>OW026453.1:30180844-34980844 GCA_932274525.1 Podabrus alpinus | reverse complement strand
GTTAACGAAAGAAACCAAACGTAATCCTTCACAAATGTAATTTTTTTTGTTATGAAAATTTGACTGGACTGTTGTAATTATATCTTTAGGTACGTACCTCAGTGTAATTGTTTTTTATTAAAAGACATTTATAAATATATGAAATTTATTTCTTGTAAAAATTTTTTTTGTATTTTCATTAGTTTATTGCAATTTTAGAAAATATTTTGTATACGAGTTTTATTATCTATGTTCGCACATGCCAGGGGTTGTTAAAAGGAATATTTTTTTTAAATAAAAACTTTGTAATTATGTACTACATGAAGTTTTTTCAATTTCTCGTATTCAGGGGTTTGTAAATGTGTGCATAATAAAACAAACTTTTGTGCCAATTTTTGTTTGTTACTTACATACAATTTTTCAAATGCTAGGTACTGCAATAACCCTTATCAAATATGCAGGTATGTATTATTCCAATATAATTAAGGAAGTTCTATGTATTATTAAATATTCTGATTTAAAATATGGGGTCAAATAAGTTTCCAATAATTTTTAACAAAAGTAAGTTCCAAAATAAAAAGATATCTTATTTTATTTTGATTTCATTATTTTTTGACAACTTCAGGCAAGGAATATTTTTACTTTGCAAAAAATCCGGGTAAGCTGAAATTTAGCAGACTGTGTATTGGAGTATCCTAATGAACCCCATAAAATCCCATGCCGGCGTTTAGGTTTTATCACGCCCAACAGTTTTTCGCCCATAGCTTGCTTATTTTCACTTTGACGAAAAATTATCATCAGGCCAAAATTGAAGAGCATAAAATTCTCAACAATATCTTACCAAAAACACGACCCCTTCTTAAATTGGGTTAATGTTTTGAGAAAGGTAGAATGTGTTTCAAAATAAATTAATTAAAATTGGAACGAAAGTTGAAAATTCAAGAGCAAAACAGATTTTTTCAAACTTTGCCCCTATTGTAGTCTAGTTTGGGTAATGGAGCTGGAAATCCTAAAGAACCCCACTAAAATGCTATGCCGGCGTCTCTCCCAATTGGGTGTGGCATCCCAACACGGTTTTTCGCCTATAGCTCACTTATTTTCACTTTTACGAAAAATTATCATGAGAGCAAATTGAAAAGCATAACATTTTCTACCAAATATATTTTTTCCAAATTTTTCTCAGCAAGCAATCATGATTTGCGAAGCAGAGCTCGCTTAATCTCCTTTATCTAACGTTGGGGTTGAAACGCGTGTTGAACTATTTTAGAGGGATTAGTAACCCGAAAAAAAGCATTGTAGCCTAGTCTTCAATTTGATGTTAAAAAGAGGGCGGGGGGAGTAAGGAGTGGGATAGGTGGGTGCTGAATAAAACTAAAACGAACAAATGGGAAGTAGGACAGATAGAAATAAAAACAAAGCTAAAAGGTATTAGAAGCAGAAATAGGAAAGAATTTGCAATTTTAGAATCTTAACTGTAAACGATGTGATGTTAATCCAGTGCTACCAATTGTAACCGTTATCACTTACCTTTGGCGATGATCATAAAATCAAACCGAGCAATCCCATTGGTCGTCGTATTCCAGGCGAAAACTGCCATTCGCATCAACCGAAGGATGTCACGTCAATTCATCGCGTGCGACAATTCATCGCTGCGACAATTTATCGCGTGCATCAAATTAACATAATGTAATCTTTACACATCTTATCTTTCGTGTTGGTGTAGCCACTAAATACTAATAGAGGTTTGCCTTTCTCACTATTAATATCTATATTAAAGTTCCGTTGTTAAATTAATTTTTAAAAGTATAAGATTTTTGTTTTGCTTTTGTAATTTTTTAATTTGGTGATACCAACCAATACCAACCAAAAAAGGAATCCAGATCCTTATGATCTGGATTTTAAGAGGTTGATCTGTCGCGAAGAGGTGGATCTGCTGGTAGGTTAGTGTTAATTTTTGATATTTCTTTAGAAAACTAATTAAAAACAATTTAATTCTCCGTGAAAATTTAAATCTGCCGTAAGGAGGAGGACCTACCGCGAAGAGGTGGATCTGCCGATAGGTTAGTGTAAGTTTTTGATATTTTTTTAGAAGTAGGTTAGCATTAGTTTTTGATATTTTTTTAGAAAACTAATAATTAGAAACAAATAAATCATTGAGGTGTCTTCCGGTATAAGGCAAGGTGACAGTGTAGAAAATCGCTATGTTGGAATGAGTAATTTATCCCACCGTATCCACCAATGTAGAAAACCGTGGAGGCGTAATGTAAATTTAATTCCACCTCTGACAACAATGTAGGAAACCGGAGGTGCGTTATTTAAATAGCTTCTGTCGCTGCCACCACGAGCTTCTTTTTAGTTATAACTCACCTTTACCTATTTTACAGGTTCGGTAATTTCGGGAGAGAACGCTCGAAGAAACTCCCTTTTAACTCTTGCCTAAGTTGGGATTTTTATGACAAATTTCCCACTTTGGATACTCATTTCACCACCCTTACGCCAGGCGAAGAACCAATCTCTTTGATTCTTCGTCCTGCCTAAGTCCAGGGGGATGTGGTCAAATCTCCTCGTTTCCAAAACTTACTTCCATTTTTACATGGGTGGCCGTTCAGGACCGTGTGACTTTTCAGCGGCATGTTATTCTTAAAGTTTCCTCGAATTGAGGGGTTCTACAAACTATTCTCACACATGATGCAAATGGACCGTTAAATTAGAACTATACTTTTCGTCCCCTTGCTAATACTTATTGACAAGGCTCTTTTGGCGGTGTAGCTATAAATTAACAACTCATTTCCGTCCACATGCAAAATAAGCGCAATGTAAAGTTAAATCTATTGTATGCATTGACTTACACTAATCTTTACTACGAAATAAGCGGCAGGGCGCCCTTTGACTACATAGCCGCCAGCATCTATACTCGGCTTTCTCTTGACAAATGATTTCCTGCTCTTTTCTGTAAAGACAATGCCTCGATATTTAAAATTTAACTCCTACTTAATTATTTTATGTATTAAATTAAATAGGATATTCTTAAATTACCTCTATTTAATTATCTCAATTACAATTATCTATGTCGGTAATGAAAATACTTAAACCGTATTTTCTTGGTCGGTATTTAAATTAATTAAATAACAAGGTGGAACTCGCTTTAGCGGCAGTTCTTAAGCTTCTATACAGCTACCTTTCTGGTGTGGAAAGTTGTTATTATCTGGTTATTTTTGATCGCCATATAATGTAACACCACATAATCAGATAATCTGCACCAATTAAATTTTTTGCGATTGGTAATTATCATTTACTATATAAGTAATAACAATCAAACTTTTCCATTCTATTAGAAATTTTACTTCTCTGTAATGTATGGTCCTTTTTTTGAGGTGGACCAATCCTCTCCTTTCTCTTTTATTTATAACTTAACTTCACTAACCACATCAATAAAAAATTATTTTTTCACATCAAAGTAAAACAAGTAGTTTATATAGGGAGACCTCTTCGAAAATATCTTTAACTTAGTAAATTTCTTTCGAACATTTGCGTATTTATAAATTGCATTAGTGAATCGAAGCAACGGATTAACAGATTAACGCAATACTATATAGACGAAGTATTTAAAATATAACAACGTATCAGTTGATCAACGTTATGATTGGATCTGAAACATGCGGACGGACACGAAGCCAGACCATAAGGCTTCTTTCTATACCTTGTATAGAAGCCTAAATAAGGCTTCTTGTTATACTTTGTATAGAAGCCTAAAAGTAGCGCACTGGCTACCCAGTTCTTAGACCTCTATGCACACAGAGTATTTCCAACACGATTTGAAACGCTCTGTATGATTTTGAATTATGAGGACGGACAGACACGGAGCCAGATCATAAGGCTTCTTGTTATACTTTGTATAGAAGCCTAAAAGTAACTAGAATTTTTGTTGGTAAAACCGTGTAAAACTAGCTTTAACTGATTTCGCGGAAAAAAGTTAACCTTAAGGGTACGCTCCAAGACCCCGGTGTTCATTCACGAACACCAGGTGTCTTGTAAACAATTATTATTTTATAATTCACGGATATGCAACACGTTTAACAAATTTTAGTTAGTCTATTAGTTCAAATACGGCGCTATATAAACAAGGAAATTTCTTTTCAAAACGTAATAAAAGTAGGTACCTACCTATCCCACCTATAAAATATTTGCTTATCTGATGCGCTATAAATAGCCACCTGTAGCCACAAATTTTATCTGCACCGTTTTTATTCTAAATGACATGTGCAAGATAATGTGTGATACCCACATTTAAATTAATTTATAAAATCACATTTTCATAATAAATGGATTGTATCTACTCAACACCTGTTCACAACTGATGCAAATACAAATTTTGTATAGTATAAAATATTATTTACTAGGTGTTTCAATATTTATCAATAAATATTTAAAAGTAAAAACAGAAATTTTTGTAATTTAAAAAAAGCAAATTTTTCAATAGAATTGCGATAAAATATGCATAAGTATTCTTCGTGCAGGTAATTTTAAACTGTCGTTATTCAATAAAAATTTGCTTATTTTGCATTGCTATGTTTGCCTGCCATAATATGTCGATGTCGGTGTGATTAAGATATTACAATTACACATACGAAATACGCATTAAAATTGCAGAGACAACTAAACATGAACGAGAAATAGTTTTTGATTTACATAACCCTTTAAAATTATTACGTGAAATTATTTAAAGAGTTGGACAATCAAAATTAACAATTAAAAATTAAGTGCCTACAGGGTGTCTTCAAAACTTTAGTAACATTGAAAACATTCAACACTTTCAGTAGATATATTATGTGTAAAAGTACCTACATATAGTTTGTTTCACTTTAATTTGAATTAAAAAAAGTCATAGTATCAAATTATGTTGATATAAAAATGTACGAACTATGTGACGAGACATAATAAATATAGAGATAAGATTATCGCGTCAACCAAAACAGCATATTATGCATTGCTAAAGGCTGGCGCCAGATTAAAATAATTAACCTTATCTCTATATATAATGCTTCGTTTATAGTTTGTACGTTTTTATATCAACATAATTTGATACTATGACTTTTTTTTAATTCAAATTAAAGTGTAACAAACTATACATGTCTACACCTTTTCCACCAGTAATTCAGAAATCGTCAACCGTTATTCAGAAATAGTGAATTGTAATTCAGATTTGTCAACTGATATTCAGAAATTGTGAATTGTAGTTCAGATTTATCAACTGATATTCAGAAATCGTGAATTGCAATTCAGATTTGTCAACTGATATTCAGAAATTGTAAATTGTAATTCAGATTTGTCAACTGATATTCAGAAGCCTTCAATTTTAATTTAGAAACCGACAAATGAAAATTAGAAAGTACTAAATGAAATTCAGAAAGTGCCAAATGTTCAGCTCAATATGAGAAGACTTTCAGTAGTACGACTGCTACCATGCTTACATCTAATTCGCGCAAAGTGCGCAAATCATATAATCAATATAATATATATAATACATATAAACAATAATAATATTGTTTATATGTGGTATATATACAAATACCATCTGCCGGATGGTATTTGTCCTGTTTGCAAAACTTCTCTGACAGGCAAAGAAGTGATGGAAAGGGTACAATACCAAACAAATTCAAGAGAAGATCGTCAAAGAATTGTAAATTGTGCTAACTGAGGTGACGACTGGACTGTTTTGTCTAAAACTTTAAACTTAGCATATAAAACAGCATACCACTGGGTGCGACCTGGACGTGATGACATGTTTCATAGATGAGGTACAAAACCAAAATCTCTCACAAATGATCAAATCGATGTGATTGTTTCATGGGTAGAAGATGATAGCAGCATAACATTGAAGCAAATGAAAGAAAATATGCTGCGCGATTTCCACCAATCGGTATCCTTGGCAACCTTGGGGAACTACTTACAAAGTAAGTTATATATTGTAAAAAAAGTGCACACAGAACCAATGACTATGAATTCGCTCGCCAACAAAACAAAACGTGCTGAATATGTCTAAAATTTAAATAACTATGTACAACAAGGGAAACAAATTGTTTGGATGGATGAAACCAATTTTAATTTATTTTGTCGACGAACACAGGGCCGTTCAAGAGTTGGTGAGAGAGCTGTTCAAGTACTTCCAGCTTCAAGAGGTCCTAACATTCATTTAATTGGAGCAATTTCTGTGGCTGGCGTTGTAGCTATGGAACACAGAAGAGGTTCATTTACTTTACAATTAGCATGTGATTGGGTAAGGACATTACTGATGCAACAATGGAACGATATGGGAAATCAACTGTCCGATTTAGTACTCGTTGTGGACAATGCACCTTGCCATTCAAGACTGGAAACGGTCTTTACTGGGACGACAGCAACTCGGTTGCGACTTGGCCCATACTCTCCAATGCTAAATCCCATTGAGTATATTTGGTCAAAAATCAAGGCAGAAGCCAAAAGCAACATTCGAGTTCCCAATGTCGCGGGACATAATCTTGGGGAACAAAGACTGGTCTACTTAGAGGAAATAATAGATCGGGCCAAGGACACCGAATATGGAGGCTATTGTGCTCGTGCTGCGCAACACTGCACAATACATCATGCAGCAGCCTTATCAATGGAAGATATGCCAGTCGGTCGCTAAGTTATTCGCTAAAAATGTGTTTAACATATTGTGAAATAATTTATGTTTTTCTTATAATATATTATACAAGGTGTCCCCGCCGTGACCGTGGAGAACCTTTGAGGTGTTGATAAAGGACACTTTTCTAAGACACATTTTCAAATAAAATTTTTGCCCAAGTCCAAACCCTTGGGGGGTACCTCCCTTTAAAGCAATTTTTTTAATTTCTGATTTCAAACGGCCATAGCTCCGATATTATTGATTTTTTAAGGTTAATGGATTAGAACTTTTTTAAAGATCATTCGCTTGTCTACAAATTAGGTTATAACCCCTTATCGTCTAGAATCAACGGATTTCGAGTTATAAATTAAATTGATGGAAAAAATGTTAAAAAAATTCAGGTTTGTTTTTTTAAATTTTCTTGCGAACCCCGTATCTCTTAAACGAAACGTTTAAGAGAAAAACTAATGGCCTACACCGGATAGGGAATTTAACGGGCTACAACTTTCGTCAAATAAATTTTTTTCAGCAACCAACCGTTTTCACAGAAACTCTGAAAATAATGAACAAGGTGTAGGTAAAAAAATATAAATTCACATAATTACTAAAAATCTCAATTTGATTTATAGCATTTGTTTTAATGTTAAAACATTGTTAAAACGTTTTAAATAATACCGTGCAACACCTTTTGAAAAGAGCACGTCTGTGTGCTGAAAATGAGGAAGGCCATTTTGAGCATTTATTAAATTAATTTTGTGAATTTATTTTTTTTACCTACACCTTGTTCAGTATTTTCAGAGTTTCTGTGAAAACGGTTGGTTGCCCAAAAAAATTTATTTCACAAAAGTTGTAGCCCGTTAAATTCCCTATTCGGTTTGGGCCGTTAGTTTTTCTCTTAGACGTTTCGTTTAAGAGATACGGGGTTCGCAAGAAAATTAAAAAAAAACAAACCTGAATTTTTTTAACATTTTTCCCTTAATTTAATTTATAACTCGAAATCCGTTGATTCTAGACGATAAGGGGTTATAACCTCATTTGTAGACAAGCGAATGATCTTTAAAAAGTTCTAATCCATTAACCTTAAAAAATCAATAATATCGGAGCTATGGCCGTTTGAAATCAGAAATTCAAAAAATTGCTTTAAAGGGAGGTACCCCCCCAAGGGTTTGGACTTGGGCAAAAATTTTATTTGAAAATTTGTCTTAGAAAAGTGTCCTTTATCACCACCTCAAAGGTTCTCCACGGTCACGGGGACACCCTGTATAAAAAAATAAATTAAAATATTGTTATTTTTTTCGATTTTTATTAAAGCCTTATTCTGCACTGTAGAAGCCCCACTTTTGCATTTCATTCTAATTTTCATTTGTCGGTTTCTAAATTAAAATTGACGATTTCTGAATATCAATTGACAAATCTGAATAACGGTTGACGATTTCTGAATTACTGGTGGAAAAGGTGTAGTACAGTGCAAACTCGCTTTTATTTTAACTTCTGTGGGCATTTTGAGGTAAAAAGTAACAACCTATCCAAAAATGTTCCTCATGCTTCATCTACAAATCTTCGAAATCTACAAGTCGTCAAAAAGTCGTCTAATGGAAAAAGGCACAATTTCAAAATTTTGATTTAGTCCCATGGCGACAAACTTCGATAACTCAAATATCTGTGTGAAGTTTTTCAATGGATTCTCTGTGGCCCTTCTACTTGAAAAAATTAATTAAAATTATAAAAATACATGCACGGTTACGGAGAAAATAATTTTCGAACTCGATTAAAAAAAAAATTCTTGAGAATAATTTATACATTGATTCTTCCAGCTTATCACAATGTAATTTTTAATCGAGATGTAAAAATCGAGATGTAAAAATCTTGAAATTCATGTCAGTACTTCGTGGTGAAATTATCGCTTCCTTTTATCTACCCCGCTCCTCTCCTCGTCAAAAAACATTTTTACAAAGACACTTGAACATAATCTCAAATCTTATTTTTTTATTGTTAATAAATGAATTGGTGAGGATTACCTAATGTTGGTCATTCCGAATGAGTTGAAACTTTGCAATCGCAAAGAGGAAGGTTAATATAGTATAATGACATAATTTTCACAAGCGAAGATATAATCAAAATTTTGAGAAAAATCAATTTGAAAAGTACGGAAAAGTAGCATAAATCATGCAGTAGACCCCCCGTGATGCCACTACTTCGCTCGGCCGGCGCGCATTTTGTTGACGGTACGTGCACTGGAATATACTCTTACACTTAGAAAATTTCGCACCGGCAGATGCAGCTCGACGCTCCTACATGTAACATCGCTTATTTTTTGTTTTTACGCGATTTTTTGGGGGTGAAACGTAATAGTATACTGCCCCATACCGCAACTATACTTTTTAATGCTATTTCGAGGGTCTCTCACATCCCGGTTGCATAGATCCCGGTGTTCTTGATCGGTGGCGCTTCTCGTATGCTTAGCCTAGTAACCAGAGTCAAATCCGCCCTGGAGGGGTGCAGAGCGGAGCGGAGCGGCGCCCCGTAAGGGTAGGATTTGACGATGGATTACCCTCATTTTCGAATGCACACCCCTAAAATTGGAAGGCAAAAAAAATATTATTTTTTCACTTTTTTGGCAATACACGAGTTATTTTCCATTTTTTTGATTATATTTATTACTAATATCTACTAATCACACCCCCCTCTATCCGAATTTCAAAGAAAAATTGAAATCGGAGCCAAAAAATTTTACGCATTTCCATCGAAGCACGGGCGAGTTGTGTCACAGCGACCCGGTTCGGAGGCATATCGGGTTACATTCCCCGTACTTTTCAAATTGATTTTTCTCGAAATTTTGATTATATCTTCGCTTATAAAAATTATGTCATTATACTATATTAACCTTCCTCTTTGCAGCGCCATTGTTTTTTTTTTAATTTGGAGTGACCAACAATAGGTAATTCTGCCCAATGAATTAAATACATAATTTTTGCGGAAGTAACGCAAAAAGTAGCGGGGTATATAAAAGGAAACGATGATTTCACCGCGAAGTACTGGCGTGAATTTCAAGATTTTTACATCTCGGTTGAATTAAATGATTTTTAACCTTATTTAAGTCTAAAAAAAATATAAAAATTAAAAAATATAAATCGATCGCATATAGAGGTGTTTTGTTCCCTATTACCCACATGATCGACCCACGCCTACACCAGCTGGTTTAGCGCGCGATAAAAAAAAACTATCGCATAAACGTTATCTTCTGACAAAAATTCATTCAAAATTGCTTAAGCAATTATTTTGCCGAAAATGTATATACTATTTTGTATATTATAGGGATTATCGTCCAATTTAACTATACGGTGCTTTAATCAAACTTTGTTGTCATTATTAAATGTGTTAGTGACAAAAATTTAGAGAAGAAAAGCTATGTAGGTATTCCTAAAGGATAATCATTGTAAATGACTCCTTTTTTTAATAAAATGCACCAATTATTATAATATTATAAGTGAAAATAATTAGAATAAAGATACCCCGAAAATAATTTTGTGATAACAAATTATTTACTATTATAAAATTAAATTTACTTTTCTATTTTATCAAATGTTTTACCTAATCGTGCAGATAACTTTTATACCGCAGCAAAAATGGATAAAATCATCGAAGTTTACAACACCAACTGCGTGGTAATAGCTGAACTAAATATTTGAATATTAACTTCTCGTAAGATTCAAAAGTTAATTATTTACAATTACATTTTTAATGCCTTTTAAGCAAAATAAATTTTCCAAAATATTCATATGAACTCTTGTATATGTATATATTATTTAAACAAGTGAAATATTATAAATTGATAATTATGTATAGTTTAAAAATTAATATTAATGTTAAAAATAAAATTTATTTATTTAAAAAATAGCTGTAGCTTGTGGTTATGATATCACAAATATTGTGTAAAAATTTCATAATGATGTGTCTATCCGTTTTTAAAATATCTACGTAAAAATGTTCAGTTTTAAACATGGATTTTTTTTTTGTAATTTTTCATTGCTATCTGTTCATTAGTAATCATTTTTACTTTTTCAATTTTTGTAAAAAAATTTGCAAATGTAATATTTGAAAAAAAATTATTTTAATTTACAAAGTTCATTCATGAAAATCATTTTATCATTTCCTTAATTTATCAGAAATATAATTTCAAAATTTGAAGAAAATCGGTGCAGCCGTTTTTAAATTGTCTATGTATCAACGCGAGCGCACCAAAAACAAATGTCAATAATAATTATAACCTACAATATTGACACATAAAAATATTACTTATTAGTCTGTTACCTATGTTGACAGTCCAATATTGCTCTGTTAACTTATCAGACGACTTGACAGACTGGTAACTGCTAAAAGTCATTGGTGAATACAAATATATCACATTAACAGACTGTTATTGACTTGACTCTCTGTTAGCAACTTAACAGAGCTTGGTGAATACGGCTGTAAATGTCACTGATTACATTTTTGCTTGGAAAAACAAAAACACGTCTGGACTAGTCGACTGTTTACTCGCGACACCGGCAGGCCGCTTGTGTTAAATTAATAATTATTATTAATAATATTAAAATTAATTATTAATAATGAAATTATCATCTTAAACCTAGTAAAACACTTAAATATTAGTGGGATATTCTAATGTTTGAATATGCCGTAGTTGGTAATTTGTTCGAGAGAAATTCGTCCAACTCAGCATTTGTACGACTGAACATTTAATCGACAGGGCATTTTCAAACAAATTTCTGTCGCACATAACGCTGTCGAACAAATTACCTAGAATCGAGTATTCGAATACTCGATTTCCCAGCCCTCGTAGATATAACACTACCATAACACACCAGCTACAAGATTTTTTTTTAATTAATTTGATTTTGATTAAAAAATATTAGTTTTTTGATATCTATGATATCAAAACCCTAAAATAGCATCGTCCGAACCAAGTAACGTGATATAACATGCTTCGAAAATATTATTTTTAAAGCATGGTATATAAGTTACGTTCGTAATATAGATTGTACCATAATTGCTGACTTTCGATGTGATAAATACTGAAGAAAGATATGATTTCGCGCTATGCTGAAGAAAAATTGGTCACAAAGTTGCTAATGATTGTAATTTTACATACAATTTCTTAACGGTGTGGATATATTGTTCAAAAGATAAAAATACAAATAACGGATAAGCAGATAATGCAATAAATGGATAAACAGATTAACGGATCAACAGATCAGCGGATCAATGTATCAACGTATCAATATATCAACGTATCAAAGGATCAACAATTTACTATATAGGTTACACTTTGTATTTAAAATTTAGGTAATACTTTTGAAAAGGAATCGATATAGCAAGTACCACTAATTTATAAACATGAACAACTCAAGCAATTATTCTAGCAGCGACTTTTCCGATTCCGATTTTGATTCTGATGAAAGCAATACAAAACATCATCTAACCTGTAATAATAATAAATTGCATTAGCGAATCGAATCAACGGATTAACAGATTAACGCAATACTATAATATAGACGAAGTATTTACAATATAACAACGTTTCAGTTGATCAACGTTATGATTGGCTCTGAAACATGCGGACCGACACGAAGCCAGACCATAAGGCTTCTTTCTATACCTTGCATAGAAGCCTAAATATGGCTTCTTGTTATACTTTGTACAGAAGCCTAAAAGTAGCGCACTGGCTACCCAGTTCTTAGACCTCTATACACACAGTATTTCCAGCACGATTTGAAACGCTCTGTATGATTTTGAATTATGCGGACAGACGGACGGACGGACAGACACCGAGCCAGATCATAAGGCTTCTTGCTATACTTTGTATAGAAGCCTAAAAGGCTTCTTGCTATACTTTGTATAGAAGCCTAAAAAGTATTTGTTGGCGGAAGAAGTGCTGCATATCTTTAGACAAATTAGCGACGCAGATTGCAGCGCCCTGGGAATGGATCCGAAATACTCACGACCCGAGTGGATGATTGTGACGGTTTTACCGGTTGTTCCTCCTTCCGCGAGACCCGCAGCTTTCATGGGCGATTCGCCGAAGAAACGTCAAGACGATTTGACAAATAAATTGGCCCTAATCATAAATATACCTTGTATAGAAGCCTAAAAGTAGCGCACTGGCTACCCAGTTCTTAGACCTCTATACACACAGAGTATTTCCAACACGATTTGAAACGCTCTGTATGATTTTGAATTATGCGGACAGACGGACAGACACCGAGCCAGATCATAAGGCTTCTTGGTATACTTTGTATAGAAGCCTAATTATTTTTTCACATCAAAGTAAAACAAGTAGTTTATATAGGGAGACCTCCTCGAAAATATCTTTAACTTAGTAAATTTCGTTCGAACATTTGGGTATTTATAAATTGCATTAGCGAATCGAAGCAACGGATTAACAGATTAACGCAATACTATATAGACGAAGTATTTAAAATATAACAACGTATCAGTTGATCAACGTTATGATTGGCTCTGAAACATGCGGACGGACACGAAGCCAGACCATAAAGCTTCTTTCTATACCTTGTATAGAAGCCTAAAAGTAGCGCACTGGCTACCCAGTTCTTAGACCACTATACACACAGAGTATTTCCAACACGATTTGAAACGCTCTGTATGATTTTGAATTATGCGGACGGACAGACAGACGGACACGGAGCCAGATCATAAGGCTTCTTGCTATACTTTGTATAGAAGCCTAAAAGCGCGGGTTGTTACAACAGCATCAGTCCTACACTATTTAATTTAATAATGGACAAAATCATAGGAAGGGTTAAAGAGCAAAATGTTGGATACAGGATGGGTAATAAAACCGTAAACATTTTATGCTATGCAGATGACGCAGTGATTATCGCGGAGAATGAGGATGATTTATAGCGTCTGCTATATAGGTTTAAAACAGCAGCATGTGAATACAATATGAAAATATCAACCAACAAAACCCAATCAATGACGATAAGCAGAGAGCCTATCCGCTGCAAACTAGCCGTAGATGACCAAGTGATCACGCAGGTAATGAGCTTCAATTATCTCGGTGCCCATATCTCAAGTACTAGGAACACTCAACAAGAAGTACGTGCACAAGCTGCTAAGGCCTCCGCTATATCAGGCTGCCTGCGCAACATAATCTAGAAAAATAAATACATAGCAGTAGACAGCAAAGTACGGAAATGCAAGACATGTGTCAGACCTATATTAACGTACGCCGTCGAAACACGAGCTGAAACCTTCAAGGCAAAGCAAATACTCCGAAGTATTACGAACAATTGCCGGAGTTACCCTCAGAGATAGAGTGAGAAGCGCTGTTACCCGACAAACATGCGCAATCGACGACATCGTGAGATGGATAAGAACAAGACGAAGGCTATGGAGGGACCACGTGGAGAGAATGAACCATGATCGACTAGCAAAAACAACTTTTTTTTGTGTGCGTCGGGAGTGGGGAAATCTTCCTCTAGCTGTTAGGCCGTCACAAGACACCACGTAGTGTGGGGTTGGATCGTGATCCGACCCACTAAAACCCCACTCCAGCTAGACTGGTAGGCGTGGTATATCAATTGCATATCTTCATCGCCTTGCAGGTTTCACGCTAAGGATGTTGGCGGCCTCAATTTGTCGCACGTCGATCTCGGGCTTGTCGGTTTCTCTTTTCCCCTTTCTTGGCACTCATGATGTTCGCTATCATTGTGCAGACGTTCTTCCAATTCAGTTCCGATTCTACCATTGTGGGGACCAAATTTTCAAAAACAACTATGCTAAACAAACCTGACTCTAAACAACTACCAGGACGACCACCAAAGAGATGGTATGAAAGTTGGACATCGGCATCCCAAGAAGAGGTATAGCAACAGTTCAACAATCTTCGCAAAAACTTAAATCGGCTGCAAAGAGGTGGATCTGCCGCGCAGAGGTGGATTTGCCGGTAGGGTAGTGTTAGTTTTTTATATTTCTTTAGAAAACTAATAATTAAAAACAAATAAATCGGCCTCAAAGAGGTGGATCTGTCGTTAGGTTAGTGTTAGTTTTTGATATTTCTTTAGAAAACTAATAATTTAAAAAAATAAATCTTCGCAAAAAGTTAAATCGGCCGCAAAGAGGTGGATCTTCCGCGAAGAGGTGGATCTGTCGTTAGGTTAGTGTTAGTTTTTGATATTTCTTTAGAAAACTAATAATTAAAAACAAATAAATCTTCGCAAAAAGTTAAATCGGCCGCAAAGAGGTGGATCTTCCGCGAAGAGGTGGATCTGTCGTTAGGTTAGTGTTAGTTTTTGATATTTCTTTAGAAAACTAATAATTAAAAACAAATAAATCTTCGCAAAAAGTTAAATCGGCCGCAAAGAGGTGGATATTCCGCGAAGAGGTGGATATTCCGCGAAGAGGTGGATCTGTCGTTAGGTTAGTATTATTAGCGAAGAATTGTCGCACGCAATGAATTGTCGCGGCGATGAATTGTCGCGCGATGAATTGTCGTACAAAAGGAAGGTTTGGCCATGAAAATCTTCGAAAAGTCCTCCGTCGTGGTTGGCGTGATCGTTAGTCCTCCACCCGTGTTCTGAGCATTGGAGAATTTGATCTTGCTCGTGTCCATCCCCCTACTGATGAAGGGTCATTTGGCGGAATCCCTCAGCACGATAGGCAGGATTCTGATCATCTTGGTTAGCGGTTTGGTCGTTGGTCCTCCATCAATTCGACTGCTTCGATTGTATCCTCAGTTAAAGAGGGAGCTGGATTTGCTCCTAGCTTCTACTTCCTCCGATTTATCCACCACATGTTCGGTATCACTTCGTAACGCCTCGATTGCCCTTACTTTCGCACTTCTCCTTCCAGCATCTTCAGACGATGTTGACGAGGTGAAAGCTTCGCTCTTTTAGTGTGGTTCGACTTGTCCTTATGCTGCGCTTTATTTTTCTGCCCGTCTTGCCTTCTCTCTCCTCCTGTACTTTGTAACAACCCGCGCTTTTAGCTAATTAATTTAAATACCGACATAGATAATTATTGTAATTGAGATAATTAAATAGAGGTAATTTAAGAATACCCTATTTAATTTAATACATGAAATAATTATGTAGGATTTTATTTTTAAAAGATCGATGCATTGACTTGTTGTAAAGAGCAGGAAATCATTTGTCAAGAGAAAGCCGACTACAGATGCTGCCGGCTATGTAGTCAAAAGGGCACCCTGCCGCTCTTTTCTTAGAAAGATTAGTGTAAGTCAATGCACACAATAGATTTAAACTTTACATTGCGCTTATTTTGCATGTGGACGGAAATGAGTTGTTAATTTATACGTAGCTACACCGCCAAAAGAGCCTTGTCCATAAGTATTAGCAAGGGGATGAAAAGTATAGTGTTAATTTAACGGCTCATTTGCCTAATGTGTGGGAATAGTTAGTATAGAACCCTTGTACAAAAGCTGATTGCTTTACCTTAAGAAATTCTTTTTCGTCGATCTTTTGATTTGAACTTCTATTTGATTATTTTAATTGAACTTATAATTTGATTAATTAATTAATTAATTGTTTTAATTGCTGCCACCAGAACCCGTTGATTAATTAATGCACGAGCTCGGATTCTAACTCGTGATATGAATTTAAATACTTACTTACTTAATTATTAATTTAATAACTTATTTAAAAATTACTTCGGTAGGTGTGAACGTTTTCGGAAACGCAGGGAAAATATTTTTCCGGAAATCGTCATTGAAACAACATTTCCCTGCTTATGCACGCGCAGGGAAATTGAACTTTACTGACTAGTCCGGTAATAATTAGTAAGGTTAATAATAACAAAATAAAATAGACAAATGTCAATGTCAAAAAATGTCGTTCAATTAGTGCTTTAAAATTTCGATTTTAAATTTCGATTTTTTACGATTTTCGGAAAAATTTAATACAAAACATGTCAGTAAAATGTCTCACTTGACTCGGAGCTCTAAAATACTCGGCACGAAGTGCCTCGTATTTCAACATTTCCCCTCGTCAGTAATATGTCATTTTCCTGACTTTTATGTAAATAACTATTAAACAGCTAATTAATTACTCAGAGAAAATTACGACAAAATGAGACTCCTTTGATTTAAATAACAATTTTATTAAAATAATAAAAAAAAAGAATTTTATTTGTTTCTCATTTGTAAACGTCAGTTTCCAAAAACACAATATTAATCAAGAAAGTTTATTTTATCAAGTCACTAACTTGTAAAACTGACAGTTAACTTGCAAAATTTTTACAAGTTAGTAGTATTATTTACATTAGGAAATTTTGTTTTATCGTCATATATGTTGAAAATCATGGTACAATTGTTATTTCCAGTAACACAGATTTTTGATGATGAAAGAGTTGATACTGATGATGATGAACCATCTGTTGACTCAGAAACTGCTGAACTCGAGGACTGCAGAACATTTGTACTCTCCTTACTACCAAATAATTTGCTAGACATTTCGATTTTTTTGTTGACCGAATCATCGACATAACTCATCGCAATTTCGGTGCTCTTCCACCCTCCTGCACGCTTTAGTGCTAAAATATCTCCACCCGAATCCGCAACCATAGTGGCTCCAGTTCTGCGAAAAGAGTGGCCGGTGTATAACTCTGGGTTTTTTAAACCTAAATATTTCGCTATTTGCTTTGGGACACCACCAATAGTGTGCTGGCCAGCATTAAGGGAAATGCACTTTCCATGTCGGTATGTCAAAAAAAATCTTAGGCTTTCTGTTCCAGGAGGCCGAAGATTTACATATTTTCTGTATAACATGCAGGGCTTGAAGCTGCAGCCATCATCGGTTATGGTGAATCTTCTTGTTGTTAAATTTTTTGTTTGCCGCAATGTCACAATAACGTATTTTCCCATATCTTCTACATCATTCATGTTTAAGGAGAGAATTTCGTCACATCGACAACATCCAAAAATCCCAAATATTGTTACAATTTTCGCCAGCAACCACTGGTCATCAGGAGCATGTAAAAGAAATTGTTCAACCTCTTCTTTACTTAATACCTTGGCCTTTTTTGGCGCATAACGCTCATTTTTTCGTTTCAGAAACGCTATTACCTTTTGAAATCTGCAAATGACAACTAAACGTCATATTTTTCAATAAATTTTTTAAGGAAAACAAACCTGCGAACAGGGGCATTTTCTTTCATTTCCAAGCAGCTTTTCAGCATAGACCATTTTGCCCATAAAGTATTAGGGCTGAATCTAGCTGATAGTTGATTCAAGTATACCAACAAAACATCTTCAGTTACCCCAATCACACTATTTTTGTTTTGCCACTTTTTGAAGTCGTCGTATTCTCGCTCGTACCTTGAAGCTGATTTTGCAGGTAATAAACTTGAAGCTACACTGCTGGCTGCCTCAATAATTTCTTTTGGTACATTCATTTTCGCTTTCGCCAAAACAAATGTAAAGAAAAATAAACAGACATGTTCATGGCAACGCTTCCATAGCTTACGACATTTGCGACAAATTATTGAGATTTTTTTGGAATTTATCTAACCTTTTTACAAATGAGAAACAAATAAAATATAAAACAATGCACCCAAGGTAACGGGTTTTACTGGCTCAAGGAGGTAACTGACTCGCCTGCGGCTCGTCAGTTATATCCTCCATTCGCCAGTAAAAACCCTCTTACCTTGCTAGTAATGTTATATACTATAACAATTGAACTATTCTAGAAAATTAAAGTTTTACAATAACCTAACGGTTTACAATATAAGCTTTAAAGCTCAGCTTAATTAGAAAATTTTCTACCAGCCCAAAGTAACAATTTGTAAGAGATTTTTAAAATAAAATATGCGATACCTGAATTAGTAATCCTTTCCACTGCACGTTGATGTAACCCTTGATTTTTGATTTTAGGTACTTTGAATTATGCGTAACTCGCGAAGATTTATTTAAATTGAACTTATTCGTTTAAATTTTCTGACACTATCAAACTTTTGAATGACTTGGCCTCTTCCCGATCTGTACTATTCGATATGAATTTTTAACGTATTTAATTTTGATTGACTCGCGTAATTTTTTATATTTAACTTTAGTTCGGACTTAGTTATTTTAATTGACTAGAAACAACTTCCACGTGGAAAATAGTGACTGATTGATTTTCCCCGTACGCGCTTAATAACCGGCAACTGCCTTGAATCGCGTGATGTTAAAACGACTGCCTTAGCGTGGCAGGGCGCGACTTGGATCGTGTGATGTTGAACGACTGACTAATTTTGGCTTAAGGCCCTTATTTTATTGAATCACCTCCTTCCGTGGAGATGGTAAAAATAACGTACATGATTTCTTAAATTTGGGCCTTTGAAGAGAGGCTAAGTGAAATCGCGCTAGGGATGTTTTATTACAAGATTTCTTTTCCGGAAATCTAACGGTTTTCAAGTGCTCGGTAAAAACTAGGAATCGTAGACTTCCTTTCATAAAAATAGAAACTTGGATCTTTCAAAAGGAGTAGTGCACGTGCAGGTCATAAACTGTATGGCTCTTCGCTCGATATTCTATGACTTTATGACTTCTTTACAATTACTAGCTTTGAAATTCTCGTTACAAAATATCAACGTTTCTAAATCTTTGTTACAATTATTTCGGGAAACGTGTAAATGAGAGATAGAAATAATTGCTAGGGCAAGAAAAAATATTTTTTTAATGGGGTTAGAAAATGCACACAATTTCAATTTATTATTTATAACCTATCGACCATCTTCGTATTGCGGGTGTTGAGGGGGGGACAAACATAGTTGTCAACGATAGTTGACAGAAAATACTATAGTTCATCCGTTTTAAGTAGTATACAGAGGTGCGGTACCGAACGGCAAATCAAATTTGCTATATTTAAAAGTTGACCAATCACCGTTGCCGTTCAAGGCCACACCTCTATATACTTAAAACGGATGGACTATAGAATGTTTCGTTAGTTCTGATGGGTTGAAGGGCAATTATGGCGGTGGCAGCTCCGCGACACACGAAGTTTGTCGATCGAATATTAATAGAAAATTGAAAATACCTTCGTTTTCTAACCTTCGTTTTTAAGAACTATTTGTTTTTCTGACAATTATGTGATAAGCAGCTCTAGGGAAGTGTTGACTTTCGGATATTATCCGTTGCACTTGTTCTGTTTTCACCGGACTGTAAATCGACCAAACTCCACGCGAGTTGATAGCAGATATTCTTGGTATTACCAACTTCCTCTACAACTGTTACATACAATATTATTGCCATATGGCAACGTTGTCACTGATATTTGATAGTAAAATATGTAGCATTTTCTTAGATTTTTCCGACCTGGAGGGGAATTATTAATAATACATAAATAAAATTATTTTGATAATATTTTTTTCATTTATTTTATGATCGCTAAATTTACATTTTTTAATATCCAATTTAAGCATTTACAAAGTATATGATTAACACTGTGATGGTGCAACACATTTATGGTTATTATTTAACAAATAACCAGATTTACAAACACAACCTATCTGGCATACAGTTGCACAATTCTGGGGGTTTGGATTACTGCAAGTTCTGGGGCAACTGCCACAGGAAGTACTCGTATACTCTTCATTTTGTCCTGAGCAACCTATTAACAAAAGTTTTAAAATTAAAATTTTAATATTCAATTGTATGGTTAAAGCATAGTATTCCGAATTAGGTTTCCAAATTTATATTTATTAAATACCACGTCATAGGCATCCGAATGTAAACATATATTATTTATGGGGCTGTACACTGCCGTCCTAACCTAAGAAGCAGTATCTCCAAAATCGTTTTCTCGAAACAACGATTTTGGAGATACTGCTTCTTAGCTTAGGACGGCAGTACAGTGTCCCATTTTTTTATTCTGTTTTACTCTGCCTAAGGGTTTAAGTACAATTTAAATACAAAATGCAATCGTAGCCTTATTATTTGATAGGATTAAAAATTTTAATTCTTCCGGGGATGAGTAAGAACGAACGAGCGTTAAGTAAGTAAGTCACTGTAAAGTAAGGGAGAGAGAATAAATTAAGAAGCCTTGGGCCTGCACGGTCTGTTGAGCTAAACATTGAGGAAAATGTAATATTGTTGTTAATAATTAGGGATTTATAAATTAGAAGTACTTGCATTGTTGTACCTACAGTGGTAGCCCTAATTTCAATCAAGCGTAGAAAGGACTTCATTTCGGAAGTCTGCGTGGTACGTGTTTATAAAAATAAAAATAATAAATTAAAATAGGTAATTAAATATGACATTTTTTTTATTTTAACATAAGCTTTCAGAAGGGTAACTATACTTTGATATGAACATCTGATGATAGCAGTATACACTGCTGAAAGTTTATATTATTAAAATAAAAAACATTTTTACGTTTAATTAACTATTTTAGTTTTAAAGTTTAATTTATTATTAATTCTCAATAGTTTAAAAATCAAATATTTGAAGAACAGAAAAATATAATATTAAAAATAATAATTTATCAAAACTTGCTAACTTTGATAATATTTTCAATCAAAATACTTTTCTACAAGAACAATTTTTCTGTAGAAGAGTGTTTTTATTACAAATATTATCGTTTAATACCTACAGTTCTTAATTTATTAATGCTTACCTTGGTTACCTTGTCTAGCAAAAGCTAAAGATGCTAATAACAAACATAACGACATAAAAATTAAAGCACGCATTGTAAATTTTGTTGGTAGAATTTGCACGAGTTATCGAAAGACTGATATAAAGCAGCTGTTTATGATTTCTTTTTATATCATTTTAATTGTAAGGAAATGTTGTTGATACAAAATTATTAATTGTTTTCAGTAATTTTAATTAGTAATAATTAGTATAATTAATTTTAAATATGGCGATAACAGTAAATGCTTAACAACGAAAAAACATATTATTTGTGTTTATTAATTTTTTTGAATTCTTCTTAATAAATTTCCTACCATAATCTCATTTGAGGAGATATAATTTTGTTTAATTTTAAACAAACTTTTTATGCTCGATATTACGAAATAAAAATGTGTTTATTTATTTATAAGCAATTGATTTATTTTATATTTTGTACTCAGCTGGTTTAAATAATAGTATATTATTACATAAGAGCGGTAACATCCGCTACATCACAATGTAACATCCATTACTTTCGTCGCACCTTGTACCTGACGATCATTTGCAACACCCTGTATGTTGTTTCATCTTCATGATGGTGAGAATTTCTAGAACTAAGGGTTATCGTTTGACCTTTTGACAAGCAACAGCTAATTTTTGTGCTGCTGAATTTTACATTATTATCCTGAATATTTATAAAAGTGGGGATAATAATTTAAAGTAATTCGGGAGATCAGCGTTTTTCGGATTTATTTTGCTTAAATTTATAAGTAGATTTATTAAAATCGAGATGATTTAATACATTTAGTTAATTTATTTTTATCACGATTAACGATAATCAACCATATTGGCACCGCCAGTTTTATATGCCTGGAAAGAACTGTTTCACTGCCAACTTTAACAGTAGTTAAATGTAAATTGTAGTGGCTATTACCTAATATAACGCGTTAAAACGATAACTTTGGATGTATAATTATAAAAAATAGCACATGCGTATAAGAGCTCCGACGACATTCAACGCCTACACGCCGATAAGAATATCTGAATGTAAACCCCTCGGTGTACATCCCCCTTCAAGGGTCACAAGTTAGTAACAGGGAGTCAACTAGCCCAGTACTCGTATTTATTGATGTTACCTCTAAGTTCTAATAGATTAATCTTAACCAAGTTGAATGATTAATGTAATTTCTATCGAGTAGTACTTTTAAATCATTATTGATAGGAAACAACACCCACTCAATCAAATGTCTACAATTTCTTTCATACTAAAATGTAAACATTTTTGCTAGTCAACCAATATCATAGTAGGAACTTAACCGAATTACGGGATCGGACATTTTACCGCATGGACATATTACCGCAGGGACATTTTACCGCAGGGACATTTTACCGCAGGGACATATTACCGCAAAATGTTCATACTTTTCATTATTTCATCAATTACGAATGAGTCTTCAGCTTTTGTGTAATAATATAATAGGGAGTTGGGAATAGGACTTTTCGGCGCGACTTTCTCGGCGCCAACCCTGTTCTGCGCAATCCCTTTCGGTGCAAAGCCCATTCGGCGCGAAGCCCTTTCGGAGACATCTGATTCGGCGCGAAACTCATTCGGTGCGACGCTCATTCGGCGCGAGGATCATTCGGCGTGAGGCTTATTCGGTGTGAGGTTTATTCAGAGCAGATTTGGTGCTAAATTTGTTATTGATATTAATAAATCTCCGCGTAAAGTTAAATCTGTCGCAAAGAGGTGGATCTGCCGTTAGGATAGTGTTAGTTTTTGATATTTCTTTAGAAAACTAATTAAAAACAATTTAATTCTCCGTGAAAATTTAAATCTGCCGCGAAGAGGTGGAACTGCCATTAGTTCAGTGTTTTCAGAGGAACAAAGTAACAATATTCGGAATGGAATGGATAAGCGCGAATGAATGAATAAATAACTCGCCAAAAATGTTTGCATCGAAATGACTTGGGCCTTTGCGCCGAAAAAGACGTGCGCCAAATCGGCTCTGTGCCGAAAAATCTTGCGTCGAATAGTGCCTAATCGTAGGGAGTTACGTTGTTTCTTATTATACAGTGTGACATTTATGTATTGATACAAATGATTTTGGCTATATTTTCAAGAGTTTTTAACTAATTTAACTTTTTTTTTGATGATACATTGGAATTATAAGTAGGATTAAGTATAACAAAAAATTATTCAATTACTTCGCCTTTTACCTTCACAACTAATCAGAGTCTCTCTTCAAAGCTATTACAAGCTGCACGCTACATATCAAGTGGTATTGTAATAAGTCGCAGGTAGCGTTAATTGAATTTAACCCCACCAATGACAACATGTAACAAAACCGACGTATGCGGTTTAATAATTGACGGGGGTTGATTTGATTTCGATTACGAATGATATCGCTGCCACCACTTAATCTTTGTGTTCTCGTAATAACCACCTTGGTGCGGTTAATTACTGAGGTAGATTAAGAAACCTCTTAAAGTGGACGTTGTTGTCTGATGTTTAAGGTAACGTGACTCTTCTATTGTTTTGGAGTCGTAGGAAAACCCAGAGAGATAATTAAATTTACTAATTCACAATCGGTTGACGGAGTGACAACCATAAAAAGAGTTGGGATTGGTATAATTGCGTATATTGAACAAAACAATTAAGTATTTTACTAGAAATATACAACGTATACAATTACACCAAAAATAGTACAAGTTGTTATAATTTGATTAAGTTAATTTTCATTAGGGTAGTAAAAAGAAATCCACACACATATAATACAAAAAGGTTACAAGTAGTAATTTAACGAAATGTCACAATACCTATTTTTATTACAAAAATTCTGTGCTCCAAGGGTGGTAAGTTTTGAGATGGTATATCCTTCTTGTAATCCCAAATGGTTACACTTATACGTTTAACACAATCGTTTCGGTTAATGATTAAAATTTAATGACAAGCAAGATGATGTTAAAATATTGATCTTTATCACTTTAAAGAAGTTATTTATTCGCGTCCTCGAACTACCGAAAGTTCAATCAATAAAAGTATGATTAAATAAATTGTTCACTTGACTTAGAAAAATTTATACTTGAATATGTGGATTCCGATTTGGGCCGAGTTCGGTTAACTCTTGAAATAAAATTCACCCGTTTGGGTTACTGAATGAAATAATCAAAGCGCGGAACTTGAATCTGACTGACTCACTGACGGACTGCCCCGCGGACTTAACTCCTAGATATTTTATAAACTTTTCCCCGTTTTTGAATAGAAAAATCACGCCTTCGACTAGGACCCTTTTTGCCAATCGCGTGTGTGATCTTTCCTCCAATTTTCCCAGAGGGGTGTCTTATTAATTGGATTTCTCAAAACTTACTTCCCTACACGTGTGGAACGAATTCACATGTGAACAGGGTGGTTTCCCACAGATTTCGTATTTCTTAATTTATAAAATAATTCCCAACCTCGTTAAAGCAAATGAGGCATTAAGTTGGGATCACGCCTTTTGGAAGAATTTGAATATTTCTTAAAACGTTTCTTTTGGCGGTATCGCCGTGTATAATGTCCCATTTCCTTGCACGTGTGGATTTTTCAACAAGTGTGGTATTTCTTACCAGCTGCATTGATTTAACTAACAACCCTTGGTGCCGTGCCGAAGTGGTTGTTCTAAGCAGGTGTTTGCACCCTATTTTAAATGAACGCCAAAACGTTTATTAGTTAAATCAATGTACCGGGTGTTTAAACTTCTTTACCTAAATTTTTATAATTTTTATACTAGCAGGGCATTCTAATTGTGCCTCTGCTGGTTTATTACGACAATTTACTCATGTCGGAAGTTGGTTGTACAAACTTAATATTTGTATCGTAATTTTGAATGAAATGAACGGGCGGTTTGTTACAGTATTAATGCTCATATTTTGATATAACTTTCTTAAATTCTTCCAGATTTCGATATTTGTTATGCTTAAGTTGTTGTAGCATATATCCCCAAATGGAAAAATCCAGAGGATTTAAGTCTGGTAAGCTTGGTGGCCATTCATTCTTAGCTATAAAATCAGTCAAATTATCTTGACACCAAGCTTACACTATACCAGCGGTATGCAATGGGGCTCCGTCTTGCTGGAAGTAATAATATTCATCACCATACATTTTTTGAACTGCTGGTAACATATTGTAATGTCCAGGGTGTCTGTGGGACTGTTACACTTTTCTTTAATATTTTAATTGAATTTATTTTTTATGTGTTAATTACTAAACCCTTGCTAGCTTTTTTTATTTTAAATTTGCCTCGCATGAAATCTCTTTCCCTCAGTTAGTAGATTCTTCGCTTTCTTGAATTGTGAATGAATTTTCTTTTAATAGAATAAAACAAAAATATCCCAGAATGATATTTATTATAAACTTTTTTTTTAAGAAATTCTATAATTGAAGGGCCTAGTGGAAAAAGTAGTTAAGTCACTTTTTTTTCAATTTGTTGATTTTTATACTAATTTGTAGAGAATAAATGCCGCAATGTGAAAATGTGCTCAACTACAAATTGAAAAAAAAGTGACTTAACTACTTTTTCCACTAGGCCCTTCAATTGTTAACAAAACTTAACCTAACAACTCTTAAAATTACCCTCTTTGTATCCCAAATCGTTTTTAACCCCAAATCGCTTTTTAAATTTTATATTAATCGCGCGAACACGCGTCACTTCATACAAATAGTTATGCAATGTTCTTACTCTTTCTTAGATGACGTTCACGCCTCCTAGCGTAAATTTTCCATTCAAACCACTTCCTTCGTGCTTATTCATGATTCCAACATGGACCCTTTTAAATTGATTCCATTTTTTTTTGTATCAAGGTTTCACTTAATTTGTCTTCCAGACCAGCTTTTTTAACTTTCTTCCAGTAAGTGCTCGTGATTATATATATCTGCACCCATTTATTTCCATACACCTGGTTAATTATCTTTATTTTCAGCTCTCCAATTTTGGTTTTTTACTATCTTTTTTGACCAATTTATTGACAGCCTCTTTTTTTTATCTCGTTACCAAGGTTATCTCCAAAATTCCCTTTTCGTCCCAACTAGATTTTATGGAGTTCCCACTTCTTAACTAACGTTTTTAAATAAATTTATGAACATGTAACATTTCTTAATTACTAACAATTTTGGATAAATTTGTGAACATGTGATATTTCTAAACTACTAACATTTTTGAATCAATTTGTGAACATGATATAAAATAAATTATTGTTATTTTATATTCTTGGATTTTTTTGTTCTATTGTATTGAATTTTGTAAAAATTCCTTAAACTCGAAAAATCTTCCACTTCGCAAAAAGCTTTCATGTGATTAGGCGAAATATTAAAACAAAGTAATTAATTTTACACTGAGGGTGACTCAAAACACCACAATATGCTTTTGTAAAATGTCTTCTAAATAATACTTTGTATTCACTTTAACCCTTTTTTTCTATAAATACCAGTGGCAAAGTATTCTTTTGCATATAGCACCCCAAACCATTTCCGATGATGCATTTTGAAAACGTGAAACATATTTTTTTTGTTTTTAGGAACATATTTAAGCGAAACAATGCAGATCCTATCGTTCTGAGAATTGTAGGTCGCTTGTAAAATAAATAATTTCTCGGTTACTGTGCAGTTATTGCAACCGCTCGAAACAAAATTTCTTCAGCTACACACTAAAGAACAAGGTTTATAGAGTTGATTTATATAAATATTATATATGAACCGGGTCCAAATTTTGGAAATAATCGAATTTGAACTTAGCTAATTTTCATGAAATTTGTGGTGGATTAACGAGATTCAGGGGCGCGTCAGTCATTCTGTGCTCAGTCCGTGCGCTATGATATACTCTAACACTTAGAATATTTCGCAGCGGCAGATGCAGCTCGACCGTCGTACATGCAACATCGATTATTTTTTGTTTTTAGGCGATTTTTTGGGGGTGAAACGTAATAGTATACTGCCCCATACCGCAACTATACTTTTTAATGCTATTTCGAGGATCTCTCACATCCTGGTTTCATTTATCCCGGTTTTCTTGATCGGTGGCGCTTCTCGTATGTTTAGCCTAGTAACCAGAGTCAAAACCGCCCTGGAGGGGTGCAACCCGGAGCGGAGCGGAGGGGCGCCCCGTAAGGGTAGATTTTGACGATGGATTACCCTCCTTATCGAATGCACACCCCAAAATTAGAAGGCAAAAAAAAATTTAATTTTTTCACTTTTTCGGCAATACACGGGTTATTTTCCATTTTTTTGATTTTATTTATTACTAATATCCACTAATCACACCCCCATCTATCCGAATTTCAAAGAAAAATTGAAATCGGGGCGAAAAAATTTTACGCGTTTTCATCGGAGCACGGGCGACTGATGTGCATCGACCCGGGTCGGCCGCATGCTCGATGCGACTTTCCCGTACTTATCAAAAGTCGATATTTTGGTTATTTTTACAGTATTCATACAAAATATTTTTTCTATAGCCTAAAATAAGCCTGTTCTTTAGTGTGTAGCTGAAGAAATTTTTTTTCGGCCGGTTGCATTAACTGCACAGTCGCCAATTTCTCATCTGTAAGATGCAACTTTTGAATTTGAACTTCGCGCCAACATCCTCTCCAGAAAACGCCATCTATTGAGAACTAACAAAGTTCAAATCTAAAATCACACTTCTTCGACGACACGGAAAATAACCTGAACCACCACGTTGTGAAAGTACCTACGATCGCCATCTAGTAACCAAACTCTTTCTTCCGGTGTACAAAACATAATGTCAAAAACAACTGTAACAAGACAAATGATTGCTCTGAAAGAGAGACAACCTTTAACTTCCAACACAAAATAAAACAATCAAATTTGGGCATGTCAATTCTTTTATTATCGTTAATATTCTTGTTTGAGGAATATAACCTGAAGCAATGATTTACCTAACTCTTGACCTAATAAATCTGTAGATTTAATTACCCTGAAAGTCGATTTGTTTTAAATCGCTTTAATGATTTCGATAACTTTTAAATTACTTGTTTAGATTCAATCCTTTGGATTGTTTATAATCTTTTCTTCATGTACTTAGTACATTCTTTGAAGATTGAGTGGAGCTATGTGTTTTATTGAAACACTAGCTGTTAATGGAAAAATACCTTTATTAATCTACCTTTAAATAACCACCCTTGAATTATAATTTACTACCTAATTCAAACAAGTTCAACCATCCTGTATTTGAATACTAACGATACCTAATTTACCAATATTAAAACCCCAATCTCAGTAACCTGCCTTCCTTTAAGGAATCTCGTTAATCCATTCATGCGCGTCACTGTAAGTTATGATAACTTAATTAACAACAAATCTTTGGGAACAGTTCAATGTAATTTGCTTTATGGTTTGCATTTAAGCATATGTAGTACTGTGTAATTTATCTTCCAGTCTACCACGGGATTTGGGCCATTCATACAGAGTCGTCGGAAAGCTTATCGTACATCTTTACGCAGCCTTGTAACTCTTACTTAGTAACGCTTACTTGGGGCTTAGTAATAGATTGAATGCATTTATCAAATCTCTTTAACTGCAAACAATTATCAATAACTTTAACAATCACCCTGTATATTAATATAATTATTTTAATAACAGATTACCTATTTTAAATAATGAAACTTCTTAATTTATAAATCTAAACCCATTTGAAATTAAAAACACCCTGTAGATAATAATGGGTAGCATTTACTTTGTATTAATAAAAACAAGTTACTATTCTTTATAAAATTAAGTGTTGGTTTAACAAAGCATCCCTATTTCTTTTGTTAAATGAAGCTGCCCAAAATATAACCTTGACAACATCTGTTTATTTCACACAAAGAAAATTACCCTCTTTCCGCATTCCTTTAACAACTTTGCACCCTCATTACTTTAACCTTGAAAATTATTCTTTTATAAGTTCGACAAATTTCTCTTAATAATAATAAATTATTAATATAAAATTGCATTAAGCAAACCGAATTTAGATAGAATGTAAAATCTTTTAAAACCACCTGTTAAGATTCTATTAAGATATTTGAAAACAATGAAAAACACGTGACACACGAAACAATTGAATAAACATATTATTCTTGCCCAGATTTGTAAAGAAAAACTTATTAAAATATAATGCATAAATATTATACCTGTTAATTAAACGCCAACACACTAGAAGAAATTTAACACTCTGAAATTAACTGTATTCAAAATAATGGAAAATCGCACAACCGGTCTATTCAATCTCTCAAAACCAAGTGACGCTTTTTACGGAAACACCAGACACGTGTACTATGCAAAATTGACCTTCAAGAAACCAGAACCAATAGATGTCGCACACAAATATTATTAAACTTGTGAATAATGAATATACAGGATGTTTTTAAAATATTTTAAACCAGAATAAATGGTAAATTAAAATTTAAATGAAATTTCAAAAAGTCAATATTACACATCTGAGAATATTATTTCGTCACCACCGTGCCATGATAGCAACATCTTACTTCTTTCGAACCTTTTCACTGCAGTAGCATCTGTAAGCCCATGAACTTTTTTTTTTCTTGTAAGGCTTTAGTGTAAGGTCTCCACGAAGTATTTTTCAAAGACATTCGCGGTTTATTTGAAGATTTTGAGCCATTTTCCTTGCCGCGCGGTCACAATTCCGTCTGATACGTTCACGCACAATCTTAATTGCTTATGGTGTCCTGACTGATTTTTTCCTCCGGTTTTTATTAGGGCTTGTGTCCGTAAGTCTTTTTGTAGTACGATAAACATAAATTCAAGTAACTTTTAAATGCATTACTTGCCGAAAAATATCACCTCTAGTTACACCTGATTTAAATTTATTAACAATAATGTCGCGTAGACTTGTCATGTTTGATTGAAGCAACTATAACAAACTATATGAGAATATTTTGTTTTATATAATGTCAAAACATCCTAACGGGCTACTGCGATTAAAAAATTTTTCATTTTTGTTCTGCAAAATAAAGTTTTAACAGTTGCAAAAGTTGTATCCATACATACGGTCATACGGGTCACAGAGTATATGTATAATCTCATCAAGTACCATTTGAATCAGCTTGGTCGAGCTTAGGTTAGAGCGTTAGAGTTAGGAAACAATTTTTTTGCAAGTTAAACTTTAAAAGTAATCATTATTCCCAACAAAATTCACTACTTGCCATGACCATCGGTGCAAGCTGCAAACTAGCGGCGGTGCAATCTACATGTGACCCTCAGTGGCGTAGCGAGGGGAGGGCAAGAGGGGGCATCATGCCCCGGGCGCTACTCACAAAGGGGCGCCAAATGGTCCGCAAAACAAAAAATTGCTGGATAATTTTTATTATAATTGATTTCTGGAAAATATATTTTAAATTTAGTGCCAGTGTAATATAATAAATATTATTATAAATAATAGATATTATTGATAAATTTGCTTCATCAAAAGCAAGGAATTATACATAGTAATTAGTTTTATTAATGTATTATAATCATCTAAATATATAAAAGAGAAGATCTGCTTGCTTGCGTGTTTGTTCATTATACGTTCCTAGACCCGTGGACCGATCTCAACCAAATTTTGCACAGTTATTTTGTAGCTCCAGGCGCAGTTTTTTTTTATAAAATGGAGAAGAAATTCGCTCGGGGAAAAAAGTTATTCGCTTTTTTCGAAAATCAAATCACAAGTTTGACAAAAAATTTAATTTGTCAAATAATTAATCTGACGTACAATCAGTGATTCAAAATACTGTCAACAGATGGCGGGGATGGCGGCTTTAATTCGAAAAATGCAAACCACTAACAAAAAAAACACTAACAAATTAATCTGAAAATACTGGCAACAGATGGCGGGGATGGCGGCTTTAATTCGAAAAATGCCAACCACTAACAAAGAACCACTAACAAATTAATCTGAATGCCGCGAATAAGACCGGAGCACTTCATATAGGTCGCAGAACGTGGAAGATCCACCTCTTTGCGGAAGATTTAACTTTACATGAAGATGTAACTTTACGTGAAGATTATGTATGTATGTGTGTATGTATGTATGTATCACAGATGACAGATGACGGATGACAGATGACGGATGACAGATGACGGATGACAGATGAAAGATGACAGATGAAGGCCGAACAACTATGGCCTTCACGGATCTATTATGGTCCGGTCTGTGAGGCCGAAGGCCGAACAACTATGGCCTTCACGGATCTATTATGGTCCGGTCTGTGAGGCCGAAGGCCGAACAACTATGGCCTTCCCGGATCTATTATGGTCCTCCCCCTGTGAGGCCGAAGGCCGAACAACTATGGCCTACTCGGATCTATTCTGGGTCTAGATGGCTAAGGGCGGCGGATGCCGCCCGTGCCAGCTAGTATTATTATAAAATATAATAATTTATTGCGATGGTCCAAAGGGGTGAGTTCGACTAAGTAATAAACACACCCATTGTTTTAAGGTAAAGGGTTAAGAAACATAGGAACTAAAATTGAATCTCTCCAAAATGTTAATTCATTCCAAAATAAAATGTAACGGAACAAAATTATAAAACATTTGAATTATTGTTTAATTTTAAAACTAGAACAAATTAAATAATTTTGAAAATTATTAAGTTGGGTAACGCACAATTGAATTAAGTGATAAACAAAGTGAGAGACGCGAATAAGGGACAGATTGATTTCCAGAATTTTTGGAAATGGGTAAAGCGCGCCTGCTCAGAAAATTTTGGAAGAGAGTGGTTGGATGATAAAAAGAGACTCACGGTGTCCGCCCGAGCGTGAGGACGTGTTTTTGATGATTGGAAAACGATTGGCTTGGTGTTCATGGAAAAAGACGTTCTTTTGGATTAAGAGTTAAATTTAGTTAAAATTTTGTGATTGATGTCCAGTGAAGAGTTGAATAAATTAAATATGAAAATTTTTGATACCACAGAAGAAACTTTATGGGTTATAATTACGATATTGTTTGACATTTATCAATCAGGAAGATCAAGGATTTAACTGAAAAGTATGAAAGAAGATTAGTATTTGGAGAACAACAGAAGTTAACGGTTGTTAATTTCCTTACAATTCAAGCTGTAAATGGACTATTTGGATGGTATAACTACGTGAATGCGGGCGACTCGTGCAGACAATGGGGCGGGTTCGTTTTCTTCTTACGTTGGAAAGAAATGCGGTAAGAAACTAAAAACTGTGCGTGTTATTTGAATTCGGTAGACAATATTAAAAAATAACTTTGTGCGATGAAATCGGGGGGTGATTAGAATTTTTGAACTCTATTATTATTAAATGAAAGAAAGATTCTTGGGTTAAGCGGACACCAAATAAAACAAATATATTATCTCGTCGACGTTTCTATTATTATTGTTAATTTAATTTGTTCTTTTACTTGGGTATTGATAATTTTTTGTTCATAATATTTTATATATGTAATTTTTGTTTTGTATTAATAAATGAATGGTTTTGTTTTTGGATAGATTTAATTGAGCTAATTGTTTAAGTTAAATACAGCAAATGCGTATAGAGAGGATTCAGGTATTTAGTAAAATTAGTTTTGTTTAAAAAGGTCGCGAATAGGTAGCAGACCAATAAGGTGTGTTTTTTTTCTAAAATCGAACCAGTGTCACCCCTATAAAGAGTCTATAATTATTTATGAGCTAGTCCGGAGCAGTTAAAAGTGCCGTACATTTTTCCCCGCTATAGAAATTAAATATAATACAGTAGCTTATCACGGCAATATGTATCTCCTTAGAGATAATAAATATTTACTTTTTTATTGTCTTAAAACTGCGTGTTTTTAAAATATTTCTTTATAAATATGTAAAATAAATAATAGGTATCTTTTGAACTAATTCTAGATGATCATATACATTTCAAAATCTAGTCTTGTTTTCTCAATTACATTTTTTGTCTCAAATTTAAAGCCTAGCTTCAGCCTATGACTTTATTTATTTTACTTTATTTATTTATTAATTTGCGAGTATATTTTACATATAATATTATATGGTTTTCGAATGGGGGGGGGGGCGCTAAAAAGGTATTGTGCCCCGGGCGCGAGTTAAGCTCGCTACGCCACTGGTGACCCTCGGTCATTTCCCCAAAAAAAAAGGATTAAATACTGACCATCGCGCAGTCTATATATCTTTTAATTTACTGCTGTTCAAGTACCATTAATTAGGTATTATATTTGGTAGTAAAGTGCATTTTTCTGGTAAAAAATTTTTTTTTGCATGATATTTTATAATATCGCGGTATTTTAGCTTGTGGTAATATGTCCCTGCGGTAATCTGGCTTGCGGTAAAATGTCCCTGCGGTAATATGGCCGCGGTAATTCGGCCGCGGTCAAATGTCCTAGACTGCCCAAATTATAGAAAATCGTATAATAATCATTACTTAACTTACAGTATTGAAGGCCTGAGACATGAAGTCCTTGAGAAACTTCTTCGTGAACGATTGGGGGAGGGGCGGGGACGATTTTCAAATTGAAAAATAATAGATTTACAGATTTCAAAATATTATTAATAAGAATAATTGTTAATTATTAACAAACATTTTATAGTTTTATACAACTACTGTAGTTGACACGTCAACAAAATAATTACATCAAATGTGTTGGCGAGGGGCCCCTCCATTAGCCCCAGGCTGGTGGCTCTTACACTTATGCCTAAGTACAGCCCTGAATATGTATTCCATTTAAAATAAAAATTATATAAATATTAAAAAATCTTTCTTGTTTATTTTAAATTTTACTGTTAAAAGTACCCTGTACATCAACAGGAACTTGCAAATTTTTGGCTCTATTATTTCGTTTTTACATCAAAACATATTTTATCACAAAAACTTGAAAAGATCAAACTGCCACAGCCTTCTTTTGTAGTTTATCTACAAACTCGATAACTTGCAGACCTATATTTTTATATGCTAAAGCTTCCACACCATCAGGTTTTGCAATAACAACAGGAGTTCCTTGATCTGTACTATTTGAAATTTCCTGTTGCAACGGTATTTTTTGCAATATAACTGTATCAATCTCTCTTGCCAAGGTAGACGATTCTTCTCCAAACAGTTGAACTTCGGTTGAGCAATTGGGACAAGTCACGCTACTCATATTTTCCACAATGCCAATAATTGGTACATTCAATTTTTGAAACATTCTTGCACCCCTTTTTGTTACCTGGATAGCAGCTAATTGGGGAGTTGTAATTAAAATGGCACCTAGAAAGTCTCAAGATATTTGAAACTGAAAATTTCCTGTAATAAAACTTACCAGTTATAGGAATATTTTGTATAAGTGATAAATGAGTATCTCCTGTACCTGGTGGAGTATCGACTATCAAATAATCTATCGATTCCCAATAAACTTTTCTAAATAATCTTTCCAAAGCTTGCATTACCATCAAACCTCTCCAAATAACAGGTGCACCTTCATCTACTAAAAATCCCATAGACATGCTAAAAATTATTAATTCAAAATATCCAAACAAATTATTAAATAAAAAAATTACCATTTAACTCCATAATTCACCAAAGGTTTCATTAAATTATCACTAGTTAACAGAGGACTTTCCTTCAAATTCATCATTAATGGTATCGATGGTCCAAACACATCGAGATCCAATAATCCCACATTTTTGTCAGGTTGCAGCAATTTTAAAGAAGTTGCTAAATTTACTAAAAGCAACAATTGAGGCTTCCGTAAGTTTTATCGCTGATAACACCAACCTGCTGTGGTACTTTTGCCAACACCTCCTTTCCCGGAAGCAACAACTAAAACATGTTTAACTCCAGGAATAGGTGTCACTTTTGGTAACCCTTTAGCCATTACATTTTTCTTATGCTGTTCCAAATTATCGGACAAATTCCTTTTAAAAACACCTCCTTTACCGGAAGGAACAAGTAAATCATGCTTTACTCCAGGATGTATAGATTTCACTTTTGGTAAACCTTTAGCCATTACATTTCTCTTAAACTTTTCCAAACTATCGGTCAAATTCCTTTTAGTAACCTAGAAATTAAATTTTAATATTTGAATGTACAGAAGTTTATCACAACCTTCAAAATATTTCTTTCGGGAAAAGAACTGTTTATTATTATCCTGGCGTTTCTTACTATCACGCTCATTATAAATTATTAACTAAATTTTATTTCAAAATATTTTTAAATCACGAAACATAACCTGTTCAAAATGTCAAAGCAAACAGTGGTTCCCAACATTCTTTACAGCCACGCCACATGGCATAGAAACAAAATTGAAAGAAGGGTAGGTTTTCGACATACTACATCAGGTTCTATGCGGAAAACGGCCAAATTTGTCGAAGACGGTCCTAAAAATCACAATAAGTAGTTTTTAATAGCTAAATCAAACTATTAGATAAAATTCGAATAGTCCAGGCAGGGGAGGTTTTTAGTTTGCAAAAAATCCGGGCAAGCTGAATTTTGGTAGAGATGTACATTGGAGTGTTATAATGAACTCCCCAAAAGTTCCATAAAATCCCACGCCGGCGTCCCCCACAATCGGGGGTTTTAGCTCCCCCAACGCGATTTTTTGCCGATAACTCGCTTATTTATGCTTGTATGAAAAATTATGATCAGACCATAATTGAAGAGCATAAAATTCTCTATGAAATAGTTTTTTTTTCATATTTTTCCATGGCACACTAATACTTAAATTATTGACCGAAAACACGACCCACCCTTAAAATGGCACAATATTGATTCGTTGCAGGGAGAGAAATGTTTTCGGGCACGGGAAATGCTTTTAATAATAAATTAATTGAAATTTTGGCCAAGGTTGGAAAATGAAGAGAAAAATAAATTTTTTCAAAATTTGCCCAAGTTATAGTATCTTCCAAGTAACGAAGCCGAAATTTTGGTTTGAGCTTACAGAAGGTCCGGGCAAGCTGAAATTTGGCAATGATGTATATTAAAGTGTTCTAATAAACCCCCAAAATGTCTCATAAAAATCCCAAGCCGGCGTTCCCCCAAATGAGGATTTTAGCCCCCTAAGTGCGGTGTTTCGCCTATAGCTCACGTATTTTTACGAAAAATTACCATTTTTTTTTACGTGGGGGAAAATTACGTGGGGGACGCCGGCGTGGGATTTTATGGAACTTTTGGGGGGTTCATTAGAACACTCCAATGTACATCTTTGCCAAAATGCAGCTTGCCCGGATTTTTTGAAAGCTTGAGCCAATTTTTCGGCTTCGTTGCCTGGACTAAAAGTAAAAATTTAAAAAAAATTGTATTCCTACTTTGCAAGATATGGCCATTCAAACAACTCAGTTTATTTCATTCCCAAAAAGTAGTGGTTTTCAGATTTCGACGTAAATTATTATTCCTGTTCATCTGAATGAAATGAATTAAATAGCCTCAATTATCAGCCCGTACAGAATAACCATCTAGCATTAATAAGAGTAGGGATTTAGCGGTGATAAGCTTTCAAAGTTAAACCAATCCACGACTTTGTGATTTTTGGGACCTATTTTTACAAATTTGTCCCTGTTTCGGTCCGAACATGATTTCGAAAACTTAGAGCAGGCCCGTTTCTATCGAGTATGCAGCGAATACCTTGGAAGAACGTCAAATTATTTTTATAAATTTTAGTATAATAATAATAATTAAACACCTAATTGGCAACTGCAAATAAGAAAACGCCACCACGTGACCGTTTATAGAACTGTAATATAAGTGGTTAATGTATGTTTAAATAAATTATAAAAAGTGATATTTAAAGTGATTGTGGTATTATTTAATCTCTTTTACAGCAACTTGTTCTTATTGTGAACTTATTTTCTTTACGTAAACCGATTTAAACCACAATATTTGGTCCATTTGTAGAGCTCCCAACGTTAGTTTCAGTTCCCAATAGTCTTAATTTAGTAAAAGTACCTACTTTTACTTTTTCAATAATTTTTTTCCGAAATAAGATACGGTATAACCTTTTACAGTATTATTTTGAACAAATGAAAACAAATTTGGAGCAAATGAAAACAGATATAGAACAAATGAAAACCGATTTGGAACAAATAAAAACAGATTTGGAACAAATGAAACCAAATTTGGAATACAGATTTGAAACAATTGAAAACAGATTTGAAACAAATTTGGAACAAATGAAAACAAATTTGGAACACTTGAACACAGATTTGGAACAAATGAAAACAGATTTGAACACATGAAAACAGATTTTCTTCAAATGAAAATTATGAACAAAAATATTTATAAAGAAATAGTAAGGAGTCAGATGCACTATTTCGATGTCTTATTCTTCTGATGTAAACACACTCTTAAGATTCGAATGCACATCAGGGGGGTTATGCTGAATTCCTTCAGTGGCACATTTTTCGATTAACTGCCGCAAGCATACTTTGCAATCCTCCGCTCTGTAACAACCACATCGGTATTCAAATGCTAAAATTCGGATGGAACTCATTGCTCTAATGCAGTGTAAATTGCTTTCTTTACTTGATGGTATGATAATTCTCGCGCTTTGGCCAATTTTTGATCTAAATTCCTTTCGGTAACAATAAAAATTAAAATTCGTTTCGTCAATCCAAATTAATTTATCTAGCATAATAAAATCTTGTGTGTCTATTTTAATCATCGTTTTGGGGTTCAAAATTTGAAATATGTTATGGATTTAGTCCATTTTGGACCAGGCGCCAAGTATTTTACATAGGAAAAAATTATAACTATTTTGTTTTCATATAATGGTTCTTTAGGGTGTCATTAAGAAATTCTGGAAGTCCCCTCCCCTCTTGCCCCGAACGATATAGAACTTGACGGCAAAAATAGTTATGTACAAAATTAAAGCTATAATTAAATTCTTTGCAAAAAAGGTTCTAGTATACAAATTTTTGGTTAAATTCGTCCATATGAGCTTTTACATATCTTGCAAATTACAAAAGATTTCTGAGAGTTTGCTGTTGTAGAATAGCAGGACTCTATTGTACAGTAATTTGTGGGAGCTGTCGACAAGGAATTGCATGAAAAGCAGTTTTTATCAAGTTGAGCTCGCCTTATCTACGACCCAACAACGCTCCAATCTCGTCGGATGGCTACATCGATCCGACCAGGAATGTTGCCAAATTTGTAGGCTGATGGGCCTCCACACGTTCCAACTTGAGACCCGACCGACGAGATTGGAATTTAGTTCCAACCAAATTGGATCATGTGTAGACCCTATAAGAACACCAAACCAATCGACATTGACAATGTGAACACCACCGAAGACGGACAAATTACTACTTCTTCACAAAAATTTACACAATGACATGTAATACGAGTACCTAAGTGAAACTTCAAAACTTCTTAATGACATCCTAAAGAACCATTATCTGAAAAATTAAATCTAGTTAGTGTAACGATTTTTTGAATCGTTACTTTTTCTACTTTGCATTTGACAACTTTAGCAACGCCCTGTATGGTGGATTCATGCATTAATTCTAAGGTTGGCGGTATTGCTGTGTTTTCGATAGAACGGGGTCGCGATAGCGACTCGAAAAGGGAGAATAGTTTTGAAGTACCGAAGCGGAAGGTCGAGTTTTAGGGGAGCTGGTCAATTCCTGTTTGTGATGGAGCGATAGCCATGGATGGGGGTCAGGTGGCTGTAGAGAGGATTCGTTTTTTGCTTGCGCAATTCTCGTTAGAGGATTTTTTTGTTCGCGTAGGTGAGTACGATATTTTTGCTATTCTATTGATTTCCGTTCTGGTTTGTCGTCTCTTGACCAAATTTGGGCATATGGCTTTGTCTTTTTTGTATTGCTTTCGCAATTACGCAATTTGTGCGTAATTGTTATATTTTTTTACTCCTTGGTACCCGAAATTATTTTCCCTTGTGTGCGTCAATACAAGTTTGTTCTGTGTAGTAATTGTTGCCTCATACTGTATGTTTTTTTGATCTAAACGGTTTGTTTAGAGCCATTTTTTGTGTAGTTTTAATACTGCAATTTTGATTAAGTCGAATTTAAATTGAATGGGAACGCTGATAGCACAAGATACGACCGCTAGGCCTGCCATATAGCAACGTTGTCGCTCGCTATTGACAATTCGATTACTTTCCCTTGTTAAATATTTTAAGTAATTTTAAATATTTAAGCATTGTATTTTCTTATTGTACGTATTTAAATACGATTACCATCTAAGGGTAGCCATGGGTGTGATGATTGTGGATTTATATTTGCTATTAGCAAATCACGTTTGACGACGTATTTCATGATCGCTTCTAACAGGAGTTCTAATCGATTGTTGGTGTTGGTTTCTTTGTGTTTTCTGGTAGCGGTCGATCTTGCTATTTTAATACAGATGAGGTGATGTCGTTCGACGAGTCGTTATATATTTTTCCGGTCACGGGGGCATCCTCCGACCTTTGGTTATTTATTTTCGGAAGCACAAATTGTAATTTTTGTGTTTTTAAGTTCTCTCTTTATACGGGGTGAATATAATTACATGGCGCCCAGACTAACACCTTTTTTCGCTACGTTTGTGTATTCTTAGCGTCATCCCGTATAATTGTGTAACATCAACCGAGGGCAGGGGAGTTCCGTTTTCTTCATGGTCCGTGCTTGAGCTAGCACTTCGTGGCATTGTCTATCTTTGTCCGGCGATCCCCTGAGTTATCAACAAAGATCGTCGGGACAGTTTTTGTCGTTCCTTGGAGTGGCAAAAATTGTTACATTAGAAGTTTTTCTACACTACGTAAATTATTCTGACTTGGCGCCTGGTTTAATTTTTTAGGCAAGGCGCCAAGTCAAAATTATTTACGATGTGTGGAAAAAATTCTAACAAGATTATTTTTCATATAATAGTTCTTTAATAGGTGTAATTAAGTAATGAGGGGAAGGCGGCACAAAAATTACTTGTTCACCGATTTCTCGACTTTCGTTCAACTTCACGACAAAAATAGTTGTATACAAAATTAAAACTAATTTTTTCCCTCCGATTTCGTTGGAGGAAGGAAACTTCCGGATTATTTAATTACATATTTATTTACTAAAGAACCATTATAATTTATTAAAAACAATTTTCTCCACTCCAAAATAATTGGCGCCTGCCTAGTCTAATTATAAATTTTGCCAAAATTAAAACGATAAAATAATTAGATTTTTGAAGTTGAATGTTGAAAACATGCTTAAATAAATTTTTTTCAAAAGACACATTTTAAAGACATTTAGACAGCAAGGAATATTTTCAAATATATACGAAAAAAATTAAAAGAAAGGTCGTCATGAAAATTGGGAAATTTGATTGGAATCTTGTAAAATATAATTAGGCTAGTCAGTAATAGAGAAAAATTGGAGGCAAAATAACTAATAAAGTTTCGAAATGGAAAAGATGTTCCAAAAGTTCTGAATTCAATTTGTTGCGCTCGGGCAGAGAGCCGCCTACCGCTATTTTAGCAAAATGGCGCCATGAATTACGCATAACGTAATAACTCGAGCTAGACAATATTTTTTCTATCAGGATATGTGAACATGGTTATAAAACCTTCCGCAATAATTCAAATGCAATTATTGGCGCCGGTGACAACGGCCCAACTGACAAGGAGTCTCCAAAATTAAAAATCCTTCGGTAGAAAGTTCAAAAAAGGGATAAGGTACATAATAAAACCTGGATATTTGAGGATTTTTAAGAATTAATACCGAAAATTTAGTAAAAACTATAACCCGTGGCCGGGATAGGTTGTCGGCCTGTTTTTCGCGTGGCTTGAAGAACTACGGACACGCCCCCAATTTTAATTTTGCAAAATTTTGGGTAAATCACGGCCTTTTTGGCAATGTTTTGATGCGAATGTATAACTTTTGTCGTCGCGGAGGTGATCATAAAAAAAAATCCGAAAAAAGTGTGAAAATAACAAAGATGCTGCGAGTTGAAATAGTACGGGTCGCTTACCTTTACCTTTACCTGATATGTATTTGATGGAGCATCCCGGCATGGCCGGCCTTCTCCTTCATCTGAAAGAATACATTAATGACATTGGAAGTTGTAGAGACCGGTGGGTCTCTGGGAATTGGCGCTTGGCGGACTGACTGGTTAGAAACCTGGGCTGTGACTGTGAATATGAGATATGTGAAGAAAAAGAAATTTTTACGTTTGCCGATATAGTAGAGTCCCTAATTCGAAGAAAGAAATTATAATTTCTATTGATGACCTCGAAGTGAGTGGCTTCTACTTGGAACTAGTCAGAAATGGCGACTAGTGGGATTGTAGTGATACTATGGGGGGTGATTTATCGAAGCTTGTGGAAATTGATCGAAAAATTACACAATTCTAGTGAATAAATTCACTTTCGAAGAGAATTTGTGTAAGTTAAACCTGTGAACATACATTAGTCTGTGTGGGGGTGAGTTATGGTCAGGAGTTGTCCGTGGTCAGGAGTGATTTGGGACGGGGAATGAAGAAGTCGGTTGGGTTGTATTGACCTAGTTGATTTACTAGTGGGTTTTCTGAAAATTTGGATTTGTTGTAAAGATTGGTGGCATGTTTGCGGTTAAGAGTGTTAATAAGATCTAGTTTGGCGTCTGCATGTAGTCGCCTGTTAGTGACGTAATAGGGGGCGCTGAAAATAGCTCGGAGATTTTTGTTTTACGGGTCGCTGATGCAACACCGGTCGATGTGTCGCATCGTTCGGCCGGTCCCTTGAAATGGGGTGAAATTTTTTTGCTCCGATTTGAAATATTTTTTGAAATTCGGGAAGGTGGGGGTGTGATTAGTAGATATTAGTAATAAATATTCGCAAAAAAATGGAAAATAACCCGTGTATTGCCGAAAAAGTGAAAAAATTAAATTTTTAATTTTGGGGTAAATAAACATAATAAACGTTGGCTTGGCCAGAACTACTAGCATCAAAAAACCTACCCTACGCCCCTCCGGGGCTCCGGGCGGTTTTTCATGCTCTGAGCCGCTACGCGGCAGGGCTAAAGAAACGAGAAGGCGCCACCGATCAAGAACACCGGGATTAAGGCAATCGGGATTCGAGAGACCCTCAAAATAGCATTAAAAAGTATAGTCGCGGTATGGGGCAGTAAACTATTACGTTTCACCCCCAAAAAATCGCCTAAAAACAAAAAATAATCGATGTTACATGTAGGAGTGACGAGCTGCATCTGCCGGTCCGCAATTTTTTTTTTTTTTCGATTTTCTGGACTGACCACTATGGAGCATCCCGGCGTAGCCGGCCTTCTCCTTCATCTGAAAGTATACATTAGTGACATTGGAAATTATGGAGGCCGGTGGGCCTCGCGGAGTAGCGCTGAGCTAGACTGACTGGGAAATACCTGGGTTGTGGCTGTGGTGAATGAATATGAAAAGAGAGAAGTTAAGTTACGTTATTGATATAGTAGAATCCCTAATTCGAAGATTGAAGATGTCCTCGTAGAAAGTGGCTCCTACCTGAAAAAATTTGACGGGTGATGCGAATTGCATCTACCGTCATTGAATTGGTGTTGTTGGGCTAAATGTATTAGAATCTGGGGAGTGGGAGATTAAGTCGAAGTTACACAAATCTAGTGGATTAAATCCACTTTCGAAGAGAATTTGTGTAATTATACCGGTGTACATGTGTTAGTCTGTGCAGATGAGGGTTATGGTCATGGATTGTCTACAGTCAGGATTGATTTAGGTCGGGGAATACAAAAGTCTTCAGGATTGTATTGACCTAATTGTGCTATGAGCGGGTTGTCGGAGAATCTGGATTTCTTATAGAGATTAGTGGCGTGTTTGTGAATAAGGGTGGAAATGGGTTCTAGTTTGGCGTCTGCGTGCAGTCGCCTGTTGGTGACATAGAAGGGGGCGTTGAAGATGGAGCGGAGGTTTTTGTTCTGAATAATTTGAACTTTGTTCATGTATGTGTGGCGAGCGTATCCCCAGACGGGGGAGGCGTAGGTCATAGTTGGGCGGATGATGGATTTGTATAGCCTTAATTTGTTTTTGGGAGCCATGTGGCTGTCACGATTCATAAGGGCGAATAATTTTGAAAAGAGGGCTTTGGCTTTGCCGGTAATGGCGTTTACGTGGGGTCTCCATTTGAGGTGTTGATCCATGGTAATGCCAAGGTACTTGACCGTGGATTTCCAGGGGATCTGTTCCTCAAACATCCAGACGCTGGAGTTGTGAGGCTTGGTCCGCAAACGGCTAAGTCTAAGACTAGTTCAAGTTGCGCGGACCGTCAACAAAATGAGTGAGATTCCGGTGAGATTCCACCCGCGCGTCAGTGATACAACATGGTAAAATGAACGATTTTCAAAGTCGATTTTCTCTATCAAATATTGGTTTATCCTGCCATAGGAGTGTTACCAGTGTCTTTTAAAAACATTAAACTATCCGAAAGTCACTAAAAAATATTGAAATTCGATGTTGGATAAAAGTCACCCTTCCCCAATTATTGAAATGGAAGAGAACAGCTCATTGGACATATGCAGATCTCGATGAGAACAATTTACCACCTGATGAGCCCGCTCATGAAAATACTTCGTCTATAATTGTAACTAAACTTGAATAGTTATAGTAAATAATACAACCTTACTAATTTTTGTAGATTTTTGCGTAGGCTAAAAGTTGGACATAGCTCGGGAGAGAACTTTTTTATACAGAATTTCATAAAGTTTATTAATTTTATATTAAAACAATATAGTACTTTATGCACCAAGGTAGCAAAGTGACACTTTTTTGGCCCGATGATAAAGGATTGTTTACACGAGGCGCCAGCCGAGTGAAACAATTACCCATTGGCCAAAAGTCACTTTACTACCGTCGTGCATATACTGTTTTTTGCAATTCCGGGAGGTAAAGTAGGAACTTCGCCAGTTTAGAAACTTAAAGCAAAAATTTAACGCTTTTTTTTATTATACCTACACGTGGTCGATAAATCGCAAAATAGCACTAGTAATATTACCAACTATACTACTAAAAATTACTAAGAAATAGCAGTTGGCTATTTTTTTACCGCAGGGTAAAAAAGTGCCCCTTTACACCCGCAAACCGGGGTAAAAAAGTGAGTACTTTACCCCCGGAATGGCAAAAAATACATTTTTGGGATTTGGGAATAAAACTCTTTTTCTGTTTCCTAGAGAGACAACAGAAAAAGAGTTTTATTAAACCAAAAGTTCAAATCCCGAAAATTTATTTTGTTTTAATTAAGATAATGGACGATAACATACTGATTAATTTTTGATATCGCTAATGATTAGTGAGATATTAGCTAGAGATTTTTCCAAAATGGCGGCTCTAGCTATTAAAATATAAATTTTGATTTATATTTGCAATCAGAAACCTGAAGGCAACGGGAAACCAATCCCATGAAATTCCTTTCCCGAGTCAGTCATATTGGCTTCGGTCAAGTTGATAGCCAACGTGCGCTGGGCGAATACAGCAATTTAAGAAGAAGAATCAGCGACCTGGAAAACCCCTAGATACTTTTGGCTGAAATCCGATGACATTTTCACAATATTTTAGTTAGCTATATTGCATCCGCCATTGGTGTACAGTTCTTGTGTTTTAAATCCGAATTCATAATCAATAAGTTCAAAAGTCCCTTGATCCTTGATACCAATTTTGATGGAAATCCGGAATCATTTTAAGTATATCAAAGTCGGCCATATTGAGTTAGCCATTTTGTTTCTAGCAATTTTGATCTTTGATTATTAATCTCCGACCTCTAAAACCGCAGTACACATTAATTTGAGTACAACAGAATCATACTTAAAAGTTTGAGCAATCTCCCTTAAAGGTAAATTAAATCCTTAGTTATTTCGTGATTTACCCATTCTGTGAAAAATCTGCATGTTTACAAATGTTCCTAAACAGTGTACCTATATTTTTTGCAATACAGTTTGTTTTTAAGCCAAAAAGGCTAAATGCCTTGTAGTCTAGGCAACGAAGCCGAAAAATTGGCTCAAGCTTGCAAAAAATCCGGGCAAGCTGAATTTTGGCAGAGATGTACATTGGAGTGTTCTAATGAACCCCCCCAAAAGTCCCATAAAATCCCACGGCGGCGTCCCCCATAATCGGGGGTTTTAGCTCCCCTAACGCGATTTTTTGCTGATAACTCGCTTATTTATGCGTGTATGAATAATTAAGATCCGACCATAATTGAAGAGCATAAAATTCGATATAAAATAGTTTTTTTCATATTACTTCCCTATAAGGAAGTATTGTAATCATGAAAAAATTCGATGTCGATATTTTAACGGAAATATCCGTTTTGAGCATTTCTGAATCCGTTTTGACTACTTTCGCAATGATGTCTGTATGTATGTATGTATGTATGTATGTATGTATGTATGTCTGTATGTATGGATGTATGTAACGCAAAATGTCTGTAAGTTCTGTATCTCTGGAACGAATTGTTATATAGTAACAAAATTTCATATTTAACACTTTAATCGGTATACAAAGGCACCATTTGATTTTGGAGGAAATCCTTAAACCGGAAGTAGCACTTCACTTGAAGGACGAAATGGTTTTTCTTAAATATCTCAGGAACGAATTGTTATCTAGTAACCAAATTTCATATTTAAGACTTTAATCAGTATACCAAAGCACCATGTGATTTTGGAGTAAATCCCTAAACCGGAAGTAGCACTTTACTTGAAGGACGAAATGGTTTTTTTTCAATATCTCAGGAACAAATTGTTATATAGTAACCAAATTTCATATTTAACACTTTAATCAATATACGAAAGAACCATTTGATTTTGGAGGAAATCCTTAAACCGGAAATCGCACTTTACTTGAAGGACGAAATAGTTTTTCTTCAATATCTCAGGAACGAATTGTTATATAGTAACCAAATTTCATATTTAACACTTTAATCGGTATACGAAGGCACCATTTGATTTTGGAGCAAATCCCTAAACCGGAAGTAGCACTTTACTTGAAGGACGAAATGGTTTTTCTTAAATATCTCAGGAACGAATTGTTATCTAGTAACCAAATTTCATATTTAACACTTTAATCAGTATACTAAAGCACCATGTGATTTTGGAGGAAATCCCTAAACCGGAAGTAGCTCTTTACTTGAAGGACGAAATGGTTTTTCTTCAATATCTCAGGAACAAATTGTTATATAGTAACCAAATTTCATATTTAACACTTTAATCAATATACGAAAGAACCATTTGATTTTGGAGGAAATCCTTAAACCGGAAATGGCACTTTACTTGAAGGAAGAAATAGTTTTTCTTCAATATCTCAGGAACGAATTGTTATATAGTAACCAAATTTCATATTTAACACTTTAATCGGTATACGAAAGCACCATTTGATTTTGGAGCAAATCCCTAAACCGGAAGTAGCACTTTACTTGAAGGACTAAATGGTTTTTTATTTATTTAATTTTATTTTATTAATTTAATTAAATAATAAAATAAAATTTAAATAATATTTCTGCGAATCTTTAGTTGAACGATGAAGGAATGATTCCTTATAGGGAAGTCATGTGCTGGCCACATCAGATTTTTTTTCATTGTCACACTAATACTTAAATTATTGACCGAAAACACGACCCACCCTTAAAATGGTACAATATTAATTCGTTGCAGGGAGAGAAATGTTTTCGGGCACGGGAAATGCTTTCAATAATAAATTAATTGAAATTGTGGCAAAGGTTGGAAAATGAAGAGAAAAATAGATTTTTTCAAAATTTGCCCAAATTATAACATCTTCCAAGTAATGAAACCGAAATTTTGGTTTGAGCTTACAGAAGGTCCGGGGCAAGCTGAAATTTGGCAATGATGTATATTGAAGTGTTCTAATAAACCCCCAAAATGTCTCATCAAAATTCCAAGCCGGCGTTCCCCCAAATGAGGATTTTAGCCCCCTAAGTGCGGTGTTTCGCCTATAGCTCACGTAGTTTTACTTTTACGAAAAATTACCATTAAACAAAGTTTAATTTGCCTATTACAGTATGTATTGTAGTACTACCTACTGCAGCGCCATAATTTATAGAAAATTTTATGTTCTTCAACTTTGCTTAATGGTAATTTTTCGTAAAAGTAAAAATATGTGAGCTATAGGCGAAACACCGCACTTAGGGGGCTGAAATCCTCATTTGAGGGAACGCCGGCTTGGGATTGTTATGAAACATATTGGAGGTTTATTAGAACACTTCAATATACATCTTTGCCAAATTTCAGCTTGCCCGGACCTTCTGTAAATTTCGGTTTCGTTACTTGGAAGATGCTATAAGTTGGGCAAATTTTGAAAAAATTTATTTTTCTCTTCATTTTCCAACCTTGGCCACAATTTCAATTAATTTATTATTAAAAGCATTTCCCGATCCCGAAAACATTTCTCTCCCTGCAACGAATCAATATTGTGCCATTTTAAGGGTGGGTCGTGTTTTCCGTCAATAATTTAAGTATTAGTGTGCCATGGAAAAATATGAAAAAAAACTATTTTATAAAGAATTTTATGCTCTTCAATTATAGTCTGATCATAATTTTTCATACAAGCATAAATAAGCGAGTTATCGGCAAAAAAATCGCGTTGGGGGAGCTAAAACCCCCGATTGTGGGGGACGCTGGCGTGGGATTATATGGACTTTTGGGGGGTTCATTAGAATACTCCAATGTACATCTTTGCCAAAATTCAGCTTGCCCGGATTTTTTGCAAACTAAAAACCTTCCTTTTGCCTGGACTATTGTACTGCAACTAATAAATTTAAATTTAAAAAAAGAAGTAGGTCGAAGATGAGCATTAAATTTCATAGTTATTGAACACACAAGTTATCCAAATACTAAGTACTATTTTTCTTAATGAAATGACTTTAGCTAATATGTCGCTAGTTCTTAGACTAAATATTAATTATTATTCCGTCAATTACGTGTATTTATTTCTTTAATTTTTCTAACACTATTTGTAGGGGAGAGGAGGGCAGCATGGAAATGATAAGTTTGAGCTTCAATACAAGATAAAAAAATTTTGTTATAATTTAAATTATAATTAATTATGTTCATGTGAAAAGAGCGAATTGATATATTGCAATCAAAATCTAACAAAATAAATTTGACTACCTATAAATTTCAATTTGCACCAACAGGTGCGTAGCTTTCCAAAATTGAAAAAATTCCCAAATTTGGCGTTGGCTGAAATAAATCACGTTCGATTGGACTCGAACAATAACCTTGACGTTCAAAAAAAATTTTGGCACCACCACGGTACCTCGAGCCTCCACTGAGCTGGCGTCAGCGTCTAATTATACGTTATAATTTAATTAAACAAAAATAAAAATTGCGAATAATTTTTTTGTTTATGAGTAAACTAAAAATTACTATTATATTAGATTTCAGACTTTAAAAATGGAACTAATTGAAAAATGTCTTGCAAAGGAGGACATTAACATAATATACGCGATGAAGAAATAATAAATCTGTCAACCGTAGATCACTAAAAGTTACGAAAGAAATGCCTGAAGGCGTTCCTTCATAATATGTACTATTATAAGGGATCTGTAGCGGTCCTAGAATAGGATACGAAATACATATATTAGAAGTTCCGCTCAACATAAACTAATCGTTCCGGTAACGCAGCGATTTAGGCACATGATCTTGCTAAATCGGTGACCCCGATAGAACATTAGCACTTCTGTTCTAAAAACGCGAAATTACTTTCTTCTCAGCAACGACAGTTAACTAAGCTACAAGAGCGGCTATTAGTTGCAACCGACATGGTTGATAAGGGGTGGATGATGTAGCGGTTCTAAAATTGGATACAAAATATAGAAGTTTCGCGCAATATAAACTGTAACATAAAAAGCGCAATCCAAATTGAGAAACATTTTTCAACACATTATCTAGCTAAATGTTACATAAATTACAACTAATTATTGAAAAAATCAAATAATAAGATTGATAAACCCCATCATAGTCTGCGTTAGTTCAATAAGCATTACCTTATCATGTTCGCACTGTGGAGTACCAGAGCTCTGCCCTACATCTCCTTCAACAGGCTGGTTGTTAACCTTGTGCTTTGACTTTGAATTTTTTGGGAATATCACCTTTGCGAATAACATTTGGCAAATATAACAAACTTTTTCACACAACACTCAATGTGTAGTGCGTAGATCTAGTGGACATTCAATGTTTACGCATCTTTTTATAATTATTGTATATTTCATTTTTATTTTTAGTGTTCAAATTTGTGTATGTAGTGGGGAGTAGGATCTGAAAAAGTTGGTTGAATTAATAGATTAGTTGAATTTAAGAATCGATCAAGTGTGGTCGATTACATTTTAGGAGAAACCAGGGCAGCGTGGAAATCATAACTTGGACATCAAATAAAATATAAAAACCATATGTACATACCTTACATTAGCGATCAAAAGTAAGTTGGCAAACAGTTTTTTAGAAAAAATTTATAAAAGTAGAAGTCATTTAGTGAAGTATATTATTGAAAAGTGAATTAAACATTAATAAGCGTTCATAAAAGTGTAACTTAAGTTAATTAGGGTAAAATCGACATGCCCAGATGTAAAGAGTATTCCGAAGATTTGAAAAACACGGTTCTGGAATGGTTAAAAGGTGGAAAATCATTAAGAGCAGCAAAACGTGTATTTAGCATTCCAAATCAAACTATAAGTCTCTGGTGTCATAAAAATAATAATTATGGATCAGCGGAGACACGACCAAGAACAGGACGACCACGAAAAACAACCAAAAGAGATGATAAAATGATCGTTTGTGAAGTAGTAAAAAATCCTCGTCAAACGGCTACACAAATTGTTGAAGATTTTAACAAAATTTGCGAAAATAAGATACATGTTTCGACAGTGAAACGTCGACTACATTCAGCTGGACTATTTGGCAGGCGTCCTGCTAAGAAGCCACTTATATCTAAAAAGAATCGGATAGCCCGTCTCAAGTTTGCTAGAAGTCATTTACACTGAAAAAAAAAAGATTGGTCTAAAATACTTTGGAGCGACGAAAGTAAATATAATTTGTTTTCTTCGGATGGTATTAAGTATATTCGACAACCAAAAAATAAAAAACATGATATTAAATATCAAGTTCCCACCATAAAGCATGGTGGAGCTAACATCATGGTGTGGGGCTGCTTTTCCCGTTGTGACATTGGATCCCTACACAGAATTGATGGTATTATGGATCGGTTTATGTATGCCGACATATTGAGGGATCATATGTTACAACATGATGGTAAGAGAAAATTGCCACGCGGATGGATATTTCAGCAGGATAATGACCCAAAGCATGTTAAGGACTACATGTAAAAGGCAAAAATCCGCCTTTTAGAGTGGCTTAGTCAGTCTCCAGATTTGAATCCCATCGAGCATTTGTGGGAAGAGCTCGAACGAAAAATAAGAAGTGAAAATTTTAGTAATACAACTAAATTATGGGAAGCATTACAGAGAGAATGGTTAAAAATACCATTAGAACGTTTAGAGAAGCTGGTTGACTCTATGCAATCACGATGTAAAGATGTTACCGCCGCAAAAGGCTTTGCAACGAAGTACTAAATGTTTTTAATCTATAGTTTTTGTATGTATTTCTAACTGGATTAATTTTTTAATATTAACCCTATTTCAACCCCTATTTCTAAAGGGGTCGATTATTTTGGTTAATTTTTTTACAGGTTTTTTGTACAAATGTGCTGAGCATGCGTACCAAATTTTATCATGGGATGAGCATGGGTTCGGTTACTAAAAATTAATTTATTAAGTATAGCCAGAAACGGACAAAAATCAGTTTCTCGCCGATTTCTCAATTTCTTTGAACTTTATGACAAAATAGTTTAATATAAAATTAAAGCTAATTAAATTGTCTACAAAAAAATGTTTATACATATTTTTCGTCTCGTATTCACACAGCAATAACAGTTCAAAGTATAGCTAAGTTGCGCGACCACTGTTATATTATTTATTTAAAAAGGTCGGAATGGATTTTCAATTAATTGTATAGATTTTCATCATAAATATTTATTATCTGAATATAAGTTGACCACACACCATCCCTAATTTTGATAAAAAGTTGAGCATAATATGACAATGCACAACCAAAAATACATTATTTACATTAAATACATTATAAAATAAACTGATTTTTGTCTGTTTCTGCCTATACATAATTAATTTTTAGTAACCGAACCCATGCTCATCCCATGATGAAATTTGGTACGCATGCTCAGCATATTTGTACAAAAAAACTGTAACAAAATTAACCAAAAAAAAAGACCTCTTTAGAAATAGGGGTTGAAATAGGGTTAAAATTCAAAAATTAATCCAGTTAGGGGTTGAAAATATGGTTGAATATTTGAATAGAATGTTCATTTACCTTTACAGAACATTTTTATTTTTAAATTTAGACCACTGTGGAGGAAGTTACAGTCATTTTTCTACAAGTCTACACACCAACTTTTTGACATTTTGAAAGACCAAAACAAGGAAACGAATGCCTTTTTGGACAAATCTTTAAATTTGTGTTTTTTATTTCTTACTACGATGGTGTGTACCAAGTTTCGTTAAGTTTGGTCGGGGTTGAGTCAATTTTACCTATTTTTTTGTCGATTTGAGATGGAATGACCCAATTATCAATGTCAAAAAGTTTACCATAAACAGTCACGCCAATAAAATGAAAAAGAATATATTTTGTTGTTTCTCTGTTAAGAAATATTGTATTTATCAATTTCTTTAAATACTACTAACAACCCTAGTTTATTATTATTAAATTAGAATCTCGTTAATCCATTTGTGCTTGTCGGTATCTGATGGAAACGATCCGATTTCTTTTAATAAAAACATATTCAAGAATCTTTCACAAGATGGTATGCTGAAAAATATGTTCCTCAACTTGGATTCGAACCCAGATGTATTAGCTGTGAATACGTGCGCTCAAACAACTGCGCTGCCGAGGCGATTTATTTATGTAGCGCGGAACTTCTATTTATCGTGAACTAATTCTAGGACCGCAACAAATCTATCTATGAATTTTTTTTTCAATATTACCAATAACCCTGAAAAGAGATCTCTCTCTCTCTAGTCGTATCCTCATGACTGAGGAATCGTGATCCAAAAGCTCACTCGCAGTTGTTCACTATGGTCTTCCATACTTGCCGGTCTTCCGCATCTCTTATTGTTGTTTGTAGGGGGCGCTTCGTTATTTGTTTCACCTGGTCTATCCATCTGTTGGGTGATCTACCCCTAGGTCTCTTGCCTTCCACCTTTCCCTGAACAACCAGCTTCTCCAGGCTTGCCCCATCTCTGCGCATCACATGTCCAAAATACTGCAGGATGCGTCGTCTACATATGGTTGATAGTCTATCTTTTATTTTCAGCTCCCTCAGTATTGACACGTTCGTTCTCTTCGCTGTCCATGGTATTCTTAACATACGTCTTCAGCACCCCATCTCGAAAGCGTCGATGCGACGTCCATCCGCCATCTTGATGGTCCACGACTCCACGCCATACAGGAACATTGAGAACATTAAAGTCTTTACTAGATGAATCTTGGTATTTGTGGTGATTTGTTTGTCGGTCCATATCTTCTTTAGTTTAGTCATGGCCCCACGTGCCATTGCAGCGCGTCTCTTAATTTCTTTTTCGGTTCCACCTTCGCCGGCCACCAATGAACCCAGGTACAGAAATTCATTAACTATTTCTATGTGTGTTAGTTGATTACCCGCTGCCAAGGTGCCACCTCTATCTATAACCATAATTTTGGTTTTTTCCAGGTTCATTGTTAAGCCCAAGACTTCACTTTCTTTCATGACCAGTTGTAGCATCTCTGCGAGTTCGTCTTCATTCCTGGCCAGCAACGTAGTGTCATCCGCGTACCTCAGATTTGATATTTTTCTTCCGCCGCTCGACACGCCGCCATCGTATTCATCCAGAGCTCTTCTCATAATGTATTCGCCATACTCGTTGTACAGCCTGGGGGAGAGAATGCATCCTTGTCGAACTCCTTTCTGTGCCTTAAAAGGTTTTGATATCTTATCATTCAGCTTTATAACCGCCTCATTGTTCTTATATAAACTTTTTATCATTGCTATTAGGTGATCCGGAACTCCCATTTCTCCCATTGCACGCCATAGCTTGTTCCAGCGTACACAGTCAAAGGCTTTCTTATAATCTATAAAACATAGGAGTATGGGAATATTGAACTCACGTGATTTTTCTATGATTTGTCGAATATTGAATATTTGGTCTCTTGTTCTTCTCCCCTTTATGAAACCCGCCTGTTCAGGTGGTATTTGATATTCTAGTTATTTTTCCAGCCTTTGGTCGATTATTCGCAAGAGGATTTTGCTTGCATGAGATATTAATGCAATAGGGAAGATGCAGAAATTTTTTTTATAGCGTAGTTGGATCAATAATAACTAAATATACTAATTAGTGCTATTTAATTTATTTATTTTCGTTTTGATAATACTTTAAAAAATATTTAAAAATCCGTCAATTTGAATTGAAGGAAACGACCGCGCAAGTGCCATTGGCTTGTGACGTCACAAGACAGAATTTTACATTCATTTATATTATTGTTCTGTGGTTTTGTGCTTTGAAAGTTGAAGTTTGTTAGTGTTAAAAGCTGTTATTTATCATAATTAAATCAATTTAAAAACAAAAAGTTAAAAAAGTCTCTACACGAGTAGAGTAAACAAGAAAGTGAGGTTATTGTTATTGTGCCGGTGACTTAAACCAAACGCGTTGCGTTTAAGGTCACATGATTTATTTTAAATTATCATTGAATTTTAAAATGGATTATTTATAACAAAATACAATAAATAGAAGTTATTTTTGCTGATTTGATATTTAATATATAGAATTAATCGGAAAATACTGTTTTAACTAAATTTTTTTTTCATGCATGTTCCTCATTGTTCTATAGTTTTGGCATTTTCTTGTAGATCCTTTTTTATAAAGCGGTATATAAACTGAATTCGTCCAGTCAGTCGGCCATTGCCCAGTTCTCCAGACTTTATTGCAGATATCTAGAAGTATTTGAACCCCATCATCTCCCAGTATCTTTAGCATCTCTGCAGATACCTTGTCATTCCCATAGGCTTTGTTATCTTTTAGACGTCGTATGGCGCCCTCAACCTCATCCTTCATAATGGCTGGTTCTTTCTCATCATGGTCAAAACAGAAATCCGTCTGTTCATCTCCATCAACCTCATCAACATATAGGCACTCGCAGTATCGTCTCCATCGCTGCAATACCTTTTCGTGCTCCCTCAGTAGCGTTCCGTTCTCATCTTCCATCACCAGTGTTTTCGGCTTAAAGCTTTGTGTCAGTGTTCTCACCTTGTCAAACAGATCCCGAGTGGCGTGTGTATTATGATGGTCTTCTATTTCCTTGCATATCTTGCTGATGTAGTCATTTTTATCTCTCCTGCATTCTTTTTGTATTTGCTTGCATAGCCGGTCGTATTTATCTTTCTGCTCCCCGCTCATCGGTCCCGTTCGACGCAGTTCTTTTCGTTCTTCAATCAAGACCAACGTTTTTTGTGTTATCCATATTTTATCATTTCTTGCTCTTCTCGAGCCCGCCGACTTTTTTTGAACTTCCTTAGCTGTATCCTTAATGGCGTATTTCAGAGCTTCCCATTCTTGGTCAGGATTGTGTTGCCTTTTGTCTTCCTTTTGGCTTTTATGGAGTTTTGGTTTGATATTTATTTCAAATTCCTGCATTTCCTCATGTGAGAGCTTGTGAGATGTTTTCGGTCGCTTCAGATTTTTTTGTTTTAGTTTGAAATTGGCCGTTAGCAGCTGGTGATCAGATCCACAGTCGGCCCCTGGGTATGTCTTGCTGTTCAAGACCGACGATTTCCATCTCGAGTGAGTCATAATATAATCTATTTGATTCCTGTTGATTTGATTCCTGAAAAGAGATATCAAACTTAAACAAGGTGGAACTCGCTTTAGCGGCAGTTCTTAGGCTTCTATACAGCTACCTTTCTGGTGTGGAAAGTTGTTATTATCTGGTTAGTTTTGATCGCCATATAATGTAACATCACATAATCAGATAATCTGCACCAATTAAATTTTTTGCGGTTGGTAATTATCATTTACTATATAAGTAATAACAATCAAACTTTTCCATTCTATTCGAAACTTTACTTCTCTGTAATGTTTGGTCCTTTTTTTGAGGTGGACCAATCCTCTCGTTTCTCTTTTATTTACAACTTAACTTCACTAACCACATCATTAAAAAATTATTTTTTCACATCAAAGTAAAATAAAACACAACTACTTTTCTGGTAGTTGTGGTAGTGTACTTTTCTGGTAGTGTAAAACTACCGTTATGAACGTCGACAATGGGGAACATGCATGAAAAAAAAATTTTAGTTAAAACAGTATTTTCCAATTAATCCTATATATTAAATATCAAATCAGCAAAAATAACTTCTATTTATTGTATATTGTTATAAATTATCCATTTTAAAATTCAATAATAATTTAAAATAAATCATGTGACCTTAAACGCAACGAAGTCACCGGTACAATAACAATAACCTCACTTTCATGTTTACTATACTCGTTTGGAGTACTTTTTTAACTTTCTTGTTTTTAATTGATTTAATTATGATAAATAACAGCTTTTAACACTAACAAACTTCAACTTTCAAAGCACAAAACCACAGAAAAATAATATAAATGAATGTAAAATTAAACTGTGACGTCACACGTTCTGTGGCAAATTGCGCGGGCGTTTCCTTCAATTCAAATTGACGGATTTTTAAATATTTTTTAAATTATTATCAAAACGAAAATAAATAAATTAAATAGCATTAATTAGTATATTTAGTTATTTTTGATCCAACTACGCTATAAAAAAAATTTATGCATCTTCCCTATTGGTTCTACAACGTTACCTACTTCAAGAACAGCTGCGTTTTTACTTCGTGGATTTTGTCGGCGAATTGCATGACTACGTGAACGATTTAATATTTTCGAAGGGGTCATGTTGGCAATTTGCTTTCGTTTGCGATTTTGTTCAATTTGTTCTGACGTCATGTTGGCAATTTGATTTCTTTCGCGATGTTGAATAATTTGTTCTGACGTCATATTGGCAATTTGCTTTCGCTTTCGAAATTTGCGTAATTTCCGGTCCATTTTTTGAGGTGGATCCATCCTCTTCCTTCTCTTTTATTTACAACTTAACTTCACTATCCACATCAAGCCACTGCTGTGGTTAAAATAAAATAATAAATAATTAGTGCAGATTATCTGATTATGTGATGTTACATTATATGGCGACCAAAAATAACCAGATAATAACAACTTTCCACACCAGAAAGGTAGCTGTATAGAAGCCTAAGAACTGCCGCTAAAGCGAGTTCCACCTTGTTTTCGCTTGTTTATGTACATTTTTCTTTATTACAGTCTTGAAAATGACCCCGATAGAGGGTCGCAACTAGTCGATTCAAAACGTAGTCTTTCTTTAACACGTCCCCTGATATCTAATATCCTAGTAAATCATATCCTTGGAACAATAGCTTATCTTCACTTTATTCTGGCCGTTAATCCCTGCGGCAGTTAGACCAGTAAGCCACGTATCAAAGAATAATTGGATCAACGGACAATCGTATCATGGTATAATCGTATCAACGGATCATCGTATCAACGGATCATCGTATCATCGTATCAACGGATCATCGTATCATCGTATCAACGGATCATCGTATCAACGGATCATCATATCAACGGATCATCGTATCAACGGATCATCGTATCAACGAACCATCGTATCATCGTATCAACGGATCAACGTATCATCAGATCAATTTGCTTATATAGGACATCGCCCTATGAGTATAGTAGATGTAACAGTTTGTTTATTTTTTCGCGCGTTAAGTAAAAGTAAATTATTAACAATGGCATTAATCGAAAACAAATCTGCTTTCAAAACTGTAAAGAATGTGCAATTTGGCATTTTTAGTCTGGAAGATATTTGTAGCATGTCTGTCGTCCCAGAAGGTATAAATCATGTAGAAATTATGGAAGGAAGTCTTCCAAAAGTGGGCGGCCTGATGGATCCGAGGATGGGAGCGTTTGACAGCACTTTACCATGTCAAACATGCGAAGGCGACCGGGACACTTGCCCCGGTCACTTTGGTCACATCGAATTGGCCAAACCGATCTTTCACGTTGGCATGATTAAAGATGTCATGAAAGTTTTACGCTGCGTCTGCTTTAATTGCAGTAAATTGTTGGTGAACCCAAAAAAACAAAACCACTTCGAACACGCTCAGAAGATAACCGCAGACGATTCCAAGAAACGCCTAGAACTAGTGTACGGTTTGTGCAAAGAACAAACAATATGTCACGCGGATGGTGGATGTGGAAATCATCAACCTGTAATTAGAAAATCGGGTCTCGATTTGACGGCCGAATGGAAGGAATCCGACGGAAAGGTTCCACAAGAAAAAAAGTATTTGTTGGCGGAAGAAGTGCTGCATATCTTTAGACAAATTAGCGACGCAGATTGCAGCGCCCTGGGAATGGATCCGAAATACTCACGACCCGAGTGGATGATCGTGGCGGTTTTACCGGTTGTTCCTCCTTCCGCGAGACCCGCAGCTTTCATGGGCGATTTTTTGAAATCAATCATAACAAAGGTGAATCACGTTTATCTCTTCGATCAAAACAGAATATTTCATTTATTATTCTATCAGCAATTTTAAGCATTTACAACGAGTTTGTTTCAACCAAAGAAGTTTCATCCCCTAATTGAGTCTGAACCTACCATACTCTGAGGAGACTCGTGACTGAGCTAGTACGAATGGGACGAGGTGGTGAATTTTTTTTGTAAAGTTGGACCCTCGGAAACTTAATTATTTACTAATTTATAAAATTTTCTTTCATTTGAAAGTGGCGCCCAAGACAAACCCCGAGGTGTACAATTTATGATAAAAAGTACACAGCAGTATCAACAGATCAACTTATCAACAGATCAACTTATCAACAGATCAACGTATCAACGTATCAACGTATTTAAATTTCCTATATAGGTGAAAAATTATGAAAATAAAATATAACTTATATTTGGTGTGCATTGAAAATAGATAATCTGCACTAAATATATTTTTGCGGTTGGTATTTATCATTTACTATATAATCAATAATAAGCAAACTTTTCCATTCCATCCGGAACTTTACTTCTCTGTAATGTACGATCCATTTCTTAAGGTCGATCAATCCTAATCTTTCTCTTTTATTTACAACTTAACTTCACCAATCACATCAAGCCACAGCTGTGGTTACAATAAAACCGGATCAACGTATCAACGGATCAACGTATCAACGTATCAACGTATCAACGTATCATCGTATCAACGTATCAACGTATCAACGTATCAACGTATCATCGTATCAACGTATCAACGTATCAACGTATCATCGTATCAACGTATCATCGTATCAACGTATCATCGTATCAACGTATCAACGTATTTAAATTTCCTATATAGGTGAAAAATTATGTAAATAAAATATAACTTATATTTGGTCTGCATTGAAAAAAAAGTTGTTATTTTTGGTCGCCATATTATTATAATGTAATATCAGATAATCTGCACTAATTAAATTTTTGCGGTCACACCCACAATTTCGAAGGTTCTGATTAGATTTGAATTATGCGGACAGACAGACGGACAGACGCGGAGCCAGATCATAAGGGTTCTTGCTATACTTTGTATAGAAGCCTAACAAGTAGTTTATATAGGGAGACCTCTTTGAAAATATCTTTAACTTAGTAAATTTCTTTCGAACATTTGCGTATTTGTAAATTGCATTAGCGAATCGAAACAGCGGATTAACAGATTAACGCAATACTATATAGACGAAGTATCTCTTATTATAAAAGGCCAAGTCTTTCTTTCTGTCCGTCCCACGGAAATACCCGAAGCAAACCGAACCGAACCGAACGCACAACGTATCATCGGATCAACGTATCATCGGATCAACGTATCATCGTATCATTTTGTCTATATAGGACAGCTATTTCCAAAAAAGCATTATGTGAACTTCCATAATGGATAATGAAAATTTTGAAAATCCTGCTGCAAAGCGACGGCGATTGAATCGTGAGAGAAAAGCACGTAAACTAGATGATACCCCGTCCGAGGACGGGCAGCTAGAAGGACGGGCAGCTACCCAAGGTAACTTAAGTTGAATGAAGATTAAGGAAAGCTCTCAGTGCAATCCAAAAGCCATATGACCTTGGGTAGCTGCCCGTCCTTCTAGCTGCCCGTCCTCGGACGGGGTATCATCTAGTTTACAATATAACAACGTATCAGTTGATCAACGTTATGATTGGCTCTGAAACATGCGGACGGACACGAAGCCAGACCATAAGGCTTCTTTCTATACCTTGTATAGAAGCCTAAATAAGGCTTCTTGTTATATCGTACTTTGTATAGAAGCCTAAAAGTAGCGCACCGGCTACCCAGTTCTTAGACCTCTATACACACAGAGTATTTCCAACACGATTTGAAACGCTCTGTATGATTTTGAATTATGCGGACAGACAGACAGACGGACGGACGGACGGACGGACGGACACGGAGCTAGATCATAAGGCTTCTTGTTATACTTTGTATAGAAGCCTAAAATCAATGAATTGCATTTGAATCTCGTTACTCTATTCGTGCGTGTCAGTACCTGATAGAAAAGATCCGATTTCCTTCACTAATAACAGCTCCGAAAAGAGATATCCAACTTAAAAATCAATTAAAATAGTATTTGATTTAATAGGAGTTCTTTTTTTTTAGGAGATTTAATAGGAGAATAGGAGTTGCCCCACTGTGCGCTGTGTGGTATCGTTTTGTTGAAACCACATGTCTTCAACATCTATGTCCTTCAATTGATGGCAAAAATAATTTGTGATCATGTTCCGATAACGTTCACCATTGACTGTTACAGTAACACCACGATGACCTTCGAAAAAGTACAGCCCAATCACCGCGCCGGCCCAAAATCCGCGCCAAACTGTGGGTACATTGGTTGTTACTGAATAAACCGTGGATTTTCAATATCACCCAACAAAAAAAACCGAAAAATATTGTAAAGACCTAAAGAGCAGTAAAGACAAGTATAAACAAGGTGGAACTCGCTTTAGCGGCAGTTCTTAGGCTTCTATACAGCTACCTTTCTGGTGTGGAAAGTTGTTATTATCTGGTTAGTTTTGATCGCCATATAATGTAACATCACATAATCAGATAATCTGCACCAATTAAATTTTTTGCGGTTGGTAATTATCATTTACTATATAAGTAATAACAATCAAACTTTTCCATTCTATTCGAAACTTTACTTCTCTGTAATGTTTGGTCCTTTTTTTGAGGTGGACCAATCCTCTCCTTTCTCTTTTATTTACAACTTAACTTCACTAACCACATCATTAAAAAATTATTTTTTCACATCAAAGTAAAATAAAATACAACTACTTTTCTGGTAGTTGTGGTAGTGTACTTTTCTGGTAGTGTAAAACTACCGTTATGAACGTCGACATTTGGTTCTACAACGTTACCTACTTCAAGAACAGCTGCGTTTTTACTTCGTGGATTTTGTCGGCGAATTGCATGACTACGTGAACGATGTAATATTTTCGAAGGGGTCATGTTGGCAATTTGCTTTCGTTTGCGATTTTGTTCAATTTGTTCTGACGTCATGTTGGCAATTTGATTTCTTTCGCGATGTTGAATAATTTGTTCTGACGTCATATTGGCAATTTGCTTTCGCTTTCGAAATTCGCGTAATTTCCGGTCCATTTTTTGAGGTGGATCCATCCTCTTCCTTCTCTTTTATTTACAACTTAACTTCACTATCCACATCAAGCCACTGCTGTGGTTAAAATAAAATAATAAATAATTAGTGCAGATTATCTGATTATGTGATGTTACATTATATGGCGACCAAAAATAACCAGATAATAACAACTTTCCACACCAGAAAGGTAGCTGTATAGAAGCCTAAGAACTGCCGCTAAAGCGAGTTCCACCTTGTTTTCGCTTGTTTATGTACATTTTTCTTTATTACAGTCTTGAAAATGACCCCGATAGAGGGTCGCAACTAGTCGATTCAAAACGTAGTCTTTCTTTAACACGTCCCCTGATATCCAATATCCTAGTAAATCATATCCTTGGAACAATAGCTTATCTTCACTTTATTCTGGCCGTTAATCCCTGCGGCAGTTAGACCAGTAAGCCACGTATCAAAGAATAATTGGATCAACGGACAATCGTATCATGGTATAATCGTATCAACGGATCATCGTATCAACGGATCATCGTATCATCGTATCAACGGATCATCGTATCATCGGATCATCGTATCAACGGATCATCATATCAACGGATCATCGTATCAACGGATCATCGTATCAACGAACCATCGTATCATCGTATCAACGGATCAACGTATCATCAGATCAATTTGCCTATATAGGACATCGCCCTATGAGTATAGTAGATGTAACAGTTTGGCTAATTTTTCGCGCGTTAAGTAAAAGTAAATTATTAACAATGGCATTAATCGAAAACAAATCTGCTTTCAAAACTGTAAAGAATGTGCAATTTGGCATTTTTAGTCTGGAAGATATTCGTAGCATGTCTGTCGTCCCAGAAGGTATAAATCATGTAGAAATTATGGAAGGAAGTCTTCCAAAAGTGGGCGGCCTGATGGATCCGAGGATGGGAGCGTTTAACAGCACTTTACCATGTCAAACATGCGAAGGCGACCGGGACACTTGCCCCGGTCACTTTGGTCACATCGAATTGGCCAAACCGATCTTTCACGTTGGCATGATTAAAGATGTCATGAAAGTTTTACGCTGCGTCTGCTTTAATTGCAGTAAATTGTTGGTGAACCCAAAAAAACAAAACCACTTCGAACACGCTCAGAAGATAACTGCAGACGATTCCAAGAAACGCCTAGAACTAGTGTACGGTTTGTGCAAAGAACAAACAATATGTCACGCGGATGGTGGATGTGGAAATCATCAACCTGTAATTAGAAAATCGGGTCTCGATTTGACGGCCGAATGGAAGGAATCCGACGGAAAGGTTCCACAAGAAAAAAAGTATTTGTTGGCGGAAGAAGTGCTGCATATCTTTAGACAAATTAGCGACGCAGATTGCAGCGCCCTGGGAATGGATCCGAAATACTCACGACCAGAGTGGATGATCGTGACGGTTTTACCGGTTGTTCCTCCTTCCGCGAGACCCGCAGCTTTCATGGGCGATTCGCCGAAGAAACGTCAAGACGATTTGACAAATAAATTGGCCCTAATCATAAATATACCTTGTATAGAAGCCTAAAAGTAGCGCACTGGCTACCCAGTTCTTAGACCTCTATACACACAGAGTATTTCCAACACGATTTGAAACGCTCTGTATGATTTTGAATTATGCGGACGGACGGACAGACAGACGGACAGACACCGAGCCAGATCATAAGGCTTCTTGGTATACTTTGTATAGAAGCCTAAAAGTGAGGCATTCTAATTTTTGAAATCAATCATAACAAAGGTGAATCACGTTTATCTCTTCGATCAAAACAGAATATTTCATTTATTATTCTATCAGCAATTTTAAGCATTTACAACGAGTTTGTTTCAACCAAAGAAGTTTCATCCCCTAATTGAGTCTGAACCTACCATACTCTGAGGAGACTCGTGACTGAGCTAGTACGAATGGGACGAGGTGGTGAACTTTTTTTGTAAAGTTGGACCCTCGGAAACTTAATTATTTACTAATTTATAAAATTTTCTTTCATTTGAAAGTGGCGCCCAAGACAAAACCCGAGGTGTAGAATTTATGATAAAAAGTACACAGCAGTATCAACAGATCAACTTATCAACAGATCAACTTATCAACAGATCAACTTATCAACAGATCAACGTATCAACGTATCAACGTATTTAAATTTCCTATATAAGTGAAAAATTATGAAAATAAAATATAACTTATATTTGGTGTGCATTGAAAATAGATAATCTGCACTAAATATATTTTTGCGGTTGGTATTTATCATTTACTATATAATCAATAATAAGCAAACTTTTCCATTCCATCCGGAACTTTACTTCTCTGTAATGTACGATCCATTTCTTAAGGTCGATCAATCCTAATCTTTCTCTTTTATTTACAACTTAACTTCACCAATCACATCAAGCCACTGCTGTGGTTACAATAAAACCGGATCAACGTATCAACGTATTTAAATTTCCTATATAGGTGAAAAATTATGTAAATAAAATATAACTTATATTTGGTCTGCATTGAAAAAAAAGTTGTTATTTTTGGTCGCCATATTATTATAATGTAATATCAGATAATCTGCACTAATTAAATTTTTGCGGTCACAATCACAATTTCGAAGGTTCTGATTAGATTTGAATTATGCGGACAGACAGACGGACAGACGCGGAGCCAGATCATAAGGGTTCTTGCTATACTTTGTATAGAAGCCTAACAAGTAGTTTATATAGGGAGACCTCTTTGAAAATATCTTTAACTTAGTAAATTTCTTTCGAACATTTGCGTATTTGTAAATTGCATTAGCGAATCGAAACACCGGATTAACAGATTAACGCAATACTATATAGACGAAGTATCTCTTATTATAAAAGGCCAAGTCTTTCTTTCTTTCTTTCTTTCTGTCCGTCCCACGGAAATACCCGAAGCAAACCGAACCGAACCGAACGCACAACGTATCATCGGATCAACGTATCATCGGATCAACGTATCATCGTATCAACGTATCATCGTATCAACGTATCATCGTATCAACGTATCATCGTATCATCGGATCAACGTATCATCGTATCAACGTATCATCGTATCAACGTATCATCGGATCAACGTATCATCGTATCATTTTGTCTATATAGGTAAGTCTATTTCCAAAAAAGCATTATGTGAACTTCCATAATGGATAATGAAAATTTTGAAAATCCTGCTGCAAAGCGACGACGATTGAATCGTGAGAGAAAAGCACGTACAAGAGCTAATAACACAGAAGAACAGCTTCGATCACAGCGACAAGCTAACGCTCGGTCTCATGCGATACGTCGACAACGTGAAACTTTGGAACAAACTCAAGCGCGGCAAGCTGCTGACGCTCGGTCCCATGCGATACATCAACAACGTGAAACTTTAGAAGAAACTCAAGCGCGGCAAGCTGCTGACGCTCGGTCCCATGCGATACGTTGATCCGATGATACGTTGATCCGATGATACGTTGATACGATGATACGTTCATCCGATTGGTTATGAAATTATCCGTTATGCGTTCGGTTCGGTTTGCTTCGGGTATTTCCGTGGGACAGACAGAAGGAAGGAAGGAAGGGAGGACTTGGCCTTTTATAATAAGAGATTTTTCACCTATATAGGAAATTTAAATACGTTGATACGTTGATCTGATGATACGATGATACGTTTATCCGATTGGTTATGAAATTATCCGTTATGCGTTCGGTTCGGTTTGCTTCGGGTATTTCCGTGGGACAGACAGAAGGAAGGAAGGACTTGGCCTTTTATAATAAGAGATGAGAACAACATTAAATAAATAAACAAAAAACTTACATATATTTTTTTAAATTAAATTAAACTTAATCAATATTTAAAATTTTTTTACTTATTTTAAACTAGATGATACCCCGTCCGAGGACGGGCAGCTAGAAGGACGGGCAGCTACCCAAGGTAACTTAAGTTGAATGAAGATTAAGGAAAGCTCTCAGTGCAATCCAAAAGCCATATGACCTTGGGTAGCTGCCCGTCCTTCTAGCTGCCCGTCCTCGGACGGGGTATCATCTAGTTTACAATATAACAACGTATCAGTTGATCAACGTTATGATTGGCTCTGAAACATGCGGACGGACACTAAGCCAGACCATAAGGCTTCTTTCTATACCTTGTATAGAAGCCTAAATAAGGCTTCTTGTTATATCGTACTTTGTATAGAAGCCTAAAAGTAGCGCACCGGCTACCCAGTTCTTAGACCTCTATACACACAGAGTATTTCCAACACGATTTGAAACGCTCTGTATGATTTTGAATTATGCGGACAGACAGACGGACGGACGGACACGGAGCTAGATCATAAGGCTTCTTGTTATACTTTGTATAGAAGCCTAAAAGGCCAAGTCTTTCTTTCTTTCTGTCTGTCCCACGGAAATACCCGAAGCAAACCGAACCGAACCGAACGCACACCGTATCAACGTATCATCGGATCAACGTATCATCGTATCAACGTATCATCGGATCAACGTATCATCGTATCATTTTGTCTATATAGGACAGCTATTTCCAAAAAAGCATTATGTGAACTTCCATAATGGATAATGAAAATTTTGAAAGTCCTGCTGCAAAGCGACGGCGATTGAATCGTGAGAGAAAATCACGTACAAGAGCTAATAACACAGAAGAACAGCTTCGATCACAGCGACAAGCTGACGCTCGGTCTCATGCGATACGTCGACAACGTGAAACTGTGGAACAAACTCAAGCGCGGCAAGCTGCTGACGCTCGGTCCCATGCGATACGTCAACAACGTGAAACTTTAGAAGAAACTCAAGCGCGGCAAGCTGCTGACGCTCGGTCCCATGCGATACGTCAACAACGTGATACTTTAGAAGAAACTCAAGCGCGGCAAGCTGCTAACGCTCGGTCCCATGCGATACATCGACAGAAAGAAAATCGATACCAAAGTCAAGCAATTCAACTCCAAATAAGAGCATTGAGATTTGATGAATCTCACGTTACTCGACACGATTGTGGAGAAATGAATTCCATCTGTCAGTTCTGCGGCTCCAAGAATTTTGCCAAGGAGCGTCCAGTTGATAAACAATTTAACAACTGCTGTCATAAAGGAAAAGTGAAGATTCCGCAACCGCTCGATCAACATGGGAATCTATTGTTATATCCCGAATTTCTTCGCTCTATGCTTTCAGATTCAGATAATCCTTACTACAAGAACTTTCGTCAGCACATCCGCTCTTACAATTCCTCGGTTTCTTTCGCTTCAATGGGAGCAGAGATTGTTTCAATGCCGGGTAACGGACCATACGTTATCAAAATTCATAGACAGACGTACCACAGAACCACAAACCTGTATCCACCTGAAGGACAAACAAGAAAGTTTGCACAACTGTATGTAATGGACACGACAGAAGCGGTCAATGAACGAGTAAATCTGCCTGAGAATAGAGGTTGTCTACCTGAAGTGATTAAGAAAATCGATCGTTTCTTCCGCGTCAACAATCGTATCGCAGCTTCATATTGCCTGATGAAAGAAATTGAGCAACAAGAGCGTGTACGAGCCGAAGAAGAAGGACAACCAGTTCCGGTCGTCAATATGGTGATGCGGCGCGATCGGCAGTCTGATCAAAGACGTTACAATGCTCCAACGTCCAATGAAATTGCAATGGTGTTCGTAAATGATGACGGCGAACCTCCATTTGAACGTGATATCCGTATCTATCCTCTAAATCCCGTAGACAATGCAAATACCCGAAGAAAACCGAACCGAACCGAACGCATAACGGATAATTTCATAACCAATCGGATGAACGTATCATCGTATCAACGTATCATCGTGTCAACGTATCATCGGATCAACGTATCATCGGATCAACGTATCATCGGATCAGTTAATCCGATTATCCTACTCAAAATTACTATATAAGCAGAATTACATTATAACGAAACTAGCTGATAGCCCGTCCGAGGACGGGTAACTAGAAGGACGGGCAGGCAGCCAAGGTAACTTAAGTTGAATGAAGATTAAGGAAAGCTATCAGTGCAATCCAAAAGCCATATGACCTTGGCTGCCTGCCCGTCCTTCTAGCTACCCGTCCTCGGACGGGCTATCAGCTAGTTTAAAATATAACAACGTATCAGTTGATCAACGTTATGATTGGCTCTGAAACATGCGGACGGACACGAAGCCAGACCATAAGGCTTCTTTCTATACCTTGTATAGAAGCCTAAATAAGGCTTCTTGTTATACTTTGTATAGAAGCCTAAAAGTAGCGCACTGGCTACCCAGTTCTTAGACCTCTATGCACACAGAGTATTTCCAACACGATTTGAAACGCTCTGTATGATTTTGAATTATGAGGACGGACGGATGGACAGACACGGAGCCAGATCATAAGGCTTCTTGTTATACTTTGTATAGAAGCCTAAAAGTAACTAGAATTTTTGTTGGTAAAACCGTGTAAAACTAGCTTTAACTGATTTCGCGGAAAAAAGTTAACCTTAAATACATACCAAAAACAAATGTCAATAATAATTATAACCTACAATATTGACACATAAAAATATTACTTATCAGTCTGTTACCTATGTTGACAGCCCAATATTGCTCTGTTAAATTATCAGACGACTTGACAGACTGGTAACTGCTAAAAGTCATTGGTGAATACAAATATATCACATTAACAGACTGTTATTGACTTGACTCTCTGTTAGCAACTTAACAGAGCTTGGTGAATACGGCTGTAAATGTCACTGATTACATTTTTGCTTGGAAAAACAAAAACACGTCTGGACTAGTCGACTGTTTACTCGCGACACCGGCAGGCCGCTTGTGTTAAATTAATAATTATCTCTTATTATAAAAGGCCAAGTCTTTCTTTCTGTCTGTCCCACGGAAATACCCGAAGCAAACCGAACCGAACCGAACGCACAACGTATCATCGGATCAACGTATCATCGGATCAACTTATCATCGTATCAACGTATCATCGTATCATCGGATCAACGTATCATCGGATCAACGTATCATCGGATCAGTTAATCCGATTATCCTACTCAAAATTACTATATAAGCAGAATTACATTATAACGAAATAATAAGTGTTGAACGTCAACGAAAAATGTTTTCAGGTGAATTAATAAAGGATGTGGAACAGGCGCTAAAGAGGGCCTTATCGTTTGGAAAATACGAAGATTTTGAAGTCAGAGAAGAATTCAAACGAGCTACTATTAATTCGTTAAAGGAGGCACTTCGTGAGTTTAGCAGCAATGGAATGCGTAAAATTGATTTAAATATTGCGAAAAAAAAAGTGGCGGCGAAACGTATAAGAAACAGAAAAAGAGTGGAGAAACTGATTGCTGCCGAACAGAAAAAGAAAAAGGAAGAAGCTGAGGAATTTTCAATATCGCTGCGTGATTTTGAAAATTCCTTACTCGAAGAGGAAGGGGAGGAGGAAGTATGAAGTAGTAGTAAAACTTAGTTTTATTATTAGTTATTAAATTATTATTATTAAACTTTAATTTATTATTATTTATTTAATTTAAATTATTAAACTTTAGAAGAAACTCAAGCGCGGCAAGCTGCTGACGCTCGGTCCCATGCGATACATCGACAGAAAGAAAATCGATACCAAAGTCAACTCCAAATAAGAGCATTGAGATTTGATGAATCTCACGTTACTCGACACGATTGTGGAGAAATGAATTCCATCTGTCAGTTCTGCGGCTCCAAGAATTTCGCCAAGGAGCGTCCAGTTGATAAACAATTTAACAACTGCTGTCATAAAGGAAAAGTGAAGATTCCGCAACCGCTCGATCAACATGGGAATCTATTGTTATACTAGACTAGCTGATAGCCCGTCCGAGGACGGGTAGCTAGAAGGACGGGCAGGCAGCCAAGGTAACTTAAGTTGAATGAAGATTAAGGAAAGCTCTCAGTGCAATCCAAAAGCCATATGACCTTGGCTGCCTGCCCGTCCTTCTAGCTACCCGTCCTCGGACGGGCTATCAGCTAGTTATTAATAATATTAAAATTAATTATTAATAATGAAATTATCATCTTAAACCTAGTAAAACACTTAAATATTAGTGGGATATTCGAATGTTTGAATATGCCGTAGTTGGTAATTTGTTCGAGAGAAATTCGTCCAACTCAGCATTTGTACGACTGAACATTTAATCGACAGGGCATTTTCAAACAAATTTCTGTCGCACATAACGCTGTCGAACAAATGACCTAGAATCGAGTATTCGAATACTCGATTTCCCAGCCCTCGTAGATATAACACTACCATAACACACCAGCTACAAGATTTTTTTTTAATTAATTTGATTTTGATTAAAAAATATTAGTTTTTTGATATCTATGATATCAAAACCCTAAAATAGCATCGTCCGAACCAAGTAACGTGATATAACATGCTTCGAAAATATTATTTTTAAAGCATGGTATATAAGTTACGTTCGTAATATAGATTGTACCATAATTGCTGACTTTCGATGTGATAAATACTGAAGAAAGATATGATTTCGCGCTATGCTGAAGAAAAATTGGTCACAAAGTTGCTAATGATTGTAATTTTACATACAATTTCTTAACGGTGTGGATATATTGTTCAAAAGATAAAAATACAAATAACGGATAAGCAGATAATGCAATAAATGGATAAACAGATTAACGGATCAACAGATCAGCGGATCAATGTATCAACGTATCAATATATCAACGTATCAATGTATCAACGTATCAATGTATCAACGTATCAATGTATCAAGGTATCAATGTATCAACGTATCAATGTATCAACGTATCAATGTATCAACGTATCAACGTATCAACGTATCAATGTATCAACGTATCAATGTATCAACGTATCAAAGGATTAACAATTTACTATATAGGTTACACTTTGTATTTAAAATTTAGGTAATACTTTTGAAAAGGAATCGATATAGCAAGTACCACTAATTTATAAACATGAACAACTCAAGCAATTATTCTAGCAGCGACTTTTCCGATTCCGATTTTGATTCTGATGAAAGCAATACAAAACATCATCTAACCTGTAATAATAATAAATTGCATTAGCGAATCGAATCAACGGATTAACAGATTAAAGCAATACTATATAGACGAAGTATTTACAATATAACAACGTTTCAGTTGATCAACGTTATGATTGGCTCTGAAACATGCGGACCGACACGAAGCCAGACCATAAGGCTTCTTTCTATACCTTGTATAGAAGCCTAAAAGTAGCGCACTGGCTACCCAGTTCTTAGACCTCTGTACACACAGAGTATTTCCAACACGATTTGAAACGCTCTGTATGTTTTTGAATTATGCGGACAGACGGACGGACAGACAGACGGACGGACAGACAGACGGACACGGAGCCAGATCATAAGGCTTCTTGCTATACTTTGTATAGAAGCCTAATAGATAATCTGCACTAAATATATTTTTGCGGTTGGTATTTATCATTTACTATATAATCAATAATAAGCAAACTTTTCCATTCCATCCGGAACTTTACTTCTCTGTAATGTACGATCCATTTCTTAAGGTCGATCAATCCTAATCTTTCTCTTTTATTTACAACTTAACTTCACCAATCACATCAAGCCACTGCTGTGGTTACAATAAAACCGGATAAACGTATCAACAGATCAACGTATCAACGGATCAACGTATCAACGTATCAACGTATCATCGTATCAACGTATCAACGTATCAACGTATCATCGTATCAACGTATCAACGTATTTAAATTTCCTATATAGGTGAAAAATTATGTAAATAAAATATAACTTATATTTGGTCTGCATTGAAAAAAAAGTTGTTATTTTTGGTCGCCATATTATTATAATGTAATATCAGATAATCTGCACTAATTAAATTTTTGCGGTCACAATCACAATTTCGAAGGTTCTGATTAGATTTGAATTATGCGGACAGACAGACGGACAGACGCGGAGCCAGATCATAAGGGTTCTTGCTATACTTTGTATAGAAGCCTAACAAGTAGTTTATATAGGGAGACCTCTTTGAAAATATCTTTAACTTAGTAAATTTCTTTCGAACATTTGCGTATTTGTAAATTGCATTAGCGAATCGAAACAACGGATTAACAGATTAACGCAATACTATATAGACGAAGTATTTACAATATAACAACGTATCAGTTGATCAACGTTATGATTGGCTCTGAAACATGCGGACGGACACGAAGCCAGACCATAAGGCTTCTTTCTATACCTTGTATAGAAGCCTAAATAAGGCTTCTTGTTATATCGTACTTTGTATAGAAGCCTAAAAGTAGCGCACTGGCTACCCAGTTCTTAGACCTCTATACACACAGAGTATTTCCAACACGATTTGAAACGCTCTGTATGATTTTGAATTATGCGGACAGACAGACAGACGGACGGACGGACGGACGGACGGACACGGAGCTAGATCATAAGGCTTCTTGTTATACTTTGTATAGAAGCCTAAAAATTTAAAAATCATTAAAATACTAATGACTGCAGGGGTGCACCCCCCTCCCTCATGACTCTAAAAATGTTTTAAATTATTGTTTAACATCCTGTATATTTAAATTCAATTTTTAGAGGCAAAACTATAAATGAAATATTTACTTGCCAACAACTTAACGTCAATAAACAGTGACTCATTTCTTATGAAAACATTTTCCTTTAGAAAATTAATAAGGAAATAAATTGAAGTTTATCATTGTAACCAATGAGAATTGGAGCACGTAGACAACGATTAGAATATTTTGAATGTCATTCAAAATTGAGTGATGAGGTAAGAATAACCAACAGCAAATAAAAAGTATTTACAAGCAAATGAAATCTAAAATGTAGTAAAGAATTTTGAGATTTACTCTCCTGAATGTTACATTTATTGAAAGGTTATATCGCTTTTAGTGCAGTTACCACAAACACACTTTTACAACATGAGATGCAAAGCAGCTGTTCAGGCTTTACAGTAAGTAAATAAATTTGGCGATTATATTTTTATTAAGCAGGCAAATTTTAGGAAAGCTGATGTTCTCAAGTCGAAGATCTACCGAAAATGCGATTTATTAAGCGACTCCCAAGCATGGACCGATCAGCAACAACTTCAAACGATTTATCATCAAGTTTTGGTGTTAGATTTGGAATACGCATTAGATAAGAAAGTTGAACAGGAATTGTGGACTGTGGGTTTTAAAAATCACATATCGACTTTGCAAGAACAAGCAAGAAATAAAAAGGTAAACGAAATACTTGATTAATTCAACAATTTTAAGGTTATGAACTTTAGCTTACACAACTTATGTTATAAAATAAGAAAGTGCTATGTCGGGTCTTCAACTTTGACCTATGTACTAAGCACTAAAGAATTTTTTTTATCTAGAAAATGTTACACTTTTATCTTATTTAAAATTAATCCATCGAGAATTCATGCAATATTTCGCAATAAACCTATTCGATTCCTATACTCAAGTGTTCAGCCTCGAAGAAATACTAACTCACGATTTATTTTTAGGATCCTCACAGATCAGAAGCACAAGCTCTCCTTTCGTGGTGTTTAGAAGCTGCATCTGGATTTTATTTAACATTATTACATGAATTGTGCATTGCTTTTGACTTAGATTTACCATTTAGAAAACGCTTATCTAATTCAGGTCAAACGAAATTGTTAAACAGTTCCGAACAAGTTAATCCACCACAAGCTTCGTCCTGCATTTACATTTGCCAATACTGTCTTGTCCATTTAGGCGATATTGCAAGATATCGTAACCAGCGTAATCAAGCCGAAAGCTTTTACAAGTAAATTAAACTTTTTACGCTATATAACGATTGTAACACAAAATTTTAATTTTGCAGACATGCAGTATTATTGTCACCCACAAGTGGACAACCTTATAACCAACTCGCTCTATTGGAGACTAGCCAAGGTGATAAACTGTCGGCAATATTTTATTATGTTAGGGGAATTGCAGTTAAAAATCCTTTTCCTGCCACAGCGACAAATTTAGCAAACACCTTTTTGGTGGCTGTCGATAAAGACAAGTAAGTGGTTAACTCCTCTGAGAAACAGAATTTTATTTTTAAAACACAAATTTTAGTGCCATTACACAAGTCCAGACGAAGTTAACGGTGGGTGAATTTATTCGTATGTTTGTGACGGTGCATGGTTTGATGTATGCTGCTACAGATTTGCCTCAAGCGGAACTGCAAGTTAAAAGTTTAAATATGACTCTTACACCTCTAGTAGCAACGCATAGTTTTACCAAACTCAAATTGATACAAATGACTGTGATTAATTTGTATGCTTTGAGACATACAGTTGGTGCAGGAACACTGAAAATTGATGAATTGACTGAAGATGAGAAGAAAATCAGACATTTAGTTTTAGATTTATTAGCCGGATCATTGAGCGCTTTTTTGTTACCCATTTATACGCTAAATGAAGATTCTTCACTTTTGGATTATCGCGCATTAGCTTCAAGTAAGTTTTGCATTTTTGATTCTTGTTTGGGGGCCGTCCATTAATTACGTAAGGATGATTTTTGTAATTTTGGACCCTCTCCCCCCGCCACGTAAGGGTACGTAAGATTGTGACAACCCCCCCCCCCCCATCTTACGTAAGGATTATTTAAAAGAAAATTAATTTTGACCCCCCTCTCCACCCCGTATATTTATAAAAGATGAATAATAATATATTATACTAGCTGGCACAGTCGGCCTACCGGCCGCCTTTATAGACCAGTGCAGAAGCCTTTGAAAATGATAAAAAGTGAACAAATATAGCAGTAGGATGAAACCCATTGGAAAAGGAAGAGAATATAACAAAAATGAAAGGAAAAATAATTTACGGGCGATCTGAGGTCGGTAAGTGGAAGGGGGTGAGTTTTAAGGGTAGAAAACTGTTTTTCTCGATTTCCGGCAAAACTACAAGTCCTATGGAAAAAAGTTAAATGGCAAAGTTGTAGGTAATAAAAAGATCTACAACTTTTGTATTTACACTTTTTTCACATAACCTCAAAATTTATGTGAAAAATTCAAATAACCAAGTTTTTGGTTTTTAATTTTTATCTTTTACAAAAAAAAATTTTTTTTCACGAAATTTGGTGAAAACTTACCTTTTTATGTCCCATACACACTGTAATTTTTTTGTTTTAAAATATTTATTTTTTCACCTTATTTTGACTTAATATCGAAAAAGCACCCTAATTTTCAATCGAAAATTCTCGCGTCAAAATATCTGCTTTTTTAAAAAACTCAGTGGGCTTTTTGTTTGTTGAAATCTCTACTTTTCGATGGTGTAAAAAAAACTATACATTACTATGGTAAATATTCTCAAAAAATGCAAAGAAACGAAAACAACTCGAATCAGAAATTTTTTTTTTCTTAAATCATCATGTACAATTTTGAGCTATTTATTAAAATTTATACTTTAATTACTCGAAAAACGTAAGATTCCGTGTTACATTGATAAACAAAAAATTGCAAGTCGAAATAAACAACATCGTTCATGAAAATACACGTGCAGGCTGAGTTACTTTAAGAGAATTGTGACAAAGCTTAAAATTTTCGGATTCGAGTTTTTTTCGTTTCTTTGCATTTTTGAGAATATTTACCATAGTAATGTATATTTTTTTTACACCATCGAAAAGTAGAGATTTCAACGAACAAAAAGCCCACCGAGTTTTTTAAAAAAGCAGATATTTTGACGCGAGAATTTTCGATTGAAAATTAGGGTGCTTTTTCGATATTAAGTCAAAATAAGGTGAAAAAATAAATATTTTAAATCAAAAAAATTACAGTGTGTTTGGGACATAAAAAGGTAAGTTTTCACCAAATTTCGTGAAAAAAAATTTTTTTTTGTAAAAGATAAAAATTAAAAACCAAAAACTTGGTTATTTGAATTTTTCACATAAATTTTGAGGTTATGTGAAAAAAGTGTAAATACAAAAGTTGTAGATCTTTTTATTACCTACAACTTTGCCATTTAACTTTTTTCCATAGAGGACTTGTGGTTTTGCCGGAAATCGAGAAAAACAGTTTTCTACCCTTAAAACTCACCCCCTTCCACTTCCCGACCTCAGATCGCCCGTAAATTATTTTTCCTTTCATTTTTGTTATATTCTCTTCCTTTTCCAATGGGTTTCATCCTACTGCTATTTTTTTCGGTTTCAAAAATTATCGGCACTGGTCTATTAGCCATCTAGACCGTGTCGAATGTGGTTGTTCGGCCTTTGGCCTCGCTCCAAGGTACTAAAGTAGCCTATGTTTTTCGTAGCATTGTAAATAACTTCTACACCAAATTTGGTTAAGATTGGTCAAATAGAAACGTAAAGCACGTGCACGCGTATTTGCATTGTCGATCGGTTGACAGTTTGACAGCATTCATTATTGTTTTTTAAGTTGATTTTGAGTAGCCTGCCTTCCTTTAAGGAATCTCTATAATCCATTCATGCGCGTCCCATAGGGACGCGCATGAATGGATTATCGAGATTCCTTAAAGGAAGGCAGGCTACTCAAAATCAACTTTCCTTTGCAACAATTTTTTCAAGGTATCAACGGATCAATGTATCAACGGATTAAGTTATCAAATTAACGGATAAAATTTATTGTCATATTTTATCTACTATATTTTTCTGAAAAAAAACTTTAAAAAAGGCTTCTATATACAAAGTATACTGCCCTGCTAAGACAAGAGGTCCTATCTGCAAATTTTGTATTTTTCACTTTATGGCATATATTATGTAATACTTGACATGTTTTCCATCGTTGTACTACGTTAGAACGTCCTCTCTTAACTCTAACATATAAATATACACCTAAAATTATTGTCCTATGTGAAAAATATCCATTAGTGCTAAATCAAAATGTCCCATTTGTCCTAATTATCTCTAAACTCTTAATTTGTAGATAGGACCTCTTGTCTTAGCAGGGCAGTATAGCAAGAAGCCTTATTTTAAGTTGATTTTGAGTAGCCTGCCTGCTACCGAATGGAAACGCCTGACGCGCATGAATGGATTATCGAGATTCCTTAAAGGAAGGCAGGCTACTCAAAATCAACTTTCCTTTCCTTTGCGAGTTTTTGCACTATTTCAATACAAAAACATGCGCAGGGACCTACATAATAACTGTTCCAAATTTGGTTCCGATCGGTCAAACGGTTTAGGAGTCTATAGGGAACATACATACATCCATTTTTATATACCGGGTGTTCATTTTAAAACTTCTAGCAATTAATATCTCAAAAACCAAAAGTCAGATGAAAAAATGTTTTTTTTTTGAATTTGAAATTATTTTGAAACAAAATAATATAATCAACATTGTTAATCAAAATTTAATATTTACAAGTTTTAGAAGGTTATTTACTAGTATTAAACAGTAGAAAAAATGTTTGTAAACGAGTGTTTTCATAACAAATTTTCAAAATGTTCCCCATTTGTAAATATTAAATTTTGATTAACAATGTTGATTATATATCCTTTAAGGAATCTCGATAATCCATTCATGCGCGTCCCTAGTTTCAACGTATCTTGCTCGAAAAGCCTAATGTCGGATAAAAAAAATTTTCCAACAAAAGTTGTTTATTTATTCATGCAAAATATGAATCTGCTAAAATAGTATATTAAAGTATAAGTAGATATTAAGATCTTTAAAACACGCGCGATTTTGCGAGCACGACGGCGCAGCCGGAGTGCTCGAAATAGAGCAAGTGTTTTAAAGATCATGTATCCACGAATACTTTACATAATTTTTTTTTATTGGTACACTTTGAAATCATTAATACTGGTATTGATACTACAAAAAATGGAAATAATATCTGACAGTAAGTGAAATGGTCGAATTTGTGATGTGACATCAGTATACCACTGTCGTTGCCATGGAAGTAAGAAAAACAAAAATTAATTTTACAATCTGTCACATAAGATTAATTATTTTTGTCACCACAGTTGTTGTTGTATATTGCTTAAAAAAATGAGTGTTACCATTGATTACTTAAATAGTAAAGCAGAATCGCGGTTAATACCGCAAAAATCGGAAGCCGCTTATAAAAAAGAAAACGACAAGTTCATTAAATGGATGGAAGAGGAAAAGGTAACAGATACAGATGAACGAGTTATGCTTGCTTACCTTCAGAAAATGTCGGAGCAGTACAAGGCATCGACTATGTGGGCTATCCATTCGAAATTGCAAAGTATGTTGAGGATAAATAAAGGGGTCGATATAAAATCATTTACGAAAGTGCATGCATTTATGAAGGCAATCAGCAAGAATGACGTAGCCAAGAAGTCTTATGTATTCAAGGAAGATGATCTGCGGAAGTTTTTCATAGATGCACCGGACATTACGTATTTATTTTTGAAAGTGGTATCCATTTGCGGTATCTTTGGCTCTTGTAGAAGATGTGAATTGTGCGATTTACGCTTACATTACATCAAGGAAGAAGGAAGCGTATTGCTTATTACTATCCGACCATCTAAGACAATGATGACTCGACGTTTTACTATTGCCGACAATGATGGAATTAGATATGTGCATTTGGTGAAGGAGTATTTATCATTGCGCCCGAAAAATGTAAGTACCGACAGAGTTTTCTTACGGTATGATAAGGGAAAGTGCACCAATCAAGTGGTTGGTATTAATACATTTGGATCATGTCCATTGCAAGTTGCACGATACCTTAAATTAGACGATTCTGAAAAATACACGGGACATGCGTTTCGACGTACGTCCGCTACCATAATGGCGAATAGCGGCATGACAATAGATCAAATCCAACGACAAGTAGGATGGAAATCGGCAGCTGTGGCGACTGGTTACGTTGAAGAGAGTATTAGCAATAAGAAGAATGTTTCAAACATTATTGGGAGTGCCATTAATGGAAATGCAACCTCATTGACTTCCGAGAATATTAGCAGCATTTCCTCTGATTTAAAAAACGGAAGTATTAATATTTCAAACAATTCCAGCTGCACTTTTAACATTTATTTAAAAAAAAATTAATTTTGTTAAATATTTGAATATTAAATAATTAAATAATAATTAAAGAGTTGACATTTTTTAACTTCACGTTTCTTAGGTTGTTGAAGTTGCCATGGTAACTTTAAAACACGCGCGTTTTTGAAAGTTGGATTTAAGCACGCTGATGCGTACTTTAAATAAGCATTATAGGATACCAATAAAAAAAAAAAATATAAGGTGCCATTTAAAAAAACAAAGTTGACCTTCAAATGACCTTGAAAAGGTCAATAAATTAAAAAAACAATGATGCCATATTCTTTCCCCCTCGCGATCATACAACTTTTGTCCGAAACATTTTTTCATCTGACTTTTGGTTTTTGAGATATTAATTGCTGGAAGTTTTAAAATGAACACCCGGTAGAGATAGATAATAATAAATACAAAAATTTAAATTAAATATTTATTTACATAGATGAAAAACCGTTTTTAAATTTAATTTAAAAAAATATTTTAAGAAACTTACGTAAGGAATACGTCGGACCCCTCCCCCCCCCCCCAAAAAACCCTTACGTAATTAATGGATGACCCCTTGTGACGTTTAATCATTTTATTTTAGTTAAGTTTCTTCTGTGTTGGATAAAAAGTGAACCAGAAGTTTTGAAGGAATCTGTATTTCAAACTAGACTTCAAATTTGGCCAGGATTATGTAAATTGTTAAACAGCATTCAAGTTTTTTTGAAAGACTTTGATTATGGCAAACGTAAGTTTTTTATAAAGATTTATAAAGGGGGTGGCTGATATAAATTTTTTAGATGTGAAAACTCCACTCTCTGAAGATGTTGACCTACAAGGATTTTTACCATTTTCAGAATATTTTGCAGAATTTGACTTCAATAAGGAGAAAATGGAAGAAGATTGTGAAACAGAAAAACTGATCAGGTGTAAAAGATTAATTGAGTTTGGAATGTGGTTAACAACTTTCGATGTCAATACTTTTAAATTAATTGTTACAAAGTAAGTTGTTTAGCATGGATTTTTTTTTATTAATTTATTGTATTAATTTTGAATTGTTTTATTAGGGAAAATGTTGAAGATGGAAGTTTAACTTTTGAACCTGGGTGTGTTCAGCCTGATCCTACCACCGAATTGCTAGAAGAAATGAAATCCTTCAATATAGCCGAGACCATTCAATTAGCAAAAAGTAAAGGTAAGCATACATTTTCTCTAGGTTATTAAACCATACAGGATCAAGGTGACCAAATTTCATTGTTTTCGCAGGCTGGCTTAAAAGTATAAACATTTTCTAAATCAATTTTTTAATTTTGATAAGCTGCATAAATAGATTTAGATTATCATTTTTAGGCCAGTCATTGGGGATTTTTACCTGGAAATAAGTCCGGAAGTTTTGAAACTTTGTAGGTTTGGGGATCTAGAACTAAAATTCACAAAATGCACAATCCGAGACATGCCGCCGGCCCCGCCATCTTGCCAAGATGGCGCCCAAAAACGGTTTTTTGCAAATATCTCCAAAACTATGCGTTTTTCGAAAAAGTATGTAGAGCGCAAAATTAAAGAGGAGGAAATTTCCTATAAAATATGTTCCTAGTATATTTTCGCTAAAGTAAACCGTTAAGGCACAAATGCCCTCGCCAAATTAAAAATTTTGCGTAAGTTTTCTGTAGAGGCGAATTTCGGAAATAATATGTGTAGGTGGGGGTCCCCAAATCTAATATTTTGGGACTTTATAAATATTTATCACGAAACAGTGGCATATCTTTTATTCAATTAATCGATTAATTCATTAATTAATCCATGTTAATAATTTATGATCAATCAGCTCTTGAGCCTAAACGGCTCACTTTACCAAAAATATGCTTAGAACATTTCTTGTAGGAAATTACTTCCTCAACAATTTTGCTCTCAACATATATCGAAAAACGCACAGTTTTGGAGACAAATGAAAAAAACTATTTTTGGGCGCCATCTTGACAAGATGGCGGCGCCGGCGGCATGTCTCGGATTGTGCATTTTGTGAATTTTAGTTCTGGACATCCAAACCTACAAACCTGCAAAGTTTCAAAACTTCCGGACTTATTTCTAGGTAAGCCCTATTTTTGATCCCCAATGACTGGCCTATTTATGTTCTAAAGTAATGTGCCATTATCAAGTTCTAAGTAAACTTTTTAAGGTTAGGCTGCATAAATAGATGTAGGCCGTGTTTGGTCTGGCACTTTTTTCGCTTCAAACGCCATCGAACACTTTTTCACTGTTCGGTCTGGGACTTTTGCGTGCTTTCAAACGCTTTAGCTCCGCCCCTTTCCCCACCATTTCGGAGCTTAGAACGCTTTTGCAATTTAGGTGGGTTAGAGAAAGCGTGGCGCTGTAGTGGCAAATTTGCGAATGAATTTGATTTAAATTCAAATTTGAAGAAACAAAAATATAATAAAATATTATGTTAGAACAATAATTTCATATTAAAAATAATTTACTAAAATTAAATTTTCATTAACCCTCCAGTACTGACAGTCGGTCTCATAGACCGACGACTTCTATTCTTAACTGTAAATTTAAAACAATAACAGCTAAGGGATGGTGGTTGTCAGTACCTTCAAATCAACTAGTTTAGGACGTTTCGTGACATCTGGCAAGTGAAAGTGTATTTTGAATGGGTCCCACAGACCGACGTTAGTAATCTTGTTATATAAAAACATGTTAGTACTGGAGAGTTAAAGAAATATTTAATGTAAAAACACTCCAATGAATTTGATAATAATTATACTATAAACTAAAATATTTATGGTGGGCTTAATTTATTGACAGGTATAAAATATATAGACGTAGTATGGAATCGTAAATTATCTTATTTCAATCCAAACGTAAGATTACGCTATTTATTTCACTTTCCCTATAAACATGGACCATAAAATACATTATTTACATGGACTTAAAATTAAGTTAGGTTAGTACCAATAACATCAACAAAATACAAACACCACAGCAGCGCCGTAGCAAGCTCTTCTGGCGCCTGAGGCAAATTTGAATATATGCGCCCCCTCCCATAAGATTCGTATCATTTTGATAATTTTAAACTATTATTTATTGGGTTTTGTCGAGGTTTAGCGCCCCATTGCGATCGCCCTTGCTACGACGCGCCGCTGACTTAGAGTAATGAAAACAAATGGATGCTTATCAGGAACTCATTTAGGACCATAGGGTACACTTCATTTATTGCGATAGTTATGAAAAATATTACCTGCTGTCCCCCCCTCCCGGATTACAAACGAAAATTGCAAAAGATTCAACGAAAAATAATAAATTTTGATGGTTCTGAATAATGGCAAGTGTACCTGGGGGGTATTTTTATCGTTGGGAACTTCTGAAGATCTTATATAAAATACGCATAGTATGTCAGAATCGCCATTTCCATGGTAACGTAACGCAATAACCCCCCCCCCCCCCCATATGAAGATTATTTTTATCGGTAGGATAAAAATTTTCTTTTCAATTTAAATATATTTGAATAATATTATCCCAATGATAATGTGATATTTTTGCCGGTTACCCAGTCAGTTAAAGGGAAATGAAGAAGAACGCGGGGATTGGAATCAATTTTCCTAAAATCTCCTGTCTTCCCCTAGTCATTGCACCAAAATTGAAGAGGAGCAAATTCCCTACAGAACTTCAGGTCTGAAGTAAATCCTAAAACTTTGTTTTGTTTTGTTCACCATCGATGGTGAAGTTTAAATGTACGAAATTTTGATCATATTATTTAGTATGATGTAGGAAAATTTTGTTAACCTGTTTTATAGAGAATTTTGTATTCTTCAATTTTGATTTGAAAATTTTCACTAAAAATGAAAGTAAGCGAGTTATAGACGAAAAACTACTGTAGAGAATTAAAATTCCTATTTGGGGAAAAGGCTAGCAGGGAATTTTGGGAAAAGGTGGCATTAAATCAAATACCATTCCAACGAATTTCTAAGTAGGATATTTATTTTCAGGGCTCTTAGTAGTATCTAAAAAATACTTTGCATAATTCTGGTACATTTATTTATTAAGAAAATGAATTTATCTGAAAAAATTTGAAAAATTAACATCATCAGCAAAAAACACAGAAATAGTTTTTGGAAGATATGTGTAAATATACACTTATCCGAAAATACAGGTTTTGATATCATAATACAACAAATATTTAATGGATTCGAATTAAAAAATTCAGAAAAGAAGTAGTTAATATTTTTTATATTTATTTTTCAAGTAATAGCTTAGCGTTAAAAGTAAAAATAAAGCAAACATTTTAAATAATGTCTTGGTCATCTTCTTCATCATCCATCGATCGCATCGTCACGTCATCATCACTCTCGGAAATCTTTTTATGATCATCAATGATTTGGTCAGTAGGGGTTTTAATAAATGTAATACCTGCTGAGATAAGTATCGAAGGTTTTTTTTTGGATAATTCTCTTTTGTTTCTTATAACAGGGTCAGAGGTTAAAAGAAATCTGTTTAGAACGTCTCTGTTTGAACTTTCGCGGCTACATTTTCTCGAGTTTTGTTCACGATATCTCTTGAAATCTTTATTGCAAGCTTCCTGTGCTTCTTCGCTTAACTGACCTATAGGCAACAACGCAAATTTAAGTATTTCTGGGCCATGAATTAAATGTTTGTGTATGGTAGGTGGCATACAATACCATGGGTATTTATCAACAAAGTACCGGGCAGTGCTGTGGCAGTGTTCCCGAAATCTTTCAACATTTATTTCGTGATAAAAACATATAGGGTGACTTAGAAATTTTTGACTTCTCCAAGTAAAACGCGAATTAAAGAGAATCCGTCAAAGCTTAGCAGCCAAATAAATTTTTTTAAAGTCTCAAGTATCGGTATTATCCGTAAAAAAACATAGTAACTTTATCGACCTTAATTCATATTCGAATCTTCTTTTTTTTCTGATAAACTTTTACAAAAATTAATATAATGATTGTAACCATATTTGTAATATGATTGTAACCATATTTATTTAAAGATCAATTATTACAGACTTTATGTAAGATATTTGAACTTCTTGTTTGCGTAAGTAAAAGTTACAATTTATAACCATTTCTAGCAAAATTAATCTTTGAAAAGAATGTGTTAACCCCCTCCCCCTTAGCAAATTCTTAGCATCTTTTGACGATGTAGTGGAAAGTTGGAACGAGTAATGTTCCTATAAATTCACATAATGGTGCCCAAGATAGTGTAGTTTACAAAAATCATAATAGGGAATATGCATGTAGCATTTGATTTTTGTATTTTATGCCACATTTTGAGGCCAAATACCCCAATGTGCGATGTTGCAAATAAAATTGTTGTCAAAATTTGGAATTCAGTCTTCAGAAAATTTTAAACTATTATTTATTGGGTTTTGTCAAGGTTTAGCGCCCCCATTGCGATGGCGCCTGAGGCAAAAGCCTCAGTCGCCTCACCCTTGCTACGGCTCTGCACCACAGCGTTCAAACACCGTTCGATTTGGAAAGCGCGTGACCGAGCTTTTCTCCAAGCCGAACGCCAAGTTAGCACTTTTTAACGTCAAACTTTCAAGGCGAAAAAAGTCCCAGACCGAACACGGCTTTAGATTATCATTTTATGTTCTAAAATTGTGCGCCAATATCATTTATTTTTCTAAAGTTTAAAAATATTTTATTACGTCATCATCATTTCCTTCACGGGTTAGGTTTTTGACATGTTCTGGCCCATCTGTTCCTCGCTCTACCCACATCTCTGCATCAGGGGTGTTCTAGAGCTTTCCATTCTCTGGAGGTTTGTGAATAAAAGTGTATTTATGTGACTTTTTGGTTCCTATTATGCTTTTGGGTGTTTGTCAAATTCTGATCGACCCCGAGTCGAATTTTTGGGTGAAATTAGTGTCTTGTGTTAGAGCATCATTTGAGCTTGAATGAGCTTCCATTATTTTTGTTTGACCCTCAAAGGTCGCGGAGTTGTTCGCAAAATCTTCGGTGGGGGGGGGGGGTTGTAGTCATGGCCGACCCCCAATCGAATTTTTGGGTGAAATTGGTATTAAAATCGTTTGAGTCTCAATGAGCAACCTTTATTTTCGTTGGAGCCTCAGAGGTCGCGAAATCCTCAGGGGGTGTTGAGGATATGTTTTTCTATTTTCCATTTTAAATTTACGTGTGCAATTGATGTCAAACGATAGAGCTTTGTTTGAGCTTCTATAGTTATAATTTTAATTTAATTTTTTACAAAGTTATGGATATTTGAAATTTTCTAGCAAACTCCGAGCAACATGCGCTAACTATAATTTTGCCAGATTACAATTCAATCATGAAGTTAAAGGAATATAATACTTTTGTTGATCATACAATATATGGTTAGAGTGACCTATCCCTGGCAACTTGAATCAAAATTTCTTCTGCTACACACTAAAGAACACAGTTAATATAGCAAATTGTAAAAATATTTTTCGAGAAATTATTATCAAAATTTTGAAATAATCGATTTTGAACTTAGCAAATTTACATGTAAAATTTAACGAGATTCCGCGCGTCGCTCATTTTGTTGATGGTCCGCGTGGAATCAATGACCCTAACACTTAGAAAATTTCGCACCGGCAGATGCAGCTCGTCACTTGTACATGTAACATCGATTGTCTCTAAACTCCCGGTTTCCTTCATCCCGGTTTTCTTGATGGGTGGCGCCTTCTCGTATGTTTAGCCTAGTAACCAGAGTCAAAACCGCCCTGGAGGGGTGCAGAGAGTAGCGGAGCGGAGCGGCGCCCCAGAAGAGTAGGTTTTGACGATGGATAACCCTCCTTATCGAATGCACACCCTAAAAATCGAAGAAAATTTTTTTTTATTTTTTCACTTTTTCGGCAATAACCAATACACGGGTTATTTTCCATTTTTTTGATAATATTTATTACTAATATCTACTAATCACACCCCCACCTATCCGAATTTTAAAGAAAAATTCAAATCTGAGCGAAAAAATTTCACGCGATTTGAAAGGAACGTCGATGAATTGCATCGCGTCTGCCTGGCGGGCGCGGCATATTCGATGCTAATTTCCCTACTTTTAAAAAGTCGATATTTTGTGTTTTTTCCAACGGATTCACGCAAAATATATTTTCTATAGACTAAAATAAGCCTGTTCTCTAGTGTGTAGCTGAAGAAATTTTGTTTCAGCTTACCAGGGTTACATAACTCGACCCCAATATATTATATGATCATTATTACCATAATCGGATTGATACAATTATAAATTAAGGGCGCGAAACCGCTATGTTGAACCTTCTGCAAAAACGTAGCATTCATTTCACATCATCAATAAGCATCCATTTTTTATTCATATTCGCAAAAATCTTTGGGGTGGTCGTAGACATGATGGCGCCCACGAGTCGAATTTTTGGTTGACATTGGTATCGCATGTTTTGACCATCAATTCAACAAAATAAAGCTTCCATTATTTTTGTTTGAGCATGAAAAGTCGCCGAGTTAATCACGAAATCTTCGGCCAGAGGGGGGAACATGTTTTCCTATTTTCCGTCCGAAAGTTTATTTAAGGGATTAGGCTCACCTAGAACGTCAAAAAAATGAGTAGTTTTTGCAATTTTTTTGTGGAGAAGTGTATGCATATATTTGTACAACAGTATAAGTATTTAAAAGAACTTTATTTGGTGTGTGCTTGGTAATTTTTTTGTTACAAAATATTAATAACTAACAAAGTTAAAGTACACGTTCGACAAGCATGTTTTAAAATCACGTTTTGCGGTGAGCAGTGTTATTCGGACCCAGGTTATCTGAAATCAAAAATTCAAAAAAAATAGATAATCTATTAGTTGATGCAGTCTTTAATCGAAGGATTTGCTAAAAAACTTAAATTTGACAATATGGCAGTCATTCAAAGTTAAAATTTCAATTTTTGTGAAAAAATAAAACATTTTTGGTTCATAAAATAGAAACTACGCATTGTAAAACCAAAAGCTTCGATTAAAGACTAGTTTAGAGTGTTTAAAAATAGGACACAAAATTTGAGATAGGTTGGTGCGCAGATTTTTGAAATATCTTGCTCACCGATTTGAAAACGTAATTTTGAAATACATTCATTTTAACGAGACCGCGCGTACTTGCAGTTTAAAATGTTATGTTACCGTCACACGGTTTGCACTAAAACTGAAATTGCCGAAAAAACGGTGATAAAAACATCGGCGATTTGGGCTGTAATTATAATGAACGAATAAAGCGATTTTCGCACGGGAATGACGCCACAGATAGGGCTGGGAATTTTTTAAATTTTATATTCTAATATTCGTTCAATAAATTATTCGAATATTCAAATATTTCGTAGTAAATTCGTAGTTTTATTATTAGCATAGCTCGTCGCTTTTCTTTCTATAAATTTTTAAATTATACAAATTTAATTTTTTGCTTTTGTAGGTTCAGAAAAACGTGGTGGAATTCTGAAACCTCAAGGTTCATTGGAAAAATCACGCAAAGAACAGGAAGAAGCAGGGTTAACAGACCTAAATGCATCTCCTAGCGGAAGCAGTTTGCCGAATATAAAATCAGACCCATCAAAAATTAAACGTGCCAGTCAAAATGTTGCTCTCCAATCGATTTTCAAAAAATTGGAAGAAAATAAACAGGTAAATCAGCCAGTAATACCTGAACTTGATTATTAATTTGTTCTTAAATTCATTTTTAATTAACTTCTAGGTTAAATTTGATATGGGTTCTGTGGAAAACGAAAAGTCTCCAAAAATAGAAGTTAAAACTCCAGCAATGAAAGCGTTAGGAAATTCTACATTTTCGAATCCACTTTATAATCTAAACTCTTCCAGCACAAATGAATTGCAACCGGACTATTTTAAAAATGGATTTCAAAGTTATTCGAATCCACCGTACGAGAGAAATGTACAAAATATTCCATTTGCAAAGCCCGATACACCGATCGGCGATATTAAAACTTTTCCTCCAAATTTTTCGATACCTCCACCAAATCATCTTTTCAATTCGCCACCTCCACCTATACCAAATATGAATCAACCGCCACCAACAGGATTTCCACCCAGTTTACCTCTTTCAAGACCACCACCACCACAATCGAGCCAACCAATGCCGTATCCTAGTTTGCCTCAATGCAATAATTCGCAAGAATTCAAAAAATGGCAACATGAAGAACGTCCACAACAAAATTGGTGGCCAAATCCACCTCAACCGGTTTCCTCCAACTTTCCACAAAGAGATTTTCAAGTCAACTATCCGTATATAAACAACATGTCCTATCCACATCAAAACATGGAATTTAACAAGCAACCGCCCAATAATCAACGACCAAACATGATCAGCTCACCATGGAGTTCCACTCCAAACAACGTTACTCCAAGTAATGGAATCATAGGTCACAATTATTCCAATCAATCGTTATCGCTTCGTCAAGCGATGCTGAAAGAAACAAAAAATGTGACGCCATTACCTCTAATTTCAAACAGCAACAGGGTAAATGATTAAATTGCACTTTCTGTAAATTAAAATTTAATTGTGAAATTTTAGGAAAACGAAAACCTTCCAGCACCTCAAACTAGCACACCAGGATATTCTTTATTCAATTCGACTGTTTGGTCTCCGAGCATTCCGGGTCAGTTTAGAAATACCAGTAGTCCATCGGAAGGTTTAATGAATAATTTAAGACATCAGTCACTTTTTTCACGTCAACCACCTCCTTTACAACAACTATTGGAGAGACAAAATCAATTGCAAAAGGGAGATAGCTAGCAATAATCAACTTTTTTATGGCATTCTTAATAAAAAGAAACAATTGGTTTTGACTATGTTGTTATTCAATAACAATTTGACCTACTAAAAATTATTAAACCTCGTTAAAAGAACGACTAGAAATTTTGCTTGATATAATTTTAATAAGTGGTTAATTGTTTGTGGAGAATTTACTTTACTGTAATCAATAACTTGGAATTATTGTTTTGTTATGGTTAAGTTTAACAGAATTATTGTAATAATGAATTAGCAATATTAAAAATAAAGATTTCAACAATTTCATCTTTTTTTGTTGTTTCAAATTGGTTTATGTACTGCTTAAATTAGTAGGAAATAAATATTTTTCATTATCTGATAAAATGTTGTTTTATTCATTTTAGAAAACACAACTTTTAAGGAAAGTTTGTATGCAAAAATTCCGGGCAAAATGAAATTTTACAGACATATTTGAGTGTTCTAAACATCCCAATTGGAGGTTTTAGCTCTGCTAGCCCGGTTTTCCGCTTATAACTCGCTTAATTGTAGTTTTACAGAAAATTCTCATCACATCAAAATCATCACGTCATAAGTAAGAAGGCAGTAAGTCCACTTTTGATAGTTTCGAGAAAAACGCAAAAAACTAAGCCAAAACCTAAGTTTTTGCGATTTTTTTCATTTTTCATATCGGTTTTATTTCAAATTTTAAAAACTTTTGCAAAATCTGATTACAGATATAGATGCGGTTTTTACGCTGATTTCAAAAATATAAAAAACTCAATTTCGAAAAAAATGGACTTACTGCCTTCTTACTTATGACGGCAGTAATGTTAAATTTGGTTATAAGTTGGAGAACCTTGTACGCTAGATGGTGCTTTAAATCGCCACCCAGCGTACAAAGTTATTACTAACTAGCCATGTACATCTGTTATAATGGTTGCAAACTTAGATACATACTTAGGGCCGTTCATGTATTACGTAAGACGTTTTTTCCTACTTTTAGACTCCCCCCCTCCCCCTAGTAAGAAAATGTATAAGTAAATGTTAATGTTAATAAATGTAAAATAAGATGTCAGCTACCCCCCCCCCCCCCTAAACGTCTTACGTAATACATGAACGGCCCCTTAGAGCAGGTAATAATTTCTTTATTGGGCGTTTATGTAGATTATAACAAGGATTTCTTTTAACAAAAACATTCCTTTTTGATTTTAACAATACTCTTTGCTAAGATCCCACTTCAAATTTATTTTTACTTTCCGAACCCCTAGTGCCTGAAGCTATTATGACATTATGCACCATAATTCATCACTTCGAAACGAAATTAAATATGTAAAAATATTAAGAACCAAAAATTACCGCTATAGAATTTACTACAGCTTTGTCCAAGGTATTTTTCTCTAAAATTCTAAAATATACAGGACGTTTCAAAAATTTTCCCAATTTTTTTAACGTATCTACTAATAAAAAGATGAAAAGTTCCTAAATAACATGCGTCCAGAAATGCTTCGTTTGCAAGATATGGGTAAATTAAGATATATAAAAAATTTAAAAAAACATAATAAAATTTACTTCTATTTAATTAATTTTAAGTTACACCATTGTATATTTTAAATGATAAATAAAGTACGGTTACAGATTAGGAATGGGGGTGAACTATGATTGGCTAGATTTAAATATCTGAGGGTTGGTATACTTTATTTTATTATTTATAGGTATATAAGTAAATGAAACAATAAAAGTTACAATATATAATAATAATAATAATAGTTTAAGTTTATTTTAGTGCTAATAATATGTATTATTCAAAGTGTAATTATACGCTGGTTGCAATGAAAAGAAAAAAGGATTGCAAACTGTTAGGTTTTATGGTTTTCCTACCCAAGATGAAGAACGGCGTAAACAATGGGTCCTGTGTTCGGGAAATTTAAGCTTGATAGATGTCGATATAGAAAAATTAAAGATGATGTCCATCTAGCAAACCGGGGCCGTCCGTGACTGCTGTTATTACCTGACGCCGGCACTATTGTAGAATCCCGCAGTTGATCTTTGGGGATTAGCTGCCACCAGATTATTTTTATTTAATACTAGCTGACCCGGCAGACGTTGTCCTGCCCGAAATTAATTTTTATGCCACTCAAAGAATTGTTTATCCAAATATAAATTATTCGAAATTATTAAACAAATTATGAAAAAAACAAAAAATTTACATTAAAAGTAGTAATATCGAATCCTGACAGTTTCGGATGTATTTACTGAAGTTGCTTGCAAGGGTACCTCTCTGGATCTAATTCAAACGATGGTTTGAAAAACAATTAGAAAAAAATTAAGTCGGAATTTCATGTCAACCAACGTCAACTCCAAAATAAATTTCAGTTCATATAGGGTTATATGATACATTAAGAGCACCATCTAGCGAATGCGGAGTGTGCAAGCATTATAAAGGGGATAGCGCTGCAGATCCCACCCGGCTTTGAAAAATTTCCTATTCATAAATGGGCCCAAAAATTAGGTTTTTGGGCTGGCATTTTTTCCAAAGAAAAAACCTTAAATTGCCAATATTTCCGGATCGGGTTTTCTATCTACTCTACTGATGGAAACTTAATTAATTACAGGTTAAGGCGGCGCCACCTGTTGACTACTACTACTACTTTTACTACTTCTCTTCAACTCTTCGTATACTCTTCCGCTTATATACTAAACTTAGGATCATCGGCATTACCAATCGCAACAATATCGTTATCTTTACAGATGATCTTCCTAATACAGAGTTGACACAAAATACAATAATGATGATGCATATATATTTGGCAATTCATTTTTAGGCTTCTATACAAAGTATAGCAAGAAGCCTTATGATCTGGCTCCGTGTCTGTCCGTCCGTCTGTCCGTCCGTCCGCATAATTCAAAATCATACAGAGCGTTTCAAATCGTGTTGAATATACTCAGTGTGTATAGAGGTCTAAGAACTGGGTACCCAGTGCGCTATTCTAGCTAGCTAGAAGGACGGGCAGGCAGCCAAGGTCATATGGCTTTTGGATTGCACAGAGCTTTCCTTAATCTTCATTCAACTTAAGTTACCTTGGGTAGCTGCCCGTCCTTCTAGCTACCCGTCCTCGGACGGGCTATCATCTAGCTCTCAGTGCAATCCAAAAGCCATATGACCTTGGCTTCCTGCCCGTCCTTCTAGCTAGCCGTCCTCGGACGGGCTATCATCTAGCTCTCAGTGCAATCCAAAAGCCATATGACCTTGGCTGCCTGCCCGTCCTTCTAGCTACCCGTCCTCGGACGGGCTACCAGCTAGTTGTTAAATTGTTTATCAACTGGACGCTCCTTGGCGAAATTCTTGGAGCCGCAGAACTGACAGATGGAATTCATTTCTCCACAATCGTGTCGAGTAACGTGAGATTCATCAAATCTCAATGCTCTTATTTGGAGTTGAATTGCTTGACTTTGGTATCGATTTTCTTTCTGTCGATGTATCGCATGGGATCGAGCGTTAGCAGCTTGCCGCGCTTGAGTTTCTTCTAATGTTTCACGTTGTTGACGTGTCGCATGGGATAGAGAGTTAGCAGCTTGCCGCGCTTGAGTTTCTTCTAATGTTTCACGTTGTTGACGTGAAACATTAGAACCGAGGGGACCGAGCGTCAGCAGCTTGCCGCGCTTGAGTTTCTTCTAAAGTTTCACGTTGTTGACGTATCGCATGGGACCGAGCGTCAGCAGCTTGCCGCGCTTGAGTTTGTTCCAAAGTTTCACGTTGTCGACGTATCGCATGAGACCGAGCGTCAGCTTGTCGCTGTGATCGAAGCTGTTCTTCTGTGTTATTAGCTCTTGTACGTGCTTTTCTCTCACGATTCAATCGCCGTCGCTTTACAGCAGGATTTTCAAAATTTTCATTATCCATTATGGAAGTTCACATAATGCTTTTTTGGAAATAGCTGTCATAATTTTTCACCGATATAAGAAATTTAAATGCGTTGATCTGTTTTTTCAATGCAGACCAAATATAAGTTATATTTTATTTACATAATTTTTCACCTATATAGGAAATTTAAATACGTTGATCCCTTGATACGTTGATCCGATGATACGTTGATACGATGATACGTTGATACGATGATACGTTGATACGATGATACGTTGATACGATGATACGTTCATCCGATTGGTTATGAAATTATCCGTTATGCGTTCGGTTCGGTTCGGTTTGCTTCGGGTATTTCCGTGGGACAGACAGAAGGAAGGAAGGAAGGAAGGAAGGACTTGGCCTTTTATAATAAGAGATAACTTTTATTATAACTTATTTATTTATTTTAACTTTACGTTATTATGGAATATCAATTAACCGACGACGAAGATTTTAAGGACTTTATCGAAATTTTAGCTGAAAGCATTCAAAGAAACTCTCAAGTTTTTCGTGATCGTTCAAATCATTTTGTTAGTTGGTCAGATAAGGAAAGTTTTGCTAGATTTAGATTGACGAAACATTCGATTCAAATAATATTAAACCAACTAAATCTTGATTCCCAGGCAATAAGGTATAACTTTCAGTTTCAATCTAATATCATTGAATGTCAAATGTTAAAAATCATTGTTTTTCTAGGGATTTATGTCTTGTTCAGGAGTACCAACATAAATTTTAATGATAACTCTCGGATTAGTTGACTCGCCCTACATACAACCGCATTGGCGTTGATCCTGGTTCAACACTTGAATAAGGTTCGGCTAATCCTCGAGTTAAACCACTGACATACAACCACCCCCAAGTTTAGGAAGTTGATGGTATCGATGTCAAAAATATTCGCAAAAAGAATTTAATTGCAATTTGTATTATATAGTATTTTAGTAGGCAATGATCACCAACTTAAAAATCTGATGTGGCCAGCACATGACTTCCCTATAAGGAATCATTCCTTTATCGTTCATCTAAAGATTCGCAGAAATATTATTTAAATTTTATTTTATTATTTAATTAAATTATTAAATTTCGTCCTTCAAGTAAAGTGCTACTTCCGGTTTAGGGATTTCCTCCAAAATCACATGGTGCTTTAGTATACTGATTAAAGAAAGTGTTAAATATGAAATTTGGTTACTAGATAACAATTCGTTCCTGAGATATTTAAGAAAAACCATTTCGTCCTTCAAGTGAAGTGCTACTTCCGGTTTAAGGATTTCCTCCAAAATCAAATGGTGCATTTGAATACCGATTAAAGTGTTAAATATGAAATTTGGTTACTATATAACAATTTGTTCCTGAGATATTGAAGAAAAACCATTTCGTTCTTCAAGTAAAGTGCTACTTCCGGTTTAGTGATTTCCTCCAAAATCACATGGTGCTTTAGTATACTGATTAAAGTGTTAAATATGAAATTTGGTTACTAGATAACAATTCGTTTCTGAGATATTTAAGAAAAACCATTTCGTCCTTCAAGTAAAGTGCTACTTCCGGTTTAAGGATTTCCTCCAAAATCAAATGGTGCCTTTGTATACCGATTATAGTGTCAAATATGAAATCACATGGTGCTTTAGTATACTGATTAAAGTGTTAAATATGAAATTTGGTTACTAGATAACAATTCGTTTCTGAGATATTTAAGAAAAACCATTTCGTCCTTCAAGTAAAGTGCTACTTCCGGTTTAAGGATTTCCTCCAAAATCAAATGGTGCCTTTGTATACCGATTATAGTGTCAAATATGAAATTTGGTTACTATATAACAATTTGTTCCTGAGATATTGAAGAAAAACCATTTCGTCCTTCAAGTAAAGTGCTACTTCCGGTTTAGCGATTTCCTCCAAAATCACATGGTGCTTTAGTATACCGATTAAAGCGTTAAATATGAAATTTGGTTACTAGATAACAATTCGTTCCTGAGATATTTAAGAAAAACCATTTCGTCCTTCAAGTGAAGTGCTACTTCCGGTTTAAGGATTTCCTCCAAAATCAAATGGTGCCTTTGTATACCGATTAAAGTGTTAAATATGAAATTTGGTTACTATATAACAATTCGTTCCAGAGATACAGAACTTACAGACATTTTGCGTTACATACATCCATACATACATACATACATACTGCTGTGTTTTAAGCTACCAGGGCTAGGCAAAATATTGAATTTCTTGCTTACATTTAAAATTTACATAGAATTTGACCTCATTTCAAACACAAAGATAAGAAAGATGAACAAATTTTGCAATTTCACGAATAATGAACTAATAGAGATCTTTATGTAAAAGGGAATGTTATTAAAAGCTGTAGAATTATCTCACAGAGGTTATTATCACCTCGAAATTTCAGAATAAGGGATTGTTTGGCTTAAATATGGTAAAATTACTGTGAATGTTATCACAAATGTACATAACCTAAATGATAATGTACAAAAATGGAATTTATTCCATGTACTACAATAATTGTGTAAAACCCATTATGTCAAAATTTGTTAAATAATCTATTCTATCTAATGTTAATAATTTTGTCACCTTATTACGCGCATCGGGCGCACCCTTAGATTTTGCTTTTATGATCTATCAAACTCATATTTTAAATTTCGAATCGATCCGGTGAAAATTATTCTTTGAGAAGACATTTTTAGGTCGGGTTGTAAAAATAAAAGATTGAAACATTCACTTAACCAATAAATCTATGTTTTGCAAATGCATAATAATCGTAAGAATTGTAGAGGTAGGAAAGTATCATCAAATATTTTAATACACGTCCAATAAACCATGCGGTAGATAAGGAAGTGTTAATAATGTTGACGTAGCACCCATCACGAATTCACCTCATCAGCAATAAATTCTCTATTCATTACCGTTGCAAACCAAACGTCAACCCATACCTATACTTCGCTATAATCTTTCAAAAGACTGAGAGAAACTTTTATACGATCCATAAACCCACGTCGGCCGTCGATACAAAAAACGGACACGTGCGATGGTGAGACCGTGTGAACGAATGCATTCGACATCGTTATCTTAGACAGGCATCGACATGCAAACCCATGTGTTAATTTTTAGCATGGAAGGTATAGCGATTTCGCAATCTTGAGTTTCGATAAAAACAAACAAAAAGTGCAAAAGATAGACCCTTTTCGTCCAACCAGACGAGCAAAAAATTGTTTTGCTCGCACGTGTCTTGCAAAATTTCTCGATACACTTTACATGAAGAAAGACGGAAGCGTGCCTTCACACTCTAGGTATTGTCCAATTAAAATGCAGATCCCTTCTTTCTAAATTTATGGGACCCAATTATAAGGATCCAAATCAATCATTAAGTGGGAATAATCCTACATTGTGGTAGGGAAAATGCATAAAAAGGACTGCAAGTTGCATATTCGAGGAGATTCACTTAGAATCCGATACTACCTTTTCGTATCGTAGCGCTTCCAAAAGCGGAATTGAAATACCGAGGTCTCACATTTATTAGAGATCCTTAAATCAATACCATTCATTTGTGCTAAAATTATTGTGTGTCAACTCCAGGTATTATCGAACATTTAATATCGTCAATTGTTGCTAACATTTAATAAGTTATCGAACATTTAATATCGTCTATCGTTGCTAACATTTAATATATTATCGAACATTTAATATCGTCAATTGTTGCTAACATTTAATATATTATCGAACATTTAATATCGTCAATTGTTGATAACATTTAATATATTATCGAACATTTAATATCGTCAATTGTTGCTAACATTTAATAAGTTATCGAACATTTAATATCGTCTATCGTTGCTAACATTTAATAAGTTATCGAACATTTAATATCGTCTATTGTTGCTAACATTTAATAAGTTATCGAACATTTAATATCGTCTATCGTTGCTAACATTTAATAAGTTATCGAACATTTAATATCGTCAATTGTTGCTAACATTTAATAAGTTATCGAACATTTAATATCGTCAATTGCGGCTAACGTTGAATCAATTATCGAACTTTTTATACCATCTGTTTATCACGTTTAATAACGTCGAGTTATTGCTTGCCGCTCAGAGGCAATTACGTAGCATTTCTTTTATCGGTATGGTATAGGACAGGTGTTGCACTACGAATCCATGTGTGCAGTCCAATCGTTTTTTTTATCAGACACCACATTGACGTTTCTTACTTATACAGTGCCGGCTTTAATTAATTGAAACTTCGCGAATAATTAACCTAGTGAATTATTTCGTACGGAGACCCCTATTTTATCGCGAAATACAGTGCGTGAATCACCCTGTCATTTCACCCCCTTCCGATTTGAAGAGGTTTTGGAAGCTGGTTATTGCGCTGCCCTTCTGGTATGGTTTGAGACATCGCATTCAGCTCTATTCTGTATTCCGAGGACGAATCTCACTCCTGGAGGACCCGCCATCGACTTTACCTAGAGGTCGAACATCAACCACCCAAATTAAGTAAGAAACCTTTTTATATTTTTAAGATTGTGATGTTAATTGGTCACCTTGGCCACCAGTATTGCTTAAGAACGTTCAGTTCAACCCTGGAAGACGATATCGCAACCATTTTGTACATCTTTTATGTAAATTAATATTAGTGTCTATTATTAACGTAACTTTTATCACGCCATTCGAGCGTTTATATTCGAACTAGTAATTTAACGTAACATTTTAAGTTTAGTATTGCAACTAAAGTTCATAAGAATTAATCGATCCTCTTGATTGGTTTTCATTATCGATTTTATGAGTCACAGTTTTAGATGTCATCGAGTTGCACTTAAGTAACTAGTATTTTTGGTGGAGTGCTGTATTCAATACGCCCCCCTTTTACGTATGACCTTTCGGGATCATACTTTGCAAATTAACCGTTTGTATTTGTGTAAGAGTAATTGTTTTACGAATATTAATTTCGCAACGGAAACCACACTGAAAGGTTCCGTCAACTGTACATATTCATTTTTATACGATACATGTAAATTTGATAGTATCTTGTGTAAATTTTGTCAACTCCCCCCTGATATTATTTTATTTAATACATTTTTGTTATTTCCCAACTTTGTGTGTTATTATTATTGTTGTGTTAATGTTTATTTAGCTATTTTCACCAACGGAAAGTTCGCCTCCTGTAAAGGTAAGGTCATTGAGCGAGGCTTTTCCGGAGTGAGAATTCGCCGTAAGATCATCAAGTTGTCGCGTACCAGCTTGGAAGGTGTGATAACCAGTCCCCTTCAAAAAGATTCATTTCTTCGTATGCGTGGCGCCCATTTAAACTCCCTCGTGTATATTAACCCCATCGATTTTGACTTAACTCCCCCCCTGTGTAAATTATTCACACCGATTTTGACAATTTTTAGAATCGCGATCGAGGATTGCCCGGTCGTCGATAGGAAACACACGCTTTGCGACGTGCCGTCACACGACCCTTTCATTCCTTTCACCAACCCACCCCTTCGCGACTTTGAGCTAGCCAACCTTTTATTACCTGTTGGAAAGGTGTCGTGGATGCTAAACGTGTTGTAACAGGCAAATAATTTGGCGCCGCCAACGTGGGGCTATCGAGAAAACCCTGCCTATTGAGAAGCCCTTTTGGCACATCATATCGAATTTTTGTTAGTAAATTAAGTAAATTCCAAATTAATTTTTGTAGGTTAAAAAAATAATTTGGCGCCCAACTAAGGGGCTATCGATAAAGCCCTTTTGGCACATTACGTCAAATTCTGTAAATCACGAAGTTTTGAATTAAGATTTCAATTTTAAAAAGTAGTACCGACGCGCATGAATGGACTAACGAGATTCCATGACGCCCCCCTATTAATAATTAAAAGTAAAAATTATCGCGATTTTAAGATCAAATATTGTATTTCCGTTTACCATTAGTTGTTCAGAGAACAAAGTAGAGTCGTGTTCCGCGAATCCTTTTTTGTATTTAATTAAATTAATTCATTTCAATTAATAATGGCATTCAGGATTGTACCGGACAAGTTGCGAAAGGACGAGGTCCAATACGAGTTAAAGATTAGAGGTTTACCTTTTCACGGTTCAGTAAAAGAATTACGGGATGAATTAGTAATAGCCCTTGATAAAGAAGAAGAAGGCGAAAGTTACGCTTTAGCGTGGTATCCGTTTACCTTTGCAGAAGATTTGGTGGCGTTAAGAGCCGGCTTATTGATTCTTCATAGACTACTTGGTCGCTTGGAAGTTTCACGAGACCAAGAACCTAACGTAGAGATCGAGGTAGAAACCAAGTTAGCGCATTACTTTAATAGATTATCCCGATCAAAACCCTTTTTAGTAAAAGATAAAAATTCAAAACGAACAGTTATGGACGAATTAGAAGAATGTAGATCCGCGTACCGCTTATTTGTAGCAAATTCTCGAACGGAACGAGACTCATTATCGAATATCGTAGCCGAAATTAGTCGAGAGACCCCAGTAGAACCAGAAGTAATCGTAACTTCAAATCCAGTTTTAGTAAATATTAACCCACCTCCGGTTGAGGTAGGGCAGAAAAGTTATTGTACGAAATCAACACCTGTTGTCAAGTGGCGATTAAAGTTTTCCGGTGAAGCAAAAAGTATTTCGATCACTGCATTTTTAGAAAGAGTAAATGAATTAATTGTTGCTAGACGTGTAAATTTAAGTCAACTCTTCGAAGAGGCGATTGACCTGTTCGAGGGTAAAGCGTTATTGTGGTTTCGCGCAAATAGAGATAAAGCATCTACTTGGTCAGAATTAGTAGTATTATTAAATGCACAATTTCGACCAGCTGACTATGACGTCAGATTACTTGAGGAAATTACACGTAGAACTCAAGGGAACGAGGAAAATTTGGCAATGTATGTAGCAATGTTAAAAACAATGTTTGCTCGCTTAGTCATCCCATTATCGGAAGAAAGACAATTAAGTATCGCATTACGAAACTTAAACCCATTTTATATTGCACAGTTAGGTTTTACCGAAATTACGTCTTTTGATAGGCTAATTGAACTAGGACGCATTCTCGAAGCGCGCCGGTTGACAATTTCGAATTACGCACCGCCGTCAAAGAGGAAAAATGATTTAGAACCTGATGTAGCGTACACCCACTTGAGTGTGCCGACTCGAGTAAATGATCGCGCACCGCGTGCCGAATCAACGTCTTTTAATAACTCACGAAATAATAAACGATCTGTAAATAAACCGACTTTTAAAAGTCGTAATAGCGCTGTCGAAGTTTTTAGTAAAACTTCAAGTAATAATTCTTGTTGGAATTGTGGTGGCACAGGACATTTAGCGTCGCGTTGTACCGTTCCGCAGAAACAAATATATTGCTATCGCTGTGGGAGAAAAGATGAAACAACAAAAACCTGCCCCCACTGTAACCCCAGTCAGAGTAGAAGGAGTTCGGAAAACTCTTCCGGGACTCACTAGGACGTGGTCACCTAGTGAACTCCCGCAAGTTTGTAAATTCGACCCATTTTCATAAGGTGTTAGCTAAACGTAAAGATAAAATTAAAACTATATTAGATTATGTATTAGAGGATTCGAGACATGATAATCGTCCTCATGTAAGAGTCAATGTTCTCGGTTGTGAAATTTTGGCCCTCCTGGACTCAGGAGCGACCAACACGATTTTAGGCGAAGAAGGTTGGAATATTTTACAATCTACCGGTGTAAAAATTCAACTTGACTCCACGTTACGACCCAAGTGTACCGTAGCAGACGGTGAAATTATAAACAGTATCGGGATAGCTCAATTACCCATTAGATTACAGCATCGTGTCGCCCATATTTCAGTCATTGTGGTACCAAAGTTTTCACATGCACTTATTTTAGGTGTAGATTTTTGGGAATCCATTGGTTTCGTCCCTGATTTGAAAAACAAATCGTGGTATTTCGGGAAACCCCAAGTTACATCTGTAATTACCGACAAGAAAACACCCTTAGAAAATCTTTTCAATTTATCAGTTGAGGAACGTCAGCGTTTAGATAAGGTCATTGACCTACATTTTCGGACTAAGGTCAAAGAACTCGGTTGTACTGACCTAGTGCAACATGTAATTAAAACCGACTCAATGCCGATTAAACAGCGTTATTATCCGGTTAACCCTAGTGTACAAGCACATATCGATAAAGAACTAGATCATATGCTTAAGTTAGGTGTAATAGAACGATCATCTAGTGGTTGGTCAAACCCCATTTTGTTAGTCAAAAAGAAAGACAAATCATATCGATTTTGTGTCGATTTCAGAAAATTAAATCAAGTATCCGAGAAGGACGCGTACCCAATCCCGTATGTGTCCTCAATTTTAGATCGTCTTCGAGACGCACGGTTTATAACGTCCCTGGACATTAAGTCAGCGTATTGGCAAATTCCTGTCGAGGAAAATTCCAAAAAATATACCGCCTTTACAGTACCCGGACGTGGATTGTTTCAATTCACCAGGATGCCCTTCGGGCTTCATAATGCTCCTGCTACTTGGATGAGGCTGATAGATCAAGTTCTAGGTCCCGATCTCGAACCCTTTGTATTTGTATACCTGGATGACATCATCATCTGTACATCCACCTTCGAAAAACACCTCGAAGTGTTACAGGAAGTTTTTTCTCGGTTACGTACCGCAGGTCTATCATTAGGGAAAGACAAATGTCACTTTTGTCAACCCGAATTGAAATATTTAGGATACGTGATTAACGCAAATGGATTACTTGCAGATCCAGATAAGGTAGCGGCAATTACGCGTATACCAGCCCCTCGTACGGTTAAAGAAATTCGGCAATTAATAGGTATGGCTTCGTGGTACCGCAGATTTATCCCGCAGTTTTCAACAATCCTTGCACCGCTCACCGCGTTGTTAAGAAAAAATTCCAAGTTCATTTGGGATGAACCTTGTGAAGTAGCGTTTACGACTATTAAGAATTGTTTAGTTTCAGCCCCTATTCTTTCATGCCCTGATTTTAGCGTCCCCTTTACCGTACAGACAGACGCATCCGGTTTTGGACTCGGAGGAGTCCTCAGCCAAACCATTGACGAAAAAGAACAAGTCATTTGTTATATTAGTAGGTCATTAACTCGTAATGAACGAAATTATTCCGTTACGGAACGAGAATGTTTAGCAGTTTTGTGGGCAGTAGAGAAATTAAGACCCTATCTCGAAGCTTCACATTTCACGGTCATTACCGATCACCACTCCCTGATTTGGTTAAATAATCTGGAGAACCCCTCTGGACGTTTATGTCGTTGGGCTCTCAGGTTACAACAGTACGATTTCAAAATCATCCACCGAAAAGGTAAGGATCATTTAGTCCCTGACGCTTTATCGCGCACTGTTCCCGAAATAACGTCCGTGTTAGTTGACCCTATTAAAGTTAAGAAATCGCCCGATAAAGTAGAAAATCCCGAAAATAACGACCAACCCTTAATTAACTCGCATACCGATCGTTGGTACTATCGAATGTTGAAGAATGTCAGAAGAGACCCCCTTCAGTTTAGGAAATGGCAAGTTATTGATGACGAATTATTTAAACAAGTAAAAGTTCGATATCCATCTCTATCGGATAGAGAGTGTCAATGGAGAACAGTAGTTCCGAAATTTAGCAGAAAGAAAATCATTTCCGAGTGTCACGATAAACCTACTTCCGGTCATTTAGGAGTTTTAAAAACATTTGATCGAGTAGCTCATGAGTATTATTGGCCGAAGATGAAGACCGATATTACTCGTTATGTTAACAAATGTCCAGTTTGTATGGCTCATAAGCCTGAACAGCAAAAACCCCGTGGTTTTATGTCCCGTCATCCCGTAGTAACTAGGCCATGGCAAATGATATCCATCGATATAGTGGGACCACTGCCTCGGTCGACTAAAGGTTACACACATATTTTATCGATTGTGGATTGTTTTACCAAATTTGCATTATTTTATCCCTTACGTACAGCTACCGCATCTCAGGTCATTCAAAAACTTGAAGATAACGTTTTGTTAGTGTTTGGAGCCCCACAGTATATTTTGACTGATAACGGAGTCCAATTTAGAAGTAAGGAATTTCAGAAAATGGTACAGAAATATAACACCAGAATTATCTTTAATGCATATTACCATCCCCAAGCGAATCCTGTTGAAAGGGTGAATCGCGTCTTAAAGACTATGTTAGCTTCTTACGTTAACGATAATCATAAGAGTTGGGATATTTATCTCCCCCAGGTTGCTTGCGCAGTACGGACTGCACTGCATGAAGTCATCGGAATGACTCCGTACTTTGCAAATTTCGGTCGTGAGATGATCATGTCCGGTGGACAGCGTATCGAAACAGCTGATCAGAACACGCTGAAAGACATAACGTTTGCCGATCGTGACGAACTTAAACGACGTGCATTAGCACTAGGTGATGTTTACGATGACATCACCAAAAGATTAGAAAGCGCTTATGAGAAATCTAAAATTGTTTATGATTTGAGACGACGTCCGTCGAATTTCGATGTCGGTGATACCGTGTATAGACGTAATTATGTTTTATCCGATGCATCGAAGCATTTTAATGCAAAGTTAGCTCCAAAATTTGTAGGACCGTTTGTTATTTATAAGAAACTTTCGAACACCACATTTGTACTGTCAGACACCACAGGAGTTAGACCTGGTGCATGGCATGCCAAGGACTTGAAGTCAAGCCCCGATTAAAGTTCCGGTTAGGATTTAAGTATGTTTTTTTTGGAACTTAATTTCGAAGTTCAAATTTTCTAATTAGTTTATAGGTACGGTTTGGAAGTTTACGCATCCACCTAGTGGACTCGTAGAAGGTTGTTTTCGAATTTCACGTAGTTAGTTTACATTAAGATTTTTTTTCCATGTGAATTCAATACCGACCCTTAAGGTAAGGCTTTTAAAATTTTTTTTTGAATTTGGTACCGACTTTTACCGTAAGGCTTTTCAAATTTTTTTTTGAATTTAGTACCGACATTTATAGTAAGGTTTTTACATTTAGTTGGGAGTTTAGTTTGTCGATTTAAGTTAGCGTTTTTTTTGAAGTTTTGAAGTTAGTTGAGTTTCTTGTGGAGCTTGTTGAAGTTAGAAGTTTAAGTAGTTTTGTTTACTTTCTTCCGTGTTGAATTGTTGGGACTTGTGTCCAATTTCAGACAAATAAATTTGGCATAACACACCCTTTTAGGGAAGTTTTTGTGCACACCCTGTTAGGAATTTTTTTTTGTTTGTGTATCGAATTTTATTGTTGTAGTGCGGTTGCGTTGGTTGATAGTTGTTTAGAGTAACCCGCTTCTCATTGAGTTATCGTATTATCAGGCTGGACCTAGTTCCACTGTCAGATAAATTTTTTTTTTGGACGTCAATCCATTGTTGGATGTCGATCCAAACCCCGGGGTTACTGAGTAATTTCGTGGACATAGTCCATCCCTCGGCGTATTATCGTCCCATATATTTTTTTTTTTCTTCTCGTTGTTTGGCGATTTATAATCTGCCCCAAAGGAACCTTCTTGGAAAGGGAGCTTTGTACAGGAGTAGTGGTTAAATTCGAAACAACACCCTGGGAAATTTACCTTGTTAGGGAATAACAGATCGACCACCATCGGCCTACGCAGTTAGGACATCTGTCGGTCCACGGAAGGACAATTCGATCATTAGTTTTTATTTTTTTTCTCCCCCCCCTTTTTTTTTCTCTCTCCTCTACGACATTTGGAAAATAAATAGAGAATTAGGGATGAACTTGTATATCTGATCCATTCATCCCAGAGGCCATTGTAAATTTGATCGCGCCTTTCTTAAATTTCACCTTAGATTCGGGCCCAACCCAAACTAGAGTTCGGCGTCTCTGCTGTTAATTGTGGGTCCCACGGTAAGCGAAGGATCGCGTGATTTCGCGAACCGCCCTCTCTTATGACAGTCACAACGGCTTTAGAAGTGATTAGGACCTCGAATATTTTCCCTGTGTGTAACTTTCATTCTTTTATTGTGTAATTAGCAGTTTAGGTTTCGGTTTAGGTAGTGGAAAGTTTAGGTTGAGTTTCGGTGTAATTAATTTTAAGGTATCGATTTAATCAGTATTAAGTTTAGATATTATGTAGGTAGATTGAAGACGTTAGGGGAAAGGAAGTTAGTTAACGGTATCTCGAGCGTATAGAGTAAAATTACAGACCCAATAAGTAATCAGGTTTTTAGTTGGTTTTTTTTGTTTATCACGCATGACGGTAGGAATCGCGAATTTCGTTTTTTTTTATCGAACATTTAAGGAAGTAGTTTACGCGAAGTTAGAGGGTATACTTATCGGTCCATTGGAGTAACTACCCAATAAATCGCTTAGGTAGACCAAGTATAGATTGGTGTTGCGGTGGCTTAGTTACCCAACGTCCTCATCAGTCATACGTTAATTTTGTGGTCCTTTTGGTTTTTGTTTGGAAGAACGATTGTGTTCTCCCCCCTTTTTTTTGAATGAAATGTAGTAGAGTCACTTCATGCGTTTACAGTAAACATTAGAGGTGCAACTCAGACAGTTGTCACCACGTCGAGCCCTGACCAAATTACGTTTTTGTGGGAATATTTTTTTTCTCGTGCTTACATCCGTGTTCAACCCGGACGGTTCGAGGATTTGCTCCCTCGACTGTCCCTTGTAGGTTGTCACCCCACTCTAATTTTTTTTGAGAAAACCCCCCCCTATTTTTTCTTTTTCTCGTGTTTAGATCCGTGTTCAACCCGGACGGTTCGAGGATTTGGTCCCTCGACTGTCCCTTGTAGGTTGTTATCCCGTCCCGTTTCGTATTGCGATTTATGCCCCACTATTTTTCCCGGTTGCATCCGTGATCAACCCGGACGGATCGAGGATTTGGTCCCTCGACTGTCCCTTGTAGGTTGCTATCCCTCACTTTTTTTAACCCCCCTCCCCCACTCTTATCTCATACCCCCCCCATCACTACCTCTTCTCTCTCTTCCGATCATCTCGTCTGGATCGAAGTCATGATGAAGGTGGGTGGTCTCCCAAACGGCTTTGTAAATTTGATCAAGCTAAGCGCAAGTTTTTTTCTCTGTTTCACCAACGATAAATGATAAAACAGACAGTCCCCATCTACTGAAGTGCCTCAAACGGCTTTTGTAAATTTGATCCAGCCAAGCACGCGTTTTTTTTTACTCTGTTTTTTCAACGTATTGAAAAAGGCAGACAGTCCCCATCGACTGAACAATTTTAGAGAAGGCTTTGTAAATATGAGTACGCCAAGGAAGTGTTACCTTAGCTCAGGTCTACCTTGATCTAGAGTCCGGTGTCTTCACAGACATTTGTGGGTCCCACGGCCAGCGAATGATCGCGTGATTTCGCGAACCGCCCTCTCATGTAGGAGTCACTACGACTCACGGATTGATTAAGCCTAATGATAAGTGAACCTTCTCTCTCTTTCCCGGCATATACGTATAGTCTAGTCACTAGTTGAGGAGTTGTTTCAACACTACAAGTGTTGATGGTTTATCGCAGGACAGTTTTTGTTTCGGTTGAGGTTGCGCGCGTCCCAGTTGAAGAGTAGTTAGGGATAACAACTCTTGACGTAAGGGGAGTGTCACCTTATTACGCGCATCGGGCGCACCCTTAGATTTTGCTTTTATGATCTATCAAACTCATATTTTAAATTTCGAATCGATCCGGTGAAAATTATTCTTTGAGAAGACATTTTTAGGTCGGGTTGTAAAAATAAAAGATTGAAACATTCACTTAACCAATAAATCTATGTTTTGCAAATGCATAATAATCGTAAGAATTGTAGAGGTAGGAAAGTATCATCAAATATTTTAATACACGTCCAATAAACCATGCGGTAGATAAGGAAGTGTTAATAATGTTGACGTAGCACCCATCACGAATTCACCTCATCAGCAATAAATTCTCTATTCATTACCGTTGCAAACCAAACGTCAACCCATACCTATACTTCGCTATAATCTTTCAAAAGACTGAGAGAAACTTTTATACGATCCATAAACCCACGTCGGCCGTCGATACAAAAAACGGACACGTGCGATGGTGAGACCGTGTGAACGAATGCATTCGACATCGTTATCTTAGACAGGCATCGACATGCAAACCCATGTGTTAATTTTTAGCATGGAAGGTATAGCGATTTCGCAATCTTGAGTTTCGATAAAAACAAACAAAAAGTGCAAAAGATAGACCCTTTTCGTCCAACCAGACGAGCAAAAAATTGTTTTGCTCGCACGTGTCTTGCAAAATTTCTCGATACACTTTACATGAAGAAAGACGGAAGCGTGCCTTCACACTCTAGGTATTGTCCAATTAAAATGCAGATCCCTTCTTTCTAAATTTATGGGACCCAATTATAAGGATCCAAATCAATCATTAAGTGGGAATAATCCTACATTGTGGTAGGGAAAATGCATAAAAAGGACTGCAAGTTGCATATTCGAGGAGATTCACTTAGAATCCGATACTACCTTTTCGTATCGTAGCGCTTCCAAAAGCGGAATTGAAATACCGAGGTCTCACATTTATTAGAGATCCTTAAATCAATACCATTCATTTGTGCTAAAATTATTGTGTGTCAACTCCAGGTATTATCGAACATTTAATATCGTCAATTGTTGCTAACATTTAATAAGTTATCGAACATTTAATATCGTCTATCGTTGCTAACATTTAATATATTATCGAACATTTAATATCGTCAATTGTTGCTAACATTTAATATATTATCGAACATTTAATATCGTCAATTGTTGCTAACATTTAATATATTATCGAACATTTAATATCGTCAATTGTTGCTAACATTTAATAAGTTATCGAACATTTAATATCGTCTATCGTTGCTAACATTTAATAAGTTATCGAACATTTAATATCGTCTATTGTTGCTAACATTTAATAAGTTATCGAACATTTAATATCGTCTATCGTTGCTAACATTTAATAAGTTATCGAACATTTAATATCGTCAATTGTTGCTAACATTTAATAAGTTATCGAACATTTAATATCGTCAATTGCGGCTAACGTTGAATCAATTATCGAACTTTTTATACCATCTGTTTATCACGTTTAATAACGTCGAGTTATTGCTTGCCGCTCAGAGGCAATTACGTAGCATTTCTTTTATCGGTATGGTATAGGACAGGTGTTGCACTACGAATCCATGTGTGCAGTCCAATCGTTTTTTTTATCAGACACCACATTGACGTTTCTTACTTATACAGTGCCGGCTTTAATTAATTGAAACTTCGCGAATAATTAACCTAGTGAATTATTTCGTACGGAGACCCCTATTTTATCGCGAAATACAGTGCGTGAATCACCCTGTCATTTCACCCCCTTCCGATTTGAAGAGGTTTTGGAAGCTGGTTATTGCGCTGCCCTTCTGGTATGGTTTGAGACATCGCATTCAGCTCTATTCTGTATTCCGAGGACGAATCTCACTCCTGGAGGACCCGCCATCGACTTTACCTAGAGGTCGAACATCAACCACCCAAATTAAGTAAGAAACCTTTTTATATTTTTAAGATTGTGATGTTAATTGGTCACCTTGGCCACCAGTATTGCTTAAGAACGTTCAGTTCAACCCTGGAAGACGATATCGCAACCATTTTGTACATCTTTTATGTAAATTAATATTAGTGTCTATTATTAACGTAACTTTTATCACGCCATTCGAGCGTTTATATTCGAACTAGTAATTTAACGTAACATTTTAAGTTTAGTATTGCAACTAAAGTTCATAAGAATTAATCGATCCTCTTGATTGGTTTTCATTATCGATTTTATGAGTCACAGTTTTAGATGTCATCGAGTTGCACTTAAGTAACTAGTATTTTTGGTGGAGTGCTGTATTCAATACGCCCCCCTTTTACGTATGACCTTTCGGGATCATACTTTGCAAATTAACCGTTTGTATTTGTGTAAGAGTAATTGTTTTACGAATATTAATTTCGCAACGGAAACCACACTGAAAGGTTCCGTCAACTGTACATATTCATTTTTATACGATACATGTAAATTTGATAGTATCTTGTGTAAATTTTGTCAACTCCCCCCTGATATTATTTTATTTAATACATTTTTGTTATTTCCCAACTTTGTGTGTTATTATTATTGTTGTGTTAATGTTTATTTAGCTATTTTCACCAACGGAAAGTTCGCCTCCTGTAAAGGTAAGGTCATTGAGCGAGGCTTTTCCGGAGTGAGAATTCGCCGTAAGATCATCAAGTTGTCGCGTACCAGCTTGGAAGGTGTGATAACCAGTCCCCTTCAAAAAGATTCATTTCTTCGTATGCGTGGCGCCCATTTAAACTCCCTCGTGTATATTAACCCCATCGATTTTGACTTAACTCCCCCCCTGTGTAAATTATTCACACCGATTTTGACAATTTTTAGAATCGCGATCGAGGATTGCCCGGTCGTCGATAGGAAACACACGCTTTGCGACGTGCCGTCACACGACCCTTTCATTCCTTTCACCAACCCACCCCTTCGCGACTTTGAGCTAGCCAACCTTTTATTACCTGTTGGAAAGGTGTCGTGGATGCTAAACGTGTTGTAACAATTTCCAACATAAAAACTCCAAAAGTGTATATAAAGGTCATTTTCGCTTCAATTTGATAACGAACTTTGTGATAAAGAAAAGGTTGGAAACTTCGCTAAATCTGGTCCAGAAAACTGCTACCGTATCCACGAGAAGTAGGGGAACCACACAGTCAATCAACTCATCATGAATGAAGGCGCTCCTGTAAATTTAAAGCCAATTAGTGAACATAAAATACAAACAGGTGTGAAACTTTACTCACTGATAACCAAAATTCGACGAATTTGAGGCACAGCGCATCAAAATTCGACAGTCTACTTTTAGTTCTTGAAGAAGCAAGACGTATACTTGCAGGGTGAAAAGTTTAGTCCAGAACACCCAAATGTGCGACCAATTCCAAGTTTATCTAAACTAAATAAGAAAATTTACAAATGGCTACCCTTCAGTAAACATCTAAAAAGTCAACGAGTTAAAAGTATGACTCACCTTCTTATAACTGGAAATTAATATCAATTAATATTCACTGGCACTCCACGAATACGATACACAAAATCAACAGGTGTCAACAATTGAATCAACTCCGCGTGACAACGAAACAGAAGCGAAATTTTGTTAACGACGCGATCAACAAGAAGCAAGTTCAGTGCAACTCCGCAAAGTGACCGTGCGAAGAAATTGTGTTTGTGCGCAGACCCTATTTACATACAGGGTGGATTTAAAATTCAGGTATAAGAAAACTTTATTATTTAAAAATTTACATTTTTGGTCTTCAACATTTTACAATAGGACGTGACCAAACATTGGCACTATCCTCGTCATCAATTTAATAAACATTTTTGCAATTATTTGATTTGGTAAACAACATTTTATTAATAAACATTTAAAACTGCTACTGAAAAGCAGAAGGTTTTGAATTTATTCAAAACCGCCCATAAGAAGAAGAAGTTTGGATACAACAATTTTGATCTTTGTTAAAAATATTGTCTATTTTTCAGATAAAAATTTATCTGACATTTTTGTGCGCATTGCGATTAATTTGAAAATTATTTCCTTCAATATAAAACTATTTTCGATTCAAACAATCTTTTATTTACAACTTGATTCATTAACAGCAAGCATTACTGAACTTAAAGATCATAAAAAAAAAATAAGAAGCAAATCAGTTCATCTCGATTATTTTAACATCAACAATTTTAATCTACGAAGCATCTAAAAATTCAATGAACCTACCACACCTTGAGTGGAATCTCTAAACTGAGCTAGGCAAAAAAGGGACAAGGATTGTTGATTTCTGAGTAATTTGTAACCTCTGAAGATTTCAATTAATTTTATAAATTTTACTTTCACTTGAAAGTTGGCGCCTGACAAAAACCAGAGTGGTGCAAATTGCTTAAGAAATTACACAGCAATACATACACACATACATACATACATACAGACATCATTGCGAAAGTAGTCAAAACGGATTCAGAAATGCTCAAAACGGATATTTCCGTTAAAATATCGACATCGAATTTTTTCATGATTACAATACTTCCTTATAGGGATAAAATTTTACCGATGGGGGCGCTGAAAGCAACAACAAGCGTGACGTCAATGAGAGAGATTCGGTTATAACCTTACTTCTTTGCTGTCGTTTCGAATTTTCCTGGTGAATAATATTAATATTGTGATTTAAATAGTTTAGTTGGATAAGTGGTTTTATCATGGCTTTAAACTCGCAGTTTCTTAAGCTCAAAGAAATCTACAGGTTTCTAAATTGTGATGTTTTTTCACGCTGCAGCTGTGAAGGTGTGTTGAATGCAAGACACATCATTGCGTTTGGTAAAGTGAACAGTACAGATGCTAAAGTAGTAAAAACACTTGCATTGTGTTTGAAAACGAGTGAACTTTCTGATACACCTCACGAAATTCAGGGCACGTTTCGTATCGATAAACCGGAACTTCAGATTTCTGAAATGGCACAGCTGGTGAATCACAAAGATGCAAGCATATTGCAGCATTTTTGCTTTTATGTACAAGGTAAGATAGTGTAGTGCATGCATTTATACTATTTGATGTAATTATAAAAAATATAAATTAATAAATAATTTCAGGACCACCATTTTTGACTTTGAAGAATTTTCATGCACCGACATCAAATGCTACTGGAAATCTAACAAGGAGGCAGCTTTGGAGCAGTACAATGCTAAACCCTTTGAACGGTGGTCATGTGTTAATAAATCACACTTCCAAATACATTTAAGAACTCATACCGGCGAGAAACCATTTAGTTGTTGAAAATACAGAGACATTATAACTCAATACAAAGGTACCGTTTTATTAAATCTTTATTATAAGTTGTGTAAGTACTTATATAAATGTTATTTTCAGAATTAAAAATCACGATGCATAAATGGTAATTATTTTTGGTGTCTCGTACTAGATTCTCACCTCCCTTCATTAGCTAAAACAAAAACAAAAATTTATACGTGCCCCAACCATGATGGCAATGTCGAACAATTATTCCAACTAATAAAACCTATTTATTTGTTATTTATACTGATTGTTACCTGATAAAAACTTATTAAAAATAAAGAAAAAAAAACAATAAATTCTAATTTACATGATTATTTCATAAATTTGTCATCTGCAAGAATTGGCAAAGATAAATTGGCAACAACACATGCAAGTATTAGAGCTTACTGTATTAAACATTATAGAAATAATAGCATAATATGTTAATCCTGTCTTCATTTTATCCGTTTATCCATAGAACACATTTGAGTCGTCTATTTTCAAAACCCACTATAAATTATATTTCAAACCCATTATGTGACATTTTTAATCATTTCCTACACCTATTTCGAGCCTGACATTCTTTTTTTAGCTAGTTTTTCCGTTTTATTATAGTATAATCTAAGAAACTACGATACCAAAAATCAAATACGATAATTAAAAACTATATAGATTTGGCAGTTTTTTCCATTTTCTGTAAAGTTGTTCTATCCGGTTATAGTGGGTTTTGAAAATAGACGACTCATTTCACATAATTCCACAATAGCGTGCTAAATTTTCTAGTCCAGTCATTGATGATAATTTCTTATTTGTGTTTATTAAACTAATAAACCGTGTAACAATATCACCACTTTTTACTTGCGTTGACCGATCACAGGTAAAAGAAAACTGAATATCAGCCTTTGGAGAATGATTTATTTCTCCTAATAACTTTACAACAATAAAATAAATAAAATACTTAAATAACCAAAATCACAATTCAATTCAATCTCAAGTGCTCGTCGTAATTTTGTTACTACTAATGTAAATTTTGTCACAACTCCTCGATTTAAAAACTCAAATTAATGTTCACCACATTACCCTCCCTCAACAACAATACCGTTCTAGCAACATCACAAAATTCACATTTAAATGGTTTTTCGCCAGTGTTTTCTACATTAAATTTTACATCTTCCAATTCATCCGATACCTCCGTTTCAAATACGTAGTTGCGACAAATTCGATGTTGTGCTTTACTACCGTACTTTCTTTAGGTATTTTCTGGGAAGGAACTGCATTTTTTTTAAACGTGGCTGCTTCGTTTGATAATCTAAAAAATAAAACTAATTACTACACATACATCACAAAAGTTGGGTTATCTACTTGGCAGATTTTGTGAAGGAACGGCATTTGGTAATAACCTTGTAATAATCGTCGATGACCAACTCATTCTAAAATCCACGCTTCCCTCCATCTATAACTTTCGTGGCGCACTTGTTTACAAGCATAAACACAACAAGTTGTCCTGCACGTATTTTCTTTGGCATTCATAACTTAAAACTGCAACATAACAAACACGTTTAAACAAAAAACTAAGTAATAAATAATTAATTTTAAGTAATTTAACCTCGAATTCATTACACGTGTATAATACACAACACAAGAAAAATTGCAAGGTTAACTTTTGAATATAGTGAGTCCAACATGAAAACACATTAACAAATTTGTTATACTTACATAATATTAATATTATTTCGCCAGGACAAACAATAATCTCTACCGTATAAAATCCAATGAAAACAATACTGAACAATATGAAACAATAACACTCTTTTTATGACGTCACATATTTAATTGATATTACAGCCACCAGGGTGCGTACAATTAATATTTTATCCCTATAGGGAAGTAAAAAACAGATTATCCGTTAAATATTTTTAGGGTTCTATACAAAGTATACACCGAGAAAAAAATTAAGTAGGAATTTGTCTTGCAACAATTTGAAATAATTTCTCTGCACAGAGAAAAAATTGTTTTGATTTGAAGTATTTTTTACTTCAAATTGAAGTGCAATTTCGTCTCGCATCAATTTGATGTCAATTTTACAAGAAATGAAGTAAATTTGACAACAATTAATGTAATAATTATTTCAAACTGTTGCAACACAAATTCCTACTTAATATTTTTCTCGGTGTGTGTAGAAGCGCGTATGGGGTTGAGTCTTGGACTTTGACAGAAGCTGTTTGCAAAAAATTGGCAGTATTTGAAATGTGGTTGTACCGACGTATACTGAAGATACCATGGACAGACCGTGTTACCAATCAGACTGTTCTAGAAAGACTGGATAAGAAGAGAGCCTGGGGCATATTATGAGAAATAGTCAACGATACGGATTGCTATAAATAATTCTACAAGAAAATGTAGAAGGAAAGAGAGGACCGGGAAGAAGAAGAATATCATGGCTGAAGAACTTGAGAACATGGTATAATACAACAACAGTGGGTCTTTTTAGAGCCGCAGCAGATAAGGTACGCATTGCTATGATGATCGCCAACATTCGAAACGGATAGGCACTAGAAGAAGAAGAAGTGTAGAAGCGATAGAATCAAAGTATAGAATCTTATTAACGTATCATAGGATTAGCGCATCATGGTATCATCGGATCAGCAGATCACGGGATCAGCGGATGAAGGAATCAGCGGATCAACGTATCAGCGGATCAACGTATCAGCGAATCAACGTATCAACGTATCAGCGGATCAACGTATCAACGTATCAGCGAATCAACGTATCAACGTATCAGCGGATCAACCTATCAACGTATCAGCGGATCAACGTATCAGCGGATCAACGTATCAGCGGATCAACGTATCAGCGGATCAACGTATCAACGTATCAACGTATCAATGTATCAACATATCAACGTATCAACGTATCAACGTATCAACGTATCAACGTATCAATGTATCAACGTATCAACGTATCAATGTATCAACGTATCAACGTATCAACGTATCAACGTATCAACGTATCAACGTATCAACGTATCAATGTATCAATGTATCAACGTATCAACGTATCAACATATCAACATATCAACGTATCAATGTATCAACGTATCAACGTATCAACGTATCAATGTATCAATGTATCAACGTATCAACGTATCAACGTATCAACGGATCAACGTATCATCGGATCAACAAATGTTATATAGGTTGTCGTCGATAATACAAACGGTATATTAAATCTTCAAGCTTATTATTTATATAATATAAAGTAGATAAAACCACACAATTTCGTAATGCCTAGAAAGCAGTTGACACCTGAAGAGCGAAAAGCAGCAGCTGCCCGTCGACGCCAGAAGGATGCTATGAGGAAACATACTATTAGACAAGATCCTTCGTTTCGTTTACAGGAACAAGTTCACAACACCGAAAGCCATCGTCAAGCCCGTCAAGATCCTTCGTTTCGTTTACAGGAACAAGTTCACAACACCGACAGCCATCGTCAAGCTCGTCAAGATCCTTCGTTTCGTTTACAGGAACAAGTTCGCGACACCAAAAACCATCGTCAAGCCCGTCAAGATCCTTCGTTTCGTTTACAGGAACAAGTTCGAGACACCAAAAACCATCGTCAAGCCCGTCAAGATCCTTCTTTTCGTTTACAGGAACAAGTTCACAACACCGAAAGCCATCGTCAAGCACCTCAAGATCCTTCGTTTCGTTTACAGGAACAAGTTCACAACACCGAAAGCCATCGTCAAGCCCGTCAAGATCCTTCGTTTCGTTTACAGGAACAAGCTCACAACACCGAAAGCCATCGTCAAGCCCGTCAAGATCCTTCGTTTCGTTTACAGGAACAAGTTCGCGACACCAAAAACCATCGTCAAGCCCGTCAAGATCCTTCTTTTCGTTTACAGGAACAAGTTCACAACACCGAAAGCCATCGTCAAGCACGTCAAGATCCTTCGTTTCGTTTACAGGAACAAGTTCACAACACCGAAAGCCATCGTCAAGCCCGTCAAGATCCTTCATTTCGTTTACAGGAACAAGTTCGCGACACCGAAAACCATCGCCAGGCTCGTCTTGATGAAGACGTGCGCATCCACGAACATAATCTCCGTAGAATTCGCGAGCAAGGCTCATGGCAAGATGAAATAAATCGATTTGAAGCTGAAATTCGCAAAGGCTGCACTCACGTATGTCGTTCATGTGGGGGACTTTTTTTTCACTACTCCATTAAAACTCACAGCATGACCGAACTCCTTTTAGCTGGAAAGCAGCAATCCTTCATTGACTCAGTAATTATAGTCCCACCCACTTCAGACCTCGCTGAATTTTGCTCAACTTGTCACAGATCTATCCAGCAAAACCGGATTCCACGTCTCTGTCTCTCCAACGATCTGCAGTTTCCCTATGTTCCACAAAGTGTAAAGAATCTGACACGTTTGGAAGCCCGTTTGGTCTCAGCTCGACATGTGTTTCAGTCCATTTGGGCTATATATGGAATGCATGGACAGATGAGAACAAAAGGACGAATTATTAACGTCCCAGTCTCCATAGATAATACCATTCAATCCCTTCCTAGGCTTCCGAATCAGGACGATGTTTTACACATCCGACTCGCCCGTCAAATTGAAGTTCCGAGAAATTATACAGCTGGTTACATTCGTCCGGCTTGTGTGATGGATGCCGCTAAAATTCTTACCCGATCTCCGCTTTACCGTGAATACGGAATCACTCTTTCAAGCAATTGGACCGAGATATGTCAGCATCAAATTGATGTGGCATTACACGAAAACCCAGAAGAAATTGCGATGGATGTTCAAGAGGAAGAGGAAGTCGATGACGTAAATCCTGGTAGAGGAGAGACTTTAATTACTAGTGATGAGGGAATCCGGATGGCTCCAGCGGAAGGGAACCAACCAATCTCTATTCTATATGATCCTGACTCGTATTTTCTTACGTTTCCCCAAATATTTGCTGGGCACCGAATGAAGCCATCCGATAGTAATGGTAAATTACTAAGCCGCTCCGAATTTGTCAAATCAATGGCGCGTAACAGTGATCGCCGTGCCGTTGAAAATGTCGATTTCTTACTGTTTTTGGCCAAATCTCTCGAAATTCAGAGAATTTCAGATAATCGCAAGGTGTGTCTTCGTAAACGAAGACGCAATGGAGAGTTAATCCGAGTCACTGCGGAACAAGTTAGTCATTCTAATTTTGTGGATGGGTTAGTTAATGATGATAATGCTTTTAAGGTTTTACAAGGAGTACGAAATTCATGTCATCATTGGCATCAAGAAGGCCTTAAAGTCCGAAGGATGGTCAGTCAGTTCAATTTGCCTCATCTCTTCATCACTATTAGTGCCGCTGAGCTAAAATGGAACGAGTTGATTGTGATTCTCAAGCAAATTCTTGACAAAATTACAATTTCTGAAGAAGAAGCACAAAATATGTCAAAGAATGACAAACAATTACTTATTCAGCGCGATCCCGTGACTTGCGCTCGATATTTTGAACATTGCACTTCTGCTCTTTTCAAGACCTGGAAAAACTCTCAAGGCCCATTTGGAAACCGATCCATTAAGCATTCCTATCATCGCATTGAGTTCCAACATCGAGGAAGTCCACACGTCCATATGATCTTGTGGATTGATGGCGCACCAAACTTTGATGCTTCCAACTCATCTTCTACTCAAGATGTTTGCCGGTTTGTTGACGAAATTATAACTTGTTCCACGGACTGGCCTGAATATGATCCCATTCACCAGCTTTTGTGTCTTCAAACTCATCGACACACCCACACATGTAGAAAGAAAAGCCACAAAGGAGTCAAATGTCGGTTTGGAATTCCATTTTTCCCAATGGACGAAACCACTATTCTCCATCCATTCGAGGAGCAACAGGAGGAAATTGAGATTTTCCAACGCGATTACAAGAAGATTCGTGACTACCTTGATACGAATGAACTGCCACTTTCTTCAGATATGACATTTGCGGGGTTTCTACAAGAATTATCCATGACACGAAATCGTTACATTTCTGCTATTCAAAGCTCCTTGAAAAAACCTAAAATCATCATTCGGAGGCGGCCATGTGAGAATTACATAAATCCATACAGTGAGAAAATCCTGAGACTCCAGAAATCTAACATGGATATTCAGTTTATTTTAGACGCCTATGCTTGTTGCTGTTACATCATTGACTACATTAACAAGAGTGATCGTGGAACTAGCGACCTCTTGCGTAAGGTTCTTGAAGATGTCAGAAGCGGAAACAAGTCCTTGGCTCAGCGTCTTCAGGCTCTTGGTGCGGCTCATCACATGAACAGTGAACTCTCTGCTCAAGAGGCTGCTTACAACGTGCTTCAGATTCCAATGAGCCGATGCACAGAGGCATGCATTTTTATACCAACAGGTCCAGCCGATCAACGAACCAGAATGATTAAAACTAATATTCAGTTAGAAAATCTCAGTCCGGACTCTGAAGATGTCTTTGTAGACGGACTTTTACAACGATATAGTTCACGACCAGAAGCATTATCTAACCTTAATCTTGCCCAATTTTCAGCTTGGTATGAATTTTCATTAAAACGAGGAAGTACACAGATGGCCCAAGAAAACGATGATATTGTAGAAACTGAAGACGTACAAAGTATCGATAAATATTTTCCGCTAAAGAATGGCAAACCTGGATACGTTTGGAAGCGAACATTTCCAAAAATTATTCGCCACGTCCGCTACAACAAGAATAAAGATCGTCACAACTTTTTCCGCGAACAAGTGATGCTCTATATTCCTTGGAGGGATGAGGAAACCGAAATTATAAATCAAGATTGCGAGAAGATAGCGACTGATAATATAGAAGCAATTTCTGCCAATCGTCGCGAATTTAATGCCTTTCAAGAAGATATTCTGGATGTCGCTATGGATAGCGCATTGAGTGTGGATCGTCAATCTGACGATGACAAATCTGATAGCATACCGGAAGAGATTCAGGAGGAATTCGAATTAATCGACCCCGTTGCTGCTGGTGCCATTGACTTTGGTGGTGACGTGATACGCCCAATGTCTGAAAAGTTTACGCTTCCTAATCGAATTCCCAATAAAGAGTTTGAAGAATTATTCTCATCGCTGAATACTCAACAACGGGATTTTGTAACTCACCTGCTTGATCACTTCAAAAGGTCTCCCGATATCCCCATCTACACCTACTTAAAGGGAGGTGCCGGTGTAGGAAAGTCTCATGTAATTAGAACTCTATACCAAGCATTAATTAGAGTGTTCAATGATAAAGTTAATTCGAATCCTGATAAACCTTCTGTCCTTCTGACGGCTCCTACCGGATTAGCGGCATTTAATATCTTCGGACTCACAATTCACAACGCATTCCAACTTCCCGTGAACCAAAAAGAAGCTAGCAAGCTCTCAGACAGCGTCTCTAATACAATGGCCACTCTCTATTCAGAACTTCGTGTTCTTATCATAGACGAGATTAGTATGGTTGGTCAACATATTTTGGAAATGATCGACAAACGATTGAGAGACCTCTGTGACGGATGTAAACCTTTCGGTGGTATATCGGTCATAGCCGTTGGCGACTTCAGGCAGCTGCCACCTGTTATGGCAACATCCCTTCTGGCTGGAACAATGTCGAATTCGATTTCGTCGCTTTTCAACAAACCCTTATGGCACATGTTTACTGTTCATGAACTGACCACAATTATGAGACAACGCGATGATGCAGCTTTTGCTCTTGCATTAAACAATATGGCGTCAGGGACGATGACTGATGATGATTTGAAACTGTTCAAATCCCGTGAGTTTCCAACTACGCCTGAAGAAATAGTAAGCCGACGCCCTATTCATCTTTTTTACACGAATGAAGCAGTTGATGCCCACAATAGTTTTGCGTTATCCTGTTTGCCAGGAAATCAAGCCATCTCAACCGCCAAGGATTCCCTTTCTGCTTACACGAGCGAGGCATCCAAAGTTGCACTCCTCAACTGGATAGCATCTGCACCTCTATCTAAGACACAGGGACTTCACACAAGCCTCTTTCTCAAAGAAGGTGGACGTTATATCATGACAGTGAATGTAGACACAAGTGACGGTTTGGTTAACGGTGTGGGATGCATTCTGAAAAGAATTGACTTTGGTATTAGTACTTTGGATGCATCTAGACAAAAACCTCTCCGTCTCTGGGTCAAGTTTGAAAATTCCCGAAGTGGACAGAAGCTTCGTTTGCGCAATATTAACCTCAGTCGGCAACTTCAAATTGATTCGGAATGGACTTCCATCTCACCATGTACGGTCGTCATCCAGCCACGATCGAATTCGGTCACAAAGGTAACAAGGACGCAATTCCCACTTAATGCAGCTGAAGCTCAAACTATACATAAATCCCAAGGATCCACATACGAGCTCGTTGTTGTCCATTTTACTCCTGGAATCAAGCGTGCTCTTCTGTATGTCGCATGTTCACGAGCAACAACGGCATCAGGATTATTTCTTATTGGAATCGTTAAAAAGACAAAAATGCCACAAGAGAATGATCCCATATCTATTGAATTCAAACGACACCAGGAGATGAAGCTAATTCCTTCATTTGAACATTTTCGAATTAGGGATGATAGCAACAGACAAATACAAGTCATCTTTCACAATGTCCAGTCACTTCCTGCTCATTATAGTCTCTATGCATCGGATGAGGTCTATAAGAGTTCGGATATCATCCTTATGGCGGAGACATGGACGCTCTCAAGTGACAATTTTCCGCTAGGAGATCATCTTCTTGCTGCATCAATAGATAGTAACGATGTGCGTCGACCGATTGGTGTACGTGTGTATTGTTGTCCGTCTGTTCATGAATGTATTATAGACACCAATTCCGAAATAGAATACGACTCCCAAGGTTCCTGCAGTGTTTCTTCTATTGTCTTCTTTAACATCCGAATAAATGTCGTTTACAAGTCACCAGGGTTTAATTCCAACACAATGATCTCTTTAATAAAAAAGCAGATGTCTCGCTTATACTTAGTACCACGTACTCTGGTTACTGGAGATTTCAATGAGGATTTCAGCAAGGAAGAAAGTAATGGCCTACAACATGCTCTTAGAGAACTAGGACTCCAAATTCCGTCGCCAGCGATACCCACTACGCGGAATGGCACGCACATTGATGCGATTTTTTCCAACTTCGAAGTGTCAGCTACTGGAGTCTACACATCGATTTCCTCTTACCATGAGCCGCTTTGGGCCAGAATTAACTTAAACTAATTTGCGACAGACATCTTTGGACGTGGAATGGATGTTGTTGGTATAAACACCGTCATCAATTACTATATGCCATCCGATGCAGATAGTTATTTACATAGTGTTGCTCGTGCAAGTCGTTTTGACTCTGTGGGAAGAGCTATCACGTTTGTTTTCAGCGATGAAGATGCCAAATTATCGAACAAAGTTCAAACTAGGTTCCAAGTGAAAATTATCAAATTTTCGACCTACCCTATCTATCTTTTAATCAAATATATATTTTGATTCTAAATATTTCTATTCAAACTTATTTCTATTTATTACCTTATCCAGGGGGATAAGGGTAAGGGGTGTAGGGGTTATGCTGCAGAGGTAGTACCTTTTACCGGGACGGTCACATCGAGCGTGATAACAGAAGATGGTCCTTGATGGTAACTGGTCCTCGCAGGATACCCAACTCTCACTTATGGCTCCACGTGCCACACCCTGGGAACTGCGTTGACCCGCAGGCGAAACTAAGTGAGGGGCCAGATATGGCAATAACCGAGTGGTTGCCGGTATAAGCAACTTCCTTAATTGTATTACCGATAGCTTCGGATGGATGAACAAGCAAGTATAGGACACTTTCTTGTCCTTGGATAGAGAAATCATTCCTAAACGCGGACGAATCCAGCAATATGGTCAACGGCATGGAATGCAGATGGCAACGGAAAACCTTCTTCTTCTTCACTTCGCGGTGTAGGCGTTATTGCTTGTTCCGGTACCCATCCTTTTCTTGCTCCTCCCACACTTGTTTTTCCCGGTGGTTTATATCGCTTGGCTGCTAGTGGCAGTCTCCCTTCTGCCATTCTTTCGAGGTGTTCACTCCATGTCTTGTTACTTGTCCGTCCGTCTGCCTGTCTGTCCGCACGTTTCAAATTATTTTCTATTAAATTGCTAATGATTCAATTTTAGGCTTCTATACAAAGTATAACAAGAAGCCTTATGATCTGGCTCCGTGTCCGTCTGTCCGTCCGTCCGTCCGCATAATTCAAAATCATACAGAGCGTTTCTAAGAACTGGTTTTTTTATTTTACTTTGATGTGAAAAAATAATTTTTTATTGATGTGGTTAGTGAAGTTAAGTTGTAAATAAAAGAGAAAGGAGAGGATTGGTCCACCTCAAAAAAAGGACCATACATTACAGAGAAGTAAAGTTTCGAATAGAATGGAAAAGTTTGATTGTTATTACTTATATAGTAAATGATAATTACCAACCGCAAAAAATTTTATTGGTGCAGATTATCTAATTATGTGATGTTACATTATATGGCGATCAAAACTAACCAGATAATAACAACTTTCCACACCAGAAAGGTAGCTGTATAGAAGCCTAAGAACTGCCGCTAAAGCGAGTTCCACCTTGTTTATATGTATATAGATAGAGGGTACAGGTACTTTGTCGGCAACAACTCACCAAAATATCAGCCAAATTCGTCGTGCCGTTCTCACGTGATGATGGTGCATACATATTTGGCAATTCATTTTTAATATGGCGGCGCCACCTGTTGACGACATTAAACGCACTTTCAGTTTTTTCTCGAATTTTTCAACTTCCCGTGCAACTTTTCCAATTTTTTTTTCATACAAACCTTGTCGAAGATATAGGCAACAACTCACCAAAAACTCAGCCAAATTCGTCGAGCCGTTCTCACGTGATGATGATGCATACATATTTGGCAATTCATTTTTATATACTACTAGCTGGCACGGGCGGCATCCGCCGCCCTTAGCCATCTAGACCCACAATAGATCCGAGTAGGCCATAGTTGTTCGGCCTTCGGCCTCACAGGGGGAGGACCATAATAGATCCGTGAAGGCCATAGTTGTTCGGCCTTCGGCCTCACAGACCGGACCATAATAGATCCGTGAAGGCCAAAGTTGTTCGGCCTTCGGCCTCACAGAGCGGACAATAATAGATCCGTGAAGGCCATAGTTGTTCGGCCTTCGGCCTCACAGACCGGACCATAATAGATCCGTGAAGGCCATAGTTGTTCGGCCTTCGGCCTCACAGACCGGACCATAATAGATCCGTGAAGGGCATAGTTGTTCGGCCTTCGGCCTCACAGACCGGACCATAATAGATCCGTGAAGGCCATAGTTGTTCGGCCTTCGGCCTCACAGACCGGACCATAATAGATCCGTGAAGGCCATAGTTGTTCGGCCTTCGGCCTCACAGACCGGACCATAATAGATCCGTGAAAGCTATAGTTGTTCGGCCTTCGGCCTCAGAGACCGGACCATAATAGATCCGTGAAGGCCATAGTTGTTCGGCCTTCGGCCTCACAGACCGGACCATAATAGATCCATGAAGGCCATAGTTGTTCGGCCTTCGGCCTCACAGACCGAACCATAATAGATCCGTGAAGGCCAAAGTTGTTCGGCCTTTATCTGTCATCTGTCATCTGTCATCTGTCATCCGTCATCCGTCATCCGTCATCTGTCATCCGTCATCTGTCATACATACATACATACATACATACATGACTACGTGACTGACGGAGGATCCTACGCCCGGTATATACTATAGGCCTCCTGACTCCCGGGCTTTATATTAATATTATGAGTAAAATATCGAAGTATATAGGCAACTTATTGTGATGTAATGTAAGGCAAACAGAGAGGGGTAAAGTTTTATATGATACATTACAAAAACATATTCAATAGCTTTTACCGCTCCCTACACATACAACAACCTTATTAAGCCCAATTGTATATAGTGCAACCATTTTACGGGTTTACGAATCCCGCCAGTGATGCCACTTTTCATAGTCGCTTTACCGGTTTTAAGTTACATATGATTACTCACACCGCGTCTGATTATTATTTGTATAATATCGTATTATGTAAGTTGCTGTTGTGAACAACCTACCATAACGTGTAAAAGCAATTGGCACTAATTTGAATTATTAAATAAAGTTATCGGCGAAAACCCTGATAATATGTATTGTAAATATTTTATTAATTGACTTTGAGATTGGGAGGTTGATTTGAAAATTGGAAGTTTGTGATTTGTATGAATGTGCAAAATTGTTATCTCTAACTTGACGCTCTTCCTGAAGATGGGTTTGTAATATAATCCGAAAGCGGTCGAACTAAGAATTCAATAAATATCATCAGAATTTTAATGCAAGGAAATACCTTACCTATATTCCTAATATCTAAAATTTAATGGTACCTATTAACCAATGGTGTACTGCTAAAATGTCAACAGAATATTCTTTCCTTATTAAAAGAAACAAGAACCTTATTTTACCAATTTATTCGGGGATTCCAAATTCTTATTTGTAAATGATTTTATCAAATAAAAAAAAAAGTAAAATATGGTTTGCATAATATACTAGTTTGTTTGAAGATTGTGGAAAACTAGCAAATATTAAAACTTTTATAAAATTCAACATGTTCGCACATTTCGCACCGTTGTACCGAAAGCAGCTTACAACGTTGATAAAACAAAATTTGTAGGTAGACAGTTTTTTTGTAGTCTAAATAATTATTTAGTATCTAGTAGCATAAAAATTATTTATTACAAAGTCAAAGAAATTTTACGCAGAAAATTAGTTTTTTTTAACATTTTTTAGATATTTCGTGTAGTTCGGGAGAAATTTAAGGTAGTAAACTGCCTTAATAGCCTTTTAATAGTTGTTGATTTTTAAATCAATCAAATATTAAAAATCTTATTTTTTCCATAGTATTGGTTTAGTTTGACAATTCTTACAGTTAGTCGAAAAAGAAGTGAGCCATCTAATAAAATTACAATAACTTTCATGCCTATTTAACGGACGTTTTTTATAGTCCGGAGTCGGTAATAGGAAATTTCATGTAATGTAAACTCTCTACTCCACTCTCTTGGACGGACGCGGTCACGGTTTTTCATACAAACAGCTCAAAAAGTTCCTTAATTTGTTTCAACATATTATGTCATCTCCGTTAAGTGGACACATTTCTTACAGTTATTGCGGTCCCGAAGCTGTCCGCCCAAGAGAGATTTTACTACAAATAAAAATTTGGTTAGTACCACTCGTCCACGTGAATTAAATTGTCAAGAAGAAAGTTGTATTATTAGAAAAGTTACAAAAAATCCTAGAATAATTAGTGTGCCAAAATCACAAACTGAAGTATTCCGTGAATTAGAGGAAAAAATGTCCATTCTGCCACAATCCAAAGGGATTTAAAAAGAAAGAGTTATAACTAGGGGTGCGCGGTGCGCATATAATCGATTAATCGATCACCGTAATTCGAATAACGATTATGAACTCATAACTAGATTATGAACGATTAATCGAAAACAAACGATTATTTTTTATAATCGATTATGAAATTTCATAATCGCGCACCCCTAGTTATAACGGCCGAGTGGCTAGAAAAAATCCGTTTATTAGTGAAGTCAATAGGCTAAAACGTATTCATTACACCAAAGAGCCAAAACCTTCCAAAACAAAGACGTGTATTATGGTGGAACAATGTCAGATTAATTTTCAGACGTTTTACCGTTTGCATGTTGCTCGGAGTTTTCGAACATTTCCAACATTGTGAATTCATTTTTATAGAGTTTCAAATGAAATTAGAAAATTATAAATTTTATTATTTTTAAATGTGTAATAAAAATAATGTTGATTTTGGTATACGATATTTTTTCTAAATTGTTTTAGAAAATTAAAATTGTAAAATTTGCAGTTGTGATAAGGTATTACAACTCAAGGATGTTACGTAGGTAGGTACAGTACCTGATGAATCATGTCATAAAGATTTTATTATGCCCGCCACTTTGTTTCAAAAGTGCAACTATTACTAATTATTTATCCGCTATTTATCATACACAAGTTATTATTTAATTCCCGACCAGCGTTCGTTTTATGTCTTTGCAGTCATTTGAAATTGGTTCGCTTTAAGTGTTTTTAATTTATTGTGATTTGAAGTGCGATTTCTATTAGTGAAAAAATGAATCGTGGAAAATTATTAGTTAAATTAGCGACAGAAAATCAGAGGGGTAAGTAAATCTGTACTTCACAATATATTATTTATGAAGTTTAATTTACCAATTAGTGAAGATATTAATTATTACTTTTTCTCAATCAGAAAACAACTATGTCGAGAAAACTGTCGATGAAAAGTCCCTCTCGATTATTGCTGAAACAGAAAAGGAATATGAAGAAACTCCATTATTTGATGTATGTAAATTTTTTTTACATTAGGTTTTGGTAATTAAAATTTAGTAGGTACTTTATTTTTGGAAGATTCATAATTTTAACTTTTCCCGGCACATGCTTTAAAATTTGAACCATAAAAATTTTGTAGCAAGTAGAGTAAAATTTTTTTATAAAATTTCTTTCGGGTAAGAGGTTAAAATCCGTATTTAGCAGGACATCTGTCTAAATTTTTAATATAAAATTTAATTTTACTTAAAATAATGCAATAGTAAACACATTTTCCGGAAGAGTACAGGTAATCCCCCCCCCCCCCCGTCCCACGCGAGGAATACGTTCTGGGAATGGTCGCCTTAAGGCAGGATCATGAGTTTTTGGGGGGATTTTTTTAGAACAGCAAAAATAAGAAAGTTTAGCGAACTCTTTAGATTATTTTATTGCATATTTGAACATTAAAAAGAAAATTTTTTGAACGAAAAATATTCGTCGTTGCATGTGCAAGTGCATTCGTCATGTGCAAGTCGTTGACGACTTGCACATTTCGAATTTGTGAAGCAAGAGGAATATTGATTTGGAATTTGGATAGGTTATTGCTTTTTTCCTCAAAATGCTCACAAAAGTCAAAATAAAAGCGAGTTTGCACTCTATTATAAGATCATTTTACTACAATGCAGTAATAGTTGAATAGTTGAACTATGTATTAATAAAATTAATACATATAGGTATTAATTTTTCATTGTTTGTTTTTATATACAATATTGGTAACGTACATAGTTAATTGGTTTCGTTCAGCAAGACATGCAAATATTTTTGTACTCTTTAAATACAGCCGAGTGACGTCCTAAATTACATTCAGTATGTCATTTATTAATCAGAATTTTGCGACGTAATAGGGGCATAGATATTTGGTGCTTACTTTTGCGGATTATACAACCCCGTCAAAAATTTTTTAAAGCAATATTGTTTGGTAACACTAGTAAAAATGACACTAACCGAAACAAGAAACAAGGTGAAAATTAACGGCAAAATATTAAGAAGGTTTAATATCGATAGCGGGCTAAGACAAGGTGACCCACTCTCAACGGTGCTATTCAATTTCGCCAATTTGTCATTTAAAACTATTGCAAATTCAACCACCAAACAACAAAAATGATCTCGTAATAACCACCTTACAACCACCAAATAAATTAATCATGTTTTAAAAAATTCCAAAATGTGACGCGTAAGTATGAAGTAACACAACAAATTAGTGGATATTGTTGAGGAAGCGGTCATAAAAACAAATAAAATTTGCCAACGTTTCGGGTTCTTTATTGACCCATTTTCAAGGCTACAAAAAGAAAGAAAAATTAAATAGAATGTAAAAACATAAAATGTGAAAAAACCATAGAGAAAACAAGATGACTAAAATTATAAAAACTAAGTGATTATAAAATTTTTACAAGAAATATAACAGAATGAAACAAAATGAATAAAAAGATTGAAAAAACACATATAGATGGAATACAAACCTAGATGGAGAAAAATGGAGGTTAAAGAGCCATCATTTTTCAAACTGCCCTCCTCCTGGCCAATCTCACTGCCACGTGCTGTCTTCAGATTTAAACTTATTCAACAAAAGAATTAATCGACCAATTCAGATAGTCGTCAACTTAAGAATGAAAAAATTTTTTACCCTAAGTTAACTACTTCCTTGAGGTTGGTACCAGATAAAATTCAAATTGAAAAATCCAAAAACTAAAAACACCCAAAGGAATGAGAAAGGATATAAAGAGAGGAATTTAGGTTAATATTCCATCTAAAAACCAAAAATTATACCGGATTCAACATATCCAAAATATGCTTATAGCCTCCGTCAAAGTGGTCAACATCCCTTTTATCATTTATTGACGATTTTTGTGTATAGATGTGAATTGCCTCCTTAATTTTTCTCTTCTTGTCTATCTTCTCTCGGTCTAGAATGTTAATGTTGTCATAGTCAATGGAGTGGTTTTCATCCACCATATGTCTGCATAAAGCCGTGGGTTTTTTAGAATTTTTGCACCCCCCTTCTCCGTCAGCCAATCCGAGGGTACGAGCGTTCTTTAAATCCCTAGAATGTTCTTTTATGCGGACACATAGTTTCCTGCCCGTCTCACCAACATATACCGCATCGCAATCCATACACGGGATTTTATAAACAAGACCACTATGGAGGTCCCCAGAGATTGGATCTTTGGTTTTTGAGAAAAACCTAGAGTTCTTGTTGGGACAACTCAACCCTAATTTAATCTCTGGAGAAGATCTCAAAATAGCAATTAATTGTTCCGTAAGTCCTCTGACATAAGTGAGGCTAAAAAATTTACTATCAGAGCTCGTGGATCTACTTTCCTTATTATTTACGTTAACTTTCTTCTGGGTCAGGACAGTATTAAGGAGGGAGTTAATAACATTCTTGGGAAAGTTATTGCTAGAAAGGATACTGGTTATTTTAAGGATATTCTTGGAATGGAACGAGGGATGTGAGGTGGTAAGGACTTTGTGAATAAAATTACGCCCGACGTTAAGAATTTGGTATTTAGGATGAGTTCCATAGTGAATTGAAGATCCACATGGAAGTCATTAAAGTGATCCAGAAGAAAGGAAACGTATTCACCTTTGATCCTTTCCTTTCTTCTGGATCACTTTAATGACTTCCATGTGGATCTTCAATTCACTATGGAACTTGAATGTAATAAATCCTTGCCTTTCCTGGACTTACTCGTCATTAGGGATCCGAGTGGTATACTAATCACTGATTGGTACCACAAAGACACGTATTCAGGAAGGCTTTTAAATTATTTTTCAAGTCATCCTAAATACCAAATTCTTAACGTCGGGCGTAATTTTATTCACAAAGTCCTTACCACCTCACATCCCTCGTTCCATTCCAAGAATATCCTTAAAATAACCAGTATCCTTTCTAGCAATAACTTTCCCAAGAATGTTATTAACTCCCTCCTTAATACTGTCCTGACCCAGAAGAAAGTTAACGTAAATAATAAGGAAAGTAGATCCACGAGCTCTGATAGTAAATTTTTTAGCCTCACTTATGTCAGAGGACTTACGGAACAATTAATTGCTATTTTGAGATCTTCTCCAGAGATTAAATTAGGGTTGAGTTGTCCCAACAAGAACTCTAGGTTTTTCTCAAAAACCAAAGATCCAATCTCTGGGGACCTCCATAGTGGTCTTGTTTATAAAATCCCGTGTATGGATTGCGATGCGGTATATGTTGGTGAGACGGGCAGGAAACTATGTGTCCGCATAAAAGAACATTCTAGGGATTTAAAGAACGCTCGTACCCTCGGATTGGCTGACGGAGAAGGGGGGTGCAAAAATTCTAAAAAACCCACGGCTTTATGCAGACATATGGTGGATGAAAACCACTCCATTGACTATGACAACATTAACATTCTAGACCGAGAGAAGATAGACAAGAAGAGAAAAATTAAGGAGGCAATTCACATCTATACACAAAAATCGTCAATAAATGATAAAAGGGATGTTGACCACTTTGACGGAGGCTATAAGCATATTTTGGATATGTTGAATCCGGTATAATTTTTGGTTTTTAGATGGAATATTAACCTAAATTCCTCTCTTTATATCCTTTCTCATTCCTTTGGGTGTTTTTAGTTTTTGGATTTTTCAATTTGAATTTTATCTGGTACCAACCTCAAGGAAGTAGTTAACTTAGGGTAAAAAATTTTTTCATTCTTAAGTTGACGACTATCTGAATTGGTCGATTAATTCTTTTGTTGAATAAGTTTAAATCTGAAGACAGCACGTGGCAGTGAGATTGGCCAGGAGGAGGGCAGTTTGAAAAATGATGGCTCTTTAACCTCCATTTTTCTCCATCTAGGTTTGTATTCCATCTATATGTGTTTTTTCAATCTTTTTATTCATTTTGTTTCATTCTGTTATATTTCTTGTAAAAATTTTATAATCACTTAGTTTTTATAATTTTAGTCATCTTGTTTTCTCTATGGTTTTTTCACATTTTATGTTTTTACATTCTATTTAATTTTTCTTTCTTTTTGTAGCCTTGAAAATGGGTCAATAAAGAACCCGAAACGTTGGCAAATTTTATTTGTTTTTATGACCGCTTCCTCAACAATATCCACTAATTTATAATGGAAGGTCAACTATATATACACAATTTTAACACAACAAACTTAAAAATGAAATATCTTTGGCAATTTTGACCATCAAACGACAAAAACGACCAACAAATGACCACCTTATAATCACCAAACAATTTATTGTTAAAATTTTTTTTTTGATGTTTCAAGTTGGTTCGCTAACTTCGCGGGGGCGATTATGTGAACTCTTTTTAAATTACTATTGATGTTATGTTTTGCCAAAAAGTAAAAAAAAAAGTTTTGTATTTAATTTAACCTATCCACCACTTTATTTTTCAAGGAGATTTTATCAACGAGTTTTCAAGATTTTGAAAGTTCTGGATCTGAGTATGTTCCTTCAGAAATTTCCAATATACCACTAAGTAGTACTAGTGATGGAAGCTTTGATGTTGAACTTGAACAATCACCAAATTCAAAAGTATTACATTATTTAGAAAATTTGGAAATCCGGAATCCTATAAATAAATCCACACCGAAAAATAAACCATCAACTTCGAATATTACAATAATTGAACCGGGGACGAAAAATATTGCATCAGTTAGTACTTCAGTAAGTTGGTTTTAATTTTTCATGCTGTTAGAAAAAAATATAGAAAGATCAGTGAGTATAATAATAATTTGAATATAAAATTCAATCAATTATTGCTACACTGATAAAAAAAGTTTTAGTTCAAACAAATCACTTTGATTCAAAATGTTTCAGTTTTGTTTTACAACGAATCGTATTGATTCAAAATAATTAGTTTTGAATCAATACTCTTCTTTTTAAAATAACTAAATATTTTTAAAAGTTAGGTAGGCATTGTCAGAAATTATAATTTTCTTTTTAAATTTATTTTTTTTTTTAGAATTCATTAGTAGACCATACTGAAGGTATAAAAATTCATAATAAACCCGATTTATTGCCGCCATCGAAGTCACAAATTGAAACATATGAAGAAATTAAGAATCTTTCACCACCGGATGCGATACCTGTAAGTTCTAGTTTTGTAAACTTTATGATATGCTACTTCAAATTCCTTATTTGTTTTTAAAATTAAGAATTATCAACAACGTACCAAAAAGGCGAGAGAGAGACCGACCATATGTCCAATTTGTTATAACGATGTGGTTACACATTTTAGTTGACATTTGATCAGGCACCATAAAGATCACAGAGAAGTGATTTTATTGCAAAGCTTGAAACCGCGCAGCAAAGAACGTTTGGATTTAGTAACTGCTCTACGAAAGCAAGGATATTTTTATTTAAATACTGAAAGAAATATTTTAAATCCAGTAAGGCGGTCCAAGAATTCGGAAACAATTTATTTCGTTTGTACCTATTGTTTAGGACATTACAGTAAAAAGTCGCTATATAAGCATGTCAAAATATGTAAAAACAAACCCGTAGACCATTTGAAACCTGGAAAGAACTGTTTGACATCATCGCAAACATATATGGCAACGGTGATATCTAAAAATCATGAGTTTTTAAAGGCATCACGAATTAAACAAGAAGTTTTCGGAATAATGCGTCCAGATGATATAAGTTCTATCGCTAAAAATGATCCTTTGATTTGTATGTATGGAGAAGCTCTTTTAAATAAACACAAAAGGCAACAAATGGCAACTGTAGTTTCGAACAAAATTAGAGAAAAAGAAATGCATGTTGATATTCGAGGTTTGTTCGATGCTTTAAAACCAGAACTGTTTGCATCGCTCTTATCGGCAACGAAAGTAATTAGTGGTTATGATTCAAATACGAAGGGTTTTAAGGCTCCATCCTTAGCATTACATATGGGAACAAATTTAAAAATAATATGTGACGTTGCCCTTAAAATAGTAATTGAAAAAAAAAAATTCCAAATATAAATATGGAATGATCGAGACCAAAAAAAATCTGAAATAAAAGATTTAAAAAAACTGATCGAGGGACATTGGAGTAACGAAATATCTAGCTTAGCATTAAAAACTTTAAAAGAAAATCATTGGCAAAAACCTGTAGCGTTACCTTTAACGAATGATATACAATGCTTTCAAAAATATGTTAATGAACTAGCAGATGATGCATACGCCAAATTAATTATTAATGTTGATATTAAAACAAACTATAAAATTTTAACTAAATGTGTATTAGCACTGACAACTATGTTTAATCGTAAACGCATAGGCGATGTTCAATATTTGAAAATTGAGACATATAACATCGATCATACTAGGGACGGAAATAACCAAGAAGCCTTTATGGATTCCTTGACTGACGTTGAAAAAATTATTAGCCAAAAATTTAAAAGAGTTGTAACAGGTGGTAAAGGTTCTAGACCTGTTCCAATACTATTTTCTAAAAGAATGCAAAAATTTATTACTATGCTATTAAAAATCAGAGAATCTAACAATCTAGTACCCAAAACAAATCCATACATGTTTGCAAACCCGGGTTCTGAAAATAAATGGATGTCTGGAGTTAATATTATCCGAAAAATTGCAAAAAAATGCGGGGCTAAAAATCCAGCACTACTAACATCTACAAAATTCCGTAAACACATTGCAACTACTCTTCAGTTAATGAGTATGGAAGACAATGAAATGGAACAAATAGCGACCTTCATGGGACATACGAAAAAAACACATACAGAATTTTATAGGTAAATATTCGGTGTTCTTATCAATATTGTAACTGAAATTTTGAATTTGCACGCAATTTTTTTAGACTATCTGAAGATATTTATCAGACCGCAAAGGTGGCAAAGGTCTTGATGTTATTGGAAAAAGGAAAGGGAAAGGAATTTAAAGGTAAAACTTTAAATGACATTCAACTAGAAAACGAAATTTACTACAGTTCAGAATCTGAAAATGAAGATAACGATGTAGCGCCCGTGGCAGAACGTGCTTTAAATCGCATTGAACGTACTGCTACTACTACAGTTCAATCATCAATAAATTCGTGTGGAAATAAATCTTTACAAGATAAACTCCTGAGTTCTGCAACTGTACTCTTACAAAGAATTGAAGAAAATGTAGAAGATCAAAAAACCATCAGATTGGAATCCTCATTTACTGAAGAAGATGTAGAACAAGAAATGGAAATGGAGCAAATAACTGTTCAGAAGAAAAAAGGTAACTGTTAGTATTTTATGTTCAAATACGAAAAGTATTTAAAAAGCAAACACAATGTCAAAGTTAGAAATATTGAGACTTTAATATATCGAATTTGATAAAACAAAAATGTAAGTAAAACGTGGATTTTCGGGAATTTACGCGCAAATGACAATACATGCTGTTAAAACTTCCGAAACTGGATTTGTACCCCACCATCCTCTTGGAGTAATCTTTTTTAGTTTCTACTTACTCCTTTGATTTATTATGATTATTTAAATAAAATCTGTTTTTTGGCCAGGAACCTTTGATGGCCACAATTCTAAGATTTGTGATTTTTCTAAAGATGAAGTTAAGGTTTTAGACTATTTATACTATTCATTAATTTTTAAAATTAATATTTATTAATAGCTATTCAAACACAAAAATCGAACGTTACATTTGCCCCCCCCCCCTTCTCCAGATCACATTCATTCACATTTTGTGACCCTCCTCCTAGAAATGGACGTCCTTTACGTACGACTGATAATGAATTTTAGTTTTACTATAATAATATTATAATGTTAGTGTCCATTATTTTTTGTTTTTAGTGTATGCAGAAAATAAAGGAAAAACTAAAATAAATGGTCGTGTCAAATGGTCCAAGAAAGAGAAGAGTTTGGTATTGGAGCATTTTCAAAAACATATTCAAAAGAAAACGGCTCCTAAAAAACACGAATGCAACGACCTCCTTGCCAAACACAACGATATTTTTATTAATAAAGATTGGGTACGAGTCAAAACGCTTGTATACAACACATTTCGGAATAAATAAGTTAATTTAATGTTACAATATTTTTAAGTATTTACTAATATGATTTATTTTAGAAAACATGTTGGACGACCTAGAAAGGATGGGCCCAAAAGAGAAGATTTTTTTATATTTTTTTAAATTTTTTTATTTGAAATTTGTAATAATTTTTTTTAAATTAAATGTTTAATTTAAATATGCATTAGCGTTTTCTTTATTGAAATACAAAAAAAGCAAATTACAAAATGAACAGTTTGAAGTTAAAATTAAAATAATCAAATTAATATGAGAGTATTAAATGCTAACTCGTCAAGGCTATTATTAGAATAATATTACTGCCTTCTCAAGATATCAATGTATGCGTTGTTGCCAACTTTAGGGCTTCGCATAGTTTGTTGTACAAGTTGGGGGCGATAATATCGGTTATACATATACAGGACATACAGCTTTTATATACAGGTACACCGACGCGCCCTCTGCACAAAATTTCTACTAACTAAACGTGTATGTTTTGAGATATAAACCAGAATTATGAAGCCCTAGCAAAAAGCGACACATACGGTCCTCTGTTAATATCCAGCATAACTGACTCTATATACACGCAGATTTTTATCATGCCCGAAACCGGGCTTCGTATTGATGCTGCGGGCTTCGCATTAACCGTGGAATATATCATTTTGGGCTTCGTAATGATGCTTAATATATACATACATACATACATACATACATACATACATAATCTTCACGTAAAGTTAAATCTTCCGCAAAGAGGTGGATCTTCCACGTTCTGCGACCTATATAAAGTGCTCCGGTCTTATTCGCGGCATTCAGATTAATTTGTTAGTGTTTTTTTGTTAGTGGTTTGCTTTTTTCGAATTAAAGCCGCCATCCCCGCCATCTGTTGACAGTATTTTGAATCACTGATTGTACGTCAGATTAATTATTTGACAAATTAAATTTTTTGTCAAACTTGTGATTTGATTTTCGAAAAAAGCGAATAACTTTTTTCCCCGAGCGAATTTCTTCTCCATTTTATAAAAAAAAACTGCGCCTGGAGCTACAAAATAACTGTGCAAAATTTGGTTGAGATCGGTCCACGGGTCTAGGAACGTATAAAGAACAAACACGCAAGCAAGCAAGCAAGCAGATCTTCTCTTTTATATATTTAGATAGATATAGATGAGAATAATCAAACTCATCGGTAGTCGTAGCTCGGTAAATTGAAGACGTAGGGGATGAACTCGTTTGCCAAATTAAACACAGCGATAAATTTAATGGGGGTTTATTAATAATAAAAAAAAATAATAAAAAGAGATACACAAAACAAAACAATAGTACGAAATATAATTAAATGGTGTAACTAAAGAGCAAAAATGAATCGATTCTCTTACCTTGTAGAAAATAATCCTGAATAATTTGTATGTCGGTGTCGCGTCACTAATAATATTAAAGAATTCGATTTTTAATGATTTTATAACTTAGAACTTTTATATTTGAAAATGAATACTTCAATAAAAACACTTAATTTAAATTCAAAAATCAAACCGGCGTGAAGTATTTAGCTAATGAAAATTTAAGACGCGACTGACGATTTGACTAATTTTTGAGTCGTATTTATGAGAATTTCGTCCCTTAGGGGAAGAACTTATCAAATGATAAATTGGTCTTTAGGTTGAATACTGACACCTGGGGTCGTATTTCTGTCAAGTTAATTTCCTTTTTAAGTAAGAGAATCGATTTGAGTAGTGTAGTTATACCAATTCCACAATCAGACCCCACTGCGCATGATCGAAAGTATTGATTAGGGTCAAGTATTGATTATATTATATTATTGACATAAGGGGTTGACAAAAGGGTATTTAAATTAGGGGTCACTCCCCTTTATTAGTAAGGTATTTAAATTAGGGGTCAGCCCCCTTTATTAGCTTGAGTATTAAAATTAGGGTGTGAGCCCCCTAATAGGTATGTATTTTTAAATAGCAATACATCACTAAACTGCGCATGATCGAAAGTATTGATTAGGGGACAAGTATTGATTAATTTAGGGTTCCTTACATTATTAAGAAATTATTATTATATGTTATAAGTAAATGCGAAGGGTGTGAATATTTATTACGATAGGGTGCAAACCCCCATTGAAATCTAAGGTAAGGTATTTAAATTAGGGGTCAGCCCCCTTTATTAGTAGGGTAATGAAATCACTAGATCATAAGGTGTTATTGTTATATATTGTTATTGGTATTGCTAGTGTAATTTTATATATAATAATAATCGCTTACACTTTGTAAGAATACAAAAATTCTAATTTATAGCAGGTATTGATCACATCACGATATTAGTATTTGCTCTTTGCAATAAAATCAGTAAATTACCTATTCTATATTTAGGGATACATATTATCTTAGACAATAATAGTATTACATATTAGACACATTATGTGAGTAATTGTATATGGGGTGTAAAACTTGCAATTAGAATATGTTCTTACTGCAATAAAAACCAGCGCATGCAAGCTAATATTATAGGATTAATTAACTTCATTCACTATATAAGGCTGATAACTGTATATATATAAAACTAGTTCTTCGAGTCTACTGGTTAGGTTAACTTCGGTAATGCCTCGATTACACAGAGCGACTTTAGACGCTAGACGCTAGCGTCTAAAGTCGCCAGCGACTGAGCGTGTAGCGACCTGTCCGATTACACACAGCGACTTTAGACGCTAGACGCTAGCGTCTAAACTCGCTAGTCTCGTAGTTGCAATCGCGCATTTGAACTGATAAGTATTAAAAATTAAAATTTAGTTTTGTTTAGCAATAGCTTAATAGTTTAACAATGAAGTGGAACAGCAGTAATATTATTGATTTTTTAAAAGTTTATGAAAAATATCCTTTCTTTGGAACATTAAGCATAAGGACTACTGCAACATCAAGTTAAAAAATGAAATAAGTAAAAGCTTCTATTTAGAACTTCAGAGTGAAGTATTGGTAGAAGAAATGAATGAAAAGCAATTAAAAGCCAAAATAAAAAATATAAAGACGCTAGCACATAGCGTTTTTACACTCTCATGTCGATTACACAGAGCGACTTTAGACGCCGGAGTGTAAAAACGCTAGCGTCTAGCGTCTAAAGTAGCCCGGCTGTCAACTTTAAAAGCGAGCGAACAGCGTCTGTTCAAGACGCGGCGTCTAAGCGTCTAGGTCGATTACACAGAGCGACTTTAGACGCTGCGTCTAAATTCGCTAGCGTCTAGCGTCTAAAGTCGCTCTGTGTAATCGAGGCATAACGCATATTCTAGAAGTCATGGAAACTAAAACTTCATTGAAGAGAAGATCAGAAGGATCCGTACAAAGTAAGTTCATAACAAATTAATCTTTACTTATTTTAATAAACTGGTATTAGAGTTAGGTGAGTGCTCATTACTTGTAATGAGTACTTACCTAACCCTCAACCAGTTAATATTGTACAATTGATAATTTTACCATATATACTTGTACTAATTTTTTTCTTTTTATGTAAATTCTAGTTGAAAAGGATTGTAAGTTACCTAAAACCTTACAACCAAAAATGGTATTCGAAACTAGGTATTGGCTTAATAAGTCAGAAACAAAGTTTTTGTCGGTGGGGATCGATGTTGAAGAATGGATACCAAAACTACGCTTAGGAGGATCAAATGGATTGGGTATCTCATTATGCACCCAAGATTGGGATATTATAATGGATAAAGAGGTATCGATTACAAATTTTTTAAATGGTGGGACTATGGATCACATTGTTATGAATCGCAATACTACAACTTTAAAAATTTCCGGTCAAAAATTTCAAAACAATAATGTGTTAAAATTAAAAAGAAATGATTTTTATATTTACATAGGGAAGGTAACCGTGGAGAGGTTATATGAAATATCACCGTTAATCAACCAACGAATGAGAGAAATTGTTAATATGGAAATCAAAGACTACTATACTGATGTTTTATTTGCATGTATTCAGTTAGGAGGTGATCCTTTTACGAATACAAAAGAGGTGATACAATCTACAGGTGACTATCAAGGAGTCCATTCATATTGCATCTTGGAAATGTTCTACATGTATCCTGAGGTGATTAAACAAAACTTGTACGATTTACCTTAAGTAATTCTTATATGCAATGTATATGTATACTGTATTTTAATATAATTTTATAATAATGTGGGGTGTAATTTTTGAAATAATCTACCATTATAATCCTACGAAAGTAAAATTCTATCATTTCTTGAGATATTCAAGCAGCATAATGAAAACTGAATGATTTTATTAATCCATACCTCCCCTATATACCTAGTCGTGCCATAAGTTCTGATACTTGTGTGGAAGCCGATTTTAGTGATTTTAAAATAAAAAGCCTCTATATAAATTACTACATTTTATTCGGTACATTCTAAGGAATTCAATTTTGTACGATTTATTCGAAATGGTCACCTTTTGACTTCACAAGGGCCTTTAAACGTCGCGGGCAGTCATCCATTGTGGCACGCACTACTTTTATTGGTATAGATGTTCCAACCTTGATCAAATTCCGTTTTAAGAGCTCAATATTTTTATGGGGTACTTTGCAAGCTTGTTCCTCAAGAATAAACCATAATTTGTAATCCAAAGAGTTCAAGTCAGGACTACCTGAAGGTCAGTCTTCCGAGGCAATAAACTCAGGTAAATTTGTTTGTAGTCATTCGTTGGGTCGTTTTCGCTTTATGCGCTGGTGCAGAATCTCGCTGAAACACCCTATGGTTTTCACGAAATAAGTTGTAATTTAGAGGGTTAACTACGATCTGTAACATTTTTTGGTATTTTTTCCCCCGTTATTTTTCACGTTTTTTCCCCTTTTTCACAAAAAACAGCTGCGTTACTGCTTCATACGACACACCTCACCAAATCATTACTATTGTTGGATAATGGTCATTTTTCACCCCTGAAATTTTTTCAGGGGCTTCATTAGAGCTGTAGGCCTACACAGGATCGATTTTCATGTTGAATTTTTCTTCGACTGTGAAAATTTTTTCGTCAGTAAACAAAATATTTTTGTGATCTTCATACTCGTGCCGGTCCAGGAGTCGTTTTGTTCTTTCTTGTCTAATATTTTTTAGAGCAATTGTAAGACGATGTATTGTAATCCTACGATAAGCCCCAAGTTTTAAGTCATCTTTTAACACGCGAGAAATGGTTCTTTTCGAAATTTGAATTTCCTAGCCGTAATTTTTTGTTTCCTCAAGGGATTTCTTCTCATTCGCTCGCGAACTGTTTTAATAACTCCAAGAATTCTTACCAATTAACAGAATCCAACCCGATTATTTTATACAAATTAAGATTTACATTCCGAACGTAATTGAGACAATCGATATGGAATATATTATTGGGGGATATGAATTTATTAGTTGAAGATTATAAACATTACATCTACGGGTTCATAAGAACAACCTGTCAACCAACCCGACAAAATAGGTTCATATCAAACAAACAGGTGCATAACAATCCAAACACGTTCATACAAATCAATTATAGGCGTTCCATCAAGATCTTCAATGAAATAAGTTACAGGTTTACCATAATTAATTTGTATAATTTTAAATAACTCTGTAGTCCAATTAGCATTGTAACCTTGATCAAATACCTATTTATACTTCGAAATTCACACGAAATCACCAAGTTTTAAATTTTATTCCCCCAATATCAATATTTTCATTATACACGCTTAACTTTGGGTATGGTTAACAACATAAGGACGTATCATAATTGGGTGATGTTTTCGGCGATTATAATCCTTAGTGACAGAATCCAGTATATCGATCCATTTATATTCATTATTATAATTTGAAAAATCGGGTATATCGTTAATTTCTGTTCTTGAATCAGATTTATCTAAAGTTTGCATTAATTTCTTTGAACATGAATTAAGATTTCTAAAATGCGTTGAAACCTCGTAAAGATTGCATATTAATGCACGTCAACTCTAAAGATATAGTTTTACCCCTACAAGATTAAGAAATTCATTAACCCCTATTTTTCTTTGTATTTTATTATTATGTATAAATATATATTTGAGAATGTTTACAGCTAATAATATTACATTAATTACAAATATTATTATAATATATTAGGGAGCGTTTGACCCATCCTAAGTACCAAGGTCTCTATTAAAATATTATAATATTTTAAATACAATATTAAAAGCGCTATCGAAGTTTTAGAATGTAAGTTTTAGTGTAAGAACGAGAGAACGGTCTTATATACTTTTGAGAAATTTAAGTAGTTTGAATTTATCACATGGAGAGGTGAATAAAAAATAACATGAAACAAATGCTTTTTATTTATAAAATAATCTTTATAAAATTTATAATATATTATATATTAAAAATATTAGTACAAATTAAAATACAAATTACAATCTATTATAAATATACTATATGAGCGATCAGCTATATGTCTATATAAATTACTACATTTTATTCGGTACATTCTAAGGAATTCAATTTTGTACGATTTATTCGAAATGGTCACCTTTTGACTTCACAAGGGCCTTTAAACGTCGCGGACAGTCATCCATTGTGGCACGCACTACTTTTATTGGTATAGATGTTCCAACCTTGATCAAATTCCGTTTTAAGAGCTCAATATTTTTATGGGTACTTTGCAAGCTTGTTCCTCAAGAATAAACCATAATTTGTAATCCAAAGAGTTCAAGTCAGGACTACCTGAAGGTCAGTCTTCCGAGGCAATAAACTCAGGTAAATTTGTTTGTAGTCATTCGTTGGGTCGTTTTCGCTTTATGCGCTGGTGCAGAATCTCGCTGAAACACCCTATGGTTTTAACGAAATAAGTTGTAATTTAGAGGGTTAACTACGATCTGTAACATTTTTTGGTATTTTTTCCCCCGTTATTTTTCACGTTTTTTCCCCTTTTTCACAAAAAACAGCTGCGTTACTGCTTCATACGACACACCTCACCAAATCATTACTATTGTTGGATAATGGTCATTTTTCACCCCTGAAAAAATTTCAGGGGTTTCATTAGAGCTGTAAGCCTACACAGGATCGATTTTCATGTTGAATTTTTCTTCGACTGTGAAAATTTTTTCGTCAGTAAACACAATATTTTTGTGATCTTCATACGCGTGCCGGTCCAGGAGTCGTTTTGTTCTTTCTTGTCTAATATTTTTTAGAGCAATTGTAAGACGATGTATTGTAATCCTACGATAAGCCCCAAGTTTTAAGTCATCTTTTAACACGCGAGAAATGGTTCTTTTCGAAATTTGAATTTCCTAGCCGTAATTTTTTGTTTCCTCAAGGGATTTCTTCTCATTCGCTCGCGAACTGTTTTAATAACTCCAAGAATTCTTAGAGTTCGTGGTCGACCACTTTTTTTCGGTTATCTACTCCAGAAGTTTCATTCTATCGATGGATAGTTAAAAAGAAAAAAATTTGTAATCCGTAATTTTTTTTAACAAATTTAAAATTGCACTAGTACTTTTATCATTGTTATGTATAGCAATTACAACAATACGATTATCGTTGACATCCGAATTCATGTTTACTATTTAAGACTTGAATTTCAACTTTCGCCCACTTATATAACCTGCAAATGATCTTTCCAAAAATACCATTAGCAACCCCCATCCCGTAATCTTCATAGTAAAAATGAACGGTGCTTTGTTAGTATCAGAACTTATGACACGACTAGGTAGTATTATTATTATATAAAATTGAAGAGATTCCTATCAGAATGAATTCACAACTTAAATCGCATACTCATAGAAGTATTGGTAAGATGAAATGATTTATTTCCTCATAATTTCAATTCGTTGTCAGGTAAAATTTTTTAAACAACAAACTGCACGAGTTCAATACCGGTGTAATGACTTTATATCACTAAATATGTGCTAGTGAAATAAAGTAAATTGACTTATCTACATTTATATATAATTGAATAGTGAAGTATAATTACTTAAATCTCAACATAAGCAGAATAAAGTAAGGAAAAAGCACTTACAAGTGGTAGTCCTGATGAGTTGGACATAACGTTTAATACTTAAAGTAAATTTTTTAATAGAAAAGCAAATTGTTTTATCCTACAATACTAATTTTCAATGATATTCTTAAAAGTATATTGAATAAAATTTATTAAAAATCTGGACCATAAGAGAACGTAATTTTAATATGACGCATTTTTTCCATCATCGTAAGCACAACAAAAATTTTTTAATTTGGGTGGAACCGGTATCATTCTATAGAGAAAAATTTGATGATTCCAATGATATAAATAACTCATTTTTAGCAAAAATGTTGCTTAAGACTTTTCGCCTTTCCACCATCGATTATGGACATTGTCAAAAAATTTTTATAGCACAGATTTACCCGAAGACAATATTTATTCATTTGTTACATGTGTATAAAAATGTATCATATTTGACGATTTGAGCTCTTCGACAGGTTCGTTATTCTGTGGAGGGATTTTACCAATCACGCTAGTCGATTGTATATGAATACATGTTGGACATATTAAATATGCCCTTTCGTGGGGGAACTTTTTTCACATCAAAATATTATTTTATATTATTCATGGTATAATTACTTAAATCTCAACATAAGCAGAATAAAGTAAGGAAAAAGCACTTACAAGTGGTAGTCCTGATGGGTTGGACATAACGTTTAATACTTAAAGTAAATTTTTTAATAGAAAAGCAAATTGTTTTATCCTGCAATACTAATTTTCAAAGATATTCTTAAAAGTATATTGAATAAAATTTATTAAAAATCTGGCCCATAAGAGAACGCAATTTTAATATGACGCATATTTTTCATCATAGTAAGCACAACAAAAATTTTTTAATTTGGGTGGAACCGGTATCATTCTATAGAGAAAAATTTGATGATTCCAATGATATAAATAACTAGTCGTGTCATAAGTTCTGATACTAACAAAGCACCGTTCATTTTTACTATGAAGATTACGGGATGGGGGTTGCTAATGGTATTTTTGGAAAGATCATTTGCAGGTTATATAAGTGGGCGAAAGTTGAAATTCAAGTCTTAAATAGTAAACATGAATTCGGATGTCAACGATAATCGTATTGTTGTAATTGCTATACATAACAATGATAAAAGTACTAGTGCAATTTTAAATTTGTTAAAAAAAATTACGGATTACAAATTTTTTTCTTTTTAACTATCCATCGATAGAATGAAACTTCTGGAGTAGATAACCGAAAAAAAGTGGTCGACCACGAACTCTAAGAATTCTTAGAGTTATTAAAACAGTTCGCGAGCGAATGAGAAGAAATCCCTTGAGGAAACAAAAAATTACGGCTAGGAAATTCAAATTTCGAAAAGAACCATTTCTCGCGTGTTAAAAGATGACTTAAAACTTGGGGCTTATCGTAGGATTACAATACATCGTCTTACAATTGCTCTAAAAAATATTAGACAAGAAAGAACAAAACGACTCCTGGACCGGCACGCGTATGAAGATCACAAAAATATTGTGTTTACTGACGAAAAAATTTTCACAGTCGAAGAAAAATTCAACATGAAAATCGATCCTGTGTAGGCTTACAGCTCTAATGAATCCCCTGAAATAATTTCAGGGGTGAAAAATGACCATTATCCAACAATAGTAATGATTTGGTGAGGTGTGTCGTATGAAGCAGTAACGCAGCTGTTTTTTGTGAAAAAGGGGAAAAAACGTGAAAAATAACGGGGGAAAAAATACCAAAAAATGTTACAGATCGTAGTTAACCCTCTAAATTACAACTTATTTCGTTAAAACCATAGGGTGTTTCAGCGAGATTCTGCACCAGCGCATAAAGCGAAAACGACCCAACGAATGACTACAAACAAATTTACCTGAGTTTATTGCCTCGGAAGACTGACCTTCAGGTAGTCCTGACTTGAACTCTTTGGATTACAAATTATGGTTTATTCTTGAGGAACAAGCTTGCAAAGTACCCATAAAAATATTGAGCTCTTAAAACGGAATTTGATCAAGGTTGGAACATCTATACCAATAAAAGTAGTGCGTGCCACAATGGATGACTGTCCGCGACGTTTAAAGGCCCTTGTGAAGTCAAAAGGTGACCATTTCGAATAAATCGTACAAAATTGAATTCCTTAGAATGTACCGAATAAAATGTAGTAATTTATATAGACATATAGCTGATCGCTCATATAGTATATTTATAATAGATTGTAATTTGTATTTTAATTTGTACTAATATTTTTAATATATAATATATTATAAATTTTATAAAGATTATTTTATAAATAAAAAGCATTTGTTTCATGTTATTTTTTATTCACCTCTCCATGTGATAAATTCAAACTACTTAAATTTCTCAAAAGTATATAAGACCGTTCTCTCGTTCTTACACTAAAACTTACATTCTAAAACTTCGATAGCGCTTTTAATATTGTATTTAAAATATTATAATATTTTAATAGAGACCTTGGTACTTAGGATGGGTCAAACGCTCCCTAATATATTATAATAATATTTGTAATTAATGTAATATTATTAGCTGTAAACATTCTCAAATATATATTTATACATAATAATAAAATACAAAGAAAAATAGGGGTTAATGAATTTCTTAATCTTGTAGGGGTAAAACTATATCTTTAGAGTTGACGTGCATTAATATGCAATCTTTACGAGGTTTCAACGCATTTTAGAAATCTTAATTCATGTTCAAAGAAATTAATGCAAACTTTAGATAAATCTGATTCAAGAACAGAAATTAACGATATACCCGATTTTTCAAATTATAATAATGAATATAAATGGATCGATATACTGGATTCTGTCACTAAGGATTATAATCGCCGAAAACATCACCCAATTATGATACGTCCTTATGTTGTTAACCATACCCAAAGTTAAGCGTGTATAATGAAAATATTGATATTGGGGGAATAAAATTTAAAACTTGGTGATTTCGTGTGAATTTCGAAGTATAAATAGGTATTTGATCAAGGTTACAATGCTAATTGGACTACAGAGTTATTTAAAATTATACAAATTAATTATGGTAAACCTGTAACTTATTTCATTGAAGATCTTGATGGAACGCCTATAATTGATTTGTATGAACGTGTTTGGATTGTTATGCACCTGTTTGTTTGATATGAACCTATTTTGTCGGGTTGGTTGACAGGTTGTTCTTATGAACCCGTAGATGTAATGTTTATAATCTTCAACTAATAAATTCATATCCCCCAATAATATATTCCATATCGATTGTCTCAATTACGTTCGGAATGTAAATCTTAATTTGTATAAAATAATCGGGTTGGATTCTGTTAATTGGTAAGAATTCTTGGAGTTATTAAAACAGTTCGCGAGCGAATGAGAAGAAATCCCTTGAGGAAACAAAAAATTACGGCTAGGAAATTCAAATTTCGAAAAGAACCATTTCTCGCGTGTTAAAAGATGACTTAAAACTTGGGGCTTATCGTAGGATTACAATACATCGTCTTACAATTGCTCTAAAAAATATTAGACAAGAAAGAACAAAACGACTCCTGGACCGGCACGAGTATGAAGATCACAAAAATATTTTGTTTACTGACGAAAAAATTTTCACAGTCGAAGAAAAATTCAACATGAAAATCGATCCTGTGTAGGCCTACAGCTCTAATGAAGCCCCTGAAAAAATTTCAGGGGTGAAAAATGACCATTATCCAACAATAGTAATGATTTGGTGAGGTGTGTCGTATGAAGCAGTAACGCAGCTGTTTTTTGTGAAAAAGGGGAAAAAACGTGAAAAATAACGGGGGAAAAAATACCAAAAAATGTTACAGATCGTAGTTAACCCTCTAAATTACAACTTATTTCGTGAAAACCATAGGGTGTTTCAGCGAGATTCTGCACCAGCGCATAAAGCGAAAACGACCCAACGAATGACTACAAACAAATTTACCTGAGTTTATTGCCTCGGAAGACTGACCTTCAGGTAGTCCTGACTTGAACTCTTTGGATTACAAATTATGGTTTATTCTTGAGGAACAAGCTTGCAAAGTACCCCATAAAAATATTGAGCTCTTAAAACGGAATTTGATCAAGGTTGGAACATCTATACCAATAAAAGTAGTGCGTGCCACAATGGATGACTGCCCGCGACGTTTAAAGGCCCTTGTGAAGTCAAAAGGTGACCATTTCGAATAAATCGTACAAAATTGAATTCCTTAGAATGTACCGAATAAAATGTAGTAATTTATATAGAGGCTTTTTATTTTAAAATCACTAAAATCGGCTTCCACACAAGTATCAGAACTTATGGCACGACTAGGTATATAGGGGAGGTATGGATTAATAAAATCATTCAGTTTTCATTATGCTGCTTGAATATCTCAAGAAATGATAGAATTTTACTTTCGTAGGATTATAATGGTAGATTATTTCAAAAATTACACCCCACATTATTATAAAATTATATTAAAATACAGTATACATATACATTGCATATAAGAATTACTTAAGGTAAATCGTACAAGTTTTGTTTAATCACCTCAGGATACATGTAGAACATTTCCAAGATGCAATATGAATGGACTCCTTGATAGTCACCTGTAGATTGTATCACCTCTTTTGTATTCATAAAAGGATCACCTCCTAACTGAATACATGCAAATAAAACATCAGTATAGTAGTCTTTGATTTCCATATTAACAATTTCTCTCATTCGTTGGTTGATTAACGGTGATATTTCATATAACCTCTCCACGGTTACCTTCCCTATGTAAATATAAAAATCATTTCTTTTTAATTTTAACACATTATTGTTTTGAAATTTTTGACCGGAAATTTTTAAAGTTGTAGTATTGCGATTCATAACAATGTGATCCATAGTCCCACCATTTAAAAAATTTGTAATCGATACCTCTTTATCCATTATAATATCCCAATCTTGGGTGCATAATGAGATACCCAATCCATTTGATCCTCCTAAGCGTAGTTTTGGTATCCATTCTTCAACATCGATCCCCACCGACAAAAACTTTGTTTCTGACTTATTAAGCCAATACCTAGTTTCGAATACCATTTTTGGTTGTAAGGTTTTAGGTAACTTACAATCCTTTTCAACTAGAATTTACATAAAAAGAAAAAAATTAGTACAAGTATATATGGTAAAATTATCAATTGTACAATATTAACTGGTTGAGGGTTAGGTAAGTACTCATTACAAGTAATGAGCACTCACCTAACTCTAATACCAGTTTATTAAAATAAGTAAAGATTAATTTGTTATGAACTTACTTTGTACGGATCCTTCTGATCTTCTCTTCAATGAAGTTTTAGTTTCCATGACTTCTAGAATATGCGTTACCGAAGTTAACCTAACCAGTAGACTCGAAGAACTAGTTTTATATATATACAGTTATCAGCCTTATATAGTGAATGAAGTTAATTAATCCTATAATATTAGCTTGCATGCGCTGGTTTTTATTGCAGTAAGAACATATTCTAATTGCAAGTTTTACACCCCATATACAATTACTCACATAATGTGTCTAATATGTAATACTATTATTGTCTAAGATAATATGTATCCCTAAATATAGAATAGGTAATTTACTGATTTTATTGCAAAGAGCAAATACTAATATCGTGATGTGATCAATACCTGCTATAAATTAGAATTTTTGTATTCTTACAAAGTGTAAGCGATTATTATTATATATAAAATTACACTAGCAATACCAATAACAATATATAACAATAACACCTTATGATCTAGTGATTTCATTACCCTACTAATAAAGGGGGCTGACCCCTAATTTAAATACCTTACCTTAGATTTCAATGGGGGTTTGCACCCTATCGTAATAAATATTCACACCCTTCGCATTTACTTATAACATATAATAATAATTTCTTAATAATGTAAGGAACCCTAAATTAATCAATACTTGTCCCCTAATCAATACTTTCGATCATGCGCAGTTTAGTGATGTATTGCTATTTAAAAATACATACCTATTAGGGGGCTCACACCCTAATTTTAATACTCAAGCTAATAAAGGGGGCTGACCCCTAATTTAAATACCTTACTAATAAAGGGGAGTGACCCCTAATTTAAATACCCTTTTGTCAACCCCTTATGTCAATAATATAATATAATCAATACTTGACCCTAATCAATACTTTCGATCATGCGCAGTGGGGTCTGATTGTGGAATTGGTATAACTACACTACTGATTTGGGCTTAAATTTAATAATTTGTGTGTCAACGCTTCTATGATAAAAGATAAAAACAGTCTCTTTCAATTGATTTTGTCGTAATTGTAAATCTTAATTTAGTGAAAATAATGCAATTTCACCGGTTGTTAATTTCTAATTATTGATTTATTGCTTCTAAATATATTAATTGAATCTTTGCTAATATTTTTGATTACTCAATGATCTTTTAAAGTTCATTAGGGCGAGAATCGCATGAATCCCATAAAGATAAAAAATATTTTAAGAAACTTTTGTGACAGTTCGAATCAATTAAAAGAGATTGTGGTAGGCTGTAAAAATTAATGGGCTTTATTTAACATATACAGGGTGGTTACTACATCCATATGTGAGCTGCATTTTCATAATGTGTCGTTTGTTAATGAAACCCATCATCAACTTATACCATCTGCAATTCCTAAACATTTTGACGAGAAGCAAAATGAGAATTATTCGTTAATCGTAGAAGTGGAATCGTCTTCGCCAATACAAAATATAACGGAAGCTTCGATTGAGCAATCTCGTAGTGTGGAATATTCGCCAATGAAAGTAAACGTACCAACTAGAACATATTGTAATAAGTCTCGAAGTTGTGCAGATTCCCAATTATTAAATAAGGATTTTATAACTGAACCCGATGAAAATGAAGAAATAAGAAGGAATACACTATTATCGTAATTTCTTTTGGCAGAAACACCTCGTAAAGGAAAAAAGCGCCCCCATTCCGAAGAACATGATACGCCACGTAAAAAACATTAAAAAGAAAGATTCAAAGTGTTGTGTTTTGGTTCAACCCGGTATGAATTTGCTGAGATTGGTAATCAGATGATCTTACTTATTTCTATATAAGTCAAACAGTTTTAGATATTTAAAAAAATAATAAACCACTTAACAAGTATATAATATTGGCGACAAGGATGGTGAAAGGATTAATCGGATCAATCGAAGAGTTTGAAGGTGGCACAGACGAGTTTGAATGCTAGTGTGAGCGAATTGGGCATCTTTTTGTGGTCAACGGAGTTAAAGAAGAAATGAAAACATCATTATTCATAACATTGGCGGGATCGAAGATATATAAAACATTAAAAGATCTAGTTGCGCCAAAAGTACCAGGATCGATAGGGTTTAGTGATTTGGTGGGATATTAAAAAAGCATCATTCGCCAGTAAAATCGGAAATTTGCGAAAGATTCAAGTTTCACAATTGTCAACAAAAGCCAGATCAGTCGATAGCGGAATACGAAGTGGAATTACGGAAGTTAGCTAGCTCGTGCAACTTTAAAACATTTTTGGACGAAGCGTTAAGAGATCAGTTAGTGGTGGGCGTTCAATCAGAGGGATTACAAAGAAAATTTCTAGCGGAGTCGGAGTTAACGTTTTCAGCGGCTTGTGAAATAGCAGGGAAATTCGAAATGGCAGATAATCAAGTAAAAGTTATGAGCAGTAAAGAAGAGGTACATTACGTCGGTGGCACCAGAAATCAATACACGGGAAGGCAAGTCATTAAACAAGCCGCGAACAGATCGTTAGTAAAGGAAGTAAGTGATAATCAGGAAAAAGATGGTTGTGGTCGATATAATATTAAAAGATGTTTCCGATGTGGCAGGCAACATAGTTCAAATACATGTTCGGCAAAAACGTGGGAATGTTTTAAATGCAAAAAAAGGGCATACCGCAAAAATGTGTCGAGAGAAAGCCGCAATCAGAGCAGTAGAAGAATACCAGGAACAACGTCAAGATATACGGCAGGAATATCAAAATTACAATGTATCGCATCAAATTAACCTGAGAATAAACACAACACAAAGAAAAAACCTTCTTCTGGCCAGGTCACGTGCAACTGTCTTCAAATTGAAAAAATGAGTTAAAAATTCAAAGAACGAAACTGATTATTCAGAAATTTTAAACAGACTTAATCCAGAATTACGAACTTTAGTTAATATGAAAATAAATCATACACCTCGACAAAACTGGAAGGAAGAAAAAAAGCTTCTAGCGATGAAATTCTTTTATAAATCTCCTACTTTATATAAACACATGCTCAACAAAATGAACTTTACCCTGCCAGCCGTGTACACTATAAGAAAATGGATACAAGTATTGAATTTGCAAGCTGGATTGCAAACGAAATGTATAACTAAAATGGCGGAGAAGATTAGAACAATGTCTAAACAAGAAAGAAATTGTATAATTTTAATGGATGAAATGGCAATCAAGCAATCTCTGGATTATAATAAACGGTTAGATTTGATTGAAGGCTATGAAGATTTAGGAGAAATCATTGGACGGAGCGCCAAGTTCGGTAAGCAAGCTTTAGTTTTCATGGAAGTGAAAGTCTTTTCAACAATTGGAAGTTTCCACTAGCTTATTTCATTTCAGCAGGTTCGGTAAACCTTTACCAAACCAAATTTACCGAACCTGCTGAAATGAAATAAGCTAGTGGAAACTTCCAATTGTTGAAAAGACCCCTAACCATGAAAACTAAAGCTTGCTTACCAAACTTGGCGCTCCGTCCAATGATTTCTCCTAAATCTTCATAGCCTTCAATCAAATCTAACCGTTCATTATAATCAAGAGATTGCTTGATTGCCATTTCATCCATTAAAATTATACAATTTCTTTCATGTTTAGACATTGTTCTAATCTTTTCCGCCATTTTAGTTATACATTTCGTTTGAAATCCAGCTTGCAAATTCAATACTTGTAACCATTTTCTTATAGTGTCCACGGCTGGCAGGGTAAAGTTCATTTTGTTGAGCATGTGTTTATATAAAGTAGGAGATTTATAAAAGAATTTCATCGCTAGAAGCTTTTCTTCTTCCTTCCAGTTTTGTCGAGGTTTATGATTTATTTTCATATTAACTAAAGTTCGTAATTCTGGATTAAGTCTGTTTAAAATTTCTGAATAATCAGTTTCGTTATTTGAATTTTTAACTCCTTTTTTCAATTTGAAGACAGTTGCACGTGACCTGGCCAGAAGAAGGTTTTTTCTTTGAATCTTCCTTTTAGGCTTATATACAAAGTATAGCAAGAAGCCTTATGATCTGGCTCCGTGTCTGTCCGTCCGCATAATTCAAAATCATACAGAGCGTTTCAAATCGTGTTGAAAATACTCAGTGTGTATAGAGGTCTAAGAACTGGGTACCCAGTGCGCTATTAGGCTTCTATACAAAGTATAGCAAAAGAAGCCTTACGATCTGGCTCCGTCTGTCCGCATAATTCAAATTCATACAGAGCGCTCCAAATTGTGTTGGGAAACACTCTGAAAATGAGTAGATATGTGAAGAAGGTTGCTGAAATATACATAACTGAGTGGTTTACCTATATATTGTTGATCTCTTTATTTGATCCGTTGATCTATTGATCCATTGAGTTTTAGGCTTCTATACAAAGTATAACAAGAAGCCTTATGATCTGGCTCCGTGTCCGTCCGTCCGCATAATTCAAAATCATACAGAGCGTTTCAAATCGTGTTGGAAATACTCTGTGTGTATAGAGGTCTAAGAACTGGGTATCCAGTGCGCTACTTTTAGGCTTCTATACAAAGTATAACAAGAGGCCTTATTTAGCGTACAATTAACTGAACCTCCATTTTATGTTGATAATGGAGATATTCTCGATCCTTTTCTTGAATATTTTGAGGATAACTGGATTGACCGGCTTCGTAACAACGGAACCCGAAAAACCCCAAGATTGGTTCCATCTAACTCTGGAACTGTTACGAGGCCAGTTTGAATGACCTCCCCAAGACAAACAACTCGGTTGAAGGGTGGCACCGGAGTTTTCATTCTTTATTGAGTGCATGCCATCCCTCTATTTGGAAATTTATAGAGGTGTTAAAAATGGAACAGAGTGCAAACGAATTGAAAATTGAGCAGTACGTGGCAGGATTGGAACCTCCAACAGGTCGTGTGCGCTACCGAACAACCGCTGCCAACATCAAGAGAATCGTGGAGTCCTATGGGGATGGTCTAGGTCCATTGAACTTCGAAATCGACGTTTACCTTCGAGGCATCGCGCACAACTTTGAGCTTCAAGCTGTTTAACATTTGTACTTTTTTTGCTTGTAAATAAATTATTATTACGATTAATTAATTATTGTGAATTATTGAAAAAATAATAAACTAATTAAAAAATTGATTAAGTATAAATTTTTTAGAAGTAAGGGCTTGTACTATTAATAAACTTTTACTATAAATCTCATATTATCTCGGTTTTTAAATTTTTTTTATGTTTGTACGATTTTTAGAAAATTTTAAGCATAAGGGTACGTTTATGTTGGAGCTGCGATAAACGATAAGAGCGACGATACTAGCGAAGCAAAGAAAATTATGTCATTATTTTATATGCAATTGAAGTTGTTTATTTATATAAAAAATAAAAACGGGATTAGCATTGCCAATCTAAAACTTAATCCTGCATATTGGCAGGACATTCATGTTGTCATAAAAATAAAAATAAAATTTTCAAAATTAATTTAGCTGGTTCAGGTAGGTTTCTGTATGAATTTTCTCCGGGTTTCAAACCGTACATCGTTTTTTTTAGTATTGTAACTAAAATTTAATCTGCATTATTTGGTTATTTAATGTTCTAATGTTTTCTTCTTTTTTCAGGTTTTCCATGATGTGTTGAGAGGGTATTTATTTCGTATCTTGGTGCCATGATGCGTTCCATGTCAAGTGGTTGGATTTCATTAATAGGTATGTGGTTTTTATTCGGGTACGCCCAAACTTTATTTCATCTTAGGGGTGCCGGTTTGTATGATTAGTTCCTTATTATTGGTTTGTTGTATTTACGGTCTTGTTCTCGAGGAACTTACACATCAGGTCGGGTGGTGTTTCTTCATACAGCTCGTCCAGTTGTGCAGGGAGATGGATGCCATGATAGGCCGCCAGCTCCAACTGTTCTTGCATGTACAAATCGCACTCCCGTATCCGATGTGTAGGCTCATCGAGAATATCGCAAGCCGGACATAGTCCGTCCTCCGACTTCCCCAATCTCTTGAGGTGTCGGCCGAACTCGCCATGTCCGGTTAGCATCTGTGTCATCTGAAATGAATGATTAGTTAATGAATTACTTACCTTGGGGATGAATTGGTAGGTAATTCTACCCACCAATCCATCGTCCCATCTTCGTTGCCACTCCTCCTTTATTATGTCATTCATCTTCTTTTTGATCTCCGTCCTGTATCTATACTCATTTGGGTCGATTCTTACCCCCATAAAGGTGGTTGCTTTCTTGTTTCTGACTTCACGCCATGACAGTAATCGCAAGAGTTCTAAGTCGATCGGGTGGATACCTGCCAAAACACCCGCGGCTATGGCCGACACAGTCCTATAACATTTTGCTATCACGCGACAGCAAAATCCATAGCACGATATCAGCCGGGCCAACGTGTGCTTATCCCCTATTCTATGTATCCAGATCTCGCTTCCGTAAGCCAAGATGGGGACTACCGCCCCCTGGTAGATCCTTCGCATAGAGTTCGAGGTGTCCAGGTTCCAACCGCTTTTTGCCATTCGATGCAGCGCATGGACTAGTTTACTGGCTTTGCCGCAAACGTAGTTTACATGCGGTTGCATCGATAGGTTTTCGTCAATAAGGACCCCAAGGTACTTATATTCCCTTACCACCTTTATTTTCTTTCCGTTAAGTCTGACATCTAAATCATAATTATGAACACGCTTCGGATACAAGCACATGATCTTCGTCTTCGTTTCCGAGAGAGCGAGTTTCATGTCCTTGCACCATCCGCTTAATTCGTTGACGCACGTTTGAAGTTTTTCTTGCAGTTGGATTCGGGAATCCGCCGTGACGACGGTCGCGATGTCATCCGCGTACGCGAAGGTATGAGTACCCTCCTGTTTGTCTTTCTTTAGATAATGATCCAGAAGTGAGTTCCACAGGATCGGGCCGAGGACCGAGCCCTGTGGACATCCCTTCGTGGATCTTTTCCCTACCTTTGAGACCCCGGAGGTGAGAGTCACCTCCCGGGCTGAAAGGTAGCTTTTGATCATGACCTTTAACCTGTGAGGGAGCCCTTTTTCGCTCAGCGAGCGGAACAGGGCTGGCCACCACATGTTATCAAAAGCTCCGGAGATGTCGTAGAAGATTACCGCGAGAAAACCCTTGGCTTTCTTCCGCTTCATCTCCGTAGTATCTATTTTTTCGTAGAATGCCTTAAGGGCGGTTGTGGTACTCATACCTTCCACGAAGCCATATTGGCACCGATCGTGGTAAGGGGTATTACTTTCTAGAATTCTTCTTTTCATTATTGTTTCCAATATTTTGCCGAACACCGGCATGAGGGTGATCGGCCTATAGTTCTTGATGTTGCTTGTTTCCCCATCTGGGTTCTTGAGTAGGATCTTGAGGACCCCCCTCTGCCACAGCTTGGGGAAATAAGCAACTTTAATGCACGCGTTGTATATACCCATTAACACGTTTTTGATGACAACATAGAGTTTTTTAAGAAAAGATCCCTGAATGTTGTCAAAACCCGGTGCCTTACTGGCTTGCGTCGTCCTGATTAGGTCATCCAGCTCGTCGCTTTCGACCTCCCTAACCTGCGCCATGTCCGGCACGCCCCTCAGATTTTCGAAATTCGACCGCATGGTTTGGTGATCCACCGTTGCATCGGAGTTTCGATCGTCGTCGGGGAGTAGACCGTTCATGAGGTAGGTTAGGGTCTTTTCCGGCGTTTCCGTTATCCTCCCGTCCCCGCCACTGAAGGTGGTGAGGATGTTTTTCCCCTTATATTTTCTTGCAGCTAATTTGTAAGTAACCCCCCAGGGATTAGGTACAAGGTCGTCCTCGACGAACTTTTGCCAACTGGCCTGTTTGGCCGTTTTCAATGTTTCCAGGAATTTGTCCTTAGATTCCATCATTGCAATGTACAGCCCGTTCTGTTCGTTTTCAATGCGGTTCCTATACAAAGCCGTCTTCCGCGAGAGATACTTCTTTCGCGCTCTTTCAAGATTGTCGGTCCACCAGTCAGGACGGCCAACGTAGATCTTCTTCATTTGGGCTTTCCTATTTATTAGATCCTGGATCCTTCCGTGCAAATCGGAGACCATGTCCTCGATTTCGTTTTCGGTGGTTAGATTGTCCGACCTGGGGCCGTTTTCCTCTACCCACCGAGTTAACTCTGTCTCGATGGTTTCCGCTTGGATGGTATCCGGGTTTCTATTCCTACTAATCCTGATGGGATTATTAGGTGCACCTATTTCAAATGTGATGGCTTTATGATCAGTGATAATGACATGTTCCGCAATGTCCTATGAGTGGGTTGCATTGACGGTGTCGCAAGTGCCCAACGTTAGATCTATGTTGCTCTTCCTGCCGAGGGAGTCCTCGAACGAAGGCGGTTTGTTAGGTCGATTGAACACGAAGAGCTCGTGCTGCACAATGAATTCCTCCAGTGCCTGTGCCCTGGAGTTGGAATCTACGGTGTCATACCACACTCTTGATCGACAATTAAAGTCTCCGCAAATATAGGTCTTCCCCTTTCCGCAAACACCCAGTGCTTTCCGGAGGTCTTCGAGTGGAATTTGTATATCCTCTGAAGGAGGAAAATACGTGCCTATAAAATAGTAGGTCACTTTGTTACTGAAGGTAATTGACACGACCGTTACGAACTTGCTGGAAACTTGCGGGAGGAAGGAGAACGTGAATTCATTTCCTACCGCATCGTTAACCATGATGCAAGTTCGGAAGTGGTCGCCGAAGATTGCTGCCGTCCGAGTGTTCGGGGAGAAGGGAAGACGAAACCCTCCTGCTGCCGCGGGGTAGCAGTAGGGTTCCGAAAGAATGGCCAAGAGAATTTCTTCCTGGGCAACAAAGCGTTGCGCGTCGGCCGTGGCGGCCTCCGAGTTCCTCAGGTTTACCTGCAAGACTTTGAAGGGCTTACTCATTGACGATATCTGTAAGCGTTAGAACTGAATGGGCATAGTCCATAAGTCTTGCCTTGTAGACCCTACACACGTTGGATCCTGTAGTGTGCCTGGCATCGCTATGTTTAGCTCTGACGCAGTTAATACACACATGTTTTGCCCGATCATTCTGTACCCCACAGGCACGTGAGGCGTGTTCCGTGGAGGAGCAGAATGCACATGCATCACTCCCTTTACAATACTTTGCTGTGTGTCCAAAGCGCTGGCACTTATAGCAGCGCGTGATCGTAATGTGGTCAGGGATGCGGTAGCTTTTCCAGGAGGCACGAAACTTCCCGTCCTTGATAGCCGCCTCCCTGACCATGGGGTGAACCTCCAGGATCCACTTGTTGTGGGTTTTGCCCTTGGAATGCACCGGGTTGATGCTCCTGAGCCAGGAGCTCCCGGCCGCTGTTGTTGCTTCGGGGTAGTTCGCGGTAAACTCCTCGACCACCCTTTCTTTGGTCAATGATTTATCAACCATCTGTATAGAAATTGAAGGCCAGGTAGCTGAAGGCTCCCGGGCCACCAATTTCTTCTCTTTTAGCAACGAATTGCCGATCAAGTTTTTGAGCGACGGCTGAGAGGACTCAACCATCACTCCGTTGTTTTTTATGGAGTATACCCTGTCTGGCTTGATTTTTAGGTCTGCTAATTTGATGCTGGTCAGTTGTGTTTTGGTTTCGTCCGCCGATTTATTAGTGTTCCCTTCGTCAGGGTACACTATGACCTTGAATTTCCTAGTGGGCATGCTACGGGGGCCGCCAGCGGCGACTTTCTTAGCCGCCTCCAGGTAATCCCTGGGGGGGTTTTGTTTGTCTGTTTCCGGCGTAGATTTACTTTGAATGACCTGAAGGGTCGGTGCTGTCGGAGGGGTGGTCTTGCTGATGGCTTTGACCACCTCTTCTATGATTGCTTTTGTTTGAGGAGGGGAGGCTGAAGGCGCTCCCGTCCCCATGTTGTTTCTTTTGATGCCGTCCTGGATTAGTTCTTGCGCTATTTCTTCCAAGTGTTTTATTCTTTCGAGGGCCTCATCTCGAACGTAGAGGGCCTCCTTGCTTCTCATTAAAAACCTTCGTATTTCGTGGGCGTCGTTTATCACACACTTCGATCTTTCTTTCAATTGTTGGTCGGTCAATGTTTCTGGTTCAGTTTCCAAAGTCTGGCTACTGGCCAAGTCCGGAGTAGACTTAACGGTCTGCTCCGGGCTTGTGTTCACCCTCGCAATGTCTTCTGTATCTTTGGTTTCGTTTTTCTTTTCTTTGGCTTCTTCTTCTTTTCGGTATTCTTCCTCTATTTTTTTCTTTCGATCTTGTTTTCTTTGGTTTTTGGTTCTCTTCTTTTTCTTTGTATCATCACTATCGGTTTCTATTTCTTTTACTTGGGTCATGTCAAGTTCTTTCGCTTTTTCCTTAAGAATCGTATCAAGGTCGTACCCGTCACTTTCCTCGCTCGACGAGGAGTCGGCGGTGTCCATTTGAATCGTAAGTTCTTTCCTTTTCTTGCGATTTCTTTTTGATTTTATAAGGAACGTTTGTTCCTCATCACTTTCTTCGGTATTTTCGGGAGTTTCCCGACCTCTTTTATTTTTCGCGTTTTTTCGCGACTCGTCTATGCTCTGGCTTCTAGTTATTCTGGTCATTTCCGGTGGTTTTTTCTTTGGGTTTTGTTCTTCATCTTTATCTCTACCTTTCACGATGGTTTTGGATTCGAGGATTTTTATTTTTGGATCTTTTTCAACCATATCGTCGTTTTTCCTCTCTTTTTCTATTTTATATGCAGGTGTTTATATTGGAGCGAAGCGTTGAGCAACGCTTGGCAGCAGTTAGGGTACGTTTATGTTGGAGCTGCGATAAACGATAAGAGCGACGATACTAGCGAAGCTAAGAATATAAATGTCATTATTTTATATGCAGGTGTTTATATCAACGCAACGCTACAATATAAACAACTGCATATAAAATAATGACATTTATTTTCTTAGCTCCGCTAGTATCGTCGCTCTTATCGTTTATCGCAGCTCCAACATAAACGTACCCTTAGGCGTAATTGCGTTAGGCGTAGTCGGTTTTAGGCATTAAAACCATTAGGCATAAATTCCTTTAGGCGTAACTGTTGAAAAAAAATTGATGAAAAACTGATTTTTGTCCGTTTCTCACTATATTTAATTTATTTTTAGTAACCGAACCCATGCTCATCCCATGATTAAATTTGGTACGCATGCTCAGCACAATTGCACAAAATAGTAAAAAAATTAATAAAATAAAAATACCCTTTAGAAGTAGGGTTAATATTAGAAAATTAATACAGTTAGGGGTTGAAAAAATAAAATGTGGTTGAATATTTGAATAGAGCGTTCATTTACCTTTACAGACATTTTTTATTTTTAAATTTAGACCACTGTGGATGAAGTTACAGTCGTTTTCCTACAAGTCTACATACCAACTTTTTGAAGGACCAAAACAAGGAAACAAATGCCCTTTTGGACAAATCCTAAAATTTGTATTTTTAATTTCTTGCTAAGATGGTGTGTACCAAGTTTCGTCAAATTTGGTGGGGGTCGAGTCAATTTTTCAGTTTATTTAAGATGGAATGACCCTATAGGAAGACCAAATTTAAGCAAAAATTGAGAAAATATTTGTAACGGTTCTAGCGCCCTTATTTAGCAACCAATTCTCAATTTTTTTGATGCAATTAAAGCGTCTAGAGGCGCTCTACAAAAGAATTTATATAACTTTCTTTTGTATTTCTAATATGAACGCCGTAAAGTGGAATTCAAATTAAAATTTTAAGCCTTTGAAATAACATTTCAGTAAATGTTATCAGGGCATCATAACAAATCATTTAATACTAAAATTTTCGTTGGTGTTTACAATAATTTTCCTAATACGAATACATAAGTTTATACATATGGGGAAAAGAACAAGTTTTAATTTGAAAACACCAAATTTCAAAATTTGATATTGTGCAGATGTTGTAAATGATATCACTTAGCTTTATATCAACTTATATTTGCAGTTCATATATTTTCGAAATTATTAAAAAGAAATCATGAAGATATTACAATAATAATTGTTATACAAATACAAAATATGTAGCCCCTATAAATATATGTAGTTTATTATAAGAAAAATGTCTGTATTTACATAATGCTTGTTTAGTACCCAATTTTAACCACTCACATTTGTCGTTGCTTCTGATTGAAAACCTAAATTTGCATTTTTACAAATTTTGAATAATTTATTCTAAACATAAATAACACGTTTTCTGCTTCCCCTGTAATGTAATTATCTATAAAAAAAAATTATATAATTTTTAAAACGAACTTATGCACTTTTAGGGTTTCCGACAATTATTAGTCATTATTTCCATATACACTGTCGAGTTATGCGATGTTGGCATTACAAAATTAATACATTGTTCTTTAAAGAATTTCTTTATTATAGTAAAAAATTATTTTACATCCAACCTTCTTACTGAAAAAATGAATAAAATTTCTTCCAATTTGAATTTTATATTAAGAAAAATAAAAATGCAAGAAAAGTACACCGATAAAGTGATTTTAGACCATATACATTAAACTTTTGTCTAATTAATTTAAATATTCTACTTATGAATTTATAATTGCATAAATACAATTCAACTAATTACAAAAAAAGAAATAATATCTAGCACGGAACAAAAAATCTTAAAATTTTTATTGAACTTCTGAGCAACATCAATTTTGTCATGCAATTTATGCGTCTTATAACAATAAATGAAGAATAAATACAAGTTGTAACGTAACTATAAATATTACACAATTTGAATATACAAAATTAGTGTTGCCTATTTATTGTTCATTAATACACAAAATAATTTTGTACACTTTTTATTAACGTTTCCCGTTATTGTAATTCACTGCACGTAAAGGTGCTTTAAATGTAGATGCAGCCTGTTGTTGCAGCTGATATGCTAATGGGTGAATTTTGAATCCATATAATCTGGATAAGAAAAAACATCAACAGCTTAAAAATTACAGTCGGAATTAAATAATTATCTCACCTTGGTACAAATTGATTATTAGGACGTTTTGGCCTGTACTCGGGATGCACCATGAACAACATATGTGGAAAGCCTGTACCAAAGTAGGCACCATCTGTGTGATGATGTCGCGATGATTTTGGTGTGTAAACATCCATGCACTTTGGGCAATACGATTTGACCATTGCTTCTCCAGGTACATCAGATAAACCTAATACAGTTTTGAGTTTAAACTAAAGCAAGAAATGTACGATAATTCCTTACCTAGAGGAAGCATGGGTTGAGATTCACAATACACCCGGGGACATTGACCAAAATCGCCTGATTGATATTTCTCAATCATTTGGGCAATTCCTCTATTAGTTAAAATATATCTAGCATGTATTAGACCATATAGCATTTCGGCAGCTTGCTCTATAAGATCCGACTGATTCGGATTGTCGTCCAACTCTTCATCTAAAAAAAAATCAAAGGAATATTGATAACATAACCTCAATAAGCAATTATAAAAGCTCACCTGGTTCTAGATCTAAGATCATATCTAAAGCTTGACGATAATGAGGAACTTGTTCGTTTAAACCAGTTAAGTTAAACTTATCTTGTATGTAATCCTCGTCCACCTGAAAGTAAGATGTCGATAAACATATAATTTTTCGTTTAAAATTTCAAACTTCACCTCGCAAAAAAATTCGTTACCCCTCAAACCGCAAAACCAAGAAATCCATGAAACCTCTTCTGAGCTGCTCATTTTTCTAAAATATGTTACAAATTTAGCAAAAACATAAAATTTGCACGGCTAGTGGGTGTGCAGCACACGAAATCTAATGACAATTTTATGTTTACAATTGGTTTGTTACGCTACGTAAGCAAATTATGACAACCTTAAAATACGCAATGACAGCGAAACATTCCAAAAAGTACGGAAATAATAAATACCGATTAATAGCTTCCTTATTTCGATAGAGAAAACGCCAAAATCTCACCTTTTTGTGCCTTTATTAGCCACGCTTACGCTGCTACCACATCTACTTCTACGGTGAAAAGGGTAATCATAACTGCGCCATCTATGATCAGTACGCTTAAAAATTTCGTGCCATATTTAAATTGTTTTTGAATGTACCGCGGAATAAATTAAAAATTTACAATAATTAATTCACATTGTTTATTAAGCGACAAATATGTAAAAAAATAATATCGTGTGGAGGTAAAAATTTACATCCGAATTTGGATGTTGTTTACTAATAATGCTGGAGGCTACAACTCTCACCAACCTTCTTACCTCCTCCACTATTATTAAATGTTAGTTTCATTGCATCTAGAATTTTCATTGTGTGCTGCACTATTGTTGTTATTTGTTAAAAAAGCTTGGTTAACATGAGGTGAATAATAGTTAATTTTGTATTTTGTGTCGGGCATGAACAATAAATTTTTTTTTGAATTGTTCTAATTTGGTAAGGATTTATTATAATTTCAGTATTTATTTATCTACACTTATTTATGATAAAAGAAGTGAAAATGAGTTCATGTCCGGATGTAATTTATTAACTTCATTCAACTTCGACGTGCTAAAATTACTTTAATATGGTCCATTCGCCAATTTTGTTGGTTTTTTTTGTTAGGTACAGTCTGTTTTGAAAAATATGTAATTTTTATTTTTTGACATTTTATGAGTGTAGACTTTAAAATTTCCCAAACCACAGTGCGGTTTGATTACAGTATCTATTCACGTGGTTAAATGCCGAAGAGTTTATTTTGTCTCGACCAATCTCTATGCACATTATTTGCATATATACGGGAGATGACAAATTGGTCTCGATGTTATAGGAGCAGGAAAATTGTGTTTCGCGACATACAATTTTGAATTAAAAAATTTCGTAGAACTTGCAGCTTTTTTTTTTAGTACTTTTTAAACACTAGTTTTTCATTTTCATGCATAATCCGCCAAGATTTGCATTAAAATGGGATTATATAACAAGTTCTATTCTAGTTTCAATGTCACCTGTAGAAAGTGAAATATTTTTTTAAATTAAAAATGCATTCTCGACCAATACGGAACTAAATAAATCTCAGGAGTTAAAAAATTAAATTTTTAAAATAATTAATTATTATCAATGAAACAGGGCCGCATCAGAGTATTTAGCCTCCCTTGTGAAAATAAACATTAAGCCCATTTAATTTTGGAAAAAAAATGTTTTACATATTATACTGCCCTCTACTAAGGAAAAACACCGTATGTGCATTTTTTGACTATTTTGAGTTAAATGCATTCTCTTCTCTTTCCATTGCACTGAAATATCTCAAAATCGTTATTTTGTACATACGGTGTTCTTTCCAAGTATAATCTTTTTATCGTCTTTTACAATATTTATGATACAGGTAACCCTCGCACAACACGGTTAAATCGTTCCGTGCAATATCGAAACGTGTTAAGCAAAACCAAGAAGTAATGCAAATCAGAGGTTCCGTTCCGTGTTTTATCAAAACCGTGTTCTACAAGTCCGCATGTTCTATCGAAACTGCATTAAGTTTAACGTAGAAGTAAGGGGTCATCCATTAATTCCGTAAGGGTTTTGGGGGGGAGGGGGTATTGGATATCTTACGGACCCTTACGTAGGGGGGGGGTCCGACGTATTCCTTACGTAAGTTTAAGAAAAAATCAAATATATTGAAAGTGATGTCATGTTCCGTTTATAAGAGATGGGGGGTATGACGTGATTGGGTCAATCTATTAAGGCACTCATGATTTAAGTAATTAAAAATATAAGACCATATCAGGTGATTACTAGATTGTATCTGAGTCTTCTTTGATTGAAGGATTGTTTAACTGCTTTTGCCTCAGGTATCCGTAAGATGCAAACGTTGAGGAATCTAGAAATGTAATAAGAAATTGTGAAGGATGAAATATTGGTGGTTGTTTTGGTCAATGAGAATATGAGAAACAAATGAAATTTATTTAGTTTATTTGTTAAAGTAGGATTTTACGTTAAAAATGAATAAAAGTGACAATTCGTGATATTCGTGGATGCGCGAGTTGGAGAATTAGTGGGGGTTTTAAAATGATAAGGGAGGAGTAAGGATTCTCAAGTCAGCCGTCGGAGAGTGAAGACGTGCTGTTATAATTTAGAAATAAGTTTTTGGATTGAGGATTCTGAAGTGAGCCGTCGAAGTGTGAAGACGTTGGAACTTTGGAAAATTAGTTTTGGATTCTGAGTTATGATTTTTGAGTCAATCGTCAGCAAGAAAGGACGTTTTTTTTATGATAGAAGATAATTAAAAGTGATTAGTTTTGGAGTTAAGCTTACACCGGCAGACTAAGCGAGCGGGAAACCGTGGTTCTATACCTAGTCGCGCCGGATATACTGCTGCGATCTTCAAGCCCAATATAAATCTGTGGGCTATGGGGAAGGCAACGGGAAACCACCCCATTAAATTTCTTTCCCTAGTTAAGTCATCTTGACTTCGGTCAAGTTGATAACCAACGTTCGCTGAGCGGATACGGTACTTTAAGAAGAAGAAGAAGAAGTTTTGGATTTGGATATTAATTTTGAAATTTATGAAAAGTTTTGGAACCACTGACGCTAATTTTCAAGGTTATGTTTATGGATCTGTAAATGGGAATTGATTGGAAAAAAATTGTTCAAATTGCTTACCTGTCATTGATTATACGATTCGGAGGAAGATAATTATCCACTGGTCGTTCCTACCTGTTTTGTTTGGTCCAAGATTAGAAGCTGATTTCAACTGTTATCATCACACTTGGATGCTCCACATCATATCGGCCGCATCGGTAAACTCCGGAAAAACATTACACTTCGGTAAGAGTTTATGTGACGCACTAATTATTTTGATAAATAGACAAATCGTTTTGAATTCGGGCGCGTATAATAATTTGGGGGATTTTATTGTGAATGCTTGATTTTGTAAAATTTAATTTGTTTAGGTTCAACAAAACTAATATTTTGTCTGAAAAATTTCTATTGTGTAAAATAAATTACATTATATTTGGTTCTGATAACGTATGCGTTTAATTTAATTTATTCACAGCAGTAGTAGATCGAAGAATAAACAGATACAATTTTCCATTTCATTGAGTTATCTTTATAAGAAAGATCACTAATTTAAGGTGACGTATATGAGTGTTTTGATTGATCTAGATCACTGGTTCCCAAAGTGGTCCAGGTGGACCCCCAGGGGTCCATAGGAGACCACACGGGGGTCCACGTAGACGTGAAATTTAGCCCCACCCCCAATTTAGGGTGATATTTTTTAGGAGTTTTGGGAATACAGTAGAAATGTAGCAGCAGGGGGTCCACGAGAAAAAAAGTTTGGGAACCATTGATCTAGATCAGGGGTGGGCAAAAGCCGGCCCGCGGGCCGGATCCGGCCCTTTTGCTTACTTTATCCGGCCCGTTGAAAAATCCCGCATGCAATTTTTTTAATCTCTTTTATGCGATTTTGTTGAAATCAACAATATTAGTGTGCGTAGTGTACATATAAATAATGAAATATATTGCTGTGTGCTGACGTAGCCTCACGTTGGGCTAGCCAAAAAGTGCTATGTACCCCCTCGCTAATAGGGTTAAAGGTTCTTATCGTTAATGTTTTATATGGGTGTACGTAATTGTACCCCGTCAATGGAAAAATATGTGAAATTTTGTAAACACAATTTAATGAAATAAGTTGCCTCAGCTTAGCTCTTTCGTAGTGCATGTACCTTACCTTACACAGGGTGGATTCGTTCCTTTACCAATGCTGTAAATGAAATTATGGTGCGGAACAGGTCTCAATAAATATCCTTCGTTACAAAGTAATTAATGTTTTATTAAGCACACAAATGAAAATAAATATTTGGTTAAATCAAAAAGTTCTATTATTAAATCTATTATATAAAAATTTCTGAACGCAAAATGGTGCAAAACACGTGTCGTACGAAGTCCGGAGATTTCACTTAAGTTTATAAAGATTTTACTGCACTGTACACGGTACCTTATTAAATCCAGGAATATTTCTGTTATTTGAATTGGAGATGGTACAATTGCGCGTCAAAGACACTCCAAGGGTTCATTTACCATCAGAAACTTCCAGCTGCAGTTTGTTGACCTCGTTTTGTGTTGGAGTTAATTTTCTTTTATAATATTTGCAATCCGTTACGATTTTCACCTTATTTGTGGTTTTTCGTAGGTAAGTAACTATTTTGTTTAATTATGCACTTATATTTCGTAATTTCACTATTTATTTTCACTGTAATATCAATTTTATTAGGACGATTCTAAATTCTCCACTTTGCACGTGCGAATATCAACACCAACCTTTTATCTATTGTTTTTATTAATTTCTTTACGAAGTTCAACGCAATCCTGATCTTTGCATAAACGTATTTTATTGGTCGATCGAAAAATCAATATTATTTGCAGTTTCATAGTACAGGTATGGACTAAGCCCATTGTGGTTCGTTGAAATTTTATAAGTAAAATTTTCTATTTTTAGATTTGATTGTGTTCTTCTCAAGTGTTTCGTGGTTGGACAAATAAAGATGCTGGATATGAAATTTCCATACGCAGTTCATTAAGTTGCGACATGCCGAACTCACGTAACGATTTAACAAACTTATTTTAAATTTAATGCTAACATGGATTTTTACATTTATCAATTAATTAACACATTTCTAACTTTTAAAATACCTTTCTTATTACTAACAATCTTTCATTTACTATTAATTAACATTTTTAACAAAACAAATATTAAAATGATGCATTTCAAATTTATTTTATTCACACCTGTTTTATGTCCCGTTTTCAACGAATCATTTGACTTTAAGTTAACTTCCTTGGTATCGGATGAAGTTTTTCTGATTACTTTGATAAGTTACATGCTTTTATTCATAACAAAATTTTGCTGAAATTTAAATGACGTACTTCCATTGACGTGGTATCTCGATACCGCATTTACCCCCTGTTGATTTGTAATTTAAAAGAAAAATACCTATTTTTGTGTTAAATTACACAATTAACATTTATGTGCTTTTATTCATAAACAAACTTAAATTTCTAATGTAACATTTTTTTTTTCTCAAAACAGAACAAACTAAATTTATAATGTGGCGTTATTAAATACCTTTATCAAATTATTAACTCTAATGCAAAAATATAAATTTAACTAAATAAATTAAAATAAATGTTCAAATAATTTACTAACTGTTTATAAAATTCAAATTATCCTAATTAATTAACCTAACTAACTAATCTGACCAAGATTGATCTTTTATTTTTTTTTTTTTTATTGCTCTTTTTACTAGCATGTTTATACTATTCGTTGTTTCATCTTTTGATTTATTTCAAATTTTAACTACTTGATTAGTTTTATTATTTGGTTGTTAACCATGTACTTTATTTATTCAATTCTGATTCCCTTTGTTTAAGTAATTGTTTTAATTCAATTTTCATTTAATCATATTTTGTGACCTAAATTATCTTTTCTTTTAATTATATTTGGTATCCCCTAATAAATTATTTATCATCATATTCTTATTATCATATTCATTTGTTTTTCCCCTCCCATAATATTTCATAATATTTATTCATATTTCCACATAATCTTCATCATATTCAATAATATTTTCCCCTAATATTCATAATTATTCATATTTCAATATTAACATATTCTTGGATACCATTTATTTTAAAAACTCCTATTTTTTTTACGATCTGTTATTTGTCATTTTATTTCTTTCATTTCTGGTCACCTAATAATTTCATTTTATAAAACTGATCTATTTAAATAATTTTACTTTCGCGCATTTTATACCTGAATCTCATTGAATAAATTAAAATTTTCAATAATTATTTTGTTCTCTTACATTTATTGTTATTTTCAAGCGTAGCATTTTCAAAATTTCATCTTGGTCAAATTATTTTCAGACAAATCATATTTACAATTGTCATGTTTGGTCCTATTTTATTCTTGCTATTTTCTTCAGCGGTCAATTTTTAAGTTGTTAAATATTTAATTTTCCTTTTTATGTTTAAGTTTCGCCGTTGTTTCTATTCACCGCTTATTGAGAAATGGTAGAAGAAATCTTTTCTTCCCCTTCCGATAAATTTTTTATTTTAACTTTCACCTGCTTATAAAATTTTCTCTTATTAACGTAGTATTTTCTTTTTATCTTAACATTTATTTTCATGTTGGACTTCTTCGTCCACTTCATCTCGTAATTTCTTGTCATTTTACATTGTATTTTTCTCTTCGTATTCTTCTTTTGTAAATTTATTTTCTTCTTGCCGATGTTGTTATAATTAATTTGTTTATGTAAATTTTTATGTTTAAACTTGTTGTACCCCCTTGTTTTTATAAATTTTAAATTGTTAACCCATTTACCTGTTAAGTTTTTAAATTTTATGTTGTTACTCCCTTTAGCTTTTAAGTTTTTAAATTTTAAATTTGTTATGTGCTGAAATCTTTTAATTTTAAGAAATTTTGTAATCTTGACTGCAATCTTTTTGTTTTGTAAACCACTTTGTAAAATTTTGGTATCTCGCTTTTGTAAAATTTTGATCCTATGTGTTCGCATGCCCCTTATTTGATATTTTTGTTTTAACTGTAGTTTTCTAAATTTCCACTGTACCCGTTTGCATGCTTTTCTTGTTAAAATTTTGTACGACCGACACTTGTTGGTTGGTGGTGTTGGAACTCGTTCAACATCCAGCTTTACCGTTTCTTCTTTTTCTAAATTAATATTTTCTTCCTGTACAACTTTTTCGGCTATCGCTGGCCCCATAATTTCTGATACATTTTCTTCGATTACGTTAACATTTTCTGTTCCATTTTTCACTTCTCGTGTTTCTTCAACTTCTTCGGTTACTACATCTGTTGTCAGCATCTTTTTGTATATCTCAGCTATCCTCTTCCTATCTTCGTCTGCTTCCTTTCGATATTCTTCCATTCTCTTATCAAATTCTTCTCTTTCCTTTCGTCGCATGATTTCCTTTTCTTCTGCTTCCTTGTCTTTTTCTTTAAAGAACGCTTCCATCCACACTCTCAAATCTTTCAAAGTTTTAACCTCTTCCGTTTTCATTATGTTGTATGTATTGTTAATTTATTTATTAAGGAAAATTGTAATTTATTTATTTGTAAAATTTTTTATGTACGTTTCGTTTCAATTTAAGTAAACTTTTCTTTATGTAAATCTTTATGTAAATAATTGTAAAATTTCTCGTTCTAATTGACCTAACTGATATTTTAAAATGCCACGTCTTGGTACCCCCTATTATTTGAATCGTTACGTTTCAATGACCTAATTTTACTCGCGGTACGAGGTTATTCGAGGTGACTCGAGTTTACTCGTGCCTCCACGTTGCGACGCCAAAATTGCTGTGTGCTGACGTAGCCTCACGTTGGGCTAGCCAAAAAGTGCTATGTACCCCCTCGCTAATAGGGTTAAAGGTTCTTATCGTTAATGTTTTATATGGGTGTACGTAATTGTACCCCGTCAATGGAAAAATATGTGAAATTTTGTAAACACAATTTAATGAAATAAGTTGCCTCAGCTTAGCTCTTTCGTAGTGCATGTACCTTACCTTACACAGGGTGGATTCGTTCCTTTACCAATGCTGTAAATGAAATTATGGTGCGGAACAGGTCTCAATAAATATCCTTCGTTACAAAGTAATTAATGTTTTATTAAGCACACAAATGAAAATAAATATTTGGTTAAATCAAAAAGTTCTATTATTAAATCTATTATATAAAAATTTCTGAACGCAAAATGGTGCAAAACACGTGTCGTACGAAGTCCGGAGATTTCACTTAAGTTTATAAAGATTTTACTGCACTGTACACGGTACCTTATTAAATCCAGGAATATTTCTGTTATTTGAATTGGAGATGGTACAATTGCGCGTCAAAGACACTCCAAGGGTTCATTTACCATCAGAAACTTCCAGCTGCAGTTTGTTGACCTCGTTTTGTGTTGGAGTTAATTTTCTTTTATAATATTTGCAATCCGTTACGATTTTCACCTTATTTGTGGTTTTTCGTAGGTAAGTAACTATTTTGTTTAATTATGCACTTATATTTCGTAATTTCACTATTTATTTTCACTGTAATATCAATTTTATTAGGACGATTCTAAATTCTCCACTTTGCACGTGCGAATATCAACACCAACCTTTTATCTATTGTTTTTATTAATTTCTTTACGAAGTTCAACGCAATCCTGATCTTTGCATAAACGTATTTTATTGGTCGATCGAAAAATCAATATTATTTGCAGTTTCATAGTACAGGTATGGACTAAGCCCATTGTGGTTCGTTGAAATTTTATAAGTAAAATTTTCTATTTTTAGATTTGATTGTGTTCTTCTCAAGTGTTTCGTGGTTGGACAAATAAAGATGCTGGATATGAAATTTCCATACGCAGTTCATTAAGTTGCGACATGCCGAACTCACGTAACGATTTAACAAACTTATTTTAAATTTAATGCTAACATGGATTTTTACATTTATCAATTAATTAACACATTTCTAACTTTTAAAATACCTTTCTTATTACTAACAATCTTTCATTTACTATTAATTAACATTTTTAACAAAACAAATATTAAAATGATGCATTTCAAATTTATTTTATTCACACCTGTTTTATGTCCCGTTTTCAACGAATCATTTGACTTTAAGTTAACTTCCTTGGTATCGGATGAAGTTTTTCTGATTACTTTGATAAGTTACATGCTTTTATTCATAACAAAATTTTGCTGAAATTTAAATGACGTACTTCCATTGACGTGGTATCTCGATACCGCAATATAAATAATAGCGAGTATTATAATTTCGAACAGTCGTAACCATATCCCTACTTTAATGTATGCAACATACTCTCATAAAGCGGGTGGTCGGCTGACTACGTAGAATTGAACGTGCACTCCTCTCACTCTTCGAAGGATGACAGATCGCAGCACGCATACTGTTTATTTTGATTTGGCACTGGTCGCATACTCGTCATTTCTTTTGAGACTAATGTTTGTTATTTTGCAAATACAATAATAAATTAAAAAAGTGGACTTTTTGTAAGTAAAATTTTAAAACATTGGTTTTATTTTATTGTATTAATTAATGTTAAATGCCTTTTCTAATACCTATGTTAAATGCCTTTTCTAATACCTATGTTAAGTGCCTTTTCTAATACCTTTGTTAATTGCTTTTTCTAATACCTTTGTTATTTGCTTTTTCTAATACCTTTGTTAATTGCTTTTTCTAATACCTCAATGGGGTCCTGCATCTTTCTTTATCTTCTTAAGTACAGGGCCCATTGTACCTGTACTTTAGTGCCTAAGCAATAAGCCTGTTTTTATTATACGCAATTTATTATTTAATTAGTTTAGGGCTTCCTAGAATGTTTCCATTAGTAACACTTGTGCCTTTGTTAGGCAATTCTAGGAAACCCTCTCTTTCTTTTACCCTTAATATTTTCTTAAAATAAAATCTTTCATTAACTGATTTATTTATGACCATTAATTTAATATAATGGATCATATTTCTTTAAAAATTACGTGACATATTTTACTGGGCACAAATTGTTCGCATGTACACCCAAGTAAGACAATTTATTATTACTATTATCTATTATTAACTGTCAAATTTCTTTGTCCAAATGCTTTAAAATGATACTTATAGTGTTTTTGTCAAAAAAATTTCTTAGGCAGGGAAAAACCTCCACCCAAAATATTCGCGTGTGCACAGCGTACGCGGTATAGTCCTCCGGCCCGGGAGACATTTTGAAAATTTCATTTTGGCCCGCGCTTAAAAGTATTTGCCCACCCCTGATCTAGATGGACCCAATTTTCGACCCATAAATAACGAGTTTTCATGCACAGCTAGTCGGAGCATAATTAAATTAAGTGCCATTAATATTCTCCCGCTATATAAATCAAATTTTGAGTTTTACAGTAGCATTACATGGCAATATAGTACTTAAAGGCACTGATACACATGCTATTACTGGCACGAAAAGCATGCTATTATGACGTAATTTTACGACATTTACGTCATAATAGACGTAATTTTACGACAATTACGTCATAATAGCATGATTTTCGTGCCAGTAAGTAGCATATGTATCAGCGCCTTAAAAATCATTAAACATAGTGGCATAATAGTATAATATATCTAGACCGTGTCGGATGTGGTTGTTCGGCCTTCGGCCTCACTCAAGAGTATCGCCGGCATACGTGTAGACCGTGGTTGTTGGGCCTTCAGCCTCACTCCAAGGTTCTAAAGTAGCCTATGTTTTTCGTAGCGTTGTAAATAACTTCTACACCAAATTTGGTTAAGATGGTCAAATAGAAACGTAAAGCACGTGCACGCGTATTTGCATTGTCGATCGGTTGACAGTTTGACAGCATTCATTATTGTTTTTTAAGTTGATTTTGAGTAGCCTGCCTTCCTTTAAGGAATCTCGATAATCCATTCATGCGCGTCCCTATGGGACGCGCATGAATTCCTTCCTTAAAGGAAGGCAGGCTACTCAAAATCAACTTTCCTTTCCTTTGCGAATTTTTGCAACTATTCAATACAAAAACATGCGCAGGAACCTACATAATAACTGTGCCAAATTTGGTTCCGATCGGTCAAACGGTTTAGGAGTCTATAGGGAACATATTTTATACATACACACATACATACATATATATATATATATATATTGTTGTGGTCCCCTTCTTGGCTATTAGAGGAATAACCAAGGAAGAATTCACTTCGAACACTTCTCTCTATCTCAGGGTTAAAACTCACTTTAAAAACGTCTTACAGGCCAACAGTCAAAAGAAAAACAATCGGATAGCCAAAAACACATTTAATAACATTAATATAACGTGAAAACAACAAAATCAAAATATAAATAAACACAAAATACAACTACTTAAAATTATAACAATTAACGACGCTAACCTTAATGTGTTGTTGATTGTAACTCGGCTCAAGGATAATATAGCGCACATACACTTTCTCGACCCTGGCGTTTCAAATTGTCCAAATGGTTCAATTTCTCCTGCCTTCGCTTTGGAATTTCTATTCCAAACTAACAATTCCAAAACTAACAATTCCAATGCACTTGTCGTGCTCACCGCAATTTTCTCCGTGGGAGAAACTCGTTCTTCCAATTTTTTTGTCACCTTATTAAATATTCTGTCGATCTGCGACTTTCTTGCTCGTCTTATTTCTCCGTACTTACGATTTTCTACTATCTTAGTCGCTTATTTAAAAGGACTCGATTTGCGACTTTTCTTTGTCGCCTTATATATTCGTACTCACGAATTTATACTCTATTGATTCCTTTTTTTTATTTGTACTCGCGATTTGCGACTATATTGATCTCATAATTTTGATCATGATCTCCTCGATTTGCAACTCTCTCGGTCGCTTTCCTCAAATCGAACCTCTTGTTTATCTCTCCATGACAACCTCTCTCCTTTTTTTTTATCATGTTTGATTTTTTCACACATTTTATTTCGTCTTTTGGGTTGCCTATCACCGTTCTCATCAGGCGTTTAAAATTTATCACAAAAACTTTATTTGACAAAACTTACTCTAACAAAAACTTAAATCAACAAAACTTAATCTAACATTTACAAACTCTCCGACCGTTCCCTTTTGCACTGTTCGCCCATAATAGGGGTAACACGGTGGACACAACAATATATATATAAAATTCAATGTATGTATGTAAGAAGAACAAGAATTGGCAATATCGCTGCGTGCTTTCGAAAATTCCTTATTAGAAGACGAAGGCGAGGAGGAAAAGGAAGAACACAAAGAACAAGAGTAATTGGCAAAAATAAAATAAAGTAAAATTAGAAATTATTGTGGTTTTTGTGAATACTTAACAGTTTTGTTAAACTTTTTTTTATTAAACCTTGATTTGTATTTTTTATTAATTTATTTATTTAATCCTTTTTTAATACGTTTGGTATTTGCGATGACCAAATAAGTCGCAAGGTCATTATGCGGATTGGATCTAAAAAATACATGTAGGCAAATATTGAAATTTGGGCAGGACAACGTCTGCCGGTCAGCTAGTATTTTATAAATATTAGGGGTGGAGAGGGGGGTCAAAATTAATTTTCTTTAAAATAATCCTTACGTAAGCTGTGGGGGGGGGGTTCCACAATCTTACGTACCCTTACGTGGGGGGGAGGGGGTCCAAAATTACAAAAATCATCCTTACGTAATTAATGGACGGCCCCTAATGGGAAATGCATTCAGTGTAATATCGAAACTGTCTTTTAATGACTAACATAATAAACAAGACCAAGTTTGCACAATTGTTGCCGATTTTCTTGAAAACCACTGCTCCGATTTTGATGGAACTTTGACTGTTATTTTACTTATGATTTCAGGAGTAACATGGGCTCATAATTAAATAAAACGATTACATTTTTTCGTTCTTTCGCTGACGTCGTAACTTTTTTTAGATGCGTTACAGGTAAGATGATACATGATAACATGTGATAACGCTGTTATAATATGTCCACTATAATAAGTAAAGTACCGAGATACTGGAGATTTATACTAGTGCTGGTTTCATAGAAGTGCAATATCGAAACCGTGTAAGAAGTTGTCGCAAAATTTACTGCGTGCACTATCGAAACCGTGTACTCATAGTCCCGTGCTATACAAGGGTTACCTGTACATGTATTTATTGTTTTCATTATTGGAAAATAATAAAATTAAATGTAATTTATCTGGCTATATTGTGGAGATCGTTTTGTTCGAAATTTGGAGCCAAAGAAATCATTTCAGCGTAAAATTTCCTTGTCTTACCTAAACATTTCCAAAAAATCATCTGCGGTGCTAGAGCGGTTTATAAATGACGAGTCCAAGGAAAAACCATCACACCATGAATTGAGAATTTGGTGACAAAATTTAGAGAATTATAAACAGTTTTCTATAATAAACGATAGAAGAATAGAACAAAGACATTCAAAATTTTTTAAATTGGAATTTGAAAAATAGATAGTAGCATTGCATAATAGTGTAAGTTAATGATATACGTTATTATGAATTTGCCTTTTTGTTGTTTTGTTTGATTGTGAATTATTGGTAAATCGGGACAAATGAATAAATAGACGTAATTTTTTACACAGATTTGATATACAATTGCATTACACCGATTTAGTAATAATTACTGAGAGCTCAAGCGTGACTCACCCAGTTTTTATGTAAGAGCTGTTTTACATTACACTAAATTTTTCAGGACTGAAATTTTTAGTCCTAAAAATGCAATGCGCGCGCCGAATTAGGACGCTGACAGCAAGAATTTAGAACATGTTCTAATTTATTGTTGTTAGCGTCCTGATTCGGCGCGCGCATGATGTAAAATTAGTTTCATAATTTAAAATTCAAAATTCAAAATTCTTGGTAATGGCAAAAGGTTGGTAATGCATCTTTTCATATACCTACTATATAAGTAGGTATTGTTAACAGTTGTTTTATTATCCCAACCCTCACACCCGAGATTTTATTTTATAAGAGTACAAGCTTCTTATAATTTTACAAAAAAAATAACAAACGCGAACAAATCATTGGAAGTTTAGTCCATAATCGCTTTTTTTTTAAAGTTTGATTTTTTGGTTTTGCAAGTAACATTGTAATAATTATGCAGCACATAATTTTTTTCTTTTGCTAATTTGCATTTTTATTTAATTATTTTAAATCACTTTTAAACACTTACAAACCAATCGACATTATTTGACAATTTACCTAATGCGCGTGGCGCATATTCAGTCGCTGAAAAAGTTAAAATTGTCAGGTTGTAGTTGCAAACAGGAAAGTATTACAACAAGTTTTCTATCATCCTAATTCGGCGCGCGCATTGCATTTTTAGGACTAAAAATTTCAGTCCTGAAAAATTTAGTGTAATGTAAAACAGCTCTAAGAACTTGAAAGCGGTGAAAGAGATCAAAAATATTTAAAACAAGATATGTTCTTTTTTTACGCAGAACACTTTTGACTTCTTCAATTTATTTTAGTTATAAAAATATTATAGAGTTATTATAAAAAAAAGTGAGTTGAGTCATACTGGAACTCTCATGGTAATAACTACACATTTTATAATTATAATTATTGCGTTATAATAAACTTAATTTAAAAAAAAATATTTATGGTTGTCTGGAGGGCTCCTCAAGTACCTGCCCCCCCCACCCATAGATGCGGAGGTATAATATTGTGTACCAAATTAGAAAAATTACACTGATATAAGTTTTCAATAAGTTAAAGGCAGCTACATACGAGTAATTTACATTTAAGAGCAAAATAGCCCGATGCAAAAATGAGGCATGGGAAAGAAAGTGTTTGGAAATATAGGAGGTACTCAATCGACATACAATTTTAACAATTGTCTGAGATAGAATAAAATACCAGAGCAATGGAAATAATCCCATATCATTTCTATCCACAAAAAATAATAGAGAAAGGACCTGAACAACTACATATCTCTCAGCATTAAAAGCACCTTTAGCAGACTGTACGGTAAAATCCTATCGGCCTTGCCAATGGAAGAACTGAACAAGCCTTTATAGACATACACAGAAAAAAAATGGTGTGTATTTAACGAAATTTCTCGTTAATGTTGGCACAGTTTTGGTCCGATGTAAATTTTGTTAATATTACTACAGCTACTTTGTTAATATCACTTATACATATTGTAGTATTTACGAATACATTTGTAATATTAACGAATAGATTTGTAATATTTACGAATAGATTGTACCATTACCAACCCAAATTTGGTAATATTTAGCGAATCGATTTCCTAAAAATCAATCACCTCTTGTAGCCATGGATAGTTTTTATAATCCATTTTATAATAATATGCGCTAAGAAATTCCGGGGACGGACCCCTAAGGGTGACCACTCCAAATAAATTTAAAAATTTCCTATAGCAAAGAGGAAGGTTTATATAGTATACTGATTTCACTGGAGATGATATACATAAAATTTCGAAAAAAATCAATTTGAAAAATACGGAAAAGTAGCATCGAGCATGCAGTACACCGCGGTCGATATGCATCGTTCGCCCGTGGTATAGGCTCCGCCCCACAGAAGTTATAAATATAAGTGGGGACAGGCAAGCGGTAGTCCATTTCGTTACGTACATTCGATGAGTAAACATGGTTCTTTTCAGAACCACAAATTTTTTAAGAATAAGGTCTCTAAATAAACAGAATAAACTATGGCTTGGCCAGAATTGGGCACAACAAAAAACCTAGCCTACGGCCCTCCGGGCCTCCGGCCGGTTTTTCATTGGTGGAGCCGCTCCGCGGCAGAGCTAAACATACGACAAGGCGCCACACATCAAGAACACCGGGATGAAGGCAACCGGGATCTTAAACCCCCAAAAAATCGCCTAAAAACAAAAAATTATCGATGTTACATGTAGTAGGAGCGTCGAGCTGCATCTGCCGCTCCGAAATATTCTAAGTGTTAGGGTATATCATATTGCGCGGACCGACCACAGAATGGCTGACGCGCCCCAGAATCTCGTTAATCCACCACTGAATTACATGAAAATTAGCAAACTTCAAAATCGATTTACTCAAAATTTTGATTATATCATCGCTTGTGAAAATTATGTCAGTATACTATATAAACCTTCCTCTTTGCAATAGGAAATTTTCAATTTATTTGGAGTGGTCACCCTTAGGGGTCCGCAGCCGAAATTCCATACAATTTTGGATGCAATTGGAAATTTTACGTACCTACATGAAAAATTTTAAAACGTGTATCAATAGTTTTAAGAAATGTGTTGAAAATAACTTTATGGTTATCAAAGAATACAATAATGTCAGTTATATTAGATATATTTATAAATGGTTGGATAGACTGATTCAAAGTTTTCAAATGCTTAATATTCGTCAATTTCTTGTGGGCAACTAAGCAAAGATGTAAACGAATTTTATGAATCTGCCATGGTATATTTGAAAGTTGTCTTGTTGCCAGTTCACTTACTGTTTACTTTCTTGACAGTTGGTGGTAATAACTAATAACGCACGAAGGGCCCAGAAAAACGTAGAATATCTACAATATATAAAAAAATTATTTTAACAAAATCAATTAAGCACTTATACGAATTAAATATACATACTTTATGATAAAAGAGGATTATTAAAGATCTCTATTTGTTTCTTCACCAAATTATTATGGTATCGGTAATGTAAACCAATTCAAACGAAGAATTACAATAATAAAGCAATTTGTTATGACTTCCAATTTAGTAGCGCCATCTGTTGATAACTGTTACGAAACTTCCGTTAATACAACGAATTGTCGTATATTATTCGTATATATTACGACGTCATTAGGTAAACTTTGAGTGGTAATATTAACGAATTATTAATCTAACATTAATAATATAATTACAAAACTGTCGTTAATAGAACAAATTTGCGTTTAACGAATGTTATTCGTAAAATATTACGGCGTACTTTGATAAAATTTGAGTGGTAATATTATATAACGAATTGAAATTAGTAACATTAACAAAGAACAATTTTACGACAAAGTCTAAAATTAATAATAATTACCACACTGTCGTTAATACTACGAATTTTGGTTTAAAGAACGTGATTCGTAGGCTTACGATTCGATTCCCAGGAACAAACTCTGGAAAGCACTGAAAGCACGTCAATCCACAACTGATTGATATTATCCGAGAAATGTATAAGGACAACAAATCACGTATTAGAAATGGAAAAGAGCTATCTCAGGCGTTTACCCCCACGAAAGGCTTAGGACAAGGGTGTAATCTCTCCCCACTGCTTTTCAATGCTTATTTAGAGATCGTACTAGATGAATGGAAAAGAAAAATGAAGAGCATGGGTTTACCCATAGGCGATTTATACCTTTCACACTAAATTTTGCCTATGACCAGGTAGTAAAATAGCACAGGATGCTTACGATTTAGAATTTATGAGAAGACTAAGCGACAACTGTGAAGAGTGGGGTTTGACAATAAATATTAGAAAAACGGAATACCTAGGGAGTAATAGCGTAGCAAGCTTTCAAATATTGAGTAATGATAAGAGCAGATAAATCAAGTACAACAGTTTAAATATTTAGGAACAGTCATAACAAGAGATGGTATGAATATAATATATAGAATAGAAAGCAGTCGGAGGGTGATAGGAGCTCTAAACTCGGTTTGGTGGAATAGATACGTCATACTAAAAACAGAAAATCACATAGGGAAAACAATGGTGGAGTCGGTGCTATGCTATGGAAGTGAAGCATGGGCTATTAGATGAGAAGATAATATGAGAAAAATTTAGAGGTTGTGAATAAGGCTTTAAGCTTCATTCACAACCTCTAAATTAAACTTAGAATTAGTACTTACAATTAAACGTAGAAGTTTGGCGCCATTAAACTCAATGCGGTTGTTCACAACCTCGAAATTAGTATTTAACTTAAAATTAAAATTAGTACGTAACTTAGAAGCTTGCAAGGTCCAAGCTTTTCTACGTAAATTAGTGGCAAAGTCGCTACTACGCACGCTTCGAAATCATTCAATTGACATTTGTGATTTTTAACCTAACATTTTTTTAACTTAATTACATTTAATATTCAAAATGTAACGCTAATGGATCGAAATGTTTTGTTGGGCAATACGATATAAAATCGGGCCCTTACAATAGTTTAGTTATATTAGTTATGTAGCAATAACAGCAATTTACTAGACCGAAATACTTAGTTCCAAACATTGACACTAGATGGAGTCACTCTAATTTGCACGTTAATTTAGGCATTGTGAATACTACCAAAACATTAATTTACGTTCAAATTTTAAGTAGTAATTTACGTACTAATTCTAAGTTTAATTTAGAGGTTGTGAATGAAGCTTAACTGTTACCCATATCGGCAAAATTTCCGATAGCAAAACAATACGCAAAACCACAAAACCCATTGTTAATTTAAAAATATGAATGGTGGTCACCTTTAGGCAAATCTACTAATTATTCACCAAACCCATCAAAACTTGAACAATATTGCTTGATTTAAGCACAATTACTTTAGGAAGTCACTGTTGGAAACTACGTTTGCCTCTTGAAATCATTAGCACCTCTTAACTATCAAAACTGCCAATAGTACAGATACATTAAAATTGGATAGAACGGTACCTTCAAAGGTTAATATTAAGTATACCAAAAAGGACCATTTTTGCGAGCGGATTAGAACATAAAATATTTCAAATTTCTCTTTATAGTAGGTACATATTTTATGCTTATTTATTAATGACTAAAGTATTCTTACTGTGCGTGTTCAGGGAAAGACCTTATTTCTCTATCAATAAGCCGTAAGCAATCTGCTGTTCACCTAATCGAAAATTGACATTGTTCATTCTTTAGAACCTACTGTGTTAAATTTTGACTTTTCATTATGAGTAGGGGATGGTTCATTGTAGGTAAAATAGTCTAAATCAAAATAGTCTACGGTAAATTGGTCTAGGTAAAAAAGTCTATGGAAAAAAAGTCTACGGGTAAGAAAGTCTAGGTAAAATGGCCTAGGTAAAATGGTCTAGGTAAAAAAGTCTATGGAAAAATGGTCTACGGCAAAATTCAAGGAAAGATTCCGGTGAGAATGGGCAAAATAATATTTAGCCGGTTATTTGCATATTTTACCCAAAATCTAGTGATATGCTGCATATTTTCGCTATATATTTACAATATTTAATGTGTACCATGAGCATGTGTACCATGCAGGCCCGACAAGAGGGGGGGTAGATAGTGATTACCACCGGGCCCGGAGTTTCTGAGGAGGCTAGGAGTTTCTGAGAACGCCCGGATTTCAACCGAAATCCTGAAATCTGGGAAAAGTTACAACAAACATGCATCTACCCCCGGGCCCCGATTTTCTCTCGACGGCCCTGTTACCATGTATTGCAAAAACTCCTTTATAATTTAATGAATTTAAATTTAACGATTTCTAAAGAAAGATTTGGACTTGGACTTGGAAAGATTTCCAAGTCTAAAACTCTATTACTCTACAGAATCAAGGTCTGGATTCTCGCTTGTATTTTCGTGTCAGAATGATATCACTGCATCATCATTATATGATGTGTATATTATAGTATTATAGTATGTAAGCGGTGTAATCGCAACTTTTTATTAAAAAGTTATCCAAGGAATCTTACCTTGAATTTTGCCGTAGACTATTTTGGGCGGAGGTAAATGTGCCACCAAATGTACCTGACCAGAAAAGGGTACCGGTAAATGTGCCACCGACCAAAAGGGTTCTTTAAATAAACACAGGTATTTGTGCCACTAACAGTGAAAAAATTAAATTTTTTTTGCCTTCGAATTTTGGGGTGTGCATTCGATAAGGCTGTAGGCCAGCTCGGCAAATGGTCAGATATTTAATCCGGGTCCAAATTTTCTACCTGGAAATACATAGACCAACTCGGCAAAATAATAAATTTTGGCTTGGCCAGAACTGCGAGCATCAAAAAACCTACCCTCCGATGCTCCGCATCTCCGGGCGGTTTTTCGTGCTCCGAGCCGCTACGCGGCGGGTGCTAAACATACGAGAGGCGCGACAGATCAAGGAAACCGGGATAAATGCAACCGGGATGTGAGAGACCCTCGAAATAGCATTAAAAAGTATAGTTGCGCTATGGGGCAGTAAACTTTTACGTTTCACCCCCAAAAAATCGTGTAAAATCAAAAAATAATCGATGTTACATGTAGGAGATGCATCAGGTAGATGCCGTTTTCTCCGGTGGCACAAATACCTGTGTACTTTTAATATCCTAAATTCGTAGCAGGTAGAATAACATTACTGGTGGCACATTTACCTCCGCCCGACTATTTTACCTATACTTTTTTACCTAGACCATTTTACCTAGACTATTTTACCTAGACTTTATTACCCGTAGACTTTTTTTCCGTAGACCTTTTTTCCTGGACCAATTTACCGTAGACTATTTTGATTTAGACCATTCTACCGATTACCGAATGAATATGGCCCACCTGAAAAGGTTTGAACTGAAATGTGATCTTAAAAAATGCATATATTTTAGAAATAAGACAAATAATGCAGCCACTTATTCAATCAATTTGATTACATAGTTATTTAAATTAGTTTTATTATACAGTAATTTTGCAATAGCGATAATATGTCCACCAACTCAATGGGTAATTATTGCGACACACTTGTTAACGAAAAGGAAAAATTTTAATCTCGTTTAAAAATTCCCAGATGTGTCACAATATTTACATCCTAATAAAGTAAAAGTGTAGTGCATAAACAGTTTGTGGTAAAATCATTTAAAAAATAATCTTGATGTCAATGTCGTGGGAGTTCCGGCTGGTATACCTTTAAGTATAAATAAATAAGTAGGTTGAAATAAATTGAAAATAATCTCCTTATCGTGATTTACGATTGGTACAGTTTACTAATAGTACTTAATATGTATGTACTTTCTGTAGGACTACCGATTAAATTGAGTTTTGGTGTAATCTTTTGATTTAGTGTTTTCTTTTAAATTCTTAAACCTTAACGCTGGCTTAAAATCGTATAAATGCTTTTTGTGATTTTTACGTCCTGTGATAAGTATAAATGATATGAGACATTATTAGATAAATCTTAAATGCTGTTCACATAGAGATTACCTACTTGCATTGCATTGTAAATTAGAAGATTGCAAGAACCAATAAAATGGAAGTATAATCTTCTATACTTAAACTTGATTGGTTCTTGCAAGTTTCGACCTTACAATAATCTACTGTACGATAAATGCAAAAAAAATTCAATATAACTCAAGAAAACCCCGAATGTAATGGCGAAGTAATGATTTGTATATTATATGAATTTCAAGTTTTAAAATTTTTATATTCTATTTCAAGAGCAAGTTTACGATTTAATTTTAAAGTGCATATTTAGGGATTTTTAATAAACTATGATATTACCTATAAAAATCTAACGTCTGGTGATTAATAGGAATCGCAAAAATTTGAATGATACTATTATTGTTTATAATTATGACTATTTTAGTCTGAAACATGTGCCTACCTGTTAAAAGATTAAGAAAACATTTACCTACCTGGTATTTAGAACTGTCGATACCCATCATTTACTACGAACAGTCCAAAAATTTGTCAGTCTTTTTGCAGTTACAAAGTTATTTCTAGCAGTGTTTACATTTTTTATAAAAATTGGTAAGAATATTTTAATATATTTGTTTATTATTAATAATTTATGTATTCAATTTAAAATAATTACATAAATGATGAGATATCGCAGAAATATTTAATGGTTCTGAACCAAACGACATTTTTAAAATTTTTTTTGTATCGTTACTCGTTTTTTTTTTTATTCCAAAGAGTTCGTCCCAGTTAACCGAATCTATACATTTTTTACAATAAGAGAGATCCCATATAGATTTTCCGATTTAATTTTGGAAAATTTTTGTGGAACTATAAAAACTCATTAAAAAGTCCAAATGATAACTAAGATTTTCTTATTTACAATCTCGACTATTAAAATGATTGTTTACCACTATAAAAAGTAGTATAAGTATTATTTGAATAACTTGTTAACACAGTTATAATTATAATTTAATTATTTCATAATGAATCGATTTATGGTGAATTAGCGTTTATAGAAATGGAAAATATTTATAACAAAGTGATTTAATTGCAATAATTTTCGTTTATACTTATTTTATTTACAAATAATGCATAAGGGTACGTTTATGTTGGAGCTGCGATAAACGATAAGAGCAGCGATGAGAGCAGCGATGAGAGCAGCGATAAGAGCAGCGACAAGAGCAGCGCAAAATTCATTTCTATGATATGCAGTTTATATAGGAGCTTCGACAATAGACGTTTATGTTGGAGCTGCGATAAATGATGAGAGCAGCGATGAGAGCAGCGACAAGAGCAGCGCAAAATTCATTTCTATGATATGCAGTTTATAGTGGAGCTTCGACAATAGCGACGATCTCTGCTTTGTAGGTGATGTTTAATTTATTATCTAAATCAAACCAATTAATTAAAAATATTTTGTTTAAAAATGAGTGATTCTGAAGAAGAAATACTTTTAACTTCAAATGCCGTAAAGTATTATATTGTTGAAAGTGCTAATAAAAAGCGCAAATGCTCTGCGCACCCTATAAATACCCAAAGGTACATGTTTGGAGAATATCATCATCTTTGCAAACAATTAAGGCAACACCCTGCAAAATTTATGGAATATATGAGAATGAGAATAGATACCTTTGATTACATACTTTCGCACATCTCTGATGGGATTGAAAAAAGATGGAGAAATTGTCATAGTAGACCAATTTTATCCGAAAAGCGGCTAATCACACCTGATAAAAGCAAAGAAAATAGGCAGTACAATTAGCGCCGCTCTTATCGTTGCTCGGCTGCCAAGCGTGTTTCAACGCATCGCTCCAATATAAACACCTGCATATAAAATAATGACATCATTTTCTTTGCTTCGCTAGTATCGTCGCTCTTATCGTTTATCGCAGCTCCAACATAAACGTACCCTACTCGTTGCTCTGCTGCCAAGCGTTGCTCAACGCTTCGCTCCAATATAAACACCTGCATATAAAATAATGACATCATTTTCTTTGCTTCGCTAGTATCGTCGCTCTTATCGTTTATCGCAGCTCCAACATAAACGTACCCTTAGGCGGATTGTAAACACCCATTTACTGGGAAGCAACAAAATCTCAATCCTATATTTATTTGTCTCATTTAAACAATTAGTAATAATTTTTGTTTATCAACAGATTTTTGAAACAGTTCATTCACATTTTAGAAACAAAGGATTACTTTTCGACAGGAAAAGGTAATAGACGAGCAAGGACTTATAATTAATTATTGTTTTGTCTTTCTTATCTTTGGTCTTGGTTTTAAATAAATAATTTTTTGTATTTTAACAAATTAATGCTTAGCGAAACTTAACTATAAGCTACTGGTTCTATCAGATCAGATAACCCCAGTAACTGAGAAAAAAAACTTAAAAAGAAAAATAATTAAAATTGAATAATTTACCACAATTATGTTTCCTTTTATTCAGTCGTAAACTTTCCTTTGGTGGTCATCGAACAACGAAAGTTAATTGTTGTGAAATATTACTACAATAAAAGTAAAATTCTAATTAATGTGACCCAACAATCCCATTTAGTATAAAGTAGTTTTTAATTAAGTACGTGAATGTTAATTTCACCGGTAAGTAATGAATTGGACGTATACATATTATTATTAACATTTTAACATATAGAATAATTTGTTAATTGCCCTAATGAAAAAGTGAGACTTGAAAATTTTTTGTAGCCGGAATATAAAATATTAATATTTTCGCATAATTTTATATTTATACCTAATATTGAACTTAATAATTGCATTCTGACATAGAACCATTACGTCTAATTGAAATTTTTATATCAAATTATTTTGTAAAACCTACTTAAAAAGCAATTTACAAGTAATCAAGTAGTAATTTCGTACGCACCTATTGCAAAGCAATTTTATTAATTGTTAAATATCTTAAACAATATTATTGAATTTTGCATTTTCTGACTTAATGTTATTTTGTAGGTTTTCCATTTCCACATTATTATTGTGATAACTAATGGCTGTGCAAGAAAGAAATAAAGAAAAATATTATGGTAAGTACTAGATACATACTATGTTTTTAAATTTTGCTTTGATAAAACTAAAGATAACAGATTTGTTTGATTATAATTATACGTATAATTGGCGGAATAGTTTCCAAATGAATAAGTTGGAAATTATTAAGTATAAAGGAATTTTAAAATTACCTAGTGGAATTTCAACTCTTTTTGGACACTTCATACTTCCCAATGGATTAACCCTACAATTAAACGATTAAACGTGGAATACGAAGAACCATGACTTAAATAAAATCTTAACATAATGTATTCAAATTTGCAATCAGCCAAGTGAAGGGTTTATAACAATTTGAATAAGAATTACTTTAAATAAAGTAATTAAAAATAAAAATAAAGTAACCGTTATGGTTTTCTTTATTTATCAAAAATAAACTATCAAACTTATTGCATTTTTACGTTATTATAATAAATTATCTTCTTTGTTTAAACAACACATCATGAAGGTATGTTATGTTATTATAATTATTATCATCGTCACAAGAGCTGGAGTATTACTCATTACTAAAAAGTGAGCTTAGTTTCACTTTTGGTTTAATGTTTAGTAAACATTCACATACTTTTTAGTAAGAATCATACTTAAACTTTCGTGATTATGACTCTCAGGACGTTTTGTTGTTGTTTTATCTAAAAAAAAAACATGATAAAATAAAACATTGTCAAACAAAATGTTTTGTTTCGTCTTAAAGCGTTTTGTTTTGTCTTAAAACGTTTTGTTTATCATGCTTTTAGATAAAACAAAATGATTTTTAATTCGAGAAAATCATCCAGTTTTGTTAAAAGTTACCTAACTTTGTCTCGCAACGTTTTTGCTTGATCAGTCTGCGAACAGCCTTAGCTGAGTTACAGGGCGGAACTTTTGTATCCGTTTATATGACATATTGAAAAGATCCTAATTTTAACAAAGAGTTGGGTACACATCGTCCCCTCTTCACCACGAATTGTTTAATAAAATTCTATTCTATTCCCGTCGTTTGAGCTTTAAAGGTTCCTTCTTCTTCTTCAACCGTTCTCTGTCCACTCCTGAACGTTAGCCTCTCCTCTTCAGGTGAGTTTATGCACGACGGATACGGAGACGGATGCACAAGCTCGAACAAAATTGGTGTTTGTTTCATGCTGCAAATTATCCTATGTCGGTCATCCAATGGGGAGGGTATTGTTGTAATTTGACAAATGTAAGTCGTTGTTAGTTTGGTTACTACAAATAGAATTATGTAGAATTGTGTTGTCCGTACTGTAAAGACAGACGTACATGACAGACTGAAACCCTTTTTAATGCCGCAAATGACCGAATAACAGGCAGGCTTTATTCCAGGAAAAGGCACGAGAGAACAGATTTTAAACGTGAGACAACTAATTGAGAAAGCTACGGAATTCAACGTTCCCACGATCCTTTGCTTTGTGGATTATTCTAAAGCCTTCGACAAGGTGTAATGGAATCAACTATGGGAAATACTTCAGGAAATGGGCATGCTTGAACATCTTGTGGCATTGATGGAGTTATTATAGAAGTGATTTACCAGCAATTCTAAGTCGTTGATGAAGTCAACAATTGTGTGACGCAGTTCCGTTTAACCTCGTCACAAATACTGAATGAGATGGCTAAACCCTTTTGTAGTAGAAATCTAAAAGTCAGTTTTGGGGCTCCAACGCCGTGGAGCAGCATCCCTTACTTTTATCTTTGAACATTCCGTCGTGAAGAACAAACATGGCATTCCTTAATCGCGAACCCGGGCTGACTGATGATTTCACCTGAATGATGGCGTCTTCTCGTCGAAATGGTTGAAACCATGACCTGAAAAACAAAGCCCAAGGTCGCAGTTGCAGTTTAAGTTCTAGAACAAAACACGAGTTTCAATTGATGAGGAATAGAAGCAATCTGTTCGAATTACCTGATGCTATTTCTATTTAATAGCCGCTTTACATCTATACCTATGTTTTCACACAGGACTTCTCATAAGAGAAAACATACGATTTCTCTCTCGGTTGGCTAAACTGTATGTTTTTCAAGATTTGTCTTCAAATCGTTATGAGTTTACATAAGAGTTCTTATAAGAGTTTGTTTTGGTTTTGAGTGAAGTTAACCCTACTTTTTAAAGTCATTATTTGTAACGATGAATAATATTAACAATTATTTAAATAACAATTTTATGCTACAAAATTATATTTATAGTAATATAAAACACAGCACAATAATACCTAACCTTTCTTTTTTCAACTTTGACAACTATCTTCGTCGACCTTCGTATATGTACGCCACCTTTCGTTCGTATGTTCTGTGTTTTCTCATGGTATAATAACTTTAGAGGTAGGATATCAAGGCGCGCTAAACACGTTCAAGTTCGCGCAGTGACGTCACACGTGACCAGGTTAAAAGAATACTTATGACAGGAACGTATATAAATGAAATTAGAATTAATAAAATAATCAAAGTTTTTAATTTTATTTTCAACAGAATATTAAAAAATATTAATTAAAAATATTTTTTAATAAAAAAAAATTAATAAAGTAATAAATAACAATTAAAATTGTAACTATGACAGAATACATCCATAATAATTGCTTTATATTAATCAGCTACTGAGTATGAATAACTTGCATTCTCTTGAAAATCGGAGGTTTGTAACATCTGTATTGTTTTTACAAAATTCTTGGCAACAAAATAATACAATTATCTATTAATTAGGCTCAATAATTGATGGCATATAAAAAATCAACAATCTTAAATAAGTTTTTATTAACAGTCACTATAAATAACAAATAAATAAGTTTTATTAGCTGGAATAATTGTTCAAAATTCCTGGTGATATGGAGATGTTTTTAACCCAACTCTTTAATGTCGAAACAGCTGGATAGGGAAATCCTTTTTTTAAGTGAAGTCTGTAGGAACGAGGACCAGCAGAATAAATTATGATAGCTCTAGAAATGTCATCAACGGTCCATTTTAGTTTACCAACACCAGAAAATTTCAGCTGTTGTGCAGGAGTTAACAATTTATTCAATAAAGTTTCTTTCTTCTTCAAAACCTCTACTTCACTTTCTAAGGTAGCTATTCTCAACTTTAAAGCAGTAGTTAATCTTGTTCTGTATTATCAGTATTCACACTGAAATAAAATGCAGATATAATTTTTTTATAACAGTTCCTGTTGCATTGTAAATACTACTTGACTAAGAATTACATATAATATAGTTAGTTAAACTCACCTAACATCACACGTTTTCATAAAACTGTTTTTCAAGACGATTTTTGCGTTCATCGGTTTTTGTAGATGTCGAATTTGAACTTTTTCTTGGCAGATGTTGACTAGGTATCGAAGAAGGTTTTAACTTTAAACGAAAGAAACTTTCAGGTAAGTTCAACAATTCGTCCTTCAAATTTCTCTCAAAATCGTCATTATTAAAATGTATCGAACAAATCCTTGAATTGTCAATATTAAATTTATCACACCGATAACACAAATGAATCCATTTTAACCTTAATTCATGATTGTTACGAGGAAAACAGAAAAAAGCAATTGTTCTCACAAATAATTTACTTTTGTTACCGAATTTGCAACCGAACACTGCACACCTCATTTTTACAGTTATAAATAATATAAACTGTAACGAAAAACACTCAAAAATAATTTGGAAAAACACACAAAACGTTGACGTCCAACGTCAACGCATGATCATATGGTCACGAATGACGTCGGTAACTCCGCCTACCTTGCGCAGAACTATTTTGATATCCTACCTTGAAAGTTATTATACCATGGTGTTTTCTCATAGCGGAATAGACGACGTTCTATTCCGAAAGAGTACCTATGTTTTGCTATGTTTTAACGTATGTTTTTGCTTATGAGTGATCGGCTATGAGAAAACATATAGTGTAAACACAAAAATATTTCTCATATGAGAAGTCCTGTGTGAAAACATATAGATGTAAAGCGGCTTTAAACAACGAAATGGTGCGTTATTTGATGGAACAATTTTAGTTTCTCACATGAGAATTAGTCCAAAGGAAAACTCAATTATTCCTCTATCACGAATATTCCCGCTTTGCGCAAAATTTTGGAAAATTTGGATTTGGGTAAAATCGTATGATCGCCACCAATTGTTAATTTCTATTGTATACTGTGTGGACAAATTTGTACATACTATTTTGTAATTATATTATTCTTTTTCTATACTAAAAAAAAACTATTTTAATTAATATTAGCAACTCTAAAATTCTGGCGCTACTTGCTCGGAGCGATGTTTTTTATGATGCGATGTAAAATTACACAATATTTAAAATTTGAGATTCAACTGGTGGGAATAGAAGCTCATTGAAGCTCAAACGGTTAATATTAATATTGTTAAAATATCACGATTGGGGGGGAGGGGGGGGTGCTAGCATATCTACAGCCTCTCCAAAAATTGTTGTAAACGTTTGAATTTTTATTAAAAACCTTGAGAGTTCAAATGATGAGAATAAAAGCTCATTAAAGCTCAAACGATTGACACTAATTTTATTAAAAATTTTCGACGAGGCGGGGGGGGGGAGAACTGGCGGTTTTACAGCCACCCCCAAAGTTTCTGCGAATAACTTCGCGATGCGTGTGGTTCAAATTACTTGAATGGAAGGTCATTGAAGCTTAAATTTTATCAAAGAATTAAGTGGGGGGGGGGAGCGAAATGTATCTCAGACAGTTAGAATTTTAACTGTTCGTATAGAATGGGACGTTGAGACAATAATGTTTTCTTGCACTTCGTGCATGTATAATTATTATTTATTACTATAGTAACCTTAGGTGCCTATTATGTTTTGTTTGATTCTATAATTTTGACGTTTTCGTTAAATTATATTAGATTATTAAATAATTTGATTTAAAAGTGTTATAAGAATGCCAGAAGAGGAACCCTATTATGGTATGAAATTTTAATCAATTTTAATATTTTTAATAATTGAAAACTTAAGCTGAAACCTGACTTATTATCTATTATCTATTATCTACCTATTATCTGCATGTTCTATTTAAATCAATGGGAAATTTTGGGGTTGTATCTCGTATTTCATTGAATTCTCAGACCATTCTGTGGTCGACGACATTCGTACGGAATCGCAATAATTTGTAATTGGGATTTTGGTTATGGTAATGGTATCTGTTCTTAGTGCACATTACACGGGGCGTTCGGCTGCATGCAATTTCTGCGTAGAGACGAGTTCATAGTATTGCGCTTTGCGTATACCGTTCTGCACAGAAATTGCTGCAGCCGAAGGCCCCGTGTATTGTGCACTTAAGTCTGAAATGTTTTAATCGATTCAACGGATCTTTATGATGCAGTTCAGGCTGCATTGTGAGGTTGAACACATTGGTCACATAATATGACCTACAGTTTAACGTGGAATATAACTTGCTGTTTAAGGAAGGTCAGAAATGGGCATAATACTTAACAGAACTTGTTCTTTTAGCAAAGAGCATGGTATTTATTTACAAGAAGACATTGTAGATGTATTTCCTATGAACCATCAACTACAATAAAGTATTAATTAGTACACCTACACTATTACAAAATTATTTGTTCATTACTACAAGGACCTTTAATTCTATTTTTTGTTACAGGAGAAAAGATTGCCTATGATGCAGGCTTTAAGGGTCCACGCAGCGTGAATCGGTCTTGTACAGATGTAGTTTTCTTAGCCTTGTTCTTAGTTTATATTGGATTATGGTTAGGGGTGGCAATTTATGGTAAGATGAAATGATTACCATTTTAGCAATATTTAGGAATATTTATTAATATAAAAATGTTACTTACAGCGTTTCGTAATGGCGATATAAATAAAATGGTAGCTCCTAGAAGTTCGTTTCAACATCGATGTGGTTATGATGCGGACGTTATCAACAAACCATACTTGATGTTTTTTGATCTCTCTAAATGTTTTAAGCCAATACCTGCTACTGGATGTAATACACCTCAAGTATGTAAATTAATTAATTTATACATTATTTGATAACGTAACTTACCATTAATGTGCATAGGTATGTGTTGAAAAATGTCCCGACAAACCGTTTTTATGGGATTCAGTGAACAGATCATCTTTTAATCCAAACGATTTAATATGTCAAGAACACATAAATGTTCCAAAAAGTATAAATGAAGCAGAAGTTAGAATACAAAATGGAGAGTGCGCTCGATATTATTTACCAAGTAAAGCAGGTTAGTGTCCATATTATTTTCTTAAAAGCATAAGTAATTAAGAGTGTTTGCAACATTCATAGTTTTTATTTTCGCAAATTTTGAGGAATGCAGCATTAATATTGTTTGTTTGTTTTTGTGCAGTGTTAGGTATGTGTCTGGGTAGTGGAAGGTCTTTCACTCCAAAAGAAATGCACGTTATTACATTAATACAAAATCGTTTTAATTTAACCAGCGAATCATCACAGGTTGTTTTGGATTCCATCGAAAGGGAATTTACGCTAAACGAATATTTTTTGCAGGTATAAATACGGAATTCAAAATTGTTCACTTTTTAGTTAGGTTTCAGTTATTTAGATATTTCTTATTTTTAGTGGTGTGTGTGGGAATTAGTTTACTTTGACATTGAAAAAATTTGTGAGAATTTAAAACGCTAATGGAGGCGTCAATTTACAAGTTTACAAAATATGCGGGCGTCTTATTTTCACAAAAACTGAAAGATGTAAAAAAAATTGTTAAGGATAAAAATGCCCACAAATTGAATATTTATTTATTTGGTTAATAATTTTTCACAGTTTTAATTAGTTCTCAAAATATTTCGCTCAATTTAGTTCTATAATTTAAAAAAAACTTGCGTTTCAATTAGAAAATTAAGCTTGTCCCTTTATATTATAATTAATACTTACCATAGATTACCCAGTTTTACATAGTAGGGTGGAATATACCTAGTGTTTCTGTGAAATTAATAGATAGTAATACAAAGATTTTGCGATTTATGTTCTAAAATTTGGAACACAAATATGTGAAAGGTCACCACAAGTGAGTCAATATGAATATTTTCACATGCTTAACACGGAATAGTAGGTTCTAATTTAGATATATTTGAGGTTCACTACATTTTTGATAATCATAATTAATTATAATATGACATCGGAAGTGAGATTTAAAATGGCTTTGCAGTAATCCAAATTCAATTATATACTTTTGCTATTTTCCAGTACTTATGCGGTGCCTTCCATTTGATAACGCGATTGAACAATATGCTCCAATAAATAATCGTTTTAATCATGCATTGACTACTGATTTACTGAAAAATTATTTTAGAGCCGCGAGTGACGACGAAGAGGTAGAGTTTGTTTATACAATTTTAATTTTATGCGTTTTTTTTGTAATGCATATAAGCTTTAAATGAAATTTGTGCTTTTTTATTTTGCAACATTATAATAAGTAATAATCGCATGCTTGAATTTTCTTAATGAGACCTAATAAAATGAGACTCCTAATAAAAAAATACTTGGTTTGAAAGTTTAATAAAATATGGCATGATTTAGGTTTGAAAAGGTCGACTTGCTAAACGGTTGCTAAATATACAGCCGCACAGAAACCATTTTGAGCTTTTTTAAGCGTTTCCTTAAACGTTGTTTGGCTGGCAAATATTAAAAAATGTCTTTAGTTTATTAAATTTTTATCCGCCTGACAAGCTAAAAAAGCTTCAAGATGCTCAGAACGCTTTCTGTGCGGCCGTAGGCTAATGTAACTGCTATGTAAATAAATTAAGTCGATACCCATAATACTTTTTGAGTTATGAGATTATAAACTGACAAACAAACATATTGCATGACAATCGCAACTCCTTCAATTTTAGTTCGGATATCATTAGGAATTGTTAATAGCAGCCCAGTAATTTTCCCTGAATTATAGCCCAAACTTTATGTAACAGGCTAATTTCTGGTTTTTTATCCTACAGCCTCTTTTCGACCGAAGATGAGAATATTTTAAATTCTCGCGTCTCAAATTATTAAAGAAATAAAGGACTTTGGGGAAAAGATTTAATGTTTCAATTAATTCGTTAAATTACATGATCTTGGTTTTCGAACAAATTTTTCATTTTGTTAAGGTTATCTCAGGTTCTCAAGATTAGAATAAAATAAATTTCTAATAAATTTTTGTATTATAGTTCACCTTTTCTTGTTAATTTATAAGATATTTTTTAATTGGGCATAGGTATTTTAATATTTTAAATATGAACCAACGTTTCGGGCCGTTTACATGTGGTCCATTTTTAAGGCTAAAAATTAATTAATTATTATAATATAATTTTATAAATTGTAGCGCTTTTTATGAAATTAGTTGACAATGTCAATTTAATCAATTGTTATTAATTACGTAATAGTTTTTATTTAGATGATGTCAACAAATGACCAGAGAATTAATTTTAGGTAAAGTACGAAGAGAACTAATAACAGTAAACAATGCCTATAAAACTAAGCAATAATTCAAAATTAAGTTTTCAAATTTGCTTTCATATTTATCAATAAAGAAACTGTTATGCAATCCATTGATTTGTATTGGTTAGTACAAAAAGCTATGGACCAATTTTTGTGAGACACCATACATTAATTGCATACTTTAAAATGAATCGGAAAATCATTTCCCACCTAATTGTCCTTGCGTCGAATTGGTCTCGCGCCAAATCGGGTCACTCCAAATTGGGTTCCCGCCGAATAAGGTCGCGTCGAAATGGGATCGCGGCGAATTAGTCTCGCGCCTAAACGGCGGCGTCGAATCGGGTGTACGCCAAACTGGCTACGCCGAACGGGCTACGCCGAACCGGCTGCGCCGAGAAGTCCTAGACCCCTATGTGACGGTACCGCTTCATAGGAAACCAAAGCTTTAGTCAGTTTTACTTATGAAGCGCACACTGAAATTGCCCGGAACTTGGATAGATTATTTCTAATGATTATAAAATATATGTAGCTATATTATTATACCACGGTAGAATATCATTTTTGAAAAGTGAAATTTTAAAATTACTGGGCTATTTATTGGATAATAATAATTATAACTGTGAGTCTATTTATAAACATTCTCGGTCTATCTACATATAAAAACTAAATTCAGTATCATGCCTGTTGTATTTTATTAATTTTAAGTTTAAAATGCTTCGTTGTAATCAGTTTTTTTATAATTTAGAGCTTTGCATGTACCTACCTACTTACTACTTAGGCCGGAGTCTCACTGTATCACTTCCTACTATTAAATAAAATTTGAACTAATTCAATTGGTTCAAACCGAGTTCAAAGACTTACCCACCCACAAATCAGCAACTTCCATTAGTTAATATTTTATTTGGTGATAGGAAGTGGTGCAGTGAGACTCCGGCCTTATACATATAAACAATTTCTACTGTAAATAAATCGTCGGTTTAGAGGTAAAACTCGGCAAGTAACAAATTTAAGTTTTAGTGTAATTAACGATTTACTTGTATTGAATTATTGTATTGTAAAGTACAAGTAAATCGTCAATTACTCTTAAAAATAAATATGTTAATTACTGAGTTTTATCTCTAAACCGACGAAATTTTCCTTCCAGATCAAAATTTTATTCTAATTTTTAGAGTTTAAAAAAAGTAGTTGAAGATTTCTCGAACTGTTGGAAAGAACTTGTATTATATGGTATAATCTCACTATTTCTGACACTCTTTGTTATATTTATGTTGAAGTGGTTTGCCGGAATTATCACTTGGGGTTGCATTATCACTGCACTCGCTTTGACTGCGTTCGGTGAGTTTGTTTCTTGTAAGCCTATTAAATAGAAGTTTTAAATTATTTTTTCAATAGGAATTTATTATTGTGTAAAACAATACGTAAATTATCCAACTAGTCCCGCCGAAAGTGATATGTCTAAAAATGCTTGGCTAGCTTTGACGATACTCTGTGCTATTTCAACTGGTGTAGGGTTATTAATAGTTATATTTTTAAGAAAAAAAATTTTGCTAGCCATAGCGATCTTTGAAGAAACCAGCAAGTAGGTTAATTATATTTTTTAAACTTCAATAACGTTTCATATTTTTAGATCGGTTTTATCAAATATAATGTCTCTATTTTTTCCATTGTTCCCTTGGTTACTTCAGTTGGTTGTTTTAACTTTTGCCGTGTACGTCGCTCTCTATATTGTAGCTATCGTGGAGAGCGAACATCGATTTTATGCTTCACCATCTTCAGCCTGTAAATGTACTGGCGAAGCGGCAAATTACAAGGTACGTGATCTTATTTTGGATTTTCAAATTGGTTAATAATTTTGTTTGTTTAGGACGGCTCAGTTTGCATTCCTAAAATTTTTGACAGCCTATGTAAAGAAGATGGTAAAAAGTGCAGAACTTCAGGTTGTGCTCCCAAGTATAACGTGAATTATTTGCACGGTAAGTGATGCTTTGTTCCTTTCTAACAACCACCCTTGTAACACTTCTTTTAGCCATCAACGGTTTTGGATTTTTATGGCTCACCTTTTTTTTGGTCGCCTTTGGAGAAATGGTATTGGCAGGAACTTTTGCAACGTGGTATTTCACATTTAATAAAAGAGATGTGCCATTTTTTGGGGTGCTTGATTCTATGATAATAACAGCGAGGTTTAATTTGCTAAGTATTTTTATTACAAAGTCTTATTAAAAACTTTTAGATATCATATAGGAACTTTAGCTTTTGGATCACTTATAGTGGCAATAGTTAGAGCAATACGTATAATATTGGAATACCTTGAGAAACAGGTACAAGAAGGTGGTGAAAGTACTGTAGGTATGCAAATGTTCTTATGCATCATAAAATGTTGCATGACTTGCTTGGAGAACATTATTAAATTTATCAACAGGAATGCGTACATTATGTGTGCAATTCATGGAACAAACTTTTGTGTTAGTGCTAAAAACGCCTTTTTCTTAATTATGCGGAATCTTCTTCAAGTGATGGTAATTCTTAAAGTATGAGTTTCATATTATTTAAAACGGTAGTATTTTTAAAATTATGTGATTTTAGGTCACTAGCTTTTTAATATTGGTAAACGAATTATTAATTTCTCTTCTTGTTATGACCATGGCATATTTTATATCGTTTCGGGACACCACTGGCTTTAATTATAATTGGCTGCCTATTGTAATTGTTGGACTCATTGCATTTCTAGTTGCAACAGTTTTTTTCACCGTCTTTGCTATGGGAGTTGATACATTATTTATATGTTTCCGTAAGTACCTATAGATAGCATTTAAAATACAAAACTTTGATCATAATATTATAGTGGAAGATTTGGAACGAAACGATGGATCTGCACAAAAACCGTACTATATGTCTAAAAATTTAATGAAAGTATTTGACGCGAAAAACGAATAACAGCATGAAAATATTAGGCCCCATTCCGTAAAATTTTGTTTCGAAAAATAATAGATAATCTAGCGGTAAACGAACGTAACCGTTTGGATACAGAAATAGGGCCTAATATTCTGTAAGTGTTAGTAAACAGTTGTTGCCTAAATGCCAAATATATGTATTTTATATATGTTTAATTTTATTTTAATAAAATTTGTGATACCTTTCTGTATTGTGTGATAGTTTTTTTAAATAAACCCATCATGAAAATGCAAAAATATCTTTAAAATACACTAATAAATAATAAATAGTCTATCAAGCAAGAAATATTTTTAGTTTGCAAACAATATGGGCAAGTTGAAATTTGGCAGACATGCATATTTGAGTGTCCTAATGAACCCCTAAAATCCCATGCCAGGGTCTCTTCCAATTGGGAGCTCAATTCCCCGACGCGGTTTTCGGCTATAGCTCGCTTATAATCGCATGATACAGCACAAGGATAAGGACGATATTGTCCGAATCCGCGTTGCTGTTGCGGTGATTATTCCGTGAAGAAACGCCACGACTTAAAAGCACATCACATACGAAAACCGACATTTCAAACGCCATTTTTAATGTCGAAAATTGTGAAACAAATTGACCATATCGCATCACAATCATTGCAAAAAAAAATCAAACAAAAAATTTCGTAAGTACAGAAAAAAATTTAAGCATAACGCTCTAAATTTGTAATATAAAAATTTTAAAAAAAAAACAAAAACCGACTTCAAAAAAAAGCAATACAAAAAAATTGCACTAAAAAGTAAAAAATAATTAGAAGTTATTAGAAGAAGATTTAACAGAAATTAGAAGTATATTTTTACAGTGCTGAGCATAAAAATTAATGTATTACGTCAATAATATACAATTATTGTTATTTTTGGAGTCGGTGCCAGCCAAGGTTAACAAACGTGTATTAACGAAGTAGCGGAGTACCAGTAGGTATACATTTTATATCACTTTGACTGCAAAGAGTTTCACAGTCGACAAGATCGCAGGCGCTTGGCGTTAAACAACACGACATCGGTATTGCTACATTATCGTATTAATGTGATTTCAAATACATTTTGTAAATTTCTTAACAGCTTGGCTGGCACCGACTCCAAAAATAACAATAATTGTATATTATTGACGTAATACATTAATTTTTATGCTCAGCACTGTAAAAATATACTTCTAATTTCTGTTAAATCTTCTTCTAATAACTTCTAATTATTTTTTACTTTTTGGTGCAATTTTTTTGTATTGCTTTTTTTTGAAGTCGGTTTTTGTTTTTTTTTAAATTTTTTTATTTCTTGCTTTTTAGTGAATCTTGCGTTCTTTAACTGATTTATCGAAAGCGAATATGGGTAGACCTACTAAACGCGCTGCCCATATGCGACAGCGCCGTTCAAATGAGACAAGCGAAGAAAGGGCGAAACGCCTATCTCAAAGTTGAAAATGCGGGCTTACAACAAATATTTTATAATTGACAATACGGGAAACGGAATACGGGAAAAATTATTGGCGACAAGATTTACAGCGCATCTACCGGCCTGAATTGTCAATTAACACGTACAAATTGATCCAAATATAAATTATAAAGTTGTATTGGTTTTCTGTACTTTTTTATTATTTTATATTAAAATAAAATTAAAAACTTTGAAAATTATTTATTTAAAATATATAGAACAATTTTTGAATACGGGCCGTTCCAGCCTAACGGCGTTCCCGGCCGTTGTTGCGCTCGGCAGCGGCCCCCTGTTCTGGAGCAATTTGGCCCGCAAATCGTATGGCGGGTCAATATTGCGCCGTTCCACACGGCCGTAGTGGCGTCGGCGTCGCCTTCCCCTCCATCGATTGCCCCGATCAGTTCCAGCGGGCTTGGGGTCAGCGACGGCGGGGGTGCCATCGGACTGGGAAACCGTCGAGGTTTCGTCGGACTGGTTAACGGCCGGGGTGCTGTCGGACTGGCTCTCGTGGAGGCATTCGATTTCGCTAGACATTTTTATTGTAATTCTAAAATAAAATAAGAAAAATTATAATGAACAGTTTAACGATTACACATAATAATCTGACTAAAAGGTAGTTGTTCAGTTTGGGTTATCTTTTAATCTGGGTTATTTTCTATAGAAATAATTATTCCAAGAGCGGTGAAATACAAAGGAATATAAATGTTTTCTTACCCGTTCTTAGAGCGCTTTGCAAACTTTTATGAAATTAATACAATTAATTAATGTACATTAATGTCATAAATTAATTCATTTGTCACTTTGTAACTTGATTTTTGGTAATTTTAAAAATATTGTGCAACGCTACTGACTATCCGTCAATGTCATTTAATTTTTAAGGTTAACATTATTATGTCAAAGTTGTGCCCCCTATTCTCGAGCCGCTACTGACTATATGTAAATGTCATTATTTAATAATTAAACTTGTCATACATTATTTTAAGTTATAACTTGATTTTTGCTAATTTTAAAAATATTGTGCAACGTCACTGACTATATGTCTGTCAAAGTCATTTAATTAAATTTCTAGTGTCAAAATCGCAACGTATCATTATTTAATTAAACTTGCCATACATTATTTTAATTTATAACTTGATTTTTGCTAATTTTAAAAATATTGTGCAACGCCACTGACTATATGTCTGTCAAAGTCATTTAATTAAATTTCTAGTGTCAAAATCGCAACGTAACTATGACAACGACGTTGACCTGAAGTGTTTAATTGCAGATGACCGTCTTATTTAATTTATAAAAACCAAAGTACTCAACCGATTTTGATGAAATTTAATGGGACCAATCTGAAACTATATCCTTTCGAATTGTGAAAACATTTTGAAAATCGGTTAATAAATGACGGAGTTATGAGGTAACAAACATTTAAAAAAAAAAAAAAAAAAATACAGACGAATTGATAACCTCCTCCTTTTTTTGAAGTCGGTTAAAAATTTGTTAGAATTTTACATTGCTTTAAGTGACCTCGGTTGAACTAATGCGTTGCACCGGTTTCATAAATCGCATCTGTTGAGTGCGTTGTCATAAACACCTCATAAATTAAAATATTCGACTACATAAATTATGATATTCGAATATTTTTTATTACGTATGAATTATTACTACAAATATTCGATATTCTGGTAGGGTATTTGGAATATTTTCGTAGTATTTAATAAAAACTGGATATTTTACAGTATTTGCGGGTAAAACCCACGGTGCACGAATTGTATCTGTATAAGTATCATGTAAAATAAACGCACGCTGATTGGTCGAAACGCCAAAATTTGACCCTGAGTGGAATAATCGCATGATACAGCACAAGGATAAGGACGATACTCAAAGATTCAGCGAGCACAGGTTTTACTCGCTGAATCTTTGAGTATTGTCCGAATCCGCGTTGCTGTTGCGGTGATTATTCCGTGAAGAAACGCCACGACTTAAAAGCACATCACATACAAAAACCGACATTTCAAACGCCATTTTTAATGTCGAAAATTGTGAAACAAATTGACCATATCGCATCACAATCATTGCAAAAAAAAATCAAACAGAAAATTTCGTAAGTACCGAAAAAATGGAAGCATATAATCGCACTAAATTTTTAATATAAAATTCGTTACTATAAAATTTATTTCTAAAATAGAAGTACATTTTGCTTTAAGTGAAGTCGGGTCGGGTATTAGTTATTAGGGTTGACTAATGCGTTTGAACCGGTACCTGCATCGCATGTGCTAGTCACACGTCATCACACTCATAAATTATATTCGAATATTTCCACTTCAAAAGTGCAATATCCACCACAAAACAATAAAAAATATTCACAATATTCAAATTTTTAAATTTTAGTTAGGGGTTTTTGAATATTGTCGAATATGTTGCATAAAACCTGGATATTTTACAGTATTTGCGGGTAAAATCCACGGTGCACGAATTGTATCTGTATAAATATCATGTAAAATAAACGCACGCTGATTGGTCGAAACGCCAAAATTTGACCCTGAGTGGAATTATCGTATGTAACAGCATAAGGGTCCCGACTATATTCAAAGATTCAGCGAGTATAGGTTTTAGCAAGGAGATTGAACGAACGTAGCGCAGCGGAGTGAGTGTCAATCTCCGCAAATTTACGAAATGATTCAACAAACGTGGGCAGTCTACCTTTCCATTAATCAAACGAAAGGTAAAACATAAGTCTGCGATTTTGCGTCTATATTCTAATGATTTCGTATTACAAGCAACGAGGCAACTTGAACTGTTGAATTCCTCCAGAGTACGTCGCCACTTAAAGTGAACGTATTTAAGGAACTTTCGTTCAACTGCAGCAAGTCTGTCGATGTCGACCTGGTAAAACGGAGACCATATACATGAAGCGTATTCTAATTGGGACCTTACAAGAGAAAAGTACAGCGTTTTTACTGTTTCAGCAGAAAAATGCCTGCTTTGTCTACGAATAAAACCCAAGGTACGTAAGGCATTACCACAAATCTTAGCAATATGATTCTTGTATGTTAAGCCACTATCAAGTCGAACACCTAAATCGTCGATCTCAATGACACGATTGAGTACATTACCATTAATATTGTAATCAAATTCGTCAAAACTAAGTTTGGAGTATGAGATTACCGAGCACTTATCGAAATTTAAATATAGTTTGTTATCTTGGCACCACCGATGAAGGTTATCAAGATCTACCTGTACTAACCAGCAGTCTTGAATAGACTTGATTGATTTGTAAATTTTAAGATCATCTGCAAATAGTAGATACAAACAGTGTTTGATAAATTTACCTATATCATTGATAAACATGAGAAACAGAATCGGACCACAATGGGAACCTTGCGGAACACCAGACGATACAGAAATATCATTTGAGATAAAAGTCTTAATCCGTACCTTTTGCTTCCTACTGGTAGCTACGAATCCACTTAACTACCAACGTACTAAAACCTAGAGAGGATAGTTTCGATAGGAGAGCTTTATGGTGTACGCGATCAAACGCCTTTGAAAAATCATTTAGGTGTAAAAGTATTGGTAGCTGGAGGGGAGGGGGTTAAACTTAAAATTCAAACAGTATTAGTTTTAAATGTACCCCTCGCTATCCAAACCGGTGTATTTTATATTTTGCTCAAATTTACTCAAAAAAAGTTATTTCGATTAGCTATTTTTGAAGTGAACACCCGGTATGTAAAGAAGATGATTTCTGAGGCTGTGTGGCTAAATTGCCGCACTTTGGAGGATTGTTACCATAAATGTTAAGACGTTCTTTCTTCGACTTGCCCCATTGCAAATATCGTGATATTTCAAAATACAAGAGTCTACACAAATTACAGTTATAGATCTGCACCTGGCGTCCCTATTTTGGGATTGAGTATCCAGCGTCTCATTCCTTTGTTTCAAATGTGCTTATTTTGAGTATTCAGTTAAGCCAATTAATCCGTTGATGGAATTAAGATTTATCAAAATCTTAATTCAAGTCAAAACTTATTAACCCATAATTTGGCAAGGGAACACGACAAGGATAAAATCCAGGTGATAGAAAATTCCGACAAGACAAAATCCAGGTAAGGAAATAATACCGACAAAACCAAAATCTTAACAAGATAAAATTCCATTAGGCCCTATTTTATTGATCTGAATGACATCCTAAAAAATTGTAAAGTACTTTCATCTACGACTATTTCGCAGCGTAGGCCAAAATATGGCCAACGATTAAAATATTAGTCTAGGTTTGGTCGTTTTATTTTGTAAATTAATACTATTGGGATAGTGGATCCCAATAGTATTAATTTATAATTCTGAGCAATTGGACGAGAGTTTTTCTATATCGTTTTATTTTGTGTTTCTAAGATTTTTTAAATTCGTTGTAAAATGAAAACACTGGACTTTTGAGAATGCCCATATAATAATAATCATCACTAGTTAACACTGATTTTGCAATCAATTAGCGACTTCCATTACCGTTGGTGGCGCCACCAGCAACAACAATATGGCTGTTATATTCCGAAATGCGAAGTAATTTTATAGTGAAAATTAGCAAAAGATTTAGGGTGTTGTAAAATTTTCAATAATATTTTGCCATATTATGTTCTGAAAATGGATTATAAAATTTTTAATAAAAGATTACGTATTATTTCGGATAAGGATATTAATTATTTTAGTTGTGCTGAGTGTTTGTAAAGTGATGGGAAAGCGTTTTTGAAAACTCACTAAAATTTTTTTAAGCTTGTTGAATATTATTTATTGTAGATGGTGCCGTAGTTTGTATTGTATTTTTAATGTTTAAATGTTTAAAATATTTTAATTTAATAAATACGAATAAAAAAAATGTTAATTAGGTGAAAAATCGCGAATCTTACCAAAAAACGGGACAAAAGTGCCAATAACAAAAATGTGTAGGCGTTTAAATATAAATTTATGGGATTTTTTTACACGGAACTGCGTTGTTAGTGGAGTACGTTGGAGAAAAAAATAATAAGGCATATGAAGAGTGGGGGACTCTTCCCTTTTATGCTACGAGACTACGTGAGAACACGTACCTATAATGGAAAAGGGGATGAAAATGTTTAAAAATTAATATTAGATGGTAATTAAGGGGGTAGTATTGAAGTGTTCTAATAATGAAGAAATAACAAATGTGTCGAAGTGTTTTTTTTATTTGTTTGGAAGCAGTAAAAAATGTTCTAAAAGTAAAAAGAAATTAATAATTAAAATAAATGTGTTTGTAAGAATTAAATGAAAGAAAATCATATTAAGAGTTAAAAATTGAAGAAATGATAATAAGGAGACGATATTTTATGAAATTTATGGTCAAAAAGTGGAAGAACCCAAGTTTGAAGACTCTATATTTTTGATTTTGTGGACATCTGGACACCGATCGTCAAACGAAGCTTTGCAAAAATAACATGTTAGAAGAAAAACTTTTCCAGTCTTTGGGGATATCTCCTTCGTTTAGGCATGTTTTTATTAAATTAGTAATTTCTTTAAGGGTTCGTTGACCTCCTTCTTTAATCATTTCTACTAGGATTCCGTCTTCGCCAGGTGCTTTGTTTTGTTTCATAGTGCTTTCCAATTCTTGTTCATCTATCTCGGCCATTTCTTCCGAGTTTACATTAATTTATGATTTTCTTTCAGAGCTTTGCTTTTATTTCATTCGCCGGCATTATTTTTGATTTATACAATTCGGTATAAATTTTTTCTATTGTCTCGAGTATTCTTCTCTCTCTGATTTCATTGTTTTGTTAATTTTTCAGCACGTGAAATTGTGGAATCTCAGCTGTCCTTCGAAGATAGATTTGGGGAGATATCCCCAAAGACTGGAAAAACGTGATCACAGTACTGTTTTTTTTAAAAGGCGACAAAGCAAAATTGGAAAACTACAGACCGGTCTTCCTATCCCAACTTTATAAGCTACTGTCTAAAATTATTACCAACTGACTTGGAAATAAACTCGATAACTACCAGCCAAAAGAACAAGCCGGATGTGGTATCTGCGATTATTTACATACGATTAGAATTCTAATAGAAAATGAGTACAATTTACCATTATACCTAGGATTTGTGGATCACGAAAAAGCCTTCGATAGTATAGAATTCTGGGCAGTGAAACAAGCTCTACAAAATAGTAGGATCAACTATCGATACATTCAATTGATTGAAAATGTTTATGCTCAGAGTACAACAGTAATCCGAGTTCACATTGATCCAAAATCAATACCAATTAGGAAAGGTGTGCGCCAAGATGACATAATATCACCACAACTCTTCACAACAGTTTTCCAAGATACCTTATATTAAGAACACCTAATTAGGAGGACAAAGGTATTAGTGGAGTAAAATGCAGTGTTTTTTCTTCAGTTTAGTGATACCGAGGTAAAACTAAATGAAATTTATACACAACATTAGTTAGGTCATACACTATTTGAAATGTAATGTGACGACTTTTTTTACCGGTACCAAAAGAAGATATGGACCTAAAACCTCAAAAAATAGGGTATCGCACTTTGGCTCATTCTTAATTATTTTTCTTCAAACCTAAGCATGTTAGAAAGATGAACTTTTTTTTAAATTATTGCCAATAAAATTACCAATACAACGATATATGACACTTAATCCTCTAGTATCAAAACCCACTAAATCCATTTTTAATTTAAATTAAGTTGCATAAATCAAAATGTTCTTTATAAAATTCTCTACCAAATTGTATATTCATATGTTTACAAAACCCACTGAAATTCACCTAAGACGTACTTTAAAAAATGGGTTGAGATTCAAACGCCACTAAATCCATTTAAGTTAATTTTCAAAGTCCACTTTTGCAAAATCTATGAAAGTGGATTTAGTGGGTTTTGATACTAGAGGATTTACTTGTCTATTTTGTTTATATTTCCCCTCATAAAACCCGATTTTCCTAGAAAGTTGTATAATGTTTGTATATAGTTTCTAGAACTCCAAAAATCAATAACTTTTTATTTCACCATACCAATTTAATTTTTTTTACACTAAAAACTTCGCTACAGTCTGTACATCATTTCTACCGTTTTGAATTTTGTTGCGTTTCAAAAATAAAGCCGCTATAGTTCAAAAACTTTCGCACCGCACGTTTTCTCCGAATCAACACCGTCTGATGCAACGAATGGGAGCGAGGCATGCAATGGGGATCAACACAAGTACGTAAGAGACGTTCGAGCTTGTTAACAAATCCCAAAAATTATTTTGAATTAAATTTATAACTTCTTGAAAATATAATAATTAGGGCTTTAAATACTTGATTAACTTGGTAATATTTAAAAAAATAATTTTATTATTATACTCGTATCATTAGTTACCTACATAAATTAAAACTATTAGATAAATCAGAATGGATAACATTAAAATATACGTATTATAACGCATTTAAAATGAACAAAAATATTAAGTAATTATAAATAATATTCACAATCAGAGAAAACTTATGCTCTTACAGATCTTACAATTACATTCATCACAACACCTCCAGCCCTCTTTCACGCAGATCCATTTATTTGTCATGCAATTGTTATCATTGCCATAGTAGCATAGTACATGAGAAGGACTTTTCGGAAACTTTCTGGAATTAGGGTTTGAGTACTTAATACAGGTTCCCAGTTTTCGTCTAAATGTCTCCAGCCATCGTTTGATGGATCCTCATCTCGCACAATAATCGTATGGCTGGAGCACCAAATTTTTAACTGATACTTAAATCTGAATTAAAAATATATGCAATACATAATATTATCTATTAAATTACTGATAATATCTTACTTCAAAACATGCTGCTTCAATGTGTCATTGGTAGGAAGAAGTTCTCATGCGAGAGGTTTATTCGAATTTGTAGTTAAATGAAGTAATTTATTTGGAGTATTTATATAACAAAACATAGACCAAGAACTGGACAACATCATAACTAGCATACATACAAGCGCAGCAGAAACGGTCGGATATAGAAAACACAAAAAATCCAAAGAATGGTATGATGATGAATGCAGAATAAGATCCAAGCAAAAACAAGAATACAGACTGAAATGGTTAAAAACTGGCGAACAGAATGACCTGGACGTGTATAAAGAAAGTATAAGAGAAGCGAACAAAATATTTAAACAGAAGGAAAACAACTGGTATTCAAAAAAAATGGATGATATCGAGAAGAGTAACAAACTTAACAACACGAAAACGTTCTATCAGCTGTTAAAAGAACAAAAACAGAAGCACAGAGTAAAACCAAGGGGTATAACAAGCGAAGCAGGAACAATAGAACAAGACGCAGAAAAGGTAAAACAAGTATGGAGGAGTTACTTTCAGAAACTACTAAACACACGACAAGATCAAGAGGAACAAAGTAACGCCGAAAGTCCCAATGATACCCAAGAACTAGAACCACCCACAAACGATGAAATAACAACAGCAATACAAAAAATGAAAAATGGTAAGGCTCCCGGAAGAGATGATACAAGCATGGAACTCATAAAGTATGGAGGAAGCGAGATACACAACAGACTGAGTCAGCTAATATCACAAGTCTGGAATGAAAAGAGAATGCCCAGGGGGTGGAATGAAGGCGTAATAATCCCTCTAAAAAAGAAAGGTTCCGACGTCATCTGCAAAAACTATCGAGGTATAATGCTTCTCAATTCAACTTACAAGATACTCTCTACGTTAATCCTTAAAAAATTAAAAGAACACATGAAAAAAATAATAGGCCCATACCAGTTTGGTTTCACAGAAGGCAAGTCGACGGTGGATGCAATACATATTGTAAAGTAGACCATGAAGAAAATGAAGGAATATAATATAGAGCTCCACATGCTGTTCATAGATTTCGAACAGGCATTTGACAAAGTGAAGAGAGAAAAGTTATAAGAGACGATGAAAAGAATGAAAATACCACTAAAACTAATCAGGCTGATAAAGATGACGATGGATCATACTGTTCTAAAGCTGATTGCTTTAGTTTGATTTAACTTGTGAATGTATTATTTTAATTGAATTAATAGTTATAATTTGCTGCCACCAGAAACCATTAGAGAGAATTTGCGAGTTGGTTTCAAACTCGAGAATATTGCTTAAGATACTTACTTTTAATCTTTCATTAATTTGTTTAATTGGTAACGTGATGAGCTTTTCGAACAGAAACGTGGGAGAAATATTTACGACAAACGATTGACTACTTGTAGGAGATTTCAATAATTGAGACACCTTTGGCTTAATTACAACAATTTATTTAAATAACAAACAAAAAAAAACCCAAACAGAAATTAACAGTTATGTACCCTTAAAGGTTTTACTAAATTTCAATACTAGAATTATGCCCAAAATTATTTAGTTATTCTAATACGGCCAGAGTAAAGCTTGTAAAAGATTTCTTTGTAATTAAAATGGTTTGATACCTGAATGTCTATAATCCTTTTTCACTTGCACCTGTGCGTAATCCTTACTTGGTTATGGTTGGATACTTTGAAATTGCGCGTATCTCGTAATGGTTGGTCGAGATAGATTTATTTGATTTAATTTTGATGGAGCGGTCGAACTTTGAAAGAATTACATTTTGATATTCGAATCCGTGCTAATTTACGTGGAACTTTATCTTATTTACTTTGATTAACGCGAGTATTTGATTATTTATTTTAGTGTTGAACTTAAATTGTTTAAACTGACTAGAAAACTTACGCTTTTAAATAGCGTCGGATTGATTACGCGTATATGCTTGAAAAAACCGGCAACTGGCAACTAACTAACTTTCGCTTCCGGGGTAGTATTTATTGAAAACGATTTTCCTTTGGGGAGGGAATAACAACGTATGAGGTTTATTAATTTTGGACCTCGAGTGGAGACTACTTATATGGTTTCTTCGGCGTAAGTTTCATTACTCGCTTTCGTTCTAGAAACCCAGCGGGGTGCCAGAGATTCTATAGATTGGAAAGCGTCGGTTCCATTCAAAAATTCTAACGTATATTTTTCTTCCAAGAAGAAGTCGCAAGTGCAGTGCAAACGAATTACTTTATGACCCAGCATAACTTTCAAAATCTTTGTCGCTTCTTTTAACTTCGCTGGAAATTCTCGTCACAAAGCTATTAACGTTTCCGTTCTTATTGTTACAAATATTAAAGGACGGATATTGTAAAAGTTTACAATATCACTCGAGAATTTCCAGTGCATCTCAAACAAATTTTTCTCTGGTTCAACACTTATTATAAACAAATTAATTATTATTATAAACTAAATAAGTCTCAATAATTATAAACTAAATAGTTTACACGCAATCTGGTTTAATACTTATAATCTAATTTATAACATGGTTTAATGTTTATTTTCATTTAATTAGCATTGATAAATTCATCTTTACGTGTTAAAATTACGTGGTCGATACATATAAATAATCAAGAACCAAACGCGGGTTGTTACAATACCACAGCTTACGTTAGAACAAATGAAGGCGAAACAGAGAGTTTTGAAATAAACAGTGGCGTGAGACAAGGGGACGCCCTATCAGCAGCACTGTTCAATATAGCTGTGGAAGAAACCTTGAATGAGCTGGATGTTAAGGAATCAATAATCACGAAAGGACAGATAATCGTTTATGCCGACGACATCGTCATCTTAGCAAGATCACGAAAGAAATTAGCCGAAATATTTAAGGAAACAAGAGAAGCCGCAAGAGGGATGGGATTACTGGTCAACAAAGAAAAAACGAAATACATGAAAAGCAACAATAACAACATGCATAGGAAAAATATGGTGTCCATAGATGACCTAATCATAGAGGAGGTAAACAACTTTAACTACCTGGGGATAAATGTAGACAAGAACTACAGCAGAGAAGAGGAAATAAGGAGAAGACTACAGGCTGGAAATAGAGCCTTCCACATAAACAAAACATTACTTAGAGATAAACAACTGAAAAGAGAGACAAAAATGAAAATATACAGGTCCCTGATCAGACCGGTGGTGACTTACGCGGCGGAAACGATGTGTTTTTCACAACGAAAAGCAGAATCCCTAAGAACTTTTGAAAGGAAAGTGTTACGCACAATCCTAGGACCAAAAAAAGATGCCAACGAGGTGTCCAGGCCCCTAATGAATCACGAGATTGTAAAAGAAAACAATGGCGAGGATATAGTGAAATACATTAAATCTCTGAGAATTAGATGGCTAGGCCACATCATGAGGAAGGGCGAAAACGACATGTTAAAGAAGATAACACTGTGGAAACCGGCGGAAGAGAGGAAGACCAAAGATCAGGTGGAAAGATCAAGTGATAACCGACCTGACACTGATGGGAATGCACAAATGGAGGGAAGAAACGGAAAACAGGCAAAGATGGAGGGAAATAGTCAAATCAGCCGCGACCCATACAAAACTGTGAATAAGAAAAAGTGAAATGTAGAATGTGAAAACAAACATGTACCAATGAGGACTGATCCACCTCAAAATTTGGATCTGTAAATCCAAAAGGATAGCGATATTCTAACCTGAATGTAAAGCTAAAATAATAATAATATATTGCTTTTTTGAACATTATAAGAATTGGGCGCAAACATTGTTCTTCTATAGTAATTGTATTTGACGATTATGATCGCAATACAGTTAAATCCATTGAAAGAAAGGGAAGAGATTCAAAAATTTACAATACTAACGAAGTAATAGGTACACGAAAAGTGATCAAATAGTATAGAAACTTCCGTAAATTAGCAGCTAACAAACGATCGCTTTTAAAATTTTTCACCAAGTTTCTATTAGAAAATAGCCCAAAATATTTAAAAATCGACGAGACTAATGAATGGACACTAATGCTTTTTTCAAAATTGTTAAAAAACTGCATTTGACGTTTTGTTAAAAAATATAGTAAATGTTAAAGATTTATCTACTCTTAATTCAGTTAATACAAATGAAACAATTTAAATAGCAACCATTTTTCTGCTATCTAAATATATAAAAGAGAAGATCTGCGTGTTTGTTTGTTTGCGTGTTCGCTATACGTTCCTAGACCCTTGGACCGATCTCAACCAAATTTTGCACAAATATTTTGTAGGTCCAGGCGCAACTATTCGTGCATATATGGAGAAGAAATTCGAGCGGGGAAAAAAGTTATTCGCTTTTTTCGAAAATCAAATCACAATTTTGACAAAAAATTTAATTTGTCAAATAATTAATCTGACGTACTGTCTGTGATTCAAAATACTGTCAACAGATGGCGGGGATGGCGGCTTTAATTCGAAAAATGCAAACCACTAACAAATTAATCTGAATGCCGCGAATAAGACCGGAGCACTTTATATAGGTCGCAGAACTCGCCGGAATTGTGCAAGAAGACGCAGATCCACCTCTTCGTGGAAGATCCACCTCTTTGCGGAAGATTTAACTTTACATGAAGATGTACCTTTACGTGAAGATTATGTATTATGTATGTATGTATGACAGATGACGGATGACATATGACGGCCGAACAACTATGGCCTTCATGGATCTATTATGGTCCGGTCTGTGAGGCCGAAGGCCGAACAACTATGGCCTTCACGGATCAATTATGGTCCGGTCTTTGAGGCCGAAGGCCGAACAACTTTGACCTTCACGGATCTATTATGGTCCGGTCTGTGAGGCCTAAGGCCGAACAACTATGGCCTTCACGGATCTATTATGGTCCGCCCTGTGAGGTCGAACAACTATGGCCTTCACGGATCTATTATGGTCCGCCCTGTGAGGTCGAACAACTATGGCCTTCACGGATCTATTATGGTCCGGTCTGTGAGGCCGAACAACTATAGCCTTCACGGATCTATTATGGTCCGGTCTGTGAGGCCGAAGGCCGAACAACTATGGCCTTCACGGATCTATTATTGTCCGCCCTGTGAGGCCGAAGGGCGAACAACTATGGCCTACTCGGATCTATTCTGGGTCTAGATGGCTAAGGGCGGCGGATGCCGCCCGTGCCAGCTAGTTGTTATATAAAAATAAAAGAAGCAATATTTTGTATTGCATATATTTTTAATTCTCATGTTCGTATCAATTAAAAATTTGGTGCTCCAGTCATATAATATCATATCTATCATATTATTATGGCTGGAGACGTTTAGATGAAAACTGGAAACCTGTATTAAGTACTCAAGCCCTAATTCCAGAAAGTGTCCGAAAAGTCCTTCTCATGTATTACAATCATAACAATTGCATGACAAATAAATGCATCTGCGTGAAAGAGGGCTTGAGGTGTTGCGATTAATGTAATTATTGTAAGAATTGTAATAATATTTCAACACCAGCAGAAGTTTTCTCTGATTGTGAATATTGTTTATAATACTTAATATTTTTGTTCATTTTAAATGCGTTATAATAAGTATATAATATTATGCATTCTGATTTATCTAATTAGTTAGTTTTAATTTAGGTAACTAATGATATAATAATAATGAAATTATTTTGTAAAAATATGACCAAGTTAATGAAACACTTATTTAAAGCCCTAATTATTATATTTTCAAGAAGTTATAAATTTAACTCAAAATAATTTTTGCGATTTGTTAAGAAGCTCGAATGTCTCTTATGTACTTGTGTTGATCCCCATATGTATGCCTCGCTCCCACTCGTTGCATCAGACGGTGTTGATTCTCAGAAAACGTGCGGCGCGAAAGTTTTTGAACTATAGCGGCTTTATTTTTGAAACACGACAAAATTCAAAACGGTAGAAATGATCTATAGACTGTAGCGAAGTTTTTAGTGTAAAAAAAAATTAAATTGATATGGTGAAATAAAAAGTTATTGAATTTTGAAGTTCTAGAAACTATGCAAAAATATACAACTTTCTAGGAAAATCGGGTTTTATGTGGGTAAATATAAACAAAATAGACAAGTGTCATATATCGTTGTATTGGTAATTTTATTGGCAATAATTTAAAAAAAAGTTCATCGCTCTAACATGCTTAGGTTTGAATAAAAATAATTAAGAATGAGCCAAAGTGCGATACCCTATTTTTTGAGGTTTTAAGTCCATATCTTTTTTTCGTACCGGTAAAAAAAGTCGTCACATTACATTTCAAATAGTGTATGACATAACTAATGTTGTGTATAAATTTCGTTTAGTTTTACCTCGATATCACTCAACTGAAGAAGAAACGGTGCATTTTACTCCACTACTTGTCTAACCCAAACTAGCCAAGGCTTTCTAAGTTTTTGAAAGACAACCTGGGACTTCCCAAGACTACCTATGACTTTCCCAGACTACCCAAGAGCTATACACCAAACTACCTAGGAGATTTATGCCTAGACAAAAGTTTATGAGGTAATAATTACTTATATTTTAGAAAAAGAAACAATTTTACTACATTTTTTAAGGTACACTCCACAGTATTTACATAAATATTCTGATCACAAAACTTTAAACTCGAACAATGTTGATAGTAGAAATTTCATCTTCGATAATACCGTCATCATCATTACTTGCTACCAAGCCATATTCATCAGCACGATGTAAAATGTCACAAATAAGAGGCGACTCGACACCTAAAATGTACTCACAATATTTAGGTTCTAACAAATATAACGAAACTGCGTTAATACTGGACGATTCTTTCAAACACTTCAATTTAACTTCAGTTTTTCTTTGTATTCCCGTTTTATCACACATATCACCACCCGAATACAAATGCGTTAAGTAAGTACGTTGATCCAACGGTTTAGGAAGTTTATTTCTGTGTTGTGAAATCCAATTAAGGTGCTTAACTTTATCAAAACGTCCTAAATTTATAGTTGTTTTACCACCATCTTTTTCTACGTGATATTGTTTGACCGATTTACCATAACAAAATTCATACTTCCACCATCCGGTGCCCCCGTGAAGACAGTTCCTTCCGGCTAGGAAACTCTCAACTGGAGAAGTGTCAACAAGAGGAGGCGGAGGTGCTTTAGTGGTTTCTTCCTTCTCGCTTAGATCTAAAGGATGAAACTCAACACGAATGTGATCTATATCAGATTTGCGACGCAATTTCGCAGCTTCCTTTTTCATCGCCATTAAATTTCGTGGTTTATTTGGATTATCATCTAAAGGTAAACAGTTGATCTGGTTGTCTCCAGTTTCTGGTGGCTTATACTTAGGATGAGAACATAGCAAAGGTGATAAAATAATAATTTCGTAAGTACAAGTGGAAGTCTCCTTTATAGAGAACACTTCATGTTTGCCATGGACGTAACATACATAAAGAATTTTAGTTTCTCTCGGTTTATCTTCATTTAACTCACACCGAGTACCATTACCCATGGTAATTTGATAATAGGGCAAACTAGTACCATCGATTTTTTTCGCTGGTAATGGATCATCTTTGTTGTTATCGTCATCATTCAATTCAAACAAAGTTTTATCAAAATACCCCAGAAAATATTCTTGTAATTTAACCTTCTTACCTTCTCGGTCTTCGTGGTACTGCCTTATATGTTTACCATGACAAACTTCATATGCCCAATACGACTCCAACCTGTATGAACACGATCCTTGGTTGAACAAAGGTGAAATAAGTTTCAAAGCAGAGGGACCGTTATAATTATCCGACACACTGGAACTTTTTTCTTGAACATTGGGGAGTATGCACTTGTACTTTTCCTTATACGCTGTTGTTATTACCATATTTTCCGCATCTACCCAATCGAGTTCATTAAAATTCTTCCCTGGCCAATTAATATCATATAACACCGCATCGTCGAAACTTTTGATGTCGTGAGCTTCGAGTATTTGAAAACTTAAGTATATCAATAACGGCACAAGCATGTTTAATATATTTGTGACGTGTAATTTCATAAAATAATATTTTTAGTTGGTAGATACATAATAATCATTTAACCAACAATGTAAACGTCATATTTTAGGAAACGTCAATAGAGGACAAACGAACTACATGTTTTATTATTTCACCTAATTATCATTTCATCTCACATGGTGGCACCCGCACATTCGCGTACATAACCTTAAATTTAATTCTTTTCGAACGTCTTTAAAATGATACAAGAAATTACCATTCGTCTTGCCGAAGATCGCCCAAATACTTCTGTTGGAGTAAATCTTGCAGTTCCAAAAATATACACACCTGGCGAAATTATAACAGAACAGAAAGACTTTATGAGGTTAGTAATTACAATTTTTGTTTAAGGACAATAATTTAATTGAAATTATGTAGGGGTCATGGTACCTACGAGGAAGAAGGATATTTGAAGGCGTCTGTAGCCGGTGTTAAGGAACAAATTCACAAGTTAATAACGATACGGCCGTTAAAAAGTCGATATAATGGTGAAATTGGAGATGTTGTTATTGGTCGTGTAACAGAAGTGCAACACAAACGTTGGAAAGTAGATACAAATAGCAGATTAGATTCGATTTTACCACTTCAATGTGTTAATTTACCTGGAGGGGAATTGGTTGGTTAATTGATTTATTTATATGTTTTTGTATTTAAGTTTTTATAATTTAGAGAAGGAGATCGACAGAAGATGAGCGTGCAATGAGAAAATACTTAAAGGAAGGCGATTTAATTAGTGCAGAAGTTCAAAATATTTATTCAGATGGAGCTTTGTCTTTACATGTGAGAAGTGCCAAATATGGAAAAGTACGTTGTTGATAAATGTTTATAATATATTACTAAATTGTTGTATTTTTAGTTGGGCCAAGGATTGTTTGTGAAAGTGTTTCCTTCTCTTATTAAAAAGACTAAATCATATATTCACAATTTACCAGTGGGTGCTACTGTTATACTAGGAAGTAATGGATTTATTTGGATATCTCAACTGCAAAGTTATGAGCAGAGCAGTTCAGCCACATTTGTTCAAAATTTAGAACAGGTAGATAGTTATTTTTTTGCATAACTCAAAACTGCATTACCAAAGTCTATTTTTGCTTTAATTAAATTGAAAAGTGAAACAATATTTTCAGTGCAGTTAGACTAATTTTTTACAATTTCGTGGTTTGTACATAAAGTACTGACGCACATTAGTACATTAACGAGATATTTTAAGGGGTAAACTGCGAGTGAAATATATGAATAGGCAATTTAAAGTACTTGAAATATTTTTCCAATATTTGAAAGAATTATTATTAAAATAATAATTATTATAAAGGCAAAAATTCCAAGGAAAGTGTAAATGCTTTCTTGGAAGAATTGATGATTTAATGGAGGCTTGACATGTGACTAAAGAGGAAGGTGATTTATTTGAAGGTCCCGCTTCTCTTTGGTTCAGAAATAATAAATTGTCATTTAATTCATGGGATGATTTAATAACTACACTTAAAAGCGATTTTTTTTCAGTAAATTATTAACATCCATTTAAAAATCGAAATAGAAAACTGAACTCTGAACTGTTGTACGATTCAGGATCTACAGGCTCGCAACAAAAATTATAACCCCCCCCCGCCATCTAAGCGATTTGATACGTGGGAACATGATCTGGCGTTCCTCGAGATAAATGTAGTAAATACTATTTCAGTAGCAGAGGGAAATTCGACTCCCTTAGATTCCACTATTAGCTGTTGGAATATTGTCAACAATTGGATCACTCTTACCAAGAAAAAAATTATTTTGTTTCGGTTGTGGTAAACCTGGTCTATATATAAAAATCAGGCAAGCTAAAGTAGTTAATACTATACATTTAAATGTAGATAAATATGATAATTGTTGTAATATGGAAACGCTCCTTTATTATATTTGTCCCTTTTTATGTATTGCGGTGTTGCGAAGGGTGCTCGTTTTGATAGTGGAAACATCAACTGCTGCTAAGTTAAAGGGTTAATAAAGCCCTAGGGAAAAGTATCTAACTCGTACAAGTGCTTCTATTTTTGAAAGCTGTATGATTCATAAAAGTCTGACAAGCTAATTAAGTCTCCTCGAAACAATCCATTCCTAAAAAATTGTAAAGATACAGAGTCATGAATTTTGGTAAAATTGTTCAGTATAATAGACAAATTAAGTAAAATAAAATTGTTAGTTAGGATACGCTAATTATCGGGGTGTGTTAAACAAAGTGAAGGTGAGAAAGATGGAGAATAAATGCTAGAAGGTTGTTTGAGTACGCCTGTCCATTTTTGGAAGGGAGAAGAGAGAGCATTCGCATTCTGTCCATGGAATAGTGCGGACGTACGGATTGAAGATTCGCATTCCGTCCATGGAATAGTGCGGACGTATGGATTGAAGATTCGCATTCCGTCCATTGAATAGTGCGGACGTATTTATTGAAGATTCGCATTCCGTCCATTGAATAGTGCGGACGTATTTATTGAAGATTCGCATTCCGTCCATTGAATAGTGCGGACGTATTTATTGAAGATTCGCATTCCGTCCATTGAATAGTGCGGACGTATTTATTGAAGATTCGCATTCCGTCCATTGAATAGTGCGGACGTATTTATTGAAGATTCGCATTCCGTCCATGGAATAGTGCGAACGTATGGATTGAAGATTCGCATTCCGTCCATTGAATAGTGCGGACGTATTTATTGAAGATTCACATTCCGTCCATGGAATAGTGCGAACGTATGGATTGAAGATTCGCATTCCGTCCATTGAATAGTGCGGACGTATTTATTGAAGATTCGCATTCCGTCCATTGAATAGTGCGGACGTATTTATTGAAGATTCGCATTCCGTCCATTGAATAGTGCGGACGTATTTATTGAAGATTCGCATTCTGTCCCTGGAATAGTGCGGACGTATGGATTGAAGATTCGCATTCCGTCCATGGAATAGTGCAAACGTATGGATTGAAGATTCGCATTCCGTCCATTGAATAGTGCGGACGTATGGATTGAAGATTCGCATTCCGTCCATTGAATAGTGCGGACGTATTTATAGACCAGTGCAGAAGCCTTTGAAAATGATAAAAAGTGAACAAAAATAGCAGTAGGATGAAACCCATTGGAAAAGGAAGAGAATATAACAAAAATGGAAGGAAAAACAATTTACGGGCGATCTGAGGTCGGGAAGTGGAAGGGGGTGAGTTTTAAGGGTAGAAAACTGTTTTTCTCGATTTCCGGCAAAACCACAAGTTCTATGGAAAAAAGTTAAATAGCAAAGTTGTAGGTAATAAAAAGATCTACAACTTTTGTATATACACTTTTTTCACATAACCTCAAAATTTATGTGAAAAATTCAAATAACGAAGTTTTTGGTTTTTAATTTTTCTTTTACAAAAAAAAATTTTTTTTTACGAAATTTGGTGAAAACTTACCTTTTTATGTCCCAAACACACTGTAATTTTTTTGATTTAAAATATTTATTTTTTCACCTTATTTTGACTTAATATCTAAAAAGCACCCTAATTTTCAATCGAAAATTCTCGCGTCAAAATATCTGCTTTTTTAAAAACCTCGGTGGGCTTTTTGTTCGTTGAAATCTCTACTTTTCGATGGTGTAAAAAAAAAATACATTACTATGGTATATATTCTCAAAAACTGCAAAGAAACGAAAACAACTCGAATCAGAAATTTTTTTTTTTTTAAATCATCATGTACAATTTTGAGCTATTTATTAAAATTTATACTTTAATTACTCGAAAAACGTAAGATTCCGTGTTACATTGATAAACAAAAAATTGCAAGTCGAAATAAACAACATCGTTCATGAAAATACACGTGCAGGCTGAGTTACTTTAAGAGAATTGTGACAAAGCTTAAAATTTTCGGATTCGAGTTTTTTTTCGTTTCTTTGCATTTTTGAGAATATTTACCATAGTAATGTATATTTTTTTACACCATCGAAAAGTAGAGATTTCAACGAACAAAAAGCCCACCGAGTTTTTTAAAAAAGCAGATATTTTGACGCGAGAATTTTCGATTGAAAATTAGGGTGCTTTTTCGATATTAAGTCAAAATGAGGTGAAAAAATAAATATTTTAAATCAAAAAAATTACAGTGTGTTTGGGACATAAAAAGGTAAGTTTTCACCAAATTTCGTGAAAAAAATTTTTTTTTTGTAAAAGATAAAAATTAAAAACAAAAAACTTGGTTATTTGAATTTTTCACATAAATTTTGAGGTTATGTGAAAAAAGTGTAAATACAAAAGTTGTAGATCTTTTTATTACCTACAACTTTGCCATTTAACTTTTTTCCATAGGACTTGTGGTTTTGCCGGAAATCGAGAAAAACAGTTTTCTACCCTTAAAACTCACCCCCTTCCACTTCCCGACCTCAGATCGCCCGTAAATTATTTTTCCTTTCATTTTTGTTATATTCTCTTCCTTTTCCAATGGGGTTCATCCTACTGCTATTTTTTTCGGTTTCAAAAATTATCGGCACTGGTCTATTATTGAAGATTCGCATTCTGTCCATGGAATAGTGCGGACGTATGGATTGAAGATTCGCATTCCGTCCATTGAATAGTGCGGACGTATTTATTGAAGATTCGCATTCCGTCCATTGAATAGTGCGGACGTATTTATTGAAGATTCGCATTCCGTCCATTGAATAGTGCGGACGTATTTATTGAAGATTCGCATTCCGTCCATTGAATAGTGCGGACGGATTTATGAAAAGCATTCGCATTCCGTCCATTGAAGAGATGTAATTTATGGTGGAGTCAATTTGTTGAAATTTCTTTTATTTGATTATTTTTGGATGGATTCATTGAGCGTCTGTAAAGCGGAAAAGACGTATTTTTTGGAAACGATATTTTATTTAACAAGTAAAATTAGCAGTGATTTGAATATTATGGAAATTAAATTTTACGAATGGAAGAAAATGTTGGGTACCGCTGTATGATGTTTTTGATTAATGTTTGAAGAATGGTTACAGTCTGTTATAAGAAGAAAGTTAATTACTTACCTGAGCAACGGAAGAAGATTATTACTGAAAATTAGATTATTTATGATCGTCAATTCGAAATAAGTTAAGTTGTGGATAGAAAATTGGATCCAACAGCACGTCAACGTGGCGAGATCAACAACCGACAGCAGCGCTTTGTTTTTTGTTCGCCGTGGACAAATTGGTAAGAAACTGTGCGTGGTTTATTTAAATAGTTTCGCGATCGATAAATTTGACTTAGTGCGAAATAATCGGGGGGTTAGATAGGACATTTGAATTTTATATTTGTACACTTAAATTACACCGGCCGACATGATTTTCGTTGTCCAAGATATAATTAATTTTTTCCACTAATTTTGTAGTGCTGATTACGAAATCAGACCTAATTTTATCGTATCACATCAGATTTTTAGTAAAATTAATATATTCGCTATTTTCGATTTTTCAGTAAAAATAATTTAAATTATCGAGTTTTGGCGCTCTTTTCTTGAATTAAGCGACCTCTCGTGAGAAAATATATTAGTTAGAACAACGATACGCCCTTTCGAAACGCGTTACATGGAAATAAACCGTTATAGTTACTTTGTTTACAAACTTTTTACTGAAATCAGTGTGTTTATTTGAAAAAATTGTTTACGTTTTACTTTTGGTATTTAATATAGTATTTAATTAACGATTTGTGGTTGAAAAACGTCTAAAAAACATAATGTCTTCAAGAAACTGTCATAGTAGTCCAGATACATTTTGTTACATTTGTGGAAACTTTATGGCTTCAAAGCAAAAACTGAAAATAACTGAGTTTGTGGAAAATACGTATAATGCTTATTTTGGCTTCAAAATACAACTAAAATCGTGGACGCCGCAGTTAGTTTGTACTATTTGTGTTGAACACTTAAGGCAGTGGATATACCGCAAAAAACAATCTCTACCTTTTGGTAGACCTATGATTTGGAGAGAGCAAGTTAATCATATTGATGATTGTTATTTTTGCTGTACCAATGTGAAAGGTTTTAATGCTAAAAATAAAAATAAGATATCCTACGCAAATGTAACCTCAGTTACACGTCCCATTCCACACGGTCTAGAAATTCCAGTGCCCCTTCCAAGTTCAATATCTGATCTCAGCTCAACATCGTCAGAACAAAATTCACAGAGTCAAGAGTCAAATGAAGTTTTCGAACCAATTTTAAATCAACCACAGAAATTCACACAAGGTGAATTAAATGATTTAATTAGAGATTTAAATCTTTCTAAAGAATCTGCTCAACTTCTTGGGTCTAGACTTCATGCAAAACACCTGTTAGCTCCTGATACACATTTTGCTTGGTATAGGAAGCGTGAAGAAGAATTTGTACCTTTTTTCAGTCAAGAAGAATCATTAGTTTATTGCCACAATATTCCTGATCTCATTGAAAAGTTAGGAGCGCAATATGATCCTGGAGAATGGAGACTTTTTATAAATTCTTCGAAACGGAGTTTAAAAGGTGTTCTTTTACACAATACTAATCAGTATGCTTCTGTTCCTGTCGCTCACTCTGTTCATTTAAAAGAGACTTATGAAAATTTGGAAACAGTACTAGATAAAATTAAATATGAAGAACACGGTTGGCAGCTTTGTGGAGATCTGAAAATTATAACTATGGTGTTAGGTCAGCAGTCAGGATACACGAAATATCCTTGTTTTTTGTGCGAGTGGGACAGTAGAGCACGAGAAAAGCATTATGTTCAGAAACAATGGAATCCTCGTACAAATCTCAAACCTGGAATCAAAAATGTTATACGAGAAAATTTAATTGATCCTGAAAAAATTTTATTATCTCCGCTTCATATTAAACTCGGTATGATGAAACAGTTCGTTAAGGCATTGGATAAAGAAAATGATAGTTTTAAATACTTGAGTAGAAAATTTCCAAGATTATCAGATGCCAAAATAAAAGAAGGAGTGTTCGATGGACCACAAATTAGATCTTTGATGACCGATAAAAAATTTGATGCAATACTAAATACTATTGAATTAGAAGCTTGGCTGGCGTTCAAAGATGTTGTCAACAATTTTTTGGGAAATCACAAACACCCTGACTATAAAAATATTGTGGAAAACTTATTAAATAAGTATAAAAAATTGGGGTGTAATATGAGTATAAAACTCCATTTTTTACATTCGCATGTAGATTTTTTCCCTGATAATCTTGGTGATTATAGTGAAGAACAGGGAGAAAGGTTTCACCAAGACATAAAAACTATGGAAACAAGGTACCAAGGTCGATGGAATGTGAATATGATGGCTGATTACTGCTGGTCAATAAAACGTGATATTATTGATGATTCTTACAAAAAAATTACACCCAGACGTAATTTTATCGCTAAACGTAAGAGATGTCACACAAACTAGCCCTGTAGCAATTATTGTACTTGATATTTTCTTTGTTAGTTTTGAAATATATGTATTTATAACATAATAATTAATTTTTTCCTAAAAATTTAAATTAAACGTTTTTTCCTTTTTGTAAAAAAACCTGATGTGATAGAGTAATTATGTAGGTATAATTTTGTGTTCAAAATACTATAAATTAGTGATATTTTTCACTCAAATCAAAACAACGTTCAAAAAGTTTTCATTTGTCGGCCGGTGTTATTTATTATTTTGGTTGAAATGACTTTGTTTCTAGATAATTTAGATTTATGTTAATAAATGAATAGATTGTTTCTCTAAAGAGGAGATTTAATAAGTTTTTTCCTTTTGGTAAAAGTTAATGCAGCAGGTTTAGTACGAGACGATTTAGATACTTGGAAGAGTAACGTTAGACAGGTTGCAGTAATTCGCGAACCTATGAGGTGTTTGCAATACAATCAGAGAACCCTTGTTACGCCCATAAAAAAGAGAGTCTTAATATTTGAGCTAGTCCGGAGCAGTAAAAAAGTGCCGTACATTTTCCCCGCTATACAAATTAAAATTCAGTAGCTTATCACGGCAGTATGCAACTTCATGCAGAAGCCAAATCTTAATGTAACCTTCAATGTATCAACGTGGTTATAACGTTGTGTATTCATTATTATATTTCTTACTAAATATTAAATTACAGTTCAAGTAAAGTTGTTATATTTAGTCCGGGAGGCAGTGACAGAAAAATTGCACCCATTTCTACAAAGCTAATTTTTGTTTTAATCAGTGTTTATATACTGATTCTGGATTCTGGATTGTAAGTGAAGGACAGCCTCTTACGAGGTCGTACGCACTCAGGCCACAATTTGGCCCATTATGCTACCTTCATTAGGGAAGCTGTCCCCCTACTCTCCAAGCTATCCCAACCTCAGAATGTACTCGAGAATCTTAGAGGGCGGCATATCCCTAATACTGGCCATGCTAAGCCAGAGCTCCCCCAACATGGATCCTCTGATGGACGCAAGGGCAGGGCATCTGCAAAGCAGATGCTCCGCCGTTTCGTCTACTTCTTCACAACCACGACAGATAGGACTCTCTATAAGACCCATCGTGTGTAGGTGTTTATTTAACTTGCAGTGTCCCGTCAAAATCCCCGCAATAATACGCAGACTATCCCGAGACAACTGTGTGTAGTATTTGGCATTCCTGCAGGAGGGCCCGCATATAGCTGCTCTCGCATGACGGCATGCCTCTAGATTCTCCCATCTTCTACCATGTAGTTTCTGAATTTGTTCTCTTATGAGGGTGTTGATTGTGCTGATGGCCGGCGTGACAAATGGCTCAGGACCGCACGGTGTGTTACCCGAGCCCGTTCTCGCCAGCACATCCGCCCTCACATTCCCTTCATTGCCTTGATGACCTTTCTCCCAGCTGAGTGTAAGGTTGTTGTGGGTTGATATTTCATTCAGTGTCCGATAGCAATTAAGTATCAGCCCCGAGGTAATCTTGTGGCGGTTTAGTGTCACAAGAGCCGCTCTACTGTCTGTAAATATCTGAATTCTTTTGCCTCGGATGCCTCTATCCTTGACTGCTTTTGCGCCGTGTAGTATGCCTACAAGTTCCGCCTGGAACACTGAGGCATACTTACCCAGCGATATAGATGTTTTTAGCTGCAGTTCCCGGGAGAAAATCCCTGCACCTGAGCCATCACCAGTTTTGGAACCGCCATCACCAGTTTTGTGTTTATATACTGTAAATTAGGAAAGTTACAGTCTACCAATCATTTACCGTTGCGGACACCAATAAAAAATTTTGAAACCTGTAAATAAATAATAGAAAATGTCTTATACCTACATCCTACAAGCCTGAAACTTTTTAGGGTGACCAAGGATACGTACAAATACAGGTTAATGATGGTCTACCGCTTCAGAAGTGTTGCCATCATGAGTCTACCACCCCTAAAGGTGTTAAAAAATTAACTTGTGCGACTTATTTCTACAAGGCCGAAATTTTTTTCTCAAATACTTTAGTTTATAAAGGAACAAAAAAAATAGTCCACCGATTATCTAATGTTGCTAAAGCCTTGGTAGACGCAATTGAATGTACGATCTGCAGAGCGCGGCCGCTGCCCTGATCCGCTATAAATCGCTCTGAATAATTGTTAAATTGAAATCTACAAAGCTGATTTTTTGTCTACAAGTAGTTTACGTGAATTATTGTTAAATGGACTTTGTCTACTTTCAATACAAGGTGGCTAAGCTTTGGTAGACGTGGCTGAAGTGGTGGCGCGGTAACTGGAATGAAAGCGTGATCTAAATGAGCGAATAAAATTCCTAATTTAAATGTTATTACAACTTTTTGAGTTATTTCTAAAAGGCTGAATTTTTTTATCTCCAATACTTTAGTTTATAAAGGAACAAAAAAAATAGTCTACCGATCATCGAATGTTGTTAAAGCCTTGGTAGACGCAATTGAATGCACGATCTGCAGAGCGCGGCCGCTGCACTGATCCGCTATAAATCGTTCTGAATAAATGTTAAATTAAAATCTACAAAGCTGATTTTTTGTCTACAAGTAGTTTACGTGAATTATTGTTAAATAGAAGTTGTCTACTTTCGATACAAAGTGGCTACAGTCGTAAGCGCGGGAAGATGATTAATCGTCTTTTGCATCAATCACAGTTTGCCAGTAGGGCCTTCACTCATTCGTGCAGAAGGACGCGTTCCGTAAGAATCATGAATTCTCATCTACAATCATAACGGTGACCGGACAGGTGACCACATGACAAGTGAACGCACGACAAGTGAACGCATGACATCCGAACACATGACAACTGAACCCACGGACAACTGAACACACGGACAACTGAACACACGGACAACTGAACACACGGACAACTGAACACACGGACAACTGAACCACGGACAACTGAACACAATCTTAATTTTTAAATTTAAATATTTGTTATTTTTTATAATCATGACATAGTAACTTTGAGGTTTAGGATTTTATAATTATTATTTTATAAATACTGGCCAAATCCTAATCCGAAGTTAAATATTCATATTTTGAAAAAAAAATTCAGTCGTCGAAATATTCGAAGAAAAACTTTTACTTTGATGTCTACTCAACGCCCCACAAAGATGGTCCATTTTAGCTAATTAGGTTCGAAACCGACTTTGCATTGTTCCTCGACAATTTTGCAACGAGATCATTCTACTTTCGTCCATTTTCGCCATCGATTTCACAACAAAGAGGTGCGAATTTAAGATTTTTTCAAAAAATTTCAGCTTTGAGGTCATTTGTTTGGGCCGCGGAAGAATAATATTACTAAATTTTATTCGACAAAAATTCTTAAAATTACTCGGCAAATGAGATTTCATCGTTAAAATTTCGATTTTCGAAAAAAAAATTTGCAATTTAGTTTCAGAGGGGTACCCTTAAAAAAATATTTGAAAATTTGGTTTTTCATTTTAAAGCTTTGCGGTGCGAGATACGAAAAAAAGCTATAGAAGTAAAATTGCTTAGGCCCGGGGTCTACTTCCGATGCCGGTGGAAAATTAAAAATCCCTTCGTAAATAAGGACGCTATTGCCGTTTGAAAAATTTTCTAAATTTCGACCTTACAGTCCTTGTGGCGCGACGACTATGAAACAATTTTTAATTTTAAAAACGGTATTGGGTGGCATTTCTCGAGCGCGAATTTTTCGAAATGTACACTTTTTTCGTGCGGCGTCAATTAAGGTGGCAAATTGCAAAAACGCAAATTTTGAAAAATTTCGATTTGAAATCGGAACCATATTTGCATATAAATATTTGTGCGCAATTTTAAGCGAAACGAGTTGGTTTTTCGAAAAATTTTATTGAACACTTTCCGTTTTATTTGGCGAATTTAAGCGGTACGTGAAAAGAGGTGGATCTGCCGCGAAGAGGAGGATCTGCCGTTAGGTAAGTATTAGTTTTTGATATTTCTTTAGAAAACTAATTAAAAACAATTTAATTCTCCGTGAAAATTTAAATCTGCCGCAAAGAGGTGGATCTGCCGCGAAGAGGTGGATCTGCCGTTAGGTTAGCGTTAGTTTTTGATATTTCTTTAGAAAACAAATTAAAAACAAATAAACCTCCGCGTAAAGTTAAATCTGCCGCAAAGAGGTGGATCTGCCGCGAAGAGGTGAATCTGCCGTTAGGTTAGTGTTAGTTTTTGATATTTGTTTAGAAAACCAATTAAAAACAAACAAATCTCCGCGTAAAGTTAAATCTACCGCAAAGAGGTGGATCTGCCGCGAAGAGGTGGATCTGTCGTTAGGTTAGTGTTAGTTTTTGATATTTCTTTAGGAAACAAATTAAAAACAAATAAATCTCCGCGTAAAGTTAAATCTGCCGCAAAGAGGTGAATCTTCCGCGAAGAGGTGGATCTGCCGTTAGGTTAGTGTTAGTTTTTGATATTTCTTTAGAAAACCACACTCAAAAAAATCCATTCTTACCAGCTAGAATAACGAACTTTAAATCAAGAACAAACGTTCTGGAAATTGACCCAATCATGCCGGGTACTTTGAATCGAGAATAATTTAAGAATGGCAAGCTTATTGTTAATTAGGGTTGTAGAAACCCTAATACTTAAGCAGGCATCCTCTATTTAAACATGCCCATTCTTAATTTATGCTAATCACACCCGAGGTTTATTTCAAAGCGAACACATTCTGGTTCAAGGGCGCCCGCAGAATATTTTCCCAGGGGGGGCAAGGCCACCGGGGGGTCTGGGGGGTATGACACTTTACAGTAAAAAAGTAAAAGTCAAAAATGTTTTAAAGTAATATGTATTTGCTTCAAAATGAACTTAGGTGTGACATGATCTGAATGGATGTAAAATATTATGACGTGAACAAGAATTGTACTCTTCTCTTATCCATTCCAAAAACATTGATGGTCTTTTCTATTAGCTCATCTTTTTGTTGTTTTACTGTGTTCCTATGAACAGACAGTAGACAGAGGCCGGTAAGCCGATCGTTTGACATGGTGCTCCTTATCCAAGTTTTTACTCGTCTCAGAGTACTGTAAAGAAACATAACAGTAAACATTTTAAAGATATAAACCATTTTTACTCCTATAAACGAAATTAACCATTGTAAACTAAATTTCTGCCAACTACTGGTATACTTGACTTAGTATATATTTTAAAAGACTATTATGCAGAAATGGAATAAAAAATAAATAAGTTAGACCTATAAAATCTAAGTAAATTTGCATGCAATTTAAAAAAAATTTAACTATTATTCTCACCTGAATGACCTCTCAATAGTACAAGTTGTTGGTGGTAAACACAGTGCAATCTTGAGTGCCTTAGCAACTGACGGTAAAAAGAAAACATGTTCGTGTTGCAGAACATCTATAAGGTGCATTTTCTCCAAGTCCTTATAATCAGCTGGTGTGTTTGCCCACAGGTCATACCATAGGACCCCAAGTAACATTTTACCGTCATAAATGTACATATTCCTTACAGAAATTTCCGTAACGGTAAAGCATTGATTTGCCCCTTTTGCAGTTACTGTATTGATGTATCATTTATGCACATATAAGGTACAGGTATTTTCGCAACGGTACGGCATTGATTTGCCCCTTTTGCAGTTACTGTATTGATGTATCATTTATGTACATATACATTACAGGTATTTTTGCAACGGTTCAGCATTGATTTGCCCCTTTTGCAGTTACTGTATTAGTACATCGTTTTTATACCGATTATGAGTTGATTTTTTATGAACGAGATATTTATTTAATTGAAAAAATAATTTTTATAAAAGATAAAATTTTTGATTTTTAAATATTTCTATTATTTACATTTATTCAAATTCTAGATATGTTTTACATACTGCTAAATTGTTTCCCTGTATGTATTTTTGTTTGTCTGCGCCAGAATCTGAAAATTGACATTATAAATGTGATAATTTTTACTTACTTTTTTTTCCGAGGCCAGGTTTTGAACCCATGCTGTACTGTACCTATACGTCTGAAAACCAACTGCTTAGCCAACTTGCCCACCTGGGTATACGGTATAAACTATGATATTTGTTATTTGATGGTCAATTTTATTTTCAATTCATAGATTAAAAATATTACCTAATATTGAATTAAAATAAATCAAATATTTTGCTTTGGTACTTTAAAATTTATTACATTATGAATTATTTTAAATAAAAGTTGTTATTTTGCACGTGTTTTGAAGAAAAATGCTACGACGTCACTTTAATTCGAATCGACAGCGGTGGTGGGATTAAATTTATTTAATTTAAATTTATTAAATTTTAATTTCCTGACTTTTAATTTCCAGAATTTTTATTTCAAATTTGGAGATTTTCAAAGATTTTTGATTGTTATTATTTGCGCCGTAGTTTTTCTTAATAATCCGTATTGAAGTAACGAAGTTAGAAACTTTTTCAATATTTAGAAAATCAAAAATTTGATACATAGTTGAAATAAAGATTTATGATTACTAGAAAGACATAAAGACCGATTCCCCAACTATAATATTATTCCTTTCTCATTATAAGACAAAAAAATATTGGAGAATGTAAGAAGTCTCGATGGCGTAATGGTAAATAGGCACGATGGTACCTTTGGCAATCCGTTGTACAGTGGTTCAACTCCCAAGCCGGCAAAGTTATTTTAAAAATACATTTCCTCATTAATTAATTTTTTAATATTTTTATTAATAAATATTATAAACTCAGTTATTTATCGGTCTTAAAACTTTAAAAGGGCCTTTAGTTAATTAGCTATTAGAAAACATAAAATATTTAAAATACACGTTTTACATTAGCTAGTTAACTAAAGGGCTTTTTATATAGGTTGATAATACCGGACGTAAGAGGTTTAAAATTTCTGCCCCCAATTTAGAAATTTGACCGCCCTTCTTACTCCAATAATATCTCATATAATAATTATTGTAATATAAAATGCTTATCGTAATTTGTAACCAATCAGAAACAAGAGTTTTTCTAACGGCGAAATTTTTTTTTATACATAATCTTGATACATATAAATAACTATAATGTTACATATTTTTTACATTTCAATATTAATAAAAATTATAAAAAGCGCGTCTCGAAATTTAATTTAATAAAAAGGGACTTTGGAGAATAAGACGGATTTTTATTTATAAAATTATTATATTATACGAGTATATATTTCATAATATTTTATTATGTACTTATTAAAGTAGTCATGGACAATATCAAAACCGTGAAATAAATATCACAAAGTTTAACTAATAAATCATCTTTACATATTATATACCGGAATTGTAAGCGACTAAAACTTTACTATTTAAACTACACTTTCAGGTATCAAACCGGTGATGAAAATATCGTACCGTCCATCTTATAAAATACCTGTATATGTTAGACAGTGCTTTTATAGTAACAAAACGAAACGATTAAAACATTACCTAATCGGTACCGTATGTTCAACTATATTTTAGTTAATAAAATTTCAGTGCCGATCCGATAAAGCAATTGCCTTCAGAATAACGGTGCGAAAATATGTACATTGAAACTATACCTAAACAGTACAGTGTAAATATGAACTAAAATTTATGTGCCGCTTAGGTACCATTTTGGTACTTAATTTTCAGGTAATAATTGTAATATAAAATGCGTATAATAATTTGTAACCAATGAGAAACAAGAGTTTTGCTAACGGTGAAATTTTTCTTCGTTCTGATTGGTTAAAACTGTTTTAAAACGTAATTAAAATTCATTGATCTTTAAATTACTTATTTTTATAATAAATATTTTAATGTTACGTATGTTTCACATTTTAATATTAATACAAATTATTATATTATATAATATATTTCATAATATGTTATTATGTACTTATTAAACCTGTCATGGACAAATATTATTATGTTGAACAATATCAAAACAGTGAGGTGAAAATCATAAAATTTAACCAATAAAGCATCTTTACATATTATATACCGGAATTGTAGCAACTAAAACATTACTATTTAAACTGCACTTTAAGGTATCAAACCGGTGATGGAAATATCGTACATTCCATCTTATAAAATACATGTACATGTTAGATATCGCTTTTATAGTAACAAAACAAAACGATCAAAACATTACCTAAACGATACCGTATGTTCAAATATATTTTAGCTAATAAAATTTCAATGCCGATCCGATACAACAATTGCCTTCAGAATAACGGTGCGAAAATATGTACATTGAAACTATACCTAAACAGTACAGTGTAAATATGAACTAAAATTTATGTGCCGCTTAGGTACCATTTTGGTACTTAATTTTCAGGTATGAAAATATATGTACATATTCGTTATACTTCAATGGTATACCGGTATAAAACCGACTTTGATGTTACTTGGGACTGATTCGTCCTTAAAGTTGTCTAACAACTTTCCATACATTTCAGCAATTTTTACCACAGAACTTTCGTATTTTTCTTTGGGAAGGGCTTTCATGACTTTTGGATGCATGTTAAATATTTCAAAAGCAGGTTGGTTTTTTTCTGAAAACCTGTCACTCAAGGATTGCACCAAAGAGTCTAAATATGGAAGAAACACCGACACTCTAAAATAATCATTTAAGGTCTCAGATGGTTGGTTTGATCGATGTATTTGTGTTCCACCAATGACTCGTGGCTTTGTGAGAGTAACACACAGAGCTGCAGCATTTTGTTCGACGGTCAACATTATTTTGGCGAACTCTTCTACACTATTTGTTCTGTCGCTTTTAAAAATTTCAGCTAACCTTTGTATGTGTGTTGAAACTTTTAATAAGTCAACACTTGGACTTTGCAGCATTTGAGTTACGATTTCAAGTTTACTGGAGTACACAGCTATTACTTGCATACATATTAAGAATGATGTTGTTGTTACAGCACAGTGGAGTTGAAATGCTTTCTGCCTCGTGTCCTTATTTCCTTCCATAGATAAGTTTTCTAGAGCTTGAGCTATATCAACAAACTGTTCATTGAACTTTCTTATTGCTTTATACTTTTCAGTCCATCTGGTTTCACACAGTTTCTGCAGTGTCCCAATAACCGCTCTCCTCTGTCCATTTTCACGAAAAAACTTAATAACCTCTTTTACTGTTCCAACAGTATTTCTAACTTGTGGTAGCCTATTCAAATCATTGACGACTAAATTGAGCTTATGGCTAGAGCAATGGAAATACAGAGCCATAGGAAATTTTTCATTGATTCTTTTATGTACACCAGTAATATGACCAGCCATTGTACTACATCCATCATAGCCCTGTCCTACAACGTTATTTAAGTTTAAACCCCATGATGTTAATGTAGAGATGATTGCACTTGCTACATTTTCAGCACCCAAACCATCCTGTAAAGGTGTAAAACCTAGGAAATCCTCCTTGATACATTTGTCGGAGGTGTCAAAATATCTAACACCAAGGGACAATTGTTCCACCCCTGAAATATCCATTGTCTCGTCAGCCAATATGGAAAATATTTCATTTGAATTTATTTTACCAATCAGTTCATTTCTTAAAACATTTGCGCTAGTTTCAATCAACTCATTTTGAACTCGATGGGATATGTAGCTGGCATTTTTGGGCCCATGTTTCAGATGGTCTGCTAAAGTAACATCTCCAGACTCTTCTCTGAAACGCAAAAGGTCGTTAAAAACAGCATGCGTATCTTGTTTTCCTCTTAATGGTAGATCGTGTGCAGCACAAAACATTATAGACGAAACAATAGGTTTCAGTTTATTTCTGTTTGATTCAATCTGGTGAGCTAACCCTTCATTGACAAGAACATCGACACTTTGCTTTTCACCGTCCATAACTGACAAGAAATTACTAGACTTTTCCACAGCCTCGCGGTGCCATTGCGAAAGAGCGTGACATTTAGCATATTCATGAAACTTTTTATAATTATTGAATGGGCGTGTGATGAATCCACTTTGATAGCTTCCATGGCTAACACGGGGCTTAAATAAAACACATGACTTGCAAAGAGCACCTTTTCCACTTCGGGAGTAAGCTAACCAAGGGTATGTATTATACCATTCTCTAAGAAATGGGCGCTTTCCTGCTATTACATCATCTTTAAAATTGTAGCTTGAATCAGGCTTCCATGGGTTTGTTAACATTGAGTAAATTACATAATTATTTGTCGGGATATTATCAAGGCAGTTACCGATATCAAACGAGTCGTTAGTATTACCTTTTATATTAGGTGTTGATGAGGTGGTATGTGCAGAAGTCGATGGTTGAGAACAATAATCTGCTTGTAGGCCTACATCAGCAACGTTAATGTTACTAGTGTTTACTGAATGTTCTGCATTACTGCTGGATGCAAAGTTGATACAAACATTGTCTTCTGTTAGATCTTTACACTGATTATCGTTGTCAACAGCATGTATGACGTGATCGGTTTTTAAACGTTTATTAAAAAACTTTCTTATGTCCATTTTAAACTCTCCTGTAGCTAACAAAATCACACTGAACACAATATCGCCAAATGAAAATTAATTTCACTTCTACACTGAATATACGACTTAACACAACAACAGCTAGACACTGACTGACGCCGACGTGTGTACGTGACAGTTTAAGAGGGTACAGTCAGTCAACAGAATGTACAGTCAGTCAACGCAGCAACCCCTGCCTTGCTGCCTACCATTACCATAGACTAAGTATCACTTGCTCTTCAGTGTCTTGCTTATTGTTGTCAATTACGTTGTTTCTTTCGCTATAATAATACTAGCATGCATGAATACTAGGGTTTGGTTATTTATGTAGTCATGTTTTTCGTTAACGTAACCTTATCCCGGCGTTTATGCGGAATTGCCGATATTTATTCATTTTGGACATTCTAAATTTTTCAAAACACTAAAACCTGACAAAAATTTATGCGCACTATCCTGATTCTCAGGGGGGGCAATGGCCCCCCCTGGCCCCTCCCTGCGGGCGCCCTTGTTCTGGTTCCAAGATTTAAGAAGTTATTAATTTAGAATGACCAGTCTTAAAACAAATAAAAAAAATAATAAAAATTATTATTATTTCAATTATTTTACTTGACAATTTATCTATTATCACTTCTGTACAATTTCATTATTTTAAATTTTACTACTTATTTATGGTAATTTTGGTGGTATTCATCATATTGCGTCCTGTTGTTTTTTGCATATCTGTAAATTCCTGATTAAATTCTAAATATTAAATTTATTTATACACGTACTACTTACTTTTCCTACCAGCTCGATTCGATGTGTTGTTTTTGCATATCTGTAAAATCCTGATTAAGTTGAAATATTAATTATATATACTTAGATTTTTTTTACGGCTCCACCGGGATTTGAACCTAGGACCCACAGGTATTGAGTCTAACGCTGTAACATCTGTGCTATCTGGACGTGCTTGACTATTGTCATTTTAAATAGTCATAAAAATCCTATTTTCTAATTCGAATTTTAAATTATAAAAGACTAGCTAGCACAGGCGGGCTACAATAATATTAAAATGACAAAATTAAATAACGTATTTTACATTTTTATTTTACAATTTTACATTTTCGGTATTCACGTTAACGTCTTAGATGAAGAATTGGAAAAACTGCATAACCTTTTTTATGCTCAATAGCAACACATTTGCATTCTATTTGGGACAGAATAAAATTTTCATGTTTAATACCTTTGTGGCATACATAATAAATATTTAATTTACTTGATTGCAATGGAGTATCGTACAAATCATACATGTATCTATAAGATACATTTAGCGAGTGACTCGCAAAATTTTCAAATTACACGTGGAGAGCCTACAAAGTTTAGTGTTTAAAAATAGCAACATTTATCAAAAATTAAAAAAAATTTCACAATCAAGCATTATAAACAAGCGCGCAAATAATAGCAGTTAAAAATTTTTCAAATTTAATTAAAAATTTTGATATTAATTCAAGCGATGTGGCTCAGCAAAATTTTTTAAATATTCGTGCAAAAGCCTACAAAGTTTAGTGTTTAAAAATAGCAACATCTATCAGAAACTAAAGATTTCTTTAAAATTAAGCAGTTAAAAAATTTTCAAATTTAATTAAAAAATTTTGCCATCAATTCAATTCAATGTAATAAATTATAATGCTTGTATTTTTTTTTGTTTTTATTAATTAATAACAGTTATTTATTTGTCTTAATTTAAATAAAAATTACACGTGGTTATAAATTATTTTAAATAAATACTGGTTAATGTAATAAATTATAATGCTTGTAAAAAAGTATAATATATGACACGTGTTTCTCCCTTTTCTGCAACATGCATTTATTTTAAATAATTCATAATATAAAATTGATCTGAGAAACATTTCAGAAAATGTTTTATTTATTTTAATTTAACACTGATTTATAATGTACATAATGAACATAATGTAAATTATTGTTATTTAGGAAGAAAATTTAGCAAAAAAGGGAGTTGGCCCAGTGTACAGCGAATAAAGCTTACGGCATTTGTCCAAACCTTAAAGTCGAGAATTGGTTACCATGCCATGCGAATTTCGCAGCTAAAATATAAATTTGCAATAATGTATATTATATAATTATGAATTATAATAACGTCAACTATTATAAAATTTTTGTGCCTAAAAATGAGCAGAGTAACGAATACCCTTAAAAAACAAAATAAAATAAAACGTGTGTAAAATATTTTTTATAAATATGCCTTTTCATGTAGAGGACAATTTTTGTATTACAATAGCGAAGATAAAAATGCTTAAAATTGCATTATAATTTATGTTTTTGAACGAAAAAGTAACAAAAGTGATATCATTAACGTGTTAGCTTGTATTCTTTGATTTAAGAACGTCATTCTTGTTTCCAAAATTAAGCTTAAATTAATAAAGTACTGCAAGAATAAGAATAGCGTTCTTGATTTAATACCAAAATGTTAAAAATAAGAAGTAAGTTCTTAGAATCAAGAATTTTTCAAGATTCTTAATTTAATGCACGGATTCTTGATTTACTTCTTGAGCAAATTTTTTTGAGTGCAATTAAAAACAAACAAATCTCCGCGTAAAGTTAAATCTGCCGCAAAGAGGTGGATCTGCCGCGAAGAGGTGGATCTGTCGTTAGGTTAGTGTTAGTTTTTGATATTTCTTTAGAAAAGTAATTAAAAAAAAAGAAATCTCCGCGTAAAGTTAAATCTGCCGCAAAGAGGTGGATCTGCCGCGAAGAGGTGGATCTGTCGTTAGGTTAGTGTTAGTTTTTGATATTTCTTTAGGAAACAAATTAAAAACAAATAAATCTCCGCGTAAAGTTAAATCTGCCGCAAAGAGGTGAATCTTCCGCGAAGAGGTGGATCTGCCGTTAGGTTAGTGTTAGTTTTTGATATTTCTTTAGAAAACCAATTAAAAACAAACAAATCTCCGCGTAAAGTTAAATCTGCCGCAAAGAGGTGGATCTGCCGCGAAGAGGTGGATCTGTCGTTAGGTTAGTGTTAGTTTTTGATATTTCTTTAGAAAAGTAATTAAAAAAAAAGAAATCTCCGCGTAAAGTTAAATCTGCCGCAAAGAGGTGGATCTACCGCTCCCTCGAACTTTTTTCCAAGTTGAACGGAAAAAGTGAGAATGGACTCAAAATAATAATAATTACCCCGAAAAGCTAGATCCATTACGATTGTGTTCAGTTGTCCGTGGGTTCAGTTTTGTAGTTTCTGATTAGGATTTGGCCAGTATTTATAAAATAATAATTATAAATTCATGATTATAAAAATAAATAACAAATATTTAAATTTAAAAATTAAGATTGTGTTCAGTTGTCCGTGTGTTCAGTTGTCCGTGTGTTCAGTTGTCTGTGTGTTCAGTTGTCCGTGTGTTCAGTTGTCCGTGTGTTCAGTTGTCCGTGTGTTCAGTTGTCATGTGTTCGGATGTCGTGCGTTCACTTGTCGTACGTTCACTTGTCATGTGGTCACCTGTCATAGAATCACTGATAACATATCTGTAAAATTACTCCAAATGTTTTTGAGAAATGATGCACAGTTCGTTATTATAGTATTTGATACTTAGAAGTTTCCTTCGATTAAGGATAAGCAGCACACTCTGAGAGGAACCAAAAGGGGGGTCATATAATTAAAATTCGAGGGCCGTCAATGCGTCCTTCTGATTTTTTAGCCGAATTGAAAAACATAACTTTAAAGAGGACTTAGTTGAGTATCTTTTAATTAGTTGGGAAAGCAAAGCAATGGCACCATTTTTTGATTAAAAAAAAAATTTACGTTAATTATAAAAAATGTTATAGATACCAAGTTATTAATGGTGAAGTTGGTAAAACTATAGAGCACAGTCAATCATGCTCGGAACATGATAAAGCTGATAGTAAAATAATTTTTCACGTTTGTAACTTTGAGGAGCACTATCCACCGTATAATGTTCTGCATTCTGCAATGTTCTTATTCCAAGGTACACTTGGATTGCGCGACGTCCAAGTGTATTGCTTATTCTAATCTGTCTTAATTTTAATTTAAGTTTTAATTTCTAATTGTATGATTATATCATTGTGTGTCTTATCACTGTGAACTGTGTATGTTTTTTAACTATAGACATGCTCTTTTGGCTGGACAACCTGTCAATCTGACTTACCACGTCTGATTATGTCTCTGAATTAATAGGGACGAAACTAGTTACGTTGGTGCACATCTAAATAAATAAGAAAATACTACAGGAATAGTGCCTATTATTTTTTCCCTAAAATTGATTTAATACGCAGGTACCAAATACATATCTTTCCTAAGGAAAACCATCGTACTATATGCATTTTTGTAATTTATATTTAAATTTTTTCGGAAAAACATATTTCCACTGTATTTTTGAGACAAAATTGTACAAGAAACCACGTATTTTACTATAAAATAGTTTATAAGGTAGTTAAGCCGCGACCACTATTTCAAAGTATTATTTGATTTTCTCAGATTCTAATTTTGACACTAGCGAATAGTTGAGGAGCGTTCATGCAAAACCAGACATGTGCACATAAAGTAGTTCTGAGAAAAAGGCAAAAAACTGTTTACTTACAGGGTACTTAAATTATAACTTTGAAAACTATATAACAAGGTAGCCTATCATTATCACATACAGAAATATGTTATCACTATAAAATTTTTTTATCCGTTTAGACAAAAAAAAATGAATATGTCTTGTTTTGCTCGAACGAACGTAATATTTCAGGTTTTGTTTGGACCTTACTTTTTAAAACTGATTTATTCTTTGTTTATATGGGTAGGTATTATAGGTAAGTATAAAAAATGCATTTTGAATAGAATAAAAAGTTAACCAAAAAAGCCAAAAAAGTAAATTTTATTAAACAAAAAACTGAATATTATTCTTAAACAAAAAACGAAACATTATTCTTAAATCTACTTAAACTCAGATATGTAAATTATGATCATCTTCCAAGCAGTCACATGTAGGTTCAGCTTCGTCATCTTGAGCATCATCTTCTTCTTCTTGGAAAAGCGGAGTTTCCTGAAATAAAATTTCTTTATAAAAACTAAGCTCTGGCAAGTCTTGCCACTGAATATCGTCACAATTAAACTGTTTTTCTAACAGAGCCTTCCCAAGCAACATTTTTAACCTGGTAGGCCCCTGGCAAATCCCTACCAGTCAAATCTCACAGGTCCCTGTCCCTGTCTAAAACCCTAGTTGGGATTGTGGTAGGGGCTTGCGCCAGGGGCAAATGGACCACCTATTAGGGGCCTCTACTAGAGATCTACTAAGTACCTTTCACAGGGGCCCTGGTAAGTCCCTACCGCAGGGATCTACCAGGGAGTTGTTATAGGGATCTACCAGGGAGTTATTATATGCGATTAACAGGGTGCAAAAAAATTTTGATTATAATTAAATTTATTGTTTATAAAATTTATTTATTTAATAATTTATTTATAATAAAAAAATTAATTTTTGCTACATTTTTAATTTTAACAATTTTAACTCTACAACATATAATTTTTTATTTTACCCATTTCTCATTATTTATTCTCATTAGTAAGAACTTGTTGGTGGTGATATATCTCTTGATGTTGTCGTCTTCTTTGTTTCTTGGAGTCTGGAATTAAATTTTGAAAATTAGAAATAAAATCTTACCTGGCGAGGATCGAACCCGTAAACCTTCCCTTGATTGTCCGACAGCGTTAACTTCTGTGCCACCGAGCTGTTGTTATTTTAGTTGTAAAATTGCTTTATGACTACAAAAATTTAATGTGAGTAATTTTGTGAGTGAGTGAGTAATTTTGATGCAAAAAAATCCTTCTATAGTAACGAATCTACTTCTACAGTGTTTCGTGAAATAAAAAATGGAAAAAAGCGAAAAAAATGTTTTTTATAAAACATCATATAAAACACGTCAACAAAATTAGTAATTTTGATGCAAAAAAAATCGTTGTACAGTATTGTTTAAAATGTAATAAATTGTCCAGGGATTGGTAAAATAAAAAAGTGAAAAAAAGCGAAAAAAATGCTGTTCCAATTTTCATCGTAACTTGTAATAAATTAAACTCGCGGAGGGCTGTACTCGGTGAATCGAATGACATTTTTCTTAATTTTCGTTTGTTTTCAATGATTTTTTGTCTTCTTACTTCTTACTAAGCCAAGAATTACAAAAAAGAAGCCAAAAATTTTTTTTTTCGTAAATTTAAAAAATTTATCGCAAAAATATCGGAAATTATGGCAAAAAATGAGTAATTTTGATGCAAAAAAAAAAATCGTTCTACAGTAACCTTTGGAATGTAATTCTACAGTGTTTTGTGAAATAAAAAATGGAAAAAGCGAAAAAAAATGTTTTTCAAACACGTGGATTCGACCGTTCGACATCATATAAAACACGTCAACAAAATTAGTAATTTTGATGCAAAAAAAATCGTTGTACAGTATTGTTTAAAATGTAATAAATTGTCCAGGGATTGGTAAAATAAAAAAGTGAAAAAAAGCGAAAAAAATGCTGTTCCAATTTTCATCGTAACTTGTAATAAATTAAACTCGCGGAGGGCTGTACTCGGTGAATCGAATGACATTTTTCTTAATTTTCGTTTGTTTTCAATGATTTTTTGTCTTCTTACTTCTTACTAAGCCAAGAATTACAAAAAAGAAGCCAAAAATTTTTTTTTTCGTAAATTTAAAAAATTTATCGCAAAAATATCGGAAATTATGGCAAAAAATGAGTAATTTTGATGCAAAAAAAAAATCGTTCTACAGTAACCTTTGGAATGTAATTCTACAGTGTTTTGTGAAATAAAAAATGGAAAAAGCGAAAAAAAATGTTTTTCAAACACGTGGATTCGACCGTTCGACATCATATAAAACACGTCAACAAAATTAGTAATTTTGATGCAAAAAAAATCGTTGTACAGTATTGTTTGAAATGTAATAAATTGTACAGGGATTGGTAAAATAAAAAAGTGAAAAAAAAGGAAAAAAATGCTGTTCCAATTTTCATCGTAACTTGTAATAAAACTCGCAGAGGGCTGTACTCGGTGAATCGAATGACATTTTTCTTAATTTTCGTGTGTTTTCAATGATTTTTTGTCTTCTTACTTCTTACTAAGCCAAGAATTACAAAAAAGAAGCCAAAAATTTTTTTTTTTTTCGTAAATTTAAAAAATTTATCGCAAAAATATCGGAAATTATGGCAAAAATGAGTAATTTTGATGCAAAAAAAAAATCGTTCTACAGTAACCTTTGGAATGTAATTCTACAGTGTTTTGTGAAATAAAAAATGGAAAAAAGCGAAAAAAATGTTTTTCAAACACGTGGGTTGAAATCATAAAATACGTCAAAAAAATTAGTAATTTTGATGCAAAAAAAAAATCGTTGTACAGTATTGTTTGAAATGTAATTGTACAGGTATTCGTAAAATAAAAAAGTGAAAAAAAGAGAAAAAAATGTTGTCGGAATTTTCATCGCAAGTTGTTATAATTGCCTGAAAACATCGTTCGTGGGGACTTGTTTGCATTTCAAAGTGTAACGCATGTGTTGCTCGGAGCATAAAAAAAATGATACCTCCGACATTTCGTTACAACCTACTAGAATTACATTCCAAACGATACTGTAGAACGATTTTTTTTTTACATCAAAATTACTATTTTTTTGCGATATTTTCAAAGTTTTTGCGATGAATTTCTTACTTTGACGTCGATGTCGACTTTGATTGGTCTACTAATCAAAGGTTTTCTATTATTGGTTGTTCAACTTGCCACAGGCATTTTACAGAGAGCCCTACAAATAACCTGTAAATGAGTACCTGGCAAATCCCTACCGAAAGCATTTCACAGGGCCCTACAAAGAACCTGTATATGACTCCCTGGCAAATCCCTACCGCAAGCATTTCACAGGGCCCTACAAGGAACCTGTATATGACTCCCTGGCAAATCCCTACCGCAAGCATTTCACAGGGCCCTACAAGGAACCTGTATTTGGCTACCTGGCAAATCCCTAGCGCAAGCATTTAATAGGGCCCTACAAAGGACATGCTAACAGGTACCTGACAAATCCCTATAGACAGGCAAAGCCGTAAACCCTGTTTTAGTTACCTACCAGGTATTTGCCAGGGACCTACCAGAGAAATTTTAATTTCACAGGGAAAAATGTTACTTGGGTTGACATTATTTTTCTTTTCAGCAGATATAGTATTTCCGAGAGGTAGAATGTTTAATTTACATTTTGATTCGGTGCGACCTCTTCTGATGATTGAGGAGTATGTAAGATTATCCTCCTGAAATTTAAAAAAAGGAGTGCCTGTAACTTTTACTGTTACAGTATTATTTTGTTTAGATACGAATTTCTTTAGAAAAATTCTTTTAAAATCTTTGATTCCAGTAATTTTATTATAAGTTTCTGACAAGTTCTTGACATCGTGTAATTGCCAATCAAGGCCCAATGTACAGACTCGTCCAACTTGTTGATAGAACTTTGTATACCCTTCGGCATTAACAATGATGCTGTTCTTTTTCAATATTTTTTCCACACGTCCAAAAACACGGTCTGCTGGTAAATATGAATGGCCCCGAACGGGAAAATGCAAAATCAGATTAGTGACAGTGGCTGGAGCTTCAGTTCTAAGCCAAAACGCCAAGATATGGATAACATGTGCATTCTTGTTTTGACCAGCACAACCATCACAGAATAATCTCACAGTTTCTATATTATCCAGATCTAGAGATCTTAGATGGGCCAATAAGGCCGAGCCAATTTCTGTAGACCCACGACTAGCCTGGTTTTCGGTCCATACATAAAAGACAGGATTTTTTGACTTGAGATCAACACAACAAAAAGTATAAAAGCTAATCTGACGCAAGTAAAATGCATCTTGAATAGGCGTCTTTGGTAAAGGGTGTATCTGTTGCAAATCAAAGCAAAATGATAAGCTATTTGGAGGATTATCCCGCATCAATGTATAGTATGCGTTTGCTCTAACTTTATGAACTTTAAGTTTGATTATTAGTGATTGTTGTTCCTCCCCGGTTTTTTGCTTCACAGCCTGTTTCAGATTAAGACAGGTACCACAAGCGTCGGAAGCAGGAGAAGAAAAGCTAATATTAAAGTCATTATAAAAAACCCTTTTAAACATCGATAATGATGATTTCAAATTAGGATTTTTTAAATTGTATTGTTTCCATATTGATACGATACTAAGTTCACTTGAAACGTATACTCTACATGATTTATTCCTATTATAATGACTTTCAGATGCAGGTATGCTTCTTATAAATTCCCTGACTTTTTCTTTAACGGAAAATGAATTTTTTCCAAATCTATCACCACCCCTCCTCTCCTTTGGAATGTTACCTTCAGATATAGTTTTTAAAATCGGCACTAATCTGTTCTTTGTAATATTAAAGGCAGCTAACAGAAATGCCTTGCAAATTGGATATATATTGTTTTCATTTATACGAAAGTAATATTTTGCTGCCAAGCTCTTCGGTTTTTTTTTATCGCCAGGAACCTCATTTTTTACTATTTTTCTTGTTGGTTCACAAACCGATATTATGTCACACAGTTTTTGATCTTGAACTGTCTTCACGGGCTCTTCATAAAATTTTTCCCTTGATCTTTTTATATCACTCTTTTTAATTAAACTACATTTAAAGGATTTTGTGTTATGTTGACAAGGACGCCTAAAATGACGTAGACCAGGATCAGCATCTGAATATCTATTAATAAACTACAACAGTAAACCACCACCATAAAAATGAAAAATTAAAAACTTACCTTTGCCTTTTTAACTTTTCTCGATGTGACATTTCACTCTTTTTATTTCTGGACCCAGTATTAATGGTACCAACTGTATCCATATTGTTTTATTTTATAATACACTTTGAAAATTAACTTATTAAATTTAAAACTTTGACGTACACCAATAACCGTTATTAATAAAACTTATAGGTTAACTGAATGTTGGTATAGTAGGGTGTGGTAACAAATGAAATCTGCTATACGAATATGTCTGCGTTTGAAATAAAACACGTATTATATTATGTTATACACAATTGGATATGTCTTGTTTTGGTCGATATATCAGGAATTAATTTCTGAAGAGCACTTGTCTGGTTTTGACTGAACTCGCTGTATTTGAGCTCAGATTTCCATACGTTACGTATTTTTTTGAATGGTTTTGAATAGACCAGTCGATAAAAATGATCAAAACCAACCCAAAACGATATAAAACTCAATTTTTCAGAAAAATGTACATGTCTGGTTTTGCATGAACGCTCATCAGTTATTGTATGATGTTTTTTGGTATTTTATCATAAATAAAGGTGAAGTTCTTACATTGCAAAGACTGACTAAAAAGATTATACGACTCGAAATTGGTAGACTGTTAATACAATAATTGAATTCTTGATAGAGAAAATTCAATTTTCCAGTGATTTTAAAATATTATGATAAGTAGTTTGAACTACGATAATTATAAGACATTTGATTTGTTACGTATATACAGTAGAGCCCCGATTATCCAAGCTAATGAGGGGTAGGAAGTACATTGGATAATCAAAATTTTCGTAAACATCTGTAAAAATAAAAATATATACAAATACTTCTTTATTAGTATGTATGTTAGTTAGATCACGTCGACACCCACAGACAAAACGGCGGCTGCACATAAAAAAAGACTACGTAGTCGCCAAAGCTCGAATAAAGCGGATTATATATTGGCATCATCGGATAATTACGGTTCTATTATATTTCACAAATACTTTTGTATTTTTTCAATTTTTTCAACGCAAGTATTTATTAAAATAAGGGTTCCACACAATAGTACCTACAATATTCTAGTATTGATTTAACAAAATACTCGTATAACTAGATTATGTTCCAGAAAAATTTTATTGTGTGATACCACGATACCAGTAAATGTGCACATTTAAAGAGACATGTGCACTTATGGATGCAGTATTAACGTATTTTTTATAATAGAATTATGCATATCGGAACATGTATCAGGTTTTGATGATTAAAACTAATAATTTGTTTATATTACATATTTTATTGAATTTTATTTTTACGTTTTTCTATAAACCAAGTCGATGAAATGTAACTTACATGGTCACGACGCTTCTGAACTTGCATGCAATTAATTGTTTAAGGGACAACGTTGTTTCGTCCTTCTTGGAACATATCAAGCAACCGCAATATTTTATTAATTTGGTTTATAAAAAAAGTAAATATAAAATTTAAATTCTCTATACTATATTATTGTATCGATAAAAGGAAAATGCACAAGAAAATATGTCAACGTAAAGCTCTTGGTGTGTAATTAAGATTCATTCATGTATTGTTTGGTATTACTGTTTAATAAATTAAAATGTAAAAGCTGACAATCAAATAGAAATTCAATGATATTCAAATTGTTTACATAAAACTTCAGCAATTTTTTGCTGAAATAATATCTGTAATCTGTGTTGCTGAGAGCATTAATTTTTTTTAAAATTTTAATTTAATATGAATTTTCAAAGCTAATAACTTATTTTTATTATATTTTAACAGTATTTTCGTTTATATTATGTTACTATATTTCGACTCTACATATATTATCAAGCTCTTAGTGAACATGTATCGGTAATTATAAAGATAACAGCTTCTTTTAAAAGATTCAACGCACTCTTACCCATTTCAGTGAAATACGAGTATGTATACCGTGATGAGTTTTAGAATTATTTTTCAATTGTACCAGCGTACAACTGTAATGAGACTAATGTCACTAATAAAGTTTTGAATGAGGTCAAAATAGTAGGCACTATTAAGCGGACTCTTTACCTAATTAGTGTAAAGATCTCTTTAGGTACGTCTGTGTTTTAATATTCTTTTCTATAATTATAAAATGTCTATACATTTTAACAATTGGACGCTGTAGCGGTATTTTGCAAGCATTTTTGCATACTTTGGGCTTTTTAGAAGTGGAGTTATTGAAAAATTCAACTTTGAAATCTGGAAATGAATTATACGGGCTGTAGCTGCTTTAGAATCGAAGAAAAAATCTAAAATTCTCTGGCAATGTTTTAATAAACTCATCTATAAAAACCCACTGCGATTCAGTCAGGGTGCTTAAATTCGTGCTCTTCCACACCTACATTTTAACGCCAGCTGAAAAGTTCTCTAAGACGGTTATATTTCATAAATTTTCTTGCTAATTTTTCAATTAAGGTTGATACTGGATACGGTCCTTACTATTTACTATATTATAGATAACAATGACCGCATTCTCAACAATATTTTTATTTAGAGACTACCGCAAAAAACTTTCTATATTACGAAGTTCCTATCTTTCATGACTTTGTCGCTGTCCTAAATTTGCACGCCAACAATATCATAACGTTCAACCGTATTATATTGTTTACAAACATTGGCGGTACCGGTCCTAATTACTCTTCGAAGATATTAAATACTTCCTTTCAGGATAATTTCGTAGGAAATAATTATGTAATTCAAAAGAATAATAAATTGATATGCTATATAACCGATATATAACATCCTATATTATATTCGTGCAAAAGTAAACAAAATGTTTTATTGAGAAACTTCGTTACGCATTAGAAATTGTCTTTTACCTTCATAAAGAAAATTCGGCCCACGTTAATCCGACAATAAATAATGGAGTAAAATATTTATTAACTTCGTTTGAATTGCAACGCACTACAATTTACCGATTAGCTGTTAAAGTGCCGAAGCAAGGGTAGTGGGTAGATGGCACATAAAAAGCAACACAGGAAACAATTAATAACAAATTTATTTCCATAATTGGTTTACTCTCTTGAAGGTTCAGCAACACATGGCAGCATTCATGCAGTTGTAAATAGTTTCAATACAATTATTAGAAAATACTATAGTTAAAAAGCAAATGGTTTAGCGTGATTAATTTCAACTAGACGATAATGCATTTAGTTATAAATAAGTAGTAAATACATTTTTATATAAAAACATTAAGACTTATCGAAGTGGCAGAAAACCTTTGTGGATTTGGCATTACAATTGTTCGTGAATTTACTACAGATAAAAATCCCTCTAGAAGTGATAAGTTCCATCTTTTTATTAGAGTTGTTAAAAATTGTTTTCTTGATAATATAGTGGAAGAGATGGAACAACGGGAAACTTGTTCGTTCGATATATCGTCGCACTTCATCGAACCAGTAAATAAGTATCGACTATCATGCACACAACGAGAAAAGAAATTACCTCAGTAAAAGAGATACCCTAACAATTAAGAACAATGTTAATTAAATACAAATAATTTGCATAAAATTCTGGATGATGATGGAAAATTTTCTAACAAAAGAAAATTGAATATTGCAAGTATTCCAACTAACAGCAATTCAAGTGTTCATGCATTTACCTTGAATTGGGAATGTACATAAACGCAGCACTAATTAAAAACAAATTCTTAATGAATTCAAAACTATATTAAAAGTAGAACATTAACAAAAATGTGTTGTGCAGGGCTTTTCAACAGGGACTTTGTTTTTTAATAGGGGCAATTTTGGATGTGGGGACAGTTTTGTCATGCTGTTTTTGGAGATTAAAAATAATTAAAAATCGCTACGAAAATGGTGGATGTGTGAAAACTACATATCAAATTCCGAATATTTTCGGTTGTTATAATCGCCCTTGTTATAATCAAGCTAATTTGTAAAGTAATGAACGACAGATTTGCACTTACCAATTGGACGAAAAAAAAAAATTGGATCCATTTCGGCAACGAAAAAAATCAAACCAACGGAAAAAAATCAAATTCCAATCCAACGAAAAGGATCCCCATATGTGTTGGAAAAACAATGTTCCAAATTAATTCGTATGCTGGATCGTCCCAAAAAGAAGCAATCAAAATTCTTAAAAATCACTTTCAAACCTTACTTAATTCAAAAACCATCTGCCATTATCCTTTCTCTTGATAAAGCACCTCTTAGATAAGCATTTATTTTTAAAAATACTGAATTGCCAAGCCACACATTGGGGAATATAAAAATTGATTGCAGCGGTCTGTAATAGATCAATTTTGAATTGGAGTTGCAATTTTGAACAGTAACAGGCTGGAAACGCTGTTACTGTCAATGGATTGCGTTATCGGGACATGTTGACAAATTTTTTGGCTTATTATGGATGATATGTGATGTATCATCATGTGATGATGATGAGATGTGAGTGATATGTGCTTTCAATAGGACGGCGCCACACAGCCATGGAAACAGTGAATTTATTGCAAACGAAATTTCCGATCGAATAATTCTGCAGTCAATTGGCCGTGCGATTTAACGCCGTTAGTCTCTGCAGATAATCCACAATCCATTGAAGTATTGAAAGCCAACATCCGACGCGTAATTAGTGAGATAGAATAAATTGCAATTATGCAAAAATAAAATCGAAAATTTTGACAAAAGAATCAACGTCTGTACATATACGTGGTCTTGCTGAACATTTGTCCGATGCTATTCTTCATTCATAATTTGTAGATTTTCTACTTCTACTACAAAGAAGTACAGAACTTTAATCCAAAATGTGTTTTACTTAAAATTTAAAAACAAAGTCGTTGAAAAGCCCTTCAGTATAACATTCAAAAGATTGGAATGTAAGATCATTGAAGCGCAAACGATGTTCAAATGTTTGAGTCAAATTCGACACCCAAAAAAGCGATATGTAGATAAAATTACACCAAGCAAATGCTTGATCCATTTTATTTAACCCATTCATGCGCGTCACTAAAGTCATTACAAATCAGTGTTTTCATACTTGAATTTATTGCAGATGGTATTATTCTTGTTACATTTTATCGAAGGTTTACGCTACATATAAAATATGTACCTTCCTACCTTTGCACTCAATTTATAAATGTATGTTATTGAAGGATATTTGTGGAATGTTATAACACGCCTTCGGAAGGGTTAAATGCCTTAGAATATAAATACAAAGTTTTTCCTACTGTTTGCGTGCTTATTTCAAAACTACAAAATTTGCCATCGTAAACTAAAGGGTTTGTTTGCCTTATGACTTCTGCATTAATTTCAAAGTTACAGTAAAATGTGCTAAATGTTGCAGACCAAGTTTATAATTTTGTTAGATGTTTATATGTCTATTACTCTACTGGATATTTTGAGTCTAATTAAATTTTAATTTTGCAGTTAAATTACGTTAAAGCGTTTGTAGTCGTAAAGAGTTTATTTCCGTTTTACGACATTATGCCTATAATGATGTAAATGTATAACGAGTAAGTCTAATAAAAATGAAGGTATAAAACTACTTCTTTTTAAAAGGGTCAGCATGGGGATCTCGTTTTATTATAAGTGATATAGACTTACTTAAATGCAATGAAATTTTTCACTATAAAAAGACGAATACATAATGCAAAGATTTAGAACAAATTTCGCCTAATTCAGAAAGTAATGTTTGATTTTTATTATACAATGACAACTTATAAAAAAATTAAAAACATGTTACCCTATTTTTATCCGTTTTGATTTAACTTCACTTGGATTATGTCAGTTTAGAATCTTGTAATCAATTTTCAATCATTTGCAGATGAGCAATATAGTTCTGAAACTTGGCTCAGTTGTGTATTCCTATTGATAATACAATAATCAGTGATTTTTTATACTAAAATAAATGTTTAGTGATATAATTTGTTTTTTTCTCCAGGATAGCACGAAATCATATCTTTCTTTAGTATTCATCTCATCGAAAGTCGGCAATTTTGGTAAAATCTATATGTTTGTAACTTCACCTGACATGCTTCGAAAATAATGTTTTCGATGCATGTTATATCATGTTACTTGTTTTCAGTCGATGTTATTTTAGGTTACTAGTTGCTCTGATGCGCTCTTTGTAATTAAATATTTAGTTTGTATTGTAATACACTTGTGGCTTACTTAATCATACTTAGGGTCGAGTCAACTAAGGTTGACCACTCCAAATAAATTGAAAATTTCCTATTGCAAACAGGAAGGTTTATATAGTATACTGACATAATTTTCACAAGCGATGATATAATCAAAATTTTGAGTAAATCGAATTTGAACTTTGCAAATTTACATGTAAAATTTAACGAGATTCCGCGCGTCGCTCATTCTGTTGACAGTCCGTGCAGTTTTAATGACCCTAACACTTAGAGTATTTCGCACCGGCAGATGCAGCTCGTCTCTCGTACATGTAACATCGATTATTTTTTGTTTTTACGCGATTTTTTGGGGGTGAAACGTAATAGTTTACTGCCCCATACCGCAACTATACATTTTAATGCTATTTCAAGGGCCTCTAAGCTCCCGGTTTCATTTATCCCGTTTTTTTTATGGGAGGCGCCTTCTCGTATGTTTAGCATAGTACCCAGAGTCAAAACCGCCCTGGAGGGGTGCAGAGCGGAGCGGCGCCCCGAAAGGGTAGGTTTTGACGATGGATAAACCTCCCTATCGAATGCACACCCCAAAAATCGAAGAAAAATTCGCTAAATTTACGTACTTTCAAATTGATTTTTCTCGAAATTTTATGTATACTTTCGCAAGTGAAATTTTTACAGTATACTCTATAAACCTTCCTCTTTGCTATAGGAAATTTTCAATTTTTTTGGGGTGGTCAACAATAGTTAACTCCCACCCATACTTACGTATGTACATTCTTGCCAGTAAATTCCTAGAAGGTGATGTTTTGCTTGCGGGTATTTCCTTTGCTGATTTTAATTGCACTTTGTAATTAAGCTTATCGCTTGGTTTCCCGTTACTTTCATTAATAACAATGCAATCATATTAAATTTTTATTTATTTAAAACTTTTATTAAAATTTCGGATAAACAGTAGACCAGAGGTACCCCAACAGTGTCTATAATAAAAATAAACTTGATAGTAGTTCTGAAGAAACATCGAATATGCTTGTTCTTTATAAAAAATTTCATTATATAAAATTTCAATTGAATTTAAGAATAAGTAAGTTATGTGGAAATAAAATTGTAAAATATAAAATTGTTGTTTGTAACTTTCGAAGCAGAGTAAATTTTACAATATCTTTCTGTAAGTTTACACGTCTTTTTATTGCGAAAGTTCATCCCATTTAACCGAGTTTGTTCTTGTAATTAACGATTTTCCGTATTGGTCCATTCCAAACAATATTGAAGCTACTGTTCAAATTTAATGTAAAAAAATGCGACAGTTTTTAATGAGCTACCCACTAAAATTATTATTTAATAGCGCTACTTGGCGTTTTCTATTAAACAAAGTGATAAATAAATATTTTTTGTTTAGTTTTTTTTTGTATCCTTATAAGGATTTTATTGCTTTTAATTAAACGTTAAATCAATTTGAAATGGATAATGAAGGAAGTAAATGAAACGTAAGTCTTTGCAATGAAAAAGGAATTCTATCTATTACTTGGTTACGAATTGATGTTTTGCTGATTATACTCGTATACCGTTTTACCACGAACCTCGCAATTTAAGCAAATTTTTAATGGAGGATTGGATAAATTAGAATAACTAAACACAGACGATTAAGTTTTAACTCTCTTTTTCATCTTTTTAAATTGGAATATTTTTAGAAAATCGCAAGCATTTTATTTAAACAGATTCAGGATGTTTAAAATTCAGAGGAGCTTGTGCTGGAAATGTATCGAAAATCAAGTTGCGACGTATCGACAGTTTTCTTTTTTTAATAGGATAGGACTGCAACCTTGTTGTGCAATTTGCATATTTAGTTTTCGGCAATAGCATTTTCGAGTAGAAATTTTTCAAGATTCGGGAAAAATAAAAAATGTCAGTTTACATAATGGGAAAGTTTCCAGAAAAATTTGTAACTAGGTCATCATTCATCATAAAATTAAAATGTACATAGATACATTTTCAGATTTCAATTGTTGATTATGTGACAGTTCAACCAGGATATTTGAATTACGTTATTTACCAATTAATAAATTGAAGTGGACTGGAAATATATCAGTAAACCACAATGTCCATTTTGTATTGTTGAATTCTTGTTATATTTAATGGAAAGTTGGCGGTTTACATATTTGAATGTCTGCAGTGTGGTCATTTTAATTTGCTTTTTGGTTTTTCATCATAAAAATTCTGTTAGTATTGATTTTGATATTATAAATAAGGTACACCTACTTGTACGAAAATATTTTTAATATAAGATGAACGTAAGCATTAAGAGCACAAGCAACGTCATAAATAATGGATGCACTTTTGCGTGTGCTTCAAGAACTCAATATTATGGACCTATATTTCTATTCATAAATTGTCTACTGATATACATAATATTTCAAGTACTTTGAATTTTGAGCCTTTGCCAACTCTGGTGCGAAACTTTTCTCCATATATTCTAATTCTGATCGTCCAGTTTCAGTGATGTTCTTTTTAGGTAAAGATTTATTAACAAAACCACGCCTATTTTTTAGGCTTTATGTATCGAATGTAATATTAGTTTTTAAATATTTTTTATGGATTGGCTTTTTTTTTGTAGAGATTAACCACGTTATATTACTTTGTAGGAGGTTCCACGTTCTGATCGAGAAACAATAGCCCGATTGCGCAATTGTATTTTAGCTTTGGCTCAATGTAAAATGATGTTGTACGATACCAGTATTTTATATGCTTTTGAAGAATCATTAAAATATACCGTTGGTGACTTAATTATCCCAGAAGCCATCGTGGACGTTGCTCTGTTGACCCAACATCGATTAAACTTGTTAAATGAAGCATAACGAGTAATTTTAATGTTTTTACTTTATTTTGTAATAAAATTATGTATTACGTTCTTATTGGTTTTATTTACGTTTTTATTTTATAAATATGAGATGCGTATACAAAATAATAAATATTAAAATATTTTAGATATTTACAAAAATACTTAGCACTAAAAATAAATTAAGTCGATTTTAAGAAATATAAAGAAATAGATCACTGGTTTTGCCATTACAAAACAAACGATTTAGGAACAAAGTAAAGAGAAATTTTTCTAAATTTACGAGTTACTGTAAATTTTTGTTATGGCAAAAGTACTTGAACGTTTTTAAAAGTTTAAAGCGATTTCCTTCACCAAAGACCGCCACCGCCCCGAAATTTTAGTGTAAATGTGTTCTTACATTAATTTAATTTAATCCCTAATGTTTTGAAATCTCTTCTTGAGTTAACCGTCCATTTGTAATTACAAAAGTCAACTCAACAGAAAGATCAAACGGTAATCATCAATGCACTCTGTACAGCGTTCTGTTGAGTTCATAATACTTCGTTTGTTTACTTAGATAAATTACGTATAAGCACCCGACTTATCACTTTTTAAATATTTTTAAGCAATATGCTTTCCAGGATTTAACCACTTTTTCATGTAGTAACAGAAAATTGTACTGAGATAAAGTAGAACTAATAAGGCACATGTGACTCCTAAGGCAAGAACTGACGTTTTTGTGGGACATGGTTCAATTATCGTTACTGTTTTATCTTTTCCAAAATCTGCGCTGGAAGTGTCAGTTTTCAAAAATTCAGCTTGTTTATCATCCCCAAAGTCGAGAACTAAGATTTCTTGACTTATAGACATATCTTCTTCCTTTTCTTCGTCATTCGTTGTATTCGATTTACCGACGGATCTCTTCCTTCTTCCCAATGATTCGATCGATTCACGTCCCCATTCACATACGGCCTAAAATATTCAAAATTATTTTGTTGAATTTTTTTTTGGATGAAAGAATACTTACAGGTTCGCACGGTCCCAAACAGTATTTTACGTTACATTGGAAAATGACACCGTAGGATTCCGTAAATCTGAACGCTTCGTAAATGGATTGTAGTGCATTTCCGTCGGGAGTAAAACCTGGGAAGATGCTGGGATCGACCGGACATCCTTCATCGTCGATTATTTGGAACGTACTCTTTGAATCCTTGGCCATAGCTACGCAACTTCTAGCGAAGATGCCGTAAGGTGCTGAAAAATATTTTAACATTGTAGTTTCGTTACAAAATTTGTATAAAAAATGTCGACTTACTGTCTTCAGGAATTTCTATTCTAAACATTAATTTATCTCCGATTCTGACAGTTTCGACTTCTCTGGAACGGCTGTCTAATATGCGTATTCTTGGTGGAGGTGCTTCTGGTGCAGATGTAATACTGATCATTTCTGGATCTCTAGAATATTTATGATGCGGTGTAAAGTTTAATTCGAATTTTTAATATAATAAATTATCTCTAATAATAATTATTCAAAAGGAATTCAACGTTATTAATTTGCAGTTGCATATAATTCGTTATGCTCTTTACTTATTCTACTCAAGTATAAACATAATGGCATTTTAAACGAATTTTGAGTAGGTTTTCCCATTAATGTTTTAGGTAAGTCGCGAGAGAGTATAATGTTTACATAACCGCTATAATTCAATTGAAATGGAAATTGGGTTAGATGCGACTAGATTACAACAAACTTGAATAACATTAAACAATTAATTATAGGACTCTTCGGGATTGTAAATTATGACAAGCGTGCATTTAATAATGAAAAATGTGTTCTTAAGCAAAAAAAGATGCTGTAACCATAAACTTATTAAAATATTACCTGATGGGCATCATTCCAAATGTGATGTTTTTAGAAGACATGTCGTACGTGCACTTGACTTTGTAGATTTTATCTGCTTTTGTCATCACTACACTATGATGTTGTAATACGACGGTATTGCTGTAAACTCCGGTCTGTAAAGAAATTAGAATTACAGATCGACTTTCGTATTATTAGCAATTCCAATTTGAATAGATGCACTTACTACTGATTGTGTATTACAGTCTTGCCCAGTCATAGTTAAATCTAGCCTGAAGAGATCGCTGTTAAGAACGTCAACATTGCAAGTTTCCGATCGTCCCAAGGCATAAATTCTACCGTTGAAAGGTTTGTTAGTTCGCACTTGAATGGCAATTCTGGTATCCTTGCAGTTAACAGACACTGAAATGGAAAGTATTTGTTATCGTATCGCGAATCAGCCTATAGATTGTGTATTACCATCGTAACAAGTTCCAGTTTTATCGCAATTTACATCGTTTTTAGTTAAGTTAGTGAGAGTCGGATCTTCTGTTGCTTCGAAGACGACAGGAAGATTGCTATCGGGCTGAGAACCTGTAGTGCTGCCGCCTGTTTCTGTAAGAAATATTATTTTAAATAACTCGCATGCGAGCATGTAAATATTTATTACTTTCACAAACGTTTTCATAATAAGTTCCAACTCGTTCGCCATCGTCGAGTAGTGGACGTTCGGCATTTAAATAGGTGCTAGGTCCATCGGGCAAAGTTTTATGATCTAAATGGAACAGTTGACAGTTGTATTGAGAACCTTGTGGTGCCCCACGATACAAGAAAGAACGACAAAGAAATTCGTTTTCGATTTCGCACGCTAACCGACAAGCTCCTTCGCTGTTTACTTGAAGTTCCTTATCCGTGTAGTAATGTAAACCTGCATATTGAGCGACTTTGTCTTCAGAAACTCCAATTCTAGGAACTTGATACACACGATTGCCTTTGCATGCTTGACTACTTTTAATACACAAATTTTCAAAGTAATCGACTCCTTGAGCATCCACAAATTGCACAAATTGTCCAGTTGTACGTCTATCCGAATCGCTTAATTGACATTGAAGTGAAGCGTAGTTATATTCGGCTGATCTGCACGTAAATCGATGCTGAAAAATAGGTACGTGATATTTTATGCTTTCTTTTAGTTTTAAAAAACTTACCTCGTTTAAACAAGCAGCTAAACAGGCTTCCTTTGTGGAAGTATAAATGAGAGCGTTGTCGAGTCCCCTTATCATTTTATTAGGGACTCTCTCAAATGACCATGGTCGAAGACAAACATTTTCAGATCGTATTTGCATTTTTGTCATATAGTACATATTGATGGATCTTTGTGGTAATGCGGCAGGGTTATTGGCCGACGTTTCATTTTGTAGTTGACAGAGCGTGTCCTGTTGGGGCGTCAAGGGATTCACGACGAAGCTGAAAGCTGCAGCTTGACAGTCCGGCTCTTCACGACACCATCCTTGACATTCGTATAAAGATAAATTTTGAACGGTATAATATGTACTTCCTCTATAATCGTAATCAGTCAGTTTTTCAAATGCTATTCTTCCTGTAAAATGAAAAATTAAAATAAGTCCGGAAGTAGGAAAAAAATGTCAAATGTTAATTTGTTAAAATATTCTTTACGTGCACATCTTGATAAAATTTTATGTTTTTATAATATTGTTACGTGATACATAATGTAAATATGCGTTGTGCTTAGAGATCTTGAATTATTTAGTGATCTTTATGTAGATTTATAAACACAAGAGTGTCTCGATAGATTTGCGGATAAAACAGGAGTAGCGTGCAAGTCGATAATTGCATGAAGTCGTCACACTCTGTATTATTAAATTTAATAATAATTTTTAATTTAATTTACCAAGTTAGTGTTTCTGCGTGTTATCGTTACTTAACCAGTGCATGTAGTACTTTATTAGTTCACGTTATTTTCTACCATGTACAACAGTAGAAGCGACATTTCATTAGCGATTATAAAGTGGAAGGGCTAAAATTTTAAGCAACAATGATTTTTCAATTTGTGAGAAATAAATTGGATGACGGGTGGATTATATGGGATATTTCAAGAGATAGCAGTGTTTATATACTATGTACTATATCTGTGCCCAATTTTGAATCGTTTTGGAGTTCCTGTTTATTGAATTTAAGTTCAATATATAAAAATTGGGAACTTTCAGCGTCTTGAATTAGAATAGCGCTGAGCCATCTTGGATAGCTAATGATGCATCTGCTGGGAATATATCTAATCATTTAAAGAAATTGCTTTGTGGTTGATCTTATTTTACTTACTTATTTACAATATGCGCCGACCTCGGTGTTCAATAACAATATTGAAAAGAAATTGTACAATATATTCTTTGCATGCTCTGAGAATGCTAAATATATTTGATTTCTTACATATTCAATTGAATTGCTGCAATGTTTGCCAAGAAAACCTTGTTTCATTTTATTGTCATTGTTTTATGAAAAAAATAACGTTATGAATGAGTTCTTTGGAATATAAACTCTATACATATTATGCTTTTATTTTATTAGAAGTACAATAAAGTTTACGTTTTAAAACAAAAAATATAATATGTATCTGCGCGCAAAAGTCGTTAAGGAATTTTTTAGCGCATCAAATTTTATAGCACTCACAACAATAACAGTAAACTAGAACTAGAAATGTAGGTAAGATGAATTCTACCGTGCTGAAAATAAATGAAATTCAAAGGGAATGCAAGGACTGGCTTGCCATCTAAATGATTGACTGGAGTTTTATATAACATAGATGTATTTTAATACATCTCAAGAACTTTAATTATCTTCTTTAAACCAAACGTTTCCTTTCATGAAAACTGTCTCTTTATTTTATGAAAGGGTGTTATCATTTTAGGCTAAAGAAAATTCCATGCAAAACCATTCCATAATGAGTCTATTAAAATTATCTTAACGCAAGAATGATGCATAAAAGATAAAAACAAACTCGAATTTGTTTCATTACAATATCATGATGAATGACCTACTAAAGAAGAATGCATGCTGCAAGGACTTGAAATTACCAAACGATGATTAAGCAACATTGAAATAAAGAAGAACCGTTAAATTACGGTTATCAGTTCATTTACCAACGACATATAAATAAAACCGACTAATAACTACCTACATGGAATTTAAAGTAATACTTAACAAAACAAAAAAATAATTTATGTTATTCGTCCAATTTTGCATTTCACTTACCTAAAGATCCATAGATGTTTGTGAAGACTAAAATTACGCCTAGTGCTAACGTGTGGTGCCTCATTGTACGAATGAATCTGAAACAAACAGTAACTTTAATAATTAAATAATTAATACGGAGACGTAAATCCGTCCATGAACCGAAAAACTTCGGTTTGCTACCCAACTGAGCGCTCATTTAGGGTTGATATAGGATGTCATCAAATATGTAATAAAAAGTGAGCAGATTAAAACTAAGAGCATTACCCCGTCGCCGGCGTGGCAAACTTTTGCTTAGAAAATTCAAATATCTTAGATTCTTAATTTGTTCTAACACTTTAAACAACCAACAAAGTACTTTATTATTCTTAACTTATATTTATGTGCCTAACGTTACTCTCTGGGAAGATAATAAAAAAGTAATTATATTTAACTAAATTAACTTATGCAAATGGTAATAACACAATAAAGAAAATAACAGTGTTAAATTTTCTGTGACTATTATACCAAAACTAATCTTGTAAATTATAAAAGTCTGACTTTGAATAATTGAATCAGGAAACAGACGAGCTGTTTAGCAAATTTTACGTATATTGGCAAAATTTATCGTCATTGTAGAAAACTTAAGAAAAACCGAAACGCTTTTAAACAAAAGCAAAAACTCAATACGTTTTCGTACCACCTAATTTTCAAAAAAAAATTTCTATTAGTTTTTGCAGACAAGTTGTAAGCTAAATCTCAAGACAATTTCCTGTCTACTACTTTTTTAAAACTCATTTACGTTACACCACAATTATAATGGTTGTATTATTTTATTTAAACGCAAATGTTACGGCTAGTTGATGAGTTGAAACAATTTTATATTATATGTATTTATTGATCAATACATAGCAGCTTAATATTTCAAACCGTTCATAAATATTTTCGTACAAACTAACAGTTCTGAGTTGCACTACAAAACAAGGAAAACTCATTCATTATTTTGATTTGCTGCTTATTTACACTTCCTGGTAAATAAAAATGTATTTGCACTAAAAATATTTTCGAGTCATGCTCTTATGAGTTTTTCGTCGAGCTTTTATAGACTGGCAGAACACTTTTTGCGGATAAATCATTTAATTTACAGTTACATGAGTAAGGTGTTACGTTACTTTCTAACGCTTTCTCATCTACGTTAATTAAAGTTAAATAATCCAAAGGCAACTTTAATTTGCCAAATTTTAGACCAACCCAGGCATTGCCCAATGGAACGTCCTCGGTAAAGATAATATCATAGATAATAAATACTATAAATATTAAAGACATATCTTCCATTTTGCTTGTTAAAAGGTGCAGCCTTACAGATGATTCAGTCTGATAACTAAACGTCTGAGATCCGATCAAGTTGTAAGAAAACGTGATTTGATTTCCACCAGATGAATCCAAGTACAGGAAGTATTTTTATTATACCATATGAGGCTCTCCTTAAATACGTACGTGTGATTTAAGAATAAACGGTTTTTTATTTTTTGTGGAAAGTGAAATAGGATCTACTGATTAACGTGAATTCCGAATCACGGCTTAAATAATTTGAGATGAGACAAGGCTTGAACTTAGGAGCATTAATACATGAGTGTAACGTAACCATAAGAGGCAGTTAAATGTGTCTACTGCTAATGGGACACGCTCGGATCGAATCGGGACAGGGTAAGAACTTTATTTTGACCGTTTCTCCTCGGAAGGCAATGGCAAACCACCGAGGTAATTTGCCCTGAAAGTACATCTTGAAATGAAGTGTATTACACTTCCCGTGGTTCAGAGCCCACGTTAAACAAGTAGGCACTCTAATAAGTATGTGAAAATACTTTGAACGCATATCACATGCTTAGAATGAGATGGATCACGACGCTTCTGTAGAAAGGCATATCGACTGAGGAGATAACGTAACTGCCTACCTATGTTAAAATAGTTAAAATCAATTTTTAAGAAGGAATAAACGCCTATACGAGGCGTTGAAAATTCCGAGTCCGAGCATATTGAAACAATTTTTAACTACAATTTAAGTATAAGGAAAATACATTTTAGTTTATATAAGAATACTCTAGCAACACAAGAGTGGCTTGGTGTGATCGCTGGTGGAGTTATAGCGCAGAAATTGTGGGTTCTAATCGCGCACTTCACGGAATTTCTTAACGGGCCCTCTGGTGAACATCAACACTCTGCGAATAAGTTAAGTTGTAAAATTAAAGAGGATTGATCCACCTCAAAAGATGGACCGTGAAGACTTTACAGAATGGAATGGGAAAATCCTATTCCCTTTAGGAATAATTTATATATTATGTACTTGACTTGACTAGAAAGGAAACTAAAAAAAAAATGTAAAAGCATTTCGTAATGTACAAGATTAAATAATAATAAGTTTTATAAGAATAAAAAAAAATATTCATGAAATTTTAAAATCTACTTTAATATTACACGAACCCATTCATATATTATAATTCTATTAAAATCTCAAAAATATCAGCAAAATTTACAGATTGTTTAAAATTAAAAAAAATATATATATAACGGTAATTATCTAAATTTTTTAATGTAAAATTATTCTATTAGTACTGATTTGTATTAATAATTTATTTCTAAATTATTTTACTTTAATAATGATTGATGGACAGTCCTAAGGGAAGTAAGAAGAGGAAGTTAATAGGGAATTAGATCCAACTTATTTTGTTTCTTTGTATGTTTTAACTTCAATTTGCAATTCAGAATGCCGGTAAGTTAAAGCTAATCAATATTTAAGTTCTATTCTTTTAAATTTATTTTGGTGTGCCCTTTGTAGATGAGGAGTTAATATAAAATAAAACCGAATTTAGGTATACCAAAACTAGATTATTGTCCTTCACAGGTACAAAATCTGCTAACCTACGGCAGAATAATCATTTTATGCATTATTGGAACTTGAACTGCCACTTTAGTGCCTTTCTTCGTCACTTTAAATCCAAAATAAAATAAAACAAGTCGTCTTGGCAAGATGCAATTTTGTAATGAAAACTCGCTGGTATAGGTGAGAAGAGAATTGTGCGGCCTAAATGCCGCACCGAAGAAGTTACCATAAGGCGTAATTGTTTGGTTTCTTCGACCTGTCCTATGTGAAATATTACAGCATTTCGAAATACAGCAAAGTCTTCAATACAAATTCTCCCGCTTCAGATTCGTTCCTACATCGAGATTTTTTAACTAGCGCTCCCCGACTAAAATTAAAATCTTTTATGTTATCACGTTGTCTAGATTCAAAATTTAAAATTATTTATAAACACGTCGTTAATCTTTAACAATTAAGATTAGACATAAATTTGGAAACCCGCCAATAACTTCTTCATTAACTTCAATATTTCAAAAGTCGATACGGAATTGATTTTAATATTACAACGGTAATACGTCAATTTTAATTGAATCAATCTTAGCAATGAGGTAAGAGTATGTGGTACAAGGGCGGATATAGGGAGGGAGCAAGGGAGTAACTTCCCCCCTGAATTGTCAAACATCGGAAAAAACGATTAAATGCACTAAACTTGAAACAAAAAGAAAAATTGCTTTTTGCGTTATTATACAATAAATTAAACCCCCCCCCCGGCCCCCATGAACGTTGCCTGGTTCTGCCCTTAATGTGGTAGAGAAGGGTCTTCTCAATAATGGGCGAAAATGACTGCAAGATTAATGCCTTAATTTGCGGCATAGGAAATAGAGATCCTGATTGGTGCATTATAAGCCAATTTCTGATTTTTGATGAGTGAGTGAGAACTCTTTGTATTATAATCTAGAGATTATAAAATCATAACCTCAAACTGACAGCAGTTTATTAAACAGCATCACTATATTGAAATTATCCAAGTAAATTGCAACAAATATTGCAATTTCATGAACTATTCGCCCTCGTTTTTCATAATTTTCGTGCTAGAACTAAAACTTGCATTGAAGTTGGTGGCGCTCGGGAAAATAAACTTCATATTTGGGATTAAAAATGCAGTACTTACAAAAAAGCAGCAGCCTGTTCTGAATAAATATAAGTTTATAATATTACCAAGTGAATTTTTTATACAATCCAAAAATAGACACAAATTACAAAATATGTAAAATGTTTATGCTAATTTCCCATATTTATTAGGTATATTATGTATATGTGTACACATTGAGGATGTACTTGGATTATTAAAAAATTATCCGAAGAGTATAATTTTGAATTAATTGAGCTTACCTCTTCCTTTATTAATAAAACTGAGTAACATAATTTCATAATTTTTATCATAATCGTGATTTGATGTTGTTAAAGGTAATTTTGGTAGTCAAACGTTTACTTACCAGAGCTACAATTACCATTACGTGTAATAGACAAGATCGTTTTTGCCAAGTAATTCCCAACGCAATTTAGTTTTGCAAAAAATAAGTTAGGTAAGTATAAATATTGTATAGCAAATTCCTCTTTTTCTGCAATTTCTGTAATCTGTGATCATGAATTTCGTGCCTGACTGTTGTCCTTAATTAAACCAATACATTATTAAACTTTTAGTTATCGAAACTTTCGATTATCTCTTACACAGTAAGATCCAAAGCGGGCTCATTTCATTTAAGGATGCAATAATTGGCTTCACGACCACAGCAACAAGGTAAGTTTCCAAAGATTTATTACTTTTTTTAGCCATGTTTTTACCTCGTCAGTTAATTTCAGTTATTTATAACCCTTTTGTCTCGAAATTTGTAAAAAAATTATTCTCTAATTGTTTTTTTTTATTTTACAATATTTTATCCACGTTCTATGTTCTATGTAATGAAATCCCTAGGGATTGGAGTGGTTTTTATCTTTCCTATTAAAGCCGAGTATTTTAGTAAACCTGTAAAAAATAGATGCCTCGTTTTATTCAATATTATAGAATTCACCTCAACGCTATCATTATGTTTTATCTTGTTTTTGTGTTCAAGTCTTTCACCGCATATTCTTTTCAATGCTTCGTATTTTCGTAAATTTTGCCAAGTGAGAAACTTCTCAACTTGGAATTACTTTTCAGAAAAATTATAATTTTTTTTAGTAACAATTTCAATATTTAAAGTATTACAACAGAAGTAAATTATTTTCCGCAACAATATATTCGCTTTAGCCTTTCACGAACAAACTTACAAAGGAAGCATGTTCGTGGTTGGAGAAGTTCGAAGTTCTAATATATCTCTAATATATTATTACGAAGTAATTGCAAACGTGGTTGAAAAATGTGAACATTTATTGTTTTATACGAAGAAATTGTTTTGTAAAAAGTTTTCGATATTCTGTCTATTTCACAACACAAACTAGTTAATTAAACGTAGTCCCTATACAGGAAAATTTGCATCGCTTCTCTTCCTGTTTCAACATGCAACGTATTTATTTGATGAAGCCAGTTTTATGGAGAATCGAATAATCGACGTATCCCGGTAGTCGGGAAATTACCAGTTTCAATATTTATTAAAAGCAAGTAACACTCTTAAATCTAACAGTTTAATTTACCGTTAAAGATATCAAGTTGATTCAAAACAAGTATAATTTAATTTTGCAATTAAAGTTATCAAAGTTTTATAAATATTATTTTAGTTCAATTTAAATTAATTAGTTTAAAATTATAGGGCATTTTAATTTGAACTTCCACAGTTAATTTATTTTAATTACTTTTTTTTTAAATTAACTTAATATGGTTTATAACCTGAAAATCTAGTTTTATTTCGGTTTAAGTTACTGGAAGTAGTTTTGACAACTTGTAGTGTGCTGAAAAATTATTTATGTGCTATAAATGTAAAAACTCGAGATTTTCAGTTTTTAGCATTGCAAAAACGGACGATACGGTTTTAAAATATGTATTCCTTGTTTAACCACAATTCTCCTAAGGATTTCATATTATCAGGGAAGCTTTTTACATAATTAAAATGGTTCCGTACAATTTATCTGTTCCTGTATTTACCTCAGCATTAATCTTTGAATTTTAAATGAACAAAGATCATAATAATAATAACAAATTTTATCTGAAGAGTTGAGTAATACTTTTGGTGTTCCTCTGAGAAATTCCAAATAAGGAGACCGATGAAACGTTCATGATTAGTTTTCTTAAGTTCGTATTCGTTTCTTTCTCAATTTTATAACCTTGAAACGGTCCTAATCATTGATCCTTGAATCTTTCATCAATTTGTAGCGAAAACTTTAAGGAATTTTACCGGCTTGTGACAACACAAGAAAATTCGACGCCAGATAATCGTCATGTCTTTTACACAAGAGTCTGCTCAGCAATCAACGCCATAAAATTAAAATGAAAAGTTGACACATTAGATGCCGTATTTAAGTTTAGTAAACTTTTCCTAATGAGAATTTCACTCATGGTACCTTCCTTGCCTTTGTCATTTCTCGAATCTAAATTTCACTGAACTCGACAAAATGTTTTGTTTTTAATTGCCAAGGAATACCGAGAAATTGCACAATTACAAAATTCATTTACGTGTTAAAAAAACCCTGAAAACCACTTAAGTACATTCAACTTTTTTTTGAAAACTAGAATTTTTTTAATTAACAAATAATTGGAAATGTTACGGTGTGCTCAATCGTGCATCAAATGCATCTACGTTTAGTTACGCCTTCTGAAACAATTAATCGCATAATTTAGTTTTGATTGATGATAGACATTTAATTAGGAATTTATTGGCCACCGATAGAAACTTCATTCATGAAACTTTTAATTTTACAAATCGAGTAACATTCTACTAGCGAAACTTTATTTATAAATAATGTCAATTTAAAGCAATTTAAACTTACTAAATTGATTTTTCAGAATAAATTGGATTGAGCTTGATAAAGCTTTTCCTTTGTAAATTTTATTACACTGTCTGTTAGATGTTTGTAGAATAGATACCCGAATGACGAATACAATATGAGAATAAACAAACGTGGAATAAAAACCACGGAAAAACAGATTTACGTATTTTATCTTTAAATATTTCTCGTCCTTGATGTCGTATTAGATCCATAAAAACAAGATTAATCAATATCTACTTTTAGTGGCACTTTGCATTAAAAAAGTAAAACCTTTTCTTGTAAAGCTAAGAGCTTTATGGCTAAGATTTTATGTTAGGCATTTACGTTTTACCACAGTTGCACTAAATTGGTGATATTTAAAGTGTGAAATCATTTAAATAAAAACTTTCTATAATAAAAGCGCGTAAGCGTTAACTGTAAGATCCACAAATATGTAGAACATTATAACAGTGTTTAAATTAAACACAGTCGGCGTTATACGTATGGCATTTCCATGGTTATTTAATTGATGCAACCGTTGTGTCCATATATAAGCAATACGACTTCATCATATTATTTGAAATTTTATAATGCAGACAGTGTAGCGATTAAATCGATAAACTACGTATGAACACAAAAAAGAATACAAGTAATAAAGAGGATTATTACATAATTTTACGATTTCCTTTTGTTACAGCATTATTTGTTTTCAATAAAGTAAGTTTTCAAGTTATATAAATTGTATTTCCACACACAAGGCTTGAGGAAAATCGTAAAATACCAATTTAAAGTTTTAAAGATTAGGGTCGATTGTTTAGCAAGTTAAACGAGTTTTGAAAAAACTTAAACTTCCACTTATAATTATTGTAAAAATTATAAAGGTTAAATTCCATTTCTGGGATTTTTCTGATATCGATTAATTTCATAGCGGATGTTGTGTGTAATTTATTTTATTTTATTTCATAATGTTACTAATTTATCACGATCTTGAAAGCCATTGTGTTGACTGACATTGCAGATGGCTCATATTTTTACTCCTTCATTATCATCACCAAATTAAGTTCTAATTGTTCACAGGTTAGGTCTTAATTAACTTTTTGTTAACGTCTCTCATAATTATAACAATTTTTCTTGCTGAAAATCGATCCCAGTAGTTTTATCTTGACTGCCTCGTCGACACATCTATCATGCAATTATTCGGTGCCTGGGAAATTTTGATATGAAAATCATATATTTGCTGCAGTTCATCCGTTCATCACGATAATGGAACGTAGTACGTTGACCCTTGTGGGTATTCATTATAGGTAACTTCAGTATGACCTTTGACTATAAAAATGGTATTTCACTACCTTATATAAAGTAAATGCTTACGTAACGTATGCTGCTTTCACAGTAACTAATCATCAATTAAGTTACTTCTTGCATTTGATAATTCCTCTTTTGTGTTTCCCACTGGTGCAATTTTACAATAATTATCAAAGCTTTCCGCTACAATTGTAAGTAATTTGTATTCCGACCCTTATATTTAAGCATGGTACACTTAAAGCTCTACACCAGACAATGAAAAGATCTTAGCTCTTTTCTACGCTACACTTGTGCCGTAAATAATTAAGAGTAATTTAAATAAAAAAATTGTTTAAATAAGGTTACAATATTATCTACATAACAAGGATTTCTATAGTACAACCGAAAGTGAAAAAGTAACGAAAGGATTAAAAAAAGTTAAATATTTAATTATATTCTCGGTCAGTTCGTTAAGCAACGACTTTTTTAACAAAAATCTTAACCAAATTTCTTAAAATTATTTTCAACAATAAGCCTTTATAAACCATGTTCTATAAATATCTTAGAGCCTGTTAGCCTGTTATACAACGGATTCCATTTGATAAATTCTCTTCTGTATTAAATTTTAGCCATACTTGCCTAATGTAGTATTTGAACTTGGTAAATTAGTTTGCAAGGGTAAATCGTCTTACTTTAATTAGCAAAATTACTAATGTTCCTCATGGTAAACATTAAAGTTTCTTGTACTCAGATTTTGTGTAATAGTTCGTAAAATGTTATTAAAATTAAGAACTTTACGGTTTGGAAATCTTTTCAATTAATTACACATTTATTTAATTGCTTATATTATAAAAAATTGAAAATCATCAGCATAGCATTAATTTTAATTATTAACAGCGAAAATGTAAAAAATTGCCTTTCATGTTTGCTTTTCAACTTGGTTTAATTAGAAAGAAAATTTTGTAAATCCGCAATTAATTGTATTAAACCCATATACCCAAAATAGCAAATTTAGGGTAATATCGTTAAATGATACCAAACACTGTAGGTGGTATCAGATTATAACAATGTGGCACGCAATCGTTATCTTTCCAAATAGGTTACTTAGTAGATAATTAAAATTTCCATAACATCACGATTGCATTGTTATTATCTCCATTTAATAAAATACAATGGATCTATATGGCTTGAATATCTCTATTTATTACATTAATTTGGATTTTATTCAATTATAGCATACCATTTTTGGAAAAATCAATTTCAGGTCAATTGTAGGACAAAATATGTTTTCAGTGTTTCCCATACTGAAAAACATTACATTTCTACGAAATACTTATTTACGTATAAGCACGAGAAACACACACTTTACCGAAAGAGTGTTTCTCGGCGCATTACGTATGTAATATTTTCTCCAGGATTAGTCCTTGCTGAAATAAAATAAAAGGAAAACTGTACCAAAACAATGAAAGGAATATTACAAAATTATTTTGTAATGAAGTGAAATTCTAAGATTTAAATAAAAACATAATAAGTTAAATGTAAATATTAAAATATTCAAAACACAAAATGGTTATTGGAATGAATGAATAAAATAAAAAGCTCAGTACAAGTGTGGGTGCGATGTGCTCGACATATCAGGCAGAAGGAATTGCTAACAGGGCGTCGGGGTTTACAAAAACAATTAATATTGCAAAATAATCTTAAAAATTAAATAATTAAGTAAACATTCAAATTATTAATTATACAACAAGAGCATTCAGTTCTGTATATTACCGTAAATATAAAACAATAATTATTTCAATGTTTAATTAACTATTTAAAATTAAAGTGTAATGTATCAAAATTACTTAAATTAAAATTTAATATGATTGCATTTTTATTAATGAAAGTAACATGAAACTCCAAGCGATAAGGTTAAAATAACATCGACTGAAAATATGTAACATGATTATACATCAATCGAAAACATCGTTTTCAGTTTATTTATCATCAAGTTACGTTGATATCTTATATTGTACCAGAATTGATGACTTTCGAAGAGATAAATTCTAAAGAAAGTAATGATTTCGCGCTATCCTGTAGAAAAATTTTTTTATGTACTTGTTCGTGAATTTTACCACCTACCAAGTTTTACTTTCATTTTAATTATACAGTAGGTACCATATCGATTTAGCTTGATAGGCATTTCTAATTTAGTTGCGAAGACTCCATAAGTAAACAACTTTTCAATATAACTAACTTGCCAAGCCTACGAAATTTGCATAAAACCATTCTTAAAATATATCCATAGCCGGAAGATAAAATCTAATTTTCATTTCTAGTTCGTTATTATTTTACCGACTTAACTACAAGATTTAATTGCTCATAATATTTGCAGCAAGTTTTTGTTGGTTGCTTTATTTTAGACAGTGATTGGGATTCCACGTTAAACTGCAAGTCTAATCTGATGTGAAAAATGATCTTATTATGGATTAATTTTTGAAAATTGGAAAACTGCATTCCAAAACCCATATTGAATGATTTAATCATACAAAAACGTGAAAGAGAACGAACATCTCTTGAAACGGTAGATTTTATACCACACCACAGGTCACGCGTCAGTTGATCGTATAGCAAAGACGGTCTGACCGTCGAGTACCGTTTATGTTACACAATTACTCGTCATGCTCTAAAATATTTCAGTCACCGAAAATAACCCCACCTTGTTTCTTGATTTAGTCAGCTTCAAAATTTGTTCCGTTACACTTTTATGTCTTCATTACGTTTTTGAGTTACACAATTTAATGCAATTACGTAATTGGATTCTAAGCTGTACGAAGGTGGCAACGTCTACCGCCAAATTGTTTATGCTTGTAGTAAAGCCAGGAAGCTGTCCTAATGATCTTACATTTGTAACCTCATATAACTGGAATCAAACATAATTAGACGATTCTGGACGCCCTTGACCACATGACTAATGATTCGATTTAAAAGCCAAAAGAACAGTGAATTTTTATCTGATCGAGCTTATCAGATGAGCCATTGTAGGAAATCGAATCCATAGCAGTTGCTGAATGTAAATTTTTGGATTTGGAAGAAATGCTTCAACCAGTTAATAACTTAATTGACCATAATCATGTTATAATTCCTACATGCAAAAGTGATGAATGGTATAGGCAAATGTAATAAATTTCATCTTCAACATACATGGAATGCAAGTTTTTATGGTTTACCATTTATTAATGTGTGTATCACCATTATTTAAAGTGACATTAACGGTTATACTATTACAGCCCATTTTGATTACTTTTTAATCTTTCAGGTGCCATGCAATGCAAGCTTCATAATGGTTAGGAATGTGTTTACGTAATATAATTTTTCGAAGAGCAAGCAAAGTGATTAATTAAATAAGTTTAAAAAATGTAGTTCGGTATGCTTTCACTTTTATTTTGAATAGGGTCCGACGCATATTAAATTGATTATATGGCATAAGCAAAATTGATGTTGAAAGGTAGGTCTTGTCGAAAACTTCACAACTACCTACCGCTGAACTGAGTAAATAATAGGAAGAGAAAGAAATAATCGATGAGCATTGTGGCTTAATGAACGGACTGTTGAGATTTAAGCGTGGAAAAACATAAATCAGTTAATTGATCACTTATGAGGTCCATAATCCCACTTTATCCATCCATTATAGATAAGCGGGAAAAGATTTATGGCGGATAAAGTCACCGAAAGCTTCATGTTTTACACTAAAATTTTATAATTATAGATTTCCCGAAGAGCTGCAGCATAAATTATGCATTTTATTAAAATTACCGAAATAGCTAAGACAAAGCAAAAAATTGCAAAAATATTGATGAAGATAGCTCACTAATTACACGGTTGTTGTTTAATGGTCCATAATAAATAATTAGCATCTTGCAAGCACCATTACGTTAAGTAAGTTTGTAATTGAATAAATCTTGTGCTTCTCATTTTTGCCTAATGTGAATAGAGTTAAGATAAAGGTAATTGCAAAAGCAACTTCAGTTTGACAGTTCTTGTTCGCTGTAAATCTCAATATAAAAGTACATAACATCACGCGAACTAGCGAATTTATGATACAAATCGGGAATCTGTATTCATTTATTTAAATTGTAATTTATATTTATGCACTCAGTACTTTGAAAATTTCTAACTATGTTTTACTTATCTTATACCTTAACCACTAAATTGCAAAATAGGTTTAGGGAATTGACCCGCATAAATTACCTTTGAGGCAATTGAAACAAACTTGTATAAGTACTACATTATTGGATAAATTTATTAGACATTTGGCTTCCAATTAAGAAAATTTGGAGCATACAACTCAAAAGTAACTTGACGATTATAAAAAAGCATCGCATAAAATTTAATAATTAATAAGTGAATAATTAGCAATTATCTGGTTCCATTATCAGATCCAAAAACGTTTTATGCGATCAATTAGCTAAGCTTTCTTCTGAAATGTTCATATAAAATTAGTTCATTAAAGTTTTTATTATTTTTTCGGTAGAGAATGTTTTGCTAAAATATAAAATTAATTAGTAGATAACTCAATTTGCAAGAGTTGTACTCTTGAAGCTCGCAACTCAATTAGGGTGCGTTCAACCATAATGTGCGGTTTCAACGTGACTGAAAATTTTGCACTTAAACTAGACCAGATAAAAAAATTCACAATTTTTGTGTTCAACTTGCACGTATGAGCGAAACGGTACTAATTCAAAATGAAATTTTTAATGTACAGTTTGCTATACGACTATATTAAAAACAAACAATTTTGGGATGAAATTAATATTTTTCTGATGTGATTATTTGAACAAGTTTGGAGTTTTTACCACCAGATTAAACAAACACAATTAAAAATTTATTCTATTTAAACAAAAAATTGCTAAAGCGATCCTATTAATTTCAAATTCCTTTCAGCGGTATTGATTCCGTTTGTTCCTTCTAACAATCGAATTTTCAAAATCAGTTAAACGTTGAAACTTTTAATATAATTTAATCCTGGGAATTTTTTATTCAGTCACTTAAAGAAAATTTAATTCGAGGAGTTTGAATTCTCCATTAATTAAGAATTATTTCATCAATTAAGTCTCTTTTCTAAAGCGAATTAAATTTATCAAAGAGAGTTTTATTTACTTATTCCTTATTATCTTTAGGTGTTAATTCCTTGAAAATTTCTTGAAAGGTCCAATTGCTTTGGTTATTACCTGAAACAATAAACAATTAAATTAGCTTCCTAAAAACGGCATTTTTTTATTTAAATAAAGTAAAATTATTTATTTTTTATGCAAATACATAACTTTATCGTTATCGTTGGTGTAATCTTGTAACTTCATAAAATTTTAGTACAACAGTAAAATTGACTATACAATACCCTATCAATCTTCTTTAACAAAGTGTGAAAAATACAATATAAATAAAAAGCTTTGTTCTGCTTACAGTTATAATATGCTAATTGGCGTAAACTTAAAGGGGAACATAGTTACGTGAAACTTTTACAATATCGCCAAGTTTGTAGTCATTAATTAACAGGTAATTTGAAATAAAACGCGCTTTCGATATGTTTTATGTAAATACTAATAAGAATAAGCAGGTACCCTATAATTATCTCGATTGGTTCCGGAACAGAATTAGTTTATTTGCAAAGAAAACTAAACAAGGATCTACGATAAGAATGATTTCAAGTGTCAGAGAGATAATAATTATGGGTATACATTTTTATACTAATGTGCAACTAACGAAAGAATTTTTTTAATGTAATCAATAATGCACAAGTATAGAGCGTTTTTTTCTGTGGAGCATGTAATTATGACATACAATATAAAATTAAAATATAATTAACAAGAAAAATTTGAATTTATTTCCAACTCCATTTGTGTAAGGTGTAATTTTCAGTACTCATGATCGATAGTGGATGTAAAACGATAACGCGTATTACATGCAAACAAGTAAATAACCAGGAGAGATACCCTCAAATTACGACTTAATACAAGAAATTCTAAATTATATGCTGTAAATAAGTCACATTCTCTTGTTTCGTTTATGGTTTATTCCAAAAATAGTAAAGTAACGATTTTTAATTAATGTAAACACAATTGGATTTGTTGAAATTGAAATAAAAGCTTTTATAGTAACCGGTAATTAAAGGATTCATATTAAATTTTCATTAGAATTTCCTACCTATTTATAGCCTTTCTAACAAAAATAAATGGAATGTACTATGTAGAAATTATTAATTTGATTTAGAATTAGACAACACATGAAAGGAAATTAAATAATTTATAATACTTGCTACAATATGAATCGAAACATTGTATTATGCTATATAGAATACTTCAGTTTAAGCCCTGAAAGGTCACATAAATGAAATTTTGATATGTCCTTACAAAGGGATATGATATAATTAAAAATTTTTTCTTTCACAGCCATTTAACAGAGATTCTGAAATTCTTTGACAATACAAGATTATTTAATGAAAAGTTCATTGGCTTTTATACAACGTGAATTTACTTATGTACATTGTAACTTAATTGAACAAATTGCAAGAAAAATCTCAAAGGTGTGAAGTCAATTATAATAAATTAACAATTTGTACTTTTCAAATTATATTATAATAATACGAAGCCGCACATAAATTTAAATTTTTTTAAATAATAGCACTAAGTAGATTATTGTAAGCGGCTTGTTAATGAAAAATGCGTTACTAAATCTTTCAATTTGAATATTAATGCAAGAGCATGTGGTTATGCCTCACATGCAATAATAATAATTTTGCTGACTTTATATAACTTCACGTTTTGTATTTTAACACGTAACGTTTAATAAAGTAAAATTTAAACTCAGAGGTAAAACCACATTTTAGTACAAAAACTACAGTGAAATGTTCGAGTGCATTATAAAAGTAGGTAGGTACGCTTAAAGTGAAGCTTTGAAGGTAGAAACATAATTGCTCTTGTGTTGGAGGAAAGCTCAATTATAAAATTTTCTAGACGTTCGAAATAAACGTACATACAACTTCATTATAGCGATTAAGGAAAATTTACAGTTTGTAACTTTGTTTTTAAACATTTTTCTCGATCGGGAAAACTATAAATTTGCGTATCTAACTCCAGATCTGTGCTAAGTAATCCGGCTATCTTTTAAATCTGACACCACACATCAGTAATTATCTTGACTGCTAAAAAGCAGACCCATATAGATGCAATCATAATTTACTCTTTATCATAACATCCCGTTATATTATTATTCGTTATACATGGTGACTGGAGTATTTTTTAACGGAAATGTTTGTTTAAACATATACATTTACACCTGTATTTTTAATACCCTGACACACATTTTAGATCGATAACTGCGTTTTAAAATCTATACCACTGTATACGAGTATTTAAGCTACCGTTTGAAAAAGAAATCCAGCAGCCCGTAATTCACAATTTTCTTTGAATAAATAACAGCAGCAATGAGTATCCGTAAAAAGTGCAGTTAATTATATATTAATAATTAATTAACGAATATTATGAATAATTTAAGTACAACAGTTGTTGTTTTTTAAATATTCATGCGATTGAAGAGCAATCCGAGCTAAAAAGCCTGCAATGGTTGTCGCTATGTTTGTTTAAAATTTCCTAGCGTGACGTACTTAATTCAGGATTAAATCATACGAATGCATATTATAATAATAGTAAAATGTCCCATCTGCTTAGCACTTAAAAGCGAAACCTAGTTTATAGATTTTCATTTTATAGAACATTTGATATTATGAAATCTGATGTGCTAATTATCGCACAGTTGCTGCAAACTTTTGTTTGTTACTACTGAAATTAACGATCTGTTCAGTTTTTTGACCTTGATTAGAAAATTTCAACGTATTTTTTGTATTTGCTTAGAGCGACGTGAACAAAAAAGTGTTAGAAGGTGAAGAAACTAAATTTTATAGAAGGAAAATTATTCTAGTCGGAGGCATGTGAGCTACCTACAACTTGTCAATACTAAACTATATAAAAAAAATTGATGTTCGATAAATTAACAAATTATCCAAAGTAAATCTGCTAACCAGAATTTATAAAAAAATTTAGTGCTGGTTTATCGGGCTGATCTATCAAATAATATAGGAGTAACATAACACACAACATGTAAGAAGAGCGAAAGGAATCGAAATTAATCTAATTAGAGCTTGATCTTTAATATTAAAATACATGAAGTTTAAAATTTTAGTTGCCAATTTGAATTTTAATTAAAATAATATTTAGCAATAGGAAAGTTTTAGTTGTGTTTAATTGAAACACTAAATCACGTCTTAGTTGTATTAATAACCACAGATAATTAAATACGAATGAAGATAATAATAAAATAAATTACAGTTGGTTTACTTTATCTGCAGTTTTCATAATTGAATGAAAATATCAATTACGTATATTCAGTTCTGCATTATGCATAAGAAATTGTATTAAATTCACTTAAACTTAGATATAGTTGAAAAACCAATCTTCTTATTAAGCATCGATTTTCAATATAACTTCTGCATAGGTTCAAGGTTTCAATAAAATTAAACCATTTCATTTTGCTCGACTTTATTATTTTAAATTTAATTTACAGCGTGGCTAAATTAAAAATTTATTGAAACAAAAATAATTAAGCGGAATAATTATGATAAGGTAGGTATTTGCGTAATTAACTTTTATAATTAAGTTTCATGTTATGAAAACAGATAATATGGAACGAAGAATAAGTATAAATACGGTGTTCTACGAGGATAATGAAATTAAAATCTTAAGTTCATAATTCGCAATACTAACTTCCAAGTATTAATTTTTTATTCTATTATTGTCTTCAAAATATATCGTACTTGTAATTCACATAGGAAAACTACAAATAATGTAGTTACAAAAGTAAATATTATATATTATTGATTACTTCAGCATCTAGCACTTTTTAATTTTTTCAGCATCAAGTATTTGATAGATAGGCATGCATAAATGCTGATAGCAAACAGGTATCTGTTGAAAATATGTGATAGAAAACGCTGAAAAATAAGTCTACTAAAAGTGAAAATTTTATGTAAGTAACCCAGATTAAACCACTTTTATTTGTAAAGTTGTAAAAAGTATTTTGCAAGATGCGAATAGAAAAGTATTCGGACTTTAAATCTTATGAACCATCATATATCTGTATTTTAGTAACACCAAATAATTATTACACTAACTACATACTTTCTAGAACTAGTGCATAAATTAATATAGTAGCCATAGGTTTTAAGTAATAAATTTTTTCAACATTTTCTTGACATTGCAAGAAATAGAATTATTTCAAGATCACTACTAGCTTTAATTTTATAACTTTAGTCCTTGAGTGTTTGATACAAAAAAACGAATTTTTTAATAATAAATTGAAATGTACCACTTTCTGTAGATATAAATGAGATTAGAAGGCCCTCTGAGATGGTCAATTTGGTTTAAAGTGGCTGTTTCTCAACTCCTAGTTGTTCGATTTCAATTTTATTTATTGTGTTCGAAAGCTGTTGTTAACAATAAACTTTTTGTCCTTACATAATTATTTTTAAACCTTAAGAGTTCTGCACAATTGTTAAAAATCTAAAAATATTACGTTTTTCACGAATTTAATTATCGATGAAAAACTTTTAAATCGGAAATTTGAATTTCAAAAGGAAAACAACGTGGTATTTTAGTACGCATTTTTGTAAATAAATATTTTCAAAAATGCAGAAATTCTTAAGCCCAAACTAAACATTTAATGATATCCAGAATGACCCTAAAGTATGAAATGGTAAAGAGAACGAGGGGGAGACATAGCTTGAATTAAAAAATTAGTAAAAACGATAGTTTACGCTTCCATGTTTCGGTATCATAATGCAATCGTAAGGTAAACTCAACATTAGAATAAATAATAATAATTGAAGTTAAAATTAGAAACAATTCATAGGAAATACAAAATCAGCAATTAATGAATAGAAAATGGAAAAAAGTAGTGGAATAGTAAAATACAGTAACTTTTTTATTTTCCTCTTAAGTGGTGTCCGATAATGGCACAATTATATAATTATAACTACAACACGAGTGCATTAAGTTTACTTTATTGTATAAGAACGTCATAGGTTTTTCTCAATTTTCAATAGAATAATAATTACTAGTAGTAAAATAACCCATAAATTGAAGAAATGCATAAAAAGGTAAGAAAAAATGAACAATGCTGAAAAAATAGTGCAACATTTTCTTAACTAAAACCCGTCTTACACCTCAATCGTAATTACTTATTCTACTGTAATTATTGATGGTGTTGGACGCGCGTTTAAGCTTACAGCCACACAGAGATTTCTTTTAGCTTTTTGAAACATTTCCAACTTGTAAAGCGGGTTAAAATTCAATAATTTAATGATATTTTTGAATTTTTACCAGCAAACACGCTGGATTTCAAGAATCTCAAAAAGTTTTCTATACTACGACTGTTTAGTAAAAAATTATACTTTTGTATTGTGAACGATATCAATGCTTGATATGAAGTATTAAAAACGAGAGAATTATTTCAGCATTCTATTAATATTAAGATAGTGCTATTTTCTATTTAATGACCAACTTTTTGTGAAATCCCGAATCAATTTAAAAAATGTTCCATTTTATGGCAAATAAAGCCAAAAAAAAACTATTTTCTGATTGGAATATGTCACTTTCTAGGGTCAAAAGAGACCACTTTTCAGATAAGGAGCCACTAGAAAATTGTGCAGGACCAAAATGGCGATTATTAGAGATGATCCATCTGAAAAGGTCTCATTTGACTTCATTTATGTGCAAGCTAAATTTGCTGATCAGAATGATTTTTCAACTCAAATTAGATAATTTATTTGTATGTAAATGTGTTCAATTCCGTGACTGTCGGGAAAAAAAGGAGATAAGCCTGCTTTTGACCAAATCGAGTTAAGTACATGTTTGATTATAGCTGGTAATTCTGCACGTATGTAAGTTTAAATTCGTGTGTTGCTAAGTATTAGCTTCCAGCTTCCGACAAAGTCATGTGCATAAAGGTGTAACTCAAATGTGTGGTTCCTAAGGATAAAAAACTCAGTACAATAACAACCAGGCAGGAAACTAAAATAAGCGCAACAAAAATTAATAGGAATAGAAATGAAGACATCAGAGAAGAATTGCAGATCTTTTCGGTAGAAGATCAAGTAAAAGACTATCAACGTTGACGGAAGGAGCATGTGCAAACAATGGAAGATCAGCGACTGCCAAAAAGTGCAATGATATACGATACGAAGGGAAGAAAAGACGTTGGACGTCCAAGGAAAAGATGGGCTGATTAAGAATCTGAACAGGCCTAAAGCCTATACCATGAAGAAGAAGATCTCAAAAGTATTATTTGATGGCCTGATTTACTGCAATAATTACGCAAACTTTAAATCGCTTTACTGAAAAATGTCAAAAACAAACCTATCCTCTTTTTCTCGACTGCCATGGAATTATATTTTGATGACGCTCGACTAAATATTGAAATATATGAATTTTAACTGTAAGTTTGATATAACAGGAGTATATAACAAGAAATATTATTTAAATGCACTTCGAAAGACATTTATTTACGCTTTGTAACAGTACCGGGTTAAAAGTATTCCCTAAAAGAGTTAGATACGTGTAGGGGTGGGGGGTACGAAGAATCCATTAAACATTTCAATCGGCCGTATAGTGTTTTCTTAATGGAAAATGCGGAAAATCATCAATTAACAATAAAGAAGTTCAACAACATTGACACCGTTCCGTAAAAAGTGTTTGATTATGCAGGTATTGCAATTATTTTTAAAAATTGCAGCAGAATTTTGTCGAAAAGTTTCGCCGAAAAATTTTATACAAGAAATGCTTGGAGTTCTGATCATGACTGCCTCGCATACAGAGGTGTTTGAAAATGATGCAGAATTTTTCATCGTTTAGAATTCTTTATGTTTTATAGATTTCTATCCGGTATCTTTTGTAAAAATTGTGTGCACGATGTTTTGTTCTGGAAATCGAAATTTTATTCGTAATGTGGAAATTTTGCATGGTGAAAGTTTTCTTTGAAGGTCACCAGATTTTGTGTTCTTGAGTTAAGGCGTCTGTTTTCGCCTGTCCTCGATGTGGTAATATTTTAAAAGGGAATGCAAGAGTAGTATTGCAAATTCTTGCTGTAGAACAATTAGTGGAATATCTGCTTCGTTTTACCATGTTTCCATTTTCGACATGTGTTTTTGATACCTGACATTTTTCAATACCAACCGGCAAATTTGGGTTATCAGTTAATTTGAGTAGTTGTGAACTGCCATCTGCTAGGTGTTAACGACTGCTGTTCACGTAATTAATTGGATATAGTCTCATGAAGCTACGAGTGTACATATTGGTTTTAATATTGCCACTTATGTCAAATTGCAGATTGTGGTATCCATTATTGGTTATCGTTGATGCAGTGTTTCATTTTGAATTGAGCAATCCATTATCCCTTAGTTTAGCTTATCTATGACTCTCGTCACCATCTCGAGCTAGCAGAAAATCATGGACAGTGATTTCTCTAAGTTTTTTGTTTGAACAAATCCTTCGGGATACTTCTTCCATGACTGGCTTCTGTTGAGGAAGTGGGGGAAAGCATTACCTGATATAATAGTACAAAATTCATCTTTCAGCTTCGTGTAGCAATATTCTGTATTGCTATGTTGTGCTTTGTTTAATTATTCTTTCTTATGTCTGAGTCTCTGTCATAGTAAATTATTTTATTCACTAATCAAACATTTTACTTATTAAATTTTAAATACTATTCTCTTTTTAATATCATATTTCAAATCAAATTTTACATTCAATACTGACATCGTAAACCAAGGCTAAAAAACGAACCAATCTTAACAAAATTGTGTTCTGTGAGCTCAACCAACCATAGCCAAAAATTCAAATTTCCTAAACAATTCAAATGTGCAAAACAATACTTTTAAAATTCCCCTTCTTCTTCTTATTATTTATTATAGGTCTGTGACCTGTTATTTAATTTATTTAAGTACTTCTGCGAGCATTGGTTGTTATGTCTTAGGTATACTGACCATCGATGCGCCTGAACTCTGTTTTTTTATTGTTATGATAGCAAATCATTAACACAAACAGACCTTTACGTGCCCTCCAAAGCACGGAGATGGTCAGGAAATTTTAGTCTGTACTCGGCGTCCAACCGAGAAGCCTTCAAGGCCATAACCTTCATTCTCAAATTAACAAATTTTCATAAAACAACGACCCGTCGAAGTTAAAAAAACATTGCAATATAATTATTACGGTAACAATCAGTGGTATCAGTCAATGGAATTGACCATTTCACTGAAATCTGAAAGTAAGTGACTGGTTAATTTATGAATTTGCTAGTAAAATTGCAAGAAAAATGAAAGTGTTGAATTCATAAGACAAACTCCTAGTTATTTAATTTTAATACTTTAATACTAAATATTAATATTAATGGTGGTATTAGGAAATTTCTACAAAAATCTTTAGAATATCATTATAGAAGATGAACTTTGTATATTTTACTGAGTTTTAGAATCATCATTAGAAAAGAATTGTAGCATATCTTTAAAAAAATATTCTGATAACCTGAATTACTGAATAAATAGGAATTACTCAAATTAAGTCTATGGGAAAATGAAGAGATTGTACAAAAAAATATAGAACAAATAATGCACCTGCATATTATAAGCACAACAAATTTGCTGCTATGTGAATACGCTATTACAGCCATTCACACGTTGAATAATCGGCAAGGGCACGAAACAATTTAAAATTCAATTCAATTTGAAAATAGATTATTTCATATTCAGGTTAACTCGCAAACCTGCATTACAAATTAGTAGAAAACCGGAAACTATAGCTTGACGTGGAATCAAAACCTGGACACAATTTATTTGCATGCAACCAGGAATCGAACTGATGACCCTCACACCGGTGCCTAACCTCATCTGCATTTACTACAGGAAATTACTTACAGTGTATAATATTATATTTTTCCAGTGAAATTTACTCAAGATTAGTTTTTCAATATTTTGAGATAAACTGAATACAGGATTGTTTTACGCCTATTAAAATAATTAGCCATTTAAAACTGTGAAACTAAATTACATACATATATAGGAAACCGATGCCCTCATTTAACTATGCAAACACGAAGATAAAAATAAGATAAAAAACATTTTCCAATGAGTTCAAGATTTCAGTTTCATGAAGGTTTATTTTCAAGTTTTATAATTTCTCGATACATTGTGCAGGTATTTCAAGGTATTTGACCTACTCATATCCACCCTCGAACTTGGTAGACTTTAAGATAATATTAATTAATTTGAAATTTCCTTTAGGCAGTCATGAAATTAATGTTATTTTTACGTTAAAAACTATAAAATGTACGTAAATGGAAGGTTAAGATAACACCTTAAATTAATTAGGAATTCGTAATATACACAGAGAGATATGAGGTTTAGTCATAAAGTCAGTGTGAGTCTTTCAACGAAATAAATGTTTTTCAACTCTTCTTTGTTTAACAGTAACACGTTTATGTTTTATTGATTTTCCTTTGTATACACGAAAAAGGTACCAGAAGAATCCCGTAGTGTGATATTTTATAAGTTGTTTCGCTGTGCACTACATCGATTTAAATGGTTTTAATGAAGAAAACGTGCATCGTTTGATCAATTATAGTACCTATATTGGAAACATTTAAGCACATTTTTTTGCGGTTTGTTATTGCCAAATTTAGAATTTAATAAAAAAATATATCATGATCTGCCGTAATTTCCGTACCGGTAACTAAAAATAGCCGATTTACCATTTGCATGCCTAAATTGTTTTTTGTAACCCTTGAAGTTGCAAAATTATTTTACCGAAAACTTGTGCTAAATTTATAATACCATAATTTAATATTCTAAATTCTTTGTGTGCTAATGAAGATTATGATTTTAATGAAATTACATAACAAAAACATATTCAAATTAAATAACTTTCAGAGAAACGTAACCATGCGTGTGCGTGTAATAAGCACTCACGAAATTTTTCTAATTTCGGTTTCCGTGTGGGTGAAGAAAGTAGGTCTGCAGGCTTACCGGAAATCTTCCGAATGTACAGGTTAAAAAAACGCGAAGGCCAAAGAAGTTTATTGACCCACTCTATGCCAAGGTCTTGGTTATATGCAAGTTCTCAGTGATTTCCCGCGAATGTAAACTGCCAGGTAACATTGCTAAGAAAGTATCTACCGCAATTACGTTACGTAAAATGAGGTCGAAAATAGATATTCATCTTAATCAGTTGTAATTTGCATTAAGTCTCTTGACAATTTGCATATTAATCTTCTCTCGTCACAAAAATGGACATATTGGTCAATCAATGCGTTACTAATAATGAAATTGCATGTCCTTTTGATCCTGAACTCTTGACAGAGTTTTGTCTAAATATTTATGGTATTACATAACCATAGAATTCTATGGGTTATTACAATGCAGTGCTGCATTGGTGGAAGAGGTGAAGCGTTGAACTATGCATAATATACATAGTGCATAGTTATTATGATCAAGCGTTACAAAAGTATGGCGAAAATGGTTTAAACATACATAATATATAAATATTAGTTATTTTTATTGTTATAGTTACGAACCAATTCGAGAAACAGTTTCATATTAACTGTAAACCTAAGAATGAATTTGAAACAATTTAATAGCGTTAAACCATAAACGTTTGCTTGACAATGTATTCGCATCGGAATGTCCTTTATTAGAAACTGTACTGAGAATCCAATGAAAAACGTGAATAAATGAAAATCGAGCAGAACCAAACTAATTCGAAATAGCTTTACTGAACAATTCATGGAATAACAAAAAAGTATAATTTCACAGCAAATTAATAAATAAAAGAAATAGATAATTTAATTTACCTATTTGATACTTGCAAGGAAAAAAATTTACAGTTAACACTTTACTTTTCAGCTTTACGTAAAAATGCAACGAATTACTAATTTTGATCTATTTTGTGTCTACTATAAAGTGTGTTAAACAAGTTCGTTAAACCGCTTCATTATCTTTTGCTAATTTTAATGTTTCGCAACATTTTTAAACTTTACCAAACCGGAATTCCTCGTTTTAAACAAGAAATTAACTTTTCATGAACTTGCTATAATATTATGCGCGTGATCTGAACTCTTTCAAAATTGATTTAGTTTTGAAAACTGGAGTAAAACGGTTGTTTTCCAAAATTTGGATATATCGGTCAACGAAAGTGTTATCGTTGTTAAATACTTTTTTTATATGGTAATCAACTTAATCTTCTATTTAAATTTTTGATTGCTATTCAAAATAACAAGTTGATGTTTCCATATGAGGCCAGTTTACAGTTAGCTCCAAAAAACGCACCGCAAAATCAGGTTTAACCGTGACATACTGGCGATCCTTTTTGTTTTTTTTTGCATATTGTATAACTGGGAATCTTTTCAAGTAGTAGATGATAAAAAAAGAGCCGACAAATTTGATAATGATTGATTTAAAATTAATGAATTTGTTAACAATGCAGTTAGACCTTAGACTAACTTAGTTTTAAGCATCGGTCGAAATAAACAGCCTGAAGAATTTCTACTTATTTTCCTGCAAATGATACGTTTAATCAGACACGAAGGTTATTAAAATGTATGGTTAGTTAAACTGGTATTCAGTTGAAGGTATTTAATTGAGGTTTAAAGAAGCAAACATATTTCTTCAAATAATAAGTACGATACGTAACTCTTCAATCAAACAGTTAAAAATAGCGAATAGGAATATAAAATTTTAACGAAGTAAGAAATCATCATGAGTGAAACTATAAAGACTTGTTTTGCTTTTTCTATGTCTTCAAAGGATATAAAATAATAAACCGTAGCTGATTACATATCCAGCTGTCAGTTATTTCGTAATTAGCATAAAATTGTATTATCGACATGAAATGGTTACACGTAAGTAGTAAATTGTATATTTGAGTGGTCGTTTTTCAATAAACAGAGCAGTTACTAATCGAGAGGTATGGAAAAATAATAAAGGATAATATAACACGACGCGACGCCTGAAATAATCAAGTCGAGAAACTCACCAACGTTATTACTCACTCTGCAGCCCCCTTTTCACATCAAACGTAGGAAAAAGCATAAATATTTTGAAGAGTACTGCCAGCCATCTTTGCCTACAAGATTATCAAAGGTTTTGGCTGCAGGCCTAATAATTTAAATTCAAACAAAGGTCAGACCCAAACTTGTATGCTTATGATTACATAAAACTGAAGGAATATCTCATTGTTTTTGGACGTGATCCTATGTGCAAAATATCACATTTATGGTTTCTGATGGAAGGAAGCTCTCATATAAATGTATTAAATGTAAGCATCAAGGTCTAATAACGAAGTTAACCATTCTGAATCCTTTTTCAGGACTACAAAATAACTTCTGTGTCATATATCTTTAGAATAGCTTTAACTACCGACCTTTTAAGATATACTATGTAGAATGAGTTCGGGCCACTGCATATTTTGCACATCAAGTTTCTTATAAGAGAAATATAAAATGTTTCTGACACCATGCAAGCAAAAACTACATTAAAAATTGTGAGTTTTCAACAAAAACCTGAAAGCTTAATTAATTCTTCATTTTTATAGTAATAAATCATATTTTATATTTAATCAATCTCGGAAATAATTACACTATGCAATTAAAAATTAATTAAAGAACCATTGTAAATAAAGCATAATTAAATATTTCTTGATGTAAATAAACCCAGGATCGACTTCAAACGCTTAAAATTTATTATTCTGTAACATAATTAACGTAAACAAATTATGTCACTAGTAATGAGTTTTATAATTTACAATTTACGCACGGTACAGAATTAATAATTAAAAATTAAATACATGGTTTGAATTTATTTAAAAATTATAATTAAAATATTCATTAATTATTTAAAAATGACCAACACGTAGCCAAGATCCGCAAATATCAGAGAAATTAATGGAGATTTAAGGTAAACCTCGAAAGCGAATAAAAGAAGATCCTATATTTATGCATAGCCGATGAGTTCAAGCCATAAATTATTATTATCATCACGTAGATTTATTATTTATTAACCATTTGGTGAGTTATAATTAAATTTGCTAGTAGTAGGTATGTGGGTACTTTTCAATTCGTTAAGAGTGAGTATGGTTAATACCACAAGCACTAATTTGAATTTTTAGATTTACAAAATGATAATTTTATTCCATTCCATTTCATGTTTGTTGAGAACCCAAGAGAAATATTTTCTTGCCTGCTCATAATTTCAAAGACTCAGTAACTTTTTTCAGCGTAATGTCTCGGCCATTAATAGCCATAGTGCCATGTCACAATGGGTTACTTTTTGTTTATGGTGTACATGACAAATTACTATTTAACCAAAGTAGAGTAAAAAGTAAAAACCTGTTTGATGTCTTATATTTTGTTTAGTTATAACTAAGATTCTATTAATAACTACTTTAGACGACCTTGGGAGTTCATGCTGGGTCAGTAACTTCCAGCACTAAGCGTTTTTTTATGATTTATTAATCAGTGCACCGGGAGTACTACTATTTTTAATGCTAGCCAACTCATGTAAATTCATGTGCTCATGCACTTCCATATATGGAAGCCATGAAGATGGTAATCATTTTTTATTTCTTTCTGTGCATGAAATAGCCTAAAGATGTACTAGCATTTGTACATTGATTTCTATGTTCTTTGTGTCTGCATGAAATGCTTGATTTAAGTTATGTCTTTGTTATAATAAGATGTAAAATTGTGGCTTCAGGGTATTTACAAAATTGAATTTCTAGACACCCAAACATTGATCACAGATACTAACGGAATAAGTGTTTTGCAATCATTTCTTCCATTTTAAACTCTTTTTATTTGTTCAAAAAGTAATCATTCCACGCTTTATGAAACTTGATTCTTCAACATCATCATGATTTAAACATGAAAAACGCTATAAGCAAAAATGCATTCGTTTATTTTAAATTAATCCATTTTATACGGAATCTCTCAGGTTCTTACACGATCAACATATTTTATTTTACATGTTAAAAAAAGGAAATCCGAAAACAGTTATATACGGGGAAATTCAAATTAAATGGTATTATTGGGTTAATTAAAAGGAGGATAATAATAATTATTGTAATCAGATTTACATTCTGGATGATAAGGATGTGAAACCAGTTCAAAGATATGTAATGTAAAGGTAATTGAACATATAAAATTGCTTCGGTTTCCCTCATTAATATCACATAAGAGTGTTTTATTTAGCTCTTCCAACATTAAAGTAATGATGATCAGAAATTGCACAAGTAAATGAATTTCCAGAAAATTTTTAGTTAGTCACGGTTGTAGAATCGTAAAGTAGTTTTATTGTTAATTAATATGCTATATTGCCTTAATTAACTTTATAAAATTTCTGTTCGTCTTCCTTTCGGTTTCAGATAATACCAATTTGCTTAAGAGGATGTTAGGTATATACATTTATAATAACGAAAGATAATTATATTACGAGAGTATAGCGTACTTATTTTTAAGATACCAACGTACAAATTTTAATATAAAGTGTGTTCAAGGGGGCAGGCAACCTCTACAGTCCCTCCTTAAATTATTATGTTATAAAATCCTACTATAATTTTATTTATTTTGTTTGTTTAATTTGTAAACCGTAACTGGTAATTTTCGTATATCTATAATAGAAGCTTATTATAGTTTTTGTAATAAAAGAAATTGAATTGTAAACAAGATCCAATTATGTATACGTTGTGTTATAAAAAATTTCAATTATTTACCAAGATTCCTAAATATAGCTAAAAATTTATTAACTTTGTCAAATTCTATCTTTAAAAAATGTCTCATCACAAATCAGATAACTTGAAAAAATTTCTAACGGTAATTTTGGTGCTATTTTATCGTTTTTTTACATCTGTAAATTATTCTTAAAAGTAAAAAAATTGCTAAAAATGTGGAGAATGCAAAAGTACAAGTTTATATCGATAGCGTGCAAGTTAATAATTTATAATTTTAACAAATTGTCTAGTTTGGAAAAAAACTGGTTTTGATAAATTAATTTTTAAGATTAGTCAAAATTTAATGCAACTTTATTATTCTATACACAATTATGTAATAATAAATATAGTGCATACGAGTAAGAATTTTAAGTAGAGGCAGTTTTTATCTGCAATTAGATAAATCCCTGATTAATAATTCATCCAACTAGTACCTGACATATAGTAATAAGCTTTTCAGTTTCCTCTAATTAATACAATTAAGCTTTTATACTTAATAAATTACATCAAATTTTGTTAATAAGCCAGAACGTTTAAGCTTTTTATGAACTAACGGTAAAAACTTGCACAACCATTTTATACCTGATGTTTGAAATTAATTGAAACTTTCAAGTAAAAATTAATATCTCACAATTTTGTTAAAATAAAAATTATCAACATTTTAATAAATCATAATGTACCATTTGCGAACATGTACAGTTAACGAAGGTCGATAAACGACATTCTTCGGCATATCTAAAATTTTTTATTCGAGTACCTATATACATCATTAATTATAAGATTTTATAATATGAAATTCTAAAAATATAAAATACACTTCCTGAAGCTGAATTTTAAAAACACAGCAAGAACGACAATTAAAAATTTAAATTTTGGAAACATTTTTTTCCGAGATAACAAAATTCCAAGTTCAAGTACCTTTAAAGATGTTAAAATTATAAAATTTCTATAAGCAATAAAATTAGCATACAAATGAATGATTCTTTCTTAAGTGGAAAATGGTTTGTTTTAAGTGCAAGTAAGAACATAAAAATAAAACGCTTGAGAACGTGTGAATGCAGTGCATCTTACATAATTGAATATAAAATGTTTGTCAATGAACTTGTAACCGCCGCGTTGGCCGGAGTAGAGTAGCTTCTGTATTTTTATTTTTGAAAGGAAACCCTAATTAGCTATACAAATCAAAATCCATTCCGTCTTAAGATTAAACATTAAGTTAACCGGCACGAGATCTGAATATTTAATTCTTTCTATTTCATTTTTAGCAAAAGCAGAAAAGCTTGATTATATTTTAACCAATTTTATTTTCAAACAAGGAAGTTTAATTAACGTTTTTAAGATCTGCAGCCATTAATTCGGGAAAATTTAATTACACAACTTTATGAATTAAATAAATTACTATAAGGTTTTCATTGCACCTATCAAGTTATTTTTAGAACAAACAAAAAATTAGTACCGGCAGTAACATATAATCATTAACTTTTGTATTCCGTTATGAATTGGCTATAGAAAGATTAATCACAGTAGATGGTATTGGAAACTTCGATGTTAGGCGCCTACACAAATTTCACTCACTATATAATAGTGAAATTTTTAAAACTGCCTTAAAAGACTTTTGTAATATTTAAAAAAATGTTTTTACCTTTTTAAAAAAGTATGCGTTTCCTTGAAAAATAAGGATAGTTTTATTCACTCTTGCCACAACACAACACCAAAGTCACTGTCGTCTAACTGCAAACTCAAGAGTAAGTTCACTGCCGCCGTTGTGTACGTCTTTAGTGTCTTCGGCAGGTCTTCCGCGGTTCTAATACGAACAGAATTGAGTCCAATGTACAGGTGCCTTGTCTTATACTTACAACTCCGTTGGTTATGCTAGGATGGTCATTGGTTGAGAAGAAGATTCCTCAGTTACCATTGGTCGTAACATTATTTTTTTATGTATGTAGTGGTCGACTAAACAGTTATTTATCTAGATGCACTTGTACAAGAAGAATTAGCTTAGTATAAAATGTGGAATGTATTTTAAAAGCATTGCTCTTCCTCAAGCTATATCCATGCAGTCATTTTGAGATGCATAATCCATATCTCATCATTAAATTTTCTGATCTTCTTTATCCGAAAAGAGACTTAATTAAAGCTATAAGTTTGTATCCAGAGCTAAATCGCGATAAATTATTGTAATTGACAAGTTTTTGTTGTATGAACTAATAAGTTGCAAAAGAAATATCTACAAGATTTATTTAATGATGTGTTCAATGACCTTAAATGAAAGTGTAAGCTTTGCAAAAAATGACGAGAAATGCGATGAAACAACCAACGTGAAAACAGGAATATGATCTCGTTAGGAACGAAACATCATAACGAAGAAAGTTGTAACTGTTCTAATATATTTTATTCTTATATGTTTTCTGTTTTTGATCAAATATTTGCGGTAAAATTTAAATTTCGTGTTTACTATAATTCTATGTTAATTTCATGGTTCAAAAATCGCTTTAATGCTTTTCTTCCTATCACGTAAATAATCATGTTGAAGGTTAACGAAGAACTATAAAACGAGTGAAAAATTAATCTATAAGTACCTAATAAATAAAATTTCACATAAAATTATTCTCTAGTTTGTTGTGTGAAAATGAATTTCCTGAGAGATACAGAAATTCGAACGTTTAGATAAAATTATGTCGCCACTACAAAATTACCAATCATCTCTTCAATTAACTTTTTTAATTTGTCAAAATGACAAATCGCATTTAGACCTTTTTTCGTTTGACAACTGATTGTATTAATGTGTTACAAATTTTGTTCAACTTGAGTTATTGCATGTAATGTAATATCGAACAAGGAACGTAGGTATTATTGGAAATTAATTACTATTAGATTAAACTTGAAAAATTAACTATTAGTTAAATAAACAAATACAATTATTTTTTTAACATAAGCTTTCAGCAGTGTATATTGCTATTTTCAGATGTTTATGTTTAGATTTGTTTATTTAATTAGTTAAGTTTTAAAGTTTAATTTACTATTAATTTTCATTAAACAGATTCATACATAAAGAATACACAACTATTACAAAAACATCCAAAGCTTAAGCGTAAGCAAAGAGATGAAAACTCTTATGGAAGTACTTGTCAAATATATTTTGTATATTTTCAGTTCGATAGATGTGGCATTTGCACGTCCCATGTGAACAAGGTTATCACTAACAAGGGGAAGTCCAAGGTAGGATATGGGCAATCAAGATTCCAATTTTTGTTGGTGATTCTAAAAGCCAATAAAATTATGACGGTCTTTGAATTGTGTCTAATAACGCTTGGTTTTTGAGTTATGAATTTTTTGAAAATAGGGTAATTCCATCTCAAATCAACTGAAGAATTTACTCCATCCCCACCAAATTTGATGCTACTTGGTACACACCATCTTAGTAAGAAATAAAAATACAATTTTAAGGATTTGTCCAAAATTTATCGATTTAATAAAAATTTTATTTTAATTTTAAAGTTTTTATAAGTATAAAGTTTTAATTTTAAAAGTTTAAACTTTAAACGTTGTTGTTTCAAATTGATATGGTTTTATCGCAACCATCTGCTCTATTTTCGTGCGTCGCACAAAGGTATACTATCACTTGTCCAACACAAAATTTCTATCATCTACTTGTTATTTCACCTATCATCCGAGCCTAAAACACTTTTCAAAATTAAATTTTTAAACGCTTTTCTAAATTGATCTTTTATTTTTTAAAACTTCCATACAAATTCTAACACGCCTTGTTCAATCAAGGCTCATAAAGCAACATAATAATATAGTGCTAACCGAAATACAAAATCCTATTTTGAATCACAAATAATATTTAGATTTTAGTAGATTTTATAAAATAAAACACGACAATTACATCTTCCAGATTTGAGCATGTAAATCCTTCAAAATTTATTTGCGAAAAATCATCAAATTCGTGGGTTTTCTACCCCTTCACATCTTCTGGTTCACCGTCTCATCATAATAACAAAATTTAGTCCTTAAATTTATAAAAAAATTTGAAATTCTCAAAAGTTCATAAAAAAATGTTTACAAATTTTTTCTTAAAAATAATTATTTACAACAGCATAAAAATTAATTTCTAAATTTTATCAATAACAGGTTAAATTCCATTAATTTTTAAATCATCAATAAATTATTTGCTTTACAACATCCTAACTATTAATTTTTAATTATTACAAATTTAAATTTTCATTAATTTCGAAAATTTAACATATTCCGTTGAATTAATTTTGAATCTTCATCCTTTGCAAAATTATATTCAACTTTTAGTTTTACAATGTAAGACTATTTGAAATCAAATCGCTTTAAATATATTTCAAAAAGTTTCAATATTTAAAATTAAATCTCGCATTCATCTACTAATTTTATCGTTTATTAAAATCATCCATTTAAGTGTGCATTGCAAATTATCAATCTTTTTATCAAAAACAATCTTTAATCAAATCAATAATTCCAATAGTTGAGGGCTTTTATGGTTCGTACTTGTTGCATCCCTTTCATTTGTGCATTTGCATCTTAACCGCTTCCATGAAAAATAGGCAGTCATTCTCATGGAATCATTAATTAGACTTCATCTGGAAAGCCAGTTATCCATTCCTCAAATTCTCATCGTTCCAAACGGATCCAGTTCAAACTTCAAACATTTCCTGTAACCAAAAATTATTGGTACCTTTTTTTGTTGCTTCTCTGGTTTAGAATTTTAGATTTCCTCTTCATGAAATCAATTTTCATTTCTTTATTTGCTTTAATCACATATTCTTTTTTAAATTTCTTTTGCCTGTTAAATTTTTCATTTCTTAAACATTAACGCTTCATTTTATTTTTATTTTTCTGAGAATTTTTCAGTTTTAACATTTTCCAACCTTTTCCAGTTATTTTAATATGATTTTTATATTTCAATTTTCTTCCGTTTTTGTACTTGTGGTGAATTTTCTTAACTTTTCTTCACTTCACTGTTGTTTAGTTAATTTTTTATTCAATTTTTGATTGTTTTCGTCAATTTTTGATTACTTTCGTCCAATTTTTTAATTATCCCTTGATTATATTCGTCAAATTTTTGGTTTATTTCCTTTATGCTTTTATTTACATTATTTATCACCATTTCCGTGAGTCGAGCCCAATCCATTTTTTGTATTCCCTTTTATCAGGGTTAGAGTAGGTTCAATTTTATTTCATTTTTTAAATGTCGTAGACCAAAATTAAAAGTTTAAATTTTGAAGCTTTAACTTTAAATGTTCTTGTTTCAAATTGATATGGATTTATAACAACCATTTGCTATATTAATTATCCATTATTTCTTTTATAAACTTTCATACAAATTCTAACACGCCTTGTTCAATCAAGGATCAAAAAGCACCTCTCTATAATTTTAACGTGCCTGCCTCAGCAAGGCTCATAAACCTTCAATTCTGCTTTCTAACTCGTCATCAAAACAACACTGTACCAACCGAAATATAAAATTCTCAACAATAATTTTGAATTACAAATAATATTTAAATTTTGCAGCTATTATCGTAAGATAACATTCCGGTGTAATTTACTGGCAACCAAGCGAGGGGTGTGATCGTGTCTTGTTTTCTAACTTAAACTTTCAAACAAGACCAGAAGATGCCAAAAAATCAGATGTTTTTTCCAAACAAGTTCAAGTTTATGATTAAGGAATGAAACCTGTGTGTTTCATGACTGGTTTTTTTAATATAGGAAAACAGAGGGGGATCACTCCAAGGCGTTGGAGTTTGTGATTCTGTTTTTAAATTTTTTACTACTAGAAGTGAGATGCTTAGCGATTTCATTCAATAACTCGTGGCGTGAGAGAACGGTTTTGCTTCACTGACCTTTCTCCAATTGACAACTTTATTATCACTTTACCATTCATTTTGTTCAATCATGACGGTGTAATCGGTGCGGCATCCAAACATATTTTTAAAGTACCTAACATCAAAGTCAATTACTCATTCCCCCGTTGAAGGTCAAGCGAGCTTCGCTCGCAATATACTCCGTAACACCACCTTCTATGCTACGTTAATGCATGTCTGACGAGTTGAGACTTCAGTCAATAGAAGGGCATCAATTTTGGTAAAATCATTAAAAAATACAATTAAATACTACGTCATATTTAAAACAAAACTTAAAAAATAATAAGCAAAGGGGAAAATTAAACCACGAGTACTGGTTTTGTAAATAAATCTTTCATACTATTTTGTTGTGCCTTGTTTTTCATTCGAATTCTACAATTTTGAGAGAAATGTAGTTTGTACTCGTCCAATTAACAATTACATACTAAATACGGAACATTATGAAATTAAATGTTTTTTAAAAGCGATGTTTTAAATCAAGTTTGTGATTGTATTTATGATAAGGTTGCGATCTTGATAATTCAGAATCTTGCAAAGAAACTGTTTCTTATTTTCGCTGGCGCTATTTCACATTTTTCCTAATTTAAGTTTCGTATTTTTCCAAAGGTTTAAAAACAAATATCAAAAAAATAAACTATACTGTATGTCCTCTTGAATTTCGATAACACAATGGGTACCTCGTCTTAATTCAGTTCCTATACTCATCTTCATGTACTTGGTTTTATTTTCGTTAATTTTCAACCCTAGTATTTTAGCACTTATTTCCTATTTTATCGAGAGAGGTCGCCAACGTCCGGGGGACCGGATATGGCACACGAAGAAGAAGAAGAAGATTTCCTATTTTATCATCACTTCCTTTAACTCTCTATTAGATCTCGCCTGAACGTTACATCATCTGCATACGCTATTACTTGATGTCCTCTATTATGCAGCGTTCCTTCGTGTATATTACTTCTTCTCGTCAGCCATTCCACTGCTAATACAAAAAGCATTGCTGATAAAGGATCTGTCTGTCTTAATCCTCTAGGTACGGACTTGAAAGCTTCTTGATAGCATCGCATTCACTGTAATCTTATTCTCTATGTTATATCGGTAAGAGTCATTCTAGTCAATCTTATTAACTTTGTTGGTATTCCCAGTTCACCCATTATTCTACATCACTATCTTCTCTATAATTTGGCATATCTTCACCCGCCCATTTTCCCAGATTCTTGTCTTCTTCCATACATAGGCTTCCTTCTGTGTTTTTACAATACAGTCGTTTTGCTTGGTACCCTGTCATATTCGTCTTTATTTGTTGATAAAACCTTCTTCCTTATTTTGTTCTATATTTCTAATTAACATTATTCACCTATTCCTCTTTAGACTTCCTATTCTTTTTTATTCCCTTTTGATGTCTGTTCCGTTATTTATCATTTCCATTCTTGCTTGTTTTCTCTCCTCCACCGCTTTTTCACATTCATCGGCGTGCCAGTCCTGTTTTAGGTTTATAGTTTCTCTTCCTAGCAACAGTTCTGCAATTTATTTATATCATTTTTCAATTTTCACGTTTTTCTTCTATATTTCTTTCTTCTTCACTTGTTTGTAGTTGTATTTTCATTTCTTCCACGAATTTATCTCTGGTTTTTAGTAATGTCCTTCTGTAATTTGGTAATGTCGAATCTCTCCATTATTTCTTGTACTTCTCTACTAGCTATACATATATAGAGATTTAATCCTCCACTGTGAAAAAACATATACTCCTCAATTCTATAATATCGTTACCTTTTGGTTTGCCTTCTTGTACTGCTACTATATGCATTTTGTACTTTTTCAACCCATTAAGCAAAATTTTCAGCACCGCAGATTTTTTTATATGCTCTTACATTCCTAGTATTTACCTAAATACAAGTAATTCATAGTTTAGTAACAGCTACTCGCTAATATCATTTCATTATCCTATTCTCGCCGGCTTGCCTTTTTATTTTTTCCGTTTACCTGATCATTTTTAAATTTTTAGGAACAAAGGCTGGCATTCGGTTCTCCTGAAATTTTCTCTCTTCTTCATTCCGAAGGTATTATCAAATAAGCTCAATTTTTTATATCCGACCTTCACATTTTTCTTTCAACTGTAAGATCGTCGTGTTTCATTTCCAATAAATTTCATTTTACTATTTTTACTTTCCAACTCAACAAGCACTTGTTTAGCCCCAGTCTGTATGCTTTATTTACTCTAAGGACCACCTTCAACTATTTTTCAACAAAGTCCTTCATTATTTCTTTTATTTGTTATTGGTCAGTTTTGTTTGTTTTTACTCCGGTGACCACTATATTGTTTCTTCTGTTTTCTCTTTCGCATTGCTCCAGCTTATTTTCAACTTTATTGATATGCACTTTTAACCTTTTATTTTCTTCCTGCCATTCCTTTTGGAATTCATTTCGCTGCAATTGCATTTATTCCATGATTTGCTTCATTTTCTCACGAAATCTTTCAATTTCTGCTGAGAATTCGGCTCTGTGTCTCCATCATATTTTTAGATTTTATTTCATTTCTAATTTCACCAGTTATTTAGATTACTTTCCCAATTAAATCATTCATATTCATTACGTATGTTGCCACTGGTAACAGTGGTAAAAGTTAGGATTTAGTGGTCGTCCTAACCTCAATTGAAATTTGCGAATTATATTATTTTTAACGCTTCTAAACCACTGTACCAGCACTTACTTAATATTATATCGCACACTCTTACTATTCACTCTATACTTTCTACTATTTTTACCTCTTACTAAAACGTTTATATCTTTCATAAAATCAAAACAAAACCTCACTGTGTGATCAAAGATCAAGCCGTTATTAGCGGTAATCAATCGACACAAATTCTCGTCCTGCATATTTTCGTAATAATCACGGCCAATTACGTGAAAGACTAAGCAAAATTGACACATAGTCACCCTGGTGCACGGTACTTAAATTAAAAAACCCTAACGAGTTGAGGAAAGTTTCACAGTAATTCACATTAATACTAGTGGTTAGATATAGTACTGTAATCTACATACTAATTCGGTTATTTATTGGAAAACTAAGACGATGATTTTTGGAAACTGCAATATTGTACGGGATGAAAGATAACTTTAAAAAAAGATAGATGAAGAAGAAATATAAATTGTTAACAAATTTCAACGTTGCGGTGTAGTGGTGTTGTGGTATATTAACTAAATTTGTTCTGTCATAGAAGAAAATTAAAATTGTATCTTGTATTTGCATACAACTTCATCTTTGCGATTCCCTTTTTAACTTTTATGTTGGGATTTCAAGAAAATGTGGTCATTTTGGTACGGCAATTTTTAGACGGCGAGATTATAATTTTTATTATTTTTTAAATTTTATTTGATTATAATTTTTATAATTATGTACTATTATTTTTTCATTCCATAAATTTTATAAAGATACGCATGGTACTGGTCATTTTGCGTTTCAAAATTGCTTGAATTTGTCACATTGATTATTGGCATTGGTTGAAAACTGCAAAAATATTTTCATCTTACTTCATGTGCCTTTCCGTTGTGTGCGTGGAATTTCCTATGTATTATAAGGTGTGCATTCGAAGTATTATAGGGGGGTTTCTGTTGAAAGTATTTCCGAGATTAGACTGTCAGAATACAATTTTTACCTCGTCTAGAATCGAATTGGAGACTGATTGAGCATAAGAATGTATGTATGTATATGACCGTTTTAATATTATAATTATACCTATACTTAAAATACTGTTAAGTGAAAAGCTTCGAAAGCTGTTTACATTGTGCGGCGACTACAAGTTTTGATATGGGATTAAACTTTGCATTTGTTACATTGTTTTAAATTTTATGTGATACTATAACTTTTCATTAACGAATCTTTCATACACGTCATGCCTCGAGATGATTTTGTGTTTTTTAGGTTTTTGACCTCTGGTTTTTTGAGTTTAAATTTTTTTACCATTCGTTGACCTGCCTAAAACTGAAACTGTAAAATTTATTTTCAACTCCTTTAAAGTGAAGTTTTCAGTTTTCCGTTCTGGATATTGATAATGGATTGGTCAAAATCGTGTAAAAGTGAGATTTTCTTCTTACTTTTTTATGTTTAAACTCGAAAATTTGTCTATTTAAATCTTTAACAAAATTTTTTGTTGACAAATATATTGAGTGAAGTGAATAGTTAAAAATTAGCAAATGCCAAAACTTAATAATTTTAACAATGTTAAACTTCTACTTTTCTTCATGTAGAATTTGATTATTTGAATCAGCGTTAAAAAGATTTAAGAATTGTGCACTGTGATCAAACCCACTAAAATTCTTACTCGTAGCAATATCTGCGAAATAGTATATAAAATGGTCCCTAATAAATAAATTATGAAAAAACAATTAAGTAATATTCTGTTTAAGTTATTATGGAATCAAAATCAGTTGAGTAGAACTTTAAGTAGAGGAATTAAAATATTTAATTACATCCGTAATAAACTTTAACTCTTAAATATTATGTATGACTTACCGAACAAATTTTTTTTAAATGTATCAACGGCTATAAGTACTTATGTATTAACCTTCTTAAGCATTATTTATTAGGGACTGCTTATTTAATACATTAATATGCACCTATATTATTTCAAATAAGCTCGTCTCTTCTTCGAGTTTAAAATTTTGCACTTCATTACAGATTAATGTTTGCCATGTTAGATAAATGAGCTACCTGAGATTTTCCGAAATTTTACATCCAATTCCATTCAAAATATCTTCCAGTATTATTTGTCCATCAATTAATTTTTATTTAAATAATTTTCTTCTTCCATCAAATATTCATCAACAAATTTCAATCAAACGCACTTTTTTTAAATGTTAAATTTATTTTTATTCAAAATCAAAAATCTTTGAGCGACCCACGTCTATTTCGTTGCATCGCCTTGGCGCGAGTCCGCTCTTCCTTCTTCGTTCTTGCGCATTTTTCATTCCAAAAATCGATGCAGTGCCAACCCATTTGTTAGTGCACCAAATTCAAAAATTTCTCACAATTACAAAATATCCGTGGAAATTCTCAAATCTTCGAATTTAATATCATAATACATAAATAAGTATCTTCCATTATATCCACAACGAAACAAAAAATATATAAATTACAAGTATACGGTAGCAGTAGTCGAGAAAGGCATATTTATGCATCGAGAGATCACAATGGGTTCCAAAAACAAAAATTAAATGTGCAAATAATGTAATCTGCTCACCATATTGAAAATAGACGACATCGAGCAGCACAAAATAACATCGAGATAAATAGCAACGGAATGGGACCTGTATCATCCATAAAACATACTACCAAGTTGATAAACGCGGCACCAATTCCTCGCACCGCCAAAAATTGCAGATGGCAGATGGTTGTTGGAACAGCAAAAAACATATCTCTTTAATTTAGAAAGCATTAGTTTCTTTAGTCATGCAGAAAGATTATTTAAATGCTCCCCTTATATTTCGTTCTTTAAGAATTACTACTTCTACTGATGTACATTTTATCGTTAGAAAATGTCCCATAATTAATTTATTTGGTGAATTTCTAGGCATACTGGTAAATTGAAACTGCACCACAGGGAACTTGAAAAAAACAGTAATAAGAAATAGAACTTCTTACTGTTACCCATTTTAAATGGGTCCAAATTGTCAATATTGAAAAACCTCATTATTAATCTAAAAATATGAATGCATTTTTTAAAGCCAAATCTACTCATTTTTCAGGAAATCACTAGGTATATGAAATTATTTTTGCCTCTCGAAAACCAACAGATTCATTAAAATTGAATTGAAGGTACCTTGGAAGGTAGAATATATTTCACTAAAGTGCCATTTGTGCGAGCGGAGTAGAATATAAAATATTTTAAATATTTCACTGTTACCCATGCTCCCCTATTGATAAAAATGGATAGCATATGCAAATTAGTATTGCTACATGATAGAATAGATAGAAATATATGGAAAAGAGTTTAGTTAAGAATGGATTGGAAGTGGAAAAAATAGTATGAAAAAAATGTACGAACTTTTCAGTAATCGAGAAGAAGAGGAAAGACTACGTAGAAGAAAATTTGGAAGAATTTAAGTTGAATATTAAAGCTACAGAGGCGGAGCTGGAATGAAGGAATCAAGAATTAGCAAAAAATGGAAGGAGGATTGATGGAAAAGAGGAACAGCCAGATGGTACCTACACAAATAAAACTTGAATTGTTAAAGAACGACATATTAGAAAAAAAATTTAGGAGAAGTAAGAGTAACTGGTGTAAGGGAAATATTAAAAATGAAATTCAGAACTTAAAAAAGAAAACTAGGCTAATCTTCGTTATTAAAAGATTAAATTAAAAATGACCATAATTGGTAGATTATAATTTGAAGTTTTAAAATTTTTATTAACTTTTGATTTACAAAATAACAAAAATTAAATGACCATTTACTATAAAAAAAATTATTAATTAAACATGAAATTCCAGACAAAAATTTAGAAAATGTAAACCGCGAAGAAGATTTAAGCAATGTAAGAGAAAAAGCAACGAATAGTATTAATTAATTTTTTGTTTCGAAAATTCCAAAAAAATTAATTTAGGGGGATAAACGCTATTTGCCAATTAAAATCAGGGTGGCAAGAACCAATAAGGGGTTACTGGGTTAATAAGTTATAATTTATATTATGTTTCTGAAAGTGTTAATAAATCATTACAACTTGAAAGGTTTTCAGTTTTTGTAAATAAGTAATATTAAGAATCTATTGATAATGGGAATATTATTTTATTTAATTTTCTTTCAATTACTCATGTTCAATTTTATGTTCTCAGTTTGATCCAAAGTAAGGTTAATTTTAATTCCTAATTAAAATGACACCATAATTTGCACGTTTATCCAATATATTTTAAACAGCTGCAGAATAGCTTATCTTCTTGTACTATCTTCAGATTTTCTAATAATCACCGATTTTTACTTCTAAGACTTCCATACAATAAATCACTTAGGCTAGCAATAGACGGGCATCGAAAACGCGGCGTTTAAAACGCCGCGTTTTCCGCTCTTGAATGTAACCAATGTATTTTAATGGAAAGCACTAGACGAGCATTTAAAACGTCGCGGTTCATCGGCGGCCGCGGTTGAGATGCTCGCTGTAGCATTGAAAACGCCGAACGCCGGGCAGTTTCTCCGTCGCGGGTGACACGCTAGCTATGTAACACATTAGTTTATATGGCGGCCAATACATGAGCGTTTTGTTAAACCGCTCAGGGACACTCGCATTAAAAAATGCTCGACATGAATTAATTTATTTAAAAATAAATTTTAATCTTTATCAATTTTTTATGCGTGTTAAACAATTTTGTATCATGATACTACTATGGTTTTTAAAAACCGAAATATGAATACGTTTAATTAAATGATTACTGTTCATGATTATTATAGTATTTTAGTAAAAGTAACGATTTTAAATTTTGTTCGATTTTATTCTGATTTATTTATTGTTATATCGATATAATAAATTATATAGTACGCTCTTTTTATTGATACAATACGGCCAGTTTATAATTTCTCGTTCTTTAGGTACCAAGTACATTTTAAACAAATCTACAATTTCGTTTCATGTTGATACAAAACTAATTTGAATGAATTGCATTTTCACACTGACTGTACAACCGCTGGTTAAAAACGCCCGTGTACTGGCTACATAGTTGGGCATCGAAAACGCGGCGGGTAAAATGCTGCGTTTTCGATGCCCGTCTATTGCTAGCCTTAGACAAAAATAAATTATTCTTTATTTAAATTATTTTATACCTATTACAAAAATTTTATTTTCCAATCAAAAATTCGACTGGCTTGTTTTCGTATTCAACGCCAAGTGCTCTCATTTCCTTCAGTTTTACAATTTAGTATATAGTGCCCCAGTCATAAGCGTAGCAAAATTTAAAAATAATATAATATAGAAAATTGCAATATGTATAGGATATTTCAAGAGGTAATGTCAGTATTGTCAAGAATATATATTTTAATAAAATGCAAAGTACTATATTCGTAAATGGAGGGAGACATTTACTTATCGGATGTAATGGTGCAAAACCGCTAATCAAGGAGTAGCAAATAAGTATATTATACAAATAAGGATACCCATAATGAGGCATTTAGTAAATTTCTTCTTTGAATGGTATACTACATACCATAGTACTTTTCGAGTTGGATTTGAATGTAACTGATTTCTATTCAAAAATTAAATAAAGACAATAATTATATTATACAAAATAGCACGTAAAGTACGTAAGCTTTTTACTTAAAAGAAGCGTCATATTAGACGAATGCAACGGTTATAATTATAAACTTTTAATAATTAACCACTAGTTGTTTTCGGGTATTATAACATTGAAATAGTTATAAATTGCTCTTATTTATCTAATCAATAGTTTTTACATAATGTTAATTCGTTCAGGAATTCCCATTTTAAATTAAATTAGTTTTTCTGTTCACAATCAGTAATTATTCAGCTTTCATTTGCTTCATTATTTTATTGTGATTGCAGCATAGTTTTATGTATCAATATTTTCCGTTACAACCATAAAACTATTTTAAAAGAACAGAGAAATTTATAATTACATGCAAATTTTGCAGATGTAATATCTGCAAAAATATTATCAATATACGTAATACCAGATGCAAGATCTGAGTCGGAATACGTCTTAGATAATACTGTATACTGATCTAATTACATTTGAAATTATTTAGGCCACACACCAGTTTACCCCCTCCACTATTATACTAATCGCATAAGTTGAGTGTGATTAAAATAAATATTCAATTATGTTTGATTTTTAAATTATTAGATAAGGCACCTGCGGATTGTATTGTTTTTACATTAATAGCATCATTAGAGAGGAGAAAATTCTTGATTGTACGAGAGCTACCAACAGCAGGTGTACTTGACACAGTTGGGAAATAGCAGAATATAATTCTAAATCAAGAGGCTCACAGCGATGGGCCCATCTAAAAATTTCAATATGGACCCATTCTGCAGTCGTATTCTTTTATACGGCACAAATACGAAATTACGGCCATAACAACTACCTTCCATATAATGCACATTAAAACAAGTGATAATAAAAAAATAAAAGTTATGGATATAAAGCTCTTATTGCCCTGAAGCTTAAGGTTCTGCCAATTTTAAAATATTTATTGACAATCCATTTTGTTTCAAAGTTCATCTGTATCGTTGAACTACCACTGGGAGCAGATACACAAATTCTATAAAAATTTTTAGAGGGATTTTCTCAGAAAATCCTCGGACACGTCAACTTTTTTTTTTTTTAGATGTTACCTTTTTCAGTCACTGGCATATTTTTATCGTGTTTTGTTTTGAGGCTCTGACGTCATCATAAATTTTTTAAATGGCAACCCCTATTTTTCTTTACGAATTTGCGAAGAGCACAATTTTCTGAGTATATTTATGTAAGTATAAGAAACATAACAGAGGAGCACTAGGGAAATTACAAAATGGTTGTACTGCTAAGATCCTTAGAATTTTTGAATGTATTCTGTAATCGTCAGTACGTCCATCATAAACTTCTATTTAATTACAGAGTCGTTATTAGGCATTTTCTCATAGTTTTCCTGACTAATGTTATGTTAATAGTAAAATAAACGGTTTTGTGTGTTTTAACGACAGATTAGAGACCATATGGCTATAGGAACGTTTTTGCTCATTTTAAACACCTGAATAAATTCTCAAAATTAACCAAATATCAAAACCCTTACGGGACATCTTGCATATCGAATAGAATTAAAAAAATATACCACATTACTTTTTTACGATCATGAGATCTTCTTGCTGAGACAGACCTGTTTTATTATATTTTTTAGTGCCACTGCAGAAAAATTTTATATGTAGCCTTAAGTGTAATATATTTTTATGTTTTGAGTGGTTTCAGTTTTTATAAATTGATTTAATTGATCCCGTTATTGGTAGCTTGGTTTTTAATTGCACCAGATTTATTTTTTCTGAACGTTAGGTCCCTTTCATCGATTTGTTTTATTTTATCAATTTGAAAGGTATTTCTGCCAAGTATCTGCTGATTTGACTTTCCTGGAGAGGACCATTAAATTTGTTATTACTGATATATCATAAAACCGCACATACAGGCATAATCTGACAATTTTAAATTCTTTAACGGTTTGTAAAATGAAATTGCTTTTTTATGGTACCTAACAAGTATATGGATTTACAATGAACATCAATTTAATAATCGATCAAAAATAATTATTAAATGACAAAACGGTCTATGACTTACTGTTACGACCATATAACTTTTTTAAAGGTGTTGAAAACATTAGCTTTTGTAACAGTCAGAGAAAACACTGGAGGGTACACTAGCCATTGATCTCATAAAATTTTTTATTGGAAACACATAGTTAAGTTATAACACCTTTTATAGCAGTTGCAGATGATAAGTGGGACTCGTATTTATAAATACAAATGCGAGACGCATACCCACATGTATAGTTTTTATCATATGAAAGTGTAAAAAGTGTTCTTAAAATATTCCTGCATATTTCTCTATAATATGTTAATAGAGTAACGTGACACGTAATAAGAATTTAAGTGCACCTACGTTCGGTCATCATTCTTATACGTATAGGAATCCCACTGGATGTAAGTTCGGATCTGCATCATGCGCATCATTGGTATCTTATTTAGAAAGCTGCATAATATATTATAGTATTGATAAATGGTTATATTGTGACAAGTAATTAAGGAATTAAAATTTAAAGTTATTCATTCTGCATAATTTAAATACGCATATAAAGCTCATTTCTCTTAATTGTACACAAAAGTTGTAATTAAATAAACTTAGTTTAGAACTAATGCAAACTTTTGGCGCTAAAAAATACATAGCAGTAAGTTTACTTGATTTACAATTAAGGTTCTTCGTGTAACTTTGAAAAAAGATTTATAATATGAAAAGCTGGAGTGAAGAGGCTGCATGCTTTGTGTATATAATCCACCTCTGGAACAACTGTCACCGACATACATAACATACAAACAATTATCTCAACTATCCCATACATAAATTTAAATTTAAAATCCAATTTGGGAAATGGAACAGCTAATCTTCTATATAAATATATTTACTTCCAAAAATGAACGACTTTAAGTTTCACTATTTTGATGAAACGGGTTTTGAAACGGAAAGCTTTTGGTATCTATGAATGAATCAACTGTTTTAAATTTCATCTATGTACTACATAAAATGCATTTTTTTGTATAATTTCTAATAAGCAATAAGAAACTATCTAGTACTATCTTAACTCCTGGTTAAACCCCAATACCGATCTGTGATTCCCAAGTAAGTCGTCTTGGCTTTGGCTAAGTTGAAAATAAGCAAATAATAAGTTTATATTATCTACATTGGTACATAATTGATGGATGCTTATTTCGCAGAGGTAGCTGGATGGAAAGATGACAGGTCCATTGCCAAAAATATACGACAGAGCTAAAAATATAAAATATAATTAAGATCTACCAACAAATGCATACATTGAGCCACAACTTCCAAACAATATAAAAATTAAGAAATGCAATAAATAATATTAATACGTAGGCTGCTGGAAAAGCTTCTGAAAACGATATGACAAAACTCATTAAAAATTTGGTAAACGACTTGATTGCTTTTCGCAGTATTCGCCTGTGATATTAATACACTTTTGCATACGTTGGAACCAATTTGCAAAACATTTTTTCCACCCTGAAGCTGATTGTTACGGACACTTTGTTTGAAACATTCCAATAATTTTTAATTTCAAATTTTTCAAAAGTTTTTAAAAAACGTTCTTTTCATGAATCTTCAGTAAATTTTTATTATTTTCGTTAGAAAATAATTTAATGGTTTCAAACTTCCAAACCTTTTTCAAATTTTAATTTACCTCATCCTGTTTTGTTTAAAAAAGTTTATTTTCCAAGTTCTCAGTGTTATATTACTTCTTGAACGTTTTTATTGCCACAGTATACTGATTTACGGTCCAGTTATCCCGTATTAGTTTTTAATTAGTTTGAATTTTCTGATTGGTTAATTTTAAATATCACCCTAAATTTCATTTTTCAATAAGGGCAAGTCGGTATTCCTAATAAGATTTTAAAAATAGTTGACCACGAGTCTTCACCGAAGAACGATCAAGTTTTCATCGAGGAAAGATGAAAGGTTGATTCCGGACTTTTGTTCCGGGATGGGTCAATTCCCTCTTTTGGCTTGGCCAACAGTTGTAATAATTAAGTGGTAATTGTTAAGTTATCATATTTAATTAATTTTTGTGCACTGCCTTATTTCTTCATAAACTTCAGTTTTAAATTCGTAGTTGCAAGTTTCTTTTGGTCAGGAAGACAACAATTTAATTTTCCCAAGATGATAGTGATATGGATTCAGTTTTTTAATTAATTTGTGAGTTAAGCATTATTGGAGGATCTTATACCAAGGCTGGGTAGGTCCGATGTGGGCTACTTTCGAGCCATTTCTGGGTAGGTCCATATGTGAGCTACTTTCGAGCAATTGTATTTGAATCTTACGAGGTTTTAAGTAAGAATAATTTGACCGGTATGAGTCAATAAAAGGGTCCAGTCATCATCCAACTTTGTTCCACCTGGCGTAGTCGTAATTGCAACTTCTGAATTAGTAAGGCAACATGTTTAATTATTATGCAAAATTAATATGTTTTGACTAATTATTGTATTCAATTTTGGTTTCAATTTATTTTCATAACACTTTTTTTGTTGTTTTAATTTTATATCTTTGATAATAATTAATAATATTTATATATAGCAATTTATTTTTATGTTACTTGTGCGCCAAAATTATTATTATATATTATTATTTTTTAGAATCTAAGAAGTTTTTTTACCGATTATCACGGTTATTTTTTATAACATTATAATATGTTTTTCTTTATTTTATACCTTATGTGATTTTTATTAAGCCTAATATCCCATAAACAGGTAAAAAAGATTAATGTACATTCATTTAGATTCATGCTCTTCGGTGATTAAACAATGACACATGGACAATATGGGATGTGACAAATCAGGTGAAAACGGGCAATCAGTCATTAAATGAACATTTTTACTGGATAAGATGTGAGAGCTTGCATTGTCACGATGCAGAATATTTTGATTGTTTCTTCTTATTTTCTCAATGACTTCCGGCAAACAAATTGCCACATGTCCAGTAACACTAAAGAAACAAGCGATCATTTGGTTTGCAGCACTACGTGAATGGTCAACTTTTGCCAGTTTAGGTTCATTTTGAAATACCCAAACGGTGGACTGTTGTTTATTTTCGGGGTCATATGAATCAATCCAAGTTTTATCACCAGTAACGATATTGTAGACCAAATTTGAAAGATCTCGATTGAATTTCTTAAGCATTTGTTTGCACAATTTGACATGGCTTGAAAACAATTTTGACTAAATCGGTGAAAACCCAATTGCCACCAACTTACGCTCCTGTAAACAAGAGCTTACTTTTATTGTTGTTGTCCTTTAGTTGTTGTTTAAGCTAGCTCTTGATGTATGAAAATGTATGAAAATGTATGAAAATTACTGAAATATTGACAAGCAAAACATATAGTTTTGGGACATAGGAACTTCAGCAGCTATCAACAAAGGTGACTTGAACTAACATCAGCTGCAAACGGATGTTAAAATCACTAACGTACAGTAGGACAACCAGTGGTAGCAATGAATAATATGACTCATAAGTACTGCTAAGTCTCACAAACTTTGACGTGACAGAAAATTCCTTCCACCTGGCGATAATTGTAGTAGTTATGATGACTTGGATATTGACTGAGACGTTGACAACCTCCAAGAATACCCGTCGAATGTTGCAAAATTCAAATTTCACCATCTGGGTGCAAACAAAATCGCGTTTTAAGCCCACAACTACTGTGTGAAATCCGTAATCAATACGCACAGCTTTCAGGATGAGCCAATTGCACGAACCTTACTGGTAACGAAATAATTAAGGTCGCGAAAATAAGATTTTAAAGACGAAAAAATGGTGGTCACAAAACTCAGCCTTCTTGCTTCAATCCTTGCTTGCTTTCACCCACTATTAGCAATAGGAACTATTTTAAAGATTTCTGCAGGAGTATTCCAAATAAACTTACCTGCTTTTCCATAATCTCAGTCTTTATTAAAATTTAATATTATATTGCGTGATTATTAATAATAATTAGCATAGATAGTATTTTTACATTTTTTTATATACATTTTGTATACGAAGATACATTACTTACTAATTGCGTCTATTGTGGAGCTTTAATCGTGTCCAGATTTTCATTGACTGGCTTATCACTAATTCTTCTATTGTTCTATTTCCCGTTTAAATAGAAGGAGAAATATACGAAGTATCAATCTTAATGTTTCTCATCATTGTAGTAGGCCCCTTTGTATTGTTTTACTTCGTTGGTCAATGCAGAAGAAATTTTTAAGGAGGAACGCCAATTCAGCTTTTTATATACTGAGACAATTAAGTCACCTACTGCTGGTTTTCAAAGCAGAATTAATCAAATTATAATAACTTTATTGATTGTAAAGGCAGGGCCACAGGTGGAGTCATTTGTCTTTTATAAATTATATATCTTTCACTAGAATTGCATCTAATACGTTTGTAAAGCTATAAATCTTGTAGAGATGTATGAGTTGTAAATCTTGATAACTATTGTGACACTAACTTGTATGGTTTCATCAGGAAACAGTCGAAATGCATTTCAATTTTTCCAATATCCAAACCTGCTAAATCACAATAAAATTGTCGTTTTGGGTTAAAGTATTATTAAACATTTTTCCTTTACATAGGTAATTCTTTTAAAATAAAAAATGATATTAACACAAGTGGGTTAACCGGTTGTTGCACGAAACTGTACTTGATTTATCCAAGGAATCAATGCAACTTAAAATTTTCTTCGAAAGAAAAGAATTAAGATACTACTTTATTTTTAAATTACATCTTCAATTACGTTAACAAAACCAGAACACATTTGATACATTTTTACAAAAAAGCTTATTGTAGATTTTAAAATTGAAATAACTTTGTTTGAGTTTGGGAAAGTAAACATTTTTTAAGCTATTAAATTAAACATATCAATCTAAAAAAAGTTTTTCCCTAAGCGCAAGTAAAGCGAACTTTAAAAACATTATATAAGGATCAAGCAGTCCCTCGACGGTTATGCAAATGAAATTTTCTAACCTTAAAATTTGCGGACCTACTGCAATTTTCAGAACTACAACAGTAATTGTTGCATTGCTACTGCAATTAACCCTTGACCTACTAAAACTTACTCGCAAAATCTTTCTTGAAAAGAACATTTTAGTTAATGGTTTGAGATTATAACTTTAACGTAAGCGAGCTCTGCACATAAAAGTAAAACCATTTCAAATAATATATCTGTTATTAATGTTACTTTTAAAATAGTTCGTTAAAATATTTACTGTAATTATTTTATTAAAAAAATTAAGTACATTATAGTGGTTAATTTATTTGTGAATATAGGAAAAATTCAAGTTAATATTGGGGGCAATCTGGTATTAAAATTTGGTAATTGACTTGGGAAAAATTTTCTGAATAATCATGAACATTTATTTGTGTAAATATGCTATGGATATATGCACTATCCATTTTGGGGATTATAAAGTTTCAAACAGAAAGATTAGAAGATTAGTATATCTCCAATCGTGAGAGATCCATTTTAAATCAAAATATCAAATGCTGCAAACTAAAATAATTCTATTACGAATAAATTAGTTATGTAGGTGAATTAAAAATTACTTCCAATAAACTTAAAAAAATAAGTAAGTAAGTTAATTGAAACTTTAGTTCCACTAAGATGCATAACATTATCTTAGATATTTTAAATTAGTAAAATAGAGCATTATTAATATGTGAAGAAACTTTTAATTAATTCAATTTAAATAACAAAAAGTGTTAATTTATTGTTTTAATTGGATTTTCTATAAAAATTTACAAAAAAATTGAAACTATAAATTTAATTAGAATATAGTAGTATTACAGTAATATAATTTTCTATTTCGTTTGCCTTTTCTTTTTGTTATTACCAAGTGATGGATGGTGTTATGCAATAATGAGTCAACCCACTCCTTAAAAAATGGGTGTTTGTATTATAAAATGGTATCTAACCTCTATCCATGTTTATCTTTGAGCATTATAACTAAACCACTTTTTATTGAATGGGCGTTGATCTTTTATTGGTTTTTGATAATTGAATTCAACTCAACTACGAAACACACATTTCGGATTACACAGCACAGAAATTTAGTTTTGAATTAAAGATATTGCCGTGATTAGCTACTGTATAAGATATTTAATTTTTATAGCGGGGAAAAATGTACGGCACTTTTAACTGCTCCGGACTAGCTCAAAATTTAAGACTCTTTTAGGGCGTAACCTGGATTCGATCATAAGAATAAGACACCTCGCTTTGTTACTAATTATTCGTAATTCAATTGAATGATACAAAATCTTATTCTGCACCTGGATCTGCCTTATACCTATGCTGTATCTTGTTAAATAAAAATTTACTCAAATAAAATCTACTTAATCAGGACCTGTTCATTTTATTAACACAATTATGATTGAGACAAACCATAAAACATCAAATAAAAACAAATTAAGTGTACAAATTAATCTTAAATCTAAAAGTTCCCCCTCCGAAATTACCGCACTCTTATTAATGTTCAATCGAATTATATCGTGTGTAAAATAAAACAATACGCGTATAGTTCTTACCGAATACTTCCGACGTCGAAGAACCCAGCTGTTTGCACCTCAGTTGTCGCCGGTCTCGAAGTAAATCTTTCTTTAACTTGTTTGGTTGAAGTGATAGATAAGGATAATCGTACACCATAAATTCTTCCTGATGAAATAACTGCCAATTAAATATTAGGTAAGTATTCCAGCTTATGTAACTTAAATTCTTCCTCGACCATGTACCATAACCAATAAACTTAACATCCAGTGGTAACCAAAATTTTCCAAGTCTGGATTGACGCAACTTTTCATATAAACTTCTCTCCACAATCTCTGTTAATTATTCTGGCTTCTTAAAATTCGTAAACGGACTTTCTATTCTTACACTTTGCCGTATACAAGCAAAAAAAATTGTTTTACAAAATCATCCAAAATTATACGTTCTTGCTTCTCGACAGACATCAAGCGAATCTTAAAAATACGTCCTCACGTCTCGACGGACACACCGTGAGTCCCCATCCTTCAAGAAAACTCCCCTTTCCAAAATTCTCATGACAGGCGCGTTTTACCAATTTTTCGAATTTGTCGGAAAATAAACCCGTCCTTTTTCACCAGTTATTCACTTCATTTATCACACACCGTTTATTACGCGTTTACCTAACTTAACAGATTTATTACTCACTTTGTTTTACTCTGAAAAGTAAAAAATATTTATCCTTATTTTATAATTTATCTCTTACATTTCTTTTATTATAGAATCAGCACCTGTTGAAGAGACTTCATCTGAGTTTCATAATTGATCTGAACAAACAGCATTTCAACATTTTAGGCATTTGCAAAGCCTGGTACAGTTTAACAAACAACTCATAGTTTCTTAATTAACTAAAAATACGACTGTGTCTTTTAATCTAATCGACTCCCCAAATTGGACCATTGCAATATATAAAATTTGACAAAAATATAGGACGTTTTTTACAGAAACTGCCAAGAGACATTATGTGAATAACTTGAAAGAACAAGATTGGGCAGAAAAGCGAAATAGATTAACAATGGAATTTGTTTACGAAAAATTTTGTGAATATTATTTAATGAGAGTTTTCCGAGAAAATTGGTAATAGAAGGTAAAACAACCGAACTTAATTTATAATGATAATAACTTATGTGAGTGTAAAAATAGGTTAGATGTGCTGTTGGTATTGTGTAAATACAGCAGGGATTTTAAAAATTTATAATGTAGAAACTAAAAAACAATATGACAAGATTGTGATAAATTTCTGAACAAAAAGTTATGGACAACTAAACTCTAAATAAAAGTAAAGCTATGTGGAAAATATGCAGTGAAATAATATGGGGGTTCGACTGATAATGGGAATTTATAAGAAGATTATAATGAAACCTTCCTAAGTATTGTCACAAATCTTTTGGAAAAGGCTTAATAATGCTCACAATTTGTTCTAGACATCTATGTTTTAAAAACCAACTACGATTGTTGAGGTGGAAAATCTTGCAAAAAAGTTAAAAATAAATTCAGTTGCGGAGAAGATTTTATCTCTTGTTTTGACTTGATTAAATTTAATGGCAATCACTAGATAGATATTCATTTCTGTCTTTTAATTTTTCCAATGTCTTTCTAAATAACTTACTTTTCAAATTTTAATTAAGTATTTTAAGATTGTAATTAAAATGAGATTAATAAATTATTATTACTGCAATACTATGAATTTAATTCGATTCTACTTTGTGAACGCGAAAGTTTTGTTTGAATTTGTTGTCCTTAAGGGACAGAATAATACAGTTGTTTCCTAACTCCTTAAGCTCTTCTTGAAGGATTTGAACGCAGAAATTCACATAATACATAGCCCTACCGTAAATTATTCGCACTACACTGCTAGTTATTTTTTAAAATCAAAAATCGCCTGCGGCTTGAAAACTTTTTTCCAACAAATTTACTTTCATCAAATTCTTTAATTCTATACATCCTCCTCCTCAGTCGTTGTGCCTCTCTACAGAAGCGTTGTGAATCCATCTCTCTTTATACATGTGAAATGCGTTTGAAGTGGTTTTACATACTTGATTGACGTGGGCTCCGAACCACGTAAAGTGCAATACACTTCATTTCGAGATAAACTCTCATGGCAGATTGCCTCGGTGCTTTGCCATTGCCCTCGGAGGAGAGACGGTCAGAATAAAGTTCTAAGTTTCGCTCCTGGGAAAACGCACCCCTCTTAATTGCCATATCGTGTAAGTATAGAGACTCAAAGACAAGACAATCGAAATTCTTAAATTCCCTTTTAATTTCTCACTGAAATCTGGTGGCTTATTTTGAATAAAATTAATTTTCATTTTTAGGAATCTGATAAAGTGATGACACCGCGTAATTCAGTGAGTAGAGCAAGCGATTGGTTTGACAGCAGTAAATTAATCATTAATAAATATAAAATTAATATGATAGCTTTTTCACAATTCCATCTACAATTGACAAACCAAAAGGTATTGATATATGTGAAAACAAAGTAAACTCGAGTGTCAGTACTAAGTTTTTGGGGTTGATTATTATCGATGAGTTTAAGTAAAATAAGATTTATTTAGATTTTGTATCATGAAAATTTTGAGAATGTAATGAAGTTCGCATTAATTTTTGAGGAAATAGCTCACATTTGGACAGAGTTATTGTTGCTCAAAAGAGACTTCTAAATAGGGAATCACGTAGGGTGTATTTAATCAGAGTAATATCTTAACAAAAACCTTTGACTCTTGTGTTCTGCCAGTGATGACATATGGTGTTGAGACTATGGCGTTAACAGAGAAGAGCGTGAACAACCTACGTATTGCACAACGAGCGATGGAAAGGGCTATGTTAGGAGTTAGCCTACGAGATAGGATCAAAAACACGGAAATAAGAAAAAGAACAAAAGTGACAGATATAACCAGGAGAATAGCAAGCCTGAAGTGGAGGTGGGTGGGGCATATCGCAAGAAAATCGTACGAAGAGTGGCCGATTCGCGTATCCCAGTGGCGCCCAAGACTAACAAAAAGAAGTGTAGGTAGACCCCAAAAAAGATGGTTAGATGATATTAAACAGCAAACCGGAAGATCATGGCATCAAATTGCTAAAGATAGGGAAGCTTGGAAGAAGTTGGAGGAGGCCTATGTCCAGCAGTGGGCGAAAGACGGCTGAAAAGAAGAAGAAGAAGAAGAATATCTTAACAATGTATGCGTTCTATTTGTACGAATGTTTGATGTTATTTTTTTGGAAAACAAGATCAACAATACTTTACAAATAAAAACTCAAATTATAACATTGGGCATTCATTATCCTATACACAGGTTGAGCCTCACAGTGAGAAATCCTATGTAAGTGCTTGAGAAATTTTATTAAATTACCAGCTTCTTTAAAGAGCATCGAGAGTGTGATTTTATTTAAGATGATTATAAAATCTTTATTATTAGCCTCAAAACTCTGAAAATATGTTTACAAATAAAATAGTAAAAATAAAGCATTTCATTCCGGTATGAATTTGGCCGTCTAGTACAAGACTTAACAAATCCGCTTTTTGAAGTGGATTAGTTTTCGTTTTCAATACATTTCATTGCTACAACTTATTATTCGTTCTCGCTTCCACTGCGATTCTTCTCCATTCCTGTCTTTTTCCTATTTTCTCCTTCCAATTTCCGATCCTTATGCTCCTCAAATCTTTCAACACTTGACTTGCTCGTAGCATCTCATTACGGTCTCCCATAGCCTTCACGTAGTAACTCGTCTTATTACAGAACTTTTCCTGCAGGGAAGCCATCTCTATATTTATTATATCTTGATAATTCGGCTGCAACTTCATTTATTTTTTTCACCCTCAGGAGAATTCTGACATTCCCTGTGGCCACTCTGGTTGTTTTACTGTTTTTGTGTTTGATTTTTTTCCTTGATATATCTTCCTTGTTAGTTCCATTTAAATATTTCATCTTGTCTATTCCAATTCCTTGCATCGTCGATGTCTTCTTCCTAGCCCCTTCTTCTGGAGCCTCTGTCTGGGAAGATCCTTCTTGAGTTTTTTTGCTGATTGGCCTATGCCACTTTTCAACTTTTCTTGTCCAATATGTATGTACTTATTTTATCTCGCTTATACATCTTCTGGTAACCAACTTTTACTTTGTCTCCGTTTCTCAATTCATTAAAGTCCATTAGCTAAAGTTCATACCTTGTTTTCTATTTCTGTTTCTTACCTGGTCATATCATTTTCTATATACGTTTTAGTACCCTTTCTTCTTCTAGTGCCTATCCGTTTCGAATGTTGGCGATCATCATAGCAATGCGCACCTTACCTGCTGCGGCTCTAAAAAGACCCACTGTTGTTGTATTATACCATGTTCTCAAGTTCTTCAGCCATGATATTCTTCTTCTTCCCGGGCCTCTCTTTCCTTCTACCTTTCCTTGTAGAATTATTTGTAGCAACCCGTATCGTTGGTTATTTCTCATAATATGCCCTAGGTATTCTAGTTTGCGAGTTTTTATATTTAGGAGTAATTCTCTCTTCTTATCCAGTCTTTCTAGAACAGCTGATTGGTGACACGGTCTGTCCACGGTATCTTCAGAATTTTTTTTCCTGTTTCCTCCCTAGGTTAACCACCTAGAGAGGGAGTATATTTATGCAATGGGATACATAATAATATATTAAACAATAACATAACAATTAAATGACACAAGAATGGTGGTGATACATGATGGTGAAAATAATGTTGATGAGTTTATAACAATTTTTATTAAGTTAATAAAATTAATAAAGGAACAAATGAGCGCTACTACGGCAGCGGCTAAATAGAGAGAAAATGATAATAAAATTTAAATATGAATGAGTGAATTGAATTAATAACTTTAACATAATTTTTTTTATTATTTTTTTTTTGATTAATTTAGGTGATGCATAAATCCATTTTAGGCAGACTAAGGGGGGGGGGGGGTGTTAAATTGTTTAAGAGTGTTAATGATAGACTTACAAAAGGTTATGAAAAGTTTAGTGATAGATTTATTTGCAATGATTTCTGAAATGACAAAGGGTGATATATTTACTAGCGAACAATGAGAGGTGTAGGTGTGGCGTTGCTGGACGTATTTCGGGCAGCAAGACAACAAATGATGTAGAGTCTGCCTACTTTTTGAATCGCAGGGGCACACATCAACAGGACTGATCTTGAATCTGTATAGATACTCGCGCGCAAACGAGTGACCCGTCAATATCTGCGTCATTTCAAAGGAGGTATCAACGGCACTTCGGAACAAGCGAACATCATGTAGCGTAGGTAAATGCTGCCGGGTGGTCGAACCTTGGACGGCATTTCTGTATTCGGTATCCCAAGTACATGCCGACTCAAGGCGAATCACCCTTCTTGCGCAACTTAGAGGGAACTGGTTGTATGCCATGCGACTGTGTGAAACAGCCGCGTCTTTGGCACATTGATCTGCAACCTCGTTCCCTTCAATGCCGCAATGAGCCTTTACCCACGCAAATCTGATGATCGTTTGGTCCATCAGTTTGAGCAGTGAACGATGGATGGAGGTGACCAAAGGTACGGTGCTACTCCTATTAGCGATGGCAACAAGCGAAGAAAGGCTGTCGGAGAAAATACACACTGAGTGTAACCTCCTGGGGGAGATCCAAGTCAGGGCGGCGTCAATCGCATATAACTCGGCTTGAAACACGCTACAAGTACCGTTTAACCGGTACTTGTGGGTCTCTTGCCGAGCTTCACGGTATATGACGATTGCCGCGCCGACCTCCCCACCTTCCAGCTTGCTGCCATCGGTAAATATAGCAACATCGACCTGGTCGCATATTTGATCGACTTCCAGCGAGTCGTTTGCTTTTACGAAACTGATCGTTTGTCTATAGCGGGGATGTAACATCTCCCCTGGCGACGTACGATTTTGCAAGACGACGTCGTCCGGAAGTCGATCGAAAGTACCATACATTTTCACTTGCTCTACCCTTGCCACCTCTGTTGCGACAGCAACAACATTTTAGAATTATAGGATTAGATTAAGTCATAAACTTAAAAGCACCATTGTCAATTTGTGTGACCAAGTTTGTAAAATCTTAGCCGACAAACAAACATGAGGTACTTTTGTACAAATGTAAGCTCCCTTCTTAGAAGAGGTAGATAGTTGTACGTGACGATGACAATGGTGATTTCAAGACAATTTTGTTCCCACGAACCGGGAAAATTTCCTAAAAATTATACCGTTGTAAATATTTTCAATCTGTAAATTTTTATTAGTTGTAAGTTGTTCATAAAAGGGCCGTCTTGTCGGACGGACTTTAGTATTCATCCAGCTTCTGGCAAGTGACATCTAAGGAAACACTACGCTTTTCTTGTTACTTGACAAAAAGAACAAAAGGGTTTACTCATTAGTGTAATTGAGTTGTGCAGTTGTACTAATTATTAATTTAGTGTAAATAAAGACTTTTATAATAATCACGTTATTTGAATTCGTCTTTTGACATCAAATCACGACTGGTCCTTCGTTATTATACAATCAAGAAGTTTTTCGGCAGCCGTACACTTTTACAGTGAAAAAATCAAAAGGCCCGATCAACCTCCCTTATTCTTAGCTCGATTGGAGTAAATCCAGCTAAGGCCAACGCAGATATTGCCGAGACCGTATGAAATGCGCGCGTAGCCCTGACGGCGAATGCCCGCTGAAAAGATCGCAACCAACCCAGCACGTACTTGTATCTTAGCACTCCACTCCAAATAAAAGAACCGTAAGTAATGGTCGGTTCGATGACCGCGTGGTATATTGTCTCCACATTTCGTGGATTAATACCCCAAGTGGGCCGTACGAACCGACATAAAGATTTAAAAATTTTGTTGGCTTTGACTATGATGTGTCGAACGTGTTCATTGAATTTCAAGTGTTGATCTAAAATAATACCTAGAATTTTAATGTGAGGCTCATAAGACGTCGGTACAACCACATTTCAAATGCTTCCAATTTTTTGCAAGAAGCTTTTGTCAGAGTCCAAGACTCAACCCCATACAGGAGCACCGGAAAGACGTAGCATCTCAGTAATTTTAACTTCATTGTTAGTGATAAATCGTGACATCTGAACAGTTTCGACATTTTCAGAAATGCAGCTCTGGACTTCTCTATTCGTGACTTGATTTCTATTGAGTGGTCCCATCCCTCATTAAGTGTTGTCCCCAGGTATGTATATCTTTGTACTCTTTGTAATGGTTGCATATTCACTGTAAGTTGACCTTGGTGGTTATTCTCTTTTGATACTATCCTTTATACTATACTATACTTATACTAAACTAAAAAAAAATACTAAACTTTATACTAAACTAAACGATACTATTAGTACCCTTTAAATAAATTATCATTATTATCCATTATGATCATTTTATGTTTGAAGGCTCTCAATTTTGCTACTAAATACAATTTTATCTTTCGCCATTTTTCCTATCTTAAAATATCAACAACATAATTGACTTATATTTACATTTTTTGGTTCAAATATTCTTGGACTCTTTTTTTGTGTTGTACTTCCTATTAATGGTATGTTCTCGATAATAATATTTTCCGCCTTTTTATTCTTTTCATACCTCTCCAATTGGTTTTCCAACAGAGCTATTTTTTCTTCCCGATTGTTTGTTTTTCTGCCAACCTTTCAACCACTTATTTTACTTGTTGCATTTTCTCTCCCTAACGCGTTTTGATTCCGCCCAGTTTTTCTTTTATTACTCTGATTTCCCGGATATTTTTTCTAATGAAACCGCGATTTACTACTCTTTTTAACTTTGCTATCGTATCCCTTAGTTCAAACAAGGGGTATTGATTAAATAAAAATAATCACGCAATAATGAAGTTATAGATGTACGAGTATATTAATTAAACAAATTTATTAAACCTCGTCCTGCTTTTTTCCTTTTAATGTAGCCTTTCCACTGCCGATTCTGGGTGTAAATATCTATTTATATATATAGCATTTATCAAGTGAAGTTGTCCATGACATTCCGATCTGTATTGGACCATTTTAAAACTTCAAAATTGCTGAAACCGCCCACAAGATTATAGCCGAAATCATATTTTGATTTAAGTATGTAAAATTTTTAATTAACTGATACATTTTTGCCTAAATTAATTTTTAAAAGGGTGTGATCCAAAACAAAATTTATTATTTTCATTAGGGCAGAATTAGCCCATGGCCAATATTACCATTTGTTACATTTGGCACAAACTAATAGCAATTCAGATCAGATTTTCTGTCCGATCCAATTCTGGCTTCTTTCTCAACTGCTGATTTTACCTGATGAAATTATATACTAATAGCATTATAATAGTAATATAATAGCATAATTACAGATCCAAAGAAGTTTTCAGAAGACCAATTGACTATGGTATAAAATTAAAGGGCACAAAATGCAAATAACATAAAATGTCTTGGACAAAAACGTGTACATTTCACGACCTGGATTAGTTAAACAACGACCATATTCTTAAGAACGATAACCTACTTAGAATAATATACAAAGTAGATATTGTTTACCTATCGATTTTACATGAATTTAACATGCTGATATTTCAAAATAAGTTATTTGTAATAGTTGTTGACCACAGTAATTCCACTTAACATGATTGGTGTTTCAAACCAGTTCAAAGAGGATGCATCTTTTGCTGTTATAAAATCAATAACAAGCAATTAATTGAAATAAACCGAAATCTTGTTTTCCGTTCCATTTAAGTCCATTGTGCAAGTTGAGCAATGACCATGATATATTTAAGAAGTAATTTTATTATTTTCAACAACTTGTCAATACACTGAAGGCCGATGTTTCGCCATCATAATTTCGGTCTCCGTTACGCGACATCGACTTATTTTCTGCATGAGATACTTCGTTGAATTACAAATAAAATTTATTAATTTGGATTTGGTATTAAAAAATTCACAAAAAAGTATTTTTATATTTTAATTTATTTAAGCCTGCGTTTTTACCATAACTTGATATATACTTTATTTTTTAATTTAACTTTCTGACATCTTAATTAAGAATTTAAAAGTTTAAAATTTTATACACAAAATTAAAAACCTCACACCATGATATTACCACTCGCTTTTTTCTTAGTTAAAACAACAAAAAATACTGGAACGTGAATATTATTTAAAGTGCCCTTTCATGTTGTAGCTTTGCATTTTTGCCTAACGCACCTACATTTTCTTCAATCCGGTTTCATTACGACTAAATGGCAGCATCACATTATAACGTCACCACAGAATGTTTTTTCAAAAATAAAGATTAATTCGAATATAAAGAAGTTACAGATTTAATAGCTGGTAGAACTTCAATTCAATAAAAACTACAACGTCAACACTGAAATTGCATCTTAATTATTGGAGATAGAAGCAAAATAATGTATAGGCTTTGCTGTATACTTAGCTATTTTATGTACTTGTTTCTAGCAATAATAAAAATTAACACAGTTATAACTTTTCATTCGACTACATACTTAAATACAATTAGACACGTTTAGATTTAAGATATAAGTGCACAATCTATCATTTGGACAGTTTAAATTGTATGTGCGATTGTGATGAATTATTATAAAAAACGAATAGCTATTTATAGTTTGCAAATTAAATGCTAAAATGTCTTCTTCAAAGATTAATTGATAAAAAATTTAACTATTGTAGTTGATGTTTCATAACTTAAGTAATTCGCCAATTAGTGAACAATTTCAGCAATTTTTACGGCAACTATTTTTATTTGACGTTGACATATTTTCAATTGACCACACTTATCTAAATATAGAACAACTTCTTGACAGCTTGGTGTCGCTGTCTAAAACTGAGAAATTCCAAAGGCCAAATTATATTAATTAGTAGTTGACCTCTTCTTCTTCTTTTGTTAGCTGTTTTCCATCTTTTTGATGTTTTCCTCCCCGATTTTTTTCTGTTCTGCGTAACTTGCATCCAGTTTAGGTCGTCGCTTCAGACCTTGCTAGTGGTCTTCCTGCCGATCTTCTACCTTCCTTACAACGATCTTGAGCTCTTGCCACATGACAATAGCTCTTGGCGTTTCTCTTATGGTGTTCCTTTTCATATCCTTCAGTGTAACGTCTCTAATTTTTCTCTCTCTATGGCTCTCTAATTTAATCTTAGCTTGTTCATGACGGAGTTAGTGAAAACCCAAGTCTCGGTTCCGTAAGTGGTTACTGATAGTATACACTCATTATGAAGTTCGGTCTTTTGTTGTTTTAGAGGTATATCCATTTCCAATACGTCTCGTATTTCCCGTATGTTGCCCAGTTTCGGCTGATAAAAATTGACTATGGAGCAATTTGCGATGCGAAACTTTGTACTTGCAATGTGTTCTTGACTCAATTCCAGTCTTGGTTCTTACTTCGCAAGTTAACTATTTTAAAGCAAAATATATACTAATAAAGAAAGAGGGGATTTTCCTAGAATTGCCGAACAAAGGCATATGGGCCGTTACCATTTGAATATTAACGGTCTGTGAAAACCCTAACTAATTACATTAATTGCGTGCTAAAGCCTGGAAAATTCAGGCTTATTGTCCATGCACTAAAGTTCATGTACAAAGGAGCCCTGTACTTAGGAGAACAAATAAATATACAGGGCTCCCGTTATAGTATTAGAAAAGGCACTAAACACATTATATTTGCTCGCTTCCAACTGTAGTGAGTTTATTATCATTTTTCTGACTCGTCATATAATAGTTGGTCTTCTGAAAATTGAGTTGCAGCCCTACTCGTATTGACACCTTTTCAATATCATGTAAAAGGTGAATCAGTTCCTATATACTTTGAACAAGGATGACTATGTCATCCGGATAACTGACCACATTCAAGGAGTCCTCTAGTATCAGAATAAAGAGTTTTGATGACATAGTGCCACCTTGTCGAACTACCCTGCCTATCTTGACTTCGTTCGTAGTTTCGTGAAATTAAACTTGGCATGATACATTTTTGCAAGATTTGTTTGATAAGGTTTGTGTATCGGTCGTCAATTCTAGCATTTTACAGGACGTTTACCAGTGCCCACGTTACCACTATACCAAAGGCTATTCTATAGTTAATGAATCCAATTTCATGAGTATGAGATCTTACGTTTTGTAGATCTTTTATTGTACTCTTTCTAAATGTGACTTGCTCCCTAGGTTGGTAGAAATCGAGTTTTTTGGCTAAGCGGTCTATTACCATTTTAGTAAAGAGCTTGTATAACTGAGAGAGAAGGCTTATGGGCCTATAGTTTTTCAGATTTTCTGTGTCACCCTTTTTGTGCATCAGTTTTACGAGAGCATTTGTCCAATCTATTGGAATGTCTTCCTGATCTAGACATTTATAGTAAAGATTGCTCAGTTTTTTTTATTAGCCCTTTTCCTCTATTTTTTAGTTTTTAACATCTCTGCAGGCACTCTATCTTCTCCTGCTGCTTTACCCTTTTTTGTTTTCCTAACAGCTTCATTAATTTCATCCTCATTTATCTTTTATTGGTGGAATCTCTTCAGAGTTTACATTATTTAGTACTTTTCTTCTTTTCGTTTCGTCATCTAAATCGCTTTCCTGATTTGGTTTATATAAGTCATCGTAATATTCATTTCTAGAGGCGGTTATAGCTTTGGTAGTTAAGAGCGTCTACTGCCAATGCAAAACGCTCGGTTCGCATCAGGGCAGGGTAATAAATTTTATTCTGGCTGTCTCTCCTCGGCAGGCAATGGCAAACCACCGAGGTAATCTGTCAAGAAAATCCATCTCCAAATGAAGTGTATTACAGTTCCCGTGGTTTTGAGCCCACGTTAAACAAGTAGGTTCTCTGTGTATGTGAAAACAATTTTAACGCACATCACATGCATAGAAAGAGATGGGTCACCAAACCCTCATTATGATAAAAGGACTTCCTTTACAATTTTTAAAATTTCTTGCCTATTGTTTGAGGGGAGTCTATTTTTATCGTTTAGTTTTACGATTTCCTTCTTATAAGCTATTCTTCCTTTAAATACTTTTATATCAATATTGTTTTCTAGTACTTCTTGACCTAATTCCACCTTATACTTTTTTTTATCTTCTCTGGACATTTTCTTTGCTGTTTTATTTATTACCGCATATCCTATGGTGTTTTTTTTGCTTTAGAATATTAAAGATCTTCTGTTGCTAGCATTTTTCTAGTATTATTGCTGCCCTAAACGACGACCAGGCTGAAGTGGTATTCCCACTTTAGCTGAAATAGAAGAAAAAAGTCTCAAAAGGACACAAAAACGAAAGTAGGCTGGAGTGATTTTCTCACTCCATCTGAAAGAAGAAAAGAGACCCGATAGGGCGGAAAAGGTAACGACACATAACATAGTAGGTGACAGCTGAAGAAATACCGAGAGGTAAATCCGCCTGTCATCAGGGAGGGGGTTTTAGTGAGTAAGAATCTCACACTACCATCCTAGATTGGGGTGGTGTCTAGAAAGGTTCCCCGCACTGCAAGACAAAAAAAAACAAAAAGGTCTCATTGCTGAGTTTTAATTTTCTTGGTAGCGTTAAAATTGCACGTTAATGCAATTTTCCGGTTTATATCTGCTTGTTGCAAAGCTTGTACGGAACCTACTGTTTAACGTGGAACCATATCCAGGGAAAGTGTAATAATAATAATGAGTGTCCAGCAGATATTATTCTAAAATATTTCATATCAGCCATTATGACCGTCTTTAATTAAAGTAAAGTTCTTAATTTGTCTTGGAGGTTGCAATTTAAAGTTTTATCATGATTTTTAAGTACGAATACTGTTAATGGTGAGTGCTCAGTTCGACTGCAGGCAATTTACGAACTTGATTCTGTCCATCTCCCATCAGAAGGAAATTGTAAACCTTCACAGTGTAATCTGTTTAGTAAAAATCTACTTTACACAAATTAAAGTATATATTAAATTAAAGTATAAAGTATATATTTTCCGTGGTTCAAATCCCACGTTAAACAGTAGGTCCCCTGTGTGCGTGTGTGATAGAAGTTCTAACGTACCACCCTTCATTATTTTGCTGTTTACTGAACAGAAGTAATGCGTCTGACCTATCGTCTGTTTGTCGTTACCCAAAATTGTAGACGCCGTATGGCTGTTACTTTAATTTTTTCAAAATTAGTTTACTTAACAATAATTAAAGGCTACTTGACAATCAGGATAACGTTAAACATAAATAAATTAGTAATTGTGTTAAACCAGTTGCGTACATAAGTACCACTTACTGTAGACTTCAACAGCCTGAAGAAATATAGTAACATTTTTATATACCTTATAAAGGTTACCGGCAATAGGAAAAGCCGCAATTTAGTTATTAAATGACTGAATTACAAATATAAATTTGTACAAATTACATAGAAAGCTAAAGGTAGGTACATTAAAATGAATTGAAAATAGCCCCTTGAACATGATATTATTAGCTATGTAATGATTAAAATGCAAATACAAGCGTCGGAAAACTGTTTTTGATATTTAAAAATAAAACTAGTAATTATTGCATATGTGTTATTTTCAGTTAGATACTTAAATAAGCGTTAAACTTGTAATAGTTTCAATTATGTAGATATTCCAGTATGTGCGTACCTATAACATAAATTTATTTCAATAATTAAATAAATAAAATGACTATTTACTGAGTACTTAAAATTTATGATGTTTTGGTTTCTAATTGCATGGTTATATTGAGATCTAAAAATTTTTTATGTTAGCTATATTAATTTATTTATAACATTTATAATAGGTGCTTATGTTAGCCAGCTTTATATTAACTTTAGTGTTCAGGCTGAACACACCACAAACCTCATCTGGGTATATATTTTCTAATTACTACGAAATCTACAGCGGAATTTTTTTTTACAGAATTTTGTAAAGTGGTAGGTAATAAATCGTATATGAAGAAAATTTCTATCATTTTATTTCTCACAAAATTAAGTTTTTTAAATGATATCTGTCACAATTCATCTCCGTTATCCTTCATTATAGCGTGATCAATGGAACAAATAACATTATGAATAAATTAAAATTGTAACTTTTTCCCATGTTTTCATGCAGGGAAAATATAAACATTAATTTGCGAGAAATTAATGTCAATTTTTAATTGGGTCAGTGCAATACAGTAAAAGCAAGTAAAAGCTTGATAAATTTTACATATACAGGGTGTCCCCGTGACCGTGGAGAACCTTTGAGGTGGTGATAAAGGACACTTTTCTAAGACAAATTTTCAAATAAAATTTTTGCCCAAGTCCAAACCCTTGGGGGGTACTTCCTTTTAAAGCAATTTTTTGAATTTTTGATTTCAAACGGCCATAGCTCCGATATTATTGATTTTTTAAGGTGAATGGATTAGAACGTTTTTAAAGATCATTCCCCAGTAGACGCAGGTATCACAGTGATATCACTGTGATACCTCATTTGTGTCACAGTTGTGATATCACAGTGTGATGCCCATGTGATACCCATGTGATACTCATGTGATATTTTGTGACTTATTGTGATTTACCACCAAAGTGATATATATCACCTTATATGTGATATCGCACCAATGCTTCATTTGTGATACAGGTGTGATATTGAAAAATATTATGAATTTAAATAATCGCATCCCTAAAAATTAGTATAACGATGTGAACATATTATAAGTTTCTAGTCACTTTCTACAATATGTGATTATTTAGCCATTAAAAATTAATATTAAATATAAGATTACAAAAAATAACTACTGTTTTAATTTATTTTTCATTATTTTGTATATATAATAATAATAATATTAAATATTTTTAATTTTTAATAATTTATTGCAAATGTTATAAAGAAACTTTATAATAAATAAATCTCCACAGCAAACGCTATGGCGTTATTGTAATATTCGCTTGTCTACAAATTAGGTTATAACCCCTTATCGTCCCTTTTCCACAAGTAATTCAGAAATCGTCAACCGTTATTCAGATTTGTCAATTGATATTCAGAAATCGTCAACCCCGTTATTCAGATTTGTCAATTAATATTCAGAAATCGTCAACGGTTATTCAGATTTGTCAATTGATATTCAGAAATCGTCAACCGTTATTCAGATTTGTCAATTGATATTCAGAAATCGTCAACCGTTATTCAGATTTGTCAATTGATATTCAGAAATCGTCAACCGTTAATCAGATTTGTCAATTAATATTCAGAAATCGTCAACGGTTATTCAGATTTGTCAATTGATATTCAGAAATCGTCAACCGTTATTCAGATTTGTCAATTGATATTCAGAAATCGTCAACCGTTATTCAGATTTGTCAATTAATATTCAGAAATCGTCAACGGTTATTCAGATTTATTGTTAATTGATATTCAGAAATCGTCAACCGTTATTCAGATTTGTCAATTGATATTCAGAAATCGTCTAATTCAGAAATCGTCAATTTTAATTCAGAAATCGTTAATTTTAATTCAGAAACCGACAAATGAAATGCAAAAGTGGGGCTTTTACAGTGCAGAATAAGGCTTTAATAAAAATTTAAAAAAATAACAATATTTTAATTAATTTTTTTATACTATATATTATAAGAAAAACATAAATTATTTCACAACAATATGTTAAAGAAATCTTTAGCGAATAACTTAGCGACCGAGTGGCATATATTCCATTGATAAGGCTGATGCATGATGTATTGTGCAGTGTTGCGCAGCACGAGCACAATAGCCTCCATTTACGGTGTCCTTGGCCCGATCTACCCTTTTCCAACAGTAATTCAGAAATCGTCAACCGTTATTCAGAAATTGTGAATTGGAATTCAGATTTGTCAACTGATATTCAGAAATTGTGAATTGTAATTCAGATTTGTCAACTGATATTCAGAAATTATGAATTGTAATTCAGATTTGTCAACTGATATTCAGAAATCGTGAATTGTAATTCAGATTTGTCAACTGATATTCAGAAATTGTGAATTGTAATTCAGATTTGTCAACTGATATTCAGAAATTGTGAATTGTAATTCAGATTTGTCAACTGATATTCAGAAGCCGTCAATTTTAATTTAGAAACCGACAAATGAAAATTAGAAAGTACTTAATGAAATTCAGAAAGTATCAAATGTTCAGCTCAATTAAAGCATCAGTTGTTTTTTTTCTAAAAATTTGAATGTTATGATTCTGTGTTGATTAATTTAATCCCTTAATCTGTGGATTAAGGGATTATCGTAATATTAATCTTATATAAGTAAAAATACATTCTTAAATAAATCGAAAAGGTAATAATTGAAATGGAGTTTAAAGACAATTGCGTTATTTGTGGTTTCAATATGAGAAGACTTTCAGTAATTGTGCTCGTGCTGCGCAACACTGTACAATACATCATGCAGCAGCCTTAGCAATGGAAGATATGCCAGTCGGTCGCTAAGTTATTCGCAAAAAATTTCTTTAACATATTGTTGTGAAATAATTTATGTTTTTCTTATAATATATATGTATAAAAAATAAATTAAAATATTATTATTTTAGATTTTTATTAAAGCCTTATTCTGCACTGTAAAAGCCCCACTTTTGCATTTCATTCTAATTTTCATTTGTCGGTTTCTGAATTAATAATGACGATTTCTGAATTAAAATTGACGATTTCTGAATCAAAATTGACGATTTCTGAATCAAAATTGACGATTTCTGAATTATAAATTTCTGAATTAGACGATTTTTAAATATCAATTGACAAATCTGAATAACGGTCGACGATTTCTGAATATCAATTGACAAATCTGAATAACCGTTGACGATTTCTGAATATCAATAGACAAATCTGAATAACGGTTGACGATTTCTGAATATCAATTGACAAATCTGAATAACGGTTGACGATTTCTGAATTACTTGTGGAAAAGGTAGATTTGCTCTAAGTTGACCAGTCTTTGTTCCCCAAGATTATGCCCCTCGACATTGGGAACTCGAATGTTGCTTTTGGCTTCTGCCTTGATTTTCGACCAAATATACTCAATGGGATTTAGCATTGGAGAGTATGGGCCAAGTCGCAACAGAGTTGCTATCGTCCCAGTAAAGACCGTTTCCAGTCTTGAATGGCAAGGCGGATTGTCCACAACGAGTACTAAATCGGACTGTTGATTTCCCATATCGTTCCATTGTTGCAGTAATGTCCTTACAAAATCACATGCTAATTGTGAAGTAAATGAACCTCTTCTGTGTTCCATAGCTACAACACCAGCCACAGAAATTGCTCCAATTAAATGAATGTTAGTTGACAAATCTGAATTACAATTCACAATTTCTGAATATCAGTTGACAAATCTGAATTGCAATTCACGATTTCTGAATATCAGTTGACAAATCTGAATTACAATTCACGATTTCTGAATATCAGTTGACAAATCTGAAGTACAATTCACGATTTCTGAATAAAGGTTGACGATTTCTGAATTACTAGTGGAAAAGGTGTAGAATCAACGGATTTCGAGTTATAAATTAAATTAAGGGAAAAAATGTTTAAAAAATTCAGGTTTTTTTTAAATTTTCTTGTGAACCCCGTATCTCTTAAACGAAACGTCTAAGAGAAACTCTAATGGCCCAAACCGGATAGAGAATTTAACCGCCTACAACTTTCGTTAAATAAATTTTTTTGGGCAACCAACCGTTTTCACAGAAACTCTGAAAATAATGAACAAGGTGTAGGTAAAAAATATAAATTCACATAATTACTAAAAATCTCAATTTGATTTACTATAGCATTTGTTTTTAGGTGTGACAGAACTTAACGAAAGAAGCGCCATTATAAATAATACCGTGCAACACCTTTTGAAAAGAGCACGCCTGTGTGCTGAAAACGAGGGAGGCCATTTTGAACATTTATTAAATTAATTTTGTGAATTTATTTTCGCAAGAAAATTAAAAAAAAACCTGAATTTTTTAAAAATTTTTTCCCTTAATTTAATTTATAACTCGAAATCCGTTGATTCTAGACGATAAGGAGTTATAACCTAATTTGTAGACAAGCGAATGATCTTTAAAAAGGTTCTAATCCATTAACCTTAAAAAATCAATAATATCGGAGCTATGGCCGTTTGAAATCAGAAATTCAAAAAATTGCTTTAAAGGGAGGTACCCCCCAAGGGTTTGGACTTGGGCAAATATTTTATTTGAAAATTTGTCTTAGAAAAGTGTCCTTTATCACCACCTCAAAGGTTCTCCACGGTCACGGGGACACCCTGTATATTATAACTCTTGGAAATTTTTATTAAATGTTCATCAAACGGAGCTTTATAAGATTATAAAGATGAGGTAACTCGAGAGAGGAAATTAGACGTAAAATTTTAATGACTTCCTAATATTTCTATTTTTCTTTCTAAATTGGTAATCCTTTTCATATTATAAGTATTATAATTTCGCTGTACATAGTTACCTCGACATGAACGAAGATGTAAATATTATATAAGTATAGTAGGTAAGTAAACATAAAAAAAAGTTTGGTGGAAGTACTAAAAATTACCGTAATGTTACAAAAGACTTTCTTGATAATTAAAAAAATTTATATCGCTAGTGAGCAAAACAAGTAAAATACGTATTCGAGGATATCATAAAATTATGGTTAATACCGTTCACCGATGATGCTGGGAAGAATATGTGTAGTTAGTAATAAAGTATCATATTTTGTATCGAACAATTTTATTATTTTATAAAAAATCATACCTTTAAGCCTGACCTTTAGTTGAAAGAGGGCGTTACACGTAATTTTAGTAAAGATTCTCATTGTTTAAATTATGTTGTATATATTGTACAAAAATCGTAATAGCATACAATTATTATGTACAGGAAGCAAGGAAATAAAACATTTTTTTAATGGAATACCAATTTCTAATACCATTAGGTTACCATTTTCAACACTTTGTATCTAATAATAAGTTACTGCGAACTATTACAGTATTATTCAGAAAATGGAATTTTAAAGCATTTGATATAAATAATTAATAACCAGTTTTTCAGAAATGTGATGCAGCATGCATTAACAACCATTTCCGACATACCTACATTCATATTATTATTATATTTTACAGGCATGGAAAATAATTGTTTATAAAAATAATCTGTATTTCCTAAAATAAAAATTTACAGAGAAAGTCACCAGTAATTAAACGTCACAAATATCAAGCAAATTAAAGCACAATGGTGATTTTTGAAATGTCAAAAATCAAAACTTGTCATTTCTAATATTTAAAATTCACATTTAAAAACAAAAAAATAAATAAATTTTTGTTTGTGTGTTAAATTTTTCATTCTTTCTGACAGCTTACTGAAAAGTTTCATTCCCCAAGTGTCGACATATTGTTTTATTTTGCGAACTCGATGCCGTGGTAGCCTCAATAGCTCGCGTTACCTGATGTCATAATGGCGCATCTCTACACTTCCTTAAAACTTCTGCAGGTATGACTGAAGACATATTATTCAAGAACGTTTTAAGTATGTACATAATATACCGGTGACTACAAAAATGCTGTTTTACTTTTTAATCAACATTTTAATAAAACATTATTTTAATAAATCATGATCGTTTTGTTTCATATTTCTTTCTCCTTCTCGGTCTTGTTACCTTAATGAGGGTTTGGTAACCCTTCTCTTTCCTTCCCTTTCTTGGAACTGTTTCCTATTTAAATTCTTTTAAATTTTTTATTAACTTTCTAGGATTTTTACAATTTTCCTACTGACAATAAGTTAAAAAGTTTTACTAGAAAAATGACACTGCGCTTACAATACATTCACACCTGAATGTTATGGTACAAACCTCTAAAGCTGCGTCCCTATCTGAGCAATTTTACGCGCACGAACGTCATACAGAGGCAGAAAAAGATGTGCGGCACGAAATCTGTACACATAAATACGTGCAATAAAAATTACGCACAACTTTTTCTGGTTCCGCACGGCTTTCTTGCGCGCAAAAATGCTCAGATAGGGACGCAGCTTAAAGCGTACTCGGGATACGTTCAGAAGGGGTCTAGGACTTTTCGGCGCAGCCGGTTCGGCGTAGCCGGTCCGGCGTAGCCCTTTCGGCGTGCACCCGATTCGGCGTAGCCAGTTCGGCGTAATACCGTTTCGGCGCGAGGACGTTTCGGCGTGAGGACGATTCGGCGTGAGGACGGTTCGGCGTGAGGACGATTCGGCGCAAGACCAATTAGACGCAAGGACAATTCGGCGGGAAATGATTTTCCAATTCATTTTAAAATATAATTAAATTCTTGTAATGGAAAATTAATGCATTATTTCGCAGTTTTTAATCACAAATTAAACTTTAATTCACGTTTGTAAAACTACATACGATCATTAACTTGAATATGTAATGTTTTTAATATACATATTATGTAGTTGATGTATAGCAATTAAATTACTAAATTTTATACTATGAAATTTTCTCCTTTGATTATTTATCGTAGAATCATTCCTAGGTGGTAGATTTAAAAAATTCAAATTCTAAAATCAGAGGTGGGCTAATACTTTTCGTATTAAGCTGTATTTATAGAACAAAAATGGTTTCATTTGTAAATCATGAGATTCAATAATTTTTAGAAATATTGTAAAACATTTTTGTTGTATTATACTTTAAGATTTCTTTAAGGTGGCCGAAAAATTCGCTGTTTTTGTTCGGTGCAAATCTTAAAAACGAATAAATTTAATGATATTCTAAAAACACCATCGAAATGGCTTGAAATTACAATGTGGATGGTTTTCATAAAAAATTTCGGAAAATTTATTTTTCAGTGTCATATTTTTATTTATTTATTACTCATTAGTAGTCATCGGATTTTAGGCACTGAAAAACTACAAAATATGCTCTAAAATTTTGCAAATAAGCTATTCAAATTTACTAGCACAAATTCAATAGTTGATAATGTAAATTTAATCAATTGTTATTGATTATTTTTGTCTTTTAATATTAAAAGACCTATACCCAATTTTAAAAAATATCTTATAAATTAACAAATAAAGGTCAACTATAATACAAAAATTTATTACAAATTTATATTACTCTAATCTTGAGATCCTGAATAACCTTAACAAAATGAAAAATTAGTTTGAAAACCAAGATCATGTAATTTAAAAATTAAATCTTTAATAATTTTGAGACGCGTCTAGAGAATTTAAAATATTCTCATCTTCGGTCGAAAAGAGGCTGTAGGATAAAAAACCCGAAAATTAGCCAATGAAAACATTAACACATAACATTATTATACTTACACACAGACAGTGAAACTTACGAATACTACTAACAGAAATTCTAAAAATTACAAAAATATAATTTTTGTAATATTTCTATAGTCTCTCTCGACTGAAAATGAGGATATTTTAAATTCTTGAAAAGCGTCTCGAATTACTAAAAAGGTTAGCGCTGAATCGTCTTAGCGCCGAATCGCTAAATGGGCTACGCCGAATCGTCCTCGCGCCGAATCGTCCTCACGCCGAACCGTCCTCACGCCGAATCGTCCTCAAGCCGAAACGTCCTCGCGCCGAAACGGTATTACGCCGAACTGGCTACGCCGAACCGGCGGCGCCGAACCGGCTACGCCGAATCGGCGGCGCCGAAAAGTCCCATTCCCGTTCAGAAGCGGTGGCGTAGCGCTGAATTTTAGCAATATTGGAGTTACTTGCAGCACCCCCGCCAAGTTGTATGCCATACGTCCATTTTGGCTTTATTATTATTTTGTAGATGAGTGACTTGTTTTCGAGTGAGAATTGTAATTGACGTGGACGTGGGACGACCGAGGAAGAGATGGGCCGGAACAGGTCAACGACCTAACCCATGAAGGAAGTGATGATGATGATGAATTGTAATTGACAATGTAACAACCATTAATATTTTCTAAAAGTATGATCCAATTGAAGTCTTTTATTCCAAATGTCTTTACTTCATGTTGAACCTCTGTCCAAGATATTTGACTTCATCTCTTTGCGGTAGAAGATATATCCATTAAGTCTGACGAGAGGACATGTGGCTCTTCTATTTGGTGTTTTTTTAGCTGCATGAGAACTTCAAATTGAAATAAAACATTAAAAAATTGATGGAATGTTTTCTCTTAATTATTTTTTTTATAATATAATCGTTACGAAGTGCATACGATCAGTCCAATTTTTGACCACTTTTTCCAATATTTCTGGCCTTATTTCATAAATGGCTTGCTGAATATTGACTTCCAATTCTTCCAGAGTTGTTGGTTTGTTAGCATAAACCATAGATGTAACATACCCCCAAAGAAAATAATCTGGAGGCGTCAAACCACACGATCTTGGAGGCCAATTGATAAGACCATTTCTTGAAACAATGTTGTCACCAAATTTTCCTTTCAATAAATCGATGATTTCGGTGGCTGTGTGGCACGTAGCACCATCTCGTTGGAAACATAAGTTTCCGATGTTTAACTCTTGGATTTCTGGAAACAAAAATGTATTGAGCATGTGTAGATATCTCACACCATTCACCGTAACGGTAGCTGCCTCATCATTTTGAAAGAAATATGGACCGATGATGCCGTTGGCGTGTATTCCACACCAAACAGTCAATTTTAATGGATGCAATGGAGCCTCAAGATAATGTTCCGGATTGGTCGCAGTCCACATATGGAAATTTTACTTGTTCACATACCCATTCAACCAGAAACGTGCCTCGTCACTGAACAAAATTTGGCGGTAAAAAAATGGACCCACTTCCAATTGGTTGTGAGCCCAATCTGCGAACGCACGATGCAATCGATAATCATTTGGCTTCAATTCTTGAACCAACTGGATCTTGTAAGGATGTAAACCAAGATCTTGATGTAAAATTTTCCATGTAGTGGACGGACAAAGCCCAAGTTGTTGAGAACGATGGCGAATTGAAATGTTTGGGTTCTCTTGCACACTTTCACTCACAGAAGCGATAGTTTCTTCGGTACGCACATTTCTTTGTCTTCTTGGTGGATGTACATCATGCAATGAAGAAGTGCTACGAAATTTATCAATCATCGCACCAATAGCCTGGTGCCAATGGGCGAATAACTCTATAAGTTTCTCAAACGAAAATCTGACTTTGAAAATAAATTTCCACATTTGATAGCGTTGTTCAAGTGTTAATTATTCATGATTAAATGGCAAGCCTTTCTGAAGACAAATGTCAAAGAACTGTCGCTTTGACAAACTACATTCAAAAGTTATCTCTATTGAAAGATCTCATGCAGCTAAAAAACACCATATATTTGTGAACGTTACATGAACTGAATTTTGGTCATTTGATTTGATGCCCCATTTTTTTAATCCAACTTTCGAACTTGTTTAAGGTGACTTTGTAGATGTGCAGACACAATTGAAGGATTGGGATGAGAATCCAAGATCGCGGTATTGTCAGCAAACATCGCTATACTTAACTGTATTTCTAGATTTAAGGTAGGTCAGATGTATAGATTAATTTAATACAAGACAGGGTCGAGCTTATTTAAAACATACTTTAATATTAGCCGCCACATTTTATGTTTGAATGGAATATTATACGTATTGCAGCAATTTATATGATCGATAAATAAAAAGTTACTTCAAACTAAATGCTATTTAAAATTTAATGTTACGTATATATTCACGAATTCAATTATAAACGCTACATCATTCTCGTAAAACATTGATTTAAATTACATTTGAGAAAGTTTTGTATTCCCTTATTGGAACTAACGTCATATGCTAGCTGCATTTTGAGTGATCAAATATTGAAACCATAGTGCAATTCCATATTGATATATTTCTTCCAGGTGTTATAATACTTTAGAATCTTTAGATAGAAAGACATTATATGGAATGTATCCAATGTAATGTGTAAAAATAAGTTAAAAGTAGTAAATTAATTTCGTTTTAAAATATCTCAAAGGTTGGGATTAGATTTAGGCTGAAAAAAAATTAATTAAAAGTGAACGCTAAGTATACAAACAATAAACGTCGATGAATCAAAAATAAGATGAACGATAATAGTGAATCTTACCAAAACGGGATAAAAGTAACAATTAAAAAATATGTAGGCATCTAAATTTGAATTTTATGGGATTTTATTTTACATGAACTGCTTTGTTAGTGGAGTGCGTTGGAAAGAAAGAAGGCATATGAAAAGTGGGAACCCTCTCCTTTAGGTTACGAGGCTCGACATGAGAGGACGTATAATAAAAATGCAGATGATATTGTTTAAAACTTAATAAAATAGATAATTAAGGGGGAGTAGTATTGATCGGGTTTTATAAATGAAGAAATAATAAGTGTGGTGAAGTGCTTTTTTTGTTTGTTTGGAAGCAGTAGAAAAAGTTTAAAAATTAAGAAGAAATTACTAATTAAAAGAAACGTATTTATAAGAATTAAATGAAGAAAAAATTATATTAAGAATTAAAAATATAAGAAATAATAAGAAGAGAATATTTTATGAAATTTACGGTCAATGACTGGAAGAATCCAAGCTTGAAGACGCTACATTTTCGATTTTATGGACATCTGGGCACCGATCGTGAAACGAAGCTGTTAGAAGTAAAAGTTATAATTTTTGGCAAGAACAATTTAAAATAATAAAGAAATCTCCAGGTATAAAATTTACGAATATTCTTCTTAAATAGATGAACTCTAGTGGGATAGTGGATCGCAATAAAACAATTAAGTTGTCACGTCAACGTTTCGGAAGCATTTATTGTTCCATCATCAGGACCGTAATAAACAATGTCGATGAGAAGCAAAGCAACAAAATCATGGGGGGGGGGGTTCACAACTCATAAAGGTGACATACCTAAACAACTGGATGTAATTTCGTTTTCTGCGTTAATCATGGAGCAGGTTAATGCTGAAGGCCATGGGGGCACAGTCATCAGTGGTGTCAAAAATAAAATTTTGCAACTCATAACATTAGAGTCGTCAAATAATAAATGTAAAACTAACAATATATACCATAAAAAACTTAACAATTGTAAATATGAAATATAAATAACAAAAGATCACAAATAAATATACATTAAAACATCCAAAAATCCTTTATCTACATATATACTACTAAAATTATTCTGTCAAACACACAAGATGCGGCCAAATCACTAGTACGTTGATAACAAAAATAAAACTACAAGAAGTTCAAAATTTTGCCGCGTAAACCCCTTCATGTAAACGAAAAAACTAGTTGGTAACATGCCAAACAACATAAACATAACCCGACAAAATCGAACGCGTTAGGCAGTGAAAAAATTAAAATAAGTAACCCCTTAATCGAAAACGTTGGAATTAAAATAACACCAAGCTATTCAAAACATCGGAATCTTAATCCACCACATAAAAGAAGAACAGCACACCCGCACAGGAAAGTGTCACACAATATAACCAATATCCCCAGTAAAATCAACGCCACTTATCCAGGTAATGTCGCAATAAACCCTTATAACCCACATTAATATAATTATAATCCGGTTGCTTATTCACGTGATTAGGAGTAGTAGAGATGTAAGGTGCTTCTAAGAACTGTCTCTTAAATAAATTAGATTCCTCATCCAACACCGACACATCTTCCGGCCTAAACGAATGTAAGTTGTCAATTAAATGTTCTGATGGGGACCGAAATCCTACTCACACCTCCTCGGGGTGGTCCCTGGTAACTTGCGGAGGAACCTCAGAGATCGGGCGCGAACCCCGGTGGATGGGGGAAATCCGCAAGGCTGACGTGAGAGGTAACAACAAGGAGACGAACACCAGTCTCCCCCAACGCCAAGCTGAGGGAAGTCGACCCGACAGCGGTGCAGACCGGACAGACCGGGTCAAGACTCTGCACACTAGGTTGCAGAGAGGAGATGAGCCTCGCGGGCCACTACCTAGTGGCTCCCAACACGCATCAGTCAAAGCGATTCGGGTGATGCCGGGGGGTCATTGTGATCAGCCCGGGCCACGTACTCCGTTGGTGCCCAGCGGGAGCCAGCTAATCCGGTGATGACGCGAGGCCGTAGAAAAACGACCAAGCCGCAGACCATCGCAGACGACAGCGGAAGTAATGCCGAGAAGGTCAATCCCGCTGTCGTCGGGGAGGGGGTTTTAGTCGGTAAGAATCCGACACTACCACCCCAGAACATCGGGGTGGTGTCTTTTGAAGATTTACCCCTTCCCTGCATTAAAAAAAAAAATGTTCTGATAGTCCAGTTTTTGCCTTGCCCTCTCTAGCATCACGTATGTGCTGGTCGACTCTCTTCTTCAGCGTTTGCTTAGTCTGACCTATATAGACACGATCACATGAGCACTTAACACTGTAAATCAAGTTATTTCTCAACAATGTCGGGACCGCATCCTTCGTGGAAGAAAACAATAACCTCGATAGTGTGGCACGATTGTGAAAGGTCCATCTCTGACAAACTCCCTAAACAAACGGCGTATTCCATCAGCCATCAACGGGTGGAAAGAAATCTTGTGGAATCTGGTACCAGTGGCAACGTCCCCTTCGCTGATCGAAACCGTAAGAGAGGGGGGGGGCAACACACGTCCCCTCCCAAAAAGTAACACATCCAGCAATCTTGATGGGTAACCATTCTTCATAAACTGAATCTTGAGGTCATGTAATCTCACACCAACCAATTCCCTAGGTACACATGATTCAATTCTATACTTCATGGTCTTGATGAGACTAACCTTCTGGTTAACGGGATGGGAGAAAGAAAAGCTTGACAGCCTCTCTGTGGAAGTTGGTTTTCTGTAGATGTCCGTGACCACACTTCCATCATCCTTCCTACTCACCAAGAGGTCCAAAAATGGGATGGAGCCGTTAACCTCTTTTTCATACGTAAAGGTCAGTAACTCATCATAATTGTTTAAAATGGATAAACAACTCTCTAACTCATTTTCAGGTATGGACGTTAAGACATCATCAACATATACCAACAAGAATGGTATCTCAAATTGAATCTCCCCGAAGAAATTATTCAAGAGGTCATTCAACACAAAACTGGCAAAAATTGGAGAACTCGGACTTCCCATCGCTGAACCCACTAGCTGCGAGTGTATCGAAAATCAAATTTTATTTGAACTGTGTTGTATAAAGTTTTGTGCATATAATTTTAGAGAAATGTTAAAAATTTGAAGTTTATAAACTTTAATTACCAAATTACCATAAACCGAAAGTTTTCTGAAAAGTTGTCACAAAAACACGAAGAAGAATATTCTTCTTATGGGCGTGAGGTTGTGGGGATGTTCAATTCGGTGAAGAGTAATTTCAAGAGACTTGCCAGGTTCTCAAATCGGAAGATTTATCTGCTGCGGTGTCGCTCGACTGGGATTTATCCTAGTTTCATTCAGAATAAGGTAGCATGCGTTGCCCAGGAACTTATTCCCGACAGAGGTATTTTGAGGAGAGCTGACAATTTGCTGGATCGGTTCAAGAGCAGCATATTGAATTTACACATCAGTATGACCATTACCACGATAAAGCATACATGTGATAGGTTGAGGGAGTTGACAGTCACTCTTAAGTCCATGGTTCCACAACAGATTGTGGAACGATTTATAGATATTGAGAGATGGAATTACCAGGATCTCTTTGTTAACATCCGAGGAAGGATGACGCAGAAATTTGATTTGCTGTTAAAAAAGCAAAGAAAGGTGGATACTATTGGTGAGGAGCGATGGGTATACAATCTCACCAACATTGCGTTGCCAGAGTTGGTTGCAAAAACCATGTCACTCGGCCCTAAGTTCTCCGTGACACCTTCCATGCGGGAATTTCCAATATATGGTTTTTTATCTGAACTAGAATGTACCTTAACAGGTTTGACTTCATCCACCCAAGAAAAGGAGTTACTTAGGGGTAGACTGATAAACCTGCTGCAGAATTTTTGCAATAGAGAGGATCCGGTTGATCCCATCAGAAAGCAAGTCTTGTTGGCCAGGAAATTCCTTAGAGAGAATCCCGATTTGTTGGTGCTTAAGGCGGACAAGGGAAATGCTACGGTGGTTATGAATATCAATGACTACAAAGATAAAATGCTACGTTTATTTGATGACAAGATCACATATAAAAGGCTCTCTAGAAATCGTACTACCACTATTATCCAAGGTAGGTTTAACAGTGCGGTTAAGGATTTATATGAAAAGGAATACATAGATTTAACGACCAAAAAACGCCTTTCCACTTACAATGCCCAGTTTCCCAGAGCATATGGTCTGCCTAAGGCCCACAAGGAGGGTACTCCTCTCCGACCAGTGATTAGTTGTATCAATTCCCCGTCCGCCCCTTTAGCCCGGTTTTTGGTGGAGATACTGAGGAACGTTATCCCATCGTTGCCCTATATAGTAAAGAATACTGTTGTTGCAAGAGACCAAATAGTTAATAGTGTCATACCTCCAGGATACATTTTGGTTTCGTTCGATGTAAATTCTTTGTTTACGAACATCTCAAAGGAGGCAACTTTAGGTGCGATAAGGAATAATTGGGACCTCATTGAACCGTTTACGGTGATCCCATTAGATGTGTTCCTGAAGTTAATAGCTCTAATTCTTCAGAATAGCTATTTTTCATATAATGGGGAATTTTACTCGCAGCTAGTGGGTTCAGCGATGGGAAGTCCGAGTTCTCCAATTTTTGCTAGTGGCTATTAACTTCGCATTCGGACATTTACTTGACAACAAAGTTTTCATAGCAACGTAGTCAAATTGTTACCGATAATCAAAAATGCACTTAATATATTATAAGTGATAACTGCCCATTACAAAATCGAAATCATCAGATTATTTGTTATCTTTCCATTTTTATGTTAACAACATCGCTAAAATGTAATGAACAAAAATATCTTTTAAAATGACATTACCCATATGGGTGATTATGGTATATTGAGAAACAAAAAGTTCCCCCAGTATCTAGAAACTAAAGTGTTCAATGTATAATATATTCTTCCGGTTATAACCTATGGCTTACAAACCTGGACATTAACAAAGATGAACATCGATAAGGGGATTAAAACACAAAAGAGTTATGGAAAGACATATGCTCCAAATTACATTAAAAGATAGAAAAACTGATAAAAGCATGAGAAATATAACAAAAGTCTTATACTCCGACAAAAGATACCAGAACTGAAATTAAAATTAGCGGGTCACAATGTCAGTCAATGAGATAATAGTTGGAATAGCATAGTAATGCACTGGAAATCATGGGATCATAAAAGAGAGAGAGGAAGATCACAAATAAGATGAACAGCCAAGTTCAAGAGATAAGCAGGAACTAAGAAACAAACGATTTAAAAAGAATTATTACGTTTCGGGGATACATTATATCCTTTTCCTCGGGATTTAGGTATAATGGTTAACAATTTAACAGGGTCAGACATAAAAATAAGCACATACCCACATACCATAATAAATATTGCGCATAACTAAATAATACAAATTAAGTGCAGCATCCGTATAGTCAAAATTCTTAAAAAAAAATCTTATCTTAATTAAAAGGTCGAACAATACATAATATAATAAATAAAACATTAACCATAAATACATACGATTACAAGAAAATAAAATTGAACTAAATTAAATGTTTGTTTTTTTTTCTTCATTAGACTGTCCACTTTCCCACGAATCCTAGTTTACATTTAAATGTTACAATTTAGATTCGAGGCTTTTTCATTTTTTTTCTATTCGACCTTGATATTGCGGCAATTGGACAACTTATATAAATATTAGAATCATTTGTGTGAGCTATCATTTTTCACTGTTTTCTGTGTCCAGAATCAAAAATAGATAACAAAAAGGTGACAATATTAATCGTTTTTGATATTCCGAAAATAAATATAAATACTGGTAAATAATAAAAATGTTTATGGATCCATATCTTCGGTTTGATGTCTCTCACTGATCCATTTGATGTATGTAGTGATCATTTTTATTTTTTTGGCTTTACGTGGAAACTTGCTGGACAATGTGAGGAAGATTGCATTTCATCTTCATTGTTAGCGCTTGCCAAGTTGTTATGCTGAATATGCAAAAAGGTGTAGGAACAGGAGATGCTGCCGATGTAAAATTACTTAGAGCCATCTCTTCCTCTTTAAGTAAAACTTACCATTTATGCAAGTGGCCGTAATAAAAATCAAATTAATTAATTACGTAGGTTAGATTTGTCTGATTAGCATAACCGCATCATGGAAATATCTGCAAAACTGTGATAAAGACTATATTTACAATTTCTTCTTTGGATATTATCGATATAATATTATGCAAATCCCTCTAGCTCAACTAGCGCGCGGAAGTATTATGGCAACGGTATATCAATATTTTTTTAACTTTCCCTAAAAGGAAAAATCCAACATGCGGAATTTACTATATAAAATCTGAAGACTCTCGCCCAGCCGGAAGTCGTAGTGTCCCAATAAAATTATGAACAACTAAGAAATTACTTAAGAACAGGGAAAACTAAAATTGAGTTGTCCCAATTCCTTTAGTTGCTTCTTCTCAATAATTTGTATATTTTTACTAATGTTGATGATAACAGAACGCATGCTTTCATGGTTGTTTTACCTTCTAAGGTAGCATCTCCAAATGATGAAACTGTTCTGACATTGAAAAGGTACTACATATTTGTTGCCATGATTGTGGATCAAACTCAACATGTTTACCACTGAGAATAAACCTTTTAAATCACCAACATTAGGTGACCTATATGAACGCAATATTGGAGTTGCCTAATAAGTTGGTTAGATATGAGGATGAGCTGCCCAAGCATGGCAGGACGATATTCTTGGGTCTAACAGATGATTATGAAAGCTACATGTGAGCTTTTGGATGCTATTCTGGACTAATTTGCCATACACGTGTATGTATTTTATAACGTGGGGCTATTCGCTGCATATGCAGAAAAAATATATTGCCTTACACCGAGGGGATGGCAACTGAAGCAAAATGTGTACACCAAAATAGTACACAGAAAATAGTGCGATACAAATAAATTCGGAGGAAAGTAAAAAAACAATTTTAAGTCCAAATTTCAAGATGACGTCTTGTAGGCTCGAGATCTTGGGTTTGTTGTGTTTCCATCATAATCGCAATCTTCGAATTATGTGAAAAATATTTAATATATTTTAAATAAACTTATTTGAATTTAATGGAAAAATTTAATTTTTTAAATATAAAAAATACATAAACTAAGCAATAATATATTTTCCTGCATTGTTTATGATTAACTCCCAAACGTTCTGACAGTTTTTTGATTCCACGCCTGAAGAAATCCGGTGGTTTGGAGGTGATAAAGTCGTCGAGCCAGTTTTGAAGAGCAACGTCGTTAATGGGTGAGTTTTTAAACTGTACCGGTTGCTCGAGCAATAATTGCTCGAACCAAATTCGTGCAGGTAAGGCACTACCTTACGATCCGGTGCATGAAAATTTGCTCGAGTAATGCGTTCGAGCAGAATGGGGGAGTTTTAAAACGACTGATGACAATTGATGCAGTAGTTTAAAAACACAGTTTTTTTGTTCGAATACTTGAACAGCTGCTCGAGTAGTTTAAAAACACGCCCATTAAATGAGATTCCGCGGCGATTGTTGAATAGAAAGCGAAATAGATGAAAATCTGATGGAGCAAGATCAGGAGAATAGGACAGATGTGGAATAACCTCCCAATCGAGGTCTTGAATAGCTGTTTTTGTAATTTTAGCAGGATGCGGACGGGCATTATCATGCTGCAAAAGCACTCGATGCCGTCTTGCCAGTCGTTTTTCTTGAATTGCAGCCTCCAGGCGACGCAGTTGTTGACAATAAACCTCAGAAGTGATAGTTAAATTCCTCGGAAGCAATTCATAGTAGATGACGCCTTCTTTATCCCACCAGATGCACAACATTACCTTGCGTGGATGGGTACCAGCTTTTGCACAAGGATTTGCTTGTTTTTAGGGCTCAGCCATTCCTTTCTGTTCTTGATGTTAATGTAAGGGCACCATTTTTTGGCACCAATAACAATTTGGGACAAATACGGCCGATGTTGTTGACGAGCTAAACGATGATGAGCAAGCAAACAAGCACAAATGGTAACACGCTGATTTTTGTTCTTTTCGCTCAAAACGTATGATACCCAAACATCCAACTTTTGAACTTTGTCTATGGAATGCAGATGTCGTACGATAGTTCATTGGTCACAATTCATCATATTGTCCAATTTCGGTGTCGATTGACGTAGATCATCACGAATTAAAGCATTGAATCGGTCTTCATCAAAGTCGAATTGTCTGCCTGAACGTGGGAAATCACTGATATCAAATTGCCCCTTTTTACTTCCCTATAAGGAAGTATTGTAATCATGAAAAAATTCGATGTCGATATTTTAACGGAAATATCCGTTTTGAGCATTTCTGAATCCGTTTTGACTACTTTCGCAATGATATCTGTATGTCTGTATGGATGTATGTAACGCAAAATGTCTGTAAGTTCTGTATCTCTGAAACGAATTGTTATATAGTAACCAAATTTCATATTTAACACTTTAATCGGTATACAAAGGCACCATTTGATTTTGGAGGAAATCCTTAAACCGGAAGTAGCACTTCACTTGAAGGACGAAATTGTTTTTCTTAAATATCTCAGGAACGAATTGTTATCTAGTAACCAAATTTCATATTTAACACTTTAATCAGTATACTAAAGCACCATGTGATTTTGGAGGAAATCCCTAAACCGGAAGTAGCACTTTACTTGAAGGACGAAATTTAATAATTTAATTAAATAATAAAATAAAATTTAAATAATATTTCTGCGAATCTTTAGATGAACGATAAAGGAATGATTCCTTATAGGGAAGTCATGTGCTGGTCACATCAGATTTTTAAAACTAGACAACCATTTTCGTGCAGTACTTTCCAAGATGGCATTCTCTCCGTAAACGGCACAAATGGTTCTTGCGGCCTCCGATGCCTTAACTCCTCGGTTAAACTCAAACAAAAGGATATGTCGAAATGTTCATTTTTTTGTACTTGACACTCCATTCTCTTTAGCCAACAATTACCCCTAACTTTCTACAATTTGAAAAATTCAAGAAGTATTCAATAAAACAATACTATGGCATTAAAATGACATTGATATTTCTCAAACAAATTTGTTTTCAATCCCAAGCACTCTTACCTTGGAAACTGAAAACGCTACAAACTTATTTATCAACCTGATATTTATTACATTTTTCCATCCATTATTCTACTTCATGTGATTTCAAGCGAACTGAAGACGAGCTTCTCAATGTTGGGGTGTTAATAATGGTGGATTTTTAATGATTGTGTGTTAATTTGTTAATAAAATTGTTATTTATTTGTAACACTTGTTGAATTTGTCTAATGTTGATTTAATTTTTGATGCAGTTTTCTGTTTTGGTTTATGATTTTACCATAATCTTTGCCCAATGTACAATAATTTCCTACTAAATGCTATGATCTTATTATTTATTTCGCTAAGCTTCTCATGGACTCATTTCTGCCCTCAATACGTTTAGTTTAGCAATTTCTTCTTTTGATAAATCGTTATCACATCCCATGTTGTTACTTTTAATTAAAAATTTGCTATTATTGCTTTTATGATGAAAATTAAGCAGTTCTTACCTTTACCAGACACAACTTGCAATATTCTTGAATTGAATTTGAATTTCGTGTACTGTAGTTGGCGATAGGAATGAAATCTTTCAATCTATCTGAATTCTACACATATACAAAAAAATTGAAATTTATCAAATATCTAAAATTCAAACTTAAAATATTATTTTGAAAAGTTTTTCACGCTTCTTTTCTTCAACTTTGACTTTCAATGTCCGTTCCAAGTATCAAACATCAAGAATGAAAGTGTGCGAAATTAAATCAAATATTGGGTCCTAGTTTATGAATTTTTAATATAAAATATGAATATTATAGCAAAGTTTGCTTTTGACTATTATTTAAGAAAAGTATAATATACTTGGTTTATAGGTGGTACGTACTATAATATAATAATGTAGTATATACCCTGAAGCAGTTCTTTATTGCTTTAAAGTGTTTGTTTAACTTTTGTTATTTAGTTTTAATGTGGTTTCGAAGTCAAATATCAGGCATATAATGCCGGCTTTACACGATTGAATTTTCTCATTTTCGATTTTGCTGCTTTAAAATATGTGATTTTCATTTAAACTTGATTACGTTTCCTGTTTTAAATTGGAAGGGAAACCGAGTGGCCAATAATATTTAGAAAGGACCGTAATAACTATCAACCTTTAAGTTATAATGTTATCGGTTAAACTGTAAAGCACATTATCATGTATCAAGAATAATATCGATATAAATGTGTACGGTTCAACAAACGACTTACATAACTAAACTAACCCCTGCGGTTTGATGATAAGAATTATTATAGGTAGAAACTCAATATTTGCAATATAGAAGTTAGATGCACATTAAGTGATACAGAATGCTATAAAACTATGAAATAAATGCAATTTTCTAATAAAAAATGAAAAATGTTCTCTAGTAATATTATAATTCCGAACTGATTTCCATCTATTTATATCATGCATGAAATTATTTTGAATAATAAATAGGATGTTATTTACTATTCTCGCATAATATTAGATCTATTTTAATTTATTATCTACAAAGAGTGTAATTTCACCAATCAAACAGGTGGTAACGGAAGTATTAAGAGTTGATGTGTATGGTATGGGGTAATTTTATAAAAATCGTGTGTAAGTTAACTAGGTAGGTACCCGCGTTCTTCAGATGACCATTATGGTGTATTACGTTTACTTATGAGTCTATTGTAGAAACAATCGCTAAAACTATCAGCATCACGAATACATTGTTAACAAAACCTCCATCCTTAATGGGAATAATATGCACTGATTATTTGACGTTTAAGTCAATTTGTTTATTTAGATACGATCCGCACTCTGTTCTCAAGTTCATGCAAGTTATAAAAGAGGACATTGACTAAACGACCTTGCAGCGAGTCTTGCCAAGTGCACTTGCATTATGTACTTTCGAAAATTTTTGCAGTCTTCACTAAGATATTATAAAACGTTTATTACGTATTTAAGTATCTATAAGATTTTTATGTAACGGACGTAATAAATAAAATGCAGTACAACAAGGTCAAATCCTTCTTCTTCCTGTTATATATTAATTTAGTCAAGTAGCCTATGCGCACCAAATAACAATTAATTTATTTATTAATCAGTATTGTATAAAATATAGTATTCGATGTGTGCCACTACTGTATTTTATTGAATACCTAACATATTATTTTGGCAACGAGCCTGAAGTCAATTTGGATGTCTTAATATTATCGGGTCATTCCATATCAAATCAACAATTTTTTTGCAAATATTTTTATGACCCTCTTTGAATTTGCTCAAACTTGATGTAATTCTAAGCTATATTAAATGAGGAGTTTCGAAGTTTAGGTTTAGGAGTAACATAAAAATGAATGATCGTGGTAGTGCAAATCTAAACATTTTCAAGAATATCCAAGTGTTTAGAATATTGTATACATTGTGCCAAATATGCTTTTTTATAAGTAATGGTCATAATGATGAAGTAGATAATAAAATTCTCTATCTGGTCCAAAATCATAATCTGTGAATCATACGACCTCTGAAGATTGGCACGAGATGCAAATCACTTCACAGTTTCACCGATTCCATCGCAAGCTCCTTTGCGGTGTAAAAACTCACAGGAGCTTCAAGAATTCCGAGTTATCGTTAGAATTTTCGGGCCGCCTTGCTTCCTTCGGGAAAATGTGGGATTTATGTATGCAACGGCATTCGCCGTAAAATGCGTTAGACGATTAGTTTTAGTTCGTAAAGTATTTTATAAAAAACAGTGTACGATTCATTGTGCCAAGTACCAATTTATCAATACTCAGTTAAAGTTGAAGATAAATTTATCTATTAGATAGCGAAGTTTGACTTTTTTCATGTCACATGATAGATTTACCTGACATTTAAGTCTAAAAAATTAACCATAAAAACTGTTTAATGATGCTTTTAAGCTGATTTTTATGATGCCGCAACAGGACGGGTTTCGGGGCGATGTACGTGTGAAAATTCTGGTACTACAAATTTTTAATGAAATACTTTTATATTATTTTTGTTTTATGCAAATTTTGCACTTTTTTGACGTCTTTTTTATCTTAATTTTGAATTCGGTATTTCTTTAAATTTAATTTAATAGTATTAATTGTGTTTAAATAAATTAAATTTTTGTGCTATTAAAATGTTTTAATTATTTTGTATATGATCCTTATGTTTATTTTGGCATATTCTAGTGCAACCACTCCTGGAGATGTAACTTTAGAGTCATTCAGTAGATGTACGTACAAATTTAATTTAAAAAACAAAGAGTTATAAACATTATAAATATAAATAAATATTGTTATAATGTATAAAAAATATAAAACACTCTAACAAAACATAATATTCTTCACAAATAATGCCTTTGTTGTGAATATAGCACGCTGGCACAATGTGTATAATATTCTAAACACTTGAATATTGATTAAAATCTTTAGATTTGCACTACCTCGATCATTCATTTAAATGGCACTCCTAAACCCGGTCTAGTACAATTGGGCGCGATCGATTGGGCGCAACGACAACTGGACGCAGCGACAACTGGGCGCAGCGACAACTGGGCCCATCGACAACTGGGCGTAAATACAATTGGGCGCGAGGGAGATTTATCTATTACGTATTAATTATTATAACTGATTGTAAGAATTTTTTTTCTAAAAAACTATTATTTACGTAACTAAATCTAGAAATGTTTATTTAGCCAATAAAAAAATTATAATTAAAAATTTAAACTAAATGTTTTTAAAATGTTTATTCCTTCTAACTTCCACTAAAATTTAGAAATAATGTTTATTTAGCCAATAAAAGAAATTATAATTAAAAATTTAAAGTAAATGTTTTTAAAATGTTTATTCCTTCTAACTTTTACAAATAATAACAATGCCTATTAATATAGTACCCAACTGATCAGGAATTCATTTCATAATTATGGGAAATGCCTCGCAAAAAGTCTATAATACTTCTATTCGCGTAATCCTCTACTAAAGCGGCACATAGACGATTAGAGACAGAGCTAAGTATGGATCTAAGCTAAGTATGGAAACATTTGGAAATTAATTTCTAGTTTAAAAGTTATTCAACGTGGGCGAGATCTGTTTTATGAAAAATTAGTTGCCGGCAACAATCCACCTATTAAGAAAAGAAAATAGTCGGAGGCTGATGCGCGCATCATAAATCTAGTAGAGGATTACGCCACATAGGGGTCGTCCATAAATTACGTCACGCAATTTTAAGCAATTTTTAACCCCCTCCCCCCCATCGCCACACTTCGTCACACAAACCTAGACCCCCCTCCAAATATTACGTCACATATTCTTGACCCCCACCCCCAATGTAGTTTTATTGACTTCTTAGTAAATTTTACAATCGGTTTCATTTTGATTTTTATAACAATTTATTATAATAGATTTATGACGGCTCTGTATATTTATACATAAATATACACGTACAAATTACCAACTAAAATTAAGTTTTTTAATCTTTTAATCTTTTTACGTTTTTTAAAAATTTTAAAAATCATTTTGAAAGTTCAAAAAATAGTATTTTTGAAATACTTGTTAGAAGAAGGAGAACATGAGTGGCCAAATTATACGAGGTGTCAGGACGTTAGAAACCAATTATTGCATGTGTAAAACATACTTTTATCTTAAGTTGTCAAGTTGGCAACCTGTTACTAACTCGACATTTCAAGAAGCTTTTACGTTTTTAGAGAGAGAAATAAAAGCAATAATAATTTTTGTGACGTCACAATTTTTGAAACCCCCCCGCCCCCCATCGTCACAAATTGTCACAAGGGTCGGAACCCCCTCCCCCCCCTAGGAGCGTAACGTAATTTATGGACGACCCCATAGAAATATTATAGACTTTTTGCGGGAATTTCCCATAATTACGAAATGAATCCATGATTAGTTAGGTACTTTATTAATAGGCATTTTTATTATTTGTAATTGTTAGGACTAAGCATTTTAAAAACATTTAGTTTAAATTTTTAATTATAATTTTTTTTATTGTCTAAATAAACATTTCTAGATTTAAAACATTTTTATACGTAAATACCTATTAGTTTTTTATAAAAAAATTCTTACAATCAGTTATAATAATTAATACGTAATAGATAAATCTCCCTCGCGCCCAATTGTATTTGCGCCCAGTTGTCGCTGCGCCCAGTTGTCGTTGCGCCCAATCGATCGCGCCCAATTGTCGGTCACCGCTCCTAAACCAGAAGCTTCCCCACTCTGAAATTTGGTATGCAAGTAACCAAAAGTATAATCAAGATAATATATTTTTTCAGAATTTTAAATTGCATCTGGTTTTGGGAGGCCCCACTGAAAGTCAAAATTTAGGGTCCCCATTTTTGACCTTAATTATTTAAGCACTAATTCTGTCCAATTTATGTAATTTATGTCCAAAAGTGTCTAAAGTTTGTCAAGCCTAGTCAAGTCGTGGAAAAATGGCATTAATTGGTTCTATTGAACATTTTAACCCAAAAGTGTCTAACATATTACTTCGTATTTACAAAGATTAGAGCAATTATTCAAATGTAACGAAATAAATGCCGAAGGAGAAAAAGTGTCATTTTCTTAACCTTAATCGGTGAGGAAACATATGAAACAATTAAAGATTTGGTGTCTCCTGATTTACCGAGCATAAAAACGCACGTACACCTTAAAGACGAGTTGTTAATGCATTATGCACCAAAATTATTAGTCATAGTGGAATGGTATAAACATTATGAAGCTAAGCAAGAGGCACACGAAGATATTAAGTAATTTGTGGTTCGATTAAAAAAACCATGTAAACTATGCGAGTTTAGTACATTTTTAGGGAAAACAAAGCATTACTTGATAGATTTGTCTATCAATCGCTAACAAAGCGATTCCCAATATGCAATCAATCCTACATCCCTTCACGATAAAATTTTTATCAATAATTGCTATTCTAATTTTGATAACCTTTATTTCTGCTGCATTTCACCGCTCTCCAAATGCCTCATTGATAACCAGTTAAACATATTTAATATTCTGTTTCTCATTGCAATTTATACTCAAAATTTTCATTTATAAAATTCTTTTTATCGCGGTTTTCTTAAAAGAAATCGTTCAAATTTTTATCTTCTGATCCGATGAGTTGAGGGCATGAGAAATTTCCAACTGACGCTTTCCCATGACATCAAGCTCATTATAAACATCCATACTTCTATTTTACCTTCGATTTTCTTTTTATTAAATCCTCGGATGTAAATTCACCTGTTCTCGTAACTTTTGTAACTTTTTCCACCATTTTGTTGTTCCGCTTATTCTGTGTTTTTTTTTGTAATTGAGATTTATTCTTGCGATAAATTTTTAAATTATTGTGTTATCTTTTCGGTTACGTTTTTGTGTTTCTTTTTATTCCTGTTTTGTTTGGAACTATTTTTTCATTTTGTTTTATTAGAAACGGGCATCTCTCCAACTATTTCTCCTTATTCATTTGAATTGAGCTTTTCTCGTTATTGGTTTCTTCATTTACTCCCACCATACTTTCATTTACATTTTCTACTATGTTTTTACTTATAGGTTCTACAATAATTTTTGGTTTTTTCGTGTAATTTCTGATACGTTTTCAATTGATTGTGCTCTCATTTTTATTTGAAATATTTTGTCCTTTATTATTTCCTCCATGTTTTCATTGAATTTTTTCATCAAACTTCCGTTAATTTTGCTTTCCCGTTTATTTCTGCCACACTTGCATTTAGTTTATAATTGAAACAATATCTGTCCTCACTATCTCCAATGAGAAGGTAGCTCGGAACAGATAATGTCCACGCAGAAAAGAAATTCTACTTTTATTTGCGTGGGGCCCTGATGGTAGGTATAAGCCAGCTCGATATAGCGGCGGCAAGGCCGTGGGTCGTGTCAAATGAACGCCCCGAAGAAAATCAAGGAAACAGCTTTGCTAATACAACAAAAATAATATCAACAATAAGATGTTCGTTGTCTGAAGGCGATGATATTAGCGATGTCGGATGGAAATTGCATTAGCCGACCAGACTAGTACAGTGGCAACAACATTGCCATCAAGAACCACTCCCCAAAATCAACCAACAGAAAGTTCGAGTGGTCATATAAAAATCCCACAAACGGTGGAACCACAATCGAACTTCCCTCAATAAAATCAAGTGGAAGCGACCCCGATGAAATGCAACACCCTGTACGTTGGTCGCACATCGCTGCCTTCAAAAAAAAAAAAATAATAAAACCAAAAATAAACACAAAAAAAATGTTCAACATAGAATTTCAAATACAAGATTTGAACCCATGTCAAACGCGTAGGAATTCCTAAGCCATTGCATTTGACCAACGCGGCTCGATGTCACCTAGTGAAAATAATGCACAGTTCAAACTTAATTAACAAAACATAATAATACAATAAATAATTAATTAGTTTATCAAATATAAAACTTAAACATTGGCATTATAATCCACGTCTTCGAACGTCAGATTAGATAACCTTTAATCACGTCGAACAGAAAAGTAAAACCTGCGACTTAACGATTATTACGGCCAAAAACGTTCCAATCAAAACTGCAAGGCAAAAGAAAAACCTATATGACAAAACATAAAAAAATACGAGAATCAGCCAAGGGTGAATTAAACAAAACGAACTCCAGGTGGACGGAGCAAAACTTGTCCTAAGCATACCACTGTGGAACAATTAAGTAACAAAAAAAATGCTACTCGCCAATCCGAACGGAAACCAAAACCTTCAAAGATAGCATGGGCAGTAGATCCGACCAAGAATCGTCCGATATGGGGAAAATCCACCATTTTCCAACAACGAAGATATGTCAGATCTCCATCAAGTCTGCGCGAACAAAAATTGTCCCGGTAGCCAATCTTCGCTCCATATCCGCTAATTACGTAACCCAAAAGCCCATGATTATTCAACAGTAGCCTCACAAATCGACATTGGGGTGGACATTGGCGCCTTCTTGCTTCAAAACTTGACACAAGAGCGTGTTACTCGTTCAATGGTTCACCCAAGACTATCCTTGCGCAGTCTTGAACAAATCCCCACCTCGGCGCGGATAGAATGTGCCTTTAAAGAACAAATGATATATAGGGTTGAACGTAAGTGATGGATTTCAAAAATCCGTCACATAATATTAACTTTTTTCTCATTTTCATTCTTTCTCTCAACCATGTTCTCTTTTAATTTCTCTGATGGTTTTCCACGTACATATCTTCCATTCAATTTGCAAATTCTATTTTAAACAGCATAATTAAATTTTAATTTCTGTTAGAGCAATCGACTCTTTCTCAGTTAGCAGGTTCTATTTAGTAATGGTATATTTTGATTATTTTGCTATCGCCCCAGGTCTTTGGGATACTATATATGCTATGTTATATATTTAAATTTTAAATACTTTTTTGATTTGAATCTTTTATTTTATAAAAAGAAGTTGAACATCAAACGTAACGTGCCTGCTCAAACAAGGCTAAAGAACTTCCTTCCTAAAACCGACTTTCGTTGAGCCAGTACATCCTGTACGAACATGGTGCCAATCTCTAAATATAAAGACTTCCTAACAATTCATTTTAATAAACAATAATTCTAAATTATTAATAAACTCCGACGTTCCTACATAAAAATAAATTTTTTATAGAAATTATAAAAAAAACACCGCAATATATTAAGAATATTCAACAAAGCTTTGGAATAGAGGGAAAGTTGTGAAAATTATAAGGTTTATAATAATTGTACATATTTAATTCAGTTAAGTGACGAGGTTATGTTTAGCATGTCTATTCTCTTCGTAATAATCGAAATAGTAATATAGAACATAGAACCAAATCAAAATGACGAGTTGTTTATTAATGAACCTAATATTAGCGAAGTCTTGAGTTCAAATTCGGTATTTGTCGAATTTGTCTGGGTAATTGGAAGATCTTGTTGATCAATATTTACTGTTGGCTATAAATAAAGAATAAAAGTAAATATTTGATATGCCTACTTAAAATAAATGGAACAAATAATTATGACAATTTTAGTCTTATGTGAAAGACATGTTCGTTAAACGTAACTTCTTCCAAGTTGTTTTATTTCTTACTGGAATTTTATTATTCACCAGTTTTAGTATTTTATACGAAAGGCTGTGCTTGATGGCGACACATTGTAACTTTGTAGCCAAGATAGCTATAACTTATATGGTGTAGTAGGTGATATTTGCAGAATACAATTTTACTGCTTCAGTTATTTCTGTTGAACTAAATTCATCACAGTGCCAATATTCTATAATACCGGAATATTGAATTTTGATGCCAATTGCAGTAACAAAATAGATTTCGTTTAAGATCTGTTGTAGTTTATAATTTATTAGAATTGATATTTTATTTGGCGTTGTATTGCAGAAATGTTGATTGGATTTTGTTACTAATATAAGAAAATTGAAATTTTGTAATTGAACGTGTGGTACAAATCAAACATGAGCTTCATATTAGCTATTAGGTGTATCAATATTTAATCGGAGATCTATTGGCAGCCCCTCGACTAACATGCCATCATAAAACACCCCTAAAACAAGCAACAATGCTATTATAATATATGTAGTTATCGCTGTTAAATTTTTTTATTTTCTGTCGCAACAAACACTATTTATTAGTTTCGCTTTTTATAAATAAAAGTTTATGGTTTTTTTTTGTGAATATCCATAGCATAGAACGAATTCAAAAGAAAGTAATAAAAAGCGAACTTCAGTTTAAAGTAATCCGCGAATTTGACAAAAAAAGGTGTATAGCCTTCTTTACAAAAGCAACGTAATATCAGGCACAGAGCGAGCTTTAACTTAAGCTCACTATTTAACAACATCCTCTGAGCTTAAAGGAACCGCTCTCTATTGGTAAATAAAGCATATCAGATTTGAGATATTTTACAACGCTTTAGTACACGCAGTTTTGAAAGCAAGTTTACAATAATCGCCAAGCGTTTTATGTTGAAGATTGTAAAGCTATTGGCCTTAATCGCGGTAGCAGTGTTATAGCTTGGTATTTAACTATTTTTATTATTAATATAAATAGCAATTTATAGTATTAAAAATTGTCGATTTTTCATTTTGATAAAAACGTTAAACAAGATTTTATAATAAAAATACAAGTAATTTGTAAATAAATAGCTTAATTAAGAAGCTATTCTTGAAGGCATTAGCATATAAGTAAGTAGTTACATTAAGTGTTACAATAATTTATTAGTACCGTTTTTATAATTTCTATAAACTTTGCGTATTACCATTTTGATATATACAAATACATCGTTACATCTCGCAATAAATATTTGCCTTGGGTAACTAGAACGTTCATTTGCAAACCGTTATTATACAAATAGTAAATATCTATGTAATGCACATGTGTTCATGTATGACAATGTTTGGTGTCGTACGGTACTATCGAATTATTAAGTATAAAAACAAAATTTGATTATCTTGCAAATAAAGAGATTTTTAATCACTGCGTAACACTTAAATTCGAAAGATTGCGTTGATGAAACTCGTTTAAGGTTACTTTTTCGCTTAAAGTGGAATGCACCTACCAGCTACAATCCAATTTACATTTCTATATTACAAAAAATTGACACACATTGCTCTAAGGAATTCATTTTAAATTTAATTCTAGGTTCACGTAAAAGGTCCACATTTCGTATTAATTTCTCACAAACACAATGGTGTTGCCGTACAATGCAGCCGCAAATATCCTAAGAAAAATATAATAAAAAATGACGTGACTGGAAACTTCCAAGTTCAATATAGACAGTACGTACTTAATGGTTCACACGACAAAAAATAAATACTTATTAAAAAATTAAACAGAAAAAAAGTTGAATATTATTTTTTTCTAACATTTTATGTTAGAAAAAATATGGGACCCTCGTTTAAGGGTCCCATATTTATACCTTCAGTTAATCTTCCAGACAAGTAACTGTTAGTTAGAGGTTTTGGTTACTAATGCTTACTTTTTCAATCTTAAGTTATTTTTAACTAAAGGGTTATCTCTATGGAAATACATAATTGCACCAATAGAGAAATAACCCTTTGGTTAAAAATAACTCAAACTGAAAAACTGGTCATTACTGAAAGAATGAATTATTTATTCGCACGATACAACACAAGGACTAGGACAATACTCAAAGATTCAGCGAGTACAGGTTTTAGCAAGGAGATTGACACTCGCTCCGCTGCGCTTCGCTCGTGCAATCTCCTTGCTAAAACCTGTACTCGCTGAATCTTTGAGTATGGTCCGAACCCGCGTTGCTGTTGCGGTGATAATTCCGTGAAGAAACGCTACAACTTAAAAGCACAACATCACATACGAAAATCGACATTTCAAACGTCATTTTTAATGTCGAAAATTGTGAAACAAATTGACCATATCGCATCACAATCATTGCAAAAAAAAATCAAACAAAAAATTTCGTAAGTACCGAAAAAAATGGAAGCATAATCGCACTAAATTTGTAATATAAAATTCGTTAGAAGTACATTGCTTTAAGTGAACTCGGGTGAGAACTAATGCGTTGAACCGGTTTCCTACATCGCATCTGTTGAGTGCGTTAGTCATACACACTACATAAATTATAATATTCGAAGAGATTTCTTATTACGTATTACAGTGATCGTAATCAATTAAGAGTGCCACACGTTGGGCTGACAAAATATGCTCTGATGTCGTAGCCTCAAGTTGGGCTACAAAATATGCAGTGAACGGTTTCTCTTTGTAATTAATTTTTACAATGTGCGGGTGCACGTAAATGTACCCCGTCGATAGAAATATTAAACTTTTACACAATTGACAAATAATGTAATAATAATACCTCGGCTTAACTGTCTCGGTGTGCATGGACTTACCTCACTCAGTCTGGGTTCGTTCCGGGACCAATAACTATAATACTAAAATCAAATTTTGGACTCTCGGAACAGGTCAAAAAAAATATCTTCCGTTGCAAAGACAATTATATTTTTATTAAGCACAATTTGTAAATAAATGATTTATCAATAAAAATGTTCTTAAAATTATAGGGAGTTTTTCGTTTCTAGTACTAAGTACCGTGCAATTGTACAGATGAGCTCAAAGGATGACTTCATTTACATGTAAATTCTTGTGGATTAAGTTTCTTGTGCACGTGGCGTCGATATCCAATTTTTCCAAAATAATCACAATCGGTTGATATTTTCCACTAATTTCACAACTACGTTAGGTAAGTACGTTTATTGTATTAATTTTTCACACTTTTTAATTAAGATTACTCAATATTTTCACAATTTATCTGAATTTTAGTTTGGACGCATAAAATTAACACGCCATTACATGTGAATTCAACACCGGCCTTTTTTCAATTGTTTCCTCTTTTCATCGCCTCGAAATTCATAGCGATCTTGATTCTTCGTTATTGTTTGTTATTGGTCGATGCAAAAATCAATACCATTGACATTCCCGTTTGCAGGTTTGTATTCAGCTCAACGTGACTTGTTAAAATTTTTAATAAAAATTTTTTTTTTTAGATTGGATTGGTCTTCACCATTGCTTCGTGATTGACTTTATGAAATTTATGGACATGCATTATCCATTTTCGGTGCACTAAATCGGAACACTGCGAACGTTGCGTAATATTTTTACTACTTATTTATATTTAACGCTAATACAAATTTTCACATTAATTAAGCAATTAACAATATTTTGACTTTTGAATTACCTTTCTTATGACTAAACAATTTTTGATTTTGTATTATAAATAAACATTTTATATAAACGGAATTAATTAAGTGTTACATTATAAATTATTTTTGTTGACTTGTTTCTTGCCTGGCTTTTCAAATTAAATGATACTGAACTCAAATTCTTGGTGTCGGACGAAAGTTTATCTGTTTGATTAGATAAGTCCCATGCTTCTTTGTTATTAACAAATTTTATGAATCTTAATAACCGTATTTCTATTGACGTGGTTCACCGACATTGCAGTATGTATTCTTTTACGCTCCACTACAAATATTCGATATTCTGGTAGGGTATTTGGAATATTTTTTATTTTCGGATATTATTCGACTGTGCATGTGTCGTACCCATTTAACTACAATGTAAAATAACGCACGCCTGATTGGTCGAAACGACAAAATTTTACTCTGAATGGAATTATCACTTATACCTAGTTTTGCTTGAACAAATGAATAGTGCAACCGGAAACTTTAGCTAACAATTAGTTAAAACATTTAAAAAAAATAATATTAAATTTTAAATATTAGTACAAATGTATACATTTTTAAGCCAAACCCAAAACTTTTACAGAAATCTAAAATTAATGAAAATTTAAAAGAAGGGAAGGGAGGTTAAAAGTTTTATTGAAAAATTACAAAAAACGACAACATACAATTTTATGTCTTGTATACGTATTATGTATTATTTATTATACAAATTTACGAGTAATATGTATACAATTTTATCATTATTTTAGAATTATGATCCCATCATCAGCATACTTAATCAAAAAATAAATCTTCTTCACGTTTTAAGTTTTGGCCCGTTATGACCTCTGATTCTTCAATTTTTTTGAGTCTCCCTACATTTTGTCTTCTTGCCGGTTTGTATAGGGTGTTTTTTTAGCATCATGTGATGAGAAGAGCCTTTCAGCATTTTGAGCATGATCTGTATAAGTTACAAGTTGCAAGTTACATAAAGCATTTCTTAAGCTGTTAAACATGTTCCTAACTTCCCTATACGAATTTTTATTTTTTTGCTGTGGTCCCACGCTTCATTTAAAGTACATTCCAGATAATTAAACCTTTTCTAGGTTCACCCCGTTTGCAAATATTCTCGCCAATACATCCTGCTTCTTACTAATAACCATGATCTTAGTATTCTTCGCCAATTTTGGTTATTTGGTCTACTATTTTTTGGAGTCCTTGTGCGCTGTCCGCTAAAAGCAAGGTGTCGTCGGCGTATCTAATGTTGTTAATAATCTTACCATTAATTGAAGGGCCTAGTGGAAAAGTAGTTAAGTCACTTTTTTTTCAATTTGTAGTTGAGCACATTTTCACATTGCGGGATGTATTCTCTACAAATTAGTATAAAAAATCAACAAATTGAAAAAAAAGTGACTTAACTACTTTTTCCACTAGGCCCTTCAATTGGAACACATTCTTCCAGGTCTTCGATGGCAGTTCTAAAAAGTTCCTCCGAATATATGTGGAATAATTTCGGGGATAGCATGCAGCTCTGTCTGACACCTCTGCGTATATCAAACTCTTCAGATAGTTGATTTTCTATTCTTATGAATGATCTTTGTTTCCTGTACAAACTCGTGATGATTCGCCTGTGTGTGTCGTCTATTCCAGCTGTTTTTAGAGTGTCAAATAACTTGGCATGTTTTACTTAGTCAAATGCCTTTTCAAAATCAATAAAACACATCACAATCTAGTATATCTTGGCATCTCTGTATTAGAACCTGCACGCTGAACAGCGCCTCTCTGGTGCCCAGGCCTTCACCAAAAGCAAACTGCCTTTCTCCTATTCGTTCTCCTATTTTGTTCTGTATCCGGGCGTGAATCAATTTTAGAAACATTTTTAGCACATGGCTCATTAACGAGATTATTCGATGTTCTTGACAGTATTTGGAGTTTGATTTTTTCGGTAGCGGTATAAATGTCGATATCATCCAGTCGTCAGGGAGTTGACCTGTTCCGTATATAGCGGTAAAAAGATCTACAATAACATCTACTATATTATGTTGTTCTTCAAGTAATTGCAGTAGTTCTTTAGGGATTTGATGTGGCGACAGGATTACTTTGTTTGTCTGTTTTATGGCTTTCATGACTTCTTCTTTTGTAATATTTGGCCCGGTTTTCTTATGTCGATATTTTCAATTCCCAATTCGTCATCCTGAAACAGTTGTTGTTTGGTGTATCTCTCCATAACTCCAACTTGTCTTCAACGTGATTAACCATCCATCATCGCTTGTCAGTAGACCCAAATTCTCTTCTTTTAACCATTCCTGCTGTTCTTTTTATTTCTTATTTTTAAGGAAAATTTATTTTTGTTCCCTTCCCGAATAGAACCCGAATAGTTTCTTCGTACGATTTTTTAAGGAAGTAACATTTTTCCTGAAAATAGTAAGATTTAGTTTAACCTTTTTCTAGGCATTCTATGAATAATGGGGATAAAAAAGCTTATAGAAGATTTAATTCTTTGAAAATTATGTATACCATTTTCACCAAATGAGTTTATTATTTCTATCGGGCGTAACTAACAAGACTAGAATAATCTTTTTTTTAGTTTTCTCATTAGTTGTTAACTTTTTAATAAGTAAGTTTTGCTCACAAGTTAATAATTAATGGTTTTACGCAAAATTTTATGTAGGGAAGGGCGTGGATGAAAGTGCCAGTTTTTATTTATTGGATTCTCATGCGAAATATAAAATACTTATCAAAAAGCTTGCTAGCGCGTATGAAACCTTGTTTATCAGTGATTAAGGAAATATATTTAAAATAGTTAAAATAATTAAATAAACAAAAAAACGACTAAAACTATGACTCAGAAATCCATCCTTCAAAAAATGATACTAAATTATAGCCCATATTAGGGTTAGAAATTTGTTCTATCCAAAGAATTATAGGGAATTGGGTCTACTGTCACTCATTTGTGGATCAGTTTTGCGCCACCGGCGTCAGTTGAATAGAAAAGAAAGTCTCGTAAAAACTATATTCTTTCTGGGAAAACATAGAAAACAATTGAGGTTCTATGGAGGGGTTTATCTAGGAAACTATAGAGATAAGAACAAGTTCTTATATTTTAAGAAAAATAAATCGCATTTCAGAATTATTTTTACACAAATTCCGTTTCAGTGACGTGCTCACTGAATTAATTACATTATAATACCTAAATCGAGATACTTCTCATTTTAAATTTTATTAAAATTTATAAAATTACATAAAAAATAGCTGGACCTAAAATCATCCGGACTAAAACTTTCTGCAATTACATCTTTTAATTTGTACTCAAGAAATTTTAATTTTTTTGATTTATAACAAAACAAAGTTATTATGAGCGACAATGGGGAACATGCATGAATAAAAAAAGTTAAAACAGTATTTTCCGATTAATCCTATATATTAAATATCAAATCAGCAAAAATAACTTCTATTTATTGTATTTTGTTATAAATAATCCATTTTAAAATTCAATGATAATTTAAAATAAATCATGTGACCTTAAACGCAACGCGTTTGCTTGCTTGCTTGCAATAACCTCACTTTCTTGTTTACTCTACTCGTGTAGAGTACTTTTTTAACTTTTTTGTTTTTAATTGATTTAATTATGATAAATAACAGCTTTTAACACTAACAAACTTCAACTTTCAAAGCACAAAACCACAGAAAAATAATATAAATGAATGTAAAATTCAGACTTGTGACGTCACAAGTACATGGAAAATTGCGCGGTCGTTTCCTTCAATTCAAATTGACGGATTTTTAAATATTTTTTAAATTATTATCAAAACGCAAATAAATAAATTAAATAGCATTAATTAGTATATTTAGTTATTTTTGATCCAACTACGCTATAAAAAAATTTATGCATCTTCCCTATTATCTTTAATTATAATAAATCAAGTGTTAAAGGATTGAAAACTGTACCAGAAGACAAGAAATTGATAATACGTAAGTGCAATTAAAGGTGCAATTAACGGGAAATAAAATTTTTAAGGAATAATTTAAAATATTTTTAATGTGTAAGGAAATCGTTACTCGTATATTGTCAGACTTTAAAAATTAAATACATACATAAAAATTGGTAGTGTAAGAAAATTGGGCACATTTTGATAAAAAAAATCCAAAATCGGGTTTCTGCGATTTTTCGACGGATTTAGTTACTAGGTAATTGTTCGTACTTTAACATACTAAAAAACGTCCTCTCGGAACCTTGAGCTTCTTACCGAATTCTTCGTCCGAAGTTGAAATTTTCTATAAAGGAGTGAAATTTATGTTTTTCGGCAAAATATTAAAAAAAATTTTTTTTTGCCATTCCGGGGGTAAAGTACTCACTTTTTACCCCGGTTTGCGGGCGTAAAGGGGCACTTTTTTACCCTGCGGGAGTAAAGTTAAAAAATAGGGGGGGGCGGGAAATAAAGTCACCAGATGACTGGTGACTTTTTAGTAGTGCCCCCCACCAAAGAGTGCAAGAGTGGGAGGACACAAGTTGCATCCGGGCGGTCCGCAAAAAGCACCGACCCGAAAATATTTCATGCTAATGTACCCCTATATATTACTCGATGACGCAAAGTTGACTTGCTAGTAGTAAACGTAACGCCATCTGGCGGAATGACCTACCCAAATTAGGACGAAAATAAATCGCACTTTATTTGGTTTATAATAGATAACTTACTAAGACCTGATTTCCACAAATGTGGAAACTTAGTACGTTTAATTTGACGTTTAAAAGTGACCAAAAGTGACTAGGATGAATTTATGCGAGTAAATTGTGACGAAAAGTCACAATTTTTGATTGTTGGAAAACCGTGAGATGGCGCCACATTTAGCAAATTTAGTCAACTTTTCGTGCGAAGTAATGATAAGGATGAATATATGCATCGACCACGTGTAGGTATTATAAAAAAAATGCGTTAAATTTTTGCTTTAAGTTTCTAAATTGGCGAAGTTCCTACTTTACCTCCCGGAATTGCAAAAAACAGTATATGCACGACGGCAGTAAAGTGACTTTTGGCCCATGGGTAATTGTTTCACTCGGCTAGCGCCTCGTGTAAACACTAAACAATCCTTTACCCTGGGGCCAAAAAAGTGTCACTTTGCTACCTTGGTGCATAATGTACTATTTTTTTAAGCTACATTGCTATCATATAACTCATTAAAAAAATGAAAATCACTTAAAATATTTTAACAACATCCTAGGAAATCATGAAAAGAAGAATTTCCTGAAAATGGTCAGGGGGTTCTGATTTTTGGATATGTTTTAAGGTTTCGGGTCCTAATAAAAGCTCTGAGTTGGCGACCTCGGCGACCGCCCGGAAGTGCCGCCATTAAAAAAAAATGGCGAAAACAAAATGTTTTTTCCCAATATTTCCTTACCAGTTAACTTTAGGACGAAAATGATTGCTATAAATCGTATGGACAATAAAATTTACTACAACTTTTATTTAAGGTATTTTTCTCTAAGTCCAATAGTTGCTGAGCTCCAGCACTGTTAAATAGAGCACATTTTAGAAAATTTCAAAAACGCTCGATTTTTCTCTCAATTTTTTTTATAATTTTAGGTTACTCTCTTTATATTAATAGACTTTATCATATAATAGACTTTTTTAGAGAGTAACCAAAAATTATAAATAAAGTCAGAGCAAAATCGAGCGTTTTTGATATTTTCTAAAATGTGCTCTATTTAACAGTGCTGGAGCTCAGCAACTATTGGACTTAGAGGAAAATACCTTCGATAAAAGTTGTAGTAAATTTTGTTCTCCATAAGATTTATGGCAGTCATTTTCGTCCTAAAGTCAACTGGTAAGGAAATATTGCGAAGAAATATTTTGTTTCCGCCATTTTTTTTAAATGGCGGCACTTCCGGGCGGTCTCCGAGATCGCCAACTCAGGGTTTTTATTAGGACCCCAAACCTTAAAACATATCCAAAAATCAGAACCTTCTGACCATTTTTAGGAAACTCTTCTTTTCATGATTTCTAGGATGTTAAAATATTTTAAGTGTTTTTCATTTTTTTAATGAGTTATATGATAACCATATAGCTGAAATAGAAATTAAAAAAAAAATATTTTGCCGAAAAAACATAATTTTCACTCCTTCATAAAAATTTTCAACTTTAGACGAAGAATTCGATAAGAAGCTCAGCGTTCCGAGAGGACGTTTTTTAGTATGTTTAAGTACGAACAATTACCTAACGAAATCCGTCGAAAAATCGCAGAAACCCGATTTTGGACTTTTTTTCGCAATTTTCTTACACTATTGGGTGTGATTAAAATGAATTTCAATTTAAATTTAATAAGCAGATGACATTCAATTTATTTAGACATTTTTCATATGAAGTAGATAAATTTTTAATTTTATTAGTTAAGTTTGTTCAATACAATTTAATTTAATTATATGACATTGATTTCTAAAGATGATTTATTAATTTCCGCTACAATTAAACGTAAGCGTGAAAATTTTGAACAAATGGTCATTTTTACGTTGCATCCCACAATGCATGCTCATATCGTATCTATTGGGAGGGGATGTGTTTTCAGTTAAACAAGACATAAAACGGGAAGAGAATTTATTTACTGCAGGCAAAAGTGTAACCAGAAAAAAGAAACAGGTTACGGAGAATGAAATATCGATGAGTTTGATATTGAAGATAACAATTTTGATCGAGTTGGTGAAACCCAATCGCCACCGTTTTACGCAAGCTCCTGTAAACAGGAGCTTACTTATTTTTGGTTATTGACCTTTGATATTCGGTATAGGCTAACTAAATTTGTCACAACCTACAGCTCGAAACTTGATTAAGAATCGTATTCAGAATTATTATAAATCACAACATATTACAATTGTTTCAACCTTAAACACGATTTTGCAACCATTTATTTGCTGGAATTGTATGGTTCAACCCCATTGGTAAGGTACTGGAAACGTACAGGTTGCGCCTGTTATACCAAATATTTCAAAATTAGTCAAGGAAATTTATAACTCAGTTAGATTTTCTTCGATTTAATTTAAACAACAAGGCATTAAATTGTGTTATTTACTAAAACAATAAAATTGTTCAATTTTAACAGATTTTTAAAGTTAAGTACGCAACAAGAACATTTAGACATAGTTCACAAGGTGGCGGTTTTAATCCTTATGACTTAATACTCTGTTTTTGGACCTTATTTAATTTGAATTTAATTATTTAATTGCATGCAAATGAGTTATGCTAAGAAATCTGAACGTGTCTAGTGCAAAGGACTTTTCACACAAAAAGAATTTTTTTGTCTTCCCCATACCTACCTATGTATATTTCTAATAAGTAGCGCCGCAGTTGTAAGTAATTTATTTGCACGCTGTTCGACCATCTAATGGCAATCAACAAACAACAAGTTTTATGCAATTCGCCGTAGGGGGTGCTTTTATCATTTACTTTTGCCTTTAGAATGCGTTAAAACCATTAACCATTAGTAATCGATATTTTGCAAATACGATGCTGGCATAAACTACTATTACATGCGTAAGAAATGGTTCTTAAGATCCGTGGTTCGATTATCATTTTAGATAATTTTTTTAAATGTTGGCGTTGTATTTGCTCTTAATTATAATTTCTAATGTTCGTATTTTGTTATAATGTTTTATAGCGCTCATTTCACTTTTATGAATACGCACACAGCTAGTAAGTCAACGACTTATTATAAAGTTAAATTAACTTTCGTAGTTTTTTATGAATTTTAAGTTTTGTAAAAAGTTAACAGCTCAGTTGCTTATTACAGTATATTCATATGGAAATTTATGAAGCAATTAACCTCAGCAGTAAATAAAATGCTATATTTAATTAAGTATGGATAACACATAATTAAAAATATTTTTGTGGTTAAATATCAACAGTTAATTTAATTAAAACGATGAACCGTGATTGTTTACATTAAATTGTACAACATGGTATACGTATTACGAAAACTAAATAAAAAATTTACAAAGTTTGTTTTAGATATTCATCTGGATCCTGCAAATACGCTGTTCTTTACATAATCTATTCCAGGCAGGAACAAAGAATTTTTTAACAAGATCAACATTTTAAAAAATATATATTTAAGAATAAATATTACGGTAAAATTTTTATTTAAAAAGTTGTAATCTTGAGTTAACATAACCTTTTGTCAGCAGTTCTCATTATCCTGTGTACAAAATTTAAATCGTTTTGAAAAGATTATAAAATTTATCTACTAACCAATGGAGCTTAAATAGTACATAAGTATTGAAAGGAAAAGATTGGCAGTAATATAAAAGATGTCAACATCAAAATTGTTAAGTGGGTTTCAAATTTAACCAGACGTGAACCTGACCTAAGATTTTATTGTTAACACCTACTGTGTCTGGGTTAAATTTATTTTAAATTTAGGTTATAGGTTAACTTCATTAAAATGATGATTTTACAACAAAAGCAAATTTTCAATTCTTAATTAGTTAATCGTGTTGTCATGACATTATTGATTACCTTGCCGGTAAAATTATACGAAGGTACTAAATGGTCTGAAATGATGCCGATAACAACAGTAAATTTGGATAATTAATGGCTTATTATAAATTATGCCTATTAACCTAAATATGTTAAAGAAGAAAGAAAATGATGTAATACAGTGTTTGAAACCTTCCGATAGGGTGAGTTTGGGCGTTTCTCGTAGACACTCAAAATTTGATGTGCAAATAAAAATATAAAAAGGCTATTTTGTAGAGGTATTGGAAGAAAACAGAGATTCGAACTATATATTTCCGATTATAGCTCCACACCTAGGCCCAGAGTGGTAATAATTTAGTTACCGGTAGCTCCTTTGGTGGCCCCGCTTTTTAAGAAATGTTTATAATAGTACAAAACATAAAAAAGTAATAAGTTAACTAATATTGTACTTATTATTATGTATACTATTTGACAAGGACGGCTTCCCTTAGTCATTTAGTAAGCCTGAAGGCCGCACTGGATAAATTATTGCTGTGCTACGTAGCTAAATTTAGCTATCCAATTCTGATCCCAACAATTTTCATTCTTCCATTCATCACCCATCCACTTTCAATCAACCACTTCTTTACTTTTTTAATGTATTCAAATTTTCGTTATTTAAATCTAAATTAATCTTATACTGGCACAAATTATTATCTCACCCACGTCCAACAAAGTTACATGATCATTCATTGAAATTTCAAATTTTATAACTATATAAGACATTATTAAAAATAAATACCAGGGTGACACCCCCTCGCCCTAATACAGGTTGGACAGGGAGTTTCAGGGCTCTACCTGTTCAATTAGGGCAACAAAGTTATTATCAATCAAATGCAATACCCCATGCTAAATCATGGCTTCTCATATAAATTTAAATTTAAACCATTTAGATCATCAACATTATGTACGTAAATAAATAATACAAATCTTCACATAAACCAATCCTCTCCAATAAATCAAAAAATAAACAGAAATCTATTGCAAATTCAAAAGATATGGAAAACCAGGGGTATTTCAAGCAATCCATGTACACCCCCACCCAATAAATAAAAAATCCTCACGTCCCAAGACATAACCTCTCCACACTTGAGGTACCACCTCAGTCATGATTTAAAATAAAAATAAAATTATGTTTACTCTCGTTTCTAACAATAGTTCTTAACTTGTCTTTCATTTAATTTCTTTTGTTTCTCTTTCAGAATGTCTGCCTTGCCAGCTTCAAGAATACAAATTGTTTTTAAAGCGAGGTATACCAGAGCAGAACAGAACCTTTTGACTTTGCTGTCTTTGGCGGTACTTGATATATTATTTTAACTTAAAGTAATTTTATTTCTCTCCGGCTGTATTCACCCCCGCTCAGGAAGTAAGATAGTTTGGCCAATGTCCATCGGAGCGACTGATCCTCCTCCGATACGGAAATCCGGCCTACGGGCTCCTGACTTTGACCACTTATGCAAAATTTTGCCTCTCTCCCATCTCTTTCTTTCAGTCTGCATTGTCAGCATTTCAGAAACGTAACTGCGTATATGACTTTCATCATAATCTCAAATCCATGACCGTCGTTAACCAAAATGGGGGGAAATCCGATACCGACTGTCTCTGTTTACAGGGGGCGGCTCAAAATCCAATCCTGCAATTTAAAATTCAGGCACTGTGGCGCACCAGCTATTTAAAGGATGTGTAGGCTAAGTCCGGTAATCCGCTAATTAATTTTTGATTCTGATTCTGAAAAATAAATACTTAGCCGAAGTCCTGATAAATATGCAAGTCTGAACGTATATAACACACAAATAGAACAAGTGGATAAGTACAGGTAACTGGGCTGCTGATCGACAAATAAAATGGATCTAGATACAGAAATACGTGATAGAATTGAGCACGCAAGATCAAATTTCATGAAGATGAAAAATTTACTATGCAATACCGGACTTGGATTGGAGGTCAGATATAACTTTGTAAGGTATTACGTTCACTCGGTCTTGCTTTATGGAATGGAGGCGTGGACGCTAAAGGTTGGCTCTATGAATCAATTGGAGGCGTTTGAGATGTGCGTTTTCAGAAGGATGTTGAGGATACCGTAGACAGAGCATGTGACAATCGGCGAAGTACTACGATGAATGGGAAGAGAAAGGGAATTACGAACTACATTAAGAGTAGAAAAGCCCCTACCTAGGACACGCAAACATTTCTCTTCCCTTCTCAATTACAAATTTTGGGGTAAGAAACACAGAAATATATTGTGTTTTATTTGAATTCTTTTAATTCTAAAAAATAATTTAAATTGACAAGGAATGAAATTTTGAACCAGGATCAATGCCTTTTGAAATTTTGCTGCCACGGCTTTTAGCTCAATCGGACTGCAGCTAATCGAATAAAACATAAACACCGGCTCCTCAGACCTGGACGTTTTCCTTTTTGTTGAAATCAAATCACCTATTAATTTTTTCGGTATGTTAATAATCTTCCTCCCCAAATGAAATTTCAATAATCAATAATCACTAACCAATAAAATTTAATTTAATAAATTATTATGGAAAAATGGTGGTAATTTAAACTCATCAATAGTATATTCGTCCATTGGAAAAAGGATGGTCGATCTTTATCCATCATACTAGGTGTCTCGAGTGAAACATAGACTAAAATTGCGTTCTGCTTCACTTACGTCATCACAAACACGGAAATTCAACGACCCCAGCTGGGATAGAAAATATTGGAAATATTTCACGGAGGAAAATAACATTTCACTGTACAGTCTCACTCACATAAAGGATAAATTAAGGTTTAGTATTCGTTTTCTTTTCTAATTGAGTACATATTGAAGTGAATTTCAAAGGGGTCGTAAATTTTGACGAATTCCAAAAGTCAATTTTAAACATACCACAATTTTGTTATATTTGAAATAAATTTTATACCTATGCTGATTTCAGTCATACAAAAATTTAAAATATCCAAATTCATAAAATGATAACTTACGATTATGAGCCAATAAGAAGGGTATAACTGTTCCCAGAATGGCATTATATTGTATAAATTGCATTGATATTGTATTTTTTACAATAGACATGCATTTTACCTGTTTATAAAATAGTCTAATTCGGATGGTCTGCGTTGATTTAGGAGTTTGTGTGTGGAAAACGAAAATTAAGCAAAAATAGGCGAGTAGGTGATCAACCATCCAGTCCAGGTTGGACCGTGATAGCGTCAGGTAGATGTTTTTGACCACGAGAATTGTGAAAACAGAAAAATTTGAAAATTTCAAGATGGATAATTACAGGAATTATAAGTCAGCAATTTTGTAAAATTTTATGAACCTTTATTTTGATGAACTTTCAATACATCTGGTTTAATTGCAATTATACAGGGCATATTATGGAATTATTTTATGATGAACTTTTTATTTATAATTACAGTCAACTAATTAATTTAATTTTGTGTAAATAAAAATTATGCTGATAATTTACTCTGAAGTTGAGAGCAAATTAAAAAAAAACAACGACCACAAAAAAATACTTTAGGGATAAAAAAATTAAAGAAATTCATTAGAGATTAAATTGGGGGGAAAATTTCTTGTTGCCGCACTTCATTTTTGGAACACGACAACATATTATAATAGCTTAAATTTATTTATTTGTAAAGCTAAATTAAGTCGATGATCCGTTTCGTCAGTGCGGCTTTTAGGCCGCACAACCAAGGCAACCATATTTATGCACAACTATTATATTATAGCCTAAATTCATGTGTGTGTGTGTAATGCTACTCATTTTGCAAAAAAAACGAATAATATAAACTCAAATTAAAATAATTATTATATTTTTAAAAAACATTGCAGATATAAGCATTGTAATTAAATATAAGCAATTAAAAACGAAAATTTTCTATTAAAATCAACTTCAAAAATTAACTAATACTTGTTAACAATTGAAATTGCTATAAAAGCTTCATGTGCAAAAATAATTTAGTTAAATGCTACGAGTTGTTCCATAACTAAAAAGGATATATCAAATTTAATTTCAAATTATCGGTCAGAATGAAAACAGAAAAACCGCTTTTTGGGCTCCGAAAGGCAGCTGCCAACCGGCCATTTGCTTGAATGCCCGCCAGCCTAATGGAGCCTGTCCACACCAAATCGCCGTTGTCGATGCTGTAGATATCTTAAAATTTTATCACACCTACGCGGGGGTAGATTCGATGTCATAATTATAAATTTAATACTGCAATAAATTTTATGTTTCTGGTTTTGAATTTATCTTAATCTGAATACATAAAAGCTAAATTTAATTTGGTAATAATAAATGTACAGGTTCGCTACCGTTAGGTGTACCGATTATTTTATACAAGACCACTGAATTATTCATTTACTTCTTATTTGTACTTACACGTTATACAATCATCTCTCGTATGCAAGTTAGATGTTAACAGTGCACTTAACCGTAAGATTCTTATAGCGACAAGAAAATATTAATCCCAATTAACATATTCATGCGTTCCAAATTATCGAAAATATGTTTTGCTAAATTAAATCTCCTACTTGGAATGGAATCTGATGTCATTTTGACGGGTTCCGAATCGGTAGTTTAAAATATCAGCAAATTTTGACATCAATACAAAATTTAAGTGTTAAAATACCAATCTTCTTAATTATCTCCTTTGGTGAACAATTTTTTATCTATAGCAGGAGCGTTAGAGGTGGAGATACAGCTTAAGATTAGTGTGATTTAGGACTTGTCAAGCGCCTACCGTTATCCTTATCATTGTTGTAAATAATCCCAGTATGGTCATCTTAATAATCAACAATGGGTGATATTTCTCCTGTTTTATTATTTTCTCGAACATTACTTTTCTGTAAAAAATTTTAAAAATAAGAAGGAACGAAAACAGTAAATTAAAATATCAGGTTTTACTGCATATATTCCGATGATGAACCATTTGAAAAATTAAATACCTTGACTTATACAAATTAAAAGAAAATTGGATGGTTTTATGATAATAATAGACTTATTTGCAATAACTATATCATTAACGAAAGCCGGCCATATGAATGTGCTATCCAACAAATAAAACGATTACATGTTATTATTGTGAGAAAATTTAAAGATTTGTTGCGGTACTTTTATACACAATTGATGATATTATAAGCTTGAGAAAATGCTATTGCATTGCATATTACAATTTATTATGTACAGTGTTTCACAGATGTAATAACACTTTTAAAATTTAAGAACAAAGTTTAACTTGGATTTGCAATGCGCAATGCCAGTAATCTACTATACGATATAAATCGTGTTAACTCAAATATTGGCAGCTATTACGAATCGGTTATAATGGTGTGATTAGGGTGGTTTAAAGGTCTCGAAAAATCGGTACCTACGTGGTTAAAGAAATACAGAAAATTCAGAAATAAGTTAAAACTTAAAGGTGCCATTCATATTATAGGGATTAGTTGTCTTGTCGTATCTTGTAACGCCTTGCAAGAACAGTGAAATTAAGGAATCTACACTTTCTCTAATGTTTTTATTTGATTGGTTATTCTTGCAACGTCTAAAAATGCAAGGCAAGCCAAGACAACAATGGCGTTTAACGATTTGGTTGGGATATGCTAAAAACTGTCCAAGATGAATATGAAACTTTTTTACAGTAAATAAACTGCCTCCAAAATCAAACCACTGAACAAAAAAAATTGCTTTGATAACAACAAACTAATTCGTAGGGGAGCATGGGTAATATATAGTGAAACATTTGAAATACTTTCTGTTCTAAATCGCTCACATAAATGGCACTTTAATATAATACATTAATTTATTCTTCGAAAGTAAGTTCGTTCTATCCAATTTTAAGGTATCTGTGGGGATATTTTTGACAATTATGAGGTGCTCTTGGTTTTCGAGAAGCAAAAATAATTTCCAGCAATAATTTCATCAAGTGATTGTGCATAGTCTTATATAAATCAATAGGTCCCCCATGTATGTGATAATAGTTCAAACGCACAACACATGCATAGGAAAGAGGTCACCAACGCCTGGAAGAAGAAGATTGTGCATAAATGAAGCAATAATATTCAGTGGCGGCTGGTACATGGAAGGTAACGGGGCGCCGCCCTCCAAAAACAGAGTAACTTAGTAGAATATTTTTAATGCAAATGTACCGCTTGCAACATAGTAGTACGCCCATGAATATTGGATAATCCGACATTCCAACTGAGCAGATTAGTTAACGACTCCCACGCTCTTAGGTATCAATCATCAAATTAAAATTTTAATTAATAAAACATAATGTTTTATGCCTTAATGTTATATGATGGATCAACTCGTTCGATTAGCATGGCTCGTTACATAACGACTGTTTCGATTTGTCAATTTTAAGGTGGTGAACCATAACAAAAGCTTATTTTATATCAGCATTATCCCAGGATGAGTTAATCTGATAATTTAACGCCTTGAACGGTGAATATTAAACCCGTATTCTGTTAAAAAGGATTTGGATAACGTAAAAATAAAATATTCAAGATTTTTCGTTTTAAAAACATATTATTTTGAAAAGTGATATGATGCTTACAGCTTTTCCAATGCGATCTTTGTATCGATGATAATTTCGCTTCAATTAGGAAGAATTTGTTAATAAGGGCTTTATTCGCAAATTACGATAATAGATTAGAGTTGATTGACTAATTTAATTAAAAGTGTTGATAATCTAAAAACAAGTGATATAAAAACTAACTAAGATTTTATTTATTAATTATTATTGTTACGTACCTGAGAAGATCTGAAGTCCGTTGATTTGGTTGGAAAATAATTAAATAGTAGAGTCAAATCCCTAGAGATAAGGATTTTCTATTTAAGCGAAGGATTTTTAGTCGATCCATTGAAATTAGACATCACTCACCAACTCACAAATTAGTCACCCATCCAAGTGCAAACCGAAAGTAATCTTGTTGGACTCTCGTTATCTATTGACCATGGGTATTTGCATTGCGCTGCGTCGCTGCTCTTGTGCATACAATAATAAAAAGGGCTCTAAATAAAAAGGGCTTGCGCTAGTTGACCCGAAAACAATTGGTCGCTGTTATCTGGCTACAAAAACAATAAATTGATCTCTGCAACTATGAGACTATTCCAGGATCAAAATCATCTGAATTCCCTTAGAATGAGGCTGAGAGTTTACCAAGTACGGTTTACCCATATGGTCGCAATAGCCGTGGGCGAGAACGAAGGTAAAGCTAGGAATTTTGTAAATTCCATATTCGAATATTCGTTTAACAAATTATTTAAATAATTGTACTATTGAAATTATTCGAATAAGTAATTGTAACATTTATATATTCGAATATGCGTATATTTAATAAAATTCAAGGCCGCAAGCCGAGCTAATTTCTGCTAAGGCTGAGTATTTTTAATATTATGTATTCAAATATTCGTTTAACAAATTGTTATTTGTTAATAAATTATTCAAATGGTTAATTATTCTATACTATATTTAAATATTTTATTTAGGTTAAAAATGATTATAATAATTTTAACATTTTATAACGTGTTTTCTTATTCGACCTTAACGTTCTGTCAATTGCACAGACTTACTCGTATGTTATATTTATAACCAATACTTAAGCCCTCTATTCCAACCAATAATTTCCGCTCTATAATTCAACTAGAGATTACACCAAGCCACTGCTGTGGTTCTTATAATGTTTATACCTAGTCGTGCCATATGTTCTGTGAAATGTTCACGAGTAAATTTAAACTACTTAAAAATAAAAAAAACTATAATTTTAAAAAGCCATTTTATTAAATATATTCCAACGAATCTTTTACATTTTAATTCATTCAAAATGACCACCTTTTGCATTCACAAAGGCCTTTAAACGCCGCGCCCAGTCATCTATTGCGGCACGCACCATTTTGATCGGAATTAATGCCCTTGCCTTAACTAAATCTCGCTTAAAAAGCTTGATATTTTTGTAAGGTACCTTGCAGGCTTGTTCCTCAAGAATTGTCCAAAATTTATAATCCAACAGATTTAGATCGGGACTTCCTGAGGGCCAATCTTCCGCAGCAATAAACTCAGGTACATTTGTTTGAAGCCATCATTGCGTAGTTTTAGCTTTATGTGCTGGTGCAGAATCCTGCTGAATTTTTTTTATCAAATAAACTGGTACTTAGTGGCTTTACCACTTGATCCAGTATTTCTCGGTACACTGAGGCGCACTGGGGCAGATGTTTTTACACCCTTTTTACAGAAATTAAGCTGTGTTACACTTTCGTACGACACACCCCACCAAACCATTACTGAAGCTGGAAAATGACCCCTTTCTACCCTAGAAATTTTTTCGGAAGCTTCCTTAGAGCTGTAGGCATACCCACGATAATTTTTGTTGTTGAAATTTTCTTCAACCGTGAAAGGCGTTTCGATTTTTCGTGTCTAATTTTCTTTAAAGCCACTTTAAGGCGCCAAAATGTTGCCCTACGATAAGCCCCAAGCTGTAGGTCACTTCTTCATACGCGTGACATAGTTCTTTTGGAAATTAGAAGTTCCCTGGCCGTAATTTTCTGTTTTCTCAACGGATTTCTTCGAATTCGTTCACGAACCGCTTTAATTATTTCAGGAGTTCTTACGGTTCGTGTGCGACCACTTTTTTTTCTGTCACTTACACTAGAAGTCTCATTGCAACGTTTGAAGGTTTGATAAATAAAAGTTTTATTGATTTTTAATTTTTTTCAACAAATTAAAAATCGCGGTTACACTTTTATCACACTTATGTAGTGCAATTACTGCAATTCGATTTTCTTTAACCCCCCAATTCATGTCTATACTTCAAAATCTAAAACTCAACTGGTGCCCATTTGTACCCTAACTAATGACCTTTCGAAAAGTACCGTTAAAGGTTTTATACCTTTAAGCCGTAATGGCAAAAATTAACGGCACTTTTTATTCACAGAACATATGGCACGACTAGGTACTTTATGATTGAAATTAATGAAAATTTTAGTCTTGATTGTTTTATGAAAAACATAACTACTCTATTACAACAAGCAAACAGGAAATCAAGGATAATAAACAAAGAAACAATAAAGAATTATTATGTTGTATTTTAAAACAACTTATTTAATTAGAAAATTATTCGAATTTTGATCTCAGCCTTAGAAGAAGTTCGAACAATTATTGCCTACACTTATGGTCATAATTCTTCACAGTGCGGCCTATAGGCCGCACAATTATAGCAGTAATACAGCCAGTAGTATTACAATTATGTAATAATCATCAACATCAGCCTGCGTATTATTTTGTAAATAACTCTAGTCCATTATGGATTTTAGGCCTCTACCCCGTATATTAAGCACCAAGATTGAGAAATGCATTGTTATTGCAGAGGGCCAAGATTATATCGCAAGGTGCAGAGCACAGAGGGACACAAGGCGCGAGACAATAATAATATGCTCAAGCGTGAAGTATATACAATTTTTTTCACTAGTAGGGTTTAAAATCCTTTTATTTAACAATGTTTTGCATCATTGATAATAAATTTAGTAGCCTTTATTTAAAATTTAATTATATTTTTGTTTTATAATTGACATTTTTACAAAGTGAATAATTTAATTTGATGCATGACATTTTGTTTTTAATTTCGTATTAATTGCTGCCTCAGTAAGTAATAACCATCTAAAACGTGCTCGGTATTATGACGTGTATTTGAATTAACAAGTAAATAAAAGTACTTTTATTGCATTTAATAAGTGAAATTCCGACGCTCGAGTTACTACAAATTAGGAACAAAAGAGTGACAATTTCCATTAATAACCATGGTCAATAATTTTTTTGTATTTTTGCCAAAGCCAAGCGACTAAAATTCAATTTCTCGGATCAAAAATCAGTGGATAATGGTAGGCTTTTTAAGCCAATAATAAATAGCGTTAATTCCTTTTGGAATATGCCCACTTCTCACAGAAGTCTTTACGATCGTTTATTTGAGGTGGATCACTCCTCATCGTTTTTCTCCATATTACTAAAGCCTTGCATTTGTTTTGGCCGCCTCTACTATATTTTTAAGTTTTCACACTTTATCTTCCAGTTCATCACTTCCATTGTTCTAAGGTCTTCTGTCACCTCATCCTGCCATCTCGCTCTTATTCTTCCTCTATTTCTCTCTTCTGTTATCTGTCTTATTGTGCTATCATTTTTCTTCTCTCCACGTGCCCAAGCCATCTGATTTTTCTCGCCTTTATACATTTAACAATATCCTCATTGTCCATTCTCCAGTATCTCGTTGTTTTATTGTCTGATTTTCACCGACCTTTTTGGTACCCAGAATCGTTCTCATCACTTTCCTATCAAAAATTCGGAACTTTTCCTCCTCTCTCTCATCGTTATGTTGAGTACCTCTGCTGCATATATGTGATTACCGACCTTATAAGTGTCCTGTAGATCTTCATTTTTGATTTTATGGATATCCTCATACTCTTTAGCATTCTCTTGTTTGCACGATATGCTTTCCATGATTTTTTCCTTTATCTCTTCTATTCTATCATTTGTCTTGTTTATTTCCACACCCAGACACTTTTCTATCTCTTCAAATACATTGTTTCATACAGCTCTCCTGTTATTACGGTGTCAAACGTTAGTTTGAAATCCACAAACAGTAGATGCAACTCTATATCGTGTTCGTACGCTCTTTCTGTTATTTGTTTCATAATATGTATTGCATCTACTGTTGATCTTCCTGTTCTGAAACCTTGCTGGTAATCACCTACGATATTTTCTGACTCTTTTCTCAATCTTTTATGAATCAATGAGAACAATATCTTATAACTTACTTGGAGCAGGATTACTCCTCTATAATTATCACACTCCTCCAGGTTTCCTCTTCTGTATTGGTACCGATTATCCACTCATTCGGCATTCTCTCACCTCTTCATATTTCTACCATCAATTCATGAATTCTCTGATGTACCCTCTTTCCTGCATTTTTATCTTTTCCCCGTGGATCTCATCTCTTCCCGGTGCTTTACTATTTTTTATCTTATTCACTATTGCTTATATTTCATTCTGTGTTAGCTCTGTTACAATTTTTTCTTCCCTTCTTACTCTTGTGGCTTATCGTTAGTCAATTTGTTCTTCATCTTCATTTAACAAATTCTCAAAATATTTTTTCCATATTTCCTTAATTTCTTCCTCGGAACTGCCACTTTATCCTTTCTCATCTTTAATCGTTCTAGTCTTCAAGGTACATTTTCTCTTTTGTTGATTAATTTTCCAATAAAAGGTCTTGTAATTGCTTCTTTTATTGCCATTTATATTTCCTTCATCATATCGTTCAGCCATTCTATCTTTTTCCTTTACATGTTTTATATGCTGCCTTCCTTTTTTCGATGTATGTCTTCATACCTTCCACTTTATTCGTCTTCAGCTATTCTTGCGTTTTTCTTGTCCCCTACCCTTTCTTCACATTCTTCTCTTATGTCCCATTATTTTCTGGGTCTAGGACGTTTCAACGCCGCCCTTTCATCGCTGCCAGTTCATCGCCGCCGTTTCTACGCCGAGACGGTTCTACGCCAGCCGGTTCCACACCGAGACGGTTCTACGCCAGCCGGTCTTTTTTTCGGTCGAATTTTTCTTCGATTTTTGGGTGTGCATTCGATAGGGAGGTTTATCCATCGTCAAAACCTACCCTTTCGGGGCGCCGCTTCACTCCGCTCCGCTCTGCACCCCTCCAGGGCGGTTTTGACTCTGGTTACTATGCTAAACATACGAGAAGGCGCCTCCCATAAAAAAACCGGGATAAATGAAACCGGGAGCTTAGAGACCCTTGAAATAGCATTAAAAAGTATAGTTGCGGTATGGGGCAGTAAACTATTACGTTTCACCCGTTACATTACGTTTGGTTAATGTAACCAAAAGTGTTACGATTGATTTTAGCAATTATATAATTTTTTGACAAATAAAATTAGTTTTTTGAATTATTACTTATCTTTATGTACTTAAAATTAACATTATAAATATAACCAATATAAACATTAAAAAAAATTTTTTGGCGTAGAAACGGCTGGCGCAGAAACGCCCAGTGTAGAACCGTCCGGCGTTGAAACGGCGGCGATGAACTGGCGGCGAAGAACCGGCAGCGTTGAAACGTCCCATTCCCTTATTTTCTTCGTACATGTTTGCATGACTTTTTTGATATTTTCTCATTCTTTGTTTATATTTTCAACTTTAACTTTTCTATTGCTATTTTTGATCTTATCTCTCTTCATTCTTCTCTTATCATTTGTATACACAACCTATGCTACCATCAAGAAGTGGTCCGAATCCGCGTTTGCCCATAGATGTGTTCGAGCATCTGTCATTTTTTTGATACGCATATGTGGTTTATATGATTTCCCTCTTCACTATTTGACCCTGGTTTCATCCATGTGATCTTATGTAACGGCTTAACGCTATTCAAAGCGAATAAAATTTCATTTCTCCGATCAAAAATCAGTTGATAATGGTAGGCTTTTTAAGCTAGTATGGAAAAAAATATTTTATTGAGATTCCGATCAGTTATATCATGTATAAAATAGAGACGAATTTCCGCAAGCAGTATCGTAAGACGCAAGCAATTAGCTACTATATTGGATATGTCAGAATCCAAAATTATTATCCACTAAAATATATGAATAACGAAATACAATTAAAACATCTTTAATTTAGTTTTAATAGTATTAATAGATTTATTAAGGTAGAAATTTTAATCTAATTATTAACGGTTTCCTTTTAAGGAATTGAAATATGTTCATTTCTGAAACAACAGAAATAGTCCCAGAAATGATGCCCTGAAAAAATCTCTTTTGTGTTGTTAACTGACGAAATGTCAGCGGATCCTTGTTTAAAATTTATTAACAGAACTAGTAATATTTTCAATTTAATTTTTCAATTTAGTTAAAGGTCAGTTGTTATAGTGCTCAATTGTCTTACTTAGTGGTAAACAATTATAGGGCTAATGAAAAGATGAATTATTATCTTAGCGACAACGATCATAGCGGCCTATTTCCGCTGTGGCCAGTTGGTAGAGTGTCACAAGGCGAACTCTCGGATCATAGTATAGGTTCACACCTTAATCGCTGATAAATATTCGCAGATGGGCAACGCGCGCGCTAACGATACGTCGATACTGTAAATTCCAATAATTTAAATTCTAATCAAATATGTGGATGTGATCTATTCACTACCAGTACATCGAAATGGCCTACCACAACACGTTTCGCATACTACAGATATGGATCTTTTTTCAGATAGCGGGGAAGGGGGGGGGTGTTCTTAAGCTTGGGATTATGTGTAATGGCATTGTGGGCCATTCAAAAGTCTCCTGACGAGTTGCAAAACTTTGTCATATATAGTCAGTGTATTTCCTTCTCGTGTCCAGATTTACGGGTTTGAATCTCGTGAATTTTTATATCAAGTAGGATATTGCCCTCATTAAATGCCTACGTGCTGGCCCCAATTAACATTATAAATGACCTAAATACTTCCCAAGTCCGTAATGGACGACGTAAAAACCTTTTATTTGAAATCCATCTTAAATTATAGGTTCCTTCGCATATTTTCAATATGCAACGGACGCACTCAGGGAAAACAGGAAGCTATGTAAATTTTACACATTTTATTTAAATTAGTCTATCTGTAAATAAATAAAGTTAAAATATATTAATTTTTTACTTTTGAAATTATTGTTACTTTTAAATTAAAAATTAACATGTTAAAGAAACAATTAAAATCAAAATATTCCCTTTAGTTCTCGACAATGAGTTATTGATATTTTAATTTAATTTAATAATATTGTTATATACTGCGATGTTCTGTTTATCAGAAGGGGGGGGGGGTCTGATGTAATTGGGTTGATTTTATGATAAAATACTCATTATTAAATAGTCAAATAAAGGACCACCATGGCAGTTAGAGTCACGGTCCTGAGCAGAAATGGGGAGACGCAATGCTTCGATATAACAACAGGGGTTAGACAGGGCGATGCACTATCGGCAGCATTGTTTAACATCATGATCGACCGAGTAGTGAAAGAAATGAAATGCGAGGGAACTTTGGCTACTAAAGAAGGCCAACTGGTGGCGTATGCTGATGATGTTGTGATTATGGCTAGATCAAGAAAGAAGTTGGAAGAAATGTTTAGAAAAATGAATCATGAAATTGGTGAGATCGGGTTGAAAATAAATGTAGACAAGACGAAATACATGAAGTGTGGAAGAAAAACAGATGGAACGGAGAAGGATCTAAAAATCGATGACTTATGCTTTAAAGGGGTAAGGGTTTTCAAATACCTTGGAGTACAAATAAGTGGAACTGGTGTCAGAAGCGAAGAGATTAAAGAAAAAATACAAAATGGATACAAGTCTTATTACGCAAATAAGAAACTCCTAAGAGACAAAAAAATAGGTATGAGTACAAAGTTGAAAGTATACAAAACCCTGATAAGACCAACGGTGATATATGCGGCTGAGGTGTTGTGTATGACAAAGAGAGAAGAGAATCAGCTTAGAGTATTCGAAAGAAAAGTGCTAAGAAAAATAATGGGACCTGAAATGATCGCACAAAACGTATATAGAAGAAAAACAAACAGCGAAATAATGGAAAAAATCAATGGCGAGGATATTGTGAAGTTGATCAAATCCCAGAGGTTGAGATGGTTAGGACACCTAGAAAGAAGAGACAACACCAGCACTATAAAAAGTGTAGTGAGATGGAGACCAAGTGAAGAGAGAGAAAGAGGTAGACCCAGAATGAGATGGATGGATGGCGTGACTGAGGATTTGGAGAAGATGGGGGTGAGAAAATGGAAGGAGAAGTGTAGTGACAGGACGATATGGAAAAGCATAGTGTTAGAGACTAAATCGCACACTAGTTTGTAAATTTTGTGAATTTAGAAGTGGGATGCGGAGTAATCCACCGCTTAAAACGGATTATAAACACCTCATAAGAGGTTTCCATGTTTCACATGAAATGAGTGCATTTATTATTATTATTATGGCAGTTAGATAAATTACACCTGAATCTTCTTTGTACTTCCGAATGATGAACTGCTTGCATCAATCCAATCTGAAATACAACAAACGTAATTTTGTATACACAAATATTTGAAAAAGAATGTAAAAAAAGCAAAAGAAGGTTTATTTGTTTTAGTTAAAAAGATTTGGGAAGAAATTAAATAAAATTGATTTATTTGTAAAAGAATAGAAAAAACGATAATGAATAGTGTTTTGCGTTAAAAGGCATTAGTGCGCGGGCTTACAGACAATTTTGGTGGGATAGAAATGGATAAAGAGCGTGTGGAAACTCACGGTGTGTCCGTCGAGACGTGAGGACGTATTTTTAGAGAATTGAACAAGCGGCGAGGGAGAAAAGACGTGATTTTGAAGAAAGTTGAATTTTGGAAATGGTTTTTAATAATTTACTTGTTAAGTTGGGAATTATTAAATGTTGATTGATGATTCATGAAGTGTATGAAGTGATAAGAAGATTTATAAAAGTTTCGATTAATATTTTGAACGATATTTGAAAAATTTGGTGACCGCTGACAAATCTCATATGGTTACTTTTTTTGATGGTTATGTTTTTGGATTAGAAAATTGTTGAAGATTATCATTTTATGGACTTACCTGGGTATTTTATCCAACAAGACGAAGAAAATCAATTCATCATTCATCCTGTCTGGAGTTTTCCATGGTATGGAAATTGGATCCAATCGTATAATCGCTTCCACGCTGGCTTGTTTCAATACACATCGTTGGGACACGACCATATAAACTTCGGTAAGCCAAATTTGTGTCGACAAACTGTATTAAAATCTAACGGTAGAACAAATAAAGTTCGCGCGTGAATTTAAACACGGGGGGGTTTAAAAACTTTTTTTTGTATCATATTTGTACATTTAATTTGTTCCTATTTATAAAAAAAATCAGTCCTTTGTTTTTAATGATTATATTTGTTTAATAAATTACAATATTGTGTTTACAAATAATTACGTTTAATTTAATTTAACATCATACAGCAGTGAAGTCCAAAAATAAGCAGGTGTAAGATACAATAAGTTTATTTTTCTTGTTCTTTAAGATTACTTATTGAAGGTAACTTATATGAGTATTTTTTGACCAAATAGATGAACCCAATTTACGACCCCTAATAATGAGTTTTCATGCAAGCTAGTCGGAGCATAGTTAAATTAAGTGCCATTTTATTCCCCGCTATATAAGTTAATTTTTGAGTTATACAGTAGCAAAACATGGCAATACATATCAAATATATAAATAAAATGATAAAAAATATGGCAAAACCTTTCAGTACAATAAAATAAAATGGCCTATTTGAAAAGGTAAAATTAATTCTAATTTGCTTATATATCCTTATAATACGCTCATTTCTAAATACTGTACATTTATGATGACAAGTAATAATATAAAATATTAATAAATTGATGTCAATTTGTCTCGACAAAATCGCATATGCACCAAGTCTTTCGTCTGTGACTAAATAGCCGTTTTGCGTAATTACTATTTTTAAATTTATCATCCTGACAAAATAAACGATAATTGGAATAAAAAATAATTACCTAATTGCATGAAAGTACTTTATAATGTTATTTGCAAGAACGAATTATAGTCGAGCAAAATCATCCCATCGAGTTTTTCATGAAAAACTTTTTAATAAAATTTTCCGCAAGTTAAAATTAGGTAATCTTAGTTTGAAATTTATTTCCACTATAGTCGTAAGTCGACTTAATACAATCAATTTACATACAAATAATGTATTTTCTGTTTGTGATTTTCGTTTACAGGTAGGTACATGCGCCAATCATCTCTGCGTGATCTCTGGATTGGCTTATTGCCAAAAGGCAAAATATATTTAAACAAAGCGTATGTCGATCAAATTTCCAATTTTGTATTTCACATTATTTTCTTAAAGAATTGGGTTAGCGTTTCGACGTTTCATTCCATAATTGATAAAATGTTTATTTTTTTGACGCTTTGTCGTTTTACATGAACTCAATTTTTTGACCGTTAGAACAATTTTTAAATTTAAAATTAACCTTTAGCAATATGCTTTATCTTGATATCGACAAAAATTTTGCAATGAGATTTAAGAATGCGCAGTCTTGATAATTACAGCATTTTATGCATTGTTGCTGATTTTCTCACATTGACAAAACAAATTTTGAATTTGTCTTATCAACAAAATCGTAATATCGTGTTTTGTTAAACTCAAATACAATTATTGCTATCGGATTCGGTTTATCTAAGAGGTACAATTAGATGCGCTTTGATTACGTGACTACAGCTCACGAAAGTGTTCCTTTTTTTTATTATTGTTGCATGGCAAATATTGTAAACGGTACTTTCAGTTATTAATTTATATTATTTATTATTGTATATCAAGATAATACTTTTAATTTTGGTAATATATTAATAGTCAATGACTCTATTATATTGAAATAATTATTAATTTATCTACAGCTTGACAAGAATTAACGGTTATTAATTAAATTACCCAAATTGAAACTTATGGAATATGAACAAAGATATCTATTCAAGTTAAATATAATCGATACATTCCAATTAATTAGTCGACAAATATTCCGAGGATGTCCTGGAGTTTTGGAAAATTTTTATATTATAATCTCCATGAGAAATTTGTATTTTAAATTAAGGTACATCGTAGAGCTGTTTAGAACCATACGGTTTTGTAAATAATCAGTTTCTCCAATAATTAAGATAATCTTCAAATAATTTAAAAATTTAATGCGCTAAATGCCTTATTTACGTATGTATATCGTTTTTATGTAATGTTGGACAGAACTTAATTAACAACATAACTGTTTGAAAAACCACTATGAGACAGTGACATTTCTATAGCGTACACTGCAAAACATCTTAATTATTTACCGTACCGAAAATCAGTGAAGAATAAAAAAAATTACATTGTATAAAGTCTAAAACTTAATTTTGAAAATGCATGCACGCGATCCGATTAGCGTAAAAATATTTGAATTTTTACATAATCAATATTACTGTTATATGATTAATTTAAAATAAAAAAGTGCAAATGCTGTTTCATTTAATTAACAACAAAATTGGAATAATTTTAGTATGTTAGTTGTAGTTATCGGCTATAGTAGTTTTCTATTTTAATAAGCTAAACCGTTGTAATTGATTTTGTTATTAAGACGATTGAATCGTGTAAAGTTCGTTAGTTAAAATTTGGAATTCGCGAATAATTTAACGACTTTTTAAGTGTTCTTAAATACTTTCAACATGCATGATGTATTATAATTATATTACTTGATGATGGGTTGCATGCTGATACTGATTTGGAGATTTAAAATGTAATTCTTTTATGTTTTACAAAAAATAAAAAAAACAGTAACGCTCAATCATAATTAATTAAAAATAAACAATTTAAGTTGTTGTAATTACGTTACAAGCGAGGTAATTTCAGAGAATGCAGTAAATATAAAACAGTGTAAAAATTTAAATTTTTATCAAAAAAAGTGTTCGAACTTGAAATATTAATAATTTAAGTTGATTTTCAAAATTTCTTTCGTCATAAGAAAATAGTATTTTACGACCCTAAACTAACTTTCTGAATTTCATTCCGTTCTTTTACTGTCTGCGAATTCTTTAAACTTCGTAGCATTGTCTCAAGCATTATTATTTAAATGTTGGAGTAACAACAGTTAATTGCTTCTTAATGTAAAAATCTTATCACGTTTCACAATCAATTTGTAGAAAAATGTAATTTAAGTTGATGAATACTAAAGTAATATCAATCGTGAGAATTCCTGAATAATTATTCCAAATGTGTCCACGATAAAATCAAGTAATCCATACTAACTGTTGTCAATCACTGAGTTGTATTATTGGAATTCTTAAAATACATTCGTAAATTAATTACTGTAAATCAGAGCAAGTCCTTACTACTAAATGGAATTTTAAAATTTTCAAGTCATTTGGAATGAAATTATTGCTAACAACTATCGCTATAGTTCTTTTTATATAAACAGAGCTTGTGGTGATTGACCGATCCATATTGTTCTATAGCAATAAACCACAAACCGTTGTGCTGTATATCATACATACACGCATAACCGAGCATAATTATAGAATTTTGATATTTTATTTTATTGAAGTGTAATAAAATTAAAGATCATTACATCCATAAATAGTTGTTTATGTAATCCATTCCGCGTAATTTCGAAAATTAGCCTTCTTCGTGTATAGAAGCTGTATTTAAAAAGTGAAATAAATTATCAGTTTTATTGTTGTTTTCAAAGTTTTGATGTACAATTAAATTTTTTAAGTCTTGTACAGACCTGTGAACGGAATGCTGAACCGAACGCCGAAGCGCACAAAGTGGTGCAAAATAATAGTGACCGGATGAGGCCTGTAACCGCTCCACGATCCGTCGAAAATCAGTAATCCGGAAAAACCATCAAAGAGTGCTGTAACATGTGTGAACGGTTTCAGCAGGCATAATAATAATTATAGATATTGCAAATATGGGTTGTCGTCAGTTGAGAGCCAATTGAAAACTGACGGAGTGTTTGCAACCATCTGCCGATGATTACTGAAAATATCGCAGTTCGGTTCGGCGATAGGCTCCCTGCGGTTTGCTAGTCTGTACGAGGCTTTAGGAACTGAAATACACAGAAAAGTTTTATTACTCAAGTCCCAACTTGACTGACCACTCTTAACATTTGGATTTTTATGTTTTATTGCCAGAGTAAAATTAAAATTTCGACTATAAAATAAATTTTAAATGTATATTAATTTAATAATAATGTAAGACAGAATTTGGATTTTAGATTTTATTTGGCATTTTTGAAATACGTCAAATAAACATGCATGCCCTGCAGTTTAACAAAGTACAAAATAGAGTTGCTTGTAGTAAATTCACGATAGTTTTTGTAATAATAAACAAAAATAAAAAGAACATTACGTAAAACATGGCATTTGGAATATTCTGTTATTTCTGTTATAAAAAGCAATATGCTAGTTTTATTTATTTAAAATACGAGCATCTACGATGTCCTGTGAGCGATTTTAATAAAACACGGTTTAGGTTTATGTAGGGTAAAGGGAGTATAGTTGGACCAGCCGGAGAGATGGACCACTTGTAATATCTCGCAAACTGTCGCGATAATTATTGCTTTTTTCGGATGTATATAATATGTAGTTGCATCTGTTGAACGTGATATATGCAAGTAATATGTAATTAAAGTGTTGATTTTTGAAATAACGCAAAAAATTGATTTGAGTAACTGGAAAAGTTTTTTAGATGTATTTTCTTTGTTGAGTTTTTGTGTATTCAGGTAAGTTTAACTTGGGGATTTAGGTGTGATATAATTATGTATGTATATTAGTGTAAATATAACCCAAAACTAATAAGTTATCACATACGGCTACGTGGATATTTCCTGGTCTGTCTATCCTCTCGTTTGAGGAGAGATGGACCAGCAATGTGCAGGAGAGATGGACCTATGATTTTTGTTATAGAAAAATGCCTACAGTACGAAAGGCGGAGAATATTTCTGTTGCTAGAGCTATGGGAATGTCAAGGGATGCTGTAAATAAATATTTTAAAGATCTTGAAACAGTTTTCACTGGGAATGCCCTTTTAAATAAACCAAGGAACATTTTTAACACCGATAAAGCAGGAATGCAATTGAATCCTCACACTCTAGTCCCTCTAGAATGCAGCAACTATGCCAGACTAAAAAAAGACTCAATGCAGGAAAAGATATAACATCAGGAATAGCACTTGATGATAATGCACCTGTATCTGTGATAACACTAGCTATTAAAATGCGTCAATTTGGCCGGCGTTATAACTTCACCGGAAAACATACGAAAGAGGAAAGAAATATATGCAAGGAAGAAGAATCAGAAAGCAAAGAATAAATACAAACGCGACAAATCTTCTTCTTCAAACTCGTCTAAAGTAGTTTTGAAAGATTCTTCCAGCAATGACGAGAACAATTTGAGTGATGTGGAAAATGAATGCGTTGGCTGCAACGAAAATTACCGCTTTACCAAAAAAAATATGACTGGATCAAGTGTATATTGTGTTCCCGATGGTTGCATGAAGGTTGTGCCTCTTATACCAACGTTTGCCAAATTTGCGGTCCTAACGTAACAAAGAAAAATGCGAAAATACTGTAGGTCCATCTCTCCTACCACACGTGGTCCATCTCTCCTATGCTGGGTAGGAGAGATGGACCAATTTAACTATTCAGATTTTTAATTTTAATAATTTTACGGCATTATTTTTGCTTTATTAAAGTTTACCAAAAGGACAAACAATGTTTAATGTATGTACTGTATTAAAAACATGTATTTATTTTAATCAATAAAGAAGTTATTAACTGCTTTTTGAAAGGTGGTCCAATTATCCTCCCTTTACCCTATATGATCAAAAATTGAAACTATATTGGTTTGCATTTTGCTATTTGGATAGTTTTCAAAATGATATATAAAGGTCATTTCAACATGGACTTTTTTTTAAATTTTATATAAAACAATCGTTTTGGATGAAGGTTCTTTCCTGTATTTCTTTATTGGCAAGTCTATACGATTTATGAACAAAAAATTATATCAGACAAATGTCCACCAATACCATCTATACAGACGTCGATCCTTTGTTAAAATTTTCGATTACATTTTTGCATATTTGCTAATTACGCGTCGGATGTTAGTTTTCAAGGCTTCAGTTGGATTGTGGATTATCGGCATAGACTTGATCTTTCATATACCCCCACAAGAAATAATATAACGGCGTTAAATCATACGATCTAGGCAGTCAATTTACTGCACAATTATGCAAAACAATTCGAACGGAAAATTTTGTTCGCAATGAATTTAAAATAAATTTAGTGGCTGTTTGGCATGTGGCGCCGTCCTGTTAAAACCACATATCACTCACATACATAATTATTATCAATAACAACCCAACAAAATTTATCAGCATGTCTCGATAACGTAATCCATTGACAGTAACAGCGTTTCCAGCCTTATGTTAAAAAAAATACGGTCCAATCATTACTCCAAACCAAAAAGCGCACCAAACGTGAATGTAAAGGCTTTACAACATTCACTATTGAAGGATTTTTTGAATCCCAAATGCGGCAGATTTACTTATTAACGTAACCATTCGAATAAAAATGAGCCTCATCTGAAAACATGATTTTTCAGAAAAAACCAACACCTCGCTCAATAATGAAATTAGTGAAAACAGCTGGTTTTCATTCTTGCACTAATACCGCCATGTGATTATTGTATGTAATAGCACAAGGGTTAGGAAAATACTCAAAAAATATCTTTTTTTGAGTATACAAAAAATATCTTTGAGTATTTTCCGAACCCGCGTTGCTGTTTGAATGATAATTCCATGAAGAAACGCCCCAACTTAAAAACACAACATCACATACGAAAATCGACATTTCAAACGCCATTTTCAATGTCGAAAATGGTAAAACAAAAATCAACATTTATTACACCATTTTCAATGTTGTAAAATATCGACATTTGTAACACTATTAGCAATGTTAAAAATGGTGAAAAAAATTACTATTTCTTGTAATGTCATGTTGCGATTATTGGCTGCAATTTACGCTCGAAAAATACTCTGACATTCATCTCGTACAGGAATTTGCGTTTGCTGGTGCATTCATTGCCAAAACTGTGCTCGACAAATCTTCGTTTAGTTAAGCACGTTGCTCAGGCCTATATAATTGTTTAAAATATGGCCTCGAGCAACAAGCATCAATAAGAAGAACACAGTGAACATAATTTATTATTCAAAATCAAAAAAACAATAATATACATAATATACCAATATATAGAAACAATAAAACAGTTCCAACATTGCGGCAGTCGTAGAAAGCGTACGCCTTAACATTAGATCATGTTTAAATAAGACAAAATAATTTTCATGCATCAAATTACATTTTGCCATTTCTTAAGGATTTCTGAGTAACATTTACTGAGGATTAATTACAAAAAAATTGAACATGTGGAGCAAACAATCCCACTGAAATTATACAAAAATTAGCTATTAGCAGTAAAAATATAGCCTCGACCATATAGAGCTTACTCCTCAATATTAAAAATATTGATGTTACGATAACTTACCTAGGTCCAATTGAAACTTCAGCAAGGGTGCACGAGCGAGTCCATATAACAAGAAAAACAAGTAAAGTGTCACAAAATGCAAAATGAAGAGCACAAAGAAACTTACTTACGTTAAGCGCTACATCGGATGCGAGTGCGTTCGCCACGTATGAATTCTTTTACGGCCCCCAACAAATATCCGATATTGACCTAGGGTTTCAATATAACTGGATATTGACCTAGGGCTTATTGTATTTGCGGGTATTATTCGAAGGTGCATGAGTTGTATCCGTATAATGTACAATCTAAAATAGCGCACGCTGATTGGTCGAAACGACCATAATATGACCCTGAGTGGAATTATCGTGGATATGCCTAATTGCTGAGAACACCATGGAATTGATAAATTTTGATCTTCCTCAACAATTTCACTTACAACATCAATATTTTCAGCTGAACGACCCGGACGAACACTTGGTGTTCTTGGTATGTTATTTATCGAACTAGTAGACTCAAATTTAACCATCAAATTTTTTATTTGGTGAAATCTCAGAAGGACGTTTATAACGACCGAAAATATCCTAAATTTTATGATATGTAATTTTCACAGATCTACCATTTTCGTAGTGGATTTTAATTAATTTGATCCGATTTTCGATTGAAATTGAAGACATTATAGTAATAACTTGTAGACCTTTGACATGCGTCAAAAACCACAAGAACAAAACTGTCACCACATCCAAAATTACCTCTATTGAAGAACAAAGTCCCTGTTGAAAAGCTCTATATAATACTCGTAATAACTTACATTGCATTATTGACGTAAATCGATAATAATGTTATTTTATAGCAGCTTATAATAGACTGAATTTATATACTATATGCTTTCACCTATATAATATGTATAACATAAACTAAGTTCTGCAATAGAATTTGCTTGAAAAGGTCGTCTGTTTTATAATATAAGTAGGTAGGTACTAATTATTTCAGGAACATACTTTTATTAAAAAAAATTCTGTCAATTTTTAAAAATTTATTTTGTCGTACTTGATTTAATGCATTGCTTTGCACATATTAATTCTGCGGCATTAAAGCAAAACATTGTTAAAAAATTCAGTTAACATGTTCTTAACATGTTCTACCCTTTGTGCTTCACGAATACCACCAATCAGATCACGATTGGAAACTTACCGCCCAGACGCTCGGTAAAGATATGATGTTCGTCGTTCATCATTGTCACCACAGTCGCTAAAAGAACAATTTGCATAGGCAAATGCGGAAAATTTTGTAATTAAAACACTAGAAAAGTAACAACAATTAATTGCGTTTAATATTATTTATATAATTACATAAAAAATAATATTTATGTCTATATATTTGCTTAGGCCGGGCCTAACTTGCCAGTTCGTTAAAACCGCTACTGGAGAAGAGGTAATAAAGTAGAATAATGGCTAGAAACAGAGCATTGTACAGTATCAAGAAGTTAATTAATTATGAATAAACATACCAAAAAAAACCAAGATAAAAATATATAAAACCGGAATAAAGCCCGTATTAACTTATGGAACAGAGATAATGTGTATGGTGAAGAAAGAAGAAGAGATACAATTTGTTTTTGAAGGATAGAATAATGAGGATGATCTTGGGGTTGGTAAAAATTAATGAAGAGCAATACAGAAGAAGACCAAACGACGAAGTAAAACTGGAACTGGAAGAAAGAAGCGTTGTGGAATACATTAATGTTATGAGATTGGGTTGGTTTGGTCACGTGATAAGAGCGTAAGAGAATACAACAATCAAATATGCAATAAAATGGAGGCCAAATGTGAAGAGTCCGAGTGGAAGACCAGCAATGAAATGGCAAGACAAAGTAATCAATGACTTAAGAATTGTGAAGGTCAATGATGTGAAAACGAAAGCTCTTGATAGACAACGTAGGAGAAGGGTCTTGGAAGAGGTGAAGACACACAAAGGATTGTAAGGAGTGTAATGAGCAACAAATAGAAGTAAAATAGGGACTAAATAATCCACCTTAGCAAATGAATTGAAAAGCATCAATGATGTGGCGATCTTCCTTCAAGGAATGGAGTGTGATGATAATGATAATGATGATATCCGTTTAGGATTACCAATGAACGTCGGGAAATTTCTCAAAAATTGAAGGTGCGCTGTTGCAGCCATCTTTTTCGATTTTTTGCATCTAGTTCGTAAAATAAGGATTTTATTGAGATTAAGTTTTTTCATATGTAATTGTAATAAATTAAAATTCGTCTGTTTTTCTCTCCAAAGTCCTTTTTAATTAAATTTTGAGATGCGTTTCGAGAATTTACAATATCCCCATCACCGGTCGATGATTGAGCCAAAAGAGGCTGCAAATATAGAAATCAGTCAATGTGAACATCAAGAAATAACATTTTTTACTTACAAAAAAATCGTCAAACATTGAAATAACAAGGTAAATTGTACAGCCTCCGCTATTATCGACTGTGGAGAAGAAGGCGAATTTTTATTTTTAATTTATTACATTACTCAAAAAAAATTGGGAAAATGTATTTTGATATAATTTGGAATGGCGTGTGGTTATACAGTCAAATACAGGGTTTTAAAGCAGGTACACTACCATTTTTTATGTTTTTCTATACGAAGCAACACGGACAGCATGTATTTCTAAATAAATACAAATTTAACTGTTTTACAAAATCAGTCACCAACATTAAGTTCTGAGTTCAATATTAATTGACTGCTACCAACAAAAGAACCTACTGATCAACATTCATTTCGAGTTCAAAAATGATATAGGAAAATGAATTTCCTTCTGAACTTTGGAGCTGGAAACGTGTAACAAAATCTTTCCTTATTGCTCTAATGAGAAGTCAGCTCGGAAAAGATTAAGTCCACGCAGAAGGATAAAACCATCTACTTTAATTTGCGTGGGGCCCTGGTGTTAGGTTTTAAACTAGCTCGTTATAGCCTGGAAGCGAGAGTCGTGGATCGTGTGAAAGAAACACCCCGGAGAGATCAAGGAAACAGCTTTGCTAACACAACACAATTAAAATTAACAATAAGAAGTTCATTGTCAGAAGGCAAAGATATACGCGATGTCGGATGTAGAAGGTGTTAGCCGACCAAAACAAGCACAGTCGCAACGACATTGCCACCGAAAATCACTCCCAAACATAAACCAAGGGCACATTCGAATGGTTATATAAAAATCCCACGATAAAGTGGAACCATATCGAATCCCCAATGATAAAAAAAAAGACAGTAATCTCGGTGAAATGCCGCACCCTGTATATGGGTCGAACATCGCAGCCTTTCATAAAAAAGAACATAAAAACAAAAATAAACACACAAAAAAATGTTCAACATAGAATTTCAAATATGAAATTCGAACCCATGTCAAACGCTTAGGAATTTCAAAGTCTTTGCATTTGACCAACGCCGGTTGATATTTCCTAGTGAAATTTAAATGCACAAATAAAACTCAATTAACAATACATAATTAAATATTATTATTAATTAAAATAATTATCAAAAAGTAAAGTTTAGCATTGGCATTAAAATTCACGTCTTCGAACGTGTGAGATTAGATAGAATATCTCATCGTGCATACAACGAAAAATACGGCGTATCAACTATCTCGGCCAACATTCGTACAAAAAAATATGCAAGACAATGAAACCCTTTGTAATAAACATATCACATAAAAAAATAAGACAGTCAAGGGTTAGTTAAAACGTAATCGAACACCAGATGTACGGCGGAAAATTTAGCCAAGTCGAGTAATGCATTTCCCTGTGAAGCAATCAGTTCAAATTATAAAAACTTACCGAACTGAGTAAAAAAATATCCTTCCAGAAAATATGGACAAGGTGGTCCGACAAAAAGATAACGACCTGGAATACATCCACAATTCAGCTACCACGAACGTAAAAAATCCCCATAGTAATGGGTTGGAGCGCAAACCATCCAAAACAATTCATGATGCTGAAAGGGACCCATCACAAAATCGCTACCATATTTTGTCAAAATTGGAACCAAAAATTGTTATCACTTCACAGTAAAACACAAAACCGACCGCTCGTACGAGCGCTAACCCAAGAAGTCCTTATCGTTGCATGCGCGAGTTTTAATCTCTGTCAAATACGTTCGCTATACAGAGTGCTACGAAATATGTCGCTAGATGTAAAAGTTGAATTTAATAAATTCAACGTTGTTGCGAAAAAGAGAAAATTTTTCGTAACACACCCCCGAAGTAAGATATCTGACCGGAGGTCAAGATAAAAAAATCAAAAAATTATTAGAGAAACGAAGTTGACAACGAACTGTAAATTGACGGAAAAAAACTTATTTATTTACTGTAGTGTGGAGGTAGTTTGTAGCAGTACTTGGTAGGAAAGAAATATTAAGCGTTGCTAATAAAAAAATGAGCTTAAAATATTTCAAAAAAAAAAAATAAAAAAATCAAAATCTCTAAAAGATTGAGATAAAAAAATAATAATAATAATTGTATGGTTCTTCACACATGGGACTAAATGTCGCCTTAAATCCGCAGAAGCGAAAACCAAATTGGTAGAGCTAATGATAGCTACTGAAAACCATAATAATAGATGATTTTGTCTCAGATAAAAATCAATGAGTACAAAATGGGCAGCCCGCATTGGACCTGCACCGAAAAAACTGTGGGCAGCCCGCATTGGACCTGCACCGAAAAAACTGAACAGCTAGGAAAAAAAAACATCTAGACTGTCGATAAGGAATGGCTCGCATCGGACCCATTCGAGAATAGTCGAACAAAAATATCTTCGAACTAATTCTTCTCTTCCAGTATGAGACAGTCATGATTCTCAACACATAGGAAGGGTAATTTGTCAAAACGACAAAATAATTAATAATTTGATCAAGAAACTTGACCAACAGATCGTCCTACCAAGACTTTAACAAATTTCCTCTAACCGTTGGAATAAATTCCGATGAAATAATTAATAGCTTGATGTTATGCTATAATTATGACGGATTTTATGTGAATATGTGATCTCAGATGTAATTAGACCAATAGCGAGTGCATTACCCAACCTCCTGTTAGGTAATGTTATGTAGGATTCAAGATGTTATCGAACCCACAGTGACAAACATTACCCAGCCTCCACCCTTAGTGTAATGTATGATTCAAGATGTTATTGAACCAATCAGTGACAAACATTACCCAGCCTCCACCCTTAGTGTAATGTATGGTTCAAGCTGTTATGGAACCAATATGTGTACAAACAATTACTCCATCCAACCACCCTTATGTAATGTATGATTCAGGATGTTATTGAACCAATTAGGATACAAACAATTACTCCAACCAACCACCCTTATGTAATGTAGATCCACGGCAAGCTAAAGGGTTTTCACCCCCAGTAGCTTGTGGAAAACCAAAAAATAAAATTCGCTGCACATAGCAACGAACAGTACACATATCAAGGTAAATAAATTTACACATAACACTTTACCAATAAAATAACAATAAAAATTTTAATTTAAATCGAAGGTATAAAATAATTATAAAAAATATTTTTCATAACCCTTCAAACACTCGGCATCAAGGAATTTACACAATCACCAAAAAAATATACGTTGAAACAATCCAATTACGGTGCGCGACTTAAACAACAACAGTCGTAATAGCAACCAAGGATCAACAAACGCAGTTGGCTGCAAAAAAATAATTCCGCCGGTATAAACAAAAATGTTTCATTCAAAAAAACATGATAATAAAATTGACAACAAAACAAAATTGCCAATAAAATAAAGCAAAAGCTGTTCCTGATATTATCTCCGGGCATTCACCAAAAATACAGATGGAAATGAAGCAAACAGAAGCAAATACAGAAGCCCCACGTTGGGCGCCAGTGTAACAAAATCTTTCCTTATTGCTCTAATGAGAAGTCAGCTCGGAAAAGATTAAGTCCACGCAGAAGGATAAAACCATCTACTTTAATTTGCGTGGGGCCCTGGTGTTAGGTTTTAAACTAGCTCGTTATAGCCTGGAAGCGAGAGTCGTGGATCGTGTGAAAGAAACACCCCGGAGAGATCAAGGAAACAGCTTTGCTAACACAACACAATTAAAATTAACAATAAGAAGTTCATTGTCAGAAGGCAAAGATATACGCGATGTCGGATGTAGAAGGTGTTAGCCGACCAAAACAAGCACAGTCGCAACGACATTGCCACCGAAAATCACTCCCAAACATAAACCAAGGGCACATTCGAATGGTTATATAAAAATCCCACGATAAAGTGGAACCATATCGAATCCCCAATGATAAAAAAAAAGACAGTAATCTCGGTGAAATGCCGCACCCTGTATATGGGTCGAACATCGCAGCCTTTCATAAAAAAGAACATAAAAACAAAAATAAACACACAAAAAAATGTTCAACATAGAATTTCAAATATGAAATTCGAACCCATGTCAAACGCTTAGGAATTTCAAAGTCTTTGCATTTGACCAACGCCGGTTGATATTTCCTAGTGAAATTTAAATGCACAAATAAAACTCAATTAACAATACATAATTAAATATTATTATTAATTAAAATAATTATCAAAAAGTAAAGTTTAGCATTGGCATTAAAATTCACGTCTTCGAACGTGTGAGATTAGATAGAATATCTCATCGTGCATACAACGAAAAATACGGCGTATCAACTATCTCGGCCAACATTCGTACAAAAAAATATGCAAGACAATGAAACCCTTTGTAATAAACATATCACATAAAAAAATAAGACAGTCAAGGGTTAGTTAAAACGTAATCGAACACCAGATGTACGGCGGAAAATTTAGCCAAGTCGAGTAATGCATTTCCCTGTGAAGCAATCAGTTCAAATTATAAAAACTTACCGAACTGAGTAAAAAAATATCCTTCCAGAAAATATGGACAAGGTGGTCCGACAAAAAGATAACGACCTGGAATACATCCACAATTCAGCTACCACGAACGTAAAAAATCCCCATAGTAATGGGTTGGAGCGCAAACCATCCAAAACAATTCATGATGCTGAAAGGGACCCATCACAAAATCGCTACCATATTTTGTCAAAATTGGAACCAAAAATTGTTATCACTTCACAGTAAAACACAAAACCGACCGCTCGTACGAGCGCTAACCCAAGAAGTCCTTATCGTTGCATGCGCGAGTTTTAATCTCTGTCAAATACGTTCGCTATACAGAGTGCTACGAAATATGTCGCTAGATGTAAAAGTTGAATTTAATAAATTCAACGTTGTTGCGAAAAAGAGAAAATTTTTCGTAACAAACGTACAAATAAATTTCGTTAAGTTGCGTTTGAGCTTAGTTGTTCCTTCGTTTTGAATTATTCCAAGTCCACCAGAACGCTCCAAATTCCTAACTAATCAAACCGTTCCAAATAATTAATTTTTAGTAAATTTCTATCTACTTACTTTTTATTTATCTATACATATTATATAGTTCTTACTGTATAAACACTTGAACATTGTCCTTTGTAAATTCTAACTTTTTGACTTCTATATTGTTGCAAAATAAAAAGAAGGGAAACGCGACGAAATGTGAGAACTATCGTGGAATTACCATACTGAATGTTACGTTCAAGGTGTCATCCTCGCTGATAAACAAAGAGTTAAAAGAATATACGAAGGAAACAATAGGAGAATATCAGTGTCGTTTCCAGGAGGAGAGGTCGACAGTAGATGCGATATTCGTGTAAAATAGATAAAACATTCGAGAACATAACATTAATATTGCGATATCGAGATACCACGTCAATGGAAGTACGTTATTTAAGATTCGGGAAAATTTTGTTATTAATAAAGCATGTGACTTATCAAAGTAATCAGAAAAACTTCGTCCGATACCAAGAAATTTAGTTCAAAGTCAAATGATTCGTAAAAAAGGACAAAAAGCAGGTTTGAATAAAATAAATTTAAAAATGTAACTTTTAATAATTGTCTTTGTTGAAAAATGTTTATTTATAGTAAATGAAAGATTGTTAGTAATAGGAAAGGTATTTCAAAAGTTAGAATTTTGTTAATGAATTGATTAATGTAAAAATTTATGTTAGCGTTAAATTTAAATAAGTTTTTAAAATCATTACGTGAGTTCGACGTGTCACAAGTTAATGAACTGTGAATGGAAATTTCATGTCCAGCGTCTTTATTTATTCAGCCGCGAGGCGCTTGGGAGGAGGTCGGTCCAATCTGAAAATATAAAAAAATTTTACTTATAAAATTTCAACGGGTCACAATTGGCTTAATACAGACCTGTAACCTGAAAATTTCAATAATATTGATTTTCCAATCAACCAATACGAATGCGATTACTCAAACATCGAGATTGCCATGAATTTCGAGAAAAAATTAAAAAAACAATCGAAGAGGTCCTTGTGTTAGATTTCACACGTAAATGGTGGCGAATTTTAATCGTCCTAATAAAAATTAATTTTATAGTGAAAATAATTGGTGAAAGTATAAAATACGAGTGTAAAAATCAGCAAAATAATTACTTACCTACGTAAAACTAAAAATAAGTTGAAAAACGTAAAGGATTGAGAATATTTCTGAAGAATTAATAATCGACACAAAACGAGGTCAACAAACTGCAACTGGGAACCTTTCATGGTAATAAACCCATCGAGTGTATTTTGGTGCGCAATTGTACCATCTCCAGTTCAAGTAACGAAAAGATTCCTGGATTTTACTAAGGTAACGTGCACATTCAAGTACAATTTTAAAATAACTAAGTGAAATTTTCGGACCCCATACGACACGTATTTTCTTTATTTAACGTTCAGAATTTTGATAATTAGATTTAATAAGAGAACTTTTTAATATAACAAAACCTTTATTTACATTTGTGTGCTAAATAAAACATTATTATTTTTGTAACGAAGGATATTTATTTTGACCTGTTCCGCGCCATAAATTTATTTACAGTATTGGTCACGGAACGAACTCACCCTGTACAAGGTAAGACACATGCACTACGAACCAGCTAAGCCGAGGCATATTATTTCCATTTATTTGTATTTACTAAATTTCACATACATTTCCATTGACGGGGTACATTTCTGTACACTCGTACAAACATCAATAATACAACGTGTAACCACATTAGCGAGGGTTACTCACAGCACTTTTGGCTAGCCCAGCGTAAGGCTACGACCACATAGCAATATGTACATGGTTTTTATCGATTTCAAACAAGCATTCGACAAAGTAAACAGAAATGAGTTAGTAAAGGTTAGTAAATAAAAATACCATGTAAATTAATTAGTTTAACAAGTATGACAACTAGAAGACACAAGAGCCTGCGTCAGTACGGCAAACGGAGAATCAAAAGACTTTGTAAGAAATACTGGAGTGAGACGAGGAGACGCGATGTCATCAACCATGTTTAATGTAATACTGGAAACAATAATCAGAAAGGTAAAGATTAACGGCACAATAATTAACAAAGAAATGCAAGTGGCGGCATATGCAGTTGACGTGTTGATAATACCAAGAAATTGGTAGAAACTGTTAGGAATATAAAAAATGTGGCAAAACCAAAGATATTAAAAATTAAGTAACATAATATATGAAGTATCAGAGAAGAGAAATAGAGAAAACACCGAACTGAAGGTTGATAATGAGACTTATGAGGAGGTTCATGATTTGATTTATCTGGGAATCCAAGTAAACAACAGAAATAGAAGAGAAAACGAGATGATGAGAAAACTACGATACAACAAGAAAACAGAGCATATTACACGAACAGACAACTGCTAAAGGATGGAAGCTTATCGAGAACAATCAAGATAAATATTTACAAGGCACTAATTAGACTGGTAATAACCTATACGACGGACACAATAATGTGTTTCAGCAAGGCAGAAGCGGATTAGATGAGCGTGTTTGAAAATCAAATTCTGAGAAAACTATTAGGTCCAGTGCAAAGTGATGCCCAGGAAAGCAGATCAATGATGAACATCGAAATACTGAGAGCATTGAACAATGAAGACAATCAAATCATGTCGAATATAATGGCTTAGTTGTGTGCTGAGGCGAAATGCTCGAGCGATGGCAATAAGAATAGTTGAGTGGAAACCAACAGAGAACCATACAAGCAGAAGACTCAACTTGAGATGGTACGACCAAGTAAGATAGGATTTGAAGAGAATCTGAGAATGGGAATCAATAATTAGAAATTATCCGATATGTTGACTATGAATCCTAAATGTTGACAACAAACTAAAAAGATCCACAAAAACATAATTATTCTGCTCCTATCACACCACACAAAAAATAAATCAAAATTGACTGTATTAAAATAAAAATAAAAAGGGGTGACTGAAATTTTTTTCTAAATGGACAAAAAAATCATCAAATCCGTTATATCATTAAGGTCCCAAATTATTACCTTGAGGCACATGGCACATCCGATGACACGTCGATGGTTGCAAAACGAACTCCTCCAACAACAACACCCTTCCAATAAGATAGGATTTCAACCACCGAAAACCAACAACTCGTCGATGGTTGCAAAAAGAATTCCGCCAACAACACAATGGGTCCTTCCAATAAAATAGGATTCCAACCAACTTTCCAGGGAAGTTTCATTTTATTGCTTTTAGTTTTGTCCCAATAAAAGAACTTTACGTAAGTCGATATTTTGCAACAATTAAAAATGAGGTTATAAAGTTAAAGCAGTCGGTAAATTCTAAAAATTCCATTGTCGGAAATTACACAATGGCTCAAAAGAATAATTTATCTGCAAATTATAACAGGAAGCATCTACTAAATAATGAATAAATTAGGAAAAACCATTAGATTCAGTTTTTTTAACATATAAACGGAAAATTAAACAAAAATGTAATTTGCTTCAGGACACATAGCAATAAAAATTTATTACATTAAAAGTGTTTTTAACGTATCCATGTTGGCATTTGGCGCATTACCGTCTAGGTAACTGCAATGATATTTAAAATTCATTATCTAAAAATGCCCATTTTGTAAGTTGAGTGAACTGACGAAATTAAACAAATCTGAAATTTAAATATTGTATTCTACATTAAATAAATTCGGTTTTAAAATGTCCTACGACTTTGTCCAATTCCTAATCTCCATTCTTCTCTGTAGTTACATATTTTGTCCGTTAGACTTCTCTCGTTCATGCTTCCGCACGCTTTCCACCCAGTTTTCTTTGGTCTACCCATATTTCTCTTCTCTCAATGGGTCCATCTCAGTATATTCTTTGGGAGTCTTCTCTAGTCCATTCTCTGACCCATACCATTTAAATTGTTTTCTTTCTATCGTTTGTATAACCGTTTCCTTAATTTAATATTATGTACAAGGTAACCGATGGTCATGGCCTAAATGTAAGCGAGATCAACTGCTAATCCAAGGTTCCCCAGTTCGATTCCGGGTATAGTCTAAAATTTCTTGACCGTCTCCGTGCTTCGGAAGGCAAGTGAAGTCCCCTGTGTTAATTATTTCTCATCATAGCAATAAAAAGTCGAGGTGCAGAAATATCGAAAAGCAAGCCTGGAAAGCTACCTAAGATATTAAAACCATATGAAAATAACTTTTTTTTTAGCTTTGCGCAGGGATGAGGAAATCTCGTACGAGACACCTACTCTATCTAGGTAGGTAGTGTCAGACTTCACTGACTAAAACCTCACCCCTAACCCCCGCTGCCGGGAATCTACCGCTAGGCATTACTTTCGTACAGCGGGGGGTGGCCGTTATGGCCTGCGCTGCGCCTTTCGCGTTTGGCGCATATCTCTTCTACCCTTTCGGGACTTTTGCTCTTTGTGGTTAAATTGAGTAAACCTCTGGGCATCGTGCACTCGCAGGTGTGCCGCGGGTCATGCGATGGAGTCCGATGATACGTGTGATCGATGGAGTCCGATGATCGCATGGCCCTGTTGGCTCCTTGCCACTCTGGGCCGCCTGCTCGGCTTTTATTCGCGTGTTGTTTTAGTCTTCGAGCTGGGCCGCTTGATTAGCTCGCTCGTTTTCTTCGTTTGTCTTCATAATGGAAGTGATGAGTGTCGTTATCATCTTCCATTTGGTTTCCTCCTGTAGTATTATGGCCGAGAAATTTTCTGGCGTCAGGTTCTCTCCCAGCTTCAGCCAGGCGGTCATCCACATCCTCTCCCACCTCCAACAGTGGAACAGGGTATGTTCTGCGGAGTCCTCTTCTTCGCAATAGCCGCACTGGGGGAGTCGCGTATTCCAAAGCGGTGGAGATATTTGTTGAAGCACCCGTGTCCGGTTAGGACTTGGGTGAGATGGAAATTTAACTCGCCGTGTTTTCTGTCGACCCAATCTTGATGTTAGGGATTAGTTGCAATAGTTGCATCGCATCGGTTGCGAAGTGGGTTAGTCTACAAATACACACTACAAATATTCGAAGAGATTTTTTATTACGTATGAATTCTTTTACGCCCCACTACAAATAGTCGATATTCTGGTAGGGTATTTGGAATATTTTTTATTTTCGGATATTATTCGACTGTGCATGCGTCGTACCCATTTAACTACAATGTAAAATAACGCACGCTGATTGGTCGAAACGCCAAAATTTGACCCTGAATGGAATTATCATTTTAATTCAAACAGTTTTTCGTTTACAATAACTTACGTACTATAAATATTCCTAAAGATTAAATCAATTTTATTATCACAAATAAACATTTTAATAGATAAAAGATTCGGTTCATGTTCGACCAAGAACACAGATTGTCAAATTTGTTATAATCCTGAGGGACAAGGCGAAGAACAAAATATCAGACGTACATAAATTTGTTTCACAATTTTCTAATATTTTTATCTCGATCAACATAAAGTAACGTCAAATTTTCATAAGAAAAGTTTATTCAATATCCTTATAATCTATTTAGTTAATTTCATATATTTAATTGTCATCCGAACGCAAAGGGCGTATACATATTTCATTAAAGTCAGCACATATTTTTTTATTTGACCACCAACGTGTGGGTATTTTACTATGAAGTTATTACACATTTTAATTTAGAGCCAACGTAAAAGGTTATATTATCTATAGGACGTAACATATTTAATTGACTTCAACAGTAGCATATTATTTAATTTGCGTCCCAACGTGTGCGGTGTTCGAGTGGAAGATCATCTGCAAGACATCACATATTTAATTGGAGTCCAACGTGGGACATTTTCTGTCAGAGGATATTACATATTTAATAAGAACCAACGTAAAAAGTTATTTTTGGCAGAGCATTGCAGTACTTATTAAAGGCAAATACTCTTTCTCATAAGTTTCTATTTTCCTAAACACAAAAAACACAAATTAAAAATTTTTTTGTTTCGAACCGGAAACGCTTTGGAATCCTAATCAAATGGAGAGTATCATAACTTTGGATTTTTATTAAAATTTTACCATTATGTCTTAATTGCGAATTATGTCTTTCTTCAACAAGGTTTATTATGTTTATTGTACATATATAATAATTATGTAACATAATAATTATTGTTCACCACAAATTTTATTGTTTTTGTTGTAAATTCCATCAATTTTTTACTGCGTATAATATGTGGTGTTATTTACAATCGCTATTTACTGCAAAAACTTCCTTCCTTTAATAACTCATACATTTTTGAGAAATTACTTTGAAAACAATCCAGAAATGTAGAACTTTTCAAAGCATATATCTGCGGTATTCGTTATAAGTGTGATCCTGAAGTCACGATCTACATATTGATCTGAATAAATTATACTAACTACTAAATCTTGAAATCGTAAGTTGCAATTTTCACAAAATGTTTAATTATTAAGTGCTCACTGTGTTTTGTACAATTTACTTCCGTAATTGTACAGCATCAATCTTGAAACCTCTCTAAGTGCAAGTATGAAACAAAAATGAGAAACAACAAAATTCCTGATTTCAAACTCACACTAGAACAAAACGTGAATGTAATATAGGTCTTTATTAATAAATTAAAAATAAAAATTCGTGTTTTTCTCCAAAGTCCTTTAACTTTGAAGAAGAAGACGAATTTTTATTTTCAAAAAGAGTCCAATTGGGTTAAATCGGCGTAATATTGTCCCATGAGTCAGCTGAAAAACATTGTCGATTATTTATGAAGTCCTAAATCAAATACCAAGGCTTTAATAATTATATTCTAGTTATAAGTTAATTTTACGCTTGCCGAAAGTGCTTCTGCTATCTATTGCTATAATGCCACTTCAAATTCAGTACAGCAGTGGCCTGGTGTGATTACTGGTTGAATTAGGTACAGCATGGAAATTCGGACACGGAATTTATCAGCTACGCCCTCTGGTTCTATATATTCATATAAATCTAACCAACTGACAGAACCTTAAGATTAAAAGAAAACAAACCTTGATAATGCAATTAATTTGCGTCACTTGATAAAACTTACATAATTGCGATAACATTTTTATCTGTTGTATGTTCGACTGTTCACAATAATTTTTAATGTAGTTTATAAACAATACGTGATATTTTTACAATGGCTCTAAAAAATGGTTTTACCATATTAAAACAACTACAAAAAGTATCAATTAATCAATGTAATGCTCTATCCCAATACTATGCAATTGATGATGCTATGTATGGATTAACAGAGGAACAAATGCAGGTAATTATTTGAACAAAAAATATATGATATGAGAATAAATTAAGGGAACTATGGCCTTAATACTTGACTTCAATTTATTTAAACCTTTGAACTAAAAATCTATTAAAAATTATAAAATTAAATTGGAATTTCTTTCCAAATGAAGATATACTCCAAGTTTAACATTTTGGTGCTACCTTCACCAATATAAAAGTAATATTTATGAATGTGGCAATTTTAAAATCATAAATATATGAACATTGGCAAAGTTAAGTAGAGACTAAACAATGGCAAAATTTGTTAATCAATATAGAACCTTTCTGTAAATGGGCGAATAGAACAAATTCCACTTGTGAATAAAGCAATGTATGCCGAAATTCTGGTTTAAATTAACAATTCTATTTTATACAACGGATCACTAGTAACAAATTATTATTTTAAATTGCGAAAAAGCATATTTAATTTAGCTCAAAAAGAATTGGCACCGAAAGCTAAAGAAATTGATCAAAAAAACAATTTTGATGACTTAAGAAGTTTTTGGAAACAACTGGGAAATTTTGGAGCTTTAGGAATGACCGTTAAAGGCGAATATGGCGGAAGTGATAGTGGATATTTAGATCACATAATACTCACGGAAGAAATTTCACGTGCATGTGCGGCTATAGGATTAAGTTATCTTGCTCATTCGAATTTATGTGTAAATCAAATTCATAGACATGGAAATGAAGAACAAAAGAAGAATTATCTACCCAAGGTAAAATTATATTTTAAATAAATTTAAATTATTTTAAATTGACCTTGCAGTTATGTTCTGGTCATCATATAGGTGCTTTAGCTATGTCCGAATCTGGTTCGGGTTCGGATGTAGTGTCGATGAAGTTGAAAGCAGAAAAAAGTGGTGATTATTATATTCTTAATGGTCATAAATTTTGGATTACAAATGGACCCGATGCGGATGTTCTAGTTGTAATTATTTAAGAAAATATTTAACAATATTGCTGTGTCCCAAGCTACCAGGTCGATGCAAATTACTGAATTTCTTACTTATATTAAAATTTCACATAAAATTTGACCTCATTAAAATATTACAGATAAGAAAGATAAACAAATTTCGCAATTTCTCAATATAATGAACAAGCAAGGATCTTTAAGTATTGGTAAATGATATGAAAAGCTGTAAAATAAATTCACAAAGGTTTTTGCCACCTCAAAATTTGATAATAAAGGATTGTTTAGGTCAAAAATGGTAAAATTACTGTGAATGTTATCACAAATGAACATAACCACAATTGTACTGTACAAAAATGGAATTTACTCCATGAATAACAATTATTGTGTGAAACCGATTATATAAAAATTTGTTAAATAATCTACTCTTTCTAATGGTCGTAATTTGCTACTATAAATCTCCAAAAGTGTAAATAAAGGTCATTTTCGCTTCAAGTTGATAACAAGCTTCATGATAAGAAAAAGGTGGAGAACCCAGCTAAACCTTGCCTACAAAAGTGCTACTGTATTCACGAGACGTCGGGGAACCACACAATTAATCAAGGCATCATAGATGGAAGCGCTCCTGTAAAAATAAAGACAATTGGTAATCATAAAATTCAAAAAGGTGACGAACTCGACTTACTGATAAGGAAATTTTGACGAATTTGAGGCACAGCGCAGCAAAATCAAACAGTCTATTTTTAACGCTTGAAATGAACGGATGTGCAGCTCCGTAGAATAAAAGTCTTATTTGAGCTCTTGAAATTACAAGACGTGTGTGGTTCCAGTGTGAACAATCAATTCGAAAACATCCACATGTCCAAGACTCCGATCATTTGTTATGAAGTTGACATTAAATAATACAAAGATGGCTATCGAGTCAATGAAGGCGTCTACAAACAGAATATAAATTAAATTAGAGTCACAATAAAAATCATGGATGCAAATAATGATAAAACAACCTACCAGCATTTAAATTAATCAATTATAAATGATTAACGATTCCTTTTCGTGTATCAACACCGTGAGAATCACAATAAGGCAGCAACAACAGAGCACCGCAATCAACCGTCATCAGCTGATTAGCATGGTTCGACAAGTGTGTGTTAGTGAGTTGGTGTACTGCGCAACTTTTATATAAGTAGGATGCACAAACAAATTTAAAGGTATTTGAAAGATTTTTATTAACTTTATGTATTATTATTATTGTAACTTTGTCCATGCAACAAGAAGAAATTTTGGACACATTTGATTTATTTGATATTAAACATTGTCGTTTTTCCCAGATAAAAATTTATCTGATTTGTGTGCGCATTGCGATCTAATTATTTTTGATAAATATAAAACTATTTTTCGATTCAAAACAATCTTTTATTCATCGATTCTAAATTAAATGACAGTAAGCATTTCAAAGTTTAAAGATCATCACCAACAAAGCAAATTAGTTTATCTTCCAATATCACAACATCGACAATTTTAATCTACAAAAATTTGAATTTCAATCAGCATCCCTTAATTGAGTTCATGAACCTACCACACCTTGAGTTGAATCTCCACGACTGAGCTATAAGAGGGACAAGGATCGTGAATTTCTTGAGAAATTGCAACCCCTGGAAACTTCATTTTTCAATTATTATAAATTTGCTTTTATTCAAAAAGCTGGCGCTCAACACAAACCCGGGGTGTGCAAATTTGATAGAAATTACACAGCAATATGTTGATTAATAATAATATTTGTGATTAGGTGTATGCAAAAACCAGTCAAGATTCAATTTCAGCATTTATAATAGAAAAAGGTTTTCCTGGATTTTCAACTTCGCCAAAATTAGATAAATTGGGTATGAGAGGTTCTAATACAGCTGAATTAGTATTCGATAATTGTAAAGTGCCAAACGAGAATTTGTTGGGTGTTGAAAATAAAGGAGTTTATGTACTAATGAGCGGTTTAGATTCTGAAAGGTTGATAATTGCTGCAGCAGCTTTAGGTATTATGCAAGCTTGTTGCGATGTGGCTTTTAATTATGCCCATGAAAGAAAACAATTTAATGCTAAAATTGGAACATTTCAAATGATTCAGGTTAGTAAATAGTAGGTATACCTAGTTCTGCATATTATAAACTTGGAAATTGATACCCCGTCCTATTTGTCAGAACTGATTAAAGTTTTTATAGAGTAAAATGGCTGACATGCATAACATGCTAACCGCTTCTAGAAGTTACCTTTATAATGTTGGAAGAGCATGCGATAGACAGTATGTAAATAGAAAAGATGCTGCTGGAGTATGCTTGTATATTTCTGAAGGAGCAACCAAGATGGCTTCTGATGCAATTCAAATTTTAGGTTAGTATAGAAATTGGACGCATCTGTTTAAGTGATAATAAATGAGATACTTATTGATTCTATTATATCAACCATCAAGAATCATTTGTTTAGTTAAAAACAGTCTCGGTTGTTGTATAAAATATGACTAACGTGCATAGCTCTGTCTTTTTAACTTTAATTTTTGTTACCTAGTGTAATTTGCCCAAACCAGAATCTCTCTGAAAGAATAATATAATTTTAGGTGGAAATGGATATATTAACGACTATCCCACCGGAAGATTATTTAGAGATGCAAAATTACACGAAATTGGAGGAGGAACAGCAGAAATTCGAAGACTTGTCGTTGGCAGAGCTTTAAATCAAGAATATTCTTAGATATTTGGAGTTAAAAACACAAATGAATAAATTTAAACATTTACTTTTGTTTTGCGGTTTTGAATATTCCTAAAAATATTTATGATGTATTTACTACAGAAAACAATTGTATTTATATCGAACAAAAACGCATATTGTTTAAAACCAAATATTTGAGAAAAGGTCCATTAGCAGAATTTGAACTGATATATTTTTCATGGCATGGGATTTTGAAAACCGCTTTACTTGTTGATCCCTACATTATTTGAAAAACTCTAGATTGCTTTATAAATTAGTCTGGAATATTACCGAAAATTGATGTAATTTTAAAAGTCAAACGTTAGAAATTACTTGTTTTCCTGAAAATAAAAATACCGGGGGTTGACCACTCTGCAATTTTGGTGTACAAGATGTTGCAAATGTCTACAATTATTGTTCGCAAGGATTTTCTGCGATTTTTTTAATTTCCCCGCATTTTAAAGTTATTTGTAATTTTTATACAATTTATTATCGTATAAATATTACAATTTTGGTTTACTTTAGTGGTCAAAAATAGCATTTTAAAAATTTTTAATTTAGAAATTAACATAAAAATTGCAATTTCATGAAGAAGGGTTGTTTTTAAACGGAAATGGATGTGGTTCCGTTTTTAATTTAAAATTAAATAGGGTTTTTGTTGGTTGGTTGGTCTGTCGTTTCCAACCACCCAGTATATAAAATAAATTTATCATAAACGCATAATTGTACAAACCTACTTATAAATGCAAATATAGCATAAATGCACCTTCTGAAATTTAAGTAGGTAACATGTAAATCGCACATGTCATCAGATCAATTAACTTTAATTAAGCAAAAATGCATTTCCAATATTATAAGTAAGTTAAAAATATTACAATACAGTGTATCATCAACAATTTATATATGAACTTTAATATTAACAATTAATTAATAAGCAAATCGATTAGGTCATTGTTCCAAATTAATACATTACTGACTATTTTGCAGATTGTAAAAATTGTATATAAATATTGTAAATAATATTTAATAAACAGTATCATTTGAACCTACAATTTGAGTGTTACTCACACCACGAAGTAGTAAGAAAGAGTGTTATGGACTTAAGTCTAATCCATAAATCTTTGTGAGACTGCAAAGAATAACATCTCTTCTCTTCTATTTTCGACATTCCGTGTCCATATGATAAGTTTTATGAAAAAAATCGAAGAAACCATTTTTGTGGCTTTAATTATTGTATCCATGATAGACTCATCCCCATGATCTAATACGGCCCCTCTGCCCCCGCGCAAATTAATAATTGAGATACGTAAGTTGCGCTTCAGATGTTCTAGCCGGCTTTGGAACTTAAAAAAGTTTTCCTTCTTTTCCTTCAAAAATCATCACCGATTTACGAGGAAAGAAAGAAAACTTTGAAACCCCATAAAACTTCACTGCCACTCTTGGTCTTTATTTACTCTGAACTTGATTCTCCCAATGCAATGATTTGTCGATAAATTTGCTTGATGTTTTCACTGTAATTGTCTTGATCCGTTCTTTTAATTGTCGCAATAACATTTAGCGACAGTTTGTTTTCATCGTCGTGGATCGCTTTTTTATCTTTTTTAACTTTTACCGCGGGGCGAAATTTAAAGTTCTGCAATTTTTCTTATTGCATTAAATATCGAACCTACGCCTGTGTAAACATGCGTCAGTAAAACACCAAAGGCACGAATGTGCAAAATTTTCAATTTTGAGTTTAATACACCAATCGATTCCATTTTTGGTACTCTTTATATGCCAAAAACATGAATGTGCAGTCTATTTTTAAACAATGATAATCTTTATGTATCGAAATCACGAAAGTGATTCAGTATAACCCCGTGTTATACCAAAACAAGGATTGTACAACAAATAGTACGCCAAAACAACGAATGTGGTACATTCACTGTTTTGCTGTGTCATGTCCGGCAGTGAACAGCAGTTATTGGTGATTTCTCAAATCAATAGTCCACGCTAGTTTTGAGTTATGCATGATTAAATTAAGAAAAAAAACTTATGTTTTAAATTGCAATGTATTGAATATTAATTGATGGTATGTTAACCTTAAACAGTGTGAATTTTTCAATAATTTATTACCGGAGGAAAAAGCTGAAAAGACAGAATACTAGGAAAGGGATTTAAAAAAAATATTTGGTGCGAATTGAACGCAACAATGATAAGATTCTTGCAAAAGAAAATAGGAATGTTCTTGCTTTCAACTTTGATTTGCAAGCTGTATTGAGTACACCAGGAGGCCCAGTTGGACAAATTGTTTTTTGTGAAAATTTGCCGTATATAATTTAACGGTGTATAAGCTAGCTTCTCAGGCTGGGCATTGCTTTCTTTGGGATGATGTAAATGTACATGGAGGTGCAAATGAAATAGCAACCTCTATTATTAAATACATAAGGTCTCATCAAGGAATAAAAGAAGTTACTATGATCTCCGATGGTCGTGGGGACAGCAGAAAATCCACTGGTTTGCAGCAATATGTTGGTACTTCGTGAATAATCTTCCAAATTTGGAATAGATTGACCACAATTTTTTTTGAGAAAGATCATACCAAGATGGAGTGTGACAGCATTCACTCAAAAATTGAAAGCATATCAAGAAAAGTACCAATTTATATCCCCGAAGGCTGGGCGCAAGTAATTAGATGTGCTAGATCAAATTCTAAACCATTTGAGGTATTCTCAATTCTTAAAATACCATGGAGAAAGGTATGTTGGATAGGCTACGAAAGAAATGTATAGGAATATCCTACAAGTTAGATTAACAAAGCCATTTCATCAAATGCATGCAGAAGTGAACACGTGGTAGGCCTTCCAAAATGCAGGATCTAGCTAAGTGCTATAGCAAAGAACTTCCCATTTCTCATCTGAAGTTCAAAGATTTGCAAAAAATGTGTAAAGATTTTACCATTCAAAGAGACTATCACCATTTCTACAATAATTTAACATACAGCGAATCTGTTCAGGATAGGTTAGCCGAGCCAAACTATGATGAAGAAAGTAGTGGAAGTGAATAAAACTATTTTTTATTTTTTAAAAATATTTTTGAATTATTTTTTTGCTTTTATGTTGTATATCCATACCTTGTAGTTATATTATAACAATAATATAAATAATAACAATAATAAACTAAGTTTTTTACTGATGGTTTTTAATTTTGGTACATGATTTCCATGCACGAATGAGTAACACCGAAAATATTTTTCTATGCCAAAAACACGAATGTGCAATATTTTTGTCATTTTTAACAATTTTGAAATTTTTTTTCCGGAATCAGCTTTGTCTGCATTGAAAACTATTTTTTGGTAAATTTAAACTTAAAAACTTAAAACGTCTGTAACTCGAAAACATCAAAAAGCACATTCGCGTCTCTGGTGTTTTACCGACGATATGGTTTAGAAGTTTCCAGAAATTCTGATAAGGAGTCAGTAAGTCAGAGATTGTAGCTTGATATTTGATTTTTGAATTTTTTATCTTGGATGTTTGGAAAAATTTCCGAAATTTTGTATTGAACAGGTGGGGAGTACTCACGCCAGGGTATGCAACGAGGTAGACGTGAGTCGCGCAGAAAGTAATAATTTAAACGAAATTTTGTAATATTAAATACAATATTTGATTTTAAGTAAAAATAAATTAAAGACTTAAGTTGAAAAAGTGCGTTTGATTTAAAGTGGCTTGATTGAAAATTAATTGATGGACGATTGATTATTGAAGATACTTGAATTTGGATATTTGTAATTAAGCTGAGAAATATGATGTATACTATTATCTGAACCACGAAAGAAAAGCCCTACGTCTTTATTTTATGAACTTAGAAATGACATGACATTATAATTTCCTTATATCGTTTAACGTAAGAGGGACAAAGATGCAAAATAATAAGTTGTCTTACAGACAACTATTGATGACGAATTATTGATGACGCAGGGCTTTTCTTTAGTGGTTCAGATAATATGTAGGGGAGTGTCGTATACGGCAAATTTTTTTTTCGGCTAAAAAAGTTCCCTTCATTAAAATAGATATAACTTTTGACTAGTTTGCGATATCAAATAACTTTCTACAGCAAAGTTGTAGCCAATGATTATATCTTCTTATTGGTTTATAGAAGTTAACATTATTCCTATCCGTTTCAAAACTACACACCAAAAATGAAACCCGTCCCAACCTTTACGACATTCCCTTATGTAAATACACATATAGTATATTGATATATCGTCGTTAACTTGATACCTCCCATGTAAAAAAAAATTTTCAGGAGAGACAAAAAACAACCTGGGCATTAACACCTATAAAATGGCAGTAAAACCTCGATTTTATTAAAAAAATCGAGATATGTGGTATTGTCACATCACCGACGATATGTTGGTTAATAATTATTGATTGTAGTCATTGTCGACTTAGATGTTGAGAGTTTACTAAAAGTGTATTTATATTGAAATATTTGAGAAACGGAACTGTGAAAAAAGGAAATATTACAGTTTAACAGTTTAATAGCCCGGTTTCCATAATAATTGAACTTCATCATATAAATTATATTCTTTGTTGTCTTTTTCGTTCATTAATATCAACTCCAAATTTCCATTTCGCATTTGATATATTATGTATGCACTAGTTAGTTATTGTTTCGGATTACCAATAGGCACAATGGCGTTATCTAAAGCTTGGAGCTGTTTCTTTTTTCCCTATCTAGGAATTTGGCCAATTCCGATATTAATATTGCAACCCTAATCAAATTTATATTTCTTGTTAAATAGGCTCTAATTTTATAAACAACGTTTTTGTACAATTGGACTATCTCGTCAATGGAACTTTCACGCATCTTTAAATTTGGTAAACTTAGCAAAAAGTCATTTTGACAAAAATGCACAAAAGTGCACTTCAATAACACGTTTAAAATCATACTCAAATGGAAGATTGGACATTTGCAACTCTATTCCCAAATATTCCCTTAAGACAATTAGTCCCACCTAAATGTATTTTTGTTGAATTCAATATTTGCAACGTTAGAATTTTCGACATTTTCATTACCTTTGTATTGTTCGTAGTTGTGTCCAATTTGTCCGCAAAGATCACACGGTTTTGGTATACTGGGTTTAACTTTTTTACGCATGATTATAAAATTAGCCTCATGAGTAGCGAGTCAGTCTTAACATAATAAAATCTGCATCGGAGCCAAACAAGCAATAGTGAATTTTGGGATCGTTTTGTTTCAGTATAAATTCCATTATTTTGTGCTCACCCTCCCCTGAAACATTGGAATCGGACTAGATTACCTTGATATTATTCCATCCTGGATCTTTATACATTTTATACTGTATTCAAAAAATAACTGAAATTAATTCCTGCAGTCCTGAAGCTGCTCCTGTATTGCTTATGAACGAAAAAACGGTGAAGCTTTACAGGAATCTAATATGGCGTACCATTGTTGATAAGAGTTGTTTAGAAATGCACTTGACACCGCAGTTCTGTTTGACTAATAATTACAGAAGATGAAATCTTCTGCCCTATTAAAATCTCCCACCTTCAATAATTGTAAAACAAATGCTTTAAATCAAGTGATGTAACTTGATACACTTCTTATTCTTCTTCTACTTTTATTAAGAAGTCTCCTTCTTCTTACCAAGGTAAGAAAATCTTACCAAGGCGATCGTAATGATTTCCAATACAGCCCCACATTGCAAAGAAGTTGCTAAGTTTTTGTAAGATACTTCTCTGTTGGTCTGCTGTGATAACTTCACGGTAGCAAACACACTAACTTGAAGCACTATCTTTTGGATATGTGGCGATCGGTAGTGCTTAGATAGTGTTTTCTATTCTTAACCTGAGCAAAGCACTTATTATTCGCTCCAAAATATTTCTGGGCCTTAGATTATAAGTCTTTTTCATAATAGTGGCGGAGAACTACTCACGTTACATGGGATATTTTGCATATGGGTACATTTTTCTAAAAGTCTTTTATACTGTTGTGGCTTTATCCTGTTAAAAATTTTGAAGTGTCAAGAGATGCACTGTTACAATTTATTCGGGAATTTCAAAAACATTAAAAATATATTGTGGTCGTATTTATTTGAAGTATGATATAATTATATTTATTAATAGATATTTGTTATTAGATGTTTAAAAGTGTATTATATTTAATTACTTAGGTAAATATTGTAATAGAGTGGGAATCTCGTTAATCTATTTATGCTGCTCGTCAGTGGAGGCAAACCGCGATTTCTTCAGGACCATAGGTGTTGCTAAAACCTGAATGAAGCACTATAAAGCAATCACGATTGCACGTATTTCAAAGATAGTGCTTCTAGTGTACCTGCCCACTTCACAGAGCCACTCGTTTTTCGACAGATTAAATTATTACAACATTTTGAATGTTGAATTTGAAAGAATAATTTTAACAAAGATTAACAACCAGTAGTTAATTAAACAAAAATACATATACATTATGTTGGGCGTTCTGGTTGATTTCGACGGTATGTTATTATAATACAACTACTTCAAAATATAAAAAAGCTTAATAATCGTAGGCGAAGATGAAGAGCGCCATATGAATAAGTTGCAAAAATAGGTAGCTCATACAAAATGGATCACATTTACCTTATTTGTAAGACCAGTTTCGTTGTTGTCACACTCAACTCGTCAGACACACTTTGACAGGCATACGAGAATCGTACCTCTATAACCTTAAGGCTGCATGCAGACTGATAAAGCGTAAACGCTTTAAGACAAAAAGTTTTGTCGCTTTAAAAAGTATTTTGTTTTTCTAAAAACATGACAAAACAAAATGTTTTGTTTTGTCTTAAAGCGTTTTGTTTTGTTAAAGAACTTAATGTTGGTCGTCAGCAATACACATTAGGCAAAAAGTGACACTTAAATAATCATCATCGAACATTTTGTCCGTTCGTTCTTTATTGTGCTTTATGGTGTTTTAGGCAGTTACTTGATGAGTGTGCATTGAATCATATCTAAAGCATTTAAAATAAAACAGCTTTCGACCGACTCTAGCAAGAACATTTATCTTAAAGCATTTTTGGGTGAGGATGTCCTATCACCTGTCATTACGAACTAACTTGTAACCTTCCTAATGGAAAGATGAAGGTTTATATAGGCCCCTCCTGCAAAAAAATTCTGAGAATGTATTATCAAAATTTTGAGTAAATCGATTTTGAAGTTATCATGTGGATTAACGAGATTCTAGGGCGCGTCAGCCATTATTTTTTGTTTTTAGGCGATTTTTAGGGGGTTTCAGATCCCGGTTGCCTTTATCCCGGTGTTCTTGATCTGTGGCGCCTTCTCATATGTTTAGTGCCGCCGCGTAGCGGCTCTGAGCACGAAAAACCGCCCGGAGGGCCGTAGGGTAGGTTTTTTGATGCTCATAACTCTGGCCAAGCCAGTTTTTTTATGTTTATTTAGAGACCTACATGTTTAACGCACGGCAGTCGACTCCCAAGTGCTGTCCGGCCGGTGCGAACTTGGGTTATATTTATAACCTCGGTAGGCGTTGCTTAGACTACGAGCGCCTGATGCAACTTACACGCCCCCGTTAGCATAATCGATGCGAATTTCCCGTACTTTTCAAATTGATTTTTCTCAAAATTTTGACTACACTTTCTCACGCGAAAATTTTACAGGACACTCTAATAAGGTTCCTTTTGCTATAAAAAAATTTCATGAAATTTGGGGTGACAGGTGATAGGTAATTATCCCCCATTTTTGTTTTATTAGTCTGCACGTAGCCTAAGATGTTAAGTGCTAACATCACTTTTTGCAACAGTTGAATTCGTCTAACATGACGTCTCAATCAAGCACAACGGCTATATGTACTTTGTGTACTATTTTGTATACCGGGTGTTGAATGAGTTAGCCGTTCATAGGATATTTACATGTATAAAACTTATTTATGCAAATTCCTGCTTCCCTAATTATTTTAGAAAAAAAATGAAAGACACAAAAATCATGCAGAAAAATAAATTACAAATGATAAAAGAATTATTTTCATCTAGCTTTTACTTAAAGTGGCAAAAAATGCTTTTGAAATTGTTCAAATTTTCATTTATCAGACTAGCCATGAAATAAATTCAATTTAATTTATTTATTACATAAATTATTAATAATAAACAATTACAAACATTAAGAAATAATTAAATTTACAGCAAATGTTCAAACAGGTTTCCATATTCAGCTAAACAAAAACCAAGTCTATCATAAATGTTACATCGTACATTCGCAAGTTGTCTTTCGGTAATATTGCCACACTCCTCCACAATTTTATTTTTTAATGAATCAATACTTTGGTATCGTTCACCATAAATTTTAGATTTTAAATGACCCCACAAAAAAAAGTCATTTGGAGCCAAGTCTGGTGACCGAGCTGGCCAGTTTATTGGTCCATTGCGTCCTATCCAAGAATTGGGATAACATTCATTTAAATAATTGGTTACATCTCTAGTATAATGTGCCGGACATCCGTCTTGTTGATAGTAGATTACGTTATTTTCTCCTGCCACAATATCAATTGCCGGTCCAATTTCGTTTTGTAACATTTCTAGATATTTTATTCCATTCAAATTTCCATCAATAAAAAATGGTCCGATGATGTTTGCTCCTAATATCCCTGCCCAAACATTTACAGTTTGGCGATACTGTGAACGATTGTTGATCATTAAATGAGGATTTTCGGTGGACCAAAACCGATAATTTTGAACATTTGGTTCCCCGTTAATACTAAACGTTGTCTCATCGGTAAAACAAATATTTTTAATAAAATTTCTATCCAAATTGGCCTTTTCGATAATGCTTTCACAGAAAATCATTCTTTTGTACATATCCTCTTCAAAAATTTCTTGATGGTTTTGGAACTTATAAGATATAAATTTATGTTTTTTTATAATTTTGAACGCCGTAGTGTGATGAATATTTAACTCCGCACTAATTGTTCTTGTACTGATACAAAGATTATTCACTACGGCAGCAATTACATTTGTTTCGATATCGGTACCTGGAGCTTCACCAATATTGATTTCTTCTAAATTTATTCTTTTATTTCTGCAGGTCTTGCATGACGGCTTAAATACAGATCCATATTGATTTTGATTATCAATTACATTTTTAATTGTCGAATAAGTAGGGATTGGTCTTTCAGGGTATAAACCAGCAAAGAGATCTCGTACCATACGTATACTGTTTCCAGAGTAATATAGTTTTAAAAATTGATTTTTTTCACTAATTGTGTACTTTGCTTCCATTTTATGAAATTAAAATTTAATAAAGTGCAAAACTGTAAACAAAGTGCAATTGTTTTTTAATACTTATCAAAAATAATTACCTTGGAAACTTTCATGGCTAGTCTAATAAATGAAAATTTGAACAATTTCAAAAGCATTTTTTGCCACTTTAAGTAAAAGCTAGATGAAAATAATTCTTTTATCATTTGTAATTTATTTTTCTGCATGATTTTTTTGTCTTTCATTTTTTTTCTAAAATAATTAGGGAAGCAGGAATTTGCACAAATAAGTTTTTACATGTAAATATCCTATGAACGGCTAACTCATTCAACACCCTGTATATAATATTATATTACATTTTCTCACACTTGTCACATGACAACAAAAAGTAAAAAATGCTGTTCAGCAAAAAGCTATTTTTGGTGAAATTTAAAATTAAAAAACGTAAGTTACGTACGTATAAGAGGTATAAATTAATGCTAATAACCCATATCTTAGAAATTGTCATTTTCGTCACTACGACACGACAAAAGAAAAAGTTTTCATGTCTAAAAGGGATTATCTATTAATAGCTTACCTTTAAAGTTGTCTATATGGTTACAATGTAGTCGAACGTCTGCAGTGTGGCCCAATTTAACGTTTCGGTTTGTAGTTGAGGTTTACTCCGATTTTTTTGTTCATGACTTCTCGTATTATATTTTTGCAATTTTATGTAATAAAATAATGACTACAGTTATGTTTATCTAAATTTTAAAAATATGGAATTTTAATTACATGTTCTATTTTTATATGAAATTATACAACCATATCTGTATTTTAAATCACTAAAAACTTCATTAAAAATTTTAATATAGTAATAAATTATTATATTTGTTGAAAAAATGTGATACTCAATTTTATATAATATTCTGCTTTGCACTCAACTCGGGGAAATATTTCCATTGAAATTATTATTTTCTATAATACTATTTATAACTAAAAATTTAGTTGAAGTTAGAACATAAATTACATGTTATCTTATTTATTAGTTTAAATATTTATTTATTGTCACCTTGTACAACAATTGCACAACTGGTTAACTCCAATTATAGAACAATTAATTATAGTGTTATAATAAGAACTTACAGTACCGGAGTTTAACTTAGAATTCCAACCACGACGCAGACAAATATGACGAAACTGGATTCAAACCCGCTAGTTCTTTGGTTTTAGAATCATTGTCTACTAAAAGCGTTATCAATTGGATCACCAAGAATTTTTAAATTTTATGTGATATTACAATCTCGTTCAGGATGCATGAAATTACGAAAATTCAATAAATCGAGTTATTCAGGTATGGTATAACAAAGTCTATCTTCAGGAACTTTAACAAGCCCTAAATACATGCGAAAGCTTCTGGAACAGTTCAACCGTATAAACGATTTTGTTGTTGTTTTTTTGAGAAAACATTGTTTTTTAAATTTTATCATTTTCGTCATTGTTTTAAAAGAAAAATATACTAGAATTTCAAAGGCTTTATTTGCTTTTAAGCGTAGTCACATACTTTGCGGTTTTTTTATTTCCTCCAACAAAAACTGGTGTTGACGGTTCACTGAACAATGAAATAAATACAAAATAGTACCAATCTATTAACGTTTTCTTCGAATTTCCGATGCCATGTAAATAACATTATTGGTGATGGGATATTTATTTGTGTCGTTTGTTTATATTTAATTTACAGAAAATAATAAGGGAAATACATATTATGCAGTTCGATATAATGAAAACAGAGAACAATATACACACATAATGCTATATTTATCCGTGGATATGGAAACTAGTGTCGTAGGTCATGCACGAATACCACTCCTACAAGCATAAAAGCTTCTTTCACTATTCTTCTCTTCTCTTGTTAACTTCGAATACACGGCCAAGAATCAGTGTACTGCATGCTGATGCAATGGAACGTCAATAAACTGCGATAGATTTTTTCAATTTAAAGAATGCAAATTCTTGGTATAAGTGTGTGTATTTGTTATTAAATATATTATATACTAGATAAGATATAAATTATATTATACATAGTATAAATTCCATCCAGTACATTGCGATGCATTAAAATTATATGGATCAGTAATTTTCCATTTTTCCCAAAAATGAGCTTCAACGTCTATTTCTTCCGTAACATGCACAACTATCAGATTTATCACAAAAGTCCTCAAAAACTCGGCGAAATAACCATTAATTATTGCATTAAAGAAAAAAAAAGGTATCAAAAGAAATACTTTTTAATTATTAATTAACAACAAATAAAAATTTCATAGAAACTATTTTTAACTAATCTTTTAACGGTTATTTTTTAAATTATGTGATTCGGTAACCGAAAGGTGGTATTTATTTACAATAACAAAAAAACTTGTCACAAAAAACTTTTTCAAATTATACAATTCATACGGCTGGCTGAGAAAAGTAAAAGAGCGATAGATAGGAGCATATAAAAAGAAAAAGTTTTTTCTCACAAACATTTTAAGTATTTGACCTGCGGCTTTTAATAATAGTTAATCAATAAAACTTTATTTATATTAAGTAGCAGAGTGAAAATTAGCAAATTAATGATTGATAATTTAACAATAAACTGTTTAAATAGATATAGATTTATTATGTACTTTTATAGCATATGCCAATGACCTGCAAGTTATGTGCAATCTTGCTCAAGAATAAAATGTATTGTAAAAGATAACAGTTCGAAATGTACAATAGAATTTTTTTAGGAAAACCGATAAGCGTTAACGTAGTAATAAAATAATTTTATAATTAAACCATATCATAATAAGACTTTCATAAGTTTTTTTAAATATATCATAATAAGTATTATAGTGTTACGAGCTATAAAGCAACAAGATTCATGTTTTTCTTCTTCGCTTCAATATTCTTACAACTCACACTGTGCTCCACTGCAAAGCAAAATAGAAGTCAAAATTGTCTTAATAAAATATGTGGGAAACAGTTACAATATTATCAAAACCGCAGCTTTTCCAATTCACTTGGTTCCCTAAATACTATTTTGTAAGGTAGAACAGTCACAAATGGCTAATACCAAAAACGTGATTTAATTCAATATTTTAAATAAAATTTAGGAAATATAATCTACATTAAAATTTTGTGCATTGGCGCACGAAAATAATACTAATACGCTATGAAATAAGCAAAAAATAAGCATTAAGAGAATGACATACTTATATAACTAATTCTAGGATGGATACGAAGTGATAATAATTGTTATTATATTTATAAATCTTACTTCATGTTTGTGTGTTTCTCTTTGTAACGGCAACAAGACAATTATCCAAATTAACAAGTTACGGACGAGAAAAAAACGGTAAATAGCTGAGAAAGTTTTAATAAAATTTCTTTCTGTAACACCTATAATTGATGTCTTCATGTCTACGTTTTTTCATAAGTATTATGCCGGACCTAATATTTAAATAACAATCGGTATTCTGAAAAATTCCTTCGAGAAAAGGTTCATCCTTGATGAAATTATCCTTTTGACAAAGTTTTTTTTATAGTTGTTGAATGTTCTGTTTTCTTATAAAAATTTATTAGATCTTCTTGCGTTTCTGAATAAGCTACTTATAAGCAGAAGGCTGTCTAATAACGATTTTCTTTCAAATGGATTTTTAACTTTTAGCGATATCAAAGTCGTTTTAATACCCAAAGTTAGAGAGTAAAATTAAAAAAACAAACTTGTAATATTGGAGAGATATTAATAAAGTTGATAGGATTGTAAATTTTACATTATTAATGTCTAATTTTTGAAGAATTGGATAAATTCGTTGTGAAAATTCTGAATGTCAATTTATAATGGAGGCAATCTTGACAATTTTTGAAATGTTTATTCTAACAAATGTTACATAAATGGGATGTATACTTCACAAATTAAACTAGGATCAATTTCACTATAATTATTCAAATTAGAAACGCGCTCATGAATTCATTAACGTCGTTTTGTAAACTTATTCCTCATGTTCGTATTCCAAAATTTTAATCAAAGCACCTTGAAACTGAATAGGGTTTCTCTTTGAAGCGCATTCATTATTTTGTGTACATAACTATGTGTGTAAGATTTCTTTTGAAACAGTAGTGTATAAAATACAGATAGTATTAGACTTACTACACAGTATGTTCCAGAAAGATGGAGGTATCCACCTTATATACTGTAATGTCTCGAGCCTTTACGTTGGTACAATCAAATAAATATGTAATATTCCCCTTACTTTATTAAATAAATTATGCTTTCAATAAACTTTGCCCTTACCTGGATGCTTATCCCACAATGATAACTTTTGTGGACGAAATTTTGTAGGTCACCACGGCTAGCTCTTAATTTTATAAAAAAAATTCTTTTATTGTTAATAACTTTTCTTGATTGCATTAGCTCATCATTAAAATGAACAAAATTCATAAAAAAATTTTATATTGATTTATTTGATTTTAAATTGAAAATAATATTTTCATGGCAATTTGATTTTAATGAAATTTTATATAAATGGTTGTCATGGAAACAATTAAAGTTTACGCACACGCCTTAAATTTGATGATAACAAAATTTCTTAAATAAATAGATTATGCCATTACATGTTTATAAATATAAGATTTCTGACCTTTTATTTTGTTCATTAATTCCGCACTGTACTTATAGTTAAAGAATTTAACCTCACTTCCTGATTTCATCATTTCTTCAATTTTACATCGATTGTTGGTCGTTTACCCACAATATCTCCATAAATTATCGTTGTGTTCATCTGATTTAATTTTCGGCAAATCCAACGATATTCACCGCCGTAAATAACATAATTTTAATATAAATTGGTGAGTACCCTGGCAAAATTTTACATTTATCACGTAATATCACTTCTTTTTAGGTTAATCCATTTTCACTTCCCTATTTCGGGTTATTTGAACACTTTTTATTGTAAAAACTGTGGAGCAACCAAATTACGTGTACATCTTCATCAAATTATTTACGTTGTTCAGTAAAACAAACCACGTTGCCAAGGATATTATTTTTGTTGCCAATTTCCAACGTCTGTCTGTTTTTATGTTATAAAGGTTTTATTGGCAGGTAAATTAATCGATATTTTCGTCACTTGATTTTTAATTCAAATATTGTTTTTATAGCAACGACCCGCAAATTCGAATATGATGCACTATAATTGTTTAATTTGAAGCGAATAATTGTCCGTTCAGTTTATCGCACCAAATTGTGATAAATGTCATCGAGAAACCTTTTTATAAGTTTGCATAACACACTAATTACAAATTAACCTAGTTTTATAACAAATTTTAACTAACATAATTTTTAACTAACAACTTATAACTAATAATTATTTTACATGATATATTTTTTCTTTCATTTACGATTTAATCGTTGTTTTCATATTGCCATGATTTCTGTTAATAATTGCACATTTATTTAAATTTCGATTAACAACTTGTTCATCCTTTTAACTTGCTAATGCAGCTAAGCAAAGAACATTACAATACTTTTGATTATAATTTTTATTTTTAATCTATTTTAACAATTAATTTATTATGGACTGATACATCAATTATGCACTTTATTTATTTAATTATAAACTTTTTACTTGGGTGTGGGGGTTTATATATTTTAATAATATCCAACGTTTCGGGTCATTTAAAGTTGGCCCATTTTCAAGGCTAAAAAGTAAATAAACTATTAATTTATTAATTATGAACACTTTTGGATTTAAAGTAATTGACCAAAATTGTTCATAATTAATTAGTTAATATTTTATTTATTTTTAGTTTGAAAATGGACCAAATTTAAAATTTTATAATTAAACAAAAATGGTCAATTAATCTACAAATATAGGGGAGTGTCGTATAGGTTGGGACGCCGTATAGGTTGGGACAGCGGAATATCTGCGTTTTTGGTAGTCGTGACACCTATATTGTGACTGTCGCAGTAAAGTTTGGTTATAACCTAACGTTTCATGTGCATTAGAGCGAAGATCTCGTGTTCATTGTGTGTATGCCAAGCAAGTCGTAAATTTTCTTTAAAAAAACATCTTTAAGGTAGTTTCTACGTGCTGAAATTTTTACAAAATTTATATCAATTATTTCAAGTAAGTATGTTCAATGTGTCTTGTAAATATTTAGTGTATTTTCATTATGTGAAAGAGCAATTTAAATGTGGTGTTGCAAAAAAGTAATTTTTATACTTTTTACAAACTGGCTATTTTGTAAAGGTTGATGGGACACCACTTTTTTTTTATTCCAAGACACTGCAATGCCATTTAATCTGGCTTAACATCGATTTTGTCTTCGATCGGACCATTGCAAGCATCAACTCCAGCCAAAAAATCAAATCGTGAACGAAAGCCGTTGAAAAGTAGTATTTTGACGTCGCCCGAAAACATTTCCGAATTGAAGGAAATGCAAACTAAACGAACAAATTGTTTCTTTGAAAGTTTCAATAAATATTCTAATTATAATACCATAGAGTTTTACTTCATTTTTTGCCTTATTTTTCAGATTTTTGATAGTGTCCCAACCTATACGGCTAAAAAAGCCTTTTTTAGGCTAAAAAAGTTCCCTTCATTAAAATAGATATAACTTTTGACTCGTTTGCGATATCAAATAACTTTTCACAGCAAAGTTGTAGCCAATGATCATACCTTCTTATTGGTTTATAGAAGTTAACATTATTCCCATCCGTTTCAAAACTACACACCAAAAACGAAACCCGTCCCAACCTTTACGACATTCCTTTACTAATTTATTTATTTATTTCTTATAATTTCTTAAGGAAAGACTTGAACGTAAACACAAAAATTATAGAAGTCGAAATGATAAAACCAAAAACAGTAGATCCCTTTGTAATAGCTAAATCAGGATCTGGCAAGAAAAGATGTAAATAATGAAAGGAAAACACAGATTAGAGGTACCCAGAGATACATATAGATGATGATCTATCAAGAGAAGAGAGGAAGGTCCAATCTTAGTTAAGAAGCCTAGCAAAGAGAGAAAGAGAAAAGGGAAACGAAGCTGAAGTGGGATACAGCAAAATATTCACAAATAAAGAACGCTGGAACTGGGACGAAGACAAGGGGAAAATAGAAAAGCATGTTGAACGCCCGCCTACAAAAAAAACTAGCAGCGAGTGAAGCCGGACGGAAAAAAAAAATGGCAAAAGCGGTGAGAGCTGGGAGAAATGATCTGGATTTTGAAAAGGACAAAACAGAACTAAGGAAGAAACAAGTCAACAATGAGTGGGAAGAGAAGACAAGGAAGACCAAAGTCAAGATGGAGAAAAGAAATACAGGATGATTTGGACTGTTTGCACATCACTGAATGGAAAGAAAAAGCGAAAAACAGGAAGATATGGGCTAGTATAACTAAACAAGCCATGGGTCTGCAAGGCCTGTAGTGCTAAATTTCTATCATGGGGGTTTATATATTTTAATAATATCCCAAGTTTTGGGCCATTTAAATTTTGCCCATTTTCAAGGCTAAAAAATAAATAAACTATTAATTATTAACACTTTTGGATTGAAAGTAATTGACCAAAAGTGTTCATAATTAATTTGTTAATAGTTTACTTATTTTTAAGCTATGAAAATGGGCAAATTTAAAATTTTATAATTAAACAAAGAAGGCCAATTAATCTACAAATATACTAATTTATTTATTTAGTTACTTTTTTGTGTATTACATACAAAGATAATAAAGTTTACTAACTACAAATGAAATCGTCACGATAATGTCTGATAATCTAATCTCTGATAAGAGAGACACATCCAAACCATCGAATCACGCTACTGCATTGGTTGTCAAAAAGTGCAGCTCCTCCAAGCCACCGGAAAAGAATCTAGCAGGACAATTATTAATAATTTAGTGACTGAGCGTTTGCATTAAATCACTGAAATGGCAGGTCTTAGATATTGGCATGTTCCATTTATGCAGCATGGAATTTGTGATACAAGATTCGTTCTTACACGGTTTACTTTTTCCCCACGTCTGCGAAGACGATCAAAACCTGGAGGCCAAATGCTAGGATCTTATATGAGATCCTCGTTGATTATATTGTTAGATGTTTCTCCCCAGTTCTACTGTTGAGCACCTGGAAATATCATCAACATCTTTTCTAAGATTATTAATTAAATTGCAAAGCGCATTTATTTCTTGAAATAAGCCGATTTCGTTCTTTACTACAAATATTTAAATGAATTTTAGGAAGATCAACATGAGGCCTAAATAATCTAAGGCAAGTTATTTTGTCTGTTATCGGCCAAGTCATTTGTAATATGATCTTGACTCTAACAGTGGCGCCCTTATTATTTCCGACTATTGAAGCTACCCACACGTTAAATTTCGAATGTGAACCAGCCCGCCCGCTGCAGCGTAGCCGACACTGTGTTTTGTACGAGGATGTGCGTGTTTCGCGACGGTTAATACCGTGACAAATTTGGCGAATATTTTTCGCGCGTTTTAAGCCCGTAACAAGCACGCAATCGTCAATTACTGTAATAATCATACAGCGTATTTAAATCAGTAGTTTTTTAAAGTAAGATTAGCCATGTTTTTATTAACAGCAAACAGTACATAGAACAAAACTTTAAAAGCATCAAATAACGATTGCAAAACTTAACCAGTAAGCCGGAAGAATTCATCCATGATCGCTACTGTGGGCATTGATCCTATCGCCGATGCAGCATTTCCTCGTTGAATGCACAAACTAAGAAAACTCTTGGCGTGGCTATCCCCCGACATAAAAATCAATAAATGATCGATCATATCGACCAAAATTCTTTGTGTCATTCCTCCAGGGTCCCATTGTTTCAACGGCAAGAGCTGAGAATTCATAATTATCTATTATTGATTTATTATGTTTTAAATTCTTCACCTTACCCGCTTCTGAACTAGCCATCTGACAAGAAACTCCTAAATGAGTAGGAGCTAGGGTATCAACATAAGTTGCGTCCCACACTAAGGCTGCGGCTACATTGGACCCGCATCCGATCCGTTCCATCCCGTTCAAAAACCACATCACTTTTCTTCTTATCCTGAAATCCAGTTTTTATATGCCAAGTCAATGCTAAAACTTAGTCACAAAACTTGCGTCCAGACTGGAATCCAGCCTGTTGTACAGGAAGCAAAGTGTTTAAAACTGGATAAATTCTGCAATTCAAGCATATTTAGAAGGGAGATGGGCCGGTAACTGTCGGTACAATCTTTTGGTTTACCAGGCTTCAAAACTGCTGTATTTTCCACTTTACTCCATTCCGTAAAAATTTTACCAGTATGAAAGCAAATGGTATACTTATTATACTTATAGTACTAAGGTATACTTACAGTACTTATTAAGCCAATTTCTCACATTGATCGATAGATTTTGCCTTCTCCAGCCTGGAAGGCAATTTCCATTTGGCTTCTCCATTATATGCCGTTGACCATTCTATTTGGATCTTCCGCCTTTAGGATCGGATTCACAATCCAAGCACAATAGAGTGCCCAAAGCTTATCGACTCATCTTCCCGAAGTTGTTGTCCAAATAAAATGAATTGCTTATACCGGCAATTACTCTGTCGCCATTTACTCGTTAATTGATAACAAGTTGTACCGTGTATGTAGTACTAAGCTATAAGTTTTATTATACGATTATGTGGCACTTATTTTGATTGGATACATTATTACTGGTTGGCTATTTTTAATAATTGCTGTGTTAAAATTAATTACTCTATTCTTCTTCTTCATATTATAGGACAATATCCTGTTTTTTTATACTACTCTCGTACTTCTTTAGGTGTTGCTATCCTATGACGATGACGTCCAACTTTCGTACTATCTCTTATGTGGTCTACCGTGTAGTCTCCTAGTCTCTGGTCCTTGGGTCTGCACCACTCTGGTAAGTCTTCCTTCTCCCATTTTCTCAACGTGTCCCCCAACATCGTCGCCTATCTTTGCTTTATCTAACCACATCCTATTTGTTATATGTTTCGCGGATTCTTTCATTTCTGACTCTGTCGCGAAGACTGACATTGGTGATGGCTTGTAAAGTTTTCATTTCAGTTGTTCTTGCCATTTGTTTGGTTTTGGATGTATCAGCTCTTATTTCTGCTGCATGTGTTACGATTGGTATTACGCAGTTCTTATATTTTCAGACCATAGCCGCTTTTGTTCTTTGCATTTTTACTTCTTGGGCGGTGTTATTGATGCTTGATATGTTAACAACAAGATAACATTTCACACATTAGTGATTTCCAATTTACAACGTACTGGGTCTTTGAAGGTCACCATGCACTGAGTTTTATGGATGAACACTTGCATATTAAGCTCTTCTGCGCATATGTTCATTCTATGTAGCAAAAGTTGCAGATCATCTTCGTTTTCTGCTGTTAAGATGACGTCATCGGCATAGCATATGATTTGTATTTTGTTGTTTCCCATGTCATCGCCAAAATATTGGTGCTTTTGACATCGTTAATAAATTTGGTCCATAATAGTATTAAAAAGGGCAGGGTTTAATCTAACACCTCATGTAATGCCAATCGAAATGGGGATGTCTTCCGTTAGTCCATTACTTGTTTTAATTCTTGTTCTGTTATTAGTGTTTAGTAGTTTGATTAAGGATTAAGTCTACAAAATATGGTAATATGAAAAACTAAGAAATATAACTACTGACAATTTGAATATCTACTGCGAGGCTTGTGATAATCAGTTTGCACAAAAGCTCTTCACCAACCTACAATATTTCGCTACGTGTGATAGTTATAGGCAATAAATCACACCATTTTAAATCAATAGTAACCGCTTTTGGTAATCTACCGATTTCTAGCTTTAATTGACTAGTTCTCTCTACAGAGAACAAATATATTGAAATTTAAAAATAACAGTAATCCATATTATTACAAGTTTAAGAAGATTACAGGTCAGGACTTGGATAATAATAATAACTTAATTACCCTGAGTTGGAAACCGCCTTTATCTTTACTTTTTATAAAACAAATACTTTATAAAAGATGGCCCATTACACTGTCATATTTCTCATAAAAAATATCTCTTACAAAGATCTTTTATAGTGTAATGCCGACCTTAATACCTTTGTTTCCATTTAAATTGCACTTTGCCTTGCATTTTAATTGTAAGCTATATGAATTTAAAAAATGTAATACATTTTGATGATATAAGATTATCATCTAATAGTGCGAACAAAGTGGTAATATGTTGCATTGTAGTTGAGTATCTTATAGGTTAATATAATAAACCTCCGCACACAAAATAAAAAGTGCCAATTAAAATATAAAGTAACAAACCTACCATCACAGTACAGGTTAAACGCATAACACCCTGCCATTTCGTCAAAAATTAAAAAGAAGTGATTTATATTACTTAAACCACATTTTCAGTTTGTTTTTGTTGTATTTTTTGGGTCATAACATTTTATCTTAATTATTTTTTGTTATTTTAGTATTTGATTTTTATTTATTTCTCTGTTATTTTACATTTCACTTGAAATTTTTCATTTCTTCATTAATTTTTTTTCTAATTAACTTTGAGTTTATTTTATTTTAAATCATTAGTTAATCTTTTCTTGAGCTTTCCTGATAATCTAATAATAGTACAATAAAATAATATAATGGTATAATAATACCGAAACATCGTTACGTAAGCTTAGTATAGCAATTTTTAAATTTAATTTTGATCTCTCCCTGTTTAAAATTATTATCTTTTTATTCACTCTGGATTCTATTAGTTTTTGGTTTTGCCTAAAAATGCATAAATGCATGCATTTGTGCTAATAATTAAAATTTATTTGTTTTAATATCAGTCGTTTTGAAAATATTTTACAAAAGGAAGCATTTAAATTATTGTCAAGTTACGAATATTAAGCAAACTTGACAGTTTACGCAGCTATCCACCTTATTTCGAAATTGAACAGTTTTCTTATTCACTTTGTACAGAATTGGAGCTGTCCTACGTTAGGATAACAAAATAAATTAAATTCGATCAATCATTAACTTTAACTGGTGGTTGTAGAGACTTTGTGAAATTCAACAATATCCCTCAAATTGACAAAAAATTGATAGATGATTTCGATTTATCACACCAGCACCGTACATGAAATATCAAAGTAGTCAGTTGAAATTAAATTTTATAAAATAAATTTCTAAAATAATTTTTCTTGCTTTTTCAAATTAATTTTGTATTTATTTTAGCATTAGACGATCAAATTTGAACGGATCCGTTGATTGGATATATTTTAGTTTTTCAAATAAAATTTAATTGTTAGCAATTTGTTCAGGAATCATCAAACGAGGTTATAACTTATTTTGATGAGATTACGTTGCAATAATGCTCAAGACATTAGTGCAGCCTGCAGTATAAAGCATAATATAAGGTAGAGGCATGAACGTGGATTCTCGCGTTCGAATTGCGGCTCTGTTAACTGCGCTGCTGAATTCTAAACTTAGGCCAATATCAAGTTGCGGGTTATGAGGAAGGCAAGGAGAAACCACCACACAAATACCCCAGGGGCTATCACAAGAACATCACATGGCTGATGAAATAGCAATGATGATCACTGCGCTTCTCTCAAGACGTCGAGACTGAAGGAGAGAATGTGTCAATTTAGTGTTAAATAATAATGAAATGTTATCACCTTGATATAAACAAATTCATTCTAATAATTAAAGAAATAGTTTGATAAGACTTCAGCACGTTTGGGTAAAATTTATTAAATAAACTATGTTCAAATCTCGGCTTAGAAAAGTTGTCCATCCCAGTCATCGGACTTAACATTTCCAGATTGATTTTATGGGAATAACTGTTTTTATTGCTTAATTTAATTATCTGTTTATTGTTTGTTATATCTTGCTAGTTTTCCATTTTATGTTGATTCTGAAGACGGACTTCGCCGTATTCTTTACGATGCATGTTATGGTAGAAATATCTATTTGTAGATTAAACAGACCGATTCCACAACTATAATTTTTTACTGTTAATATAGGGTTAGCCAGAGAAAATAGAACATGATGTGGTAAGAGGAAACATTTTCGAAATTAAAGAATTATAGACCAAAAGAACTTAAATATGGCATGTTCCCATTTACCACATCATGTTTTTATTTCCCCGGACTAACTTTTCCACTATCGTCAGCATGAACTCCAAATAGTTTCTTCAATATACATTTGGAATCTGGAATAATGTGTAACAACGTTCCGACATGCAACTAGGGATAATCTTGCAAATAACGAATTACAATGTTAGAAGTTTTATTATCGTGTTTATTAACTGAAATTCGTAGTAGGATCGACAGTTTAACGTACTATAATCCTAACCACAAGTTACACATAATTTAAAAACTACTGCGATTATAACTTATTATTATGACATAGAAAATTTTATGTTCTTTAACTTTGTTTAATGGTGATTTTTCCTAAAAGTAAAAATACGTGAGCTATAGGCGATAAACCGCACCTAGGAGGGCTAAAATTCTCATTTGGGGGAACGCCGGCTTTGGATTTTTATGAGACATTTTTGGGGTTTATTAGAACACTTCAATATACATCTTTGCCAAATTTCAGCTTGCCCGGACCTTCGGTAAGCTCAAACCAAAATTTCGGTTTCGTTACTTGGAAGATACTATAACTTGGGCAAATTTTGAAAAAGTCTATTTTGCTCTTCATTTTCCAACCTTTGCCACAATTTCAGTTAATTTATTATTAAAAGCATATCCCGTGCCCGAAAACATTTCTCTCCCTACAACAAATCAATATTGTGCCATTTTAAGGGTGGGTCGAGTTTTCGGTCAATAATTTAAGTATTAGTGTGCCATAGAAAAATATGAAAAAAAACTATTTTATAGAGAATTTTATGCTCTTCAATTATGGTATGATCATAATTTTTCATACAAGCATAAATAAGCGAGTTATCGGCAAAAAATCGCGTTGGGGGAGCTAAAACCCCCGATTGAGGGGGACGCCGGCGTGGGATTTTATGGGACTTTTGAGGGGTTGATTAGTACACTCTCCAATGTAGATCTCTTCCAAAATTCAGCTTACCCGGATTTTTTGCAGGCTTGAGCCAATTGTTTGGCTTCGTTCGTTGCCTGGACTATACCGGGTGACCGGCCGAAAACTGAACATAGGGAAATAACATGGGAAATTGATTTTTTCTAAATTCCTGCTTCCCATTATATGAATAAAAAAAATACCAAATTAAAGAGATTTTGTTTCCGCGCCTAAAGATACCAAACACTTAATATTTTGTTCTTTAATTATTGTTAAAAAGTCGATAGTAAAATTAAGAAATAGCGCTTCTTAAAAAAAATATTAGCAGGCTGGGTCTTTGCATTACGTCTAATGTGCCGCATTGCTATTGTTTTAAAACTTTCTTAATTTGTTTTTATTTTAAAAATAATAAGAACGCAATTTGAATATTATTTTATTATAACAAGTTGACCAATATTAAAAGTTAAAAGTAGTTTTATTTAGTCAACAAAACCCAAGAATAAGAAAAATATCAATTGGATTATTAAATACTGAACGAAAGTAACCAAATAATAATAATATTATAACATTTTGGGGTAAACGTTAGAGATTATTTAAACCAAGCATATCCAAATCGATGGATTGGTCGTGGTGGTGCTATAAACTGGCCAGCCCGATCTCCTGATCTGGCACCGTGTGACTTCTTTTTGTGGGGTCATATTAAAAGCAAAATTTATAAAACTCGTCACCCAAATATTGATTCTTTGAGGAACGCGATCTTTGCAGAATGCAATCAAATTACTGCTAGACAGCTAGCAAATGTAAGAGAATCATTTTATAATAGATTGGGTTACTGTTTAGTGCAGAATGGAGGGTTATTCGAATACTTGTTTAAACCTGGCGTGTTTGCATACAGCTTCTACTGCTATCGATTCCGTAACATTTTGAAACTATCGAGCAGTTGTTTTCATTCTTTGCTTCTTCCACTCGTCGATGGGATGTTTTACTTTCTGTCACTGGTCAAGGTGTTAAATGCAGCGTAGAAACTCGCTGGAGCGCTAGAGCAGACGCAGTAACTATGGTAAAAAAAACATATTTTTTACATTTTAAGCGCCCTTGAAAAATTGACATCTGAAGAAGAAAATATCAAAACGAGATCAGATCCTGGAATTTTACTTAATTCAATGCAATCTTTTTCTTTTATATGTTATCTCAATTTATGGAAACCCGTCCTTTTGGAAATTAATGACGCGCAAAAATACCTGCAAATGAAAGGGTTAAATCTTCATCAATGCCACATAAAACTAAATTCTTTGCAAACTCATTTCATGGAACAAAGGGATGCGCTAATACAAAATGCTGTCATACCAGCCAAAACAATTTGTGAAGAGTTGGAGATATTGACAGAACGTCGAGTTAGAAAGAGAAAAAATATGAGTGGGGAAAATTCATGAGATGTGGGGCTATCCTTAGAACAAGAAGTACGAAGAGAAATGTTTTTATCTATGTATAGAATTATAAAGAAATAAAAGAACGCTTTGATCAGTTGCATGTCCTTGCAAGAAAATATTCGTGTATAATACCATGTAACCTACTAAATGAAGAATTTGAATGTCAAATAAATGACTTTATTGACATTGATAAAAAACAGTTCCATATTGAAAGAAAGAGGATCAAGGTTTTTATGGCTGTACCTGCACTACAAGAAGAGTCAAAACGTTGGAAAAACGCGGATTAGGGCCCTCTTGATCTACTAAAATTTATTCAACAGTATAGATTAGAAAATTCTGTGCCCAACATTGTAATTTGGCTAACAATTTTTTTAACAATTGCCTGCATTAAAGGAGCTTCTCTAAATTGAAGTTGATAAAAAATTATCTTCGTTCTAATTATCTTAATAACAAGTAGCTGTTTTAAAAAGCATGAAAATGTGTTATTATGCACGTTGCAGAAGGTTAAAGTTTACTAAACGGTAGTGGTAAAACGTATTGCTACGCACAGATTGTATGATTACTACTAATAGAGTGCATCTTACCATTTCATGTCTACTATTTTGTAGTGGTAAATAATACTCTTAAAATAGTTGAGGCCTATTTCACCACTACTACTAGATATTATACATACTTATTAACAAGTATTTTCTACAGATAATTTTTTTGTGTGTAGTTGCGAAAGGAGCTTCTCTAAATTGAAGTTGATTAAAAATTATCTTCATTCCACAATGAGTGATTTAAGACTACAAAATCTTGCAATATTGTCTATAGAACAAGAAATTATAAATAATATAAATTTTTAGAGCATTATACAAGATGTTTCCACTATGAAGGTTAGAAGAGTAAATATATAAATATGTTTACATACAGATATGTGTACAATTTGTTTGTTTATCTAAAAGAAATGAAGTTATATAGTACTTAATTAGAAATATGAAATAAAAAATATTTAATGGTAATTTTTTTTGTAAATTAGGTATGTTTACTCTGGTTGGTGGGAAACCTGCGACCTCCGTAAGTTTCTTGTACCCTTTAAAAAAATATCTTGTATAAAAGTTACATTTATAGTTATAATGTCAACTCATGCTGCCCCTTTATTATGAGAAATTGAAATATTGCAACCAATGGTAAAAAAGTTCCCACCTATAGTTTGTCTCAATTACAATTATATATTTATATTTATCAATTAATAAAAACCATCATTTCATTGACTTTAAAAGGGCGGCAAATTTGAAACCGCCGCAGGCGGCAAAAGTTCTAGGTACGCCACTGCTTCTATACATATCAAATTTATTGGTGATTTTAAAAATTCAATATTCCATGTAATTTTCAATGAACTATATTCATACTGTATTATTTTATTGTTTTTTAATAATAGGTGTTTGTTGCCGGAACATTTCAAAGTGTTTCTTTCTGTTATTGCTTTTTTAAAGATTTTTTTATGTACCTACACTTAAACATAAGTTTTTGTTCTGAAATTATCATTAACCGTTTAATTACTAGTCCAGTAAAATAAGTAATTGCCAACAAAACAAATCAGCATAGTTTTAAATTTGGATATTATATTCCACGGGGCAACATAACGAAAATGTCAATTTTGTGCAATACCTATCCTTCGGAAAAACTATCCAAGATAGAGCAAAATTGCAAATAAACAATTATGTACATAAATCATAAAATTTCCTACAAAAAAGTCGCTATGGTGGCATATTTCTATCATTAATACATGAACCGAGAGAAGTGTCCGAAAATATATCTCATATTGCATTTGTTGTTTACCAAGTTTCATTAATAATTTATTTATTATATAAAAGCATTAAAGTGAACAAATTCAAAAATTCGTAACGTATACTGACACCCTAAAGTAATCTTTCCCACATTTAAAATAATTTCTTCTCAAAATTGGAATTCTGTACATAGATGTGCAAAGAAAAACTTTTTTATACTAATCATTGATTGATCTTCAACTTTCGTATGGCTTTTCATCATTGTATCCTCTAAAAAGTTGATCTCTTCATTTTTTATCGTAGAAACTATTCCTATTGTTATCATTAGGATACGTAAATAAGAAAAATTTTATAACGTTACTGGAGTCTATATTATATTCTATAATGATGTTTATATTAGGTTACATAGAGAGTACACGAGTCTCGTAGTTAAAGAGTTACAGGTGTCTGAAAAATCAAACTGTAGGTACTATATATAAAACATTTTTCAAATACATGTGTACCTATATATTGCAATAAAACTGTCAAGTAAACTTTTACATTTTTATCACGATGCAATGGTGCGCTGAAATTTAAATATTATGTTCGTCGTTCTTGATTAGTACCTTGGCGTGCTAGCTGTGGTACGTGTGCTAACCAAGTGCGCTACCGAGGTGATTAGTTTTATGTTGCGTTATGTTATATTTGTCATTAATTATAGGACCGCTACATCGCCCTTTCCTACCAACTATGTCGGTAGTGAGTAGTAGTTGCGGCTGTTGACCGCAACCCTATCAATGGAAAAAGAGATTTAAGCGTGACATATCCTACAAATTAAAATTGTTTTTAGAATAAAAGTGCTTGATGTTTTATCGGGGTCACCAGTTGTATTTCGATATTTTTTTAATACTATTATGCTAAATTGTAATTATTGCGCTATTGACATTACAAAAATTGATTTTAATGACAATTTCGTTCATAATATTTCAACCAATAGGATGTTACAATCTCATCAATTTGAACCAATCATAATCTACTTTCTTTGACAATACAGACCACGGTGGTGTATTGTCGCGGCAATACGACCACCGTGGTCTGTATTGTCAAGTAACGATGGAAACTACGTAAACGCATACTATAAATTTTTTGTTGTCAGAAAAAATTGAAATTTTATTTACAAAATTGTCAAACGAATTCCACATGATACTATAAAATTGTCGGTTAATTTTTAAACCATGGAATCTTCGTGTTTGTCGCCCTTAAAATCACCATTCGTGCTAAAGCACTCATGATGATTTTAAGGGCGACAAACACTCAGTTCCAGTTTCAAAAATTATTGCCGACAATTTGATAGTCTCTTGTGGTATTATATATGAATATATCAAGACTGACGTTTATATAAGAATGTTATTAATTTTAAAAATGTGGATTACTAAATGAAAATACTTTCAAGTACTATATCAAACATATTTATTGTAATAGAAAAACATGTAACTCGAACCCTTGCTTTGTGTACATTGTATTTGGAAAAGTCGACAAAAAAACTATAAATGCGAGTCTAATAAGTAGAGGTTTCAACTAGCCGGAGATTTCTCTCGGCCTAATGTGTTGGGGGAAGATGGCACAGCTGTTGAAACAACTCAATGGTTTTTTTTGCAATTAACAAAGGGGGAAAATGTAAATATTTTGAGTGCGGTCTTGTCATCAGTATTCCAGGGTGCAGAATTTGTGTGGGTCATGAAATATTAAACTCGGAGTTGTGATGTAGGATCGAGAACGTTTAAGACTGTCAATGATTTGAACATTTTGTAGTTAGGTATAATCAGGGCTTAATTAGGTATCCGCGTATTTATCAGACCGATATATCAACTTTGTTGATTGTATCATTATTTCAACCTTGATTGAACTTAGTTCTTCTAAAAGTTCAGCTCCACTGTTCCAAAAATAAAGTTTAAGAAAATAATAGATGTTCTAAAAATGAACTTGACAACTTTTTCATATTCAATAATAATTGTACTAGAAATTATTGAATCAATCTGAATTGAAACGGAAAATTGTATTTCTCAAACAAAGATTGTTTTTAACTAACAATTTTCAATTTGTGTCTATAAATAATTTTCAGTTCAATTTAGAAACCATTATTCATTGTCAATTCAGTATTGATTTCTCGTAGTTTCAGGTTTACAAGTTTCAAAAGTTCAAGTTTGTTAGACTGCGACTTGCAGAATTTTCCAAAATATCTTCTTTACACAATTTATTAGATTCCATTTATCGAAAAAATTCTCAAGTGTATTTTAAGAAAAATTATAAACTTTATGTTATATTGACTTATTATAAAGTGAGCACTGCATGCAAATTTATTTGCTCAATCAATATAAAATTTTATGACTGTAAGTTTACATAACCGAAATGTACGACAGTAAATTAAATTTAGTTATACGGGAATCTATGCCAAATGTATTGTATTAATGTGACTATAAAATGGCACCACAGAAAACTTTTTCACTTACAAAAATAAATATAAATAATACAGTTATACTACCTACACTAAATTGCATTACTCGCAAAATATAAGAATAAATGAGAAAAAAAAAATTAAAAAAATAATTAAAATACCGTAACATTTAAAATATATTTCACCGTACAATATAATAAAACTGAAAGCGCATTTTTTTATAACATGTCATCTATTAAATTCTATTAAAAATAGTGAACATATCTTGATTTCAAGTAAAGGAAATTTAAATATTCATAAATTTTAGATACATCATCGAGAAGCCTAGTACTCAAATCGAAAACATTTTTATCCATACCTTCACAGACTTCTAACTATACAATAGTTAAAAAATTCAAGTTTTAAAAATATTTATCTATTTAAAATATAACTAATATAAATAATTACATAATATAAACCTGTAAAAACTCACACAGTTATAAATTAAATTTTAATATTTTTGCGTTTTTGTACAAAAAACTCAAACTGAGAATATAAAAAATGTCAATAAATAAAACAGTAACTTTACACTAAATTATATTGACATAAAATATATCGGTATCAGTATAATGCCCACACATACATTAAAAAGCATCCCGTAGTTTTACATTACGGTGCGACCAATTTGGCGTAAACGATTTAGTGCAAGATCTATTAATTTAATGGTGCAATCTACTTTCAACAGATTTGGTGATAATTTAACGTAACAAAATAACTGCCCCGTTATAACAAATGATCCTTAAACAGTTTAGCACCACGGAAGTTTCACTAACATACACTGATTTGGTACATGCCACTATTGGTATCTACATTGACTGATTAATATCTGGATATGCGACTCTAGGTTGAGAAATATCGAAGTGTTAATAAAGCACCACCAATCTAAACCGTCTTTTCAGTGTCTCTCCAATCTCTCACCGCATCAAAATAATGAGATTTATAAAATGCAAATATATGTAATTTCTCTAGCTTTTAATTTTATTGTTTTAAAATTTAATGTTGCATCAAGTAATAGGAGTTTCCAAATTAAATTCTAATTATTTTGAGAGATATAAAAATAATTACTCAATTCTTGGTAGCAATTATTACAAAAGTAATATTAAGTTTCGGTTTAATGAAATACTTAAGTTTACATTGAATGAATGAGATTAAATTTAAAGATTAATAAAAACGTTAAGATTAATTAGTTGGCTTCTATGGGAATTTTTCAATCGAGTCAATTAGCTATTGTTCTGTTTCCAACTTTTATTTATTGTTTAATCGATTGTAAAAATTCTTTAAAAAGTTGTCTATTAGTTAACTACATGAGCAGACCATGTAAAAAACGACTAATTTAAAAATGTTAAAATATATAGCACGTCTTTTAGCTTCTTCTATTTATTAAGGGTTTCAAACTTCAATAAATTTGTTAGTTTCTTCGTACTATTATTTTCTTCACTTTACATAAATCTAAATGTTTAGGATTAAGTAAGAATTAACAATAATTTATTATGTTGTGTGCGTAGGTATAGAATGTATTCGTAGGTAGGTATTTGAACAGTTAACAAATAATATTCGATGCAAACTCCACAAACATCTGGTTTCCAGGATTTGTAATTAAAATTAATCCATTTAAAAACATTGATTATTAAGAAAAACAAGGAAAAGTTAGTTGGAAAATCCCATATAAAACAGTCTTATCTTACTAAAATTATTTTTATGTTTGCTTACTTTTAAGCAGATTATAGGCTAATACAAGCAATTATTCTACTTTGAGATAATTCGGCTATTATTGCGTTTCCAAATTTTCATAGCACCAAGCACTTACATTTTCTTTTTAATACAATATTTCAATCTATTTAATTTCTGGTTTTTGTGCCGTTTTAAAGAGTTTCCGGATTATCCTCACGATGTCTGTTGCATCTTAAAAATGTATGGCAGACATAATGAACCTATAGCTAATGTGGATTCATAGACATCTGGATCTCGCTAAACGGGGCTTTGATTGAGTTTACTTTAATTTAAATTAAATTAAATCGACGTTTAGTTTAAAAATCATAATTTTGAATGTTCTACCCATAAATTAAAGTAAAGGAGAAATTTTCTGTGCAAAGACGAAGCCGAATTGAGCTTCCTATCCGGGAACGTATGTCTTTGGTTTGCAAGGCATATTTTCCCTCATTTACCTTTTCCGAGATGTTTTTGGTTTAGCAAGGCATCTCGACTTCCCATGAGATTGAGACCCGATGAAATTAGTTTATTAGTTTTTATGAAATTAGTTGACAATGTTAATTTAATCAATTGTTATTAATTACGTAATAGTTTTTATTTTGGTGATGTCAACAAATGACCAGAGAATTAATTTTAGGTAAAGTATGAAGAGACCTAATGATAGTAAACAAGTAAACAATGCCTATAAAACTAAGCAATAATTCAAAATTAATTTTTCAAATTTTCTTTCATATTTACCAATAAAGAAACTGTTATGCTCGTAGAAGCAGTTTCCTAGATTGATACTTCTAGCCGGGGAAACTAACGTTAAATCCATTGATTTGTATTGGTTGGTACAAAAAACTATGGCCCAATGTTTGTGAGACACCATACATTAATTGCATACTTTAAAATGAATCGGAAAATCATTTCCCGCCGAATTGTCCTTGCGTCGAATTGGTCTTGCGCCAAATCGGGTCATGCCAAATTGGGTTCCCGCCGAATAAGGTTGCGTCGAAATGGGCTTGCGGCGAATTAGTCTCGCGCCGAAACGGCGGCGCCGAATCGGGTGCACGCCGAAAGAGCTACGCCGAACTGGCTACGCCGAATAGTCCTAGACCCTCCCGATGACTTCTGATGACCGGATAAACATGTTCGTAGATAATTGTCATTTAATTCCTGATAAAATTGCAATCCTATGTGATTAACTCCCGTTTTCCCCCGTACACGATTCATTCTTCCGTATGAGATTGAGATCGCCGCTCCCGTTCATTTGCGAATCTTAGGGACTTTAATTGTATGTATTGCTTTAAAATAAACTATCAACCAGGCAAAACCCCACTGCGAAGAATGCGCAAGAACGATTTTTGAACGGGACTCGTCCCAAGGCGAGCGAACGAGATAGACGTGAGTGAAGTCGCACTTAAAATAATAATTTTCCTTGAAGTAATTTTGAAAATGGTTTTCGATATTTGATTTGTTTTTGATGAAAATAAAATTTAATTGAATGAATGAATGGGCAAAATTGTGCTTGATTTAGCTAAAGTTATGGAACATTAAATTAATGGAAGCTAATAAATGGATAATTTATTTAAAAAAAAGCAGCAGGAAATTGAATGGGTAAAATTGTGCTTGATTTAGCTAAAGTTATGGAACATTAAATTAATAGAAGCTAATAAATGGATAATTTATTAAAAAAAATCAGCAGGAAATTAATTTGGAAATTGAAATATAAGCCTAATAGTAACACAGCAACTTTTAAATATCTTGGACGTCCTAAAAAAACACCACCAAGATTTACTTGAGACAATTTGGGTTTCATTATAAGTGCATTGAAAAGGTAGATTTTATAAAATACATGATTGAAATTATTATCTTAATAACATATTGTAATTTCAGCAACATAGGCATATTAATTTTCAAGTAATCGTCAAATAATTTTGTGCGATATAATGTCGTCGCGCTATTTATTTTATTATGAACTTCATAATTGTTTTTTATACCCAATATTTCAATATGTTATTCACCCGGTTATTCATAAAGCTTTCCTAATATTCTGTGTAATTTTCGCAGCTGTAGATGAAGTATTAATTAAATGCAAGTGTTGTTTGCTCTTATGGTTAAATAGCATGTAAATTTGCCTTCTTAATACCTGCTAGAATTCATGTAAATTGATCTGTTTATGTATTTTCAAGGAACACGAAGTACGCGGGAGGTCCGGATCAGGTCTTAACTTGCTAATATGAATATACTGCTATTGAAATTATTACTTCTGAGCAATTAATTTCTTTTTGTATTAATAACTAAATTTTATGGACCCCTGACACTCGGGTCAAAATACCCCATGGCTCATATTTCTTCTTGAATATTTATGTATAGAATATAGCTAAAAAGAATAGGGCCCCTAGCAAGTTTTGTACACGGCCTCAAAACTGTAGTTGTCTGACCTTCCCTACAGGTCACCGTGGATTTTGAACCACAGCACCGGAATAGACGATTTTCAACAATCACTTTTGGACCAGGGAAGTTTTCTTAAGACGAAGCCATAGTCTTGCAGTTGGTGTTTTAAAAATCGGATCTACTGTAATATAACGTAACGCCTGGATTTATAATTATTCTTTTTGTACTATTTGTAGGAGGGTCAACCAGCCATCTATAAGGACTTGATCTATCTCAAATCGGGTAATTCACTTCCCAGCGAAATTAAATTTGAGGGCCTGGTAGTATGCAATGGTATGGACAATTGTTATTTATTTGCATATTATTTTGAGCCCGTATAAATTAGTGTTAGCGCTGGAAGCAGTGGGGAATTTATTTCTGTCGTTTTGGTGAATTCTTGTGATGATGCCCTTAACCTGCACTCTTTAATGATTTCAAGGGAGGAAGCCCTGAACTATTGGGTGGATTTGATGTATCAGGTGGTTATGTGCTTGATCAGGTGCCTTTGAAATTCATTATCGCCTGCTCTCATTACATGGTGGAGTCTTTGAAGAAGACGCAAAATTTTTCCTGTTTGACAATTGGACAAATACGGGCATGGAAAAATAAAAGAGAGAGGAGAGCGATTCATGAAGTTTTCCATGTATAACGAGCTCGTGATTGCTTATACCGTGTTTAAAAACATCCTCGGCGGTTTAACGGGCTACAAACCAGATAGATTTTATATTGATACGAATACGATGGAAAAAGTCCATTCAGGTGTAAGAACGAAACCCGGTGCAACGGGTAATACAGCTCACAAGTTGTTGAAGGCGGATGTCGCGATTAAACTCCAGGGATGCGTGAAATTGACTCACAATAAAAGGAGATTAGTGGAAGAGTAGAGACGTTTAAACGGAATGTTGATGCAAGTTCCAATGTCCAAATTCACTGGAGGTCCGAACCAGACATGGATTGAAATAAAAGTCTTGATAACGCAAGCCATAGACGCAACAACTACTAAAAAGACATCGACCAGCAGAAAGTAATAGATGGGTAACGACACATCATATCAATTTATAGATGAACGACGAAAAATAAAACTATCCCACAATAACATTGACCATAAACTTAAAAAAATAAGAAACATAAACAAAGTACTCCAAAGATGTTTAACGATAGACAAGAACAAACAGATCGATGCCACATAATGTGTTCAAATAGAACAACCTGCTTTTAGACTGTAATTTTGAGAACTGTTTGATAAGGTGAGATACTTGGCCAAAGAATTCAGACCATAAACACATATAATAAAATATGCAAACAGGAGAATCATAACACAGGTAGAAGGAATTTCAGAAGTCTGGAGGCAATATTGCGAAGAACTGTATGAAAAAAAACAGTAAGATCAAAAGCCTCAAAAAATCAGATGGCTCACCACAGAAAGAGTCAGATATTTTTAGATCAGAAGTAGAAACGGCGCTAAAAAACTGAAGAGCATAGGGGCGTCGGGGTTGATGCGATGCACACAATCTGTATAGAAGTGTGGAATATAGGAGAGTGTCCCGATAATTGGTGAAAATCAATATTTATAGTTAAATACAAGAAAAGTCTCCCGACAGAATGCAAGAACTGTAGAACTATCGCACTAACATTACACGCAAGCAAGTTCATGCTCCATATTAACAACGAACGCCTGAAGCCTTTTCTCTTCCACAGATTCCAGAGGATTAGTAGGAGTTTTCACAAGGTAGCGACATCCGCGAAAAATATTGAATGTTCAACAGATCATCGAAAAGGCTAGAGAAGGATGCATAATCTTGCCGATAATGTGTAATATATTGTCGTATTTTGCTGGCCTCTTAGAAATTCATATAGGTGAAAAGCTTCACACTCTTCTTTCTTTCCTTGTATCTAAAAGGGTTTTTCTCTCATGCGATAGAATTTGTATTTTATGCAAGCAAGCGTTTTGTTCATGGGTGGCTGAGCTCGGTAATTCAACATGACCATGTTAACATGATTTAGCAGCAGAATAAGGGGGTTTCTAGTAAAAATAACTTAAATAGGATAAATTTCACTTTCCCACGATTTGTGCTTGGAAACCGAATAAAGCTGTGGAACTCTGGAAAATGTATTTTAGGCTCACTACTTGATCTCATGAAGGAATCTGTCACATCAGATTCGAAGGAAATAATATTGTTGCAGTGAAAATCAAAATTTTGTAAGAAGGTTTCGTTATCTTTAACCTAAAATTGTATAGGTTCTAAAAAGGTGAATAATTGTAAAAATAACAAACTTTGTATGTTATGAGATATTGTATTCTTTCTAAAATGTTTCACATAGTCATTTTAATACATTAAAAGTCCGGGTTTGTGTAATCTAGCAATAAAGATCATAATTCGGTGTGCTGAATGATCAACATGGAAGTGGCTCGGGTCTCGATAAAATATTTCAAAAAAACCAGTGAATTCTGAAACATAAAACACTTTAAAATAGTTTAAAAACTCTAAAATTACATAAAAACTTACCTTCAGACGTTTAATAAATTTAATAACGTGAAATTTGGAAAATTTGGATATAATTAAGATTTAGAAGTGGTACAATAGACACAAAATTTTGAAAATTTCTCACATGATGGTGGGAAAAGTCAGTTTGCCTGGAGCGTTCGACCGATGAAGTCCGGTGATGATAAAATTTAATCAATATTGATTTTGGATTCTTACATTTGGAGGTTATGAAACTTTGGACCTCACATTTTGTTATGAGACTTCGTGGATGGAATGCAACAGCAAAGCTCACGTTTGAGATACCTTGCTACTTTAATTAATATCCTTTTCTAAATGCATTGTTTTGGTGAAGTAGATGGAATAACCATTTTTAAAGACAAGTCGCTAGTAATTTTATCAATTAGCTATTTTAAACAGTAGCACTTCGTTAAATTGGAGGTGATAACACCGAAAAATGTTGAGAATTTTGATCGATGCAAGAAACTAACGGGTACACCACTCGACACACTGAAGAAAGAAATTTTAACTGGATTATCCATCCTTGATCCTGCGCAGATGCGGAGCATGAGTCATAGTGTAACATCAGGTGAACGAGTTTTAAAAGCGATAAGGTATTTTAAACATTATTATTTAATTTTTATTAAAAACCAATTTTTTGAACTTTACGGCGTCGCATCTAACTTACGGGTACTGATAGCGACTACCATTAAAATTTTAAATAAAATTTCATTATTTCGTTCAACAATAAAGACATTTAGTCAAGAAATTAACGCGAATTTAACAAAAACATTTCACATCTGTGTTGGTGTTACATCAATACAGCCCAAGGAGTTTAAGAAGAGGAAGCTGCAACAAATTCAACAATTCTATTGTTTTGTAAGGGAATTTTCCCAGTATAAATTTTTGTACAACATTTATTTTGTATTTTTAACTGGTACCAGGGTAACTTTAAAATTTTCTAAATTGAATATAAAAATTTTCAAAGCAACTATATTTTATTTGTCTCATAAAAGTGAGGAAATTAACAAAGTTCCACAGCTATTAATAAGTAGCCAATTAAGCAATTTGGTGAGTTATTTGTGGGAACATTCTCTGGGTTTTGCACTTCTGTTGTTTTGCTGAGCTGAGCTAGGACCGGAGCAGATAGGTTGTTGGGATTAAAAATTTTTTTTTGTGCTTAGTCAAATTTGACACTTGAGATTGTGACAATATACAGCAAATACATAATACACAAGGTCTTTGATGGATGACTAATGACAAACTAATAATGTAAAAGGTCATAAACAGAGAGCTAATTAATATACTGAAAACTGAAATTGAAGGGTATGAGGTGGTGGATAGTTTTGTTTACGAGGATGCCAAAATGAAATCAGGAGACACCTGTCAATAGCCAGATTAGCAACAATAAGACTGGTATACATGTGGAGGGACTCATCCATATAAAGAAAATCACAAAGCAATAGCTGCGAACGATTTTAGCGGACACATGGACAGCACTCAAAAAGGAAGACGTCAAAACAATCGATACGGTTGAAATGTGGGTCTATAGAAGACTTCTAAGAATTCCGTGAACAGCACACCGGATAAACGTTTCCGTCATAGAAGAGCTGCAGGTCACGAAAAGACTGTCAACAACAATTAAACAATCACTACTTCGATATTTTGGACTTATAGCGAGAAGAGGAGATTCATTGGAGAGACTTGTTGTGGAGGGACCAGGTGAAGAAGATGGCGGGTTGCGGACTAGCGGAGGCATCATACAAAGCTCATGAATGGTCTTTAACTGTGAACGAAGCATTTCTATAAGATCACCGTACTCTCTATAGAGGAGGAGGTGAAGTGATCAGTTTCCCAGAGTTTGAAAAATTTATATAAAAATATACTAATTAAAATGTATGTACGCCTTGAGCTACAAGAACAAGCGAAAACCTAAATTTCCAATTTGCAATTGCCGATGGTCTTCTCTCTTGTACCTCCTTCATGTGAATTAAGGATTTTGGACCGTTTCTATGACAAAGTGACCGCCAAATTTATCCTAGTTTTGAGTTTATTGTTGTTCACGTTGTCACCGTTGTTTACGTAATCGGCAAGGCTAAGATAAAGTGGATTTTATATTGGCGCCTCGGATAAGAGGGAAGTTTATTTTCAAGAGGTTCAGTTCCGTTAACGTGAAAAATCGGATAACCAATACTCAAACAATCGGGGTTCTACTGTAATTCGTTTTTTTTCATTATTTTCAATATTCAGTTAACTAAATTTTGCTTTTTACATTTAAATAAAGTAAAAAAAAATGTTAAAGTCATATAAGCATTGTCATTAAGCCAGCAAATGTTTACTATTAAACGTCAATTTTGCGTTATGAAGTGCAAAGGAAAAACAAGATCGATGATCTCCAGTGTGATTTGTTATTTGTCTTAAGTGTGCCTGAATTTTCTATTTAAAGTGAACGCCAATTATAAAAGTTTTTTTGTGAAAATTTTAATGATGAATTTTATGGCCAATTTCACTTTTTACAAAAGTTATTTAAAGTTTAATCTACAGCCTGTTACTTGAAAGCTAATTTTTATTTATTAATATTTAAGTAGGTACGCGCACGTAGTTGCTACTTAAATTTGGCATTAAAACCAATGGAGTTAGCCGTAAGATTTTTAACTAATGGACTTTTTAGAATATACGCACAAATGCATTAATTATTTGAAGGCCTAAAAACCGAAATCAAATAAATGTGACGGTTAGTATTTTTGAGTAGATAAGTAATTGAATTATTGGACTAAATTGCACGGTTTCAATCTTCGTTTTATTATCTTCGGGAGGTTTGCGTAGTTCTGAAGAACTCCTAGTAATATATTTTCAGCCCTGCGTTTTGAACCACTGCACTCGGGATTTATACGACTATGTGGTTAGGACATAAAATTAAATTCCCACAACACGCCACACTGCTACCTAAACTTGTGAACATGAGAACATCTAATTTTTCAAATCTATATTAAATAAATATAGATCATAATAATTACACTCATATAATATTATATAAAAATTATTTTAAATAAATTATTCAGTACCTATTTTTTGTTCGTTTTCTTTGGAAGCAGTCAGTCCCTTGATTTGAACGGTTAATCCACGTAATCTGTTGTCAACGTATTGTATAATTAATCTAAATTTATAATGTCGACTTTTTTAATAAATGAGCTAACTTTGTTTACTCGTTGTAAAAAATGTAATACCTAACGAAGATTCTAAACACGTAACATTTTTAACAGATTGATGAATACACATAAATGAAAAATATAATAATTAAAATAATTATCAGAAGAAAATGAATAAAATATGTTGTATATACAAAAGTAAGCATGTACCGTTGGGAATTTGTTCAAGGAAAGACATTTACAAGAGTTACGTATGCATTGGTAACTTTTAGCGTGTCATTAGGTCAACTTCGTCTATTAACACAACGGGGCACTTATATTTTTCGTACTCCTACACCGGAATCTACTACTGTCTTGTTCTACATTTAAAATAAGCCTACCATCCAACTGTATCACATTGTTTTGTTTTTAATTTACACCTTAATTCAAAATTTATTTGCTCATCGTAGGAAGATCGCCAACGCAGTAAAGTATAATTACCAAAAAGTTGAATTTTAAATTGAAACGGGATTATTCCTAATGGGTTTAATTAAAACAAATCGTTAATGACATTTTCTGTTTTAATTGTCTCCGATGAAATTATTTTAAGTTTTATTTGATTCAAATCAATGAAATTGCTGGACGGGAGCTTACAACCAAACCCAAGAGAGCCTAGCCTCTTTCAGTCAAGTTAATAAAAACCGGATATTATGTCATTTCTTTGTATCCTCATGTAGATAATGGTCAAATTTTATATTTTTATGTAATTGAAGTTTTCATCAATAAATGTATTTATTGCAAAGTCCCTTAATGTGATAGCATCCCAATATTACGCTCAAGGCGGGCTCTTTGCTTGACTGCCCGATTTTGCTTTTAGGCACTCTGTATTCATTGGCAATATTAATTATGTGAAAGAATTTGTTCGATGATTTCATACTCAATATTTTACAATTGTGCACAAGCGTTACATTCTTTGACAGTGAGTACAAATGATCACGAAAAGGTATAAGAAAATGATAGTTATTACTCGTAATGGGATTTAAATACCTCCTGAAGGGTTGCTGAAATAATTGACCGTATAGAATTCTTTTCTTGTTTAAGAGAATTTAATGTATATAATTAACTAATTGATAGCCAGAGGCATTTCGGGTTGATAACAAAGAAATTGGTTCTACTTGTCCTTTAATTTTTCAATAATTTGAGTATAAAAATGCTTAATCATTGATTAAAAAAATTATTGCTTATATTTGCTCCGAACTGCTTTATTTCTTGCCTATATATTTTTTTATTTTAATAATAAATGTATGTTTGGTTGCATATACAGTAAAAGAAGCCTGGAGTTCCAATACAAAAAATTCATCTCGGGGGTCGTATTGAGCCTTCCAATAATACAAAGAAGGAAGTAGTATACATGCTGAGCAAGGGAACGCCTAAAACATCATTGGATGACTCCTATCAAGAACAAGCTTCGATTTGAATCCTACTGGGATTAGCTTATCATAAATTAGAAAGAAAAACGTGGTTTTTGATTTTTTGTTTAGCTGAAAAAACCTTTAATTTCCTTCAAGTTGATTATTACTGTATTTCCAACTTAGTTGGAAAACTCGAGGGCCTCATTAAAATACAGTTATAAGCCCTAGAAAAAGTGCAAAATAGGTCGCATAATATACTGAGTTAAAATTTCACGGACACCAAAATTAAATTACAGCGTAAAAAAGCTAATTTCAAAGCACAATTAAAATGAAATTATTTTATATTAAATTATGAATCGTGATGTTCTACATATAAACCATTTTTTTCAAATTGATCAATTTTAATGGTACTAATTTAATATGCAAGTGTACCATCGTTCAAACGTATATAATTAAATTTTTTATTATCATTTAAATTGTCTTAAATTTAATGTGCTAAAAGATTGCACACATTAAATAGCGATAAATTAACTTTTCTGCCAAATAAATTTGAAACGCGAATAATAAACAATTAACTTAAATAATGGGATATAAGCACTATGCTAATACAACGTCGTCTCTTCCAAGTTCATCAAAAAGAATTAAATTGGGTTTCCTATGGTACTTGATAGATGGTATCATTTATAATAAAATTATTATTACAAAAGAATTATTTCACAGTTACATGTTTTCAAATTTTTAATAAGGAACACCGTTGTTGATAATTCTCACCTAAACTTCCGATTTCCCATACGACCTTTTCATGAACTTGCTATTATTATACAATAATATTGATGACGAGTAAACTTCACGTGGATTATCTATTGTAATTTACAACGCCATTGTTTATGCTTTCAGTTTACTTCCAACTACTTAAAATTCATCATTATTTAACCTTTCGTTTTATTAAACTTTTATATTATAAAAAATATAATATAGCCTATTTAAACTTTGTGGTTTAAAAAATTTAGCATAAATATGAATAAATAAATGAATTGCAGGTATATTTGTTCTCACTTCCATAAAAAAGTTTTCAATTCGAGAAAAGCTTTGAAAGATTTAAATTTTTTTTAATTTATAAAATTTTAATTTGACAGTAAAATATAGAATGTTAGTAATTTACTTCTAGTCATTCATTACATTATGCGGTAATGTTACATTTACGGTCAACTATTTTAATCGAATTTTCAAATGCTATGCAAATTGGTATGTTTTCTTATATACATAACGTATGTACTTCCCTTTTAGCTTCAACACAATTCCATTTGTTTCGACTTTCGACGACTTTCAAACTTTCTATGGGGGTAATGGTACAACTTTTATTCCACAGGACCTTTTTGGTATTCTATAATAGATTAATTAAAAATAACATGCTCACAACATAAGATAACATCATAAAATATTATTATATTTACTTTATAATACTTAAGAAAACTCTCAATATCCACGTGATAAGATGAAATTTCTATGCCCTGCTCAAATTCAATTTTATTTTTAGTTAAAAATTTAAATTTTTAGTTTAGTTCTAAATCACAAAAGAACCCCTAAAGTGTCAACGTTAGACTCGGACCGGAATGGAGGTAAATATGTCGAAAAGGGTCTTAAAAAATTCCGACATGTCCAAAATAGGTATAAACAAAAAGAAATTAAATAAAGTGCTGAGCAAACGCTAAAAATATTTCCCCCTAGTTGTCTAGATGCAGCCTAGTAAAGAACCTTGCTTTTTTCGACTTTTACTCAAAATATAGTATTCAGATTTCGATGTAGCCATTTTTACCTTACCATCTGAAATAAAAAAATGTCGCCCGGAGATAAAAAGAAAATAGTTTACATTCTCAGTAAATCTCTGCGCACAACAACTTTCTAATCCTAATAGAGCCTTGCCGCTGGTGGTTCGCCATTGCTGGATTCTGTGTTGTTTGAGGACTAGTAACTACAAGTGGCCCTCTGGCCCTTCTCTTCCGCTTTAGTTAAGTTGGTTTGTAGCTTATCAACATTTTTCCCTGGGGCTTTCATTTGTGCTACCAGGTCTTTCAGGTGGGCCGCTTGGTCTGAAGGAAAGGATGTCTCGAATTGGCGTTCGTGTATGGATTCCAAGAAGCTTTGGAGTAGCTCTACTGTTTCGTGCATCTCGTTCAGCTTGTTTGCAGTTTCCTGGATGCCAGTTTCTATGTATGCGATGATTATAGCCTATGAGGCTAGGTTCTGGATAGACGTCTTAATAAAATATTCCAGACGTCGACCTGGGACGTATGGGTTAGTGTGCCGACGTTTCTATCTCTGTTTTTGGCGGTCCGCTTCTGGAGATCGACCTTGACTTTCGCCATTTCGTCGTTAGTTGTTGACATATCGGCGGCGACTTGTTCGATTAACTTCCTTTGGACCATTAGATTAACTCTTATTTTGTTGCCAAATCCTCCGGGTTCGGGTGCTTTCGGGGGAACCTTGGCGTGGAACCCCTGATTCTGCCGCTCTCATTGTCCTGTTGGTACACCTCCCATATTCTTAAGAGAGAACAAGATTCGTGCATTCTGCTCTTGAGTATTTGGAGGTGCTGCGATTTGCCTTATCATAGAACATTTTGCGCATTTACATGATACCATCGTGAATGACTGAGTCTGAGGCGTCGTGTCCCACAGAGGGATTCTTGATGGCATCGTTAGTTTTAGTTTTCTCTTGGGAGCTTGGGATTTAGGAAAGTATCCCTAGTTTCCTCTGCTACATTTTCAGGTAAGACTTCGTCCTTCTTGTTGTCAGTTGCTTTTTGTTACGTCACGGCTTAACTTAATACCGTAGACGCAAAGTTGTAATTTGCTGATGGTCGAGAGTGGTCCACTCCAGAGCCACATTCTCCTACCGGTACTGGATCTTCGAATTTCTGCACGTAGTTGTTGTGTCTATGTTGATATCTTTAGGTTTTTCTGTCGAAAGACAGAAATCCATCTCACTGTGTGACCTGGAGACCCATTTTTAGATGTTGGGTATGAGTCTCCTTGTCCACGCGCCGCTGGAGTATGACTGCCATCTTTCGTGTACTCCAGGTCTGCTATCGCACTCCTCGCACTTGGTGGCTCTGTCTTGTGCCAGCAGGTTGTAGGGTGGCATTCGTCGCCTGAGACCGTCCTATAGGCGCAATACACCCTGAATGCCGTGCGTCTCTGGATTTGGTGGAGTCAGGCCCTGTTTCTCTGGGTCCCTCTCTTCTAGTCGTCCATCACATGGTGCCATACCGGGGCCGCATACAGCCGATGGATTGCGCCACCATGCCGAGCGTTCTCCTCTTGGTAGTTTTGGGGCCGCCTATGTTGGGCATTAGGCGCCCGAACATTTAAATGCACATGCCAGTAAATTTTTTTGCCAACTCGAAGAATTTTGTAGGGAATTTAATTTCTATTATTTATAAAATATTTTTATTTGCAAAAACATGCACTAAACTATCACGCTATTGTAAAAAGAAATTTTCTTGGAATACTTTTTGCAAGTAAATTAATAAATGATAGCTTCTTACATGATTTCCTATTTTAAATTAGTTTAGTTCCTTTTAAAATATAAAAATGTTTAATATGTAACAAATCAATAAATCGCCTTATAATAATCAAATTTATCACATAAAAATATAATTTATTATGACAATAAATAATTGTATGAATTAAGCCTACATACAAGTTTGAATTTTCCCTTTTAGATACATTTCCTATAGGAATTTTTGTACCTTCAAAATTTTGGGCCCGGGTCCTACGCATCCCTGTATGTCACTACCACAAAAAGGTAAAGCCACCCACATTGGTTATTAAGTAATTAGTTTCAGAATCAAAATGTAAAAAATTTCAGAAATAAAATGCACTGTAAGTACATTCGATATAGTAGTAACAAAATAATATAATAAAATTGCTATTTTTATTAAATATAATCACAAAATTCAAGCTACCTACGTAAAAAATTAAATGACGCTTTGTAAAGAAAACATTTGCACAGTTTTAAATAGTACTAAATAGAAACGTACCTTATAAGTAATCGTTAATTAATATATTATTGTTACAGAAGATGTTGATTACACTACACTGCAAACAAAATGATCGGTAAATACTAATAAATATACATAATTGCTAATTTTTGCTTATGGTAATAAATTATTACGACAAATTGAATTTATTTAAGCATGACAAACAAAAACTGTTAGAATCATAAAAACCAACATTATAGTAAATTAAGGATTTGTTTTTTATTCACGGTAAATTAGACATGTAAATCAAAATCAGTCGATTCCAGGTTCACAGGAATTGGGAATCCCTCAGTCCACATTGTGACGAATTTTTCGTAAATATCTTGGACTGCACCTTTACAAGAATAAATTAACTCAAAAACTGAAGCCTCTTGATCATTTGAAGCGCCGAAACTTCTCCGATTGAGCTCTGCAAAAATTTGAAGAAAATCCTGAATTTCATCGAAAACTCATCTTCAGCGATGAAGCTCATTTATGGCTTAATGGCTTTGTCGATAAACAAAATATGCGCTATTAGACAGCAACAAACAAAACAAAAGTTCAAGAGACTCCATTGCATTCACAAAAAGTTACCCTGTGGTGTGGATTTCATACCGGAGGTGTGATTGGACCGTATTTTTTCGTCAATGAAAATGATCGCCATGTTACGGTCAATGCAGTTCGCTATCGTGCCATGTTGGAAGACTATTTTTGGCTAGAATTGGATGGACTTGACATCAGTGATATGTGGTTCCAACAAGATGGTGCCACATACCACACAGCTAGTCAAACAATTGATGTATTGAAGGGGAAGTTCGGTAATCGTGTAATCTCGAGAAATGTTCCGGTCGAATGGCCACCTCGCTCATGCGATTTAACGCCGTTGGATTTCTTTTTATGGGGTTACGTTAAGTCACTGGTTTATGCCAACAAGCCAACAACGCTAGAGGAGCTCAGGAACAATATCGAACGCGAAATTGCCAACGTTCCGGCCGATAAGTGTGGATGAAGAGTGGTGGAAAATTGGCTCCAAAGAATCGATTGCTGCAAACGTGCTCGTGGTAGTCATATGAACGAGATCGAATTTCATACTTAAATGTAGGTGTGTATGGATTTCTCAATTATTCTGTATTTTATTTAAATACAAAATTGGTATGTCCTTATTGAAAAAGCTGTTACAGGATACTCACGAAAATATTTTTCTTATAAGAGGAAATATTTAAAGTTAACCGTCATGTGGCTTAAGATATTAATTTTTAATTTTTTCTAATAATTGTTATTCGAATTTTAACTTCAATTAATTATGTGGTTAAAGATGTCGTGAGATTATCAGTTTCATTCTAATTATTTTTTAGAAAACTCGGGATTTTATGAAAAAGTTTATTTAAGATCAAGAGGGGATGTTATAAAATGAACCGACAAGGGGTGTTAGTGGGGCCAACTTTTAGATATTCACCAAAATTATTTTAAAAATGTATTATATAGACCACCCATGTTCCGGGCATAATAAATGATGTAAACAATATTAAATTTCAATAATAATTTTTTTGAATAATTGGACTATTTTGAAGAAATAAATTTAACTGACTGAATTTAAAATAATTAAGTGTTGGATATTTACCGACACAGAAATAGAATCTCTTTCGCTTTATACCATTACTTTTATTATCCTATTATATAAAAAGACAAATTCCCATTTAAATGTACTCAACCTCGCAACCTAAATATTCCGAGTAAGTTTTTTTAAATCAAAAACAAAAAGTTGCCATTAGTTATGTTAGCTTATCATCAACTAGCTTACAAGCAACGTTTTAATACTTTGTTTTGTTGAAAATGTTTTTAATTAAAATGCACTTACATAAAGAACAAAATACCAAGATAAAAACTTAGTAAATGTTTTCAACTAATGAAGTGTATTTATGAAAAATCTAAAGATAAATAATCTTTTTATAATGAATTGATTTTTAACTTGTTGAAAAACTATATTTTACTAATAAAGTTTTGCATTTTAATAAATGATAACTACGCAAATATGCTAATATTCTAAATTTTTTTAAATAGGAACCTTTATTTTTATTTCCAGATTTGGATAGAGCAGAATTTTCTGAGTATGAAGAAAAGGTAAAATAAACTATAATCTTAAAGAGAAAAGTTTTCGAGATAATTAGTCTTAAAGTTTCCAAAATGCATTATAAAATTATTAGTGTATACCAATTATTTATTATAAATTTAAATAAATTTATTTAATGAAAAGAACCAGGTGTTTGATAATCAAAAAATGTACATAAGTACTTATAAGAGGTATCCTGGTTAAGTTTTTGATTAAGTGAATAAGGTACGAATGAATTCGATAACCCCTGTAATTTTGGCAATAGTTGATATTGAAAATCGTTAATTTTCGAGAGCTCAATCAATCAGAAGTTCGCATTCGATGTGGTGCGGATCAACGGATTGCACCCCGAAAAATTACGACCAGCTTTAGCCAGTTTTAGAACAGGGAGAGCACCCCACCAATAGCATGACTTCAACCGACTCGACTCTAAAAAGCCACAGGCCCAATTAAAAGAAAGGCAAAGTCCCCCCCCCCTGAAATAGCGTTCAAGACACGTCCTCCCACTCTATTCCAGGGATGGACCAGCCCCTTCTAGAAACCGGGTTAAGTCCGTCCCAAAAAATAACGATAGAGGTTCAACCTGCTATTATTAAAGGTACCGGCCCACTCCTCGATGCAGATGTCGAGCTCCCGTTTTACTGAGGAAAAACTCGGAAGGGGGACTCACCCCCGATACAATGGGGAAGATGCATAAATTTTTTTATAGCGTAGTTGGATCATAAATAACTAAATATACTAATTAATGCTATTTAATTTATTTATTTTCGTTTTGATAATAATTTAAAAAATATTTAAAAATCCGTCAATTTGAATTGAAGGAAACGACCGTGCTTATCGGGGTTATGCCATGTGACGTCAAACCAATGGCGTTGCGTTTAAGGTCACATGGTTTATAGTTATTTTTGCTGATTTGATATTTAATATATAGGATTAATCGGAAAATACTGTTTTAACTAAATTTTTTGATTCATGCATGTTCCCTATTAAATCAATTAAAAAGAAAATAACAGCCACGAGTAGAGTAAACAAGAATAAAGCGGGGTTATTGTTATTGTGCCGTGTAACGTCAAACCAATGGCGTTGCGTTTAAGGTCACATGATTTATTTTAAATTATCATCGAATTTTAAAATGGATTATTTATAACATAATACAATAAATAGAAGTTATTTTTGCTGATTTGATATTTAATATATAGGATTAATCAGAAAATACTGTTTTAACTAAATTTTTTTATTCATGCATGTTCCCTATTATTGTATAGCAAAGCGCACCAATTTCACCGGGACTAGGTACCCCCTCAAGATTACACCTGGGCGTTGAGATCCAGTAACAAGATGAAAAGGCTCCGATCCAGATCCCAGCGTCGGAAGGTAAGCTCCCGTGTTAGCAGGATGGGAACACCAGCCCGGTCAACAGCGGGATGTCCAAGATGTACCAAAGGGAAGCCACATAGGCCCCCATACAGGCTGCGCAGGGGATCCTGCTTTATCAGGGAGACAACCCCCTCAATCCAACAAAGGAGGACTCCCCTCCGGACGGATTGGACAAGGAGATCCTGGGTTCTAAAGATTCAATTAAGGGTGACAACGTTATGTTTAAAGATAATTAAAGCTTTCACACCATGATTAAACACGGCATCTACAAAAACACTTACAACATTAATTTATAAACTATACTTGAAAAATTTTCATTCAATAAAAATAAATCATTTAAACCAATTCTGTTCAATAAGCACAAAGTTAAAGTCAAATTCAAAATTAAAACAATTTGAAATTCAATAAGTAGATTAACCAATCCCTGTACCCCCGTCCCAAATAATAAAAAGTTCTCACCTCCCAACTCAAACCCTCTCCACACTTAAGATACCACCTCAATCAAGATTCAAAATAAATTAAAAAATTATGCTTACTCTCGTTTCTAACTTTGGTTCTTAACTTACTAATTTAAATTTCTTTTGTTTCTCTTTCAGGATGTCTGCCATACCAGCGATAAAAATAAACCAGACTAGAGCAAACCCATTTGACTTTACAGTCCTTGACGGTTTTTGATTACCCGGTCTCAGGTGGCAGGGGGGATTCTTCGCGAATGCACACGGGGATTTTTTTTTTTTTAACTTCGAGTCTATAAGTCTCTCTAGCCGTTTTCAGGAACTCGAGCACGCAGTCTCAGGCTCCGACTAAGGAGGGGGGGCGAAACCACCTCTCAAGTACTTGGATACTTAGTTTGGTCAATATCAGAGGTAAGCTGGCGGATCTCCGACCATCGGAGTGCTTAATCCCCGATATGGAAATCCGCCCTACGCGTTTCTGACTTTGACCACTTATGCAAAATTTTTGCCTCTCTCTCCCATTTTTCTCTCTTTATTTCTTATCACCACATTGAGATCCAGCTATGTTAGGGATCAGGTGGTGACACTAAATCAACATTGACAGCTTTTCAAGAAAGGCAACTGCGTATATGCTTTCAACATAATCTCTTGCCATGACCACGGCTAACCAAATGGAGGGAAAAATCGTCCTTGGATACTGACGGTCTCTGTTTGCAGGAGAAGGCCTCAAACTCAATCCAACCTTGCAACTGAAAATTCACAGCTAAGTGAAGGAAGTGTGGGCCAGGCCCGGTATTCAACAACTTAATATATGATTCTGATTTCACCTTAGAAGTTCATCGTTCATTTTACGTGTGTTTAAATTAAATTAAATTTTTCCAACATTACCCGAAAATCTATATACGTTTTTTATGGATGTGTCGGTTTTTGGATCTATTGCGCTCAAGGATATTTTTTCCAAGTTTAACGTAAAAAGTTAATGCACACAAAAATAATAAGTCCCCGAAAATTCTAAGTGGAAAGTCAAAAATAAAATTATACACTACAAAATTGATAGTGAGAGCAATTTCATAACGCTGTTTAAAATAGATAATTTTGTGACTCCATCAAGCCTGGGGGTTCATATTTTAACCCTAGATCGCTAAGCTTATTTTTCAACGCTTATATTACCAACCTTCGTCGTTTCGACTACGCTTTTTAAAAAAAGGGATTTTAAGGGTTTCATTAAATAAAATATTTATATTTTTGTATTTATTTTCAATTAAAAACATTTAATAATATAATTATTGTGATTATATTGACTAACTCAGCATATTAATTACTTAAACAGCCTTTTAAATGAGAACATAGATATCCAACAAATTCGGCATTTAAAATTTTTTTTTAATTTTTTTTAAATGAAACAAACTTAAAATAATAAAATTAATAAATCGAATAAAATTCCGTGAACAGTGCGAGTCAATTTCTTCACAAAATATTCAAAAAGTGGTATTCCATCAATTTTAGTAAAGGAATTTCGTCGACGCGCCGAGGTATTTTTCTTGGAACGGCGCACTCAGTCCCCCCTCGCATGTAACACTATTGTCCGTCGCACGGGTAAGGGGTCGACTGAGATTAGCAGGGGGGTTGAATAAATTCGACCACGCATCGTCGTCGCCACCTTCGTCGATTCGACGAAGGTTATAGTAATCTAGGGTTAAGCAAGATTTTTATGAAACCGTGGGATTAAATGAAGAATTTTACTCTATTGGGAAAAACTGCAGAAGGCCAAAAATATCATAACAAAACACTATTTTCTCTCTCGCCTTTGCATAAAATTAATTTTTCCCATATCTTATCGTAGACAAAATTTTATGCAAAATGGACATTTCGTTGTTTTAGAACGATGAACGTAGTATTTTTTATTGTAGATAACTTTAATGTCAATAAAAAATTGTACACTATTCGTCGTACGAAAAAATCACGAAGGCCTTTTTTTATTGAAAATTTATCCTCAATAAGATTCATATAATATAAGATTTCCGTTAAATAAATTCTAAGATCTAAATATAGCAAACATCTAAAACTGCTCCAAAATGTTAAATATTTTTGTTTATATACCCACAAAATAAACCAAGAAAGGTTGTAATACCATGAAAAGTATTCTTGTGACGAATTTTTAATTCGTCAACACCAACCTTATTACTGCCCGCTATTTTGCCGTTTGGCGTCACTTTAGATACGACCTACATGTCCTCGACGCTAGCGCGTGGAGTTTCATTTTTGTCTACTCGGTGGAGAGGGGCATTTCCGACTTCACTTTTGGTGTGGCTCTCGCGAGGAAAAGACGTATTCCGTTAGTGTGTGGATATTCTTATAACTTGAAGATTAAATCGTTTTGCTGAATTTGGAATTGGAGGGTCATTTTAGCAAGTTGCGAGAGTGATTCTGGGTACGAAGATTTTTGCGCGCTGCAGCGTATTTTCAAGATTTTTGAGTTGCAATTTTTCGATCCAAGCGCCTTATCAACCACATTTTTACGTCGAGTTGTTACCAGTGCGCACGCCTAAACCTTGCAGTTTTGTTTTACCAAAGTTGATAGAATTGTTCGAGCGGTCATATATTTTTGGGTGTAACCTCAAAAATTCTCGCGAGAAGTTTAGCTGCACCAAACTTTGTCTGTGAATCCGTAGCCTTTGTTAAGTTATGTCCGTCTCTAATTATCATCTCGATTACGTCCAATCACCTGTTACACGTTTACGATCGTCGTGCTGACGTACGATACAAATCTACCGCCCGTGGTTTCTTGGAAACCGCTATATTCGCATATAATTGGTCAACTCAATTGGGGGTTCAACTCATTCTCTGGGTGCGTTGCCAACACTATTTTATTACCTGTGTCCGCTGTCCGACCAACACCCAGCGAAGCATCGGGGTCGCTCGAGAGAAGAACCATTCAAGGAAGCGTGACCTGTCAGCCGGTGGCCAGAGGTTGTTTCGGGGTAGCCGTTCACACCCAATCTCGTGGACATCTCAAGCGGTGGAGTGTTTTTCGTCGTCTTCCTTGGCTGAGGTGAGTCGATTGCATTTTCATTGTTTTGAGATTGTTTGTTTTTGCGAGATATTTTGTCATAATTAATTGGAAGGTGTGTGTTGCCTTTGCCACCTTCATTTTAGTAGCTTCCTCGAGGCAACGTTCTGGTTTGCCGGAGACAGATTTGTTCGTACGCTGTTTTTATTTGTTTGGCTGATTCCCCTAAGGAATCAGCATTTTCATTATATCTGTTGTACCATTAAATTGCTTGTTTAACCGTTGTCACTATTGCTGCATTTACATTTTTTGTGTCATTAAATTGTTAACTGTGACACCGTTTTTTATTTCCCTTGTAGAAGGGTATTCTTTTGGAAAGCTTTCAGGAGTAGTTCGCAATCGGAACCTACGGCTCTCGCATACCTACGTTACCAACAATAAAGCTAGCTTAAATTTCAATCAGGGCTCACCACGTTGTAAAGTGGAGTTCATCACTTTACGTGGAGAGAATCTTTCTTTCTCGTTAGCCGTCCTCTCATTAGGGACGGGGAGAAACGAAAAGTTCTCACATTCTTTGAAGATCTCAGGTGATGTGTGATCTTTACTGAATTTTTAATTCAATTCTAAATTACCGGCATTAATTATCGGGACAACATTAAAAAATCCATCATCTTTAGAAAATTAGGATTTTTAAACTCAAGTTTGAGTATGACAACGCGTGTAAGGTAAACGACTTACTTATGATAAATGTTGTTCCATTCAATATTGTACATAATTTAAAACTCTAGTATAAAGCTTTAAGTTGTGTAGTTTGTTACCCTGTTTCCTTAATTTTCACGATATTTGTTAAAACGCAATCAGTATCGCATTCTTTGTTTATAAGATTGTTAACAACTTTTTGACCCACGTTAATTGTTCGAAGCGAAATTAATCGCACTTCCCAGTCAGCACGCTTCGTCCTCAGTACGTACAAAGTTCGTCCTTTTTATGTACATTCGTCCACGTACGAAACTCGGACGTACATATAACGTAATTTAATGTACGTACCTTTTACGTAAGAGTATGTACGTACATGTTGCATACGTTTTTCGTCCATCGTATGTACATTCGTTTATGTACCACACGTGGACGTACAGACCCTGTACTTTGAAGGATGTACATCGTATGTGCGAGTATGTACCTCAAGTGGACGTACATATTAGGTACTTTGAAGTACGTACATCGTATGTACGAGTATGTCCTACTAACTTGATCGGTAAAAAGGGTCACGATAACGATCTACCGAGAATGCCAATGTACGCGCATTATAATAGTCAGTTAACCTTCAAAATGTACCTGTTTGTAAAAATTTATGTACGATCGGTGCAACTTTAATTACCTAAAATTAGTAATATTAATAAGTGTAACCTATAATTTAGAAAAATATATTCCAACATTTCAATATTATAATATTATATAAGTTTCAACTTGTTCATATTACACGAAATATCTAAAAGTTAAGGTAAGTTCATATTGTATTTTGTATTGAATTTGTATTCTAATTGGTGTGTTTTAGAATACCTTGAAGTGATAGTTCGGAAAATGAACATAATGCAAGCGTCGATGGCAGATCGACGTATCGTATCGATGCCATAGACGCAAAGTTGGTCAATTAGAGTGACCGTAGACGAGAAGACGAAGAGCGGAGCTCATTATGCACATCGGTACCATATCTGACGAAAACAATTATCTGTCGGTTGAAGAAAATATGAAGAATGCCGTAAGTAAATTTCTTTTTTATTATACGGAGTAATAACATTATTATTTGTAGGTTGAAGAAATATCATCTTTAGGTAGTAACGACGTTTATGATTTGATCAATCGAGCTTCAAACAAGCTCATTACAAACCGCTTTTGTGGAGCGGAATAAAGTATATATTGGGAAGAGGGATAAAAAAAGCATTCCATGTGCTTAAGTTGAACGAATTGTTAACAAGTAAGTAACATAATGTCATTTTGATATAATTTAATGTAATTTTTATTTTAGAATCTGCCATGAGAAGCTTTCCCAATATAACTGTCAAGGATGTCGAGTCGACAATTTCGAAATGGATTCGAAGATGTACCGAAAGGGGGAAAAAAGAAAAATGTGTAATATAATGTATGTATATTGTCGTGTTCCATTGATAAGAGATTAGGGGTATGACGTAATTGGGTTAATTTAGTCAAAACACTTATGATTTGAATAATTTAATAAGACCATAACAGGTAAACAACTAAGTTTTGTCTGGATTTTCTTTAATTGGAAAATTTGTCGACTGCCTTTGCCTCAGTTATTTAAAAATGCAAACGTTGTTGGAATCTGGAAGATGTAAAATTTATGAAGGATAAAATATTGGTGGTTGTCTAATTAAATTTAATATGAGAAAACAAATTAAATTCAATTAAGTTATTTGTTAAATTAGGGTTTTCGTTATTTAAATAAGTGATAAATTAGAAAGTTTGCGAGTGCGCGCGAGTGGATTATTGGTGGGGTGTGAAAAAGTGGAGATGAACAAGAAGGATTCCGAATCAAGCGTTCGGATAGTAAGGATGCGCTTATTATTGAGTTATTTGGAATTTAATTTTGGTAGAAAAAGTTTCTAAGTCGACCATTCAAGTGTAAAGACTGGTCAATAGTATTTGAATTCTGAAATTACAATAGTTTTATGAATAATTCGTCGTCAAGTGAAGATATAATTTGATTTCTAGTAGAAAATTATTTGGAATTGGTTAATTATTTTGGATGGAATTTGGAAATCGTGTGAATAATTAATTTAAGTTTAATTAAAGTGAAAAATACGTTAGATGAAAATATTCTGGAAAGTTTTGGAACCGCTGACTTGTTGGTTTGGTGGTTATGTTCATGATTTGGATGAATATTAAAATATTGGAAAAGATTGGTTCAAGATTACTTACCTGTACTCGATTATCTGGTTCGGAAGAAGAAATTGTTCGCTGGTCACTTTTATCTGTCCTTGGTTCAAGATTTGAAGCTGCCTTTGATGGTAATCTCCACGTTTTAAGAATCTCACATCACATCGGCCGATCGGTAAACTTCGGAAGACTTTTTTTACTTCGGTAAGAATTTTTGTGTTGCGTAAATTAATTGAACAATAAACACACCGTTTAATTTCGGGCGCGCGTAATATTTTGGGGGAATATTGAATTACTTGATTTTTGTAAATTTAATTTGTTTAGGTTAAGAAAACGAATAATTTGTCCTTAATATTTTCATTGTATAAAATAAATTGCATCAATGTTTGGTTTTAATAACGTTTGCGTTTGATTTAATTTATTAACAGTAGTCGTAAATTGAAGAATAAGCAGACACAAGTTGCGATTCATTTGAGATATCTTTATAAGAAAGATCACTGGTCCAGGTGACGTATTTTAAGTGTTTTGGCTAATCTGAATGGACCCAATTTTCGACCCAAATCATCGAGTCTCATGCATAGCTGGTCAGGGATATTAATTAATTAAGTGCCATCATCTCCCGCTATATAAATTTTTTTATTGAACAGTAGCATTACATGGCAATATAAATTTTATAAATAAAGAATGTTCTATAAATTAAAAATAAATTTTATTTACGAATTAATATGGTAAATTTCTCCTCCTACGAAAAAAGATCTAAAAAATTGTACGTACCTCGTGCAAATAATGTACGAACATGGTACGTTCTGGTTCGTACGAGATACGTCCCCGTTCGTACGAGTTACGTCCTCATTCTTACGAGGTACGTACATAGTTTGCACAAAGTACGTACACATTTGTACGAATAATGGACGTACCCGATTCGCACAACACTGTGCATAATGGACGTACTATGTACGTATACAGTACGTCCAACTTACATAACGGTACGTACATGGTACGTCCTGTTGGATGAAAATATTCGTCCTAGATACGTCCAAAATACGTTATTGTGCTGACTGGGTTATAGAAACCAAACCAAAGCGATTCAGGGAAGTCTAATAATACAACTATCAAATTTTGTATTTATTTTATTTATAATAATCAAGATAATGAAATCTAACTTGCATTCAATAGATTGTATAAATATAGAAATATTAAGGATCTTCAGAAAGACATAATATTTAAACAACTAAGGAAAATTCCTAAATCATGAATGAAAAATATGTAATTAAAATGTTTTCGTATTATGTCTTCCTGAAGATCCTTAATAAAGGTGAAACGACGTCGTAGATTTCAATATTTAAACAATCTATTGCATGTAAGTTAGATTTTATTAACTTGGTTATTGTAAATAAAGTAAATATAAAATTTAATATTTCTCAAAAAGTTAAAGCTCAATATTAGTATATAATATAACTATCCTGAAATTAAACTTTTTATAACTTTCGGGAAATAAAAGACATAAAACATGAATTACTGAAGATAGCACTGAACATATTGCTCTGAATTTCCATATTTTAAAAATTGTTTATAAAAATATACTTAAATTTTTTCTCCATATATAAGATCGTTATTGTTAAATTGATTCAAATTGAACGTGTCAGATACAAGTGGTAAAATAAACCCTATTTTGCGTATTTTTGATTTATTATTTAAGTATGCGCGTCGGAACTTTTTAAACATGCATTAATATAAAATTCAATTTTCTAGCCCACAAACTCGCATTTAAAGCAGGTATTTTGATTTATAATATTATATAAAGTACAACACTACCGTCGAGGTGCGTAGGTTGATAAACAGTTTTAGACTTCTCTACACACATTAAAGAAATTTATTTATATAAAATAAATTATAATTGATGTGGTTACGACCATTAACTATGAAAATTTAACTAAAACAAATAAAAAATATATACTTAATCAAATAATGATATAAGCTGGATTATTCGTTTTATTTGGCAAAGAAATACTACTTATCCTAATATTTATTTAATATTTAATAAAATAAGATTATACAAGTTGAAATTTCAAGTCACTCAACGTACAAAAAAAATTTTTCCCTAAGGTACAAGAATGTAAGTGTGCTTTCTACTATTCAATAAAACGTCGAACATTTTAGATATTTTATCATCAGGTATGTGTAAATTCTCGACATCTTCTATTTCCTAGTAATTGTAAAAGAAATCGATTTCGATACAGATGAATAGACTTTGCTGTGGCCGTTTGTAAGAGATAAACGTAAACAGCTGCCATAAGAATGATGATAGAAATAAAAATCATGTCAAAATTCAGTTAACTTCGATGACGTGCACGTAACGTATTTAATGTTATTCTAATAAAGTGAACTTGCATTATATACTACATTGTAATTGACTTCTTGTATAGTCCTTGAAGTCATAATTTAAGGGTGAGAAAAAGATACATAAATATTGAAGTTTTAATACAGATCATGAAATATAGAAAAGGTAAATAAAAACAGTAACTATGAGTTAGCCTGGAAAACGCAACTTTGGTGAAGCTGCTAAACAGCGGATTTTATTTGTAATTTCGGTAATTAAATTCTATTCCTCAAAAACTAACCGCCACATTTATTTGCTTTTATTGACAATGCTATTACAGAAATATCGAACTTAGTTTTTTGAGATGCAGTGTCAACACCGGATTTCAATGGAATCGACAATTGAAGTCACATAATAGATACTTACTAAAAATAGTAGAGGAGCATGGGTAACAGTGAGACGCTTTTATTTCTAATGCTCTAAACTAAGTTATTATTAGTTTTAATTAATATATTTTTTTAAAAGTAGACATTCTAGCATATATACGGTTGTTAGTTTTCACTAGTCAATTTGGTACCGAGTGGAATAATTGTATGTAACAGCACAAGGGCAAGAAAAATGCTCGAAAATTTGTCGAGTACAGGTACAAGATGAATCTTCGAGTATTTTTCGAGCACGGGTTGCAGTTTACATGATTATTCAGCGATAAAAAACCAATTTCCATAATTTCACAAAATCCGTTACTTTGTAATGTTTACTTTTGACTCGCCTTGTATATTGTTTAAATTTTCATTTTCTGAATTCCTAACAAGCGATCAAAGCGTTACATTACGAATATTCCCACATCCATACCTACGCTTTTACACCTAGCGCACCTCGTTAAGAAAGTTTAGTATGTACGCGCAACAGACTTCAGTTTCTGCCGTAGTTCCTATCAGTTCACATGCACCTATAATGTGGAAACGTCGTAAGTAAAATCCATTTTAAGTTTTCGTAAGAACCGACCAAGAGACAATTAATGATTATTCTTTTGTTGGCAAAAGGTGAACAGGTTCGCAATAGCGTCCATTCTGGTCTAAATTTTGTGTTACTTGCACAAATATATTATTATATGGTTCATTCCTGTTACGCGACATACCACCTTCAACGTGAAGGTTTGGATTTTCGTTGTGGTTTATGGACAGAAACTCGTTGGTATTTCCAAGTTCAAGATTTCGAAGATTTATCCATCTGCCAACCAAAGCTGAATGTGCAGATCCTTTCGTTTTATTATTGGTAATATGAGTTACTGAGGGATCATGCATGGTAAGGTCGTATAATTATATATTGACATGTTGATAAATTCGTTCCGAATGACAGATGTTTTAAGATAAGCGACATATGGTTATCAACTTTGAAGATAGATTTAGAACTCGCACATAAAATATGATATAATTAGATTAATTTCTTGTTGTTAATTAAATAGTGTTGAGCTGATATTAATTTTTATACAAGTTTTGATAATTTTTGTGTTTGTGCGTTATTATTTGCATCTGAGGGAATAGTCCTATTTTAATTTCAGTTTCTTGTGAACAAAAGGTAGAAATATCGTGGGCATACTGGAAAAAGTGACCAAGTCAGTCACAACAAACCTTGTAGATTAAGTTCGCTCAGTATTAGTAAAAAATTTAAAAATTAGCAAAAGCCCTAATAAGAAGTATTGTTAAAGTTTCATTTTCCTAAACCAAAAATTAAAACTTAAAAAATCTGATTTTTCACAAAATATTAAACATTCAATTTCATTTATCTAGAAACTCTGTTGTTTGACTTGGTCACTTTTACCAGTATGCCCACGATATGCATATCGAAACCATTTGGGTAGAACAGTTGTTTAAATAAACCGATTTATTATTTTTACCATTTTATTATTCCCTGGATAAATATCACTTACTAAGCGTTTTTTATTCAATAAATTATTTGCTGGTTAAATTTTTTATTGCGAGTTTTATGATCCGAATAAATAGCCCTCAACAGAAGCGTTTGTCCAATTAGCTGACGCCTTTAATTAAAATTAAGGACTACCTTTCCACGTCAAACCCACGACCTCAGCTCTCCCTCAAGCAACAGTAGCAGCCATTAACATCTGGGCAGTGTGTAATCAAACCTTTTGTGGTACATCTTAAAAATGTTAAAATTTTGCGCTATTTTCATTGCAAAAACATTATTATTCAGTGGATTTGGTGAATATAAACATTATAATGTTTATATACTGCAAAATAGGAAAATATTAATTTATACTGTAATAATAAATTAACGTAACAGTTATGATATATAAAAAAATCAATGTGCTTACATCACATTTATATTTCAATAAATACTTTGTACAAATGTAAATAAATCGAATAGCAACAACTATTCGCAAGTAGGTAACTTCCATATTTTAAGATATCCCAGGGAGGATTTCGATCCGGATAAAGAAGAATATGGTTCATCAAGAAGAATAAACAATCAAACAAAGAAGACAAATCCTAAGTGGATAAAGAGAAGGAGCAATCAATTCAATTCGGTGCAGATAGATAACAATCAATCCAGTTCAGAAAGACAACAATCAGTCAAGAAGACACCAATCAATTCGGTCCAGAGACATAACATTAAGTCAAGAAGACAACAAACACTTTAAGAAGAGAACAAGGAACCATCCAGTGGAGAAGATATCAATGAATTTTCAAAAATAATAAAGAATGCGTTTCAAGAATGCAATCAATGCGTTTAAGGGGACAACAAGTTAAATTATTATACCTGGAAAGGACCATGGAAGCCATAACAAATAAATTATCACAAGATAATCCAAATATTAATTTATTACTGGTGCAAAAAATTAAGGCAAAAATTGGTAATATAATGGATGGAAATAATAAAACTTCACGAATATTTATAACATACAAAGAAGAGTACGATAATGAATATTTCCAAAATAATATATTCGAGGGAATGGAAGAACAATATGAAGAGAAAATAATACAACTACAAGAGGAAATGGTTCAATCAAATAAACAATACTTCAGCGGAAAACCAATACGCCTATAATCCCTAGAAAAAGTAGAAAAAATACTGGGATTGATAATATCAGACGAAGAAGATTTAAAAATATTGGAATGGAAATTATCAGAAAGTATTCAGCAATCAAAACAAAAAGCTATAGAAGCAGTAAGCATGAGAAGTTACGATAGAAGATGAAAACTGCAACAAATTTGGGAATTACAAGATTCAAAATTACAAAAACAAATTGAGGAATTAGAAGAAGCTGTGAGTATGAAACCAAGTAAAACGAATACCAATGGAGATAAAAATAGAAGAAACGGCGAGTGTGAAACCAATTCAAATGGAGATGAAAGTAAAAGATCCGGATTTGAAAGAAGAAGTTGGTCTGAAACCAACATCAATGGAAAACAATAAAGGTGAAAATTTGGACCTTGGTCACATGAAATCTAGACCTCAGCATATTCAAAAAGAAAAGTGTGGACAAAATATAAAAAGAAACGAGGATGGTGGAGAAGTGAAAATGCAATTCAAAGAAATACCACCAAAAATAGGAGAATGGAAACAAAAAAACTTCGCAAGTTTTCATCAGTTACAAAAGAGATTTCACAAACATAACGCAGTTATGCAAGAAAATTTGGCCCTAAACGAGTAAATGTACACAGGCCCTTGTTTTCTACAGGAATTTAGAGAAATACTACGACGATGGAGAAGAAGATGGAAAAAGAGAAGATATTTAGATGAATTCAAAAGAACATTTGGGGGTGGCAGCTTACATGAACTATTGCCAGTTCATGTAAAGAAAATTCAAAAATTTATTAACAGCAAAATATGGAATGAGCAAAGAGAAAAGATCAGCGTTAACCAAACAGGCATTAAATATCACTAGAATGCATCAAGCCAAAATGGAACGTATTAAAACAACAAAAAATCAATGCAGTGCCAATAATAGCATCGTACCTCAGCATCAATACGGAAGCTGAGATCTCCCAGGACATAAAAGAATACAACTGGAGGAAAATAAATCATCTTTCAAAAATGTAAAATATATTTACAGATTCATTTGGAACCACGTTAAAACATCAATCTGTCAGGAGGTGGCAGAATGAATAATTTAGTATTTAGACCATCCTGTATACATACAACATAATTATTATAAAAAATAAAGCATATTTACACATTCTTCCGGTTAGCATAAAATTGACCAAAATAAATAAGTCGGTCAATAGAATAGCTTAGTATAAGGTGCCATTTGTGTGAGTGCATTAGAACAGAAAATATTTCAAATGGTTCACTGTTTCCCATGCTGCCCTATGGTGTTTACTTTGAAGGTAAATTAATTATACTCCTAATTACATATTATATGCAATTTTATCTTCAACATTGAAAATCGGTCAAAATTGAAAAATAATATTTTATAGTATCTTTCAAAATTAAAGATGCAAAGTAAATGAATTGTGAGATTAAAAATCGTGACTTAAAAGTGAAATTTTAGTGTTCATAGTGTGTAAACTGACGCTTGAAGAACAAAAATATTATTTTGTTCGGTGTTAAGTTTATAAATAAGGTTTAAACATAAAATATTATACTCATCTACATACAAATAAATTAATCAAATTGAGCTGAACATTGACCTTAATCAGCAAATTAAGTTTCCAACAAAAACAGCAATAAATTGTAGATCGTCGTCTGATTGAGGCAGGTATTTTTCTCTCCCCCCCTCCATCGCGAATTTTTAATGAGATTAGTGCCAAACGTTTGCTTTAACGATCTTCCATTCAAATCGTTTGAACCACACGCATCGAAAAGTTATTCGAGAAAACTTAAGGGGGACTGCAGAAACGACAACCAGCATAGTACATTTTTTTGTAAAATTCATGTCCATCGTTTAAGCTTAGTTTGAGTTTCAAAGGGTTTTAATAAAAATTCAATTATTTAGAACAATTGGGGGTCGGGGAGGGCTGTAGAAATTTTAGCCCCTCCAATCGTAATTTTTTAACAAAATTAATACTAATCGATTGAGAATCGCTTGAACTTCAATAAAATTCTATTGCTGTCATTTGCACATAAAGGGTAAAAAGGTTCTAGCGATACATCGCTCCGAGCAAGTAGCGCGCAGAATTTTAGTGTTGCTGATAATAATTAAAATAATTTTTATTTTATGATTCTAAAACAGAAAACAATCATGACCGTATATAAAAGTGACGTGTAGCGGTTTTATGTGATCGATAGTTGCAGTTTCTTTCCAAAGTCTACTGCTGATTGTATGATTATGTATTAATTATTATCAGCAAATCTAAAATTCTGCGCGCTACTTGCTCGGAGTGATGCTGGTAAAATTTACAATATTTCAAACGCTCTAACTTTTTTACATTTGGAGTTCAAACGATGGGAATAGAAGGTACAAACTTGATGGTCCAACTTGAAGGTACAACTTGATGGTACAAACGAAAATGTTTGCGGTACAAACCGATACAAACGAAGTACAAACGATTCCACCAAGTCCGATTTGAATATTTTGTGGTGGGGGTGCCGGGGAAATGGAGCCGGAATAGAAGCTCATAAAGCTCAAGCAATGGGGAAGATGCATAATTTTTTTTATAGCGTAGTTGGATCAAAAATAACTAAATATACTACTTAATGCTATTTAATTTATTTATTTTCGTTTTGTTAATAATTTAAAAAATATTTAAAAATCCGTCAATTTGAATTGAAGGAAACGACCGCGCTTATCGGGGTTATGCCATGTGACGTCAAACCAATGGCGTTGCGTTTAAGGTCACATGATTTATAGTTATTTTTGCTGATTTGATATTTAATATATAGGATTAATCGGAAAATACTGTTTTAACTAAATTTTTTTATTCATGCATGTTCCCTATTAACCCTAGATAGATAACCATATCGTAACGTACATTAAAGATAACCATACGTCATTTAGACGTGTATCATGTTTTACGGCACATATTTTGGCTTGTGTGTACAATATGCTTGCGTCAGTAATAATGTATCCCCATAAATGTCATTGTGTTTATGAATACATGAAAAACATTAAGGTTTTTTCGTATTTTATTAGGAATAAACTTAAACGAACAAAAATTGACATTTTTCACTTTTAAAAATTGAAATATTTTGAAATATTTTATTCAGACTTATAAACTTGTAAAAATAATTTTTTTATAAAGTTTAAATATTAAGTACGTTAGTAAAAAATATTTTATTCATTTTGGCCTTAAAGGCACTTGGGACAAGCGCTCGACTTATGCTCCCACAAATGGAATTTTTACATTTATGGCATATATTTATGAAAGTAATGCACTTTTCTTATCGGAACAAGTGTCACCTGCAAGCTCTATGGGTCAACTGAGTTGGCAGGAACAACGAGCGCCGTGGCGCCATATGTCAGTGAATTATAACGATTTTGAAAATTCGACTACGTCGATTCGACGTAGGTTATCTATCTAGGGTTAAATAAATTAAAAAGAAAAAACAGCCACGAGTAGAGTAAACAAGAAAGCGGGGTTATTGTTATTGTGCCGTGTAACGTCAAACCAATGGCGTTGCGTTTAAGGTCACATGATTTATTGTAACAATCCAATTGTTACTGTGTTTCGCCCAGCGAAACAATTTATTTTCCAATTCTCATTTCTAATACCATCGTAGGCCGATTTATTTTCAACACCTTAATGTCGACCGAATTTAAATGAGAATTCGTATATTTCTATGCCTGTGGGTTTGACAACCAAAACGACGTTCAGGATTTTTCAAAATTAAAATCAGAGAGGTCGTTAAAACAGTTTTTGAAAAAGATAAAAGGTCGATAAAATTTTGTAGTTGGAGCAAGACGTGAAAATTTTTGCTCTGCATGGTTTTTGCAATTTTACAAGTATTTTTAAAATGGTGAAATTTAACTTTAAGTGTGGAAGCATAAGTGCATCTGTTTTTGACGCTTCCGGACCGATATCATTCTACCACATCGGGAAAAATGCTGACCGCATTTACTACTACGACGACCTAGCCAGATAACCACAGGTATGTCGTATCATTTTGCCATTTTGCGATTTATAATTTTTGCTTTAATGTTTTATTGTTTTTTTTGCTTTTTGCATTATGCCTTATTATTTTTTATTTGTACAACATCTTGGGTTGCTTTGCCACGCACTTTTGCTGTGAACGTTTTTTTGGCCGAAGTTATCGTCTGTTAGTTGATAAGCACTTTTGTTCGACGTGATAGCAGGCCGATTGAACTTTTGCGTTCGCAAGGCGTCGATAATATAAAGGCGATATGTTCAAACCTTTATATTTTAAAATTGTTAATCAATTTTTGAATTTTAAATTAATAATTATTTGTTTGAATTTGAACATAGCATTATTTTCGATAATAAGTATCGAACGGCGCTGGTGGAATGCAATAGGCATTGGGAGTACAAACGGAACGTCATACGTTCAAACCCTGAATATGAGATTTTTACCTCTGACATTTTTTTATGTGTTATTTTTATTTATGAGTTTTTTTTGGAATTAAATAGTGTGGTAAACCAATACCACGTTAAGGCAACAACAATCTGATTGCCGAATTTATGGTTATTTTAATAAATTGAGCTAATTATTGTTTTTTTATTGTTTTAATATTTTGGTTTTCATTGTCTTGCACTTTTACTTGAATGTTTGACCGAGATGAATGATACGCCGAAAGTCTCGCATTTCTGCTCGATGAGATATTGTATCTTATCACACATTCGAATATGTGAATTTCAATGCCAATGCTTAGCTTTACTTTTTAATAATTATTTTGATTAATTAAATTACATGATTATGCTAAACTGAGTTTTATTTGTGCATCTGAATTTTAATAGATAACATCAACCGGCGTTGGTCAACTGCAATGACTTTGAAACTTATAAGCGTTTAACACGGGGGGTTGGTTGGAGTAATTGTTTGTATCCTATTTGGTTTAATAACACCTTAAATCATACATTACTTATGGGGGGTTGGTCGGGTAATGTTTGTCTGCTTATTGGTCCAATAACATCATGGATCAGGTAAATCTGCTAAGGTTCGTTTACCTACTGGTTACCTAACACCATAAACCAGATTACCATTTTATTTTCTTTACAATTACGTACCACTACATCCAGGTATTAGTTATTCCACCTTTACAACGGGCAGAGGCTCTGCTTTAGCCTTGGTAGCAATCTTTGTTGGTTAAAATTGTTTAACTAAATTTTTGGAATTTGTTCTTTTTTGTAAGAAGCATTCCGCTTAGCTACCACGAGCTGTAGCAGAGTCCATTTCGCTACTGTGTGTGCGCTCAAATATTTTTCGTTTATTTATCATTTTCCTTTTAGTGTCGATTTAATGGACTAAGAGATTTCTGAAATCTGTTATTTCTTCACTTGGCGCCCGGGCACAGTTATTTCTGCAAAGCAGATCAATTATTTTTATACGAACCCACGAACGCTTTCGAGCGACCCAGCGAGCTCCGACACTGGGTAATTCCTATGAGCTAGCTGCCTTGTACCTTCCAACTACAGGCATGACAAGTGGCGGATGAAGCGGGAAAAGCGACAGGTGAAGTCGAAAGCTTATGCTTTTTATAACCATTTGCCGGGTTATGGCTTTTCTACGTTACATTATTTTAAATTATCATTGAATTTTAAAATGGATTTTTTATAACATAATACAATAAATAGAAGTTATTTTTGCTGATTTGATATTTAATATATAGGATTAATCGGAAAATACTGTTTTAACTAAATTTTTTTATTCATGCATGTTCCCTATTCTCGATCGATTAGTATTAAATTTATTACAAATTTACAGTGGGGGGGGGGGGGGGGAGTTAGCATTCCAGCAGCCTCTCCCAAAATTGTTCTAAACAGTCCAATTTTGATGAAAACCTTTGAAGCTTAAACGATTGACACAAATTTTATTAAAAATTTCGCGGTGGGCAAGGCGGGGGATAATCAAAAGTTTTCGCGAATAACTTCGAAATTAGAATGGAAGCTTATTGAAGTTCAAACGAAGCTCAAACGTTTCACAATGTAATGCACCTGATTACGAGTAAATGAAATTTTAGAATGAATATTTCTAAAAACTAAAAATCAATAACTCAAAAACCATGTAATCTATTTTAGTTTTTTTAAAAACATGCAAATTCACATCTTATTCTTTATTTTAGTGCAAAGTTTCATAAGGACTACATTTGCGATACCTACGCAAAGTTTGCCTCATTTGTGTGTTATATTATTTTTAAGATATAATATGGCACTAGTAGCTTTTGCTCTGTTATAGATCAAATCCAGCGTAGGCGTACTATAATTACTTGTTAATATTTTATGAATAGGTATGTCATACATCAAAAATATGAAGTCCATTTTAAAAATAAACAACTTCAGCAACAAGTGATTTATTGATTTCTTATCATCAATCTATATGATATTATAAAAGTGAACTTGTATCACATTTGTATCTATTAATACCACATGACTGCCAACACAAATAACAATGACTTTATATGTAACTGTCAGTGAAACTTATAAGCGGTGTGCTTAAATCCTTAAACCCTCAAATAATGTAACACAAATTCAGCGCTCGTCTTTTATTGTAATTACTACTTATCAAATCAATAACCGAATAAGACCGACAGGTAGACAGTAATTAAATTGAAAAAAGACAAATGGTTCAGGTAACAGATTTCTAATTTCGCCTGTAGAATCTCATCTAGCATAGTTGAAGATTATTATACGAAACGTAAATGAAACAATAAATCCTCCAATTATTAAATCAGACACTAAAGGCGTAAATGTGAAACTAGGAGTTAATTCGGGATTTATATAAAATTAAAAGTTGGGAATACGGTTTTTAAGATTTATATTAAATTATGAATTACAATATTCCAAATGCTTAATCTTATTCAGGATTCAACCCCACATTTATCTTCCTTATCACGCCTGACATTTGGAGTCCTAACTTTCTAACATTAACAATAGAGAATAGAAAATGAACATGATGTTAAATTGATATCAAAAATTAAAGCAACGTAATTCAAATTTATCAAGGTGAGTTCTGTAACTCAATTAAAATTCAAAACTTGACAGATCGCTCAGGAAGTCTATAGCTTACCGTCTTATTTATTTAAGGGTGCGTAATCTCACAATTTGGACTTTAAGATAATCGTTTTATACTATCGACGTGTCAGAAATTTGGAAAATGTTAGAACCTGTTTCGGATTTGTTATGATAAAAATTGCACATCAATCTATTTCGTAATGCCTTGTAAAATATGGCTTTCGGTTAGATAAACGGAATTTTAATTCAAGGTTGGCGAGTTTGAAATGATAAGAGTAGTAGGTCAAAGATAAGCCTTTAATTTTGTATTTTCAGGTTTACGATTTTTTAATTATAGCAGCAAGAAATATGTGCAGTTGTGTTGGGTGTTCAGTAACATAGCTGCCCACACCCAAGTACTCTTCTCAATGCAATACAAAATTACAAAAAATATAAAACTTTATTACAACTTATTAGAAACAGAAATTTTGTTAAATTAAATATTTTATGTTTATTTCTAAGTTATTGTTTCAATCGTCTTAGATTTCGACCTTGAACGTAGCAAAATGCAGACAACAATCATCAATACTAAAAAATGTATCGTTAGTTTATTAAAGCAATTACCATCAAATGCAACTTACTTATATGATCCCCTGCAAATATAACAAACATGAAGTCGCAGAGATGATAAAATATATATCCTGCAACATGAGCTCCTGTAACAGCTCCAACTCGGCCGAACATCAAAGATATTGCTAATGCCATAGCTCTTACTTTCGTTGGATACAAATCAACTACCACAGAATTTATTACTCCAATACTTGTTGATGAGCCTAATGATAAACCCATAAGTATTTTTATCAACGTATATCCATAAACAAACTGAACTGATAATCCAATTACAGAGCTTAGCCCAAAAAGGACGAGGAGAATTGTTTTTTTACCAAAAGTATTAACAACGCTTCCGACAATTATGTACATAAATGTTAAAAATGCCCCAGTCATTAAACTGATTACAAATACGTCTTCCTCAATGCTATCTCCGCAGATTATTTGTTTACCCTTCAAGATAAAAAATATGATCTAGGTTGTCAAGTTTACATAACGTAGGTATTACCTGTGACGTGTCATTTTGATGAATTATACTTTGTTGGTAATTATAATGACTTGCACTACAAACTGTTATGCTGCTTTTAGGATTATCATTATCAAATACAGTCATCGTGTTTAAAATTTCAGGATACCACATCGCTAATCCAGAAGTTCTAAAATTTAAAGTTAAAAACAATCGATACAAATTAAGTTCTCTTACACAGCAAATACACCAAATTGTAATCCACACACCATTATACTTTTCCAAAGCAGGGGTCTTTGAATTAAAGGAACCGTTTGATTCCAAATAGCTTTAAAAATTCCATCTTCCTTTTTACCTTCCGTTTCTTCATCCCATTGTATTTCCAAAACCGGATATTCGTTGGGAGATTTTCCAGTGTTTGTTGCATATATGTTTTGTAATATACCAAGGACTTCGTCATATTTACCTTGCGTTAATAAAAATTTTGGACTTTCTGGTAACGTCGTGATAAGCAGTGCAAAAACTATACTAGGTAATCCATATGCCAAAACAAGTAACCTCCAAGGTTTGAACTCGATTTCCAGATATGGTATTTCAATAGCCCATTGAGAAGTCAGAATGAGCCAAGCTAAACTGGACAAGACCATATTTCCGACACCTACAAATCCTGACATCCATGAAACTATTTTTGGCCTATAAACATTATTGTGAAACTCTCCAGCATACGCGTAAACGACACCCGCCGAACCTCCAACCCTAAACACAAACAGATTAATTTTTTACTGAGAACATTGAGTTCTACTTACAAAAATCCGTTAAAAAACCTTAGTAAAATAAAGATCCAATCTTGAGGAACTAAACAAGAAATACAAGTTATGATATTACTTCCTAACATACTTGTTAGTATAATTCTTTTTCGACCACGAGTATCGGCGAGAAAACCCCATAGATGTGATCCAGATACAACCCCTAAAAAACTGGCAGACGATAAATATCCTTGCATGCTGAGACTTAGTTCGAGGTCACATTTTGCAGACGGTATAACAAACATCATTCCCATCGTCTCGAGAATTACGCACATAAGACATCCTCCACTTGCCAGTATCACAAATAAGTTATATCTTCCAAATCCTAATTTGCAGTATATATTAAATTAAATTGTTACATTAATAAAAACTATTAAACCAACCCGTTAGAGTAACAGCTTCCTCAAATGGTGTAGCATTGCTTTTCTGTTTTACGGAAGATAGTTTAGCCATGGTGAACAATTACTAATAGGAATGATTTGATCTAATATAACTCTTTAATATTACACGATACTATCAGAGTAAATATGGGAATTTCTAATGATATAAATGAAGTTGTAAATAATGTGTTTTTTGTTTATTAACAAAAATTTATTCAAATTTAAATAAAGGATTAAGTTTCATTTAACTGTCATCATAAAAACTTGGTTTAATATTTGCACTGGGTTAATTCGTAGTGGGAAAATTTTTATATCGTTCAAATAAAAAATAGCAGATTTAGTCCGGTCAAATTAGACCAAAAAATAGGAGTGAGGTTGCAATAATTCGCAGCCAGCTGAAAATTTGTAGGATTGTTCAAAACACCATCATAAATGAAATCTAAAAAGTCCTCATCGATCCGACACCTGGAAAAAAATTTATTCGGGGTCAAAGGTCACTAAAACGGGTTTTTCGCGATTTTCAGCAAAACGGTAAGTTTTATCATAAAATTATTTCATTCAAAAATTGTAGATCAGATAATTATCTATAAAAAATGTCTAAATACTTTTTTTCCTAAGAGCCACCGTTTTTGAGATATAACGATTCGAAAAGTTGAAAGAGTTGTAATCGTCATAATATGGGGTCCGTTACTTTGGCGCCCCCCCGGATAATATTTTTACACCAAAAGCAAGCACTGGGATCCTTAGAGCTAGCACCCAAATATGAAAGCTAGCACCATTACAGTATTTTCACAAATCGACTTTGAAACCGGGGGGGGCCAAAGTAACGCTAGCCCCCCCCCGGTTAATATTTTAACCCATAAACCTAGCACTGGGATACTTAGAGCTAGCACCAGCTAGCACCCAAATATGAAAGCTGGCACCATTATAGTTTTTCCACAAATTCATTTTATTTATTTGCACCTAAATGACGATTATAACTCTTAGTCCGGTCAATTTAAACATCCGAGGTTGCAATAATTCGCAGCCAGCTGAAAATTGGTAGGATTGTTCAAAACACCATCATAAATGAAATCTAAAAAGTCCTCATCGATCCGACACCTGGAAAAAAATTTATTCGGGGTCAAAGGTCACTAAAACGGGGTTTTCGCGATATTCAGCAAAACGGTAAGTTTTATCATAAAATTATCCCATTCAAAAATTGTAGATCAGATAATTATCTATAAAAAATGTCTAAATACTTTTTTTCCTAAGAGCCACCGTTTTTGAGATATAACGATTCGAAAAGTTGAAAGAGTTGTAATCGTCATTTAGGTGCAAATAAATAAAATGAATTTGTGGAAAAACTATAATGGTGCCAGCTTTCATATTTGGGTGCTAGCTGGTGCTAGCTCTAAGGATCCCAGTGCTAGGTTTATGGGTAAAAATATTAACCGGGGGGGCTAGCGTTACTTTGCCCCCCCCCCCCCGGTTTTAAAGTCGATTTGTGAAAAAACTGTAATGGTGCTAGCTTTCATATTTGGGTGCTAGCTCTAAGGATCCCAGTGCTTGCTTTTGGTGTAAAAATATTAACCGGGGGGGGGCCAAAGTAACGGACCCCATATTATGACGATTACAACTCTTTCAACTTTTCGAATCGTTATATCTCAAAAACGGTGGCTCTTAGGAAAAAAAGTATTTAGACATTTTTTGTAGATAATTATCTGATCTACAATTTTTGAATGAGATAATTTTATGATAAAACTTACCGTTTTGCTGAAAATCGCGAAAAACCCGTTTTAGTGACCTTTGACCCCGAATAAATTTTTTTCCAGGTGTCGGATCGATGAGGACTTTTTAGATTTCATTTATGATGGTGTTTTGAACAATCCTGCCAATTTTCAGCTGGCTGCGAATTATTGCAACCTCGAATGTTTAAATTGACCGGACTAATTACTGCTTTTAAGTTTTTTCAGGTCGTAGATTTTGCAAATTTAAAATTTCTTAGGGCCGATCGTTTTATTTCCAGTTAACCGTTAGTTAGTTAACAGGCACGTCAGTTTAGTGGCGGTATAAAAATCATCTAGTATTATCGTGATTCGGAATGCAGATTAAGTTCCATGCGCCCACCTGCCCGTCACTTATTTCCAACACTCAACGACGAACATAGTGGGTAGGGAAAATCGAAAGTTGTTTAAACAGTACAAAACAGAAAACATGTTTTTGTTTTTGTAAGAGGAAACTTTGATATTTGGAGAAAAATGTTTGAGAAAATCAGACCACTGTAGAAATTAAGATATTGAAGGAGATAAGAGGGCAAGGGCGGAGAGAGAAGTAGGTAACAGAGTAAAGGTGGGATACATGAAAATGGTTTTGAATGGAAAGGAAAAGATATGGAACACCCAAACTAAACAATCACTAGAGAAGAAACCCATAGACTCCGACCCTCGATCAAAAAACTAAGAAATGAAGGAATGACTGGAGAAGAAGAAGTGACGGAATGGTGAGAAAATGGAGTAATGATTATGAACGGTGGAAATGTATACGAAGGAAACGACAAGAGATGTAAACAGGAGATATTCGAGAAATGTATATAAATTGGACCCTGGAACGTGAGAGGAACATTTGCGCCTGGAGATGTCAAGAGCCTGGTTAGAGAGATGAAAAGGAAAGGGTATTGGCACTCCAAAAAACCAAAAAACTAAGCGGAGATATTATGAATATAGAGGGGACCCTCTTCTTTAAAAGCGGAGGAGCAAACAGAATGCTGGGAACGAGCTTTATGATCCAAGGCCGAACAAGACATAAAAGTCCGAAGTTCGAAGGGCCATCGGAACGGATGTTTATTCTTACTTTAAAGGGAAAAAGCGAAACATCTCATTAATAAATTTCTATGTCCCTATGGAAGAAAAAGATGTAGACGAAAAAAGCGTATTCTATGAAACCTTAGAAGAACTCTACATGAAGACATCCAAGTCTAATATTAAAATAGTTCTAAGAGATACTAACACGAAGATTAAAAGGGATGAAATGTACAAACCCATCATAGGAAAATATAGTAAACACCAAAAAACTAGCGAAAATGGACAGTATTTGATAAACTTTGCAGCTGAGAGAAGAATGGTTATAAAAAGCACGATGTTCCAACAGAAATACATCTACAAAGGGACATGGGCCGTGCCAAATAGAAGAACGGTAACCAGATTGATCACGTATTAATTGAAGAACGGCACAAATCCGTTATAACCGGGAACTCTTCAGATGATTACAAAAAATTAGCGATACAGATAAAAGGAGAAATAAAATAGTTTAATTGAGATGATTAATCCGTAGACAACTGTTGAAAGAAGAAGTAGAGATGGTAAATAACAAAGAAAAATAGCAAATTGTGGAAATTGTATGTGATTTTATCTGATTCTTTGAAAATATTGTAAAAGCAAATTGAAGTTCATCATCCCACAGAAAAAATCACCACAAGTGTGGTCAAGCAGAATACCTTATAATGACAATGAAAAATTGCAGATCGTCAGGGCCGGGTGGAATACCTATAGAGTTAATAAAAGCATGGAGGAGAACTATTATGGGAGAGAATAGCACAATTCATAGAGAACTGCTGGAAGAAATCTCTAGTGCCTAGTGATTGAAAACATTTGATGTTTATTCAATATTTTAAACACGAGACAAAAGAGACCCGAAAAACTATCGAGGACTGAGTGTCAGTAGGACTTTGAGTAGATTATTTAGCAAAAAACTACAGAACAGGTTAAGGGAGGAAGTCAAAGGCAATATAGGAGAAGATCATAGTGGTTTCGCCTATGGAAGATCAAGTGTGCATAATCTTTTTATTCTCCAACAACTGAAGAAAAAGGGAATTGCAAAGCGACAAGTGGTGAGGTGGTAGTAACACAGAATCCATATGACCTAGAGTTGATGATGCAGAGGCTTTAGATAGAGAATCAAAAGTGGGGTCTGCAAATAAGTCTCTAAACTACAGAATATCTTGCAGTCAACACCGAAGCAAAATTTGAGATTTTAATCGATGACGAGGTACGAATTAAGCAGGTGGAGGAGTTTAAACATCTGGGAGCTACTTTCAGGCACTATAAATAGGGCCTTGGGACAAAATAAGTTCAACATCGAATGCAACAAAGTAGGAAGATAATTGGAGCATCGAATTCCATGTTTTCATTCCATGTTTTAGGAAATTTTAGTGAAAGAATGTCAGTTTAGATAGCGCGGGGAATGATTTAAACCATTATGTTTGAATTTTAAGTTTAATTCCCTCCCCACCATCTACCCCCTTTGTTGGAAAATTGGATTTAGTGGCTCATGAATTGAATGAAATAAAACAAATAATTTTATTCTGCAATTATTACAAATTTAGAAAGTTTATGTATCCATTATATTATTTCAATCGTGCTTTTTATTTTTGACCTCTTCATTGGACTTCCTGAAATGTTTCTAGACTAATCCGTCTGCATTATTGGGTTAACCTATTTCTTTTAGTTCTAGAAGATTCTCAGGAGGAATTTTGTAAACTAACGTTTTCAAATGTAGCAAGGAGTAAACATCAAACAGCGTTAAATCCGGGAGTTTAGCCGGTCATTTTATTGAACCTCTCATACCAGTCTACTATTTGCCAGGAAATGTTCATCCTGCCATTGCCGCACATTTAATATACTATAATGTAAGGGTAATCCATCTTGCTGAAAATGTCCATTATGTTCATTTGGCAGCATATTTCATTCGTCTTCATTAAGTTGATTTTCTAAACAGACTTATTGAAAGTGCAACAATTTCATTTTTTAAAGGATTGTGATCCATTTGTCCGGTCAGGTTTCCTCCGATAAAAATTGGCCCAATGTTATTTCCAAGTATAGATTTCAAGTAAGGGTTTTCGTTTTTCTCAGAGATTTACTTTAAAAAAAGTTATTTTGACTGGCTACTGCCTACTTTGAACATTCGGTATTAATTATCTATATTATTGAAAAATTGTAAAAGAAAAACATTTTTGAATTTGGAATGGATTGAGAAATGGATTTAAAAGGAACGAGATTTTTAAATTTCATTCAAAATTATTTTCGTTAAACCCCATTGCCAACTTTTGTAAAGTTGGGGGCTTAAAATTTACCGAAAGTTACGGTCTACTTCTTAAAGACATTCTGAAAGTTTTAATTGTACAGAAGTCTGATATGATAGTCGACAAGTGTTTTATTGCGCAAAAATTCGGGCAAGCTGGAATAATCTCTAAAAAGACTCTTTGTGATTGCCTTAAAAGAAATTCCGAGCTTGATGGTGTAGAGGAGGGCACAATAACATCTAAAGATATCATAAATAAAAATATTTCAGGGCACATGGAACAATGGCAAATATATACCCTGCGTTTTGATGGCTGTAACTCATCAGTGACCGTTCCATTAACAAGAAAAAAGTGGAAGGTGTGTTATACACAATTTAGTGTACTTTATTTTCAACAACATAAAATTTTGCTCTAAAGTGCACTCAAACCAAGATATTCATGAATATTCGTAAAAATGTCATTCTTTCATGTGTGATTTTGCCTACATGGTGGCGAAATTCGGGGTCGCTAGAAGGTATAAAATTAGTATATTATCTTTTTAGAGATCCTAATAAATAGAATAAAATTTATTTTAACATGCCCCGTTCTTTACCCAATGATATCTCCTTAAGCCCGTCTTACATCAGGTCATTTCTGGCGTCATTTCTTGCGCCATTTCTTGAGCAACATAAATTACCTAGTTTAAAACAGCAAATGTCGTGGAAAATGTCCTGGCTCGGATTGTAGGCAATATATTTAACACGTGCTCTATTCTTGAACAATTTGCCTGTGAGCGGCCGCAGTATAAATTGAATGCGCAGGTAGATTCTGTGGCAGGTAGTAATTGTCAAATGCAGGGCTAGGAATGAGTTACTTTTATTACTAAAAGTTACTTTTTTTTAAATAATCGCAAATGTTTTTGTTTTTCACTGAAATTAAAAAATCAAATTTGAAAATTTAATAACCATTGAAAATTTGAATTTTTTTTTAAATTTTTTTGTGTTGGTAAAAAAATAATACTATTATGTTTGCTGCAATCACATTTTCTGCAATTAAATCGCTTTCTTTATCCATTTCAATTTTTATGTGTAGCACAATTTTTCATAATTTTTTATCGTTCGTTTAATTTTACTGCGCACGCTCGCAGGCAAATTGCGTTGAAAATTGCCTCAAAATAGAACAGGTTCTATATAATTGGCCTACAAAATGTTTCAGGTAATTTGCTAAAATTACCTACTGCGCAAAATCTGCGCCAGAAATGACGCCAGAAATGACCTGATGTAAGACGGCGGGCTTTACAAATAAAATGCAGTAAAATAATTGCTCCATATTTTTTAATCTTAGGATATTAGGATATTAGACCATTGTTACGATAGACCATATCGTAACAAAAATTTTGTTTGTGATCAAATTGTTAATTCATTTTAAATATTGAACTGTGATCGGGTAAATGGTGATAGCCGCTTCTACTGAGAATCATAAAGCAACTGTGTAAGTGTTATCCACAAGAAATAGTGTGAGTAAACATAATAATTACAACTTTTCAACGCCGTCACAAAGTGAGGTTAAAATGTGATAATGCTCCGCACACCGCCCAAAGAAATACCCAAAGGGGTGGTAACACATAATGAACCAACACGACCTGGTGGATCAAATGACGTCTTTTCGGATAAATCTACTTATCCTAACCGAAATGTAAGTCAATACAACAACATGCATGATCGCACCGGTGAGAAACCATCCAACGCTCCATTCATCAATACAATGGAAATGTACGCAGACCCCCGCATATATCAGCAATACAGCTACATGCAGCCTCCGCAGTTGATGCAACCACCGCAACTCCTACCAATAGTACAATACCCAACGCCTGCTCCACAATTCGTGTCGCAGATGCCACCACTGCCCCATCCGCACACCGGATGGCAAACAGTTTCTCACAAAAAGAGAATAAGAAGCCCTGAACAACTGAAATCTCGTAAGCAATCAAAAATCACCAACTACTGGCTTTCCGCACCCCTAGAAACAAGTAATAGGTTTGAGGGACTCCCACAGGAGAGAACGGAAACTGCTAGTGAAAAAACAGAAGAGGTGTCATATGAACGTAAACCTCCACCAATAACTGTATACGGTGCTGAAAATGCCTCACTATTGCAAGAGTCAATTGAAGGAATTGCGCAAAAAGAATATTCACTGAAAACTGTTGGCCATCAAAATATAAAGATTCAATTGAACAAAGGCGCACATTTCAAACCTGTAATAGAATTTCTTGACTCAAAGAATACGCAGTATCACACATACAAGCTAAAAGAAGAGAAAAGTTTCAGAATAGTCATGAAGGGATTGCATTACTCAATAAAACCGGAAGTTGTAATAACGGCTTTAAAGGAACTAGGTCATGAAGTAACTAATGTCTGGAATATCAAACACAGAATAACAAAGCAACCATTACCAATGCACTACGTGGATATTAAATCTAGCGACAACAACAAAAACATTTACGATATAAAATCTCTGAATCACAATGTAGTCACATTTGAACCACTACGTGCTAAAAGAATTGTCCCACAATGCACAAGATGCCAAGATTACGGGCACACTAAAAACTTCTGCCGAAGGTCTGATAAGTGTGTTAAATGTGCAGGAAATCATAATACCGCAAATTGTACACGCAAGGAACGTGACAACCAAGTCAAATGCGTTAACTGTGACGGCGCCCATCCGGCTAACTATCGAGGATGCATCGTACACAAGCAAATCCAACAACGCTTATACCCTACGCTTAGAGAAAAAAGGCCAGCTCAACCACAAAGAAATGAGAGGAACCAACAACCATACCCAACGGAAACAATCTACACAACAAACAACTACAACAGAGAATTCCCTACTCTTCCTCCCACTCAACACGGCACGACATTTTCACAGACAACAAACAACATCCCCCAACAAGGAAATGTAAATTGGCAAATGAACCAAGCTACAAACCAAAATCCAGCCATACACCAAACAAACGACATTGGGGAACTCAAAGATCTGATAAGGGAGTTAATCGAGCAAAACAGGGAAAATTCAAGAAACATGAGCACAATGCTAAATCTCCTAACCACACTTGTCAATAATACCAATAATGCTAGAACATCTTAAATACAAAATAGCCATATGGAATGCCAACGGGTTAAACCAGCATCTAGAAGAAACCAAAACATTTTTAATAAATCAAAATATTGACATAATGCTAATATCTGAAGCACACTTAACATGTAAGCACTACATCAAAATACCAAAATATAAAATATATTATACAACACATCCAAAAGAAGGCAAAGCCCATGGAGGTACAGCTCTGATAATCCGAGAAAACATAAAACACCATGAATCCACACCATATCGGAAGGAACATTTACAAGCTACCAGTGTCATACTGGAGGATGCTGTGGGAGACTGTACTATTTCTGCTATATACTGCCCACCAAAATATAACACCAAAAAGGAAGAGTATGAGCAATTTTTGAACACACTTGGAAATAGATTTATAGCTGGTGGTGACTATAACGCCAAACATCCGATGTGGGGGTCCAGATTAACTACAACAAAAGGCAGGGAGTTACTCAAAGCTCTGCAATCTAAAAACCTGAAAATCATATCTACTGGTGAACCAACATACTGGCCATCCGATAGAGGAAAAACACCGGATGTGATTGACTTCTGCATCACAAAGAATGTCGATATTAAAAAAGTCAAAGCTGAGTCTTGTCTGGACCTCACATCGGACCATTCACCAATAATTATCAGCGTATTTACACAAACGGTTAAGAAAAAAAAACAACCAACACTACACAGCAATAAAACTAACTGGAACATGTTCCGAGAAATCCTCGATGAACTAATAATACTCGAGAGACCTCTGAAGTCAAAACCCGATTTAGAGTCAGCAGTTAATGATCTCACTACTAGTATCCAACAGGCAGCATGGCGAGCTACACCAGACTCACATATTACCGATATCGAGGAAAAACTACCAAATATAGTGCGACTAAAAATAGCTGAAAAAAGAGCTATAAGAAAACGCTGGCAAGAAACAAGATATCCCATCGACAGAGCAAAACTCAATAAAGCTACCAGAGAATTGAATGAAATGCTCACAGAAATAAAAAATCAAAACGTTCAAGACTACCTAAAAGGCTTGAGCCCAACAGACGCCACCGACTACTCTCTGTGGAAGGCGACCAAAAAACTCACGAGACCACAACAGCCGGTGCCGCCTATCAAGGATGAAAACAACACGTGGGCCAGAAGCGATAAAGAAAAAGCCGACATCTTCGCAAAACATTTAACGAACATCTTTCAACCCAACCCATCTATCATTTCAATTGAGGAAGAAAGAGAAATTACAGAATATCTCGAGGCCCCATTCCAAATGAACCCCCCCATTACTAAGTTCAAAGCAAAAGAAGTCAGAAGGATAATCACAAAAGAGATTCGAGCCAACAAAGCCCCTGGATTCGATTTAATTACTGGGAAGGTACTGCAAGAGTCGTCCGATAAGTGCATCAACGCCATAACGCAGATATTCAATACCATCTTAAGAATCAACAAATTCCCAGAACAGTGGAAGGTGGCCCAGATAGTAATGATTCTTAAACCAGGCAAAAAACCCGAAGACGTAAAATCGTATAGGCCAATTAGCTTGCTCCCTCTACTATCCAAAGTTTTCGAAAAAGCACTACTAAAACGCCTAAAACCCATAATAGATAATAAAAATCTACTACCAGGTCACCAATTCGGATTTAGAAACCAACATGGAACAATTGAGCAAGTGCACAGAGTAGTTAAACAAGTAAATCGAGACCTAGAAGGCAAACGCTATTGTTCAGCAGCTTTCCTTGACATCAGCCAAGCGTTTGATAAAGTGTGGCACGATGGTTTGCTCTATAAATTGAAGAAAAATCTCCCATACCAATTCTACTTAATCCTAAAATCTTACTTAAGTAATAGATACTATCTCGTCAAGCATCAGAACGAATATACCGATCTACATCCGATCCACTCAGGTGTGCCTCAGGGTAGTGTGTTGGGTCCATTATTATACCTACTGTACACGTATGATCTTCCAACAACAAGATTTACAACAGTCGCCACTTTTGCTGACGATACCGCCATTTTATCTTCTCATAGTGATCCTACATTCGCATCCAGAAATCTGCAAACTCACCTAATTCAAATCGAAAACTGGCTCAAAAAGTGGAGAATTAGGGCCAACGAGACCAAGTCGGCACATGTGACGTTTACTCTGAGAAGGAACACTTGTCCACCCGTAAAACTGAATGGCTGTCAACTTCCACAGGCTGAAGATGCAAAGTACCTTGGGATGCATCTCGACAGACGGCTTACCTGGCGTAAGCATATATTCACGAAGCGGAAACAGCTTGGCTTGAAATTCAGACAAATGTACTGGCTAATTGGCAGACACTCCCAACTATCCGTTGAAAACAAGGTGCTGCTATACAAAACCATTTTGAAGCCGATTTGGACTTATGGCATACAGCTCTGGGGCTCCGCAGCTAACTCCAACCTAGAAATCTTGCAAAGATTTCAAAATAAAGTCCTACGCGTAATTGTCGACGCGCCTAGATATGTTCCTAACAACATTATCCAACGTGACATACCACTACCTCCCATCAAAGAGGAAATCGAGAAATTCAGTGTTAAATATCGGGAAAGACTCGCAGCCCACCCTAATGCTCTCGCTACTGAACTATTTTCCAACAACCACAGTGAGTTACGTAGACTACATAGGTTCATACCGGAAGACTTAGTGAATAGATTCACCAATTAACTGTGTATAAAGAGATTGCTTACTGAAGCAATACTCTGCATGTCTTGAAGATTGTTTGTTTAAATGATTGTCAAATGTAAAGCTTATTATCCATGTAGATAGATTGCTTGTATAAAAGGAGTTAAATAAAAAAAAAAAAAATTTAAAAAAAAAAAAAAAAAAAAAACTCCGTAATAGTTCGATTAACAAGAAAAAATTATAAGATCTTTTCTATAGACAAATTAGTGTACTTTGCATTCAGTAACTTCGCATTTTGCTCTAAAGTGCGCTCAAACCGATATAATGGGTGTGTTTTTAAACTGTACCGGTTGCTCGAGCAATAATTGCTCGAACCAAATTCGAGCAGGTAAGGCACTACCTTACGATCCGGTGCATGAAAATTTGCTCGAGTAATGCGTTCGAGCAGAGTGTGGGAGTTTTAAAACGACGGATGACAATTGATGCAGTAGTTTAAAAACACACTTTTTTGTTCGAGTACTCGAACAGCTGCTCGAGTAGTTTAAAAACACGCCCATTCAAGAGTATTCGTAAAAAAGTAATTATTCGCGTGGTTTTTCCGGTGACGGTGAAATCCGGGTTCGCTAGAGGGTCCAAAATTAGTATATCATTTTAGAAGTCCTAATAAATATAATAAAATTTATTCCAGCTTAACACAATATTTTACGCTACAGCCCGTTTGAATGCGTTGTCGACTGGCCTATAGTAAGATAAGTTGTTTTTAAAAAAATTTCTAGTTGTATCCTATTTTATTAATTTTTGGATTCCTTTTTCAATTTTATTTTACGTCTTACCTGATTATTTTTTATTTCTGTGTGAACATGTTTTTATTAACGATCAGTATAAATAACAAATTTTATAAACATCAAAGAATAATCAACTGAAATTAACAAAATCAAATGTGCAAAAATATGAAAACATCAAATAACTAGTGCAAAACTTAACCCGTAAGCTGGAAGAATTCGTCTATGATCGCTACTGTGAGCATCGATCCTAGAACCGATGCAGCATTTCCTCGTTGAATGCACAAACTGATTCTCTGAATCAGAAAACTAATTTTTTACATTTTCGTAATTTCTGTTTTTGTTTCGTTGTATCTTTTTTCAATTTGTTTCTGTTTATTTAATATTTGGAATTATTTCAATTTAATTCTTCTTTATTTCATAGTTTATTTAGGATTTTTTCACTTCAAATATTTCCATTTTTTTAATACTTTCTTGATTATTTTTTGATCATTCATTTGCTAAGTTTTTTTATAATTATAAAATTTGAAAATCAAATTTTTATTTTAAGCAAGCTTTAATAAGCTTGCCTAATGATAAAATAATAATTTCGTAGCATCACTCTAGTATGCCTTTTATTATAATTTCTCAAATCAAATTTTTAAACATCCCCCCTGTTTTTAAAATTCCTTATCTATATCGCTGTGGTAGTTCAATACTGTAACAAGTAGAAAAGTAAAAACATACATTTTTAAAGTTTAGAATAGCGATATAAATTATTTAAGGGAATTTAATCAGTTAAAAGCGTAAAATTAGTTTATTAAGTTATTTTATTTTGTTATGTCGCAGTATTCCACTGCTAAAAGTAGATATAAGGAATCTTATACATTACATGCTACCATTTAAATATAATACACATAATTATAACATAATAAATTTATTTGAAGGAATGTTTCACTTTTTACTATATCATTTTACAGATATCTCACAATAATAAATGATAAAAAGAGAGAACCACAAAAATTGGATTTACATAAATCTAAAAAGACAAATGTTGCTGGATATATAATGTGATCCACACAACACCACTGTTTGAACAGAATATTTACTTTCAATTGGCTAAATCACATAAAACTAAAATTGATCGAATTTTATAGCAGGTATGTTAAATTGACATGCAGAATCTGCATCTAAAAACGCAAACCGTTAAAAAATTAACGACATAAAGTTCATAAATTAAGTTATGAATTATGCATGATTATTTTGTGAAATTGGACTGCAGGTTCTACAGGGAAATTAATTTTCTAACAGAATTTTCAAGTAAAAATATTACAAAAGTTCTATTTTCAGCATTAAGCAAATAAGTTCTACTTTAAATGGTGTTTTATTCAAACAACTACAAAGTCTTTGCTTTCTAGAACAAACAAAATGAAGAATTTTATGGAAAAATGCAGCAGAGAGGTGGTTTACGAGAAGCGAATATCCTTTGTTTTTATTTGTTGCTACACATTCAAAGGATATTGCAGTAACACTTGAGATGAGTTATGAGAAACAAATTTGCTTGCATAAAAATGTTTCTCTTGCGAATACTGCACAAGCAGCTTAAGTTCCTAGCAAAGCGATCAAAAGATATTCTTGGCCTACAACGCTTACGAAGAGCTAACTTTGGATGACAAATGTAATTGTGTCTGGGTGATTTCAAAATACCTAGGAAATTGTAGAAAATCACATGAATATTCATGAGAAGAATAGGCTGAAATATTGGATGCAATAGCAAAGTTAGCCCTAATAATTTTCTTTATAATAAAGCTTTTTTTGTAATATATTACAAGCTCAACAAAAGAAATGATTTCAATTTTTGACGTTCCTTCATAAATATATTATGGAAAAATTCAATTATACCGAAACGCAACAAATAAATATTTTATTCTTGGTTTATGCAATTCCTGTATATTTCAATGTTTCAAGAAAATGTTACATCAATCAAACAAATGATTTTCGGATTTCGCTACTTATGTTGTTTATACCTAAACAACACTGTTACAGAAAATAATATCGTTAATCAATCACACTTTTGACAACTTAAGCATATGAACACAATATACTGGTTATAAGCAATTTTAAGGTTTTACATGAAAAATTTTGGTAGCAGCAAGATAATAAATAAAAACTTTAAAACACTAAACTACGCACTTTTGAAGTTTTCTTATTTACGTGAAAATCATTTTAATATCAGAACTCAGAATTGAAGTTAGTTCTTGCTTTCAGTGGCTGCGAAATGCAAATATTACAACTATTTTAGTCGCTACTGTGATATTTCTTATGCCCAAATATTTAACAGAAATGTTGAGCAGACGTATTCACTGAATTTTATCAAAAACGACATCGCGTTTGCATGTTTCCAGTTTATATCAATTTTATTTACAAATGCCTTCACACTAGGCGATATAAACTGACATTCTCAGGGATGTACTACGACGAGTGTTCAATAACATAGACTGGGATCTAGATATTATTTATACCAGTATTAATGTGTACGTTTTTATGATTCTTTAGCTTAATCACACCCGACACCAAAACACAGGTTTAATGAGATATTTTTTCAATTTAACGAAACTTGCACACACACCATCATTAAAATGCACTGCTGAACAAGAAGGAAGTCGAAAAACTATCCGGCAAAAAATATAAAAATATACGCACAGTCTATTCCTTATTATTAATTATGTAACATCAGTTTTTACAACGTTCTTAGTCTTCCGATTATTAACAATTATTAGTAGTATTAATTATTGTAGTTCAAAAGCTTAAAAAAAATTTGCCTGACCAATGGCTTGTTGCTAACAATCACTCGTTTAACAATTGCGACGCGGCACCTTAAATATTGAATAATTTTAATTGAATGCAACTCCTGTATTATGTAAAACATGACATTTTTATTGACCAAGAGAATATTAATATCATTTTTAAAAGAGTCAGGTTCTGGATCAAAACTTAATCAAGCCAGATATTAAATGAGAAAAATGTGTTATTTGACAACAAATATTACTCCAACGGAAAATCATCATATTCCCTTAGTCCAAATTTTAAACCTAAATATTGAAAATTTGTGCGTGACGCTTACAACATAAAATGCATAGTACCATTAAGTGTGTAGAACACGCTTGAATAGCTAAAAAATTAACAGGGTTAACCAGAAAAGAAAACCAAGACTTAATGAAGAAACTTCATCGCTGGAGCATTCAAAATAAAATTCAAAATTTTTGTTTCTTTGGGCAGTTGTAGTGAAAAACGGATAACTCGGGCACAATGTACCAAAGTGGACGTTAAGTTTTCATGCATCTTCTGTGAGCAAATATAATCAGAATATATATTTTTTTATCCACCAGTTTCATTAATTACAATTTGTTACATTAAATTAACATTAAGTAATTGTTTTGGCGCTTACAATAAAATGAACATGATTAAGAGGTAAACCCATTGGCACTCTAATTTTAAATAACAATTTCTTGGGATACCGAGGGAATTTTGTTAATTGATTACCTGTGTAGTAAAGATAGAAGAGGCACTTATTATGCAGGATTAGTACAAAAATTAAAGGAAGCTATCCAAAAAAATGGAAGGGCAAAGTGAAACAAAATTTTTTGCTTCTCCACAACAATGCATCAATTCACAAGTCACAAGTTTCACGGGTTCTTATTAAAACGTGTGGCTTCGAAGAAATAAATCATCTATAATCTTACAGTCCAGACTTGGCCCTTAGAGAGTACTTTCTATTCCCAATTTTAAAGAAAGACTTACGAGAAATGAGATTTAATCCAGATGAAGTGCTGATGTGTGCTGTGGAAAGCTATTTTTCAGGCCAATCGAAAAAATGTTTGGTCAGCAGTTTGGAAAATGAATTTTCCAAACCACTGATTTTCATTTGAAAATAAAATAATTTCACATGAATTAAATTTGAATAATTGTAAAACCTGAAAATGATCGAGATGTTATAAATTTAAGAGGGGGGCATATTAAACGAAAATTAGAAAAACAAAAGTTGTGAAACATTTTCGAGGACTGAAATTTCTCAAATTTTTAATTGATTTCAAGAGTGACTCAAATCAATGTAAAATTGACTTTCAACAATTTCATACTTGATTCGGTTTTCAGAGCCAAAAATATTAAACATAATCGTTCTTTTTTTAAATAAAACAATTTGAAATTCTGCATTTCCGACAAAATTTGCAACTTTTAGGAACTGTTCACCTTGGAAAGTATTTTTTAATTCTTATACTTTCCTTGTTTTTCAAGCATGAAAATTTTAATTAGCATTAAATTCCGTAATACTTGAACTGTTTTGAAAGTCTGAAATCCGGAGATCATAGTTCTATGGTTTTTATTTATTTTTTGTACTTTCTCTTCATATGAATACAAAATTTTTTATTCTTAATGTAAAGTTCTACGCAGAAATTTTCGCTTTAATGTTTTTCAATTGTAGTTAAAAAAGGTTTTAAAATGTTTTCCTTATCTTTCTAAAATGGTTATATCGCAAGTAAAATTAATTAATTCACAATTTATATTAGAATTTTGACGCCAGTTCTACTTTGCGACTATCAACATATAAGAATATATTGGAAAAAATACAAAGGTAGTTCCTAAATTTATTTATATTGATGTTTCGGTATTTTAAGACCAACATCAGGCAAGTTTAATCGATGTATATTTGTAATTAAAAAATTAGACAATTTTGATAGAAATAAAATTGAAATTGAATAAACAGTACGACAATAAAATTCAAGTGGAAATCGTAAAAAATCCTGTAGTGATGAGAAAAGCAAATAAAAGTCATGAAATGGAAATGTGCAAAATAAAGGAGAAAAAGAATACTATATAAACTATAAGAATTGAAATACAAAAATCAGACCAGTGATGTTTTAAAATACAGATGAAATATAGAGATTTAAAAATTAAACAAAATAACGCCTAAACTTAAGTTTATTTTGAAGCAGAATCAACAATCAGAGAGCTAAAATTTTGGTTTTTACTTCAAGAATTATTATTTTTTTAACTTTTCGATTATTTTCTGGATTGTTTACTAACATTAACTTTATGGGTTTAACCAAAATTGGTTTATATTTAAACTAACAGGATAAAATAGTAAAGGCCATAATAAATTTTAGCTTGAAAGCTAACAGTAATACTCGTATGTTATTATATTAAATTCTAGTAACTCGAGTTACTAGGGTTTTCGATTTTACACTAAAACTCTTCTTCGTATTTCACCTAACTTACGTTAGTTCTTCAAAATCCTTTTATTAAAAATTATTAAGAATTTGTGAAGAATATTATTAAATCAAAGATATGGTTATGAGCTGTAAAGATAGGAAAAAGATAGGAAATTCTATAAATTGGGCACAAAAAGTGGTTGTGTAAAACAATACTGTGCAAAATCTGAGTTTGATATATTTATTAAAAGCTTATCGTTGAAATAATTACTACACTTAAAAGTTGCAGTTAACGATTTATTAAAATAGCTCATTTACTTTACAATATTATGTAACGTATTCGTCAACCACCCTTGGTGGAATGTCCCCGACAACCCTTCTTCCTCTTAATATGTGGGTTCATGTCGAGGTCACCTATAGTCGCTCTTCCTCGCTTCATTAATTTTAATCGCCCCCTTGACGCCTTTTCTGGTTGCCCATGGAAAATAGCTAACATTATTATGTAAGAAATTTTCATTCAGTTTGAGGATGTTGATCTCATGACAAGGAGATAACTTTTAGAGCCGTTGCAGCTAATTCATAATACTTCATATTTTAACAATAAATAATAAAATGTTTTATTAATAACTTTTATTTAAAGCATATGATTTTTCAAATATTGAAAATTATTATTTTATTAAACTAACAAAATTAGCTAGTTAATTAAACATTAAATCAAAATTATTCAACAGTAAATACTGCTGAAAGTTTCATGAACCGGGCCCTGAACATAAACCTGGATCTGTAGGAATAGTTGAATACCGAGATTGTTTTTATAATTGCTTAGTATGCACTCCATCACAAAATTCTGCATATCTCTGTTAGTACTGGACCGTATTTTCCTTAAACTTGTTACAACTAGTTTGGAGTTTAACGTGTTTTTATTAAATTTAATTTAAAAATTATTCAATTCCTTGTTAAAATTGAGAACGATAAATTTAGTAATGCTTCAGGATTCTTGAAGCTTTTGGGATGAAAGTAAAATAGCTGATACCTTAAAAACTCTTGTAAGTATATTATGATTTAATATAGACCCAAAATTGCATTAAAGAAGTTGATATTAACATTAAAGGAGAAGGTGACGGAAATTTTGAAAAATCGGAGCATTTACAAAAGTGGAATCTTAAGTGCAAGCTTCATTACAAATAATATCCCAAGATATTACGGTGATATCTGATGGAGACGTCACTCGTAATACGAACATTCAATTTGGTTAAATAGAAAAATTAATGCATGGAACTTGTTAATTGAAATAGGAGGTTTATTAGTATCAGTACAAAGTCAAAACAAGTAGAATCATTTAAATCATAACAATAAGAATACAAGGGTTAACAAAATAAATTAAAATGTTCAATTTAAAATCCGTAATGACAAAATTTGTTAAAATTGTTATAATAAAATTGTTTAGTTATAAGAAATCTATAAACTACATGTAAAATTTATTAGTTAAGGTGTTAGAAATAATTTTTTTAAAACATTAGGTATAAAAAAATTTAACATTACGTGTGCGTCGATAAAATTAATTAAAAACAGAGTGATAGGTTATCCGAGAAACCATCGTTGGACAATTCAAGTGATTAACAGAAATTATGTGCTTCAATTCAACGGTTAACCTAAAAACATAAGAAATATAAATTAAAAAACAATTTTAAATTTCGCGCCACAAAAACATGGTGGTTTCCACTCACTTACCGAATTTATGGTTAAAAATCAAGTAGCAATGGATTTGTATCACCTTGACGATACGAAAAACGAAAGGGGCTTCTTCCTTAGTTTTGATGGAGATCGCACGTGTAATTTTAGCGGCTCCAATATTAATTGATTAATTGTAGAAAATTCAGGATAAAAAGGGAAGAACTGTAAAAATAAAGTGTTTAAACGTTAGTGCGAACGTAAGTAAAGTGAAAATAATAAAGTTTACTTACCGATTGCAAATATTTTTGAGAAAGTAGAAATTTTGCCACGAGGGTTACAAATTTTAGCGAAGATAAATCTGAAAAGATTAAGGTGAAAACGAGGTCATCCACGGGAAGAACCATTGAATACTATATATGCGCTATACCAAAAAGGAGGAGCGAACCATATTTATACAGGGTAAGCGAAAACATTTACAAAAAACTTAATTTTTGTGCTACGAGTGCGGAATACGACGTCACGTTTTTAGAAATAATTGTGGGGAATTTATATAATAAGAAACTATTTGATATTTGTATACGTTTATTTGCATCAAGTTTATTGATAATTAATATAATAAAATTATCACTACAAAACGGATTATTTTTGGGGATTCTTGTATTCCCGGCTATTTATTTTTCAGCTTTAAAAGATTTAATTTACAATTTCCTAAAGAACCGACTACTGAGATAAGCAAGTTTACATGCAACAAGAACCCAGTTAGCCGTGGTAATAAGTAAATATTGAAAATTTTATTAAATTGCGATTGACGGGGTCTATCCGTACCTTCATCATCGTAATATGTACATAGGTACTATAAAACATATTTTAGGGTGTTCACGAGGCTTCGTACTTTCGTAGTTTCGTAGTTTCCATGGTATTTCGTAGTTTCCATGGTAGTTTCGTACTTGCGTATGATAGCCATGTGACATTCGTACTTTAAACAACCAATCACAATCAAGGAAGTTTCGTACTTGATTTTTATTTTAAGGTTATGATTGTGAGGTTTAAACTTCATAATCATAACCTTAAAATAAAAATCTCGTAAACACCGTTTTTACCGACCGTACCGAAATTGTGATTGGTTGTTTAAAGTACGAATGTCACATGGCTGTCATACGCAAGTACGAAACTACCATGGAAACTACGAAATACCATGGAAACTACGAAAGTACGAAGCCCTCGTAAACACCCTTATTAATTTATTATATTAGGGTGTTCACGAGAGCTTCGTAGTTTCGTAGTTTCCATGGTATTTCATAGTTTCCATGGTAGTTTCGTACTTGCGTATGACAGCCATGTGACATTCGTACTTTAAACAACCAATCACAATCAAGGAAGTTTCGTACTTGATTTTTATTTTAAGGTTATGATTATGAGGTGTAAACTTCATAATCATAACTTTAAAATAAAAATCAAGTATACGTAACTTCCTTGATTGTGATTGGTTGTTTAAAGTACGAATGTCTTCCTCCAAGATCATGTGATTTGACACCTCCAAACTATTTTTTTGGGGGTATGTTAAATCCATGGTTTATGCTAACAAACCAACAACTCTGGAAGCATTTGAGGTCAATATTGAGCAAGCCATTTATGAAATAAGGCCAGAAATATTGGAAAAAGTGGTCAAAAATTGGACTGATCGGATGCGCTTCGTAATGATTAGTCGTGGTGGTCACATTTTTAAATCATAAATGGCATTAAATTTACTTTCATAAAAAAATAATTAAAAAGCATTCCAACAATTTTTTAATGTTTTATTTTAATTTGAAGTTCTCATGCAGCTAAAAAGACACCCTATATTTAAAATTATTAGTATTGCCTAAACTCTATTAGAATTTTCAGGAAAAGCTAAAATTTCCTAGTATAAACTAGTATTGTCTAAATCGCCTATTTCGCCTTTTTAGCTGATATCGGGTTGGTCTGTATCTTTACGAAAAGTAAATCGCTATCAAACGTCCTAATGCTGAAAGTAAAAACTGAAAGTGATGTCCTGATTGGTTACAAACTTTAAAAATTAAGAACTGTATGAAAAAATATTTTTGATTGTTTCGATGTTTGTAATTTAAAAATTTTTACAGTTAAATTTAATATAAACATCTTAAGTAACATTATAATATTTATACAAATTTTATATTAAGAGGTTTAATTAATGCTCAAAGTAATTAAAAAATATTCACATTTAATTTTTTATTTTTCTTAACTAAATACTACATTAAATTAAAAGATATACCTAATATTTATACAGCTTTTGTTTCAATTTATTTGCACGTAAATTTTCCAGCTTAAATTTTTTAAATATTATTCTTCTTCTCCTGGTTTATTTGATCTGCTCATTCGTTTCTGTTGCCCTACATCGATCCTTCTTTGATTTAATTTAGTAATTACAAATATTTGCCTTTATTTTTTATGAACAAAAGCTTTTAACAAAAATGTCATGTCCCCTCCTAGACAACAAAAAATATTACAATTTATAATTATTTCATATAAAACTTTTATACTTTTATACAATCAAATACAAAAAAACAAAATGAAATTAAGTGAAACGCAAGGTATTAAGATATTATACGGTATAATCATTTGTAATCTATGTGCTCTGGGTTCCGATTGTATGAATGAATAAGGAACTCAATGACGATATTATGCTGGACTCTCTGGTAAATGCATTTTTGCATCATCCATGTACTGTTTGGAATATGGAATAAAACTTGACGCCTCTGAGCCTAAGGTAGTGGTTGTTATTAAAGAAAGATGTAGTGGCGAGAATATTTTTTGCCAATGTAAAGTAACTGGAAAAGGTTCAAAATATTACTTACCTGTGTGGAACCACAGTAAAGAAATATAAATTCGTATAGAAAAAGTTAGGAACATTGTGAACAATTTTCCCCGTGTGGCTGATTTGACCCTACGGTTCCAAATGCCACATCTGCCAATAAAATATTGGCAGTAAATTTGCCGTGAGAAAATGTACCCTGTTGTTCTGGTATAAGCCAGCTCTCAGTACGTCGGAGGCAGGACGTGATTCGGAAACCTTGAGGAGATCGCTCATTAAAAGAAAAGATGCAATTGTTAAACAAATCGTATAATCGCTGAGACTCGATAGAGTAATGACATGGTATGTAATACATAAATAATTGAGAAAATGAACTGTTATTAATATGTATTGCGATGTTCTTTGCTCTGCTGAATTGGCAAATCAAAAGAATGAACGAGTTTTAAGTCAAATTTTAAAGGAAAGTTGAATTATAGAGAGATCATGGCAAGGCGATATAACGATTGACTCGTTATAGAAATTATAAAATTTATATCATCTTATAATTATTTGTTATTTGTTAGTTATAATTATATTAGTAAATATTGCAGCAATTCACGTCCAAATAATTATTAATAAACGGGATATCGGGTTCGTGGACAGAAATAAATCAAACAATTGTTTTTAGAGTTGACGTTTCGGCCTCAAAATGAAAGCCATCTTCAGAACTATAATATAAAACGTGAGAATACATTTTGAGGCCAAAACGTCAACTCTAATAACAATTGTTTGATTTATTTCTGTCCACGAACCCGATATCCCGTTTATTATTAGTAAATATTGTTATTAAAACTAGGTTAATTTAGAAATAGTTGTGTTAAGCACACTGAAAAGGTTTTCGTGATGACATTTGTTATAACAGCTTGGTGCGATAAATTAAAAGGACGATTATTCGCCTCAATTTAAACTTTAAAGTGCATCGTGTCTCCAATTTGCAGTTTTTTCCTAAAAAAACATTATTTAAGTGAAGATTAAGTGTGGTAAAATTTAATTAAAGTTACCGGCCAATGAAAACTTGCTGCATCAAAAACAGGCATGCGTTGAAATATCAACGAAAATTTATATCCTTGGCGACAAATTTGTTTACCTTAACAACAAAGAGCAACGATGAAATAACCCAAAGTGAATGGACGCAAATTTTGTGCTGCTCCAGAAAATTTGTGAAAAATGTGTTTTTAAAACCCAAGTAGGGTAAAGTAAAGTTGATTTATTCTGGAAAAGGTTAAATTATATTGAAAATGTTAAAAAAATATTAATACACTCACCAAAAACTCAAAACTTGGTATTGATGGCCGAGGAAATATTTGGATGATTGATGAAAATTAACTGGATGATCACAGAAAAGTAAACTGTAGTGAATTCTAGGTGTAAACAACCGGTACACCCACGCTTAGGAACGAACTATGATGCAATTCGGAAGTGGGGTAAGATTTATTTAAATATCCAAGTGCGGGAAATTTAAAGCATTAAAAATCAGAAAATCAGAATTTTTATTTACAAACATTTATTTAGATTTATCAGTTAGAATTAAGAATTTGTTACATTTAGTTTTAAAGCACATGGTTAAAATTTTCTTTCGTCTCCATGACGACAATTTGTGAAAATTTATTAATTTCATTAAAAAATCAAATTGCCCATGATTCTATTTTATTTGAATTTAAATCAAAGTTATAAACAGTGTGAAAATATGAATCTTGTTCATTCTGAAGATGAGCGAATGCAGTAAGGTAAATTTTACAAACAATCAAAGAATTTCTTTCACTTTTAAGCTAGCCGAGGTAAATACAAAATTTCTCCACACGTAAGTTATCATTGTGGGATAAGCATTCCAGGTAAGGGTCTCATTCTTATCATAAGCTTTATTTATATCATTAAGGAGAGGGGTCATTGCAGTATATACCAGTATCGGCGTACAATCGCACCTCGCAACTATGGAGAGTAGTTGTTTAAACAAACTGGTGCTTAAAACAAACTGCATCAATTAAAAAGAAAAATATTTGGCACAAAACTTTCAAGCTCTCTGGGTTTAGTACAATGCCCCGCAAACAAAGCGTGTTCCTTTTAATTGATACCACCAATGAACTGAAGGCTGTGACTTTTAGCTTCAACTGGCAACGGATAACAATAGGGACTTGGTTCCACCAAACGAAACACCTCGGATTGAATATTCACTCCTTGTTGTAAGGTAAACCGTGATGTTGTGGTAAAACTCGACAGCAAATGTAAATATGAGCTGGTTATATTTCGTGTTGAAAACTCAAGGTTGACAGTTCCGAGACAAAATAAATTATCGTTGATAATTTTGTAGCAGCTAATAAGTCACCTAAAATAATATCTGCTAGGCGCGAACAACAAATATGCCAAAATATACCCTACTTCAAAAAAAATTTCGGGATATTTCCAGAATCAAACGACGATTGACTGCATTCGAGTTCTGGTGTTATAGGTGGATGCTAAGAGTTTTGTAGATCTATCATGTAATAAACGAAACACTTCTCCATAGAATAGGGAAATACAATGAAGTTCTCAAAACCGTTAAAGAAAGACAGATGAGTTACTTCGGACAAATTATGAGAATCGATAAATACCACTTGTGGCAATTGATAATTTAAAGCAGGGTTGAAGGAAACAGACGACCGAGCAGAAGAAAAAAACTTACGGCTGTGGATTTTGGGACAATGGACTGGAGTGACATCTTCAGAATAACGGCTAATAAAGTCATGTGGGCCAGATTAATAGCCAACGTCTAAAGAAGATATGGCACTACGAAGAAGATGCACTTTTCGTCAATTTAGCTCTAGGTCAAAACCTGTTCAATTCTTCCAAGATCAAAATGATACCGTTCGATTAGCCACCTAATGAAGTTTAGCAAAATTTTAATCTAGGCATGCCTGGGAGCATATCTGAGATCTGTGTACATTGGGATTCATTTGAACGTTTCATGTAGAAACGTTTTCCAGAGAAAGCTCTACTTTTGCGCAGATGGAACATAACAATGTGGTCATGGTACGATTGAGTTGGTCATGAAACTTTTGCACATGTGCACCTTTAATTTTATAAATAAAAGTCGAGATATATACAAAAGCAGATAAAAAGCCACTATTTTTAACTACTTTTTAAAAGTAACTGTATAGAAAAAATAACTACTTAAAAAAGTAAATAAAAATCAATTTGCTGATGATGACTTATTAACTACAAAAAAAAGTATTATTAATGGTGGTTTTCACAAAGTTGAATAATTTTAAATAAATTATTGACAACGCCTAGTATAACAATAATAATAAATTTTAATTGTTGTCTTTTACTTTATACCCTCAGTCATATATATTGAGGATATATTGAACGCTATAAATTTATTACATGGACATTGATTGTACTAAGTTGGTAGGCACTGGTTTAGAATTTTAATGAAAATTGTGTGCGATATATAAATCTACAGCAGCATAAAACACCAAGAGAAAATAAACATAATCTGATGTGGCACTAAGTTCTTCATTTGGTTTTACATTTATTTTTAATAAAAGCAGTTTTTGTAAAAAAAAAGCCATATTACATTAACCTGTCTAATAATTCATAACATCCTTGCGATGCCTAAGTAGATGTTTAGGTAACTACATTAAGACAAGCTACTTATCTTCTCCTATAATCTCTAGCTTGTCTAGCTAATTTTTCTAGAGCTATTAAAATTTTGATTTATGGCACTTCAATAATGAAAGCTTCAATATTTTCATATGCAAGTATACGTTATCAGCATTATATTCGTACCAGTATTTTATTCATATAATGGTGCTGTCACTGCTTGCAACATGCACGGAAAAGAAAATGGCCAAGGAAAAAATCTACAAACATTGTATATACTATACATGTATTTGTATTAAAAGATTACTCGATCTAAAAGCGGTTGTGCTGTATAAATTGAAACTTAACAAAATATCACCTGCTGTTCTTTAATTAAAGGCTGATGCTTATTTTATTTTCAACCTCATGTGAAAGATTTTAATCGACTCAATGAGATAATGGCGGTATTAGGACTCGACAACCTGATCCGTCTTCTGTCGCACATGCTTCATTATTATTGTGGATAATTGTTAACAAAAATTAGAAGCTCGTTTGAACTCATTACAATTTGCATCGACCATTCAGTAAACCGCCAGCCTAATTGCATGACTACAAAGGCGTTTGCCTGTGAACTTTCTGAGTGGTTGTTGCAGTTTCAAATTGGAGTCCTTTGACCGTTCTCATGCGATTCGATTTTCTTTTGATTTTATTTGTAAAAACGATCTTTCCACCACAATATAAATTTTAAATAACCGATAAATATACAGATTTTGAATAAAATTTCAAACACAGCCAACTTGGTACCCATTTTAATGAAAATTTTATTGCACTGAATATTTCACGTTGGGATTATAAAATTTAATAGGTTTTTGCTTCACAAAATTATTATAATAGAGACATTCGAGTGAAGTCATTCTTGTGTGTAACTTTTCGAGATGTTGGTACCACTTCTCTAGAATTCCCATTCTTTATGAATTTGACTCATTGTGTACCTACTTATTTCCTTTTTCAAAAAGTAATAAAATCCGGTACTATCTTATCGGTTAAGTTTATTGGAGATGCGGTGACAATGTTACATACCCTGGAGTATCAGGAAGTAATATATGCATAGTGTGTGACAATTTACGGTAAACTTCCGGTTAGCATAGTAGATGAGATTCAGCCATAAAATCTCAAATACTGTTACACCGACGCGTAATGTCATTAGTAAAGCTACATGTGAATAACTGCTCATCTAACAATGATTTAATTACATGGTTTACTGCACAAGTCCTTACTACGATCATCAAACATTAATTGAAATTTTAGGTCAGACACCCAGTATAATTAAAAAAAATATTTACTCACAAACTTAGGGCCAAATTTAACGGTATGAAAATACATAACACATGGAATCACGGCATCCAAACCAACAAAAACATAGTAATTAATATGTGTATACCTAATTAAGTGTGCATTTATTATTAATTAATCTTATTGATCCAAAAATTAATTATGCGTTAAACTGGAATAATAAATCACGAAATGGAATAGGTAATTAGGAGATACTCGACGTTTATTCCTAAGGAAACCACAACGTGTTTCCTAGACGCTATACTATTTGAAAAGTTGCTTTTTAAAAATAGGTAATTCAATTTAAATTATAAACACATTAAATAAATAATAACAAACAGTTTTTTAATTTATTGCGCACAAGAATTTTTTGTGTAATTTAAATTTTAATTAAGTCGAAGATACTACAAGTTTGATAAATGCAATTTCAATTTTGTAGCTCCATGCATTTTTACATGCATTTGTAAATAGCATGAAATTTCTGCATTACTTAATTGACTTGCTTTTACCGAAGAAAAACAAATTCTCACGTTTAACAAAAAAATGTAACCGCATTGTACAAAAATGCATCAACATCAAACCATTGCACAAAGTGCAACAATGTAAATGTATTGACTAAATTGGACTAAATTGCCTCCTTGTAATGTTTATTTGTCACTGTCTCAATTAATTCTAAGTGGTTTTTCGCTTTAAATTTTAACAAATTCATGGTGCAGTATCAAGTAGTGTTCTGATGTGGAGGTCTCATAATTGAAAGATTTAGTTTTGGCAAATTTGAAATTGGTTGTAAAACTTTGTTAAGGATCTTGGTTTAATCAATTTTTGTAATTTAATTTATTGTACTTAGAATCGGTTCCCAAGTTGGCACAAAAGTAAATTTAATGTGGCGTGAAGTTAAATTTACAGCAGAAGTAAAATTGCGACCTTGCATTACGGAGCTTTCGGTATTTATACGGCTAAAAAATAAACTTATCCAAAATTCCTTATGCTTTTATTTTCATACAAAGTAATTTATTGGCATTTAGCTTTTTCTTGCTGCGAAACGGTTTGTAATGTCCGTGTAAAATTGAATAAAATACCGCGAGTAACAGTAAAATACTTTTTAAACTTATATTCAATACACACTATTAGAAAAAGTTTTCAGTTAGATTTCATAAATAATCCTGTGGTATACTTTATACAAAAATATACTCGATAAGTTTTTCTCTTTAGTTACCTATATTAATTATTACAAACTAGTGCTACATCACGTTTGTAATTTTAATGCGGATTTAATAACTGTAGATTCACCATGTAATTGTTCTATTTTTTAAAAGTGTTAAATAATTATAAATTCATTACTATTACTACGCTTATTTGTTAAAAGTGCATTCTTCGCATATACAGGGTGGCCCTGTAACCAATGTACACCTCTGATAGCAAATTTAACGAGATTAGCAAATTTTTTTGAAAATGCAATCCATTTCAGTTCAACTGAAATTATTTCAATATTAATAATAATTATTTCAATAGAGGTAACTGAAATTTCTTATTGATAGTAATGTGTACTATTTACCACCAAATTTATGGCTCTCATTTGAGAAAATCTGTATCTATTGGACTCCTTTCGTTGATGTATTAAAATTTTTTCTCTCATTTTTAGGTAACACGACTAAACTTACAGAATAGTGTATTTTACTAAACTACTAAACTTTCTTTCCCATCTAATTTCGATTTCTCTTTGAAACCCATTAAAATGGATATCAGGATATATTTTTTGTGAACTGTTTCGTTTAAAAATTACAGGACATTTCTTCACTTAATTTGAATCATAACTCGAAAGTCGTTAATTTTAAACAATAATTGTACATATTACGTTCATTAGCTTTTAAACAGTTAAAAAAGTTAATGGCTCAAATGTAGGCAAAAATGTTAAATAACATTTTTCTTTTATAGAAGTGTCTTTTATCGCCACTTAAGAGGCACACATCGGTTCCAAGGACACCATGTGTGTATTTTGCTTACAATTATTATCTTTTTACTTTATTTAGAAATACTCGTTATTATGTTTATTAAAATTTATAGCATTTCCCAGTTAAATATTTTTAAAGAAATTCTATAATTTTTAGAAGTTCTTAAACAAAGCAATATTATACTGCCATTAAACTTTTGGACATTTCCATATATTTGATTATATTTGGCACGAGTGTCTAAAATACAAACATCTCCAACTGGACATTATTATTCAGGATTAGTTCCATTTTGAAGCAATCACACAACTACAATGTAGCTAAATTTTTTTTCCTACACTAAGGCTGTGTTCGGTCTGGGACTTTTTTCTCTTTAAAAGTTTTACACTGAAAAGTGCAAATTTGACGTTCGGTTAGGAAAAAAGCGCGGCCACGCTCTTTTCAAACCGAACGGTGTTTGGACACTTTGAGCGTTGTGGTGTTTGTATTTAGTTGATGTTGTTGGTACTAACCTAACTTAATTTTGTGTCCATGTAAATGGTGTATTTTAGCAATATGATTAATAACATATAAATAAAGATTAATAAAGACGACGGCCATAGCCTGATAGCTAGCGCGATCAACTGCTAACGTAGGACTCTCCGGTTCAACTCCGGGTACAGTCTAAAAATTTCTTGACCGTCTTCGGTGCTTTCGGAGGGTACATAAAAAGCCGTCGGTACCCCTGTGTTAATGATTTGCCATCATAACAATAAATAAGGCTTCTTGTTATACTTTGTATAGAAGCCTAAAAATAGCGTGCAGGCACATCGAAAGGCAAGCCTAGCAAGCTACCTGAGTAGTAGAGTAGAGTAGCTAATTAGTAAAGAACAGGTCCTGGACCTATATCAAGAGGGAGACTTCTTAATAAAATTGGAAGAAGAAGAAGATTAATAACAAACAGAGAAAGTTAGAAGTGATATAAAAGTTGTGGATGACATTTTTGCTTCAGACGAAGAGGAAAGCCTAAGTAACGATGAAAATTTAACAGTGGATACTCGTCGAAATAAAATACGCAGAATTCTAAATTATTTGGAGGATGTGATTTCTCGGTATAACTAGAAGCAATTTAAAGAGCATTTCAGGTGAGTGCACATTTTGAGTTTATTGGACAAGGGTCTAAAGGTTTAAAATGTTTTTTCAATTTTTGCAAGTGTCTTGTAGCTTATGAAGGAAATAGCAGGAAACAGCTTATGATTGCCATATGGAAGATGGCCACTCCAAATTCTTACAGACAAGTTATAATTTTTTATTCCATTCTAGCATACGATAGAGAAACTGAGTTGATTGGTATTAATTTTTTTAAGATCTATTTGTGAAAAATTTAATGTTTGGCCCTTTTTTTGGCATTATATGGCCCGTCGAAAAAAGAGCAGTAAAAGTATGCGAAGGATTTTTTGCCGCTAGAAATTTTGTCAAAGTTATTGGGCCATTAATGGTACACATATTCCTGCACCAAGATATGATCATGTATCGTAAATATATCAATCGTAAATGATACCACTCTATTCAATTACAGGTTTATACCAACATGCTATTTTTGTTTAATTTTTTTTCAAATGTTTTTGTATACAGGCCGTTTGTAACTATCAAAGTAGGTTCACACATTGCTATGTTAGTAGTGCAGGCTCTGTAGATGACCAACGTGTCTTTCGATTGTCTGAATTGAATGACTTTCTTAACGATGACACCAAATTTCCAGCAAACTACCACATGATTGGTGATTGTGCATACACCTTGCACGAGCATTTGTTGACACCATATAAAGATAATGGACATTTAACCCGTAAGCAAAAGAACTACAATTTTTTACGTTCTTCAACTAGAATGGCCATTGAGAGAGGTTTTGGATTGCTAAAAGCAAGGTTTAGAAGTTTACTTAATGTCCTTGACATGAGAGATCTATCTGAAATACCAAGATTTATTTTAGCATAAATATACTACCTATGTTTATTGCAAAATGATGAATTGGATCATAATGAACGGGATAAATTTGAATCAATATTATTACCAGAAAAATAATATATGAATAAGATCAAAATCGTTCAGTTGAACAACCGTTAGCTAAAATTAAAAGAGATACTATCAGTGAAGAACTACCAATGAGAGATATAACGATATAAACAAGTCGTTCAAAGTATCTGTATATTTATTTTAAATAAACAAAACAAAATTTTTATTTTGATTTATTAAACTTTGCAACAATTCCAACGCTTTATCCTATCTTTGTATTGATTCTGCAGGTCTACGCTCTCTTGCCTCTTCCTTCAAATTTGGGTCGGCTACTTTTTGAGATTTTCCTATAAAATAAATATTTTAACATTAAAGATAAATTTAAAAAAAACTTTATGACTGAAGGTGAACGAATGGCTAATCAGCATGGAGCACTATCTACTGGAAAGTGCAAACTTACTTGGCGAAAGGTTGGCTTTGTTAGAAGTATTTTTTCTTTTGGGTTCGGCCTTTTCTTCTTAGGATATATGGGTTATTTTGCCAAAAGGTTCCATAAATGCCTTTTTCCCAAAAAATCATCCATGACCTGTATATTTGAAAATATCATTCTTCGAGTTATTTATTTATATATGAAAACTTACATTGTAATATGCCCAATATTTTTTACCGTTACCAGACCTATTATTGTGGTCCTTCGTCTTCTTGTAAGTCTTCTTTAAGCCGGACCACTTTGACATGCACTGGTTAGCGGTAACCGAATAACCCTTTTCGATAATGACCGCATTAATCTGACCCCAGACTTTTTTCTGGGATAATCTTCCTCCTTCTACATCTTTCTCCCAATTTCTGAATTCTTCGATCAGCAGAATAATCGCATTATGAGACCATTAAAAAAAAATTTTTTTTTTGTGCGCTGGGAGTGGGGAAATCTTCAAAAGACACCACCCCGATGTTTTGGGGTGGTAGTGTCAGATTTTTACTGACTAAAACCCCACTCCTAGGAGGTGCCGGGAATCGCTAAAGCATTTCCTCCGAACACACTCCAGCCTCTTCGTGGTTTTCCGTCCTTTCGGGTATTTGTTCTTCTTGGCGAGATTGAAACTCGAGTTCTTCTTTTGCTTTGGTGGACAGGATTTCCACCAGCATGTCTTCAATGGTGGTCCAATTTTCCGCGCTACTCAGCATCGACCCGACCATGTTTTCAGGGCTCAGATCCTTCCCCAGGTGGAGCCGGGCGCTGTCTCTTACGTTGGACCATTTGGTGCAATGAAAGACTGTGTGCTCCGTATCGTCCAGCTCCCCGCAGTAGTAGCAGTTCGGGGTGTCCGCTCTTTTGAAACGATGCAGGTAGCTGCGGAAACACCCGTGCCCGCTAGGTGCCTGTGTAGTTTCATATGTAATCTCGCCGTGAGATCTTCCGACCCACGGGGCTATGTCCAGAATCAGGCGATGGGTCCATCTACCTTTATCGGACGCATCCCAAGATGTTTGCCACTTGCTTTCGATTGTCGCTATCTTGTTTTCCAAGTCGTTTGATGAGCTTGCTCTATACTTAGCATCCCTCATCTCTGCCTTGAGGTGAATTGGCAGAAGGGATGGCAGCACCAGGACCGCATCTGTTGATATAGTCCTGTATGCCCTGCATATCCTCAGGGCGCTCTTCCGTTGGACCTTCTCTAGTTGTTTCCTGTATGTGATTTTATCTAGTGCATTTGCCCAGATAGGGGCTGCATACAGCATTATCGAGTCCGCGACAGAGCTTAGGAGCCTCATCCTGGCTTCTCTGGGGCCTTTAATGTTAGGCATAAGTCTATGTAGGGCCTTCGTCGATTTTGCCGCTTTCTGTGATACTCTCGCTAGGTGGGCCTTGAAGGAGAGATTTTTGTCTATATCCACACCCAATACTCTGGCCACATCACCCGTCGGCACCACGATTCCGTTTATCAGGAAGTGGACAGGTCTCATCTTCCTTCTTCCCGACACCATGACCGCTTCTGTCTTCTCCGGAACTATCGTAAGGCCTCTCGCGGCCATCCAGGCGCAGATGATTGACACCGCATCATTTACTAGGTCCTCCACTTCGCTCTCCGTGCGGGCTTCTGCTACTATGAAGAGGTCGTCTGCGAAGCCGGTGATCAATACTCCGGGTGGTGTGGGGATACGAAGGACTCGGTTATACATGACGTTCCAGAGAATAGGACCGTGCACCGATCCTTGTGGGACGCCGCTATACACTTGTACGGTACTTTGCCATAGATCTTCCTCTATTATTATTTTTCTCCTGTTAAAATACGCCGCGATGATATTTAGAAGGCAGGTAGAGATGCCTCTTCTCTCGAGTTCCGTAAGGATCACATCCCATCTCGCTGAGTTGAATGCGTTCTTTACATCGAGGGTAACCAGGGCCACGAATTTCCTCGTTCTCCGGGTACCCTCTCTCGCCGATACGATGCGTTTGACTATTCCGTCCACCGCATCTACGGTGAACCTCCCCTTCCCAAAGCCGAACTGCGCGTCGGCGAGACCCCCCCGATCTCTCTATCTCCTGCTGGAGTCTCCACAGTATTAGCCTTTCGAAGACCTTGCCGACGTGCTCCAACAGGCAAATGGGTCGATATGCGCTGGGAAGGTGATGCAACGGCTTGTTACCCTTCCTCAGTAGGACCAGTCTCGCTCTCTTCCAACTCCGGGGGTAGACCCCCCTCTGCCAGGTATTTGTTGTATGTGCTAAGCAGAGCCTCAGGTTTGCTGGAGGTAATCTCGCGCAGGATCAACCCCGGCACGCCGTCCGGCCCCGGGGCCTTGTTTATGGACATCTTCTTAACTGCTTCGGTCAATTCTTCCTCGCTGAATGGTTGGATTTGCTCATCTGTCTACCTTAGTGTGAACGGGATCTCTGGATGGGCCGGGAAGAGAGCGCTGACTATCTCCTTAAGGCGAGTCTCGGTTAGTCCTCGGATGGCTGGTCTTCCCATTCTTTTTGTCACTATTATAGTGTACGCTCTCCCCCAGAGGTCTCCGTCTACTTCCTCGATCAGCTCCCTCCAGCACCTCTTTTGGCTGTAGCTTATTGTTTTGGCCAAAGCCTTTCTGCACTGGGCTAGGTAAGCTCGGGTTTCCTCGGTCGCACTGTTATGAGTCGTTCTTCTGGACCTCATGTATCGTCTTCGCGCCGCGACACAACGGCTTCTGGCCGAGGCCACTTCTTCCGACCACCAGTAAACCTCCCTCTTTCCGTTGGTTCCTCTTCTGGGCATGACGAGGTCACACAGTTTGCGAGTTTCCCCAGCCCCAGAGTTTCTATATCTCTCGTGAAGTTGGGACTTTGGAGTTTCTCTCTCAATCTCGCTAAGTCTATCTTGCGCCATGCCCAGCCTTTAGGGAGAGGTCGGCTAATTTCTGTTGCCAGGCCGACTTCGAAAGAAATATAACGGTGGTCACTGGCCGTCTCCTCCTCCAGTACGGCCCATCCCGTAGTTTTCCCCGCCAGTTCATGTGATACCGCCGTGATGATGTCCAGTATAGATGTTGATTCGCCCCTTTCGAAGGTTGGGGCATCACCGTCGTTACATATAGTCAAGTCCAGCTCCGCCAATACCTCCGTTAGAAGGATACCCCTGTTGATAGTAGTTGGGGATCCCCACTCTACCGCCTTCGCATTGAAGTCGCCCCCCACTACTATTGGCTTTTTTCGAGTTCCGATTTCCTCTTTGAGGTTCCACAACTGTTCTTCGAATTCCTCCAGATCAACATTGGGTGAAAAATAGCAGGAATAAAGCACCATGTTTGGTGTCTCTATCCACGCGAAACACGTCCCACTTCCCCAGCTCAGGACCGCCACGCGTTCGTTCACTAGGATGGCGGCCCTCCCGTCGAAGGTCTGGGTCCAACCATTCCCCATCTCTCTATGCGGCTCGCTGAGGAGCGCTATGTCGACTGGTCTCTGCTTCACTGTACGCAGTAATAGGTCCTGGGCCGCTCTCGCATGGTTCAGATTGATCTGGAGAAAACTGGTGTTTACTCTATTCTGCTTGGGGGTTTGGGCTACTCTGGGTCGTCCGTCTTCCTCGTTGTCCTCTTGATGCGGGGCAGCTGTAATTCGTGGTTCTGTGCCCCTCGAGTTTGCACGTGAGGCAAAAGGGGCTCACCTCCGGGCAACCTCTCGCAAAATGCTCCGTCTTGCCGCACTTAAGACACTTCTCTGTGCGGTCTTCCGATTTGCATGTGGTCATCGAATGCCCAGTTTTCCAACACCTGTGGCAGCGTTTCTCTGTCACTTCTTCTGTACCCATTATGAGACCATTTGGACGCTAACAACATTTTAAATAATTACGATGATTTAAGTACAATTTAATTACTAAACTTACATTCTACTGAGTCTTCATCATATTTACCGGAATCGTGGTCATTTGTATATTAGCAGAATCATTACAACTTGATCCTTTTGCAACTGTTGCTGTTTCTACAAAAATTACCTCAGTAAAGTAGAATAATAAATAAATAGAGATACATACCGGACATCTCTTCCCAAGCCTCTTCAAAATTTGTTGTTGGGTAATGTAAATCTGAGCAAAAGCAAATTACATTTTAAAAATAACTAAAATAAAAACAACTTGCTGTGAAACACATGTTAAAAATTATTTACCAGTTTGCATCCTCAATGCTTGTTATGGTGCTACTACCACGTTTATGGTTCGATAGGTTACAGAATCGACAAGTGGGATTGTGACCATATTTTCGCAGGGCTGTAATTATTGCAATTATTTTTTAATATTTTTAAAATTTGTTATTTATAATTGATTGTTAATTTTTAAATTATAATTTAATATTAATTTGACAAGTTATTTTATATATTTTCAAATAATTATTTCTTCTTAATAAGAGATATTTTAATCGATGCTTTGGATGCTGAGGTATTGGTACAGGGTACTTTTGACATATTATGTATTATTGCTAATGACAAAATAAAGGTGCAGGTATACGAAAATTCAACCAGATTGAAAATGTTTTCGAAATTTACATATTACGGAGCTAAAGATTAAAGGAATAAATGGATGGTTCTGTGTTTTACACAAAGCGAAAAATAACAATAAAATTTTCTATTATATAAATAGAATACCATATTAAAAATAATATTGAAATCATTACCTATTGGGCTAATCGTAATAACCATAAAAAATTAATTATTATACGTTTTATATTGACCAAAACAAATATAGTGCATAATAAATAAACTAATAAATAAATAATACGTAAACATTTCTCTCAAAACACTATAAACATACTTGAGCAAATGATTTATTTATATGAACAAGGAATTTAGTTTTTAGACCATTGAATGGATGTACCCACATTGAAAGGTTGACCATTTCATGGTTCTCACCTATCATCAGTTACATCTAATCAAAAATAGAACTAAAATTAAGAAAATTAATCGCAAACAGGTCATAAAATTTTTTTTAATATTCCCATTTGAAAGATTTATTAATATAAAATCACTGTCGAAAAGTTATTGATGGAAAATGTATAAAAAGAACTAGCACATAGGTTTTGAAATCAAAATTTTATGAATGAACATTTTTTTAAAGATTTATGAATATAAAATTCAGTATAGAATTAGTATTGACAAAAATCAATACATTAGCGAATAAAATTATATAGAATAAATTATGAGATAGAAGCACTACTTATGACGTAAATTTTTAAATGAATTACAAAAATATATTATAAATAAAATTTTCTTTTTAAACGACAATAATATATAAAGTCGTAAACTCACAAATCAAATCAACCACAAGTCATACAAATTTTTATTAAAATTTAAAATAACTTCCGCCAACCAATAGTCCGAGTAACCATTTGTAAACAGCATAACAAGGAGTTCATATTATATATGGTAAGTAGCAATAACCATCAGGATATATCGTATAATGGTTATATTTATTATTTTATTTTATTTAAATAGCCTTACATTTTCTTTTAGGAATTGAGTTATCCACATTTGGACTTGCAAAATCCGTTTCAGGGGGATCACATTTCACGTAACTGTTAATCAATCTAGTACTACAAACTGCGATGCGTTTTTGCATACCTCGCAATAGTTCTCCACCTTATTCTATCATTGACCCATTATCTCCATCTGCCATTACCCATATTTCTCAAATCTTCAGTTACACAACTCCACCATGTCTTCCTCGGTCTCCCTCTACGTCGACTCTCCATGGGGTTCCACAGCAACATCATCTTTGTCACTTCCTCCTCTTCACTTCTTATTAGATGACCCTGCCATTTGATCCTCTGACTCTTTATGAATTTCACAATATCCTCTCCGTTCATTGCTTCGCGGAGTTCAAAATTCATTCTGGCTGTTGTCTCTTCATTCTCTTTTTTTGAGAAGATTTTAAACGCCTAAAATTCCATTATTTTGAACGATTACGTATTGTGCCGAGTGTTCCTGGAACTGAAAAGAAACTATTTAAGTCAGCAGCGCTCGCCGGTTTTAATTCACGCCTGGTCCATTAGTATCAATTTAACATCGCAAGTCATTCATCATTTACTGCCGGAGGAATTCGTCACCATCAGTGTCAGCTTCTTTAACGCCCACTACCATTAGCGCCAGATGGAAACAATTTTTTATGTCCTTGAAATTTGTAAGGCTCCTCAGTACTGGTGAGTCAATACTATTTTTTTCATCTTGGCGTGGTCGTTTATTGGTAATTTTACTGTCATTACGATTATGATTGTTCAATAAGTTCGCGGAACGGAAATGAAAAAATGAATTTTTGGTTGTAAAAATTACTTTATTTTTCAGTATAATCTCCCTCAACTTCTCTCCCATCTCTGTAGTGGTTTTCCGGAAGGTCTGCAAAATACCCCGCTACGGCAGCTATTACCACTTCGTGTGATGAAAATCGTTTTTGCTGAAAGAATTTTTTGAGATGCGAGAAGAGCCAGAAGTCAGAGGGAGTTAAATCTGGCGACTAGGCTGGTTGTTGCAACAATTCGTATTTTAATTCGCTGATTTTAGCGATGGCATTTCGAGCTGTATGAGAAAGTGCATAGTCTTGATGGAAAATGATTTTTTTTTCTGTAAACCGAGTCTTTTTGCGCGAAGTTTTATATCCAATTGGTCCGAAAGGTTACAATAATAATCTGAGTTTATTGTCTTACCAGTTTGGAATTAATCCGCAAACAAAATACCTTTTGCATCCCAATAAACTGACGCTAATACCTTCCTGGCCGATTTCTGAACACAAACTTGCTTCTGAGCCGAAGAGCCGGGTTCACACCACTCCTTAGTATCTCGTTTTGATTCAGGATCATGGTGGTAGATCCAAGTCTCATCCATAGTTATGGAACGATGCACAAAATCCTTTTCATCCTTTCTAAAATGCTCCAGATGTCACTGACAAAGTCGCATTCGAATGTATTTTTCTTGCATTGTTAGTGAATGCGGCACCCATTATGCACATAGCTTTTTGAAACCCAAAACTTGACATAAAATATTGCTTACTGTCCCTAATGAAATGCTTAGAGCTTCTACAAAATGTTTCTCTGTCAATTGACGATTTCCAAAACCATATCGTGTATTTTTGCGACAATTTCTGGTGTTGATGCAGTTTTTGGACGTCCTTCACGTGGATTGTCTTCAAGGCTTGTGCGATCACTTTTAAACATACCAGCCTAATTACAAAACATTGTTTTTGTAGGAGTAGATACATTGACACGTCAACTTCAAATGGCTTGTAAACAAAGAATGAATTGACAGATCGAAATGAAAGTTTGGTTATATTCTTATGAATGATGAAATATTAAAATTGCTTCGAATTATTAGTTCTACTATTATTGACGAATACAAGGCGCTCCGCGAACTTATTGAGCTACCATAAACCTGTGTTAGTACCACTATACAGTATTGATATAAAGTTCGGTTTGCAGCTGATGTTATTTGAATTCACTTGTATTGATCACTGCTTGATTGGTTGGTAATATTTCAATATTTTTAATACTTTTATTAAATTTATTGTTGCCCATCAGTATTTTATTTACGGGAAGTATTTCCTTCATTACCCCCCCCCCCCCAATAATCAGGAGCTAGACTATACCGTACAAAAAACCGACTTCAAAAAAAAGCACTACAAAAAAATTGCACTAAAAAGTAAAAAATAATTAGAAGTTATTAGAAGAAGATTTAACAGATATTAGAAGTATATTTTTACAGTGCTGAGCATAAAAATTAATGTATTACGTCAATAATATGCAATTATTGTTATTTTTGGAGTCGGTGCCAGCCAAGGTTAACAAACGTGTATTAACGAAGTAGCGGAGTACCAGTAGGTATACATTTTATATCACTTTGACTACAAAGAGTTTCACAGTCGACAAGATCGCAGGCGCTTGGCGTTAAACAACACGACATCGGTATTGCTACATTGTCGTATTAATGTGATTTCAAATACATTTTGTAAATTTCTTAACAGTTTGGCTGGCACCGACTCCAAAAATAACAATAATTGCATATTATTGACGTAATACATTAATTTTTATGCTCAGCACTGTAAAAATATACTTCTAATTTCTGTTAAATCTTCTTCTAATAACTTCTAATTATTTTTTACTTTTTATTAGTGCAATTTTTTTGTAGTGCTTTTTTTTGAAGTCGGTTTTTGTTTTTTTTAAAAATTTTTTTATTTCTTGCTTTTTAGTGAATCTTGCGTTCCTTAACTGATTTATCGAAAGCGAATATGGGTAGACCTACTAAACGCGCTGCCCATATGCGACAGCGCCGTTCAAATGAGACAAGCGAAGAAAGGGCGAAACGCCTATCTCAAAGTTGAAAATGCGGGCTTACAACAAATATTTTATAATTGACAATACGGGAAACGGAATACGGGAAAAATTATTGGCGACAAGATTTACAGCGCATCTACCGGCCTGAATTGCAATTAACACGTACAAATTGTCATTTTATGTTTTGCATTATCGTATTATGCATTGATTAGACTTGATTACACTTTATTAAAAATATTGTGCAACGCCACTGTCATTTTTAAGGTTAACATTCTTATGTCAAAGTTGTGCCCCCTATTCTCGAGCCGCTACTGACTATATGTCAATGTCATTTAATTTTTAAGGTTAACATTCTTATGTCAAAGTTGTGCCCCCTATTCTCGAGCCGCTACTGACTAAATGTCAATGTCATTTAATTTTTAAGGTTAACATTCATATGTCAAAGTTGTGCCCCCTATTCTCGAGCCGCTACTGACTATATGTCAATGTCATTATTTAATTAAACTTTTAGTGTCAAAATCGCAACGTAACTATGATGACAACGACGTTGACCTGAAGTGTTTAACTACAGATGACCGTCTTATTTAATTTATAAAAACCAAAGTACTCAACCGATTTTGATGAAATTTAAATGGGACCAATCTGAAACTATATCCTTTCGAATTGTGAAAAAAATTTGAAAATCGGTTAATAAATGACGGAGTTATGAGGTAACAAACATAAAAAAAAAAAAAAAAAAATACAGACGAATTGATAACCTCCTCCTTTTTTGAAGTCGGTTAATAAAAGGGCAATAAATAAGTAGGCTCCTGTTCACAAAAGCCTGCGTGAAGCGGTGGCGATTGGGATTCACCTACTCGGTCAAAATTGTGTCAATAACTGTTATGGTCATAAAGAATTTAGATAATATATACTGTTTACTTTTGTAAATTATAATTACTTAGAAGCTTATTTCTACAATAAAATAGTACATTGTCTTATTCGGATTAAAAGTGAAACTTTGTTTGAGAAGCAATTTTTTGCATTTGCGAGGCGGAGCGCTAGCGGAGCCGAGCGAATGCAATAATTGCACGTCAAACAAAGACACTTTTAATCCAAATGAGACATACTACTTCTTCTCCAACCAAAATTTAAATACTACGTACATCATTAATAATGCGAAATTCAAAATTTAAATTACTTCAAACATTTTGTTTTAATATTCGTGTAATGAAAATCCAGTGACTGGAATTTTTGTTTTTTTATATTAAGTTGTCATAGTTTTGTTTACAACATAATCAAAGTGAAAAAATTTAATTCGTTTATTTAATAATGTTTGAAGACGATTCCTCTGATACACCTGCAAATATAATTGAAATAGCGAAAGATGTGGTTTTCGACTTATTACCATCCAAGTCAAGAGAGGTATATGAATTCGCATACAACCGTTTTCTGCGATGGTGTAACGAAAAAAATATAAAATCCTATTCGGAGAACGTTTTATTGGTATATTTTTCGTATTTGTCTAGTACAATGAAATCTTCAACACTTTGGTCACAATATTCCATGATTAAAGCAACATTGAACCTAAAAAATAACGTAGATATTGGAAAATTTTCAAAATTACGTGCGTTTTTAAAAAAGCAAAATAACGGTTACACACCTAAAAAATCTCGAGTTCTAACAAAAGAACAAGTGGACGAATTTCTACTCAAAGCAAATGATGATAAATTTTTAATGGTTAAGGTAAACTTAGAATATTAAAAATTGAAATAGCACCTAAATTTTATATACGTTTTTAGGTTGTTTTAATATTTGGAATTGCTGGCGCATGTCGATGCGACGAATTAGTTCACTTAACTACTAATGACGTCGAAGATGTTAAATCTGCGCTCATCATAAAAATTTTAAAAAGCAAAACCAACAAATTTCGGTCTTTCACGGTAATGGGTGAAAATTATTTAAATTTTTATAGAAAATATATTGCTCTTCGTCCAAAAAATTATGAAGCAAAACGTTTATTTATAAGATACCTATAGATGGAAAATGTTTTCGCGCAGTGGTAGGTATACATAAAATTAGTAGTGTTCCACAAGAAGTGGCAAAATATTTACATTTGCAAAATGTAAAGGAATATACTGGACACAGTTTACGTCGAACTTCGGCTACACTGCTTGTCGATTCTGGTGGTGACATTACCTGCCTTAAACGCCATGGAGGTTGGAAATCCAATACTGTAGCCGAGGGCTATATTGAAGATTCTTTACAAAATAAAAAAGATATAGCCAAAAAAATATTTCGAATTGAAGAGGTTAGTACTAGTACCTCCATTATTGATAATATTACCGATGATGAACCTATTGCTCAGGAATTAGATCATTATGAAGATCCGAGTTCCAGTAGTGTAACATTCACCGATATTAATAATTCCAATACTGGTAACAAAACGGGTTTACTTACATTTAACCAATCTTGTGTAAACTGTACATTTAATATTAACATGAAGGATTAAGGTGTTAAGTTTTTTTTTATTATTATTATTTATTTTGATTATTATTGTTATTTTGTATGATTATTATTGTTATTCGTGTAAAATTATGTATAGCCAATAAATGATTGACATTAAAAAATATATTTAATTCACTTTTAGTCCGGCGTAAAAAAAAGTACTTTTAGTCCACGTAAAAAAAAGTGTTGCTTAGCAATGTTCGCATTTTTATATTTATAACAAAAACGTCAACTTTTAGTTGAGGTAATGCTATTAAAAATGTACTGCTTTTAATACGGTTGGAGAAAAAATTAATTATTATACATACTACATGTATATTTTAAATTGTAATAACATTTTGATTGTATAATATTATTTATAGTAGACCTAATACATTTTCCGTGATTTTTTGAAAACTTGAAGTTAGGAATTAATTGGAAACTATTATTATAGAATAACTGGAAGCTTGTGTAATTTATGTCATTTTACATTTATACATTTTGTTGACTTTAATGATATCGATTGGACTTAACGACTTAGCATATCCGAAATTCACATTTTCTTTCTAAAATTCAAACAATTTATGTCGCCTAATACAAATCCTATGGGTTTATAAATTTATATTACGGTATGTAGGTATTGGGTAATTCTCTACTAATTGGAAATTCGCCACACAAAACTGTCCGATGCATTTTTTTTGTTAAAGAAAATAAAAAAATATGCACAACGGAAGACGGTAATAAGTTAAACATATAGCTTGAAAAAGCTGAAGAACTTTCTCCTTATTTTGCGTATCATCGACGTTTTTGTGAAATACTGTGATAGGGGACTGTTTTATCTATCAGGGGACTGTTTAAATGAGAGTAAACATTTTTTAAAATCAGAATTAACCGATATAATGTCTTTATTTTTCTATTAAAACATTACGAAGATTATGACGTATTAATAATACTAAATCAAATCAATAACAAATGTTAAATTATTACTTATTTATTGATCGAACATATTTTTATCGAATTTTTTTTAGTGCACAAGTGCACAACTAGAATTAAACTGATCGAAATCAACTTGAATTGAATCCAATAGGTATCTCTTTTGTTTCTTTATTCCCTTTCTGGTCACACATTCACGTTTTCCTGCACCAATTCTGCTGTTGTCGTCGTTTTCATAAAATTCTCGCACTGCAGTGACGCATCTATCTGGAACTCTATCTCCACGAATCTGTTTAGAAGGTACTAAAGTTGACTGACGTGCGGATTTCTGCGTTCTCTTGTAAGATAAAGCACTGTCTTTCATTCTCCACAGCTTGTATTTCTTCACTATTTTACCAGAAACAACTTTTCCAAAAATATTTTTTTCTTGGAAGCTTTTGAATTCGGCATAATTTTCTTTCAATTGTTCATTGATCACTTCACCAAATAACGCCTTCTGCACGACGATTTGCCGAGTCTCTGGTGTATCACACATTTTTTGCAGTTTCGTATTCGGAGAGTCGACATTACTTTTCATTTTACGAACGTCTTCTATCCGTTGTAGTCTCTTTCTGAGCCTTTCTAATTTCTGTTTATATTGTGCAATCTTGAGGTCTTTCTCTCTGTTACTTTTTTCACGCATTTTTTTAGCACGTTTTCTTCTTGCATCACTTATTACGTTTACCGGAGCTCTTACTGGTGGTGGATGATCCATTTCCGAATCAGGCGTATTTTCGCGAACGAAGGTATTTGTGACCTCTTGCAATACTTTTTTCTTCGCCCGGTAGTTAGTGCAATGCTCCTTCCAAGTTTTTTTCGCAGCCTTGTGCTCACGGCGATTCATATCCTTCACTATCCTTCATATCCTTCAGCTATAAGTTTCCCGTATTGTCAATTATAAAGTATTTGCTATCAGTCCTATGGAAGATAAAACAGTCCCCTGGAAGATAAAACAGTCCCCTGCATCATATAATGACAGGGGACTGTGCCCAGGGGACTGTTATTTTTGCAAAGTAAGTTGACTAGTGCCAATTCGTTCGAAATATTTATGGATTACAAAGTAAGAAGTGCTAAGGTACTCATTACATGAACTAAATATTAAATTACTGAAATTTAATCACTCATTATAATGAAAAAACTACTCACCAGTGGACTGTTCAATCTCGCGGCCCAGACGCGTCGTTCTATGGCAAACAATGGGTTGACACTAAAGAAAAATGACGCCTCAGCCTTTCTTGGTGTCCAGACGAACTTCACATCGTTTCCATTGTGTTGGACATAATAAACGATCACTACGATACAAAGTATGAATTTGGCGCAATATTTAAATTGAACCAGGGGACTGTTCCGTAAATTTGAGGACAACGTTTGAGTGATGGTTCTTTAGATTAAAAATCTGTTTAAAATCATGGGGGTATTTTATAAACACGCGTTCTCTACTCTAGTTTAACCTAATACCATTTGAATTACGTAATTTTAATCCTGGAAATAAATATTTATCGTGAAACTTGTTATTCTGGTAATGGGACACGACAGGGGACTGTATTTTGGGACGTTCGAACTGCATTTAAATGAATATTACAAATTATTTAATTATATATTTTCTGTAGCGCTTTCAGAATGGTTAACGTATTCTCGATTTCAATACATAAAACTCGGTAATATTACCTCTAAATACAATAATTTTGCCTGGGACATCGATTTTCCAATTAATAGAGAATCACCCATATAATATCTTACTTTAGCAACCATTGTAGGCTTTCCATTTTTCGAAAATGACTCTTTTCTATAATGCATTATACTATTATAATTATATGGTTGACCAAAATCTGTTACTCGATCAGACTCGTATTTTACAAAATTGCTCTTATAGGCTGTAAAAAAAAAGAAATTACATTAAAAAAGTGGATATAATTTTTTTTGGATGATCTTACATGGATCCACATTTTTCCATTTGATAGTAAGATAGTCATCCCTATTAGAAGCACTATGTTGATGATACAATCCAAGAGCATGCAAAAATTCATGAGCGATGTTCCTACGATTCATGCAAGAATTTATGTTTAAACTTAGTGATTGATTTTTTTTCCTTCGTCCAATAAGCGACCAACAACCAGATCCATTCTGAAATTAAAACAAATATTGTCGTTAATGATAATAATTACTGCGTAGTATTTCTTGACTTACAATTACTCGAACATAGGCTCTATCATTTTTTTCACGCGGCCGATACACAATACAAGTTTTTGCATATTCTTCTTTAAGAATTTTTACGATGAAATCTCTGCGACTTTGATCTATAATATCGGTTAGTTTGTTTTATTTAAAAATAAGAAAATATAGTACTTACTGAAAGCCGAATCTAATTCATATGGAACTGTAGCGTTTAACCAACGAGCTGTTACATTTTTTAGTACATTTTTACCAATGTTAATAGGACTGTACAAAAATTGGGTCTGAATTGGGGAAAGGACCATATCATCAATCATTTGCCATGCACCCCTGTGAGGTGCTCTTTCATACACAGATACGTCTACAGCTGCAATATTACCCAATAAGCTTAGAAAAAATAAGCAAACCAGTTCCATGTTTCGTCATCAAACTAAAACAAAATAAAATAATTTCAATAATAGTAAACCAGAGCGATGGGTTTAATTTTCAAATGTTTATTATTCTGGTTATATGATAATGATAGAAAATTTATTAGGTGTAATAATTTTATATCGCCTATATACATCCAATTTAATGCCGAATAAGAAAATTTAATTAATTACTATAAGATTGAAGCTACCGATCAAGAATCGGTCCGTTGTGTCCTGAACTGAAAATTTAAATAACTGGAAAGTTAGGAAAAACCCCCCAGACCCCCCGGCAATCATTGTTAAAAAAAGCCTCGCAAAAATGTTTTGCTCCAGGCCTCACATTTGCTAAGCACGGCTCTGCTCTGACTCTTTATGAATTTCACAATATCCTCCCCATCATTGCTTCGCGGAGCTCAAAATTCATTCTGGCTGTTGTCTCTTCATTCTCTTTTTTTGAGAAGATTTTAAACACCTAAAATTCCATTATTTTGAACGATTACGTATTGTGCCGAGTGTTCCTGGAACTGAAAAGAAACTATTTAAGTCAGCAGCGCTCGTCGATTTTTTTTCACGCCTGGTCCATTAGTATCAATTTAACATCGCAAGTCATTCATCATTTACTGCCGGAGGAATTCGTCACCATCAGTGTCAGCTTCTTTAACGCCCACTACCATTAGCGCCAGATGGAAACAATTTTCTATGTCCTTGAAATTTGTAAGGCTCCTCAGTACTGGTGAGTCAATACTATTTTTCTCATCTTGGCGTGGTCGTTTATTGGTAATTTTACTGTCATTACGATTATGATTGTTCAATAAGTTCGCGGAACGGAAATGAAAAAATGAATTTTTGGTTGTAAAAATTACTTTATTTTTCAGTATAATCTCCCTCAACTTCTCTCCCATCTCTGTAGTGGTTTTACGGAAGGTCTGCAAAATACCCCGCTACGGCAGCTATTACCACTTCGTGTGATGAAAATCGTTTTCCGTGAAAGAATTTTTTGAGATGTGAGAAGAGCCAGAAGTCAGAGGGAGTTAAATCTGGCGAATAGGCTGGTTGTTGCAACAATTCGTATTTTAATTCGCTGATTTTAGCGATGGCATTTCGAGCTGTGTGAGAAAGTGCATAGTCTTGATGGAAAATGATTTTTTTTTCTGTAAACCGAGTCTTTTTTCGCGAATTTTTATATCCAATTGGTCCGAAAGGTTACAATAATAATCTGAGTTTATTGTCTTACCAGTTTGGAATTAATCCGCAAACAAAATACCTTTTGCATCCCAATAAACTGACGCTAATACCTTCCTGGCCGATTTCTGAACACAAACTCGCTTCTGAGCCGAAGAGCCGGGTTCACACCACTCCTTAGTATCTTGTTTTGATTTAGGATCATGGTGGTAGATCCAAGTCTCATCCATAGTTATGGAACGATGCACAAAATCCTTTTCATCCTTTCTAAAATGCTCCAGATGTTACTGACAAAGTCGCATTCGAATGTATTTTTGTTGCATTATTAGTGAATGCGGCACCTATTATGCTCATAGCTTTTTGAAACCCAAAACTTGACATAAAATATTGCTTACTGTCCCTAATGAAATGCTTAGAGCTTCTACAAAATGTCTCTCTGTCAATCGACGATTTCCTAAACCATATCGTGTATTTTTGCGACAATTTCTGGTGTTGATGCAGTTTTTGGACGTCCTTCACATGGATTGTCTTCAAGGCTTGTACGATCACTTTGAAACATACCAGCCTAATTACAAAACATTGTTTTTGTAGGAGTAGATACATTGACACATAAAAGATACATTGACACGTCAACTTCAAATGGCTTGTAAACAAAGAATGAATTGACAGATCGAAATGAAATTTTGGTTATATTCTTATATGAATGATGAAATATGAAAATTGCTTCGAATTATTTGTTCTACTATTATTGACTAATACAAGGCGCTCCGCGAACTTATTGAGCTACTATAAACCTGTGTTAGTACCACTATACAGTATTGATATTATAAACTTCCGTTTGCAGCTGATGTTATTTGAATTCACTTGTATTGATCACTGCTTGAAATTCCCATCCTGCTTGGTTGGTAATATTTCAATATTTTTAATACTTTTATTAAATGTATTGTTGCCCATCAGTGTTTTATTTACGGGAAGTATTTCCTTCATTACACCCCCCCCCCAATAATCAGGAGCTAGCCTATACCGAACATCAAAGGGCAATAAATAAGTAGGCTCCTGTTTACCAAAGCCTGGGTAAAGCGGTGGCGATTGGGATTCACCTACTCGGTCAAAATTGTGTCAATAACTGTTATGGTCATAAAGAATTTAGATAATATATACTGTTTACTTTTGTAAATTATAATTACTTAGAAGCTTATTTCTACAACAAAAAATTAATTATTAGACATACTACATGTATATTTTAAATTGTAATAACATTTCGATTGTATAATATTATTTATAGTAGACCTAATACATTTTCCGTGATTTTTTGAAAACTTGAAGTTAGGAATTAATTGGAAACTATTATTATAGAATAACTGGAAGCTTGTGTAATTTATGTCATTTTACATTTATACATTTTGATCACTTTAATGATATCGATTCGACTTAACGACTTAGCAGATCCGAAATTCACATTTTCTTTCTAAAATTCAAACAATTTATGTCGCCTAATACAAATCCTATGGGTTTATAAATTTATATTACGGTATGTATATAATATCTTACTTTAGCAACCATTGTAGGCTTTCCATTACTCGAAAATGCCTCTTTTTTATAATGCATTATACTATTATAATCATATGGTTGACCAAAATCTATTACTCGATCAGACTCGTATTTTACAAAATTGCTCTTATAGGCTGTAAAAAAAAAAGAAATTACATTAAAAAAAGTGGATATAATTTTTTTTTGGATGATCTTACATGGATCCACATTTTCCCATTTGATAGTAAGATAGTCATCCCTATTAGAAGCACTATGTTGATGATACAATCCAAGAACATGCAAAAATTCATGAGCGATGTTCCTACGATTCATGCAAGAATTTATGTTTAAACTTAATGATTGCTTTTTTCCCCTTCGTCCAATATGCGACCAACAACCAGATCCATTCTGAAATTAAAACAAATATTGTCGTTAATGATAATAATTACTGCGTAGTATTTCTTGACTTACAATTACTCGAACATAGTCTGTATCTTTTTTTTCACGCGGCCGATACACAATACAAGTTTTTGCATATTCTTCTTTAAGAATTTTTTCGATGAAATCTCTGCGACTTTGACCTATAATATCCGTTAGTTTGTTTTATTTAAAAATAAGAAAATATAGTACTTACTGAAAGCCGAATCAAATTCATATGGAACTGTAGCGTTTAACCAACGAGCTGTTACATTTTTTAGTACATTTTTACCAATGTTAATAGGACTGTACAAAAATTGGGTCTGAATTGGGGAAAGGACCATATCATCAATCTTTTGCCATGCACCCCTGTGAGGTGCTCTTTCATACACAGATACGTCTACAGCTGCAATATTACCCAATAAGCTTAGTAAAAATAAGCAAACCAGTTCCATGTTTCGTCATCAAACTAAAACAAAATAAAATAATTTCAATAATAGTAAACCAGAGCGGTGGGCTTAATTTTCAAATGTTTATTATTCTAGTTATATGATAACGATAAAAAATTTATTAGGTTTAATAATTTTATATCGCTTATATACATCCAATTTAATGCCGAATAAGAAAATTTAATTAATTACTATAAGATTGTAACTACCGATCAAGAATCGGTCCGTTGTGTCCTGAACTGAAAATTTAAACAACTGGAAAGTTAGGAAAAACTTAGCAATTTTGGTATAAACTTACACCATGTTTTACAATTTTTCCAAATTTATTTTGGAGAAGGAGGTATTTAACCTAACCTGAATTCCGGCTTGAACCTGAATAATATTATAGATGTATGCAAATTGGATGATGTAGTTTATTAAGCTCTTGATTTTTTTTATTGTTATTGCACATTTAGTTTTCAATCTATGAAATCTGATTATTTGAACATTAAAGTCTCAGGTAATGAAAATGTTGTTTCACAACTAAATTTTATGTTGCAATGACTGAGAAAACCCTCAAGGATTAAAGCGGGGAATTGCATCTGTGTTGCGTGGCTGTCAAATGAGTTGTATTAATTGCAGTATTGCTGTTTATGTTGTTTACTTTGGAATGTTATCCTATCCCACTTTTGCTATTCAGATTCACACGGCGTTATTTCGGCATTGTTGGATAAGAATAATCTAGAATAATTATCTCGATCTAACATAATTCTTTGGCATTCATTGAGCTGCTCTTGGGCCGAATAATCTTCAGTTTGGATCCCACTTTCACTACTTAGATGTTATTATGTATGTATATTGCTATGTCCGAAACTAACCACCACGTCAATAGAAATGATAACGTCACGATTGGAAATTTGTTTATCAATAAAGGTAGCACATGACTTATTTGGTCAAACGTAAAAGTTTCATCTGATACCAAAAATTTAGTTTAACGTCATAAATTTACATGAAGAAAGGATCACGGAACGAAATAACAAAATAAATTCAAAAATGCAACGTTTTAATTTCTGTTAATAAAAAAGTGTTTGTTAAAATTATAAATTAATTTAAGTAATTATAAGAAATGTAATTTGAAATCAAAATAATTGTCCAAAATATTAGTTATAAAAATGTGTTAAAACGTAGAACTTTTAAAATAGTAAAATTTTTACACGTGTCGAAGTGCTTCGTGATTCAATGTACCACAAATGGAAAAAACATTTTCTTCAAAAGTTACAGGAAGATCACAGGAGAACCAAGTACTTTAATTTAATCTGAAACATAAAATTTTATTAAAATTTTTATAAGTCACATTGGGCTTAAACCGAACCTGCATATTATAAACTTCAAATATTGATTTAATTTTCGATCAATGGAAAATCACATTTGCCTTGAAAAACACAAGTAACGTGTCACCTGACTGCGCGCATCGGTCACATTTTTAAAAAATCTTGTTATTATGAGGTGTTAAACTTATAGTAAAAATTTCGAATAGATCCGGCAAAAATTAAAAGTCAAATATTCTCTTTGAGAAGACATTTTTAGGTCAGAGTATATATCGAAAAGATTGAAACATTAACTTAACGGACAAATTTATGTTTTACAATCGAGTAATAATTATAATATTTGATGGGAAAGAAAGTATTCTCAAAAGAATTTTATACACGTCTAATAAACCATGCGGTAGATAATACAGTTTTAATAGAGTTGACGTAGCACCCGTCAATAATTCGCATCGTCAACAAGAAAGTCTCCATTCGATAGCATTGCAAACCAAACGTCGATCCATGCATATGCTTTGCTATAATTTTATAGAGGACTGATGGACACTTTTATGCGATACATAAACTCGTGTTCGCTGTCGAGACAAAAAAACTCACACGTGCGGTCTTTCGAGCCGTGTGAAACAATGCCCGTTGTTTTGTTATCTCGAACATGTGCCGACAAGCAACCAAATGTGCTGGCATTTAACATAGAAGGTATAGGAAAGTAGAATTATCGAAAGCAAATAAAAACTAGACAAAAACTTATTTTGCTCAAGTCCAGACAGGCAAAAAATTGTTATTCTGGGCTCATGTGCTGATATATATCCCCACACTTTCGATTGAAAGAAAGACAAAAGCGTGCCTTCGCACGTCGGTCAACACCCAATCAGAATGCATATCCCTTCTTTTCGAATTAATGAGATCCAATTATAAGGGCTCAAATCAATCGTTAAGTGGGAATTATTCTAATATGTGGAAGGGAAAACACATAAAATGGACTGCAAATTGCAGATTCAAGGAGATTCACAAAAGATTCTGAGTGATCTTAACAGAATCCGATACCGTCTTCTCGTGAATAACGCTTCTAAAGCGGAATTAAAACACCAAGATCTCGCATTCATTCGAGATTTTTAAATCAATAATGTTCAATTGTGCTAAAATTAGTGTGCGTCAATCCCAGGTAATTTATTGAACATTTACCGTCAATTGTTTATAACATTTAATAATATCGAGTTATTGCAAATAAATTATCGAACATTTTATACCAATTGTTTATGACGTTTAATAATATCGAGTTATTGCAAATAAATGATCGAACATTTTATACCAATTGTTTATCACGTTTAATAATATCGAGTTATTGCAAATAAATTATCGAACATTTAATGTTAATTGTTTATGACGTTTAACAATATCGAGTTATGTCAACTAAAATTATCGAACATTTAATGTCAATTGTTTATCACTTTTAATAATATCGGGTTATTTCAACTAATCTATCGTACTTTAGTCTCGCACTATTTGCCGCTTGGATGCAATTACGTTGCATTCCTTTTTTTTATCGGTATGGTATAAAACAGGTGTTGCGTTGCGAGCACATGTGTGCATTCCAATAGTTTTTCTTATCGAACACCACATTGACGTTTCTTATTTACACAGTGCCGGCTTTAACTAATTGTAACTTCGCGAATAATTATTCCAGTGAATTATTTCGTACGGAACCCCTATTTATCGCGTAACACAGTGCGTAAATCACCCTGTCATTTCACCACCTTCCGATTTGAAGAGGTTTTGGGAGCTGGTTATTGCGTTGACCTTCTGGTATGGTTTGAGACATCGTATTCAGCTCCATTCTGCATTCCGAGGACGAATCTCACTCCTGGAGGACCCGCCAACGGCTTTGTCTAGAGGTCGAATCCCGACAACTAAACTAAGTAAGAAACCTTTATATTTTTAAGATTTATGATGTTAAATGGTCACCTTGGCCACAGGTTATGTTTATGAACATTCAGTTCAACCCTGGAAGCCGATCGCAACCCTTTTGTACATCTTTTGTGTTAATTAATGTTAGCGTCTATTATTAACGTAACTTTTACTACGCCATTCGAGCGTTCATATTTTAACCAGCAATTTAACGGAATAGTTTAATTTTAGCATTGCAGCTAAAGTTTGTTTTTCCCGTTGTTGGGAATTTTGGTAATCAATTGCATTGATTAATTTTCATGATCAATTTTATGAATCATAGTTTTAGACGTTATCGAGTTGCACTTAAGTAACTATTAATTTTGGTGGAGTGCTGTATTCAATACGCCCCCCTTTTACGTATGAACTTTCTGGGTCATACTTTGCAAATTAACAGTTTGTATTTTTGTAACAGTAATCGTTTTACGAATATTAATTTTGCAACGGAAACCACACTGAAAGGTTCCGTCAACTGTACATATTCATTTTTATACGATACATGTAAATTTGATAGTATCTTGTGTAAATTTTGTCAACTCCCCCCTGATATTATTTTATTCATTACATTTTTGTTATTTCCCAACTGTGTGTTTTATTATTATTGTGTTAATGTTTATTTAGCTATTTTCACCAACGGAAAGTTCGCCTCCTGTAAAGGTAAGGTCATTGAGCGAGGCTTTTCCGGAGTGAGAATTCGCAGTAAGATCATCAAGTTGTCGCGTACCAGCTTGGAAGGTGTGATAACCAGTCCCCTTCAAAAAGATTCATTTCTTCGTATGCGTGGCGCCCATTTAAACTCCCTCGTGTATATTAGCCCCACCGATTTTGACTTACCTCCCCCCCCGTGTAAATTATTCACACCGATTTTGACAATTTTTAGAATCGCGATCGAGGATTGCCCGGTCGTCGATAGGAAACACACGCTTTGCGACGTGCCGTCACACGACCCTTTTTATTCCTTTCACCAACCCACCCCTTCGCGACTTTGAGCTAGTCAACTTTTTATTACCTGTTGGAAAGGTGTCGTGGATGCTAAACGTGTTGTAACAAACGATGGTAAAACAATGGATAGAGGAGGTTGTTGATTTAGATTCGATAGAATGGCGTGGTGAAATTTTAAGCGTCCTACAAGAAAATAATTTATCAGTAAAAAGTGCGATTAAAACCGAATAAAAGATATAAAATTTAAAAAGTAAATTTAACTTACGTGAGTTATCAGTGTTTTTGGATCAAAATATTGAAGGATTGAGGATATTTTCACAATTAACGATAAACGAATTTACACGTGTTGAAAAAGGCATCCACTCATATTTATGCAACTGTACACCATCGATAAAGAATTGATACTGGGTTTCATGGTCATTCATCTTGGTAACGAGAAAAGAACCAGATTTTTAAAGGTAAAGACAAACAATTTTCACTTTAACAAAATTTAGTGCGGACTTATAATTTTCTACCGCGTAACTTCGATTTAGTATTTATAGTTTTGGGGTAATTTTAAGGAATTGTTTAATTTATGTTAACGATTTATTTAAAACTAATTACAATTTGTACAATAAAATTTATCATTACATTATCAAACGGAGCATAATTTTGTAATCATTCCGAGAACCACAATATTTCATTTCAGAATTAAGATTTGGTTAAGGAAGGAACCCAACGTGAGAAAAGGTAGGTCTGTGCTCACCGAAATTGCTAAGCCGAGGGATAAATTTCTTTTAATTGCATTCAACAATAAAATTTTACATACATTTCTGTTGACGGGGTACATTTACGTACACTCGTACAAGGTAATAAGATTCAAACGTGTAGCCCTAATAAAGCTCCAAGGGTATACAGCAATATGTTGGAGTTCCAGATATTATTGAATTTAAAAAGCACGCCAAACCCTACCATTTGGCTATTATTTTAGTTTATAATGTGTAGTTCATAATAATACGGATTTCATTATGAATTAAAATAGCAACTAGTCCAGTAAAATGAAAAATTACCAATTAATTATAAAAATAATTATAAACAGAAATGTATGCATTTTATATTATTTTTGCAATGGTGTTAAGTGAAGTCACCATAGAAAAGTGAAGGGATTGAAGTTTTAGAGGATAGAATGGTGAAAAAGTACACGAAAGCTGAACATCGTCCGACGATTAGTTTAGGAGTTACTCGTATGTTAAAAATAAGAGAAAAAAAGTTTTCTAAATTCATTACAGTCATTTCTTTGTTAACAATCCAAATGGATGTAGTAATTACCGATCTAGGTAAAATTTCTCCCCTTTAGATCCTGGATGTTCGCTCCACGTATCCGAACACAGCTTATAAATTTCTGTAAAAATTTACTATCAACACAAGTCGTACGGCGTCACCTTCATGAGGTAAATAAACACAGCAGAATTAAACTAAACTACCGTTTATAAGCAAAGCTAATGTCAAAAAGAGAATGAAGTTTTATTCCGATCACCCTTTCAAATCTTTAGAATTTTGGAAGAAAATGTTGTCGATCGACGAATCCATAAAAATAAGCTAAGTCTATTAATATAAATTCACTAATCCTTTACTAAAGTCCCTAGAAAAGAGATAATGATTTGGGGATGTATGTACTCAGGTGGAGTTCGAAAAATTGTAATCTTGGCAGAGTTAACGCTGCGCTCTATCTTTTAAAAGAGGAAATTATATGTACCGGAAGGTAAAAAATTAATAGGTGAGAATTTTATTTGGCAACAAGACAATGCATCTATTCATAATGCTAAAATTCTCATCAACTATTTAATGGAGGATGATATTAATGTTATGGAGTGGCCTACACAGAGTCCGACCTATCGCCCATCGAAAAACTTTAGGCTCTTCAAAAACTAAGAGTTGCAAAGAATTTATTTCAATTTAAGAAATATAGGCGAAAATTAGTCCAAATGTCCAAACTTATTTCCGTCACGACGATTGGCTACCATGTCACTAAAAATGGGTAGACAATAATATGTGTGAATTAATTTTAATTTTGTATTTTTATAACACAAATTTTCATTTGTTTTTATAATTTTGATTTTTATTATTTAACTTTTTTTTTGATATTTGTAATAACACATCTTCTTATGTTTCGCTTTGTATTTTTATTTTGGAGTGTAGAAGTTAATTATTAAAAAAAGTATACATTGTTAACCTAGTTTTTAGCCTCTATATCACCTTATCTTTTTAAAAAGTAAAAATGTTTAGCTCAATCAAAATAAACATTTAAAAATAAACCCATTAAATTAATCTTCATTTTTTAAATTACTGAATATATAGGGGTTAGAATACAGGGGTACCTGTAACATGATTTTTTGTAAACATAAATTTTTACAATCTACGACACGAAGTAGGAACTATTGAGCACAATATTTATATAATCTTCTAGTTATAATTAAAATCATTTAAAATTGAGAGGATAACTTTTGTAATCAAACTATTCTGCCTTGATAAAATCCAAAATTGAAAATTTTATTTTCAAAATCTGTATAATCTAACTAAATGTTCAAATAATTTAATTTTAATTATAGTTTTTGAAGTTTTTAAATTTTAAAAACAAATAAATTCATTAACCAAAATCCAAGATTAGACTTATATAAAATATAAATTAAAGTTGAAGTTGAAAGCAAGTTAGAAGTGATTCAAGAAAGGGAGCAGTTTGAAATTAATGGTAATTAAAAGCAAACGATAAGCCAAGATTTTATAGTGTTTCGAATGAATGCTCGCGGAAACTTATAACTCAAACAATAATAATACGATTTCATTCAAACAATAAGCCATCATATTCCGCTTTTGGACAAATTAATTAAATTTGTTTTGGATTTTTAACGATAATGGTGTAAACGGAACATTTCCAAAAACGAAGCTGATCAAAGAAAAAAACGAACCAAGTCACGTCATCCTTCTTCTTTCTTTTCTTTAAGTGCCGTGCCTGATTTCAGACGTAGGCGATCTAAGACGTCATCCTAAGAAACACATTTTCATATTTTATGCCCAAAACTTTTTTGTCGGTAATGCGTTGTATTGAAATTTACAAACTACAGTTATTTAAATTTGTCAATTGATGTTTTTATTCCATAAAGAACATAATATGTACCCAAAATACTACTGCATTTTTAGAATATGTTTTCAAATATAGGATTAATTTAAAATTTCTGTTCTACCTTTATTGTTGACATTTGTACATTTTGTTAACTTTAATAATATCGATTGCACTTAATGACTTAGCATGTCCAAATTCCACATTTTTCTAAAATTAAAAAAAATTGTAAATTACATAGATTTTTCAAATTTGTATTTATTATTATAGAGGGTGTTCCTCCTAACATCACCTTCAAAACGAGATTTTGTTAGTTCTTATAAGCATGAGACAATGCTTAAGGCTTGGTTATCAATATACCAGTGTCAAAGTTGGTAAACTTCCTGAAAACGTTCTAAAATAATTTAATAATAAAATAACCTTCACCATTGAGCAGGACCACTGACTACGAGGCGGTCATTGACCAAGTAGTTAGAGCAATCGCCTACTGATGCTAAAGGCATTGGTTCGAATCCAGCAGGAGTCGATCTTCCTTCGAACTTTCTTTCTTTCAATGACTCCGTGCTTCGTAGGGCACGTTACTCCGGCGGTCCCTCTGATTTGACCTGATTTAATATGCCAAACAGGGTAATAAAAAACACCCCTAACCCCCATCGACTACGCAATGCTTGGCTTTGTTGGGGCTTTGGGGTGGGTGTCCAGGGGCCACCCATCGACTGCACCTAGCACTGGAGGGGTGCGAATCAATGGACTTCTCAGAGCTCGGTCATCGAGCGAACGTCCTTGGTTCATAGTGCCTGCCTTTGTCGGGGAGTTCTGGTCAGGTGGTGAAGACGAGAGACCGCCTAACGGCTGCAGTCATACCTAGCAGTGTCGACATTGTGGGTCAGGCTGGGGATGAGCAACAAAGTGGAGGCAGTACAATGGGCCTGGTAGAGTGGCCTAAGTGCGTGCAAGTTTATACTTGTCCCTCCCTCGAAATCACAAATCAAATTCACTTTCACCTTTAGCTATACTCGTTAATAAGGCACGCTTCTGTTGTTTTTCATTTATACCTATCGATAAGTCCTTAAAAATAACTTTCGTTATTACATGGTACAACCTACTATGTTTCCCGATTACTGATCAGGTATATATTCAAAAAAACTTTAAGTTTTTGGAAACTTTGACGCCCTGTACATTGACAACAAAGCCTTGCTGGCAACATAATAAATATAACATAATTGTGCAAACATATTACTGTAGCGGTTAATGTAGGTTTGCCATTGGCCGAAAACGAATTTTCAGGATAATGCATTATACTATCATAATCATATGGTTGTCCAAAATCTGTAACTCGATTTGGTTGAATTTTTTGAAAGTTGACTTTTTGGCCTGCAAAACTCAAATGAATAATGATTCAACAATTTTGTAGCATTTTACTTGGTTTAATATTATCCCATTGGACAGTAAGATAGTCATCCCTATTAGAAACACTATGCTGATGAAACAATCCAAGAACATGTAAAAATTCATGAGCGATGTGCCTATGAACTAGGCACTTCTTTTTGTTTAAACTGAGTTTTTGCATTTCTCCTATTCGTCCAATATGTGACCAACAACCCTTTTTACTCTATAATTAAATCAAATTTTGTCGTTATCTATAAAAATTGTTTTGACAACTACTCACAACTACTCGAACATAGTCTTTATCAGTTTTTTCACGCGGCCGAAATATAATACAAGTTTCTGCATATTCTTTTTTAAGAGTTTTTACGATCTTGTCCCTTTGTCTTTGATCTATAACATCTGCTTGTATTTATTTTAGAAATTGTTACATTTACTTACTAAATCCAGGAGCAAACTCATATGGAACTGTTTGATTTTTCCAACGGCGTGTCACAGCAGCTATCGCATTTTTACTTCCAATATAAGGGGCGTACAAAGTTTGGCTTTGAAGTGGTGAAAGGAACATATCACCTATCTGCTGCCATTTACCTTTTCGTTGCGCGTGCTCAGCCATATTTATGTCTATAGCTGTAATATGACCTAACAAATTTTGGAATAATATAAAATAAACGAGTTTCATGTTTAGTATTAAACTAAATCTAACAATGAAATATCATATGTTATCTTAAATTTTAAAACGTTTATTACAATAGTTATGATAACAATAAAAAATTAATTTTTTAATTTTATATAGCCCACATCAAATTTTATGTCTAAAGAGAAAAATTAACTACAGCTGCAGTGGCTTGGCGTGTAGTTTGCTGATTTACAGCGCCGAAATTCTCGGAAAATCCGATATTCCGAATGGAACGGAAACCTTTGATTAGTTTAAGTAGTATGTAAGTAAGGAAACAAAACTGAAGTTTTACAACTGATGGCTATGCTTGTCCTACTTCATGGGTGCGAAATTTGGATTAACAGTTTTCTTTTGACTGATTTTTTGTCAAAAATTTTTTGTCTTTAAACGAAATTTGGCAATGTATTTCTTTAACAATTTTAATATATAAGTAAAATCAAACAAGTGCATAGTGCATATTTAAAAAAAACTAAAATTTTTTTATTTTATCCTTGGTTTCTCAACTTTTGAGCGGTAGTTATGTCTTTCAACAACTATACATTTTCTTAATTTTAATGATATCGATTTTACTTAACATCTGAGCACCTCCAAACTGCACTTTTCGTTCTAGAATTTAAAAAAATTCATATGACCTATTGCTGTGATTTAAAATGACCCCACACAACGCAAATGGTTGTCTCCTCAATCGTGATGCTTCTTTGACAGAAGCGTCGTGACAGATCTCTTTCTATGCATGTGATGTGCGTTCAATTTATTTTCACAAACATAGAGGACCTACTTGTTTAACGTGGGCTCCGAACCACGGGAAGTGTAATACACTTCATTGCGAGATGGGCGCTCATGGCAAATTACCTCGGTGGTTTGCCATTGCCTTCCGAGGAGAAACGGTCAGAATGAAGTTTTTACTCTGCCCGAATTTGAACCGAGCATTTCGCATTAGCAGTAGGCGCACTTAACCACTAAGCTATGACCGTCTCTAACCACTAAGCTATGACCGTCTCTATGGTTGTAAAACTGAATTAATAATTGATATATTAAGAAAAATTAAGCTAATTTTCTAACTTTAGATTGAACAGATAAACACATCCAACTTAATTTATGATATTGTAGACCTAATGAGATCTTTAAAGATATGAATGCTATATCAAAACCTGCTAAATAGATTCAACTTGAAGGTGAACAAGTCAAAATCTTCTAATAAGATACTTTAATTTAGAAATGATGAAATTTGTTATAATTTGTTATCTGAAAAACATAACCTTTACATTTATAAACTTTAAATTGATAAATCTCTGTAAATAACTTGTTGTATGAAAATCTGTTTATAACCAAAATTCTTTTATATCTAACTGTATGTGATAACCATAAATTGATCTCCAAAATTTGTAAAAAGGTAAATAAGGGTCAAAATCCATTAAAGTTTGATAAGTGAAATGTGATAACAAAAATAGTCAAATCTACTACTTCAAATGGCTCCAAAATCGACTACTGTGATGGAAATCAACTGAAATGCAGCGAATAAGTAATCTCTTCAATAATGGAACCAACTCTGAAAATTACAGAAAATTTCATTAAAATAAAATTCGTAAAAGGAATAAATTTGACTTACAAGTCGTTGAAAACAGCTCAAATTTGTATTTTGCGCAAGCAAAAGTTAGTTGGATTTTGATATTTAAAGTGGACGGACGTGCAACGTGATCCGATAATTCAATCAAGCCTTGGTCGATAAAAATCCAAGATGGCAAAGTTAGTTGCATCACCTGAAAATTAAGACTGTTATTTTTCAACTCAACTCTCAAATATCCGAGAATTATTTAACTTGAAATTACTTACTGGCATACAATCTAATAAAACAACACTATTAGAAAGTCAAATTTGTATGATTACTGCTACAACAACTCAATCCAAACAGCAGAAGATCTGAAGCGTCATATCAACTGGCATCAATGAAAACATCTGATTGTGGAAGTGTCTCACAGTGCGCTTGTGTTTATATCAAGATTGTGTATTTTCTACGCAGACTTATTAAAAAGTCAGGATTATAAAAATTCAAAGGATGCTGAGAAAAGACCTTAGCAGGTGCATTTTTGGCTACAATACTTTATGATTCATCAACAAAACATTTTTTATTATTTTATTTTCTACGCTTTTTAAGCGTAGAAAAGGAAGAAGAGGATCGTCATTCTACATTATATTTGATTTTTGATTATTGTAAACATTCTGGTAACAGATAAGGTATCTGTACAAATTTTGTTAAAACTGATTATTTGCGCTTTGCGATATTATTCTGAATATAAAATCATTTCTGAATTATTACAATCTTTTTATTATTATCAAACATTTACAGGTCAGTATTCTAAATTTTTAAGATCATTCAAACACAGAAGTGGATCGTTTTATCTGGTCAAAACAATTAAGCATTTTATTCAAACTCAGCCAACTTTTTCTATCATTCAAAATTAAAATTTTTCAACTCAATAAGCTACATCCCCTAATTTAATCTAATACCTGCAATACTCTGAGAAACCCTTAGACTGAGCTATACAAGAGAGACAAAGTGGTGAAGTTTTTTTTCAGAATTCAAGTTTTACCAGAATAAATAATTTAGGCACAACAAATAAACTACCTAATAAATTACAAACCAGCTAGTTTGTAAACACTATGAGTTAGGAGTTATGAGTTGGCATTATGAGAAACGAGGTTTTGAAATTTGGGTAGAACAAGCGTAATTCGTTTCTTATCGAGATACGAGGTATTTGTATCCAGGGGTGGGCTGCCAAAGTTTGAACAACCGGCTCGCTATTATTTCGAAGCAAAAAAAAACGGTATATAGAAGAGTGTAATAAATTTATATTACGTAAATAACAAGGTGGCGTCATATTCCGGGGGAAGTACAGACTTAAAAATGTAAATCCCGTGTCACGGGTGACACCACCTTGTGGATCCAGGGTTAAAATGGCTTATGTTTTGGTTTTAGGGGTAATTTAACAAACGGCTCGCCGAGCTTCAAAAATTTTAAGAACCGGCTCGCGCGAGCCGGACCGAGCCGGCTCCAGCCCACCCCTGTTTGTATCCATGCTAGACAAGTTCCTAAAGGCCGCGAAACACTTAACTCAAAACAACTAAAATTTGAGTTACGAGGTTTTGACTGACAGGCGACGATTTGTTAAGCTAGTTATGGTAACAACTAACAATAAAGATTCAATTAAAAAAAGTTATAGTGGCAACATAAACTTTTAGGTCTAATATAAATATTAACAATCAAACTTTTCCATTCCATTCAAAACTTTACTTCTCTGTAATGTACGGTCCATTTTTTGAGGTTTGAATTATGCGGACGGACGGACAGACAGACGGACGGACCTGGAGCCAGATCATAAGGCTTCTCTTGCTATACTTTGTATAGAAGCCTAAAATGTAATAATTATACAGGCTCATAGATCGAATAAATCGAAACACGTCTCGTATATTTGGCGTCTGCCTTCAAAAAATCTGATGCACAGATCATTTCCGACCGAACTGTTTTAATCTTAGCTCTTGCGCCTAAACTCATACCGGAGGGAATCTGAAAGTTTAATAACAAATTCTGAGAATTACCTATTGTATAATTTTACACATCAATTAAGTTAGAAAAATATGAAATAATGCTAATTGAAGTAGACGAGGGTGAATTATTTTAAACAATTGAAAATTTCGCATTGTTGCAAAAATAAGTGAAAATCAATCAAAACATTAGAAGATTAGAAAAGTTAAACAATAAAACCCAATCCGGAAAATCGGTCTCAAAAGGTTCTATAGAAACAACGAAATATAAGAAAGAGATGTAAATACCTAGTTTTGTTTTAATTAAGAAGAGTTGACTTGGTTTTGTATTGCCTTTTAAAGCATTTCAATCTCACGGCGTGAATCCAAGTTTTCCGGCAACAATAGCGTTCGCAATCTTTGAAATTGAAATTATAAAAAGAAAGACTAATTAGAAGCGTTCTGAACCTAGTTTATGGATAAAAGTCTATTTAAGTTCATTCTTAATGAACTACTACAAAGGAGGGATTTGATTAAAATTAAGGTGTGCAAAATTTAAAACACTAAAAGATTAGTGACAATAATTCAGTCCATTATAATTTTTTTATAGAACATATAAAGCTAAGATTTCTCGCTCACTCGTTCATAAAAAAGTTAGTGATTGCTTTACAATAGACCAATATGAGCCTCAATTTATTATTGAAACCGTTATTATGTATTATCAATAATGTAAACATCTCATATTAAAAATATAATCGCTATCATCCAGGAGCGACTAGAGGCTCCCCGGCGAGACCGAAGGCAGAGTCATGTCAAAAACTAGAAGCCCCTGTGCGATGCCTAAGATCAAGCTTTACCTGGACGTCTAAAAGCCAAATACCGCGAGTAATTTATAAAATTAATCAATTGCGTGACACAGATATTGAATTATTATAAGCGCGGCGTTCTCTAGAGCACTACAACAGATACACCATTGTTTGGAAATAAGCAATTTGACAAATTTATTATATTGATGTAAATATAATCCGCAATTACAGTAATTAGATAACTAATTTAAATTGTGGCTTGAAAACATCGATTAACGGTAATAATTCTCGTCAAGACTTCGACAATATTAGCCACCAGCACCTCCTAATTACAGCAATTTAATACGGATACCATTTATTTTCGCTAGTAACTCGAGATTTATTACAATTGAAATAAACTATAATTGAACCCCCAAAACTTTGACCTTTTTGAATAAGTGGAACAATACTGTTATATTTACAAATTGTTAGGTACCTTTTCAAACATCTCTTAACGGTTTACATAATTAAATATATCAGACTAATAAAATTTTCATCGCTATAATATATCGCTAAAATTGATCTTGCACAAATCGTGAACACAAAATTTTACAAACCATTGATTTCGAAACAATAACCAATTGACATTTCGTGAGCACCGAATCTAACTTATAATGTTGCCATGTCATTGATTATTATTTATGAAACGGTTAGTTAATCGTCGTGAGAAGAGTTCCTAACTTTTAACCTTAGATGAGCTAGCCTTATATTTGTGTTACAGATTTCTGTACATAATAATTACAAATAATAAAAATTCTAATAAAACTCTTCCTATAACAATTTTCCAATTACGCTGTTCCATTACCAAAGGCGAATAAGCCAACTAGAAATTTGAACGCAAATATTTGTTATTGTGGGGAACTAGGAGGAAACGTTAGGTTTACGTTCTGATATTCAGCAAAATTCAATAAATAATAGGTAAACATAAATATTATTAGTTACACGACGCAAAAGCCTACGTGGTATTTCCTAACTATGTTTTGCTATTCCATAAAATCTAAAAAAATAAAGGAAAAATCATTTCGCATTTGAAATTTGAACTTTCAATATTAAGCTCAAGCGGAAAAACATACCGAGTTTTTTTTGTAACATGTAAACTTACGTTTTTAAAATTATTCTTTTGTGAATTTAAAATTTAAATTTTTAAGGTTGCGCAGAAAAGTTTCTTTTTCCTTGGTTAATAAAATGCCATAGCGTATGGTATCCCAACAACATGGGGCGATAATCAAATATGGACGATAGAAAATTAAAATAGAACCGGCTATCTGAGAAAGAGTTGATTGCTGAAATAGCAATAAAAAGCCGACTGATGGGCATAAAATTTAGTTATTTAGGAAATAACAAAATGAAAAAGATTATATAGTAGAATTTCGAAATTGGATGAAAAGTATATGGAAAACTATGGGAGAAATTAAAGAAGGCATGTTTGAAATAAAATAGAAAATTTAGAAACGAATGTACGCGCGGTACAAATAAAAAGGGGAAAGCGAAACTATGATGAAAAATTTGATCAAAAATATGGTAGCAATAAAAAAATAAAGAAATTAAAAAAAATTCAGCGTAAGTTGGACAGAATTTAAAAATGTATCAAAATTTAATAGAGGTAAATCGTAAAAATTACTGAAAAACTTATTTGAAAATATCGTTAAAATAAACATAGAGAAAACTGAAAAGTTTGTTGGAAAAATTGAGCAACAGTATGGTACAAAATTTCAATGGGGGAATAGAGAGGATATTGAAAAGTAATAATATGACAAAATTAAATAAAACTATGGAAGAATAGCGGACAGTGTGTGAATAAAAATAAAAGAAACGAAGGAAAAACGAGATACATGATTAGAAAACATCAAAAGATACGAAGAAAACAGTGTTGAAGTCATAACAAAATTAAATGAAGAATCGTTCAATAGGACAAGCCCAATCGTGAAAATCAAAAACAAAAAGCATAAGCATCATGTAGGAAGAAAATAAAGCTTAATTAGCAAATGTTGGAAATATTGACGCTTCAAAAAGGGAAGAAAATATAAATCCTCAAGTAAAACAAAATTATTTAAATTAATTTATGAGTTTTTCACCAAGAAAATTAACAACAAATGCAACTTCAAAAACAAAACAGTTAATTAAACGTGAAAATATTTTTTATTTTAACATAAGCTTTCAGCGGTGTATTAACCTATCATCAGATGTTGATAGTTTCAAACAAAACAAGAACAACAAGAAATACAGAAACTGAACCGAAAAGAGAACTAGAAATAATTTAAAATTTATTACAAGAAGAAATCTGCACTGTGAGAAAGTACAGAATAAACAAAAAATTATAAATGATAAACAAAGCTGAAAGAAGTAGGTACAAAATATTCAAAATTAAAAACAACAAAATGGGTGAAGAAGTGTATTTAGTATATCCCAAGATTTAACAAAAATCGGGAAAAAAACAAAAATTCGACAAAAGGAATAAAAAGACAAACCATAAAATGAATGAGAACTGAAACACAATTAATCATTATTACGTTGAAAAGTAGAGCGAAGGAAAAGCCATCCACTGAATATGAATGTTTATAATGAGCTTGATGTCATGGAAAAGTGTCAGATGGAAATTTCTCATAGCCTGGAGAAATCTGATCTTGGAATGAAAATTTGAAGAATTTCTTATAAAAATTTAGCAGTTGTATGTAGGTACGTATCTGAATAAAGAAAATCTTATAACTGGAGAATTTAATTTTAAGTTTTATATAGGAGGAAGTCAACTAGTTTTTTTTCCTTGAATATTTACAATCTGTTTAATATAACACATTTTGTAAAACAGTTGACAATAGTTTATGGGCATGTTGAGAATATTTCATTAAATATTCTCGTATTAAATTAATTTACAAATTCATTTAAATTCCAGTAATTTCAAATAAAATTAAAGCTGTCTACTGAATCGTGTGGGTATGTCGGTGGGCTTGAAGCGCTTTAATCTTCTAATCTCATGTGAGTGGTCCAATAATTCGTTTGCTAGTTCATTTGGATGAAGTTCAATTCTACTTTTGTATTTTCTGTAGTAGTTTTTGATTTCGTCGTGAATCGAGTTGATTTTTAAATCATGATGAAGTAGTTGATTTGGTACATACCATGGGGCGTTTACTATTATTCTTAGCATCTTATTCTGAAACCTCTGCAGTATTTCTATATTCGACACGCTGGCAGTTCCCCAGAGTTGTATCCCGTATGTCCAAATCGGTTTCATTATGACCTTATAGATTAGGAGATTATTTTCCAATGATAATTCTGATGTCTTGCTTAACAACCAATTCATCTGTCTCATTTTTAGCCCGAGTTGTTTTCTTTTGTTAAAAATACATATGTGTGCGCCAAGTTAATCTTCTATCTAGATAGATACCCAGATACTTCGCATCTTCATTCTGTGGCAGGCAGCAATCGTTCAGGGCAGGTGCCTCTCATCATCGTAAAGGTAACATGCGAGGACTTAGTTTCATTGGCCTTAATTTTCCATTTTTTTCAACCAAGCTTGTATTTTATTTAAATGGTCTTGCAAGTTTTTAGAGGCGACTTGTGGATCTTTGTGCGACGCAAGAATAGCCGTGTCTTCGGCGAAGGTTGCCACGGTGGTTAGTTTTGTGGTTGGTAGGTCTGCTGTGTGCAACAGGTACAAGATTGGTCCCAGTACACTGCCCTGTGGGACACCCGATTGAATTGGGAATAGGTCGGTGTATTCTTCTCCATTACTTACCAAAAAATGTCTGTTTGACAAGTAACTTTTCAGTACTTCATAGTAGTGCATGGTATGGGAGATTCATCTTAAGTTTATAGTACAAGCCTTTATGCCATACCCTGTCGAACGCCTGGTTTATGTCTAAGAAGGCTGCAGAGCAGTATCTTCTACACTCCAAGTCATCACTGATCTGCTTCACCACACGGTGTACCTGTTCGATCGTACCATGCTGATTTCTGAATCCGAATTGATGGCTTGGGATGAGTGCATTTTCTTCCAATATCGGCTTTAATCGTTTTAGGAGCAACTTCTCAAAAAATTTCGAAAAAATTGGGAGCAGACTTATAGGTCGATATGAGGTCAGTTGTTCTGCCTTTTCCCTGGTTTTAATAATAGAGTCATTTGTGCAACCTTCCATTGATCTGGAAAGTATCTCAATCTTAGAATTGCGTTGTAGATGAACGTAATAAGTTTTAAGCATTTAGGTGTTACTTCTTTTATCACTTTACCTGTGATTAAGTCATAGCCAGGTGATTTCTTGGTATTAGTGTCGTGTAAAATTATTTGCTGGACTTCTTTTATTTTAAAGTTCTTAATCAGCAAATTCATTTGAAATGGTACATCCAAATAATCGAGTATTTCCGCATCTTCCGTAGGGGTTGCTGTAGGAAATGGTGCAAATACAGTTGCGAGATGTTTAGCAAACAAATAAGCTTTTTCTCTTTCGCTTCTGGCCCAATTTCCTGTTTCGTCTTTAATTGGTGGTACAATTTGTTGTGGTCGCTTGAGTTTTTTTTGTTGCTTTCCAGAGCGAATAGTCGTTTGCTTTAGAATTGGATAGCCCTCGGAGATAATCTTGGAAATGTTGATTTTTAAGATTCGAGAGGAGTATTTTAAGTTCTTTGACTGCTTTATTAAGCTTGGCTTTGTTTTCTGTTGATCTTCAATTTTGCCACTGTTTCCGTAATTTTCTTTTTTCTGCAATTTTTTGCTTCACTATGACTGGGCACGATTCTATGATGGATGATATATTTTTTTCTGGTGTAGCATGCCTAGCTGCATTCTGAATAGCTTTAGTCAGGTGTTCTACTGCATTGTCCAAGTCTTATTTCGACTTCAGTAGTAATTTTAGGTTGATTTCTTCATCTAATTTTGCTTTGAATAGTTCCCAGTCGGTTTTTTTGCTGTATAGTGTTGGTTGCTTTTGTTTATGTATTATTTGCCAGTACATCGTCAATAAGACAGTCGTGTGATCTGAGGAGAGGTCTAAAGATGTTTCTACCTTGCATTTCTTCTTGTTTACGCCTTTTGTCACGTAGAAGTCAATTACGTTCGGAAACCTATCACGGTCGGTTAGCCAGTATGTGGGTGTCCCCGATGATAAAGTAGTCATTCCATTGTATGAGTAATAGAAATCTCGGCTCCAGCCAGTTTGTATTTTAGAATACAACAAAAATTTTTCGCACACACAATAGATGAAGACTAATAAGTCTGAAACACGTGTATACTTTTCAAATTGGATTGTGCGAAAATTTTTTATTTCGTTCCATTTTTTTCTATTGTTATTAGTAACTCTCTTCCTTTAGTGGTCGTAAGCCTGGAGCCCCACTGCATGTGCTTCGCGTTAAAATCACCACCGGTGATAAATTTGCTTCCTAACGTATTGAAATATTGACGGTATTGTTCTTTTTTAATATTATGTTTTGGGGGACAGTAGATTGCCGAGACTACCTGCGGTCTAATTAAGCTCTCAACAATTATATTGGCAGCCTATAGATAATCGCATTGGTATTCTTCGATTTTATAGTGTTTAATGTTGTGTTTTATGACAACTGCCGCTCCTCCGTGTGCTTTTCCATCGGGGTGTTTAGTATTATAAATTACGTAATTCGGCAACTTAACGTGACTTCTACTTGTAAGGTGCGTTTCAGCTATTAACATTATGTCTATTTCGTGTAGTTTTAAAAACGTGTGTAATTCCTGTGTATGTTTACACAGGCCGTTGGCATTCCATGTTACAATTTTTAATATTGTTGCCATTAAGCCATTTCTGTAACCACGACAGTTAGCAGATTTAACATCGTGCTCATCTGTTCCGTCAGCTTTTTCATTAAATTCTTGAGTTCATGAATATCGTTTGACTGCTGCGATGGCTGGACCGTATTTTGGTTTGTAGGTTGGCTTGAAGGTGTAGTAAATTGTATTTGTTGCATTGAAGGTACTTCTTGTCTTATTTGTTGGGCATATATGCTAATGCAGGTTGGCTTACATTTGGCGGGATTGTTGCATTTGGTGTCTTATTTTCTGTATATCTTTCACGTAATGTAGGATATTTTTGTTGTTGGAGTTGTTTATGTACCAGGCATCCTTTATAGTTGGCAGGGTGATTTCCATGACAGTTGGCACATATTACATTATTATCTCTCTCTTTTCTATGGCAGTTTGAAGTTGAATTGTAACCTGCACACTTTACACAGCGTGGTGGTTTCTTGTAGAAATTTTTGGTGTGCCCAAATTTCTGACAGTTCTTGCACTGTACAATTTCTCTTTTCACATGTGGTGCTTCGAATTGTATTACAGTGTTCATGAGGCGGTTAATTTTGTATATTTCTCTATTATTTTTATTGGGTTTTATGTCGATGTAAAACATTGACAGTGGGTTTTTGCTAATTTTGTGTTTTATATTGCTTATGTTTACCACAGTATGTCCCAATTCGGAGACTTCCTTTCTAAGTGTTTCTGGATCAGATGACGAGTGTAGGTTTTTTAGGACGATTCTAAAACTTCGATCTTGTTTGGGTCTGTATGTATAAAATTCGGTTTTCCTTTCCTTGAGTACTATTATGACTTCCGTGTTTCTTTGTCAACATTTATTTGTACTTTTACTAATTCATTATTTATAGCTTACAAGCTGTATCCATTTTTTGCCGTTTCATTAAGCGCTGTTGTTAGTGGGTTTATGTCTCCCACGCCTTCAACGAATATAGGTGGTGACAAAGGGGGCTTTATGACGGTGTTGTTTGTATTGCTTGTTTGATCATCTACTATAGAGTTTTCGTTGTCTGCATTTTCCGATAATGGGGCAAATCAATTTTTTGTTTGCATTGAATTACTATTGCTCAGCCAGTAATCGTTCATTCTCCTTTGCCTGTAAATTTTTGTATTTTTTTCCGGACTACTCAGTCGTTTCCAGTTTATTACGGCATTCCATTCGTTACCCGTTATTGCAGGTAATGGTGGAAAATTAGAATTTCCGATGGGAGCATACTGGGGCCATGGGACATACTGCAGTTGATCCACCTGAGGGTTTCCTGGTAGTTGTTGATTGTAGTACGTTTGACTGCGTGGGACTGCAGATTGCGTTTGTTGGAGGTAATGCAGTGGTTGCGGTGGTTGTATTTCCTGATTTGGCTGCATCGATCGTGCTAATTGTAACTTCAGGCTTTCCGCCATGCTACATTTTGATGTTAGAGTGGCCTAAAAAACCTTTGGCAATTAAATTGTACCTGATGTAATATATATTTGCAATATCACAATGCGTATATCACCGTTATATCACACTATATGGTGTAGAACACTCAATTTCGCAAAATTTTCACAAGTAAATTACAGAGCTCTATGCTGTGTCAAGCAGTGCCGTGCCTAGTTGAGAGATTGATGGAATAGCAATTATTGATAAAAATTTGATCATGAAAGGATTTTTGAACAATTAAGAGTATTAGAACCTCCCCGAATTGTGTTTCCTTTGTACTTGGCTGTATCACGTCTAAGATGGTTTGCATGTTGCAAATAGATTTTCTAAAGAAAGTCGTGCATTCAGAAATAGTTGAAGGATATGAAGAAGAACCAAAGTAATTAGATTGTGAAGGTAGATCGAGAAGATATCCTAAATAAACATGAAGCCGCAATCTACAAAGAAATAATAATAAATTGCAAACACATAAACAAATAAATTATGAATCGAAAAGAAAGAGTTATTCAAATGCAAGACATCTTAGAATACTATTATACCCCCCTCCTCCTAGTTTGTACAGAGATTTCATAACTTGGCAACCAAAAAAAAAGAAAAGTCTTTACAGGTAAACTCAAATAATGTATTAGAGAAAAATTTAGAAGCACATGGTACAAAAAAATAATATTGGAGATTCGATATTGGATTAAATGAATATGAGAAGAAATGGTCGGAATTTAAAAATATTTAATGAATTGGAAGCGATAATTTGCCAAAATAAGAAAAAAGGTTGTGGGCCAATTAAGAACAGAAGGAAGTTTATAACAATATAATTTGATTTCCTAAGGAGAGATGTGGAACATAAATACGTTAAATGGAAAAAAGAGAAAACGTGTAAAATAAAAAACTTTTCTATCTAAACATTAAAGATTTGATTAGATCAGCGTTTCCCAAATGTCTGGAACTTGCGGACCCCCAAAATTAGACACTAGTATCATGGGGACCCCCAGAAAGAATTTCGTTACAAAAATAAAAATTAAAGCAACTATTGCGTTATTTATTTTAAATATTTAAAAAAAAAAATTTTTTCTTTTTATGTCGTGGGTTCGCGGACCCCCAAATAACATGCCGCGCTGGATTAGATGCATTGAGATTTGGAAAACTGAAAGGAATGGATTACCCATTATCCGTATGGATAAAATTTGGATACACTGGAGTTAAGTTGTTTACGCAAAGATACTTAAAAAAAACCAATTTGGATCTTACCAAATTTATTGAAGTACTTGCAGCAAATTTAGCATACAGAATAATACTTAATTTTTACGATTTGTAATACAGTTTATATAAAGAAAAAATGCTTATTACAATGGTTTACACAAATATCATATTATTATTATTAAGCATGGAAAGTACAAGCGAGTGCAATTCCCAGGGTTCGGATGGATGTTCGAGAATATTCTTGTGTGTTAACTTGGTTTCACATAACACTGGTAAGAAGAAAGGTAAAATATTGGAAATAATATGAAGTTGATTAGTTTTGATGGAATAAAATTTGAAAGGATGGTGTGTCGATTACACGGATAGACCATGGACTTAGAAGCAGCATCAGACCAAAAAGTGATTGGCCAGTTGACGAAATACTCAATATCACACAACCAAAAATTATAAATAATTTAATAATAACACTCGCAGTTGATATTGTTGTGGTTGACAGTCGAGACGCTGCTGACATTTAACAAGACCAAGAAGAAATTATAATGGTTTCCACAAAATGAATTACCACGCTACAATTAAATACACTGGCGAAAAAAATATCTACGGTTACTTTAACAAATCCGCAATTAGCGATGACATAAAACTGCAAAAAAACTAGCACCAGATTCTCAAAGAAAACAAATCAATCGTAAGATGCAAACCACATCTTCTAATAAATGGCGTGGGTGGTACTAAAAAACTTATTAGTTATACGAAATAATTAATTGAGATGAATTGAAAATTCGTCACAATGTGTAATACTCGTAATTAAAACAATATTTTATAATTACAATTACGAGGACATTTGATCTCATGGAATTTAGGTACATCCCAAAAAAAATATTATAATAAGAAGTTTGCAAGGCAAATGATAATTTGGATACTGGAGGTTATCTAGGATTTGATTAATTAAAAAGAAATTGGGAAATAGAATTTTCGGGAACGATATGTTCTCGTAATTGGTAGCACCCCCCCCCTCCACAATTATTGATAGATAACATAGCAATTATTTTATTAACACAACTTATATAAATAAATATAACTTTAACATAGTAGAAGCCAATACTAGAAATGTAATTTCTTTCTTTATCTTTTGAATCATTTCTTTTTTTTATCTTTCTTTTTATCTTTTTTCTTAGGCGACGCCGGCGGAGGAATCGATTTTTCGTATTCTTCTATTATATTTTCAATAACTTTATCTCTCACTTCATAAGCTTTTTTCATTAATTGTTTTGAATCGTCTCTACAGTCTAAAATAAAATGATACAGGACAATGTGAAAACCGGATAATTTGTAGGACATCTTACTATCGTAAAAAAAATTTAACAGATGATGTTGTTCTTGTTGGTCGATTAAAAAAATTGCCATATCGTTTTGAAACGATTTTTCGTATTCTTTAAACTCGTCCATTTTCTGTGCTCTTATTTCTATTAGCTGTTCTTCATCTTCAGCTGTTTTCACGTAGCTGGAAATAAATATTAATTAATTATTTAGATTTACAATTAATTATAGTTACTTTTCTTCTTCCAAAAGTCCAACCTTATTTTGAATGTTCACAATTTCAAAAATGCTTCGCTTAGTTACGTTACGCTTCTCCATGTACCTTTCTAAATCAAATGGCGGTAGCATTGATGTCAAAGAAATAGGTCTAGTCAATGTTCTGACATTATCTAGCTCAGAATCAAAAGATGCGCTCCCAGTATTAATATCTGCCGATTGAGACTCTTCTGGTATAACAGATAATTCAAATGATTCAAATATAGTATTTGCAGACTCTGGAACCGTATAGAAACTGCTACTACATTTTTCTATTTTCAAATAATTAGCTTCTAAAAACTCGGCTCTTAAAAAAATTACATTGCAATACAACTTTCCTCGCTTAATACAATCCGTACCTTAATTGTTTCGATTTTTCATATCTACGGAAGTCAATTTCATACCATTTTCGTTTTATTTCCTTCAGTTCTTCTTCTCTTCTTTTATCAACCGTAGTTATCACGCTGTCTTCTTCACTGGAAATAGTTTCCAAACACCAAAGAGGTCTCGACAATGGTTTTAATTCAGATATTGTACTACTCTTTTCCATACTTTTTCTGATTTCTTTTGACCGTCTCGAAGCAAGCGATGCTCTACAATTAAACTGGATAATTTTTATAACCGCACAATAAAACCAAGTCAAACCTCAATTTTGCTATACTTGACAAGTTTCTCGTATCATACTCAGAAAACGTCGGATTCAACAGCTTTTCCTTTCTTAATTCTTTCACTAAACCCCATTCTCGTTTGCTCAAAGGCCAAGTATCATCCTGGACATATCCTTCAATCAGGTATACCGTATCTTTATATACCAATAAATTACTACTAAGTACACTGCTCGACTCGTTTCTCTTAACGGATATTAAGGAAGACCCCTTGGTTGGGAATTTATCCAAACTGTACCTGTCAAAATTTTTACTATGTCTTTTTGAATGTTTTCGAACTATCGAGCTACGTTGTCTAAGTTTGGAAGGCCTTTTCTCCGTCGAGTTTGAATTTGACAGTGATATGTAACTTTGATCTGGTGAAATCTCCTTGATCATGTCGACCAGTTTAAGATATTTTAAAGTCACTATGGGTAATATCACATTTTGTATGCCGGATATTTCTCCAAAAATTTCACCAACTTCATTAACACATCGTAGATAGATTTTTACGTTTTTATAACACGTCGACAATCTAAACGTCACCAAAACATCGTGGTTAACACTAATCAAGCATCTGCATATATAATTGTAATAGTTTGGAAGGTAATTTTCTTTCAAAACGCAATTATAGATGCTGGCTTGTGGAATGATCAATAAGCAGCAAAAGTTTTGCTTTAACGTGATAAAGTGAAGCTTCCATTGTGCATCCATATCGATCTCCGTCCAACCGTAACATAAAACCGTATAGCCATAAGCGTTATTTTCGTATTTCTGAACAACAGCGTCATTGATATATCTCAAAATTTCTGTGTTATCGTCGTTGTTAAACACCCTAACCACGTATTGTGCTATATTACAGAAAAATGCAATCTTAACCATGACAGAATTTGGGCTGTTGCAATAAAAGGTGTATCTGGCAATAGCAACCCAAGAATTTGATTCGCAGGTGGTCACTCCAGTAAAATATTGCAAGTTGATGTTGTTACTTAAATCATAAAATAAACTATAGCGTGTTCTCAGTGATTCCATATTTGGATTATTTAGAAGAAAACTTCTGATCAATGCCAGTCCCATATTCATCCGAATATTAACACTTAATAACTCACTGTAAATGCTTTTTAAGGTATTAAACACTTTTAAATACTTTGGATGAGCCTCACTGTGTAAAGACTTCAGTTTTCTAATAAATATTTTTTTAAAAAAAGCTTGAATTGCGACCGCTGCTCTTTCAGTTTGCTTAACCAATTCAACATCTTCAAAAGATGAAGTTTCATGACATTCACTTTCAGTGTCGTTTTGTTTTGTTTCAAAAATTGGATATCTTAGAAAGGGATTTATAAACAACACTTTTAACGCAAAGAGTTTTTCTTGAAATAATAATGGTAGAGAATTATTATTTATCAATTTCAAAAACTCTTGCATGAACGCTGAATGTACGGTTTCGAGTTGCTTTTTAGATAAACTGAAATCTGGCAAGTAAGACTTATAAAAGTTCTTTAACCCATCGTGATATTCAGGAGTACCAAATTTTTGAACTAACTGACCGTAGGTGCTGGAGATATTGTGGCACGTTTGTAATAATCTTTCGGGATCGTTTCTCATACTCTCCAACACGGTTTCCAACGTACCCACAACTATAGGAGTATCTGAGAGTAAATGAATATTAAAAGGAGTGTCGCTTTTTATCCACATTCGTGCTACAAAGCGACCAGGATTTATATCCATCAGAACAGTTTTGGATCCGTAAGTATTCAAAAACGTCACCACATCGTTGGTTTGGTTACTTTGCCAATTATAGTTTTCTACAACCGCATATGCAAATGGTGGTCGAAGAAATGCAAACAAATCTTCGAAACATTCCTCAGAGTCATCACTTGAGTCAGAAATACTTTCTCCAAAAGTCGATCCGTACGTCTTATAAATTCTGTCACAATGGCAAGGATCAGTCCAATGTTTCAAACCATTGATATCCCCTACTTGTGAAAAATTTATAACAATTAATTTGTAATCTATACTATCACAAAAAATATAAATGGGTTCGTTTCTGGATGGCAACAACTCATTATTCCACACTATTGTTTGTGATTCTGTAGCGCCAGCTTTATCGCCCTTCTTTCCTTTATCCGGTTTTGCTTTAGCATCTTTAGACACCGGTTGTGAAATATCGGTAATTTTAACGTTCTTTTTGAAATGGGATGTTTTAAAAAATATGTATAAGCGTTTTATGTAACGGCCCAATTTATTAAAATCTCCCCAAATACTTGGATCTGGTGGAAGGGGTACTTGTACGGATTTTGCAGATTTTGAAGATTTTGAAGATTTATCAGATTTAGCAGATTTGGCAGATTTAGCAGAACTAGGCTTGTCACCTAAATTTTTAACGTTTTTAAAAATTATATTTTTCTGTGCAGTTTCTCACCACCTTTTTTATCTTTTCCTTTGCCCGATTTAGCCACTGCTTCTTCCACAACAGCCACAATGTTTTTTATGTCTATCGATTCTTTACTAGGAACTGTATAGATGATATGTTCGGAACATTTTTTAAATACGCTAACCATTTTGAAACATTTTATCGGAATTATTTGGGGAGCTGGCCATATACCTTTTTGGATGGCCCAAGCTAGCCATCGAAATCGCTTCCAGCGGGCAAGTTCTGCAATGTATATTTTTATAAGTCTAATTAAGAAGATAAATTAAGTGGTACCGGGTAGTGGGTCCGGTTTGATTAAAGGAATTTCTCTTGTTTGATCTATCAAAAACCAGTGACTCCAACAAGGAGACATGTCTGGAACTTGATCTTCAAATAGATCTCTGCAAAATGTATCATTATTTTGTTTAATATAGAAAATGTTTTCTTACTTCATGTCGACACAAGATGCGATCAAATGATAGGGAACTATACCACTATCAAGTGCAACTACTGATTTAGAGGCTTTGCCTTTTGGGGTTGATGCACCACTTTTAGCACTTTTAGCGCTTTTCGCACTTTTAGCACTTTTGGCACTTTTATCAGGTAATTCAGGCCAAGCAAAATGATCAGAATACCCTGCACACATGTCCCAAATATCTACTACATCTAATCCTAATAAATGTTAATTTTGTGAAGTAGTCGGAGCTCCTTAATACTGTAATAATTACCTTCGACGTCAATTGCCTGTACATACCAACCTGTTAAGCATTGAATAATATCGAAATCGCGCATTTCGCTATATTGCGTGCACGATAGACTGCGTAGTTTCAAGAGCCCTTTGCATAACAATAACGGCCACAATTCTATTTCTTGCGTTACAGGAGTTATATGCAAGCATGGAAGAAGTAGATGCTTCGTTATATCAATGGGTATTAAATCGTCTATCATTATTTTTCTCCAACAACCCATCCAAAATAACCGTAGAGCGTATTTTCCTGAAATAACATTATTTCAACTAAAAATAACTTTCAATTTTTATAAAAGATAAATCAGACATTTAATTATATTATACACGATAAGGGCACTGACGATTAATTTTATAGATTTAATTTAAAGCTGCTGTTTTTGAATAGCGCTGGTATTGTCACTTTATTTAAAAGTCATCAAATATTGGAAGTTTCGTAATATTAAGTTCCAATAGTTTACCTAAGGTGTTTACTAGAGGTTTATGCTTTTGTCCTTTTCCAGCTTTACACAACGAGTAAATATGATGCCATGGCCGCCACGGCACATCGCTCGTATTTGGAACATAAGTAGGAGTAGCAAATTCTATAGGTGAACTGCGGTAATTTCCCAAGTATTCGAGAATGCCTATGGCAGAGATGTAACTTCTCATAAAGTCACTATGCAAAATATGTTTGCAGCTGCTTATAAGATCCGGATATTCTGAACTTTCTTTATACATGACAAGAATTTTCTGAAAAACCACATTATTATTAAGGACTTCCTTTTTTATAAAATAATAATCTAGAATATTTGGTTTTACAATTATATACAAATTTGATTTTAATCTTACTCCAGTAAAAAATTCCGAAGAACGCTGCCATTTTTCTACTTGCATCGAGGGTGGTAATAGGACCCTGTGAGGGTCTGTAAACTGTGTGGGTTCGTCTGTCGAGGGAGAGGCAGCTTTTCCTTTATCCTGCAATACAGAAGTAAAAGTTAAAAATAGTTTTGTGGTAATTTTTAAACATAATTGAAATTTTTTCTAAAATTTAACTAAACGTCTACGTTAAATTAATATTCAACCAAGTTAGTTATTGTTGTTTTATCTCATTTTCATGAACAATTCGATTAAGGCCCGCTTTTACAATAGTCGGTTAAGGCTCAGTTACTTTACACTGGTGATTAATTTGAGGTTTGACGTCTTCTCATTGGACATCATGTTAGATTTATCACCAGTGTAAAGTAACTGAGACTTAACCGACTATTGTAAAAGCGGGCCTAAGATAATCAATTTAATGTTAAACTCCTAAAAATTGAAAACTAGTATTGATGAATCAAATAAGTATGATAATTTTGAAGAAAATTAATAATTAATTTGATTTAGTTGTGCCTTTACAACAACAACCTGAAAATTTTTTAAACTGTCAACGTGAAAACTTGATCGTCGTAGTGCAAATGAGGCTATAATTACCAGCTAATCAATTAGGAAAACTTCAAAGTTGAAAAATTTGTTAATTAAATTTCAGGAGTTAAAATGTTATCGTAAAACATTCACATAATGGAAAAAGTTATTAAAGTTAAATCTAAACAATTTTACCAACAAATTAGGTAGCACTTTGCGTTTTAGAATTTTTATGCATAATAGAAGTTTAAAACTCTCATGGTATCAAATTTATTATACGTTACTGCATAACAATGGACTACCCTTTTTTTCATGAATACACGCATACATTCAAATCCCTTTAATCAAAACTTATCAATTAAAAATAAAATTCGTTTGTTGATGGAAATTCAACGAGTACAAGGTGGTGCGTAAAGTAATGTGAACTTCTTATCCAGACGTTAAAAACTTCCCGAATAAAGTACAAATTAACATGTGAATTAAAAAAATGTTTCTGGCAATAACTATAAATTTATATTTATTTACCTTGGTTTTAGGAAGGTCCCATTTTTCGGCATTGATAAATTGATCGGACCACGCTAGAAATGGTAAATTTTCAGGATCAGTACCTAGGGGTATGGGAGTTATTGGTGGAAGTGGTTCTGGCGTGTATAAAGAAGCTGCTGCAGATTTCCCTGCTGATTTTCCTTTTGACATCGAAAATCATATTGTCATTTACAGATCAATACAAAATTTTACTTGTTTTTTTTTAAATCCGATAACACGATTCTTGATTCAGATATTTTACTATCATCTTTGCTAGAGTCGTCGCGTCGTCATGAAAGATTAGGGGTGCTTTCACCATCGCTCACAAAATTTAATTAATAATGTTGACCTTACTATGTACTCTTGCCAAAGATCAAGAAATCGCAGAAATGATCGCAGTAAGAAACGTGAAAAGCATTGCTCCAAACTGTTAAAACCAGACCCTACACTGGCATTGAATAAATCACAAATTAATTGTTGTGGGTTAAGCTAAAACTAAAATTTAGAACAACTAACAGAAATAAAGTTGAAATAAGAACAGGGAACTTACATAAATGATGTGTTTTGCTTCTGAGTTGTGTACTAATTTTGGTACTGGAACAAAAAAGCCAATGCACATTTGGAAATCCAAACAAACAAACGCAGCAAAAACACTTTCTTCATTGTCTACTATTGCCCAAACAACGATAAACTCGTCAATGACGTCTCACACGAGATAATTTACGCTCCAATTAACTTGACCTTAGAAAACACTTGAATTACCCCAAAAACGCTAATTTCCTCGCAGGAGACCGTGGCTCTTCTACGAGCCCTTACCGGCTTCTCACTTATTAACTAATTAATTCAGCCATGTTAATGCCTTTTGATATACGCCGAGTGATTCCGACAACGACAAATAATTACATCTCACCGAACACAAACCTATCGCACTTGACGGGAAGTAATCCAGATTACTTTCGCAATCAAGTAGATTACATTGAAAGTACCCAGCCAAAAGTACCCAGCCAAATAACAATACCCCACTGTTGTCTGCAGTTGAACAGTTCATCTAAACAAAGAACAGTGTAAATGTCACCTTCAGACGCAGGAAGTTCGCATACAGCGAAGAGATAAAATGCCTTATCAATTTACATACGTTCGCGTTATAATTAATTTTTATGAATTTGAATCCCGTTTTGATACAAAGTTATTGTTTCGTTTGCTGTATGGCATGTTGCCCCTCTTGCTGAAACCACATATTTTCGAGAGTTCCATATTGACTGATTTTGACCACAACACATTTGTTAACCTGTCCCGATAACGACAACCATTAACCGTAAGCGCTTGGTCGGCATCATTTTCGGAGAAGAGCTCAGAAAGTGCATCAAATAGTAACTCTGCGTGGATGTATGGGTTGTTCCAAGATGGCTTGTGGGTTTTCAGCTCACTAGATTCAGTTTTTTTTATTGGCGTATCCATTCAGAAGAATATGAGCTTGATTATTTAAGATGATTTTTTTGCAAAAATCAACATCCAATTGACAAGAATTGCGTGACATTTCCGCTCTATAGATCTAAAGTGCTACTTTTCGAATTATTAATGCGTTTTTTTAACAAATCAAAATGACACCACTTATTGAAGTTAAAATGCAACCCCAGTAAATTTTCCGCTCAGTAACTTCTTAATAGTCCAAATTAATTCAAAATGCATTAATAGACGGTTAATTAAAATGGAATTTGTTATTTAAATACTTAGTACAAATTGCTACATTTCATTAAACAAATCGGTAGTATATTATTAATTTAAAACATTTTACGTACTTTAATCATTAATCATTATAAACTATAATTATTAACCATATTCCACACTCGACATAGTACCTCGCTAATAACCTTAGTTTTACCACCTACCTCATTTTCCTATCTACACTCATATGTCTCAATTATTAAACTTCACTTGTTATATTTACTCGTACATACATACATATTAAATTAAATTAAGATTTCTAACTCGGTACACATATTGTACACAATATTATATCAGTTCTCAAAACTGTAATTGTGATTAAAGCGTGTTTGTATAATTGTCGTAAATTGGTTCAATTCCGTAATATGAACTATTTAGCAAAGGCTTTAAAGTTGGTTTCAGCCACATTGAAGACTTTAAAATTTTTTTTATAATAATTATACGACAATAACTACAAAAATAATTTAAAGCAAATTATGATAATAAAACGATTACTAGTTATACAATTTTCCGAAAAATGTCCGTGATCTTTTAAAGAAGTACAAAGGAAGTTTTATGGAGTTTCGACATGTATCACATCTCAAGAGACAGGCATATATCCGACAATGTAATGAGTTCAGAAAGGTAAGTGCCATATCTCTACGTTTATATATATGATATGTCGTGAAAATGAACAATAAATGTTAAAAACGTAAGTTTAAAATTTTCAATTGAATTTTCTACAGAAAATAACTCAAATTTAACCAAAGTAAAAGGGACATAATGTAGGTAAAATAATATGCTCTAGTACGGAGAAATTTTTCAAACGATTTTTACAAAAGAAATCAAGCGAATTTGAAGCATTTTTAACGGATGAGGAAAAATTATTTCAAAACTGTAAGTTTGATTGCCTGAATAACCAAAATAATGATTCGACACTATATCATGATAGGAATTTTTGATAAATCTTTGGAAAAAAGATTATTCAGATTATGTAATGATTTGGATTTGAAAAAAATATTTGAATACTACAATATAAAATTGGACAAAATAAAAACCAACAAATGAAAAACTTCAAGTAATAGCAAGTGTGCAGCGTAAAACAAGGACTAAGTATTTAAGTACATCAGGTATGCAACGATTTACGGGGCACGACATGACAATGTTCAGTATTTGGAAAATAATCAGCATAATGCAACAGGTGCAACCCCCTGAAAAAATTGTAACGACTACGCAACAAGTATGTCATATCTAAATGTACAGATACTTTATAACAACCCACAATTGACTAAGGACCAATTTATCAATTTCCAGTTAAAGTTCCAGTTAAACTTATCTGACAGGTAAATAAGATTTGGCGTCTTTTCATTGGACTAAAAGACTTCACATGGTAGATTTATCTGACAGGTAAATTTAGCTGGAGATTGATAAACTGGCCCTAACAAATATTTTTTTATTGCAGATCACTAAGAAACTTTATTTCAAAAAGGGTTAGAAAAAGTGTACCCGTCGGAAAATTTTTACCTCGAATCCAGATTGCAAAGAAAATTATTCAGCATATTTACAGTTCAATCCTTTTGGTACTTAGTTAATCTCCTTCATCTCGCTAATGTTAGGGTTTAACGCGCATTGGATTTATTACGGTGATATCGAATCCAGGGTGGCCTAAAAGCCGGTCATCGGAACAAACGTAGAGGTTTGAGGTTTTGAAAAAAAACAGAATGACTGGAAACAAGGTGGTTTGGAATGTAGGATGGGGGCGAGATGGGGCTTTTAACCGGTGGGAATATAGACTGAAGTTTTATGGAAGGAGAATAAAAGTAAAAATTAAAAAATTGTTTGAGACTCTGTAAAAGATGCTCAAATCAGTTCAAACCGTCAGAGGACCGTTATCACTTATCTAAGCCGATGGTTGTACAAGCAAACCGGGTGATCACATTTGTTCACGTGTCCATAGGTGGTATTGGCCAATCATTGTGTTGAATGGTTAGCTGGTTGTTTCACGGAGAACGTGCTGTAGTTGCGTCAACAAGTTTTCACGTCTTTATCTGAAGAGGAAAAGGAACCAAAATACAGCTGCTCCAAACACGACTAACGCCTGCAAATCGCAAACAAAAAAACGACTCTGAAAAGGAAGTGGTTATTATCTCAAAAGTTATTTTAAAGCCAAATATGACGCAGCCAAAGCAGCGGCATAATTTGCGAGGAGGCCGATGCCTCCCTGCGTGGTATCTTTTCGGCCCTACCGAATTCTTCCTTTTGTCCTTCAGTAGCTTTTGCTCTTTCCGACCTGCTTGGAGTATTTCGCTTTCTTCCAGATTTTTTTCGATATCAAAATTGACGTCACTCATATCCGAATCACGTTGGGACTCTTGTTTTTCAACGTTCTCGAGCTCCTTATATTCTTGTAATAATTTTTCTAGTTCAGTATTTTCACTTCGTCCTCTCCGTCCTCGCTGCCGGGAAAATTTTTTTGAATCGGTTTGCCTTTATCTGGAACTCGTTATAAAGCTAGACATCTTCATCGTAAATTGAGAAATTTGACAGTAAAGGAAGTTTTCACGTTATTTAACCTCAAAGGTTAATAAGAAACGTCAACTCGCAATTAACGGTAAAACACGTCTTCACTGTTCAACTGTCTGCACGTAACTACTGCGATTTCATCGTCATTTTCTGTTTGGCTTAATTAGTGGAGCGCCTCGGCTGGGCCGACTATCTCCTTTATCTGATGTGTGGGCTTGGCTGTTGGATTTTAAGGAGGCCTTCTGGCCTCGCGGTGTTGGTTTTGACCTGACTGAAGGGGCTCTCATCGTCGATTCCCAACCCGACTTATGTGTTAACATAGCTTAAATTTCAAGAGAATCGTCAATTCACTTCGACATCTACCGGTGTATTATGCAATAGTCTTGTAAGCACCCTGCCGAAGGCAACTTTTTACGATTACTTATAAGTAATCTCTCACAAAAAATTTTAACGTCGTCAAGGTATTGATAATAAAAATTTCAATGCTGAAAATGAGAAAACAATTTCAATAAATATCAACAAGTAGTAGTTAGACGTTCTGGTTGTTCGAAGCTTAGGCTGGTTTTTCAATGGTTATGTATTTGGCTAATGTATTAGCATATTTTGTGACTAATGGGGTCACTTTGTAGTACTATAAATTCGTATCTCACACCTTATTATAGAATAACGGTAATATAAAACACTTGTTGCCTTAAAAATTGAATAACCTATTTGCGATAGACTTTTATGAAGAGATAAATAAGTTATCAAGGTCTATGAAATTTAAATTTTGTACAAGAAGATTTTTGTAATATGAGAATAGATAAAATATTGAGAAATTATTCATGAAATTATATTTTCGAGCAATATCAACGCATTTATTACAAAAATAAACCCACATAAAAGGATTAAAACAAAATTTCTACAAAGAAAGTCAACCGTCGGTTTTATGGCAAAATTTAGGAACACAAAAATACTAATTTAAAGCACATCTCCTTTGAACTTATAATGTCCTCTCAAATTAAGAGGATGAAACAGTATATCAAAAGTGCGTGGCATTGTTTGAAGTTGCCCAGAAAAAGCTGTTTTTGTGATTATTGTTGTCAAAAGAAAAGTTGATATATTTTTTTATATCTGACAAATTACTTCACTTGATAAGGCTATGAACCAACTTTTTTTTTAATATTACAACAAAGTTCTAACTTCAATAACTATATCTGGACAGATGAGACTTGATGGTATAAAGAAATCATCATAATTTTCATAATTTTCTGGTTTTTTAAATGTTGATAACAGATCCTAGAAATTTCTACTAGTAAAGTCTTGGCGCATTATTTAAAAAGTACAAACTGTTTCTGAACGTGAACTCATTTGCCACAAAAATAAAATTTGATATCCATACGGTTGTGACAAAGGTGAAACATTAGAGCTTTTGAAACTAAGACGAAGCATGAACAGGGAATCACCCGAATACATGAATGTGAACAGAGGTATCAAAAAACAGAACCGGCAGGATGTAAGATCGTACAATTCTAAGTGTATCCAACGCACTTTTAGTAAAAATTCCAGTATCAAAGTACTAAGAAACAAATTGGCGAATGGCAGGCAAAAGCTAATGAAGAAGAAAAAAATGAAGGCCATTATAACAAAAAGAGATGAGATTGCCAAGGTAATTGAAGATTTTTACAGGCAAAAATTATATAGATCAACAGTTAAAGAACCTTGCAGAAATAGATAACGAATCATCATGAATGTGGGTGTGAATGTGTTCAGAGGAGAGGCCTGACATAACAACATCTGAGATTCGAAAGCTTTGATGAAGAACAAGAAATTGCCGGGCGAGGACAGAATAACGTATGAAATATTGAGAATCGAAGGTAAAATAATTCAGAATGTATTGGCAATCCTTTATAACAAATGCGCAAGAAGTTACAACGCAGTTACAACGCAGAAGTAATCTTGTTATACAAAAAAGTTTACAAAAGTAATGTAGAAAACTACCGCCCTATATCGTGAGTTTTCTCACACTTGCAATTGTTTTATTCATTATTAAATTAAACAATAACGGGCTTAAGGAGTCTCCTTGTCTTACTCCAGTTGTTATCGGTATTGGTGCTGTTTTCTGTCATAATGCCATAATATACATTTAATGTTAATGAGATTTTGATTTACATTTTGTTCTTTTTAGATTTTAATTATGTCGCTTTTCCTGATTTTATCGAAAGCCTTTTTCGGGTCTGCAAAACAAATAGTAGTATAAAAATGGCATCTATTGTGCTCCTGTTTTTTTCGAAATCCTTATTATTGCTCATTGACGATATCCATCTGTTTTTCTAGTCTTCTTTCTAAAATTGACGTGAACAGCTTGAGAGTGGTGTTTAAGAGGGTATTCCCTCGGTAATTTTCGAAATCCTTTTTGTTTCCCTTTTCGAAAATACCTGGTAATACCAGAACCTGATAATACACCGGCAGTAAATGTCCTAATTTTGATTCAATGGGAAGCCTCTCCTTCGCCGCCCCACATAATGATTTAATTAGCGTCTGTTTATTAAATTTTATATTACAGTAAGTTAGTGTGAAAATTGTGTGATGCATCGAATTTATCTATTTTTTAGAAATCCACATTTGTATTATCATCAGGTCCCCATAAGCTGACGAAGAAATAAAAATAATTGTTCGATGACTGATGGGTATCATTAAAACATTACCGATGTTGATATCTCTAGAATAATATTATTGTGTAATTCAGAGAGCTCTAAATATATTTAAGGCAGCCGTCGATAGAATTTTCTGTAACAGTTGTTATGTGTCTTCCATGATTTTATGTTATTAAATACTTCGATCAGCTTGTCAAAATACTAAAAGTCATACTGAAAATTCTAAAAGATTTCCATTTTCTGTGGTGTTGAAACTTTTTGCTAACGCATTTTATATTGGACATTAAAACCAAAATAGATAAGAAGTGGTTTTATGCCAATAAAATAAATTAATAGCGTCATCACTCAACGTTATCAATGCCTGTAGTTATATTTTTATAACTATAATTTCTAAAATTAAATTTACTATGCTCTCTAGAACGAATGTACCCAATTGTAAGCAAACTAATAATTATTTGTATGCATCTTCAATACAGGATAATGCAGGACAAGAAAAATCTTCTCTATAGTATTACCAAAATGTGTCTTTTTGGTCACCATGTAGCCTCTTGTAAATTTATTATATTGTTTCTAATCGTTAATTTGCATCTTCATTAATGTAGAAAATATATCGGAATCTCGGAACCGATCGTAACACGTCGCCTAAAATGCAACTTGAACTTTTAAGACGGGGTGGTTTTAAAAGAAGTGACGTGAGTGACATGTTAACACTAAACGTAAACGGACGTGTTACCCTTAACGAATTTCGTATTATTTATGTGTTTTAATTCTTGTATTCTGTAATTACTACATTTTTGTTATAATTAGTTTTATTTCATTTTTTTTAATACAGGACCATAACTAACGGAGTATTATTATTCTCAATGGTGCCGAAACCAGGGACCTTTTAATATAACGTGAAGTGAATTGACTAATTATTGAAAATTGTGTATATAAACTCTTTTAAAATGGAACGTGTATCGGTTAAGAGTAATAGAACTCAAGTTACGAAGCTAATAAATAGTGCGAAAGACCTTTTAGTTAAAAAGGAAAACGTGAACGAACTAATAGTGATTCGCGATAGACTAATAAACGCAAGCGAATGCTTGGAAATCGCTAATCAAAAGGTTGTGTCTGTGCTGGAAGTGAACGAATTGGAATCTCAATGCGAAAGAATGATAGAATACCAAGATAACATCAGTGAAACGCTATCAAGACTTCGAATTGAAATTGACGAACAAACGAAAACGCCAGCGGATCAACAAACGAACGTGCAAACTAATGTGCAAACCTCGGTACAAAACGCTAACGTAAACAACCAACAAAAGCAAGGTATGAATAACGTTAAGTTACATAAATTAGAACTGAGAAAATTTTATGGTGAAATAGAAGAATGGACCATTTTTTGGGAACAATTTAGATCAGCGGTGCATGAAAACGACAGCATTGACGCGTCGGCTAAATACAACTATCTTGATCAATGTTTACGCGGAAAAGCTAAAAACACTATTAGTGGTTTTACGCCTTCCGAAAAATCATATAACGACGCAATTTCTTTGCTCAAGCATGAATATGGTAATGAACAACGTATAATAGATTCCCATATTCAAAAACTTTTAACGTTAACGCCTGTAAAAAACAAACTTGATGCAATTGCTTTGCGAAATTTGTATAATACAACATCTTCTGTTACAAGAAGTTTAACGTCTCTAGGTGTAAATCAAAACGAATATGGCATGATGATCAAATCTGTCTTATTAAATTCTATGCCTTATACAATGAAAATAGATTATTATAAAATGCACCCTATCAATTCTCAAGTTCCAATAACGATTGCAGTACAAATAAATAATTTATTGAACTATTTGAAACTAGAAGTAGAGTCAATAGAAATAGCAAAACCCTCAACGAGCGATATAACATATGAGTCCAAATTTCCCAGAAAAATAGAACGTAGGGACAATATAAACGAAACCCATCATAAATCACATAAAAATTACACCACAGCTAGGTTATTAACGACAACTGTAAATGAATGTTTATTTTGTAAATCTAAACATCATGAGGCTGAAAATTGTGATGCTACAAATATTACGATCCAACAAAGAAAAGATTTATTAAGGAATAATAAACGATGTTTCCGTTGTACGAGAACAGGACATAATTCCAAATTTTGTAGATCAAGAATAACTTGTAGAAATTGTAATTACCGACATGCAATTTCGATGTGCGATCCAAATTATAAAAAACAAGAAACAATAAATAACGCTACGACGAGCCTGTTTACGAAAGACAATGAACAACAGGTGTTTTTGCAAACTGCAAAGGCTTATATTTGCAAACTTAACGAAAATGATGCAAATATGTTCATTAGATTAGTTTTAGATGGAGGAAGTCAATTGACTTATATAAAGAAGTCAATAGCTCGTCAATTAAACTTAAAAATAATAGGAACACGCAAATTAGCTGTTATGCCATTTGGAAGTAAGGAAATGACAACTTCTAAAATTTATAATAAGGTAGAACTTAATTTATTATCGCAATACAGTAACGAAGCAATTTCGATAGTAGCAATAGAAGTACCTGAAATATGCTATGACACCTTTCAAACTCCTAATATTAATCACTCATTGATTAGTGAATTAAACATGGCAGATATTTCAATCGGAAATATTAAAACGATAAACGGAATCTCATTGTTAATAGGAGCAGATAATTATTGGCGTCTAGCGACATGTGAATTAATTCGTATCACAGAAAATTTAACGGCAATAAATACAAAATTGGGATGGACATTACAAGGAACAAATTTTGATGTTACAACAAACGTAAACGCGACAAATAATAACATCACGTCAACGTTACATGTACAGGTATCAGAAGAACAAAATAACGTCGATATGAAGCAATTCTGGTTACTTGAGACATTAGGTATAAACGACAATGAAATTCAAAAGGAAGACACTAACGACTTCATAGAAAATAAAATTATATTAAAAAACGATCGCTATGAAGTGTGTTTACCGTGGAAAGATGATAATTGTCATTTGGACAACAATTACCATGGAGCTTTAGCAAGGATGAAAACGTTAACATATCGTCGGCATACAAGCAAAAGTGACCAACTACAAAATGCTGAAAATGAGAAAATTGACTAAATGGGATTGAATAACCAGTACGGTTACAAGGAAAAATGCCAATCTTTATTAGAAATTAAATGAATAAGTTATAGAGTTGGTAAAATTGACTATTTACAGGCGAAGTATAACTTAAAAACTGCTCTAAAGTAAAACTAGGGTTTTGCAGATGGTCACTTTTGATTGTATGCCGACGATATAAGCTTGCAAGGCAATCAAAATTAAACGAATATGATAATGCCATACGTGAACTTGTGGACAATGACATAGCGGAAGCAGTTCCTAGCGAAGAATGTTTATTGAAAAATTATTATATGCCCCATAGACCTGTGTACCGCGAAGATAAGTCAACTACTAAAATTCGCGTAGTGTTCGACGCATCGGCACATGGACCCAACGTTTCATCTCTTAACGATTTATTATACTCGGGTGAAAATTTAGTGCAGGACTTATTGACAATTTTGTTAAATTTTCGCGTCGGTAAAATCGCAATTATAGCTGACATAGAAAAGGCTTTTTTGCAAATAAATATAAATAAACGCGATCGTGATGTCCTCAGATTTTTATGGTGGAAAAATCCGATTGAAACTATAAGTAACGTACCGGATATTCAAGAATATCGAATGACCAGAGTAACATTTGGTGTCACGAGCAGTCCATTTTTATTAACGGCAACTTTAAAGAAATTATTTTCTTCTCAAACGAATTTCAACGAAACTGCCAAAAGACTAATGAAATCATTTTATGTGGATGACTTAGTTTTAACAGTGCATAATTTGGACAATGCTATTAAACTTTACGACGAGTCTAAAATTATTTTAAATAAAGCGGGTATGAACTTACGTAAATGGCATACTAACGACAGTAAATTTAAAAATTACATTGATGCAAACGAAATAAACAATAACGAGTCACTTTGCACAAAAGTTTTAGGTATTTCTTGGAATACGATAGATGATAGTTTGCATCTGGACTTAAGGTCAATAATTACATTTGTAGAAAATACTCAAGTTTCTACAAAACGTCATGTTTGTCAATCAATTGGAAGAATTTACGACCCCTTGTGTATGTTAGGACCGTTCACCATTACGGCAAAAATTCTTTTACAACGCATCTGGAAATTAAAAATTGATTGGGATGTCGAATTACCAGAGCAGTGTAAAACGGCGTGGGAAAAATGGTGCAAAGACTTAATTACTCTTAATTCATATGTGATTCCAAGAAACATTATATCGAATGTAAACGCTAAATTCGAATTGCATATATTTTGTGATGCAAGTCAAAACGCATACGGTACGGTAGCGTATGTTCGTGAAATTTATGACAATAACGTAAGTGTAAAATTTCTAATCGGAAAAAATCGAGTTGCCCCAATAAAAACAAGTGCTTCAAATGATTTAACTTTACCAAAACTTGAACTTACTGCGGCATTGTGCGGGTCTCGATTGAAAAACTACATTGTTAAAAACATGGACATTAAATTTGACAGTGTAAATTTATGGTCGGATTCTAAAATAACATTATTTTGGATATCTGGTGACGCACATAAATGGAAGATGTATGTTAAAAATCGGGTTCTAGAAATTAAGAATTTAACAAAAGATGCAGTGTGGAGACATTGTATGGGAAAAATAAACCCAGCGGATTTATTGACACGAGGTCTTCGCGCGAGTGAGTTTATAAAAACAAACATTTGGTTAAACGGGCCAGAATTTTTATCGCGTCTAGAAAATGACTGGCTGAATGACAACGAACCCCATAACATATTAAACGAAGGAACTTTGTGTTACATTAATGTCGTATGTGAAAATAAAATTAATATTCCAACGGAGCCAATATTTACGCTCGATAATTATAAACAATATGAAAAGTGTTTACGCGTAACCGCTTACATAAAACGAGTGTTTCTTAAAAACAATAAAAGTTTCTCATTAATTTTAACTGCCGAGGAATTAAAACGAGCAGAAATGTATTGGATCGCGATCGATCAAAAGGTTTTTAATCAAGAAATTGACGATCTGAAGAAAAACGGCACGGTTAATAAAAAATCTTCGATTTATAAATTGACACCGTTTCTAGATGAAAATGGATTATTGCGAATTAAAAGCCGTCTTCAAGAATCACATCTTCCCTATGAAACAGCAAATCCGATTATATTAGCGAAAAATTCGGTATTTGTGGAAAAATTAATATGGAAAACCCACAACTGTTGTTTTCATAGTGGTACAAATTTAACGCTAGCTGAAGTGAGAAAACGATTTTGGATTATACGTGGCCGACAACGCATCAAATCAATTACTAGCAAATGTATAATCTGCAAGAAATTACGTGGCAATCCAGGACAAGAATCCTTTGCACCTTTGCCAAGGGACAGAATGTTGTTATCTTCCCCTTTCGATAAAACCGGTGTAGATTTCGCTGGCCCGCTGTATGTCTTAAACGAAAACGATACAAAACGGAAGGCCTACCTAATGCTTTTAACTTGTGCAGTAACGAGAGCAGTGCATTTAGAACTGGTATTAGATATTACAACCGAAAGCTGCATTAGAGGACTACGGCGATTTATAGCAAGAAGAGGTGTACCTAGTACATTTTATTCCGACAACGCCAAAACGTTTAAAAGAACATCACTTGAATTGACCAAGTTGTACGAAACCTTAAGGAACGAAGAAATTCAAAATCTTTTAACTACTAAACGAATTACTTGGAAATTCATTGTTGAACGTGCTGCATGGTGGGGAGGTTTTGGGAACGAATGATTAAAACGGTAAAAGATTGTCTTAAGTTTGCATTAGGAAAGACGCTCGTTAATATAGAAGAATTGCGAACAATATTAACAGAAATCGAAGCGACAGTAAACTCGAGACCATTGACATACATTGATGATGATAAAGACAATTTATCTATTTTATCTCCCTCAAACTTTTTATTGGGTAATCAACGAGAAGGTATTCTACCCAATCCCATCGAAAATTTAAAACGGGATACAATTCTTCAAAGGTGGAATGAACGGAGAAGAATTTTATCTAAATTTTGGAAAAGATGGTCAACTGATTATCTGCAACAACTAAAAACGGCGCATCAAAACACTTGGTCATCAGCGAATAACGCAATTAAGATCAACGACATTGTGTTGTTACATGATCAGGGAGCTCCACGATTGAGTTGGAAAATGGCACGAGTCAATCAAATCTATCCAGGCAGAGATGGAAAAATTCGCGCTTGTGAAATTCAACTGGGCAATAAATCTTTATTGAGACGCCCAATTCAACTATTATATCCTCTAGAAATTAATAACGCCGGCCCGGAGGATGTAGAAAATATATCGGAATCTCGGAACCGATCGTAACACGTCGCCTAAAATGCAACTTGAACTTTTAAGACGGGGTGGTTTTAAAAGAAGTGACGTGAGTCACATGTTAACACTAAACGTAAACGGACGTGTTACCCTTAACGAATTTCGTATTATTTATGTGTTTTAATTCTTGTATTCTGTAATTACTACATTTTTGTTATAATTAGTTTTATTTCATTTTTTTTAATAAAGGACCATAACTAACGGAGTATTATTATTCTCAATTAACATTATTCCTTCAAAATACTCTTAATAAGATTCCTCGCTACTATACAATTTTACTGCTTTCTTAAGATCAGAATACTTCGAATCCTTCAATTAGTTTACCCTCAATCTTGTTAATATCTACAAATATAGTAAATAAAAGCTTATTAGCATCAGGATTTGACCCTTCAATTTTGATGAATTATATTAGTTATCGTTTTTTAATTATGTTGTATTAATTTTACAGTATTAGGAGAACTGAAAACCTTAGTAGTATTTAATAACATACTGCGATATCGAGATACCACGTCAATGGAAGTACGTTATTTAAGATTCGGGAAAATGTTGTTATTAATAAAGCATGTGACTTATCAACGTAATCAGAAAAACTTCGTCCGATACCAAGAAATTTAGTAGAAAGTCAAATGATTTGTAAAAAAGGACATAAAGCAGGTTTGAATAAAATAAATTTAAAATGTAACATTTAATAATTGTCTTTGTTGAAAAATGTTTATTTATAGTAAATGAAAGATTGTTTAGTAATAAGAAAGGTATTTCAAAAGTTAGAATTTTGTTAATTAATTGATTAATGTAAAAATTTATGTTAGCGTTAAATTTAAATAAGTTCTTAAAATCATTACGTGAGTTCGACGTGTCACAAGTTAATGAACTGTGAATGGAAATTTCATGTCCAGCATCTTTATTTATTCAACCACGAAGCACTTAGGAAGAAGTCAATCCAATCTGAAAATATAAAAATTTTACTTATAAAATTTCAACGAGTCACATTTGGCTTAATACATACCTGTACTGAGAAACTTTCGATAATATTGATTTTTCCGATCAACCAATAAAATGCGTCTACACAAACATCGAGATTGCTATGAATTTCGAGATAGAAAAATTAAAAACAATCGAAGAGGTCCTTGTGTTAGATTTCACACGTAATGGTGGCGAATTTTGATCGTCCTAATAAAAATTAATTTTATAGTGAAAATAATTGGTGAAAGTATAAAATACCAGTGTAAAAATCAGGAAATTAATTACTTACCTACGTAAAACTAAAAATAAGTTGAAAAACGTAAAGGATTGAGAATATTTCTGAAGAATTAAAAATCGACACAAAACGAGGTCAACAAACTGCAACTGGGAACCTTTTCATGGTAATAAACCCATCGAGTGAACTTTGGTGCGCAATTGTACCATCTCCAGTTCAAGTAACGAAAAGATTCCTGTATTTTTCTAAGGTAACGTAGACATTCAAGTACAATTTTAAAATAACTAAGTGGAATTTTCGGACTCCATACGACACGTGTTTTTCTTTATTTACCGTTCAGAATTTTGATAATTAGATTTAATAATAGAACTTTTTTAATATAACAAAACCTTTAATTACATTTTTGTGCTCAATAAAAACATTATTATTTTTGTAACGAAGGATATTTATTTTGACCTGTTCCGCGCCCATAAATTTATTTACAGTATTGGTCACGGAACGAACTCACCCTGTACAAGGTAAGACACATGCACTACGAACCAGCTAAGCCGAGGCATATTATTTCCATTTATTTGTATTTACTAAATTTCACATACATTTCCATTGACGGGGTGCATTTCGGTACACTCGTACAAGACATTAATATTAAAAACGTTTAGCTCCGGTGAGGCAGAGGCATTCACAGCAATTTTGGCGTCACAACGTGGAGGCACGAGTCACCTCGAGTAACCTCGCACCACATGTAAAATTAGGTTATTATAACTAAAAATACTAGATAGGTTAGTTACAACGAAAAATTTCATTAAAATTATTTACAACATTAACATTAAAACTAAAATCACTATTTCCTTAAAATTAATTTGAATAAATATTTAAAAACATAAATCAAAATGGCAGAAAAATCTGATAGGACGTTAAGGTACGAAAAGAAAAATCAGGAAGTAGGAGAGAGAGAAACGGAAAAGGAAGAAGAAACGTCAGAAGAGGGTGTATCGATAACCGAAGAAGTTACCGAAAGTGATTTATTAATACAATTAGATGGTGACGAAACACCTAAGGTGGAAAATAAATCAGAAATGCAAATAATACAAGAGATGCTAGCGGCGTTGTACAAAACTGCGTCAAATACAGAAGAAAGATTAATTAAAAACGACAAAAAAATAGAAGAGAACACGAAATTAATTATTAAAAACACAAATGAGCAAATACAAGAAACCAGAAAAGAGTTGAATGATAAAGCAAAAGAATCAAGTAACAGATTAGAAAATTTAATCAAGAAAGGCACAGAAGACATCAAGAACAGTATACAAAATTTCACAATAGATATTGGGGAAAAGCCCAACGAAGAGGTGGTGAACGAAAAACCCGGTAAAACTGAGAACGAGGAAGATAAATTCATAAATTTAAAAAAGGAAACAGTAAAGTTGGATGCCGAAGTTATTCCAACACCACCAACCAATCAATGTCGAACATACAAAGTGCTCACGAGGAAAGCATACAAACGGGTGCAGTTGAAATTTAAAAAGTTACAGTTAAAACGAAAAGGCCAAATAAGGGGCATGCGAACTAATAGTAAAATATTACAAAGCGATTTACAAAATAAAACGGGCACATTTAAAAATACAAAATTTTACGATTTAACAAATTTCGACACAATATTTAAATTTAAAAGATTTCATAACGTAACTAACATAAAATCTAAAAACTTAACACATAAACGGGTCAATATCAATTTAAAATTTACAACATCAGGGGGTAGTAAAAATTTTACAAATAAAAATTTAATCAATGCACAAAGTCGGGTTAATAAAATAAAATTTATGAAAGCAAGAGTTAATAATAATTTTAAAAATAAAAATTTAAATAAATGGACAAATTATAACGACATCGGCAAGAAGAAAATTAAGTTACATAAGAAAAATAAGAAGAAGCGGTTAAGAAGAAAAATGTTACAAAATAACGAGATGAAGTGGACGAAGAAGTCCAACATAAAAATTGATGTTAAAAGAAAAAGGAAGTGTTTTGTTAAAAAGAGATTTTACAAGCGGGTAAAATTTAAAATTAAAAGAGTTCGCTGGAAGAAAAGGTCATGTCTAATAGATTGTCAATAAGCGGTGAAGTAGAACAACAGCGAAACTTAAAATAAAACAACTCAACAACTTCCAAAATTGACCGCTGAGGAAAATAGCAAAAAGAAAGAACGATAGCGAAACTTAAAGCAAAGCATGCATAACAACTTAAAAAATTGACCGCTCAAGGAATAGCAAGAGATAAAAGGAAAATGACAAATACCGGAGATACAAATGTAAATATAAATTTAAAATGAAAAATGGACATGATAAATGAATAAAATAGCGAGATGTAAATATGATTTGAAGCTATAAGAAAATTAAGAATAAATTGACCAAGATGAAAAATTTTAAAGAAAAGGTTACGTTTTTAAATATAATTGGTAATTAGCAAAAATTTAGAAAGGAAAAGTTATTAAAATACAGTTCATTTTATAATTTCAATTGAAAATGTGAACAATGAAATAATTTATTTATGTAAATCTGTAATAAAAGTTCGAGTTAACAATAATAGGACAATTGTGTGAATTAAAATAAAGAAAGATTTTCTTGAAATAATAGAGGTATTCGATATAAAATTTATGAAATAATGGGAGGTAAATAAATGGTAGTTAACTCAGACGGAGTAACTAAATAAATAAATATGTGGAGTTAGACACCTGAAAGTACCAAAGTAAGAGTCGCAGGTGTAAGATGATGAATTAATTATGAATTTATAGGAGTAAAAAGTATAAAGGATCCAAAAAGAGGTCGAATGATAAATAAATGGGGAAAATTAATAAAATAGGTAATTATGAAATAAAGTTGAATAAAGAATACCAAAAGAGAATTGCACAATTGTAACGAATGTAAAGAATAAAGATACTAGAGTCATTCAAAGAATAGGTAATGGATAGCAGATTTTAAATGGGAATAAAAATGAACGGGTATTTGGTAAAAATAAAAATAAAAAAGTAAATCATCAATAGAAATTTAGTATAACGACAAATATTTTATAAACATGAAGTTAGAAGAAGAATGAGTGAAAATAAATTTAATCTTGGTCAGATTCGTTAATTTAGTTAATACATAAAATTAGTAGGTTAATTTGAATGAGATATAATTACTTAAATTGAGTTAAATGATTAGTTAGGAAATTTTTGAATCTTTGATAAGTTAGTTAGTTGATTTTGAATATTAGTTACACAATGTTACATTAAAAATGTATTTTTGTTATATTTATGAAAAAAAAGCACATAAATGTTAATTGTGAAATTTAACAAAAATAGGTATTTTTCTTTTAAATTACAAATTAACAGGGGGTAAATGCGATATCGAGATACCACGTCAATGGAAGTACGTTATTTAAGATTCGGGAAAATGTTGTTATTAATAAAGCATGTGACTTATCAACGTAATCAGAAAAACTTCGTCCGATACCAAGAAATTTAGTTCAAAGTCAAATGATTTGTAAAAAAGGACATAAAGCAGGTTTGAATAAAATAAATTTAAAATGTAACATTTAATAATTGTCTTTGTTGAAAAATGTTTATTTATAGTAAATGAAAGATTGTTTAGTAATAAGAAAGGTATTTCAAGAGTTAGAATTTTGTTAATTAATTGATTAATGTAAAAATTTATGTTAGCGTTAAATTTAAATAAGTTCTTAAAATCATTACGTGAGTTCGACGTGTCACAAGTTAATGAACTGTGAATGGAAATTTCATGTCCAGCATCTTTATTTATTCAACCACGAAGCACTTAGGAAGAAGTCAATCCAATCTGAAAATATAAAAATTTTACTTATAAAATTTCAACGAGTCACATTTGGCTTAATACATACCTGTACTGAGAAACTTTCGATAATATTGATTTTTCCGATCAACCAATAAAATGCGTCTACACAAACATCGAGATTGCTATGAATTTCGAGATAGAAAAATTAAAAACAATCGAAGAGGTCCTTGTGTTAGATTTCACACGTAATGGTGGCGAATTTTGATCGTCCTAATAAAAATTAATTTTATAGTGAAAATAATTGGTGAAAGTATAAAATACCAGTGTAAAAATCAGCAAATTAATTACTTACCTACGTAAAACTAAAAATAAGTTGAAAAACGTAAAGGATTGAGAATATTTCTGAAGAATTAAAAATCGACACAAAACGAGATCAACAAACTGCAACTGGGAACCTTTTCATGGTAATAAACCCATCTAGTGAACTTTGGTGCGCAATTGTACCATCTCCAGTTCAAGTAACGAAAAGATTCCTGTATTTTTCTAAGGTAACGTACACATTCAAGTACAATTTTAAAATAACTAAGTGAAATTTTCGGACTCCATACGACACGTGTTTTTCTTTATTTACCGTTCAGAATTTTGATAATTAGATTTAATAATAGAACTTTTTTAATATAACAAAACCTTTAATTACATTTTTGTGCTCAATAAAAACATTATTATTTTTGTAACGAAGGATATTTATTTTGACCTGTTCCGCGCCCATAAATTTATTTACAGTATTGGTCACGGAACGAACTCACCCTGTACAAGGTAAGACACATGCACTACGAACCAGCTAAGCCGAGGCATATTATTTCCATTTATTTGTATTTACTAAATTTCACATACATTTCCATTGACGGGGTGCATTTCGGTACACTCGTACAAACATCAATAATAAAACGTGTAACCCCATTAGCGAGGGTTATCTCACAGCACTTTTTGGCTAGCCCAGCGTAAGGCTACGACCACAGCAATACATATAATAGTAGCTTCCCACATTGTCATCGCACAGTCGATCAACAGAGAGGCCGTTCAGGATAGACTGCGGCACTATTGTGTATTTATTTCTTTTGAACATTATTATTTTTGAACTTATTAATAGCCCTAATCATATTTTTTAATTTCATTCACCATAACTCAAGCTCACAGAGAGAAAATAAAACCTAACAAAGTGGCACCCAGATAGAACCCCGAAGCACTCCATGTTTTTCTCAGATCAATAAAGGAGGACAGGGTATGCCCGCAAAATTGTACAATCAACTAGCTCCATACCGCTCTTGTATGGTGTTATTAATTCTAGAACCAAATTGTCTCTTTGAGAAAATCCGTCTCCTCTTAAGATAATTATATGATACCAGAATACGAATAGTTACCAGAATCTGTCAAGTATACCAATATTTTATTTTGGAATTAATCATCGCACAACGCTTGGCAGAACTTTACTTAGTATCTTATCGTTTGCTTTTGACTATTTATAAATTGCAGATTGCATCTCCCCTGAGAGAATTTACATTAGAATTTTTTTTTACAACACCTTACGTCTTATATTCACCTTCACCTTATTATTATATCCTCCATAACATCTGCGAGGGTTGTATTTACCAGTCGACTTGACTGGAATTTCGAAACTCACTGTTGTAACAGCTTATGGTGCAGTTTTATTAGTCGATAACCACTATTTGAATTAGGAACGAACTGCATAAGAAGCGAGGATCAGGTCAGTGATTTGTATTGACTTAATTACTTGCGTTATAAGTTTGCGCATTGTTATTTATTTTTAGGAGTTGGTTCCCCCAACCGAAATTAGCGCAGCCATACATATTTTTTATTTAGTGTAAATCTATTTGGAAGCAGGTTAAGCGTGCTCTTGTTTCTCATATCACGACTGAGTTTCTACAATTTATTGATCTACCTTTTGTGATTTTGAATAGGAAGGCTTAATCACGTGACGCCTCAAGTATACTTATTAACACCGACCCTCAATCTTTTTTTTCAGCAACTTGGCGAAGATATCAACTATCTTGCCCACCGAATTAGCCACTAGGCCATATTGCCAATTATCCTGAGGTTTGGTAATTTATAGAGATTCCACCTCGAACTGTTATTTTTTCTACAAATCACAGAGCAAAATTGTATAAAATTAATGTTACTTGTGACGGATTTTTGCAATCCATCACTTACGTTCAACCCTATATATCAGTTTTATTCTATTAAAAGCGCATTCTATCCGCGCCGAGGTGGGGATTGTTCATACTGCGCAAAGGACAGTCTTGGGTGAACTATTGAACGAGCAAGACGCTCTTGTGTCAGTTTTTGAAGCAAGAAGGCGGGTGTGAATTTTTCACGCACAAATGTCGATTTGTATGTCTACTGTGGAATAATCATGGGCTTTTGGGTTACGTAATTAGCGCGTATGGAGCGAAGATATTCTACCGGGACAATTTTTGTTCGCGTCAGACTCGATGGAGATCTGTAATATCTTCGTTGTTGGAAAATGCCGGATTTTCCCCATATCGGATGTTTCTTGGTCGGATCTAGTGCCCATGCTATCTTTGAAGGTTTGGTTTCCGTTCGGATTGGTGAATAGCATTTTTTTTACTTGATTATTTCATAGTGGTATGCATTGATCGATTAGGACAAGTTTTGGTCCGTCCACCTGGAGTTCGCTTTTGTTTGAATTCACCCTTGGCTGATTCACGTATTTTTTTATGTCTTATTATTTAGGTTTTCCTTTTGCCTTACATTTTTGATTGGAACGATTTTGGCCGAAATTATCGTTAAGTCGCAGGTTTTTCTTTTCTGTTCGACGTAATTAGAAGCTATCTAATCTGACGTTCGCAGACGTGAATTTTAATGCCAATGTTTGAATTTTATATTTGGAAAACTAATTAATTATTTATTATATTATTATGTTTAATTTAATTGAGTTTGAACTGTGCATTATATTCTCTAGGTAACAACGAGCAGCGTTGGTCAAATGCATTGGCATGGGAATTCCTACGCGTTCGATATAGGTTCAAATCTTGTATTTGAAATTCTATGTTGAACATTTTTTTGTGTTTATTTTTGGTTTTATGTTTTTTTTAAGAAGGCAGCGATGTGCGACCAACGTACAGGGTGTTGCATTTCATCGGGGTCGCTTCCGCTTGATTTTATTGTTGGAAGTTCGATTGTGGTTCCACCGTTTGTGGGATTTTTAATGACCACTCGAACGTTCCGTTAATTGATTGTGGGGGAGTGGTTCTTGGTGGCAATGTTGTTGCCACTGTATTAGTTCTGGTCGGCTAATGCAATTTCCATCCGACATCGCTTATGTCATCGCCTTCCAGCAACGAACATCTCATTGCTGATTTCTTTTGTTGTGTTAACAAAGCTGTTTCCTTGATTTTCTTGCGGGCGTTCATTTGACACGACCCACGGCCTCGCCGCCGCTATAACGAGTTGGATTATACTTACCATCAGGGCCCCACGTAAATAAAAGTAGAATTTATTTTCTGCGTGGACATTATCTGTTCCGAGCTACTTTCTCATTAGAGATAGTGAGGACAGATATTGTTTCATACTTTGTCATAATTTTTCTGTCAGGAAACTAGCCAGCAATCACTGATCAGTTTGGTGAACATATCAAACTTGTCATTAATATGTTTAAAAAATATATATATAAAGCCAATCGCGAACCACTCAAGTTATACTTCTAGCTTTAATTTTTAAGATTGCAGATTAAAACCGAACCAAACAAACTAACAAATATAATATTTTTAATAATTCTCACAGATCCAACATAACATAACGTAACACAAAATAGTGTTCGAAAATATTAGTTATATGAATAATGATATTTGGATATTGGTCGATCTGAATTACCTTACCACTTTTTTCATGAGGTGATCAATAAAATTATAATTATTTAATTATCTTGATCCATTTTAACGTAAGCTATCTAAAGTTATCTATCGGAACCAATAAATGTAACCAAGGATCTAAGACATGGCTGCAGTATTTCCCCATAGCTATTTAATACCTATTTAGAAATGGTGCATAGAAGATTAAAACAAACATTTGAAGGGTTTGGGATACCAAACAACACAAACAAAATATACATATCCTAAGGTTTTGCCGACGATCAGGCAGTGCTAGAACAGGATTCTTATGACATGGAGGACATGCTGACAAGGTGATAAATTGTAGAAAAACGTGGGGATTGGAGGTAAGCTTGGAAAGCACAGAATATCTTGTGATAGGCTTGGATTCTAGATTTGAGATCCTGGTGAATGATGAGGCGCAGATCCGACAAGTGGATGAATTTAGACATTTAGGAAAGGTGGTGGAAAAAGACGGTATAGATAAAAAAAGAAATGGGACAAAGAATACTGTAAGCACGAAAAGTACTGGGATCCCTTAATTCGGTTAGGTGGAACAAGAATATCTCTAAATGCAATGAAAAGAAAATTGGTAGAACTATGGTATATAGGGACTGTTCTTACCTATGTACTACGTAAGTGAAAATAGACTACTTACGATGAACTTCAAGGGATTATGAGAGGAAAATGAGAGAATCAGAAACATAATGGCACAAGAAGAAGGAAGAACAATAAGACGCTCAACACGTTTTTGTTAACTTTTCTTTGATTGTAAGGACGGAAGTCAGATTTGCTTTTGTAACATTTATATTTTTGGGTATGATATCATATTTTGTTCAATAGAAACATTTTTCAATTTAAATACTAACTTTCATTTGCTCATAAATAAAAGCAAACCATTTCTCAGAGTTCGACAGTTAATTAACTTAATCATCGTACTATTAGATGAGGCAATTTTATTCGCAACCCCACTGAACTCGCTACTGAGAAGAGTCTTGTCAGAATTGAGCTAGTTGGACAATTGGAAGGGTGGTGGATGTAAAACTCTAGTAAGGTTCACCACAGTATACATGATTAAGCCCAATATTTTGTCGTACTCCAAAATTGAAATGCTACAACTAAAATTTTTTCTCCCAATTTAGAGTGTTGTTTCTCTAATCAATCCCAATTTTAAATTCCCCAAATTATTTTTTTAATGTTCATGATATTTTGAAATTGCTCGTAAATTTTTACCAAATTTTTTTATATAAATGTCTCAGAAATGTGTCAAAACTTCGACTCCTTGAAATTTAAAAAACAATTAAGTTATAACATTTTTGAAGAAAATTGAAGACGCTGTATTTTAGATTTTAAGGGCATCTGGACACCGATCGTGAAACGAAGCTTGGTAAAATTAACGTAACAGAAGAAAAAGTTATAGTTTTTGGTAGGAGGAATTAAATTAATAATAGAAAACCTTTAATTTCATTTTTAGTAGGTTAAGAAAATTGTGACTTGTATGTAGGAATAAATTTAAAATTTTCCAATTATTACAAACATTTTTGTAAAAATTTCATGTACAAAAATATAAATAGACCAGTTCAGCTAAAGCTAAAACATAGATTTTATTTCAAATTCAGATTATAAATTTTAAATTCTTATCAAATATCAAAAAAGAGAGAGGTCGCCTACGTCTAAATCAGGCACGGCACTTAAAGAAGAAGATCAAATATCAGGGCAATATAAATATAAAAGTAATTATCTTGGTCAATAAAGTTCACATGGAAAATTAATTCTATTATTGTGATTACTTTCTTAAATGTAAAAGAATAAACGGGTGTCGTTTCATGTAAAATTCAGTCACCGATGCTTTATCGCAAGAATAGTGAACCCACATAATAAACCCACTTTTTAACGTGGTATCCAAACCATGATAGAGTAATATACTTTATTTTGGATAATCTTCTTATTTCGCTCGGAATGGAACTGGGTACCCAGCATGAGCAGTCAACACACTTGGCCACACGATGTCGATCGTCTCTATTGTATTACGCCAATGCGAATAATTATAACTTTTATAATCGAACATCAAAAATTGATGTACCTATAAGAAAAATTATTTAAATTTTTATTGGTATTATAACTAGCATAATAATTGTTTTAAAATTTAACAGGCGATGTAGTAGGTTCAATAGAACGTTTTATTGTTAGATATAATTTTATGTGAACATGGAGCTGGTGTTATTTTTCCTAAGCTTGTTGGGTAGTACTGTAACCGCATTAAATATACCTTTATCAAAGTCCCCACACCGTACAGGTGTATGGCAGAAAATTGGAGACATGATTCTTTCACCACGTCAAATCCAATTTTTGTACACTCCTTTTAAAGTAGTAGGTAAAAATGTGGAGATTTCTGAAACATCCCGTTGGAAAACTCACACAATTCCTTACGAGATTATTGATGACTTCAGTAAGTATATTTTACAATTTTGAAAATGAAATAATTTTAAATATTATAGCTAACTCTGAAAAGAAGAAAATTGAAACAGTTCTGAAAAAAGAATTTGAAAAAACATGCATTCAGTTTCGGCCGCGTGAAGAAACCGATAAAGATTATATTCGAGTAGAGGTGAGTACAACAAGTAGAAATTATTATCAGTAGGGGAGCATGGTTAACAATGAAACATTTTATTTTCCAATTTTTCAATTATTTTCTAGTACTTACATAATATAAATATGGTTGTTAGTTTTCATTTATATTTTCTCAAATAGAGACATTATTAAATGCATATAAGGCATTAACTTTTTGGACCAATAAAATAATTTTTACAATTTATTTACCAGAAAATATTATACCTACACTGTTAACCAAATCGGCAAAATTTTCAAAATTAAAAAAAACTTTAAATTCATAGTTAATTTAAAAAAGTAAATGCGAATTATTCACCTAACCCATCAAAACTTGAATAACATTCCTTGATTTATGCATAATCACTTCAGAAGTTATTGTTGGAAATTACTTTTAGATCTCCTAAACCAATAGCACATTATAACTATCAGAACTGCAACCACAGTTACGTTAAACTTGGATAGAATGGTACCTTCGATGCTATATGTTATATTAAAGTGCCATTTGTGTGAATGGATTAGAATAAGAAATATTTCAAATGTCTCACTGTTACCCGTGTCTCACTGTTACCCATCATGCTCCCCTACCTACATAGTTTATTTTAATTACAGAATGGAGCAGGTTGTTGGTCATTTGTTGGACGAATAGGAGGACAGCAAACTCTCAATTTAAATAGACAGGGTTGTTTGCAAAAAAGGACCATTGCACATGAATTTTTACATGCCATTGGGTTGTATCATCAGCATGTATCTTCTAATAGGGACGATTATGTTACTATTAAATGGGACAACATTCATCCGAGTAAAACTACATCAAAACAATATTGCAGAGTATTTATTTTCATTTGTGTTTTGCAGACTATCGCTCCAACTTTAGAAAGTATCAGTCCGATCGCATTACAGATTTTGGTCAACCATATGATTTTGCTAGTATAATGCATTATGCTAAAGATACATTTTCAGTGAATGGCAAGCCTACAATTATTGCTAAAGTAAGATATTAACCCTCATTAGAATGAAAACATTAATTATTTTAATTTTAGGATCCAAAACAAAGATTTGGGGCTGCCGAGTCGTTAAGTGCAATCGATATTATTAAAGTTAACAAAATGTACGATTGTTAATGAGATAAATTTCGAGCACTAATAAAATGAAATTCGATTGAGAATTTTATAAAATTTTGAGTTGTATTTTTCTTTTCCGTTGTTATTTAAACAATAAATCAATTTTGAAGCACAATAACCTTAAAAATTATTGTTCGTATAATAAAGATAAAAGCTAAAAGAACAAATTTGAAATCAATAACCAATCAACTGGAGAAGTTTATCACGACACAGCCAGAGAACCACAAACTTATTTTAGAACAAAAACACGTCTTGTGAAAGAAATATACGCACCTACAACTTACTAAATTCTATTTTCGAGCATTGCGTTGTCTTAAAAAGAACGTTGCAACAGAAACCCAATAAATCAACACAAATTCAATAATGGCCTATATAATAATAAAGCCAAGATTTTTTTTAATTGCACAAGATAAAATTACAAACTCCACAATACTTGTGTTACAATATTATTTTACCTTAAAAGCTGAAAGAATCATCCAGGATAGGATTTCATAATGACAAAATTAGGTCAGTATCGACAGTACTGCAGCATAGCAATAATTCAAGATTTGCATAGTACATTATGTAGCAATTGGTTTTAATTTTTATTCTTTTGCAATAATTAATACATTAGGTATGCAGTCTGGGAAAAATTTTATACTCGATAGCCATGTCATCAGCATCCCAACGGTCCCAACCTAATTACAGACATATTGACGAATAAAAGCAAGTTAAGGCCCCCTTCGCACTAGCGTTTGTAATGCCGCGGCGAGATATCAAATTAAAATATTTGCAAAACGGTGCTGCAGCGGTAACGCAGGATTTATCGTGCGAAGGAGCCTTAACAAAGAAATATTCGTATGTTGCAACACAAGGGTTTGGACAATACTCAAAGATTCAGCGAGTACAGGTTTTAGCAAGGAGATTGCACGAGATCGCTGAATCTTTTGAGTATTGTCCGAACCCGCGTTGCTGTTGCGATGATAATTCCGTGAAGAAACGCCACAACTTAAAAGCCATTTTTAATGTCGAAAATGGTGAAACAAATTGACCATATCGCATCACAATCATTGCAAAAAAAAATTTAAAAAAAATTTCGTAAGTACCGAAAAATAAAATGGAAGCATAATCGCACTAAATGCGCGAAGAGTCTTTGGTGAACGTTTGAACATGCAAGACGCTTGTGTGTCAATTTTTAAGAAGATAAGGGGTGTGAAATTTTTCACACACCGAGGTCGATTGGGATTCCTACTGTGTGGCAATCATAGACTCCTGGATTACGAATTTAGCAGATATGGAGCGGAGACATGGCTACCGGAACACTTTTCGTTCGCGCGGACTTGATTAAGTCTGACATATCTTCGTTGATGGAAAATGGCGGATTTTCCCCTATCAAAGCTACTTGGTCGGATCTGCTGTCCATGCTAATTTATTGGTGAGTAACGTTTATGTTGCTTAATTGTTTCATCGTGGTTTATTTGGATTGACTTTTCTATTTTATTCCGTCCACCTGGAATTTGCTTTGTTCGAAATCACCATTGGCTGATTTCATGTTCTTTGTTCTTTCTTTATTATATTTTTTTTAACATTTCGGTTCTCTTTTTGTTCTGCATTTTTATTTATAGAATGGTTGCAAAGATATAGATAAGTGGCAGGTTTCAACTTTCTGCACGACGTGATAATATGCAATCTAATCTTACGTTCGCATACGTGGATTATGATACCAATGTTTAAGTGTTATGTTTGATAAACGTAGTAATGATTACTTATTTTATATTATTATGTTTGGTAATTAAACTTGACTGGTGTATTATTTCCATTAGTTAATATCGAACGACGCTGGCTTAATGCATTAGCAGAGAGACTCCAAAGTGGTCGACGTGAGTTCAAATCTCGTATTTGAAATTTTATGTTCGATACTTTTTTTGTGTTTAATTTTAATTTTATGTTTTTTATGAAGGCGGCGATGTGCGACCAATGTACAGTGTGTTGCATTTCATTGAGGTCACTACCGTTTGATTTTTATTGTTGGAAGTTCGATGTGATGCTACCGTTTTGTGGGATTTTTATTTTACCACTCGAACGTTTCGTTATTGGATTTTGGGGGAGTGATTCTTGGTGGAAATGTCTTTGCCACTGTACTGGTTCTGGTCGGCTACTACACTGTTAACATCCGTCATCGCTTATCTCATTGCCTTTCGATAATTTACATCTTATTGTTGATATTATTTTAGTGTATTAGCAACGCTGTTTCCTTGAGTTTCTCCGGGGCGTTCATTTGACACGACCCGCGGCCTGCCGCCGCTACAACGAGCTACCTTATATCCAAGATCAGGGCCCCACGCAAAAAAGTAGAGAATTTATTTTCTGCATGGACATTATCTGTTCCGAGCTATCTTCTCATTAGAGTAGTGAGGACAGATATTGTTTCAACTTGCAATTTTGTAAGAATTCGCTTACATTGCTTGTTAATGGCGGGTAGCCGCTAATGCACTCGTACAATCCATTTGTATATTGTACTGATGAGAGCTAATAAGTTTGAAACTCGAGTATACATTTCAAATTGGGTTGTACGATATTTTTTGTATTTTTTTTTGTATAATGTAAAATAGCGCACGCTGATTGGTCGGAACCACTATAATATGACCCTGAGTGGAATTATCATCAATATAGACAATCAGTCACCGCACCAAGCTAAAATGCCTATCACGGAAGTTCCTGTAAAATATCACTAAAATGAAGATTTATTACAATAATAAAATCATTTATTTGTATTTTAATTTATATTTCTGTAGAAAATCCGAACTCTCAACGGGAAGATAAATGTCACAAATCGGATAATAGTTTACGCATCAAACGATTGTTTTGACTTTTGAGTTTTCTATTACAAAAAAACTTTATTGCCCTTTTCCTTATATCATATGTTACACGTAAAAGAAGTCGGAGAACAAGAATTTAATACTGTTCACTCCCAGATATAAATTTTTAGGTAGATGTCAGATTAGGTTCTTCGTGATTTCTTTCAACCAATCTTGGATTTCGTTTCGTAGAAAAAATAAATATCTAGGTATAAAATTTAAAGTACGCTTTTACTGAATTTAAAATTAATACAAATTCTTTTAAATTTAAATTTATGCGAGTTGAAAATCTAGCAATATTTTCCGAGTGGACACAATTTTTACGGAAGGTAAACGGTTTTACACCTCGTAAAAACAAGGATTTACTATGTAATAAATTTTTACTCGAGATTTATTTACTAGGTACAAATATATTTATGGTGATAAACATTTTAAGACGTGGATTTAATCAGACATTGATACGATGTGCGTCCCACGAGGAAATTTGAAATAGGGAAAAATCGTTCATCTGTTAAAACTAAGGACTGACAGTATGGATTTTCTTGTTATGAAAAGTAATGGCCAATAGATATTAAAAAAAATTTATAAAAAAAGTTTAGATTAACTGTACCGAAAAAAAAGTTATATTTAAAAATTTCTTAACGAGATACGAACCCAAGTAGGAGACTGCTTAATGCAGAAAATATTCAAAATAAAAAAAAGTGAAACGAAGTTTCATGTTTGTAAATCCGTAAATTTTAATAATAAAAGCAAATAAGAAAAATGCATACTCAGGGAAAATCATAAAATCAACAGACGACGGTGGCATAAAGAACAATAATTCTTCTGGGTTTATACGATAGTAATACAAAAACAGATAATTATGCAATACTACAGTAACACTTTAAATGAAAACAAATGGCTGTCGTTGCCATTCCAGACGCACACATACCAAGATACATAAAATTTACATTTTATTGTTAAAATTTACTTTTAAAGACAAAAGCAAAACCAGATCATTTTCATGTTAAAATAATTATGTAGTCGTACCTAAGTATAAATCACCTACTGATCACAATAATAATTATTGTACTTCATTAATTACAGTCGACTGACCACTTTCGGCAAATCGGAAGTGAAAAGTTATTTAAAACAATAAATATTTTAAAATTTAACAAACTCAATGTTTATGAATAGCTAACAAACTTTTGGCATGAATTCGAAAGTTACAAATCAGTGTAACTTTTCCATCAACATTATTTGTATTTACGGTTTTGAAATAGACCCTTAAATTATTTTAATTTTAATAGTTTACAGTTTTATTTCATTTAATTCGATTCTATCGGTTTAAATAATAATAGTTAATGTAAATTTTCTATTAATTCATATTTCTGACTGAATTTGTATATTATAGGAATTGATTATATATTTATGGGTATTTCTCGTACTTCTACAGTGCGGACTAAAGCCTACTTCGCGAACACTTTTGCATTATGAAAAAAATTACTTTACCGCACTCGTGCAAAAAGTAAAATTACTTCTTGTTTGTGATTTAATGTCTGAACTTCACGTACCACCAAGTTGTAATTTTGCATGTACCTTGGAACCCAAATATTTTATCATCGAGTTCTCACAACTCCATTATTTTTTATCGAACGATTTTGTATTTTATGATTTCATATTTTCTGGAAAAATTCCTGGATCGTAACGGAACATTTTTCGTATCAAAAATAAAGTAATTTTACCACAATGTTATACATAGTATCTGTACATACAGTAGATATTTTTACTTTCCCATACTACTGCAGAGTTGAAATTTTCCATGGACAGTTTCGGTCTTCAGTTGAATAAATAAAGTCAAAATTTTTTTTAAAAAATGCCCCATACATTGCCATGATATTTTTTTGAAAATAAAGTTCAAAAGTTTATCGTTTTAATAGAAAGGTTGATTATTTTATTTGAACTGAATGTACTAGCAGTGTTGTGAGAATGAATTATTTTGAAAACCCACTCAATTCGTTTATTTGAAAATATTGTTGATGACCACAAGAAAACGTGGTAATAAAAATCTGATGTGGCCAGCACATGACTTCCCTATAAGGAATCATTCCTTCATCGTTCATCTAAAGATTCGCAGAAATATTATTTAAATTTTATTTTATTATTTAATTAAATTATTAAAAAAAAGTGCTACTTCCGGTTTAGGGATTTGCTCCAAAATCAAATGGTGCTTTCGTATACCGATTAAAGTGTTAAATATGAAATTTGGTTACTATATAACAATTCGTTCCTGAGATATTGAAGAAAAACTATTTCGTCCTTCAAGTAAAGTGCCATTTCCGGTTTAGGGATTTCCTCCAAAATCAAATGGTTCTTTCGTATATTGATTAAAGTGTTAAATATGAAATTTGGTTACTATATAACAATTTGTTCCTGAGATATTGAAGAAAAACCATTTCGTCCTTCAAGTAAAGTGCTACTTCCGGTTTAGGGATTTCCTCCAAAATCACATGGTGCTTTAGTATACTGATTAAAGTGTTAAATATGAAATTTGGTTACTAGATAACAATTCGTACCTGAGATATTTAAGAAAAACCATTTCGTCCTTCAAGTGAAGTGCTACTTCCGGTTTAAGGATTTCCTCCAAAATCAAATGGTGCCTTTGTATACCGATTAAAGTGTTAAATATGAAATTTGGTTACTATGTAACAATTTGTTCCTGAGATATTGAAGAAAAACCATTTCGTCCTTCAAGTAAAGTGCTACTTCCGGTATAGGGATTTCTTCCAAAATCACATGGTGCTTTAGTATGCTGATTAAAGTGTTAAATATGAAATTTGGTTATTAGATAACAATTCGTTCCTGAGATATTTGAGAAAAACCATTTCGTCCTTCAAGTGAAGTACTACTTCCTGTTTAAGGATTTCCTCCAAAATCAAATGGTGCCTTTGTATACCGATTAAAGTGTTAAATATGAAATTTTGTTACTATATAACAATTCGTTCCAGAGATACAGAACTTACAGACATTTTGCGTTACATACATCCATACAGACATACATACATACATACAGACATCATTGCGAAAGTAGTCAAAACGGATTCAGAAATGCTCAAAACGGATATTTCCGTTAAAATATCGACATCGAATTTTTTCATGATTACAGTACTTCCTTATAGGGAAGTAAAAAGTGTATGATCATCTCAGTTCGATTCCAAGAAATTACAATTTACTATGGTACTACTTATTTTGGGTTAGCAATTTTGAAGGTGCCAGAAAAGGCGTATGAAAGAAAGCGTATTTGGTCCTTCATGGCCAGGACTTCGATGATTGTGGACGGAGAGATAAACGCGTAGTAATAGAAAAATGATTAAAATTAAGTTAATTAATAAGGAAAAAGAAAAATAGAGATGAAAATTGAAAAATGTAGATATATCAAGTATGTGGAAGTACTCGTATTTGTAAATTTTCAAGTTGGAGCGCACACGAGAAATTTGGAGGTTGGAGCACCATCGCTGTATCATCACCAATAGGCTTTCCATTCCTTGCGGAATACAGCCGCATCGTTTGATGATTTCAAATCCTCTTTATGGGGTGGATTTGTCCCCATATTTACTCCTCACTTTTCTCCCATAATTTTTCATATGCTTTTGCTTCTTCTACCACCTTCCTCCATAGGAGTCTATTCTGTACTCTCTCCCTCCAGTCATGTACTAACATGGTTCCGAGGTCGTTCATCACTTCGTTCTTCTCCATTTCATTATCCTTGAAATCAATCTGGTTTCATGGGCTATCTGTACATGTCATTGCATTGGTGTGCTTTAGTATGTCTTCCCCGTGTAATTCATTCTGTATCTATTTGTTGGTTTTCCTTCTGTATTGTTTTTCATAATTAAAATATCTAGCTTGCAACTTTAAAATTTACGTAATTCAATCAATCTGTATAATAATAGAAAATGTCTTAATTTCTAAAATTAGGAAGTTTGGAAAAAATCGGTACGGTATGGGAATCGAAACCAGATTTACGAATTACTGTTCGAGCACTTTACAATTAGACCAGGAGACGTACTTATAAGAACCGGGAAAAGTTATGTATCTATTAGTTAAATTCGATTTGCAACTCTATTTTCAAAAATTCATAACTCAAAAACCAACGAACATTGGCAAAATTCCAAGGACCGTCATGATTTTATTGGCTTTTAGAGTCACCAAAAAAATTGATAACTTGATTGCCGATATGTTGTGTTGCTTCGCATTGTAAGACAAAAATTTATGAATGTGCAAACTTTTAGAGATGGAAATGAATTATCTAAGTTGTTCTTGCCACATTTTAATTGAGTGTTTAACTCTTTCACTCCCAGTATTGCTTTACATAAAATTCAATAATTTAGTAAGCGCAACCAAGTTAATTAATTAAGCAACAAAAATTGACAAACATTTTCACTTTTGTGAAAATGTGAAATGTGCACAAAAAGATTAAAGAAACAGAGGGACTGGGCATGGGAATGGGTAAGAGTATCTCCGGAATGTTATTAGATAAGCACGGTAAACTAATAATAGAATTGAGCGATAACATAAATACCTGGGAAAATTACGTACACGAACAATTTCAAGAAACAATTTCAATAAAACGGGACCTAAAATCACTAAAGAAGAAATACACCAATCAATAAAACAAATGAAAAACTTAAAAACTGTGAGCACAGATGAAATACCTTAATAAAAAAGGATAAGGTTGATTTATTGGCAGTTCAAGAGACGAAGCAAAAAAATAAAGAAATTATTGATATAGATGGTTATACCTTTTTCAAGAGTGGGGGAAAAGACAGAAGATTGGGAACAGAATTTATGGTGAGCCAGAGAACGAGACCAATGGTGTTAGGATTCACGCGATATCGGATAGAATGTGTTGGATAAGACTGAAGGGCACGTATAGAAAAATAAGTGTAATAAACGTACATGCACCTACAGAAGAAAAAGATACGGAGGTAAAAGAAAAGTTTTATGAAGAAGTACAAAGATTATATGACAGTATCCCAGGATATGATTTGAAAATAGTGGTGGGAGATTGGAATGCAAAAATAGGACAAGAAATAGTGTACCAACCAACAATAGGAAAATACAGTTTGCAAAAAGAAACTAACGATAATGGAAGAATTTTGATAGATTTCGCAATAGAGAAAAATATGAAAATCAAGAGCACCCATTTCCAACATAAAGATATATATAAGGGTACGTGGATAAGTCCAGATGGAAAAACTATAAACCAAATAGACCATATTTTGGTGGAGGAATGCAAAGAGAACTGTATTAAAAACATAAGAACTTATAGAGGTGCAGATGCAGACTCTGACCATTTTATGGTGGGAATAAAGATACAGCAAAAGTATCCAAGTACTGCGACGGTAAAGAGAAACGATAAGAATAGAGTCAAGAGAATTCAGATTACCAATGAAGTCGACAGAATAAAGTATTGCGTTGAAATGGAAGAAGAACTATGCAAGATTAATATTCATAAAACTATAGAAGATACAGCGACAAAAGTAGAAGAGTGTATAAAAAAAGTAGTAGGAAAGCAACGTACGGTACAACAAAGAAAAGATCAAGAATGGTTCAATTCAGAGTGTAGAGAAGAGGTAAAGAAAAGAGAAGAGGCTAGAATGAAGATGTTGAGAAGCAAAACAGCCGAAGACAAACAAAGACATGAGCAACAACGTAAAAGATGTCAAGAAATATGCAGAGAAAAGAAAAGGAAACACAATATAAGAAAACTGGAAGAAATTGAAGAGAAATATGCGAATAAAGAGATAATAAATTTTTATCAAGGAATAAAAAGAACAAAACAAGGATACCAAGCAAAAACTATGTTTTGTAAAGATAAAGATGGAAACCTAATAGGAACGAAAGAGAGAGTAACCGAAATATGGGCTGAATATTTCCAACAACTACTGCATAGACAACAAAATGAAGTTACAACTGAACTGCAAGAAGAGACTGATGAAGAGGTAGAAAATAACAATGACGAAGTACCAGAAAAAGAAGAAATCCACTTGATAATAAAGAATATGAAAAACAACAGAAGTGCAGGCAAAGATGGAATACAGGTTGAAATGCTCAAGTATGGTGGTGAAAAGCTACTTAATGTTATAGTACACCTAATACAAGAAATATGGAACAACGTAAAAATGCCAAAATCGTGGAGCCAGGCACTAATTTGTCCACTATTCAAAAAAGGAGAAAAAACATCATGTGACAATTATAGGGGGATCGCACTGTCGAATGTCATGTATAAGATCTTGGCAGGATGCATCAAGAATATACTAAGGAAGCAATCAGAGACAATCATGGGGGAGTACCAGAGTGACTTCAGAAAAGATAGATCAGTGACGAACCAAATATTTACGTTGAGAGAGATACAGATGACAAGTCATGAATTCAAACTGAAGACGCAGCTACTATTTTTGGATTTCAAACAAGCATATGACAGTATAAAGAGAGAAGAGCTATATCAAGCTATGAACAGACTCAGAACATCAGAAAAATTGATAAGGTTGGTAAAATTGACATTGAATAAAACGGAAAATAGAGTGAGAATAAACGGAATGTTGTCAGAAAGTTTTGAGGTGCGTACTGGTCTGAGGCAGGGAGACCCACTGTCGACACTTTTGTTTAACTAGGCCTTAGAGACAACTATACGCAAAGCTAAGATAAATAGAGAGGGTACAATTTACAGCTGACTACACCAATGCTTAGCCTTTGCCAATGACTTGGTGATACTTGCGAGAACAAAGAAAGAAAGTCGGGATGTTACCAAGAGATTGTTGAAGGCAGCACTAAAGATGGGGTTGATGGTCAACTAGGTGAAAACGAAATATATATGGTGTGGGAGGACGGAAACATGATGGAAGATAACTTTATGAGTCTGCAGTTGACGGAAGATATACTGTTGAGATTTGAGGAGGTTGAAGAATTTAAGTATCTGGAACAATGATAACAAAAAGTCCAGGAAGTAATAATGAAATAAAATCCAGAATAGCGGCGGGTACCAGAAGCGCATTTGCGTTGAAATCGGTGTTGTCCAGCAAGAATTTGTCAAGAACAGTGAAAAAAAGAGTGTATAGAACAATAATAAGACCAACTGTAACATACGGATGTGAAGTATGGATATTGAGAAAGAGAGAACAGGAAATGCTTAAGATTTGGGAAAGAAAAATATTAAGAAAGATTTTTGGAGGGAAGTTGCTGGAGGAAGGATGGGAAAGAAGAAAAAACCAAGAAATTTATGAGTTATATGGACAAGCAAACATTATTGAAGTGATAAAGGCGCAGAGACTTAAATGGTTGGAACATATAGAGAGAATGGATGTCAAAAGAACGCCTTACAAGGTGTGGAAAGCCGAGGTTAGGGATTTAGACGAAGGGGAAGACCAATGAGCCAATGGAAGGGTGAGGTGAAAGAAGATTTGAAACAGATGAAAATGGAAGAATGGGAAGAGTTGACAAAAAATAGGAAGCAATGGGCTAGAATAGCCAACCAAGCCATGAGCCTACTAGGCTCGTAGTGCTGTTAATATAATATATACGAGTATATAACCACATAAAATATTACAATAATAATAATAACATTTATTAACGACTAATATCTTGTAATTACATTAAAAACAGGAGAGAAAATTAAATACATAATTCATAAATTCGTGGCATCATAATTACATTCCAGATCTCAGTCTGTTTTTGAAACTAATCAAAGAATCACAGAAAATATCGCAGTCTACAATCCTATTTGTCGCCACAACTACCCTATTCAAAGATGACCTCTGACCATAGTTTGTGCGATAATATGCAACATTCAATAAATCATGCGACCTCAACAAGTGAGTGTGAGTGTTCAATGAGAAGCAATCAAGTATCTGCGGACATTTAATCAAATTATTCAAGACTTTAAATGCAAACATAGCACTGAAATAATCTCTTCGCTTTTCCAATTCAGGGAGTGAAAAATAATTATTTAGGAAAGAGTAATTATCTTAATCGTAATCCATACCAGCCTTAGAACACAGGTACTTGATAAACTTCCTCTGTACTTTTTCAATTCGCTTAATATGACAGTCATACGAGGGTGACCATATAATAGAACAGTATTCTAGAGTTGGCCTTATCAGACTTACAAATAATAAGTTAATACTTCTTCGATTAGAGAACTGCTCAGTAGATCGCTTAACAAATCCAAGTAATCTGCTTGATCTCGACACAATGTTAGCAATATGAGCAACGTACGACAATTTGGCATCGAGAATGATACCGAGATCCTTCATAAGGGTTACACTATCAATTAGGATACCGTCAATATTTGGTAGATCTTTTTAAGACTATTTATGACTCCGGAAATATCCCGGAAGACTGGTTGAAATCTATTCTCAAATCGATCAAACGATCAAATCGATGAATCGAAAAATTCGTACCAATTCCGAAGAACAAAAATGCTAAGAATTAGAATCATTAGCATTATGAGTCACATCCTGAAAATTTTGAAGGGAGATGTAATTTTGTAGAGATGTAGGGATGTAAATGGTGACGTGTTTGCATACTTCGTGGACTTCGAGAAGGCCTTTGTTAGAGTGAAACATAGTAAACAGGCATTTGCTATTTTGAAATCCCTAGGAAAATTTTAACTTTACTCTAAAATTTAGGTCAACATCAGCCCGATGTTTTTCAAACATAGCTAGTCCACTACTAGACTTTAGTCTTCTCCTCCAACAATGGGAAGGATGAGGCCATACCCTTACCATGCTGACCAAGTCTAGATTGGCATGGAAGCAGCAATCAACGACGTTCTTTTAAATTGGTCACTGCGCAGTCACTAATCCAAATTTATGACATTTTTATGTTGAATAAATTACAGAAAATGTCATATAAACTTAATATTATGGATTTTGAAAATTAAAAAAAGGCATATAAAATTTTGTATGCAGCTCGTGTAAAAATGCATTGTTCTCGCATTTTTATGCTTTTCTGACAGTTTCGTTTTAACTTAATGCGTTGATTAGTTTTTATAGTTGGCCTCGCTGTAAACTCTTTTACCAATATCTGGAATGAATCTTATTGCGTTCTTTATATCAGCGATCTTCTTTTTGTTAATTGGAAGCTTTTTTGAATAAGTTTTCATGGTGGTGAGAAGTAAATTTTGTGTTGAGTATTTCGTAATCTAAATGTTTCTGTGTCTAGACAGTTTATAAATTTCATGCAAACTTCTGCTTGAGCGGTAGAAATGTTTACGTGGTGGTACGTTGAGATAGAAAACGACTTTTCATCACGTCTTGGCAAATTTTTCCCATGGGATTTATTGTTCAGGCAAGTGTTCTTGTGAATTTCAGGTCACCAACTTTTATAATAATTATAAACTATGACTTTAGAAACTTCAACAATAGAGAATTTGTTAAAATTTTTGGACTCTTTGGAGATTAACAGAGACTAATTTAGTTTTTAATATGAGAACAATAGGTTATCTCATATTATGTAGACAATCAGGCGGTTTCTTAAACGCATCCTGCAGAGAGGCAATATCGACGACATGCGTTCAAAATCTCCTAACTCGAATTTTACCGAAAATGAGATATCACCATAAGATAGTTTTATACTTAAAACACATGTTGGAAAAACGTCTCAACTGTTAAAATTTCAAAACATTTAATATAACCAAATTCATTTTTTCACAAAAATGCTAAATCTACATAATATATTTTTCTACTTTAAAATGTCCTTTCTATAAACAATAGTCAAGATTGTAAATGCTTTTGCCGAATTTAAGATGGGCAGATCCAAACTGCTACGAGATCACGAAAAAGTTTAAAACCGAACTGCGGCGCCACTCATCTGTAATTCTATTTGAAAGTATAATACATGAAAAAAGCTCAGTAGGTAAAAAGTTAAAGAGATGGCAATTATTTAGTACAAGCTCGAATGCTGAATATTTTTGACACATTTAAAACAATATCTGACCGATTTGAGATTTATATTAAGAAAACACCACCTTGCGGGAGAATTTTAAATCACTAAGTGACGTATGAAATGGATATTAAATGAAATTAAAAAGTAAACTAATAATTAACAAAACATATTATAATAAATTTAACAACGCACTGAAACTTTTGCAAACTTTCGCCATAGAATTACGTTAAATTTCGAGATAACCATATTATGTTCAAACACAGCCATACTGTTATTGCTGATGGCGTCACCACAAGTAATGTAAATCGCGAATAAATTGATCACAAGTTACCACAAGAGCAAAAATGGCTTAAATCTTAGTACTCCTATATAAATTTGTTTTTAGATCTGTTTTAAATTTATAAACTAAATTATTGGTAAAATAACTTGTTTTTCATTCAATTGGTCATTGATTTAATTATTGTTGTAGTGATATATTTTTCGTGCCACCATCGCGTTATTTATTTCGAAAGATTATATTACCCAAATTACTTTTAATTTAATCCCTTCTTATTCTTGCAATTGACCGCATCACCGGAAATGTGATATTTTCTAAGTAGACACCTCAACTGACCACACCGCACTTCGTACCATTATAGTAACAGTTAATTTATCTGCCGCAGTTCACCAAAACCCGCGCCAAAACCCCATCAGAGCTGTACCTACGGACTGAAGATGAGGAAGATTGGAATTTGAAAAACCGTAAATTTAAAGTAAATATCTCATTGTCGTGTCGACAATTAGTACTATTAAATATCAATCGTCTTCTAAACAAATCATAAATACGAGTATAATCTCAAAATAAAGCGACTGTATTTTCTTATTGAATGATCGAGAAATGTTCCAATTTTATCAAAAATTTTAAAAAGTAATCCGCAGAAAAACATAACATCAGTAGACTTTATTACATGTTTGGTCGGTCTATAGATGATATTGATGAAAGTCGTCTGTCCGTTAACGTTTAAGATTCAAATTATTAATTATTATGAAGACATTTTTAGTACATACCTACTTCCTACCTATATTTTTTTATTGAATAAAACAAAATTAATTACATCAAGATTCTAGATGAGGATGTTCCATTGGTCACCCTGTTTTTTACATTAACTTGCAAGTTATTATGTCCTTAGTTACAAACTTCTCTCTTAATTAAATAAGATAGGCGGTAGAACCGGATGGACAAGCATCATTAGCTCATTTTAAATTTTAGGTATTTTATTTATTAATATTATATCAATCATATTTGACATTTCAATATTAAAAGCACTGCACCAACAAATCGATTTAAGAATATAATGTGCAAGCACACGAATATCATAATGTAATCAAGTACGTGAGCTGTGAGCACTTTTCCGTATACTTGATGAAGCTCATGAAAATTATTACAGAATTTTATTACCTAAGGGAAACGAATACCTACAAGTTTAAAAATTACGAATACTTTAGAAAACTGAAATGCACGGATAATTTAATCATGGTATATCCTGAATGAATAAATAAATTGTAAATGTTACATAATGAAGCGTATTATTATACCGTTGTATTATATGTTGGTCGAATATGACTGAATGTTGATAAAATAGATGAGTAATTCATTGTATCGATGGTAGTTAATCATTTTGATAATGCAGTTATTGTGCATTAAAAATGGTTAATTTGGTTTTTGGAATAACATCAATATTAATTTAATATAGTAACGGGATTAATACATTCACATAGTTATAAGTTACTTTCTTAAAATGCACTGTATAAAATCTCCAAGTTATTAATAACTATTATAATATTTTCTTTTCATACAAAATTTATCCGTATGTATTATAAAAAAAATAATAAATTATTGGATAAAAACAAAAGCTTAAAATAAATATACGGAAAATTATTTTTTAATATAAGCTCCGTGGGTATCTCGCTGCTGTTAAATATCTCATTACAACCGCATTCACCTTACTCTTGTATTTCTTTTGACATACCCATACCATACAGCCATAAACAAAGTTGGCCTTAACGTACTCGTACTTTAATATATCACCATCTTTCCACACTACTTCACTACTTTATTTCATTACTTCACCTATCTGTCAATTTAACCATTCCATCCCTCCACTTTTACAAAACATTCTATCCAGATAGCCCAGGTTTCCATTTATACTCAACTGATGGTTGTTTCCTGATCCGTAAGTCCACTCAAAAACTCCATCACTTTAATTTTGGAAACATTTATATGAAGATCCATTCTATCTGTCGCCACATTTTCATTCTCTGTAATTAATCTGCACATAGAAGAGCCCTCATATTCACATTCTTCATTTTATTTTCACCTTATCCCTCAGAAAACAGGATATAGTGTGATGTGCCAAATGTTATCATGGCTACGCTACAAAATTATTAAAATTCTTTTCACACTTTGAATAATTATTTCAAGTTATGCTTTTAGTTTGTTCCTCTGGGTATTTTCAATTTCAAAACTAAAGACGTTTAAATATTGGCGGTTCAACGTTAGTAAGTCACTTTTCTAGCAATCATTGCATTATAATTTTTCGTTTTGTGTTTTAAAAACTACAAGTTAATGACGTTTCCTGATTTGTTACATGTTTAAACTGTTATAAATTACAGGTAGATGATTCTTTTGTAACGGCATTGTATACTTAATTCTTCCAATGGAATTTTTGAAAGTTTTTTCGTATCGATTTTAATTTCTCTGCTAGAAAATTCGTAACTGTATTTTATCAGTACAAATGTACTTATGATCCTTTCCATACATTAAAGCAGCCAATCTGTTCGTATCGACCCGCTTGGAACATTTATATCTGAGAAATTTTTTACTTAAATTGTCTGTTTTCGGTGGTGAATAACGGATAAGTTTGTTTCCAAATGCTATGTGGTTTTATGTTCAACCATCTGTTTGATTTTGAAAAGAACGCTGTTTTGGGATTTATTAAATAAATTTTGAAAGAGATGGGTCACGACGTTCAAACGAACAATACGACTTACAAGAAATAAATTTTCCATTTCTTAAGAAAATCTTGCAATTTTCAAGTTGAATTTCAATATTTTAATATCACGTGACTGATGTCCGTATTCACAAACGTTCGTAACTGAATTTAACGGTGCGTTAAACGTTACGGACGGTTAAATTATGTTTGGTATTCACAAACGATCGTAATGTAAAATCGCCTGTAAAATCAACCCTAATGATTACGGTTGATTTTCGGGTCGTAATACACATTACCGTCCGTTAAAATAAGTTTTGTAAGGTTAAAGCACGTGAAAGTATCCACTTGTAAAAGTTTAATTTGTGTAGTAATAAACGAAAAGTCAAACTATCTACCATCAATTGAAATGGATCATTTCAATTTCGTTGGTTCAATAAAAATACTGTTCGTGAATTAATTGTTATAATTGGTCCACAACTAGAAAAGCAAACAGAAAGGAATAAAGCAATTTCTGTTACAAACCAAGTCCTAATTGCATTAAGGTTTTATGCATCCGGAACATTTCAACAAATTTTGGGTGACCATATTAATGTTAGTCAGCCAACGGTAAGCAGAATTGTGAATTTGCGACCACAATATATATTTATGCCACAAACACAAGAAGATGTGCGGAAGATTCAACATGGATTTTATAAAATTATGCAATTTTATAAACTGCTATTTTACACAATGTAGCTATAGATTTAAAGGACGAGACCCCAAACGAAGACCCTAAAATACCAATTCCTCCGGAAGCTTTCGAAAAAGTTCCCATCAATAATGATAACACAAATAATAGTGTAAGACAAAATTTAATAAATAATGTATTTAATTATAATGATTAATTATATTTAATTATATAATTATATTTAATTATGGTGATTAGCAGAAGTCCAACAAAACAAGTAATACTAAAAGTATATAACAAAAGAATAGAACAGGTGGATAAGTACAAGTACTTGGGATGTTGGTTGACAAACAAAATGGACCCGGATACAGAAATACGTGCAAGGATCGAACAAGCAAGATCAATTTTCATAAAAATGAGAGGTTTATTGTGCAATACGGGACTCAGATTGGACGTGAGATATAACTTTGTAAGGTGCTACGTGCACTCAGTCCTTCTTTATGGAATGGAGGCGTGGACGCTAAAGGTTAGCTCTATGAACCGATTGGAGGCATTTGAGATGTGGGTCTTCCGGAGAATGTTGAGGATATCGTGGACGGAGCACATGACAAACGGCGAGGTGCTGTAAAGAATGGGAAGAGAAAGAGAATTACTGACCACAATCAAAATGAGAAAAACCGCATACCTGGGACATCTAATGCGTCATGATAGATATTCCCTACTCAAATTAATAATGGAGGGAAAGATAGAAGGAAAAAGAGGACCGGGTCGAAGACAATGTTCCTGGCTCAAGAACATCAGAGATTGGTCAGGACTTAACTCACACGCACTGTTGAGAACAGCTCAGAATAGGGAAGAATTTGCCGTTATTGTTGCCAACCTTCATTAGGAGACGGTACCTTAAGAAGAAGAATTATAATGAGTTGTCCACGATTGTGGACACGAAACAATAAAGCAATTTCCCTGTCGGTGAAATTCTTTTCCTTTTCACGTTTAGTCGTCATAGTAAAGGCAAACAATATTTATAAGCACTTGGTGTAAAATATAACCACACAACTACAAAACCACAATGACAGCTAAAGGTAATTGAACCACGATAAAACTAAGAATAATACCAACTTAGTTCAATAAATCCCTACATAAAGGTATTACGGACGATTACAAAACGAACTGTTAAATTTCTACCGTAATGTTTATGAATAGTATATTTTATTTTACGGCCGTAAAAATTAAACGACCGATTTCATAATCCTCCGTTATAAAATTCTTTGTGAATACGGGCATGAGTATTTTATAAACCTTTTGGTATCACTTTTTACATCTTGCGGTAAAGACAAAGAGCATTGCAAGTTGAAAATGTAATCAATTATGTATCGTCCTCGTATTTGGTGATGAGATTGAATCATTAAAACCGCAATTTGGAAAGCAATATTTAATCTTCTTCTTCTTATGTTAGGTCTGGGACCTGTATTTCCAATTTTTTTTCAAACTAGTTCTATGAGGATTGGCTTTTACATTTTAGGTAGGTTGCTAGGCTGGCCTTCGATGTGCCTATACCCTGTTTTTTATTGTTATGATGTTAACGTGCCCTTCGAAGCACGGAAAGCGGTCAAGAAATTTTTACGCTCAAACCCGAAGTCTAACTAACATTTAATAATAAATAGAACTTAAAACTATAATATCTACCTACTACAAATTAATGTAAACTTATGTACATTAAATTATTGTGTGCTTGGGTTTTTCAAGCCTTTTGCAGGAAGAACAATATTTCTTATGACCACTCAGAACTTCATAAAATAACTCCGTGTACTTATATCTTGCCACAAATTTGTTATTTTCCTTCGAAGAAGATTCCAATTTTTATTATTTAGGTGTTTGCCCGTTTTACAAACTTTTAAATAATGATAAAAACAAGAAAACATTTATGCTTATCAAGATATACATTGGATGATCGCCTTCGCTAAACTAACATCATGAGATCATTCAAATAAAAAATATATACTTATTTTTCCATGGACTGGTTTTGCTCTTTACATAAGTACTACAAATATGAGAGGCAACTATTGTTACTTATAGACTTATAGTCCATCTGGTTTTGGATTGCAGTAGAAGTCGCCTTGAACGGCAAGTCAAATTTACACTGGGAAACGTCATATAATTAAAGTGTATGAGTGACAAAAACCAAATGTCACTTATTTGATACTTGAAATAATCAAATAGCAATTTATCTTGTACAAATTATTTAAATTTGCCAGAGACTTTTAGAAAAAAATATTCGTGAGTCATCAATCGCAAATAAAATTTTGGCAGTGTAAACCTGTAAAAATTTTAACCAATCACGTTCCGAGTTCACAATTTTAGTACAATCTAGTTCTGCATTCTTAAAACGGATGGACTATAGTTTAGAATTTTTTGACTCGTCAGATCTGATGATGCTACTTGTCGAAGTCGGTCATCTAATTGATACATTTTTACAAGCAGCAACATTATTTTTGTTTTTTGATTATATAATTCCAATTTTTCTTCAACAAATTAGTTTGTCGGTTTAAAGGTAAAACTCACTAAGTACATTTTTGAAACAATTAGGTTTTTATGTCAAATTGTCATACTTTATAATGGAAAACATTTTTAAGTGCGTTTGAAAAGTATTTTCCTAGTTATTCATTGTGAAAAGTTACTAAGTAATGGTAATTTCCGTACAAAGTATTTAATTCAACGAAAATCTAAACATTTCCTTCAATGACAATAAGAAATATAATACAGTACGTATTTAAAAATGTAGTAAAATGAAGGTTTCCCGATCAAATCAGCTGAATCCGCTGTAAAACTGATTTTTAAGATGCGATTTATAAAGTTTATTGCACTTCCTTGAACAATTTTCACCGGTTTTACATTTCTATTGGAAAATTTCCCATTTGCTTAGTTTATAGCCAATAACTCTGGAATTTTTTATGTTATGATGATGTCATTTCCAGGTTAGAATATGTTTGGTTTAAAATACTTATTAGCGAAAATTCTATTTTTATTATTTTGCCTATAAGGTGGAACCATACTTTTTTGATCTCATCTTCACTTGTTTCATGTTAAATGTTAAGTGTTCATGTGTATAACAGATATTGAATTTAAAAATATGTATCAAACCCCTTTTTTGCCTCTTTGTGTGAGAAAATAAAACAAACTTCTCCGATCTTTTATTATTTTACTTATTGTCGCCTGGCGTCCAGCAACTCCAGAAGTGTTTTCCTTTAGTTGCAATACAGCGACATGAGTGGAAGTCCTTGCCGTCGACGCTGATAAAAATAAATCATTCTTGGTACCAAGAAGATATGGAGCAAGTGTAATATTGAGGAAGTTTTCGCTACAAATAACAGGTCTTCATCGAGCCAACCGCTAGATTCTGATCAATAATAATTATAATAAATAATTTTCCGTTAATTTTTGCAGTGGATTAATTTTTGCATTTTTGAAATATGCAGTGGAACTTTGGTATAACGAATTTTGATGTTAAGATTTTCTTTTTATTAGAGGGATTAGATGTTGGAATAGGTATTGGTAAGTGTTGTTTTGGTTTTGAGGCAGTGAATTTTCTTTCACGAATTTCTCTGTAGAACATACACCCTTATAGTTTCTGGGCATTCTTCTTCGCATAGCACGCATTTGAGTTTTGTTTCTTTGTTTTTTTTCACAGTCCTTGGTGGGATGATTATGAGCACACTTTACACATTACATATGGGCTGGCGGTTGTAGTAAGTTTTCATATGACCATATCGCTGACATATTAAACATTGCACTATATCACGCTTCTGATGTGGTAATTTAATTTTGACAACCGTATTCAGTAATTCAGACGGTCCTCAAATTAAGCGGTTGAGTGCGTTGCTGCTAATGCTGAATACCTGGTTCGACTCCGGGTTCATTCAAATTTTATTTATTTATTTACTATTAACGGATAAACCACTTTAAATAATCGCTCTCAGAGCCTAAATACAAAAAAAGTATTAAAAATTTTTTAACAAAACAATCAAATTACTCCAATTTTTGTTGTAAATGCATATTATATTTAACCAATGGTGCTAATATTCCACATCAGATTGTCTTTGAATACTCGATGTGAGCTATGAAATATGTTAAAACTGTCGAACTTGTTTAACCTATTTACATGGCGGCACATTCGGGTTAATGGACTGTTTAGACCGTAGCTTGTCCTGTGATGAGCAATTTGAAATATTTCATTCAATCTAGTATTGTGACTTGCAATACGGAACTTCAATCGATCACGTAGGACATCACAGCAAATCGTACCGTTCAGTAGGCGGTGGACAAAACACACATCTGCAACCACTCTTCTGTGTTCTAATGATTTGATCCTGCAGTGACTGAGATTGTCCTCATAGGAGAAGTCATCACGTATCAAACCACGTTTGAAATGCTAGTATCTTAGGAACTTACGTTCCACCCTGTTCAATCTTGAGATGTGAATATCGTAGTGCGGAGACCCTACGCAGGACCCATACTCCAGTTGCGATCTAACAAGAGAGACATAAAGGAGTTTAATTGTGTTGGCCGAGAAAAACCTGCTATGACGACGAATAAACCCTAACGAACGAAGAGCACTGTTGCAAATTTTTGCTATATGACTTTTAAGTGTCAAACTGGAGTCAAGACGAATTCCCAAGTCATCGATTTCAGTTATACGATTAAGTTCAACATTGTTTATATTGTACCTAAACATGTCGCAGTCATGCTTCTGGTAGGTAATAGCCGAGCATTTGCTGAAATTAAACCACAAATTGTTGTCGGCACACCACTGGTGTAAATTGTCCAGTTCAGATTTTAATAGCCTACAGTCTTCTTTGGATCCAATAGTTCTGAAGATTTTCAAGTCATCAGCAAATAGTAAATACGAGCTATTCTTTATGTATCTACCAATGTCGTTGATGAATAGCAAAAACAAAATTCTGGCCGTCTCCCATCGGAAAGTAATGGAAAACCACCGAGGTGTGGTCTGCCTAGTGCAGCATGTCTGGAAATAAATTGTATACACTTCCCGCGGTTCGGAGCCCGCGTTAAGCAGTAGGTTCCGCATAACGCATGCATATAAGACAGGTCGCCAACGCCTGGAATCAGGTACGGCACTCTAAGAAGAAGAATTCAGTAAGGGTTTAATATCATAAATGGTTTTCCTTTTCGAAGTTTCGAAAAATTTCGTAAACGAAAGTTTCGGTTGGTGCTAGTTCTAAGAGATGCATTGACAAAGACTACATGATTGCTTTTTATAACATATTTGTAATTCGTGTTACGTTACGTCCATTTCCTTCAATTTCTTGGCTAATATCTTTCAACTTGGTGGAAAAGTAAATACCCTATATGAAAATTCGAAAGCTTCGCTTTTTTTAATTGGAAAGTATGATTTTCTACTTTTTGTGGTTTAACTCTTTTAATATTTCCGAGTAGAATTCCTTGTATTTTGTTATATCTTCCGATAATTTTTATCCTATATCTGTCTTTGAGGATGGGCAGCATCGTTTAGGATTTTTCCAAACAGTTGGATATCTTGGACGTGTGGTACGAATATTGGTAGTGGTATTATGATCTTTGCCGAAGTAACATTTTTGCTGGCTATTACCTTTAAAATCAATATTTTGCTGGAATGCAGCTAGCTGACAGGCGGCATTTACAGCTTACTTGACTATTGAGGTAAGTTTGCTGTGACAGGAGCCTGACAGGTACTCATTTACAGGTTGCTGTAAATTTGCTATGACAGCAACCTGGTAAATTCTTAATTGGAATTTTCTTTGGCTGCATTGCTATACATTGATGGCTGGGACAACAAGTTGACAAGTTTTCATTTTTGCAGTAACTATATGTTATTTCAACTTATTTTTAAATGAAATAATTAAAGAATTATGTATATTACTTATACCGGGTGGCTAGCCAAGCATTAAAAGGATAAACATCAAGTATTGGTTATAGTCAGACGTGGAAAAAAATTATTTTCATTCTTATCCGTTACAACAAGAAGCAGAAATCTTAAAAAACTGATTTATCATTTTATTTCCCTATGCTGAGATGCCCGAGTGGCCACTCGGTATAAAAAATTATTGATATAAAATATAATACAACAAAATATAAGTCTAAATTTAATTTATCTTGTGTTAATTTATTATGGTCAAATTCAGAAACATATATCTTATATTGCGATGTCCCTCTTCTATTAATTCTGACAAACGCAATATTTATTTTTATTTATTCCGAAACGAATTAATCACAGTTACTTTTCATTTCTGAATTCAAAGTTGTTAAATTTATTTTCCCGGCTAACTTTTATTGCTTCAGAGCATGACCTCTTCATCCCAGAAGCGAGCTCCTCAATTATTTAATATTCCTTTGCTTATTTTTCCTGTTAGTTTAAATGCTATAATAGCAAAATGACAATGCCTTTACAAAACAAATTAAGTTTTATTATCATAAAAATTGTAATTATTTGTAATTGTGTAATTGTGTAATAAACATTTATTTTAAATTAACAAAATTGTTTCTTTTAGCATATACCCTTTTTATTATACTACCCCACTATTGTTCAAAACTCCCACAAAATCGGCATGCGCCGTCGATACCCGATCAAGCGTGTATTACTTACACACAACGCAAATAGTTGTAAATCTAAATTAATTGTAATATTTAAGAAATGTAAGCTAATTTGAAAACTTTAGATTGAACAGATAAGCAAATCCACCTTATTTCATGATATTGTAGACCTATAGAGATCTTTTAAGATAAGAATGCTATATTAAAACCTGTTAAATAGATTCATTTTGAAGATGACCATGTCAAAATCTTCTTATAAGATACTTTAAATCAGAAATGATGAAATTTGTTACAATTTGTTATCTGTAAAACATAACCTTTACATTTTGAAAACTTTAAATTGAAATATCTGTGTAAATAACTTATTATGTGAAAAACTGTTTACAAGCAAAATTATGTCATATCTAACTGTATGTGTTAACCATAAATTGATCTCCGAAATTTGTAAAAAGGTAAATAAAGGTCAAAATCCAATAAAAGTTGATAAGTGAAATGTGATAAGAAAAACAGTCAAATTCACTACTTCAAATTAAATGGCCCAGAAATCGACTACTGTAATGGAAATCTTCTCAAAAGCAGCATAAAAGTGATCTCCGGAATAATCGAACCAACTCTGAAAATTGCAGAAAATTTCATTAAAATAAAATTTACAAAAGAAATAAATTTGACTTACCAGTTGTTAAAAATTAACTCAAAATGGTAATTTGCGCAAGCAAAGTTAGTTGAATTTTGATATTTGAAGTAGACGGACGTGCAACGAGATCCAATAAATCAAACCTTGGTCGATAAGAAATCCAAGATGGCGAATGTTAGTTGCCGCATCTGAAAATTAAGAATATGATTATTTCAACTCAACTCTCGAATATCTGAGAATAATTTAATTCGAAATTACTTACCAGCAAACAACCTAATTAAATAACACAATTAGAAAGTCAAATTTGGATGATTACTACCACAACAACTAAATTAATAAAAGGAGCAGATCTGAAGCGTCATATCAACGGCCATCAACAACTCAACAGCTGATGTGGAAGTGTCACATAGTGCGCGAGTGATAACGAAGATAGTGTATTATCTACGCAGACTTATTAACAAGTCAGGATTAAAGAATTCAAAGGTATTTGAAAATTATTATTTTTATTAACTTTACGCCTTCAGCATTTTACATAAAGGATGCTGAGAAAAGACCTTAGCAGGTGAATTTTTGGCTACCCTACTTTATAAACATTCATCAACAAAACATTTTTTTATTATTTCATTATCTACGCTTCGCCAAGAGCAACAAATTTTATTAAATAAACATTTAGTCCGTTTTGTACAACGGCAAGACTTAAATTTATTTAAGCATTTGAAGGAAGAAGGAAGAGGATCGTCATTCTACGACATTATTTTGTATTTGATTATTGTAAACATTCTGGTAACAGATAAGCTATCTGTAAAAATTTTGTTAACATTGATTATTTGCGCTATGCGATATTTATTTTGAATATAAAACCATTTCTGAATTAATCAAATCTTTTTATTATCATTAAACTTTTACAGGTCAGTATTCTGAATTTTTAAGATCATTCAAAAACAAAAGTGGATCTTTTTATCTGGTCAAAACAATTAAGCATTTCATTCTAAATCAACCAATATTTTTCCAACACTTAAAAATTTAATTTTCTCAACTCAATAAGCTACATCCCCTAATCTAATTTACAACCTGCAATACTCTGAGAGAGCCTTAGGCTGAGCTATATAAGAGGGTCAAGTTGGTGAACTTTCCAATAAAATTTAACACGCAAAACTTTAGTATTTTACATTTTCAAAATTTTCATTCATTCGAATGTGGCGCCCAAATTAATCGACGTGTATAAGTTTTATATAGGGGAGGTCATAGTAGTATGCTTTCGTAAGTTCCTTTGTCCCGTTTTGGTTGAACGTTTATGTTCTTTCATAAATATTGACTTTTGGCAAATTTCTCCGGTGTATCCAATTCCTATTGCTTCAGTAATTGTACAGGCTCAACTCCTGTATTATTTCTTCCGTATCTGGTAAGTGCAATTTATTATTCACTCGTTTTTTTTTTCATGAACAACCACGTGTTCAGGTTAATTAATTATCCAATATCTTTTAGATCAATCTCGATCCAACACAGCTCAAATTAAATACGTTTTTGAAGAGCGTATCTTTTATACGTCTTCTAACTTTGGAGTGCTACGCGCCTCTTCATTTATTAATAATCAATAACGTTGTCCTGGTTATCCAATAAGATCAAACTTTTTATTACAGGATCCTTTTTAGTATTACGGTGAGTTAACATCCTTGATTATTCGATGCACTTAATTGTTTTTTGTTGCATTAATTGAATTATTGTCTTTCAGGAATTGTTTACCACTCCATCACTAAAGTTTGGTTTCCATCAGCGGTTCTCAAATGGCGGCGTCGGACCGCCATACTCCGTCCTTTTCCGAATTCACTTAATGGTACCGAACTGTTTATTACCTATCTTTATTGTTAACAAACTTTATGATTAAATTTTCTAACTACATAACACATTTTAGTGAATGCAGGCATCATCATTTTGTATTGTAACGTTCTTTACTTTTCAAACTCGTTGAGTATTTTATTTTGTACATTAATTTCATCCCTTTGAGGAATCCCTTCCTTCTTGAAGAACTTATGCTTCCTTTTGTTTTTATTTATCATTATTTATTATTTATTGCCTTAAATTAGCCCTTGAAACACGACAATATGTACATTATGTAGATTAAATCTTGTAATAATTAAAGGTTCATTGTTGTTTTTAAAAACCATGTAAGCGAATTATCCTCGTATTTCAGCTTCAGATTTCATAATTTTATAAAACAGCAGATTTCATAATAAAATTAAGGTTATAGCTTTAAATTTAAAGTGGTAATTGCAATTATTTCAAAGGTATTTTAAAACTTTATATTTTATAACTTTACAGTACAAAACATACGATATTATCTAAAACGCACATAAAAACACAGTTATACTAAAATGCAAAATTTAAAAGGTCGGAAAACTCATACACGAATACTATACCCTGAAGTGGTATCGTCACTTTTTTTCAAACTCACTGTTCGATGTCTCATTACATACTCGGGCATATGATTGTAAAACCTTATGGCCCAGAACTTATAACTGTTTTGCGAAAACGATAGGCGATATAGAGAGGGGTAAGATAGTTTTCGTCCTCTGGTTCCGTATTCGTGACTGCCGGTATCAAACAAATGCCTGCTTCGGTATGCAGTGTATAATATACTGGGCTGGATGGTAAGTGTGTCAAAGTTTTTGAATAGTGGTCAACAGCCGGTCCTCGGATTGCTCATTTTTGTTGCAGGAAAACTCTTGAGATTTTGGATAAGCCCCTCCATAGCTCGTTTTTTTCTTCTTCTTACTTTAGGACTGAGTCATGTATTTCCCAACGTGGCGCTTAGTTCTGTCTATGTTTTTTGTCTACATCCTTTTGATTTAAAATTTTGACTACATCTAACAGTCTTACCATGTGAAAATCCTGAGAGAGGTCGACAAAATACATAAAAGCTGGTTTGTTAAATTCTACAGGCTTCTCTGCTATTTGCTGGAGTACAAATATTGCATCCATAGTGGACCGATTCTGCCGAAACCCTTGTTGCTCTTCACTGATGCCGTATTTAACGTATTTTTTAATAGTTTTTGTATAGAATTTAATGAGTATATCCCCCGGTAATTACCTGGGTTTGTCTTCTCCCCCTTTTTGAATATGAGAATGGTTATGCTATCCTTCCATTGTTTTGGTATTTTCCCCCTTTTTACAATTTCTCCAAATAAGGTATGTATTTCTTTCGTTAGAGTACTTCCGCCATATTTTATCATCTCATTACTGATATTGACCCTGTATCTGCATCCAGAAATCTGCAAACCAACTTGAATAAAATTCAAAACTGGCTCAAAAAGTGGAGAATCAAGGCCAATGAAGACAAATCCGTACATGTGACATTCACACTGAAAAGAAATACTTGTCCACCCGTCAAACTTAACGATTGTCAACTTCCACAAGCTGAAGATGCCAAGTACCTTGGAATGCATCTCGACAGACGATTAACTTGGCGCAAGCATATATTCACAAAGCGTAAACAACTTGGCTTGAAACTCAGACAAATGTACTGGATAATCGGCAGGAAGTCCCAACTTTCCATAGGAAACAAGATATTATTATACAAAGCCATCTTGAAACCGATTTGGACTTATGGTATTCAACTCTGGGGCTCTGCAGCGAATTCCAACCTGGAAATCTTGCAAAGATTCCAAAATAAGGTGCTCCGCGTAATTGTTGATGCACCAAGATACGTGCCTAACAGTGTTATACAGCGAGATATACAACTACATTCCTTCAAAGAAGAGATAGAAATAAACAGTGCCAAATATCGTGCAAGACTCGCAGTTCACCCAAATGCTCTTGCAACTAAGCTATTTACAAATAACTACAGTAATGTGCGTAGATTAAATATATACATTCCAGATGACCTAGTGACAAGATTTCAATCGTAAAATAATTATTTTGTATTTATGTGTATTTATAGAGATTGCTTACTGAAGCAATACTCGGCATGTCAATATTACTATACTGTCAAAACAAAAGCTATACTATCAAAATAGATAGATTGCTTGTATCCAAGGAGTTTAATAAAAAAAAATTACTGACATCAATTCCATGGGATTTTCTGTTTTTCAGTTTTATCATTGCCTGTTCTATTTCTTAGAATATTGTTGGGTTCTTCCTCATTGGTTTCCTCGGTGTCTTGAGTACCTATTGCTCGGCATGTCTTTATAAAGATTTTCAAAATACAATTTCCACTGTTCTGGAGTTATTATTGCTATCTGTATATATTCGTAGATTTCTTGCTGTTTCTTAGCATGTCGGTTGAAAATTTCTCCCCATACTTTCTTTTTAATTCTTGGATTACTGTATTTACTCTATTTCCCGTTATTTTATATTTTTCGTACGATGGTAAGCAGTTTCTATATTTTATATATGCCTGTCACTTCGATGAACCAAGGTTTTGTATTTTTTTGTTGTTAATGTTTATTTTTATTTTTCCCAGAGCCTCTTTAACCTCTGCAATTATATTTGCACTCAACTTAGTCCAGGCTTCCTCTATGTCGTCACTTTCAAGGATTTTGTCAATGTCAATATTCTTATCTTTATTCTTTGTTAATAGAGGTATTTTGTAGCATCGTTGTAGAAGGATTCTATATTTATTTAATTTCTCAATATATTCTGGTTTTTTTCCAAATTCCATCCAGATCCAAATACAAGATTATAGTCGGTTCCCACATTCCCGAGCTCAGCACTCTTACGTCCAAAGTTTGAGAGAAATGTAATCTCCTGTTAGTTATTATAAAATCTATTACCGATTTTTGTCTTCTGGGGTTTTCAAAAGTGTATCTGTGCTGCGGCTTATGAGAGTAGAAGGTATTATTCATTCGCAGTTCGTTATATGAGCAGAGTTGGATCAATTGCTCTCCGTTTTCGTCGACAATGTCTTCGTTAAATCTATTTTTAACTCATTTTTTGCAATGCAAAAACACTTTTGCATTGAATTCGTCCAGTATAATGACTTTATCTTGTTTAGGAATATTGTCCAGTAATTGTTGTAGATCTTGATAGAATATATCTCTATCATCTTGTGGTTTGTTAATCATTCGATTACGTGGACCTTTCGATTTACATATTATTTGCTTTTTCCTGATTTTCGTCAAATCAACCAAAATTTTTAGTATGACTTTCCGAGGCACTGTTGGTTCTATGAGCTTTTAAATTTATACATTCTAGTAGGGTGCTAACCTCGTTTTTTTTTTCCTGTTTCCCCATTGGGTTAAACCACCCAACGGGGGAGTATACTCTGCTATTGGATACAGACCTAAACTTAAAACTAATTAATTAACATGTAATCAATGTAATACAAACGCAAACTTATAACTAGGGAAAAATGGTAACACTTATTTGGTAGAACTATTAAAACTAAAAATTGATAAAACATGGTAATGAGAACAAATAATTACACAAACACATATTAAGGCAAGAGATTGACTGTCCCTGCCCTGTATATGTTTAGTGTTGGTGTTTTTGTAGAGATTTGTAGAGATTCGTCAAGGTGTGAGCCATGGCCAGAACGAGAGAATGAAATATAAGAAAAACAAAACCGGGTTTGAGCATACAATGGCCCTTCAATATTCGATGTTGGTATGAGCTCAAGCTCAGGGTGGAGTATTAAAATCTTTAAGTGTTGAAATTATATGCTTTATGAAGGTGGTGAATGGATTATTTCGACCACCTATAGGAAATAACATAGTTAATTAGTTTTTTTTCAGATTCCTACTTCCCATTGAAATGGATAAAAATGAAAATGGTGATTTTTTCCGCATCTAACGATATCCAACACTTTTCTTGTTATTTCCTCTTTCATTATTGTTAAGAATGCAAGAATAAATAATTGAACAATTTTTAAGAAACATGGATTGCCTGAGAAAAACAATTGTTTAGAAATTATTTTGACAGATTTGATTTGTAATTTGTAGGCTATTGTTTTTACAAGACAGATCATATTTCTTAAAAAAAGTGCTACCTTAAGATCGAAGCAAATAATAAGAAACGAACAAATATACCGTATAGACGTTGATTTATTCTTAAGATAACCTTGCTAAGTGATCAACAAATCATTCGCCTAATTATTAGGTCGATCAATTTTGGAATGTAGAGTTGACGAATTAAAAATTAAACAATAATTTGATTTTGCTAATGGTAATTTATGTTCCTTTTTTTTCTACTAAATCAAACACACATAATTCCGTACCGTTACAATCGGTTTATTGCAAGTTCTATATGTTAAACGGAAGCTTTGACGATAAGGAAATAAATATCATATACCTATCGGTGAAAATTTCAAAAATTTAATAACTGAATAAATACAAAAAACAATCTTATGATTGATTGGCTTCGTTACTTTCAACACGTAGATACTGAGTTGAGTGGAGAAATAAAAAGTATTAAGCACGTTTTGAGTTTTAACAACTCACAATCGACACCCTTATCCGACACCGACAATCAAATATATAATTTCAATTTAACGACTACTGAATGTACCACTATACTTTCACAAAAGTTACTTAAAATTTACAACAATAAAAATAAGTACTAATATTATTTTTCTTATAAAAGCTTAGATCTAGAAGCGATTCCATGAAGTTTATCTCGAAATAAACGCCATTATTTGAAATGGTGCAATTTTTTTAAATTATGTATTGTGTCATACAATTTATCTCGAATATTTGCAATATTTCTCTGTTATCAGAAGCAGCTTAGTAATAAATAGTTTTGTCACTAAGCTTTTGTGAACACAAATGATGAAGCAAACTGCAGTATTTGGTTAGCGTTTGCACATTACTTTAGGTATAAACTCGAAAACTAAAGTTAATAATGAAGCTATATATAGCAGGGTAACTTTTGAAAATGTGGTAAATGTACCAACTTTTCAATGAAACAAGCAGAAATCAACTTATGAACATGAACAAGTAGTAAATTTTAAAATAATTGAATTATTCCAAAACTAAAAATAATTATTGTGAATGAGCTAGATAAAGTAAAATAGCCTTGCACACGGAGTAATCTACATTATTCTAAAACTAGTTTAAAACCACAATAAAATGCTAGATACTGCAAATGCCAAAATAAAGTCAACTTAATTTCAACGAAATTTTACAATTTATTGATTCCATTGAAATTGATGACTTTAGCCAATACAATTATTTATTTAATTATATAGAACTCTGAATAGCATTCCAAATAGTAATTTATGGGATTCAAGTGGCCTACAATAACAGTGCAGAGAAAATTTTCACATACTCGTATCTTCCCAAGTACCTGAATAATTATTATCAAGTAAAATTTCCCATATTGAAATGAAATTAATAATAGGTAATCGTAACATTTTGGCGGAAGCTTGATTTGTTTTAATCAAACCGATAGGTATTTCATTTATATTATTTAAGGTTCACGATGATATTACTTATCTCTATCGCCATATCTGAAATATTTGTAGTCGGTAGATTTCAAAATAGATTTTATGATGTGGAAAAGCGACATCAAAATTGTTATAAAATGAAGATTAAACATGTAATATTATTTAATATACCAATATTAGGTCGGAGATATAATAAATGTAATACCTTCTTATAAAGAAATTGTGTGGATTTCAAAACTGATAAATTTCATTTAACACAGCAAATGTAAAACGTTTTAGAAGGAGAAAGACGTCGTTAAGCGGGTGACTTCCTATATGTTTAATTTATTTATTTTCGTAATTCAGCGTACACAGTAATTGAAAATCAATTCAACCGTGCTGTAATTTTACAATCAAAACTTAAGTCAAGTATGGTCAAATCTTAAAGGAAAATTAAAATATACTTGGATATTACATTGTTTAGCACTGGAACTTTGTCACGAGTTCATAATTGAGTTGTTCAAGTAAACCTGTGGGTAATGTAATTAATTATTCTCGTCCATTTCAGAAAGTGCATCAACAATAACGAATCTAAGAGCAACATGTAGCATCCCATATGTATTGCTATTAATATTTAATATCTATGTTTTTAGATTTTAGAGTTTAAATTTATATTTTATGAAAAAATACCGTAAATATGAAACGGATTGCGATTACCGAAATGCGACAAAACAGTAGCGAGTGGAAATAATTTTGATTTTATTTATTTATGTGTGGAATAAGGAAGGGACCAATAATGGATAGGCTATGTGACAACACCTGAATTACTTAAAATTGCTATTTTAAAGTTCAATGAATAAAATGTCAATCAAACCAAAAGCCAAATACAAACAAGACGATCTTATATTATCATTGCAGTGAAAGAAACCACATTTTTAGCAAGTGTAAATATAAAACTTATTCATGTAAAGTTTGCAGACGTGTGGGCCACCTGGCAAAAGTTTGTAAGTTCGAAAACCATTTTTTTGATTAGGTATCAATTATTATCGAGGAAACTGCTGTATACACTTAATCAAATTTTTATTATCTAACTGTGATAAATAATTAAAGTTATTTCAGTTAGAAGTGAAAGTGGATACAGGACCTGGTTTCTCTGTTATTTCATTTAATACTTTTAGAAAAATTTTCGACAAAATTAAATTAGGTGATTGTGACGTACAATAAATTATTGTATTGTTATGATAATATGAAAATTAAGCCATAAGGTAGTAGTTTTAAGGTTAAAATTGAAATAAATGGCATCATTAAAATTTGAAAATTATCAGTAATCGGCAACAACCTAATATAAGTCAGAAAACGCCGGTTTCATTTGGTGTTAAACTAATTGTGAATTTTTTAAAAACGAAATAAAAATTATTTAAATTTTATTATAACGGCATGCAGAGGCTATTAAAAAGTACGCAGATAAAATTAAGGCAATTTTAGAAGTACTACCACGTCCATCTAATGTTTCAGAAATTAAAAGTTTTGCTGGAATGATTAATTATTATTGAAAATTTATAGAAACTTTAGCGGTTATAATGCAGCCTCTTTATGCATTATTAACGAAAGATGATAGTTTGCAAAATTTGATGTGAAAACTGATCCTAAACCTTTGTTAACCATTTTTGGTAATAAATAAGAAGGGAATACCATCCATGGTTACTAGCAGGTTACAGCGGTGGTGTCTTTATTTGGGTAGTTTTTAATTTAAAATTAAATTTAGAGTTTCATTAAGGGTAATGGAAATATTAGAGCAGACACATTGTCGCGTCTGCCATTGAAATTAAATGAGAGTATAGATAGTGAAAACAATTATAATTATTTAAATTTTGTACAGATTAATTTCTCTCTTAATGCTAAACAAATTCAAATTGAATCAAGCAAAGAGCCGGAAATCTGATAGCTTTTCGAATTGATGACGATTGGAAAACTGCCAGTATTAAAGTTGACAAGCAATTTTACATTCGACGGCGACATAATGAATTGACTGCTGAACAGTAAATTTTGATGTGGGGTTACAGGGTAGCAATTCCTACTAAGTTTAGGGCACATATGTGAGACGAATTATATGACACACATTTTGGTGCATCCAAACTGAAACCAAAAGCCAGACAATACTTTTGGCGGCCAGGTTTGGATAGGAGTTTGATAATAAATTTTCATCGCTCTTGGCTACCAGTATAATAACAAAAATAAAAAACACCAGATTAAAAATTTTTAAAGTACAAGAAAGATTAGTTTTTCATCATTCATAAGAACATAACAAAAATTTCATTTCGACTGAAGTTTACATGTCAGTGTATTTTTTAACAAATGAAAACCTTGAACATCGTGCAGTGATTAAATTCTTTGTAAAAAAAGATTTAAAGGCAATGGAAATTCATACCGAAATGGTAAATGTGTTAGGTGAATCTGCTCCTTCAAAAAAAATGGTTTGTATGTGTGCTGGTTTGTTTAAAAGTGTTCGTACAACCCTTGAAGACGATCCACGTGAAGGATGTCCAAAAACTGCATCAATACTGTCAATCAATTCTGGAACATCATCGATTGACCGAGAGACATTTTGTAGAACCTCTTGGCATTTCAGTAGGCACAGTAATCAATATTTTATGTCAAGTTTTGGGTTTCAAAAAGCTGTTAGCAAAAATTCGCTAACAATGCAGCAAAAACACATTCGAATGCGACTTTGTCAGCAACATCTGGAGCGTTTTAGAAAGGATAAAAAGGATTTTGTGGGTCGTTTCATCACTATGGATGAGATTTGGGTCTACCACCATGATCCTGCATGAAAACAAGAGGCTAAGGAGTGGTGCGAACCCGGCTTTTGGGCTCCGAAGCGAGTTTGTGTCCAGAAATTGGCCAAGAATGTGTTAGCGTCAGTTTTTTTGGATACAATAGGTATTTTGTTCGTGGATTACCTCCAAACTGATAAAACACTAAACTCAGATTGTTATTATAACCTTTTGGACCAATTGGATGTAACCATTCGTGAAAAATAGCCGGTTTGCAGAAGAAAATAATCATTTTCCATCAAGATAATGCACCTGCTCACACAGCTCAAAAAAACATCATTAAAATAAATGAATTAAAGTACGCATTGTTGTAACAACCAGCCTCAGCTCCTTTCTTTACCGACAAAGGTGAGAAACATTTCTTAACATCAAATTTTGTGAATTGAATTGATTAGACATTATTTTGACTTAATTTTGTCTTAAAGCTCTAGTTATGTAATTCAAAATGAAATGTAACTAACCTGACGTAGCAACAAACTTGATTCGAATTGTCACTACACTATAAGGCATTCCGGTATGCACGTCGTTTCGATATCGCTCGCTGTCTTAAACCTTATTGCTACGAAAGATAAGTCAATCACACTCTAAACCGGGATTGGGACTTTTCGGCGTCGCCGATTCGGCGTAGCTAGTTCGGCGCCGCCGGTTCGGCGTAGCCAGTTCGGCGCGAACTGATTCGGCGCAAGGACAATTCGGCGTGAAATGATTTTCCTATTCATTTTAATGTATGCAATTAATGTGTGGTATCTCACAAGAAGGGGGCCATACATTTTTGTACCAACCAATACAAATCGCTAGATTTCATATTTAGTTCCCCCTGATAAAAGCATAAAAATCTATACAGCTATGAAAATGCTTCTACAAGTAAGTATAGCATTTTTTGGCCAAATAAGATAGTATTTGAAAAAATTATTGTGAGTTCTTGCTTAATTTTAAGAGCGTTGTTTAATGTTCGTTAGTTCCTTTCATACTTTACCCAAAATTAATTCTCTGGTCGTTTGTTGATATCGTTTAAAAAACTATTACGTAATTAAAGCCAATACCCGTATTACGCGGCCTAGAATTATATTATATTCAATTTTTAAAGTTTAATTTAATATTAATTTTTAGTAATTAAAAAATCATATATTTTAAAATTTATATTTTAACAAAAATAGATATAAATTTCTTTATAAGAACAAATAGTGCATTCGCATTGTTCTAATTCAACTTCAGAATAATAGAAAATCTCGAATTTCCTGCTTAAAATCCGCAATAAAGGCAATAAACGGAAAGCTTTTGAAAGACCTGCTTAAAATTTGGTAAGGTGTTGGACAGAATGTACAATATGTACAAAGTAGGTACAATAAAATTTGGTAATTGTTCTATCCATAAAATATTCAATTTTTAGTGTTTTCAAAATAATATATAATTAAATTCTTAATGGAAAATTACTGCATTGTTTCATAATTTTAACCACAGATTAAACTTTAATTCACGTTTGTAAAACTCTAATTCGTAAAAAATAGAAAAAATAGAAAATAAAAGACTAATTCGTGGGCGAATTAGTCTCGCGCCGAAACGCCGGCGCCGAATCGGGTGTATGCCGAAAGGGCGACGCCAAACTGGCTACGCCGAAAAGTCCTAGACCCCTCTAAACCCATGTCAAAAACCTTTTGACTTTTGCTCCACCTAAAATTATTTTAGACGATGTCAAATTATTTCAAACCGCCATTTAAATACTCAATTTCCAGATATTCAATACTTAACGAACAAGTTTTGAAAATTTCTTTCATCGACCAGCTGATCTCAAACCAAAAATGCTGTAACGAATTTTTTACCCTTTAAATTCGTTCCCAATAATTATTTATTGGCACTTCTTGCTCCATCTAACGGTCGAACTGGGAAGAGAGATTGGGATAAGGAAAGCATTGGAATCGGCGCAATAAGAGACTCTGGTCAGGGCTGTCGAGCCGAAAGGTTGTGTTTTTCGAGTGCATCGGGGAAGTGATAGTGGAACCAAGTTTGATTTGGAAGATCAATCACCCACGGTAGTTTGGGGATCCAGTTGGTTTTCGCTGCAATCCATTCTCGAGCACCGAGGCTCCTTCCGTTCCGGAATTTTTGGGGTTTTAACGCGGATTTCGGGGGTGCAGACCTGATCAGGAGTCGCATCAGGTATTTCGTATCATTTCTCTTTTGTGTTATGGTATTAATTATTATTTTTTTAATTGTTTTAACATTTTGGTTTCTCGTTTGCTTTACATTTTTGATCATCAAATAGTTGCCAAGATTACGATTAGTTTGCAGGTTTTGCATTTCTGCGTCGATATGATAAACGGCAATCTTATCTTTCACGCCCGCCTGCGTTTAAATTTTTAGTTTGTAAAATTATTAATTATTAATTATAATGTTTTATTTATTGAATTTAGACGACGTAAACCAGGTACCATCAAGTAGAGTTGGCTTGTTAGGAAGGCAAGGAGATTCCGAAGTGGTCGACATAAGTTCAAATCTCGTATTTGAATTTTATGTTCGATTTTTTTTGTGTTTATTTTTGGTTTTATGTTTTTTTTAGAAGGCAGCGATGTGCGACCAATGTACAGGGTGTTGCATTTCCTCGAGGTCGCTACCGTTTGATTTTATTGTTGGAAGTTCGATTGTGGTTCCACCGTTTGTGGGATTTTTATATGACCACTCGAACGTTCCGTTGATTAATTTTTGGGAGTGGTTCTTTGTGGTAATGTCTTTGCCACTGTACTGGTTCAGGTCGGCTAATGCAATTTCCATCCGACATCGCTTATGTCATCGCCTTCCAGCAACGAACATCTAAGTGCTGATTATTTTTGTTGTGTTAGCAAAGCTGTTTCCTTGATTTTCTCCGGGGCGTTCATTTGACACGACCCACGGCCTTGCCGCCGCTATTAACGAGCTGGTTTATACCTAACATCAGGGCCCCACGCAAATAAAAGTAGAATTTATTTTCTGCGTGGACATTATCTGTTCCGAGCTACCTTCTCATTAGAGATAGTGACGACAGATGATGTTTCAATGCTTGGTATCCATCTTGCTGAAATTCAGTGGGCATTGTCATGACTATAAAAACTTGATCGTATGGCGAAAAATACGAAGAAATAACTTCGCTTAAGATTCAAAGTTTTAAGGCGTCATAAAAAATTTGCACAGCAATAAAGTGCATTTTACAACATTTTTAAAATGCTTTTCAAGAGTTTTAAGACATACGAATAGAAGCTAAAAATATGTTGTTTAGAAAAAGAAAACAGCAAAGAGAAATTTATGACCTGTGAATTATGTATTAAAACGGTGCACTTGCAAAGTACCAAATGACATCAGGGCTATACGCCAATGAATTATTAACATCTATTTCAATTTTCCACACTTGGAATATTTATTTATAATAATATTTATTTTTTTTGTTTATTTATTTATTTTGTTCGTCACTGTGTATTCAATTTATTCTTAACTTTTCGTTTTGTCAATTAAAGGACCATCAAGTTATACTTTGTAGGTAAATAAACCATTGTAATATTTTTACAATTATTTTTTTACAATGTTGTGTTTCAGTTTCCTTGGTATTTTTCAATATTATAAAATGCCAATGCAAAAATATTTCGCATTATTGCAATTTTATCAGTTTGATGTCTTTGAGGCAGCTAAATTGTTCGTATTCAAAATTCTACTCCCACTGGGTTTCGAAATCAATTTATAGAGATTTGCATTTCTGGATTTTAAACAAGTAGGTCCTCTATGTATGTGAAAACAATTTGAACGTACATCATATGCATAGAAAGAGATAGAACGAGATGGGTCACCAAACCTTCATTAGGGTAAAAGGACTGAGAAGGAAGATTTCCCCATCTACCTTTCCTGAAATATTTTCAGTTTTGCAAGGTGTGTCAAATTTCCTACATGTCTTTAGTTCGCAGAGCATAATTTCTTTCAATAATATTTTCAGTTTGCAAATGCTTTCAAGGCATTAACAAGGCATTTCTGTTCCTCTTCGAGATACTTTTTTGGTTTGCCAAGGTATTTCAAAGCTCCCAACATCAAAATTTCTTTGATTTGGCAAGGCATTTAGTTACTTTGCTGTTTTCGATACGGTGTTCCGCTGAGGAAGATTAGCTACTTAAAAGTGATATTTTCGGTATGGTAAGGGATCTTTTCAATGCTACCGTAGAACATCCCAACGACCTCTGATGACAGGATAAATGGATTCGCAGATAAAAACCTGATAAATTTCAGCTCCTGTTTTCCGAGATCCTTTTTTCCGTATTGAGATCACCGTCCCCTGTTAATTTTAGGTTAGAATTCAGATAGTCAGATTATCACTTCATTAGTTTGAGTGTAGATTTTTAAGTTCAGAAGCCAATAATTTAGTCAAAAGAAGTCCAAATTAAGTTGCGCATATTACAGACATTACTTGTTGGTATTGCTTTAAAATAAACTACCGTCATCACAAAATTTAAAAAAGTGACACCACAATAAAACTGGCTAAAAATGTGTGTTGTTATTAAATACTTATTAAATCCAAAAATTAAGATTTTTACAAATAGGCGGAAATATGCGGAGATATTTTTTAATTCTATATCCCGTTTTTTTATGTTTCCGGTGGGGTGTATGGATCATCTTTAGGAATAACAAGCCAAAATAGCAACGATAATAATATCTTATTAATATTAAACCAGGTGAATATAACTCATTATCAAGTGGATTATAATATTTGCAATAATTTGTCCATATTTATTGGTAATTCATTCATCGTTTATGATAAGAAGGCTAATAACAATTTATATTAATTTATTGTAAAACACATCAGAGAATATTCTAAAGTCTACATTACGACTGTGTAATAAAATCATACCTTACATGCACATATTGGCAATCGGTAAACATCAGTAAATATTAATTATAATCATATTCAATTTAGATTCGCTTTGAGAATTTTTATATTATTATTATAGTCTATTTACGACTGAAATTAGTTTTCTCGCAAGGCGAACGATATTACGTCTTCAACTTGATGCATATAATTTAGTAGGATTTTTCCTAAGTTTTTAATTAATTTATAACCTGAAAGAAACCATAATATTTCTTTATAATACCTGTAAAATTACGGCATAGTATAAAGCAACATCTCAAAGCTTCATACAAAGTTCAAGGGGGGGGTTGAAATGTGGGCACTTTATTAAACAATCATTTAATTTTATACCCTACGAATTCATGTCACATACAGGAGCATGCGGGTCAGTGCATGGACCTGTTCTAGTGTCTAGCATTTGTTATTTCAATATTCCTTCAGGTAAGAATCTTATCTTGATTTAAAATAAATAAGCTAATTTCTAAATTTCTAAATTATCTATTATCTATTATCTACTATATATTATCTATTATCTATTATCCATTATCCATTATCCATTATCCATTATTCATTATCCATTATCCATTATCCATTATCCATTATCCATTATCCATTATCCATTATCCATTATCCATTATCCATTATCCATTATCAATTATCCATTTTCCATTATCCATTATCCATTATCCATTATCCATTATCCATTATCCATTATCCATTATCCATTATCCATTATCCATTATCCATTATCCATTATACATTATCCATTATCCATTATCCATTATCCATTATCCATTATCCATTATCCATTATCCATTATCCATTATCCATTATCCATTATCCATTATCCATTATCCATTATCCATTATCCATTATCCATTATCCATTATCCATTATCCATTATCCATTATCCATTATCCATTATCCATTATCCATTATCCATTATCCATTATCCATTATCCATTATCTATTATCTATTATTATCTATTATCTCTTGTCTATTATCTATTATCCTAATAACTAATCTATTAGATTAGTATAGTTTAGAACTACAATTAATTTGGATACCATGAAAGTTAAGAATAAGGGTTGTATAACACTAGACGAAAGTGACCAAATATGGAATAGTATCCGTAATATGAAATACCATTGTTTCTCTTAAACCATCAATTCAAGACGAAATTCGCGACAAGCTCCTGACTCAGCCTGACGCTAAATGTATGTTCTTTCAGGAACTGTTTTCAGAAGATACCCAAAGAGAAACATGGATCAAATGTTTAATGTGTGGACTCTGGGCACATAATGACTGCGCTGGTCCAGAGATCGAGACTAGGGTTTATGATTTTGCAAGTATAAATAAGTTAATTTAAACAAATAAGTTACTTTTATTTTTGACCAAAGTGTCAAGTTCTCTTGTAAAAAGACGTTACTGTTTTTGTTGATTTTGTTTCTAAGAAACTTTGTAACAATCATTTGTTACTGTAGTTTTGCGTTGGCAAATTATTTTGTCAACAAAGTTTATTTCTTTTTTTAAATTATATTTAGGTTTTTGACGTACGATAGCATAATTTTCCAACACCTTTTTAATTTCGTTTGATTTTTAATCAGCATTTCAATTTTCTAACGCCTGTGGTTATGCAACCTCGATACCACCATTTTTAGCAGGGCGATTTTTCGATTACGTCCAGGTCGGGCGTTTGAGCAAGGCGACTTTTCGATTACGTCCAGGTCGGACGTTTGAGCAAGAGGGTCAGCAAGTCAGCCATGTCCCGTCAAAATTTTTAGTTTTCTTCGAGTGTTTCGGAGTAATTTAATTTAAGAATGGTTTTAAGTGGCGATGGTGTATATCGTGTAAGGTGTAATGGCATTTTTTTAACATCAAATGATCTGTGTGATCAAAAAATCAATTTTTTGATTTTACAATCTCTAACGACGCCACGCCATTTTGGAAAGATACGATCGTTGCAATTTCGGAAATCCGGTTCGAAGCTGTCCAACGCTACCACTGCATTGAAGTTATCCTTTTTTTTCAACGCCAGTTATAACTCCAATAACTGTGGACAACCCGGAGGGTTATTAGCAACCCCAATAAAGAAAAGGCTCGATCACTCGAATATCAATCGGCGCAGACACGAAAATTTTAGCCATCTGGTAATTTCAAGAGCGTCCAATGAGGTGAACATCTGTTCGAAAGACTTTTCAAAAATTGCGTGCGTTACCTTAAATATCATCCCAAACACAGCTGGGGAATCTAGAATAAATCTGGTGATATCGCGTATCGAATTTAATTACTTTTTTATCAATTCAGAAAACAATAGCTACATTTTTATGGTTTTTATCAATTTTATGCACGTGTGTTTTTTGTTGACTACTTTTAGATTGAACTTTTACACAACAGAAGTCCTGTTGACATTTATGAGGAACGGAGGCATGCCATCGAATCCGAACAAACTAAATAACGTAAATATCCCACCAGCACAAACTGTAAGTAGATTCAAGGATTGCTTACTGTATAAATTGTATAATGACCAAGCTATAAAGCACGTAGTAGCTAACCATCTTGTTACCTGCTCAATTAATTTTTGCCTACCTTTTGTAGGGTTAGTAGTTAGTTTTTTCCTTCTTTTGAGCAGTAGCAGAGCGTCTTTTATTAACGCTAAAGTTTTTAAAGTAATGAAATTCATAGCCACACCAGATACGTGTGAAGATTCATCTCGAACAACTCTCAGCAACACCATTGCGACGTCAATTGATTCGTCGGATTATTTTGTATATAAATTTTTATTCATCGATTATAAATCATTTACTGTGTGTAACCAAGAATCTGTCTATTTATTTACGATTAATTATATGTTAGTTTTCATTAAACGTGTGTATTCAAAGCAGTCAATTTTATTTTATTTTAAGTTCCATTTTGTCCCGATAAAAGCAACTAGTTTAGCGAAAGCTTCTATTCGACGCTAGCGCCCAAGAAAAATAATTATTGTGCAGAGCAAGGCCCCTTTTAAGAACCCACGACTACCGAAAGGTAACCCAGCATCTCCGACGCGGGGTAATTCCCAAGAGCTAGCTGCTCCGTACAGTACATCCACGAGCAAGACGAGCGGCAGGTGTAACCGAAACTATTTGGTAGCAACCGAGTTTATGAGCTTTCATAAGTTGCGCCCTAGCATTAGGCAGTTACAACTTTGTGTCTTATTTCCATATTCCACATTTGGAAGTATCTATTCCATAAATAGCTACTATTTTATTACTTAGATTGTTGTATCTTCGGGGTTTTTGTAATGTATTTAATGTAAAACAACGTAATTAAAGTAAACTATTTAACAACCCTTTATTCATTAGATAAAAACAAGTCACAAGTCAGCGTAATAATTGCCATTGACAAACTGTGCGGCTGCGCGCTTACATTCATTTTATTGCCATGTCTTACAATTCGCAACAGTCCTCCCTCTGTAAGAAAATACAATACTTAAAAAAATTGAACAAAATAACACTATGTATAAATCTAAAAATGAAATCGTTCGGGAGGTCTTCTGGTACGTTCTGAACGTCGTAAGGTGCAAGTGTCACTTGGAATGTGTGCTGATACCTGTTGGGGCAAATCTGGCAGCTTCACCTCTGTACTCTCACGCGCTAGTTCCCGATTTGGACTTGACTGTACTGGAGTCGCCGTATCATGAGCATTATGATTTTGTAGTTCGTTATTATCAAGCAATGTAGTTGAATCTCCCACAGGTACAATAGAATTAAAATTTCGAGCAGTAACGGTGATGGGAGTATTTTCCCCAATAGACCGAATCTGATTAATATGTCTTTTCCAGATTCGTCCGTCGTCTAATTTAATTAAGTAAATTAACTGACCTAGTCTTTCATGAACTCTACCGAATTCCCATTTATTTTCGTGAACGTACTCACGCGCTGACACTCTCTCTCCCTTCTCTAATAGTTTAACCCCCTGAACTTTTTCAACCCCTGTAGCATTGAAATCCGGCTTGAGGAGATCTAACCGGGAGCGTATTTCGCGGCCAAACATTCGGATAGACGGACTTTCCCCTGTAATGGAATGTTGACTTTTGCGGTAGTGTAGCAAAAAATTTTGTAAATTTTTTTCTGTAGTTTGTTTATCATTATTAAACATTGCCCGTAAGGCTTTTTTAAATGTCTGTACACACCGTTCGGCTAAACCGTTGGTTGCGGGGTGAAAAGGGGGTGATAATTTATGAATTATTCCGTTCTCTAATAGAAAGCTTTTAAATTCATATGATGTAAATGTAGGACCATTATCACTTACTAGTACCGAGGGTATTCCAAAGGTGCTAAATATTTTTCTTAACAATGGTATGGTACTTCGTGCAGTCATATTATTTACCGTATGTATCTCGGGCCAACGTGAATAAGAATCTACTAAGATAAAATAATAGCAGTTCATAAAAGGACCAGCAAAATCAATATGTACTCTATCGAAGGGTTTTGTACTAGTTTCCTAAGGGTGAATTTGAACAATATTTGGACTGTTCCTGTGTTTGTTGCACTGAACACAATTTTTTACCTCAATTTCAATATCTGAAGTAATACCTGGCCACCAACAGTAGCTTCTGGCAAGTTGCTTCATTTTTGTAATTCCCATATGAGAAGTATGTAATTCCTTCAAGACTCGATTGCGTAATGATTTTGGTATAACTGCCATTTGTGATCTGAACAAACAATCTTGTTGTAAAGTGAATTCTGTTTGATCAACATTGAAACGGTCACTTTTATTTTTCCCTTTACCATGACGCAAACCGTAAATTAATTTAGAAAAACTTTTATCGCGTACTGTTTCTCTCGCTAATTCTTTAAGTGTAATTGGTAAGGTTTCAATTTGGAAAATCTCAAACGCATCGGGTTCATCGTAGCCACCGATTTCATTTGAATTTACAGGAAGTCTCGACATTGCATCAGCATTAGAATGTAATTTTGTATTTTTGTATTTGATGTCATATTGAAAACTTTGTAAAAATAACGCGTAGTGTTGCATTCGTGTTGTGGTAAGTAAATTTGAACTCTTTAAGGGTGAAAAAATATGTAATAAGGGTTTATGGTCCGTGTAAAGTAAAAACTTCCTACCAAAAAGGAAATAATAAAATTTCTTTATTCCGAAAATAATGCTGTATGCTTCTTTGTCGATTTGAGCGTATCTTTGCTGTACCGCAGTAAGGGTTTGTGATGCAAATTGTATCGGTCTCTCCGTACCGTCTTCATAAATATGTGAAAGTACCGCCCCCACCGCATAAGGGCTTGCATCTGTAGCTAAAATGATCGGCAATTTTGGATCAAAATGAACCAATACTCTCTCGGAAAGTATTTCTTTTTTTACGGCTTCAAAAGCATTTTGACAATTTCTATCCCATGAAAATTTTACCCCTTCTTTTAATAAATTGTATAATGGGTATAAGGTGGTACTTAAGTTTTGTAAGAATCTACCGTAATAATTTATTAATCCCACAAAAGCTCGCACTTCAGTTTTATTCGTTGGTACTTTCGCATTTTGCATTGCCTCAATTTTCTTCTTACATTTATGAATTCCGTTTTTATCTATAATGTAACCGCAATATTCAATTTCTTTTTTCATAAATTGACATTTTTCGTAATTTACTCGAATGTTATAATCGGATAATCTACCTAAAACTAACTCTAACCTTTTGTAATGTGTATCATCGTCCGGAGCTGTGATTTTTATATCATCTATAAACACCGATACACCTGGAATATCTTTGAGAATATTTTCTATTTCTCTCTGCCAAATTGCAGGTGCACTAGCTATCCCGTATAATAGTCTGGTGCTTTGATAAAGACCTTTGGGTGTATTTAATGTTAAATATTTTCTATCCTTAGGTCGTACTTCAAGTTGTAAATAAGCTTGTTGTAAATCAAGCTTAGTAAATTTGTCTCCCCCAGCCATGGTTGAAAACAAATTTTCAATAGAAGGTAGTGGATGCTCGTCCACTATTAAGTTTTTATTCAATGTAATTTTAAAGTCACCGCAAATTCGAATTTTACCGTTGGATTTTAGGACGGGAACAATGGGTGTAGCCCATTCCGAACTATGTACTTTTATCAAGATCCCTTCTTTTTCCAATAAATCTAGCTCGTCTCCCACTTTTTGTAACAAAGCATAGGGAACCTTACGCGCTTTAAAGAAAACCGGTTGTACATTATCTTTAAATTTTAATCTAGCTTGCAAATTTTTAATTTTTCCCATATCGTTTTGATAGATAACAGGATATCTTTCCAACACTTGTTCTAACTTATTCTGTAATTCAACTTTCGAAATTTGTTCGAGGGTAATGTTTAATTGACGAATCCACTCGCGTCCCAAAATTGGTCCTCGATCCGTGTTAACAATATACAAATTTAAATCTTTTGATAAACCCCTGTAGAAGCATTGTACCTTGGAAAATCCCACTACCCTTATTTCGCGCTTGCAATAGGTAATCAACTGGATATTTGTGTTTTTAATTTGTAAGTTAGGAAATAAATTTTTGAATTGCAAATAACTCATGATACTGACGGCTGCACTACTGTCAATTTCGAAATGTATTTTACGATCGTGTACTTGAAGTGTAACTGTAAACTTACCCCTGTAATCTGAATGTTCTGTATGTATTGAAAAAATTTCCTCAATCTGATTTGTATTAGTGGTATCTTTCTTCATACACACCTTTGCCAAATGACCTTTGACCTTACATTTATTACAAATTACATTGGTTTTTGTGCACTTGTTCGCTAAGTGTTGTGGTGAACCACATCTAAAACAAAATAAAGTTTTATTAATTTTCTTCCTATCTCTGTTGTACGTTGTCTTCGCCTCTTGATTTCCTGTTGTAGTTGTAACCACGTTTCGAAAATCACTAAATTTCTTAAATCGTGCGTCTTTTGTATTAACGCTGTTTACACTTGGTGTATTTGTATTGTGTAACTGGGATGCATCTCTTGCGGACGTCTCCATACTGATCGCAACCTCCAACGCCTTTTCAATTGTTAATTCCCGATGCTCCAGTAATCGTCCTTGTATAGTCTGTGCACGCAGTCCGAAAACGAATTGATTCCGAAGGGCCTTTTTCAAATAATCGCCAAATTTGCATGTGATTGCCAAACGTTGTAACGCAGTCAAATAATCTTGAACGCTTTCACCTTCTCCTTGTTTTCGCTGCAAGAATCTAAAATTTTCCGCGATTTCCAGAGGTTCGGGATTGTAGTGTGTCTTCATTACTTTTACAATATCCTCGTATTTTTTTGTACCTGTATTATCTGGCGAAATTTTATCACATAACAGATCATACGATTCTGGTCCCATGTAATGTAGCAAGTAATCAGTCCTCTTATCAGCAGGAACCGCAAACACACGAAACGCACTCTCCAATCGCATCAACCATCTGTCGAATTTTGTAGATGGGTCGTACGTTTCTATTGAAAAAACGGTATGTATGGAATAATTTGCGCCTCCAACCTGAGCTGGAACTTCTCTTTGTACGCCTCCTGTTGTATTAGCAACTGTTGTATTAGGCATTGTAAAAAAAAATTCCCGGACACGTGCTTCGATAACCAAAAAATTTTTGTAAGATGTCGAATAACCTCTAAAATCTTGCCTGTATGGGTTTTCTTGTTATCCTCGTCGCCAACTGTTGTATCTTCGGTGTTTTTGTAATGTATTTAATGTAAAACAACGTAATTAAAGTAAACTATTTAACAACCCTTTATTCATTAGATAAAAACAAGTCACAAGTCAGCGTAATAATTGCCATTGACAAACTGTGCGGCTGCGCGCTTACATTCATTTTATTGCCATGTCTTACAATTCGCAACATAGATTTTTAAATAAAATAAAATATATTGATTAGACCAAGAGCCCGTGTACCGTTTTAGGTAGTGATCGGTTTACGCCTATTGAACACCTAAACTTGTATTATCGATGTCGACGATGCTACAGAGATGCTCGCCATCCCTGATTTCCGGGGCGAAGTGGGAGGGCCGGGCTTATCAACTTGTTATCAACAAGTGAATAGAAAATTTTCATAAGTTTACGACTGAGGGTAGTGGGAAAGCAAAGAATTCAGTAAAATAATCCGACGCTCGCCGGTCGTCAGTCGTCTACGAGGTGGCGTTCACCCGCTGCAGTCCTCGGAAGATGTCAAAAATAGAAAGAAAGAAAAATTTCGAGTTTACGACTGACAATGGGGGGGATCTTACCATTAGCCTTTGAACGACACGAACCCCGTCCGCCAGCCTTTTTCAATGGGGCGGAAGCGCGCCGGGCCCACCGATTTGGGACTAATGCCCAGGTATACTTTTTATGATAGGTTTACGGCTGACTGTTTCAAAATTACGTTCAATTGCAACTGTCTAATCGGAAAATACAATCAACAGTCATCCAACATGTATCGTAAATTTTGTCAGTCGTAAAAACAAGTTCGTGGAATGAGCTTTATAAGGCTTTACTTATAAACGGCTACCACTTATGAATTTTTATATGTTTATGGCTGACAATCAAAAATGTAGTTACGACGTAAGCACGTGAAGATGAAAACACAATTCTCAGCCGTCCATAGTATGGATAAGCTCAATTGGTGGCTAAACTAGCACGTACCCTGCAATTGCTCGATGCAGGTCAAATATGACTATATTGAAATATCGCCCCTAATTTCTTCAATAGTGTAATTTGACGACTGGCACTTCGATGCATACCTCAATTGGACCTCCTGGATCGATGAATTCATGTGTCAGTCATCTCATGTGTCGGTAGAATGTTGTCAGTCAACAAATGTAACGCGGCGTGAGGCGCCGCGCGAAGCGCCTTGATCTGTATTCTTCCAATTTCCGGATTTCTGTACCTTTTACGAACTGTTTATGACTGACAATGAAAAATATATTTAGAACGTCAGCACGTGAAGGTAAAAATACATCTGTCAGCTGTTTTTAGTATGGATAAAGCCCTGTCAATCGCAAATATAGGACGCATGCCACAACATTGACAAATTTTTTATGTCGGGGTTAGGATAGGTTTCGGAGGTTTCATATCTTATGAGGCCAAACCATACCCCTCAATACAAATTAAAGATAAAATATTGGGCGAGGCTATAATTATTTCCGTTTAATTATATAAATAATATAATTATTGTTTTAATTAAAATTAATTATACTTTTTAATAAATTATTATTAAATAATGTTGTGAGTTATTGTGTTTCTATGAGTATTAATCAAAAAAAATTATTTAGATCCAATAAAATTATAATAACTGATTTTGTCTTAAAAAACGAAAGTGAGGCTATAATTATTTCCTCCAGTTATGATACACGGATACAAATTCTTATCTTACCATCATGCAGTTGTTGCTGCAAAATTTTCACTAAATCGCAGTTCAAAAAGTAATTTTGAACCGTTATTGTTGAAACATCTGCCACACTGCGCGGAGATCATGCGCACCGGCATAGAAAATGGGTCCGGTGTGAACGGCCCAAGTGACAAGGAATATTCAAAAATAAAAATCCCTTGATATATAGGTCAAAAGAGGGATTAGCTACAATGTAAAACCAGGATAATTGAGGATTTTTAAGAATTAATACCGAAATTTGAGTAAAAACCCTATGCGGTGGCCGGGATAGGTTGTCGGCCTCTTTTTTGCGTGGTTTCGAGAACTACGGACACGTCCCTAACATGTAATTTAACAAAATTTTGGGTAATTAACGGCCTTTTTGGCTATGTTTTGATCCGAATATATAACTGTTGTCGTCGCGGAGGTGATCATAAAAAAAATCCGAAAAAAGCGTGAAAATAACAAAGTTGCATTTGTACGGGCCACTGATGCACCACGTCGATGTGACATCGTTCGCCCGATGACAGTGATATCAGAAGTTTCACCTGGTTGGTCTTGAAGGTCTAAAATTTTTACTTGGATACCTTCGTAAGGTTGAAAAAAGCGCACTAAAATAAGATATATCTTCTTGTTACCGTGGTTTGAAGCGTCGGTTAAAATTGTAATGCAATTGGATTTACCAAGATCATCTTTTAATTCTTTGATTGCTGTGCTCGCCAAAACATTTACTACAATAGCTTCTGCTTTCGTACGCGCGCATCTAAATTTCTGATCGAAACATGATTGAATTAACTTCGACGCACAATCATTGGAGCGAAAACTGTGGTTTTCTTGTATCGTGTGATAAGCCCAGACGCCTTCTGCCGCGGCAATATCCAAATCTTTTGAAGTTGGCGCGTCCGATTTCTTGAAAAGGTTTAACATTGAAGAACTTGAAGCGGCGGCACGATCGGCATTTTTATGTTTTTCAGCATTTAAATGCTGTTCTATATCACCGGCACCACTATGGGAAACACTAAATTCTGTGCGACACTTTTCGCATCTAACATCCGAGGGAGTATTTATTTGCTTATAAACGGGTATTTTGCTTGTAAATTAACATTGAACGTACACTTACGTTTCGGCATATTTAAATAAGATTCTAAAACAAAGCACAATCACGCCATATATGACTGATATGACTAACACGCCCGCCTGCCTGCTCCTTCCCACTCTCCGATCGGCTATCGAAAACGGGACAATTTTGCGTCCCAAAGCTTTTTTCGGGGACACCGGGACGGAGAACTGAAAAAAGGGACGGTCCCGTTCAAAACGGGACGTATGGTCACATTATGTATACAGTGCTTGTATAGCATTATCACTGAAATGACGTATTTTGTTAATTTTTAGCAGGCCTTCGCCACACTTTACATTACCGCGGGTGATGAATTCTTGTTTCACGTGGTACTCCTAACATTGTGTAATTTTTTCAAGCATACACTTATAATATTGACGTATACATGGATATTTGTGTAACTTTTGAAGGGCCCAGTACCTTTTTTCCCCATGGTATTTGACTGACAGTTATAGATTCTCGATTTATACATTGCAGATAACTTATACATACATTTTGGAATATAAACCTATCATAAAAAGTATACCTGGGCATTAGTCCCAAATCGGTGTGCCCGGCGCGCTTCCGCCAAATTGAAAAAGGCTGGCGGACGGGGTTTGTGTCGTTCAAAGGCTAATGGTAAGATCCCCCCCATTGTCAGTCGTAAACTCGAAATTTTTTTTTCTTTCTATTTTTGACATCTTCCGAGGACTGCAGCGGGTGAACGCCACGTCGTAGACGACTGACGACCGGCGAGCGTCGGATTATTTTACTGAATTCTTTGCTTTCCCACTACCCTCAGTCGTAAACTTATGAAAATTTTCTATTCACTTGTTGATAACAAGTTGATAAGCCCGGCCCTCCCACTTCGCCCCGGAAATCAGGGATGGCGAGCATCTCTGTAGCATCGTCGACATCGATAATGCAAGTTTAGGTGTTCAATGGGCGTAAACCGATCACTACCTAAAACGGTACACGGGCTCTTGGTCTATAATATTAAAACACACGACTATGACTAAGATAAGCCAAAATGTATGATCGACCGTGGTTATAATTCTTCTTCTTTACGTGCCGTGCCTGATTTAGACGTAGGCGACCTCTCTTCTATGTATGTGTTGTGCGTTTGAAGTATTATCACACACATAGGGGACCTACTGCTTAACGCGGGCTCCGAACCGCGGGAAGTGTATACACTTCATCTCCAGAGAGGCTGTACCAAGCAGATTACACCTCGGTGGTTTGCCATTGCCTTCCGAGGGGAGATGGCCAGAATAAAGTTTTTACTGAACCCGGAGTTGAACCAGGTATTTAGCATTAGCAGCAACGCACTTAACCGCTAAGCTGGCGACCGTCTCTCTGGTTATAATTAAAAGCCTTTAATTCGTGATAGTGTATTTTTTATCCCACAAAAACAAAATGGTATTCCATATTTGGTCACTTTCCTCTATCAAATTTATTGTAGGATAAACGGTAACATTTTTGTGCAAAGACGAGTTTAGAGCGTTTAAGAAGTACGCACTACGTACCGCGCAGAAATTGTACTGTACCTTGTACAATAAATTGCAATAGTGTTTGACATACATACTACATTCTGTGTAGAAACGATACCGCTTTTTGTACAATAAAATGCGTAGTGGAATACCAACAATGTCTTGATTGATTTCCACTTGCTTCCAGCTCTATGTGGGCAAAAAGTAAGCTTTCAGTAAAATGAATTAGGTGAGTTATCTGCAGTAAATTATTTCTGATTTTTTATGCTAGCAAAATTGTCACTATATGATAATAATTGAAATTTGAAATGCCGATTTTCATAAATACAAAAATTCTTCTTCCTCTAATACGAGGGCTATGCCCTGTTTTTAACTGATTAATTAAATTACTTATTTCGGCATTGGCTTTTATGCAAAGTACGGGAAGCACGGAGACGGTCCAGGAATTTTAGGCTGCACCCGGAGTCGATCCGGGAAACCTTGTATTAGCAGCTGATCTCGCTAACAAGTCATGACTATCGTCAAATACAAAAATTGGTTTATTTAGTTATTTATTATTTGAGTTAGAATTCACATCAATCTTATTAATTTTATTAATCTAGTTTCCCGTTAGTTGTTAATTCTAATACTGGTGTTGGAGTTGTTATTACTAGCAATACAGTTGAAACTTCATTTACCACACCGGAAGTTAATACATCGGGAACCAAAACATCGCCATGGGTATCTTGTGAAATGGGAACCAACGGAAGAGTTTTTTCGTGCAGAGTTCCTTTCACTAGTTCAGGTAGTACGGCAACATTACCAACGGGAAGCAATGGAAGCAACTTTTTTGTTGGAATTTTATCTAACAATTCTCCGGAGGGTAATGCTGGAAGATTTCCAAATTGTGGGATTAATGGAACAACGTCCAATGGTTGATATGTTTCCAAGCCTATTTTTTCCAATGTTAGTGTTGATTCAACAGGATCCAATAAAAGTAATTTTTCTGTTACGATTTTTCCCAATAATGTTCCAGGTAATGTGGTAACGCCGCTATATTGAAATTTCGACTCAACATCAACCAAAGAAAGTAACTTTTTTGAGAGTAATTTACCCAACAATTCTCCAGAAAATATTAACTGTACGTTGCCAATGTGTGGGATTGATGCGATAACAGCAAATGGTTCTTGCAATTTTCCAGGAACCAGATAAAATGGCTTTTCTGGTACAATTTCCGCTAAGGTTGTAAGTAAAACGGTAACATCGCCAACTTCAGGTTTTGCTTCGACGGGAACCAAATAGATTACCTTTTTCAATAGGAGTTTGTTTAATAATTCTTCAGAAAATACTATTTCAATATTGCCAATTTGTGGGATTGATGCAATAAAGGCCAATGGATTTAATGTTTCCGGTACTACTTTTTCTAACTTTTCAGTTAACACATCAATATTATTGAGAAGTGGTAAAGAGTCGAGAAGAACCAACGAAAGTTGTTCTGGTACGATTCCTTCTAACTTTCCAGGTAATCCCACGATAGGTTGAACCAGCGAAAGTGGCTTTTCTGAAAATTTTCGGGGAATTAATATTTGAAGATTGTCGATATGTACGATTGTTGCAACAACAACCAGTGGTACTACTTCCTCGAATTTTTCTGGTAACAAATTTGTATTGTTAACCAATGGTGTGCTGTTAACAGATAATAATGGGAGTTGTTGTTCTGGTACAATTTTCTCAAATTTTTTTGATAATCCAACATCATCAACGAGTGGTTGTAATCCAGTAGGGACCGATAAAAGTGGTTTCTTTGGAACAGGTACGTCTAATTTTGTTAAAAATGGTTTTTCTAGTCCATCAACTTGAGGTACCGTTGGTAGATCTACTGTGTTGATCGGAATACCATAAACGAAAGCTGGAAGAATTACCAGCGAAGCTCCCAACAAAAATAACGGAGTCTAAATTTACATAAAAAGCCAATCAACGACATAATGTTATATAATTCAAAAATGTATACTCACGCTTTTTAGTCCTAACATCATGTTAAATGTTTTTGAACACAATTGAATAAATTGTCCAGTTCTGCCTTTATATATCAAAAAGTGATTTTTTGACGAATTTATCTAGGGCCATTCGAAATTGAATGTAGAATAATTAGTGAAAAAATTTTAATGTTGTTTTGAACGATTTTTAATGTGCGAAAGTTAAAATTTTTGAAATTCAAAAACTTCTAAGAACGAATGAATACGTTCTCTTTGAAAGCAATATTTTGTAAAGAAATTAAAGACATCCATCAAATGTAAGCAAAACAAGCTAAACAATTAAAATTGTTAAATTATAACCACAACTTTAACGATCCATTTATTATCGTACAGTATGTACTGTGCTTCCTCTTATACATAAATATATAAAGAGAAAACGTGACATATTCAAGATAACATTCGAATATATCACCAAGTACTTAAATTTTTGTTTGTTACTAGTTTGTTAAGTATTAACGTGAAAAGTTATTTTAAGTTTTAAGGAAGAAGCAGCACAACTGTAAATATGCGTGTGTTGATTCAATTTAAACAATAAATTATAATAAATTTTCATTTTGAATTTCAAGTTCGTTTCGAAAGCGTTCAATTTTCCAATTCATAATTTTTGGAAGGAAGCTAGAATTTATGGTATGATGATTAAATCAAACAAAAGCTTCTTTCTTAATGTTTACGCTTGACTTATTCTAAACTTCGGGAATTTAAATTTAAAATTCGTTTAGTTTGCCACTTTTGTGCAAAAAATACCTGAGCAGTTAAATTGCGCTTTTCTTATCAAACTATGCGGATAGAAAAATGAGTAAAAGTTGTGCTTAAATTAATACGGATTTTTAAATTCAATTTTTCATAGAATTTAAAAAATTTTCGTGTGATTATAGCGCATGAGCTTTTATTTAAAGGACGTCTCCATTGAAGCTTCAGCAAGGTGGAAAAGGATGGAAAACGTTATACACTATCCAACTGTTTGAGCTTAGGCAGCTTACTCAAGTTCACCAAATTACCAGTACGTTTGAATCTTTCAGCGCGATGTGTTTTCAAATGTAGAGTTGTAATCATCGTCGTGTTTTTGAATGATTCGGATGTTATTCTTAACGTAAATAAATAAAATCATAAAAAAAACTTATTTATATTAAAAAACCAATCCCACAGTATTACCATATGTGTACCACACAATACAAACTTTAAACCCAAAATTGTGTCTAATTAGTGTTTAAAATGCAAAATCCAATTTTAAAATAAACATTTCAGGTAATGTTGGACGTTGTCGTATTTTTTAGTAATAGAAAAAGAAATTTTTTTGCAAATCGGGTTACGATTTTAATTAAAAAAGAAATTAAGAGTATAATGAGATTTTGAGGAATGAGTTTTTTTAATTTTTAGCTTGAAATAATCTGTAATCTGGTACGATTTGATTACAAACATTTGTCAAATTGTTGAAATGTTGATTTATAAAATTTAAAAGAAATTTCCATTTTAGTTTCTCAAATTATGTTCTAACGTGATTGAAATTTTGACAGCAAAAAATTTCTATGTTAGAACGCTCAAGTTAGTAAATTTATCACTTTTACTACTAGGAAAACCCACCATTGCTTAAGATTGGTCCCTGAAGCTTTCCTTCGAAATTTTGCCATCGTGCTTTTAGTTTAGATGCCGGTTGGAAGGTTATTTCTTGATTAAGATTATGTCGATCGAAGGTTCAACTGATATGGGTCCTACAGTTATGTATGTTTGTTTTTCAGAGCCACTTATTACGTGAAAATTCGTTTTCGCACTTCATTAATTTTAATAATATTCACAAATAAATTTGGTTTGCTTTTGTGGGAAATTATTTTAACTCATTAAATTTCATGTCATTAGTTCACTATTAATCAAGGATTTTGTAGATTCATATTATTTATAGTAGGTATAGATTTTAAATATCAAAATTTTTTACTTGGAAAATATTTTTCATATTTTGATTTTTTCATGTTTTAAGATCATTTACTGGCATTTTTATATTAACGAGTATTTTAAGAATTTGAAACAAATTTTTTCATCATTATTATGTATAAAAATTGGTATTTTGATTCTTAATTAATTAAATTCAAGTAAGATAAGTGTTTAATAACTTGGAAATATTTCTAAAAGAATAATTTTATTATCATGCTGTATAATATTTTAACAATATTTAAAAAAAAAGTTTAGTTTAAATGGATAGTGTTCTCCTGTGCGATCAATATTTAAATTTGCATTATCTGCATTTCTGATACTACCCGTATAAACATCATCACAAAATTTTTAACATGCAGCAAAATGTAAAAAAATAAAAAGATCCCCTAGAAAATTTAATTTTGGCTTACTACCTACATACCCAATTTTCTTTATATTAAATTTTGAATATTTAACTATTCATTAGGTACGAATACATTAAAAAATTTGATTTTTATAACACAATATTACTTTATTATAATTTTCAAAGTAAAACGGCATCAAGGCTACAAGTTTTGTTTAAAATATTCCTAACTCAAATGCTACCCTAATCTAAACCACACGCAACTATTCTATGACAACCAACAAAATTAGTAACTTTTGTCTTATTTCATTTTTTGTTATTACTTCTATGACGAGAAATATATTTTTTGTAAACTTCAAGTGTAATCGGTTTGAAACTTTTATTTCAGGAATTAAAACTTCTACTGCACACTTAGTGAGGGTCAACTTCGCAATATCGCTAAAAGTCTTACATATTCTTTCTCCGACCTCACCTCTTGACTAAATAAATGGCATAGCATATCAAATCCCAGTTCAGCTAACAATTTTCATTAATGCTTTTAAAAAGAGCGGAAAAATTATTTATTAAGTACAATTAGGTACTTGTAAATTAAAAAAAAAATAAAAGAATATTCTTATTATTAACGGAGTGCTAAAGATAAGTCACTTTTCTCTTAGGTCTTTTAATAATGTATTTTCTCTATCTAAAAGTGTCCCTGCGGATGACCGTTAATCTTGAAATATTTTTGTTAATGGCCATCATCCCTTGTGATTTCCAATTTTGTGTTACATTCCCGAAATTTTCCAAATTGCAATATGTTCTAAAATCAATCAAATGAAAGTGGTTAAACCCACATTTAAATATTTCAGGGTTGGTTAATATAGGTAATGCCGAAATAAATTTAAAATTTATTTGATCTGTTATATTCACGTGTATTAGCCCGCAGCTCGTGTTCAAAAAATTAGGGAAGAGGCGGAACGTTTTTTTAAATTACCATACAAAATTTAATGAAGTGCTTTTTAATATCTAAAATCGATAAACTCGTTTTTTTACCTACGTACGACGAAAATAATCATCGTTACGAAATTATGCGATATCGTAATTTTTTTTATCAAATTCCAAAATTTGTTTTTAAATTTATTCTGTGATGTAAAGAAAACATGTAAATAAATCGACAGCCCATGTTGCGACTTCGTTGTAAATTTTCTATCTATCTGGTGTATATTTTCGTTATTCATCAGTAAAACAAAGAAAAACTACACAATAGCCAGACGGACTTGGCATAAATCAATGGTACCAATTATAAATTGAATTCAAATTATACTTAAATTAATCTTGTGTATATATTTGCCAATTAAAATAATCATAAGTAAGTTGCTATTTTTAGATTGCCTATAAACTTGGAAACTGTTTTAATTTTCCACTTGGTAAAAATATATCTATCAGCGTTGTCCATTCTTTTGTTTTCGAACCTGAAAAAACAATGAATTTTCAGTAAGGAAAATCATATAACGTGAAAATTACTGAAAAAATTATTTGTAAATAATAAATTGGAAAATTTTGATTTATTTTTTCTACTTCCAATTTCATGTTTGAATCTGATGTTTTATTAGATAAAACATCTGATGATAGCAACCCATTCCTGAAATCTCGATAATAATCTAAACTAATTTGAAAATTTTTAACGATTAATATAAATTTCAAAAGTTAGAAACATATTTATTCTTAATAAAAGAACAACGTTACTTCCCTATTATAATATCACTAAAGAATTTATTATAGTGTGCTGTCACCGATACTAAAGAACAATTTACATATGCAAACGTGGTAAAAAACAATGGTCATTAATGAAAAAACTTGTCACAGATAATCATCACAATTTAATAATCTTGTTACAAAAATAGTATAAACAATTATTTATGAATAAATTACAAGGTAAATTATTTGAATTGCACCACATTAACACTAACCAATTAATAATAGCGACATCGAATTTTAGTATTACCTTAGGTGATCAATCTTAACCGTAAGCGACTATCTTGCATAATAAATTGAAAATGGGTTTGAAAGCTAAGGGTACGCCACTGCTTTCTATCTATCCCTTAGCGAATTTTAGTAATTAATTAACTAACCTAGAAATTCCAGATGTAAATAATACTCCTAATTTTAAACATGTAAACCAAACATAGCTTTTTTGCTTTACTAAATCATTACGTTTCTGGAGAAAATTGTTCAGATTTTATACTCACATTCTCTAAATTGCTCCCGTAGGTCATTATAAACATACACCTATGATCGTTTAAGGAGAAGCTTCAGCTGCAATGCAAATGTTAGTATAAAAGTTGCTTTAAAATACATAATATTTTAGGTATATACTATTTTGTGGTTTAATAATGTTTGTATATTACAATTCAGGTACGGGTAGGTAAGACTAATGGTGCATTCATGCTTGACGTAATTTAATTTATTTCTATTTAATTCTATTTAATTTTGCGCTAAGAAATTGGCCCGGTTCATGCGTAAACACTACTTGTTGCAAAAAGTGTCATGGCCGCCTAACATCAACTGTTCACAACAACTTGAATTAAACAAAATTTCGAATTGCCTTATCATTTCGATCAATTTGTATCATTCATTGCAAATACCAAACAAGTTAACTACTTCACAAAATATCAATTTATAATTTTAATTCAACTTCTTATGATAGATAGGTTATATTTTTGAATATCACGCTATCACGCTCATGCGCAGATACAATAATTTAAGAAGTTGACCAATATTTCCTTACGTTAAATTAAATTACGGCGCCTTAAATGTAGCATGAACGCCTATAGGTGGTTAGGTACATTTAACTTTCTTAAATTAAAATACGTTAAAATAAATTACGTTAAATATTTTCCCTGAACTCACCTTGATAATCTCCCTTATCGATTTAAAAAAATTTAATTTCAAATAGGACGCAAACAAACGCACATTTTTTAAACAAAATTTATATAAGGTATGCAATTAGAAGATATTATCAAACGTATTTTGCAATGAAAAATTATAATTAAAAATCGTTCGAAATATAAAGTATTTATAGCTGATTATTATTTTTAATTTGTTATAAAAACATTTTTAGAAATAAATTTGAGTCAGTGATTTATAATAAAATAACGATTTTAGTTCGGTTCGTCCGAACAACATACGAAATGCATAAAATAAGTAGTATAGTAACATTATTTTTTTTATAATTGTAATTTCCTAATAATAACATTTCAATTAGATTTGCCGTGGTTTTAGCTACTCATTCTTCTCGTCCCCTTTTCGTCCACAGTTGGACCTACGCCTCCCCTAAACTTCCTCCAAGCCTCACTATCTTTAACAGCTTGATGCCATGATCTTCATCGTTTTCGTGGTCTACCCAGGCTTCTCTTTGTGAGTTTTGGACGCCACTGAGAATTTCGATTTGGCCACCATTCATATGGTTTTCTTGCGACATGTCCCACCCAGTCCCACTTCAAGCTTGCTGTCCTTGTGATTGTATCTCTCACTTTTGTCATTTTTCTTACTTCCGTGTTCCTGGTCCTATCTCTCAGGCTGATTCCCACCATTTCTCGTTGCGCAATACGTAGGCTGTTGACTCTCTTCTCGGTTAACCCCATAATCTCAACACCATATGTCATCACCGGAAGAACACACAAGTCGAATGTCTTTGTTTTCAGACAAGTTGGTATCTCTTTGTTCCTTAGAATTGAGCCCAGTTTCCCGAATGCCGCCCATCCCATTTTAATCCTTCTTGTTATCTCGGCTGGGGGGTTTTGTTTTCCCAATTTTATAAGATGCCTCAGATATTTATATTCTCCTACCCTTTCTATTTTTTGTTGATTGATTAGATATTGTTTGTTGCTTTCGATTATCACCTTTGTTTTGTTTATGTTGATTTCCAGACCAATTTTTTGGGCGACCTCTCCGATTTCTGTTAGCATTTCTTGTAGCTCTTCTTCGTCTGAGCTTATAATCGCAATATCATCCGCGAAACGGAGGTGGTTCAAGAACTTTCCATCTATGTTTACTCCTTTGTTTTCCCAACTTAATTTCTTGAATATTTTCTACAGTGCCAATGTAAGTAGTTTTAGGGATATGGTATCCCCTTGTCTTACGCCCCTTCTAATAGGAATTGTTAATGTGCTCGTTACGTTGTCAATTTTTATGCGTATTGTAGCGTCTTTGTAGATTTTTTTTTAATAGTGTTGTGTATCTTGAGTCGACTCTGGCGTCGTCCAGTCCCTCGTAAACTGCCCAAAGCTCAACGACCGTATCAAAAGCTTTCCGGAAGTCGATGAAACCAAGGTATAGCAATATATTGTATTCTTCGCATTTTTCTATCAGTGTTGGTATAGTTTCCAGATCATCGATGGTGCTAAGACCCCTTCTGAAGCCGGCCTGCTTTACTAGTTGGTAGAAGTCCAATTTAATTGTTTTGTCAATCTTTGGGTGACAATTTTTGTTAGTAGTTTATACAAGTGCGAGAGGAGGTTTCACATATTTTTGTTATCCTCAATGGTTTCCTAGATCATCTTGGTATTATAGCTTCTTATGTCTTTCCTAATTTCTATTTTTATGACTTTGTTGATTTCCCTATGTTCACTTGATCCCCTCTTCCATTTTCTTCTCTCCTCTATTAATTTTTTGGTTTCTACAGTTATCCTCTTATCTTTCTTCTGTGCGACTGCGCTATTGATCCTTTTTGTTGCAACTTGTATATCGCGAATGATTTTTTTTGGATAGTGTGTGCAGTTTTAAGGTTTTTAGATGTGTTATAGGCAAATAAGTTACAGGTTTGGGTAAAACAATTTTAAATAACATCAAACCTGCGGGTATAAGTTCACGAACATTTAATTTTTATTTTATTGTGATAACATTTGAAAATTCAATTTAAAAATTTTAGTTTTATTTAGGCCCATGATATTTGAGAGCATGTACGATCGAATTGCTAATGGTACAAAATATTTGAGCAATAAATCAAATAGGATCGATCGTAAATTCTCATCAAAATTGCAACTTGTAATCTATAAATTATCAAATTTAAAAAAATTTCTGTAACTTTTTATAAAAAATAAATCAAAACGTCCAATTCCAATAATTTTTATTTCAAACGTCGCATTGACTACCGAAAGTTAAACCGGAGCACCTTATTTCAAAGAGATATTATTTCAAATAATAATTCGAACGATAACACAGCATCCTTTTATTTTGCTCAACATGTGACATTTATATTTAAATTAAATTTAAATTGAAACCTCGTCTCAGTCTTGTATTTATTGTTTCTTTTTTCTTCATACTCTGCTATAGGTACTACATATCTGGGTTCAGTGCTACAATTTGCTTTTATAACTTCTATACATTATCGAAAGCTTTTATAAAATCTTATACCCAATCTGAGTCTCGCGATTAAACTCCCGCTGTCTCTCTATAATTTGTTTTAAGTAGAATACATTATATTTTCCGATCGTTAGGTGTCTTCAATTGCGCCCAACATAAGTTGATAAATGCAAGATATCTCATTTTGTAATTAATTGTTTGAACTGTTCACTATTTATTCCGGCAGTTCCTGTTGTCTTACGGGTTTTGCGCTCTAGAACATTTCGACACGGAGAAGTTTCAACGAGGGGGCGTTTTGACACGAAGATGTTTCCACACGCGTCGTTTCAACGTGAGTACGTTTCGTCTTTTTATAAATAATTTTGTTTACAGAAATGCTTAGTACCAATAAACCGCATGTTATTCAAAAAAAAACAACCTAATCAAACCTAGGGGTGTCTTTTCAGGTTTCACCGTGGAGTCGGTAAACTTAGTATTGCAGGGAAAAGCTCTAACCAAAGTTAACCCCCCCCCCATTCCCCAATAGAATTTTTGTGCGAAATTGGTATCAAACGTTTAAGTTTCTGTATTGTCTTTTTTCGCTTATGCTATTTTATTAAATTTATTTTAGCCTCATTATTTGGTTCCGTGTCCGACCGTTCGTGTAATTATTTCTCCCCCCCCCAAGTTTTGTTAAATGTTTTTCCGACCATAGTAACAACTAACTTATAGAAGTTTTATTTTATTAAATATTCAATTTACTAAGGATATCACCTTCGTTTCATTCTTGAAAAATAGTCTCCAACTTCTTCAAAATAGAAAGATCTTGCTATCGGGGGGGGGGGGCAATGATTGAATCAAAATCAACAAACTAGATCAAGTGGTTATTATGAACACCAAAAATAACACCTGGCACCACATTTCTAGGAATTTCATAAGGTACAGCAGAAATCGTGGAACTTGTGCATTACGTCATTACGCATAAAAATTTTATAATCCATAAAAAGCAAATTTATAGGAAAAAGAAATCCCAAAACATATTAGTAGCATAAATTTTAGAATAAAAAATCCCAACTTCTGATAAATTCGAACTTGAAATCTTTTCTGACGGTGAAAACTCTGCGTCGAAACGTCCCCGGTCGAAATATCCTCTGCTCGAAATGTCCTCGCGTCGAAACGACCGCATCGCAATAGTGGCGTCGAAACGGCTACGTCGAAATGACCCATTCCGCGGTTTTTGACCTGATTTAGGGCTTCACATTTTATCTACCTTTTTCATTTAAATCGACTTCTCATCTTTCGTGTACCATAATTTCTTATAGTAATTTAACCAGTCTTCCTTTTGTCAACTGTAAAGGAGCACGTGTCTTTTTCTTTTCTATTTATATGTCGTTCTCAATTCTGTTTATGAATTGCTCCCATTTAATTTGATTTCGTTCGTTTACTATGCTTTTGGTTTCTTTGTTTTTTTGGACGTATTAGTCTTTGTTTTCTTATATTACATTTGATAATAATTTAATGGGAGCATTTTTTTATATAATTGATTCATTAAGTTCTTTGCAGCCCTGAGCAGAAACGCTACGCAATGCAAATGCCCGTGGTCAATAGAACACCAGAATCCAGCAAGGTTGCTTGCGGTTTGCACTAAGATGGGTGACCGCGTGGTGAATAATTTAAAAACGACGTTGCTATCTGCTGCCCTACCAACCCGCACTTGGTCAGCGTAGTAGGGTATGGCCTGAATTCCGCCTCAAAGTGGAGAGACTTATAGTTTAGGATAGGCCTGAATGGTTGAAAGAACATCGAGCTGATGGAAAAAACCCTTCGATCTATATCTTCATTCTTTTTTTGTAGTATTTCGTCGACGTCCTAGGGATTCAAAAGTCGATCTTTTTATTACGTATTTCATGTTTTCCCATTCTTCCTCTATATCTTATGTTTCATACAAATTTTTTGCATTGCTTTTCGCATGGATTCTTCTTGTAGCAGGAAAACTTTAAATAATTCTCTGTTGTTAATCTTTTTTTGCTATTTTGTATTAAACATTTGCTATAACAATTGCTATACCTCCAGATCCTTCCGCCTCAACCCAATGAATTTCTGAAATATCTCAAAAGCAAAATGGATAAAAATAAAAACAAAAAGTCTACATATGAGTTTACAAGAAGTTCTAAGGATTTAAACTGCACTATGGGCAAAATGCAATTCCTCTACTCCCGAATTAAAAACATTAATGAAAAAAGAAATCACTCTAAGATTTGGTAATTACAATTATTTGATAGTTTTGGGTATTATTTTTGAGGATAGATTTCAACCCCTCAGCCTCGAATAAATGTTGGAAATTTTTATTACTTCTTTATAAAGTACAATAGAAGAAATGCACGAAATTTTAAAATCAATCAGTTCAAGGTGTTGAAATTGTAATTTATTTGGGCGACTAAAAACATGAATCTCAGATTATAATCCGAAGCATTGATTTTATAGAAAATCAATATCTGAAGTAAACTTTTATCTTAATTTTCTTGGGTTTCGTAAAAAAGAGTGCATTAGTACTTATAAATTATTAATATTCATAAATGTGGCAGCGATTTGTTGCACGATAAAGTATATTACAAATTTTTTTTTTGTGACCTTTTTATTTTTGGTAATAACTATTTTAGTTAGTGCGCTGAAGATAAACCAAAATTACAACGAAGAGAAGATTTGACATATTATTTCTTGAAGTTCTTCCCTTATATATTTGTGGTTTTTATTACAGTGTTATTACACACGTAGGGGACCTACTGTTTAATGTAGTCTCCGAATTACGGAAAGCGTAGTACCCTTCAGAATTATATTTACTTTTTTCATTCCAAATTATTGAAATGAAACTTACATGAAATCAATTGTTCAAATATAAGCTACACAATTGTTTTGCCAAATTTTGGGGGTTTTATTTATTTTGGATGTTACAGTTATTTTAAAAGCCCCAAAAATAAAGCTAAACAATTGTCGTCGTTTAATCAATAATTTAAGTACGTAGAAGCAGACTTCTATGTATTCTTACTTCGCTTGGAGTCGAACCGGTTACTCCGCATGCTATTACTATTTATGTGCACATAGTAGCGTTCATAATATATTGGCAAAACAGTTTTCTGCCGAAAATGAATAGAAATAAAAACTTTTTCGCGAATTATTTTATATTTGCTATAAGTAGGTAGGTTTATAAAGATTATCTGAAAAAAATTTTCAAATTGGTAATAACGCGAATATTATATAAGAGAATTTAATTTTAATCATCGTTCAAAATTTATTGGCAAAATCTTTCGAACATAATTAATTGCAAATTAAAGTAATATAATTTAGATATTTTTTATAATTAATTTGTTACAATAGTTTGAAAGACATACAGTATCATGTCAAGTAAAAAAAATTATTCGGAAGATTTAAAAAAATCAGTTTTAAAGTGGTTGGATGATGGAAACACAATGATATCAGCCAAAAGGCAATTTGGGGTACCACATCAAACAATAAGTTTTTGGAATAAGAAAAGAACAAAATATGGAACCGCGGACTCGCGACGAAAAACAGGACGACCATGAAAAACGACAAAGAGGGACGATAAAATGATTGTCCGTGAAGCAAACAAAAATCCTCGCCTCACAGCTGTTGAAATCGTTCGTGATTTTAACGAAAACCGCGAAGATAAAATAAGCGTTTCGACGGTAAAACGTCGACTATATACTGGTGGACTATTTGGTAGACGTCCTTCGAAAAAACCATTAATATCAAAAAAGAATCGGATGGCCCGATTAAAATTTGCAAAAGACCATTTACACTGGGATATAAAAGAATGGTCTAAAATTCTTTGGAGCGACGAAAGTAAATTTAATTTGATTTCCTCGGATGGTATAAGGTATATTCGACGTCCGAAAGGTAAAAAATATGACGTTAAGTATCAAGTTCCTACTATAAAGCACGGTGGTGGAAATGTTATCGTGTGGGGCTGTTTTTCCCGTGATGGTGTTGACCGTTACACAAAATTGATGGCATCATGGATCGATTCGTGTATGCCGACATATTGTAGAATAATATGCTACCACATGCTAAGAGTAAAATGCCACGCGGATGGACATTTCAGCAAGATAATGATCCAAAGCACACATCTAAACATGTAAAGGAATACATGAATAAGGCCAAAATTCGCCTGTTTGAGTGGCCTAGTCAGTCTCCAGATCTAAATCCGATAGAACATTTGTGGGAAGAGCTCGAACGACGCATTAGAAGTGCAACATACCGAAATACAAATTAGTTATGGGAAGCTTTACAGACGGAATGGGCAAAAATTCCATTAGAGCGTTTAGTGAAGCTGGTTGACTCTCTATGCAATCACGGTGCAGGGCCGTTATTGCTGCAAAAGGATTCGCAACAAAGTACTAAATACTTCTGAACTTGATTATTCAATTACACTACCGTATTTTTTGTTTTACGCGATTTTTAAATGTACATGTTTTAAGGAAATATTTAGGAAATAATATTTTTTAAATAAAATTTTTAAAGACATATGTGGTTATTCAAAGAGATGTAGTTATACTTTTTAATTCCCAACTACATAAACAATAAATTTTGAAAATATCAAAGACAAAAGTTGGAATTTGAAAAAGTTATTGTAAAAAAAACTATTTTGCCAATATATTATGAACGCTATACTGTACGTACTACATACTTCATACCAAAATTAAACTAGATTTCCATTTTTTCAAAATATTACATGTTATTAATGTATAATATAGAATGACTGGGCTATAAAAGGTATCACAAAATTAAATCCTTTATCACATCGTTAGTCGTAGTATTTTGGAGTTACATATTATAAGAATAGAACCTTGTTCGTGTCAACTTGTATGGTTTCCAACCCTAAAATAAATTTAAAAATTTGAATTTATAAATTATTACTATTTTTCATTTTACATCATTTTCGCAAATGTCTATTTATATTTTCTACTAAAAGAAATTATGAAAAGCCTTTCATTTCACGGAAATTTCCAGTCTCCAAGACTTACAAAATTATAAAAACTTTAACCTACTTATTTTGCTGCACCCTTCAGTTTCCATAATTCATAATTCTTATAATAATTGAATTTTTAAAGATCAAACTCGGATATGAATTAATCATTAGTAAAACATTAAATGCAGTTCGTATATTTTGCTATGATGCAGGGACAGGTTAGAATACGATTAAAACTTGATTCAATTTTAAACTTTCATCACTTTTACTACAAATTCTATTTATCAATTAATTATTATTTACCTAATTACTATAATGAACATGCAAGATAGTAAAAATTTATTTTTTATCGGATTTGCGTAGTAAAGCAATGATGGCTCTAGATTGGTAATTGGTAAAGTCTCTGAAAATATGCCCAACATTTTTATAATTTCTGCTAAAATGGAAACCGTACTGCCCAAAATTAACTTTACTGTTTCCTGCATGAAAATTTGTTTTAATAAAAATAATTGGAAGCGTGATTTTCTTGTAGTTTAAAAGTAACATTAAGGATTGCCGCCATCCCCATCTTAAAATACTTTGTAATACCTGCACAACATTGTTACACAATTTATAAAATAAATTATAAAATTTAGGTACAGCAAACATATAAAACTGACGTGACTATAATAAATATTACGTAAAATGAAAATCGAAACACGAAACTTTAAACTTCCAGTTTTAAACTAAAAAGACGAAGGATTAAAAAACTTAAACCGTTAACTAACATGATGCTAAGTTTTAAAATAAATAAATTTTAAAGTTCATAATTGTTATATTACAACCACCTACAACTTTTCCATAAGTTGGAACAACAATCCAGAAATAATTCTTTGGGTGACGCAGATTTCAAAAACTTTATTTTATGATTTATGATGATCAGAATAAGGTTAATTTATGAGAACGTCTTTTATTTTCTAGAAGTCTAGTACATTATTAATTATGCTACGATAAAATTCGGCGAAAAGTCGATTTTGTAATATTGCAATTGAATATTTATTTTTAATTTCTTTCACCTTTTTCGTTTTTTGTTATTGTTATCACAAAAAGTTTCAAACTTCGATGCTTTATTTAAATGAATGTTACGTCGGGAACTTTTTTATTCTTTCGTGACTGCATTACAATGCAAAAATTACTGTTTGTTTCGTTATATTGTACATTCGTAATTAGTAACACAACAAAAGTTCTTTTAAAAATATTATTTTTCATACGCAAATACCTTTTATTTTATATTTTCTTTTTAAAGGTACGTACACACGGACATGGTTAGTATCGCATGCCAAAATTGATTGTGTATAGGGATCTGATGCCAAGAACGGCAAGCCAAAGCCATGCGTATGCGCAGTAAGCATATTGAAGTACTAATCCTATACCCAATCAAAAGTTTACTGTTTGATATGCAAGATGGTGCATATCGTATTATGACATGCCCTGAAGTTGTGTAAAACGTTGTTTGATATAACAAACTGATAAACTAATAAGTAGATAACAAATTTCCATAGTATGTCAAATAATGGCTCTATTAAGGCAATTTCAGAAATGTAACTCTGGACTATCCTAATTTTAACTAAACTGTAATGAAATATTTATATGCACAGGGTGTTTCAACTTACTTTGGTACATCAACAAAACTAAAACCTTATCGCTAATAGAGCTAGCAGTAAAATAGTTTAATATTCAACAACTTAAGCGTAATTCAAAATATGATGAAACAATACCCTTATCAAATTGTAGATAATACATAAAACAGTTTATTTACGCTTGTTTGCATTAATGAAGCAGGCTTGTCTGACAAGACAACTAAGTACCATTATCCTTAATACGTTAGTCAAAATCTAATTAAAATTATTATGCGTTGTTTACATTTTCAATAATATTTTGTTTTGCTGAACCCTCTAGTAGCATTTGTACGTACCTCTATTATTATGTACTACGTGAATAATATTTTACTGTTATAGTACTCGAATATATGCACATACTAATGCAATATCCAATAAATAAATTAATAGTATCACGTTTCACTATCAAGCATTTAAACAGAGGCTTAATAAAATTTTGAAATTCGTCGCTATTTTAGTAATACGATGATAATATGGAGAAATATATTGCCCTGTCGCTTTATAGTTCATTAAAGTTCTTCGTTGTTAAACTGAGATAATGCTTAATGCAGAATGAGAATTATGAAAAATGCGAACAAATTTGCTTTATTACGTTGTAGCATTTTTATTCTACATCCTATTAAAACGTAATTTTTTTTCTATTAAAAAATAATGAAAGCAGGTAACCTTTTTACACTCCATTCTTTTATAAAGCCCGCGATACTACAAACTTTTAACCCTCCCATTTAGATAAGTGTTCCCTTAGACATGTTTTTTTTTAATTTTGTAAAAAGATGGACCCTAATGAATGCTGTGGTTCGTATTGAAACTTGATGATTTTTTTGTAATTCGAGTGAGCCATTCAAAGGATAAGGAAGCTTCAAAGGAAAAATATACGGTATGAACACATCTTGTCATTCCGTTTCAGATATTATCATCTTTTTATGTGTAATAAGTTACATGAAAAATATCTCTCCCTACTAAAATATAAATTTCAAGCGCAATTTTTAAAAGAAGTTCTCTACAAATTGAAAATATGTAGATATGTTATGTAGGTACTTTCGCACGTGGATGCTATTGCTTTTTTTAGGTTGTCTATATTGTACCGGGTGGTCATTTTAAAAGGAGCCAGCAAAAATAACGTTTTTTTGAGTAAATGTTGTTTGTTGAGTAAAAACACGTTGGTGTTACTTGAGTGTAATCGAGTGTCGGTATACACATTCGATCTTCGGTTCCGTTGGTCGGGTTTTGGCCTCTCAATGGTTTCGTGAACACGGGTCGACACTCGGTCTCCCAATTGCATTTAAGAATGCGGGTAGGCCTTAGCCCTCCCATTTCCTCTTAAAGAAAGAAATCGTAAAGAAAGTTGGCCCTTGGGCTGCTCATTGATTATGAAAACACAGATCGGCCTACGGCCTCCATTTAATAAATTTCACATGACATTTAGTACAATTAAATCTAAACGATATCCTGTAAGGTAAACAAAATTAGACCTTTTTGATTTCAACAGTCGAGTTTACTCAATCGACAATCGGCCTTCGGCCTCCCCAATGTATATCAAAATGCGTATCACTCTACGGCCTCAGCAATTTAACATTTGCCATATGAGATTCTACCTAAAAAGAATCGCGTAATGCAACAGTCGCCCTACAACCTCAAAAATCGTGCAACCTCCTTAAAAGAAATTTGCCTTTTCTCGTGAACTTCCGCGTTAAAAATTTTACATTAATTTGTTTTAGCAAGTACTCGTACAAGAATAAAATATGCCGAAAAAATTATTTTTCTTAGGAGGAAAAGTTTTCTGAAATTTTTTAAATTTTTCAAGAACTCGGTACAAGTATCCATCATGGTAGACTAGTAATTTTCCAGAGATCTGACAATTTTCTCGGTATATGCTGGTGGGGTGGATTAGTTTAGGGCAGCGACGTTTAGAAAAATTTTTTGTAAACTTTTGAAAACTAAAATTTTTTTTGCATAGCTCACACATTAGCGAAAACAAACGAAAAATATTTGATAACATTCTCGAAGCAAAATCGTAAAGATTTAGATTGGAAATTTTTTCAAATTTGCCTTTTACAATTTTTTTTTTCTTACATGGGAAGGGGGAAACCTTCATAGGCACCACCCCATCAGGGGTGGTAGTGTGAGATTCCTACTCACTAAAACCTCCTCCCCGACGACAGCGGGGTTGACCTTCTCGGCATTACTTCCGCTGTCGTCTGCGATGGTTAGTGTCTCTGCTCTGGTGGGTGTTCGGCCGGCCCTGGCTTGGCACGAAAGTTTGTGTCCAGGGTGTACGAAGCACTCGCGTTTCACAGCTTTGTCCTTGCCCCTCGGTCGCGCCGCGCACTTAGTTTGTGGGGACGTTCTGTGGGGGTTTCATATGTTTCGGTGGCCTTTTGTTGGGCTCGGTTACGTACTTCGGAAGTACTGCCGACCCGCTGATTCACTTAGTTTGTGTTCAGGGACTTGGAGCACCACCTCCGCACTGGTCACGCTCGCCCAACTTTTGGTTTATTCACTTGGCGACCCTATCACGCCGCGCACTTAGTTTGTGTTGGGCGGTTTCGGGCACTTAGTATAGATGCCGATTTTATGCTTGTGGCTGTTGGGATAGGACTCGGGCCTCCGCTTGCGCGGTTCTCTCGTCTTCCTCCTTGGTCTTCATCACTCGCGTGATGAAAGCCGCTACAGCCCGCCATTCCTCTTCGCCCTACAGCATGATAGCGATCATGTTGTCGGGTCTTATCTGGTAGCCCATCCTCAGTGAAGCAGTGACCCGCTCCCTCTCCCACCTGATGCATTGGAACAGGCTCTGCTCCGCCGAGTCCTCGTCCCCGCAGTAACGGCAGGCCGGTGAATCTATCAACCGGAACCTGTAAAAACCTTAACTAACGCCACACAAAAAGAAGTATTATTTTCGATAAGATGGCACTCGAAAACTCCCCCGCTACCTTTTTTAAATTTAAAAATTTTCGCCGCACCAGAAAAGCTCTAGGAAATTTAAAAAATTCTTTCGACGGCCGTAGCAACCTTATTTACCGTCTGATTTTCTGATAAAGCAGATTCCGGGGCTACATAAAATTGCCATTATAGCCTTTCTTCGTATCTCATACCAAACTGCAATAAAATGAAAAAAGAAATTTAAAAAAAGTACCTAATGTTCAGAATCGAATTTTTTTTTCGAAAAATTACATGTTAATGACGAAATTAGCTTTGGCGAGCGCTTTCCAAGACAATCATAAAATTATATGTACTTCCCTTCTACAAAATTTAACAAAATATAAAATATATTTTCAAAAACTACAACATTATAGTACAAACTCGACGGTTAGAAATCGACTCGCGTTGTTGAGTAAAATTTTCAAAAACCACCGTAATATTTTATCGTAAGTGTGGAGCATGGTAAGCTAGCAAATTTCCACAAATCTGACAATTTTCTCGGTAGGATAAGTTAGTTTAGGGCAGGGACGGGCGTTTAGAAAATTTTTTGTAAATTTGCAAAAACTAAATCCTTTTGCATATCTCCCATACACGTCAAAGCAAACGGAAAATGTTTTATAAAATTTTTCAAAAAACCCACTTCGATTCCCTCAAAGTTGACCGCAAATATTTAAATGCAAAATCATAGCGAATTCAAGTCGAAATTTTTGAAAACTTGCCTTTTCCCAGTTTGTGAGCTGCCTCAGCTGTTGGATGAATGGAAGCTTGACAATTCATTGGGCGTCTGGGTACTAAGGGAAACCAAGTGTTCTTTGAGTTGGGCCAATATGGGCGATATTGAGGAAATGCTTCGATCTTAATTGAGATCCTACTGAGAATGAAATAAGCAGGTTTTTCTAACGGAGTCCTTACTTAGATTGTATAAATTGATCGAGTGAGCTCCTACTTAGAATGAAATAACCATGTTTTCCTGATGGAGTCCTTACTTAGAAGCTGTTATCAAATAAAGAAAAGAATAACCTCCAGTCTCAATGAAAGAATAATTATCAATTACGTGATAGTCGGTTCTTGTGAAAATGGAGTTCACGTGGGTTTTGACAATTAAAGATCGATGTGAACTCTTTGAAACAATGGTAGGAACTGAGCGTCAAGCGCATTCCAACTCAAAAATTCCAAACAAAGTTAGAATGGGTAGAAGCATTTGCTTCCCGATGTCATTAACAAATAAGGAGAACAACATCAGGCCACAGTGCAAACCTTGTGGTACACCAGATGAAACCAAATTATCGGAAGACAAAAAGGTCTCAATCCTTTTGGCTAGCTCCAAAGGGCAAAAGGCAAAGCAATGAGCTACTACTTCTGCCTCGATGTTACCAGGATAATACAAAGGGCGCTAAAGAAGTGCTCCGAAGAGCACAGCGAAGTAGATGATAGAATAAGCACCACGTAGTTTAAATAACCACCAGGTTTACCGTAAAGAAAGGAGCCATTAGAAGAACTACGGAAATGTGGTTCACAAAGACAATAACTAATAATAATATAATTGGTCAATTACCTTCAGCGACAAAAGAGTATCGATTCGCCTCTGATCAAGTTTAATAAATTTACCAATGGTTACATTTATCTCGCTCAATATCAGGTTTACTCTTTTCAAGTAAATAGTGTACAGGAGATAATGCCTTTATCAATTCTGTGCAAAAAATCACAAAATTACAAACATGTAAATCAAATCAGAATTCAAATTCAACCCAAAATAAAAGTGTAAATGACAAAAACAGATCTCGTATCCTTCAGATGTCGTCTGGTGTATAGTCGATAATATGGTAGCATAGGTCAAAGCAAAACCTCGAAAATGGAACCAAGCCTATTTACAGTTGACACGGTAGGCGTGTTACGTTATCAAATTTTAAAATTCTTTTTCAAACTACGACAATTTTCTGTTTCCAAATGGTGTTATATTCGGGAATAATTACCTAATGCTTGTCACCCCAAATCGCCCCAAAATTTTTTTATAGCAAAATGACCCTTATTAGAGTGTCCTGTAAAAATTTCGCCCGAGAATGTATATATAAAATTTTGAGAAAAATCAATTTGAAAAGTACGGGAAAGTCGCATCGAGTATGCGGCCGACCCGGGTCGATGCACATCAGTCGCCCGTGGTCCGATGAAAATGCGTAAAATTTTTTCGCTCCGATTTCAATTTTTCTTTGAAATCCGGATAGATGGGGGTGTGATTAGTGGATATTAGTAATAAATATAATCAAAAAAATGGAAAATAAGCCGTGTATTGCCGAAAAAGTGAAAAAATTAAAAAAAAATTTCCTTCTAATTTTGGGGTGTGCATTCGATAAGGAGCGTAATCCATCGTCAAAACCTACCCTTCCGGGGCGCCGCTCCGCTCCGCGTTGCACCCCTCCAGGGCGGTTTTGACTCTGGTTACTAGGCTAAACATACGAGAAGCGCCACCCATCAAGAAAACCGGGATAAATGAAACCGGGATGTGAGAGACCCTCGAAATAGCATTAAAAAGTATAGTTGCGGTATGGGGCAGTAAATTATTACGTTTCACCACCTAAAAATCGCTTAAAATCAAAAAAAAATCTGATGTGACAACACATTACTTTCCCATTTAGTAGATTCCACTTTATTTTATATTAAATATTAATAAAACAGATGTTAACTCAAAAATATTTTTAACTCGATAAAATACACAAATTACTTTGAGATATCAAAGTTACGAAATTTAATTTGTAATTTAACATGGTAACTCATATTTTTTAAAAGCACTTATTTTATATTTTCATTTTAACAATTATATAACATGTTTGCATTGAAAAATTTTTTAAATTGACATTTTCCAAAAAAATTTAGAAATTTGCAATGAAATTTTAACTATAGGCGTAATGACGTCAGAATTAATTTTTTATAAGTAATTAAAAAATTCGTTTGATATTAACTACATAATATGTTTATACAAGTAAATTAGTTAAAATATTAAATTATAGTAATGAACAATACAAATCACTTTGACAGATCAAAATTATCCAAGGCAAACCATATTCATTTAATAGCCCTTATTTTATTTTTGCATTTTAACAATAATTTAAGAGGGAAATATCAAGTGTGGGGTATCAAAAGATGCGGAAAAATAATCTCTTTCGATTGATATGATTTTCAATCTCATATGTTCCACCGGGAAGCGGCAATGCTCTTTAACAATTTTCATTCCCCTAAAAAAGGGGTTAAAAATGGACGGTTTTCAACCAAAATCTAATCAGCTCTTTAGACAGCTACTTGAAACTAGTGTATAAAATTTCAACTCAATCGGTGCACGCGTTTGTCTGAAAATGTTGACGATAGAATCATCACACATCATACATCACACATCACACACACATCCGGACATCATTCCAAAATTGGTCTGAAACAATTCGTATGGGCTCATAGACCATGGGAAAAATGCTAACTCAAAATTTTTTTTTAACTCGATAACAATACTTTCTTTACTACGTAAATGGGAAAGTAATAATCGATGTTACATGTAGGAGCGTCGAGCTGCATCTGCCGGTGCGAAATATTGTAAGTGTTAGGGTATATCATATTGCACGGACCGCCAACAGAATGGCGACGCGCAATAATTTTGTGAAGGAATCTCGATAAATTTGCTAACTTCAAAATCGATTTACTCAAAATTTTGATAATACATTCTCAGCATTTTTTTGCAGGAGGGGCCTATATAAACCTTCATATTTCCATTAGGAAGGTTACAAGTCAGTTCGTAGTGGCAAGCATTACTACATCCTCACCATATTCAATTATATCCCACGGTCATAATTTTTATTTTATTTCAACATTCACAGAAACTACCCCTATTATACTAATTTATTTTGATCAGATTTTGACAAGAAGTAAACAATTTTAAAATTAAAAAGTATTCTGAGAACACATGCTAGATACAAAATAATTTTAGTGAATAGAAGTATTATAAGAAATCAATTAGTTTTCACAGAATTTTTAGTTGCCTGAAGGCAGTTAACGTCATATCGCACCATTTAGAGAACAATAAATTAGTCTATTTATTGCAGGTTTGAACGGTTTATCGTCACGTTATATCTTGTTCAATTCAATTGTCATCAGTTACGTATAGAACCAAATTCTGTGATTGGCTTTATAAGCAATATGTTAAGATCATTGGATCCCCTATTTTTAAAAAAGATTTCTTAAATTTTAAAAAGAAAAGAATCTAGGATTAAGTTGAAAAACTCTGAAGAGGTAAGATGTAAAATTTGTACATCTTATGTAAAAATCAGCTTAGTCAATTTTATACAGTTCTAACTATTTGTTTCAAAGTTAATCAACTACTAGAATAAAGCAATAATAAGTTAATCAACAAATGAGATAAACCAATAATAAGTAATCAACAAATGTGCGAAACGCCAATATAATAAATTATCTTGGCTAAAAACGCGTTTCTAATGGTAAAAAAGGAGATAACTTGAATTTTTCCTAATTGAAGTGGAGCGAGAAAATTATAAATTAATAGTTAATAAATGTACGCGACGCTAATACAATAATTTACTTGATACAAGTGCGAAATAAATAAATAAACAATCTGAATTAAAAATATGTTTCCAATTGTGAGAACAAAGAATATTTTAAACTTTTACGTATTGGAATGGTGCAAGCAATAACACGCCAGTCGACTAATGAAGATTATTCTAAGTTATCACATTCCAAAAATTTACCAAGGTAAATTTTTAATTTAATTTTAAGATAAATAGTGATGATAGGACATTCTTTTTTATAATTTTTAATATTAAACTTTTAGTTAAATTATAAACGCCACTTAGACATACTTTCATAATTATAACTGTTTTTGTACAAATTAATTTTTATTTGTTTATTATATTTAAATTTTTGTAGTTGTTATGCTTTTTATTCTTCATATAACCTTTCCTTATTTAGTGAAACTTATAAACATAAGAGCCTGAGATAAGTAAAAACCGGTGAGTATTAGCCAGGGGATAATTCACATATGTGAGATTATAAGAATCTCTGATTGCCAATTAATGTCAGGGGTTCGCAACAGGCGATAGAGCATACAAAAAAAACCTTCAGATATTGTTGAGGGTCAGTTGATAAATGGAATTTATGATGGAATTAAGAAAAATTTGTACTCGCCATTTTGATTATTGAAGTAACACTCTGCATGTTATTATGGTCAAAAAAAAGCTTTATTATACTTGTATAGATTGCTTGTATCTCATAGGAGTTAAAAACACCATTTTGATGTGAAAATTCTGCAAAGGAGGTTCAGATATGGATACGCTTCGCTAAAGAAAAATTAAAAATCAACCCCATGAATTCAGGTAAATCCAAAATACCTTTAAAAATTTTCTGTGACGTCACAGCATCTCCTAAGTCACGACAAAAATTATTTTGCAGATTATTTGCTATAAAAAACGTCTAAATCTCCTTTAAAAATTTTCTATGACGTCACAGCATCTCCTACGTCACGACATAAACTGTTTTGCAGATTATTTGCAATAAAAATGTCTAAATCTCCTTTAAAAATTTTCTGTGACGTCACAGCATCTCTACGTGACGACAAAAATTATTTTGCAGATTATTTGCTATAAAAAACGTCCAAATATCATTTTAAAAATTTTCTGTGATTTCACAGCATCTCTACGTCATGACAAAAATTATTTTGCAGATTATTTGCTATAAAAACGTCTAAAGCTCCTATAACAATTTTCTGTGACGGCATATTAACGAATAATACCCCAAAGAAGGTAGATTAGAAAAACACTAGTCCAAATTAATTCGTATGAAGTATTCACTCCACAATTCAAAATCTAAGTCAAAATGATTATTTTCTGATCATATTGGGATTTTCTTTAAGTTTATTGCAGTAATCTGCATTTAAACGCATTAATGAAATTTTTAATTTTTGATATAAGCGCTGCATGAGAAACCTTATCAACGCCTTTGAGAAAACAGTGTGAACTGTATCGACTTTTCGAAGTTTGTGATCTTTTTTTATTTTACTTTACCCAAAAAAAACTTATTTCAACTGGCTACTTTTGAAATGAACACTCGGTATAGTCTACAGAACCTAAAAGAGAAAAATATGTTTATACTACTCTAATTAAAAGTAAACTGCTCATTTAAAAATTTAATTATAAATATCACAGGGTTTGTTAAAATTTAATTTCAAAAATTACTTTCCATGCTTGAAAGCACATCTGCCTACCTACATAAACTCTTACCTATGTTCAAATTATTCCACTTAAATAGCAAATAAATGTTTGAACATACGGGACTACTTTCCTTGAAAACTAATTTATTGGTTTTACACTACTTAAGAGATCAAGTTTATTGAATAAAATTTCAATTAGTTACTCAATTTTTCGAGAAAAAACTGAATCATCACAAATTTCAAATATTTTTCGCATCATTTAAAAATTATAATTTTATTATCGCAACATTAAATTTTAACATATAAACATGTTTTCATATGAAAATGTAGTCCCTGTTGGTATTATCATAAACGTATTGAAGTTATTTTATTATGCACATATTGGAATAAACATAATCGTAAAAAATTATGTCTACAGGGTGAAAACATAACAGTTTTAAGTGAATAATAATATTAAATAAATTATGAATGGTACTTAAACAATTCCCTCGATGTATACAGCAAAATTTGAATACATTTCGTATTAAAAGAAATCATAATATAATAATTCTTCGTTTCAATCCATATTTTTGAGAATTAAGTGCCAGATTCACGTTAATGGATTTTTTTGTGTAATGTGTTTTTGGTTAATCTATTTCCACTATATATCAAAAGGATAACCAATGATGAGCCGAAATCTTCTGAAGCTGTATATATTTGAATAATTTTAAATCTTTAATATTATTCGAGAATACTTTAATTGATCGGGGTATCAAAGCATTTAAAATTAATCAAAAGCTTCCCGTGCTGAAGAGCTTGAAATTTATTCCTTTAAAACTTTAAAATGGAGCTCTAGTTCTTAAAAGTACTATAGATTGCATTTTTGTTAGCTTTAAATTAAACAGTGCTATTCGACGAAAATCTTGAAAATTTTATTGCCCAACATAAACACATTGCTGTAAAATTGCCATTGATTGTCTGTTGTGGTTATACTTTTAATTGTGTTGCGTACTTGACCCGCTGCAAGGCTGTAAAATCACAAATCTGTATTTGCAAAGGAACTGGATCACGATTGGTTGAAATTTATGACATCGAGATATGGCTATTGGTTGCTATTTTACGAGTAGAATTCTCAGGAAAACATCTTGTTTGTAAATTCTCCTGCCATTATCGTAGATGGCAAAACATTCGTGTACAATAATTTTTTTCTCAATAAAAAACTGAAGATGCAAAATATACTATTGGTGTTAGTTTCTGTTTGAAATTACTTCTGGTGATGGCTCTGCAAATCAAAAGAAACCCAACAGCTAAAGGTTAAAACCAATAAACAAGCTAAAATAAAATTTAAGCCTTTAATTATTGTAACTATTCATTTGGAACATTGCCACCTTTTTCTACTTCATTTAATGAAATAAGTTTTCTCTATATAATTTTATAGAAGTTTTCTATTTTCGTCAATATTAAGTTTCCAGTAGACAATTTATATGCAAATTAAACGTTCACGGTTACTATATATTTTATTGTAGTTATTTATTGCGGTATTCTAGTTCAGTGGTTCTTTTCCTATTTCTTCTCTTCTGTAAAATGCATTTAATGTATTTTCTTTCATACACTTAACACTTTATGTGTTTATTTGCTGTACTACTTTATTTCTGTAAAGGCGGCAGTTCTTTAAGTATAGGGCAAATACTCGACACTCAGTAAATATTTAAATAACATGGAAAGTTCCAACTAAAGGCGACGATAATTTGAAATGGCTTAAACCTTACAATATCGTTACTGATTATTCAATAACACCGATAATTTTCTTTTAACAAATCCGATATACTTTTAGAAAGCAAAAAATCGCAGTCTATAATTTAGATCTTTGAGTAATTTTTCTCTTACTCTTATCTTATCAAAATTTACATGAAGACAAAGTTTACTCAGATCTAAAAAATAACGAGGTTATTTTCTTCCACTCGACTACAAATATTTTAATTTAATTTTTCAAGACAAACGTAGTATTAACAAAGGGTGAAGAAATTAAATTTAAGAGAAGTTTTTAAATTTTAATAAACGTCAAATTTACTTTGAATTTGAATAGCCAGGTTAAAGTAAAAAGAATGATTAATAAACAAATGTTTAATTAAGATTTAACATCAGCGTATATATTCATAAATAAAGTTTTTGAAGTTAGATTAGACTTTGATTAATATAAGAAGCCAGTTTAACATTTAAAATTACAAAATATTTATTTTTAGAAGTTAACACCTAAACGGGTTAAAATTTTATGTTATTTTGGTAAAAGGTTTAAAACGATTCATCAATTCTTAACATCATTTTGTTATGAATTTTATCGCAAGGTTTCGGTATTATATGCCATATACAAACAACAACCTCTTTAAGAAATTCGTTTCAAACCTCTTTCTAGATAACACAAACATTGGCTTTCATAATATTTAGCTGTTTCCACATTCCTTTCACATCCGAGCCTTTCAGACAAAGTAATCTTTAATAACTGTATTGTAAAAAATTCCCGTATAATATTTGGAAAAGAATCTTTACGTAATTACGAAAACTACCTAGAATATTAAAAATAATGACAAATTTTGTAGCGTACTTCCATTTTGCAATTTAATGAAAGTACAATGCGGCAAGCTTTAGCAATAACGGTTACGCTAAATAGAATAATGAAATCTTGCAAACTACAGATTAGTGCACTTATGCACTTTTATAACATGAAGTTTTTCACGAAAATACAGAGTAACAATAGAAACGCTTTACTTGGATCTCGCATCTTCTGTCTTCTTTCCAAGAAGAAACGAATCAGTGGCAACTTTGGGCTTGGAATCTATATTGCCTTAACACAGAAGAGCACCCAGTGACTGAAAATAACACAATATTCTTGGCATAGCAGTTGGTTAGCACGAATATTATCTAATGTACCAAGATTCTGATCCAGATCGAGGGATATTTTTTCGGCACATCCTCGTGCTGCATTGGTGACTCTGATAAAACATCAGAATGATTTTGTTCTAATTTATGGAAAATATACCACCGAACTCAAGACAATCAAACAAAAGGTTAGAAGTCCACAAAAGAGATTACTTCATTACTTCGAATGGACAGTCGGTAAGGCCCTGAACCGTCATCTTACATTTTTTCCAATTTAGTTTATTATAAAACCTTATTCATTATACGTAAAAATAATTTATAATCCTAATTTGAATGGGGAAAGTTATGCAATGTCGACATAGCCAATTTTTAATACTTTTATCCCGGTTGTTCTTTACTCTATCGCTGCCACCAGATCCGATGACTTTAGGGCGAATCGAATCAATCAAAAACATTTGTATACTATTTTAATGGGGTTTATTTAAAAATAAAAAAGATGTGAAAGTGGAGAACAAAAATAATATTTTACAAAATTAATAAAATACAATAACAACAAATCTAAATATAAAATTGATTTACTTACCTAATTTCTAAACATGGAAATGATCACTGTGTAATTTTTAATAATTTTAATTTTAAATGTGTAAAATTTAATTAAAAAGAAAATGAATTTATTTTGTTTGAACTTGAACACTTTATTAACATAAAAATTTAAATTATTAAAAAAGATCAAACTTCCGGTGGATATAGGGCTCGACTTCTTTTAGGATAATTTTTGGGTTTGATTACTGCAACTCAAAAATTTCCTTAGTTAATTTAAATTCAATGCACGTAATTACAATGACTATTAATTGCTGTTTATTAATGTACCAATTCAAAATTTATTAAGTTGCAAATTGTTATTAAGCTTCATTATTTAATTTAACTTTAAAAATTCATTGAGGCAAAAATTGTGTGATATCAATTTTTTATCTTAAAGATAAGGAAACTTTTGAGTTATTTTGAACGCATTTCAAACGAATTACAGCGATACTAGCTACGATCAGTGATTAAAATTAATAGTTTAATTATAAAAAGGAATAAATTACAACGACATAAAGAAAATAATTAAAATAGTGGTATTTAGGGTAGTTTTATCACAGTTTTCAAAAAACTAAAACCTGTGAACTTATTACATAATATATATGTACATACATCTAAGAGCTTATACAATAATAATTAATTTATTAACTTACAAACGTCTTGTAAAAGTGGGCATATGCGTATGGGATGCATAAGTATCCGATCTGTCAAGCCGGATTAGCTAAAATACTGTCGGTATTTGTAAGTGATCAAATTACAAATAATTATTGTAATGTTTTATGTCCTTAGTTATTACAAATTATTGAGCGAAGCAAAAATAATAAGATTAATATATCCCATATCGCAATTCGGCTCATCAGATTTTCGTAAGAGAATATAAAATCTGCGCGATAAAATTTTTAATATTACAATTTTTGTAACCGTTTGGATTCTCATCTCATGTGAATTCGAATTCTCGGCATTTACAAAAAAATATTCTAGAAAGCATCCTAAATAAAAAAAACTACATCTTGTGCCCCGACATTTTTTTTCTTTCTATTATTAGTAGGGTGCAAATTCGCTTCAATTTTTACTTCCGTGAGAATTTTGAGATAAAAAGCAACAAGATATCCAAATTCACAGATTATAAATCTGTAAGACGTGAAAAAGGGCACCATACCAAAATTTTGATTTGGTCCTATGATGCCAAACTTCGATAGCTCAAATACCTGTGTGAATTTTTTCAATGAATTTTCTGTGTCTTGCTACTTAAAAACATGTTGAAAATTTTCCAAAAATAAAGGCGCCTACGGAACAACGATTATTGATTGCAATTTACTAGGTAAAACATTGTAATTATTTTCATAATTATTATGTAATTATTGTAATTATTTTCATTCAGTTTACACTGCGTTCCTGTCCAAATTGTGCATTTCTGAAATAAAATCATTAAGAATAATTTATAGATTAAAAGATTTCTTTTGCAAAAAGGTTAAAAGAAGCTAAAATGAAAGCGATGGCCTATGCATTTTTTAAGGAAAATAAATTCTGAATTCCAAAGGATTATAACAAAACCAAAATATTAAAAATCCAGCTTATAATAACGAAGTTGGGCGACTCTACCACTAACTCAGCCACTCGAAAAATTTTTCGAGTGCTACACACTAAAGAACAGGCTTATATCTGTCTATTAAAACAAAAAAAAATGTGAACATGGTCAAAACAACCCCAATATCGATTTTTGAAAAGTACCTAAAATTGCATTAAAATTAGCATTGAATCGAGGAAATAAGCCGCGCCCCGACCGAGGTTATAAATATAGGTGGGAACATGCACTCGGAAGCACCAGTACGTAACGAACTTTGCCCTGGTAAACATGGTTGATAACGACGATTTACGAGGTGATGAAGATGTTGCGTCGGTTTTTGGGGGTTGCAGCGACCGCGAAACAGTTAATCGGCTGCAAATATTAAAATTAATCCCGACTAATAAACGTTGTAAAGATAGAAATTGTCGACGCATTTGTCGAGTCAATGCTAGTCCGCGGTATTGGTTGAACCACTGCTTCAGGTGTCCTGGTTGTAGGCGATCATACTCTCTCGACGCCGGCACATTTTTTGAGCACCGTCGCCTCCACCCGCGATTTGTATTGATGCTTTTGTGGGCGTGGGCGACTTTCATGCGCGTAGGGGTTGCATGGGAATACACTGGGTTATCCTGGAGAGTTGTTCACAACTTGTACGCGGATTTCCGAGCTGTATGCTCTTGGAAGTTAGAGAATTACCCTGAGGATCTGGTAATTGGTCGTCCGGGCATGGTAGTACAAATTGATGAGAGCGTCATTACCAAGCGGAAGTATGGTGTCGGCAGAATTCCCGCACGCTCCCAGAAGTGGGTGCTAGGGATGTACTGCTGCACCGAAAAGCGTGGCATCGTTAAATATGTGGAGACTAGGGATGCCACCACGCTGACGACGCTCATCCAACAATATGTATTACCAGGCACGGAGATTTGGACGGATTGCTGGAGGGGTTTTTTTTTTTAGCTCGACGCAGGGAGAAGAAATCTCGTGCGAGACACCCACTTAATCGAAGTGGATAGTGTCAGACTTCACTGACTAAAACTCCCCCCTACCGAGCACCCGGGTTTCGCCGTCAGGCATTTCTTCCGGGATGCTCGGTCCGAGATGTCGGGATCTTCGACATCTCCCGCCCTGGATGTTCGGGCAGGTGCGTTGGGTCTGCAGTATCGTGTGCAGACCCGCCTTTTTCGTTTGGGCCTCCAAGTTCCTCTCATGAATGGCTTCCTGGTTGCTCAGTCAGGTAGGGGGCATTGCGATGGAATTCGATGAAACGTGAGCTCTTTCGCATGCCTCTCTTCTACCTGTCCGATTTGTTCCTCCTCGTTGGTTGGCCTCCTGGTTTGACGGTCGGGTAGGGGGCATTGCGATGGAATTCGATGTTACGTGTGCTCTTTCGCATGCCACTCTTCCACCCGACTTTGCTGGAGGGGTTATTCAGGGCTAAACAACCTAGGCCGTGTTTCTCCCTACACCCACAAAACTGTCAACCACAGTCGCTATTTTGTCGACCCCGTAACTGGGGTGTGCACAAACCAGGTGGAGGGATACTGGAGTGCCCTGAAAACGTTTTGCCGTCGACTTGGTGTGATGAGCTCCACACTACTGCCAGAACACCTGGAGCATTTCATGTGGTATCAACTATACGGGAGAACGAAGCAGGAGCGCTTCTACAACTTGTTGCGGCAAATACGAGCCGGCTTTCCGCAGGATTAACTGTTTCGCGGTCGTTGCATCGAAAGTGCAAATCGGTTAAGAATTAGGTCTCTAATTTATAAAACACCAGGTTAATTGCTTTTAAAAAAAAGGAAAGGGAAATAACAGTAACCTTAACCAACCAAATATTGCTTAAAAATAAAAATAAAGGAAAATAACAGTAACCTTAACCACCCAAATATTGCTTAAAAATAAAAATAAAGGAAATAACAGTAACCTTCCATCCGAGCAACTGCTACAAGAGAAAATGCTGTCTCGCTTAACCACCCAAATATTGCTTAACAATAAAAATAAAGAAAATAACAGTAACCTTAACCACCCAAATATTGCTTAAAAATAAAAATAACAGTAACCTTTCAACTGAGCAACTGCTACTAGAGGAAACCCTGTCACGCTTAATCACCCAAATATTGCATTAATAAAAAAATAAGGGAAATAACAGTAACCTTTCATCGATGCTACTGCTACGAGAGTCGAGCTGCAACTCAGCAAGCAAGCAAGCATGATTCGCGAAGCGAAGCATTTGGAAGGCGAAGCCTTCCTTCAATCTCCTCCATCTCTTTATAGGGATGATGCGCGTTGGTTAGTTTTAGTGGGACTAACAACCCGGTGTGGCATTGGAGCCGAATCTCAATGGTGTCGAGCTGCAACTGCCGGTGCAAAATACTCTAAGTGTTAGAGTCATTCATTACGCACGGACCGACCACAGAATGAGCGACGCGCGGAATCTCGTTAAAATTTTGCCAAATTTTACATGAAAATTAGCTAAGTTCAAATTCGATTTTTTAAAAAGTTTGGACCATATTCACATTTTTTATTATTACAATTTGCTAAAATAAGTGTGTTCTTTAGTGTGTAGCAGAATAAATTTAGTTTCGAGTGGCTGAGTTAGTGGTAGAGTAACCCGAAGTTGTGTATAATTTAAGGTAAAATTTTGAAGCAACCATCAGATTCATTTATGTTCAAAAAATAAAATCTCATAATTAAATTTTTTTATTAATTTTAAAGGGCCAATAACTTTAACCCCCCCCCCCCCTTCATTTTTTTGTAATTTTTTAAACAATAAAAATGATTAATTAATCTTTAACACTATTCCTTAAATTTCTTAATATTCTTTCTCTTGCCTTGATTATACATCTTCGTCAGTTTACATTTTCTAAATTTTTGATCCACGGTCTGTTCGAAATTTCTTGATTTACTAATAAAGTTTAAAAAGCTTCAAATTGTAATCTACAAATTATTGCCATTTATATTTTAAACTTCCAATATATTGTTGTGTCCACCGTGTTACCCCTATTATGGGCGAACAGTGCAAAAGGGAACGGTCGGAGAGTTTATAAATGTTAGATTAAGTTTTGTTAGATCAAGTTTTGTTAGATTAAGTTTTGTTAGATTAAGTTTTTGTGATGATAAATTGGATAGGCAACACAAAAGACATGACAAAAAAATAAGATAAAATCAAATAGGAATAAAAAAAGAAGAGGTTGTCATAGTGAGATAAACAAGAGTTCGATTTAAATAAGCGACCGAGATAGTCGGAAAATCGTGAGTTAAATTAAAAGAGGTTACAAAAAACGGTCTCATATAAAGACTCATATAAAGGAGTTCAATTAAAAGACGCTACAAAACTGGTCTCATATAAAAGTGAGTTCAATTGAAAGAGGCTACAAAACGGTCTCATATAAAGAGAGAGTAAATTAAAGAAGCGAAAAATAATCGCATAATAAATAAACGGGAGTGCGAATGTACGCAGCAAAAAGGAGAGTCGCAAATTGGGAGTGCGATTTTATAAGGCGACGAAGATATTTAAAGAGGCGACAAAATAGCCGCAGAAGAAAATAAAGAGAAACGAGTTTAGAGAGCTTATAAATAAGACGTGTGTGGGTGATTAACGCTATATAAAAGGTTAGCATAAAATTTGTTTAATATTAAGTTGTTCGATTTTTATATTTATGTTGTTTTGATTTTGTTATTTAATATTGATGTTATTAAATGTGTTTTGGCTATCCGATTGTTTTCTTTTGACTGTTGGCTTATAAGACGTTTTTTAAAGCGAGTTTTTAACCCTGAGATAGAGAGAAGTTTCGAAGTGGGAATCTTCTTCTTGGTTATTCCTCAAATAGCCAAGGGGGGGACCACAACAATATATTGGAATATTAGCTTCGTTTTCTTTTAAATATTTCTTTAACTTCATAATCATTTTCAAAAAATTCAATTTATTTTTAATAATTCTTGTATTTATCAATTAATTTTACTTCTAATTTTTCTTCTATGCCGTTATTTAACAATAAATTCTAGTTTTAATTGTAATATGTACTCGTATATCATCTGTATTTGTTTGGCATCTGTTCCCCTTTTTCATCAATCCTCCTTCCATTTTTTTGTCTAATTCTTGATTCCCCGTTCCATCTCTGTTTCTGCAACTTTAATGTTCAACTTACATTTTTATAAATTTCCTTCTATATTTATTTTTTTCTTTTCTTCTTGATTATTTAAATGTCCATCTATGTTTTTTATAATAGTATTTTCCATTTCCTGTCTCAATGCTAATTTCCATATCCAATCTATTTTTAACACTACTCTTTTTCATATCTAATCCATTTTTATAATTCCACTTTCCATATCTACCATTCTATTTTGCATTATTTTTATCCGATTATCCACCTATTTCCATCATATCTCCATTCTTTTACCCATAATCTCTGCTCATTTTGGCATTTCTACCTCCACGTTTAAGTGCGCCATTTTATATATTTATTATTTACTTAGGTATACATTATTTTCGAATATGTCTACTTCACAGAAGTCTTTACGATTTATTTTACGAGTTAAATCGCTCCTCATCTTCTCCTTCTCGTTGTTCTTAAGTTTCGTATATATTGTTATGACGTCGAGTACTCTTTCAAAAGCCCACTCGTTGGTGCGTCAAATTGCTATGTCCACCGTGAACTTCACGATCTGTGATCGCTACTCACAGATTTTGATGTTGACTCGACTTCTTTTTAATCACAGGCGGCAGGTTCTTTGGACTTTTACGGTGGAATTAGTTTAATCACACAGTCAAAGAAAATACGCAAATCTAATCTTTATAAACATATAATGAACAAATAACACAAAATTAACATAAACAATTAATAGAAACAATACAACACTCGACAAAAATTAACAATAATCAAAATTTAATGTTACCTTTTTATATCTAGTTTTAACTACGCGAACTCCAGCGTGCACTTACGTTTTTAATTGCCCGGATTTATTAATCTCGCCTCTATTCTTTATTTTGGATCCACTTTTGTGTAATTATCCAATTATCCAATTTAATAATTTCTCTTTAATTTGGACTTAATTATTCCAACTCCAATTGTCTTACATCAACTCCACACAACAATTGCCTCACGTAAATTTGTGGGGAAACCTCTTCCCACTCTTGGATCTTTAAACTATTCCTTTTAAGGAGACGAACTCTAACGCTTCCTCCCTCTGGGACACCGGTATTCAATTTTCTTTCTTTATATGCGACTATCGGTCGCTTCTTTAAACGGAACTCTCTTATATGCGACCACTTTTGTCGCTTTATTTCATTCAACCCCTGTTTATATCTCCCTGGCAACCAATCTTCCTTTTTTTATTCCTATTTGATTTTATCTCACATTTTCCAGTGTTTTGTGTTGCCTATCCAATTTATCATCAGGCGTTTGATTTTTCTTTAATCACAAAAACTTAATCTAACAAACTTAATCTAACATTTAAAACATCTTTTTTTTAAATTGTCTTTTACAAACTTTTCTCATGCCATATTTTCTCTGACTGTACGACAAACAATTTAATACCGTAACAGCCAAACATTGATGGACACAACAATATGTTTCGGTTTCGATCACTATTATTCTCCATGCCACTCTGTTCTCGGATTTCCTCTTCCAATCCGTCACTCTCATAGCCTTGAGGTCATTTACCACCTTATCCAGTCATCTTACTCTTGTTGTTCCTCTGTTTATCGTCTCATCCGGTGTCAAGTCTAAGATCTGTCTTAGAAAATTGACGGTTTTTTTTATTACGTGTCCTGTAGCCATGTAATTCTTTGCGCTTTTGTGCCATCTCCCAAAATTTCCATTACACTCAGCATTTGTTCTCAATCTATATTCGTTCTGATCGATTTCTTTAGGCCCATAATTGCTCTTAAAAATACTCTTCATTTTTCCTCTTCTCACTTTTCAACATTTTCTTGTTTACGTGGAAGGCCCTTCAACCTGCCTGCATATTTTCGTTTATATCTGTTGATCTCAAGTTGTTGCATTCCTAGATACTGCTATGTGCCGGTCTGCTCTTTAACGGGCCACATGCATGTTTAATGAAATTTGAAATGTAAATTGAAATTTTTAATTGTTCCCCTTGCTAGCTCTGTTTTTAATATCACTAATAAGCATGAGTTCACCCTTACCTCAAGAGTCAGTTCCTTCGTGGCTTTTTCTGAAAGTGAAAATCTTACGGGAATGTAATGATTCCTCAATGATACGGCAATGGAAAACTTTTCATAACAATTTGATTTATTAATAATCAAATAAAAACAAATAAACACAAATCTTATAATTCTAAAAATCGAACAAAAATAACAAATGCTTAAATTATTACGCATAAACCCCAAAGTTATTACGTGACGTACAATCCCCTTTAACGTTATTTTCAAAATCCCGCACTCGCGTCGCTATTAAATATTCAAGTTTATCGCTTACCACACGTGTGTCACTCCTTTGCGTTACCAACTTCGCAACTACTCGGTCGACCTGCTGTCCAACTGTCATCCAGAATTCTCTGCCTTTATTTTCTATTCCAATGGGTGCATCAATTCTCCAATAACCATTTACATTTGTGATTATTTCAAATCACCCACTATCACTTTATAAATTATCGAAGGTAAATATTTTCAATTTTTATTCAATCTAACCTGTCGAATGCTTGTGCAAACTTTTTTCAAATTAATATAATACTTTTTCTTTTCTGGTTCTACACACATTGAGTTGGATTTTTATCCAATTTTTAAATCTTTATTACAGAGACGCAACTGACACGTCCGTCTCTCGTCGCACCTGTGTGAGAAGCCTCTGATGTTTATATTTTTTCGTTTCCAAGGTTTTTTTCGATTTTTCATTTTTTCATCACACTTGGATAATTTCATTATCAATGTAAGTTTCTCTACCGCACTTACTTAAATTAACCTAATTTTAACAATTCTAAATTACTACTTTATAACATTAAACAAATTTGTGGTACCCATCATTTTTGCTCATATCATTGGTGAATTCCTTCACTCCTCACCTGTGTTTTGAATTATATGACTTCATTAAGAGTCTTTTGATCTACCCGCAGAAACCTTTCTCCGTTGCTAAGGAGTTCTCATGAAATTTTGTGGTTCTTATGAGTTAATGATTTAATGAATTGCCATTGGCAAAGTGAATATCATTGCAATACTTTAACTTCACCTCATCAAATGTATAACTTCTAATTTTTAAATCTAAATTTTTAAATTTAAATTTCGCTTTCATTAATCTTCAACCCCATTTTTATCGCCTGCCCTTCCAATTCATTGAAAATCATTAAGAATTATTTTCTGTCTTGATCTGGCGCTATCATCAGCATAAATGCTAATATTCGCCATTCTTTCGTTGAAAGCCATTTTTATTATTACTATGTAATCTCTTCTCTTACACAATTATTAGTAGGTTCTTTTCTTTTTAATTTCAGAAAAGCCAAATTTTATGTACCTATTGCTGTGATTTAAAATGTATCCACACAACGCAAATAGTTGAAATTCTGAATTAATTGAAATATTTAATAAACTTGACCTAATTTAAAAACCTTAGATTGAAAGATAAACACATCCACCTTAATTCATGATATTACAAACTTATAAAGATCTCTAAAGATAAGAATGCTACACTAAAACCTGTTAAATAGATTCATTATGAGGATGTACATGTAAAAATCTTCTCATGAGACACTTTAAATCAGAAATGATGAAATTTATTACAAATTGTTATCTATAAAACATAACCTTTACATTTTGTGAACTTTAAATTGAAATTTCTCTGTAAATAACTTATTGTGTGAAAATCTATTCACAACCAAAATTATGTCATATTTAACTGTATGTGTAAATCATAAATTCGCTTCCGAAATCGATAAAAAGGTAAATAAGGTTCAAAATCCATTGAAACGTGATAAGGGCAATATATGATAAGAAAAATGATCAAATTCACAACTTCAAATGCCTACAAAATCAGCTACTGTGTTGGAGGACTCCTCAAAAGCGGTGGAAAACTGATCTTTCCAAATATGCAACCAATCCTGAAAGTTACAGAAAATTTCATAATTATAAAATTTACAAAAAGAATAATTTGACTTACAAGTCGTTCAAAATAAATGCAAATTGGTATTTTTAGCGCAAGTTAAATCAGTTGGAATTTGATATTCGAAGTGGACAGACACGTGGCGAGATCCAATTTATTTTGAACTTGGTAAATAAACCAATCCAAGATGGCTACCACTAGTTACCTGATCTGAAAATCAAGAATGTTTATATTTCAACTCAGAACTCGAATATCTGAGAATTATTAAATTCGAAACTACTTACCAGCACATAATCTAATTAAATAAAATAATTAGAAAGTTAAATTTGGATAATAACAATCATAACAACTTAATTCAACGGGAGCTGATTTGGAAACACCACAACAACATTGCATCAACTACAGCCTGCTGTGAAGTGTTACGTGTATGCGCGAGTGGTAACCAAGATTGTGTCTATCTACGCATGACTTTAATGAGTCAGGATTTATATGAATCAGAGGTATTTCGAAATTATTATTTTTTATTAACTTTTGCCTTCAGCGTTTTACTTAAGGGATGCGAGGAAAAAGATCTCAACGGATGAATTTCTGGCTACCCCATTGCTAATAAACATTCACAACAAAACATTTTTATAATTTAATTTTTCTACGCTTCGAGCTACAATTTTATTAAAATAACATTTAATCCGTTATTGGACAACGGCAAGACTTGAATTATATTCAAGCAATACAAAGAAGAAGGAAGAAATTGGAACGTCATACTTCGTTATATTTTGGTATTTTGATAATTTATTGTAAACATTCTGCCAAAAGATAAACTATCTGTATTTGTTTGTAAACATTGATTATTTTGCGCTAGCGATATTTTTCTTTTGAATATACAATCATTCCTGAGTTAGAACAATCTCTTTTATTAACAATTCAACCATTACAGGTCAGTACTCTGAATTTTTCGAGATCATTCAAAAACAAAAGTGGATCGTTTTTATCTAACAAGAATTATTAAGCTTTTTATTCTACAACAACACACATTTTTCAGTCACTCAAAATTAAAACTTTTCAACTTAATAATAAGCTGCATCCCTTAATTCAACTTATTACCTGCCATACTCTGAGAGAGCCTCAGACTGAGCTATACAAGAGGGACAGGGTGGTGAACTTTCCAGTAAAATTTAGCACACAAAAATTTAATATTTGTATTTTTATATTTTCTTTCATTTGAAAATGGCGCCCAAAAACTAAAAGACGTGTGCAAGTTTTACATTGGACAAAGGTCATAGCACTATGTATTTCATATTATTTATTAAAAACTTTAAAAATTATTACTAACTGACCGATCCCTTGCTGGTTATTTTCTTTTCTACTTTAAAAATTATAAATTATTATATTCACTATGGTGTAGTAGTTTGAATTTCAGTAGTTCTGTTATTTTTGTTTTACTTGCTCTGCTGATTCTAAAACTGATGAGTTTTCTATAGCAGAATTACCGTTTTTGATAATAAATGGAAGAAGTCGCGCGATACTAAATCTGACGAATAGACGAATGTTCGAAAACTGCTGTGTTTATCTTCGATCAACTCGTGAAAAGCTTCAGCTAGGTTTGCAATGGTTCAAACAAAAAATACTGCATTTTGGAAATATTCTTCACAATTCAATTTATTAATCAGTTTACTAAATATTTCAATTTTTTAGATGAAATATATAATATTATAAGATATCTTATTTATAATACATAATACCTTTAATTCTAATATTATGTACGTTCTAATGACCAAATAAATTTTAATTAAATAGATAACGTAATAATTAATAGGTACATGGTACATCTGTTACGAACAATTTTTTTTAAATATTAAAATACCGAAAAAATGTCGTAAAAAGCAACTTCGTGTATAACAATTTATTATTTGACATAGCAACCATTTAAATAACAACTTTTTTCACTTCATTTTTTTGTTTGATTTGCATAAAGCAACTGTCAGAAAATGTAAAAGGAAATAACTTTGCAACAGAAAGTTTAAGAAATAATATTACTGGCGAGAATATTATTGGCATATTATTAATTTATAATTGATGTTGGGTAGATGCAGGTAGTTGGAGTTGGGCATTTGACTTGTATTTCTGTCTTGCGGGTTTCTCCCGATTTTAAAATGGTTTATCCGTAAATTGAATTAAATATGAACTTCTGAATGATAGGCTGAATGAAAATAACGAAATTGAGGATGATGTAAATGTAGAAATACCATCCAACATCGATGATGTTATTCGAGGTATGAACACGGTTGTCGGCGGGATAGAAACTACCTTAACATTAGACGAAATTTTGTTAACCAAAAAATTTTCAATTTATACAAACGAAACGAAGCTTGAATAAATTTTACCGTTGATTGTCAATGAATAAATTTTTTTGTGTGGAAATTGATATTTTCTTAATTTAGTTTTATTGCATTTCTTTCTTTCTGAGTATTTCATTTGAAACAAATAATATACAAAATTTAATAATTGCATACTATTTAGTTATAATATAGTAAAACTTTTTTTAAATCGATTGAGAATCTTTACTTTTTCATCGAACTTCAGAAAACATGACATTTTCTAATAAGTTTTACTTTTAAGTCGCCGCACACAGGGCCAGATGACCACAAAAAGCGGCCATTAACCAAGTTCCGAATTTTAAAATTATAAATTAGTAATTGTATTTTAAATGATTTCAAATACCTGTTGGCAAAATTTTATAAAAATTGCTTAAATATTATGGTCACCATTGTATATTGAATACAAATAAAAATGTTGTCTTTAGCCAACGAAATACTTGAATTGATTGCATTTTTTTTTGTTTATAACAAATATTTGAGTGGAACAGAAAAAAATTGTGAAATCTTTTTTTAAATACAAATGCATTTACAAATTTAATATATTATGCGTATCTGTAGATTTTCTTATATTACACTTGCGGCCATTTGATCTCACACATTCTCAACACAACCTATCAAAAAAAATCCAAAGGTGAATCTATTAAGGGTTTAATTTACTTTAACTTTAGTGTTTAGTCGGCCTACTTTCGCCCGTTTTCATTTATTACCACGAAATACAACAATAAACAAGATTTCGTGCGCTCGCCGTGATTTCTAATATATTGTCGTATTTTGCTGGCCTCTTAAAAATTTCATGTAAGTGAAAAGCTTCACTCTTCTTTCTTTTGTCTCTAAAAGGATTTCTCTCTCATGCGATAGAATTTGTATTTTATGCAAGCAAACGTTTTGTATTTGGGTGGCTGAGCTCAGTAATTCAATATCACCATGTTAACATGATTTGGTAGCAGGATGCAGGGATTTTTAGTAGGAATAACTTAACTTTCACTTTCCCACGATTAGTGCTAGGAAACCGGACAAAGCTGTGGAACTCGGAAAAATGTATTTTAGGCTCACTACTTGATCTCATGAAGGAATCTGTCATATTAGATTCAAAGGAAACAATGTTGTTGCAAAGAAAATTAAAATTTTGTTAGAAGGTTTTATTAACGTTAACCTAAAATTGCATGGGTTCTAAAAAGGTGGATTATTGTAAAAATAACAAATTTTGTATGTTGTGAGATATTGTATTCTTTCTGGAATTTTTCACAGAGTCATTTTAATGTATTAAGGGTCTTGGTTTGTGTAATCTAGTGATAAAGACCATAATTCGGTGTGTTGTGTTATCTGAATGGAAGTGACTCAAGTATCGACAGAATATTTCAACAAAACCAGTGAATTCTGAAACATAAACCATTTTAAAGTAATTTAAAAACTCTAAAATTAAATAAAAACTTACCTTCGGACGTTTGATAAATTTAATAACGTGAAATTTGGAAAATTTGGATATGATTAAGATTTAGAAGCGGTACATTAGACACAAAATTTCGCCAATTTAACCTGCAAGACTTGAAAATTTAGTTTGCCTTGGGCGCTCAACCGATGAAGTTCAGTAACGGTTAAATTTTAACCAATATTGATTTTGGATCCTTATAATTGGAGGTTATGAAATATTTGACCGCACATTTTGTTATAAGACTTCGTGGATGGAATGCAAAGGCAACACTCACGTTTGAGATACCTTGCTACTTTAATTGATATCCTTTTTTTTTGAATGCATTGTTTTGGTGAAGTAGATGAAATTGGCATCTTTAAAGACAAGTCGCTAGTAAATTTATCAGTTGGTTATTTTAAATAGTAGCACTTCGTTTAATTGGAGGTGATAACCCAGAGGAATGTTGAGAATTTTGGTCGATGTGAGCAATTGAAGTGTACAAGACTCGAGACACTGAAGAAGGAAATTTTGGATGGATCATCAATCCTTGATCTTGCGCAGATGCTGAGCATGAGTTATCATAGTGAAACATCAGGTGAACGAGTTTTAAAAGCGATAAGGTATTTTAAACATTATTATTTGAACTTTTTTAAAACCATTTTTGAACTTTACGGCGTTGCATCTAACTTACGGGTACTGATAGCAACTACCATTAAAAATTTAAACAAAATTTCATTACTTTTTATTTAATAAAAAAGACACTTAATCAAGAAAATTAACGCGAATTTAACAAGAACATTTCATATCTGTGTTGGTACTACGATACATTAACACAGCCAAAAGAGTTAAAGAAGAGGAAGCTTCAACTAATTCAACAATTTTATTATTTTGTAAGGGAATTTTCCCAGGAGAAAATTTTGTACAACATTTATTTTGTAATTTTGACTGGTACCAGGGTAATTTTGAAATTTACTAAATTGAATGTAGAATCTTTCAATGCAACAATATTTTATTTGTCACATAAAAGTGAGGAATTTAACAGAGATCCGCAGCTATTGATAAGGAACCATTTGAGCAATTGGGTGAGTTATTTGTATGAGTTGTAACAAAATCTTTCCTTACTGCTCTAATGAGAAGTCAGCTCGGAAAAGATTAAGTCCACGCAGAAGGATAAAACCATCTACTTTAATTTTGCGTGGGGCCCTGGTGTTAGGTTTTAAACTAGCTCATTTATTGCGGAAGCGAGAGTCGTGGATCGTGTGAAAGAAACACCCCGGAGAGATCAAGGAAACAGCTTTGCTAACAACACAATTAAAATTAACAATAAGAAGTTCATTGTCAGAAGGCAAAGATATAAGCGATGTCGGATGTAAGAGGTGTTAGCCGACCAAAACAAGCACAGTAGCAACGACATTGCCACCGAAAATCACTCCCAAACATAAACCAAGGGCACATTCGAATGGTTATATAAAAATCCCACGATAAAGTGGAACCATATCGAATCCCCAATGATAAAACAAAAGACAGCAATCTCGGTGAAATGCCGCACCCTGTATATGGGTCGAACATCGTAGCCTTTCATAAAAAAATAATATAAAATCAAAAATAAACACAAAAAAAAATTGTTCAACATAGAATTTCAAATATGAAATTCGAACGTACTACTATCATTTTGGAATCCCTTCGTCAATGCATTTTACCATAAGCTATTCGATGTTATAAGTGGAAATAAATACCCTGAACAAGTTAATTAAATAAAACACAAATATCAATAATTAATAATTTTAAGTTTATTACATATCAACCTGAACATTCGATCCATTTCACACTTGCGAGTGCGAACTGGATAAGATAAACTGATATCACCTCGCCGCAGGAATATAAAATTGCAAGGCTATCGCAATCTTGGCGACCACTCTAAGAATAAAAAAATGCATGACAAAAAGGAAACCAAAATGTTACACATAAAAAATACATAAATTGGTCAAGGGTGAACTCCAACGTCATCGTTCTCCAGGTGTACGGAAGAAAATTTGGCTAAATTAATTATCCAGTAACTGCGAAGCAATGAACAAAATTATTAGGTGACTTACCATTGTGAAAATGAAGTAATATTTCACAGGAAGCACTGACCATGGGTCCAACAAAAAATGTACGATCCGGGAAAAATCAACCATCCCTCAAATCACGAATGTCACATCCCCATGAAGGGTTTTGGAGCGCAAGATCCAAAAAACCATTCGTATTGATGGATGGGAACCCTCACAAAATCGAATCATCCCTTTTCAAAATTTTTAACCAAAAACTGATAACCATTTCACAGCACTTTCCAAAACATGACCGGAGCGTTCGAGCGCCCACCAATGACTTCTTATCATAGCATGCGCGAGTTTAATCTCCGTCAATCACGCTCGCTATACAGGGTGCTACGAAATATATTGCTAGATGTTAAAAGTTGAATTTAATAAATTCAACGTTGTTGCGAAAAAGAGAAAATTTTTCGTAACACACCCCCGAAGTAAGATATCTGACCGGAGGTCAAGATAAAAAAATCAAAAAATTATCAGACAAGCGAAGCTGGAAACGAACTGTGAATTGACGGAAAAAAACTTATTCATTTACTGTAGTGTGGAGGTAGTTTGTAGCAGTACTTGGTAGGAAAGAAATATTAAGCTTGGGTAAGACAAAAAAATGAGCTTAAACATTTCAATAAAAAAATAAAAAATCAAAATCTCTGAAAGATTGAGATAAAAAAATAATAATAATACTTGTATGGTTTAGTACACAATTGACGAAACGCCATCGTAAATCCGCAGAAGCGAAAACCAAATGGTAGAGCTAACAATAGCTACTGAAAACCATATAGTGTGTGATTTTGTCTCAGATAAAAATCAATGAGTACAAAATGGGCAGCCCGCATTGGACCTGCACCGAAAAAAACTGTGGGCAGCCCGCATTGGACCTACCGAAAAAACTGAACAGCTAGGAAAAAAAACATCTAGACTGTCGATAAGGAATGGCTCGCATCGGACCCATTCGAGAATAGTCGAACAAAAATATTTTCGAACCAATTCTACTCTTCCAGTATGAGACACTCATAGTTCTCAACACATAGGAAGTGGTTTGTCAAAATGACAAAATAATTAATAATTTGATCAAGAAACTTGACCAACAGATCGTCCTACCAAGACTTTAACAAATTTCCTCTAACCGTTGGAATAAATTCCGATGAAATAATTAATAGCTTGATGTTATGCTATTATTATGACGGGTTTTAATTATGTGCAAATATGATCTTAGATGTAATTAGATCAGTAGAAAATGCATTACCCAACCTCCTGTTAGGTAATGGTTATGATTTAAGTTGTTGTTAAACCATTAAGTGAACAAACATTACCCATCCTCCTCCCTTATGTAATGTATGATTCAAGATGTTATTGAACCAATTAGTTACAACATTACCCAGCCTCCACCCTTGTGTAATGTATGATGTAATGTATTGTATGATTTAGGTTGTTGTTAAACCATTAAGTGAACAAACATTACTATGTAATGTATGATGTAATGTATGGTTCAAGCTGTTATGGAACCAATATGTGTACAAACAATTACTCCATCCAACCACCCTTATGTAATGTATGATTCAAGATGTTATTGAACCAATAGGATACAAACAAATACTCCAACCAACCACCCTTAGTGTAATGTAGATCCACGGCAAGCTAAAGGGATTTCACCCCCAGTAGCTTGTGGAAAACCAAAAAATAAAATTCGCTACACATAGCAACGAACAGTACACATATCAAGGTAAAAAAATTTACACATAACACTTTACCAATAAAATAATAATAAAAATTTTAATTTAAATCGAAGGTATAAAATAATTATAAAAAATATTTTTCATAATCCTTCAAACACTCGGCATCAAGGAATTTACACAATCACCAAAAAAATATACGTTGAAACAATCCAATTACGGTGCGCGACTTAAACAACAACAGTCGTAACAGCAACCAAGGATCAACAAACGCAGTTGGCTGCAAAAAAATAATTCCGCCGGTATAAACAACAATGTTTCATTCAAAAAAACATAATAATAAAATTGACAACAAAACAAAATTGCCAATAAAATAATGCAAAAGCTGTTCCTTAAATTTTCTCCGGGCATTCACCAAAAATACAGATGGAAATGAAGCAAACAGTAGCAAACAGAAGCAAATACAGAAGCTCCCACGCTTTGGACGCCAGTGTAACAATACAGTAGCACATACAGAAGCAGGCCCCACGTTGGGCGCCAGTGTAACAAAATCTTTCCTTACTGCTCTAATGAGAAGTCAGCTCGGAAAAGATTAAGTCCACGCAGAAGGATAAAACCATCTACTTTAATTTTGCGTGGGGCCCTGGTGTTAGGTTTTAAACTAGCTCATTTATTGCGGAAGCGAGAGTCGTGGATCGTGTGAAAGAAACACCCCGGAGAGATCAAGGAAACAGCTTTGCTAACAACACAATTAAAATTAACAATAAGAAGTTCATTGTCAGAAGGCAAAGATATAAGCGATGTCGGATGTAAGAGGTGTTAGCCGACCAAAACAAGCACAGTAGCAACGACATTGCCACCGAAAATCACTCCCAAACATAAACCAAGGGCACATTCGAATGGTTATATAAAAATCCCACGATAAAGTGGAACCATATCGAATCCCCAATGATAAAACAAAAGACAGCAATCTCGGTGAAATGCCGCACCCTGTATATGGGTCGAACATCGTAGCCTTTCATAAAAAAATAATATAAAATCAAAAATAAACACAAAAAAAATTGTTCAACATAGAATTTCAAATATGAAATTCGAACGTACTACTATCATTTTGGAATCCCTTCGTCAATGCATTTTACCATAAGCTATTCGATGTTATAAGTGGAAATAAATACCCTGAACAAGTTAATTAAATAAAACACAAATATCAATAATTAATAATTTTAAGTTTATTACATATCAACCTGAACATTCGATCCATTTCACACTTGCGAGTGCGAACTGGATAAGATAAACTGATATCACCTCGCCGCAGGAATATAAAATTGCAAGGCTATCGCAATCTTGGCGACCACTCTAAGAATAAAAAAATGCATGACAAAAAGGAAACCAAAATGTTACACATAAAAAATACATAAATTGGTCAAGGGTGAACTCCAACGTCATCGTTCTCCAGGTGTACGGAAGAAAATTTGGCTAAATTAATTATCCAGTAACTGCGAAGCAATGAACAAAATTATTAGGTGACTTACCATTGTGAAAATGAAGTAATATTTCACAGGAAGCACTGACCATGGGTCCAACAAAAAATGTACGATCCGGGAAAAATCAACCATCCCTCAAATCACGAATGTCACATCCCCATGAAGGGTTTTGGAGCGCAAGATCCAAAAAACCATTCGTATTGATGGATGGGAACCCTCACAAAATCGAATCATCCCTTTTCAAAATTTTTAACCAAAAACTGATAACCATTTCACAGCACTTTCCAAAACATGACCGGAGCGTTCGAGCGCCCACCAATGACTTCTTATCATAGCATGCGCGAGTTTAATCTCCGTCAATCACGCTCGCTATACAGGGTGCTACGAAATATATTGCTAGATGTTAAAAGTTGAATTTAATAAATTCAACGTTGTTGCGAAAAAGAGAAAATTTTTCGTAACAGAGTTTTGTAACATTTTGTAACAAATTGTAACATGAATTTGTAACATTTCTGAGTTTTGCACTTATGTTGTTTTACGGAGCTGAGCTAGGACCGGAGCAAATAGGTTGTTGGTATTATTCTACAAAAGTAATTCTTATTTCAAATTTAAAGCATAAGTATCATAAATTTATGGGCTAAACCAATCTAGGGATATATAAAAAAATTATTAGTCCAACTTTAGGCATTTTAAAAGTGCTTAGTCAAATTTAGAGGCTCAAGATCACGACAATATAAAGCATCTGCATGCATTTGTATCTTCTAATCGTACTCACAAATTATTGTACTATCATCTTCATCATATCCTACTTGTTAAATTGTTTTAACTTCTCAAAGCAATTATTTGATTATATAATTTTTTAACTGAAATTTATTAACAACATTTCACTTAGTTTAAAATTTATTTTAGGAGATACTTCTTTAGTTTAACTAATTTATTATTAGTGGAAATTCTTGAAAAGGTGAAAGAATTAGGAGATATAGAAAATTAATTGCCAACTATATTATTAATCAGATACTATAGAAACTTAAATATTTCTTATGTAGATTCTGAAAGGATAGTTAAAGTACAAAATGCCATCAACTTTGGAATCAGCGACCCGAAACACTCCTGCGTACAGATTTTCAGATACATTCTATTAAATTTTTCTATTTTGACCTCCATATTGGATCCACCATTTTTAATTTTTAAATTTGGACAACAGAATCGCAATCAATGACTCCAAAAACCCTAATCAAATGAACTTTTACTCAAATGAAGGAATTTATTGAATTATGGCTGCATTTTAAGGTCACTGGCCCAGTGTGCGCCGGTGTAAAAGTAAATTCTAACTTCATAATTTACATTTTCTTATGCCTATAGCCGACAGTAAAAATAAATCTTACCTCAAAATTTATTATTTGTCAAATAATTACAAAATTATTTTTAAATTTTAATTGATTTTCGGTGTTGAAGAAAGCATAGCATATTTATTTCAGAGTAAAAGTACTTTTTAATCGACAGTTCCCAATCGCACATGTACAAGGCAAAATTTATTAAATAAAATATAATTTCTAAATAAATTAGTGTTTGTAATTTTAAAACTCAAAACGATATGAAAATACCCTGATTTGCCGAATTTTAAAAAGTCTCCATCGAACTCCTCTATATGCATGTGTAGACAAGAAACATATATGGCGCTGCTTTTAGCCTTCCCTTAATGAAGTTTCCGGAACTTCCCACAAAATTGTCACCAATGACCAACCCGTAAAATTGAGAAAATCAGGAAAAGAAAACAACCAAACGAATTTCTCCCACACTCGGTGGTTGGTGGTTAAAACCAATTATCTCGTTGACTGTCGTACTAAAAATTTCTCTGCCACTCACACTTCGGAAAACGGACTGCCTCAAGACTATCGCAGCATAGTTCCACGCTGCGGTGTCGACAATCTCCCACTTAAAAATTGCATACAGCCGAAAAATTAAACCGAGAAAATTCAAACCGTTACACAAGTTTTCACTTCGTAAATTGAACCGTTAATTCCCCTCCAGTGCGGAAAAATATTTATGCAGAATAATAACTATTTATTATGTAGTACCTGTATGAAACGAAAATTTCCGTTTTGGATTCAGAATTAATTATTTTTATGTCAATTATTTTCTCATTTATTTATTCATTCATTGCTTTTCTACTAGTGTGTAATTATCATGGTTATGCAGCCCGAAACATTTTCAGGTTCGTAACTAAACAATAAAGCAATGAAAAATTCATTATGAACAAATATGTAGATACACAGAAGTGGTGTTTCAAGATCTCACTAATTCGTGATTGTCCAGATTGTGCGGCCTAAAGGCCGCACTGAGGAACAGCATCATGAGCCCGAGCACCATGTGAGACTAGCACCCTTACTTTTTTGTGCGTCAGGAGTGGGGAAATCTTCCTCACACCGCAGTTTTCACAAGACACCACCCACTGATCTGGGGGTGGTAGTGTGGGTTTGGAATCCACCATCAGGTGTTCCGACCCACTAAAACTCCACTCCGCTGCTTTGTTTCATCTTACTGACCCTGAGATGTTTACACAATTCTTCTCGGTATCAGCAGACGCTCGCTTCACTAGTGCGTGGTTTTGTTCTTCTTTCTCTTTACTGGGTTTTCAATTTGCTGGCGAGTTCTCTCGTCGCACTTTTTGTCCCTCATAATCTCGTTTACGAGTTTTTCTATTACCGCCCATGCCTCTTCGCTCCAAAGCATGATCTCGATCAGGTTTGTTAGACTGAGAGTGCACTTGACTTTTTTTCTTTTTTCGTCCCACTTCGTGCAGTAAAAGACGATGTGCTCGGCTGTGTCGGATTCTTCGCAGTAATTGCACTTCTCCGACTCCACCTTGCCGATCCTGAAGAGGTACGTACTGAAGCAGCCTAGCACCCTTACTTGGCGCGATCTTGGATCTGTTATAGCTAATAATAACGTTAACTTTTGCTGCAATTACAAAAAATAAACTTTATTTAAGCGATTCACTTAAATGAGCAAATGCTGATTAGACAACCCAATATGTCATGCATGTCAATTAACAAATGAGATCATAAACCATGTACTTTGTCATTCTGATTGGTTAAGTGATGCTTATGTTTCATATTGAACAGTGGCGGTTTGCCTTAAAGGACACAAGAGGACGTGCCCTCCCTATTTAAAATCGGAAGCGACTATCCAAAAATAATTTTAAAGAATAATAATTTTAAGTACAAAAATATAATAAATTTAGTGCTCTCCCGTTGAACAGCGTCACGAGTAGCTTCTGAAAATGAATTTGTAAAAGATTGGCGGCTGCAGTAACCGGGGGGTCTGGAGGGTATGGAATACCCCCCAGCGTATGATGATTAAGATGAACCCTCAGCATGTCGATATGCTAAGGGTATTCCATAACACCGGTTTCTATTTTCACTTTCTTTGTTGACTGGAGTATTTAATTTGACAATGAGGAGCAAACTAACACAAGAAAGTTGCTACACTTGATAAGTAGAAGGGTTGAATTTTCGAAGTTTTTGATTTTCTATGATCAGCATCTGACATGTACAGTAAAGGTTATCGATTAAAGCTTCTTTGGGTAATAAGATACAATAAATAAAGATAGAATGGATGTTTCTCCTTTTTATTTAAATTTTGTGCCCTCCCATTGAAGTAATCCACGAGCCGCCGCTGTAAATCACTATTTTTGTCATGTAGAAAACTGGAAACAAATTAAAATCAATCCCAACAGCGTCTTTCTAATTTTTAACAAATGATTTCCAAACCGCTCTTCGATTGTTTCCAATTATTATGTTTAATTTAAAATTAAACAGGTTTTTTGTGTGTCGTTTCGAAGCATCCTGTATATAAAATAAATTAAGCAAAAACGCATAATTGTAACAAACCTACTTAAAAAAGTGTCAATAAAGCAAAATACATACATCGCACTTTTAGTAGGTCAAATTAAATTTATACATGTAATTTATAGAACTTTTAATTCATCATAATTGCACTTCCGTATATTTAGTAGGTAAAATTAAAATCATAGTCATCATCAGGTCAATAACTTTAATTTAAAATATAGCATTAAAATGTGATAATTTAGCAATTAAGTTTTGTATAAATAGTGTAGGGTAATTCCGGGATAGTTGGACCACTGGGTTAGATGGACCACTAACGATAACTTTAATTTTATGAAGTACCGCTGGTATTTATACCCATCCTCCCTTTTAGTGGAACAGTCTAAGTTGTATAACGTGTAAACAATAAAGCGCGGGTGTATTATACAAGTAAAATTAAGCGTAGATGTTTCGAGGTTGGCTGAAAGTTTTTATAGTGGTTGTTTTAGATCAATTAAGAAGAACCTAAAGGTAAATTTTTTTAAAGATTTCGTTTGTATATGGTAGTTTTGGTATTCGAAATAGGTATAACCTAACTTTTTCGTCATTTCTAACACCGTGACTCGTGTGACAAAGTGGTCTAACTAACCCATAGTTTTGGGATAGTGAGACCGTTTTCATTCGGGTTAGATAGACCATTTCTAAATCTAAAGTAGTGAAGTTTTTTCCAGATTTACATCATGCCAACTTTTTATAAAAGGAAAGGAACTGTTAATAGAGCCACGTGGAGTGCCGAAGCACTACAAAATGCGATAGAAGCTGTATTTTCGGGTACATTTGGAGTTAACAAAGCTGCAAAATAATTCAAAAAAAAAAAAGAAAAAAAAAGAATGCAAAAGAAAAAAGAAAAAGAAAAAAGAAAAGAAAAAAAAAAGAAGAAAAAAGAATGATAAAGAAAAAGAATGCGAGAAGTGGTTACACGAAGGATGCATGAAATATGCGAATATGTGTGAACTATGCGGTAAAGTGGCATCTAAATAAAGAACCTCTGCTGAATATTGCTTTGAAACGATGGTCTAACTAACCCATATACACTGGACCAACTAACCCTCACACTATGGGTTAGTGAGACCAGTTAGAACTTTTTATTTTTTATTTATAAGTAATAATGTTACTACTCCTTTTATGTATCCTAATAAAATACTTAAACTACATCAGTGTATGCATTGATATTTACCATTTTGAAAATTTAAAACATAACGATAATGAAAAACAAGATGTTTAAAAAAAAGTGGTCCAACTATCCCGGACTTACCCTATGTAAACTTAATAAAATTAGTATCATTTAAACTTACAATTTGAGTGTTACTCACAACAACGAAGTAGGGGAAAGAGTGTTATCCCAAGTAACATTTTACCGTCATAAATGTACATATACCTTACAGAAATTTCCGTAACGGTAAAGCATTGATTTGCCCCTTTTGCAGTTACTGTATTGATGTATCATTTATGCACATATAAGGTACAGGTATTTTCGCAACGGTACGGCATTGATTTGCCCCTTTTGCAGTTTCTGTATTGATGTATCATTTATGTACATATACATTACAGGTATTTTCGCAACGGTTCAGCATTGATTTGCCCCTTTTGCAGTTACTGTATTAGTGCATCGTTTTTATACCGATTATGGGTTGATTTTTTATGAACGAGATATTTATTAATTGAAAAAATAATTTTTATAAAAGATAAAATTTTTGATTTTTAAATATTTCTGTAATTATTTACATTTATTCAAATTCTAGATATGTTTTACATGCTGCTAAATTGTTTCCCTGTATTTATTTTTGTTTGTCTGCGCCAGAATCTGAAAATTGACATAAATGTGATCATTTTTACTTACTTTTTTTTCCGAGGCCAGGTTTTGAACCTATGCTATACTGTACCAATACGTCTGAAAACCAACTGCTTAGCCAACTCGCCTACCTGGGTATACGGTGTAAACTATGATATTTGTTATTTGATGGTCAATTTTATTTTCAATTCATAGATTAAAAATATTACCTAAATTGAATTAAAATAAATCAAATATTTTGCTTTGGTACTTTAAAATTTATTACATTATGAATTATTTTAAATAAAAGTTGTTATTTTGCACGTGTTTTGAAGAAAAATGCTACGACGTCACTTTAATTCGAATCAACAGCGGTGGTGGAATTAAATTTATTTAATTTAAATGTATTAAATTTAAATTTCCTGACTTTTAATTTCCAGAATTTTTATTTCAAATTTGAAGATTTTCGAAGATTTTTGATTGTTATTATTTGCGCCGTAGTTTTTTTTTTTAAATTCGTATTGAAATAACGAAGTTAGAAACTTTTTCAATATTTAGAAAATCAAAAATTTGATACAGTTGAAATAAAGATTTATGATTACTAGAAAGACATAAAGACCGATTCCTCAACTATAATATTATTCCTTTCTCATTATAAGACAAAAAAATATTCGAGAATGTAAGAAGTCTCGATGGCGTAATGGTAAATAGGCACGATGGTACCTTTGGCAATCCGTTGTACAGTGGTTCAACTCCCAAGCCGGCAAAGTTATTTTAAAAATAAATTTCCTAATTAATTAATTTTTTAATATTGTTATTAATAAATATTATAAACACAGTGATTTATCGGTCTTAAAACTTTAAAAGGGCCTTTAGTTAATTAGCTATTAGAAAACATAAAATATTTAAAATACACGTTTTACATTAGCTAGTTAACTAAAGGGCTTTTTATATATACCGGGCGTAAGAGGTTTAAAATTTCCGTCCCCAATTTAGAAATTTGACCGCCTTTCTTACTCCAATAATATCTCATATAATAATTATTGTAATATAAAATGCTTATAATAATTTGTAACCAATCAGAAACAAGAGTTTTTCTAACGGCGAAATTTTTTTTCGTTCTGATTGGTCTCAGAGATTCTAACTGTTTTAAAAATGGAATTAAAATTCATTGATATTTAAATTATTCTTCTTCTTCTTCCTTTCAAGGTATAGGCAGTGTTTGCCTGTTCCGACTTCATTGATCGCTCCAACGCTTTGTTGGGAATCATAACCTTGTTTTTTAGCACGGAAATGCGGGCTTAATATGGCTTTTATAGCCCGAGAGCCTATAAAGTTGCTAAGCAATGACAACAATATTAATACTTATCAAAACAAAAGAGTTAGTCCAGACTCTGTTTTTTTTTGCGCGATCGATCTGCAATTTTGCATAATATGCCTTCCTACCGACAATTCACGGGGGAGTGCTTTGCAAGGGGGGGGGGAGATTTTTTTGCTCCGTTTTTTGATATTTAGTGCCGTTTTCGAGTTATGGCTAAATAAAAAAAATTAATTCTCGCCCCTCCAAGTTTCTCGCAAAAGTTACGCCTAATAGAACAATTAGAGCATTATAGCAACATCAACAATCTACATAGGAACCATGGCACACACAAAATGACATGATATTTTTTCCCAAAATACTTAATTCTTCAATTTTGACAATTCAAGTACCAAGTACAAAAAAAAATAAAACGTTGTATGTACCACGGGCACAATTAGATTACAGCCCTCAGGCAATTTAAAGCCCTCCACTGACGCGTCGGGCTTTAAATTACCCTCGGTGCTATAATCTATTGATTGTGCCCTTGATACATAAATAACTATAATGTTACATATTTTTTACATTTCAATATTAATAAAAATTATAAAAAGCGCGTCTCGAAATTTAATTTAATAAAAAGGGACTTTGGAGAATAAGACGGATTTTTATTTATAAAATTATTATATATATTTCATAATATTTTATTATGTACTTATTAAAGCAGTCATGGACAAATATTATGTTAAACAATACCAAAACCGTGAAACAAATATCACAAAGTTTAACTAATAAATCATCTTTACATATTATATACCGGAATTGTAAGCGACTAAAACTTTCCTATTTAAACTGCACTTTCAGGTATCAAACCGGTGATGAAAATATCGTACCGTCCATCTTATAAAATACCTGTATATGTTAGACATTGCTTTTATAGTAACAAAACGAAACGATTAAAACATTACCGGTACCGTATGTTCAACTATATTTTAGTTAATAAAATTTCAGTGCCGATCCGATACAGCAATTTCCTTCAGAATAACGGTGCGAAAATATGTACATTCAAACTATACCTAAACAATACAGTGTAAATATGAACTAAAATTTATGTGCCGCTTAGGTACCATTTTGGTACTTAATTTTCAGGTAATAATTGTAATATAAAATGCGTATAATAATTTGTAACCAATGAGAAACAAGAGTTTTGCTAACGGTGAAATTTTTCTTAGTTCTGATTGGTTAGAACTGTTTTAAAACGTAATTAAAATTCATTGATCTTTAAATTATTTATTTTTATAATAAATATTTTAATGTTACGTATTTTTCACATTTTAATATTAATAAAAATTATTATATTATATAATATATTTCATAATATTTTATTATGTACTTATTAAACCTGTCATGGACAAATATTATTATGTTAAACAATATCAAAACCGTGAGATAAAAATCATAAAATTTCACCAATAAAGCATCTTTACATATTATATACCGGAATTGTAGCAACTAAAACATTACTATTTAAAGTGCACTTTAAGGTATCAAACCGGTAATGGAAATATCGTACAATCCATCTTATAAAATACCTGTACATGTTAGATGTCGCTTTTATAGTAACAAAACGAAACGATCAAAACATTACCTAAACGGTACCGTATGTTCAAATATATTTTAGCTAATAAAATTTCAATGCCGATCCGATACAACAATTTCCTTCAGAATAACGGTGCGAAAATATGTACATTGAAACTATACCTAAACAGTACAATGTAAATATGAACTAAAATTTATGTGCCGCTTAGGTACCATTTTGGTACTTAATTTTCAGGTATGAAAATATATGTACATATTCGTTATACTTCAATGGTATACCGGTATAAAACCGACGTTGATGTTACTTGGGATGGACTTAAGTCTAATCCATAAATCTTTGTGAGACTGCAAAGAATAACATCTCTTCTCTTCTATTTTCGACATATATTATGATTTTGTTTAAATACAGAACTCTTTCCAGCAGCATGGACTATCTATATGGTAACTTATCTGTGGCAAAATTAAGTGGTGAACAGACCGGATGATCAATAACAACAAGGAAAGAAAATTATTTTGCGTACCTATGTATGGCAGCATAACTTCTACCTACAGTAGGAAACTATAAGCAATGATATAAGAGCTGTTACACGAGATATACAGCTCTTAATCTTTCCGAAAAGTGAACACTGAAAATAAATTTACGAGCATATTCTGCAAGGATTAAAATTTTGAAAAATGTTTGACTGGGAGTAAATGACACAATAAACTTATGAATAAGAAACATTTTAGCGAACAAGACACATTTTTTACATATTAAAAATTCCTTGCCTTATTTATATTATGTAGGAAAGCGTTATTTATATTCAAAAGCAGAGTTAAGGAACTAAAAACTCAAACGTTCAAAGCAAGTAAACCTGTATTGTTATTCAAATATTTTAAAAGCGTGTATATTTTTTATTAAACGAATAATAATTTATTTTAAATATTTATATCTAAAATTAATTATTGTACGTTTAATTAATCAAAATGGATCTTTACAATAATTCCGATTTAATTTTATTCTGGTCGAGTAAGAAAGTTATGTGCTTCACTTGAATAACTTTACTTTTTTATGGTAACTTAACGAGTTTCACGTTGATTGAAGCTCTCCAGCAAGATGCAATATCCTTTCTACTTTGTTTTATCAAGTTATATTTTTCAATTACTGCGTTACATCCCTCTTAAAATTAAATTAACTCTTTCAAAAGAGTTCATTTTATTTCAATTAAAATCGTCAGAACGCCCTACCTTCACAATTAATTTCTATTACTTACTGTAGCGCAGATTTTGCATTTTAAAATCAAACAAAATGCAAATAGAATCGTAACTGAGATGATGTTTTATTCAAAATAAATTGGGCTTGGTTAAGATCAATCAAATTTAATTTGAGCAGATTACTTAACCGATTTCTAAATAAAAATCGTAATAAAACATTCAAGTTTTTTTGGCGATTCAAATAAACCACATTTCGTTTAAATCAGATTAAAGCATGCTGAAAATAATTTCTTAAATATATTGAAGGTTATGACAAAATTAAACATCTGAATAAATTTTATAGTGCAAATAGAAATTTGTAAATAAACATTACATAACAAAGTTTTAAATTGGGCTTCGTATGTAGATCGTACAACAATAGAAACGATGCATACACAATGAGACACCTGGGTTTGAATTCTGATATGACTAAATAGCGATAGCCAATAGCACATGAATAGAAGCTACGAAAAAGAAAAAAATTATGAGGAGTAAGTAATCTCGTGAGTCGTGAAATGAACTGTGAAAGCTCCATTCTGTCTAAAATATGCCACCGATGGATGTTAATAATTTATCGACGTTCGAGTTTTTAAATAAATTTGTATTTCTAAAATTTAAAAAATTTAAATTATAATTGAAAAAGTAGCTTTCACCCAATAAGGAGTAAAGCAAAGAGTTACATTGTAAATCAAATTGCGTTGCTTTTATTGAAACAGGATTATCCTAAAAATCAACATTCTGTAAAAATTGATAAGCGATTGCTACAGAATGTTTGATAGTCAATATTTTATACTATCAGACCTACCCATCATAATCAATTTACCTCATTTTGTTCTTTGCTATAGTAAACCTTTTAAAGCTTTCAAATAATTATTTTTAGATTTAAGAATAGTTTTTGCTCATAAAACTCACTGTTCTGAAAGTATCTTGTAAGACTTGGAGTTTTATTAGTGTCCTAAACTTGAAACTTTTATTTTGTTAGTTTTCTGAGCTAAATTTTTCTATCACGACGATATAGAGTTGCATGTCACTTTTTTAGGTGTGGAATCTACTTCATTAAAAGTTGTTTTATTGAATACATTTTTATGTTCCATTACGGAATTAAATTCCTACTGAAAAATACTTCGTTATAGTTTCATTTTTTTTTAATTTAGACTAATACTAGCGAACATCTAACAATATTATACAAATATTGATAAAAGTGTGCTTTGAATATAACATATAAAATTAAAAGTTGGAAATCAGTAGGCATCCTGCAGTTGTTATTGATGAAGCCTTGTTTTTGTTAATAGTTCCAAAATGAGATCTTACGGCTGTCTTCTCTTTAATTTCATGTGAATTTTTTCTTTGTTCACGTCATAAGCCATGGCACCTTCGCATTGATGCAACTTATTGAATAAACTTTTGGCTGTGCTGCAGACGAATTGTTCAATTAATGACAATCCTAACTCACCATGAAGTTGCCTGTTTCGGACAAACCAAGATACGTTTGTTGATAATCGGAGTATTTTGTTTTGAGCTAGTATTTGAATTATTTTCAAAATATTTTGTGATGTATTCGTCCATGCTGGGCAGGCGTATGTAAGAATCGGCCTTTTCCTTTATTATTGGAAAGGGTTTTAGCAGAAAATTTTGAAATTGCTGCAATCTTTGTTTTATATTATGCTTGAACGTAAAATCACTAACTATTTTTTTAGCTGCATGAGAACTTTCAATAGGGATAACTTTTGAATGAAGTTTGTCAAAGTGACAGTTCTTTGACATTTGTGTTCAGAAAGGTTTGCCATTTAATCATGAATAAATTAACACTTGAACAACGCTACCAAATTGTGGAAATTTATTTTCAAAGTCAGAGTTCCGTTTGCGAAATTTATAGAGCCCTTCGCCCATTTCATGGTCGACATAATCGACCTTCTGAGTAAGCTATTGGTGCGGTGATGGATAAATTTCGTACCACTTCTTCATTCCATGATATAAGACCACCAACATGACAGAGAAATGTGCATACCGAAGAAACTATCGCTTCTGTGAGTGAAAGCGTGCAAGAGAACCCAAACATTCAATTCGCCATCGTGCTCAACAACTTGGGCTTTGTCCGTCCACTACATGAAAAGTTTTACATCAAGGTTCAAGAATTGAAGCCTAATGATCATCGATTGCGTCGTGCGTTCGCAGATTGGGCTCACAACCAATTGGAAGTAGATACTTTTTTTTACCGCCAAATTTTGTTCAGTGAGGAGGTACATTTCTGGTTGAATGGGTATGTCAACAAGCAAAATTGCCGTATATGGACTGAGACCAATCCGGAACATTACCTTGAGACTCCCTTGCATCCATTAAAATTGACTGTTTGGTGTGGAATACAGTTCAACGGCATCATCGGTCCATATTTCTTTCGAAATGAACGAGCTACCGTTACGGTGAATGGTGTGATATCGACACATGCTCAATACATTTTTGTTTCAAAAAATCCAAGAGTTAAACATCAACAACTTATGGTTCCAACAGGATGATGCTACGTGCCACACAGCCACCGAAACCATCGATTTATTGAAAGGACATTTTGGTGACAACTTTATTTCAAGAAATGGTCCTATCAATTGGCTTCCAAGATTGTGTGATTTGGCGCCTCCAGATTATTTTCTTTGGGGGTATGTTAAATCCATGGTTTATTCTAACAAACCAACAACTCTGGAAGTATTGGAGGTCAATATTCAGCAAGCCATTTATGAAATAAGCCCAGAAATATTGGAAAAAGTGCTCAACAATTAGACTGATCGGATGCGCTTCGTAATAATTAGTCGGGTGGTTACTTGCCGGAAATAATTTTCAAATTATAAATGGCATTAAATTTACTTTGGTGTCATCTGCAAACATGGCGATTGTTGCGCTCTATTCAATGATGGGAATGTCACTCATATAAACATTGAAAAGAGTTGGTCCGAGGGTGCTGCCCTGAGGGATCCCGGCGTGAATTTGCTACTCTCCTGATTCGGCGTTCTTTATTGGGGCACTTTTCTTTCAGAAATTATGGAAGTTTGGAGTGACAATTTGTTTCGGTTTGTATATGAGACCGTTTATCCAAACCTTATTATCAAATGCCTGTTCGATGTCCGTAAACACTGTAACTGTATATTATGCTTTGGCTTCAAAGCTTTCTTTTATAAATTGTATAACTCGAAAAGTTTGATAAACCGCAGAATGGATTATTTTAAACCCGAATTGAAATTGGGAATCATGTGTTCTTCTCAGTATTTGTTTAGACGAGTAAGTATAATTTTTTCAAAGACCTTTGATAATGTTTGCAGTAGACTAATGGGTCTATTATAACATTTTACTTCTTTTGCTGGTTTATTAGGTTTGTGAAACACCACGCCTTGGGCTTGCTTCCAACTTTTCGGAAAGTAATCAATTCGGAGGCAGGCATTATAAAAGGTAGCCAAGAATGCTAGTGATTTATCGGTAAGTTGTTTTAAAACTTTGTTTGATATTAGGTCGTGTCCTGGTGATTTCTTATCTTGCAAGTTTGCTATTATCTCTTTAATTTCTCTGGGAGTGGTTGAATTCAATAGATTGCCAGTCCGCTGGTCTTCTGTGAATTATTCATGTAAATTTAATTTATTTTGAGTGATGGTTAAGTGTGGGATGAATGCAGTGCATAGGTGCTTTGGTAATGCTTAGCAGTTTTCTACATCGGTTTTTTTATTTGGTTTTCGTAGTTTATGCTTGGTATTAAAGTTGTTTGGCGTTAAAGGTTAAAAAAGGTGTTAAAGATATCGGGGCAGTTTTAATCACAACTGAAAGTGATTTAACGCATGGGTATAGTAAAAAATATTATTTGTTGTGTAGAATTTTCTAAGTGTGCGAAAATCTTCGATATTTTTTGGTTAAATTGATCTAATGTGAGTTGTGTATTCTTTATTTGTTCTTTTATTGATATGGTGGTATTTTTACCACCATGTTCTTGCCATTTTCGTTTGATGCGTTGGCAACTTCTTGAGATGGCTCAAGTTCGTTAGGTAGATAATATCTCTTTTGACTCTTTTGAGTTAGATATTCCCATTACTAACGTTCCAATAGCATCTGCTGTAACACAAGGCAGCGTTCTTTGCCCATTCTTGTATATTCTATATACTTCTGATCTGCCAACTAGCACCTGCACTGAAATAGCCACCTTTGCGGATGACACTGCAGTAATGGCCTCACATCAGGACCCAGGCGTGGCCTCTAGATTCCTACAAGAACACCTAAACGAAGTGGATAAGTGACTTAAGATGTGGCGAATCAAATCAAACAGCACAAAATCAACCCATATCACGTTTACCTTGAGGAGGGGGACATTTCCTGTGGTCTCATTAAACAACATTCCTCTCCTGCAAAGTGAGGAAGCCAAATTCCTCGGTCTTCATCTAAACAGACGCCTAACATGGGTAAAGCACATTTGGAAGAAGCGATTGCAGCTAGGCCTTGTCTACCGCAAGGTAATTTGGTTGATGAGTAGAAACTCTCATCTCAGCATGGAAAACAAACTTTTATTTTATAAAGCCATCATCAAACCTGTGTGGATATATGGCATACTGGGGTGGGGTTCTGCTAGTGAATCAAATATTTGGAGATTACAACGCTTCCAGTCTAAAACATGGAGGGCGGTTTGCAATGCACCATGGTACGTTCTAAACAACGTCGTGACATCGTGACATGTGTATGGACACTGTCAAGGAGGAAATTACATCCAGGAGCAAAATGTACCAACACCGACTCAGCGCTCATCCAAACACCTTGGCTTCAGATCTTATAGTCCCCAATATCAGAATATTAAAGGGTTGACCCTCTAGACTTGCCCCAGCGAACCTAGTGACTTTATTCATAATCACAATGGAAACATTGCAAATGTTTTTTACAGTGATCATGAGTCTTACTGATGGGTCAGCTTCACCCATTTTATTTTCTTGGTCAATAATAATGCTTATTGTTATTTACATAAATATGTAACAGGTTGTATTAAAATCAAGGATGTTAAATAAAAAAATTATGGGTTGTAAATTATTTACTTTCAAATTATGTGATCGCGAATTTGTTTCATTTTAAAACAAATTATAATTATAAATGGGGGGTCTTGAACATTACACACATTATAGTATTATAGGGGCAGGTGAAGTAAATATGAAACCAAATGCAAAACTTTTAAGTTAAAATTGATCATGATCTTGAACATGAACTTGATCTTGTCAATTATGCACGAGGTTTATTTCACTTTTACCCTAAATTTTGTGTTGCATTTTTACCTCAGTAAACCCTACCCACTACAATATTAAATTCTTTGGTTAGCAATAAATAGTTTATAACTGAAACCAAGTAAGTCCGTATCCTGTTGGGTTTACTAAAAATTATGTGAATGCTATTATATTATTATATTATCACAAAATTACAAATAACCAAACTATGTTTCCTCTAGTGTTTCCTATTGTGAAGTTTTATTATTATTGATATTTAATAATTTTATGAAATAGTACATTAAAAGTTATTTTAAAAGTTTTCTAGTAATGCTCTTCGCATTCAATTGAATTCCGAAAGTTATTCAAAATTCATTTTGTCAGAAACGTTTACATAGTTAAAGCAAAAAGTGGGTACATCCCATTTTGTGTCAGTTGGAATGACAAGTAGCAGTATATCAACATTGGCACATTTTATTATAGCTCTTTGCGAGACAAGCTGCTAATAGCAAGGATGCTAAATTTTAAATTCAAAATTGATTTCAAATACGCAAAACTTTTAATTACAAATGTATTTTTAATGAACAGACTTGTAGAGGACACATTAAACTGCAATTAGAGGATTAGTGAAAGTAAACCCGTAATGCGATAATACGTTTCCATCGGTTAATTTTTTCAAATTAACTTTAAAGGACTATAAATTAAAGGAACATTAAGTAGATAACAAAGAGACTATCAAAAAATAGATACGGTACATCATCCAAAAGTCGTTCCATCAACCATTAAGTAAATTAAATAATTTAATAAATAAATATGGTTCATACAACGTATTATTTTGCTTCATATTTTAAAGTTTAATTTAATATTAATTCTTAATAGTTAAAAAATAAAATAGTTAAATCCTTATAGGTGTTAGGTCTGTAACAGTTAAGTGAGAACTAAAAGTTGAACCTAATATTGGACAACTTAGCAAAGCTGTTCAACTAAACCCTAAAATTTAATTTAATGGTTATTTTAGTGAAAATATTCAAATGTAAGAGCAAATAACATGGTATCAAGGGACTACTGTTATTTACACTGTTTGTACAATTTACAACATTATAACATGCGACATGGTTCAAATATGGTTTGTTTTACTGAGTTTTGAAAGTGGATAGGGCTACTTATAAAAAAATAGATTCAACCCAAACTTGAAATTTACAATTTTCCTTTTGAAAAAGTCAGCAATATTGTTGAAGTTTTATAGGTATCTTGTATATACATATTTGTAATGTCTTGGGAAATCTTGCAATTGCTTATCGTTAAGGTGCTCCTATGGTCACAAAAATTGACGAGAGTGAATCGAAAGTTCAAAATAAGATAGTCAGTTTTAAAATTCATAGTATGCAAGAAGCTCGTATAGTTTAGAACAAATTCAATAAAAAACGTTGGAAAAGCTTTTTCGCAAAATCCCGGAAAATTCTCAGACACGTCAACCTTGTTTTTTAAAATGTTACTGTTTTCCACCATTGATATGTTTTGATTGGATTTCTCTTTTGTACTGCGACGCCATTGGAATTTTTTTTAAACTACAATCGTTATTTTTTTCACGGATTTGGATAGAGCAGAATTTTTTAAGTGCAAAACTGTCAAAAAGAAATTACCTTGAAGGGGAAAGTTTCTAAGGTCCTAAACTAGGGTCTTATTAGCCATAATTAAAATTCTTTTTTTACCTATACATTCTAACTATGATTGTTAGTTTTCGTTGGTCAATTTGGCAATAAGTTGATTACTCTCAAATACAGTCATCATTAAATGTACATAAATGGTATACGTCTCACTGTTGCTCATTTTAAATATCTCACTGTTACCCATGTCAAAATTTTCAAAATTAAAACAATACACCAACCTCACTGTTGATATGAAATTAAACTTTAAAAAAATAACTAGTAAATAAATCATTGTTGGAAATTATTTTTAATTTTCGAAAACCAATATCGTTTTTTTTTTCTATATTTCCCAAGTATTCATTTTTGCTTCAATGCTACATAAATTTAACAAAAGTGAACCAGTTATTTAGTATATTTCCAAGAAAAATTTTTATGTGCATATGCCAGTTGATACCGGAGATCCACTTTGGAAACTTTGGGGCCAAGTTATTACTTTTAACTTCCGTAGAATTAAATCTTTCTATATTCATTTTTCTTGCAATTTGTAAACAAAAAGAATTCTTTCTTGCATCTCTATTTTTATATAATTTAGAATGAACATTCCACAAACCAGAACATTTTTCGTAACTTTCCAAAAATATTATAGTTCTTTCAAAGTTCCACTTTTTGGTCATTTCATTAGAATGACAAAAAAAACTCACAAATACAAAATAAATATAATTAAAATATCAATACAATTTTAAACCAAACAAAATTAAATTTGTTTTATAACTGGTGTACGAATAATTTTACATGTGCAAATTTCATTTTCACGTCAGTATAAAAAATATAAACATGGAATTCCAGGCATATTTTATTGTTTAAAATTGTATTGAAATTTTAATTACATTTATTATGATTTTGTGAGTTTTTTTGTCATTTTAATTAAACGATCAAAAAGTGGAACTCGGAAAGAATTTTTTTACTTTTATTTTTAATTTTTGGGTTTGGATCAAAATGTGATTTAGATTTACGTTTATGTAAAGAAATATCTAGGTCATAATATATTAATTTTCCACGGTTTTTAGCCAATTGATTTAATTAATTTTAAGCGAAATTTTATTTCCGCTGAGGTAGAAAAAGGAACACTTTTGGATTTAAAAGGTGGCCCCGATATTATAGCTTCGTTCTTGAATAAATTCGTTATTTATGTGCGGAATTTTGACTTTTTTGTTTCGTCAGCTTTCAAAATTGAAATTGACTTCCTTTTATAAAAATATATAAATCATCTCTAATCTTTTACCTGTTTTTCACATTTAAAGGTGATTTAACTTTTTTATGCTACAGTGCTTAATTTTATAAGGACGAAGAAAGTAAGACCACAGTCTTGATGAAACAGATAAAACCAATAAGATTATTACTTTTGTTTCGTAAAATTAATACTTTAAAATTAATGGCATTTTTATTTTATTTTATTTGGATCCTGTCAAACAATAAATAAATTATTAATTCTTACTATTTCCGATTATAGTTAAACTTTGACTTTACCGAAGGGATCCCGAAAATTTTGATTTCATACTCTTTGCGTATTGAAAATGTGTGATATACCTACTACTCGAGAAGTTTTTGGCCATATATTATTTCTTTGGGCGCAGTACCTAAATCCGAGTATTGGCGACCTCTTCTATATATTATACTGTGGTGTTTTTTTTTGGTCGACCAAGCTATTTAAAAGTTGCTGTGTTACTCGGCTTAATTTTCAATTTCCAAATTAATTTCCTGCTGCTTTTTCTTTTATAAATTATCCATTTATTAGCTTCCATTAATTTAATGTTCCATCACTTTAGCTATTTTAAAATCAAATACAATTTTACCCATTTATTCAATTAAATTTTATTTGCATCGTAAACAAATCAAATATCAAAAACCATTTTCAAAATTACTTCCACGAAAATTATTATTTTAAGCGCGACTCCACTCACGTCTACCTCGTTCGCTCGCGAACGAGATGGGGCGAGTTGCGTTCAAAAATCGTTCTTGCGCATTCTTCCATTTCAAAATCCTTGTTATTGTTTAAATTAAAATTTAAAAAAAAATTGATGCTATCACATGCGAGTTGTATGGGTATTATTAAATAGGTCGTTTGCACGATAAAAAATATAAAACACATGAGAAAAATAAATTGCACAATAGAAAAAATATGTGGCACGACAGAAAAAATGTATTGCACACAAAAATATATTTCACTTATTATTTAATCGTATTGTTATATTGCATAAAGTATAACACAAAAACATAGACACAAAAGGAAAACAAATTTCACTTATAACTTTACTTGAAAAATTAACCCGTGCTACTTTGAGTAACTGATTTTTATCAGTGCATTTCAGGTTAGTTTTTTTAAAAAGTTTCTGAATTTCCAAGTGTTTTTATCCGAAAATGCGTCTATGCAATATAAATTTTTACCCTTATGTACGTACGTGTACTTAAGTAACGACTGTGAGTTTGAGCGTAAATCTAATATAATTTTATTTTTGTTCATCAAGTTCTTTGATATTGCAGAGAAAAAACATCGTAAGAATTGCCTCTAGTATAATTTTGCTTTTTGTGCGAAAAAAAATTGTTTTTCGTGAAATATACTTTTCCGTCATGAAAACTTGATTCTGTAGGCTAGTGAAATATTCTTATCGTTTTAATTCCACCCTGTTGTCGTTTTAAGCCAGTGCTTAGACGTAATTTTTGAGCAAAACCTCGAAAGAGATCGCGAACGGACCAAACTCGATAGTTAAGTGTAAAATAATATGTACATAAATAGAAATAAAATTTTCTGGGGGTTCAAATACTCGATAATTTTGTTAAAAATTTAAAAACCGAAGAATTTGATGACAAAATGACAAATGTTTATGTTATCGCTTGCGCTGCAAATCTAAGCAATATAGACAAAACATCAAAAAAGGAATTTTTTTATAGAGCACGAAATTATTTACGAAAAAGTTTTCGAAAGCTCATATCTAATATAAGTGGTTTAGACGTGTCCAACTTGCCTTCTCGATATGCCAACTTTGAGATAAATTCTTGATTTTTGCCGGTGCGTCAATTTTACTAAAGATTGATGGAAACAACGTAATGGTATTGAATTTTTGAAAAATTCTAGGGACTCGTGCTTTCATTAGAATTATTGGTCATCTTTAAATGTTGATCTAAAATCGGTAACTTCATTTGTGTTAGATGGACGACGTCATCAAAATTTTTTTAAATAGCAACCAGATTTCTTTCAGATGGCTTTTGAAGAGTTCATAATTCTGTTTACTGCCACTAAAAATCTGGTGAGAGTGTCATAACAACTGCCATTACGAACTGACTTGTAACCTTCCTAATGGAAAGATGAAGGTTTATATAGGCCCCTACTACAAAACAATTCTGAGAATGTATTATCAAAATTTTGAGTAAATCGGTTTTGAAGTTAGCTAATTTTCATGTAAAAACCTAACGAGATTCCGCGCGTCGCTCATTTTCTTGACGGTCCGTGCGTAATGAATGACCCTAACACTTAGAGTACTTAGAGTACGCCGACCAGTGTGCATCGCTAGTGATACATAGTGAAATTATTTCATCATTGTTCTGTGTCTTAAATAAAAGAGTGTCAAGTTTTTAAACATAAGTGTTAAAACAAAATCGGTTTTTATAAAAACCCCATAATATTAGTCACACGCTGGATAACAGCATTTTTAATATCACTCCTCAAGACCTATGTGAAGGTTCGGCTTTTTACAATAGAGCCAAGTTATTGGTGGAAAAGTCACGTTTACGCCATCGTGCGCGATCGGCAAGATATACCAAATTAAGAAAAATCGACTCCGATAACATCGAAAACAAACAAAGTGATACAGAAAATTCCATCCCGATTGATGTTACCGCATCAATCATGGCAGAATCACTAGCTGTTATTAATTCACCCCCTTTAACCCAACCGGCCCTCAATGATCCAGGAATGGACTTGGGGGACGATCCACCAGCTAATACTCAAGTCACGACACCGCTCACTACATACAACCGCTTCGGAATTTTAGCCGACTTACCAGTGCAGCATGAGCGTAATAATAATCGAGAGTGGACTACCGTTCGCTCTGCACCGCGTTCTCGTGTATCCAATAAACCTCCACCTATTATACTTACCAAATCTATTGGTGATTTACAAAAATTTGTCGCAGAGTCGAAACTCACAATTAAAGGAGACATCAGAATACAGCATGTTCGCGGACACTCGTGGTTATATCTAGATACTACTGAAGATTATCAAGCGCTTAAAGAAGAACTTTTTTCCGGCGGAGTTGAAGGCTATTCCTTTACTCCAGCATATCAAAAAGCCATCAAATTGGTGATGAAAAGTTCACCTTACTTAAATGCCGACTATGTAAAGGAACAACTGAAAGAAATTTATAAGATTGATACGCAGAACATTACCCAATTTAAAAACAAGTACGGAGATGTTACCGGCTCGTTTTTAATTTTATTTGCTCCTGGTGTCACACAGCAACAAATAAAAATTGTACGAAACATAGGTTCGGCAATGGTAAGATTCGAAGAATATAATAGACAAAACGTTCGACCCCAATGTCATAGGTGTCAAAACTACGGACATGGCTCTTCTAATTGCAACATCCGGCCGAGATGCGTGAAATGCCTCGGTGACCATCAAACCTTCAACTGTCAACGCAAAGAAAAGGATGATCAAGTACGCTGTTGCAATTGCAACGGACAACACGCAGCAAATTACTCGCAATGCCCAAGTTATCTAAATTATGCAGCTAAGGTAAGTGCAAACACTCAGCGCCGTGCAAACTTTAATAATTCAAATTTAAATAATCTCTCAAACAATATTGCTACAAATTCACCCGCACTCACACAAACAAATTTTCCCCCGTTACCTACCAGACAAAGACAAACTTATCCACAATCTAAATCGATAAACCTAGAACAACAAACTTATTCACAAAATTTAACAAATACGTACAATGATGCTCCTCAAGCCTCCGCCACCTGTGTAAACAATCCAACCAGTGACATAAACAACCTAATGAAGGTTGCACTTGAAATCAGACAACTTGTTAACATTCCACGCCTAATGCAAGTAATGTTAGAAATTAAACAAAGAATGACCGGTGTTCACGACATTCTAGAACAAGTAAAAATCATGACAGACATTGCAGCGAAATACCAGCAGCCTTAAATTCAGCAACTTAAATAAATTAAAAATCATTACTTGGAATGCAGACGGACTTCATCCCCGACACAACGAATTAATTTCCTTAGTAAACGAACGAAATCCCGACGTTATCCTTATCCAACAAACCAGACTAAACAAAAGATATCCTCCCAAAATTCCCAATTATAACTCAGTTAATAATCCTAATGGCATTAATTACGGACTAGTTACCTATATAAAATCAAACATTGACCATTCCACTTCCAACGAATTAACTACACACACAGCGGAGCTACAAACAATTATGATTGGCGGGGTGATGGTAGCTAATTACTACCTCTCCCCGGCACGTAATCATGACTTAGACGAACTTGACGCAATTTTCAACCTGAGCAATAAAGTCATTCTTGCGGGTGACTTTAACTCAAGGCATCAGCACTGGGACAATCCGGTCAGTGATCCTAACGGTAAGCGCCTGTATACCTACATTAATAATAATCCCTTATTCTTGCATCATCCCGATGAACCCACTCATTATCCACATTGCGATATTCAACGTCCCTCCATAATTGATTTTGCAGTAACAAAAAATTTAATAGTTAATTCAATTTCATCCCTAAATAGTTTAAGTTCAGATCATCTCCAAGTAGAAATAATAGTTGGTTCCTTAAAAGTTCCCCTTCACCCTCCTAAACCGTTAAAGGTCACAAACTGGAAAAATTTCAGTGCAGATGTACAAAACATACCACTAGTTCATAACATTGTTACGAACGATGACATTGACGAAGCTGTAGCCGGCTTCACCGACTGCATAAACAATATTTACAATTCCAACACCACTGACGTCCCTCCCCCTAAACGTAAACTCATCCTTTCACAAGAAATCCTCGACAAAATTTCAAGAAAAAATAAGTTACGTAAAATTTTCCAACGCTACAGATACCCTGCCCTAAAATCCCAAATTAATAGCCTTACAAAAGACATCAATCACGCCATCAGCGAAAACAAAATTTCAAATTGGAATAAAACATTAAAATCAATCATTCCGCAAAACCTTCGAAAAGCTTGGGCAATTTCGAAGGCGTTAAAAAACAAGACAGATGACGTTTCTTTTCCCACACTCCAAACCCCTCAAGGTCCTGTCACCACCAAACAAGACAAAGCAAACGCCATTGCGACGGTATATTTGTCTCATCATAATCTCACCGCACACCTATCTGATCCCGTCACAATTTCTGATGTCCAACAATCCAAAGATTCCCTCAATAATATCACAATCCCCACTCCCGATGAAGACTTAACTTCCCCTAAGGAAATTAAGCAAATTGTTAAAAAACTTAAAAATCGAGCTCCTGGTTATGACAATATATCTGCTCTCCTAATTAAAAAATTTCCTAAAAAACCAATCCTACAAATTTATTACATCCTAAACGCCTGCATTAAAAACCAATACTTCCCCTCCGCCTGGAAAAAAGCAGTCGTTATTCCCATCCCTAAACCAAAAAAGCCAAAATCCGATCCTGCCAGCTACCGTCCTATTAGTTTACTTCCTACATTATCAAAAATCCTCGAAAAAATCATCCTTTTCCGCCTTCAGCAACATGACGAAATTCATGATACAATAATTCCGGAGCAGTTTGGTTTTCGAGCAAACCACAGCACGGTCACTCAGCTAGCTTTGCTCGTTGATCAAATTACCCTTAATTATAACATGAAAACCACTACCACGACGGCCACCCTCGACATCGAGAAAGCGTTTGACACCATTTGGCACGACGCCCTGCTTCACAAACTTTATATCCGAAATTACCCCATGCATCTAATTAAAATCATCTCCAGCTTTCTCGAAAACCGCTCCTTCCAAGTCCGAGTAATGGACGCCCTCTCCATATCCTTACCTATTCCAGCTGGAGTACCGCAAGGCTCCATCCTAGCCCCAACCCTTTTTAATTACTACATCAATGATATCCCAAAATCCACACGGACAAAATTATCCCTGAACGCTGACGACACCGCCATCACCTCCGAATCCCGTAAAAAGGATAAATCCATTGACTACCTCCAACGACACGTTCCCGATCTCGAAAATTTTTATGCCACTTGGCGATTAAAAATTAACGAACCCAAATCCACCCTCACCGCTTTTTCCAGACAAAGAGACCAAATTACAAACAAACTTACGATTAATGGTACGGACATCACGCACACCCCTACGGTTAAATACCTAGGGGTGACCCTTGACCAACGACTTACATTCAGAACGCATTTAAAACTCACTGCACGGAAAGCGCAAGCAGCAATGCATGCACTTTTCCCATTACTTTCATATAAAAACGGACTTGACCCTAAAATCAGACTGACCTTGTACAAACAATTAATTAGACCAATTTTATTATACGCCTCTCCAGTATGGAGCAGGACAGCCCCGACTAACATAAAAATCATTCAAACAATACAAAACAAGTGTCTCCGAGTCATTTCCGGAGCTCCACGCTACACACCCATACATGATTTACACACTTCACATCAAATTCAAACACTAACAGAAGTCATACACAACACAGCCATAAAATTTTTCACATACACGGTAAGGCAAAACCCACACACATCACACCTTGGTACACACACACAAGACACCTTGCCCTTCAGGATCAAACACAAACTTTTACACCATGTCATTTTAAACAATCAGTAATAGGATAGTAATTGTCAGTAGTTTAATTAAAATACATTTTTATTTTCATTTTATTTTGTTAAAATTTCAGTAACTTAATTCTTTTTTGGCTTTTTTTTATCACGGCGCGGGGTTTTTGCACTCTTTTTTACCTCGAGATATCAAATCAATTAACCTTCAGATTTAATAATTTTCAACTTAATTCGATTAATCCTCTAGGGGTCTAGGGGATAGGTACGATTTAACAATTCAAGTTTTAATAAATATGTATTTGTGTAATGGTTTGTTATTGTAATTTGTTATCTGTTATTATAGTAATTAAAATTATTATTGTAAATATGTATGTAAAGTTTTTAATGTCAATAGAGTTCTTTTTGGTTTTGGTTTTTTTTTTTTTCGCACCGGCAGATGCAGCTCGTCTCTCCTACATGTAACATCGATTATTTTTTGTTTTTACGCGATTTTTTGGGGGTTTAAGATCCCGGTTGCCTTCATCCCGGTGTTCTTGACGGGTGGCGCCTTCTCGTATGTTTAGCTCTGCCGCGGAGCGGCGCACGCGATTGAAAAACCGCCCGGAGCCCCGGAGGGGCGTAGGGTAGGTTTTTGATGCGCACAATTCTGGCCGGGGCGGATCCACCCTAAAAAGTAATTTGCACCATCAAAACCGGCCGCGGGGCAGAGCCCCGCAAGGCCTAGGTTTTCCCCATAGTTTTTTATGTTTATTTAGAGACCTTATTCTTAAAATATTTGTGGTTCTGAAAAGAACCGTTTTTTTATTCAATTTGGCGATGTTATACGCACGGGAGTCGACTCACAAATGTGCTCCCGACAGTGCGAGCGTGCGTTATATTAATTTATAACCTCGGTTATGGGCGTGGCCTAAACGTGCGATTTACATGTTAAATTTAGCATTTTTAAAATTGATTTTTCTCGAAATTTTATGTATATCATCTCGAGTGAAAGAAAGAGTGAAAGTGAAAGTTTTACAGTACACTCTAATAAGGTTCCTTTTGCTATAAAAAAATTTTGAAATGATTTGGGGTGGCGGTGGTTATGACACTCTTCCCCGGTTGTTATTTAAACAAATTTGGAAGACGTCAGCCATCTGACGCGGATGGCGTCACTGATTTACAGTCGGCATTAAGAGATGAACAATAATTTAAATGAGATCACGTGCTCCTGGATTTTTTCAAAAATCGTATATTTTTCGGGATTTCCACTTTGTTCCATTCTGGCTGAACAAATTTTACCCATAACTGGCGAACGGTTGAATTTACGAACAAACGATAAGGGATCAAAATTGTAGAAAATATTATTACCTAGAAGTATAAAAATCAAAATTATTTTTCGATCAGTACTTCCCGAGATATTACCAATTATTGAACAAAAAATGTTGTGTTGATAGTGTTAAGTTTTACTGTGCTAATAAAAAAAATTAAATTAGAGTTGAATATAATTTTTTGAATACATAGGAATTATACTATGGTGTTCTAATAAGCCATGAATTTTTCAGACTTTTAATTTTATGTTTACGTTATTTCCATCAATCTTAAATAAAATTGAAGATGGGGAAAATCACGATGTCATCTCAAAGTGGGAGTTTTGAGAGACAACTTCGAAAGACTCTCACATCTAAACTGTTTATCCCAGATAATTTTATGCTTTAACCAAAAAGTCCATTTCAGTTTTTTTGTTATCTCAATTAGTTTTTGCAGCGTACCTATGCGATAATTGGTAGGTACCGTTTTTCATGAAATTTTTCGGTTATTTGATCAGACAAAATTGTCGGATCTTTGATGGCCCTAAAAGTTTGATTTCTACTCTCTGTATTATTTTACACTTAACTATCGAGTTTGGTCCATTCGCAATCTCTTCCGAGGTTTAATCCTAGAAGCACTGACCTATTTCTTTATTTTATTTTGTTGTGCTAAAGTTGTCGTATTAAAAACTTTTCCTGCTCTTAAATTCATCTCTACCACAGTTTATATCTTTCCGTGGATAAATTATTAATTTTAAATTATTGTACATTAATGTCGTTTTTGTCGTGTAAAGTATTTGACTAATGTATGCAAAGATCCTTTTAATCGTTAGTTTGTCCTTATTTGTAGGACTGATCAACTTAACCCTTTTTATTTGCTATTTTTTCTTTAAACACTGATTCTGAATATGGTCCTGACCGTTTATGGTTTTGTGATATTATTTTGAGGAAATGTATCAACTTGGTAGATTATAACCCTATACCTGAACTATAATTTTACGATTACAATTCCCATAATTTTGATATTTTATAGACTTAGATACTGATTTTAAATACTTACTGAAGAATCGAATTTCCAACGAGACTTTCCGCGATCCCTCAAAATTAAAAAACCACTCGCTAAACAGTGAGCATGAGTGATATTTTGTACTTTTCTCGAAAACGGTGCGCCGCCTGAAAAATTTTTTGTAAGGTACACTTGATAGAAACAAAAATGATGAGACTTGGTTTCCCCTAAAAGTTATAGATCGCTCGTTATAGAAACCACAAATAGGGGTGGAATCTGACACCATCGCATAATTTGTATCGCGCGCTCTGATTTCGTAAATAACTGCCAAATGTCTCGCTTTTTGTTAAAACTGATCATAACTGAAGTTATAAGAAATATTTTCAAGTCATTTCAGATGATAAATTAAAATTTAAAAATAAATTTTAATTTGCATAATAATTTGAAAAATTATTAAAGAAAAGTGCATTAAGTTTAATTTATTTTATTATAAAATGTATTTCCCCAGTATTGCCGAAATTTAACTGTACAATAATTTTGTAAACGATAGTTTAAACCTATCGCCAACCCGCTGGCGATGGTGTATAGAAATCCCAAACGCTATTATGAACGGTTTGACGCCTTACGAACAAGAAATAGCAAGACTGCGTTTAAATCATCAACTTTTGTAGTCTTTTCTTCAAAGGATAATAGAAAAAATCTTGTGTGGAACACGTAGGAAAATTATCTTTTTCGTTACTTATTTTAAAATGCCAATGCATCAGAGCGAGATCATCCTTACTGTGTTACTATAATTAGAAATTATTCTCTTAGGTATAGTCTTAAAGATGCAAAATGTATGGAATACTGACATAATCAGAATAGAACTTTTTTAAAATAAAAGTACGAGTACTGCAGTGAAAAATTTAATAAACGCCTCGCGCGTCGTCGACGGCGCCGCGCCGCTCCTAACAACTTCAAAACAAATTTTTAGTGCATTCTGTCTGGTAAATAAATAAACCTGTCATAAAAGTGCAAGCCCATACAAATCGTGAAAATATAGTGGGTAAGCCGGAATCTTGCCTACCATGAAAATATTTCATGGTCCATACATATAAATAGCATATAAAAGTAACTGCTGAAGCCGGAAACTATTTAAAACGCGATATTTCTTCGATCCCAAGCGGTTCCGGGTTATGCAAGTTTGACTATGGTACAAAGGGTCTTGAAAATTTTATCAACTACGGCTATTGTTTTTACCTATGTGAGAAGCAAGTATGGGAAAAGTCGCTTAAGTTTGCTACTCTGCCGGTCTACCTTAAAGTGAACAAAGTTTATAAAATGCTTTATGCTGTAAGCGAAAGCAAACTCAAATAATATAAGATACAAAGCAATCAAGAACACGAAACAAAGCATTAAGTTAATGGAAAGCCACAAGCTGTCACGAAAAAACACATCAAGCTACTACACGGCGGCTAAAACGAATTTGAAAATCAAATTTTATAAACGCAATCAAATTTGAAAACATAATGGATAGAAATATTAGTAGATTTATTTTCGATTTAATACCATTAGCCACGTGTTCAACTAATTTCAATCTGATTGAAATGTTAATTATATTTAGTGGGATTAAACAAAAACATTTCAGCTGAAACTGCCAATTGCAACATGAATTTAATTTGTTGTTTATTTAAAACCATAATAAATAATATGCAATGCATTATATAAGAAATTTATGGAATTACAAATCCATTTATTAGGATAAAGCCTACCTACTTCCGCTGCAATAAAAAAATCTTTAGTATTTTTAAATTAAGGGGAAAATATTTAATATTTGGGAAAATATATTTTAACTTTTTACGATATAATACCTTATATAAATCAAAAAAAATGATAATTTAATATTGTGTGCACTAAATTATATATAACCCGCTTCAGGTAGTACGAAAAACCTTAAAAGTAGATCGAATAAAACATGAGGTGAAATGTATGAGCGAAATAATAAATTTTATTACCCTTCCTACATTACACCCCTGTTTCAATCTGCATACTGACGATTATAATGTCATTTTTTAAGGTATTTAATAACTTTTTAGATTTTTTATCATCGTGTGGTTTTGTTTTTGTTGTATTCGTCTAATTTGTCAACAGGACAGTGTATGTATCTTTGTTATTTTCTTTTTATTTTTTTTGTTCATTATTTTTGAAACTGTATTGTATATTCTTCACACCATATTAATTTGTCCTATAGAAGTTGTTTCTTTGTGAATCCAAACTACAGCCGAAAGTCTAAACGAATATTTGTGTTACTTCTTACATCTCGAGACGACAGTGCCATCCTTATCACGCGTCCCTTTAGGGATATTCCATCATAACGCTGAAAAGCTTTGACGGCATCGCCTCAGTTTCTAAATGTTTAAAGTAGCTGTACCGCAAAAACTGTCTAATCTGTCGTGCTGCACCGTTCTTTCAATTCCCTTTCACAATGCACTTTTAACAAACTAAATTAAAAAAAAATTTGAAAGATCCACATAATATAATATATTATACAATCTAGTTGGTTGCTTTTCAAATTAAATTAACGATCCTCTGTATCTCCTTGATATTCATTTATAAAACTCGTCTTACACCTCAATAATTACGGTAACGGACAATTGGGCGCGACCGATTGGCGCGGCCGATTGGGACGCGGAGACAACCGGGTACAAAGACAACCGGGCGCAAAGACTATTGGGCGCAAATACAATTGGGCGCGAGGACATATTTATCCATTACGTATTAATTATTATAACTGATTCGGGGCCGTCCATAAATTACCCTAGTAGAGGATTACGCCAATAGAAATATTATAGACTTCTTGCGGGGCATTTCCCATTAGTTAGGTACTTTATTAATAGACATTTTTATTTTATTTGTAATTGTTAGAAGGAATAAACATTTTAAAAACTTTTTCTTTAAATTTTTAATTATAATTTTTTTTATTGCCTAAATAAACATTTCTAGATTTAGTTAATAATTTACAAAATTGTTATAATAGCTTCGTTCCAACAACGATTATTTCCAGTAATATTACTACAACGCAAGCGCATTCATGAAATGTAGTTCCAACAGACTAGAACTACTAGGACGGAATTCTAGATTAGGGGGCGTTCATGTATTACGTAAGACGTTTAGGGGGAGGGGGGTAGCTGACATCTTATTTTTTCTTACTCGGGGGTAGGGGGGGTCAAGACAATTTCTTACGTAATATTTTATTTTTTTAATTAAATTTCAAAATTTAAAAATTATTTAATCTAATTTAGGTGCTGTTGGTATTAATGTTAATGTGAAACACAATACTGTTTTTATCTGTTATATTATCTGTTTATAATTAATATCTGGCTTCTCATTGGGTAATAATTTACCTTACGTAAGATTAGTGTGGGTGGGGAGGGGTTATACATTTTCTTATTTTTTCTTACTAGGGGGTTGGGGGGGAGTCTAAAAGTAGGAAAAAACGTCTTACGTAATACATGAACGGCCCCTTACTATAAATCTGCAGTTCCGACAAGTTTAGAATCAGTAATATTATCGGCCAAACGAGTTCAAACGATTCTTGCTCTAGAGCAAGAACCAAAAAAGCGTTCTTAAAGTGGATACGCGTGCGCGAATTCGCAAACGAGTTTAAACTTTGTTTACAGATCGTGTTCATTTGTTGCAACAGCAACTGTTTCATTTTAAATTTTAGATTTAAGAATAATTCCATTATTTTCACTTCAAAAAATACATTTTTTTTATATAGTACTTATTATTAATCTGGAATCTTTCTGGAACATGTTAGTGAAAGAATTTTGTGAAAAATTTAAAAAATGAGGAAATGTAGAGAATTTCAATTTTTTTTTAAACGCTGCCATTTCCTAAGCAATTTTTTTTCTTATGATTGTAGTTGGGACGATAGCAACAACTCTGTTGAATATTTATTGCTCGTGAACAATAACAGAACTGCTTGTTGTAACGAAGCTAATATGTAAATAATAGTTTTATAAAATTTTCCTCGCGCCCAATTGTATTTGCGCCCAATAGTCTTTGCGCCCAATTGTCTTTGCGCCCGGTTGTCTCCGCGCCCAATCGGCCGCGTCCAATCGGTCGCGCCCAATTGTCCGTTACCGCAATAATTACGATCGTAATTATGTTCATAATCTGAAATGTGCAAATTTTTGAACTCGTCTCTGCGCAAATTATGACTATAATTACGATCGTAATTATTGATGATGTAACACGGCTTTAAAACTACAATTTTTGTAGTAAGTTAAATCATTTCACGAGTTTTCACCAATCGATATTTTTAATTTCTTTAAAGTATTTAGGTTAAAATTTAAAAATTTGCAATAAACTTCAAAAATATTTAGAAACATCACAAACTATTGTTGAAAGCATGATGTAAAAATCCAGATATTCTATTAAACAAAATGAAAGGCTGAATAATATTTTTTGTATCATCAAAAGCAGAATAAACCCATATTGCATCGTATATTTGTTCAAAGACAAATAATATGCATTCAACGATCGTTTTCTAAAATTTCATTCACAATAAGTACAATGCAATCTGCGAAACAAAACATTTAAATTTGCGAATTTGTATGCTTCTGGAACAAGTTTAATAAAATGGAAAAAGGTTGAAGAAACTATGACAGCTTTAACATGTTTGAAACGTGCCAAATACTGAAATACAAACGTAAAATTTTATTTATCGTCCACCACACTTAAACAATTTTTTAATTTTCACTTTTTCTGCTACGAAAAAATCTAAGAGTGGATTTACGATTAGGTAATTGGAGTGATTCAAATAAATATCATATCATGGCCAAAAATTTAATAATTTGTGGTAAACTAATATTTGAAAATTGAGGATATAATATTTGGGACAGGAACGCTAATAGATGCATTAAATCCCAAACTGATATTAAGGTACCTAACTGTAACTGACTCTTTTGTGTAGGTTACATAAAACGGTATTTTATCTCCTTAGGAAAAGTTGTATCACGGAAAGTGTTTAGTTATTTATGACAGTTCCACGTCGTATATGCTTTCAAAAGCTTTAAAGGATTATAAAATGAACTTCACAGCTTATGCCTTTATCAGAATTGAATGCATCCAATGTTTATTTAAATTCTAATTTAATATCGCTTATTTTCAATTTAACTTTTTTAATTTCTCAACTGATCAATTTTGTTTTGTTCATTCCTTCGCTAAACAATAGAACAAAAATCTTTTCATAACTGGGTGAATATATTGTTGCGAAATTGTACTCTGTAAATCAAAAGTATTGCAAACGTTAAGTAATTTTTCAGTTTTTGTGTTTTCATTTATTTTTGTTAAGAAAATGCTCACCACTTACGTTAATGAAAAAACATTTTTAAGTAAAATTGAAAGCATTTTAACATGCAAATAATGTACTACCTATTACTACTTTTGAATCATAAAATTTTATTAGATTCAGCTTCTTTAATGTAATCAAACTTTTAAATATTCCATTAAAATGATGAAACTCTAATTGAAATTTAAATTGAAAAAATAAATTATATTTATTAAAATTCTGTTGGTGTCTTCATGAGAAAATATAAGCAACACCAAATAGCCTCATCAAAAAAAAATTTAAATAATTTGTTTTAAATTTTGTTCTTTAATGAAAATCAAAATTTGAATTCGTTATATAAGAACATAACTGTAATGGAAATAATAATTAGCTATTTTAATTAAGAAATTTTCATTTCAGTAAAGTAATATTGTTGATTGAAGTTTAATTATTATTATAATACTAGCTGGCACGGGCGTCCTTCGGCCGCCCTTAGCCATCTAGACCCATAATAGATCCGTGAAGGCCATAGTTGTTCAGCCTTCGGCCTTACAGGGCGGACAAAACATTACCCAGCTAGTATATATTGTTGCGTCCCTAACTTGGCAATTTTGAGAAATGCCAAGATAAGGATGAACACTTCGAACACTCTTGTACCTCAGGTGTATTCCTCTCAATACTCGCTAAACGTCTTATAAGCAAACAGTACAAAAGAAAACAATCGGATCGCATAAATACAGATTTAATAACATTAATATAGAAAAATTAAACAACAAAATCAAAACGTAAACACAAATCCAACAAACTTAAAATTATAACAAAATTTATCCTAACCTTTACTTTCGGATGATGACTCGGCTAGACGGATCGCACAACAATATGCGCACATTCACTTTCATCTATATCACTGATCGCCTGGTCCAAATTGTATCCTGCTTTGGCCTGCGACAATCCCAGTCCAATTGCTGTTCCCGTATTAATTTTCCCCGTAAGAAAAACACGGAACACTTTCTCTTGGGTCTTCAAATCAAACGTTGATCTGAAGATCAACAATTATCTTTATTGTTCGATGGTGCAGCACACCCCGAACTCCAGTTGATTAATTCAACTCTCCACTCAAAAACCGACTACGCGTCCGTCCGGTTCGTTCTCAGATTAATCACTCAACACGTCCTACCGGTACGCTCTCAAATATGTAACTCTCTCGACTATACTTGTCGCTTAATTTTTTAATGGAGCTTTATTTTTATACGACTGTCTTCGTCGCTCATTCTTATTGAACCTCCCTTCATTCTCATGACTACCCTTTCTCTCTTGTTTTATTCTCATTTGATTTTTATTTAATGAGTGTATTCTGCGTTGTGTATTGCCTACGCACTTATCACCAGACGTTTTTTTAAAATAAACAAAAACTTAAATTAACAATAACTTAAAACTAATACATTTAAAATCATCTCCGATTGTTTCCCCTTGCAGTGCTTGCCCATAATTGGTGGTACACGATGGACACAACAATATATATTACGGTGGTCCAAAATGAGGGTGATTTTAAGAACTAACACTTTTGCATATTTTTCATTCAGACGCTATAATTTGTCTATTCGGCTGCATCAGATTTTGGAATATCTAAATTTATTGACATGCTGTTGCTTCAGAGTTGTTTTGAGACCCAAATCAATTTCTTTCAATGAACACTGTACCTGTAATAAAAATAAAATGTAAGAGACAAAACATCAAATTATCAGTTTCAGTTATTGCAAAGATGTAGTCATAATAAAAAAAAAACAAATTGAGAAAAATTTGATTTTTGTTAATTTGGGCGAAACGCAATTAATAGTTTAAGTGATAAATTGAGTGGAAAAAGGACGGAACGATATTTTGAAATTTTGTAAAACGCGCTTGCTCGGATGATTGGATGAAGATAAGGATTGGAAAATTTAAGACTCTCCTCGCGTCGAGCAACAAGTACGGACGTTTTGGGAGAGGATATGGTAGTTTAAAATTAGAGAGTCGACTTACACCTTTGGAAAGGAAAGACGTAAATTTTGGTTTGAGTCGAGGAAAAGTTTGAAAATTAAAGTAAAAAGTTTAGAACAGTTGATGAAATTATTTTTTTATTTACAAAAGAAGTAAGCTTAGTAAAAATACAACAAGAAGAAAAGAAGCACATTATTTAACAAGAATAATAGTGAATGACGCATGGAAAATATTTGATACCACTGATTTGGAATTTTTTTTTGTTATGTTACGAAGAAATGGTGAAGAATTTTACAATACTTACGTTATTTTCGACTTGGTTTAATTTATGAACAGTAGTCTATGGTTGACCACTTTTACAATTCGTTTTGTGAGTCCAGAAGAATCAAGCAGGCACGTTTTTTATTCAACACTGGTTCCGGAATCCTACACAGCTGGGTATTACAACGACAGCATTCGGTAAGACATTTTTAAGTGATATTTAGTTCGAAAAGACGATACGTACGCGCATAATACAAACGATAGTGCGATAAAATTACGGAAGGGGTAGAATTTCAATTTTTATGAATTTTTGTATACGCAATTTGTTCTCTAGTTTAATTTTATGTTTTGGTCTCATTATTAATAATAAAAAACAGGTTCAAAATTTAATTGATTTATTTGGGTACATTTGTTTTCAAGTTTTACAGCATAGATAAGACAAAATTTGATACAGAGTTAAGTTTTGAGTTCACGTAAGTTATTAAGAGTGCATGTGCAGGGTCGCTGGTCATCGGTAGTAAATTTTAGAATATTTTGTGGAACTTCTTTCTGATATACGCCCAATAAAGTGATTGGCTAACTAATTGATGGGAAATTTAAAAAAAGAATTTATTCCAACGAAAATATTAATTTTTCTGTATTTTTATATGAAAATAGACTTTCAACAATCACATAATTATTATGTAAGTAAGATAAATATTGAAATAAACCAAGGTGAAATCGCTAGTATACATGTTTTTCTAAGGTGGAAAGCTTCAAAATTTTTTGATAACGGTTACATAACTTAGAAATATAAATATATAATGGCTACAAAAAACATCAAATTTTAATTACATTACATTAAGTTTACTATATTAATATCTATTTAAAATTAAAATTTAAACTCGTTAAACCTTAGTCTGAACATTTATTAATTGAAATATTTAAAAATTATATTAAAAAGTAATATAGTTTTGATTTTATCATGTTAATGTTACGGCACTAAAACAACCTATATTTCGGGGTATACATGCACTCTTAATGCAAGCAAGGATTGTTGCAGAGTGTTTTTTCTGCATAATCTACCCACCTTTTGACCCTGAAGAGTTCTCAATAGCTGGCTGTGGCAATTTAAAAAAGAGTCGTAAGCTAAACCTCGCTATAAAAAATAAAATTAAGTAGCAAAACACGGCAATATATATAAAAGTAAATGTAAAAAAAGTTGTAATGTAAGTACTCTTTATTTAAAAATAAGAAAAACTTCTGAATAAACCAAATTTCTTGGTTTTCCAGAAGGAGTGTTTAAAATAGTAATATATTTAATAAAAGTTCAGAAGTCCACGGCAAGGTTGACGCGACCACTCGATGCAGTGCAGAGTGAAAATTCGCGGAATTCTCTAACTCGACCGTACGGTGGGCATCGACATGCCGTGCATCAACCTTACCTTACCAAATAAATTACCAACCAAAAATGAACTCTTACAAAAAAAAACCAACAGGGAGGAGGAAATCTTCAAAAGATAAATGAGGTGGTAGTGTGAGATTTTTACTCACTAAAACCTCCCCCGGATAACATAAATCGATCCATCAACAGTCACTACAAAACTTCAGAATAAACCACATTTCTTGTTTTTCCAGAAGGAGCGTATACAAATAGTTTGTTGGGTGTCCCTACTCTGGAGCATCCCACATACAGTTGACTATGAGCAAAACAATCTTCTTCTAATTGTAGCCCTACAACTTGCAACGTTTGTCCCTGAGATTTATTGATCGACATTGCAAAACTTAGCTTTATTGAAAATTGCAAGGGCTTAAACTGGATTGGCACATCTGATGTTATTAAAGGTAGCCTCGGAATAAACGTGACTTCGCCCTTACCACAACCAGTTTGTATTTCGGCTTCAATAACATGAGGGTGCAAGGCTTTTATTATCAATCGCGTACCATTGCAAAGCTTGGGCTGATATAAATTGCGTAAAAGCATTATCGGAGCTCCAACTTTTAAACGTAATAAGTGAGGAGGCAGCCCTGGAACTTGTAGCGAATGCAGAAACTCAATCGGATAGTGGACAACTTCGTCGAGATCAGTAACTGTATCCACTAATTTGTATATAAGTCTTACAAAAAAGTCTACATATGACACGTTTTAATGATAAAAAAAGTACATTTGCACCCATTTTTACTTTTGTTTTATTTTGAAAAAATTACTAATACATTTAAAATATTGTATTTATAGACAACATTAAGAAAATTTTATAAAATTATGTTTATTACGCAAGAAAAAAAATAATAAGCATTTCGCCTACTTTAATTACTACAAAAAAGTTTACATACGGTATACAGATACCTATGAATAATATCTTTATCAGAACTTCTAAAGGTGCCAATCCACAATGAGAATATCTCATGAAATTTTTGTCTCATGAAATAAAAATGTCATGAAAAATGTAATTTCATTGTGGAAACAGACCTGAGAACGTGATATACTAGAGATACTCTCGTGAAACAATGAATCTCAGAATCTCAGGTCTGTTTCCACAATGAAATTACATTTTTCATGACATTTTTATTTCATGAGACAAAAATTTCATGAGATATTCTCATTGTGGACTGGCACCTTTAGAATAATATTTTATTTGCTTCATGTGCATTAATGTTTGATAAGGACATTTATTCTTCTTTGCCACCATTCGCTTTCTATTTTCTATGCGTGCAAGGTCTAAAACCAATGATGGGTAAAGAAATTGCAATAGAATTGCGACAATTAATAATTAAGCATTATTGTGGCGGAATGTCAATGCGTAAAATTGGTGAAATGATTGGAAAATCAAAGTCGAGTGTCCAGACTGTCATAAGAAATTACGGAAACACGGGAACATTAAAAGTTAAGCCTCGTAGTGGACGTCCTAATGTATTAAGTGATACAACAAACAGATTAATTGTACGAAACGTGAAAGATAATCCTAAAATAAGTGCTGCTAAAATAGGGGATGATGTGCGAAATGAACTAAATATCAAAGTCAGTGACGAAACTATTAGAAACGTTCTTCGAAAAAAACAATTTTCACTGCCGCGTTGCAAGAAATAAGCCTTTAATTTCAAAAAAAAAATAAACGGTTGAGACTAGAATTCGCAAAAGAACATGAAAACAAAGGAATGGACTTCTGGTGTACAATGGAAGCACTAATTCCAAATAAGGCTTATAAAGGACTTCATCAAGAAAGTCTCGGTGAGCATTGAGGGTTGAACCTTACTCATAACCCCATATAGTTTTGGACCAAAACAAACTTATTCGTTAGTGTGGATTAAAACAATTTATGGAAGATACAACCACAACCAAGTTGCGACTTCTTTAAACTGTTGGGCTGCTGACATCAAGTTATTATATATAATGGTTTAAAAGTTTCCCTGGTCCAGAATGTTTAAAATCGTCTATTTCCATAATTCGAAATTAAGTTTTGGGTGATCTGTGTTCGTTACATATTTTTAATACGCAACAGACACAGAAAGAGAAAATCGGAAAACCGAATTTTACTGAATATGCTGAGAATCAATAAGAATATAATTCAAATTCTTAACTTTTCTCGACACCATAATAACCTGGTAAATAAAACATTAATGCATCAATGACAAGCCAACAAGTGAAGAAAAAGGTGCAGTAATTGAAGTCACAAAATGGATTTTAATAATATGTGGATGGAAGTGAGTAGATGCCGGAAGGAATTATAAATTTAATGATGCTGATGCCCATCTGAAGTTATAAGATCAATATCAGAGCAAGTAGTATATGAAATGACATTATAGAGGTGCACTTTTAATTGTATAAGTCATACCAAATGTCATAAAATAGTAGTAGTAAGTAGTAAGAAACTATCCAACTTTCACTTTTATTCATGAATCCAGGCGTTACACCCTGGAAAACTGCATTGAATTGTAGACTACACAAAAGTGAAGGTCAATTTTTTTTCCTATTCCCTAGCTAAGTGAAAACACCCAGCCAGGGATTATATTATTTACGAAAGAAATGGAAGAAAATTAAACTTATTGGATACCCTCAAAATAAGAAGAATAAAAAAAGTTTGAATGAACTTTTGAAGAGGGTTTGGATTTTCCACCCCTTTTAGAAATCTTCTAAAATTTCTGCTAGTTTAATATTTATTGTTGGTAGGATAATAATAGAGTAGGCAGATAAAATTTTTATTTTATTGATATCCGAACTTTAAATTTAAATATTTTTAAATGTTTAATGGATATATTTGCATGCTGATCTGTAGTTTTTAACGGTAATTATAATTACTGTAACATAATTAAACGTTTGCTAATTTAAGATCTCTTGTAGTATACTGAAGAAGTAAAATCGAAACCTGTGTATAAAATAAAAATTTTTAGCTTGAGAAAAGTTTTATATTTAACTTATTAAATACAAATATTAAAATTATAAATAACAGTTTTATAAGAAACAATCAATTCAGATTTGATATGACATACAGATATATAAATTATTAAAATTAATTAGGTACTAATAATTAACAACTTAATATATAAATTATAAATCAACAATAATTTTTTTTCGTCTGAAATTCCTCGACTACATTCTTAAAGTATGAATTAATCAGAGAAAAGAAAAAAAGGTGAAATTATGATAGAAATAACTTCAACATTTTTTTATTTCAAATTTGATTGGATAAATTTTAGGAATGGATCATGATTAAGTGTCTAAGGCCCAGTTGTTCAGTATTAGGTTATCTTTTAACCTGAATTATTTTCCATGGAAACAATTCTTGAAACAATCATTTCTATGGAAAATAACCCAGCTTAAAAGATAACCCGAAACTGAACAACTGGGCCTTAGTGTCTAATCTTTTAACCTGAATTATTTTCCATGGAAACAATTCTTGAAACAATCATTTCTATGGTAAATAACCCAGGTTAAAAGATAACCCGAAACTGAACAACTGGGCCTAAGTGATTAAGGTGATGGTGGCTTTGTAGAGTGAATTTAGGACAGTAATTCAATAGATGTTGCCGAGTCTGGCTAATACTTCTGGAATCACACAGGCATACGCCAACATGACTGATCTTAAATCTGAATAAATCATCACGCGTGTAGGAATTGGCTGTTAGCTGCGTTAGTTTAAAGGAGGTATCAAAGGCATCTCGGAATAATTGAACATCCCGCAGTGTGATTAAAAAGAGCCTTGAACGCTTTTTGGTACGCGGTTTCCCAAATACCTTCTGTTTCAAGGCTCATCACCCTTTTTGCGTAACTCAGAAGGAACTGGTTGTATATCTCAGGCGGGTGTGTTACATAACCGCATCTTTCGCACATAAATCGGCAACCTCGTGTCTTCCAATACCACAATACGCCGTCATCCACACAAACTTGATTAGCGTTTCCTTATTTATCTGACGATTCATCTAATAATGGAATGAATTGACTATGGGAATAGTACAACCTCTATTTTAAGCTTTTTGACTACGAAAGGAAATGGAAATGGAAATTTTTTTTACAATTTCATCATGAGATTTTGCAGTGGGGATTAAAGAAGTTACAATTATTGATGGTCCTGATATGTTGTTATTTTAATTTGGAAATACTACTTCAGGATTACTTCCGATTAAGTTTATAATTTATTAATTTATTATTTAAATCCATTTTGAAAATTGGTTACCTTGTACACATCTTCTATACTTAGTTAGGAGTTGGGAAACTGTTACTTTTTGTGCATCACGTTCTTCCATATTCTCGCCTGGCCACTCGGAGCGCTGTAAAGTCTTTTCAATATTTTTGCAATAGATGTTTTATGATTACCGCTGAGGTTAAATTAATGCTGTGTGCAATCGTAAACAAATATCCACTATTTTCTTATAAATTATGATTAAAACTGTTCTAATTTATAACACAGATGCAATCTTGTTGTTACACCACTGCTTACCCTAATGTAATTAATAAAATAAATGTCCGAATTTTAAATTTATTTCTGTCAAAATTATTATGATTAATTTGTACATTAAATAATCCACTTTATTATTTAGAAAAGATCTATCTACTATTACAATGAGAAAACCAATTAGTTGTAATAAATCTCCAAATTAAATTTTAATTTTAAATATCAATCCAAAACTTTTAATTTTTCTAAATTTTCAGTTAAATCTAGTCAGATTTTCTTTTCAGCGCGTGTATCGAACAACCAAACGTTGAATTATATAGAAATCAACTTCTAAAAACTTTAATCCACTCACTGAAATTAGTTACGTATTTATTATCCATGAAATACGTACCATTTTTGTGCACTGCGGAGAGGGAAATCTCTTAGAGACACCACTCAAGATGGAGTGGGTGGTATTTTCTATACTCACTAAAATCTACCTAAAAAATGTTCCTGGATTGCCAACCGGGTCCGCTTTCCAGCACTCTCTCAATTGGCATCCGTTATCGGAGAAAGGCGACCTTCTTCTCAAAAATATTTATCCCTTTCAGAACTTTCTTCTTCTTTACGTGATGAATTTTTCCTTGACTAAATGGGAAAATGGTGTTTCGTCCTTTCTTCTTACTACTTCTTCTGTCACTAAACATCACACTATCTGGCGCCAACTCTGTGGCCTTTCAGCCGGAATTCCGCGTAGAATGGATTCATTTTACAGAGAGGAGCCGCGTATTAGCCAACTTGACAGCACTGCCAACATTTCGTAGCTCCGTGTGGGTCTCGGCAGTTATCCGACTCGTGATCTATGTTTCCTCTGTCGTGTTTCCACTACCGCTTTGATGCTTTCTTGCTCTTTAGAGCTTTTTCTAGGTGGAGTCCTCAGGCCGTCCCCTGCGTGTTCTGACTTTCCTTTCTTGGAAGACTGGCTTTTTTACTACAATGTCGTGGTCTTGGATGCTAGCCTGGGGCTTATCCACTTTTTCTTTGTTTACCGTATCTCTTGCAATCGGAGATTGTCTTCTCTCGTGGCAATATTGCCGCTTGGTCTTGCCTTGGTCTTCCTCTTCTCCTCTCGTTCATTGGTTTCCACTCCATCTTCATCCTTATTACCATATTCTCTGTGCTTTGACATATTTCACTATGTCTTCGTTTTCCAATTCTTCCCTCAATTCTGCATATGTTCTACTTCTAATTTCATCGTCGTTTATCTTCACTTGTCTGACAATTTTTCTGATAACCTTCAAATATTCTTAATCTATCGTCTTCCGATTTTGTACAACACGGAGTTTTAAGTATTGGTCTTATATCAAGCCTTTATACAACCTTATCTTCGTCCTTTTACTTAGTTTTCTTTTCCTTTATTGTTAGTTGTTCAGTCTCGAGTTATCTTTTAACCCGGATTAATTTCCATAAATAAAATTCTTGAAACAATTATTTGATTATTTCTATAGAAATTGACCGAACAACTGGGCCTTTGTTAGTCGTTTATTTTTGTTTCCTTAGAAGGGCATAAAATTAAAAGAAAAGGAAAAATATTTTTATTTTCTTATTTCCTTCCAAAGCTATTTAATTCCAAAGAAGTTTTAATCAATAACTCTGAGAATATAAGCAAACATTTAACGAAATGCAGTATTTCCGAATGCTGATCATAATATGTAGATGATCAAAAGCCCTCAAAAATCAGTCCGTTAGCTTACCAGGTTTACCGGCAACTTCGCATAAAAATTAACAATAGAATGTAAAATAGAAACCGGGGGATCTAGGAGGGGGAGTATGGTATGGAACAAGCATATCAAATCGTCAAAAAAAGTACCTAAATCGGTATTACAAAAGTTTTTAATGTTTTGCATATTGCTTACCATATATTCTAAGGGAGTATTCCAAGCCCTCCCCCAGATCCACGGTCTCTGCAGACACCAATTTTTTAAAACTATTTTTACAATAATGACTCGTGACTTTTTGAAATGGGTGGGCACAAAATTTAAAGAAAAAGGAAATATTTTGTATACAATATTTTTGGATAGTTGTTTTAGATTTTGGATTGGAGGGGGCACGTGCCCTTGTGCCATTTATGGTAAGCCGCTACTGGTTATTAGCACCTCATTAAAAAAACTCCGTGAAATCTGGGATTCAAACCCGGAATTTCCACTCCGCAACACAACTAGCGATTACACGAAGCCACCACTGTGGACTTGACATAGTTTTATGTATTAATTGAAAAATCAAGCGATTGAAACGAAATACTAATAAATAAACAAATATAATTTTGAAATATCCTATTCAATTAGGAAACAAAGCGATTCATCTAAATAATTAGTGCGTCAAGTCGTCAGAAAGTTATATCTTTTGTGAAAGCCAGATTCAATGAAAAAATGAATCCATTATTTCAGAAAGTTAAACGTTTTTCACATTTATCTAAAATAAACTTTGTAATTAGTTTCTCAATTCAATTTCAGGTTTACAACTTACCAGAAGTAACAATTGGACGAAGCACTTGAACATAAAAATGATCGTTGTCGCTTTTATTTGTAAACTTGACATGAAATGAGAATTAGCATTTGCATATAGATAGATATAATTTCTAACAATTTACCATTTAATTTGTAGCAAATGTGAAATATTCTTTTGTATAATTAGGTTAGTTAATTTAACTTTTAATCAGCAAATAATAAGTTTTGCATGAAAATTTAATTTCGTTTTATTGGGGCTCTAAATTTTCAGATTTTAATTTTTACAGTTTCACTATTGCGAACTACCGCTTTTGTAATAATAGAACTCGGAAATAACGAAATGAATAAGAAAAAACTGAGTTAAGCGTATTTATAAAAATATGGTTTATGTTAACTTCAACGCTTCTATTTTATAAATAAACTATTAAGTCAGGTATCTATCGTTAAACGTCTTTTAAAAATTTCGATATTCTAAAAATATTAGAGATTTCGAAGCTTACGAATTTAAATGTAAAATAGCTTTCAACGTAAAAAAAATATTGCAGAAAAAATTCAGTAGTCCACTAGAACTGTAAAACGACGCTAAAACACTCCTCAACGCAATAGAAATCCAATGATACCTAAACTTTACATAAGCGTTTAACCGTTTTCTGAAGATAGTGGAACATACAAAAATATATTAAATTTAATAAAAGAATATGATAAAAAAAATATCTTTCAATTTTAACAGAGTACTTAATATTTTCAGAATAAGAAGTATAATCAAGGAAAATTCCAACTCATTAAATTTCCATTATTCAAATGATTATCGTTATATGTATCAGTGGCGGCTCGTTATAATGAGCCCAGGAGCCATGGCACTAGTATAACAAACCGGCCTTAACTATTTTTTTTAATTTTCAAAAAATATTTAATTTTGTTTAAAAAATGTTTAATCTTAAATATTTTTCTCATTTTAAAGCTTAAACAAAGTATACAAAATATGTAATTTTTATTTCATAAATGTACATGTTACAATAAGATAAATTTTAACAGCGAGTCACGTCAAATGTGGCTCCTGAATATAATTGGAATTGCAGCGAGATACCACGGGTTTGTGATAGCCTTCTAGACTCCGTGCCAAAGCTCAAAGGTTATACAATGCGCGAAGGGCGAAATACATACATATAAATGTTACGTGAAAACATTGGCTTGGCGCGAAAATTTAAAAAATGTGAATAAAAAAAGACGTAATTACTCGTTCTTGAAAATTAATATGAAAACAATATAATATCACTAGGCATGTAATTTAATAAAAAAGTTATTGTTATTTATTTTATTTTGAACTTTGCTTATTAAAAATAATTTGTAAAATCAATATTATGTTCGGAACATAAATTCTTCGAGGTTTTTTTTTAGGTTATGATGTTCTTCCTGATTTTTAAACACTTTTTAATATCTACATTGTAGATTTTAAATAAAAATCACACCAGTGCATACGTAGGGCCTGTCAGCCCCATGCTTTAAATCGACGATTGTTTGGATATTTCAGGAAAATAAGATAATTTTTGAAATCGATATAATTTATTAAACTTGCTGAAGTCGCAATAATTTACATTGTAACCAGTAACATTGAAGTTGTATAATAATAAATTATTGTATTAAGTGCAGTTTACGTTATGCCATTTTGGTTACAAGTTGTCATAATACGCAATTCTAATCGTAATATTTGCTTATGAGTTCACCCTCGGGATGTATCGTATGCCGAATCTTATAAAGTGAACTTCGAATTATTTGATTTTTACCTACTTGTAAACAAAATCACATAACGTAAACTGCACTTTACGGTGACGTGCAATAATTGTAAAGATACTTTTGATAATATAATTTTTCTATATACTCTTTTTCAGTTTCTTCTATATGGCGACAAATATTTTGCCACTCTTTCAATGTGACATTATTAAATTCTTCGGTTAACCTCCGGACATCATCCATTTTAAATGTTGTGTTACGTGCGGCTACACGATTCTTTACCAATGCCCAAATTTTTTCTATGGGATTCAGCTCTGGGTGATACGGTGGTAACCGTAATACCACATGACCGTGTTCGGCTAAAAGTTTTTTTGCACTGCAAAAAAGGTTTTTGTTTACAAATAGCTACTAAAATAATTTGATAACTTACCTCAAAATAAACACTGTGAAATAGCTTTAGAGAAATTTGCTTTTTATAAAAAAGATATTGCTCGATTAACCTAAAAAAATATTTTCGTTTTTTATTTACAAAACTAATTTAAACAAATTTTATTACTTACCAGCAAACAATAGAACCTGTCAAATAGCCTTAAAGAAGGCTGATTGTTATTTATATTATGAAATAATACTAATATCATTTAATAATAAAACGCGAAATTTGTGTAAAACTGTCAAACGAAAGTAAACATGCAACGAATGTTTTCTAGTTGGGCTTTTTAGCATTTGGACGTCTTTTCGTTATTGCGCCGATGGCAGTATAACTTTTGACCTTTGAAATCTACTCTACCTACGAACCAAGCCCGCGTTTAAGATTGCAATGTGGCTACCTCCACAATAAATCTGATTTCATGCAGTGTAATTATTCATACTGCGTTATGTGTTATAAAAAAGAATTCTTCTAATAATTTATTAATAGTGAAGTAAATAAACTCGTCAATAGTAATTGAATAATGAATAAAAAAATAACTTTTTATGCAAGCCTTTTTGCACATCATGTTTGGCGAAGGAAAAGAATGAAAATAAAAAAAATGAGTAGACCCTTGCCTGATTTGATTATTTCAAAACCTAAGTACTACAATATTTTTTGTCAATAGCTTAAAGTAAGAACGACATAATTAAATCGTAGTATTTATTTAAAAAATGAGTGGATTTACGGGTGTGATGAAAAAAATTGTCGATGGACAATTTTCACGCCTGATTATAAAAGTATCACTTTTACCTCATGTTGCATAAATAGCTATTATCAAATCGTCAGTCTTTAAAGAGACCTCTAATACAGCACAGAATGAATTGGTTACGATGCGATGTATGCTTAACGTTTATCATGAAGAAGTACCTAAAGCAGCAAACCACAGACGTATCTAACGAATTTCAGCTTGTTATCATTTTCCGTTACATTCTTGGTGGTAAACCAATTCAAAAGGTTCAAAAAAACCGAAAGAGAAATTATTCTTTAGCCAACTATGCTCATTGTTAAGTCAATAAATCGATCGGTTAGAATCGATCGATCGATTATGTTGGAATTACAGTGAGAAATAATTATAAATTGCAAATTAAGTCCCGGAAATGTATAAAATAATGTATACACTATTATACAGTTCTTTTGGATTCGAAAGAAAACTTTTTCGGCTGAACTTGAATTAACAAACTTATCAAAAAAAAATCTGGCACCACCACTATACAACCCCACGAGCCGCCACTGATATGTATTGTTCCTGGTTGAAATTATCTACATTTGTTTGTTAATTTAAACAAGTTATCATAGATTTGATAAAATAAATTTTCTAAACAATTTCCTTCACAATATAATAAAAAAAATTTAATAAAAATTTTTCAAATACGCCAGTTTTCAATTATACCTACCCCAGCTACTCGTATGCTTTAAAAGTAAAGTTAAAAATTTATTTTTAACATTTTCCCTTTGTATTTTGTAAAGCAAACGTAAACTAATTGTATTCGATTAATTAAATTTGAAATAACTTATGTCCTCAAACGATAAGATACCATTCAAGTTAATTACAAATTCCTTCATCCACAATGTGAAACATTAACTATTCATTACTATTATGCTCTATGACGTCACATGTGTATAGGACAAATCCAGATATGTAGATTTTACTAAATTGGATGAATTGTTTATTGGAATATCTTTGTCTAATTAATAATGTAAAAAAAGTAATATGCCAGGTTTTTATGATTTTCGAACATCATTGGAAATAAAAGTTGTATTTCAAACTTGTCGATAACAAAGCCCTGTTTTTGATTCAAATCTGTAGCTGTAAAATTCATCAAAACTCAATAATTCAACACTTAATTTTCTTTATGTCTCTCTGAACCGTTCTTTCTGTTAAGAAAAAAAATTAAAACTTTTAAGTAAAATCCAATCGCAAAGCTCGGCTCTATAATTTTTTTATGTTTTATATCGTGCTATACCATGAGAGTGCAGGTAATTCGTACCTCCATCAAAATATTCAAATTATGTTTTAGGTTTATAGGCAGTTTATCCTTTTCCATCTGAAAGCTCACTAAAGAAAATTTAACTTATTTTATCAAACAACTTGATTATTATTTTATGGTACCTAATGTGAAAATTTAAATAAGAACTTTTTATGCTAATTTTTAGAGAGAATTGAAATGGGCGTAGGCTAAAAATGATAGTAAAGTTGAGATTTTTATGTGAATAATGAGGTATACCTTTTCCAGCAGTAATTTAGAAATTGTCAACCGTTATTCAAATTTGTCAATTAATATTCTGAAGGCGTCAATTTCAATTTAGAAACCGACAAATCAAAATTAGAAAGCACCAAATGAAATTTAGAAAACGTCAAACGAAAATTAGAATGTACTCTAAAAGTGGGCCTCTTACGGTATCCAACTTATCATCCATTTTCTTCGAATTTTCTTCAAACTTTTGATGTAACATTTTCAAAATCATAGCCATGTCTACTTTTTCTTCCTTTTGTTCTTCCATGAAGACCACTTGTTCTTCTGTTTCTTTCAGGATTCCTTTCTCCTATACTAGCATCAGTAAAAACTTCTATTTGACCCCTTTATTGTAATTCATCATGCCAAGGAATTCTTCAAAAATCAATCACTTTAAAAACTATCGTTATCAACCCGATAACTCAATCTCTCTGCAGCTGCGCACAAATTTTTCTTGTCAATATCGAAATGTCTTATCAACACCTTATAATTTTGTTTAATATCAATATATAAATTTTAATTTTAAATTCAACAATTATTTTATTAATTTTGTAAATAAATATCACATTATCAAAATTTTACTCTAATCTCAGGGTAGTTTCATGGTGTTTTCGAGCCTCAACGTTGTTTTCTTTCTACCCTTAATCATGAAATATGCCACACGTTCTAGTAATTAAGCCGCAAGTTGGGCGTCATTTTTAGCTGTGGTGTTTTTTATGACGACCAAGCTATTTTAAATTAAGACCCTGGCTTATTTTCCATTTCCAAATTAATTTCCTGCTGCTTTTTTTTTATATGTAAATTATCCATTAATTTCATATTCCGTCACTTTAGCAATTTTAAAATCAAACACAATTTTACCCATGCATTCAATTAAATTTTACTTTCAGCAAAATCAAATATCATAAACCATTTTCAAAATTACTTCCATGAAAATTATTATTTTAAGCGCGACTCGACTCACGCCTATCTCGTTGCATCGCCTTGGCGCGATTTCCCTTCAAAAATCGTTCTTGCGCATTTTTCCAATCCAAAATCCTTGAATTTCATATCAATATATTATATATTATCAATATATTATCAATATATAATATATTATATAAGAAAATCATAAATTATTTCCCAAGTTAACGACCGACTGGCATATCTTCCAATCTTCCATTGATAAATCTGTTGCATGATGTATTATACAGTATTGCTCAGCACGGGCACAATCGCCTCCATTTACAGTGTCCTTGACCCGATTTGCTATTTCCTCAACGACCAGTCTTTGTTCCCCAAGATTAAGGTCTGCAACATTTGGAACTCGAATGTTGCTTTTTTTTAATTTATTTATTAAATTAAATAGGAATAGCCTAATATACAACCTTTGATTATATAGTATCAGATTGTCAAACTGTGTACAAAAATTGGAAACACCCAAATTGGATGCTGCCACCAGGCGGCGATACTTAATTTCATTAATTTTGTCGGCTTGCACTGGATGTCACTACCAAACGGAGTTTTCTCGGCTAAGTTTTGTTGTTATTGCATTTTATTTTATACCCAAAACTATGGTTCCTGTAGTTAAGGGTTTTCGTTGTCATGCGACGAAATGTAAAATTGGTACCTGGTGTCGGAAGTTACAAAACAAGATTTAACGGCAAGATTTACAACTAGACTTTTTAAATTTGTTACATGCAGCGCCATCCCTTATAATTTTTTGAATTACACAAAGCGTTTCCATAACTTGCATAAGGTTTGCCAATCTGAATACTATATAATCAAAGATACAACAGAAACAGCACAAATTACAGTGAACAAATGCATATACACAGTGCTGCCACAACCAACTGAAGCGATATAATGATACAAAACAATACAACAACAAAATACGTTCAAAAAAAAAATTTTGGCTTCTGCCTTGATTTTCGACCAAATATACTCAATGGGATTTAGCATTAGAGAGTAAGGTCCGAATCGCAACAGAGTAGCTGTCGTCCCAGTAAAGACCGTTTCCAGTTTTGATTGGCAAGGTGCATTTTCCACAGCGAGTACTAAATCGGACAGTTGATTTCCCGTATCTTGACATCATTGCAGTAATGTTCATACCCAATCACATGTTAATTCACAAGTGAAGTAAATGAGCCTCTTCTGCGTTCCATAGCCACAACGCCAGCCACAGAAATTGCTCCAATTATAAGGATGTTAGGACTTTAAGCTGGAAGTACTTGAATAGCTCTGTCACCAACTCTTGAACGGCCCTGTGTTCGTCGACAAAACAAATTAAAATTGGTTTCATCCATACAAACAATTTGCTTCCCTTCTTGTATGTTGTTATTGAGATTTTGAACAAATTCAGCACGTTTTGTTATGTTGTCGAGCGAATTCATAGTTGTTGGTTCAGTGTGCACTTTTTTTACAGTATACAACTTACTTTGTAGGTAGTTCCCTAGAAGGTTGACAAGGATACCAATTGGTGGAAAACGCACATCACATTTTCTTTCAATTGCTTCAATGCTATGCTGCTGTCGTCTTCTACCCATGAAACAATCACATCGATTTGATCTTCTGTGAGAGATTTTGGTTTTGTGCCTCCTCTACGAAACATTTCATTACTCCTAGATCGCACCCGATATGCTGATTTATATGCTAGGTTTAAAGTTTTAGTCAAAACAGTCCAGTCGTCATCTCGGTTGGCACAATTTACAATTCTTTGAGATCTTCTCTTGAATTTGTTTGCTATTATACCCTTTCCATCAATTCGTTGCCTGTCAGAGAAACAATAAGTTTCGCATATTAATTATGTGATTTGCGCACTTTGTGTGAATTAGATGTAAGCATGGTAACGTCGTAAAGTCTTCTCATATTGAAACCACAAGTAGGGCAATTGTCTTTAAACTCCATTTTAATTATTACCTTCTTGATTTATTTAAGAATGCATTTTTGCTTACATAAGATTATTATTAAAATAATCCCTTAATCCAAAGATTAGGGCTCTTTCTTGTTTTGCATTGTTTTGTAATCAACACAGAATCATAACATTCAAAATTTTAGAAAAAAAAACAAGTGAAGCTTTCATTAAGCTGAACATTTGACACTTTCTGAATTTCATTTAGTGCTTTTTAATTTACATTTGTCGGTTTCTAAATTGAAATTGAGGGCATATTAATATCAATTGACAAACCTGAATTACGATTGACGACTTCAGAATATCAATTGACAAATCTAAATTATAATTCACGATTTCTGAACAGCATTGGAGGTTTTCTGAATTACTTCTGGAAAAGGTGTAGATGAGAGCACGTAGTATCTACCAATCGGAGTACGACAGTTTTTGTTTAAAGGATATAAATGCCGCGGATTGGTGGATACGTGCTGCCATCTATATTTCAATGTACTAAACATTTTGAATGGTTGGAATAAATTAATATATAATATTTTATTACAGAGTTTTAAAATTTGTATGGACTTACCAATGTCGGACAAAGTAGTAGTCGAGACTACGGTTTCCACTCCCGGCCATACAAATTCGCATAACAAAAGGCCAACTTTCATTTATCCAACAGGTAATTTATTACTTTTCTTTAAAATGAAATCAATATTATGTAATATCTTTCAGTTGCTCCAGAGACGGTTGTGATTCCAATAGTTTCTTGTATATTTGGATTTCCCTTATTAGCCCTGCTTGTGATATGCTGCCTGAGAAGAAGAGCAAAGTTAGCACGTGAACATGCACGCAGACGGGATATTGAACACGGTACATGCACTATTATCAGGTTCAGCTCAATACATTACATAGGTAACTAGGACAGTTATTTTATGTTCCCTCAGTTTGATTATCAAAATTGTTTTATTAATTTTTGTACAGTTCCTTTTTAGAACATATTACCCATGTAAATAGACTTCGTGGTTACACTATCGAATTTTTAGGGAAACGAAAACATTTTTGTTTATTTTTAATTATCTTTAGTTTACTTTTATATTATTTTGGCAATTTCCCGCATACTTTTATTGCTATTTACAAAAAGTGAGTACAGCATGTATAGGTTATATTTTTATCTGTAGCCATCAGTTTTATGAAATTTACCTTATATAAATACATTTTCGACCATCAAAAAAATCACAATTTAATATTTAATTCGTGAAAACTAATAAACTTTACTCTATAGGTCGGTCAACTCGTGCAGTTTCTTTACGTTCAGAACGAGCAATGAGTCGCGGCTTTCCATCACTCGAATTGGATACTGTGCTAGAAGAGAGATCGGATCCGGAACCAGAAGCTACAGTTGTGGAATTGGTAACGCCGGATATAGATTCTGATAGCTAGCAGTTAGCAAGACAATTTAGTGTAGCTGACAGGTACATACTTTATAAATGGCACTTATCTAAAAATTTATAAAGCACTTAGACAAAGAACTTTTTATAATCGGGGTAAGTTAAAATGAACCTTCCTTTCGGTTTGATCTATACTACTGATCTATTCATAAAATTCTTTTTTCCTGTAAATTCATCTTTCAAAGGTTTTTTATTACATTTAGTGCTAACTTCTTGCAGGTATAGAATAGGTCCACTTTATATTAATCAGTTCCATTGAACTGATTTATTCACTGGGCATTTTAGATTAGTAGAATAATAAATTATTTTGTTTCGACTGCAATATATTCAACAAGTACTGAATTACTTGATTGATTGTAGTTTTATGTATGTTTTTCGCTTTTTTGTTTTGTGCTGGAATTTTCCATACTTCCAAAATAATGAAAATATGGTTGTGTCATCTATTATTGTCTGTTGCATGCCCAAAATAATTTAATTTAACAATTTAATTTGTACAAAATTTCTATCAACTTCATTACTTTTGCAGATCTCCATTATGGACTGCATTAACTCATGCACATTCTTTTGTAATAGATGAAACCAATAGATGACAGGAAGAAAGGGATCAAGAGCCAATCATTCCTCATATAGTACCTTTACCTTTTGTACGAGAACATGGAAACAATTTATAGCTAGGTACTTGTAAATTTAAACAGGGTTTATGAAAAAATGTTATAACTAATGAATAAAATACCATTATCAACTTTCTCCAGGAAATACTATTTTAAATGCTCATTAGTGTTATAACTATGAAAAGATATTAAAAGAATTTTACACTTTTATGTTAAATAAATATCACCTGGTTATTACGTAACCACGTTATTGGTTCAATTGCTCTTTGATTATAATTTCTTTTTATTATTTAGTATCACATACGCCGACCTTAGTTTTTGAAACGCTTAGTGTTCAAAAAAATTATAACAGATGGCGGTACAAAAATGGAAGGCGTATTGAATTACTTTGTTTTACATGTGCGAAGTTAGATGACCTCACTTTTGGAAAAAATTATTTTAGAAAGTTGTTCCTCCAGGTTTTTCTGTTTGTTCTATATTATTAAAAAAAATTTTCTTTTATTATAATATTTTAACTTCGCTAATTAGAAATATATACACGAAAAATCATTTCAAAACACATTCAAAAAATTGATTTTCTTGTGTTGCTTCAGGTTGTTTTAGGCATATTCTATGTTATTGCATAAAATAGTATTCCTAAAAAATTATTAATTATACGTACGTCAATTCTGGTCATTCCTTTATATCGTAAAAGACTTCAAACTTTGAACAAAGGCGGGACTAAAATAGAATCGTCCATTTTCGTTGGATAGTAAACTAGCCAAACTTCAAGGCATTAATTTAAAATTTGCAGAAAAAGAACAAAATCGATACATTAATGAAATTAGAAAATAAACTGGGATGGGCAAAATGCATGACAATAATACATTTATTTCAGTGTTTGAAATTACAAAGTATAAAATACAAAAATAGAAAAGTTTTTATAAATTAATTTAACAAAATTACATTTAATATTCTTATTCAGAATACAAATTATAAAATGTTTATTTGACTGCCTGAACTTGAATCCGCGTAATTTTATAATTTTTTTATAAAACCATTTGCAAACCGAACTTTGACTAAATCCAACTCTGTGTAAATTTACTACTGCTACGTATATACTAAAACGATAAAATCAATTCAAAAATTTGATCAACCAATGTCAAAAATTATAGCTTTGAGTTATGGTCGCCAAAAGATTTTCCGTAAACTTTAAACAGCTGTAAATTTTTGTGTTTACATAATATTATTATGAATAAATCAAATGTATCGGTCTCAATTATTGTAAAAACTTTTACATTTTGAAAAACGCGATGTTTTTAATGACTTCATCCTTTTTATATGAAAGGGATTACTGTAATATTAGCTTGTCATAGATCCTTTTTAGTTTCATTTAAAATTTATTATACAGTACCACCACGTCAATTTTATAGTAAATTTAATCAGTTTATCAACAATTTCTTATTTTTTTTTAAATAACATAAATATGCAAAACAATACAAAAAAGAAAGGTTTCACTCTAATAATGTTCACTGCTTGGGCACCAATTTTTGTGCCGCAAAAGGTTGATTACGCACTGCTCAGATGTTAATGGCTACTTCTGTTGCTTGAGGGAGAGCTGAGGTCGTGGGTTTGACGTGGAAACGTTGCCTCTAAATTTAATTAAGGGCGCCAGCTGATTGGACAAACTGAATTGAATCTTTGTCATTTTCAAGTTCCTCATCTGTTAAGTAGTCTTTCATTGTGAATGGTGATGAGGGAGTACTCAGAAAGGTTTCTGCACCGGATTAAGAATGATGACTTATAACATAGGCCGAAAATCGAAAAACTAATCAGAAATCCAAAAAGACAGGTATCGAATTATCAAATGGAACGGAATGAAAGCTAACGCCAGTCAACTGTTAATTCTCTATCAGAATCCGAATTGGTTGGAGAAAAATCAGCAGACCACCCTTGTGAACCAACTCCCAAGTCGAACTCTGATAACCATGTTCACCACGCACGGGTCCTATCGGTGTTGAACAAAACGTGTTTCTTGCAGCCGAAATGCAACCCCGAAAGCAACGCCTGCATCCATAAATGCTTCAATAGAATCGGGAAGCATCCATACTGTGACGAATCTACATATTGAACATTCCGCGCACTAATTCTAGAAACACCCGTGCAGATCGATGACTATATATCGGAACTTCATTAACCTCGCACGGTGCACACAAGCATTTCCTGTACCATGGCGTTAGTCTAAAAAGATTTACAACGAGACTCGTAAGTAGCGAAAGTTTTTTGGAAAAATTCCGTTACAATTAATAGGCCTATACTGAAGTAGATTATACTCATAACCATAACAGATACAATATTGACTTTCATACCAATAATAACAGATACCATCCAGAAATCCCTAAATCGAAACAAGTGACTTTGGCCCTTCTAACAATGAGCCACATAATTATTCCTTAGTATAATGTTCTGTGGGTACGAAACACAGAAAAAAAAAAGAAAAAAAAAAGAGAAGATTCAAGAAAGACGAGGTCAGAGTCGGAACATGGAATGTGAGAACACTTCTGAAGCCCTGCAAAATGGAAGAGGTTGCAAGAGAATTGATGCGATACGATGTTGATGTTGCAGCACTGCAAGAGATAAGATGGGCAGGAGAAATTAAAAAGGAAAACTACACTTTGTTTTACTCCGGAGATGATGTACAAGGCAGGAATGGTACTGGATTCATAGTAAAAAAAAGGGTTGTGTAAGAATGTAATAAGCTTTAAACCAATAAATGGAAGACTATCATACCTGAGAATCAAGGCAAAAGTAAACCTGTATATTGTAAACGGATATGCACCTACCGAAGACAGTAACAAGACCGAAAAAGATTAATATTATGAACAACTGGAAGCAATATGTGAAGCCGCACCTAAAAAAGACACAATTATTGTTATAGGAGATTTTAACGCCCAAATTGGAAAAGAAAATTATGTAAGATCAGTCGCAGGAAAACACACAATTCATGTAAAAACGAACGACAACGGAGACAGACTCTGCAATCTTGCAGAAGTAATAAACATGGTTATATGCAGCACAATGTTTCCACACAAGAGACTACACAAGATAACGTGGGTGTAGCCAGGCGGAAAAACTAACGACGGAAATCAGATCGACCACGTAATGGTATCAAGGAAGGCAACAGCGATGATAAGTGATGTGAGATCATACAGAGGCGTCAATGCGGACTCGGATCACTATTTGCTGATCACCAAGATAAGACAAAAAATACCAAAATTTTACAACCATGGAAAGCAGAACAAAAGAATAGCAATAGACGAACTCAACAAAACTGAACGAAGAGAAAAATATAAAGATAAGATGGACAAAGAAATGAAAAAGAAAGACATTAGCAATAACATACAACAAGAATGGAACAACATAGTATCGAGCTTGAGACAGTGTGCAGAAGGCGAAATCGGGTATAGACAGAAAATAAAGAAAAACAAAGAATGGTTCGATGATGAGTGTATAGAAGCTAGTGAAAAGAAATTAACCTCGCGACAAAAATGGTTAAGAACTGGAAAAAATGAAGACCTTGAAATATACAAGAGAAACACAAAAGAAGCGAGTAAATTGTATAAGATGAAGAAAAATAACTGGATAGAAGAAGCAATGAAAGATATAGAAACTAGTAACAATAAAAATAAATCAAGAATGTTCTACCAACTTGTGAGCCTACAGAAAAGAACACACAAGATACGCACAAGAGGCATGAAAAACAAAAACGGAGTGGTAGAACACGACAAAGAGAAAATTGGACAAATATGGGTGAGACATTTCCAACGGCTACTAAATAGAGAATACGAAGCGGATAATGTCGATGTAGTGCAAGAGACAGAAGATGAACAAGAAATAACAAGCCCAACACACAGCGAAATCATGAAGGCAATAGATGCAGTTTAAAACGGAAAAGCTCCGGGAGCAGACGGTATCTGTGTGGAACTAATCAAGTACGGAGGAGATATATATGAAACAGATATGGGACAAGGAGGTTATGCCCAAGGAATGGTGTGAGGGCGAAATAATAGTATTGAAGAAGAAGGGTAACTCTGAAGAATGTAGAAACTACAGAGGCATTACGTTGCTTAACGCAGCGTATAAGATATTAACAACATTGATACATCACAAACTAATCGAACACACAGGGGGTCTGCTGGAAGAATGCCAATATGGATTTGTTGCGGGACGCTCCACAATAGACGCAATACATGTTGTAAAGCAAACAATAGAGAAATTTTATGAACATGATATGGCCCTGCGTCTGCTGTTTGTCGACTTCCAGCTGGCTTTCGACAAGGTGGATAGACGTGAACTGTTCCAATCCCTAAGAGAAGGTGGTGCGCCACCGAAACTAATACGTCTGATTGGGATGACGTTAGACAAAACAATTGCCTGTATTAGAACAGACACAGGAACGACAGAAAAATTTGAATTCAACGGAGGAGTGAGGCAAGGCGATGCACTCTCGGCTACGCTCTTTAACGTAGTAATCAGCAAAATAATTAAAAATGTTAACTCCAAAGGTCCGATAACAACCAAGGAAAGCCAAATACTGATATACGCAGACAATGTGGTGTTGGTGGCGAGATCACAAAGAAAGATTAGAGAACTGTTTGAAGCAATAGAAAGAGAAGCATACAAGATGGGGTTGGTGGTGAGTGAGCAGAAGACCAAATATATGAAGTGCGATAGAAGTGAATATCACATGGGACGAAGTTATAAGATCGACAAGTACAGATTCGAGGAAGTAGAAAGTATCAACTATCGTGGAGTACTAATAGACAGAAAGGGCGAAAGGCAAGAGGAAATCAGAAGAAGAATAAACGTCGGCAACAGAGCTTACTATGCGAACAGGATCATGCTGACAAGTAAACAGTTGACAAAAAGAACAAAGATAAAGGTATACAAAACTTTGATAAGACCTGTGGTCACCTACGCGTCAGAGACAATGTGTATGTCGGTAGACGAGGAAGCAAGACTCAGAGTTTTCGAACGACGGATTATGAGAATTATATTGGGACCAAAGAAGGGGGTCGACGGAGAACAAAGAGCCTTTATGAACCACGAAATTGCAAGATCGATCGATGGTGAAGACATAGTGAGATACATAAAGTCGCAACGCCTGAGATGGTTGGGACACGTCATGAGATCAGAGAACGCAACTGCGATAAAAGTGATAAGACTTTGGAAACCTGGAGAGAGTAGACCTCGGGGAAGACCGAGGATTAGATGGTTAGGCCAGGTGAGACATGACTTGAGAGAGATGGGGATCGACGGCTGGGCGGAGAGAGTCTATGATAGACGGGATTGGAGGGATATCGTGGATAGGGCCGCAAGTCACCCGAGACTGTGAAAGTGTGTGGGAAGGAGCGAACTGGGGAAAGGCTGCGGAATAAGTGACAAAGAGGAAGAAACACAAAAATGTAACGAAACAACCTGTAATACGGGGATTAATCCACCCCTATAAAAAGGATTTGTAAATCTCGTAAAGAGATAGCGATATTCTTTTTAGAGTGTAATAGCTAAAATAAAAAATAATGTTGTACATTGGTAATCAACATTATTTACATTTTTCTGGCTAACTCTGTATATTGAAGTAGAATACCAATACAACCAATACAGGGTTGTACAGTGCCGTAATCAGAAAGTTCTAACAAAAATCTTATTTAAACAGCAAATAAGTGAAATACAAATTTTGTTTTTTGTAATTTGTATTTTGAACACGAATTTTAAATGCATTTTGTCAGATACAAACTCATTTATATCTCGTGTATTTTGGCTACCCCTGTTTATTTTTCAATTCCATTCCACCTACAATAGAACTTACATTTTGTAATAACAGCTATTTTTTAGGAATTTTATTTAGTGGAAGATTACAAAATAAACCTAAATCAATCTGGAACAACCAAAAACATTTCAATTTTTCAAGAGTGAGGTGTCTAGCCTAAAATTTTGCTTTTCTTCTCGTGACTTCATTTCTTTACACTTATGATATTACATATTTATATATAATCAAATTAACCCTTAATACCCGTAGGTGTTGTGTGTATAGTTACCATTATTTACAATCAACCACCTATAAAATGTGTCCATTCCTTCCTATTCCCGGCCAGTTGTTTTGCCTCTTGCATTGACTTTCCTTTATTTGTCACCACTTTTTCCATTATTCCATTCCAGGTCTCCGGTGGTCTACCTCTTCTTCTTCTGTACCCCTCTCTTGCTTCCCATATTCTTCTGGGCGGCCGATCCTCACTCGTTCTTTGCAAGTGTCCCCCACCATCCTAGCTGTCTTTTCTTAATAATAATTATGTTCTTGTGCCAATTCTAGCCCCAATTCGCTTCTCACGTTCCATTCTGCTTATTCCCTAGACTGCTCCCAAGTATTTCATCTAGCTTGCCTGTTTCCTTTCGCTCGTTGATATTGATTTCTAATCAATATCATCATCTCTTAACCAATACACGAGAAAGAAAAACAAACAATAAAAACCTATTAAAATAAATTTCAATTTCAAATTAAGAATTGCCGTTTCTTTAGTTCCCGAAAATAAAATCCCGAAACTCAACTACAAATGACGGACTAAAATACATCTGATCCAAAAACAATTATCAATTCGGCTCAACTATTTTAGAATCGGGATAAACTCACAAGACCGAATTATAAGTAAGTAGTTGTTAGTTACTGACTAAACTAAACAAGGGACGTACAGTTTAACGTGGGACATAACCACGGCATACGTAGTTTGGTGTGGTGACGAAGGAGTTGAACTGTGGATCTGATAGTCTGAGTTCAAATCTCAGCTATTCCCGAATTATTTGTGTCGTGGTTCGGATTCCACGTAAAACCGTAGGTCCTATTATGTACATGCACGTATAGTCTATAGGTAAAACTGTGGACTTATAATTCGTTAGTTTGGGTTTATCCCTAAATAAAATGGTTTATCCGTTGATATCGTACAAAAAAAAGGACAAAGCCTAAGCACAACGTGGTATACATAGATGTAAATATTAAACGCAATTTTTATTTAATATTATTTTTGATAGCTATTTTGAAACAGATAATTTTAGAAAGAAATTGTTGTATCTACATAATAAATACTATACATAGTACATTGAATATACTACACGTGCATGGATATGTATGCATGTACCTTATATTAACAAAGGAAGGATAAGAGATTCGAAACGTGTTTGTGTATTGATTTCCAAGTTAGCACTAATGAGCAATTAAAATCATACATCTATGATACATTAAAGCGTTTGCGATTGATATGAATATGATCTGAATGGCGTACTAGGTTCCATAAACATAAAAATAACTATTCACTTGTATCTACATACATAATTATTTAAGAATTCATACTGCATCATAAATTTGATTCCTTTACATACTGCCCACAGTTTGCACCAATCAGTGCAATGAATCAAATTGCCACTAGTTTTAGATAAAGTAGTGATTAAGAGATATCAATTATGTACCTACCACTATCACAAAATAATTTTATAATGACATTCTTAAATAAACTAATCCAATGTTAGTACAAATTTATACTGTCGAATTTTCTATTTGTTTTTAAAACATAAAGCTATAATATCGCGAACCGCATATAGCAGACCATATACCAGGCAACGTAGACGTTCAAAGAACATGTTGCTCTTCTTGTTACCTATATATTACAATAATTTCAAGTACTACGGCTCTAAGTCATGTAGCTTAATGTTGTAAATTCAGTTAGTAACATTATTTCAAAAAACCTTCTCTATAATTATATCATACATTGCAAATGAATACACTATTAGATTTTACTGTAAAACATGTAAGCTGTTCCTAACAATACATAAATTTTATTTATCGATTGTTTTATTAACCAAAATCTCAGAAGAACCCCCCAAACCATCCAATCAATCAAGTTTTGCAGCTTCATAATAACGTATAACTAATACAATGAGCTTGTAAAGTTTGGAACAAATTCAATAAAAAATTTTAGATGGATTTTCTCAGAAAATTTTTATCTGCCATTGACATATTTTTTCCTTGTTTTGTTCTTGAACTGTGACGTCATAGCAATTTTTTTTAAACCGCAACCCTTATTTTTTCTTTAGGAATTTGGAAAAAGCACAATTTTGTAAGTATAAAAATGGGTGAGAGTAACCTATTGTTGACCACTCCAAATAAATTGAAAATTTCCTATTGCAAAGAGGAAGGTTTATATAGTATACTGACATAATTTTCACAAGCGAAGATATAATCAAAATTTTGAGTAAATCGAATTTGAAGTTTGCAAATTTACATGTAAAATTAACGAGATTCCCGCGCGTCGCTCATTCTGTTGACGGTACGTGCAATATGAATGACCCTAACACTTAGAGTATTTCGCACCGGCAGATGCAGCTCGTCTCTCGTACAAACTTATCCACAATCTAAATCGATAAACCTAGAACAACAAACTTATTCACAAAATTTAACAAATACGTACAATGATGCTCCTCAAGCCTCCGCGACCTGTGTAACCAATCCAACCAGTGACATAAACAACCTAATGAAGGTTGCAGTTGAAATCAGACAACTTGTTAACATTCCACGCCTAATGCAAGTAATGTTAGAAATTAAACAAAGAATGACCGGTGTTCACGACATTCTAGAACAAGTAAAAATCATGACAGACATTGCAGCGAAATACCAGCAGCCTTAAATTCAGCAACTCAAATAAATTAAAAATCATTACTTGGAATGCAGACGGACTTCATCCCCGACACAACGAATTAATTTCCTTAGTAAACGAACGAAATCCCGACGTTATCCTTATCCAACAAACCAGACTAAACAAAAGATCCCCTCCCAAAATTCCCAATTATAACTCAGTTAATAATCCTAATGGCATTAATTACGGACTAGTTACCTATATAAAATCAAACATTGACCATTCCACTTCCAACGAATTAACTACACACACAGCGGAACTACAAACAATTATGATTGGCGGGGTGATGGTAGCTAATTACTACCTCTCCCCGGCACGTAATCATGACTTAGACGAACTTGACGCAATTTTCAACCTGAGCAATAAAGTCATTCTTGCGGGTGACTTTAACTCAAGGCATCAGCACTGGGACAATCCGGTCAGTGATCCTAACGGTAAGCGCCTGTATACCTACATTAATAATAATCCCTTATTCTTGCATCATCCCGATGAACCCACTCATTATCCCCATTGCGATATTCAACGTCCCTCCATAATTGATTTTGCAGTAACAAAAAATTTAATAGTTAATTCAATTTCATCCCTAAATAGTTTAAGTTCAGATCATCTCCCAGTAGAAATAATAGTTGGTTCCTTAAAAGTTCCCCTTCACCCTCCTAAACCGTTAAAGGTCACAAACTGGAAAAATTTCAGTGCAGATGTACAAAACATACCACTAGTTCATAACATTGTTACGAACGATGACATTGACGAAGCTGTAGCCGGCTTCACCGACTGCATAAACAATATTTACAATTCCAACACCACTGACGTCCCTCCCCCTAAACGTAAACTCATCCTTCCACAAGAAATCCTCGACAAAATTTCAAGAAAAAATAAGTTACGTAAAATTTTCCAACGCTACAGATACCCTGCCCTAAAATCCCAAATTAATAGCCTTACAAAAGACATCAATCACGCCATCAGCGAAATCAAAATTTCAAATTGGAATAAAACATTAAAATCAATCATTCCGCAAAACCTTCGAAAAGCTTGGGCAATTTCGAAGGCGTTAAAAAACAAGACAGATGACGTTTCTTTTACCACACTCCAAACCCCTCAAGGTCCTGTCACCACCAAACAAGACAAAGCAAACGCCATTGCGACGGTATATTTGTCTCATCATAATCTCACCGCACACCTATCTGATCCCGTCACAATTTCTGATGTCCAACAATCCAAAGATTCCCTCAATAATATCACAATCCCCACTCCCGATGAAGACTTAACTTCCCCTAAGGAAATTAAGCAAATTGTTAAAAAACTTAAAAATCGAGCTCCTGGTTATGACAATATATCTGCTCTCCTAATTAAAAAATTTCCTAAAAAACCAATCCTACAAATTTATTACATCCTAAACGCCTGCATTAGAAACCAATACTTCCCCTCCGCCTGGAAAAAAGCAGTCGTTATTCCCATCCCTAAACCAAAAAAGCCAAAATCCGATCCTGCCAGCTACCGTCCTATTAGTTTACTTCCTACATTATCAAAAATCCTCGAAAAAATCATCCTTTTCCGCCTTCAGCAACATGACGAAATTCATGATACAATAATTCCGGAGCAGTTTGGTTTTCGAGCAAACCACAGCACGGTCACTCAGCTATCTTTGCTCGTTGATCAAATTACCCTTAATTATAACATGAAAACCACTACCACGACGGCCACCCTCGACATCGAGAAAGCGTTTGACACCATTTGGCACGACGCCCTGCTTCACAAACTTTATATCCGAAATTACCCCATGCATCTAATTAAAATCATCTCCAGCTTTCTCGAAAACCGCTCCTTCCAAGTCCGAGTAATGGACGCCCTCTCCATATCCTTACCTATTCCAGCTGGAGTACCGCAAGGCTCCATCCTAGCCCCAACCCTTTTTAATTACTACATCAATGATATCCCAAAATCCACACGGACAAAATTATCCCTGTACGCTGACGACACCGCCATCACCTCCGAATCCCGTAAAAAGGATAAATCCATTGACTACCTCCAACGGCACGTTCCCGATCTCGAAAATTTTTATGCCACTTGGCGATTAAAAATTAACGAACCCAAATCCACCCTCACCGCTTTTTCCAGACAAAGAGACCAAATTACAAACAAACTTACGATTAATGGTACGGACATCACGCACACCCCTACGGTTAAATACCTAGGGGTGACCCTTGACCAACGACTTACATTCAGAACGCATTTAAAACTCACTGCACGGAAAGCGCAAGCAGCAATGCATGCACTTTTCCCATTACTTTCATATAAAAACGGACTTGACCCTAAAATCAGACTGACCTTGTACAAACAATTAATTAGACCAATTTTATTATACGCCTCTCCAGTATGGAGCAGGACAGCCCCGACTAACATAAAAATCATTCAAACAATACAAAACAAGTGTCTCCGAGTCATTTCCGGAGCTCCACGCTACACACCCATACATGATTTACACACTTCACATCAAATTCAAACACTAACAGAAGTCATACACAACACAGCCATAAAATTTTTCACATACACGGTAAGGCAAAACCCACACACATCACACCTTGGTACACACACACAAGACACCTTGCCCTTCAGGATCAAACACAAACTTTTACACCATGTCATTTTAAACAATCAGTAATAGGAAAGTAATTGTCAGTAGTTTAATTAAAATTCATTTTTATTTTAATTTTATTTTGTTAAAATTTCAGTAACTTAATTCTTTTTTGGCTTTTTTTTATCACGGCGCGGGGTTTTTGCACTCTTTTTTACCTCGAGATATCAAATCAATTAACCTTCAGATTTAATAATTTTCAACTTAATTCGATTAATCCTCTAGGGGATAGGTACGATTTAACAATTCAAGTTTTAATAAATATGTATTTGTGTAATGGTTTGTTATTGTAATTTGTTATCTGTTATTATAGTAATTAAAATTATTATTGTAAATATGTATGTAAAGTTTTTAATGTCAATAGAGTTCTTTTTGGTTTGTTTTTTTTTTGGTTTTGGTTTTCGCACCGGCAGATGCAGCTCGTCTCTCGTACATGTAACATCGATTATTTTTTGTTTTTACGCCATTTTTTGGGGGCTTCAGATCCCGGTTTCCTTCATCCCGGTGTTCTTGATGGGTGGCGCCTTCTCGTATGTTTAGCTTTGCCACGGAGCGGCGCACGCGATTGAAAAACTGCCCGGAGCCCCGGAGGGGCGTAGGGTAGGTTTTTTGATGCGCACAGTTCTGGCCGGGCCGGAGCCACCCTAAAAAGTAATTTGCACCATCAAAACCGGCCGCGGGGCAGAGCCCCGCAAGGCCTAGGTTTTCCCCATAGTTTTTTATGTTTATTTAGAGACCTTATTCTTAAAATATTTGTGGTTCTGAAAAGAACCGTGTTTTTATTCAGTTTGGCGACCGTGCTAGCGATGTTGTAAGCACGGCAGTAGACTGGCAAATGCGCTCCGAATCGAGCGACCGTAACATATATTTATAACCTCGGCTATGGGCGTGGCTTCGACATGCATTTTACATGTAAAATTTAACAATTTTCAAATTGATTTTTCTCGAAATTTTGATTATATCTTCGCTTGTGAAAATTATGTCATTATACTATAATTTGTAAACCGTCCTCTTTACAATAGGAAATTTTCAATTTATTTGGGCTGGTCAACAATAGGTAATCCTCCCCTAAAAATGTAAAACAACTCTGACCTTAAAGAGAAAAGTTTTCAAGGTAATCCGTTCCAAAGTTACAAAAAAAGCATTTAATCAATTAAGTACTTCAATAATTTAATGAAACAATAATTATTTTGATTTTTGCACAAATGATGTAAAGAAGAAAATCTAATTAAATGTTCGAAATGACCCCCCCCCCCCCCCCGCTCACTTTTTTGCAATATCCTATCCGCCACTGAAACTGGGAATAAGATTCGGAGATCTAAGTGGCCATTCGATCGTTTCTCTGCGACCAATCCATTGGTTGGTAAAAACTTGATTTAAATATTCACAAACGATCACTGCAAAGTGGGCTGGAGCTTCATCTTGCTGGTACCTTATCGTGTTGTTGGGCAGATCTGGACCTCCATTATTTGGGTATAGCACCGCAAGTGCAGGGCTAATTCGTATCTTAAAAAGTTAAGACATATTTCTCCTGTTAATGTACTTTCAAGGAAAATTGGACCCAATATACGGTTACCTACATTGCCAGCCCTAACCTTAAGTTTTTGTGGAACCTAACTATGAATTTTCATTTTTCAACGTGGGTTGACAGGAAACCAATATTTACAGTTTTGGTTATTACCTGTGCCATCGAGATAAAAGGTATCTTCACCAGAAAAACTTATATTATTTCGGAATCCGTCATCCACGCGTTGGCGCTGCAACATGGTTTCAGAAAACTATAACCTTCATTTAGTTCTTGAACAAGAAGAACTTTATATGGATGCCACTTCCTCAATTTCAAATATTTTATAACGGAGCTCTGCACTATCGCGTTGTTTGCCGCCACTTGACGAGTAGCAAAGTGTGGAAACGAAATGAGCGATATGAACTCATCAGCAATCGAGAGAATTAAAATTATCGAGATCGTTATTGTCTGAGAACCGACGAAATCTACCGTTACGAACGAGTCTAAGACAACGAAACGAAGCTTAAGTCTAACCACTGAAAACAATAACAGGTTAAGAAAACAAGAAGAATCCTAGGAAGAAGCTTGGGAATTTAAGCTACCCAATTATGATAAAAAAGAAACAGAAGAAACGACATCAAGTTTATGGATGACGAGACAAACAGCTCTGGAGATGAAAATTGGAAACAATAAAAATAGAAACAAGAGGAGAATTAGCTCCGAAAGTGAAATTGGACAAACACGATCGGAATCCTCAAATAGAGTAAGCCACTGAAAATCGAAAGGAAACAAGCGAGGAAAGCAAAAACAATTAATAAATGCGAAGAATCAGAAGCGTTAAGGAAAGAATAGGAAAATGACAAAGAAGAATCAAATGAAGACCGAAACAATACAGGAAACAATAACCCATGAAAATCCGGAACAACTTACAAAACAGGACGTAAATATTTTATCGGAAAGCGCAATTGAAGACGTGCATTCAGCAGGAAGATTTCTTATAAGGAGCAAAGAACTTATAAATTTCAAGGAAGAAGCCTTAGAAAGGCTTAAACATAATTATGGAAAAGTCCATACAAAAATTATGCAGTAATTCAATCGAGAACAATGGACCAGGAACGGGAGAGCCGTCAGTCTCCACTCCCCCGTCCATGGCAGTGATACAAGAGATGGTGAAGGCAATTGTCCCACCCATTTCAAAACCCCGAACGAAATGGCTGGGGGTTCTTGGCTCAAGAATAAAAACCCCATCCATACCAAAGGGAAATCGCACAATAAATGGATACACCCTCTAGTACGAGAGGCTTTCATCAAAGATGGGAAATTTGGGGTAGCATGGAGAAGTTACAGGGTACATAACTACATCAGCGTAGTCAGGTGCTATAAATGCCAGCGGTACGGGCATTCAGTCAAGTACTGTAAGGGGTAGAAACATGCGCTTTTTGTACCTCCACAGAACACAAATCACGTGCCTGTGGGCTACAAAAGGACTCAGCAAAGCATTTGTGAGTCAACTATGTTAGGGCAAAACACAGTGAAACGAGGCACTCAACAGGTTCTAACTTATGTATGGTGTACAAAGGTCGTCTGATGGACTTTGTACATTCCATTGCTTCAATCGACACCGTTAATGAAGAATCCAAATAAGATTCTTCATGTGAACCTAAGAAATTCAGAAGCGGCGACAGCGGATGCCCAACGCTTAGCCGTGGAAAACAATTATTTTTTAGCAATTTTCTCAGAACCCTACTGCTACCAATCGGCAACAGGAGGTTTCCGCCGTCCCTTCTTCCCAAACACCCAAACGGCAGCTCTCTCACTTCAATTACCTTCAGTAACAAAGTGACCTACTTTTTTATATGCACACACATTCCTCCATCAGAGGATATACTTCAGCCGTTGGCAGACCTCCGTAAGGCACTGGGTATTTGTGAAGGGGGGAAGGCAGACATATACGGGGACTTTAACTGCCGCTCCCACATATAGCATGCCGTAGTAAATTACGACTCCAGAGCTCAATATCTGGAGGAATTCATCGTGCAAAATTACCTTTTCATTTTCAATAGGGCCAATAAACCGTCCTCACTTGAGGATTCATTGGGAACGAAGAGCAACGTAGATTTGACCCTGGGTACATGTAGTACATTAACGAAACTCATTCATGGAACATTTAATCATCATCACAAACCATAGAACGATCGCCTTCCAATTCGGGGGGTGTCGAGAACCCATCAGGCTTATTAAAAATAGAAACCTGGATACTATTCAAACGGTAACCATCGAGAAGGAGTTAAAACAGTGAGAAGAGAAAGCCGGCCCTAGGTCGGCCAATCTTACTACTGAAAATGAGATCGAAGACATGGTTACCGAACTTCAAGACAAAATTCAAAATTTGACTACGACTTATGCGAAATTTAAGATCTACGTTGGCCGACCAATCTGGAGAAAGCGCGGAAGAGGTATCTTTCGCGGAAGGCGGCTTTATATGAGAACCGAATTGAAGATGAAAGAGAAAGTTTGTACCATTTCCTATAATGGAGTCAAAAACCAAATTTCAGGTTTCGTTAAAAATGGTAAAAGGAACGAGCTGGAAAAAAATCGTAAAAGAGGGCCTAGTACCGAATCCCAGAGGGATAACTTATAAAATTGCAGCTGGAAAGTACAAAGCGAAAAATCCTCACCACCTTCAGAGGCGAGGATGGAAACGTGACGGTCACAACGGAACAAACCCTTGCCTACCTCATGAACGGATTGGACATGACCTTTGAAAAGGTCCACAAAGGGTTGTCCACAGGGGTCCGTTTGGAACCGATCCTATGGAATTCTCTTTTGGACCACTACTTTAAGCAACCAAAAGAGAAAGGAATATGGGAATTTGCTTACGTGGACGACATTGCGACCGTAGTAATGGGAAAATCCAGGAACGATCTGGCAAGGAAGCTACAAGAATGTGTTAGTAAATTTTATATCTGGTGCAAGCACATGAAACTGAAACTTTCGGAAACGAAAACTAAGATCATGTGCTTGTATTCGAAAAGGGTTCGCAATTACGATCTGAATATTATGTTAAATGGGGAAAAACTTAAGTTGGTAAGGGAATATAAATATCTTGGGGTTCTTTTAGATGAGGACCTATCGATGGAGCCAAAGAGCGGGTGAAATCTGGACACTTCTGATTCTATGCCAACGATCTACCAGGGGGTGGTTGTCCCCATCGTGGCTTACGGAAGCGAGATCTGGATACATAGAATCAAGGATTTTAGAGTGCTCGATGAGCCTATTTTTTATATTTTCATACTCAGAAAATTATGTTCTATCCAAATCCGAAAAAAAAACGTAACGGCTGCAATTTAAAACAATTTACTATGACATGATAGCTCAAAAAGAAAACTGTAAAAAATTGTCAATGGCAGAAAATAGTGACACTTAAAAAAATAAGACTGACGTGTCCGAAAATTTTCTGAGAAAATTCGCCTAAAATATTTGATCAAATTTGTTCCAAATTTAACGTGCTCAGTATAATATATACATACATAATATTATTTTTATGGTAGCTAATATGGAATGGAGTGCTTGAAATAATTTTAGCATGTTTACTATTAAAATATAATACGTATATAAATTATTTATTTAATTTGTCCAAACTGATAATACCAGAACTACGTAGATATTCTTAAACTATATTTACGTATCCACAATGTTGTGCTTTTTATATTTAATTAATTTTATAAAACACATATTTACATATTTTAAATTGTTACGTTAATTGAATCTAAAAATAATTAAAATGTTTTAACAATTTCTTGATAAGATTTCAAATCTTTCGTAAAATTTGAATTTGGTCAGTATAAGTTCATAGCATTCAAAAATTATCATGACTCAAAAACAAACTAATGATCCAGGTAAAATCGTTACACCATTTTGATAAACTAAAAAAGAAACCCGTTTTATGTACAGAAACCTCCGAAATTGGGATATACAAAGGAAAGGAAATCAATTTTGAGGATGCTTTAAACGTAATTGGTAAGTATCAAGTGTTATTTCGGGACACAACCAACACTTACTTGGACACGACACTGGAAGAGAAATAATATTATGTTTATTTTGATGCACATCCCTAAAATTAACAAATATAATTAAATTTGTTATTATAATTTTAGGTTTTGGGAGATACAATATTTTTATAACCGTCGCATGTGGAATTACCTTCTTTTCTGTTAATACGTCCATCTATGGTATTGCATATGTGTTACCAGCTGCAGAATGCGAATTCAAGTTAAATGCCACGGAAAAGGGATTATTTACAGGAATTTCCTTAATAGGAATAATAACGAGTTTACAGATATGGGGTGCAATAGCCGATACAACTGGAAGAAGAAAAATCATTCTTATAAGTTTAATTTCGTCGTTTCTATGTAATCTTGCTTCGAGTATTACTTCAATATTTTGGTTGTTTACTTTTTTTCAATTACTAAAAGGAATTTTGTATGTATAAAGAACATCTTACAGAAAAATATAATTTTAATGAATTTTAGCATAGCTGGATCATCTTCAATCGTTTTCGCATATTTGGGCGAATTTCAAAGTAACCATAACCGTCAAAAAGCAGTCGCGTGGTGTACACTTTTTATGGCCTTAGCATTGACTACACTTCCTCTTACAGCATGGTTAATACTGTCGCAATCGGTGGCAATAACATTTCCACTGTTCAGTATTGTACCATGGCGTTTATTTTCGATACTTTGTTGTTTGCCAAATCTGCTTGGTGCCGTTGCTATTGCCGCTTTTCCAGAAAGCCCAAAATATCTTATTCTTGATAACAGAATTCCAGAAGTAATGGATGTTTTAAAAACGATGTACGTGGTTAACACCAATAATACTACGGAATCGTTTCCTATTACACCGTTTAATAATCAGAATTCTGATAAAAACTCGAAAGAACATTCGAATGCCATTTCATTGGGCGATTTACTGAAAAAGTTGTGGTACCAAACTAACCCATTATTTTATAAGAACAATATAAAATACACGACGATGGCTTGCTGTCTGCAATTTGGAACGTTTTGCTTATCTAGTGGCTTACTTCTATGGTATCCTGATATTTTGCATAAAATATCTGAGAATTACAAGAAAAATGCCAACGCAACCTTCACTGTATGTGATGTATTAGATATTACTGAACTAATTAAAGAAGAGTCGTTGGATTGTGAAAATATGGAAATCAGTGATCACGTGTTTGTGCAAAATTCCATTATTGGTTTTACCTATTGCATTGGTTGTATTTTAATAGGAATCGTAATCGATCGAGTTGGACAAAGATCTATAATTGGTAATATTGAATTAGGTGTTTTAATTATACTTGAATAGCTTCTTAAAAATCTTTGTAGTGATAAATCTAGTTCTATCGGCTATATGCTGTATTTTGTTGACTCTAATCACATCACCACTTGCAATAGACATCATATTTATAGCAGTTTTGGTTCCACCTGGATTATGTGTAGGAGTGATAACTGGAGTTGTCCTGGATATATTTCCCACCCATATTAAGGCTATGGCAGTTAGTATATCTCTATTGCTGGGACGACTAGGAGGCGCTTCGGCCACCACCATGGTAGGCTTTCTACTTGAATTGAGCTGCAACGGAACCTTTTATTTATATGCCTCTATTATTATAGGTAATATAATTGAACAAGCTTTAGAAATGAACATTTTTAGCAACAATCATTTTGTTTCAGGTTGTATATTTTTATCTTTTCTTATACCGAGTAAAAAGAATTTATAAATTTTGCTTACCGTAAAATTAGAAAATACACATTAAAAAAGTTAATAAACGATTAAATCAATCTTTATGTTACCACATATGGTACAGGCATTCTAAGATGGAACCAGCGTTGGTTTAATCAAAATTTGAATAACTTTTAATAAAAGTTTTCTGTAATTGAGATTTTGATTGCTCGTTAATCCAAACACATGCGTCATTGTCGAACTTTAAATCATGAACTTAGAAGATCTTTAAATAATGCAATTAATGTATACAACATTAATGCATACATAACATATAAATTTTTTAAGGTATTCTTAATAATATGCTGGCATTTTTTTATTAACCCAAACACGCTTTGCATGCAGAATTTTTATTCTTTACATGAGTGACTTAGTTTACCTGTCTATATACGCGTTTTTTTTCCTATCCCATTAGTATACATTAAACCTATCTCTAAGATCTCGACAGTTGAAAGGTTGAAACGTCTACAATTCGCTGTGCTCATTCAATACTGTAACAACTAAAATATAAAAAGTTTTATCCAGGACTAAAGAAAACGATCCTTCCAAGTGGATTTATTACCGAGAAAATAGAACTTGAAGGTACAAATTAAGTAAAAATTTTGCTTTCTACTGGTGTTATATATTAGGTTACATTTGTGTGTTTGGGTGTGGGTAGTAATTTATACTGTCACTTTGTAATTAGCGATAATATAATTTTTACGTACATTTCAAATATTGACTAAGGTGACGAGCGCTTCCAGATATTTTAAATTATAGTAACGCAATTACATTGTAATGTCACACAATCGCACTGTAATATCCATCTTAGCATTCACAAAACAGTACCACTTAAAGGTGCTAGTACACTTTCCGGTATCCTAATGTCGATGTCAATTTATAATAATTAATTTTTAAAAAACTTACAAAAACTGAAATTAAAAATTATTTTGTAATATTAATTTTATTATCATAGTACAGTTTTTCTTTTTTTTTATTTGGGATATAATTAGGTCTATGTGGAAGGAAAATCTACATTACATGGTTAGCACAAAACGGTTCTTTACGTAAGTCGCAAACTAGTATAACTCGCCATTCCCACTCCTTCTGCTATTTACTTGCTCATTTCATAAAGTATGGTTCTGTTGATTACTCTTAGCAATGCAACACTGTAGTAAAATAAAATAATTTTAAATGCTGTATTAAACTACACAGTGATACACATTCCTTTTTCTTGTAATAAAAAACACTCTTCCGTAGGCAAAAAGCCGACTAGCTTCGTGCACATCATTAAGACAATGCTACTACAATTGCAAAATGCTATACCAATATATATTAACAATAAAATTGGAAACCAACACGTCAAAAATGTGGAGAATATTCATCCAGCATACAATAATATGAACAAACTAAACACAGTTATTGAATTGGATCTTTAACAACCGACCCAATTGAAACAACCAAAATCAAAATCAAACCCATGGAAATGGAACCTATCAATTTGGACGAACTAAAGGCCAATGAGGTCCAAGTGCACGAAAACGAACAACAAACGCCTACTATATGCGATAAGCAGCTGTAAAAGGCAACCAGAATTAAGATATACAGGGTGTCCCCGTGACCGTGGAGAACCTTTGAGGTGGTGATAAAGGACACTTTTCTAAGACAAATTCTCAAATAAAATTTTTGCCCAAGTCTAAACCCTTGGGGGGTACCTCCCTTTAAAGCAATTTTTTGAATTTCTGGTTTCAAACGGCCATAGCTCCGATATTATTGATTTTTTAACGTTAATGGATTAGAACTTTTTTAAAGATCATTCGCTTGTCTACAAATTAGGTTATAACCCCTTATTGTGTAGAATCAACGGATTTCGAGTTATAAATTAAATTAAGGGAAAAAATGTTTAAAAAATTCAGGTTTTTTTTATTTAATTTTCTTGAGAACCCCGTATCTCTTAAACGAAACGTCTAAGAGAAAAACTAACGGCCCAAACCGGATAGGGAATTTAACGGGCTACAACTTTCGTTAAATAAATTTTTTTGGACAATCAACCGTTTTCACAGAAACTCTGAAAATAATGAACAAGGTGTAGGTAAAAAATATAAATTCACATAATTACTAAAAATCTCAATTTGATTTATAGCATTTGTTTTAATGTTAAAACATTGTTAAAACGTATTAAATAATACCGTGCAACACCTTTTGAAAAGAGCACGCCTGTGTGCTGAAAATGAGGGAGGCCATTTTGAGCATTTATTAAATTAATTTTGTGAATTTATATTTTTTACCTACACCTTGTTCATTATTTTCAGAGTTTCTGTGAAAACGGTTGGTTGCCCAAAAAAATTTATTTAACAAAAGTTGTAGCCCGTTAAATTCTCTATCCGGCTTGGGCCATTAGTTTTTCTCTTAGACGTTTCGTTTAAGAGATACGGGGTTTGCAAGAAAATTGAAAAAAAGAAAAACCTGAATTTTTTAAACATTTTTTTCCTTAATTTAATTTATAACTCGAAATCCGTTGATTCTAGACGATAAGGGGTTATAACCTAATTTGTAGACAAGCGAATGATCTTTAAAAAAGTTCTAATCCATTAACGTTAAAAAATCAATAATATCGGAGCTATGGCCGTTTGAAATCAGAAATTCAAAAAATTGCTTTAAAGGGGGGGGTACCCCCCAAGGGTTTGGACTTGGGCAAAAATTTTATTTGAAAATTTGTCTTAGAAAAGTGTCCTTTATCACCACCTCAAAGGTTCTCCACGGTCACGGGGACACCCTGTATATAACTTTAATAAGACCAATCCTCACATACGCGACTGAGACCATGTATTTTAGCAAGAGGGAAGAGGAGGAAATGAGAATTTTCGAAAGAAAAATATTAAGAAAAGTATTGGCATTACACCGAATCAATGAACAGGACACGACGCCAAAGATGAACCATGAGTTGATGTTATACAGCTGTTATCATTTAATTTTACAGATGAATGGTTATATTTATTTGATATAACCATTATATTGCAGAAGATATGATAAATACTACACTGCATAATGAAGACAACGTTGATCTAAACATAAATAATTTTTCTCCTGAAAATGAAATTATTATATAGGACGTTTTAACTAAGGACAACCTCAAACATGCTCAGATGCAGATAGTCCTATAATCGGCCGTTTATCTTATTTAGGGCCAATTTTTCAATCATTAGTTGAAGTTCCAGTTAGACTTATCTGACAGGTAAGCAAGGTTTGGCGTCTTCTCATTGGACTAAAAGATGTCACATGATCGATTTATGTAGGTAAATTTAACTGGAGATTGATGAACTGGCCCTTAAAAATGTAATAAGTAAGCATTGTTATTACTACAAATTTTACCAGAAATGTTTCAGTATCCTGTTTTAGTAACATAAGATTAATTGACTTCTACTGTTTTGTGCCTCTTGAAGTTTTTTACTTCACTTGCCCTTGAAGTAACTTTATTATTTAAATTGTAAGCATATTATATGGTGTTTGGTGCCTCCTGAAATACAGCGCTCTGGTCTGAGCCTACCTACCCACCCACCCCTTTGAGCCAGGTCTGGTTGTACTGCAAATTTGTCAAATCTATAAATACCTACATCCTACATCTGTAGCAATATTAATAAAATTATAGCGATCGGGTGGTCCTACCAATGTGGATGACCTCTCTGTTCATCTAAAAAATGGTCAGTGTATTTTACTGAATAGAACATTCTTGATAGGGTGAATTACCTTCCGGAGTTTCCTCCACTGCAATTTTCAAAGCAAATTCCAACTAATGCAACGTAAAAGAAATCAAAATTTTAAAAAAAATTAATTTTAAAAAATTGATATTAAAATATTTCCCTGTTCAAAATTTTAATTTCCCCGATTTAGCGCTAAAAATAAAATAGTCTTCGACTTTCTCAGGTATTCCATACAAGTAGGAATCCTGTCCTCCTGAAAGATATGCACTAAGGTAATCTGTTATGAAAATCCTTCTCGAAATGAAGTGTATTAATGATTAAGAGAATATTTTATATCTCCTCCCCACATTTTTTTTAAATTAATATTGCACCTTTAAATAAAAAAAAACAATTTTTGAAAAATAGCAGGTGCGTTTCTAAAAAACTTCACAAATATTTCCTCTAAATTTAAAAGGTATATCTTGACAGATTTTTATGACTTCAAGAAATAAATAAATTATTGTTATTTTCTGAAGTAATAGTATAAGAAATCATATTATTTCAAGCTTGTGAAATGAAAGCAAAATGAAACTCTTTGCAAACATGCGAAGGTTCCAAACCAAACAGTTACAATGGGTTACAGGGTTCCCACCAATTTTTTCAAATCAAATTCCCTGAATTCCAGGATTTCCCAGACTTTTTATGTGTAAAATTAAATTTCACAATTGTTATTAAAATATTTCCACGGCGAAATTCAATTTCTCCGACTTAAAATGAGAAATTTCCGAACTTTCTATGACCAAATTTTAAATTTTCTAACTTCCAGATTTTCCATAGGAGTGGAAACGCTGGTCCCTTATCTATTCAAGGTATTTAAACTTTAAAGTAAGGTGGGGGCTAAGAAGACGTTCATAGATAACGTCACGAACTGAGCGAAAAGATAAGTTTATATCTGCGTAATATTTAGGGGGGTCTTCCAAAATTGTGACGTCACAACATTGATTTTTAGAATTTCATAATTTGTTAAAAGTTGTAGAATGGTACAAGTATACGTGACGTAATTTATGAACAACCCTATAAAAAAGGTCGATTTTCGCACATTTTGAATATTTGGTTTAGTCAAAGTTTAAAGGCATTAATTAACCCTTAAAAGAAAAAGGCCGGAATCCACAAAATAGGAAGGTTTTGAAACCGCGGAATTTTACTTTAACTTCAAAAAAATTACGTTCCGCTTTTTGCCAAAGGTAAGATAATAAATATGAGAGTATAAATACATAATTATGGCAATAAACTCCCTCTAGTGCGGCCTTTAGGCTGCACAATCTTGCCAATCATGTATTAATTAGGGAAAATTTTCATAACGTCCTTGTGTAACAATCAAATAATAGTTGTAATGGGATATAGGACAGGCAAAATAAAACAATTGTTTACCCTATTGTCGACGTTTCGCCGCCACTCACGGCTTCATCAGAACTTTAGAACAAAAATTTGCCAACATTACTAACGAAGAAAGCTGTGCAAGCAAACATCATCGAAATCCAGTACATAATCAATAATGCAAAAACCTCACAATTCCACGTTAGAAAAAACTTCTACTAACACATTAAAATATTTAAAATCAGAAACCTTCTGTAAAGTGAAAACACCTAACAAGTCACAATAAATTTAAAATGTATTAATATTATTTAGTTTCCTGTCTTTTCTGTAAATTTTTAAACTGAACTACAGTAGGTATAAGCATTCTTTAATTCCGCAAAAAATCAATAATGGAGTATAATGTGATAACAAAACATGATAACCTAAATCTGTCTTTTTTCACCAACTGGCTGAGGTAGAAAAATACCAGCATAAGAAAATTTCAAAATTGATATTAAAATATTTGCCTGACCAGTTCCAATTTCCCTATCAAAACGCTAAAAATCCCTGACTTTTCCAGGAATTCCATACGAGTGGGAACCTTGGTTTAACAGAGCTTCAAAGAGAAAACATGTTCCGACTGAATATGGTTCAGCATTCTCCACACGACCAGCACTTGTTGTGAGCGGTTCTGCAAATATATGAGTCAAGAAAATCCAAACAGAATTAAAAATCAAGTGTCCTTTATTGATATATTCAATTTGTAAGAAGTTTATTCTTATACATTTTAAATTTCACACAAAATAAAAATTCTCTGTAAAATAATTAATTAAATAAAAATAAATAAATAATCAAATATATCATAACTTTTCGATAAACAAATTTCACTTTGCTTAATTACATATTTTACACAATCACTGAAATATTTATCTAAATTTTATGAAATAGATTAATTTAGCAAAATCACTGTGCTAAAACATATAGACCATAAAAGTGTTCTACTAGTCAAGTAACCCGAATTAACAAAAACTTAAGTTTCAATAAAACAATTTACTTAGTCTTTTGATAACAGCACATAGGTTACTAAAGCAAAATCACAGAACTTCTAACAATGTAACAATTAATTTATTATTTAAAGTACAATGTTCTACGTGTAATTATTTGAAGGACTAGCTTGTGTGTTGCCTAATTGTAAAGGATCCTCTAATGGTGTCATTTGAGGTTGGAACTGCGACGCTTGCAATCTTGTGATCCCTATTCCTACTCCTTCTATTAAAGCTAATAACGTGCCACCTATAAAAGCGCTAGCAGCCATGGCAGGAAGACCACTTCTCGCAGCTAAAATACCGCCCGTAGCGGCACCACTAATGATAGAATTCCATGGATCTTCCTTCTTGCGCACTTTGATTAAACAACAATCAATAGTTGAAAATAATCCACCCCAAATTGCAAAATTATTTGCTAGAGTTGGAGATCTAAGTTTCACCGCTGTAAGACTGCCAGCCTGAAATTATTAAAAAAAATCCATCTCATTCATCGAAGCCTTAAGAGCCACAACACCTACATTTGCCAACCTTGACCTAACCTTACTAGCACAAGTTACATCACATCAAAGGTCAAAACTAAGCGTTAATTTTTTAAAATCGCAACAGGTGCAAACACATTACAGGTATTAAATTGAAAGACACTCACCCATCGCTTTGCCATTCCGGAAGGTGCATTTCGAAATCCTTTAATACTTTGGAACAAGCCACCGCCAATTAAACCCATCGTGAAAGCGCCGCCACAATCGTCTACAATTCGCCATGGGCAAGGTTCTCTACTGTATTCTTCCATTGTGCAAGATTAAAATCTAAAATTTAAGACAATCATAAAAACTGACAAACATAACCACAAAATTTTAACTTACGTAAAATTAAAGCGCAAAGATAATTCGTATATTTCCAAAGTTATGTTACAGACACAGATTTCAATAAACTTGATACTTTTAATAAAATTTCATTTTTCTATTTTACATGCCAACCGCATGTAAAAGTGTTTAAATCTTTGAACTGAAAGAAAATGGCGGAACGATCTTGAAGTGACGTCCAGTGACGTCCGACGACAAAAATGAAATTAAGATTTAAAAAAAAATCTGCAAACGTCAAATTTGCATAATAAATAACCATAATTAATTTAATATTATTGTATTAATGTGTAATTAAATTATACTACTGAATTTTATATTACTAGAAATTTTTTTATTTTGAAAGATTTTAGCGCGTAATTTAAAAGACAGTTCAAGTAGTCTAAGAATAGAAGTTCCATATAAAGAAAATCTAAAAATACTTATTCATCTTCTAACTCATATTTCCTTAACACGCATTTAGGTTCTTTTATACTCACAGAATTTATACATCATAATGTCCGAAATTGAACTCGTCGATAATGGCAGTGGTACCATTTCTAACGATGACCAAGTTATATCTACTGAAATTCTTACGGTAATGATTATTTTAATGTGGTATAAGGTAAATTAGATCAATTTTTCTATTTAAGGAAGACGCTAAAAATGAAAATCTGGAATTTACATTATGGAAAGCTCAAGAGGAAGAACTGATGAATCAAATTGTAAAATGTAAAACTGATTTAAGTAAAGAAAAAATTCAAGTTTCCATTTTGGAAAAACAATTGCAGGTATTTATTATAAGTATTATATTATTTTATCGTTTATATAGCTAATATAAAACATGAGAGTAGTAAATTATACGGCAAAAATTCTGATTTCAGGAAAGAACTCAAGAAAGAGATAATCTAAAAAGTGAAACTCAAAAATTGGAAAGAGCGTTAACCAAAAACTCTTTAAAACACGGAAAGAATAAAGAAAAAAATACAAATGACATAGTAACTCAAGCGAAAAGTGTAATCTTTGAAAAAACGAAAGTTTGCAAAAATCAAGAGCTTCAAATCGATGCATTAAAAGAGCAAGTTAAATCGCTTAAAGAAATTGTGACTATAAGTAAAGATATGTTGGATATAAGAAATCTGGAAGTTCAGCAATTGCAAGAGAAATTAAATTGTATGGATCTTAAATTTACAGCAGAAAGGGATCGTCACAATCTCATGAATAAAAAGTTAGATAGGATGATAGAGTTAAATACAGATTTGAAGGACGAATACAACAAGCAATTGGTTACTTTTTCAGCTTTGCAAAAAGCTTACAATTTGCAACAAACTATGTCCAATCAAATCAAAGAAAAAAGTGAAGATGCTGCGCAATAATATGTTAGATGGCGTTGTTATATTTATATTTTATTTATGATTAACCTGATGTGAAACTATTTTACTAAGATATTTAATATACAATATTATTCATTAATATTTTTAATTTTGTCTTTTGATAGCATGGAAATTATGCTCAATCCAGCGTTTTACTTTTTGACTTGTAAGTTATAGATCACCACAGTCAATAGCTACATTGCAATTAAATATCGTTAGCACTTAGCAACTTTGTATACCATTGCTTCAATTTTAAGTTTAATCCCCTACCCACCAGCTACCCCCAGGGCTTACATATCTCAATATGAACAAGAGTTAACAGTTTATTTACAGTGTAGCGGTCCTAGAATTAGTTCACGATAAATAGAAGTTCCGCGCTACATAAACTAATATCCTCAGCAGCGCAGTTGTTTAAGCGCACGTATTCATAGCTAATACGTCTGGGTTTGAATCCAAGTTGAGGAACATATTTTTCAGCATACCATCCTGCTAAAACAGAACCATAACATCAACATAACCCGTATCTCGGAGAAGCATTGTACTAACCGAAGCTTTATAAAAAAATTCCACTAAATTAAAAAACTCATAAAATTTTTAAATTAATGAACACTTTTCTTACTTTTAACATGAGTAGGCATTTAATTCAAGAATGTTTTGCAAACAAGCATGTCTGCTATAATGGAAACTTTATATTAAACAATAGAAGTTTTTATTTAACAAACGATAATCAGCAATTGAAGGGCCTAGTGGAAAAAGTAGTTAAGTCACTTTTTTTTCAATTTGTAGTTGAGCACATTTTCACATTGCGGCATTTATTCTCTACAAATTAGTATAAAAATCAACAAATTGAAAAATAAGTGACTTAACTACTTTTTCCACTAGGCCCTTCAATTCCTTTTTTAATCTATATTCATGTTTGATTGTAACTCATTTAAGGTTCAAATTATTTGCGAAATCTGATGCAAAATTCAGTTCAACATGTGACAGTTTTTATTGCAAAGCAGTTTCATTTTCAGTTCAACTTATGTGTTTGTTGCGTTTAGCAGTGGATTTTTTTCTAGTCATAGCTATAATGGTTACTTTTTGGAACATAATTTTATTTACAAAAATTACTGAATGGTATTTTTTAAATTTGGATGTTTCTATGCAAAAATGGGAAAAATTACACCAACTTATAAAGAATCAAATGTGTAAGTTATGAATCTCAAAAAATTAGTTTGCTGTTTTCATGGTACATTTTCAAGATAAAATGTCATCACGAAACAACCAAGAACTTTATGTAACAAATAAATATCTGGAATTTTAACTGGAAGTGGAAAGGTCGGCATTAATAAGTTTACCTTTTATTAATAACCTACCATAAGTTTAAAATAATGGACATTCTATACTGAAAACAATAATGTGTAAAACTATATTTAAGCCTGGTTATTCTAAAATTAAGAAGTCTTTAAATCATGGAAATAAGAATGTCTCGCTTTTAAGGGCTCGCCACATAGCCTGTGCTGTGCTATGCTATGCTCTGTGTTATGTCAACACAAACGTTGATCAATGGCATGGTCCATTTTGCGCATGACCATGCCATTGTTCAACGTTTGTGTTGACATAACACAGAGCATAGCATAGCACAGCACAGGCTATGTGGCGAGCCCTTTAAAGAAACGCCCGAGCTAATAGATAACAATTCTGCTTATGTAACTTTGAAACAATATCTGTCCTCACTATCTCTAATGAGAAGGTAGCTCGGAACAGATAATGTCCACGCAGAAAATAAATTCTACTTTTATTTGCGTGGGGCCCTGATGGTAGGTATAAGCCAGCTCGTTATCGCGGCGGCAAAGCCGTGGGTCGTGTCAAATGAACGCCCCGAAGAAAATCAAGGAAACAGCTTTGCTAACACAACAAAAATAATATGAACAATAAGATGTTCGTTGAAGGAAGGCGATGACATAAGCGATGTCGGATGGAAATTGCGTTAACCGACCAGAACTAATACAGTGGCAACAACATTGTCACCAAGAACCACTCCCACACAACAAATCAACGGAACGTTCGAGTGGTCATAAAAAAAATCCCACAAGCGGTGGAACCAATCGAACTTCCAACAATAAAATCAAGTGGAAGCGACCCCGATGAAATGCAACACCCTGTATGTTGGTCGCACATCGCTGCCTTCTTAAAAAAAACATAAAACCAAAAATAAACACAAAAAAAATGTTCAACATAGAATTTCAAATTCAAGATTTGAACCTATATCGAACACGTAGGAATTCCTATGCCAATGCAATTGACCAACGCCGTTCGTTGTTACCTAGAGAAAATAATGCACAGTTCAAACTTAATTAAATAAAACATAATAATACAATTAAAGATTAATTAGTTTTCAAACATAAAACTCAAACATTAGCATTATAATCCACGTCCGCGAACGTCAGATTAGATAACCTCTAATCACGTCGAACAGAAAAGTAAAACCTGCGACTTAACGATAATTACGGCCAAAACCGTTCCAATTAAAACTGCAAGGCAAAAGAAAAACCTATATAACAAAACATAAAAGAAAATACGAGAATCAGCCAAGGGTGAATTCAAACAAAGCGAACTCCAGGTGGACGCAGCAAAACTTGTCCTACTCGATCAATGCATACCACTGTGAAACAATCAATCAACAAAAATGCTACTCACCAATCCGAACGGAAACCAAAACCTTCAAAGATAGCATGGGCAGTAGATCCGACCAAGAAACGTCCGATATGGGGAAAATCCACCATTTTCCAACAACGAAGATATTTCAGATCTCCATCGAGTCTGCGCGAACAAAAATTGTCCCGGAAAGAATATCTTCGCTCCATACCCGCTAATTACGTAACCCAAAAGCCCATGATTATTCCACAGTAGACACACACCGACATTATCACTTGAAAATTTACACCAGCCTTATCTTGCTTCAAAACTGACACAAGAAGCGTCTTGCTCGTTCAATAGTTCACCCAAGACTATCCTTCGCGCAGTCTTGGACAATCCCCACTCATACGCAGGGGTGCAGTCGTAAATAAAGAGGTACCGGGGCGGTCAAAAAATGAATGGATATCTCCATATATCACCCCCCCCCACCCCGCTTACATAAACGATCATCCAGGCGTGTCGATCTTACAATAAATTTTATTTATTATAATTTTTCTTTTCCCATTACTCACCCAGTATCAGTAGGTACTTAGAATAAAGCCCAAAGCTCGTTCTTAGTATCGGCTGCTGCTAATGCGATGTTGTGGTCAACTACTTTTCGCGATCGACTGACGAAAGAACGGCAATAATAATAGTGTGATAGTGTTTGAGTTGTGGTTTGTTGAGTTGGTAGCTGTTATACTCAGAACACTATACGCTAGGATTTGATGTAAGCGATGGTTTTAGAAATTCACGGAATTTACGGAAGCCGCGTTTCCTGTCGGTTTTGTGCTGTCTGCAGCGAGAAAATAATGCACTTTCGTCTAAAAGTTGCTTAGAGCTGTTATATTTAATCAGAACTCTATATTAAGGGATTTGATCAACTAAAATGTAAGCAAATTGCTGGACCAAATATACCAATTCACATTGCTTTATCAAAATTGAAAATGTTAATGCATATTTTCTGTCGACGAGGCAGGGCGGCGCCGCTCCGGCTCCAAAAGAAGTACCGGGGCGCCGCCCTGCCCCGCCCTGCCACACTGCATGCCTGCTCATACGGCGGACAAAAATGAAACTAAAAAAGAAGTGTCTAGAGTAACGCTAAACTGCAACCAACGGGCAGTGGAAAGGTTGATGTTGAAGAATCTAAAATTCTTTACAACTTGATATTTACCATTTGTTCAACAATTACTTTGCTGTTAAGAATGACATTCTGAATTGTTTATTCAATTAAACACCGTAGGAAGATTGGGTCAATTTCCAGTACGTTTGTTCTTTATTTAATGTTCATTTTTCTAGCTGGTAAGAACGGATTTCTTTCAGTGCGTTATTCAATCTACCATACACGACATCCAGATGGAACTGATGCTCATCGTGGTACAGCAATCATAATAAAAACAGTATTGAAGTATTTTGAGAATGAAAATTTCCGAGAAGAATACCTATTGTTGAAATTGTAAGACTTCTTGAAATAATTCTAGACTAATCCGCCTACATTCTTGGGTTAGCCTGTTTTCAGTTCTGGAAGATTCTCGGAAGGAGTTTTGTAAACTATCGTTTTCAAATAATGTCTCTAGAAGAAAAAATCAGGCGTAATCAAATCGAGAGATCTTGTCGGCCATTCTATCGGACTTTTCCGACCCATCCATTTTTGCCAGGAAAATTTTCATCCAACCATTGTTGCACCTTTATTGCGTAATGTAGGGGTGCTTCGTTTTGTTGAAAATAAACATTCTGTTCATCTAACAGCATATCTCCTTCTTCATTAACTTGATTTTCTATAGACTAATCGATAAGTGGGACAATTTTATTTTCTAATAAATTGTGATACATTTGTCCAGTCGGGTTTCCTTCAGTAAAAATTAGCCCAATAATGTCATTTTCAAGTATACCAGCCCACACATTAACCTGTCGAGGATACTATGGAAGATCTTCTGCGGAACACGAGAGGATTTTTATTGCCCCAATACCTACAATAGTGTTTGTTGATAAATCCGTACTTCGCCTGCAACTTCGACTGGATGCATCGTGTAATTCAGATGTGGTCGTTGTCGGTCCCAAACACGGATAAAGGAGGGTTCTTAAGTTAGGTTAGCTCCCTGCCCAGGATAGAAATCGTTTTTTAGGTTTCTAGACAAAGTATAGCAGAAGCCTTATGATCTGGTTTACTCACAGAATCGAAGAAATTTCCTCGGATAATGAAAGGAACCAATTATTGACGAATATGGCGAGAAAAGAAAAACGTCACGTCACGAGATTTGTATGTTAGAATATTTCGTCACGGAATGCTGGAAAAGACCTAGAAATTAAACAAAGAGTGCAATATGGATGGAGATGTAAAGAAAAACTGGAATGAAATCAAGAACTGTGTCCAAAGAGCTGAGGAAGAAGCTGTCAGAAGGAGAAAAATTAACATAAACGCTCAAAATAATCTAAACCTTGGTTTACGGTAGAAATTAAGGAAATTGTACAGAAAAAATGGAAAAGCTATCGGGAATTAATAAGAGTGCACCATATCGGGAAGAACATTGTAAATATGTCAAAACAAGAAACCAAGTTCATTCAAAAATTAAAAGAATAAAGAAAGACTTTTGAATACAATTTATAAAACCTCTAGCACGATCTATATGGTGCTCAAAAGAAAGTTTGGAAGATGTTGAAAACCAGGAAGAAGCTCATTAACGATTATAATAAATATAAACGAACAAAATCACACTCGCAACATGGGATAAAATTATTTTAAAGAACTGTATAGTATAAAAGTGAATGAAGAACTATTCCATCAAATAGCAAATATATAGAAAACCTCAACGCAGAACACATCGAATGCAATGAAATTCTTGATGAAATGAGAAAATTGAAAAACAAAAGCTCTTGGTGTGGACAACATCCTAAACGAACTTTTAAAATATAATGGCACTGTGCTAGCTAAAGCAGCATTAACCTTACTGTTTAACGAAATCCTTCAATCACAGACAACACCAGAAGAATGGCATAAGAGCATTACCATAACCATTTTCAAGAATGGGCAAAAAATCTTCTCTGCTCAACATTGAAATTTCTCACAAGCATTATAAGAGTGAAACTCCAATCCAAAATAGAGAGGAGCAACAGAAGAGCCACACTCATAGTAGAAAATTATTACATAAATTTTATGAAGCTGCCCAACGATTTAATATGGTTATCTCCATCAAAAAAGCCAAATCTCTTACATTCTCAAGAGATCTTGTGAGAAGTAAATTGGTGGTAGAAACCAAACCTATTGAGCAAGTTATGAATTTCGAATATCTTGGCATATGCATATCTAGCAGTCACAGTCCGGTAAGAGACATAACAAGTCAGGTTAGAAGACATCGTCGGATGGTAAAACCAGCGTATAAGATACTGGCGCGAACATTTTAAAGGAATTAATAACAGCAGGCTACCACGCATCGCTCTCGAAGGGAAACCAAAGAGACGTCATCCACCGAGAAGGCCACTAAAAATATGGAGAAATAATCTATCTCTCAAGAAAACAGATGAACTTCGCCACAACTGCACAGATCATTGATCTCATCAAAGTCAAAGAAGAAAAATCCGTTCAAACAAACTGGATTGGTCGCTGAAACAAATATTTTTGACCAAATTTGGGTCTCTTGAATTCTTTAAGGCGTCAGTTCACAAAACTCGATTTTTCCAAGTTGTTGGTGAATTTGCCAAAGAAGAAGGAACACTTTATGTATGGAATTAATTGAACTATTTGTTGATTTAGCAACCTTTGAGATGAAGGTGCCAGGATTCACAGCAAAATGACGTAGTACTTCCATCTGCGGAACTTGATCCAAAATTCTGCATTCCTTATTAATTTTACTGCATTATGAAACAGGGTTTTTCAAATTTTTATACTAACTTTATCACGTACTAGTGGCCTACATTTTTTTCAGGGTGGCTATCATTGAAAATTCGAGCGAGTACAATTATTTTCAGCCCCGTAAATAAAAAAATCGAAATCGACTATATTCTGCCCAACGACAGAAGAATGGTTCGAATTGTCTTGCTTCTAAATCAGTTCGATACTGGGAGTGATCACCGATTGGTAAGAGCAATATTATCTGTAAATTTTAAGCAAGAAAGCTCATACAAAAGCAGATGTTTCCAACTATTAAAACACTAAAAGTAAAAATGGATAACTATCAGAGTGAGCTAAATGAAAAACGACATCTTCCTAATATGCCAAAATGAAGCATCCTCGTGCAGAAGAATGGCAGATAAGATGACAAGGGCTATGCAAGTGGCTACAAAAAAAGATCTGCGCACAGACCAGGGCACGAAAAAAAGTAAACTTACCGAGAGCACAATAAAACTTTTAGATGAAGGAGAAAAACACCCAAAGAAGCGGACTCATATTCAATTCAATTTAGTTACTATATTCTAAAAGAATATCACTATCTAGTTACTAAGATTTACAAATCCGTTTGTTGGGGTGGATTAGTCCCCATGTTACAATTTTTTTTCGGTGCACATTAGATTTTGCATTCATAACTTTGGATGACTCACAGCTTTCGCGATGATTTTCCTCCATTCCTGTCTGTCTGCAACCCTCCTCTTCCAACCCTCTATCTTCATTCTTTAAGGTTACTCGTGACATGATCTAACCATCTGATATTCTTTTGTTTGGTTATTTTGGCTGGCTATTTTGAAATGAACACCCGGTATAGATATCATTTGGGTTCGAATTCTTATCAGAGCAGTTCCCATGGGTAAAATCGTAAATAAGATCGAAACATGATTCTTTTAGATTTGACTTGACAATTTTCTTGCTAGTTTTTCATTTAACCCTGATTCCAAATATGGCCCAGACTGTTGATGGGTGTTTTGGGATGCATGTTATGTTAGAGACATTATCTACTTTTTAGATTACAATGTTATATTTTTACTTTATTTAGATCCAAAATATAATTTATTTATATAATAAAAAAGCTGGCACGGCGACATTCCGCCTTACTAGGGGGAATTTCGACTGCACTTAGATCTCACTCAGGATTGCAGCAATACGTCAAGGTCATATTTGTATGATTTCACTCAAAGGAATTGTGACCGAAGTTGTACAGCCTAGCTCATGGAATTTCAGACGCTATTGGATAATAACAATTTATTTTCTAAGTATCAGATTTTTATACTGACTTTTTTATTTATATATTTTTTTATTTGATTTTTATATTTTTAAATTGACGCTCATTGATTGGTTCATTGTAAGCCAGTCTTAATTTTTTGATACCAAGTCAGTGAGTGAGGGCTCAAAATAAATAATTTTTGGAAAGGAATTTAAGAAAAGAAAATCCATGTAAAAAATATAACATATTTATTAAATAAATTGAAACGCTTTAAGGTAATGCAATATTGAATAAATTTAAATTGTTTACATAATTATCATCAATAAGATATACTCAGAATAAAGTTAAGTTTTTGAATGCCAATTAAAATTATTATACGTTTATTTAACGTTTCTTATTATAGTATCAAAATTCAAAATTTCTTTAACTACCCTTAAACTTTTAAATAATTTTTGAAAATCGCGTTACTATCAAAAATCTATGAATGATTTAAATGTCGATGTTAACAATAAATTGTACTAGAAATACAAATAACAATTATTATCTATCTTATTCGTATCTACAATTTGTAAATTATGAAAATTTTAAAACTTATTTCGATAGAAAACTTTTTAAAGCAAAAACTATGCAAGTCGAAAGAGTACACAATAATTTTAGCATAAAATATATTAAAGAGTGTTGTGCAATCATTCAAATTATGAAAATTTCTAATGGCAGTGACTAGCACACTGGTTTTGAGGATATGTTTAGCGCGGCGTCACACTAACACTTCCATTTTATTACTTTTACGAATTACACGTATTTGTCCAGGTGGTACTTCAGGTACACCCACGCACTTGAATGAAAATGTTACTGTTTGTGTACCAAAATTCGCTTCAAATCTAAAAACGAAATTATTTTTTCTTTCCTTTCCTTCTCAAACTAATCAACTTACTCTGTTGTGATGTTTACTTCCGGAGCTTTCCCAACTGCATTTTGCACAACCAGAAATAATTTTGTAACTACTTCGATAACGTGACCAGTTTGGAAGACAAAATCTCCCTTTTTTTTACTCAAATCACTCTGAAATAAGCAACCTGTCGCATCAGAGGTCGTGCTAGACGTTTCATCATTTCCAACTGGCGACTACAATAAAACTACTAATAGCATCTAGCACCAATAACTTTTACACAATAACAATACTAATAATACAATTAGGGATTGCAATACCCGATCCAGCATCTGGTACAATGAGACACCTTCATTTGGAGGAGAGTTTATAATTATTGTTTTACTATGGTCAGTGATAATTTTTCTGGTAGTATCCGCCGATTATGATATGGTATAGCAATGCCTAGATATAATCTTTGCTAATCATTAGGTCTGATTTAATGACTTTCGAATGCAAAAAAAGTAACAGAAATTTCACACAAAGCAGATTAACCTAATAGTCCAGGCAAGGAAGGTTTTTAGTTTGCAAAAAATCCGGGCAAGCTGAATTTTGGCAGAGATGTACATTGGAGTGTTCTAATAAACCCCCCAAAAGTCCCATAAAATCCCACGCCGGCGTCCCCCACAATCGGGGGTTTTAGCTCCCCCAACGCGATTTTTTGCCGATAACTCGCTTATTTATTCTTGTATGAAAAATTATGATCAGACCATAATTGAAGAGCATAAAATTCTCTATAGTTTAATAGTTTTTTTCATATTTTTCCATGGCACACTAATACTTAAATTATTGACCGAAAACACGACCCACCCTTAAAATGGCACAATATTAATTCGTTGCAGGGAGAGAAATGTTTTCGGGTACGGGAAATGCTTTTAATAATAAATTAATTGAAATTGTGGCCAAGGTTGGAAAATGAAGAGAAAATAGATTTTTTCAAAATTTGCCCAAGTTATAGTACCTTCCAAGTAACGAAACCGAAATTTTGGTTTGAGCTTACAGAAGGTCCGGGCAAGCTGAAATTTGGCAAAGATGTATATTGAAGTATTCTAATAAACCCCCAAAATATCTCATAAAAATCCCAAGCCGGCGTTCCCTCAAATGAGGATTTTAGCCCCCTAAGTGCGGTGTTTCGCCTATAGCTCACGTATTTTTACTTTTACGAAAAATTACCATTAAGCAAAGTTGAAGAACATAAAATTCTCTATAACTTGTGGCGCTGCAGTAGGTAGTACTACAATACATACTGTAATAGGCAAATTAAACTTTGTTTAATGGTAATTTTTCGTAAAAGTAAAAATACCTGAGCTATAGGCGAAAACCGCACCTAGGGGGCTAAAATCCTCATTTGAGGGAACGCCGGCTTGGGATTTTTATGAGACATTTTGGGGTTTATTAGAACACTTCAATATACATCCTTGCCAAATTTCAGCTTGCCCGGACCTTCTTTAAGCTCAAACCAAAATTTCGGTTTCGTTACTTGGAAGATACTATAACTTGGGCAAATTTTGAAAAAATAAATTTTTCTTTTCATTTTCCAACCTTGGCCACAATTTCAATTACTTTATTATTAAAAGCATTTCGCGTGCCCGAAAACATTTCTTTCCCTGCAACGAATCAATATTGTGCCATTTTAAGGGTGGGTCGTGTTTTCGGTCAATAATTTAAGTATTAGTGTGCCATGGAAAAATATGAAAAAAAACTATTTTATAGAGAATTTTATGATCTTCAATTATGGTCTGATCATAATTTTTCATACAATCATAAATAAGCAAGTTATCTGCAAAAAATCGCGTTGGGGGAGCTAAAATCCCGATTGTGGGGGACGCCGGCGTGGGATTTTATGGGACTTTTGGGGGGTTCATTAGAACACTCCAATGTACATCTCTACCGAAATTCAACTTGCCCGGATTTTTTGCAAACTGAAAACCTTCCTTGCCTGGACTATAAATTAAATAATAAAAAATAATAGACCAGTCAAGAATTCGTTCTAAAAGGGCTATTAGGGAAGTAATTGAGAGCAAGCCATAATAAATTTTATCATTATTTTGACCTATGAAAAATTTCAAAACTAATTTTGCACGGTCTACCGATTTGGCACTAGATTTTCGGATATTGCAAAAACCGCGCGGAAAACAACATATTATAAATATTCGTGAATATTTCTGTTTGGTTTTTTGGATTGACTCTAGATCAAAATATTGAGCACTTGAAAATAAAGTAAACTAGTTAAATCCTCTACAAATACGGATTTTATACTTTTTTGCTGTAAATCGATTTATTGACTGGCCCATAAAGCGCACAAATTTAAAAATAAAAAATTACAACTTACAGCTTTAATATGAACAACAGCTACATCATCAAGAAATGGTGAAAGAGATACCCTATAAATTTCCGTTGCAGGCACACGATATTTCACTTGTAAAGTTCGCTGATCAAGAATTAACATAGAATGTGTAGAAACAACCAAAATAATAGGAACAAACTGAAACAAAACAATTAATTAAACTCAAATTACATTGCTACGCATCAAACTAACCTTCCCGCTTGATCGAGCTATTTTATTAATTATATCGGCAAAAACGACATATTGGTCATTAGTTTCCAAACAAATTTTTTTCCATTGTACGTTTTGTCGTAACCTAACGTAGTCACCAAGAAAAGGGTGAGATACACTAAAAAAGTTGATATGTATTGAAGTATGTTACAAATTAAGATGGTCAACCTTTTAGGATATGAAGATTTTCTATCTTTAAAAATAAAACTAGCCGTAACTTTTTCTCTCATTCGATTTCTGGCAGTTTGATCGTATTTCAGACGATATCGGTAACACCTCCATTTGTGATGAATTTTACGAAGAAGTGAATTTGTTTCTATTAATTTCGAATGGCATAAAGGCCACTCTAAACAAATGGGAGAATTTACATCCGTAGGTAAAATTTTTGCTAATTGGATGAGAAAGTGTCTTCTCTGAAATGAAACACCTTAGGTATATTCTGATTTTTGTAAATTACAAAATTGTGTACCTTCCATTGTATGTAATGCCTCTGTATCACCTTTGCGGCCCACTCCATTTGTTTACGGCGCTTCAATATACGATATTCTTCTTGAGCCTACAAAATTAAGTTATTTTAAATGAAATAATTTCTTAAACGAGAAAGAAGCTGTATTTCTAGCTTGGTACAATGCTAACATATCAAGTCAACGTACCACACGGTACAAACACCACAAATGTTTACGCCCATCATACGGAATTCCCATCCTACATTCCTGTAAATATTAACAGAAACTAAAGAAAATCAAAAAAATAACCTTATGAAATATAACGCCCCACCATTAATGAACTGTAAGAGGTACCAAAATAATTTCTAAAAAAATTACTTACTCGCCAACTTCTCCAAGCAGAAGCTATTATTGTCTGGCTGTTTTTCATCTTTTGATATCTCGTGCGTTTTCTGAAACCTCTCCAATGCTTTTGAATAAGTAAAGCTAAATCGTGCAACCTCATTTTTCTAAAATTTTCTATTTCAAAGACAGTTCGAGGACTTCGTACAAAAAGTTTGCTTCTTCCAAATGTAAATTCCGCACTGGGTATGGGTAAAGAACGAACGAGTAAAGATACGCCTTCTACTGCAGAACCTCTCCATCGTGGCCAAGTATGTCCACACAACATTTTATATCTACATAAAAATTGTGCAAATGGTAAACGGTAACAATAACCGCACCTCCACATTTGAACCATTGGTATAAGGTTTAAAAAACGAACCTAAAAGAAAACTGTTTAGGGATACCTGCAAGAACACAATTTAAACTTTTTTACCTGATGTTCTATTAGAGCCATTTCGAAAATTCGTGGTTGTTTAAGTTCGTTTGGTTTCAAACATCTGATGTAATGCATCTGACGTTTATTTAGGCTTTTAAGTAGAGCAGTTAACGAAATGTGCAGTTGAGTGGTTGTAGGTAATGGTTTTTTAGAAATACAACGCTTTGGATTACCTTCGGGAAAAAGGGAACGCATTAAGGGATGATCGCAATGATACATTGCTCTTGAAATTTCTTTTGGTAAAAAATTTTTGTTTTTATCCACAAAACCCTTAATGTTATACGTTACAGTTCCTGCATAATGTCGAATTCTAAAAATGATTCCAAGTATGAAATTATGAAACGAAAAGTTAAAAGTATCACTTACTGAAAACAGAATGGTGGTAAATTTGTATCGGTTATCAGACAATGAGAATGGCCAGTACAACACTGTTCAATTCTTGTCCAATAAACACCGTCACACTGTACATGGGGTTCATTTAACAAAGGCAACAATCCATGTTTTTCGTTTTCAAGTAAATCACAAATTTGACTAAAATTTTCGAAGTTAATTCAAAACCTATCTAATATCTATTCTATAATACACAGGGAGGCCCGCAATCTAAATATTTGATCAGAATTCTATGACTGAGTTCCGTGCCAAAGCATATAACTAAACTTACTGCTTTAGAAACTATTAATATTTTTTGTTAAAATAATTTATCATCAAGCATAATAACGGCCAAAGACGGCGAAAGCCATTAGGGCTAGTTTTAAAATTATAGAAAATTTACCTATTATTAAAATATTCTATTCTGGTCCATTCTAGGCCTTCTTTAATAATTTCTTCTTGTTCCTCTTTCAAAGTTGACACAATCACAAATTGTTGCAATTTTTCGTTACAATAATTTATCATCAGCTGTTCGAACCTGTTTTTATTTAAAACTTCAAACCCATAAAAATCCAGCACACCCAATACTCTACGTTTTCCAAAAGGTTGCGCCTAAAGATAATCGCATAAAATACTTGTAATACAACTATTTTATTAATTACTTTTATGATATCATTAATTTTGTTAATCAGCCAAGTAAACAAACGACTGTAAAGTGTTCTGCACAAAATATCTCTAACTCTTGAGGCATCGCCTGAATTTAAATCAGCTAAAATTCCGCCATCTAAGTGACGACATGTTAACGTTCTCTGTAACCATTTATGCTCCACACCCAATAACTCACAAACTTCGTATAATTCTATATCAAACAAAAAAATTAAGAATACAAAAATGACAACTTCAATTTGATTAAATACCGTAGTCATTTTCGATGGAACAGCCTTCAGTACCATCAATATTATTACAAGGCACAAACTGCAAATTTCCCAATTTTAAAATTATAGCAATTACTCTAAAAATATTAATCGAATCTTCTACGGAAAATCCTAAAATATCTAACGCTGTCTTTGTATAAACATATAATTTTTTATCTTCATCTTCTGCTTGTGTGGGTTGATTATCTTCTGATATTAGAAGATTATAATGTTCTACGTTACGTTGCAACTTCAAACTTTCTGTAAAAATTATGAAAATGATCAATTATACAATTTTAGTGGGTCGATAAGTTCATACTTAAAAAATGTATATCGGCACCAGATAGTAATTGATAAAAAATGTGAAAGTTGCGATCACCAAATCTCAAATTTGTTGTTCTCGACTGAAATTTGAATTAAATTTTAGAAAGTAATTTCATGTCAAATCTACCACATTTTAATTAAATTCAACCTAGATACTATATTATCTCAGATTGCAATGATTTTTTTTCTCTCCCCTCCCCCTTTAGTCAAATAGTGAGAGGCAGTCAAGCTGCGGTAATTTCCAAAAATTATCCAGAGAAGGCTTTGACAATGGAACACCTTACAATGCCAATACTGCAACAAATGATACAGCAGGACAAAGGTTCTTCAGTAAGATCACCTTTAGAGCAGGCTAGAAAAATCTATTATACTGACAAGCCACGCTAGAATAATGAAAATGAGTTTGTCCAAAACTGATGCCATGGGAAAAGAAAGCTAATGAGACAATTCGTTGGAACTACAAATGAACTAACAATCTTCGAAGATGGTCGGTCTGTGGAAGTCCTGTTAAGCCTACCAAGTAAAGCAGAAATTGTTTTCAAAAAAAGCTAACAAGGGTCCGAAAACACAACCTCACTGAACCTCTTAGTTGCTAAATGGAAGGGAAAGAGTGTCAAGAGTTCGAAAGCCCCAGAAAATTCTCCAAACCGTAGAAATTATTAACTATTTCATAGATCAAGTGCCTCCAATTAAAACTACAGCATACAAAACGGTTTAAAAAGAATGAAATTCGCAGAAGGGTGATACAAGAGCCCTAGGTGTTCTGATGACAAATGAAAGGACTCACAAAGCAATCATACTGACATGATCAGGCCTGAACATGATATTAATAAATTATGTTAACATCTCAGAATGGGGGGAATAGGACTTTTCGGCGCAGCCGAATCGGCGCGACTTTTTCGGTGCAGCCGTTTCAACGCCAACCCTGTTCGGCGCAATCCCTTTCGGCGCGAAACCCTTCGGCGACATCTGTTTCGGCGCCGGTTTATTCGGCGCGAAGCTCATTCGGCGCGACGCTCATTCGGCGCGAGGATCATTCGGCGTGAGGATTATTCGGTGTGAGGTTTATTCAGAGCAGATTTGGTGCTAGATCTGTTATTGATATTAATATATCTCCGCGTTAAGTTAAATCTGCCACAAAGAGGTGGATCTGCCGCGAAGAGGTGGATTTGCCGTTAGGTTAGTGTTAGTTTTTGATATTTCTTTAGAAAACCAATTAAAAACAAACAAATCTCCGCGTAAAGTTAAATCTGCCGCAAAGAGGTGGATCTGCCGCGAAGAGGTGGATCTGCCATTAGGTTAGTTTTTGATATTTCTTTAGAAAACTAATTAAAAACAAATAAATCTCCACGTAAAGTTAAATCTTCCGAAAAAAGGTGGATCTCCGCGAAGAGGTGGATCTGCCGTTAGGTTAGTGTTAGTTTTTGATATTTCCTTAGAAAACTAATTAAAAACCAACAAATGTCCGCGTAAAGTTAAATCTGCCGCAAAGAGGTGGATCTGCCGTTAGGTTAGTGTTAGTTTTTGATATTTCTTTAGAAAACTAATTAAAAACAAATAAATTTCCACGTAAAGTTAAATCTGCCGCAAAGAGGTGGATCTGCCGCGAAGAGGTGGATCTGCCGTTAGGTTAGTGTTAGTTTTTGAACGTGAAGATTTCGCAGAGGAACAAAGTAACAATATTCGGAATGGAATGGATAAGCTCGAATGAATGAATAAATAAGTTTTTCGCCAAAAATATTTGCATCGAAATGACTTGGGCCTTTGCGCCGAAACGGCTTTGCACCGGAACGGCTTGCGCCGAAAGTGGTATGGCGCCGAAAAAGACGTGCTCCGAATAGTCATGCGCCGAATCGGACTCGCGCCGAATCGGCTCTGCGCCAAAAAATCTTGCGCCGAATCGCTCGCACCGAATAGTACCTAATCCCAGAATGGGGTACCGACAAAAAAAATTAGTTCTGTTTTTTTACGTAAATACAATCCTTGAGATGTCCTTTGCCATATAATGTGGTTAGCTTTTTCTAAATGCGAATCATTTCGATATAATTAAATAACGAAATTCACGTTATGGTGTATACTTTTACAGAACATACTTTAGTAACAAGAGACTTCTGAAAAACAAGAATTTGAGCAAGACAACAAAATTGGGGATATAAAAGACATTTTTGAGACCGACGGTGATATACATATGTGACCAGAGCCGTAGCAAGGGTGAGGCGACTGAGGCGTTTGCCTCAGGCGCCATCACAATGGGGGCGCTAAACCTTGACAAACCCCAATAAATAATAGTTTAAAATTTTCAAAATGATAAGAAACTTTTGGGGGGGAAACTAAATTTATATTCCAATTTGATTGAATTCGAAAATTTCACCACAATTTTATTTGGAACATCGACTAAACTTTCCTGTCGGCTTTCTCCCCAAGGGGGGATTTTAATCTTCTATAGTAGTTTTTCGTCTATAACTCGCTTACTTTCATTTTTAATGAAAATTATCATCAAATCAAAATTGAAGAGTACAAAATTCTCTATAAAACAGATTAACAAAATTTGCCTACATGAACCGGTAACCGGTAAAAATATCACGTTATCATCGCGAGAGTTATTCAAATGTATTTAAATTGAAAAGAAAAATTCCTACCAATAAAAATAATCTCCATATTCGGCAGGGGGGAGATATTGCGTTACGTTACCATGGAAACGGTGATTCTGACATACTATAGGTATTTTTTATAAGATCTTCAGAAGTTCCCAATGATAAAAATCGATATTCGACACCCCTGGTCCCGGCAGCTTAAATGAGTTCCTGATAAGCATCCATTTGTTTTCATTACTCTAAGCCAGCGCCGTAGCAAGGGTGATCGAATGGGGGCGCTAAACCTCGACAAAACCCAATAAATAATAGTTTAAAATTTTCAAAATGATAAGAATCTTTTGGGAGGGGGCGCATATATTCAAATATGCCTCAGGCGCCAAAAGATCTTGCTACGGCGCTGTATGTGACAGATGTACTGTGTCTGACCCTGAAAGAATAAAATCAACTAAGAATTTTCGAGAAGGAGATCCTTCGATCAATGTTGGGCTTCCAGACAGAAAAGGAATCATGATAGTTACAGAAGTGAGCCGAGAAGACATAGCAAAGCTCATTAAATCGCAAATTTAATATTATGCTCAAATTATGAGGAGAAAGCTAGAAGATGTGACAAGAAAAATCATGGCATGGAGACCAGCAGAAAACAGAGCGAAAGGAGATTCTCTTGAGGTGAATGGATGGGGTGATCAAGGATCTGCGCAATATGAGGGTCAAAAATTGGAAGAACAAGTGCTTAGACAGAAAGTTATGAAGAAATGGAGTGAACACTGCAAAGTCGCAGAAAAAGCTGTAGTGGGGGACGATGGAAAATAAGGAGCGATTTGCCTTAAGAAATTAATTGTAAAGACTGCAAGGTGGTGATATTCCGTTAGGAATGAGTGCAATTGTTGTTCAAACTATATTTAAAATTACTAATTTTCTGGGTCGCGAGAAATAAATATTTTATAGTCAAAATAGGACCGTTATTTTTCAATCGGCGCCATTTTTCCAAATTTTTCGTAGTTCAGTCGATAACCACACACACAAAGAATACAAATTTTAAGAAATCGTTTATTTCGGATAAGTAGAATTAATAGTTTTTTCCAATTTAATTCCCAAAGATTACTTTGCAAAACGAATGTCCACACTAAAGGACCCCTTCAACCTGATTTCCGACCCCCTTAGCACGACTCTGGAACTAGAAGAACTGCAAACTGTAGAACATAATACATTTTGCAAATGCGAAGGTCTGGCCTGCAAAACACTGAAATTCCTTGAATAGGAACAATGTGACCTGAAGATACAATATATAGAAAAAAAGCTCCTAAACTTGAAAATTTTGGCATAGAAATTTAGAAATGGGAACCCTTAACAAAAGATCTTTTTAGGTGGCGATGAGGGACTTATGTGGTCAGAAAAATCCCAGATACAATATAATTTAACCACACACAATCCCTCAATCTGGTGTAAGGTAACTATGGGGTCGAAATTCATTTCTAATATTTAATCGTTTAGAAACAGCTTTGAACAGTAGGTGCCCCATATTTTACCACAGCAGTGATTTGTTGTGACTGCTAAATGAGAATTATTATTACCGACATACCAAAAATTATTGCAATCTGAGACAAATTGACTCGTGGCTGATATGACATAAAATAACCCCAAGTTAATCATAAGAAAGTTTAACATGTACAAACCTTTTCCAAAAGATCTGAGCAAGACATAAAAATAAATCCATTTTAACAATTTTGTTATAAACCAACTTGACAATATAAAAATTGAAAAACAAATAGTCCAGTCGTTACGTTGCAAAACAGAGGTCTGTGAGGAAAATAACTCAAAAATATGAATTATTTTGTTTAAACCCTTTAGTTTTGCATCAATTTTTACATCAGGCTCGGGCCGGAATCACAACATCATGAATTGGCCATTTCCTATGCATCCTACGTCCAAAACAAGTATAAGCTAAATTAAACTAAATAAAATTGGAGGAATAAAAGCTAAAATAAATTCTTCTAACCCCTATAGGTTCCGAGGTCTTACAAAATACATCGATTTTTTTTCAATTTTTGCTCAAAATAACATAGTTTTCAAAATTTCGATGCAGACTTTTATACTTATCCATCTAAAGAGGCTCAGAGATATATGAAAAAGATTAACTTGTTCGTAAAACTATGCATATAGCAACTTTCTAACCCAAATAGATCCTAAGCTGTGAGCTTTCAAAGTTTTTTTGATCACCTTTTACCATTTTTTAAGGGTTATTTCAGGTTATCAATTTTTTACCTCAATCAAGTTATCCCCCATTCGATCTAATTTTTAACTTTTTTTATGGCAAACGTTTGGTAATCGTTAGGTAAGGTTTGGTAGTCGAATTAGAAGTTTTGGTAGTCCATTGTTGTTTCGTAATTAATCAATCAAAATTTAATGTCAAGTTAACCCCCCCCCTTAACAAATGAGCTAAACAAAAGTTTAAAAACAAACAAAATCATTAATGCGTCCACGTGGAGCATAGCATAATAATCTAAACACTTCAACTATATTAATTAATTTCGACAATACACTAGACCCTCCATGTACGCGAATTCAGAATAACGCGAATTAGATTTTGATACCTGAATTTTTTATACGTGAAGCAAAATTCCCTTTAACGCGAATTAAGTTTTCGCGTATTATTAAAATAACTAGCTGGCACAGTCGGCCTACCCGCCGCCTTTAGCCATCTAGACCGTGTCGGATGTGGTTGTTCGGCCTTCGGCCTCACTACAAGGTTCTAAAGTAGCCTATGTTTTTCGTAGCGTTGTAAATATCGTAACTTCTACACCAAATTTGGTTAAGATTGGTCAAATAGAAACGTAAAGCACGTGCACGCGTATTTGCATTGTCGATCGGTTGACAGCTTGACAGCATTCATTATTGTTTTTTAAGTTGATTTTGAGTAGCCTGCCTTCCTTTAAGGAATCTCGATAATCCATTCATGCGCGTCCCATAGGGACGCGCATGAATGGATTATCGAGATTCCTTAAAGGAAGGCAGGCTACTCAAAATCAACTTTCCTTTCATTTGCGAATTTTTACACTATTTCAATACAAAAACATGCGCAGGGACCTACATAATAACTGTGCCAAATTTGGTTCCGATCGGTCAAACGGTTTAGGAGTCTATAGGGAACATACATACATACACACATACATCCATTTTTATATATATAGATTATGTGTTATCCAAATAGCATAAACAAATTTGGAGGTATAGGTGTATATAAATCTTACGTTGAAGCTAAAGATATTCATTGACAGTTGTTTACATAATAAATAGAGATGTATGTACTATTGGCGATTTACATTACCGTTGGTGGCGCCACCAGCAACAACAACATGGCTGTGTTTGGACGTATATTTCAAAATTCAAAGTCATATTCTGGTGAAAATTTGCAAACATTTCAGTATGTTGTTAAATTTATTGTAATACGTTTTGTTAATTAGTTGATTTTGTTATGTCTCGGGCCTGAAGAACAAATTTTTATTTTCATTTAATACGTCACTTACTAATTTGAAATTCTCCCGCATGGTGGCGTTTGGTTAATGTAAATTGCGAATATACAAAGTAATTTCTACTCCGTTCACAGGCGCTGAAACGTAGCACTTGAATGATACAAATACGGTGTTAACGATTTATAGTTTTTTTATGCATTATATTTAATTTTTTTATCAATTAGGTATATTTTGGTTTTTGTATGCATTATATTTTACCTATTTCGTAAATAAACCTTAATTTTAAACTTTTGTTTTTAGTCTTAAATAAATTTTGGAACCTAACCCCTTTTTTTCTATTGCTTCTTTGGTTCCATTTACACGAATTCCATGTACGCGAGGTTTTTGGCAAACGGAACCCTCGCGTACATGGAGCGTCTCGGTCTAGTACAATTGGGCGCGATCGATTGGGCGCAGCGACAACTGGGCGCAAATACAATTGGGCGCGAGGGAAGATTTATCCATTACATATTATTACTTATAGTGCAGTCAAATTAGACTCAAAAAAAGGTTGAAATCGAAATTTCGTTTCCCGTGTTGTGACCTATACCAATCGATAGATTAGAGCTTCCTGAATATCATATTAAAATGTATCATTGCAGAATTGATGGGAAAAAAAGTTATTTAATAAACAAAATCCGAAAATCGCGATTTTTGACTTTAATCGCTTATATCTCGAGATTTTACACTGACTTTTGAAAAAGTGAGGGCACTATTTTGTAGATCAGAAAATTCTCTACAAAAAATGTGCAACAACTCCTATCATATAAATAATAATAAACCCGCTATAAGCGTTCAAACATTTTTGGAGATTAATATTTATTTTTGCGCGACTATGCTCTATTTGGTTGGTTACCGCGTCTGTTTCCACGAGTATATCCCGCCGTGGTCCACATGGGCCTATCAAAAATGAGAATTTAAGTTGAGTACAACAAGCTGCCGGCTATCTATCGAGTACAACAATAGAGTGAGACAGAGCATACAAGTTGTACTCGGCCGTTTCCAAAAAGACGCTCTCACAACGGAGTGGGAGCATACAGTTGTACTCCGGCGGATACAAGAGCCCCCCCCACCAAAGAGTGCAAGAGTGGGAGGACACAAGTTGCATCCGGGCGGTCGGCAAAAATGCCGACTAAAAGCAAGCAAGCAAGCATGGTTCGCGAAGCGAAGCACGTGCTGGGCGGAGCCCAGCTTTGTCTCCTCCAACGCTCAAAAATTGAATAAAAAACTCTCTTGAAAATGTAACATGGGTCAAAACCCTGAAAAGGCGTAGAAGCCGGTCGCATTATGCCTTGAGAAAGGCATGATATTAGTAGAATAAAATGAGAAAAAGAAAAATTTTTCAGACCTCCGGGTGAGGCCCGGTTGTCCATGATCCATGCTTGATGCGAAGCGAGAAGAAAAACGGGACGAAAAGCACCTATCCCAAAATTCATATCATATGGGGACGCATAGCACCTGTCCCAGAAATAACGGGACGAATAGCACCTATCCCAAAGGGGAGAGAACGGGTTAAACTTCATTTAATCTGAAACAGAGTTAACACGCTGAAATAGATTACAAAAAATTAATCGCTGAAAGAGAAGTGGTTATCTTAATAAGTATCGCATGAATTGTTTGCTACCAGTTTATCCTGTATTTCTTGGAGTCAAGATGCTTTTCGGCCTCTTAAACCTGTGGAAATCGACGATTTCGTATTTCCCTAGTTGGTTTACTAGAGGGTTTTCGCAGTCGTGACTCCGTTCGTACAGTTTTTCTGTTAGTTTGTATATCATCTCACTTACCTGTTCCGTCTTTGTGTCCTGATGGATTTGACGGTTGGTGACAAACCATGGCGCGTCCAGTGCCCTGCGCAGGCAGGTGTTCTGAATTGTTTGTAGCCTCTCTAACTGTCGTTCACTCGCGAAGGCCCACGCGGGGGCGGCGTACGTGAGGATAGGGAGGATGATCGCCTTGTAGACTCTTATCTTGAGATCTTTCGACATCGCCCCTTTGCGACCTATCAGGGGGGCCAATGAAGACATTAGACCCCTTGCTAGAGTCACTCGTTGGTCGATGTGCTTCACCCAAGTTAATCGACTATCGAGGGTCACACCAAGGTATTTGACGGAGCTGGTCCATGGTATCTCTTCATCGAATATTTTAACTCTCTTGTCCAGTTTCGGTCGACGCCAGGTGAACATGATTGCCTCACTTTTGTCAGAGTTTACCTCGATTCGCCAAGTGCGGAACCATGTTTCCAGGGCGTCCATCGATTCCTGCAAGTATTTGATTGCCATGACCGGGTTAAGGGAGGGGGCAAGGATCGCGGTGTCGTCGGCATATAGCGCGATCTTCGTTCTTACAGTCCTCGGGATGTCACTGACATAGATGCTAAATAGCGTCGGAGAAAGTAGGGAGCCTTGGGGCACTCCAGCCTCGGCTACTCTTTCTTGAGATCTTGTGCCGTCGATGATTGTCGTAAACCGTCTGTTTTTCAGGTAGGATGCTACCAGTTTTACAAGTCCCGGTTTGACGCCTGCCTGTAGCATTTTGAAGATTAGACCGTTGTGCCAAACCTTATCGAACGCTTTCGCGACGTCTAAGAAGACCGCCGCTACGACGTTCTTACGGTTCCACGCACCGGTAATCTCTTCTGTTACTCGCAGTATCTGTTGGGTGGTGGAGTGCCCCCCACGGAAGCCGAATTGTTCATCTTGGATTATGTTCTTGTCGCTCACCTCCTCGTCCAGTCTGGTGAGGATGATCTTTTCCGCTATCTTGCCTATCGTTGGCAGCAAACTGATCGGTCGATAACTTTGCGCTAAGGTTTTGGGTTTTCTGGGCTTATGGATGACGACCACATCGGCCAGCTTCCATTTGTCCGGAAAATACCTCAGTCTTAGTGCTGCGTTAATCATCCCCGTCAGTGCTGTGACGGCTTTCTTGGGAAGCTTCTTTAGGGCTTGGTTTTTAATACCATCCGGCCCCGGTGCTTTCTTCGGTTTAGTTGCCCTTATAGCCAGTGCTACTTCGTCTGTAGATGCTGGCTTTATTGGATCCGGGTCAACTTCCTCTAATCTTCTCGCGACTTCCGTGTCGACGTGGCAGATGTGGACCCCATCTGCGTCGTCGTAGTTGGGGGTGCATTGTTCTTTGAATGCGTCGGCGAAAGCTTCAGCTTTTTCTTGATCGGTGACGGCAAGGCCGTTGTCACTGTTTATCGCTGGGATTGTGGATCGGGTATTTCGGAGGGCTCTTGCCATTTTCCAGACTGAATTGTCTTCGTAGGAGAGGGAGTCCAGTTTCCTGTCCCACCTTTCGTTGTGAAGATCTTTCAGTTCCTGGGTTAACCTATTTCTTAATTGGTTAAAATACCGTTTGTCTTCCGGGTGCCAGGTCGTCCTGTATCTTCTTTGTGCTCTTCTTTTCTCCCTTATCAAGTCTTTGATGTCCGGGGGTAGGCACTCGTTGAAATTCCTTTTTAGAACTTGGGTGGTCGCGTGGTTGAGGGACTCATTTATCTTGTCCTGAAATTTTTGAGCGTACTCTTCCAGTTCGACTTCCGAGTTGATGATCGGAATTTTTCCCAGGTTGCGAAGTGCATGGTCGTGGAAAATCGGCCATGCAGTTCTCTGGACGTATTCGCGATCATCCGCATCGTTGTCTCCCTGTGAGTTTCCCAAGAAGAATAAGACAGGATAATGGTCAGAATCTAGCGGCTCACAAACTTCTAGATGGTGTAAGATGGGTACGTCCTTGAGGAGGACAATGTCCAGGACGTCGTCGCTTTGTGGTCCGCAGGTTGCTTCGTGCGTGATTTCTTCTGGTGCGTCTACCACAAAGTCGAGTCGGTCGGCTAATCTTTTTAGCGCTTTGCCGGCAGGGTTGTCCTTTCTTGAATGCCAGTCTGAGTGTTTCGCGTTTAGGTCACCCGCGATTATCTTCGGCCCGTTTCCGCTGAAAATTTCTTCGATTTCTTCATTGGGTAGCGGTAGGCGGGGGGGTTTGTATGCTACTGTGAGCTGTATGTCCCCGGCGTGTCTCATTTGTACGACTATTCTAGTCGCCTCCAGGGTGTTGTTCCCTGTGATGGGTAGTTCGTGGTGTCGCAACGTCCTCTTGACGTAGATTGCCGTTCCACCACACTGCCCATCTCGGTCACACCTATACAAGTTAAAGTTTGGTATCTTCGCTCTTGTGGACGGTCCCCAGAATGTTTCACAGACAAAGACGATATCCAAATCGTGCTCGGAGATGAAGTCTATCAACTCGAGCCTTTTTGGTGCCGTCAGTCCGTTCGCATTCCAGTAGGCCGTCCTCAGGAGAGATGGTACTTTCCTTGTTACCTGTATTGGCATTTGCGGTTGAGAATTCTCGCTGGATGTTGGCTTCGGGCGTTTATTGCGCTGGGGCAATCACCCTGAGGTTCTTCAAGGTCTCTTCAATCAAGGTTTCGTCTAACCCGTTCTTGGTCAGGGCCGCCAGGATGAAGGCCAGGGCCTTTGGCGTCACCACTGCCTTTTGGTCCTCCCCCTCTTCGTTGGCACCTGTCGGTTGACCTCTCGGTTGGGGGGGTGGGGGCGCGTATTCGTCTCTCTGGTGCCCTCTCGGTTGAGGGGGTCGGGGCGCTTGCTTTTCGCGTTCTTCTTCTCTTCGGGTTTCTCCGGTAGTCCTGTCTGCGTAGGACTGTCCCGGGGTGGTCCGATGTGGTTGAAACCGCGGTTGAGTTCTTGGTGGTTCTTGATACCGCCATTTTCGGTCTGTTGCTCGTGGTTTTGGGTATCTCGGGCAGCCTTGATAACTTGCGGGGTGCTGTCCTCCGCAGTTGACACAGGTTGCTTTTTCCGTGTCCGGGATGTTGCATTCTGCTGTTAAGTGTCTGCCTGCGCACTTAACACATCTCGGATCACTCCTGCAACATCTCTGTGCATGACCGAATGCCTGGCATCTGTGGCATTGTCCAATCTTGTTTTTCTTGTGTGGAGGTTCAAGATCTATCGGGATGTCTAGGATTTTTCTTATTTGGAAAATCTTTTGTGACACTTCTTCCTTTGGAAGTGTCACCATGATGAGGGGGAGGGGGATTTTACCCCTTCCTCTCCCCCTGTGCATCCTCGCGACGTCCGTGGTCGGGATGCCTTGTTTTAGGAGGTCCTTTTTCACGTCCTCCTGTTTGATACCGGTGGGTATCCCTCTAATTACCACTTTTAGTGGTTTTTCTTCTCTTAGCTGGTAGTAGTAGAAACCGCCATCTGCGGGATCCAGTGTGTCTTCCAGCAACTTGAAGAGGGCCCTGTAATCCGATATGGTCGCTGGTGTTATAGCGAGGCCTTCTGCCCTGCTTCTTACATTTGTGTAGTTTATCTTCCTGTGTGCCATTTCCTGGTTCAGCATCGGCCATTTCTCCGTGTTCTTCAGAACAATGGGGGGGACTTTCGTCCTTTTCGGCGAGGCTTCTCTAGAGTTTGTTTGACTGGCTGGGCTGGGTTGTCTCACTTGTTCTTGGGCAGAGGGTGGCTCTGTGTTAGTGCCTTCCCCTGTGTCCATGCCCCCCCCCTCGTTTCCTAATGGGTCGGGGGTCGTGTCACGCTTTGTGGTGGCTTCGCTGCAAACCACCTTTGCAACCGGCTTCTGTCCCTCATCCGAGGAAGTGGAGTTTTTCCTCTTCTTCGGGTTTTTTCCCTCTTGGGGGGGGCGGATGGTCGCATCTTCCATCTCTTCGTCTGGCTCCGAAGCGGTGTCAGATTCAGAGAAGAGGTACCAGTCTTCCTTTTTGGTCAGGGGGGGGTGAAGGCCTAGCTGGGCTTCCGTCATGCTTTCGGCAATCTCCTCCTTCCTGTCGCTGTCCATTGTTTCTTTTTCAGGGGGGGGGTGAAGGCCTAGTTGGGCTTCCGCCCAGCTTTCGGCAATCTCCCCCCTCCTGTCGTTGTCCGTACTCCTTTCTGTCGTGGTATTCGGATTTGGTTTGGCCGGTGACTTGCCGCTTGCTCTTTTTTGAGCTTTGCTTTTGCTTTTTTCGGCTCTGAGATCGGCGATTCTTTTCTTTTCCTTCTCATTGTCTTCTTTTTCATTGTTGAGTTTCTCTATTTTAATTAAGAAGCTTGCGATTTGGCTTCTGTACAGTTTTTCTAGGGCTTCGTAGTCTTTTTGCCCGTTTATTTTCTTTGGTGCTGTCGCTGTTGCTTTCTTGTTTGTTTTGAAGGTGGCTCTTTGAGTTTTCATTTTCGTAGTTTTATCGCACAGTTTCTCTGTTTTATTAATTTAGTGCCGCCCTGTAAGAGTTAAGAAAAGAAAGGAGAGAATGGAAAGAAAGGAATTTATTTTTGGGCGCGCTTGTCAGAAAATTAAAAATTAACACTATCGCACTAGTACCGCCCTGTAAAAGAATTCACTAACTTGCCTCTCTAATTTTGCGCTCTGAAGAGAAAACACTTTCACTCTATTTTAAATTAACAATAGAACACTTTTAGTTTTGTCACTTTTTTTTACCGTTATATTAGATAAAAGGTTTTAACTGATATAAGCTTAAGCTTTTACCGTTAGGCGCAGTGAATAGAAAGTACCGCTATTTGCACCGTTAGTGTAGGCGCCCTATAAAATAAACACAAAGAAAACAATCCGAAAAGGGTTTCTTTTGAATTAGGCAATCCAATTTGAGTTTTTAACGGTCGTATTTACCGCTAAATACTGAAAATATGCTTTAATTTGGGAAAGTATTGAAAGAGACTCGCCTTGGAATTTAAGGAATGTTAAATTTATCAAAGGAATCCCTTTTCGTTACTAGTGGCACAAAATAAAGTTTAATAAAATCGAGTAATAATTAAAATTTAAATAAAAATTAACTAATATTAAATAAAATAATTAGCCAAAAATTAATCAAAATTTAAAATTGTGGTTGGCTGTTTTTGTCGATAAACAGGTTTGGGTCAATTGGGTAATTGACCTTGGCTAGTTTTATCGTTAAGAACAGTTAAATCGCAATGCAAAAACGTGAAAGTAATTAAAATTGTGAAAAAAAAACGCAATAAAATAACTTAGCTTTGCTGGTTAATAGGTGGGAAAAAATCCTGGTTTTTCCACGATCTCCGTATAGAAACGTCCCTTAGATGCTCCTTGTCTTCGATCGGGTAAAGCACACTCTTTTTTCGGTAATTATGTCATCTGGCGGAATGACCTACCCAAATTAGGACGAAAATAAATAAAACCAAAAATTTCAATGTAATAAACAAAAATTTATTCAAAGTAAAAAAAAGTACGTTTAATTTGACGTTTAAAAGTCACTAGGATGAATTTATGCGAGTAAATTGTGACAAAAAGTCACAATTTTTGATTGTTGGAAAACCGTGAGATGGCGCCACATTTAGCAAATTTAGTCAACTTTTCGTGCGAAGTAATGATAAGGATGAATATATGCGAAAATAAATTGAATTTATTTTTTTGGGAATACCGAAAGATGGCGCCACATTTAGCAAATTTAGTCAACTTTTCAGGCGAAGTAATGATAAGGATGAATTATATGCGAAAGTAAATTGAATTTATTTTTTTGGGAATACCGAAAGATGGCGCCACATTTAACAAATTTGGTCAACTTTTCGTGTGAAGTAATGATAAGGACCATCATTGCGAATTTTCGCCCCGCCTTTTTCGGCAGGATCTACTCTCCAAAACAGCAACTCGGGCTAAAATAGCATGATGTTCGTACAGTTTTATTTTGCGCGACAGCCCTCGCGCAAGCGCTCGTGCTGTCAAGGCAAAAAAACTGTACTCGCATCATGCTAACAACTTTAGCCCTAGTGCTGTTACATACGACAGTAAGTTTTGTTTACTAGTTGCTAAGGATAAGGCGACGGTAAGTATTTTATTTATGCGACTATGATCTATGTGATTGCTTACCGCATCTGTTTCCACGACATTAAGGCAACTTGATATAAGTCTTTTAGTCGTTAATTGAATTGTGAATTGTGTTGAATTGTCTATATTTTTCATTTCAAACCTTCAGAATGTCGTATGCGGAGACTTGTTTTATCTGTGACGAAGATTTGAATAATGGTCTTCTAGTGATAAAGGTTAAAAACAAGGGCATAGATGGCTTAATTCGCAAAAGCAAAGAGATAAAAGACAATAAGTGGCAATCTCTTGAGAAATTAACTGAAGTACAAGTGCATGCGCAGTGTCGAGTACGTTATAGTTTGTTGAAAACTAAAAATGTGATTCCCATTGAAGAAGTTCAAGTAGAAGATCGTTATGAGTACTTCGATTTTGAAGCCAATTGTTTTCTATGTACAAAACCATGGATTCCAAAATACAAGCCTGGCCGACGTGTGACATCTGTGGAATTTCAAACTTACTTAACCAACTATATTGATAAGCGAGATGATGCATGGAGTCTGGCTTTAAAAAAACCCGATTGAAAATGTTCCGCTTCTTGATGTTAAAGCTCGCTATCACACTTCTTGTTACGAAAAATTCAAATATGTACCGAAAGATCCTACGACAGAGCCAAAAATATCGGGAATAGATATTGCTTTTGAGAGTGTTTGTTCCTTCATTGAAGAAAGTGATGATTCTCAATTTTTCCTTAGTGAATTAATGGAACAAATGGGCGATCACAGATGTGCGGCACCAACGTTGAAGCAAAAACTTCGTAATAAGTACGGGAAGGACATTTTGATCATTGAGCACAAGGGAAAACCGACCATTGTTTGCTTTCTTGATGTAGGCCACAAAGTTTTAGTTGATTCTTGGTATAACAAACGAGAAAAGACTGAAAAAGAAGAAAGGTTGAGAATAATCCGTGCTGCAGGAGATATCATATGTGAAGACATAAGATCAAAAGTGTACGAGACCTCCTATTATCCACCTCCTGGTGAGCTGCTACAAAATGTCGAGACCGATATTCCTGAAACTCTATTGGTATTATTGGATAAGATTTTGCTAAAAGGAAAAAAGAGCAGAAAGGAAAAACACATAACTCAACGTAACAGTATCGCTCATTCCATAGTATCAATTGTTCGCTCGAGATCGTTTATTTCATCGGTTCAATTAGCAACTGGGGTTTATTTGAACAGAAAATTCGGTTCCCGATTAATCATTGATATTTTATGTAATTTGGGTTTTTGCACTTCGTACACGAATGTAAGTCTCTATGAAGCTTCCGTTTTGAACTCGGGAAAAAAATTTACAACAGATTTCTATGCTCAATACGTGTTTGACAATGCTGATCACAATGTATGCACATTAGATGGTTTCAATACATTTCACAGCATGGGAGGTATTTGTTGTGTAACTCCAAGATCAGCCGTCAGCACTGAAGGTCAAATAAAGAAGCTTGTGTCTATGCCAAAAGCTGAAGAATTGGTATCAAAATTTCGTGTACCAATCAAGCCATACGGTCGATTCAATACAAATCAATTGGGCTTAAAATCAATCACGTTTTCAGATGTCTCCAAGTTGAATCTTGATTGCCGCCAAAAATTACCGACGACATATTCCACCCACATTTTATCAAAATTGTTTGACATTCCAAATATTCCTAGTTGGAGAGGCTATATGGAAAATATAAGCCAGTCTATGGAGTACAATGTCTCTCAAGTATACTGTCTACCTTTCATAAATTTACCACCTTCGAATATGGACACAATAAACACTGTTCTGCATTTAGCCCTCAGAGAATCTCGTAAACATCACATAAAAACTTGCTTCGTTACTTTCGATCAACCATTATATATCAAAGCAAGAGAAATCAAAGCCAACGACTCTGCATTAAACAATTTGGTGATTCGACTAGGAGGTTTTCATTTGTTGATGTCATTCATTGGATCTATTGGTACAATCATGGATGGCAGTGGATTGAAAGAAGTATTATCTACGATTTATGCTGGAAATACGATTGATCATATGCTCACGGGTCATGCTTTTAGTCGAGCTATTCGAGGACACCTCATTGTTTATAGTGCATTAGGTATAATTATTGCTAAAAAAACTGGTGATATCGATAATGAGATTGGCAAAAAAATTGCCGATCTGCTCACTGATTTCGCTGCCACATTGCAAGAAATTAATGAAAATCAAGCCATGATCGAAATCGCCGAGAAATTGCTGAGAGCAATGGACAAACTTGCGGATAACGGCCGCACTTCAAGACTATGGCTTCAATATTTCAATTGTATTACTTTAGTAATGCAATTTATTGAAGCCGAGCGTTTGGGAAATTGGCAACTTCATCTACAATGCGTTCGAGATATGCTACCATTATTTCATGCCACAGGACACTTGGCGTATGCAAAATCTGCGCAAATTTATCTGCAAGACATGTGCGCATTGGAAAGCATCATGGATCCTTTCCATGAACTTTACAATTCGACGATCTGATAAGAAGTGGGCTGGAATCTGGGCAGATATGACCATTGAGCAGACTCTCATGCGCGTGATGAAAGTTTCTGGTGGACTTACGCACGGTCGTGGGATCAACAAAGAAAGTGTTGTAGCAAGGTGGATTTTAGGGATGCCAGTTGCTTATGAAGTAATGGAAAGCTTCAAAGATTTTTGTGGAGTGAGAGCTGCATCGACTGAACAACACACGGATTGGAGACCAAGTATCATGAAGCGAGATGCTGACGACCTCAAGAAAATCGTAGAGTGGTTTTCCGAGCACGATCCTTTCTCACCGGTTGATGATGTGAACAAAATAATGTCCATTGCTGATGGGTTATGCGGTGGAGATGATATAAACTGTGATACAGCGATTGAGATTGGTCTAAAATCAATGACGTTGATGGTTGGTGCTAACGCAGCTGATGTGAAAATGAAACGATCAAATCGTGTCAAATCTCTTGCTGTAGCGAAGCGAGGAATCAAGATCGGCGATGAAACTGTGGCTGTTAACACAACATTATTGTTTCAGAGAATTACAGCAGCCACAAAGAATGATAGTCAATTAGCGACTATATCATTACACTATGAGTTGGCCCCTTATCCTCTGGCTTTATTTGACAATTGCGGCTTCATGAGAAAGACAGCGAAATCAGAACTTTTAAAGTCATTTACAAGTGAATCTATGGATGACTTCACTTTTCACCAGTTCCAAATTGTCGTAGATGGTGGCTTTTTATTACATAAAGTAGTATGGCCGCTAGGACATACATACGCCGAAATTTTGCAATTGTACGAGGATTACATCAGGAAAAATTATGGTACAAACGTGACAGTCGTATTCGATGGGTACAAAGATACCGATATTGGTATAAAATCGTACGAGAGATATAGGCGTTCAAAAAATAAAATAGCAGCTGAAGTGGCCTTTGACGCCAATATGACAATCTCTTTGGCTCAAGAAAAATTTTTGTCGAACGACAAAAATAAAGACAGGTTGATCGATTTGCTCAAGATTCACATGATACATGCCGGGATCGCAGTGGAACAAGCACGTGAAGATGCTGATCGATTGATTGTAATGACAGCCATTCAACAATCTGAACATCATCATAAAGTTGCTGTCGTTGGACAAGACGTTGACCTTCTTGTTTTATTAATAGCATTGACACCTCTTGAAAGGCAAATTTTTTTTATCAAACAAGGCGTCGGTAAAGTTGCCAATGCAATGTACTCCACAAATGCACACAATCATCTAAAAGATACCATTCTCTTCCTTCACGCTTTCACAGGATGTGACACAACAAGTTCTCTCTACCTGAAGGGAAAGAAATCATTTTTGAAGATTTTGAACAAAAATAAGAAACTTGAAGATCACATAATGATTTTCAATAGTTCATCAAGTTCGAATGAAGAAATCATACTATCGGGCGAGCGTTTGATGCTGGCTTTCTATGGTGCTAAAGAGGATAAGAAAAATATCAACGACTATCGTTATGAACGTTTCGTAACATCCGCTGCGCGATTTATGACGGAGGTTCGCCTATCATCTCTTCCGCCAACAGCCTCAGCAACGAAACAACATTCATTGCGGGTTTATTTTCAAGTCCAAAGATGGCTGGGAAATGACCAGATAAACCCAAAGGACTGGGGATGGGTAATGAAAAATCAGGTCTACCTTCCGAAAATGACCGAAGATCCACCTGCGCCAGAGAGAATTTTAAAAATGATCTACTGCACATGTAAAGGAGGTTGCACAACTCGGTGCGGATGCAGAAAGGCAGGATTGAAGTGCTCGAGCATTTGCACAGGATGTCAAGGAAATTCTTGTACAAATACAATTGAAATAGACATCGGTGAGGACAGCGTAAGTGCTTCAAATGAAGTTGATAAATTATTTGAAGGAATCGACCTTATATTCAGTGACCAATTGGAAGATCCAACTGAGTCAACAGATGATACTCCTGGAGAACATTTCGATGAGCCAATTCCAACAACGAGCTCTGATTATCCAGGAGCCTTCGCGGAAGACGATTCTGAAACAGAAGTCCAGACGCCAAGGCCAAAAAGACGTTGTCTGAAATGATTCTGTTGGAAGAGCATTATTTTCGAGGGTAAGTTTTCTGTAAAATATTGCTGGTTAGGTAAATTGTATTAGTACTTAATCAAATGTTTGCTTTTTCTATTTTCAGAAGCCATGATTTCTTTTCACCAACACCAACAAGAAGCTCTACACTCTATCCGCTGATTATTATTATTTATAATAATTATTATTATTATTTTATTATTTTGTTATATTATTATCTATATATATAAAAGAGCTTGTCTGTTTGTTTGTTTGTTTGTTTGTTCGCTATACGTTCCTACACCCTTTGACCGATCTCAACCAAATTTTGCACAGTTATTCTGTAGGTCCAGGCGCAACTATTCGTGCATAAATGGAGAAGAAATTCCCGCGGGGAGCAAAGTTATTCGCGTTTTTCGATTTTTTATTGATACACTGTATACTTTACCCTTAGGTTAAGTACCCATTTACCTGGGTACTTAACAAACCCTTACTTACTTACAGGGCCGGGCTGGCCTGAACGTTCCTACACCCTTGGACCGATCTCAACCAAATTTTGCACAGTTATTCTGTAGGTCCAGGCGCAACTATTCGTGCATAAATGGAAAAAAAATTCGTGCGGGGAAAACAGTTATTCGCGTTTTCCATTCATTTATACAACTGTTCGAACATCAACATTTAATAATAATGGTGAAAAAGAAACCATTAGTTATTACAAAATAATAAAATTTTATCAACGCTCTATGCGTGTCTTTCATATTAACCAATTAATAATAATGGTGAAAAAGAAACCATTAGTTATTACAAAATAATAAAATTTTATTAATGCTCTATGCGTTTCTTTCATATCTATCCGATTAATTCAGATTATCTTGCCATTATGGGACAATAATAATAAAAATGCTTAAGATTATTCGTAATTAAATAATCTTCGGTCCGCCCTGTGAGGCCGAAGGCCGAACAACTATGGCCTTCACGGATCTATTATGGTCCGCTTTGTGAGGCCGAAGGCCGAACAACTATGGCCTTCATGGATCTATTATGGACCGCCCTGTGAGGCCGAAGGCCGAACAACTATGGCCTTCACGGATCTATTATGGTCCGCCCTGTGAGGCCCATGGCCGAACAACTATGGCCTTCACGGATCTATTATGGTCCGCTCTGTGAGGCTGAAGGCCGAACAACGTGGGCCCTCATGGATCTTTTATGGACCGCCCTGTGAGGCCGAAGGCCGAACAACTATGGTCTTCACGGATCTATTATGGTCCGCCCTGTGAGGCACACGGCCGAACAACTATGGCCTTCACGGATCTATTATGGTCCGCCCTGTGAGGCCGAGGGCCGAACAACTATGGCCTTCAAGGATCTACTACTATGGTCCGCCCTGTGAGGCCGAAGGCCGAACAACTATGGCCTTCACGGATCTATTATGGTCCGCCCTGTGAGGCCCACGGCCGAACAACTATGGCCTTCACGGATCTATTATGGTCCGCCCTGTGAGGCCGAAGGCCGAATAACTATGCCCTTCACGGATCTATTATGGTCCGCCCTGTGAGGCCCATGGCCGAACAACCATGGCCTTCACGGATCTATTATGGTCCGCCCTGTGAGGCCGAAGGCCGAACAACTATGGCCTTCAAGGATCTATTATGGTCCGCCCTGTGAGGCCGAAGGCCGAACAACTATGGCCTTCACGGATCTATTATGGTCCGCCCTGTGAGGACCCTGGCCGAACAACTATGGCCTTCACGGATCTATTATGGTTCGCCCTGTGAGGCCGAAGGCCGAACAACTATGGCCTTCACGGATCTATTATGGGCCGCCCTGTGAGGCCGAAGGCCGAACAACTATGGCCTTCGCGGATCTATTATGGTCCGCCCTGTGAGGCCAATGGCCGAACAACTATGGCCTTCACGGATCTATTATGGTTCGCCCTGTGAGGCCGAAGGCCGAACAACTATGGCCTTCACGGATCTATTATGGGCCGCCCTGTGAGGCCGATGGCCGAACAACTATGGCCTTCGCGGATCTATTATGGGCCGCCCTGTGAGGCCGAAGGCCGAACAACTATGGCCTTCGCGGATCTATTATGGTCCTCCACCTGTGAGGCCGAAGGCCGAACAACTATGGCCTTCTCGGATCTATTCTGGGTCTAGATGGCTAAGGGCGGCGAATGCCGCCCGTGCCAGCTAGTATTATATATTTTTAATTCAATTATTTTTTTATTTTTTTCATTGTCAGAAATAATGTTTATTTTTTGGATAAATAACCTTATTGTTATGATGAAAATATTGTGTATTATCTTTATTTCTTGTTCTTGTGCTGACTTCAACATTGAATAAGAGAAAAAATCACGTCAATTTTGAATTCACGCGCATCGCGCAGGCGGGGCCTCGGTAAACAGCTGATGAAAATAAATATTAATCTCCAAAAATGTTTGAACGCTTATAGCGGGTTTATTATTATTTATATGATAGGAGTTGTTGCACATTTTTTGTAGAGAATTTTCTGATCTACAAAATAGTGCCCTCACTTTTTCAAAAGTCAGTGTAAAATCTCGAGATATAAGCGATTAAAGTCAAAAATCGCGATTTTCGGATTTTGTTTATTAAATAACTTTTTTTCCCATCAATTCTGCAATGATACATTTTAATATGATATTCAGGAAGCTCTAATCTATCGATTGGTATAGGTCACAACACGGGAAACGAAATTTCGATTTCAAATGCTAACTTGCCTACACTATTATTATAACTGATTGTAAGAATTTTTTTTCTAAAAAACTATTATTTACGTAACTAAATCTAGAAATGTTTATTTAGCCAATAAAAAAAATTATAATTAAAAATTTAAAGTAAATGTTTTTAAAATGTTTATTCCTTCTAACTTTTACAAATAATAACAATGCCTATTAATATAGTACCCAACTGATCAGGAATTCATTTCATAATTATGGGAAATGCCTCGCAAAAAGTCTATAACACTTCTATTCGCGTAATCCTCTACTAGATTCTTGATGCGCGAATCAGCCTCCAAGTATTTCCTTCTCTTAGGCCCGCTTTTACAATAGTCGGTTAGGGCTCAGTTACTTTACACTGGTGTTTAATTTGAGGTTTGACGTCTTCTCATTGGACATCATGTTAGATTTATCACCAGTGTAAAGTAACTGAGACTTAACCGACTATTGTAAAAGCGGGCCTAAGTAGGTGGATTGTTGCCGGAAACTAAGTGTTCATAAAATACATCTCGCCCACGTTGAATAATTTTCAAACTAGAAATTAATTTCCAGATGTTTGGGTGATCCATGCTCAGCTCTGTTTTTAATCTTCTATGTGCCGCTTCAGCATGATTGTTCGTTCGATCTGTGCCAGTTAACACGCGATTATATACTGACCACAAATCTGGAGAAAAATTTTTTAACCCCCTCCCCCCCATCGCCACACAAACCTAGACCTCCCTCCAAATATTACGTCACATATTCTTGACCCCCCCCCCAATGTAGTTTTATTGACTTCTTAGTAAATTTTACAATCGGTTTCATTTTGATTTTTATAACAATTTATTACAATAGATTTATGACTACTAACTAAAATTAAGTTTTTTAATCTTTTAATCTTTTTACGTTTTTTAAAAATTTTAAAAATCATTTTGAAAGTTCAAAAAATAGTATTTATGAAATACTTGTTAGAAGAAGGAGAACATGAGTGGCCAAATTATGCGAGGGCCGGTCCTGACCAATGTCAGGACGTTAGAAACCAATTATTGCATGTGTAAAACATACTTTTATCTTAAGTTGTCAAGTTGGCAACCTGTTACTAACTCGACATTTCAAGAAGCTTTTACGTTTTTAGAGAGAGAGAGAAATAAAAGCAATAATAATTTTTGTGACGTCACAATTTTTGAAACCCCCCCGCCCCCCATCGTCTCAAGGGTCGGAACCCCCTCCCCCCCCTAGGAGCGTAACGTAATTTATGGACGACCCCATAGAAATATTATATACTTTTTGCGGGGAATTTCCCATAATTACGAAATGAATCCATGATTAGTTAGGTACTTTATTAATAGGCATTTTTATTATTTGTAATTGTTAGGACTAAACATTTTAAAAACATTTTCTTTAAATTTTTAATTATAATTTTTTTTATTGTCTAAATAAACATTTCTAGATTTAAAACATTTTTATACGTAAATACCTATTAGTTTTTTATAAAAAAATTCTTACAATCAGTTATAATAGTTAATACGTAATAGATAAATCTCCCTCGCGCCCAATTGTATTTACGCCCAGTTGTCGTTGCGCCCAATCGATCGCGCCCAATTGTCGGTCACCGTGGAGGGTCTAGTGTACAATAAACTACCAACACTTTTTATTGGACTACCAAACCTCTACACATCATAATTGATCAAATGAGTTTAAACAAAGTTAAAAATTCGATTGAATAGGGGCTCACTTGACATTAAATTTTGATTGATTTGACGAAAAGATAATGGACTACCAAATAATATTACTTAACGATTGGCATAAAAAATTGTTAAAATTTCGATTAAAGGGAGGGCTAACTTGATGGGGGTCAATTTTTTCATCACTTATTTGTTTTTTGTACCTCCCACATGTCAAAAAAGTATAAAATACGATTTAAACTAAAAATATATTTTTCTAACCTTCGTAGTTTTGGAAATAATAAAACATAATTTATTTGAAGAAATTTATGTTAATTACGTAGAAATAACTAATAATTTAACTGATCAACTTTAAAAGCTCATATCGTACATCCAGTAAAATGCTGTCGTAAGTCGAAAATGGTAAATTCCGAGTTATGTCACTAAAAAGTCTATAAAATAATGCTGCATCTATAAAACTACTGCCATGGGCCAATTTCAGAAAAAAGAGAACATCACACGACAATTCATTAATCTATGCCACTTCAAGTCCATGTGATTTTTGTGACCTGGTAAATTTACTCCTGTTCTGGTCCGAGCCTGATATCGAAAACTTAGGGGCTCTTTTATGATGCTAAACTAAAGGGTTTAAGCAAAAAAAATCGTATTTCCGAGTTATCTCTACACAAAAGTACCTAATGACTAGACTAAAAGCTTTTGTTTCAAATTGAATGAAAACACAATGAAACAAAAGAAAATTAGAGTCTTTTGTTTTAGTATTTGAAAACAAAACATATACCTATTGTTTAAATCAATTTAATTACTCACAATGCATCAGATGACCACCAACAGGATCTCCTTTATAATCAAATTCAATATCTAAGAACTTTCCCTAAAAGCAAGTCAAAATTAAACTTACGCCAAAGCATTGTTTTACTAAAGCTTACAAATCTGGATGCATTATCGTTACGCATGGTTTTAGCATTTCCAAAAGCCTCCAACAACGTATTTGCTTGTACTAATCTATCTTTAACAAGTTTTATCTCCTTACTATCACCCGAAACAAGTACCAAAAATTGTAACACGATTCTTGCAGCTTCTGTTTTTCCTGCACCACTTTCGCCAGTAACCACAATACATTGATCTTCATTGCGATCATTTAACCATCTATACGCCGTGCCAGCAACAGCATATCTAAAAGAAAATAATGTTTAAAAAAATGATATATAGAATTGCAGCACGTAACATACATATGGGGAGGTAATTGAAATGGTCCTCTTTTGACGTAAGTATCGGCCAGATCTGCCGAATATAAAGCCAACTTCTTGTATGGATTGATGGATATTAAGGCATTACCGATGTACGTGTAAATATGATCTCGTTTAAAACGTTGTTGCAAATTAGAAACAAAACTCTCTTCGGAAAAAGGTTCAAGTAACACAGAATCCCAAATTCCAGTCTCCTGCTCCAAAGTGAGCATTGCAGCGCACTTGGCCAACTTGCCGCCAGCGCGGCATTTAGTATTACCACTTGTATGCACCGTGTACCAAAATTATAAAATCACGCCTCAAAAACTACCTCAAATGGTCTGTCTCCCAACAAATCATTTCCAATACCAGTGCACTTTAAGTTTTTCCATAGAGACAAACTACTTGGTCCAATTTGGTGTTCACAAATTCAAAATTCAAAGGAACTTTATAAACGTCTAACTACAAGAATCGAATTTTTCATCAAACAAAGACTCAGTTTCAAAATACATCTCAAATTTTTCAACATAAACGAAATCCGATGTTTGACCATTCGGCACCCACATTGTTGCCACTTTTTACGCAAATTGGTAACCAAACTTTACGATGTACGAACACATATTTATACTAACAGGCGAAACGCATAATTGACGTTAAAGTTTCTTAATTTTACGAATAATTTAGTAAAATTGGCAATAGAAATTTTCTACAACTGTCAAAATTTGACAGTTGACATTGCTATATTTTAGGTTATATTTACTTTTATTATGAGTGAACAAATCAACTTGTGATGGATTTGAAAATTGTAGGAGATATTTTAAAACGTGCTGTCGATTTGGATAACCAGAAACGATATACGGAAGCTTTAATATGTTACCAAGAAGGATTGCAGTCGCTTTTTAATATCATGAAAGGTTAGAATTCCATTGTTTTACAAAATAATGTATTGTTCTTATGGTAACAACTAATAATTTAATTACACGCAGTTCCGAATAGTTTGGTAAATACTATAACAAATATCTTAACGTTTTTAAGTTATATTTTGGCACGAAAACTTGTATTTTGTGTACTGTAATAACATAGTCGAACTGGATGATGTCATTAATACTACCTACAGATATTATTCAGCATCGAGTAAGCTTGAATTTGTACAATTTATTTTTAAAATGGAATTGCAAATTGTGTGAATTCTCTTAAATGGTTCGTCATCGCCTATGTAAATACACTTTGGATATAGGCTTTTTCCATGAATTCCGGCTCTGCTTGGGCTTTTGCTTTTTACATTCAGTTTTAATCGGCCACTCTCTTTACATCACCTATCTATTTCTTGATAGTCCAGTCAAATTAGGTTTTCAGCTCGGAAAAATTCCCACCTAGCTGAATTTTGGTACACATCTTTATGACATCGTTGTAAACAATATGTAAAAAGTCGACCTCGATATCATGTCCGCGTTAAAGGTTATTCGAGGTCAAAGGTCACGAAATCGGCCTTTTTTTTAATATCTCGTTTTTTATTAGTCGTACAATAAAAAGTTTTAGATACAATTTGTAGAGGAGGTAATTATCTACAAAAATGGTCTTATGACATTTTCACGTTAAGTTGATAGTTTTTGCGTTATAAGGCCAACAAAATGGACCCACCCTTAAAATGGCACAATATTGATTCGTTGCAGGGAGAGAAATGTTTTCGGGCACGGGAAATGCTTTTAATAATAAATTAATTGAAATTGTGGCCAAGGTTGGAAAATGAAGAGAAAAATAAATTTTTTCAAAATTTGCCAAAGTTATAGTATCTTCCAAGTACCGAAGCCGAAATTTTGGTTTGAGCTTACCGAAGGTCCGGGCAAGCTGAAAATTGGCAAAGATGTATATTGAAGTGTTCTAATAAACTCCCAAAATGACTCATAAAAATCCCAAGCCGGCGTTCGCTCAAATGAGGATTTTAGCCCCCTAAGTGCGGTGTTTCGCCTATAGCTCACGTATTTTTACTTTTACGAAAAATTACCATTAACTAAAGTTGAAGAACATAAAATTTCTATAACTCATGGCGCTGCAGTAGGTAGTACTACAATACATACTTTAATGTGCAAATTAAACTTTAGTTAATGGTAATTTTTCGTAAAAGGGTCATTCCATCTCAAATCAACTGAAGAATTTACCTGACCCCCACCAAATTTGACGAAAATTGGTACACACCATCTTAGTAAGAAATAAAAAATACAAATTTAAGGATTTGTCCAAAAGGGCATTCGTTTCGTTGTTTTGGTCGTTCAAAATGTCAAAAAGTTGGTGTGTAGACTTGTAGGAAAACGGCTGTAACTTCGTCCACGGTGGTCTAAATTTAAAAATAAAAAATGTTCTGTAAAGGTAAATGAACGTTCTATCCAAATATTCAATCACATTTTAATTTTTCAACCCCTAACTGGATTAATTTTATAATATTAACCCTATTTCAACCCCTATTTAAAAAACGATTCTTTTTTTTTGTTTATTTTTTTACTGTTTGTTTGTGCAATTTTGCTGAGTATGTGTGCCAAATTTTATCATGGGATCTGCATGGGTTTGGTTGCTAAAAATAAATTAAAAATATGGAATGCAAAATTGAATTTTACAAAATAATGTTTGGCAGTATAAAATCAAAATTAAAATATAGGCCAGAAGGAGTTGACTACTATTAAATTTTGGGGTACAAATATATCAGCAAATTTTGCCAATTTTGGGAGCTTTTTTGAATTTTTGAAGATCTTTTCAGCAATTTTTTGGATTTTTCTCCAACCGTGGAAAACCTTTGAGGTGGTGATAAAAGACACTTTTCTAAGACAAATTTTCAAATAAAATATTTGCCCAAGTCCAAACCCTTGGGGGGTACCTTCCTTTAAAGCAATTTTTTGAATTTCTGATTTCAAACGGCCATAGCTCCGATATTATTGATTTTTTAAGGTTAATGGATTAGAACTTTTTTAAAGATCATTCGCTTTTCTACAAATTAGGTTATAACCCCTTATCGTCGAGAATCAACGGATTTCGAGTTATAAATTAAATTAAGGGAAAAAATGTTTAAAAAATTCAGGTTTGTTTTTTTTAAATTTTCTTGCGAACCCCGTATCTCTTAAACTAAACGTCTAAGAGAAAAACTAACGGCCCAAACCGGATAGGGAATCTCGGTGTATTGAACGTCACACAAAATCAAAAGAACATATTTCTTCGTCGTGTAAAATTAAATTATTTGGAAAAGAAAATATAGCAACTGCATTAAACAGCGAACGTCTAAATTCGATTTCATTACATAATGATCAGGTTAGGGAAAATCGAAATAATTTAAAAAGATTAATTGACTTGACAATATTTTTGGCATCCCAAGATTTGGCTTTTCGCGGTCATGATGAAACAGCAACATCGGTTAATCGGGGAAATTATAAAGAATTAATTGCGCTATTTAGTAAATATGATCAAAATTTTAATAAATTTGTAAGTGGTAATATTTTTTCCGGGACGTCAAAAACAATTCAAAATGACTTGATAGATTGCGTGTCATTTATTTTAAATGAACACATAGATGCAGAAATAAAAAATTCTCAATTTTTCTCGTGGCAAGTAGATGAAACGACGGACATTTCTTGCGTTTCGCAACTTTCAATTGTAGCTCGGTACGTTACAAACGGTCAAGTCGTAGAAAGATTTTTAGGTTTCTATGATGTTTCTTCAGGTCGGACCGCGGAAGATTTGTTTAATTTTTTAATCTCTCGTTGCGACAAATATGATTTTAAAAATAAATTAATAGCTCAAACATATGATGGCGCAGCAGTTATGGCAAGTCATTTAAACGGTTTACAAAGCAAAATTAAATCGATTGCACCTCAAGCACTTTTTACGCACTGCTATGCTCACGCGTTAAATTTAGTTTTGAGTAAGGCATGTAATTCGAATAAAGATTCCCGAATTTTTTTTTCAAATTTGAACGGATTTTCCACATTTTTTTCAAAATCGACCAAACGGACCAATGTTTTAAATGAAATTTGTGGCAGTAAATTACCGACGAACGTTGCTACACGTTGGAATTTTACCTCGCGAGCAGTATTTACAGTGCAATTAAGAAAACAAAAATTAATTGACGTATTTAATTTTATAATCGACAGCGATGATTTTAAAAACGACTCTCAAACTATTAGAGAAGCGGTAGGTTTAAGACAATATTTAAATGAATCAAAATTTTGCTTATTATTAGAAACTTTTAAATTAATTTTTGAACAGACAGACGTAGTATTTTCAATTTACATGAAAATTCTTGCGATGTTTTGACTTTGGTACAGATTTACCTTGTAAATTTCTAACAATTAATTTAATTTATACCAAATCTCTGAAGTTTTGTAATTTTGCATAAATTTACCATGTAAAATTATATAAAGTTTACATTGATTTAGCATGTAAATTTGCATGAAAACTCTTGCGATGTTTTGACTTTGGTACAGATTTACAATGTAAATTTATAATTATAACAAATAATTTAATTAAGATGCCAAATCTCTCGAGTTTTGTAATCTTGCATAAATTTACCACATAAAATTATATAAGTTTACATAGATTTAGCATGTAAATTTACATGAAAATTCTTGCGCTGTTTTGACTTTGGTACAGATTTACAATGTAAATTTATAACAATTAATTTAATTTAGATGCCAAATCTCTATAGTTTTGTAATTTTGCATAAATTTACCACGTAAAATTATATAAGGTTACATAGATTTAGCATGTTAATTTACATGTAAAGTCTTGTGATGTTTTTCTTTGGTACAGATTTACCTTGTAAATGTATAACAATTAATTTAATTTATATGCCAAATCTCTAGAGTTTTGTAATTTTACATAAATTTACCACATAAATTCATAAACGGATCCCCTAAATCCAACTTTTTTTTAACGTAAATGAACGAGGATTTTTTCCATCTTTACAATGATGTAGCGACAATTAAGAATAAAAAAATATGTATTAATTAATTAAAATTTTTCTTATTAAACTGCTTAAATTAAATGTGCGTTTAAATTTTAGAAAAGACCGGCGATGAGCGCACATATTTACGTTCCAAAATAGACGAATATATGAACCAGGCTGAAAAATTAAAACGAATAATTGAAAAATTAAAACAGGAAGGCAATTTTCACGAACAGTTTCATATTGAAAACAATTCTGTCGGCCACGGTTTGGAAAGTATATTTGGACGATTTTTAGATGACGATATGGATTATGTCGAAATAGAAGATCCTTATATTAGAATGCATCATCAGTGTCAAAATTTGCTGCGATTTTGTGAACTGTTGGTTAAAAAGTGTAAAAAATTACAAGCGATAAAATTATTAACAGTTAAACACAATGTGGAACAAGAAAAATGGTTAAACGATATTTCTTCAAACCTAGGGACACATAATGTGTTGTTAAATATTACTTATTCTACCACCTTACATGACCGACAAATAACGTGAGTTATTATTTTATTATGATGAAATTATATTATAACAATAAATTATTTTGCAGTTTAAGTACAGGATGGATCATTAAAATTGGAAGAGGATTAGATTACTTTAAAGCACCTTCTAGTAAATTTTCAATTGGAACTTTTGACCTTGATTTACGACCTTGCCACGATACTACAGTTGATATCTTTCACTCGAATAATTTAAAGAAAATTAAATGTTAGTGTTTGTTGTAATTTAATTTTGTTGCATTATTTTATAACCCACATCTATTTGGTAGTGGAGTTTCCATTTTCCTTTCTTTTTTGTATACCTAACATAGGTATATTAATTTAAAATTATCAATTCTAAATGTTTGCTGAAGTGAAAGAGATATTAATACCAGAAAAAATCTGATGTGATAACACATGACTGTCCCATTTACTAGGTTCAACTACCTAACCAGTTTTGATTAGTTTAAATAGTCAGTATAAGCACAGATATAAACATAAGTTTGACCAAATCCTTTCGTAAATTCTTCTTAAAACGCTGCGGATTATTTCTTTAATTATGGTCCTTTTGTGGCCTAAAAAATTTTTTCATGTATCTATGCTTTTCCTTTTAGAACATGCATTATATTATTTTTCTGGGTCATTCTTTCCTTTGTTCACAGCGCTTACTGTACTGATGAAATCGATTTGATTTTATAGTATCTATAGTCTTTCTCAAAACGCGTAAAATAGCCCCAATACGGAAATAATTCCAGAAAAACTGAAAATCATTCGAATCGCTTTATTTCAAGTCTGTAGTCTTGTAGTCCTAAGGTTTTCCCAACCTACGATGTCTGCGTTTGACGCCATATTACAAAGAACAGGCTGAAATGAGAGTTTACGGTTTACGTAAAGAAAATAAGAACAAGTTGCTGTGAAGGAGTCCAAATAATAACCCAATCATTTTAAATATTACTCGTAACTAAGACAAAAACATGCACAAGTAAATAACGCTTCTATTTTAAGCCGATTTTTAATAGTTCTATTAAATTTCGCTTAGTAGTCCAGGCATGGAAGGTTTTTAGTTTGCAAAAAATCCGGGCAAGCTGAATTTTGGCAGAGGTGTACATTGGAGTGTTCTAATAAACCCCCCAAAAGTCCCATAAAATCCCACGCCGGCGTCCCCCACAATCGGGGGTTTTAGCTCCCCCAACGCGATTTTTTGCCAATAACTCGCTTATTTCTGCCTGTATGAAAAATTATGATCAGACCATAATTGAAGAGCATAAAATTCTCTATAAAATAGTTTTTCTCATATTTTTCCATGGCACACTAATACTTAAATTATTGACCGAAAACACGACTCACCCTTAAAATGGCACAATATTGATTCGTTGCAGGGAGAGAAATGTTTTCAGGCACGGGAAATGCTTTTAATAATAAATTAATTGAATTTGTGGTCAAGGTTGGAAAATGAAGAGAAAAATAGATTTTTTCAAAATTTGCCCAAGTTATGTATTATGATGATGGAACTTGAGAAGACAAAGAAAAGCACAGACAAAATACATATAACAGCAAGAGAGAGAAGAATCAAGAAAAAGAAGAAAAATGTAAGAATTGCGACATGGAATGTGAGAACGATGATGATACCAGGAAGAATGAATGAGATAGTAAATGAGATAAGGCGATACAAAATTACCCTAGCAGCGTTGCAGGAGGTACGATGGAAGGAAAGCGGCGAAGTAAAAGGAAGAGACTTTACACTATTATACTCTGGGGAAAATAAACAAGGCAGAAATGGGGTTGCTTTCGTGATAGGACAAGACATGAAGGATAAAGTAATGGATTTTGAGCCAATGGGCGGAAGACTTGCATATGTAAGAATAAGAGATGAAAAGGCAAATCTATCTGTTATAAATGTTTATGCACCTACAGAAGATGCGAACGAAGAAGAAAAAGAAGAACTGTACGATAAAATTGAATCGATATACGAACGAATACCAAAAAACGATGCAGTAATAATCATGGGTGACTTTAATGCAAAAGTGGGTAAGGAAGAATATCTGAAGGGCATAGCTGGTAAACACACAATACATGAGGTCACAAACGACAACGGAGGAAAGATGTGCAGCTTGGCAGTATCATGTAACATGAGAATTACTAGTACTGATTACAACCACAAGAGAATACACAAAGAAACCTGGAAAAAACCAGGCACCGATAAAGGTAACCAGATCGATCATATACTGGTGTCAACAAAAAAACTCTTCAAAGTATGCGATGTGAGATCGTACAGAGGCGCAAGTGTAGACATGGACCACAACCTAGTCGTAATGGAAATAAAGAAAGAGAAAAGCAATAAAGGAGAAATAAACAAGAAAAAACCACCATTTAAAAGATTTGCAGTAGAAAAACTGAAAAATGAGAATGTACAACAACAATATGCACAAACTGTATGCGAAGAAATCAACCAGAAAGAGAAGCTTGAAAGTATTGACGACGAATGGATACATATTAAAACGAGCATAAAGAACACGGCAGAATCAGTACTAAGACAAAAAGAGAAAAAAAAACAAAATAAAGGAATGGTACGACCTGGAATGTGAAAAGATGGTGAAGGCGAAGAGAGAAGCAAGAATAAAATGGTTGAAGAATAAAAAAACAGAAGATGAAGAACAATACAATAAGCTGAAAAGAGAGACAGTAAGAATGTGCAGGAGCAAGAAAAAGAAGAGTATTGAAAGAGAAATCGAAGACATAGAAAGAAATCATAAGAACCCCAGAGAATTCTATAGAAAAATACGTGAACAGAAGCAAACTAACAAAATAGATCCAAGAGGAATGAAAGACGCTGAAGGAAATATGAAGTGTAGCGAAGAAGAAGTAAAAAACATATGGAAGGAATATTTCCAGAGCCTCCTAAACGAAGAATCAAAAATAGACATATGTGATAACAGCGAAAGAAAACAAGATGAAAACGTAAACGAAGTAATGGTAGTTGAACCAAGTTACGATGAGTTTAAAAAAACAATAAACAAAATAAAAAATAACAAGACACCCGGACCTGACAACATAGATGGTGAACTCATAAAGATGGGGGACGAAATAATGCATGAAAGGCTGTATGAGTTGATACTGAAGGTATGGAGGAACGAAAAGATGCCAACAGACTGGAGTGCAGCATGTGTTATACCAATCCACAAGAAGGGAAGTACGACAGAGTGTAAGAACTACAGGGGCATATCTCTATTAAACGTTGCATATAAGATATTATCAAAATTGATACTGTCACGTCTGCAAGAACACACCGAGATATTAATAGGTGATTATTTATCAGCAAGGTTTTAGACCGGGAAGATCGACTTCAGGCAGGCATTCGATAAAATAAATAGAAACCAATTATTGAAGGAAATGGAGAATATGGAGATCCCGAACAAATTGATACGTTTGACACGCATGACGCTAGAGAAAACTACAGCAGAGATATTGACAAAAAATGGAAAAACAGAGGAATTCAAAATTGACGCAGGAGTACGACAGGGTGATTCACTGTCGGCAACATTGTTCAATATTGTGCTCGAAGGAATAGTGAGAAGAACAAATTGCGGAGATAAGATCATAAATAAGGAGGCACAGATAATTGCATATGCCGATGATGTGGTGATTATTGCAAGATCACATAACGCTTTAAAAGAAACGTTTAAAAAGTTGGAAAATGAAGCAAGGAAGGTTGGACTAAATGTAAATGAAGATAAGACAAAATTCATGAAATGTCACAGAAACAAAAGCGAGATCAAAGAAGAAAAACAGCTTGAAGGATACATTTTCGAAGAAGTAAGAACTTTTAAATACCTGGGTCTCCAAATTAACAGTACAAACGACAGAGAAGATGTTATTAAAGAGAGAGTAATGGCTGGAAATAGAGCGTACTATGCCATAGAAAGACTCTTAAAGAACAAATTAATTGGTAAACACACAAAAGTGAAAATGTACAAAACACTGATAAGACCGGTAGTGGAATATGGAACAGAGGTAATGTGCCTGACAAAAGTGGAGAAGGAGAGATTGAGAGTGTTCAAACGAAGAATACTGCGAAGAATACTCGGCCTGGGTAAAATCGGAGAACAATACAGAAGCAGGAAAAACAAAGAAATACAAGAGGAACTAGGCGGGGAAGACATAGTAAAACACATCAAGTCAATGAGAATAGGCTGGTTTGGACATGTACAAAGAGCGCAAGAAACCAGAGTCATCTCAAGCATAATGAAATGGAACCCGAATATTGAAAGACCAAGAGGAAGACCAAGGACAAAATGGATGAACGAAGTGATGAGCGACCTAAGAAACATGGGCGTACATGACTGGAAGGAGAGAGTTCAAAATAGATGCCTATGGAGGAAAGTGATCGAGAAGGCAAAAACACACGAAAGTTTGTAATTTTGAAGATGAAGAGGAAAAAGGGGGACTAATCCACCCCAGAAAGGGGATTTGTAAGCGTCAAACGATGCGGCGATATTCCGCAAGGAATGGAAAGCCTAATGATGATGATGATGATGTATCTTCCAAGTTACGAAACCAAAATTTTGGTTTGAGCTTACAGAAGGTCCGGGCAAGCTGAAATTTGGCAAAGATGTATATTGAAGTATTCTAATAAACCCCCAAAAGGTCTCATAAAAATCCCAAGCCGGCGTTCCCCGAAATGAGGATTTTAGCCCCCTGTGTGGGGGTTTTCGCCTATAGCTCACGTATTTTTACTTTTACGAAAAATTACCATTAAACAAAGTTAAAGAAGATGAAATTTGCCTATTCCCAGATAGCATTTAATAATACGTAAGCTTGTGACAAGCTTGTCGATTGCTTGTTTTTGGCTTGCTATGACAAGCTTTGCAGTATAAACCTTGCAATCAGCTTGAGCAAAGGCTTAAAGTGACGAGCTTTACGTATAAGCCTTGAAACAAGCTTTGCATAAGGTTTTAAGCGAAAAGCTTGGCAAGTTAAGCGAAATAAAGGCTTGTTGGTGGCTTAATTATAAAGCCAATGACAAGATTAACATTTAAAGCGAAAGAGAGGTTTGTCGGTGTCTTAATATGACAAGTCTAAGACAAGCTTTACTTATAAACCTTGCAACAAGCTTTGAATAAAGTTTTAAGCGAAAAGCTTGGCATGTACAGCAGTGGTGTACCTAAGGGGGGCGATGGGTGCGGTCCGCACCGGGCGGCACATATTTTGGGGCGGCATTTTTAATATTTTAAGTTGTAAAAAACAACTTGTTCACTGCATAAGTTTACTATTCGAAAGTTCATAGTTCGAAAACTATGGGAAAGTTCCCCACCTATAGTTTGGCTCAATTACCATTATTTATTTATATTTATCAATTAATAAAAACCATCATTTGATTGACTTTAAAAGGGCGGCAAATTTGAAACCGCCCCAGGCGGCAAAAGTTCTAGGTACGCCACTGATGTACAGCGAAATAAAGAATTGTTGGTGGCTTGATTATCAAGCCAATGACTAGATTAACAGTTAAAGCGAAAGAGAGGTTTATCAGTGTCTTGATATGGCAAACTTTACATATAAACCTTGCAACAAGCTTTGAATAAGGTTTTAAGCGAAAAGCTTGGGCATGTAAAGCGAAATAAAGACTTGTTACTGTCTTGATTGCCAAGACCATGACGAGCTTTACGTGTAAACTTTGCAACAAGCTTTGAACACGGCTTTCAGCGACAAGCTTTACATATAAAGCGAAAAAATGGCTTGTTGTCTTGATTGTCAAGCACATTACAAGCTTTACGTATAAACCCTGCAACAAGTTTTGAACACGGCTTTTAGCAACAAGCTTTACATGTAAAGAGGAAAAAAGGCTTGTTGGTGTCTTGATTGTCAACCCCATGACAAGCTTTACGTGTAGACCTTGCAACAAGCTTTGAATAAGTTTTCAGAAATAATCTCTTCATGTAAAGTGTTTCTTTCTTACATCGGTATGATAATTTACGATGTCAGTAGTAAAATTAGAAGACGGTCATGGTCTGAACGTTAGCGCAATCAACTGCTAACGCAAGGCGCCCCGGTTCGACTCCGGGTATTGACTAAAAATTTCTTGGCCGTCTTCCGTGTTTCGGAGGACACGTTAAGCCGGCGGTCCCCCTGTGTTAATGATTTGCCATCATAACAGTAAAAAACAGGGTGCAGGCACATCGAAAGGCAAGCCTAGCAAGCTACCTGAGATGTAAAAACCAAAACTGCTCACAGAACCAACAGTGCCTCTGACAGAGGCATATAGTTGGGAAGTACAGGACGTAGTCCTAGCGTAAGAAGAAGAAGAAGAAGTAGTAAAATTGCATATTGGTAATTAAAAATTTCAATAAACGATTGAGTATAGATATCATTGCTAGGCTAATATTTATATGGGGTAATGTAAATTGCCCTCCAAATTAACCTTTTTTTTATTTTCGTCAATTTTGGTTAAATAAATAAATAGGTTTAGTTTGTAATTTTTCAAATAAAATTTTATTGTTTCGTAAATCGCGAAATTCCAATTTTGGAAACTCCTTCCCCGTCCCTCCAAAGCCGCAAATCATCACACGACAAGTTCAACGCCCCCCCCTCCCTTTTCCGAGCGAAAATATTAATGTATAAATTCAAAAAATTTAGGTTTTAAGTGTTCCGCTAATACATATTAGGTGGGAAAATGATATGCAAGATCATGAATCTGGGGATGGCTCAACAAAAACACTGTCCGCAAAGAAATTCTGCGTACGGTCCTGAGTTGTCAACGGTAATTACAAATTTCTTGGTTTTATTCTGCATGTAAACTCCCCTAATCCATTTTAACACATCATATCCCGTTCAGTTAGGTCGCGTATAAATACGTTTCCAGTAGACTGCCGGTGGAGCGCCGGTCACGTATAAATACGTTTTAGGCTTCTATACAAAGTATAGCAAGAAGCCTTATGATCTGGCTCCGTGTCTGTCTGTCCGCATAATTCAAATCTAATCAGAACCCTCGAAATTGTGATTGTACACAGAGAAAACTTTGAAGTGCAAATTCATCTCGCAACAATCTGAAATAAGTTTTAGAGCAATTGATGTAATATTTACTTCAGATTGTTGCGAGATGAATTTGCACTTCAAATTTTTCTCTGTGTAAACACACATGGTATGTATAATAAAATAAAAATTTGTTTTAAATTTAAAATCGACTTTCTAGCCACGTTCTACAAAAAAAAATTTCTTATAATATATTATTACAAATTAAAAATCCAAAACAAAATGATTATTCAAACGAATGTATAAATAAATACCCCACACGTGTCGTGTAGGCGCGTAAGGGTACGTTTATGTTGGAGCTGCGATAAACGATAAGAGCGACGATACTAGCGAAGCAAAGAAAATGATGTCATTATTTTATTTGCAGGTGTTTATATCAACGCAACGCTACAATATAAACACCTGCATATAAAATAATGACATCATTTTCTTTGCTTCGCTAGTATCGTCGCTCTTATCGTTTATCGCAGCTCCAACATAAACGTACCCTAAGAAATGCAATGCTAGCGTAAGATAACAAGTGGAACTTAATGCAGACAAGCAGTGTGGATTCCCCGCCAAGTTAACTGGTACAAAGAAATGCACGGCAAGTGATATGACAAAGCAAACTATATATAATGACAAAGAGCCCAATATGTCGCCGGCGTCAGCAATGACCTATTTACCCAGAAAGTGAACTTTCTGTATACCAAAAGATATCCAGTTACACTTTTTTATACCAAAAAATATCAAGTAACACTGATAACTTACAACGTACGAGAAACGATGACTTTCGAAGCTATAAATAAACAAAAAAATGACGCATTCTCTGTATCCTGGAGAAAAGATTTATTTTTGGATATTTAGTATAAAGCCCGTCTTACATCAGGTTATTTCTGGCGTCATTTCTTGAGCCATTTCTGCGCACAACGGTATACGCACGCGCAAATACTATGAACTCGTCTCTGCGCAGAAATGGCTCAAGAAATGACGCCAGAAATGTCCTGATGTAAGACGGGCTTAAAATACAAAAAGTAAATCCATTTTAATAAGTAATTATGATTTAATTATAGAAACTCCGTTATAATTCGGGTAATTTGATGAATTTTTTTAAACTATTTTTTAGGTACATTTCTAAGACCCCAAATTACAAGAATATGTAAAAAAAATCGAAATAATTTATCGGTCACAGTAGTTAACCCTCTTAATTACTAAAATTTTGATTATTTAACTTTGTTACAAATATATTATTAAAAAACTATTAAAATTTAATAAATGATTTTTATGAAAAATTAATTGTTAAAAATGCTAAACAAATAAATTAGCAGTAACGTAAGCCAAGACTAATCGTTCGGAGAGCATGAATATCACAGGGTCTGTACACCAATTATTTTGATTCACCTTTAAACAGGAAATTAGGCTTAAATAAAAATCACACATATTAATATAAAAAATTATTATATTAAAAAAATATCAATTGATAAAACTTATAAACTAAACAAATCATTAATTTCTAAAAAATAATACAAAACAATTTACATAATTCACTTTCAGTTATTAAGTTTTGAATATAAAATTTAACGTAAATGTAATATTTGTGCACAAGTTAAAATAAAAATGTTTATTAAAAAAATATCGTCATCATTTATAAATTTAAAAATCCTCAGAATATTTGGATAAATTGAAACCAAAAATTAAATATTATTGTTGTTTTCAAAAACATATCAATCTTTATAATAAATCTCACAAGTTTTCTTACTTTTTTTATAAGTTGCTAAAACTTAAGCCAAATGAAGGGAAGTTGCATGAAAATTGGACCATTATTTCTACTCGTACTGAAACCCATCAGTATTAATTGCTCGAAAGTAGCTCACATCTGGACCTATCCAGCAATGGCTCGAAAGTAGCCCGCATCGGACCTACCCAGCTCGTTATAAGTTCCTCCATAACATTGAAGCGATATTTATTTAAAAATTATTTAACCAATCGGATCCATTTCATTTTCTAAAATTTATTGTCTTCGCCATCAAATATAACAAGAATTAACAACTTGGAATTTAACACTGGAGTATTATTAATTGGTAATACTACTAAAATACGTTGCACAAAAATTAATTAATTGAATGATTAAAACTTAATAACTTCTCTGTATGTTACAACTGGGGGCTTAGATGACTGCCACCCAGAGGGAGTCGTTTAACACCTCAAATTTTCATGTTTCTTCGTTGAGAACTTGAGTTCAACTGCTTTAAAATATTATTAGGAATATTGACTTGCCCTTCTTTGAAATTAAAATTTTAGGGAGGTATTCTAAATCAAACCAATCAAAAGAATTTATACTTTTGGAAACAAACTTTCATGAACTGGTCTGTTCACACAAATAAATCACAATAAAAGTGTCTAAATTTGAAATTATAAAAACCATAAATAATTATTGGGATATTGGTTACTTGAAAATAAACTCTAAAACCAGGATGTAATAAATTAAAATTTGAAAAATGTCTGAGTCGTTTAAAAAAAATTATTTTCTAATAAATAAGTAGAAATTTATTGCATCACAAAAAAGCACTGATTTTAAAAATTAAAATTGAAAATAATTAGGAAATGGTCCGTAACAACTTTCAAAATTTGCAAATGATTATAAAAGCATTACTTCATTTCAGTGCCATGGATTGTTTCAACTAATTAAAATTCTTTTTTTTGAAAGTATTACCAAAATTTTTATAATTTCTAAAAAAATAAGAAAAATAATTTTAATTAATTGTTGACACAATCCAAATTTATAATCATTTAATTTATTAAAATCAATTTATTTGTAAAGTATAACAATCAAAATTTTATTAAACTATACCCACCACAAACACAAGGATTGATAATAGCTAATAGGAACACATAAGATGAAGTAGGCGATACTTCAGAAAGTGTTTTATGTAAAAATAATGTGCACCCAAGCGGTGGGATCGCGCTGTGCAAAACGAAGGGAGAGACCTTGAAAAGTCAAATAATATATTATAACCTATAAATTTATGATCCTCCAGTTATTTGTTTGGGAGTGACTAGCTCCACGTAATTTGGTACTTGCGCAGTTGCGTCTCTTTTGTACTTTGACAAAATTCGAATAATTTTCAATCGTATTTAAAATATCAAATTTTATTTCCGCGCAAGTTGGCGCATACTCAGTTTCACCAGATTATTAATTTGTGTTTATCAGTGTTAATTTATTAATTGTTATTGGTTCCTTGCTGGTTTGGTTTTGAATATGTAAATTTGCTTAACAGATAGTAAATTATCTTAGCATTCACCATCAGGTTATTGAAAATTTTTACCTCTAACCTGACTTTTATCAAAACCAAAACAAATCTTGAAGACGAACGGAGGAAGTTGTAAATTCAAAAACTTTGACGATTTTTTACAATAAATTATTATCTACTAATTATGTAAGTTTTTAACTTTTCTAATAAATTTTTTTTAATGTAATTTAATTTCTTAGCAACTTTTTAAACAGCTTCCACATAATCGGAAACTTCTTGGTGACATTTATACAAACAAGTTATTGCAAATGAAAGTTAATAAACATATTATGCTACGTGCTGATTTAGAGAACCGGCTTGATAAATGCATCACATCGAAGGACGTTAGAAACCTGCAACAAATGGGAAGAGAAGGAAGAAAACAACATTCAAACTGTATGTAACAAAAGATAATCTAATTTTGGCAAGTTGCATTTTTAAAAATTAACTTACTTATTTTGATTTAATTTTACAGGCATTTCTTCGCTGTCAGCATGCCCGGAGTTCATCTGCATAGATGCAACTTATAAATTATTTCTCTCACCATTACCATCTACATTTAAAATAAGATAGAGAGATGGTTCGATGTTCAATAATTTATAAGTTGCATCTATGCAGATGAACTCCGGGCATGCTGACAGCGAAGAAATCATTAAACATCGTCGTTGTCCAGTAACAGGTGAGAGCCTGCGCCTGCAAAATTAAATCAAAATAAGTAAGTTAATTTTTAAAAATGCAACTTGCCCAAATTAGATTATGTTTTGTTACATACAGCTTGAATGTTGTTTTCTTCCTTCTCTTCCCATTTGTTGCAGGTTTCTAACGTCCTTCGATGTGATGCATTTATCAAGCCGGTTCTCTAAATCAGCACGTAGCATAATATGTTTATTAACTTTCATTTGCAATAACTTGTTTGTATAAATGTCACCAAGAAGTTTCCGATTATGTGGAAGCTGTTTAAAAAGTTGCTAAGAAATTAAATTACATTAAAAAAAATTTATTAGAAAAGTTAAAAACTTACATAATTAGTAGATAATAATTTATTGTAAAAAATCGTCAAAGTTTTTGAATTTACAACTTCCTCCGTTCGTCTTCAAGATTTGTTTTGGTTTTGATAAAAGTCAGGTTAGAGGTAAAAATTTTCAATAACCTGATGGTGAATGCTAAGATAATTTACTATCTGTTAAGCAAATTTACATATTCAAAACCAAACCAGCAAGGAACCAATAACAATTAATAAATTAACACTGATAAACACAAATTAATAATCTGGTGAAACTGAGTATGCGCCAACTTGCGCGGAAATAAAATTTGATATTTTAAATACGATTGAAAATTATTCGAATTTTGTCCAAGTACAAAAGAGACGTAACTGCGCAAGTACCAAATTACGTGGAGCTAGTCACTCCCTATTTGTTTACGAATTATAATTTTGATTATGGATTACATTGTCGGATTGTGCATTTTTAAGAGCGTTTTTTAAGCATAACGTTAGCATGTAAATATTACATTTTATTTTAATTTTATGTTTATTTTAAAATAATATTTTAGTAAATCTCGAAGAATAGCAAGAAAAGTTGGCCAATGATAATTTGAGCTTTCTCCAACCAAGTACTTCTAATAAATCAGATGAAGTACAAGAAGATTTCAACAACAAAACCAAGATGCTATGGATAAACCTTGTGCAGAATCACAATCACAAGGTTTGTATATTATGATTTATTGAAACTAAATGGAAAATGAACTTAAAAGTTTTTTTTAGCATCACTTCTTTAAAAATTCAGCTATAGACTCACACCTAGGGCTAAATTTATGTATAAAGAAACGCTTCCATTAAAGAGGCAATAAATTGAGGAGTACCAGATATAGAAATTTGACTCTTCAAGAAAGACTAAAAGTTGCCGAAAAATTTAGTAAAAGAAACCTTTTTTCTCAAACAACTTCAACCATGTTGTGTCGAGATTTTTTAATTGGATATTGCTAAAAGGAAAAAGCTCGTAGCAAAAGATTTACTCTAGAATATAAAATGTTAACACTAGCTGCTGTATTTAAGCAAAGTGGTGGTGCTTATAAGTTTTTATCAAAATTGTTTTCATTACCATCAAGGAAAACATTGATGAATTTTTTAAGAAGAATATCAATCCAACCCTGTATTAACGAATGTTGGTTTAAAGTTTTGGCAAGTGAAGCTAAAGTGATTAAAAATAAAACTGGAAAGTTATAAAACATAACATGTATTTGATATTTTTTATATAATGTAATTTGATGTACTTTGCGGAAGAGAGGAGGCTCGAAACGATTCATTTTAACTAATATTAAATTTTTAGTAGTGAAAAAGTATTTAATACTTGTAGGAAAATGCAACATTGAGCGTTCAGATTGCATCTTGGAAGCGCTACTATTTTGATAACAATATTTCACACTTTAAATTTCAATTTAAAGTTATACATTTATTTTGTTCCGCCCCATACATACTATTCATTTTCAAAACCGCAGGTTATTGATATTAAAATGTGCGATGTTATCTGATAAGCTGCTGTCCATTTTTGTGTAATGTTTGAATTTTAATTTTTTGTTTAAAGTTTTAAAAAACTGCAATTTAATTATGGTTCCTAGGTTTTTCTTTGTTATAAGGACCTAATTTATAATTTGCAGGTAAATATAATTTTTGTCATTGTATAACATCTTGCAATGTCCTTTTTCGGTTTTTTTGTATATTTATGATAAAATTTGAATGGGATGCACATTATTTTTGCATAAATACTTTTACGTATCGCCTTCTTCAAGTTATGTGTTCCTATTACCACCAATCTTTGTGTATGTGAAATAAATGTGAACAGATACATTTTAAGTTTAATTACCAAAATTTTATTGTTTTACGTTCAAAATTTGCAAATGATTATAAAAACATTTAAATTCATTTCAGTCGTGTGGATTTTCAACAATTAAAATTATTTTTTTTATTTGTTTAGAAATTATAAAAATTTTGGTAATTTTTTACGTAGTAATTATTTAAAACTTAAAAAAAGGAATTTTAATAAATTGTTGAAACAATCCATACCACTGAAATGAATTAATGCTTTTATAATCACTTGCAAATTTTGAAAGTAAAATAATCAAAATTTTAGTAATTAAGGGTTACCTACTGTGACCAATAAATTTTCTCGATTTTATTTACATATTCTTCTACGTTGGGGTCTTGAAAATGTGTTCAAAATATATTAAAGTAAAATTCATCAAATTACCCGAATTATAACGGAATTTCTGTAAAGGTGTTTTTATTAAAACTTTTTAAATTGTAATTACATTTTAAAACAGAATTACTCTTTGAATTTTACATAAAAATAAATTTAACAAATGCAACTTGTAGCTGTCTGTAATAATAATTGTCTTTAGGAGTCCAAAAAATTGTTAAAAATCGACGTTGGTCCACCCTCAAAATCGAGTCGATTGTGAAAAAGGAGTTGTAAAATATTTTCTTACAAATTGCGGCATTGCTCCCCCGTCCCTTGTTAACCAATTTACAACTGTTTTTATGTGTGCATTTCACGCTATGGTCGGAACCACAAATCTCAAAAATATATTTAGAATTACCATTTTCTGGGCCGTGAAAAGATAAATATTTTGTTGTAAAAATCGAAGTTTGTTTTTTCCGTCATCGCCGTTTTGTCATTTGTTTTTAATTTACATTTTTAAGGTTCCGACCATAGCCACATTCATAGAGATCAAAATGTACAAAAATTCGTTTATTTTAGATAACTACGTCGGTCAGAAACATTGTACCCGATTCGACAATCATTTCGAAACATGAGTTAGGCGTCGATCTGTTACTTGCATAATTTACAATAAAATGCTTTGCAAAAATTTTAGGTGTTACTTTAAACATGAATAAATAAGAATCCTAAATTTCAGCTCAGTAGCTTTAACAGTTTTCTCAAATTTAATTCCTAAAAATCAGCTTGACAACGACTCCTTTAAAATTAAAATGCAATCGGCAGCAATGCTATATTGAAAAGTTTGCGACTATAAATTTCATATATTTCCAAGATTAGTAATAGGAACACATAACTGGAAGTAGGTGATACGTCAGAAAGTGTTTTATGCAGCGATTCCATTCTATAACCCAAAAAAAAATTACGGTAGTTTTAATATCTTTAGTATCAAGTGTTTTATTAATTGGGCAATGCACATACTACATTCCATCACTAATTACATTAAACTTAGACTCGCCACAAAAAAGTACTTTTTATCAGTCTTCTGTTGTAAATTTGGCTACTGCAGGGGAAGAACGATATAAGTCAAAAATGACAACTGTTCAGGAAGCGCATTTGAAAGTTCAGAGATTTCTAGGAATGCGTCAGAAGGGGTAATGTTCGGTATTTTACCCAAAATTGTAAACTAACATTCGTAGTCAAATTTAAATAAAAAAAAACACGCTTACAGTTGCTACGCTTAAATTAGCTGACTTATTTGGTTATGCAAAAATAACCTTTGTTAGAAGATAAGGGTATGAGTCAACTTACTTAAATGGCTAACAATGTTAGAAGATAAAGACGGACATATGTAGACTGCGCCGATGGTCAGAAATTAATCCTTTTTTTTTGGGGTTAATGACCATGGGCAACCTGTAGATTGCGCCGATGGTCATTAAGGGTAGCATACAGATTGCGCCGATGGTGTACCTGAGGGATTTAAAAGTATTACTAAGGCATAATGGGGTTATTATTGTAAATCAGATTATTAAATAGGTGAGGGCACGTATCCAACCGAAAATTGAAATTTTCTTATAGAGATGCTGTACACTGAAGGTCTGAATAGTTGATTAAGCAAATAAAATTTGCGGTACATGGAATTTGACGTTTTTTTTTGGCGATATTTCGATTAAAATGTAACAGAAATTGGCGTTATTTTCGGGCTTTTTCGGTCCGAATGTAACTCTGACGCCGTTGCCAGCGTAAAACATTAACGAAGAATCGAAAAAAGTGCGAAAATCAGCAACATTCATACCAGGGGATACAAGTCACATAGCAGCAGGCTCGCCTACTGCATTAGCCGTACCCGATCCGAATGAGTGAAAATATTTCACCCGGAAATTGATATTTTCTTTGAGATTCGGAAAGCTGGGGGTGTGATTAGTAGATTTAGTAATAAATATTAGCAGAAAAATCGTAAACTACCCGTTTATTAACGGAAAAATGTCGGCCATGCCCACCATAGGTAAATTTGGTGTAATTTTCGATTTTTTTAGGTGTGCATTCGATTTGAAGGTTGTTCCATTGTCAAAACCTCTCCTAACGGGCCTTCCGCTACGCTCCACTCCGCTCCATTAGGCCCTCCGGGCGGTTTTGACAATGGTTACTTGGGCTAAACATACTAGAGGAATATTAATCCACCCCAACCGGGATTTTAGAAAAGCGGGATCCTAGAAATCGTCCTGGATATAGCTTTTAAAAGTATAGTTGCGGTAGTAAATTTTCACGTATCACCCCCAAAAAATCTTCTCAAATTACTAACCTAATTAAAAATCGCACATAATGTATAGTACGCCTGTAATAAATTAAGTACCTTAATCCTCTAATGGGATTTTCACTCCGTCGTTACCCAAAAAGATTACCTATTAATTGACTATCGGCGTAATCTACATACTTACCCTAACCGAACCCGGCGCAATCTGCATGCTAGATTATGAGACCCTTCAACCATCGGGCGCAGTCTACAACCTCCCATAAAGACATAAGTCCACTTATCCCTTTCTCTTATAACAATATTGTTAAATTATTGATGGCTTACATCGTTTTGTTAAACCCGCCTAATCAGTGCAATTAAAAGCTCATTACAAAAATAGGGCTTTAACTAAAAATAAAAAAAGGTATTTATATTATTAAAATGAAAAATCTTTATTATTGTTCATAGTGATTAAGTATAATGTAATAATATGTAGACAATGCTTTTTTCTATCGCGCTTAATATCTCTGCCTCACTCCTTCATTATCCTCCTCAACTATCATATCTGGATCAGCCTCAACGTTAGACTCTTCTTCTTGGCCAATTACATTAAGGTTTTTGTAGAAATCATGAAATTGGAGGTGTATAAACGGCAGTAGATCCAGGATGTCAGATTTTTTCTCGGCGCTAATGGGTTGAGGGCCATTGTACTGCTTTTTTAACTGCTCAATCAATGCTTTATTCTTCCCTCGACGCCCAAAATTCACAGCTTCAAATGCTGCATCCTCGTCTAATGTATTTTTAAATAAAATACATTGTAACCTGAAAATATGCGAGCGGCGCATTTAGAAACTTTGTTGAAATGTCGTAGCGATCATACAAGAAAAATTTCTCATCCTTGTAAATTTTTAAAAATCAAACTTTTAAAAGTATTCATTTCTTGGTCTTTTAGTTTAACAATCAAGGATTGAATAAAACTTTCGTCCTTGTAAAATTTTCAAAGCAAAATATTTTAAAAATAGATATTTTGTTAAGATGGTTAATATTTCGAAGTTAAAATTCAGACGAATCGATATTTTTAATTTGCTTAATATATTGTACTGTCTGGGGTTTTAACCAATCAAAATTCGAGGCCATTTTAAGGACCAATAATGGAACATTTCAAAAATCGCGTAGTGGGATTTTGCAGATTTCACGGACAAACTCGTGCAGGATTTTGCAAGTCTGTAAAATGTGTCGATTTCTGGGAGGGATTTTTATATAAAAGGCGTTCACGAGCACATTAAAAGTTAAGTTTTACGATGTAACTCTCCAAGTGTGTACCGCTGCTAGTCTGTTGAGTGAATTCGTTTATAATACGGAAATAAAAATAATCTTGCAAATACAACAAGATTTTTAGTGCATTCAAGTTTGTGTCATCATACGCAAGTATTACCTATAAAGAAATAAACATTTAGTTATTTAAATATTCACACATGTGTCGGCCTTTAATTCAAACTCACCGACGTGGAATAGTAACGAACTTTTATTTAAATATTACATGTTTTTCGATTCGCGCAAGAACGTTAAACTGTATTTGAATTTTATTGAAACACTCTCGTGTTTCAAATCAATTACGCTGCAGTTATTAAATATTATTTCGAGTTATTTCGCATTTAAACAAATTATTAAATATTATTTCGAGTTATTTCGCATTTAAACAAATTATTAAATATTATTTCGAGTTATTTCGCATTTAAACAAATTATTAAATATTATTTCGAGTTATTTCGTATTTAAACAAATTATTGGACTTTATTCGAGTTATTTCGTCATTAACATCAGCTTCGAGATTATTTAAACAAATTATTGGACTTTATTCGAGTTATTTTGTAATTAACATCAGTGTCGAGATTATTTAAATCGCTATTGACTTAAAGCAAATAATTTGCCGTCAACGGTGACCATTCATTACGTGCATCATAAGTCACGCGACTCCAGTGCGCCCAGATGGTCGAACCGCGTCTCGCATTCACCGTCCAATTTTAAAGACAGGTGTTACATTATTGAAACACATTTGCATTCAAGCAGTTTTTTTTGTCGTTAGCCGCATTTACGATAACATATTTCCCTACAGTGCCGGCTTTAAATAAATTCAGTTTCGTGAGTAATTATTTCGTGCTTTATTTCAAACGTGCTTCCCCTTCCTATCGGGAAACGGGGCGACTAAATCACCCTGTTGGTCCATTCATTTCAACGTTACGATTTGGAGAGATTTTGGATTCTGGAAATCACACCAACTTTGCTGGCATGGTTTCCGACATTTTATTCAACTCACTTCCGTATTGAGAGGAAGTAACTACACCATCTGTCGAGATTCTTGCCTCTGGAGGTCTGTTCCAAAGACCTTGTCTGAAGGCCGAGCACCAGCAACAGTATTACGTAAGAAACCTTTGACTATTTTTAAGATATGTAATGTTACGTGGTCACTCTGACCACCGTTTATATTAACGGGTCTTCAATCCGAACCTCGAAGTCGATCGCAATCTCTTGTACTCCTTTTGTTATTAATTAGTTTTAGTGCCTCAAGGTAACGTAATTTTCATTAAGCCAGTAATACGTTCATGTTTAGAATAGTTATTTCACGTAAGATTTTACCTTTAATATTAAAACTAAAGTTTGCTTTCCCGTTCATGGGAATTTTGTATTCAATTGGACACGTAGTTCATAGATTAATTTTTGGTAATTAATACTTTCCGAAGTTGCATGCGATCCATTCAAGTAACTATTTTTATGGAGTGTGGTATTCAATACGCACCCCTCACGTATGGAATTTTCTGTCCATTCGCTACGAATTTTGTACAACAATACCTGTAAATTTGATAGTATTTTGTATATATATTTTGTCAACCCCCCCCCCCTGTGAAATTATTTTCATTATATTTATGTTATTTCCCATTCTTGTGTTTTATTATTATTGTGTAGATGTTTATTTAGTTATTTTCACCGAAGGAAAGTTCGCCTCTTGTAAAGGTAAGGTCATTGGACGAGGCTTTTCCAGGGTGAGAATCAGCAGAAAGATCATCAAGTTGTCGCGTACCAGCTTAGAAGGTGTGATACTCCGTCCCCTTCAAATAGATTTATATCTTCGTACGCGTGGCGCCCATTCAAATCTCCCTCGTGTATATTATCCCCACCGATTTAGACATACTACCCCCTCGTGTAAATTATCCACACCGATTTTGACCATTTTTCAAATCGCGGTCGAGGATTGCCCGGTCGTCGATTGGAGACATACGACTCGCGACATCACGTCACACGACCCTTTGGCTCTTTTAGCCCAACCCCCCCCCCCCCCTTCGCGACTTGAGCTAACCACCCCTTTTTTATATCTGTTGAAAAGGTGTCGTGGATGCGAATCGTGTTGTAACAACATCCAAATTCTTCATCGCTGGCATAACGAAACCACTTGGATTCGGACCACATCATTTGTTCTCCGCGTACGGTTGTTTTTTCGCGATCAGTGGTCCTTTAAGGAGCTTTAGGAAATTAAAAAATTTTTCGTCCATTAAAACCACTTTAAAAGGTTTTTTTTGCCGCAGCTCCGAACTAATTGATACCAATCATATGGATGATTGATATCCATATTCGTCCTTTTTTTCTGTCTTTTTATAATAGAGTGATCGGTATCACACTCCATATTATGTGTATGTCCACAAATCAAAAATGTATGGTCAATAATTTTTATATTTGAATATTTTTGCAGTGCAGTTAGTAGCATCGCACCCATGTAAGTATTACGATTTTGCCCTCCACATGTGTCTGAATACATAACAATGTGCTTGACTGTATTTGCTAAACTGTTAAGATGTTGGAATATACATGAGGAAATGTTGTTAGCACCACGGCCTCCCTCTGCTTCGTGCCAGTAACTTGCCCAAACTAGTACTAATAATTATTTTATTATGTTGATGCATTTGATATTCTGATACGTTTCTTTCTTATTATTACGAATAATTGGCAATCACCATATTAAACTCGTTTCTTTTTAAAAAATATCTTCATAATTTTGATAATCGTATTTACATCAACATTGTAAGGTTAAATACGAAATGACAGGAGCATGCTTTGTTCTCCAATCCGGCTAATGATTCAAATTTTATTGTAACCACAGCAGCTGCAGTGGTTTGATGAACTTAAGTTATAAATAAAAGAGAAAGAAGAGGATTGATCCACCTCAAAAAATTAACCGTAGTAATACATTACAGAAAAGTAAAGTTCCGAATGGAATAAAAAAGTTTGATTATTATCTAAATATAGATATAATCTCTTATTATAAAAGGCCAAGTCTTTCTTTCTGTCTGTCCCACGGAAATACCCGAAGCAAACCGAACCGAACGCACAACGTATCATCGGATCAACGTATCATCGGATCAACGTATCATCGTATCAACGTATCATCGGATCAACGTATCATCGTATCATTTTGTCTATATAGGACAGCTATTTCCAAAAAAGCATTATGTGAACTTCCATAATGGATAATGAAAATTTTGAAAATCCTGCTGCAAAGCGACGGCGATTGAATCGTGAGAGAAAAGCACGTACAAGAGCTAATAACACAGAAGAACAGCTTCGATCACAGCGACAAGCTGACGCTCGGTCTCATGCGATACGTCGACAACGTGAAACTTTGGAACAAACTCAAGCGCGGCAAGCTGCTGACGCTCGGTCCCATGCGATACGTCAACGACGTGAAACTTTAGAAGAAACTCAAGCGCGGCAAGCTGCTGACGCTCGGTCCCATGCGATACGTCAACAACGTGAAACTTTAGAAGAAACTAAGCGCGGCAAGCTGCTGACGCTCGGTCCCATGCGATACATCGACAGAAAGAAAATCGATACCAAAGTCAAGCAATTCAACTCCAAATAAGAGCATTGAGATTTGATGAATCTCACGTTACTCGACACGATTGTGGAGAAATGAATTCCATCTGTCAGTTCTGCGGCTCCAAGAATTTCGCCAAGGAGCGTCCAGTTGATAAACAATTTAACAACTGCTGTCATAAAGGAAAAGTGAAGATTCCGCAACCGCTCGATCAACATGGGAATCTATTGTTATATCCCGAATTTCTTCGCTCTATGCTTTCAGATTCAGATAATCCTTACTACAAGAACTTTCGTCAGCACATCCGCTCTTACAATTCCTCAGTTTTTTTCGCTTCAATGGGAGCAGAGATTGTTTCAATGCCGGGTAACGGACCATACGTTTTCAAAATTCATGGACAGACGTACCACAGAACCACAAACCTGTATCCACCTGAAGGACAAACAAGAAAGTTTGCACAATTGTATGTAATGGACACGACAGAAGCGGTCAATGAACGAGTAAATCTGCCTGAGAATAGAAGTTGTCTACCTGAAGTGATTGAGAAAATCGATCGTTTCTTCCGCGTCAACAATCGTATCGCAGCTTCATATTGCCTGATGAAAGAAATTGAGCAACAAGAGCGTGTACGAGCCGAAGAAGAAGGACAACCAGTTCCGGTCGTCAATATGGTGATGCGGCGCGATCGGCAGTCTGATCAAAGACGTTACAATGCTCCAACGTCCAATGAAATTGCAATGGTGTTCGTAAATGATGACGGCGAACCTCCATTTGAACGTGCTATCCGTATCTATCCTCGAAATCCCGTCGACAATGCACAACAATTCATTCGTATCAATATTCTCAGTCCAAATCTTGACCCTATGACTTATGGCATTCTTTATCCGTTTGGCGAACCGGGGTGACAACCCAATTGGAGTTGCGAAGGATATCGGCAATCCCGTAATAACATGTTACAATTGAAGGGGCAAGTGGATAAAGGGGCTATGTGACATTTTATAAAATGTCGACATCGGTGTGAATGAATGCGTTTTGTGCTATTTTTGCATACCATATGCAATTAAAAATATCTTATATATTTAACTATATGTGTAAGTTCTACATTTTATATATTTTTAATTACATGTGGTATGCAACAATAGCACAAAACGCATTCATTCACACCGATGTCGACATTTTATAAAATGTCACATAGCCCCTTTATCCACTTGCCCCTTCAATTTAAAGTTGCGCAAACAGCAATTAGAAACGATTTCAATCCGATCATGAGTGCGGGAAAACTTACGCAACAGTGGATTGTCGACTCATATTTGCAAGTGGAAGCCAATAATTTGAACTACATACGATATCAACAATGTAAATTGCGTACTGAATTGTATCAAGGTCTATCCGATCATATTCAAAACTAGCTGATACCCCGTCCGAGGACGGGCAGCTAGAAGGACGGGCAGCTACCCAAGGTAACTTAAGTTGAATGAAGATTAAGGAAAGCTCTCAGTGCAATCCAAAAGCCATATGACCTTGGCTGCCTGCCCGTCCTTCTAGCTGCCCGTCCTCGGACGGGGTATCATCTAGTCTATATATATAAAAGAGCTTGTCTGTTTGCGTGTTTGTTTGTTTGTTTGTTCGCTATACGTTCCTACACCCATTGACCGATCTCAACCAAATTTTGCTCAGTTATTCTGTAGGTCCAGGCGCAACTATTCGTGCACAAATGGAGAAGAAATTCCCGCGGGGAGCAAAGTTATTCGCGTTTTTCGATTTTTTATTGATACACTGTATACTTTACCCTTAGGTTAAGTACCCAGTTACCTGGGTACTTAACCCAGTTAACAAACCCTTACTTACTTACAGGGCCGGGCTGGCCTGAACGTTCCTACACCCTTGGACCGATCTCAACCAAATTTTGCACAGTAATTCTGTAGGTCCAGGCGCAACTATTCGTGCATGAATGGAGAAAAAATTCGAGCGGGGGGAAAAATGTTATTCTTGCAAACAAAAAATTTAATTTGTCACAAATCGAAATATTCTGACATACTGTCAGTGATTCAAAACACTGTCTACAGACATACTGTCAGTGATTTAAAACACTGTCAACAGATGGCGGCTTTAATTCGAAAAATGAAAACCACTAACAAATTAATATATTAGAATTTAGTAATTTCAACGCTCAAAATAATACAAATAATTACAAAATCCGTTGACGGCGAAATATTTGAGATGGGGGTTCGGGGGCGACCCAGACAGAGCAAAAACCATCTCTTCCGACTTCCCAAAAACGAAGAATTTTAAAATTGCGTTTTTTTGAAAATTTGCAGCAATCTTTCGAAACTTGAAAATAATAGTGAACAACTATGGCCTTCACGGATCTATTATGGTCCGCCCTGTGAGGCCGATGGCCGAACAACTATGGCCTTCACGGATCTATTATGGTCCGCCCTGTGAGGCCCACGGCCGAACAACTATGGCCTTCACGGATCTATTATGGTCCGCCCTGTGAGGCCGAAGGCCGAATTACTATGGCCTTCACGGATCTATTATTGTCCTCCCCCTGTGAGGCCGAAGGCCGAACAACCATGGCCTTCACGGATCTATTATGGTCCCCCCTGTGAGGCCGAAGACCGAACAACTATGGCCTTCACGGATCTATTATGGTCCGCCCTGTGAGGCCGAAGGCCGAACAACTATGGCCTTTACGGATCTATTATGGTCCGTCCTGTGAGGCCGAAGGCCGAACAACTATGGCCTTCACGGATCTATTATGGTCCGCCCTGTGAGGCCGACGGCCGAACAACTATGGCCTTCACAGATCTATTATGGTCCGCCCTGTGAGGCCGAAGGCCGAACTACTATGGCCTTCGCGGATCTATTATGGTCCTCCCCTTGTGAGGCCGAAGGCCGAACAACTATGGCCTTCTCGGATCTATTCTGGGTCTAGATGGCTAAGGGCGGCGAATGCCGCCCGTGCCAGCTAGTTACTTATATAAATACTAGATGATAGCCCGTCCGAGGACGGGTAGCTAGAAGGACGGGCAGCTACCCAAGGTAACTTAAGTTGAATGAAGATTAAGGAAAGCTCTCAGTGCAATCCAAAAGCCATATGACCTTGGCTGCCTGCCCGTCCTTCTAGCTACCCGTCCTCGGACGGACTATCATCTAGTTACATAGAGTTGTGCATACTTTCTTGTTTGTCCTTCAGGTGGATACAGGTTTGTGGTTCTGTGGTACGTCTGTCCATGAATTTTGAAAACGTTGTAACTAAATCTTTCCTTACTGCTCTAATGAGAAGCAGTTTGGAGAAGATAAAGTCCACGCAGAAAGTAAGAACCTTCTACTTTTGAATGCGTGGTGCCCTGGTGTTAGGTCAACTAGCTCTTTGATGGAAACGTCGGTATGCGAGGGCCATGGGTCGTGTAAAAACGCCTCGGATAAACTCAAGGAAGCAGCTTTGCAAACACACACAAAATAAACTTAACAATAAAATAAAATAAACATAAAAATAAACAATACGGTGGTCATTGCTTAAAGGCGTAGAGAATTAACGATGCTGTTGATGCTAGTATGGCACCAGTGGAACATAAAACAGTAGTCCACTACAGTAGCCGACCAGAACGGCACAGTAGCGACCACATTGACACTCAGAATCACCACCCACACAATCAATCGACGGAACACTCGAATGGTCATAAACAATCCCATAATGGTAACCACATCGAGCCTCCGACGACCAAACCAAGTAGCAGCAACCCCGGCGCAATGCCGCACTCTGTATATAAGTATGCCACACATCGAAGCCTTCATAAAAATATTATTAAATCATAATTAAAAACAAGAAAAAATTAACGAACATAAAATTTCAAGTCGAGGCTTGAACTTAGAACGCTCATTCTGGACTCCGATCGCCGATGCACCATACTAAAGCCGCTTGATGTAGTTACGTGGAAATAAAACCCAGTCGATGTACACATTATAACACATTTTTATATCAAATAATTATTAATTAAATAAATAATTATACCAAAACCAACATTCAAACTTAAATTCATTTCCACGTTTAGCGAACGTCAAAGAGATTAGATACGCCAATCACTACGATGCAGGTATACAAAAATGCACCGCAATCGTAATCTCGTACAACATTCTTTAATAAAAAAATGCACGACGAACAGAAAAACCAGAATATTACACATAATTAAAAAAATAAAACACATTAAAAAGCCAAGGGAAAAATACGTCATAGAGCTTCTGGTGTTCAAATATTGGCCAATCGACTAACCGGTGGCTGTGAAGTAATGGCAAAATTAATTATGTAACTCACCATACTACCGGATAAAAATCCTTCCCAGAAATTGTGGGCCAGGGTGGTCCGATGATGACACATGGCACGGCAAAAAGAACCCATCGTCCTCCAATCTCGAATCAAACCCCCTACTGGGATGGAAAACAACATGTTCCATATAATATCCGGACTGTCGGAACGGAATTCCCAATAAACGTAACCATATTCACTTAATCGAAAGCACCCCAAATCAAACACTTCACAGCACCAAAAATGTGACCTTCTCGTCCGACATTTTCCCCAAAGACCTCCCCAGCGCGCATCTCGACTTGCGTTCCGGAAAACCGATAATTAAAAATATCGCAGAGTCCACAACGCCATCTCATTCAATTTAAATGAAATGGCAGTGGCCAACCAAATTGATGCACAAGGTTGAACATAACGGATGTAAAGTCAAAAATCCGTTATACACCCCCCCCCTAAACGTCTTTGCCGGTATAGATAGGGCTAAAGGCTCAAAAAGGAAAAATCGCCTATGGCTCAAAAAAATCAACCGATCTCTAGTGTTTCCGTGAGCGCAAACCGCGCCTGCTGAATGCTAACTAAGAGTGATAATAATATCTGTAGTGATAGTAGGTGATCTCTGATCTCATCATGGCAGGGACAACGGAATAAAAAAATATTCCACAAAGAAAAAAAATGATAAGAATTAGCTCAAAAAACAACGACACGTTGCCTTAAAAACCGCATAAAGCGTGAGCTACTGGTCAAGCGAATCGCTATAATCGACCAACACGGGAACAGAGGGAATGAGTGCACGACTCGCATCGGACCCGCACCAACTCACCCAAAGGCTGAACAGCAAGCACACACATCGCTTGACTGTCACCTATAACAGAAGGGCTCACATTGGACCCCCCCCTCTCAATGAAAAGACTAGACAGCAAGGTTCGCAACACTTGCACTGTCAGCCACTCTGAAGGGACCACATAGGACCCCCCCAACAAGGGAAAAGACTGCACAGCAAGGTTCGCAACACTTGCACTGTGAGTACATGAGAAGGGACCACATAGGACCCCTCCTAATGAGACGAAGGAACGCACACGCTCCCTCCAGACTCCTCAAGGGTTCTGATGCAGGGCAATCTTCGTCCCTGACATACAGACCGGGAAATAAAAAAATAAAACTTGGTTAAAAAAAACCAACAAAAACACTGCCATAATAAAAACAAGAGATCATTCTCAGAAAAGATGGTATAACTAGCATCTAGATGGTGTGATGTCTAGTTATGTTACATAAAACATGAAAAAAATAAAATAAAAACAACGAAAAAAAAAGTCATGATCGTAGATGTTAATGGACCATGCAGAGTTCAAGGTGTAATCGAACCCACAGTGACAAACATTACTAATGTAATGTATGATGTTATGTAATGTATGATTTAAGGTGTTGTTAAACCAATCAGTGTACAAACAATTACTCCAACCAACCTCCCGTTTGGTATTGTAGATCCATGGCAAGCTAAAAGGATTTCACCCCTTAATAACTTGTGGAAAACCAAAACACAAAATAACAAAATTGACAAACAAACAAAATTGTCAATTAAACAATGCAAAAGCCGTCCCTGAAATTGTCTCCGAGCATTCACCAAAATACAGATGGTAGAGCAACATCATCTGTCCAATACTGTAGAAAATCGTAAGTGATACAAAAGCAAAACAGAGGCAATACAGTAGCTCCCACGCTTCGGCGCCAGTGTAACTAAATCTTTCCTTACTGCTCTAATGAGAAGCAGTTTGGAGAAGATAAAGTCCACGCAGAAAGTAAGAACCTTCTACTTTTGAATGCGTGGTGCCCTGGTGTTAGGTCAACTAGCTCTTTGATGGAAACGTCGGTATGCGAGGGCCATGGGTCGTGTAAAAACGCCTCGGATAAACTCAAGGAAGCAGCTTTGCAAACACACACAAAATAAACTTAACAATAAAATAAAATAAACATAAAAATAAACAATACGGTGGTCATTGCTTAAAGGCGTAGAGAATTAACGATGCTGTTGATGCTAGTATGGCACCAGTGGAACATAAAACAGTAGTCCACTACAGTAGCCGACCAGAACGGCACAGTAGCGACCACATTGACACTCAGAATCACCACCCACACAATCAATCGACGGAACACTCGAATGGTCATAAACAATCCCATAATGGTAACCACATCGAGCCTCCGACGACCAAACCAAGTAGCAGCAACCCCGGCGCAATGCCGCACTCTGTATATAAGTATGCCACACATCGAAGCCTTCATAAAAATATTATTAAATCATAATTAAAAACAAGAAAAAATTAACGAACATAAAATTTCAAGTCGAGGCTTGAACTTAGAACGCTCATTCTGGACTCCGATCGCCGATGCACCATACTAAAGCCGCTTGATGTAGTTACGTGGAAATAAAACCCAGTCGATGTACACATTATAACACATTTTTATATCAAATAATTATTAATTAAATAAATAATTATACCAAAACCAACATTCAAACTTAAATTCATTTCCACGTTTAGCGAACGTCAAAGAGATTAGATACGCCAATCACTACGATGCAGGTATACAAAAATGCACCGCAATCGTAATCTCGTACAACATTCTTTAATAAAAAAATGCACGACGAACAGAAAAACCAGAATATTACACATAATTAAAAAAATAAAACACATTAAAAAGCCAAGGGAAAAATACGTCATAGAGCTTCTGGTGTTCAAATATTGGCCAATCGACTAACCGGTGGCTGTGAAGTAATGGCAAAATTAATTATGTAACTCACCATACTACCGGATAAAAATCCTTCCCAGAAATTGTGGGCCAGGGTGGTCCGATGATGACACATGGCACGGCAAAAAGAACCCATCGTCCTCCAATCTCGAATCAAACCCCCTACTGGGATGGAAAACAACATGTTCCATATAATATCCGGACTGTCGGAACGGAATTCCCAATAAACGTAACCATATTCACTTAATCGAAAGCACCCCAAATCAAACACTTCACAGCACCAAAAATGTGACCTTCTCGTCCGACATTTTCCCCAAAGACCTCCCCAGCGCGCATCTCGACTTGCGTTCCGGAAAACCGATAATTAAAAATATCGCAGAGTCCACAACGCCATCTCATTCAATTTAAATGAAATGGCAGTGGCCAACCAAATTGATGCACAAGGTTGAACATAACGGATGTAAAGTCAAAAATCCGTTATACAGTATGGTTAATTAATGCTTAATTTTAAAGTCTTTCAAAAACTTCCCGGAACACTACATTTTGTGTAAACCAGTCTGTAGCTCTAAGTTGTCCTTGTCTAGAATTGTCTTTAGTTAGGATTTTTATATTTTGTCGAAGTCGAGATCGCGAGAGAGCTACATAGAGTTGTCCGTGTGAAAATACCGGTTCAGTCAAACTAATTCCGACATGTTCGTATGTTTGCCCCTGCGACTTGTTTATCGTTACGGCGAAAGCGGGAATTATCGGAAACTGGCGTCTTTTAAGAGTAAAGGGCAAATTACTGTCTGTAGGTGCAATGTCAATTCGAGGAAGGATAACAATTTGCCCTCTGTGCGACTCTGAAATTATCTCGCACGTAATGAAACGCCGATGCATATTTCGAACGACCATCCTGGTACCGTTACACAGCCCTTTTCCGGGATTTAAATTTCGAATCAACATTACTATAGCTCCGCGTTTTAATATTAATTCATGTGGAGGTACTCCTGATGGCGTTTGGCTGTTGAGAAATTCTGGAGGATAATAATTATTAATAAGATCATTACTGTCCTCTGTAATGATCGAGTCCGAACTATGATAAATCTGACTCTCCCCATTTAATTGCCGAATGATATTGTTGTTGATTTCGAGCGTTTCTTTGTTGGTGGTTGCAAGAATCACCCGCTTGGAAAGCTCATCAACAGAGAGTTTCGCGATCGAGTTTCCGAATATCTTAAAAATAATGTCGCCTTGAACAATCATATCTGTCGGAATCTGGATGGCGTCCTCCGGGAGTCCCTCAACGGATGGCAAACTTCCATTACCAATATTGAGCAACCACTGGTTGAATTCATTTTGGTCTTCACTTCTCATATTGGAAATCAAGGACAATTGTTTGAAGTATTTCCAAAATGGAGTCGACGTTAAACACGCTTCAATAACATCAATTCGTATAATAATTTAATAACTAATAATAAAACTAAGTTTTACTACTACTTCCTACTTCCTCCTCCACTTCCTCTTCGAGTAAGGAATTTTCAAAATCACGCAGCGATATTGAAAATTCCTCAGCTTCTTCCTTTTTCTTTTTCTGTTCGGCAGCAATCAGGTTTCTCCACTCTTTTTCTGTTTCTTATACGTTTTGCCGCCACTTTTTTTTCGCAATATTTAAATCAATTTTACGCATTCCATTGCTGCTAAACTCACGAAGTGCCTCCTTTAACGAATTAATAGTAGCTCGTTTGAATTCTTCTCTGACTTCAAAATCTTCGTATTTTCCGAACGATAAGGCCCTCTTTAGCGCCTGTTCCACATCCTTTATTAATTCACCTGAAAACATTTTTCGTTGACGTTCAACACTTATTATTTCGTTATAATGTAATGCTGCTTATATAGTAATTTTGAGTAGGATAATCGGATTAACTGATCCGATGATACGTTGATCCGATGATACGTTGATCCGATGATACGTTGATGTTCGGTTTGCTTCGGGTATTTCCGTGGGACAGACAGAAGGACTTGGCCTTTTATAATAAGAGATAATGATTACAATGATAAATACCACCCTCAAAAATTTAATTAGTGCAGATTATCGGATTATCTGATATTACATTATAAAATTATGGCCACCAAAAATAACAACAACTAGGAACTGCCGCTAAAGCGAGTTCCAACATGTTTATATATCGTATTATAAACTCCATTATAAGTAGGTACCTAATTATGAACAGTATCATAACAATATGAACTTTAAAAAATTAATTTACCCTAAATGGCTACAAAGTGGAGCCTATAATTTGCACCCCTTACTGTAATAATTATAACCTGCTCGTATAATAACGAAAATTAATAAAATCCGCTACTAACATAGATTCTTTTCCTCTTGTACGTCATTGCATATTCTTGCCGGACAGCAATGTGTTAACCTTGGTGAGCAGTTTACATGCTTTTTACAACACAAAACCCTAAAAGTTTAACATGGAACATGTTTTTACGGTCGTTACCTCGCAAAAATCGACACCAAAAAACCGACACCAAAAATTGACTCCAAAAATCGACACCAAAAATTGACATCAAAAATCGGCACCACATGTATAATTCAAATTTATAGTTTATAATTTGAATAGAGTAGATTATCGAATAACATTTGTAACATTTCAAAATGTCACCATGCCGGTCCTGCCGTCAATTCTATGACCAACTTACAACTCGATCAAATTTATTTCCGAATTTTATATTTTTATTTGACTATTTTTGTCGAAAGACCTTTCTTTAGTTTTCCTAACATGTATATAATTATTATTTAGTATGAAAAGATCAATTAAAATCAAATGCCATCAATTTTAATGCAGTACTAGTTTCACGGCGTATTAATACGTCGAAGTTACTCGTCGAGAGGTTTTATGCTCAATCCAGGTTGGCGTGCTAGAAGTGGCATACACTACACGTATTATTTTGTGCTCCTAGTTTTTGAGTAATTTTAAAGTAATTAGTGAAAATTACTAACAAGTTTTTGTGCAATTACGTTCACCGAATGTCAAGTGACAATTCGAGTTCATTATTTCGAACCAGCGATTTTTTTAATAATCGAAATATCGATTTATAAAAATTGGAAATCAACAAAGACGCCATCAAAAATTTTCATCGATAGACGCAGTAGTAAACGGAATTATCCTGGCTACGCGCAGTCGAATTAATGGTGGCCTTTCAAATAAAAATCACAACAAACTTTTGGAATTTAAAAACTGAGAAAGACGTTGACGACAATCAATTTCAATCTACTGAAGCCGAAACTATTTTCACTTATCTGCCAACTTGGAGAAAACATCCCGAAGACACATAGTATCATATTTTATTATTTTTTATTCAAATTTCAGAGAAGAACTTTAAAGTTCATTGTTTGCTTGTTAACAATTGGCTTATCGATTTGTATATGTGTTGTATTCTTTTAGAACCTTATTCAGAAATTGAATGTACCGAGAGGGGAACCTACAGATCTGTGGATTCCAGCTACGTGCAATTTGTATCCATCGTAAACGTGAGTAATTGCATTACTCACAATATAAAATTGGTTTGCTTTGTGTTAACAACCTTTATTTCTGGTAGTTTGCTAACAACTTGTACTATTGCTTCCATTAACATTTTTGCTTTGGTTATTGGTGGCTCAGTTAAATAATATATGATCTGTGTATCAATTCATTTTAGTGAATCGTCACGACTTCGTCAAGACGAGGCTACGATCTTTTCAGACGAACACTCAATTATTTGTAAATATATTAATTATTGTAGTAATAAGTTTTTCAAATTGTACCAAGAGATTTCGTTAAGTTCAATTATTGTCATTTTAAGTTACACAAAGTGTACGTTTAATATTCTGTTCACTCAAGAATTTTATTTTTATGTTTTATTATTAAATGGTTATTAAACGATTAAGCATCGGTGTTTGTTTATTAACCCTTTTGGCGCCCCGAGCATTTAGCATCAGCAGCAAGAGAATACCGAACCCCGAACACTCGAATTACATCAGAGTAACCCTCGCTCTACGACTAAGGCATAAAAAACCAAGAGCTAGCCAACCTGTTCAACATCTACGGTTATCAAAGTGGACTTGTAACAACTAACGAGGAAGTGGTTATCCTTAGTTAAATTATTTAAGTAAAGTGGTTACACATTTTCCCATTCACAATAATGAATTTTCAATAACAAAATTTTCATTACCAAAAATTTAAATCCGAAACCGATCGCAAAATGAAAATTTGCTTATATAGTAGGTAAATTTTAATTACCATCACAAAAATTAAGGGATTATCCTATTTTTATACAATGCAGTTTCTGTTAAATACCTCAAGCTAGTCAACTACCAACATAATAGTGATCCAAAAATGGTATATATTGTTGTGTCACCTCCCCTTTTGTCGCTTTTATGGACAGAGGACGTGCGACAACAAATCGAAGAGCACCTACCTTCTATTTAAAACTCTTGGCTCTCAGGGTGCCTAATCGTTAAGCTTTATTTGACTTGATCGGCGAAACACAAAAAGGACACAATTCAAAATGAACAAATTTTAATAAACACATAAGATGAATCAAATGAACAAACGTTTCTTAAAATTAAAGACAAACAAACTAAAATCTAAATGTTTACTCAAATACCTGCGAGGTAAGCTTAGCTGGGCACTTGTTTCGACGCACCTTCGTAATTTGTCGTGGTTTCCAAATTCTCCTGGAAGCTTCTGTTACTCGTCGCCGTTCCAATACTCGAGGTATAGTGGAATTGGCTCTATTCAGTCCAATCGCCCCAACTGTGGGGTTATTGGCTTTGTCGTGCGTGCTTAGCACTTGACTTCAAACTTCCAACTTCGGACTTTATTTTTTCGGAGCAAATAATTTTTCGACTATCACTTGCTTGCAACTTTTTCCGAACGAACCTTTTTTTTATCTTCCTTGTTTTTTTGTACCAAGGTGATCCTTTTTCATTTTTTTTTATTTCTTGCCATCCAGATTTATCTTATTTGATTTGAAAACCTCGTTTCCTTGCCTTTTACCTCGCACTCGCATTTTAATTAATAATAACAAACTTAAATTTAAACAATGATTAACCCTAACAAATACAATTCTAAAAACACATGGCAACAAACAATAATTGTGTCTCTTTCGATGTATTGCTATAAAATAAGCGAATTGACACTCGTTCGCGGTAGACACAACATTTCGCCCCCTGCAAAGCTTCCACAAAGAGGTGTCCTCAAGAACCTGGCTTTTGGTAAGCCTCTTTGCATTCATACTTGTGTCCACTTTCATACATCGGTCTCATTCTCTCTTTATCTCGTGATTATTCATTAACATTCATTCACCACTATTTCCCTCTCTCAATTCAATCATTCTCTCTGGTACTCCCCTATTCATGACGACTTATTCTTCATTGTCTTCGCAATGGTATCTCCCCTTTTTATGACTTGCTCCCGATGAGCCTACGCCATCTTTTAATCTCCCCTTTTTATCGACTTATTGTTGACATGCCATCCAGGTCATGCCTGCGCGATTCTTTTCCCTTTTGTGTGACTTGCTCCAATAGCCTACGTCACTTGAATTTCCCCTTTTGTACGGGCATGCAATGCTACCGTCATTTCATTTCCCCCCTTTTTGTGCGTCGATGATGGTTTGTTTGAGTCCATTGTTGAGAAATTTTCCTCTAACATTTGATTGTCGGCATGACTTCACGCCCGAGGTATTGCTAGTTGGTGTTCGCGTTAATAGAATCATCCGGTTGCCCTCGTATTGGGTCCGTCACGTAGATTGAAACATGTGCCGAGTTTCCTGTAATTCGCCCCCATGATGTTACCACAATTATTTGTCTGTCCGATTGACATTTAAAATCATTCTTGTCAATTAACTGTGTGACATTGACGTTTCAATGTTAAAACTTCCCTTTTCCCTTTTTCAAACTTGGCCTAAACATGATTTGATAAATTTTACCCACTTTTAATTAATATAATTTCTAAGCTGTGCCTAAAATGGATTTGTACGTTGGTCCTCTACGGAAAATTCGCCCCCGTCGCGTATACCGTGGCTCGCGTTGTGGTAGCCATTGGTTCGCCGGTGCGATCAACCTCGATGCGGTTGATGTCTCTGTTTTCCGTTTTATTTTCCGACCGTCCATCGCGTTGGTTGTTACCATTTCGCCAGTTTTGGTGGCGTTGACCATTGTCCTGGTTACCCCAACGTTGATGCGGACTTGGACCGTACAGTGGCCCTTCGCCCCCATTCGCTCGTGCATCTTGTGTATCGGGCCGCGGATACCAATCTCGCTCTTCCCGACGTGCACTTTGATGTGGTGAACTTTGTCGCGCCCCCTCCGTCTTAAATTCGACGCTTTCGTCGAACCGCTTGAGCAACTCCAGGAATCCCTCGATTGTCACAATTTTCTCAATACCAATTCTGGCCTTGAGTTCTTTTTCAAAATGACCCCCCATGATCCGAACTAACAATACCTCTTCGTATTTTGGTTCTACCTGAAGGGCTTGGTTAATGAGTCGTAAGGCGTAATTCTCGCGTGTCTCATTGTTATTTTTGTATTTCCCCCCATTAATCGTTTCCTTCACCTTGTTTTGTTCAACGTCTCCCCAATATTTCCGCATAAACAGTACCTTAAATTCCTCGAAATTGGTGATGCTCTCCTCAATCATGCTGAACCATATTTCAGCATGTCCCTTCATGGTCGACCGGATTATGTTTTTCTGGCGAGTTTCGTCCTTGATTTTGGCAATGTGGTTACCTAAATTTTTTATAAATATTTTGGGATTTATTTTCCCGTCGTCATAAAATTTGGTATACCTGTCGATATCCCAATCTCGGTAGCTGTGATTGCGTAGTACCTCGACAATATCTCCCATTGACTTATCCACCCCGTTTACCTTTAAAGCCTTTACCTCTTCCCGTATTGCTGATAAATCGCTTCCTATTTCCGTGACCTCATCTGTCACTTTGACTTCCAGCTCATTAAGTTTGACATTCACTTGTTCAAACCGTCTGTTTGCCCCTTTCTCTAAACCTTTGAATCGTTTCTCACTTTCACCCTCGCATTCTTGAACATGAACATTGATGGTGTTCATCACCCTCAAAATTTCCGTATCAATTTTGGCATTTGTACGTTCACAATTTTCCTGCATGATAGTCATGTTTTGTTGCACTTCCGCAAATTTTGTTTCAAATTTTGCATCCTGAATGTCAAACTTGACATTCATGGCTGCAAAATTTTCATTTACACTGTCGAATTTTGCATTTACTCGAGCAAAATTCTCATTCATGCTCACCTTGTTATCATCAAATTTTTCCGTCATATTAATATTATTGACGTCAAATTTGTCATTCATGCTATTAAATTTTTCCGTTATGTTAATATTATTGTCATCAAATTTGTCATTCATGCTATTAATTTTTTCCGTTATACTGACATTATTTTCATTAATGACTTCTTTAAGTCCCCCAATCATTCTGGCATTATCTTCCCTCATCATTCTGAACATTCTTTCCATCGGATCTTCTGGGATCGGCGCCACGTGTACTTCCGGTACCTCGTGTTGCTCTGGGATCTCTACTTCCACATTCTCTCCATCATCACTCTCACTCCCATGATCCCCACATTCTTTCCTGCTCATACTTCGTGTATTCATGATTTATTTAGGACCTCTTTTGCTATCCACCTTTCAAGTCGTTCGTGTACGTGCCTACTCGTTGGGTGTCCACTTTTGTTGTGTCACCTCCCCTTTTGTCGCTTTTATGGACAGAGGACGTGCGACAACAAATCGAAGAGCACCTACCTTCTATTTAAAACTCTTGGCTCTCAGGGTGCCTAATCGTTAAGCTTTATTTGACTTGATCGGCGAAACACAAAAAGGACACAATTCAAAATGAACAAATTTTAATAAACACATAAGATGAATCAAATGAACAAACGTTTCTTAAAATTAAAGACAAACAAACTAAAATCTAAATGTTTACTCAAATACCTGCGAGGTAAGCTTAGCTGGGCACTTGTTTCGACGCACCTTCGTAATTTGTCGTGGTTTCCAAATTCTCCTGGAAGCTTCTGTTACTCGTCGCCGTTCCAATACTCGAGGTATAGTGGAATTGGCTCTATTCAGTCCAATCGCCCCAACTGTGGGGTTATTGGCTTTGTCGTGCGTGCTTAGCACTTGACTTCAAACTTCCAACTTCGGACTTTATTTTTTCGGAGCAAATAATTTTTCGACTATCACTTGCTTGCAACTTTTTCCGAACGAACCTTTTTTTTATCTTCCTTGTTTTTTTGTACCAAGGTGATCCTTTTTCATTTTTTTTTATTTCTTGCCATCCAGATTTATCTTATTTGATTTGAAAACCTCGTTTCCTTGCCTTTTACCTCGCACTCGCATTTTAATTAATAATAACAAACTTAAATTTAAACAATGATTAACCCTAACAAATACAATTCTAAAAACACATGGCAACAAACAATAATTGTGTCTCTTTCGATGTATTGCTATAAAATAAGCGAATTGACACTCGTTCGCGGTAGACACAACAATATATATAATAGGCAATATTCATTAGGCAAGTAAGTTCAGTGTATCCAAACTATCAGTTTTTACAGAAGCCAAAACGTGTTTGTAAGTTAGAAGTTTTTTTTAGGAAACTTATTCGTGGTGAGTAAAATAATAACTTAAATTAAATATTTAAAACTATTAACTACTATTATTAACTATTACTTCAAAATTATTTAGATAACCAAAATGGAGTACAGATTTGCCATGGTGAGATTTGCGGAAGAGGACGATGCACCAGGCATAGTTCCAACAAATTGGATCAACCGTACAAATTTAACCTGTTTGTACCCCGTGATGAAGTCGCAATATAAAATTATTCAATGCGTTATTACCAGAAAAACGCCGGAGAGTGAATGGACTACATGTCCAATCCGAATTTTAAAGGAATACGGTAAGAATTTAATTATTTTTTGTTTTGGTGAAAATTTACAATAATTTCGTGTTTTACAGCTACCTACAAAGATGCAAAGAGTCATCTTTCAGAAGCTGAAGATACTTCAAATTTGGAGTCAGAAGTAGAAGAAATGGAAAACGGGAACAAGAGAAAAAGGACACATAATGGACTGGACAATTTAGAAGAAGCAGTTAATGATTACCCAAGTTCGGTAAAATAAAAAAGGAAGCTAATTTGTAATGGTACAGAAGATATGGATGAGCTCTCCTATCCAGAGGTACCGGATAATAACATTACAAACCCAGTAGTGGTAGTACAGCAATGTACTCCTCCTGTTCCTAACGAACATGCAGCATGTGAAGCATCCATTGGTAAGTATATTTTACGGCCCGTTATAGTTTTTTTATTTTCGATACTTATATTTTAGCCAGCCTGATGGTCGAGGTTGCGACATTAAAAGTGCAGCAAGCGCATATGACTAACATAGTAACGGACACGGCTAACATAGTAACGGACACGGCTAACATAGTAACGGACATGTTTCGAATAGTGAAAGACTTACAAAGTCGACCTTTTAATCAGGCGACACCACCACCAGATGAAGATGGCAATCATAATAATGTAAAAGATTATATTTTAATTTTTTCACTCCCACTGGAGTGAAGACTCCCATTAAAATATAATCTTTTACATTATTATGATTGCCATCTTCATCTGGTGGTGGTGTCGCCTGATTAAAAGGTCGACTTTGTAAGTCTTTCACTATTCGAAACATGTCCGTTACTATGTTAGCCGTGTCCGTTACTATGTTAGCCGTGTCCGTTACTATGTTAGTCATATGCGCTTGCTGCACTTTTAATGTCGCAACCTCGACCATCAGGCTGGCTAAAATATAAGTATCGAAAATAAAAAAACTATAACGGGCCGTAAAATATACTTACCAATGGATGCTTCACATGCTGCATGTTCGTTAGGAACAGGAGGAGTACATTGCTGTACTACCACTACTGGGTTTGTAATGTTATTATCCGGTACCTCTGGATAGGAGAGCTCATCCATATCTTCTGTACCATTACAAATTAGCTTCCTTTTTTATTTTACCGAACTTGGGTAATCATTAACTGCTTCTTCTAAATTGTCCAGTCCATTATGTGTCCTTTTTCTCTTGTTCCCGTTTTCCATTTCTTCTACTTCTGACTCCAAATTTGAAGTATCTTCAGCTTCTGAAAGATGACTCTTTGCATCTTTGTAGGTAGCTGTAAAACACGAAATTATTGTAAATTTTCACCAAAACAAAAAATAATTAAATTCTTACCGTATTCCTTTAAAATTCGGATTGGACATGTAGTCCATTCACTCTCCGGCGTTTTTCTGGTAATAACGCATTGAATAATTTTATATTGCGACTTCATCACGGGGTACAAACAGGTTAAATTTGTACGGTTGATCCAATTTGTTGGAACTATGCCTGGTGCATCGTCCTCTTCCGCAAATCTCACCATGGCAAATCTGTACTCCATTTTGGTTATCTAAATAATTTTGAAGTAATAGTTAATAATAGTAGTTAATAGTTTTAAATATTTAATTTAAGTTATTATTTTACTCACCACGAATAAGTTTCCTAAAAAAAACTTCTAACTTACAAACACGTTTTGGCTTCTGTAAAAACTGATAGTTTGGATACACTGAATACACTGAACTTACTTGCCTAATGAATATTGCCTATTATATATTGTAATGAACGGAATGCTTTATAAATGCCACACGTTGGGCTAGCCAAAAAGTGCTGTATACCCTTGGAGCTTTATTAGGGCTACACGTTTGAATATTATTACCTTGTACGAGTGTACGTAAATGTACCTCGTCAATAGAAATGTATGCAGAAATTTTATTGATAAAAGCAAATAATAGTTATTTATGTATCAAGGGCACAATCAATTGATTATAGCACCGAGGGTAATTTTAAGCCCGACGCGTTAGCGGAGGGCTTTAAATTGCCCGAGGGCTATAATCTGATTGTGCCCGTGGTGCATACAACGTTTTATTTCATTTTGGTACTTGAATAATCAAAATTGAAGAATGAAGTATTTTGGGAAAAAATATCATGTCATTTCGTTTGTGCTATGAATTTTTGGTGTGCCATGGTTCCTATGTAAATTGTTGATGTTGCTATAATGCTCGATTGTTTTATTGTAAACAAATTAACTTTTTATTTGAAAATGGATAAAACCGAACAAGATTATTCCAAAGAAATTTTGGACAAATTTGAGGTCGCTCAGAGTAGATTAATTCCCATAAAATCAAAGGATTTGTACGAGAAGGAGTATGAGAAGTTTTGTGAGTGGCGGTATGCAAAAAATGTCAACAGTTGCGATGAAAAACTCGTTATGGTGTATTTATTTGAAATGGTAAGAAAATGTTCAACCGCTTAATAATTGTATTTATTAACAATTTTCGTTTTCCTTAGTCAAAGCTTTATAAACCTTCATCTCTTTGGTGTATCTATTCAAAGATTAAGAAGATGGTGAAAGTTAAGGAAAGTGTTGATATATCGAAGTTTCTTTTACTTACGGAGTTCATGAAAAATAACTCTGTGGGTGATGAAGCTAAAAAATCATTGGTCCTGCAACGAGATCATATTCAGCAATTCATGTTAAATGCACCAGATATTACGTATTTGCTGTTTAAGGTATGACAGTTCTATCTAATTGTTTAGTTTTTCATAATGTACATCGCTGTTTGTAGGTTGTTACAGTTTTCGGTATGTATGGAGCTTGTCGACGAGAGGAGCTTCATGATTTACGTGTTCAGGATGTAACGCTTGAGGGAACTGTCTTGCTGGTGAAGATCCGTCAAACTAAAACTTACACGGCTAGACAATTTACGATTGTTCCGAACGATGGTCCCGTAGATTACCTTGCTTTGTACAACAAATATATTTCTTTGCGTCCTAAAAATTCCAAAATCAACAGTTTGTTTTTATCCTATCGCTGTGGAAAATGCAATTTGCAGCCAGTGGGGAAGAACACTTTAGGAAAAATACCTAGGATGATTGCGGAATTCTTAAAATTACCGGATGCAAATAAGTTCACTGGACATTGTTTCCGTAGAAGTGCTGCAACTATATTGGCTGAGAGTGGTGGTGACACAAGAATGTTAAAACAGTTGGGTGGATGGCGATCGGATAAGGTAGCCGAGTCTTACGTAGAAAATTCATTACAAAACAAAATCAAAATCGCTCAAAGCATCTCCAATGGAGCTTCGATAAACGTGTCTCAAGCATCGATAAGTATACCTCAAGAAAATGAAGGACATTTTAGCTTTGGAGGTGGTTCTCTTACCATATCAAATCCAAGCAATTGCGTTTTTAATTTTAATAAATAATTTGTAACCCTTGTAACCTTAAAATTTAATTAATAAAATTGAAGATTTCCACTATTTTGTTTTGATATTTTGTATTTATTTGAAATGGTAAGGAAATGTTCAAGCGCTTAATAATTATTTTATTTATTAACAATTTTCATTTAAGCAAAAGTAAGGGTGGCGTAGTGGGTGGAGGTTAAAATGGTAGATAACAATATGATGGGATGCTCTATTATGTGTATACCAAAAATCAGCTCTGTAGGCGTAACTTTGGCGAGAAACTTGGAGGGGCGAGAATTAATTTTTTTATTTAGCAATAACTCGAAAACGGCACTAGATATCGAAAATCTGAGCAAAAAATTCTCCCCCCCCTCGCAAGCTACCCTCCTCGTGAATTGTCGGTAGGAAGGCATATGCAAAATTTCAGATCGATCGCGCAAAAAAACCGAGTCTGGACTAACTCTTTTGTTTAGATATTGTTGTCATTGCTTAGCAACTTTATAGGCCCTAGGGCTATAAAAGCCAAATTACGCCCCCATTTCCGTGCTAAAAAACAAGGTTATGATAACAAAATGAAATAAATTTATTTTATTGGAATTAATCTACTCTGAGCGACCTCAAATTTGTCCAAAATGTCTTTGGAATAATCTTGTTCGGTTTTATCCATTTTCAAATAAAAAGTTAATTTGTTTACAATAAAACAATCGAGCATTATAGCAACATCAACAATTTACATAGGAACCATGGCACACCAAAAATTCATAGCACAAACGAAATGACATGATATTTTTTCCCAAAATACTTCATTCTTCAATTTTGATTATTCAAGTACCAAAATGAAATAAAACGTTGTATGCACCACGGGCACAATCAGATTATAGCCCTCGGGCAATTTAAAGCCCTCCGCTAACGCGTCGGGCTTAAAATTACCCTCGGTGCTATAATCAATTGATTGTGCCCTTGATACATAAATAACTATTATGCCTCGGCTTGACTATTTCTGCGAGCACTGACCTACCTTCTCTCACGCTGGGTTCCTTCCTTGACCAAGTCGTAATGCTAAAATGGGCTAATATGGTCCTCGGAATGATTATACAAAAATTATGCTCCGTTTTGTTGAAGATCGTAATTTATTATAATTTTAAGCAAAAATGGTTTAATTGAAATAAAATCCTTAATACTATTGACAAATATCTTATTCTAAATAGACCCGGAACGTATTATCGCACGTGTGAAATTAAACGTAAACTTTTCACTAAATTTTTATGTTCAAATAAATTTTAATGTAACAGTACCTTTAATTATCTGGGGTGTTTTTATTTACTGAGTTCTTAAACCATTGACCTGTTCACTTGTATTAGATGGATGACCTTCAAGGGTGTGAAATATTTCTGGATGCAAATTTCTTGTGTGTTGAGTTTGCCTCGTTTTGTGACCAAAGTTTTCTCAAAAATAATCGTGATCCTTCGTAATTTTCTATCAATTTCACCTTTTAACTACGCAAGTACAATAATTTTAATAATCACTATGCTTTTTGTTAAGTTTCTTTGTAATTTTTCTTGATTTATCTAATTTTTAGCGGAGCACGCACAAATTCACCACCATTGAATTTAATTAAGAATCAACAACCTCTTTTCAATTGTTTTTTTACCATCGTTACCTGTACATCAAGGTAATTGTGATTTTGTTCCGTTGGTCGAAATTAAATCAATATTTGAAGTTTATAATTTGCAGGTTCGGCTCCAGCCCAATGTGACTTATAAAAATTTTAATAAAATTTTATGTTTCAGATTAAATTAAAGTACTTGGTTCTCCTGTGATCTTCCAGTAAAGTTTTGAAGAAAATGTTTTTTCCATTTGTGGTACATTGAATTACGAAGCACTTCGACACGTGTAAAAATTTTACTATTTTAAAAGTTCTACGTTTTAACACATTTTTATAACTAATATTTTGGACAATTATTTTGATTTCAAATTACATTTCTTATAATTACTTAAATTAATTTATAATTTTAACAAACATTTTTATAAACAGAATCAAAACGTTGCATTTGAATTTATTTTGTCATCTCGTTCCGTGACCTTCTTTTACATAAATTTATGACGTTAAAACCAATTTTTGGTGTCAGATGAAACCTTTACGTTCGAACAAATAAGTCAGGTGCTTCCTTTATTTAATTAAATAAAACCTTGAACCATAACGTGATCATTTCTATTGACGTGGTAGTGGTACACTGCAATATCTATATATATACCTTGTTTGGATCACTATTATGTTGGTAGTTGACTAGCTTGAGGTATGAAACGTTATCTGTCCTCCCTATCTCTGATGAGAAGATAGTTCGGATCAAATACGTTCACGCAGAAAGTAAATTCCTACTTATTTTGCGTGAAGACCTGATGTTCGTCTAAACCAGCTCGTTGTAGCGGCTGCGAAGGCCGTGGATCATCCCAAATGAATTCCCCGAAGAAGATCAAAGAACAGCTTTGCTAACAAAACAAAAATAGAGTAGCAACTAGATGGTCGTTGCTAGAAGGTGATTAAATTTACGACGTCCGATAGTAACTACGCCAGCCAAGCAGGACCAGTACATAAGTAAAGACATTACCACCAAGAACCTCTTCCCGAATTAATCAATAGAACGTTCGAGTGGTCATAAAAATCCCACAAACGGTGGACCCACCACGAACTTCCAAACAACCAACCAAGCGTAAGCCCCCGATGAAACTCAACACCCTGTACTTTGGTCGTGCATCGTTACCTTCTTTTACAAAAAAAACACATAAATAAAATAAATAAACACAAAAAAATATCGAGCATAAAATTTCAAATGCAAGATTCAAAACTATGTCGACCACTTTGGAATTTCCTTGCCTATGCAATAAGCCAGCTCTGCACGATGGTACCTAGTTAAATATACGTAGTGCTATGTCCTCCTTGTTATTATTTGTGCACGTCTCGGTTTATTGGGCACCACATCCAATCGGGATGAAAAGTTTCAAAAATGTAATTAAATAAATTGTGTGCACAAATTTCAAGAAACGTTAACACTTTTGCCCCTTCTTACTAGCCAGTCTAAAACTCTTCCAAGGTAATGCGGGTTATTTGAAAGATATGGGTGCTTGTAAATGATTTATAAATGCTTTAGATTTAATCGTGGAAATTATATTAAAATTCAGTTATGTACTTTAATTTGGTATTCGGCAAACAAATATTTAATTTTATGATGATTAATTGTCAAACTCTGAGAGATAACTTGCTGTTTTGATCAAATAAAAGATGTTATTAATGTAGAATGAGTTTCTATTGATTCAAATAAACAATAATCGCTTTGGCGCCAAATAAATACATCAAGTAAATGTTAACAAATAATTGAGATCGAAATCTGTACCAAATAGGTTTACAAATGAAATAATCAAATATGTCGAAGATTCTTCTTTCTTCCTTCTTCTGTATGCTTAATGATGCATTACCATTAAGTCTTTTCTTTGTACTAATTAACGAATTAAATTTTATACTGAAATGTTTATAATCGTTGCGTTGAAATTAAAATAAAAAAATGTTTTGTTATTGATATATTTGCAAAAAGGATAGTGTCGTAATCGTCCTTAAACGATCATTTTACGCCCTGTATATATAATGTTGAGGACCACTTTGAATTATAAATGATAATGTACGATACCTTGCTTATCAGCTATTCCTAATATTCACTTTGCGGTGTAACGCAGGCCTTATGTTGTCATCCCTCAGTAAGCTGTTGAAGTGTTGGTAGTTGATGCGATGCGCACTGCACGTGATTTTTAAAAGAAGCACTTGATTTCACTGTATTTAAAATAATCTTCACCAAATATTATTTTCTTTACGACGTTTTGCAGGTAAGTGAACAAATAAACCACTTGATAATTAGATATCGTATAAATTGAGTTGTCGTTTTACTATCTTCATTGTACAGAATTTCAACTAACGTTGCCATGTTTGATTTATGTTGAGCTGATAACATTAATTTATTAAAAATCTGGATCTCGTTGAAAAATCGACTGCATTGCTTGAAAGCAAAACTTCAACTAAACTGGATGCGCAAATGTTAATTTTTCGCGAATTTTCGAATTGCTAGTCAAAATTCGAACATTTTTGAAAAATTTTGTTCACCCTAAAATATTTTATATACTGGTGAGCTTCTTTATTTTATCAGACGATGTTTAAACTAATTATTTCTTTGTTCTGTTCACAGTAGCTGAATTAACATCATATTTCAGAATATATATTGACCGTTGATGTTTTATCTCTGGAGAAATCTTGAATTTCTTGCAATATTGAACCTTACGTTATTACACAATTTCCGTACACAATTTTATGATAACCTTATTATAGATGAATACGTGGTCAAATTTTTGGTATAATTCATTTTTCACAGAATATGTTTTTCACAAAGATATTTAAGTTTCAAATTAACAAATAATAGATTAGGTTTCACATGTAAACAAATTTACAAAATTAACTCATTCTAAATTAATTGATCTATTTTGGAGATTTTTGACTTGACAATTCTTAAGATGAATGTTTATAGCAAGATTTTAGAATATCTTTCAGTCTTTAACGCTTTTATTGAGTTCATGGTTTTTGAAAATGAGGTGGATATTGAATGTAGGAAATTAAATGTTTCACGAAACCTTGTATTTCTTTTATTGAGGAGTCTCATGTTCAATCATAGTGTCATAATAGACTGTAGCAAGATGGTTACATTTTAAAACATAGCAGTAGTTTAAATAAAATTATTAAAGGAAACATTATAATTCATAATTAATAATTTAGCAAACACAAAATTTAATCATTCATATCCATATCCACGCGTGCGAGCGTAAAAGATAAGATTGCCTTTAATCACCTTTATGCAGAGACACAAAACCTGCAAACAAATCAATATCTTGGCAAAACTTTGCAATCAAAAAAAGAAAAAAACCAAAATGTTAAAATACAAAAAACATTAATTAGCCAAGGGCGAATTCAAACGATAGCGAACTCCAGGTGGTCGAAGTAAAAATTGGCAGGATTGATTAATGTATCCCTCTGTGAAGTAATTAGCAACAAATTTGTGACTTACCAGTTTGAACGGACACCAATCCTTCAAAGCAAGCATGGGCCATGGGACTCGACAAGAAACGTAAGATATGGGAAAAATCCACCATCCCTCATCAACGAATATATTTACAAACCCCTACTGAGCCTGCAAACAAAGAAATATATCCGTTCCATATCCCGTTAAATCCGGAACCCAAATCCCACGATTCCTTCACAGCAGATACAAAAGTTGACCTTTTCGTTTGAAAGTTCACACCAGACCTCTTGCTCGTTCACGAGCTGAACCAAGACTTCCTGCTCGTTCAAACGCTGACACAAGACTGACTCTCTCGAGCAGTTCTATTGCGCGGATATCATGCGCTCCAAGACATTGTATATATACAAGGTGGAACGTAAGTGGCGGATTCTAAAATCCGTCACAGGTATTGAACAGAAACTGCATTGTATAAAAAAATGTTAGGGTTTCGTGTTAGGGTATAAGTAAAACTGTCCTCATCCGCCAGATAGATTTCCAAAAAGCATGTAAACTGCTCTCCAAGGTTACACATTGCTGTCCGGCAAGAATATACACTGACTTACAAGAGGAAAAGAATCTATGTTAATAGCGGATTTTATCAATTCATCGTTTGGTATTTTCATTGTAAACCATTATGGTAACAGATGTAATATCTGTATAATTTGTTAATTTTGATTACATTTTGCGCATTGCGATATTATTTTTGAAAATAGAAACCATTTCTAAGTTAACGAAATCTTTTATTATTAACCATAATTTACAGCAAGGTGCTTCAATTTTTAAAGATCAATCAAACTCAAGAAGTGGATCGTTTATCTGATAAACACAATTAAGTATTTTCATTCAAAATCATTAAACATTTTAAAATTAAATAAAATTTTCGACTCCATAAGCAACTTCCTTAATTTAGTCACCAACACCTGCATTACCCAGAGAGAGTTTTAGACTGAGCTACAAGAAAGGGACAAAGGTGTGAACTCTCTGTTTAATTTTAGCACGCAAATTATCAAAATTTCATTTAAATATTTTTCATCCAATCTGGATGTGGCGCCCAACAAAATTAAGACGTGTCTAAAGTTTTAAATAAGGGAGGTCATAGCAATACTTTGAAAATTTTAAAGTGTTTTAGTGGGGGGCGATCAAAGTAAAAATTTAGTCTGGTCACCCATGTTTTGACCTTAATTATTTAAGGGGTTACATGGGTTTGAAAATTTCAAAATATCCATTTTTTGAATATTTTCCCAAAGTTTCAAGTCAAAATCGGAATAAAACTCTAGGAGAGAGCCTTTGGAAATTCGATAGTCGCAGGTATATCGAGACCCGTGTTAAGCTGGAACCCCCACTTGAACAAAACAAAAAAAAATGTGTGGAGAGTTTGTTACTTATTACGGCCATCTGAAAGTGGCTAAAATTACGGCTGCCATTATCAAAATTGGACCTGCCGCTTTCAAGTATGACTGGACAATGGAAGCACTTTTCCAATCAGGCCTTATAAAGTAGTATATCCTTTCGGCAGATTTAAATGTGTTTTGAGGATTAACCTCATTAATAAATCCAATACAGGACTACGCATAAACTGACTTGTTGAATAGGGAATTTTAAAATTACAACCAAGAATTGCTACCACAACATAGTCATGTTTCAATCTTATTAGAGCCCATCAGTTCCATATATAGAAGGTAATCCCTGAAAGTGGCCGAATTTGTCTCTGCTTATTATAAACATTTTACTGAAGGGATTAACGATTTAGAGAATAAGTTTTTTTGCTTATTATATTTGCTTCATGGATTTGTTTCATTTCTTCACTAAATTGTCATTTATCATAAGCTTTGCTTTCCTCTTGTAAAATTTAAAGTTCTCAAACAAAATTGAAGACTTACACTAATAATATTTTTACTGCATTTATAAAATCTTTCTTTACTGCGTAAAAAAGTAAAATATTTTTACAAATTATTCATGAATCTATATGATTTTTGCTTAAGTTATTTATTGCAGCGCAAAGGTTTTGATACAAATTTCATTTGAACATCGCTGGTTGGTGCAATAGTAAACCTGTAAGGATTGAACATTATATTTTCAATTTGATTCTTGCATGGCATTATTTCATAGTTAGATAAGAGTGAAACAAGTGCTACTTTCATGATTACATATGCCAGTCTTGTACCTGTAAACAAATAAACACAATACTTAACAAGAAATAATAATTGAAGAAAAATCTTATGAAAAACCTTTAGTAGCATTAGTGTGCTTTTCATCAAGTTTATGCATAAGTTCGTAGCGTTTTTGGTTTCGAAGGTAAGAGTGCTTTGGAAACAAATTTGTTTGAGAAATAACAATGTCATTTTAATGTCATAATATTGTTTTATTGAATACTTGTTGTATTTTTCAATTTGTAGAAAGTTAGGGGTAATTGTTGGCTTAAGAAAATGGAGTATCAAGTACAAACATTTGTACCATTTACAGAGAGAACGCCATCGTGGAAAGTGCTCCACGAAAATGTTTTTCTCGTTTCAAAAAGGGGCATTTTGATATAAATAATTTCCCACGTTCAGGGAGACCATCCGGCTTTGATGAAGACCGATTAAATGCTTCAATTCGTGATGATCCACGTCAATCAGTTCGGAAATTGGGCAATATGATGAATTGTGACCAATCAACTATGGTACGACATTTGCATTCGATGGGCAAAGCTCAAAAGTTGGATGTTTGGGTACCATACGTTTTGAGCGAAAACAAGAAAAATCAAGGTATTACCATTTGTGCTTATTTGCTTGCTCGTCATCGTTTAGCTCGTCAACAACATCGGCTGATTTTGTCCCAAATTGTTACTGATGACGAAAAATGGTGCCTTTACACCAACATCCAGAACAGAAAGGAATGGTTGAGCCCTAACAAACAAGCAAATCCTCGTGCAAAACTTGGTGCCCATCCACACAAGGTAATGTTGTGCATCTGGTGGAATAAAGAAGACGTCATCTACTATGAATTGCTTCCGAGGAATGTAACCATCACTTCTGAGGTTTATTGTCAACAACTGCGTCGCCTGGAGGCTGCAATTCAAGAAAAACGACCGTCAAGACGACATCAAGTGATTTTGCAGCATGATAATGCCCGTTCGCATACTGCTAACATTACAGAAGCAGCTATTCAAGACCTTGGTTGGGAGGTTACTCCACATTCGCCTTATTCTCCTGATCTTGTTCGATCAGATTTTCATCTTTTCCGCTCTCTATCCAAGAATCTCCGCGGAATCTCATTTAATAACGACGTTGCTCTTCAAAACTGGCTCAACGACTTCTTCACCTCCAAACCACCAGATTTCTTCAGGCCTGGAATCTAAAAACTGCCAGAACGTTGGGAGTCAATCATAAACAATGCAGGAGAATATATTATTATTGATTAGTTTAGGTATTTTTTTATATTTAAAAAATTAAATTTTAAATTAAAAAGAACTCTACGAACTTATGCTTCAACCAAGTACTTATACCTACTAATATGGCGATTTTCGACGATTATTTGGCATGATTTGACATGCCATACCTATGTATCTATTCTAAACTATTTTCTGATCAACTTGTTTCTTATCTTGTTATTAATTTGTCACTATATTTATGATAAATGTGATAAAAATTCATTAAAAGTGATAATTACCTATACAGTTCCGAAGACCTTCTCCAAAAGGCATATAAACATAGTTAGGAATGTTAGTCTTATTTTCAGGAGAAAACCGTTCTGGATCAAAGGTATATGGATTGGGAAAATAATTGGGGTCGTAGTGTAGTCCCAATAAAGATATATAAATCGGCATTCCTTTTTTAATGATTATGTTAGTATCTGGTATTTTGTATGTTTTCGTACATCTTCGATCCAAAAATGGTAATATTGGGTATTTCCGCAATGTTTCTATAAAAGGAATTTAAAAATTAACTTCTATGCTCTGTCTGCGACCGATATATATTTTTGCGTACTATCGTGACGTCACGACCGTATAGTATGTTATGCTTATTGAAAAGTCACCTACCAGAAAGAACCATATCTAAATATTTCATTTCTTGCATGGCATCATACGTAATCTTTCCATCAATTAATTCCCTTTCAATTTCTTCTCTAAGTTTTTTTTGTACAGTCTTATTTGCACTTAATTCATACAAAGCATAAAAAATTGTCATTGCGCTAGTATCAAAACCAGCTACAAGAAATTGGATTGCTTGTGCCACTAACATATCATCATCTGAAAACAATATAGTATTAACAGATTACTACTTCACCACGCTAATTTCAGTTTTATATTTACTCAATTTTGCATCTTCATCAATGTTTTCATTGCTTTTTATTTTAAGCAAAATATCTATCAAATCTCCTCTGTATGATTTGGTTCTCTCTCTTTCACGTAAAGCTGCAAGGAAAGCTTTTCGCAAAAATTCAATAGCGGCAGGATCGATATGTCTCATATAGAATAACTTAAACAAAAATGGCGCAAGGAAAGACGATGCAAATTGTATTCCTTTTGTTAGACTTGATTCAGCTGCCTTTTCGGAAGCTATCATAAATCCTGCATGTTCGTCTTTGAATGAATTTGCAGTAATTCCAAATCCACAAGATGTAATTACGTCAATAGTGTACCTCATCGACAATTTTCTTATGCCAAATTCATTGCTTTCTACGCTATTTTGCTTTATATATTCGAGTAAGTCTTGGGATGCTTCTATTATCAAAGACGTCATATTTTTTATCTTTCCAGTGGTAAGTGCCGGAGTAATTTTTGATCTTACGTTTTTCCACGATGGATTTTTAAGAATGAATAACGTACTTGAAGAAAATTTATCAATTTCAGTTGGAACGATACTTCTATCAGAAAAATATTCAAAATCCTTCACCAACACCTTTTTAATTAATTCGGGTTCGCGAATAAGCAAGAAAGGTTGATCAAAAATAAAAAATCCAAAAACTTGAGACGTGGTTGAATTATACAAATCTCTCATAAATTTTCCTATGGTCGTTTGAAAAATGCAAAACGGAAAAGCGTTACCAAAGAAAAATATTGGTTTCATGTAAGGCACATTTTGATCCTTCCAATATTCAAAATTTCGTGTCAGGTGCAAGTACAACCACACAAATATTATAGTTATAAAAGCAATTACATAGTTTATTATTTGAAATTCCTAAAAAAAGGTGCTCAATAAATTATTAGTATCTCTTAAAATGGTATAAAATAATTGCACAATTTTGTTATTAAAAAATTTTCGTACTTATAGATTTTGAAAACTTACCATTTCTGTGTTTTGCAAACGAGGATACGATTACTACTAATAAAATTAAAATGGTATCAAAACAACTAGCAGCATATTACTGTTGCATTTTTAATTTGGCAATATTTATTGTTGTTCTGTTCACTTGACCGATTAAGAAACTTGAAACCTTTAATCTTTACATAAATAATATTGTTATCAAAGTCTGCTCACTAAATAATCTGAATAAATTATCAGGACGCGACGTGGTTCAACCAAAAACATCTATTTTTAGTAATTCCGATGTATATTTGAGATTCGAACCTCAGCTATGCAGATTATAAATAAAATTCTAACAAATTACGAATACGCACATTTTATTGAATTAAATAATAAAATATTTTTATACATAACAATAAATATATATTTAAAATAACTAATAATTTTTTTACACATAACTTTCGTTTTGAGCCGAATATGCCAAAAACGAATCCATTAATCGAGGTTCAATTAATTCTTGTACATCCAAAGAATCGATTACATCATTTCCACAAGCTTCGGCAATTTTGCGAAGCGTTGCCTAAAATTAAAATTATTGTATTAAGACAGTTTCATATTGAGCTTTTTAGACCTACCAATGCTGCCACAAGAACTGCGTCACTGCCGTGTCGTTCTTTTCGATCTCGACAAAGTTTCACCAGTTTGGCCACACCATTCAGTTTGACTATTTGTTCTGCTGCTTCGGGTTCACTACTTAAACGTGACAAAGCAATAACGGATTTTTGTTGCAATCTGCTTTCTATTTCTGGATCTGCATGATTACAGTGTAAAAAATGGAGCAGTGCTCCCGGAGCGTGCTCATCGGTTAGTTGTTTGCGTGCATTGGCTTGTGATGAGAGAGTGGCAATCAAAATAGCCACTTGTTCCAAAACGTGAATCGAAACTAAAGCGTTTCTAGTTTTTATGGCTTGCAGTATGGTTCCTATACTGTTGTGGTAAAGTATGTACTTGACACTTTTTGGTTCCATTTCAGTCAAATTTGCTAAAGCAGCGGTACCAAGTAACAAATTTTGGCAGCACTTTGTGTTTGTAATAAATTGCGTTAAGGCTTTCACGAGTGTTTTGATGTGATATTGCAAACCTTTTACGCATTCATTATCTTCTATCCACGGAGCTGTTATTTGGGCTAAAAGAGCAACCGCTTCTGATCTTTCAGGTTCCGGTCGAGATTCTTCGAATATGACTTCCGATAATATCGTAACACCGGAAGCATTTTCTAAATGCCGAACTGCGGTGCTACTTGTGCAAATAGTCGACAAAGCTCTTAATATTAAGGACCGCACAGTTGAACTTTCGCATTTTTCGCAAAGTACGCACAAAATTTGTATGGTGTTACAAGAAATAAATGTATCATTTGCAACTTTATTCCGTAAGGCTATCGAGGTTATACCTGTTAAGGCTGCTCGAACGTGCATTTCGGAATGGGGATCAACGAGTTCGTTCACTAAAGGTTTGATCTCTCGAAGTAGAACTTTATTTTGCAATGTTTTCCATTTGGTATCGAGTTGGTTAATCAGTTCGGAAAAATTTTCTATATGATTATTTCTTATGTCGTTGCAAATTTTTAGGATATCAACATCTGCGTCTGGAGCATAGCTTTGAATAAACTCTTCAATCAGTCTTGTTAAACTCTGCGCTAACGGTGCTGTATGCTGCGTTTGCCTGAAACAAAACAAAATTATGTTTACAATCTGCATAGAAATGTTCATTCCTGCACATAAGCATAACTTGATTTGATATTATAATAAATGTGGTAAAAATAATATAAAATGACTCACTGTTTAATGTTATCTATTTCAGCGTATATTAAATCCGAATCCCTTAAAAGTTGACGTAGAGTTGAAGTCATCCGAGAAGCAATAATAGCTACATTTTGGATCAGTTCTGCAGCTATTGATTTGCACTGCAATGTGGTCATGCATTCGGGTTCATATAAATCAGCAACTTCCTTCAACCACTTTTGTACGGATGCAGTTTCTTCGTTAAACGTTAATACTGAATTTCTGAAAATTTTACCGGTTAGCTTAATTTCGTCATATCGTGTGTCCATAACAAACCTTTCTTCTTCACTTGGACCATCTAACTTGGAAATTCTTTTGCTTCGATGCAATTTCATATTTCGAAAATTGTGTGCTGAAACTTTTGGCGTCGAAGTGTGCTTGGGGTGATCGAGTAATCCATGAAAAGCCGATTCTAGTTCACTTTCACAATCACTACTTTCAAGAAAATCGTCTTTTGTTGACGAAAGTGTTCTTCTTTCTTCTTCAAAGGGTAGAAAGGCCGGAGCAGATGAATTTTGTCGTGAAGAAATATTCAAACTAGCATCGTTGAATGTAATTGTCGGACATGTTTTTACGCCTTCCAATTCGATACTGTACTCATCTGAACGACTATCATTGTGTACGACCTTACTATTAGTATTCGAGTTGTGTAATTCGGTAGCAACATGGTCTTCATCTGAATACTGATCAGATCCTGGCATATTTTCGAGCGATTGTTTTGAAATATTGTTAAATAAACTCCTGCTAACTTTTAAAGAACCATTTCTATGAAAGCGAGATTTTTTTATTGGTTCAGTTTCCACTTTTCTTTTTCCATTGTATAGATTATTAACTGTTGGCGTTCGTAAGAAGTTACATGATTTGGATATTTTATCACTTAATGTAAGTGCTATACTTTTTGTTGGTGTACACTTTGGCTTAAAATTTATAGTTAAATTTTGTGATTTGGACGAATCTTCTTCGTTTATATTTTTTAGAATATCTTTTGGTAAGCATTGTCGAGGTGATACTCTTCTAGGCGTGGAAAAATTTGGGTCCGCTTGTTCCAAAACACCCGGTTGACAATTTTCTGTGTCAGAAAATCCCGAATCTTGACTTCCGGGACTTGCCGAAATATTGCGTGATAAATTAGGATATTCTTCTGACCACCATACTCGACTGGGATTTCTTTGAAATTCGCTCATACTTCTGCCTGACCTAAAAAAAAGTTGTATTAGCAAATGCAAACCAATAAAATGTCGGATGTATCAATTGTACTTATTTAAAATGCTTCCCTTTTTAGTTTGTTTATATTGCAAATAGGAAATTGTAATAATAATTTTAGCATACGTATCGTTTAATTTTAAATTTGAAATTGTAAATTAGCATGCAATTAGTTTTATCATGTAGGTGCTAATCATAACACTCGTAATGACAATTTGCTTATCGTAATGAATATTAAAATTTGATTTCTACGAAATAATTTGGCAGGATAAATAGATTGGCATTTGCATCAAAATGAACCGGTGTTTCTCAATCACTAGCTGATTTCAACCACACGATGGGACTACAACCCTTTTATTATCACCAAATATAAAAGTAACACCTTGTAAGATTTAAATATGCATTTTCGAAATTTTTATTACAACAAAACAGCTTACAAATCAACAGTTTGTTTTATTTCTACAATTTTGTAATACCGAATAATTTTAATGTGTCCGTTTATAAAAAAATGTTTATTTCAAAAATTGCATTTTTATTTTATCTGCTCTTTGCATTAAATATTTTTACGTCATAAATACCTAACTATTGTGTTTATTTTTATTATTATCATCTTGATAACGTAAACATATAATATAATGTAATTGTAAATGAATTAATAGTGGTTTGTTAACTACTGTGTGAAAATTCAGTTTAATCAACCTTGGCTGCTTTTCGATTTCAATAGTATAGGGTATAGGGTGTTGTACCCTTAAACTCACCCTAATATACATTACGTTAAAAATCAAAGCACCTGGCCATTATACGATTCTGGACATGACATTTTAACAATTACTGAATATCCTAAAATTATTTCCCATAACATCAGCATTGTATTTTAATGCTTTTGATTTTTAACAAAAAATGTAATGTTAATTTAGTTGCATTCAAATTATTATAAACCAAATTTTATGAAGATATTGGTATTTTCTTGACAGATTATTCTCATGTTCTTCTTAGGAGCTGACTCTGAAAGTCTTCCATGCAATGCCCCGGACGTAAGGGGTGATAGTCGGGTCATGGTCAGAGTAAATGCATAATTATAAGAATACATTATTTACAATTCCTCAAATATATTATTATTTTTATAATAAATAAGTACTGATTATGTACTTTACTGTTATAATCAATTACTTCCTTTGTTACACAGGTGATGAACCATATTTAAAAGAATTACACCAATTTGCGAATTTTACGTATAATATGAAGCAAATCAACATTACACAAAAATCTTAAAAGTTTACAATAGGTATCTTCAATTTCATAATGTTTTTAAAAAAAACCCTTCTTGAAAAAATTATTTTTGCGAGTCGGTTGTTCACTGTTTGTTCAACTGTTCCAAAATATGCTCTGGCTGATTGAAAAACTAACGCGAAAAAACGTTTTTCAAGTCAGGACCCCACTTCTAAAATTTTTCTTTATTCATTTAGTTATTTGGTTTTTTATTTATTTTACTCTTCCAAAAAATCAAACCCATAAGTGCAAATATAGGAAGTCGTGTTAAGGAGAGAAAAATCTTATGCCAGTCCTAACTTTTAAAAATTTAAATTATGTTGGTTGTTCCGGGTTGTTTTAGGTTTATTTTATATTGTCCCAGAAAATGAGATTCCTAAGAAATTGCTGTTATTACAAATTCTAAGTTTTATTGTAGGTACTTCGATGTGACTTGCCTATACGTCGATTCTGGTCATTCCATTATCTCTTAAAGGCCTTTCAACTTTACACACAGTTTAAAGGAGGCGATAGCATCATAAACTCAACCGCGATTATAAAATTATTTTATAGATATTATAGGTTTATAAGGTATAGTAGAATTAAATAAAACAAAAATTACGGAAAGTACATGTTGAACCCTCAAAAGCAGCCCTTAAAGTAGTAGTGAAACAGAGATTTCCCATTGGCTGTTGGTACTCTTAGGCCACGCTCCACCCCGACTTTATAGAGATTGTTTGGAAGCTCAAGAATCCTAAAAATCGACGCAAAAGGCTCAAATTCGTATATGTATGTATGTATTTCGCCCTCTTGGCTCCTCCTCGCGCAGATTAGGGTTCTTGAACTTTGAAACTATCTATAATAATTAGTGGACTTGTACGTGTTTTGTTTTTGTACACATGAAGATCGTTTCTACAACATGCTTGCACAAATTGCCGAGCGATATTCGGTATAATTGTTTCGCATGTCAGGTCGATAAAAAATCGGCTCTTTTTAGAACCCAAATAATTTCCGATGAGGGCTTCTTATTATTTTTGTGTGCATCTAGATTTTTACGGTAAACTTGGAAAAGATTTACCTGAGCGCGACAGATCCAAAATACGACATCCGTAAAAAACGGATCTAGATTTTTCAGGTAAACTTGGAAAAAAGAGTGAAAATTATTTAATTTAATATAGGTACGTAAAATGAACGAGGTAGCTCCATATTTTCTTCATCTGTAGGATATCTGGAGTTTGAATTTTAGTTGTTGTAGTCCTATGGTGTGGTTGAAAGCAGTTAATTTAATTTAAATTTCATGTTCAAAACACAAATTATAGAACACAAAATTTGTATTCCCATCATTGCGTTCATATTTTTCAACTACGTTAAAAATGTTACATTGACTTTTCGGCTAAACCAAAAGCCAATTTCGTGGAAATAAGTTGTAATTTTTAAAATTTGGTATGCCTAGATACTCTTTTCCAACCAAGATTTAACAAGAAATTCTAAGTAAAATGTATTTTTGTATTGAACCTTTCATCGTTTCTTAAAATTGTTGAATTTTCGAAAATGCTCAATTTTAGCAAAGTAGATTCAATTCTTTTATATCACGCCCGTAGGCAGAGGAGGCACTGAGAGCACATCTCACCCCCTCTCACATCTCATCATGAGATGATACAGTAACATAGCGTACATCAGGCCCGTACCTTCGGTTTTAGACCGAAATCAGCCAAAAAATCGTGTGAGAAAAGTTATTTTTCACCCATAATTTTCAAAAAATATTTCAGGAAGGGCCAAAATCTATCTCCTTTCCGGAGAAGACTCCCCCCCTCCAGAATATTGATTGAAAGTTCATTAGACAACCAAAAAAATTTCAATTTTCAAGAGTAAGGGGCTGACCTAAACTTTTGCTTTCTTTCACACGACTTCATTTTTGCACTTACTATATTGATTTGCTGGAACAATATAGAAAAAAACATTTGTACACATATGAGTTTGATGTTTCAGAACAATACAACGCGGAACAATTAAAACATTCTAAAGAAATCATCTAACTAGAATAAATCGTCTTCTTTCAAAATTTTCTCCGTTATTTTAACCCCAAATAAAAATGTTTAAGTTATTGAACTTTAAAATTCATGGAACGTGTAGCGGTCCTAGAATTAGTTTATGATAAATAGAAGTTCCGCGCTACTTAAACAAATCACCTCGCAGCGCAGTTGGTTGAGCGCACGTATTCACAGCTAATACGTCTGGGTTCGAATCCAAGTTGAGGAACATATTTTTCAGCATACCATCTTGCTAAAAACATATCCAGGTAGCACAGGGGTCCTACACTTTTTGAGGACTGGATCACAGATTGTTTAGGGCTGATTCAGCCACATCGCATATTTTTTAAATACTTTCATAATATTGTAATTTTTAATTTATTACAAATTACTTTTATATTCACACTGCGATTATCACTGTTGTGATAATTGTGACTATACCATTAATGCCTAATTTTCGAAAACTATTACTAAATATTAATATTATCAACAAAATAGTATTATACTGGCACTGGGTATTCTTTATCTGATTAAAAGAGTAGGGAGTGAATTTCATTTTCCGGTTCTCGAAAAATTAAAATTTTTATATCTAGATCGTCCTACAGTTAAATGTTCGTACAAACTAAAAAAATTACAAAATTTTCACGTATTTCAAATAAAGAAATTTGGGCCTGCTGGAATTAATTACAAATAGAGACAGAAAGCTGAAATTTTAAGGGTACGTACTAGGTATTCTTTTTTAATTATTTATTGGAGTTGATTTGACTCGGGGCGGCCTGATAAAAATTCGTCCAGACTCTAAATAAGGACCATCCTAGCAATCATGTTAAAAAACTTTAAGTATTATATTATCACTTTTCTTTGCATATTTCCCCATAGATAATTATTAATTAGTTTATAATTAGGATTGGGACTGATATTGGATGTACCTACCTATAAGAAATTACCTTTTGGAGCAAACAGGCGTAAGGAAGTCGGTACATATTATTTATACATCTCAACATACGCCTCGAGTTTTATAAAAAAAAATATTATATTTCAGGTCTTGAATTTGGAGTTTCAAATTAGAAAAAACTTTTTCACCCTCAATATATTTAGAAAAAAATTAAAGTATGTGTCATAACGAATATTTATTATGTTTTATTACTATGAAAATTCATTCAATTCACATAATAATTTTACACATCTCAACTTGAAATTTACGACAGTATTTTGAATTAATTTAAATCTGTTTTTACTGTAATGCGGTCAGTAATTTAACGATAATTATGAAGCAAAATTAAAATGTCTTATCGATTTTCTATCTTATCGAAACGTTATAAAAGATTCCTATAATTCCTATAATAAAAACTATTTTTAATCCATCTCAAGAACAGGATACATAGTTTATAATAATTGCACATTCAACCAATTACGCTAATGAGATTAACGTGAATCAGAATTTTTCAATACAATGCTCTGGTTCTGTAAAAGATACCTCTACTCAAGATTACTACTTCTGGAGAGCTAAAACCTTTATGTACAAATAAATTGCAACATATTTTAGAATATGTAATATAATTTATGACATTCATAAAATAAGCAATTAAACATCTTAATCAAAATTCAAGTTTTAATTCGTTTTTTATTAATTAATTTCCATACATCACAACATCCCCACGCATGAATAAATTAACACGAAACTTGCCTATGTTGCACCGCAGACTTCCTGAACGATCCAATTAGTTTCTCAACTCAATCGAGTCACTATAACATACATTTAAATATAGGGTATTTTTTAGCTGCATGAGATTTCTCAATAGGGATAACTTTTGAATGAAGTTTTTCAAAGTGCAATTTGTGTTCAGAAAGGTTTGCCATTTAATCATGAATACATTCACACTTGAACAACGCTACCAAATTGTGGAAATTTATTTTCAAAGTCAGAGTTCCGTTCGCGAAATTTATAGAGCTCTTCGCCTATTTTATGGTCGTCATAATCGACCTTCTGAGCTGGCTATTGGTGCGGTGATGGATAAATTTCGTCCATTTCTTCATTGCATGATGTACGTAAGAGCACCAACAAGACAAAGAAATGTGCGTACTGAAGAAACTATCGCTTCTGTGAGTGAAAGTGTGCAAGAGAACCCAAACATTTCAATTCGCCATCGTGCTCAACAACGTGGGCTTTGTCCGTCCACTAGATGGAAAATTTTACAGCGAGATCTTGGTTTACATCCTTACGAGATCCAGTTGGTTTAAGAATTGAAGCCCAATGATCATCGATTGCGTCGTGCGTTCGCAGATTGAGCTCACAACCAATTGGAAGTGGATGCATTTTTTTACCGCCAAATTTTGTTCAGTGACGAGCCACATTTCTGGTTGAATGGGTATGTGAACAAGCAAAATTGCCGTATAAGGACTGACTGAGACCAATCCGGAACATTATCTTGAGACTCCATTGCATCCATTAAAATTGACTGTTTGGTATGGAATACACGCCAACGGCATCATCGAGCTACCGTTACGGTGAATGGTGTGAGATATCGACACATTCTCAATACATTTTAGTTTCCAAAAATCCAAGAGTTAAACATCGACAACTTATGGTTCCAACAGGATGGTGCTACGTGCCACACAGCCACCGAAACCATCGATTTATTGAAAGGACAATTTGGTGACAACATTATTTCAAGAAATGGTCCTATAAATTGGCCTCCAAGATCGTGTGATTTGCCGCCTCCAGATTATTTTCTTTGGGGGTATGTTAAATCCATGGTTTATGCTAACAAACCAACAACTCTGGAAGCATTGGAGGTCAATATTCAGCAAGCCATTTATGAAATAAGGCCAGAAATATGGGAAAAAGTGGTCAAAAGTTGGACTCATCGGATGCGCTTCGTAAAGATTAGTCGTGGTAGTCACATGCCGGAAATCATTTTCAAATCCTAAATGCCATTAAATTTACTTTCATAAAGAAAATAATTAAAAAACATTCCATCAATTTTTTAATATTTTATTTCAATTTGAAGTTCTCATGCAGCTAAAAAAAACACCCTATATAAACATCCATATGAGGCCTATTTTCTTTTAATTAAAATTTTCTTAGGAATGTTGTGGAAGACCTATACATTTGAACGTCTTAATTCTGCGTTTTTCCAATTTTTTTGAAAAACGACCGACAAATTATGAATACAAACAGGAAGTAAATAAATTGAAAAACATTATTGTTTCGGTTTCATTAAACCCTCATCAAGCTAGCTTAAATACTTAAAAATAAACATCTAGAAAAATCCTATGGATGCCCATGGTCAAAAAATTAAATTATGCAATGGAGGTTTTCATGATTGCCAAAAGTGTAATTACATACTCAATTTAATAAAATTTATTGTGTAACAGGCGCCGCCTTTGAAGTTCAATATATCAAAAACTTAAAAGAAAAATTTAAACTGGATTGTAAAATTTTTAACAAAAATATAATTAGAATAAATTTTAATATACTTAATTTAAATAAAAATAATTTTTTGACAAATTTAGAAAATTAATTACCTTCTTAGATACACACTTTTTGTATATCTTTTGTAATTCAAAAATTTATTCTGGTGTCGTTATTCCGACACGTAAAGCATAAAAAAATGTAAATACTTGCACGTAAAACCTCAAGTATTTGTAATAATTACAATATGAAATTTTTTTAAATTTATTGTGACAATAAAATTAACAGCATTTTAAATATCAATTTAACTTAAATGGAAATTTCTATAGCTTGTATGGTTTTATTAGGAATAAAATATGCGTTCGAGAAAATTATACGATTTCCATAAGAAGCTGTATAATTTCACTTCTATTTAGTCCTTTATTTACAATAATTAAATTAGTCACTTCTTTTCTTTGTTTAACATGAATTTTCTTGTGTTCCAGTTTTTTTTTATAAATATCAAAGTTCGATTACATGATTACACATTTTAAAATATTTTTTTCTATTTTATAAAACTACTTTTAATTTCAATCTCATTCATAAAAATTAAAGTCAACATTCAAAAGTTCAAATGAAGTTATAGAACCTACTAGAGGTAATATTTATATGAATGTTTGTTCAGATTAAATGATAAAAAAGTAGTCGCCGTTATAAAAAAGTTATACGTTAAAGTTGTGATTGGCTTGACAATAAATAGGGGTTCCCTATGTCCTAGCAGGGAACGATATACTTTAAAGGGGGGCATGTGTGACTTCGTTACCGTTACAGCAGCTGCGAAAGATGTGAAATAAGATGGTATTGTTCAATCTGTCGGATATGCTTTTTAAATATTGGTTACCAATGTTTGCTATGGGAATTTTCAAATATTGTTCACCTTTTCAAAATTTCGTCATGTGAATGCAGAAAATACCTAAGTCACAATTTCTTGATTTTCATTTTATTACAGAAAATTATAGTATGAGATGGGTTTTACAATGCAGAAAAATCCTAAGTCGAAAATCCTAATAACATTTTATAATAATTTTGGACTTAGGACTTTTCTGCATTGTAAAACAATTCTCAAACTATAATTTTCTGTAATAAAATGTAGATCAAGAAATTTGGACTTAGGTTTTTTCTGCATTCACATGACGATTTGATTTTCTATCTATGCCAAATATTTTCTAAATCAGGGCTGTGCTCTAAATCACGCTTATTTTGCTCGGTTTCCCAAAGGTTCGTTGTTTTTTGAAATATTGTAAAATATAAGGATAAAATTATTAAAATATAGTCGTGATTATTAAATTCCTTATAACTATTATAGGTGTGGAATTATTTTAATATGTGATTCATGTAATATTTATCAAGATTTAAATGAAGTGCATCAATATTTACCCATCAAATTCCTCTGCAAAACCACTCAAAATTACCCAAAAGAAGTTTGATGTTTAAATTAATAATCTGATATTTCAACGACGTTAGTGGTTGATGTTCCAGGTGGTGGCACACGTCTTTTAACGCACGCGTCCATAAGTTACATTCCGCCTCTTTCCGGCTACCGACTTTTATTTACACCGGATGGATGTTCCTGCTTTACGCTATGTAACTTTACCCGAAATGAAATTTTAAAATTGATGCATATATGCGCTATATTTATAGAAACCCTGGGAAGACATAAAACTCTACTTAAATCACGGTTGGGAAAACACCACACAATTTGTGATATCTAAACAATAATGTCCAGGATTTCAGGATCGACTTAATTATTTTGAAATAAAATTTTGCCTTAATCCAATTTTTGTGTTATTTTTGAATGGGCAACGGTGGTTGAAACTTCTGCTGGTGGTATAAAACTATAAACACACCAGGTGTACGCGTGCCAGACACAAGTCCATGATGAATACATAGTTCACACCCCCTAGTATTTATGCATGGTGGTTGCAGCTGTCCTTTTAAAATTTTGATGAGTTTGATGCAAACACTAATTCATTTATTAATATTGCACAAAAAAAATCAATACACAATAGATTTTTTATCAGTCTAGCCAGATACACCATCAAAATAATTGAAAATAACTCAAAATGATTTTTATTGCAAAATTTTAAAATTAGAAGAACATAAAATTTTTATGACTTGGCGTATTTAAAAATAATAATATATGATATTATGCAGGTACCTACACGACATAAAAGAAAACCATCAGCAAATTTTTTAATAAAATGGTAACCCAAGATCAGTATAAAAAATTTGCATAAAAATTTAGAATGCATATTAAAAAAGTTATAACGTCTGATGGTTATGTGATTTTAATATCTTGAAGTATAAAAAAGTTGTTTTTGATAAGCATTTCATTTTTCCTATCAAAACAACCAGTAGGAATTATAATAAATTTCATAATGATTATGTTATAATTCAGTCATTAAAATGGGGAGGCAAATTAAGCAAAAATTTTAATGGGATCTGAATCCAAATTTGGCCTTTGCATGTGTTGATGATAAATAAATAGATTCCAATGAATAAATAATTAGGAATTTAACAAGATTTTGAGGGAAATTTTGCTATGGTCGAAGAATCTAAATGGTCGTTATAAAATTATGGAGGTACTTCAATATTCTTATATTTTTAAGCACAAAGTATAAATAGTCAATTTATTACAAGTGGCACTACTTGTAAATTCAATTAGTTTATTTAAAAACTATTTTTAACGAATGGTGATTACAAAAGAATGCATATTGTATGCACAACATAAACATATTCTTACAAACATGTTTATCTAGGCGTAATGGTAGTAACAATAAGTAACGTAATAGCTTAACAGCCCTTTATCATTATTGTTTACTTAGGAAATTTTTCAATTTTGCAATATCATTTTGCGCTTGCACTACCTACCTACACTGAATAACTTGATAAGAGGAATTTGTCAAGTGTAAATATTATTATTTTTAATTAATATTCTATTACATAATCGCAAAAATTATTAGTTACCTAACTATTCCAAACCGTTAATATAAAAAAGTAAAGTTTTTAAATTATTTCAATTTTTCATAAACAGCCCCATCCCTGAAATTTGATATATGACTGCCCCTGTTCTAAATAAGGCGCAGTCACTCGCAGCTTAAATGATGCAGATCAGGAATAATAAAACTTCTTAAGAAAAAATCGCACCAATTGAAAAATCTTTTGAAATAAAAACACAGTTTTATAAATACTACTTATTACTACTATTTAATATAAAAATACAAAATAAATTATTTAAAATTAAGGTTAAAAATGAAATTAAAAAATCATAGCAAAAATCGCATCACAGCTTAAAATGATGCATAAAACAATAATAATTATTATACGATATTCACATTTTAGTATTTGGTTGGGGGACCTTTTTGTTGGAGTACTGCCTATATGGTCACTTGGGTATGAAATCCACCAATATTTTTGTCAATTCTGGGGTTCCAGAATTTTATTTTATTCCATTCCGCTAAACAAATCACGTTTCAATTACTTTATGCTTGAAATTGTGTGTTTTATAAGTTCATAATTTAATTTTGCCCAAATATATTCAATTACAATCGAGTCAGGTGATTGAGCTGAAGGTTTTAGTAAATTAGGGCAATTATAAATCAACCACTCTTTAACAATGTGAGATACTATATGTTTCGAGTAATTGTTTTGGTTATAACTAAAACAATTTTTTTCCCGACTTTTTCTGCACTAATTAATAAATTTTCATGAAGTATACATATGTATGTTTAAATACATCAATTTGTCCATAATTCCTTTTAAAAAATACACATACATGCCCTGCTCTTTGTTTAACTGTGGGTCGCAAGTTTTTAATTTTGAGCTCTTCTTTAGGTTTTCTCCAAACTTTTATCTTTTTATCGAATTTACTCTCATCAGCAAAAAGTACTGATTTTCCAAAAGTTTTGGGACTATTTTGATGTTCACGAGCGAAGTCGATTCTATTATTTATATTTTTCCTCTTTATGAGGGGCTTATTTTTTGTCGTTCTACCATATAAATCATTATTTCTTAATATCTCTCGAACAGTTTCTGTGTTGCACAATCGTTACAAAGCGCATCCGATCAGTCCAATTTTTGACCACTTTTTTCAATATTTCTAGCCTTATTTCATAAATGGCTTGCTGAATATTGACCTCCAATGCTTCCATAGTTGTTGGTTTGTTAGCATAAACCATGGATTTAACATACCCCCAAAGAAAATAATCTGGAGGCGTCAAAACACACGATCTTGGAGGCCAATTTATAGGACCATTTCTTGAAATAATGTTGTCACCAAATTGTCCTTTCAATAAATCGATGGTTTCGGTAGCTGTGTGGCACGTAGCACCATCCTGTTGGAATCATAAGTTGTTGATGTTTAACTCTCGGATTTTTGGAAACAAAAATGTATTGAGAATGTGTCGATATCTCACATCATTCACCATAAAGGTAGATCCTTCCTCATTTCGAAAGAAATATGGACCGACGATGCCATTGGCGTGTATTTCCACACCAAACAGTCAATTTTAATGAATGTAATGGAGCCTCAAGTTAATGTTCCGGATTGGTCTCAGTCAGTCCTTATACGGCAATTTTGCTTGTTCACATACCCATTCAACCAGAAATGTGGCTCGTCACTGAACAAAATTTGGCGGTAAAAAAAATGGACCCACTTCCAATTGGTTGTGAGCCCAATCTGCGAACACGCAACGCTATCGATGATCATTGGGCTTCAATTCTTGAACCAACCGGATATTGTAAGGATGTAAACCAAGATCTTGATGTAAAATTTTCCATGTAGTGGACGGACAAAGCCCAAGTAGTTGAGCACGATGGCGAATTGAAATGTTTGGGTTTTCTTGCGCACTTTCACTCACAGATGCGATAGTTTCTACGGTACGCACATTTCTTTGTCTTGTTGGTGGTCTTACATCATGCAATGAAGAAGTGATACGAAATTTATCCATCACCGCACCAATAGCCTGCTCAGAAGGTCGATTATGTCGACCATAAAATGGACGAAGAGCTCTATAAGTTTCGCAAACGGAACTCTGACTTTGAAAATAAATTTCCACAATTTGGTAGCGTTATTCAAGTGTTAATTTATTCATGATTAAATGGCAAACCTTTCTGAACACAAATATCAAAGAACTGTAACTTTTACAAACTTCATTCAAAAGTTATCCCTATTGAAAAATCTCATGCAGCTAAAAAAACACCCTATATCTATAAAACTAAGCCTTTATTGTTTTCAAAAATTTTCTTATTTAACAAAATTGTAATATTCTAATCTGCATCATTTAAGCTGTGAGTAAACATAATTTATCAACCGAAATGTTTGTAATTTACTTGCAATATTACTCATAATTATTGCAACCGAATTTTTATTGTACATTGTTTAAATTCAATTAATGAATAATTGTTTGTAGACACAGATTATTACTCATTATTTATTTCTAATTTTTTAAAATTGATAACGTTAACATGTCTGTTTGCATTGGGTCATTAATAACACGTAACGAGAATATAACAGCTAACGAAATTCTAAATATAAACTTCTTTATCTAAATCTAACGATAATTGAACTACATTATTTTAAAATATCCCATCTTTGATGTCAAGTTTTTCAAGCACTTCCTCTAGGTTTTTATTTGAAGTCTTGAAAAGTAGTACTATCTAATTTTATTTCTTTCCAACGTGGTCCATTAATTAATGGTGATGTTTTATTGGGAAACCGAAAGGATCTGTAATTAACTTTTTCATATCTCTGAGCTTTTAATGTTACACTTTCATTATTCACTTAGGTTTGATTGATACCAGAGTTGGATCTTGAAATAGAAGAGGAGCAAATTTTTTTTTTAAATTATATTGCACAAGCAATCAAACGTTATGAACAAAATTGAATATGTAGTAAATTAGCTAAACGAATTTGTTTGTGCAGAATGAATGAGGTAGAGTTTGTTATGTTTGTCAAGCATGAATAATCTTCATTTGAGAACTGGTTGCACTAATGACACAATAATTTTTATACTATATGTGGGACAAAACAGCTTACATTTTAAATCGATTTAGTTTATTTTAGTATTAGGAGTTTCTCAAGGTATCTTTCAAGGACCAGTTATTTTTGTTAAAATCTAAAGTTTCATACAAAAAACCATTCCACAAAAACGTTCTAACTGATAAAAATAATAACTAAAAATCAGTAAAAATAAAAAATTAAATAATATCTATTGTAAAAATATAAAAACAAGAAAAAGTTGAAAAGGAATGATAAATATGAAATTAATAAAATTCAGCGGCATTCAAAATATACTGCGAGTTCAAATTGAAAAAATTCAAGGTAAATTAAAATATAAATTGTTCATGCTTGATTTGAGTCGGGGAGCTCTAAAGCTTATTCGAGTTTTACATACTGGCAGTTCCTTAATTCAAATACATAGTTGATTTAAATTTTTTTAGTTCATCCTGAATTTTATTAATTTCTTTTAAAAATAAAATTTTTTAATTAAGGAAATAATTGATATATTGCATATTTAAAAAGAATAAATTAAATATGTGTAGTAATTGATAAGAGGAAAATATTCGCGAATGTAAAACTAAAAATGAAGTTGTTTTAAAACAGGTTGATTCAAGAGCAGATCTACATAATTCTGTAGATCTAATGAAGCTTAAGTTTCAGGTCCTCGATGTAACAGAGGTTGATCTTTTTTAGGTCTATACATATGTGATTAACTCGTTTGTGCGGCCTAAAGCCACACTGGAACATTTTTACGTTGGTTAGTAACTAATAAATAAACCAATCAGAGTTGCATCACAAATAGATACATAGACAGACAGATTCACAGAACAGAATAATAATACAGTGACTGTATGAAGAGTGGCAACAATATGTGTTCACTTTGTAATTGGCTGCGTCGATCACGTGGTATCATCATAGTATTTATGGGCTGTTGTGGCCACCATTTAGATTCTTTACTTCTATTTTAATTCTATTTTTAATTCATTACGAACGCTATCCATGTCCTTCCTTTTACTGCCACCTTCAAACTCTCGTAGCTACTTAGATTACATTAACTAACCAATGAAAATCAAGTTTTATTTAATTTAGCGAGGTTCAAACACCAACCAACGCCGACGCCAATTTCGGTTTTTGGCGTCGTTTGTACGTTAAATTTCTTCGGTTTGGAAAGCACATTTTAAAATTTACGAATCCTGAAAATTTAGATAAAATTGCGCATGCGCACTTTTCTGAAAATTTCTTGAAATTTACTAGTATTAGTACTAATTTCAAAGTTTACCCTTTATATTTATCATAATATTTAATTATTTTATCAATTATTAAATTAAAAAGTAACACAAAACAGTTCAATGATGTTTTGGTATGTAATATGTATACGGGTTTAAAGGTTATGTTCGTGTTTAAATAATATACTTTTACGCATGCGCAACAGTCATTAAAGTCGACGTTCGTACCTACGTCAACTATCATGATCCTACGTTCAAACGTGACGGAAAAGATCGATCTGACGTCGACTTGACGTAAAAGTTGACGTTTGTGGTTTCTGAACCTCTCTAATGATTAATCATGACCAAACTTATAAATAATTACTATTGTAATATTCGGTACGCCCAAACTTAATTTTTAAATTTCACAGCCAGTTTACTCGATTGCTAGACGAGAGGTTAAGCGAGCTACGCTTGCAATGAACCCACTTTTATGCTGTGCTATGTTTATGGTATGCTTATGGATTTCCATAAATGAAGATGAAATTCATATGGGAGAAACAGTGACCCCACAATGTTTTAGGCGCTGTCCAAAAAGAATTGACTTTCGATGTTTTAATGGATAATAATCATTAGACTTAAAAATAATGAAAAAATGATCAACTTGCAGCCCTGACTTCAGCATTGAAGCATACGTTAAAATTTGTTCTTAGAGGACATTCAATACAAGTAAAAAGATCCAGTTCTGGAAAATAAGGGAAAATCATAGAGTGAGGAGAAATAAATAGCAAAGAACAAGAAGGAACGGCTCCATTTGCAAGAAAAAAGCTAAATATAGTGCACGCCATTCGTGCGCGCAAAAATGCTCAGAGGTCCAGATTATAATGAGAATCCATCAGTTTTAGGGTTTCAAAGTGCATTAACCCTTTATCGAATTAATTAATTTTTTAGGGCTCCCCTATTTTCTAGTAATACTGTAAAAATTAAAAACACTAAAATTTTAATAATTTTTTTGTGTGCTCAAATGGGAACATTATGCAATAGACGGTTTAAATACAGACCAAGTTCATGGTTATTTCATAATTTCTTTTATATTTTAAATTGCAGTAATAGATCGGTGTGGTCGGTGCTTGCGTTACAGAGCAGAAATTTCGGGTTTTAACCGGACTCGTGGAAAACTGTAAATTTTATTGGTTCTTTTTTCCGTAAGTCTGACCAAGCGACAAAACGTCAAGATTAAAAGGAATATAAAGAAAATCTGTCCTTTTTTACTTTCCGAACCCCTAGGTAAGGAAAGTATTGTTATCAGGCAAAATTTTTGAGGTCCCCTGAATCCATTTTTATCATTTTTGGAAGGATGTCTGTATGTGTGTGAGGGAGGGTGTGTGTGTGTGTATGTACGTCTGTGAACACGATAGCGTCTAAACGAAGCAAGAAAATCATTCCAAATTTTGCATATAAGCTTTTTCCTGTCGTAGGACGAAGCCAGATGAAAATAAATTAAATCGTGTAACGGGAAAGGGGGGTTTACCTGGAGCTATTATGACATTATGCGTCATAACTTCGAAACGAAATTAAATATGTAAAAATATTAATAACAAAAAATTAGCGCTATGGAATTTCCTACATTTTTTTGTATTTATTGTTATATATTTTTGTGGTTTTGTGGCCTTCGAGTATAATAATTATAAAAACATTACCTAAAAATAATTAAATTACTTTAAGGTAGGTATTTGTCTTGCGATATGCGTTTCCTTAGCCAAATTTAATGTTAAAATTTTAACCAGATATTATTTCAAGTTTTCTGAATACATCGGTGAAAATTTAAAAAAAAATTGCTACATACTGAATCGAGTGATATAGCAATGGCTTGGTGTGATCGGTTAGAAATTGTATGTATAGTGTATTTCAAATTAATTGGAATTAAAAAAAGTCTAGCATCAAATTACGTTGTTATAAAAACATACAAACTATGCAAGGAAAAACAATATAAGAGATAAGATTATCGCGCCAACGAAAGCCCGCATTTCATACTCCACGTGGAGTAGTGTAGTTCTAATTGGTTAATATTTATAATAAGGACTTATTATTGGATAATATTTCTATTACGAAAATTCTCTTTGCGACTCCACGTGGACGCGTGTACCAGGTGTACAGTAAGTTTGTATGTTTTTATAACAACGTAATTTGATGCTAGACTTTTTTTAATTCCAATTAATTTGAAATACACTATACATAATATGCTTGAATCACGGACTTAACGGAATTTCTTATCGCAGCCCTCCGGTGAACATCAACACTGTGAATAAATTAAGTTGAAAATAAAAGAGAAATAAAAGGATTGATCCACCTCATAAAATGGATCGTGAAAACTTTCCAGAGAAGGATAGCAGCAATATTCCGAATGGAATGGAAAAGCTTGATCAATTAGATCGGGAGATAATCGCCGTTGAATTTTGTATTTTTGATGTTATTTTACGCTATTGAACGGTTCTTACCAAATTGATAAAAAAAACAACCCATGCCAATATACTATAATGATCATTTTCATAAATTTTTAGGACAATTCATTGCACCCAAGTTCACCTTGGCCTTTTTTCTTTCTCAATTTTCCCCTTTATAATTAACGCATTATCTTTATTTTATATTCAAAAATAGGTATTCCAAAGCGGAATATTTAGAGATCTTTTATGAAAAAATTGACAAATTACCAAGAAATGAACTATAAAAATATTCTTTACTAACACGAGGTCGTAGGCCGAGTTGTATTAGAGGTAGGAACCCTTACTGTGTTTAGTCTGCTAATGGCGGTCAAGAGCAAACCGTATCGACTATGTAGTAAAATATAATAACTTAACAATAACTTTTGGAGCTGTGTAAGGGTTTAGAACGTGTGCTACGATTGGAAAAGTGCATATTTTTTTAGAGAATTTAGCAGACGATGACACATACAGCAATTGGCTTATTTTGGGTATTATTTTCATCGAGAATTCTTTGACGTCACTTCTAGTGGATGTTAAGACCACCTGCGCCGGCTTTCGAGTATCAAAGAGCTGAGTAACCAGATAAAAAAAATTTCGCATACATTTTTTTCAGATTACACGTTACATTTTATCGTTTTGTGATTAATTGCAATTCAATGATAAACCAAACTCTTGCTAGCATTTGGATTCGCATACCACCATAGAAAAATGCTGCATTTATGCTGTTCTTGGTTATTTTGGTATCTCGCCAACCTTGCGTTTTAACCGCAGCGTTTCAAACGCTAGTACGAAAAGGCCCTTACAGCGATCGTTTTGTAATTTGCAACAAATATATAAAAATAGTTTTTGTTTACTTTAGTAAGGGGTACAATAATAAATTATTATGGGGGGGTCCTTTATATTTGGGATAAGAAGCACTTTTATTGAAGTTAATTTTGTTAGAAAATGCTTCTGGTCAATGTTCTTCATATGATCATTGACCACATTCGCCTTCCAAGTGTAGATTAATCTTTTGCGTGAATTTAATTGTCAGAACATTTTTTCACGAGTTTTATAAGAAAAATGTGGGTAGATACTGAATAATAAATGAATCATCTAATTGTACAACTAGGTACTATTGTCCCATCATCATCACGTATTTTACATCTGTAATAACATACCACCATAATTTGTTATTACATTATTAAAATATAATTTTTAAAGAAACTTGAATTCTAATAATAAATGCAAAATTTAAACTTGAACTCCAACTTGAAAATGTCGAGGTAAGTTTGATGAACAACAGCTAATTTCTAATTTAATACAATAGAAATGTCCTCCTTCCAACCTTTTAGTATATTTTATAATACTACATACAATTTAATATAAATAATAAAATAAATACAATATTAAATTGCAATCCATTTACCATGACAATTTTAAATAATAGCATGCGAATTTATAATTAATATTAATAATTATTACTATTAGCTAAAACAATTTCTATTTTAATTTTCGTTTAAAAAAATTAATGCTATTTGTGCAAGCAATAATTATGAAAATTAATTCGTAACTTTCACTATGGTCAATAAGCAAAAGTCTTTAATTTAATTTTCACATTAATATTTTTTAATTATAATTTATGAAGTTAAAATTGTATCGTGCACCCGATTAAATACCGATTAGTATTCTTAATAGGTGTGAGCAAAAAAAATTGCTTTCTCCCGAATTTTTTCTCTTAGGTGACTTTTTCAAAGGTATTCCATAGTTGGTTTTGGTTTTACATAAATAACAATTTAATATTCCAACTTCCTAGCCGTTGAATGAGGTTGCAGGTACGACTAATTTGTTCGATGATGTAAGCACAACATGAATTAATAATAAAATTATAAATCTTAAGTCTTATTAATAAGTTAATCTAAAACTTTTCGACATGGCAATACCTAACTTACCTGTCAACTTCCGCCGTTTTAAAAAAACTTTAATCACGGTCATTAGGTAGTAGGTACAAAAAAGTTCAAAACATTGGGTAATTAAACAAGCATTAAAATGATTCATTAAATGGCGTTTCGTTAAATAATTAGAATTAGCAAACTATCGACGATTTATTTCCATCGGATGTGGATCAAACACACCTATCACAACTTTTTTGATCGAGTAACCTTGTGAAGAATTCCTATTCCATTAATGGACCCCAAGAGATTGTCATATTGATGTTGCAAATGAGTAAGATCTTGATTTTTTTTTATTCTAAGAATCTACTTACTGGGCTACTACAAAACCAGGTGTAAAATTGAATCATAAGAGCACGGAAAACTCCGCATTAATTGCGCGTGACTAGTTTTGAGTAATGCCGGTTTTGTTGATTCATATCTTTTGTTATTTCGATGTAGCTAATCAGTTGTAAATTAAATTTCACAGTTTACGCCAAAAAAGAAAATCTTATGAATAGTCAATTTTGTATTCACCTTCGGCCAGACATGCATCACAAATGATTAAGAAAGAAATGCTTAATTTGAATAGAAAATAACGTCAAATACTAAAAGAATATTGAACTTTTTGCAATTATCAATTCAAAACGGAGGAAAAAAATTATTTAAATCATTTTGTATGTTAATTTTTGAGATCTCTTCAATGTGGATAGTATAAAAACTCCCACGATTAACAAAAAAATTAAAGACAAGTAGGTACATAATTATAGTACCTATGTATATACATGCATAGCATCCAGTTATGCATAAATTCGCATGTATTTATAAAATTTTAAATTTCAGTTCGACACTATTGGAAATTTTAGAACTATTTCAAGTATGTGCAGTTCTTCTAAGACCTAAGTACCTAAGTAATATAAAAATACAGAAGTATAACACGCCTGACGATGTCATAGTATGACGAAACGTTTGCAAATAAATATTTACAGTGCCTTTGGTATTTGGTAATATGATGTGACTATTTGTACATAATTATTTATTAATTAAAACATTGATATCTATAATATTTATTACGTATCAAATTTCCCTATATATTATCTAAATTATAATAATCGCTTAAAAATTACTATTATTACAAAAAGGACTAACCTTCCTATCAGATAAATTAAAATATCCAAGGAATTTATTGAAACACTTCACTACACATTAAGGTTATCACAACTATCAAAAATTAAATAAAAACATCATGAAGCAAATATCGTCGTTCTAAGTTCTAATGGTAAGTCGAATTTGTATTTGTGAATACGCGCGGTAAGCTATTTTGTCATCTAAGGTGGGACAAATATTAAGAGTGGGGATGTTATTGTACTTCTGATTGGCCAATTTAAAATATTTGTTATTACATTTCCGATAATAAAATTTTTGCGTTAGTTAATCATATTATTATAATTTATTAACTTGAACTGTTTATGTTTTTAAAAATGTATAATATCTGTATTCCAATAATTATAAAAGAAAACACGAGAATAGTAATTTATACAATCATCACCTTATTTAATTTAAATTAAATTTCAACATTATTTAATTTATTCGAGAAAACAAAATTAACATGAATTCTACATAAGATAGCATTATTATTAAATTATTGATGTAAAAAATATATCACGTCCAACTTTGAAAATTAATTAGGCAACCAAACCTGCATCACCTACTTGTAGTGTAAAAAATTTGCAAAAAAAATACAAAATCGGTCTTCCGCGATTTTTTGACGGATTTCGTTAGGTAATTGTTCGTACTTTAACTTACTAAAAAAACGTCCTTACGGAACCCTGAGCTTCTTACCGAATTCTTCGTCTGAAGTTGAAATTTTTTATGAAGGAGTGAAATAGTATATTGCATATTAAAAGCGGAAAGTGAATCTTTTGTGCTCGGAGGCGAAATTTACAGCGCGAGCCGTAGGCGAGCGATGTAATCGCCTCCGAGCACAAAAGTAACTTTACGCTTGAAGCATGCATACTATTTTTCCTCCGCCCGCTTCAAAAATGATCAAAACCTAGATAAAGATTTACATTCAATCTCTGTAGTGAATTATTTTTATTTCTATCATATTAGCCTTGCTACATCGTTTCTAAGGAAATTTTACGTTCCATTTGTTTTAAGCTGTCAGTTGAAAATCTTGAAAATCCTACTTTCACTATCGGGCGTAGGAAAATTATGTTTTTCGGCAAAATATTTTTAAACAATTTTCTATTTCATTTCTATGAGTTATCATATAACTCATTAAAATAATTAAAAACACTTAAAATATTTTAACAACATCCTCGAAATCATGAAAAGAAGAGCATCCTAAATATGGTCAGGGGATTTTAAAAAAATGGCGAAAATGAAATGTTTCTTCGGAATATTTCCTTACCAGTTGACTTTAGGACGAAAATGACTTCTATAAATCTTATGGAGAATAAAATTACTCAAATGCTACTGGAAGTTTAAACGATGAAAACCGGAATAGCAGGCCACAAATCACTTCAAACCAAGAATATTTATTTATGCCACCACTAGCAAGCGAAAATCGCTTTTGAGACCTCAAAACATGAAAAACCGTTTATAATGAGGACGATTACATAAAGACTGGGCATTGGATTAATGGAAAAAGATCCTTTGGACCGATGAATTGAAATTTGAAGTATTGGATACTGAAGAAGGTTTTTTTTCGTAGAGGAAAGTCCGAAGCAGTACCACCTCAATGCTTGGTCTCAACTGTCAAACATGGGGGTGGTTCAGTGATACTGTGGGGAGTATTTTTGTGCTTCTGGGGTTGAAGACTTGGTAGCAATTGAAGGTATTGCGATGTTCTTTGCTTTGCTGAATTGGCAAATCAAAGGAATGAACTAGTTTTAAGTTAAAAGTTAAAGGAAAGTTGAATTATTGAGAGATCATGTGGCAATGCAATATAACGATTGACTCGTTAAAAAAAATTATAAAATTTATATCATATTAAAATTATTTGTTATGAGTTAGTTAAAATTATATTAGTAAATATTGTTATTAAAACTAGGTTAATTAGAATTAGTTGTGTTAAGCACACTAAAAAAGGTTTTCGTGATGACATTTGGTATAACAGCTTGGTGCGATAAATTAAAAGGACGATTATTCGCCTCAATTTAAACTTTAAAAGTGCATCGTGTCTCCAATTAACAGTTCGTTCTTAAAAAACATTATTTAAATGAAGATTAAGTGTGGTAAAATTCATTAAAGTTACCGACCAATGAAAATTTGCTAAATCAAAAACAGACATGCGTTGAAATTTCAACGAAAATTAATTGATATCCTTGGCGACGAAGTTTTTTACCTTAACAACGAAGAGAACGATAAAAATAACCAAAGGGAATGGACGCACAAATTTGTGTTGTTCCAGAAAATTTGTGAAAAATATGTTTTTAAAACCCAAGTAGGGTTAAGTAACGTGGATGTATTCTGGAAAAGGTTAAAATATATTGAAAATGTTAAAAAATATTAATACGCTTACAAAAACTCAAATTATGGTATTGATGGCCGAGGAAATATTTGGATGATTGATGAAAATTAACTGGATAATCACAGAAAAGGAAACTGGAGCAAATTATAGGTGTAAACAACCGGTACACTCACGCTTATAAACGAACGATGATGCAATCGGGAAGTGGGGTAAGATTTATTTAACTATCCAAGTGCGGGAATTTTAAAACATTAAAATCAGAAAATCTTTTTTTATTTTATAAACATTTATTTAGATTTATTAATTAAGAATTTGTTACATTTAGTTTTAAAGCACATGGTTAAAATTTTCTTTCGTCTCCATGACGACAATTTGTGCAAAATTTATTAATTTCATTAAAAATCAAATTGCCATGATTCTATTTTATTTGAATTTAAATCAATTTTATGAACAGTGTGAAAATATGAATCTCGTTCATTCTGAAGATGAGCGAATGCAGTAAGGTAAATTTTATAACAATCTAAGAATTTCTTTCACTTTTGAGCTAGCTGAGGTAAATACAAAATTAAATCCACGAGTAAGTTATCATTGTGGGATAAGCATTCAGGTAAGGGTCTCATTATTATAATAAGCTTGATTTATCTCATTAAGGAGAGGGGTCATTGTAGTATCTATCTTAATTTGACTGAATTCGAAAATTTGACCGCGATTTTATTTGCAACATCGCCTAAAATTCCCTGCCGGCCTTTTTCCCCAAGTGGGGATTTTAATCTTCTACAGTAGTTTCTCGCCTATAACTCGCTTACCTTCAGGTTTAGAGAAAATTATCATCAAATCGAAATTGAAGAGTACAAAATTCTCTATAAAACAGATTAACAAAATTTGTCTACATCATACCTTTGAATCATACTAAGCTTGGTATAAGCCGATAAGTCCACCTTCCGTACGTGCCCGCTTCCCACTCCTCTTGCCATTTTGCCATTAGGTTTTTTCTGGCCTCCTGTTTTTTCATCCCTCCGTAAGTCTTGAGCCTTTCTTCAGCCAGCAGATATATGGGTGGTATTCCAGCTATCACCCTTGCTCCTTCAGCCGAGATAGTGCGATACGCGCTGCAGACTCTAATCGCCACAAGCCTTTGGACTTTCACAAGTTTTTGCCGTAGCTTTTTTACCCGCATTGCGGGATACCAAACAGGAGCAGCATAAAGCAGCTGAGAGTGCACCACGCTTACCAGAATTTTTCTTTTGGAAGATCTAGGTCCACCTATGTTTGGCATAAGGCTTGCCAAGGCCGTCATTGTTTTTTCTGCTTTCTGAACGGTCCTGTTAAGGTGTTCCGAAAATGTGCATTTTGTATCTAGCCATACTCCCAGCTGCTTCAATGCTATGGAAGGACTAATTGTAGTCCCCAGTATGTCGAAGTTAATTTCTTTAATTTTCCGCTTCGTGGTTAGGAGAGCCGCTTCTGTCTTCTGAGGCGCCAGTTCTAGACCCCTCTCTCTGATCCAATTTGCAACTTTTAGGATGGTAGCGTTTGCAGTATTCATCAGTATTTCTTCTGTCTGTGCTACTACTACAGCAGCGACGTCATCAGCAAAGCCAACTAGCTCCACTCCCATCGGCATTTCTAGCTCCAGTAAGTCGTTGTATTGGATATTCCATAGTGTAGTGTAACCCCTTAAGCTAGCTCAAAGTAGAGAATGTACTTAAACAGAAAAAAAAACTCCTTCTCAGGTAGGTTGAAATTTGTTCAAAAAAATAAGAAATACTTTCGAATTCGATTTTATTATCTGAATTTACAAACATGACCCTCTTCGGTTTGGATTTATTATATATAAAAAAAAATAACTTATTATATAATACATTTATTCCTGAAATAAAATGTAATAAAATAACTTATGTAACTACTATAGCAAATTTAATCAGCTAAACATCATCACTCCTCTACGAGATCCTGGCTGCATGTTAGACATTTGCTATAATTTATGCCTATGTAAACTTATATCTATATAATTATTCTTAAAAAAACATTAAATACCTTTATTTAGTATATTAATCTAGTAGTAGTCCATTATAGTTAGATAAAGGTTAAACTTTATTGGCTTGATGATAGATTCACATAAATATGTCTTGTCACTCAATTTGTTTATTCACAATTTTACTAACTTTATTTAATTATTAGTCTTTATTATTTAACGTAATTATTGCAGTAGTCTTTTCACAATTTCATTCACTAATATCATTTATTTATTCAGGTACTATTATTAAAACATTAATTTAAATAATAGTTCATAACGAATTTATTGCAAAATCCATATAATATCATAGGTACTTCTTAGCTAGACGCGTATTAATGTCAAAATTTGTATATAGTCGTAATACACTTTTTTAAAACAAAATTTGCCGAATATTTAAATTTTGGATGTAATATAATATAATTACAATTAACGATATTCACAAAATTATCGAAGGTAAGTTAAGATAATTTTAAGAAAGATACTCAAAAATAATCGTGATCTAACTATAATCACAATAGAAGGTAATTTAAGGTATTTTACGTACGCCGGTACTCAAAGATAATCGTGATCTAACTAAGATCAGAATATCTCGAATGCTTGATGTTACGTCTTTATATATTCATTCTTCCTCACCCACCCCATCAACAGAAAAACTTACGCGTGGCGATGAAGTCATTGAAACCCGGTAATTCCCCGGACTTATCCCATGTTAATATCTTTATACAAAGAAAATTATCTCACGCGTGTAGCTATTATGAAGTTATCGGACACGGTGATTCCCCGGTAAAGTAAATGAGATCACGCGTGTTAGCTATTAAAAATACTTTGTACTAACATTGTACTATTACTTTCTTTGTGTTCTATAATAAAATAGCTTACACGTGCGACTGTTATGAAATCACCCGGACACGGTTATTCCCCGGTAAATGAGATCATTCATGTTAAATATTAAGAATACTTTGTCTTAATTCTTTGTACTAATATTGCATTAATTTTGAATCGTTACAGTAGGTCCCAGCACGGATCCTTGTGGGACTCCGCTGGTCACTTTTATGGCTTTAGAGATACCTTCCGCTTGTATTATTACTTCTCTTTCGGAGAGATAAGAATGCGATTATGCTAATAAGGCTCTCGTCTATGCCACGACGCCTCAAGGCCTCTAAGATAACTTGCCATGACGTACTGTTAAAGGCGTTCTTTACGTCAATTGTTATAACGACGCACAGTCGTTACGCACGCTTTTTCTGCAATTTTCAACACGTGCTTGATGGCATCCACTGTTTGTCTGTCCTCTCTGAAGCCATACTGGTTATCTGCAAGACCACCAGTATGCTCTATTTCTTGTTTGAGCCTTATCAGAATTAGCTGTTCAAACAGCTTTCCTTCAACGTCTAGCAGGCATATAGGTCTGTATGAACTGGGGCAACCCACCGGCTTATCCCCCTTCTTAAACAGAACAAGATTTGCCCTCTTCCAGAATCTTGGAAAGTCGCCGCTGGTCGCCAAGTCGTTAAACATTTCCAACACAAGATCTGGCTTTTTCGAAACTACGTATTTAATTACCTCCGTAGGTATATTTCCTGGACCAGGAGCTTTATTGTTCTTTAACTTCGCACATGCCATCTTTAGCTCTTCTTCGCAAAAGTTGACGAAAGGAACTTCTCCTAAGCGAACAAATGACACCTCTCTGTGTGTAGGGAAAAGACATTCCGTTATGCCGTCTATAGCCCTCAGCGACAGCTGAGGTCTAGGTGGATATCCGATTAGTCGTTTTTGTACTATACCGTATCCCCTACCCCAAACATCTGTATCAATCTCTTCACAAACTTCTTTCCAGCCTTTCTTTTTTGAATCCTTGATACATTTTTTGAGCTTATTCTTTGCAAGTTTAAGTTCTATCCAAAGAGCTTGTTTTAGTGACGGCAAATTCTTTTTTGAAATTCGTACAAGGTTTCTTCTTATTTTAAGGCACGTCATCCTAATTTCAGCGATCTCCTCAGTCCACCAATATTTGGGCGGGCCCCTTCTGTTGGTTGTGACTTTGGGCATGCATTTGTTGCATATCTTTGTTAGTGCATCCGAGAAGTCCCTTGCAGACAGATATGGCTTGTTCTACTGCCAGTTCCTCCACAGCTTGTTGCATTTTTTGTTTGTCCAGCCTCTTGGTGTTCCATCCTTTATGAGTATTTTGTTTTCCGGCAGATCTCACCACATCCTCATCTACGTCGAAAACTATATAATTGTGGTCACTCAGGGTTTCCTTATCACTGACTTCCCAGTTGACAATTTTTCTTCCGACATTTTCTGTCGCGAGAGTCAAGTCTAATATGAACCCGTAACCAACACGTTCAAATGTCGGTTTATCACCCACGTTTTTAACCAGTAGGTCATGTTCAGCCAACCATTCAGTGACAGTTTCACCCCTGCGGTCAGTTCTTTGCATTCCCCATTGATGAGATTTAGCGTTGAAGTCTCCGACAACAATTGCTTCTTCTCTTCTGGTTCTGATTTTGTCGCCAATCTCTTGAAGATATTCTTCGATGTCTTTGTTTGGTGATGCGTAACATCCATAAATTGTGAAGGACGGCGTCGCTATGTAACAAAACCCATTTCCAATGCCCTGATCCTCAACGACGACATTTCTATCCAATATTTTGATGGCTGTATCCATACCATTATCAAACACCCAGTCTTTTCTACCTATTATAGCTCTTTTGTTTGGTTCGCTAAGAACCAGTATCCCTGCTTTCATTTCTGTGGCAACCGCCAAAGACATGTCAAAAGCAGGGTAACTCCTGTTGCAGTACTTCTGTATACTGACTCTCCGCGAAGTAAAACTAATCCAGTATTGCCTTTTTTTGTAAATAAGTTTTTTTAAATTACTGCCAAAAAGAGTCAGGGTTGAGTACTTCTGCTGCTTTTCTTATTTCCTTCTCAACATTGCCAAAAATACGATCTGGCGGAATATAAGAATGATCAAAGATTGGAAAAACAACTTCTATTTTTTTAATATGGGAGGTTAAAAGAAGTAAACCAGTAACATAACATTCCCATAACCATAGCAGAAACATTTATCACGATTTTTAATCTAACACTGCACGAAATCAAAAATTTTTTTAAGAAACATGAAAAACAAATTGAAAACAATAAAAAATGTTTAATTTAAAAAAAAGGGGGGGCCAACTTCACGCACATCAAGTGTATTTATATAGGCCAGGCGAAAAGTATTTTGAAGTGGAAAAAATTCTAACTGAATTATTTTTTTCATGGAACAGTTCTTTAAGGTGTCATTAACAAATTTTTAAGTCTCCCCCTTCCAACGATATCGGCGTCACCTTCTATGGGGCAGGGAAGATGACAAAAATCAGCTTTTTGGCGATTTCTCGACTTTCTTTGAACTTGACAGCAAAAATAGTTATATACAAAATTAAAACTAATCGTAAATTACAAACGATTTCAAAGAGTTTGTAGTTGTAGAAAAGCTGGACTGTATGACCTTAACATGGAAACGAATTAAATTTACAAAAAAAATCAAATAATGTATTTTTGGTTCAACTGCATCGTCATATTATGATAAACTTTTTATCAAAATTAGGGATGGTGTGGTCAACTTATATTCAGATAATAAATATTTATGATGAAAATCTATACAATTAATTGAAAATCGATTCCGACCTTTTTAAATAAATATAACGGTGGTCGCGCAACTTAGCTATACTTTGAACTGTTATTGCTATGTGAATACGAATCTGACGAAAAATTTGTATAAATATTTTTTTGTAGAGAATTTAATTAGCTTTAATTTTATATTAAACTATTTTGTCATAAAGTTCAAAGAAACTTGAGAAATCGGCGAAAAACTGATTTTTGTCCGTTTCTGCCTATACTTAATTAATTTTTAGTAACCGAACCCATGCTCATCCCATGATAAAATTTGGTACGCATGCTCACCACATTTGTACAAAAAAACTGTAAAAAAATTAACCAAAAACTAGACCCCTTTAGAAATAGGGGTTGAAATAGGGTTAAAATTAAAAAATTAATCAAGTTAGGGGTTGAAAATATAAAATGTGGTTAAATATTTGAATAGAATGTTCGTTCACCTTTACAGGACAATTTTTATTTTTAAATTTAGACCACCGTGGATGAAGTTACAGTCGTTTTCCTACAAGTCTACACACCAACTTTTTGACATTTTGAAAGACCATAACAAGGAAACGAGTGCCTTTTCGGGTAAATCCTTTAATTTGTATTTTTTATTTCTTGCTAAGATGGTGTGTACCAAATTTTGTCAAATTAGGCATGGGTCAAGTAAATTCATGATTCGATTTGAGATGGAATGACCCTTCATATAATAAATATTTATACTGAAAATCTATACAATTAATTAAAAATTAATCGCAACCCTTTCAGATAAATACTGGTGATCTGAAAACTTAGCTAAATTTTAGACAGTCATCAATGAACCATGAATATGACAAAAAATACATGTAAAACTTTTTTCAAGATAACTTAAAAGGAGAGTCAAGAAATTGCAGAAAACTGATTTTTGTCCCCTTCCCCCAAACTTCTTCATGGCACCTTAAAGGACCATGAAAAAAAAATCCAGTTAGAAATAAAATCCAGTTAGAAATTACGTAAATTATTTTGACTTGGCAACTGGTCAAGGAACACAAGAATATATATTAATTTTAAAATAACAAATTTATTATAATAAATCATAACAATATTTTAAAATACATGATAGTATGTACAAAAATTCTTTTAAACTAGCAAATGCATTCTTTTCTTAACCTTTCATATTCCACCAGCCTTTCAATTCCATTAGAGAAAATTTATTATAATTATTTTTTAATTCGAAACCTCGGAACAATTTTTTCCAAAAATATTTTTATAAAAATTTGTTGCTGCTTCTTCTTGCCACTCCGAGTAATCTACAGGTGCTATAAAATTTACCAGCTTTTTATGTACAACATACTTGATTTTTCTCCCTTTTGTTGCACTCGTATCAACTTTCCTCTTCATTTTACTTCGCATACTTTGTAACTGTACCCACTGTTGACTTAACTGTATGGGATCTGTTATGTCGGCTGACTTAACTTCAATAAATTCACGTAATAATTGATGATAAAAGTCAGTATCATCGTATATGTTGGGATTCAACTCATCTTCTGAATTGTTCTCACCCATGATTTCATAGTCTGAATGTTTTTGTTGTGTTTTTTTAATCAGGCTTTCTTTTTGTGTCAAAATGTGTTCTATATAATTAACTACTGAATTAATGGCATGAGTAGAAGTACTCGACGAACTTGCCAGTCTGGTTTTTTCATTCCATTTATCTATAACAGAATTTCTATACTTTTTATAACTGGTGTGTCGTTTTGCAATTTCTGAAGCATAATCATTCAATTTTCTTTTCTTTTGAGGTACATCTTCCATTTCTTCATCTTCTATTTCGTCTTCTGTGTCACTAGGGATTTCCTCATCATCATCCTCATTTGCTTTACCAGCTTTCTCACCTTCACTGCTTAGAAGATTTTTTGTTTCTGGATACTTCTTTACAACTAAAGATTGCAATTTCAACAAATCGTTCAACAAACCTGATATGGAACTTATACTCGATTTGTGAGCTTCTGCAAGTTTAGCATCATCGGCTTGTTTAAGTTCGTTAAATAAATCACCTTGAGGAAGCTTGTTTGATGCTAATAAACATTTTTGAAGTTGAATACGAACCTCGAGGAGGTTCTCCCACATTTTTAATTGATGCCGAACAGATTCACCTTTACTAATTTGACCAGACAAATCCATCACTTTCAGTTTTGAAGATTGTTGCTCTACATTATCATCACTTAAGTCATCTTCATCGTCGTTGTCTTCATCATCTTGTTCATCTTCGTTGTCCTCGTCATCAGATTTACCTTCAATACTTTGATCTTCTTCATCAGAATAGTTATTAGACGACTCTGAAATAATAAAATAGTTAGTTTGCTAGAAATGTAACACATCGAGTTGTCAATATCGGCCAGAACTTCAATATTATAAATTATAACCTTAAAATTATTAAATTTTATCTTATTAAAAGGCATATTCTAACAATGCAACCACATTCTCTGATAAAACAACTCGCATTAGTGTAATTTTAGGATGACACTTAATTCATCTTACCTTCGGAATCGGATTGGGTCACGTCTTGATCAAATTCATCATCGTCGTCACCAAATATTTTACTTCTACTACTCTTTTTACCCTTATATCGTTTATCCTCATGTTCCAACAAAGGGGCATTTTGTGTTCGTAAAGAACTTAACTTTTCGTCGTTTTCAAATTCGACTTTTTCATCTGCAACACGTGCGACAGTTTCTTCGTTCAAATCGTCTTCGGGATCGAAACTGGCTGGTGCTGAGCACAAAATGCTAGATATTTTATCTGCGAAGCTTTCGCTCATGTTTGTAAGATTTTCGGAAACTGTAAATACAAATATTACATTTGAAACTTGCAAACTTAACCAAATTGTATTTATTTAGTATTTTCGATACTGGGGGCAGCACCTTGCGCAGATTATAAACCAATCAAATAACAGGCTAACTAAAGTATCCCATACACTATAGACGAGAAATTGTATTGTAGTTCCATACGTTCACAGTTTTGCAAAGTTTTATGTGGTTTTACTACAAGGTTTGGTTTTACATAAAATAACCAATTAAAGGCGGTGTGACACTTGTGTAAATTTTGTTGTAAATTTGCGTGTAAATTTACAAAAGTGTCAAACGCGTAAATTTGTTAGCAAATTTTGTTGTAAGCTCATTTCGTAACTGGCAGTCGAACAGTCAACATGAACGCAAACGATTTTGTGAACAGTGACGACGATGTCGCGTTAATATTCAATTGCGAGTATCGTGAAATAGTCGAAATTTTGCAAATATTCAGAACCAAATTTTTTAATTATTTATTTTTTTAATTTTATTCGGGATTGGATTCAAAGGTAATTAATTCCATTGTCAAAACCTACCTACGGGCCTTCCGCTCCGCTCCATTAGGCCCTCCGGGCGGTTTTGACAATGGTTAATTGAGCTAAACATACTAGAGGAATATTAATCCGCCCCAATCGGGATCATAGAAAACCTGGATATAGCATTTAAAAGTATATAGTTGCGGTATGCGGCAGTTCCCTTTCACGTATCATCCCCAAAAAATCGCATAAAAAAAATAATGAAAAACAAGCAACCTTTCATACATGTTACTTGTACGAGAGACGTGTTGCATCTGCCGGAGCGTATCCGAATCCGAATAATGTATTACTTTGTGGTGTACCTGGCTAAGCCGTCACAACCTTCATCTGACTGGTGCGCCACGCACCTTATTTGATGTGAATACGGGGTTGGTTTTTGACACCCTCCCCTGTACCCGAGATCCGCCGAAGATTGAAGTTGAATTTTAGCCCCCCTTCGATGCTCGACAAAAATGGCTGAATTATTCTTGACAGGGAAATACACGCAGTCGCTGTCCGTAATACTTTCGAAGCAGGTTTGACTTCATCTACTGATCCCTAACATGGCTGGGTCATTTCGATGATTTAGAAAAGCTGGAGGAAAAGTTGGCAAAGTTCGCGTATAAGTGGCAAAGTCGAGATTCCTTCGGCCGGGGATTTCGCGTCGGAGGAGTGTCTGTCGCTCCGAGGACGAAAACCTCTCCGATTTCGTCATGTGACCTGACCAGACTGTTTCCAACCAGAGGGGGGCTGCCCCCCCTTTGGTGGAGCCCGAGCCTGCGTGCTCGAGTTACCCGGAAACGCCGGATTTATCAAGTTAATCAGAGATTAACACGATAGCCCCCGTATACATCCGCCCTACATCTTATCCCAACCACTCGCAAGGCGAGTCCACCCAAGTTGAGGTGTGCAAAAACCGCCAATGACTGAAGGTCACTGGTCTAGTCTGGTATACCGCCGCGCCGAAGCGTAAATTGCTAAGTTTTAGGGTATATAAAAGCACGCGGACCGACAACAGAATAGGCGAGATTCCACAAATTTTCATCATGCGCGTCACTGAATGTATAAAATTTGCTAAGTTCAAATTCGATTTATTCAAAAGTTTGACCCCCCTTCACGCAAAATATTTTTACAGTATACTATATAAACCTTAAACTATCCTTCGTATATCCTTCGTATAATTTTTCGCCCTCAATTTCTTCTCAGGCAAACACTTCACTCAGGAATAATAATGCACTGATTATACCATTACATTTCCCCCCCCCCTCCACAGTACGGTGGGTTGCATAGAAGCCTAAATATTTTAAATGCCACCATTAATCCTAATGGATATCGATTAAACCTTCTTTGGAATTAAATCACTCTATCAAATAAGTGACATTTGTTTCTTGTCGCTCATACACATTAATTATTTGACGACGTAGCAATATGTAATATTAAAGTAACGGTTTTCGAGTCGAAGAAAAAATCCAAAATTCTTGGTTTATTTTTTATTAAATTCAATTACAAAAACCCATTGCGTCGGCTTCACATGGAAAGTGCATAAGTCCAAAATTGCTGAAAATGTGCTTTTTGTGCCATCTACACCTTTTCCACTTTTATTTGAGAAAGCGTTAATCGTAATTCAGATTAGTAACTTGTATTTGAGAAACCGTCAATTGAAATTCAGATTAGACAGTTGAATTTGAGAAACCGTCAATTTACATTCAGATTAGTCAATTGAAATTGAGATTAGTCAATTGTAATTCAGATTAGTTGACTATAATGTCAGCAAGCGTAAAGGTTATTCAAAATTGTGAATATTTTTTAGTTTGGAATAAATGAATGAACCAATCAGAGATGAGTTACAGCGATCAGACGAACAATATTCGTTTATTATTTCCATCAGTATGCTTCTTATAACGTTTACTTACAATAACGTGACTTCCTCTAGGAACAGTTTCAATTGAAATTCAGATTTGTCAATTCTATTTCAGAAAACGTCAATGTAATTCTGATCACTCAATTGAATTTCAGAAAATGATTATTCAAATTCAGATTGTTAATTCTATTTGAGAAAACGTCAATTGTAATTCAGTTTAGGGAGCGTTCAAGTTGAACTACGCGTTACGTAACATTGTTTTTTTTAATAACAAAGGTATTTTAGCGACTTTCCGGTACTTTACGCCACATAATTGTGACTTGTAGGTAAAAATGGTCACTTGGTGGTTACGTAACGTTTTATTAGGGGGGAGGGGGGTACAGAAAAACGTTACGGCGCGTTACGTGGGGGGGAGGGGGGTCAAAAATCTCCAAAAATTGCGTTACGTAATACTTGAACGCTCCCTTAGTTAAGTTTAATTCAGAATGCGTTAATTGTAATTCGGAAAGGGTTACTTGTAATTCAGAAAAATTATTTAAAAAATATGTCAAATATTTGGCTCATGGTCAAAGAGTGTACTACTGGATTTACACAATATATGAGTTATATGATGTAAAATGAATTTATTGCAAAAATTAAACTTATAATAAAAATTCGTTTAACGTCCAACTGCCATATCGTTCATTGCTAAAGCGGCAACATGATGTATGGTGGTGTGTTGCGCTGCACGAAAACAATCACTTCCACTTACAGTGCGTTTTGCTTCATCAATAATCTCTTCTAAAATCTTTGTTCCATTTGTGGAATTCGCATATTAACTTTAGCCCAAATCTTATAATTTTTGACCAAATAATCTCAATGGGATTTAACATTGGAGAGTAAGGTCCCAACCTTAATAATGTTGCTGACGTTCCATCGATAACAGTTTCAAGTCTTGAATGGCAAGGTACATTATCACAGACAATAACTAAATCTGATAGTTCATTCCCCATGTCCTGCCACGTTTCAAATAATCTTGTAACCCAATCATTGGCTAAAATTGATGTGAATGAACCTCTCCGACGTTCCATTGCAACAACACCTGTTGCCGAAATTGCTCCTATCAAATGAACATTTGGACCTCTTGCTACGGGAAGGATTTGTACTGATCTGGTCCCAGCTAAAGAGCGACCTCTCGTTTTACAGCGAAATAAATTAAAATTGGTTTCGTCTATCCACACGATTTGTTTGCCCAGCTCTATATATTCGTTAAGAGTCCGAACATATTCTGCTCGTTTCCTTTTATTTTCTTCTGAATTCATTGTAACTGGTTCAGCATGAACCTGCTTTACAGTGAAAAGTTTGCTTTCAAGATAATTTCCAATAGTTGCTAAAGATACCACTACTTGAAAAGTATCTAGCACTTTTTCTTTCAACTGTTTTAATGTATAACCACTATCTTCTTCAATCCATGTAATCATTATATTTATCTGTTCATCGGTAAGAATTTTCGGTTTGAGGCCCCCTTTTGGTAGCATTTTCTCACGCCCGGATCGCACCCAATGAAATGCAGTCTTATAGTTAATATTCAATGTCCGACACAAAGCTACCCAATCGTTACCTATGTTGGCGCACGCTACTATATTCTTTCACGATCTTGATTGGTATGTGTTTATCATAGTGTTTTCTTTCAATATCCTCACTTCCTATGAGAGAAATTTCGCAAATGGGACAAAACGTCTCTTCTGGTCCATCAATTATAATTTGAGCAATTTCAGCGCATCTTCTGTGAAGAAGGTGACTGCATGGTAGTAATCGTATTATTTCCGTTCTTGCCATAGAAACTTGGCAAATTGCACAATTGTCTTTCATATCCATTTAAACTGTTAATTAACTTTTATCTTATGTATAGAATTCAGTAATTATACCTTATAACAAAATTTAAATCCAATTATCTGATAATAATTCCAGGATAAAGAGATTAACTTATAATCCAACCACTTTAACAACCTAATGCGTGGTTGTTCGATGAATCTGTACTCAGGTAAAACTAAGAAGCACTACAATTTGGTGGATCTGAATTACAATTGATGCTTTCTCAAATACAATTGACAAATCTGAATTTCAATTATCGCTTTCTCAAATACAATTGACAAATCTGAATTACAATTGATGCTTTCTCAAATATAATTGACAAATCTGAATTTCAATTATCGCTTTCTCAAATACAATTGACAAATCTGATTTTCATTTATCGCTTTCTCAAATACATGTACTAAATAAATTGGGTGAGCAAGACAAATGGAATGATATTATTATGCAAGAAGAAATAATGAAAAGAGCTCAAATTTTGGCTGACGAAATTATCAAGCAATACAAAAAAGAAAACGATGGTTATACCGTAGTAACTAATCCACGCAAGAAGCGGCGAGACTCGCCTGACCCACCAAGAAATGTTAGGCAAAGAACAATGCCAGAGTTCCGAAAGACGGTTAATCCAATTAACAAATTTCAAGTACTAGAAATCCTAGATGATCCTCAATTGGAAGATACAAATAAAGAAAAAAACTCTTAATCCCGAAAATATAAAACCACCTCCTATCTTTGTAGCAGAGATCAAAGACATTAGTGGATTAACAGCGTTACTAAATTCTAAAAGTGATGCTAAAGGAAAATATTCATTGAAAGTGTTATCAAAAGGTGAAGTTAAAATAATGACTGAAGATGAAACTTGTTATAAAGCTACAATCGCAGCCCTAACAGAAAAAGACGTAAAACATCACTCATACCAAATTAAAAATAAAAGAAGTTTTAGAGCGGTAATTAAAGGACTTCACTATTCTGCAAATATCCAAGAATTGAAAGATGAAATTACCACCTATGGACACGAAGTAAAAAGCATTTATAATATTAAAAGTAGAAGAGACAAACAACCATTAGGTACCCATGTTCTTCGTCGAGCTGGAACCCAAGGAAAATAATAAGGAAATTTATGATTTAACAAAACTGATGAGTTGTGTGACCAAACTGGAACCAGTGCGCCAAACTAGACAGATTCCACAATGCGCCAGATGCCAGCGTCTAGGGCACACTAAAAACTACTGCATGCATCAACAAAGATGTGTTAAATGTAGTGGATTCCATCACAACAAAACATGTCAAGTTACTGAACGTAAAGATTTAAAATGTGCACTCTGCGGCGAAAACCACCCAGCCAGTTACAAGGGCTGCAGGGTTTACAAAGAACTCCAACAAAAACAATACCCATCTCTACGACAAAAGACGCAGCAACAACTAAATACGAATACCCTAACAAATGCTCCAAAATCGATACCTATAACCAAACCAAATGCCGAAAACAGTGTCTCTTACGCCTCAATAACACAAGAGAAAGAAGCAGGTATGGTCAATCCCGAAATTACCACTACAAATGCAACAGAAATCAGAATCTCTAAACTAGAGCAGCTACTAGATCAGATGGCCATACGTATGGACACGATGATGAATGTCGTGTCAAAACTGCTCGATAAGTTAAATTAATGCAACAACACCTAAAAATAGCTGTGTGGAACGCTGACGGTCTTGTCAATCATGGACCGGAAGTTCAATTCTTTCTGGGAGAACACGACATTGGCATCATGCTGATCTCGGAAGCACATTATACAAACCGCAGCTATCTGAGGATACATAATTACACCATCTATGTTACAAAACACCCAAACAATGCAGGCAGGGGTGGAAGCGCTATTATTATTAAAAATAAAATAAAACATCATGAAGGACCCAAATACCAAACAGAACATATCCAAGCAACAACGGTAGTGATCGAAGATACCCGAGGACAAATAACCATATCGGCAATCTATAGCCCCCCAAGACACGCCGTGAAAGAAGAACAATACAAACACTATTTTAACACCTTAGGAAGTAGATTTCTGGCCGGCGGAGACTACAATGCCAAGCATTCTAGATGGGGTTCACGGTTAACAACTACCAAAGGCAGAGAACTGGTAAAAAGTTTGAATAAACTCAACGTAGGAGTTTTGTCTACAGGAAAACCCACGTACTGGCCAAGCGACACAAACAAGATCCCTGACGTCATTGATTTCTGCGTGACGAAAGGTATTTCATCAAACCTTCTTACAGCAGAGCAAAACTTTGATCTATCGTCAGATCACTCACCTATTCTAGTTTCACTACGATCAACAATTGGAAACAAATTAAAACCACTATCTCTCACCAACAAGTGGACAGACTGGGAACTGTTTAGGTCGTTGATCGACGAAAGGATTAATACTAACATTGCACTCGAAACTTTAAAAGACATCGACTCAGCTGTAGAAAGTCTCATAATAACAATCCAACAAGCAGCTTGGAGCGCGACCCCTGAATCACATGATAAAATACCAAAGCAAACATATTCAGAAACTATTAAGGAAGCAATCCGGGAGAAGAGAAGATTAAGGAAGACTTGGATGATGACCAGGGCTCCTCAAGACAAAGAAAAATTTAATTCATCAATAAGACGCACCAAAAATCTCCTAAACGATGAAAGAAACCTAGCTATTCAAGAATACCTTGAAGGATTAACACCAACCGAGGCTACTGAATATTCGCTTTGGAAAGCAACGGCAAAAATTAAAAAACACCAAGTAAACGTACCCCCCATTAGAAAACCTGATAGATCATGGGCAAGAACAGATAGAGAAAAAGCCGAAGTGTTTGCTAACCATCTTCTCTTCTTCTTAAAGTACTGTATCCGCTCAGCGAACGTTGGTTATCAACTTGACCGAAGTCAAGATGACTTAACTAGGATAGAAATTTAATGGGGTGGTTTCCCATTGCCTTCCCCATAGCCCACAGATTTATATTGGGCTTGAAGATCACAGCAGTATATCCAGCGCGACTAGGTATAGAACCACGATTTCCCGCTCGCTAGTCTGCCGGTGTAAGCTTAACGCCACACTGCTTGGTCTACTAACCATCTGGAAGCTAACCATCTGGAAAACGTATTTATGCCCATTTCATCTGAGATTCCCCAAGAGGAAGAAAATGAAATATCTGTGTTTCTGCAAGCACCTTTCCAAATGGCACTGCCTATCAAAGCCATAAAATTAAGCGAAATCAAAGAGCTAATTAAAAAGAACCTTAATCCAAAGAAAGCTCCAGGTTGTGATCTTGTAACTGGCACAGTTATTAAACAACTACCAGAGAGAGCACTTATCAACATGCTACACATTTTTAACTCTATTTTAAGAACCGGCCTTTACCCATCACAGTGGAAGGTGGGTCAAATAATATTGATCCCAAAACCAGGCAAACCAACGGAAGAGGTATCATCGTATAGACCAATAAGTTTCCTGCCTATACTATCGAAGCTCTTTGAAAGATTGCTCCTGAAAAGACTAAAACCGACACTTGATCAACTCAATATAATCCCGGAACATCAGTTCGGATTCCGCGAACATCACGCTACCGTTGAACAAGTGCACAGATAGTCCAGTCATTATATCCAAAAAACCGACCCTACCCGTGAATAATTAGTTCTTGGATTTTTGTTTCGTAGGTCCCTCGGGGGGGTCACTGGGAGTGTAAATTCAAAAAGTAGACTGAATCAGGCTCCTGCGTATATTCGAAAAATGGTTTTTTTTCCAAAAAAACGGTTTTTCTTGAATAACTCGGCCATTTTTGATTTTACAGTAAAACTGTGAGGATAAAAATTGTAGGAAATTTGATTCTCTACAAGTTTGGTCCTTACAATTTTTCTTCTAGGGTCGATATTTTGGAAATTAAATTTGAAAAAAGCGACAAATTCAAAATATTTTCATTATCTCGTTTATTTTCAACTTTACGGCATAAATGAAGAGGACTAAACTTGTAGAGAATCAAATTCTGAACAATTTTGGTTCCCACCTTTTTCCCCCCAAAATCGATATTTTGGAAATTAAACCTGAAAAACGCAACAAATTCAAAATATTATCATTATCTCCTATGTTCCACGTTTTACGGCATAAATAAAGAGAATCAAAGTTGTAGAGAATGAAATTCTGATTAACAACAACCGCTGCACCCGCCCCGGAAGCGCTGCTGAACCTAATTTCATGCAAATGCACAAAGAATTGCGGAAAAATGTGTGGGTGTCGTAAGGCTGGACTGAAATGTTCTGTCTTATGCCACAACTGCGCTGGACAGAGTTGCGATAACGTCACGCAATTGCGAGGTGTTGGTGACGAAGACAGTGATGATGACAGCGACATCGATGATCCCGCACCATCAACACTGTACCTTGACGAACGTGAAACCGGACATTATCAATTGACCGAAGAAGAAACCGAGGATATCGATTTAGCAGGACCATTAGCTAAGAAACCGAAAAACAAATAGTTGCGGAACCATATTTTCACACCGACAGCAACGGACTCTCACATTATATTTGGTTATTAGTATCGATACGTGGATTAGGCCTTTAGGGGAAACCACGTCATAAAAAAACGCGCCTGAAACTCTACCTCTGTGGTGGTGCGGAAAAGAGTTTACGCTCTGTTTCTGTTTCAAAGAGCATCAATCGACGAACTAACTGAACTGCGTTTCTTTTGTTCGCACAGCTGCCTATACCCAGTAAAATTTCAAATAAAGGAGATAATGCGAATATTTTGAAATGGGTACATATTTTCAGGTTAAATTCAGAAAATATCGATTTTTGGAGAAACAGGTGGGGGACCAAATTTGTCCGATATTTAATTATCTACAAGTTTGTTCCTTTTAATGTACGCCGTAAAGTTGAAAATGAACGAGATAATGATAATATTTTGAAGTAGTCGCGTTTTTCAGGTTTAATTCGAAAAATATCGATTTTGGTGGAAAAAGGTGGGGATCAAAATTGTTTAAAACTTGATTCTGTACAAGTTTGTTTCTCTTCATTTATGTCGTAAAGTTGAAAATAAACGAGATAATTATAATATTTCGAATTTGTCGCTTTTTTTTAGGTCCAATTCAAAAAATATCGTTTTGGTGCAAAAAAAGTTCCAACAAAAATTGTTAAGAATTTCAGTCTCTACAACTTTGTTTCTCTTCATTTATGCCGTAAAACGTGGAACATAGGAGATAATGATAATATTTTGAATTTGTCGCGTTTTTCAGGTTTAATTTCCAAAATATCGATCTTGGGGGAAAAAAGGTGGGAACCAAAATTGTTCAGAATTTAATTCTCTTCAAGTTTAGTTCTCGTAATTTATGCCATAAAGTTGAAAATAAACGAGATAATGAAAATATCGGAAAATATTTTGAATTTGTCGCTTTTTTCAAATTTAGTTTCCAAAATATCGATCCTAGAAGAAAAATTGTGAGGACCAAACTTGTAGAGAATCAAATTTCCTACAATTTTTGTCCTCACGGTTTTACTGTAAAATCAAAAATGGCCGAGTTATTCAAGAAAAACCGTTTTTTTGGAAAAAACCATTTTTCGAATATACGCAGGAGCCTGATTCAGTCTACTTTTTGAATTTACACTCCCAGTGACCCCCCCGAGGGACCTACGAAAAAAAAATCCAAGAACTAATTATTCACGGGTCAAAATCTATAATGACTGGACTAAGAATTATCGAAATAATAAATAACACCTTCGAGCGCAAGAGATACTGTTCTGCCGCTTTTTTGGACGTTTCTCAGGCGTTCGACAAGGTGTGGCACAAGGGTCTGCTATTTAAAATAAAAACAAAACTACCGGCACCCTACTATCGACTACTGAAATCATATATGACTGAGAGATATTTCATGGTTAAATTCCAAGAAGAAGTCACTCAACTACGCAGAATACAGTCGGGGGTACCACAAGGCAGCGTTTTGGGGGGCCAGTATTATACCTCTTATATACTGCAGACATCCCTACCACACCAAATACTGTGACGGCCACTTTTGCTGACGACACAGCAATCCTTGCAACCAGTGAGGTTCCTGCGTATGCCTCGGAGAAGCTCCAGGAGGCACTTGACGATGTTATGGCATGGTTTAGGAGATGGCGAATTAGGGTAAACGAAGCCAAATCTCAACATGTGACGTTTACTCTGCGGAGAGCGACATATGCCCCAGCGTTACCCTAAATGGACAACAACTTCCCCAAGTGGATAGTGCAAGGTATCTTGGGATGCACCTCGATCGCAGGCTCAACTGGAAACACCATATTTTCACACAACGCAAACAACTCGGACTGAAATTATCTAAACTTTATTGGCTAATTGGTAATAAATCTAAGCTTTCCGTGGAAAATAAACTAACAGTGTATAAAGTTATTCTTAAACCGGTGTGGACATATGGTGTGCAGTTGTGGGGTACCGCGAGTATTTCAAACATCGAAATCCTGCAGCGATTCCAATCGAAGGTACTACGTATAATTACGGACGCTCCGCGGTTCGTAACCAATACATCCATACAGAGTGACCTAAATGTTTCTACTGTGCTCCAAGAAGCTAAGTGCGCGAGTGAACGTTATACTTATCGCGAATCGCGACTCAATATCCACCCCAACCCTCTTGCAGTGAATCTCCTAAACAACAAACAAACTGTAAGGCGCCTAAAGCGCATTAACCCGCTTCATATAGGAAATAGGACATAAGATGTATTATTGATTACATTATCAAAGTTTAATTGCTGAAATGTTGAGCAACGTATTTATTGGTTCTTTAATGTAAGATACTAATCACTAGGGGTGCGCGATTATGAAATTTCATAATCGATTATCGATTATAAAAAATAATCGATTTTTTTCGATTAATCGATTATTAAAAATAATCGATTATGAATTCATAATCGATTATGAACTCATAGTCGATTATGAACTCATAGTCGATTATGAACTCATAGTCGATTATGAACTGATAACTATAATAGGTAAGTCTATTAAGGGTTACTAAATTACTATATAATTTATTATTTTGCTAATTGTGTTACGGTGGTGCTGATAAGAAGTGTTGCTAAGCACCAGTTGATAACATAATTGTCTTTTATTTTAATTTTTCATTTATTTAGGATATACCTAACCAAGTATTTAGAAATACATGCATTTTGTCTAGATTACGAACACTTTTCATTTTTAAACCTGTGGAACGTAACTAATAAGTTCTATAATGTAAATAATAATGAATTTACTACGTCACGAAGAAAGACGGACAACCAGACATGACTTTGTAATATTATGTAGTACCAAAGATAAACATGTCGTGCAATCTCAAAAGTGCAAACCCACAGTAATTCTACCCACTAATTAACAAACTCGATCAAATTATGAATTGGAATTAAATTTTTATTTAAAAAACATTTAAAAATTATTTTGATCTGGAATTGAAAATATTTAAATAAACTTACATTAATTAGTTAATCTACATACATTAATTTAATTTCGAAAATTTTGTAGATCATTTTATTGAGTTTGAATTCTGGAGATTCGTATTACCGTGGGTTCAAATTATTCAGATTGCACCACATAACCTTCAACCAAGTACCTGGAAGCATATTTATAATGTTGCGATACAAAAATTTGTAATTGCAGGTTTATTTTCATAATCGATTATTTCCACAATCGATTATTTTCACAATCGATTATTTTCACAATCGATTATTTTCACAATCGATTATTTTCACAATCGATTATTTTCACAATCGATTATTTTCACAATCGATTATTCTCACAATCGATTATTTTCACAATCGATTATTTTCACAATCGATTATTTCTATAATCGATTAATCGATTATTATAAATTATCATAATCGATTATGAAATAATCGATTATTCGAATTACGGTGTCGATTAATCGATTATATGCGCACCCCTACTAATCACCTGCTTGTTATGTACTCTGTATAAATAATTGATAAATTATTCGATTATTGTTCTCGAACAGATCTCGAATTATGTACTGGTGTTAAAATAAAAAAAAAATACATGTGACCGTTTCTGAAATAAAACTGGAAAAGGTGTAGTTAAATTAATGCTTTAAAACAGTTTTTAGCTCTTCCTGTAAAATTTGTCATTTTTGGACTTATGCACTTTTCATGTGAAGCCGACGATTGGGATTCAGAAACCATTTCCAAGTCGCGCTACAAAGAGTCCTTTTCAAATTTAATTAAAATTTGTTAATTATGGAGCGAAATAAAAAATATTAAGCATTTGGAAGCACAGTTTATACCTACATTTTGACACTAGCCTGAGACTTCTCTTATTAAAATACAAAATCTTAAATCATTTCAGAGTTTGTTTTAATTTATTTGGAACCTCTTCATTTGGAGAGTGTATTTTGTGGGTGGCAGGATAAAAATTCAAACAGACCCCAAATAACACGACCACCTTATTAGGTTTGTTCGTTTTAGCAACACTTTTTACACTCGAGTGTGGCCGAGTGTAATTTACACTCCCACTTTTTTCCGAAAGTGTGCGTTTAACACGAACGCAAAAGTGTAATCCCTCCTTGAGAAGCAAATCAAATTTGTGTTGGTACCTAACCTAACTTGTTGCCATCCACTTCACAACGAAACCAAACGAAACACATCATGTTCGAATGTGATTTCAGCGCTAACCAGTTGAAATAGCGATCCATCTATAATATAATAGTAAAATACTATAAAAAAAAACGCCAACAAACTTACCATCACATATACAAGTCACAAAGCCATCTGTGTTTGGAATGTTTCCGTTCGCATCTCGAATTAACCACGCTGTTTTAACATTAGTATCCATTTTATTGAATAAATAAATAAATTATTGAATAAATAAATAAAATATATAAAAGTTGAGCAAGTTGTAATAAATTAGAGACAAACTACTAGGTTTCATACAGTAGGTATGACATTTTTAACGGTTTACTTTTATTTTTTTAGGTTTGTAATTTGTATTTTAAATTATAAATAAATTTCAAAAAATAACTAAATTTAAAATAAAATTTTAAATAACTTACCGCCAATAACAGCCAATCAAAATTAAGTGTTAACTTGCACACCTGCTCTGGAGCAGGTGTGGAAAGTGTCGAAAAGTACAACTAAAGGCGGCCACTCACTATAAGGTACACCTGACAGGTACACCTGAACAGTTCGCCTGTTAAGGTGTACCTGATGGTGTGTGGCGGGAATAACTAGCCTCTCAGGCGACCTGAAGGCGACCTGACAACTGATGAAAATTCGATCAGTTTTGCCTGACAGGACGAGTAGACTTGATGTGTGTGTGGCGGAAACCTATCACAGGTCTCAGTTTCTACAGTTCTTTTGATGTGAACAGTTTAAATTTTTAAAAAGGACTTGGTAATTTTGATTTATTTTACTGTTGTAAAATTTGTTTACTGTTTGTTTTTTTTTAGATTTAGATCAACAAACAACCCAAAAAAAGCACAAGAGCTTGTGCTGAATTCCTAGTTGAATATTTGAGGCACTCATACGGTTGTCCAGTTGCTAAGAATCTCAAAGTAGCTGTCAGTCTTTCGTGCGGGGATATAGCTGCTCTCATTAGTGTATCTTTCTTCTTAATCAAAGGAGATACAAGTGACAGCAACTCGTTGTACACTGATTCGCTCATGCGTAGAAAATTGTTATAATCAGACGGTTCATGTATTAATTCATTAAGAAGATTGATATGGGTAAATTTATTTCTTCTCTGCAACCATTCCTTACACCATTGTTTGCATTTCTTACGTCTGTTTTTATGTTTCGCAAAAATCACACAAAATAAAGTGAGAAAGAGCACATCATCTTCTGGAGGATCCATGGTAAACTGACAAACTTGACAGGGTATACATGAAGAGTGTGTGTGCTCCTCCGGTATCGGGTACACCTGAACAGGCGAACTGTTCAGGCGTACCTGTCAGGTGTACCTTATAGTGAGTGGCCGCCTTAAGTGTAGCTACACTTTATAACACGAACAGAGCGCTCTGCTAGCACGAACAGAAAAGTGCACACTTTGTACAAAAGTGTAAAAAGTGTTGCTAAAACGAACAAACCTATTAATACAAATGTTTTGTATTTTTTAAAAATTTGTTTTTAAATAATAATTGTAAGGTGCAATAGTACAGCTAAAAAAATTAATTGCTTGATTAATTAATTAATTAAATACCAAATAATTCTAATGTGTTTATTTACCTTGCGAATGTAATATTAAATTTTAATGATAACCTAATTTCTAATTTAAATATACTGCGAAGGCAGTGCAGCCAACTTTTAACTTCAGTAACAATTTGACAATTTGGTTACGTAGTGCTAAAGTTGCTAGCGCTGTACGTCGACATTTTAGAACTTCTTTTGTAAGTGTATGTTGTCTGAACAAGCTTTCGTCATGCAGAAATCCGCAAATGTGAGTAATTTCGTTCGTTTAAAATACTTCAATTATTAATCGAAAATTTATTTTAGCCGAAACGCGATCCTTTGCCATGTGTGCAAGTCTTCGGCAGGAAGGTATGTTTTTTTTATTACACGTGTTGATTTGAGGTTACTTGATCGCACGCTTAACGTAATTTTTTATTATAGAAAACAGCCACAGCCGTTGCTTATTGCAAAAGAGGTCGTGGCAGTATCCGTGTAAATGGACGTCCGTTGGAACGAGTTGAACCTAGAATGCTTCAAGACAAACTTCTCGAACCAATTTTGTTGCTCGGCAAGGTAAGTTTTTTTTCTATCAAACGTGGCTTTTAAGAATTTTATGATGATACATCCAAACGTGATCTTACATGATAGGTTTAATATACGCTCTGAACATTTTTTATTCAAAGTTAATTTTACATGATCGGGAATTGTCGACTAACTGGTTTTCACGTTTCAGGAAAAATTTGCCGCAGTAGATATAAGGGTTAGAGTTAATGGAGGTGGTCACGTCTCACAAATCTATGCCATCAGACAAGCTATTTCCAAGGCTTTGGTCGCTTATTATCAAAAATGTAAGTTGTCTTTTTCCAATATTATTACAAAAAATCATTCTAATTTATTTTTTTTATTTTAATAGACGTTGACGAAGCATCCAAGAAGGAATTGAAGGATATCCTTATTCAATACGACAGGACTTTATTGGTCGCCGATCCTAGGAGATGCGAACCCAAGAAGTTTGGTGGTCCAGGCGCTCGTGCTCGCTACCAAAAATCTTACCGTTAATTTTTTTATTCGATTGAGGTACACTTGTATTAATATTACAATAAATTTGTAAAAAAAAATAATTTTATTGTATTTAGTTTGAAAACAAGTTAGTTTCGTGATAATGGGGTGAAATTACATAATATCAAATGTTAACATGAAAATTTACATCGATGATTTTATTATTTACACTAGTCCTGTATCAATTTTTGCTCCCATTCGGTGTAAAGCTACGATTGTATTGACTGCTTTAATCCAACGTTTTTTGATTACATAACGCTTCAGTTTTTTTTTGCTCAGTGCCATTTCGAGGTGAACTGTCGATTCATGTAACCATGAATGTTCTAAACAATCCAATGCAGTCATTCTATTACTGAAATAGGAAATTTTTAATAAGATTTTGTGAAGCTTAAGGATATTCAATTTTTTTGTGAGAAGGCATAGGCGGTAAATTATTAGCAACAATGAAAGCACAGTTTGGATGTCTCCAAGAGTAACTTGAACATAAAAAATTGGTAACCAAAACAGTTTTATATATATTTTCAAAATTGAAATGTTTGTAGACTCCAGTCATATCTCCAGAAAGCCCTTTCATTATTTAATAAATTTAGCATAACTACAGATACAGTTTATAATTCGCAATTTACATTAAGCAAACGCCACCATGCGGGAGAATCTAAAATTAGTAAATGACGTATTACATGAAAATAAAAATGCGTTCTTCAGACTCAAAACATAACAAAATCAATTAATTAACAAAACATTACAATAAATTTAACACCATACTGAAAAATTTGCAAATTTTCACCAGATTATGATTTTAAATTTCGGAATATACGTCTAAACACAGCCATGTTGTTGTTGCTTGTGGCGCCACCAACGGTAATGTAAATCGCCAATATTAAGGAATTAAATTTTCCCCCTACTGATTTTTATTGAGCAATCTATATATATAAAAATAGTGTGAAAAATGTATACTTATTCATCAATTGAGAACGGCTGGGCCGACTTGGCTCAATTTTTTTTTAAGTTGTTCGTAATTGCCAGGAGAAGGTTTTTACGAAAGAAAAAATTAGAAAAGTTGCCCGGAAAATTGAAAAATTCGGGAAATATTCGTTAGCAATTTTTTACTTTCAATAGATGGCGTTTAACGAAATTGCGTCGTCGGCAGGTGGCGCGACAATTTTATTTATTTTTTATTGGCCTAAAATTTGGACCAATGACAATAGTAGTCAAGAAAGATACTTCTGCCTATAAAATGCCCAATAGAATGAAACATACCCTAGGTACAGACCTGGTAGAATAAAATAAGACACACACTCTACCCAGTAATAAAGGGTAATAAACAAACAAAGGTTGGTAGCTCTCTGATACATTAATAAGTCTACTACCCCAAACGAGGAGTAAGATGAAGATAACAGAGGAAATAAACAAAGTCAACAATTATTTAGGAATATAATTTTGGAAAGTAAGTAAAATTTAGTGATTGAAATTCAGTGCGATATTTAGTGAGGTTGTCCAATTGGATTGCGGGAATTCATTGCGAAACATTCATTCCGTAAGATTTTTTTTTGAAGAGAATTTTCTTTAAAATTTTTTTTTTATGGACAGTTATTTGCTTGACTAATGCCTCCTATTAGACGATCAAACCTTGGACGACGCACACGTCATGCAATAATTAGTCAGAATGTCCGCAATAATCAAACGCAAGAGGAACGTGCAGAAAAAAATGAACGGAGACGTGCCCATATTGCACAGGTTCGCGCTGCCTCAAATTCGACAAAATGTTACTAGAAGAAGACCAGTCGTAAATGTAGACTTGAATCGCGCTGCTTTCGAATACGATTCCGCAATCGCCTACAAAGATCTTCGCTGCGTTGATATCGGTTCATTGTCTGTCGTATGCCAGCATTGCAATGCATTGAAGTTTCAATCGGAAACCCCCGGCTTATGCTGCGCTGGTGGCAAGGTGAAATTGCCCGTTTTGACTCATCCGCCAGAGCCATTGTATTCGTTTCTCTATGGAGATACAATCCAATCTAAACATTTCCCGGCGAATACACAAAAATATAACGGGTGCTTTCAAATGACGTCGTTTGGAGCCGAAGTTGTTGACCAACCCGGTTACAATCCGAGTTATAAGGTAATGGCGTCTCATTGTTATCAAAATGAACAATTTTTCTCATTTTTTTCTAAATTGCTTTCAAACTTTCAGATTCAAGGGCAAATTCACCATCGAGCGGGCGCTTTGTTACCGCCACCAAACGAAGATCATAAGTTCCTTCAGATCTACTTCGTTGATGGTGATTCGGCAATTGAACTAGATCACCGTTGTGCCATTTTTACTGCGACCAAACGTCAAATGATCGAACAATTGCAAAATCTTCTGCATGAGCATAATGAATTGGTCAGATTGTTCAAAACCACATTGGATGCAATGCATTCTGACGACCACAAAATCATTATCAGAGCAGACAAAAGACCCGCTGGAGGCCATGCGAGACAATTCAATGCTCCCACTATCAATGAAGTCGCAGTGGTGATTGTTGGCGAGAATGTGGAATCACGGGATATTGTTCTCAAGCGTCGGGATGGTGGACAATTACAGCGCGTGTACGAGACTCATCGGTCATATGATGCACTTCAATACCCGTTGATGTTCTGTCGTGGAGAGGATGGCTATCACAAAGGCTATCACTTGAATATAAAGATGGTCAATCCAACAACGACATAATATGACCAGTGGCGGCTCGCGAGTAGGGGGGCGCAAACAGAAAAAACAAAACTGACTATGACATAAGAATTTTAACCTTAAGATAATGACATTGGCATATGATCAGTGGCGGCACGCGAATAGGGGTTTGCAAACAGAAAATGAAACTGTCTTTGACATATGAAGTTTAACCGTAAAATTATGTCGTTGACATATGATCAGTGACGGATCGCGAATAGGGGTGCGCAAAGAGAAAATAAAACTGACTGACGTAAGAAGTAAGCTAAAACAAAATTGCAAAATTGTAGCTAATATTTATTGTAAATTAAAATTTAATGATAGAAAATAAATCCTTTGGTTGACATGAAATTCCGACTTAATTTTTTTCTAATATTTTTCAAACCATCGTTTGAATTAGATCCAGAGGTACCCTTGCAAGCAACTTTAGTAAATACATCCGAAACTGTCAGGATTCGATATTACTACTTACTTTTAATGTAGGTTTTTTCATAATTTGTTTAATTATTTCGTAAATTTATATTTGGATAAACAATTCTTTGAGTGGCATAAAACTTAATTTCGGGCAGGACAACGTCTGCCGGGTCAGCTAGTTTAATATAAAAATTCATTATTTTATGGCATACAAAAACGTGCAAATAATTCCATTTATGATATCCGTGAAGTTATAACCGTTTTTGAATAATTTTGTTTTGTATTGTGTTTTCACATTGTTTTGTTTGTTTCATAAAAGATTTTTTGATTTCGGGAAGTGTTGGATCAAAAATTGAGAAAAACGGTTTTATGTGTTATTGGCGATTTACCCTACCGTTGGTGGCGCCACTAGAATGTAAACAATGGCCGACAAGCTACGTATTCGTGAAATAAATTTGAAAGTAAACACAACAATTTACATAATTTACTCGTCTATTATTCATAATATCACACAGTAACAATTTCTTTAAATTATAAACACACGTTTTAAACGTTGACAACTGATCGCATGTTATACGTAGCATTCTAACTTAAAATTCTACCGCATGGTGGCGTGTTGCTAAATGTAAATCGCCAATAAAATTTTAGTTTATCCTATTTATTTCGTAAACCGTTCATCATACGATAAAAATACATCAGAGCAAATAAATTTCTAATTAAATTATAAACAAAAAAGGTTCTTAGGATATTTTTGATACGACTTTCGGTTTCCATAGAATCATCACGTCAAGTTAGGTCAAATATGGCGCGCACTGCAGAATTCGCGGATTTTCTCTAAATTCCCATGTTCCGCCACTCGTACACAAAAATTACTGAAATAGAAAATTAAGAACGGACAATTATTTATCTGTAGTGTTAATTGCTTGTTCGTCAAAATGTATTTTTTGCCATTCCGGGGGTAAAGTACTCACTTTTTACCCCGGTTTGCGGGCGTAAAGGGGCACTTTTTTACCCTGCGGGAGTAAAGTTCAAAAATAGGGGGGTGAGCGGTAAATAAAGTCACCAGATGACTGGTGACTTTTTAGTAGTAAAAATCTGTAAAAGTTAAATTTTTTAATTTATTATAAAATCATCATTTTTGTACATTTACATGAATGTGTATCTGGCCATAATTAGCGATACCGAACATCTTACCAAAATCCGAGAAGTTTTCGGCAATTTCTACGTTCTCGCTCATGGTACGTGTTGCTCTTTCAAAGGCACAAATTTAAATGAAATGAAGCATTGGAATCAATGGCATTGGTAGAATCAGGGGTGCCAACTGCTATTTCTTAGTAATTTTTAGTAGTATAGTTGGTAATATTACTAGTGCTATTTTGCGATTTATCGACCACGTGTAGGTATTATAAAAAAAAAGCGTTAAATTTTTGCTTTAAGTTTCTAAACTGGCGAAGTTCCTACTTTACCTCTCGTAATGGCAAAAAACAGTATATGCACGACGGTAGTAAAGTGACTTTTGGCCCACGGGTAATTGTTTCACTCGGCTGGCGCCTCGTGTAAACAATCCTTTACCCTCGGGCCAAAAAAGTGTCACTTTGCTACCTTGGTGCATAATGTACTATTTCAAAAGTTTTTAAGCACTATTGTATAAAAATAAGCCGGACCGTAAAGAACAAAATTACTAGAGAACCTTGAACTTTATAATAGAAGCATAAAATTTGGCACAAGTGTAGATACGAACCTCTTTTACAAAACAAGATGTGACGCCACGCCGCACGGTAAACGGTAGAATAGTCTAAATCAAAATAGTCTACGGTAAATTGGTCCAGGTAAAAGGGTCTACGGAAAAAAAGTCTACGGGTAAAAAAGTCTAGGTAAAATAGTCTAAGTAAAAAAGTATACCTAGGTAAAATGGTCTACGGCAAAATTCAAGGAAAGATTCCATGGATAACTTTTTAATAAAAAGTTGCAATTACACCGCTTACATACTATAACCTATAACAGGTGTGGGCAACCTTTTGTATAACAGGGGCCAGAATAATATTTACGTTTCGTCCGCGGGCCTTAGTATAGTTAATGGACACACTTTTGTTACTTGTATTTTTTTCAGAAAATATAAAAACAATAATATTTATAACAAAGTTAATTAAGTACTATATTTATTTCGCTTATCATTTATAACAAATTACAAAGAAAAAAATTCGCAAAGGAAAGTTGATTTTGAGTAGCCTGCCTTCCTTTAAGGAATCTCGTTAATCCATTCATGCGCGTCCCTATGGGACGCGCATGAATGGATTATCGAGATTCCTTAAAGGAAGGCAAGCTACTCAAAATCAACTTAAAAAACAATAATGAATGCTGTCAAGCTGTCAACCGATCGACAATGCAAATACGCGTGCACGTGCTTTACGTTTCTATTTGACCAATCTTAACCAAATTTGGTGTAGAAGTTACGATATTTACAACGTTACGAAAAACATAGGCTACTTTAGAACCTTGTAGTGAGGCCGAAGGCCGAACAACCATATCCGACACGGTCTAGATGGCTAAAGGCGGCCGGTAGGCCGACTGTGCCAGCTAGTTATTTTAATAATACGCGAAAACTTAATTCGCGTTAAAGGGAATTTTGCTTCGCGTATAAAAAATTCGGTGGGGTTACCTAACCCTGGTCACTCCAAATAAATTGAAAATTTCCTATTGCAAAGAGGAAGGTTTATATAGTATACTGACATAATTTTCACAAGCGAAGATATAATCAAAATTTTGAGTAAATCGATTTTGAAGTTTGCAAATTTACATGTAAAATTAACGAGATTCCCGCGCGTCGCTCATTAACACTTAAGAGTATTTTTGCCTTCATCCCGGTTTGCTTGATGGGTGGCGCCTTCTCGTATGTTTAGCTCTGCCGCGGAGCGGCGTACGCGAATGAAAAACCGCCCGGAGGCCCGTAGGGTAGGTTTTTGGTTGCGCCCAATTCTGGCCGTGCCAGATTATATTTATTACTAATATCCACTAATCACACCCCCAATCTATCCGAATTTCAAAGTAAAATTCAAATCGGAAACCGGGATGAAGGCAAAAATATTCCAAAGTGTTAATGAGCGACGCGCGGGAATCTCGTTAATTTTACATGTAAATTTGCAAACTTCAAAATCGATTTACTCAAAATTTTAATTATATCTTCGCTTGTGAAAATTATGTCAGTATACTATATAAACCTTCCTCTTTGCAATAGGAAATTTTCAATTTATTTGGAGTGACCAGGGTTAGGTAATCCATCCCTTTCAATTTACTTTTTACAATTTAATTTAAGGGGTAATATCCACCAAATGCTCAAAAAACAAGGCTTTTTTCATGATTTTTTTTTAAAGGACATTTGAGATGTAAGGTATATAAATAATATATCATTGGATTAAGCAACTCTTGGAGAATAGAAAAAAAATTTTATTGTTATTTTTTTTACAAAATGGCGGCTGTGCAGCGATTGCCGTGAACCGCTTTTCTAAAAAGTTCTTCCGCGGCGAGCAGTAGAAGTCGTGCCCAACTCCACCTATAACAACAAAAATTTTTTTTCATTATCTACATGAGTGTCGCTAGTGAAGTACACATGATTATATTTTTAGAATTTTTTTTCGCAAAATGGCGACGGTTTGAAAAAAAAGTTTTTTTTTCGACAAAAAAAATCGACTTTAATTGTTTATAACTTTTTTTGTTGTTAATCAATCGCTAAAATCGTGTGTACTTCACTAGATAATCTAATGAAGAAGCTACAGTTAAAATTTCAAGTCAATCGGATGTAAACTTTTTCAGTTCTACTGCTCGCCGATTTTGAAAACATGCTTTTGAGAAAAACGCGTTTATAGTTTCAAAATGCTATAATATTTAACATTATAAAACATTGTTATAGAGCATAAAAGTTGTTCGGTAAAAATTGATTTAAACGAATTTTGAGTTTAGATCAGTACTTGGGCGTTGTAGATTTTGATTCTAGGATAGTTTTAGCATGATTTAAGCCAATAAAAAAAAATGACAAAAAAAAAAAAAATTTGGTGGATATTACCCCTTAAATAAGACGAATTATATCGAAAATTAAACTGTAGATCTCTCCTTTTTCCTTATGTTAGGTACTAATCTAATCCTTTTCTTTAAAATTTTTGTTTTTGAAAATATTTATTTATTATTTCTTCTAAAGATCTCGCGGGCCGGATTAGAACTTTACGCGGACCGGAGTTGGCCCGCGGGCCGGAAGTTGCCCACCGTTGTACTATAATATACATCATATAATGATGATGCAGTGATATCATCATTCTGGCACGAAAATACAAGCGAGAATCCAGGCCTTGATTCTGGAGAGTAATTGAGTTTTAGACTTGGGAAAATATAGGTATATACACGTTTAAAACAAAAAATCTATATTATTAAAAATTATTATTTATTATTAAATTTAAATTTACTAGCTAAATCTAATAGTATGACCAACAGTGCAAATAAATTCAATCATAGTGCGAGTACCGTCCCGATATTCCTCGCAAAGCGCTTTCAGCTTTCGCTGCATGTTCTCGTGCACCGCAAATTTTTTTTAATATGTTCGAGCTCCAATCCTATGCCGATTCAAATTTGTTTCATCGGAATTTTGCCGTAGACCATTTTACCTAGGCCATTTTACCTAGACTTTTTTACTCGTAGACTTTTTTTCCATAGACTTTTTTACCTAGACCAATTTACCGTAGACTATTTTTCCTTAGACTATTTTACCTAGAATCACGCCGCACAGTGGGGCAAGAGAGCTAAAACGTGCTATTAAATCAAATACCGTTTGAATGGATTTCTAAGTTGGATATATACTTTCAGGGTTGTTAGTAGTATTTAAAAAAATCGATAGATACAATTTTATCATATTCTTTAACCGAAAAACAGCTTATTTGGTTTAGCAACAAAATTTTTTTAGATCGCCCTGTATGAATTGCTTCGAAAAATAAACAAAATTGCATCTAGGGAAGCGATTATAGCATTATATCTAAATAAAATGTTTTCTTTCGTGTTTTTGAAATTCCCTCTATTAAAAATAACTAATATAAAAATAAAAAGTATTATTAATTTTTTATTAATTAACGCTTACCGAAAACAAAATTAATCTACAAAATCTCCGAATATGTTATCATCATAATCCTCAGCATCTTCACTGTTATCATAATCATTATCCCGATTACGAATAACCATGACCGTTGGAGATTTCAATAATCCTAGTGCTTCTTTCGGAATGTGTTGGATTTTTCTCTTTTCTAGTTTTCGTTTGCTAGTGATTACGGGATCGGAACTCAATAAAAAAAAAAAGTTAAAAATATCAGTATTATCCTTTAAATTTTTTTGGACCACCCTGTATGAATTGCTTCCGAAAATGAACAAAATTGTATCTAGCGAAGAGGTTAGTAAAATTTAGTACAATGTTTAAACGCGACTGTTTTCTTATACTCAATACCCATTAGGGAAAAAAAATCAAAGCTCAATATGCTTTAAAACATAACCAAAAAGCCCAAAAACTAATTAAACTTCAGATTTCAACAATACCGTTCCGTAGCGTACTTTTATAAATTACATGCTCTTTAATACAAGTTTAGAATTACTAAAATGTCACAATATACTTCAATTTCAAAATTTCAAACTAAATATTTCAATTCTTAAAAATGCTTCCGGTAGAGAAAAATCGCGCTAATCCGGGTCACGGAGGGCCCACCGAAAATTTAGTAGTGTTCTAGTGTGCGTGGGTTAGTGGTGTATTCATACATTATGGACAGGAATCTCTAAATTGCATTTAATTTTTTCATTTAATAGCACGTTTTGGCTCTATTGCCCCACTGTGCGCCGGTCGCCGCCCCCTTCAACCCCAAGACGCAAAAACACCCCCAAATTAGTTTATCCTGTTTATTTCTTAAACGGTTCATAATACGATAAAAATACATCAGAGCAAATAAATTCATAATTTAATTTTAAACAAACAAGGTCCTTAGGATTTTTTCATACGAGTTACAGTTTTCATAGAATAATCATGTAAATGAAAGTCAAATATGGCGCGCACTGCAGACCTCGCCAATTTTTCCCAAATATGTCGTGTTTCGCCACTTTTAATATAAAGAATTACTGAAATAGAAATAAGAAAGGACAATTATTATCTATCTGTAATGTCAATTGCTTTTTCGTTAAAATGTATTTTGCATAAGTTTTTCAGCACTATTGTATAATAAGACACACGATTTGAATAAATCGTTACCTAATTATCGTCAGTAAATTGTTAATATTAATGCCGATTATAAGTATTTAGTTAAAGTTATACTATGGGAGATGGTTTTTATCCTTCATCTTATACTTGAAGTCAACGCTTGAAACACAAATTTTCCGACTTGCTCCGCTCCACATTTTTAAAATTTTTTCAGAGTTTCAGCTTCCCGGGCATTCATTTTTACATATCTTTTAATTAAAGCGCAGTATCTCTCAATAGGACGGAGTTCAGCATTCTCTGGACCATTTTTTCAACTTTGCCATTGTTTCGCAGGCTTTAAATATTTTTTGTGTTTTATAAGTTTTAATATTGTGTCTTTTTTAATATTTTGCACCGTACCAACATTAACTGCCACGTTTTTGATAATTTTTCGTACAGAAGAACTTTTTGGATTTCAAAACGATGTTCAAAACGGAACAGCTTCAAAACGTTTTCTTCAGCTACACCATTTATAGACCCTTGTCCATGATGAGATTTAGGAAAATCATCAAGTGTATTATACTCCTCAAGTTTTTCAATAATTTGGAAAAGCGCTAACTTGAAGCATCCATTTAAATGCCCTCCATTGCGTTATATTTTGACAAAACTAATAACTGAAGGTGATGTGTGTTAAAAAAACATTTCTTGATTAGATCAAATATCGGCTGATAATTGTAATTATTCCAGGTAATTCAAGTTGTCCACTTAGTAAAATGAACACTCCTTACTCACTATAAGACCATCACCGCTTAAAACATTATTTACTCATCAGTTGGTTATGTTCAATATTAATTAATTTATCACATTCACTATAATTTACTATGTGTATGCAAAGGGCACAGATGACGAAATGAGTTACACATTAAGAAAAAGTTGACGCGATGTGAAGCCGGCTGCATTGTAAGCAATAGACAACCGCTGTTATGTCGTATAAAATAAGGAATATTATATTTCCGACTTATCGGCAGAATTGCAGTAATTAGATTTGGATGTAAAATACATTTTGACGAACAAGCAATTAACATTACAGATAGATAATTGTCCTTTCTTATTTCTATTTCGGTAATTTTTTATCTCAAAAGTGACGAAACACGACATATTTGGAAAAAATTGGCGAGTTCTGCAGTGCGCGCCATATTTGACTTTCATTTACATGATGATTCCTATGAAAACTGTAACTCGTATGAAAAAATCCTAAGAACCTATTTTGTTTAAAATTTAATTATGAATTTATTTGCTTTGATGTATTTTTATCGTATGATGAACGGTTTACGAAATAAATAGGATAAACTAAAATTTGGGGGGTGTTTTTGCGTCTAGGAGTTGAAGGGGGCGGGGGTCAGCGAGGCGTCACATCTTGTTTTGTAAAGGAGGTTTTCATCTACACTTGTACCACATTTCATGCTTCTATCACAAAGTGCAAGGTTCTATAGTAAATTTGTTCCTTACCGTCCAGACTATTAGCCCCCTTTTTTAAATTATTGAAGATCGTTTTTGTATTATGTTGTTTTCAATTGGTTTTGTTTTTTTCGTAAAAATAAATTTGATTTTGCGAAGTGTTGAATTAACAATCGTGAATTAATAATTAATAAATGGAAAAACCAAATTTGGAAATATCACCTCAGATTATATATTTATACCATATACTAATTTGTGTAACTCCACAGACCAAAATGCAGGTTTTACAAATGCTAAGTGCTGTACAAAATACCAAAATGGGATGTGCGCATAAATCTAATTTCCCTATTCCGCAAGAAGTCGTATGTGATTTCGATAAAGTGTAGGTTAGTGTAGAGACCTTTGAGATTGTCTAAATGTTATGTGGAAATTATAAACCATGCGGTTGCTTTTTAAATTGGTGTCAATCATTATAGCAACAATTAGCTTCAAGTTACAGACATGACCCCCCCTCCAAGTTAAAATTTTAGGTGAAATGGGTGGCAAACGTTTGAGCCCCATCCCCATGAGCTTTCATTCTTTTTGTTTGACCGTCAACTGTCGCGGAGTTATTCGCGAAATCGTTGGGGGCTGGAGACGTTTTTATATTTTCCTTTCCACTTTTGAATATTTGTGTAAAATTGATGTCGATCGATCGAGTATTTTTTCAGCTCCTATAACCATTATTTTAATTACATTTTGTACAAAGTTACGGATATTTTATATTTTCAACAACTTTGAGCAACACGCGTTAACTTTTTAAAAAACTTGTTTCTAATTTTAAAATATTTTCATTAGATTGTCTTAAAATGACGTAGAAAATGTTTGAAAAATTTTATATTGAGATAAAGTTACAGATAAATCACATAGTTGTGATCTCTAAGAAATTTTTTGTAAAGCCGAAATTAAAGGCGTTGCAAGCGAAAAACCGCATTAGTGACTGTTTTAACTCTGAGGTTTTTTTGAAGAAATTCTGTAGGGTTCATTAGAACACTCAAAATTTTATGGAAAATTTCATGTGGCGTAATTTTTATCCGTTCAATTCGTTTTAGCCTCCACTGTCATGAAGTTATTTGCAAAATTTTAATTTGGCAAAATTGAAATTAATGTGTGTTGCTCGGAGTTTTTCTCGATTGAAAACATTTTTCGCGATTGTTATCTAATACTTCGCAAAATCAAAAATTTTTATGAAACGCAAAACAAATTGAAAGCAATATAATAAAAACAAATCTGCAATATTTGAAAGGGGGGGGGGGCAGCGTGAAAACCGTTTTTTGCGATTTATAATCTAACACTTCACAAAAACAAAAATATTTCTTATGATAAAAACAAAACAATGCGAAAACAATACAATAAAAAAGCAGGGGGAGGGGTTAACTTCATTTAATCCATTTCTTATTTTATATTGAAAAAAAATGTTATATTGAGATAAAGTTACAGATAAATCACATAATAATTGTGATCTGCAAGAAAATTTTTGTAAAGCCGAACTTAAAGCGAGTTGTAAGCGAAAAACTTAACTCAAGTTTTTGAAGAAATTCTGTAGGGTTCATTAGAACACCCAAAATTTTATGGGAAATTTCATGTAGCGTAATTTTTATCCATTTAATTCGTTTTAGCCTCCACTGTCACGAAGTTATTTGCAAAATTTTAATTTGGCAAAATCGAAATGAATGTGTGTTGCTCGGAGTTTTTCGCGATTGTTATCTAATACTTCGCAAAATAAAAAAATTTTAAGAAACGCAAAAAAATTGAAAGCAATATAATAAAAACAAATCTGCAATATTTGACAAGGGGGGGGGGGGCAGCGTAAAAAACGTTTTTTGCGATTTATAATCTAACACTTCACAAAAACAAAAAAATTTCTTACAAAACAATGCGAAAACAATACAATAAAAATAAGTTTGATTTAAAAAAAGCATGAGGAGGGTTTAACTTTATTTCATCCATTTCATATTTATTATTATGTTGCTTTAATTCTATGAAAATCAGTTTTACATAAATCGGAAACAAATTGACTATTATTTCTCCATTCTAATGGAGAAATTATTAAATTTGTAATTAAACTTGTATCGTAATCAATCAAAAAGAGAGTCGATTGAAGTCTCTTTCTGTTGCATTGCAATATTAGGTCTATCTTCGTCTGTGAAATCGTACACACAGGGGGGGACCAGTTAATCCGGACCTTCCCCAGAATTTTTTAAGTATTAAAAAATTAATAAATAAACAATTAACAGAAACAACAGATTATATTTATTTTTTATGCAATCTAAATAATTTTCATATCGAGTTTTTCATCAGACGCCGTTAAATTAAGACACGTCTTTTAAAATAAAAAAATCTTCAACTTGTGGGTCGCAAAGGTATTTCAGGGGGCCACGATCTATTTACAAGCAACCAATAAATTTTAATCTCTTCGCTTGATTTTCTTTGACTAATTTATTAAATCATGGCTTTATTTGAAACGAAAATAATCAAATCTCTCTCCAATTTCCGTCTATTTATATATTTAGTTTTTATTTAAAACTTTCAGTGCTTCCCATTGTCTCTAACGACTGCGAATTAAATTCCATCTTAAACATTCCATCAGAAAATAGTTTCACGAAGTTTTTTTTATATTTGTGGTGGTTTATATCAGTTCTAGCCAGAGAACGATTTGGTGTCGCCAACTTGACATTTTTCTGGAAAGTAACTCAATAGTTGCTACAACCATGTTGAGAATATTATGAGGAACAACGTTAACACAATTTTTCTCAAGATGTGGATCACAAAGTGGTGTTTGTTATAAATTCCTTGATTTTACCTTTCTTCTAGTCATTGAAGATTTTTATTAAAAATATTAGCTGGGATTATCGCCGGCCTTGGCCATCTGATCAATTAATTTACCGTTGCAGACACAGATAAATTTAAGCTACTGTATTCGTGTCCTCTGTCGCCAGTCCATCACTTGCATCTCTCTCAAGTCGCTCACCACCTCGTCCTTCCATCTTGTCCATGATGACAATCAATCACTTACATTGGCGAATAGAACTAAAATTTTTAATAAATAGTCGATGAGGGGGAGGAGGAACAGGTTCCTATAAAAATTCTAAAATCTATTGCGTCTTATGTTATTATTCAAATTATATTTTACAGTGTAATTTACTTGAAAAATGTGTGCTTTTTTGTGTCGTCAAAAAGTGTTTTGTGCACTTATAAGGTTAAACTAAAAATACAGATGTGATTTTATTTTATTTCTAAGATATATTTGTTAATTGTCAGGATGTGACCCCCCCCCCCCCATTATGTACTGTTTTGCTAACAAAGTTATCAATAACCACTCGTATGCACAATGGCGGTTTTCAAGAACAGGCAGGCTACCCAAATATGTAAATATTTTTTATGCTAATCATAAATAAAGATAAATTTTTCACCATATAACAAAGTTGCATTGGTCAATAGGACACCTAGTATATTACTTAAAAAAAATCGACACCCATACCGCAGATTTTATCTTAAAAAATTGCCATCCTAACCTATAAGTTATCCCACGATCTCTTATCTAAATACGTCAGTATGATGTTAAAATAATAATTTTCATCGGATTCGTAGCCGACGGGGGGGGGGTCATGTTCTCTCCCTAGAATTACCAAAACTTCCGGTTTCCGACCGGAATCTGCTAAAAAATCGAGTAAAAAGCTGTTTTTCGAATTTAACTGTCCACAGATTCTTAGGAAGAACCCTGATTCTTTCACCTGGGGGCCTCCTGTTTTCCAGATCCCCCAAAATTACTCTTGGAAAAAATTTAACTGAGCAGGATTCACACTATTATGGAATACTTGGAAAAGTCGAGGATTTTAAAATTTCTCAATTAAAGAGGTCACCAAAGGTATCAATGGAAACACAATTTTTATTTTTATTCTCATTATGGTGGACACAGGCCGAAGTAGTTAAAATTCCACATAGAGGAAGTCACTGTAGCAAGTAAATAGTGACCGCTGGTATATCATAATATAAAACATTGCCAAATTGAGGAACTTAGTAATTATGTCTTATTGAATAAGTCCTAATTGCAATAGTTAGGTCATATGGGGTAAATATGCTACAAAATATAAAACTTTCAATTTTTAGGGCACTTAGAAATACAAATTAAATATTCTAATTTTACTATCCCATGCAGTTTTTCGTGATCTTGACAATTATGCATAAATATTTGTATAATTACATATCAATTGAAAAAGAAAAAATAAAAACTGCGTTTCATTTTTAACCTTGATTTTGGGAAAAAGTGAAACAGACATGGGAAAATTTACAAATACAATAAAAAAAAAAAAAATTAACAAAAAACTATAACTAAAAGGACATCATTTACAATTTGTCTATTTGTTATGTGAAAAATTAATATTAAACTGATGCTGCAATTTATTTTGTAGATATAAACAAAGTTATACTAATAAAACTGAAATTTATTTTACACATTTTTACACCGTTTGTGAAAACACTTCGTAGACAGTACAAATTTGAGAACTAATATTTCAGATTTTTGTATCTATTTAATTAAACTATCAATGAAATAATGACATTCACAATTTTTGAATAAATTAATTTGTTAATTAATTACATGCTTGTTTCACTTTTACCCAAATTTTTGTGTATTTCATATTTACCCCAGATAACTATACCAATTTTTTATGATGTAAACAGTTACAAATTTGTATGACGAGTTTAAAGGAAGACGAAACAAATTTGTAATTATTATTGTTTACATTATGAAAAAATTTGTATTTTGCAATTAGGGTTTTCATTAACTTTGTTATATTTCTAAAGAAATCATTTTATTACGAGGGTTATTAATTTATTATGAGCCCTTGTTTTTTATTATGGCACTTTGTGTTTAATGTTGATCTATTATAGTTGATCCAGCATTACCATGACCTATATTGAGTAATTCGTATTTTATATAATTTATTTCCAGGATTGTACAAAAATTTAAATAAAAGCTAGTCATCAATTTTAAAATTTGTGCATGCAAATTTGAAGATAAAATCTAATTTTCCTATAGGAGCATCCGGTACAACTATTTGGAGTAAAATCAATTAATTTAATTTTTACGTAAATATTTAATATGTAGTCGAGAAAATAAATTGGATGATGACCGAGAAAACGAAACGTTAAATTGAATTTTCAATTACCCTAAAGATAGAAAATAAATAGTTAAATAAAAACTTCACACAGCCCTGATAGGATTTGAAATAACAACGTTATAAATAAATGAAATCCTAAAATAAATCTAAATTCTAATTGGAAAATTTTTTAGTTGTTCTATAAATATTATTATTATTCTAATCTCAAGCTTATTTAGAAATATTCTACTTATCATCGTAACTTACTGGAAGGCTTGAGAATGAAAATAGGTAGTATAGTAGAGATAATTTCAAAGCTCAAGAACCCTAACTGCTCGGGGAGGAGCCAAGAGGGCGAAATACATACAGATACGAATTTGAGCCTTCTGCGTCGATTTTTATGGATCTTGAGATTTGAAACTATCTTTAGCTATTGAGCATCAAGAACGATGTTTACCGCCGGATGATAATGTTTAGAAATACCGAGACAAAGTCGAGGTCTCAATTTATCCGAGAAAATAGAGATAAATTCAACACAAAATAAAACACAATATGTGTACTTAATTTAACATAATTATTGTTTGTTTAATATAATTTATACATCATACATTTAAAAATAAACATCTAATTGTAAATTAATTAGAGAAAGAAATTTAATTATGGTCCCTGTCTAATAAAATAAAACGAAAATGCTGTTAACAGCCAAATAAACGAAAAATGCAAGCATAGTAGATACATTTACAACAAATAATGACAGCTAGTAGTAAAAGTCTGTTCTGGATCGATCAAGCTTACAAAATGATCAGGGCGTGGCGAAACAAAAATTATGCCGCTTAAAAAATACTTTCTAATAATTGCAGTAAAACTTTGTAAGCTTGGTCGAATTGTATAATATAAAGCCGAAAGGTCAAGTCAGAGCCGCAGCATAGCAAGTTGCAACTGAGGGACTTGTAAAGTTTTTCCAATTGTTGTTTATCCTTCTAAAAACTTGAATTTTCTCTCCTTTGGTTATTCGTTAAAGAGCTTTGAGTTTCTTGCGGGGTGAATATAAACATTCTTACAAAACCTTGAGCACCATACCAAAGTGAGAGCATCTCATCGCCTAAAAATTGTCGAGTTACTTCTTGATAGCATTGAAACGGTTTCATTTTGGTTTGGTGGTGTAAATCTGTGCCCAAAATTTGATGCTACGGTACTGAGTCGATTCCTCTCATTAAGAATGTTTTTAAAATTTACTAATTATTTATAATACTTTTATTTATCAATTCTTTACTACATACCAGCCGGCACCACATACAAAAACGAACTACATAAATTAAATCTAAAAATGCGTTTAATTAATTAACTCCATTTGGTTTAACAAACGGATGACTTTTTTTGCTGGTAGAACGTGATTGAAAAAATAAATTTAGAGAACTAATTGTTCTTTGACCTAGGGATTCGTTTTCACTCCAATCCGATGAAACGGAACAATGTCGGGTGTTCGATCTGGATGTAGCTTGTGGTCCATCCCATTGTTCTAAGAGTCTTAACAACATGTCTTTTGTACCGGTAACTGTATTTTCCATTGAATTGGTACTCGAGCTAGTAAAATTATCATGTTTCTGATTAATTTGAAACGTCGGTAATTCCGTGTGTAATTGTTTACTCAACGAAATTGGATTTGTTTTGGTAGACAGTGGAACGTCACGACTGTTGGTATTGATACGAAATTTTGGTCTTCTCCATGGTGTTTGACCATTCAGATTATCATTATGGTTTAATTCCTTTGTAGTAAAATTTGAACTTGCGCAAAAGGGTTTGGGAAGTGTATAATTATTATTAGTTTGAAATTTAGATTGTCCATTGGAACTAAAGTCGGGCATAGTGGATAACTGAAACAATTTATCCGTAAGTTTTCGAATTTCATCGGCGAGATTTAAACGCTCCGAAACGTCGCTTCCTTTCATAATACATTTGCTATCTGAAGATCTCCTGACGTGATCTGGTAATGTAACAGACAAAGAATCCATTTCATTGCTGACGTTATTATTGTTAATTAAAGAGAAAGCATCGTCAGATCCAACGGATGATGCTAATGAACCACAAGGTGAAGGAGACATTCCTTCCAATGAATGTAACGAATCTGATAACTGCAATTTTCCATTGCAAGGCGTTATCATGTGGGTGTGCATTTCAAACACATATGGAGAATTTGGATGTTCATTCCATCTTTCTACAAATTGTCTCAGATTATCTTTAGCCACTTCCATATTTGATATTTCGGGACGTGATCGTCGTTGTAACCACGTATGGTTTAAACAATCACCAGCCGTCATTCGCCTGCTGTAAAAGTTTGACAAAGACCCAATTAGTATTACCTAAATGTTAATCAAAACATTATTTACAATGAAATTTAGATTGACAAAACCCAATTTAGTAATAATAAATTTTTAAAATTTGTTAACGCAATTTTTACAAAACAACATACTTTTAACAAATTGTTAGTTAATTAATTACTGAATATCACTACATTGGGCCTTTGTCACAGCTTTTATTCCATGTTATGTGTTTAAATTAATTTAAACTTTTTTCTTTGTGGAATATTGGCACATTTAGCAAATCAAATTATAGAACATAATTTTTATTGTTATCATATTGGTCGAATTCTCCTATTCATCTAAAACAGCTTTGGGCTGTGTGATGAATTTGACTTTATTTTCTTTTGCTGTCCTTGAGCTTGCTTTTACATAGGTAAGTTTAAATCATAGCAAACCCCGCCTTTAATCGTCTCTTCTTTTTTCAGCCGTTGCCTACCCTTTGCACATAGGCTGTCTATTTCTTTACAAACTTTCCTGCTTTGGGCCATTTTGAACCAGCTTAATTCAGTGATTTTCTCAATATCGTCATTTCACCTCAGTTTTTGGTTTTCCATTCTCTCATTTTTTTTCCTCCCAGGGTTCTTATCTTGCACTTACACTTACAGTATGTACCCAAAATTTAGGATATACAAATCAATCCCACCACTGATGTTCTTCTATCAAGTGCCTTTCTTTTTGGCTTATTCTTTCAAGGTCTTCCGACTTTGAAAATAAATCTATCCAAAACAAAGAAGACTTACTAGAGAAAAATAATTAATAGAACCACGGTTTTTGGCTCCCTAAAACCCCGATGTGATACCGCACCGCTGATTCCCAACAGTGACATATTAAGAAGAAAATAGCTGAACATAATGATGCGAGATCTCTGTCCAGCAGAATGTGAATTTATTCACCTTTTATTTAATATTCAGAATCCTGTTGCATTAATTTGATTTGCTCGTTTGTACCAACATCTCACAAAGAGAAAAGTGGATATTTCATTGTGTTTTGGTCTCAAAAATAGGAAAACTATGTTTTTAATGCACAAGGAAAGCATTTCAGGCAAGCATTTTCCGGATATTATCAAAGCATTACTATTACTACATCGCTACTGCTCTTTATAAAACGCATTGCTCTTTATGAGTCGCTAGAGGCTTCACTACTATTAAGAAAATTTCCTCTATAAAATAAAAATATCCACTTACTTTATATCTTTTACCAGAAGTTTAGCGATGAAATCTTTGGCATTATCAGATATTTCTTTGAAAGCTTCATCATCGAAATCATATTTTCCTATCGTAACATTAGCCATTGTTTGAACGTCAGTGGCACCCATAAATGGAGACAACCCAGACAATCTAAAACATTAAAATATTTTTAAATTGGAATTTTTTGGGACGCCAAATCTTACAACACATAGCAAATCACACCAACCGACCACATATCAGTACCATAACTAATTTGATCAAAATTAACAACTTCTGGTGCAACAAATTCTGGAGTTCCAAACAAAACTTGTAATTTTTTATTGGGATCATATTTTCTAGCTAATCCAAAATCTATAATTTTTATTCTATTTCCAGTTTTGGTTAAACATAAAACATTTTCAGGCTAAAACAGTTTGTATTAAATTATTAATTTAGTCTATTGAGTAGGAACTTTTTTACCTTCATATCCAAATGTAAAATTTGTTGTTTGTGAATAAATTCAATTCCTTCACATATTTGTCTCATGAAAACTGCACAACTTTTTTCGGTAAGAACGAAATCGTCGTCTATGACTCTTTCGAATAACTCACCACCTTCAATTCTATAATTGGAAATATTGGGTAAAAAATTTGTGTATTTATATGGATTTAGCAAAATTTACTTACAATTCTAGGATAACGCACATCATTTTTCCGTTTTCAAACGCATCGTAAATTTGTAAGAGCCGTGGATGCTGAAGTGAGCGCATAATATCCACTTCTCTTTCGGCATTTCTTCGATCTTCCTTTTTTGGAACACCGATAAATTTTGCTGCAAGCTCTAATCCCGAGTTTTTTTCTTTACATTTGTAGACGGTTCCAAATTTACCCCTGCAAAATTTATTTTTATATTTCACTTATACTAATTTTTTGCAAAAAGTGTTTACCGTCCGATTTCTATAGTCAAATCGTAAAATTCTTTAGGGTCAACACTTCTTTTAATTTGGACATTTCTGTACGGAAAGCTTAAACTTATTTCTGGAAAAATTTAAAGAACGCAATTGGCTAATAATAATAATAGTTTATTATGGATTATGTTGTAAGAGAAGATGAAAATAAATTACATTTAAGTGGTAATTAAAAAATTTTGAGAAGCATTGGATTAGCTAGCAAAAAAACACTTGTTACTCAACAATGTTGCTTCACTTTTGGCAAACACATTGGTATTTAATGAATTTACATACCTCCTACAGGGTCATCCTCATCTACCCGAATCATTACTTTTCTGAAAACAAAAGAAAATGAGTTAACATTGAATATGATCTTTTATCTCTTTAATTATAAATAATTTTTGGGATTATTTTACAGCGGTTTTAAATTTCAGTTTTCACAAAACTTTTCCTAATTTTTAAATTGTCCCAAAATGTTTTTCAATTTTCGATTAGGATCTATTTTAAGTGTGAAACGTGTGATTCTATTATATATAATATAAAGTATGCCTTTAATGAAAATAGTTGAAAAGTTTTTGAAACTAAATAAGAAGAGACCACACTTCAGAAAGTTAACTAGCAACTTGACATTTACGTTGGAAAGGTGCATCTATCCAGGCTACATTTTCATCGAAAAAATTCTCGTTCCAGAGATTGGTTACGTCTTTTAAAGGAAATGTTTTGTTTAATTTGCTTAAAGGTCATTATTGAATATGTAATTAAATGTCAACTACTGTTTTTGTGGCGTAGAAATTATTCACATATTTCAAGCTCTGATAATCAAGTTTTCTATTTCTGATTTTAAATTGAACAACGTAAAATTGTTGGGCAAATAAAATAATGACTTCATTTTTGATTTCCAAAATTAGTTTAATTAATCATTTTTTATCGATATTGTTTTCAAAAGTTTTCAAAAAATTCACCAGAAATAATATAATATTGTTAACACAAAGTACGTATAAAATTATGAGGAACTAATACTTTTATGGTATATACAAATGGGAAAATGATTGTTATAAATTATATTTCATTCATACTTAAATATCTCATATGCATATAATCGTGCCAATTTCTAAATCACTCATTCCATTCAATAATCATATAAACAAATTCACTCGTGTTTCTATTTTTGAATTCATAAGCACGAGTAACGTTTTTACGTATGAGATTTAAAAAATTAATTCTAGTAGTATTTCCTAATAACGTATGCTGCAAAATATATAAAAAGACTTCGACCACAACATTGCGGCTTGGGAACGCTGTTACTGATGATTTTTTATAAGCCACAATTTTGTGTTCAAATATTGCACGGAGTTGCTTAGTTCAGCCCTCACGTGGAGAGAAACATTTTGCGACTAAAAAGTGTATATCTATAATAAGAAGTGTATTAGTTTATTTTTTAATAACTTTTAACTAACTGACGTTCTTAGTGTTAGATTTAGACTATTTAGAACAGTTTATGAGGCCCGTTACTTGCCCCCCCCCTGCTTAATATTTTTTCTCAAAAAGCTAAATCCCGATTCCTTAGAGCTAGCATAGGCTAGTACCCAAATATTAAAGCTAGCACCCCTTAGGTTTGTCCACAGACCAATGTTTCTACCGGGGGGGGGGGAGAAAAGTAAAACTAGCCCCCCTCCCATTTAATATTTTTTTAACTGGGTTTTTTGACATCGAAATGAGTCACATTTAGGAAAATCTAATCACATTACAAGACATTGAAGGACATCCAAAGGATCGTATTTACGTAAAAAACAAAAGGAAATTTTTTTGCTGATACCCCATTGCCACTTTTTAAATTACTACTAATTTCAGCTTACCGGAATTGATTTTTATTTCAGAAATAATACTAACGTGGGTAAATTTTGGAAAACTTCTCTATTTTGTAGAGAATTTCATGCTCTTCAATTTTAATGTGATGGTAATTTTCTGTAAAGCTGAAATTAAGCAGATTATAGATGATAACCCACGTAAAGCAGGCGAAAATTCTCAATTAAGGAAGAAGTTGGTAGGAATTTTAGAGAAATTTTGGAAGAAAATACACATATCCAGAAAATTTCAGCTTTTCCAAAATTGGACTATTTTTTGGCCTTTTCCCTGGCCTAGAAGCAAAAATCTATTTTATAAAACATTTTGTGCTCTTCAATGTAAGTCTGATGATTATTTTCATAAAATGAGATTAAACGAGTGAGGGTAGAATTTCGTTGTCACTATCCACCGCCACCAAATTTTTTTTACTAATTGAATTGATTCAAACCAAGTTCAAAAACTCACTCATCCATAAATCAGTCACTTCAATTAATTGAATTTTAGCATGTGATTGACGGTTGCTGTAAGAAGACCCAGCATTATAGACAAAAAACCATATTGGAAGAATTACATTACCAATTGAGAGAGAAACAAACAGGGAATTTTAGGGAACGATTAGGGGTTTTATTCGGACAATTAAATATACAAACATATCAGCTTGCCCAGAGTTGCACGGTTGAGCGATTTTTTCGGCACCGTCGCCAGCACTTCAATCATTGTGAAACGCTAAGCTAATTTGGCCTTAATAAAATTTATTATTCAGTAATTTAAGAACATAATTATTATAGTTGTTGTGTAACGAAATTTTGCATTGCGTTACGGAGAATTTTTGCTACGCTCGGTATATAAGTTTTACCATTGTGCTATCTGCTAGGTCACGTGGATAGCGGACATCTTTGATCTTTTTTTTAATTTGGTCAGACGTCGACTTTTGTTAGGCAATATAGCAATTAAAAGGAACACGCTTTGTTTGCGTATACTGGGTATTGTACGAAATCCGAAGAGCTTTGAAGATTTGTGCCATTATTTGTTTTTTCTTTTAATTGTTTGCAGATTGCGAACCACACCAGTTAATTTTCGAGCAACTGCCTTTGTTGCAAGTTGTGATTGTACGCTGAGACTGGTAAATACCATACTACATTCATTTTCACAATTATTTGTGTTATAAAACCATATTTTTTACTATATCGAATCTCAACGATTATACAATTTTTAAATTAACATCTTTTTATTTTTACAAGCGATTACCTCAAGGTTTACGAACCACGACCTGCCTTCAAAGTACTGGGAGTTGGCTTATACCAGAACAACAGGGTCAATTTTTTCTCGCGGCAAATTTACTGCCAATATTTTATTGGCAGATGTGGCACACGGGGAAAATTGTTCACAGTTGTTCACTAATCACGTCAATGTCAATATCAATAATTAATCAATCAATGGGTTAGTTGATAATTTTGGACATATTAAAATCAACTTTTTTGTCAAAATCAACAAACAAGTTGTTGGGTGTGGTTTCATTTCTTCCTGGTGTTCTCAAAGAGATGGTTTTAAGGTGCATATACTATATAGAAGATGGAACTTTATTAAATGTTACACTGAATTATTAAAAAAGGATAATTTTTGAGTTTGGTAGTAGTATGTTTTAAATCACAGTTAAGTCCCTCAATGTTAAAGTTTATAAACAAGTCGAGGGTTTGGTAATGGGCCACCCCATTGTTTTGGGTGATTCAACGTTCGATATCATTTGTCAAATTCTACGTAAACCTTATAGCTGTTCCTTCTGGTGGGAAGGAAGAGTTTCTTGATGGTTTAACGTTTATTATCCTAGACTCAAGTTCATAATAGAAATTGAGAGGAACGGCCAGATTTCCTTCCTCAACGTCATGGTTGTTAAGTGAACAGGAGACCAATTGGTATACCAAGTGGACAAGTTTGAATCTCCTCATTAGTTACTATCATAACAACATCAAAATGAGTTTAGTCACGGGCATGATGAGAGAAGTAATAAGAGTGGGACATTCGGAGTTCAAATAAGGTAACAAGATCAAGGTCAATGATACCTTAACCCTTACAGACCCTGCACTCACAATTGTAAGCGTCCTATTTACACTTAATATAAGGTTGTACTTGCAAACTTCATTTGCAACCTTATGTTAATTGTAAATAGAACACCCACAATTACTTAAGGGTTAAAGAAGATGATCTGGTGAGTGCAGATAAACCATATTATGGTTCCCTAAGGGGATCAGCTGAGAGAGTCCAAAATATACTGAGAGATCATTGTAGATTGAGAATATAAGTATCCGAACTTCTTGCAGTTTGTTGTCTATAGGTTAAAGGACCAAACTAGCCAAAATAATTTAACGGAGCTGATATCTGAGATTCCATGCTCTGATTGATAAAAACCTATCTTGGCCATACTAAACCAAAGCTTAAGCAGAGAATTTACAACAACATAAAAGAGATTGGGAAGTCGTGGATAGGGGATATGGTTTTGAACATGGGACGGGATCAAGCGATAAAAAGGGCCACTGCTTTGGTGATAAACCAAAAAGAGTTGAGTCACAAATTTTATTTTGAAGATGCATTAAATATTATTGACTTTGAACAATCAAGTACAAAGAGAAAAAACAGTGAAATGTTTTTTACAGTTTTCAGATATGGTAGCTCTCGGGAGTTTTTGCATAATTTTTTAAATAGTTTTAAAAATGAATTATTTTGTTTGTCGTTTGATGCACGTGGGTTTCGATTAAGTTTTGTTCTACAGTTAAAAGTGTGCTTTGTAATTTGTAGAGACATTTTTATGTGTTTTGGCGACTTTTGCAATGTTGAAATAATTTTAGTTTTATTTGGCCGATTTTATTCGTAGATAACCATTTTTCATTTAGCGATATTACGATGTTGATTTCCTTTTGATGTAAGGAATTATCCTTAAAAAATATATATCTTCGAAACGTACTGAGATCGATAGAAACGCTGAATTTAATTAATCCAAAATTCTCCACTATGCTATTAATTTGTTAATAATAATTATTATGCCAATTTCATTCTTTTAACCCAGTCATGGTATAGTGTTCCGTTTTGATTCAAACAGTTCCTTAGATCTCAAATTGGTGAAAACTCTTGAGCACATATTGGATGTGACTTTTTCAGGATATAAACATCTCATCGCTTCCATGTCTTGTCATTAAAGTCGTCGAATTCCTGGATGAAAAAAACTTCAATCATGACACGATAACAGTCATCGTAGACAGTTTGGTTTATTTACAGGGCCGTTAAGTACATTGTTATCCACTCAGTTATCTTCAAAAATGGAAGGCTCCAGTGCTACTAAATAATCCTCATCGTTGGTTCTGGTCCTACTTCCTTCCAACATTGCCTAGTTATTCAAAATCAAAAAGAGATTTTCCCACGGAACACTCTGTATTTCCGAGTGACGGAGCCCTAAAAATGGCTTCTCTGTCACCGACATGTTGCACACGATATATCAAGCATCAGTCCAAGTCTGGTAAGCTAATTGCTCTTCTATTTAAAGAAAATATAAAGAAAACACTGAAATCGTCACCTATTATAGTTTATACTTAGTATTAGGTCAATAGATTGCTCGAATTGGCAAAAACCTTTTATAATATTTTCCAAGTTTTCAAGGTTATTTAAATTTCCATTCGACCTATAGTTTATTCATTGATATTTATATAAAAAGATAAATTAATAGATACAAACTTATTTTTAAAATAAATTGACATCTTTAAATTAAAGTACACTTTTGGAACATACTGTTTTAATTCTGTCAATCTGCATTAATAATACGAAAATATAGCAAATGAAATAAAAGTGTTTTAGAGGATAACATAACAATAATTTGAATTATCACGACTGTTGGCATTGCCAAAACTTTTTTGTTACAATTTCAAAAACTATTTTAAGTACCATAATATAGCCAATATACCAAATTACAAAACTTTGAGAACGTTTGAAAATCCGTGAGAAAATCACTTTAACACTTAATAATAATTAATTACAGGTATTACTGATGCAAGGATAATAAAATAAAAATTACAATTTGGTTATCTATTATCTACTAGTTATATCATTTTATATGCAAGTTTATGTAAAGCATAAAAAGTAATTTCAAAGTCCTATAGATCTTCATGTATGAAATGAAGAGGAATTTTTACCTTAAGTAAAGGTCCAAGGGATCAAACTATAAAATAATTTTTATACACTGTATAAGAAGACACAACAAAATTTATCTGAACTCTTCCCTAAACTTTAACTAGGGCTGGCCGAATATTACAGTCGACACAAGACACTTTGGCCCTGCAAAACGAAGACCGCCACATTTGGTTCTGTTGTATTCCTAAGGTGGAATTTTTGAAACTTTGCTGAATCAGCGAGTACAAAATCACGATGAGATCTGTAACCGTGGCAGCGTTGATATTTACGAACGCGATTGGATACTTTTAATTCACGTTCGATTATCGCCCGAAAACCAGAAGTTCGGATCAAAAGACCCCTCTGCTGGCATATTGGTATATATGCAATATTGGGGGATAATTACCTATCACCTGTCACCCGAAATCGCCCCAAAATATTTTTTTTAGCAAAAGGAACCTTATTAGAGTGTCCTGTAAAAATTTCGCCCGAGAAAGTATAGTCAAAATTTTGAGAAAAATCGATTTGAAAAGTAGGGAAAATTTTTTTTGCCTTCTAATTTTTGGCTTGGCCAGAGCTGTGAGCATCAAAAAACCTACCCTCCGATGCTCCGCATCTCCGGGCGGTTTTTCGTGCTCAGAGCCGCTACGCGGCGGAGCTAAACATACGAGAAGGCGCCACCAATCAAGCAAACCGGGATGAAGGCAAAAATACTCTCAAGTCTTAAATGAGTGATGCGCGGGAATCTCGTTAATTTTACATGTAAATTAGCAAACTTCAAAATCGATTTACTCAAAATTTTGATAATACATTCTCAGAATTTTTTTGCAGGAGGGGCCTATATAAACCTTCCTCTTTGCGATTGCAAAGTTTCAACTCATTCGGAGTGACAGGTGTTAGGACATCCTCACCCAATATTGTTAAAGACTAAGGGCCCCTAATAATTTTGGCCCCCTGATGCAGTTGACCGGCCCTGGCTGTAACTTAGATAAATATTTAATAGGTTTGTTCATTAAATCAAATTATTCACGTGCCAAGTACAATTGCAGTGCGTAGGCGATCAAATTGGCCGAAGCCAACGTGATTTTGTAGGAAAAAGTAGTTAATGGGTGGGATATCGTTATTTTCGAAGCGAGCAGGAATAAAATTTCCGGCACTGTTTGAATTTTTACATACATTTATGAACCAGGCAGTTTTAATAATAAAATTACATTTTAAATATTAGTACTAGTACTATTAAATTACAAAAGAGGAAATACATATTTGAATAGGCATTTATTTTTGTAAAAATAATTAAGAAGTGTTTTTCTAATGTAACTTTTAAATGATTATGGAACATGTGGGAACATTGGTACAGATTCTTTTTATTCGTGTGAAACTTTACTCTTCTTCTTCTTCTTCTTACGTGAGGTCTACGACCTGTGTTTACTGGTTTTCTTGGGATTACGACGTCCAGCTGTCTCTCCATCATTTTGGAGGTCTTCCCGGTGGTCTGGATCCTCTCGGTTTATTATCCCTTACTGCCTTTGCCGTTCTGCCGTTGTCCATTCTTGTGATGTGTGCGTTCCATTGTCTTCTTCTCTGGCGTCCCCATCTCACTGCATCCTGGATGTTACATTGTTGTCTAATGGTGTCGCTGCGAACTCTGTCGTACAGTATCTTTCCAGTTATTGCTCTTAGTACTTTCATTTCGGTTGTTCGTAGAGCTCTTTTTGTTCTTACAGTGTCTGCCCTAGTCTCGATTGTATATGGTATATAAACTTCACTCAATTCTAATAATATGTTCAATATCAATATTTAATTTTTTAACTATTGAGAATTAATAATAAATTAAACTTTAAAAATAAAATAGTCAACTAAACTTGAAAATGGTAAAATAATTTTTTTTCACGTTTAATTAACTATTTTACTTTTAAAGTTTAATTTATTATTGATTTGTATTCATATATTATTAATTAAGAAACAGGAAATTATAAATAATTTCTATAAACTAAACCCAAATTTAAAAATTCTTGATTGTCAAAATTTAATTCTTCTTGGTGCCCCAATTAAAGATGAAGCGGTCCTTCCTCTGATTGTCCAGAAAATCCAAAATATCTCAAAATTTTCCGATAGTTTAAACGAAATTAATCCTCACATGGCTTTATAAATTTTAAGACATTGCGGTTTCATTCCAAAATTAAATTATTTCTTACGTACAAGCCCAATTTGGAAATATTCCGATTTAATGTCGAGAATGTCATTTAGAGAAATTAATTGTTAAATATCAAATTAGAAGACTCCTATTTCAAACAAGCTTCTTTACCAATACGGTTTGGCGGTTTAGGCGTTAGAAAATCGGTAGACGTGGCTCTTTCAGTTTTCATTTCTTCTATTTACAGTTCTGAGACATTCATTGGTTCTATCCTTAGTCCATCCTTAGCGGATTTTGAGATCTCTTACTTAAAAGAAGCTGTTGTAGCCGGGAAGACAATTTACCCGTCTGAAGTTGTTCCATCTATTTCATGCTCTCAGAGAAATTGGGATATTCCTTTGGTTAAACTTATTCACTCGTCGTTACTGAATAATTCTACAGACATCAACCGTGCGCGCATTCTGGGTGCCTCAGAAAAGGAATCCGGTGCGTGTCTAGAGGCGTATCCACCTTCGAACTTAGGTACGATTATGGTCAAAGATTCTCTCCGAATTTGTGTGAGTCTGAGAATTGGAGCTAGATTGTGCCAAGAGCATACATACATGTATTTGCGGTCATCACGGCCTTTCGTGCTCTCGAAATGCAGGCAGATTATCGAGACATGCCACTCTTAATGAAATCATTAGGCGATCCCTTGCCACTGCAAACATTCCTTGCACCCTTGAGTCCACTGGAATTTTCCGTGACGATGGAAAACGTTCAGACAGGTTGACGTTGGTTCCATGGCATCAAGGAAGAACCTTAGTATGGGACGTGACTTGTGTTGATACCCTAGCTCCTAGCCACTTAGGTGTTTCTTGTCAGACGACTAGTTCAGCAGCGGGAAAGGCGGAGAATTTAAAACACAATAAATATAAATCAATGAAGGATCATTATGAATTATCAGCTTTTGCCTTTGAGACACTGGGTCCATGGAGTAATGACGCGAAAGATTTGGTCGATAGGATCGGCCGTTTATTAATTGATGTAACAGGGGATAGCCGAGCAAAGAGTTTTCTGATTCGGAGAATCAGTTTGTACATTCAACGAGGAAATGCTGCATCGGTTCTAAGATCGATGCCCACAGTATTTGATGTTTTTATAGTTTTTCACATTTGATTTTGTTAATTTCGGTTGTTTGTTGTTTGATGTTTCTAAAATTTGTTATTTATACTGATTTAAACTGTACCAAAATAATGAAAGGAATATTAGAAAATAATTTTGCATTTCAGAGATATTAATAATAATAATAAAGGCGTCCATTCCTAAGGAATATGCCTACTTCCTAGTTTTGGAAGTCTTTATTATTATTCTTATTTATTTTATTATTCTGTATCGTAATATTACAAAATAATATTGTTAAAAATAACAATGATATAGTAAAATTTAAATAACAAAATTATACTTATTTGTAATGTAATTTGCTTCTGAAATAAAGAAATGCTTACATCATACCGCTATTTTACTACTGATAAAATTTGCATGTGGGTGATAAATTCCTGCAGGTGTTCTTTCATACGTTCTCTCAATGAACATTCTAACAATAATAAATCAAATTAAGTGGTGAACATATTAAGGGATAAGGTTAATAACAAAGGGCGCTAAAAATTTACTATCAACCTAAAAGAACATCGTCTGAAAACAACAAGATTTCAAAGTATAGTGTAATAAGTTAAGGGCTCCCCACATAGCCTGTGCTGTGCTATGCCAATGTCAAACATTGAAGTAGAAACATAGGGTTTCAATAGTGACATTCACATAGTTATGAGTTGCTATGCTATTTTGCGCATGACCATGACTTTGTTCAACGTTTGTGTTGACATTACACAGAGCATAGCATAGCACAGCACAGGCTATGTGGCGAGCCCTTTACATTCATAACATCGATTGTACCAGAATTGCTGACTTTCGATGTGATAAATACTAAAGAAAGATATCATTTCTTGCTATCCCGGAGAAAGTAATTTTATTCATTTCTGTGACAAATAATATAGGTAGTATGTATTACAAAAATAAAAGTGAATATTGGTTAAATTTCACTATGAGTGATATGCACTTTTCCTTCTATCGTATTTTAGAATATCAAGACAAACTGTCTAAATGTATATAGAAACGTTATTCATAAATGGCAAGTTTGGATATAATCCATGTTTATTTTGGCATTTAGAAATGCACTGCTAAGGATAATTTTAGCCTTAATACTGCAATGACTCTAATAATTGAGTTGTTTACTAATGATATATATTTTCAATTAAACAATTGATAGATATTGATGCAGCTACAACATTCCGAGTATCGATAAATTAAAAAAAAATATTAATATTCAATTTTTGATTCTGGTTTTTTATTTCAAAATCCAAAAATCAAGCAATATTGTTTAATTCTTAATAGGTTTGTTGAATAATTAGTAGATTTGGCTCAAGATAAGTGCATTCATATTTTTGAATTAAAAGCGAGGTTAGCACATTAGTGCTAAATTTTGGCAATATGGGTAACAGTGAGCCATTTAAAATGAGTAACAGTAAGACGTTCTATTTCTTATTACCATTTTTTAAAGTTCTGTTTAGTGTAGGAAAAGTTTCAATTTACCAGGATGCCTAGAAATCCACCAAAAAACTAATTTTTTTATATTTTTTGACAAGAAAATGAGTAGCGTTAGAAGCATTCCTTAAAGAACGAAGTATAAGCTATGTGACAAAAAAGGGCATTTAATTAATTTTTATTCAATAGATATATGTTGAAATCTTGAACGCAGCACCTGAACACAATATTTATCTACATTTATTTGGTAAATTAATAAATAGTAGAACATAAATATATTATTGATCTGAAAAATTAATGTCTCGCTGTTGCCCACGCATGGGTGACAGTGGGACGTAGACCATAGCAACCTTTAATAATGTCTGTATATGAGAGTATCCCCATTTCCAAATTCAACAGTGAAAACTAACAACCATATACTACATAGTATATCAGAATATATACAGGGTGTCCCCGTGACCGTGGAGAACCTTTGAGGTGGTGATAAAGGACACTTTTCTAAGACAAATTTTCAAATAAAATTTTTGCTCAAGTCCAAACCCTTGGGGGGTACCTCCCTTTAAAGCAATTTTTTGAATTTCTGATTTCAAACGGCCATATCTCCGATATTATTGATTTTTTAAGATTAATGGATTAGAACTTTTTTAAAGATCATTTGCTTGTCTACAAATTAAGTTATAACCCCTTATCGTCTAGAATCAATGGATTTCGAGTTATAAATTAAATTAATGGAAAAAATGTTTAAAAAATTCTGGTTTTTATTTTTTTAATTTTCTTGCGAACCCCGTATCTCTTAAACGAAACGTCTAAGAGAAAAACTAACGGCCCAAATCGAATAGGGAATTTAACGGGCTACAACTTTTGTCAAATAAATTTTTTTGGGCAACCAACCGTTTTCACAGAAACTCTGAAAATAATGAACAAGGTGTAGGTAAAAAATATAAATTCACATAATTACTAAAAATCTCAATTAGATTTAATGTTGTTTTAATGTTAAAACATTGTTAAAACGTACGTCAAACGCTACAATGTTTTAACATTAAAACAAATGCTATAAATCAAATTGAGATTTTTAGTAATTATGTGAATTTATAGTTTTTACCTACACCTTGTTCATTATTTTCAGAGTTTCTATGAAAACGGTAGGTTGCCCAAAAAAATTTATTTGACGAAAGTTGTAGCCCGTTAAATTCCCTATCCGGATCGGGCCATTAGTTTTTCTCTTAGACGTTTAGTTTAAGAGATACGGGGTTCGCAAGAAAATTAAAAAAAACAAACCTGAATTTTTTAAACATTTTTTCCCTTAATTTAATTTATAACTCGAAATCCGTTGATTCTAGACGATAAGGGGTTATAACCTAATTTGTAGACAAGCGAATGATCTTTAAAAAAGTTCTAATCCATTAACCTTAAAAAATCAATAATATCGGAGCTATGGACGTTTGAAATCAGAAATTAAAAAACTTGCTTTAAAGGGAAGTACCCCCCAAGGGTTTGGACTTGGGCAAAAATTTTATTTGAAAATTTGTCTTAGAAAAGTGTCCTTTATCACCACCTCAAAGGTTCTCCACGGTCACGGGGACACCCGTAGGTAAACAAAGAATTTTAATTATGACTAATAACACCCTAGTTGGGGCCTTAGAAAAAAATCGTCTCATTGTTACCCAAGCTCCCCTACATAATAGAATGTAATTTCTGTATTTATTATTAAGTTACATTATTGTAATTAAAGATTATTGAAACCAGACGAATATTTTCTAAATGTTTTCGTTAATGAACATTTATTTGGGTCAAGTCTATCAAATTATTTATACTTATTAACGAACCAGACATAAACCAAGATTTCTTCAAAAAAATTTTCAAAAAAAAATTTAAAAAAATAAAATTACACAATAAAAAGTGAAAGTAAGTAGGCAACTGAAAATATTTTCGCAATTCGTTGTTTCTTTAATTTCGGAGTAAAAATAAATGCAACAATATGAAGCGTTCCAAAAACCTTTTATGTTTTTATTTCAACATACAATTTTCCGTAAAATTTTAATTTACGCTCCAACTTGCGTATTATATGTAGCATTCCAATTGTTGGCAGATTATTTTTGTAACTTCAGTTTCATTATGACCAACACTTTCAAGTTCATTTCTATGTTCGATAAATTAATATTCAAGAAATTATTTCGTTTAACAAGCTTTAATTTTAAACCGCATATAAACGAGGCACATGTGTAATGAAAACGCGCATTCCAGAGAGATATGTAAATATTTGTGTTGATAATTTGTAAATTACACAATTAAAGTTCCTAGCTTATAATGTTTCAATAGGTGCAAATAAAAAATAACAATTCACAACGTACGAACCTTGTCAAATCTGGTAAGTTTGATGAAATTACCACAAAAAACAATTAAACACGATTTTATAATTTATAAGTACTTGGAAACAGAAGCACAATTAACAAGAAACATTTATAAGGCGCCGCGACGCTGGTGCGCGCCAAAATTAGCACCGACCTGCCACGGACATTATCTGGTCACGTGGATCATTGGGGGAGGATTTAGGCAATCCCAAAACTCTTTAAATTTAGTAATTTATGTAAATGTGTAATTAATTAAACATCTTTGTGCCATATACAAATACTGACTTTATTTATTTACTTTATAAAAATAGGCACAAAAAGTTTTGAGGTTGTTTTTTTAAATATTTGATGAATTAGACAATAGAATAAGTCTTAAATACAAATGTGGCTGATAGATTATTATAATTAAATAAAAATTAATTATTATAATTTTTTTGTAAAATAGAACTACTATGTACTGTAGAGCGGTTACCACGTGGTATTTATTTATTCGTTTGTTTGTGTCTGTAATTTAGAAAAAGTTGGAGGCAATAATTAAAATGCTTTGCAACCTCTTAATTTACAGAGGCTATTTTGTATTTCAACGCAGTTTAAGAATTAAATTCATTTTTGGATCCAAATTGAATTAATAATAAAAATAAAGTTATAACTTCAAAATAAATTAAAATTCCAACTAAGTCAGTTAGAAAAATACAAGTATAGACTTTACTCTTCTCAGTATATACGGATCCTAAGATATTACATTCTTCATCTTCTTCTTTCTTTCAAGGTAGAGGCATCCGACTTCATTGATCGCTCCAACGCTTTCTTGGGCGGCCAACATCTCTTCTTTCCTGTGGGTTATATGAGAGCATTTTCTTTGGGATTCTTTTGTTATCCATTGTTCTGTTGGCATGTGATCTCCAGTTTTCTCTATACTCCAAGATTTATTGGTTAATAGAGAAGATCTCTAGAGAATCTAATAGAGAAGAATAGAGACGGTGATCAGCTTAAGCGGTTAAGTGCGTTGCTGCTAATACTGAATGCCCGGTTCGACTCCGGGCTCAGTAAAAACTTTATTCTGACCGTCTCCCCTCGGAAGGCAATGGCAAACCACCGAGGTGTAATCTGCTAAGAACAGCCTCTCTGGAGATGAAGTGTATACACTTCCCGCGGTTCGGAGCTCGTGTTAAACAAGTAGGTCCCCTATGTGTGTGATAGTACTACAAACGCACAACACATACATAAGAGAGAGGTCGCCAACATCCGGTAACGGATAAGCACGTGAAGAAGAAGAAGAGAAGATCTTTAGTTCGTCGCGTTTCTTATTCGATCCGTTCTTGTGCAGCCTTTAGTTCTTCTCAGGATTGTCATTCCCGCTGCTTGAATTTTTGATTCCTCTCTCTGGGAAGGGACCCATGTTTCATATCCATACATTAAGATGCGCACCGCCATTGTTTTGTAGAATTTGATTTTAGTTTCCCTTCGAGTTAAGTTCTTGGGATTTTTGTGTATCGGTAAGAAAATTCTTACCGATGAACAGATCAATATAATGAATGATTGATTACATGGATTGAAGAAGATAGTGGTTATACACTAAAACAGTTGAAAGAAAAAGTACTGGATACTTTTCAAGAAAATAAAAGGAAACGAGCAGATTATGTTCGAACTCTTAATGAATATTTAGAGCTGGGCAAACAAATCGTGTGGATAGACGAAACCAATTTTAATTTATTTTGCCGTAGAACAAGAGGTCGTTCTTTAGCTGGGATCAGATCAGTACAAATCCTTCCCGCAGCAAGAGGTCCAAATGTTCATTTGATAGGAGCAATTTCGGAAACAGGTGCTGTTGCAATAAAAGGTCGGAGAGGTTTGTTCACATCAATTTTAGCCAAAGATTGGGTTACAAGATTATTAGAAACGTGACAGGACATGGGGAATGAACTATCAGATTTAGTTATTGTCTGTGATAATGCACCATGCCATTCAAGACTTGAAACTGCTATCGATGGGATGTCAGTAACATTATTAAGGTTGGGACCTTACTCTCCAATGTTAAATCCCATTGAGATTATTTGGTCAACAATCAAGATTAGCGCTAAAGTTAATATGCGAATTCCACATGTTAGAGGTCCTGGTGTTATATAACAAAGATTATTCTGTTTATAAGAGATTATTGATGAAGCAAAAATCACTGTAAGTGGAAGTGATTGTTCTCGTGCAGCGCAACACACCACCATACATCATGTTGCCGCTTTACCAATGGACGATATGGCAGTTGGATGTTAAACACATTTTTATTATAAGTTTAATTTTTTTCAATAAATGCATTTTACATCAAATAACTCATATAATGTGTAAAGCCAGTAGTACACTCTGACCATGAGCCAAATATTTGACATATTTTTTAAATAATTTTTCTGAATTACAATAAGTAACCCTTTCCGAATTACTATTAACGCATTCTGAAATAAACTAACTAAACTGAATTACAATTGACGTTTTCTCAAATACAATTGACAATCTGAATTTGAATAAACATTTTCTGAAATTCAATTGAGTGATCAGAATTACATTGACGTTTTCTGAAATAGAATTGACAAATCTGAATTTCAATTGAAACTGTTCCGAGAGGAAGTCATGTTATTGTAAGAAAACATTATAAGAAGCATATCTCCTGATGAAAATAATAAACGAATATTGTCCGTCTGATCGCTGTAACTCATCTCTGATTGGTTCATTCATTTATTCCAAACTAAAAAATATTCACAATTTTGAATAACCTTTACGCTTGTTGACATTATAGTCAACTAATCTGAATTACAATTGGCTAATCTCAATTTCAATTGACTAATATGAATGTAAATTAACGATTTCTCAAATACAATTGACTAATCTGAATTGATTAAGAAATTGACGGTTTCTCAAATACAACTGTCTAATCTGAATTACAATTAACGCTTTCTCAAATAAAAGTGGAAAAGGTGTAGACCAATATAAAGATTCCCAGTTATAGTTTTGATTATATAGGATAAGATACGCAAACCTTATCGGAGCTCTCAAGACACCTGGTGTAGTTCAAGAGGTTATCAGCATATGGCGCTGCTGCATTAGAAGACTTAAAAATTTGCTTTGTTATTGCAAGTTTTTATTTATATTGATGATATAGTATATTACACACCAAGTGGACAAATGAGGCCATTTAATCTCGCGTACGAATTGGGATCCTGCGGTAGTGGAAGTTACCGCTTCCCCCTCTACCAAGGGATCCCAATTAGCACCAAAGATTTAATGGCGCTTTTGTCACGAGTTGTGTATACTATTTTATGCAATCTTAATAACAACCGCCAGAAAAATAGCCGAAAAGAAAAATTGAAATAAACAGGTACAAATTAAAGTATATAAATTGAAGTGGCTGTTAAAAAACGCATTAAAAAAGATAACAGTTTATGTAAAAATATTTTGTAATTAAGCTATTTATAAAATTGTCTATTAATGTATCTCATTACAAATGATAACAGTGGTTGTATGATTAAAAGAAAGAGCGAATAATTATATAAAGCTTTGGCGGCATACAACGCCTACACGTCGAAAGAATATCTCATTGCAATGTGATAACGCATTCCTTTGAAGGAAGCGATAAATAATTCTTACGTAAGATAAAATGTAGCATGTAGACTTTTGTTGAGTAAATAATTATGAGGTCATACTATGATCCCTTGGGATTAAATGACCCCATGGGAGTAAATTTACTCATAATAACGCCACGTGGGACTGAAGAAGGTCATTACGAACTGCAGAAGCAGTTATAAATCCTTGATAAACACGCTAGGATTGCATAAAATTATTTTTAGTAATAAATATACTGATTTACAAAACCGTATACTAAAATACCACGTTGTATTGAAAACGATTCTTTCTTTAATTCAAATTTTCGATATATTGGTAATAAAATGTAATTACCATTAAATTACTTTTCACGTTAACTTTATAATTAAAAGTCCCGTTTACTGCTATCAAACTGCGATTCCACTTGAAAGTAATTAACTTAGCCGTTTTTAAGAATTTTTGATTGTACGATGAAACTTCCATTCGATATTCCTTTATTTGGTAATGGGTTTGGTAAAACTGAAAATAATTTCAAGTTAATCATTCATAATAATATTAGATATTAAGCAGGTGTAGTGAACAAATTGTTCACAAAATTTCGTTAAGAATACCTTCGTTAAGAATAAATCTTCAACGTCCGAGACATTTGTTTGCAAACTTGTATTAAATCTAAGAAGTAACCAAAGTAACACAATGAAGACATTTGTAAATAGTATAGCCATGGTGTGGCACCTTGTAGTACTATGTATAAACTGTATAATTACTAAATTATTTTATTCGCAATAATAATATTATGAAGGTTGGAAATATATATACCAAAATGTATTTTTATAAAATTTTTAATTACCTATCATCAGTTTTCGCTTTAAGAAATATTTCGTTAATTTACAAAAAAATTATTATAGCTAAAACCGAATAAATTGTTATAATGTATCTGTAATTTCTAGTGTCATTTACACGATTTCCGGTTCTATTACTATAATACATTTAAAATCTGAATAAGCCGGAAGTGCCGGAAAACTTTTTTATGTTACAGATGAATAGGTTGATCCTTTGCATAACAAATTTAAATAGACGTGCCACACTGTATTTTTTAAGAATACTAATAATAATAAGAATATTATTACGTTGTTGTTCAAAATGCGGTGGTTTCTTTTTTCCCTCATCCGTTCTTCGCTTTGCTCTTCGGAGCGTTTACTTTAGCGCCTGCTGTTTGATTCGGTGCACCCGAATTGCACCACGAAAAGATTAGTTCACAAATCTCCTACCCGAATTGCACCACCGTAATTTCAGGTAAACACCTCACCAAGGGTCGGTCGTCCGAATTGCACCACCTCTATTGTAATATTTTAGGTAAGGTGGTTTTATTGTTAAAAGTTAAAGCACAATGCTGGAGTTTAACCTGATGCCTCCTACATGTAACATCGATTATTTTTTGTTTTTACGCGATTTTTTGGGGGTTAAACGTAATAGATAACTGCCGCATACCGCGACTATACTTTTTAATGCTATTTCGAGGGTCTCTCACATCCCGGTTGCATTTATCCCGGTTTTCTTGATCGGTGGCGCTTCTCGTATGTTTAGCCTAGTAACCAGAGTCAAAACCGCTCTGGAGGGGTGCAACCCGGAGCGGAGCGGAGGGGCGCCCCGGAAGAGTATGTTTTGACGATGGATTACCCTCCTTATCGAATGCACACCCCAAAATTCGAAGGCAAAAAAAATTTAATTTTTCCACTGTTTTGGGTTATTAGTTTATTAATACCTGCTCCGACCCTGTATAATATAATATGAATTAATAGATTAAACTCGAAATTTAAATTGCAAAGAATTTAGATATTTGTGTATTTATTTCTTTATATCGTATTATCTGTTTGCTTGTGATACCTGCTCGGTTTGCTCGTGGTGCAATTCGGTAAAGCGATTACGGAACGACGTTTGACCGTGGTGCAGTTCGGTCAAGGGATTACATTTACCTGGGTACAAGAAATGACCCCTGATAATCCGTGGTGCAGTTCGGGTAGCACCGTTTGATTGATCTCCTCAGAAATACACTGGAGATCAATACTCATTTGAAGTAAGATCGAAACCGGTTATGCAATCCTTCCTTTTCAGTCCTTTTACCCTAATGAGGGTTTGGTGACCCATCTCTTTCTATGCATGTGATGTGCGTTCAAATGGTTTTCACATACATAGAGAATTTACCTGTTTAACGTGGGTTCCGAACCACAGGAAGTGTAATACACTTCATTTCGAGATGGATTTTCTTGGCAGATTACCTCGATGGTTTGCCATTGCCTGCCGAGGAGTGACGGTCAGAATAAAATCATCACCCTGTCCGGACTCGAACCGAGCGTTTCGCATTAGCGGTAGACGCCCTCAACTGCCACAGCTATGACCGCCTCTGGTTATGCAATAAGGTGAATGCAATCCCATGTTTATAACAAGCCCATCCACGCAAGGTCATGTTGTGCATCTGGTGGGATAAAGAAGGCGTCATCTACTATGAATTGCTTCCTAGGAATGTAACCATGACCTCTGAGGTTTATTGTCAACAACTGCGTCCCCTGGAGGCTACAATTCAATAAGAACGACCAGCAAGACGGCATCAAGTGGTTTTGCAGCATGATAATGGCCGGCCGGCATTCAATACCTCGGTTGGGAGGTTATTCCACATCCGCCCTATTCTCCTGATCTTGCTCCATCAGATTTTCATCTTTTCCGCTCTCTATCCAACAATCTCCGCGGAATTTTATTTAACAACGACGTTGCTCTTCAAAACTGGCTCGACGACTTCTTCACCTCCAAACTACCGGATTTCTTCAGGGGTGAAGTCGAAAAACTACCAGAACGTTGGGAGTCAATCATAAACAATACGGGAGAATATATTATTGGATTGTTTATGAATTTTTTATATTTAAAAAATTAATTTTTAAATTAAAAAAAAAACGCTTTGAACTTATGCATCAACCGATATTTTGTTTATTAGTCATTGACCTATTCGTCAACTATAATTTTACGATTACTACACTGAAAGAAAAACATAGTTGAAAGTGCTATTATTATAGCATTTGTCGCTATCTAAATAGTGGAAATCGGGATAGTGCATTTTTATGATTTGAAATGCTATGGTAAATAGCAAAACCTGAAAGTGTTGTTGAACAGTTTTTCTGTCATTCTTTGCTTACCCATTAGCAGGATATGCTATTTGTTTTTACTGATAAAGGGCAGTGTTTGTTAATTGAATAGCTAAAGATGCTATTCAGATATAGCTGAAATAATTATAAAATAGTAGAAAAAAAGAAATGCAATGCATGAATATTCTGATGGAAAATAGCAGTATATCCTATTTGAAATAAGAACCAGTGCAACACGATATACTATATTTCATAAAAATATGTGCAAATATTGTAAAAGAATATAGCAATTTTTAATAACAAAATAATTAGGCATTCGCATTTCTGTAGCAGTAAATGAAATGTAAACTAGCTGAAAGTCAAATAATAACTATTCAGTTTTAGTTGCATTTTGTATATAGCAGAAATTCATATTCAATACTGCCATTAGTGCCATTGTTGCTGCTGAAATATATTGAAAAATAATATATGATATGGGAAAAATAATAATCAAATAATTTACATAATTTTATTTTTATATCAAAAATTATACAATTATAATTCAATAACAAATTTTGTCGATTTAAAATCGATCAAAGAATACGTTTTACAAAAATCCCGGTACTTTACTTATTATAGTAGACAAATATTATCACATGTTATCATGTATTATCTTACCTATAACGCATCTAAAAAAAGTTGCGACGTCAGCGAAAGAACGAAGAAATGTAATCGTTTTATTTAATTATGAGCCCATGTTACTCCTGAAATCATAAGTAAAATAACAGTCAAAGTTCCATCAAAATCGGATAAAATTTAATTTTAAACGATTTAAATGATTTACAATAACATAGTTTAAAAATTTATTTTATTGAGAGCACACGCGATTTTTCTTAAATGGCGACTTGAGCTTTAATGAACATTGAATTTAATATTAGCCAAGTTAACAAATCAAATAGATTTTCTGCTACGTCCCCATCTTGGTCCCCATCTTGGTCATATGTCTCGCCATTGTCGTCTAAAATTCTTTCATCGTTCCAGTGATAAATTATATCGACGTGGAACCTTCCTCTTATGCGATCTGAATCTGGGTGCCTCAACTGATATGTGGAATCTCCCACTTTCTCGTCCACAACAAACGGTTCTTCATATGGGAGCTACAGCTTTTGGAATTGGTTGCGGTCTCTGCGTCCCAATCTTAAACTTCTCGTAATAACCCAGTCTCCTATTTCAAAATTACATCTTTTCTTTATCTTCTCGTTCATTCTTCGTGTGTATACTTCACTTCTTCTTTTTAATTTTTCTTTGACCTCTTCTATAATTAAATGGTGTTCTTTTTCAGTTTGGTCGTACACCCATGGTCTTTCTGGTTGCTGACCCGTCATGAGGAAATAAGGCGTTCTCTCCGTAGCCGTACTAGGAGTATTGTTAATAAAGTTTTCCACTAATGGAAGTTTAACGTGCCAAGATCGCTGATCATTATGTACCAATAACCTGAGAAATTTAATGGTTTCCTGGACATACCTCTCACAAATATTACCCTGTGGATGTCTTATGGAGCAATAAGTCACCTTTACACCCCGTTCATGCCAATGTTGGCGAAATCGCTGATTGTCAAAGTAAGTAGCATTATCAGCTAAGATTCTCGTTGGCTTAATGATTTCATTGCAGTACTGGTCTAAATGCTCGAGTGAAATGTCGGTCGTATAAGCTACCGTTGGGTATAGCCGAACAAACTTGGCGAATGCATCCACCACGACAAAGATGTTACGGAATTCGCTACTGGGTATTAAATTACCTATGTAATCAATGGCAACTAATTCTCCAGGGTATTCTAGTTTTACACTTTTAATTACGTTTTGGTTATGAAAATTTTTGTATTTCCCCATTAGACATATAGTGCATTTATTAATGGTCCGTTTTATGATTTTTAAATCTTTATGGCAAAAATAGTTTTCTCTAAATAAGAGCCACGTCTTCCTAATCCCCATGTGACCATACCTAACATGTAAAGCATTTGTAATTTTCACTGTGGTTGGCTCGTCCACCACATATAGTTCTAAATTTCTCAAATCTTTTATAATAACATCTCCTTTATACCTAAATGATCGTAACGTCGCGTCGGTTCATCGTTAGCTTCTAAATTTAATTTTAGCCAATCAAAACATTCATTCTCTTGTACCAATAAAACGTCATGAATTGTGAATGGCCTCTCATCGTTATGCAATCGGTTAAGTGCAATTAAAATTTCTTTTGGTTTATTAACCGGGTTATCTTTCCGACATAATGCGTCTGCTACGACATTCTGTTTGCCTTTTATGTGTATAATGTCGAATGAATACTCCATAATGAGTAAACTCCACCGATAAATTCTATTATTTGTAGAATGTTAACGCAGAATGATCCGTATGGATTTCGAAACGGTTTCCGATTAAATTAAATTTTAACTTAGTAAGTGCATACACGATAGCTAACATTTCCTTTTCTGAAGTGGAGTAGTTTAACTCGGCCTTTTTAAGCGTTCGCGAAACAAAACTTATAGGTACTTCAATTTCATTTTGAACTTGCATTAATGTCGCGCCTACAGCAAAATGACTCGCGTCTGTCTTTAGTATAAATTTATCTTTAAAATTAGGATGAATTAGCTTGACGTTCTCATATAAATTATTCTTCATTTGTTCAAAAGCTAAATCCTTTACTGAATCCCATTTCCACCTTACCGCCTTTCTCAACAACTCCAACAGTGGAACCGTTAGATCCGAGTAGTTTGGTATAAACCTCTTGTAGTAATTCATGAGCCCTAAGAATGACCTTAATGATTTTAAATTATGTGGCCTACGGTAGTTTTTAATTTCTAATAATTTCACATCATCTATCTTGATTCCCTCTGTCGAAATCACGTACCCCAAATATTGAACCTGCTTTTTATAGAACTCACATTTTTCAATGTTTAATTTCAAATCCGCGTCATTGAGTGCTTTTAAAATTTTGCTTAAATGAATTTTGTGACTTGCCTCGTTTTCACTAAAGATAATGATATCGTCCACATAATGCGCACAGAAATGGCTAAACTGATTCAGATTAATGCTGCACTACTAGTTGACAACCCGAATGGAACAACTTTAAAAATGTAGGTGTTTCCGCCTACACTAAACCCTGTATATTGTTGGGAATCTTCATGTAGTTTAATTAGCCAGAACGAATTTCTCAAATCTAATTTGCTAAAAATCCTAGCTGGTCCCAATCTCGATAATAGTGATTCGATACCTTCCGGGCACTCAAATTGAGGTTTTGTGACCGCGTTTAGTCCTCTCGCGTCAAGACATAGTCTCAAACTACCATCTTTCTTTTTAACGATTACCAACGGGTTTAAGTAAGCGGTTGGTGACTTCTTTATAATACCGTCATGAAGCATCTTTTGAATTTTTACCTTGACCTGGTTCTTATAGCATTGCGGAATTGGGTATGTCTTACATCGAAATAAAAATATTATTGTGGTTTTTGTGAATACTTAACAGTTTTGTTTAACTTTTTTTATTAAACCTTGATTTGTATTTTTTATTAATTTATTTATTTAATCCTTTTTTAATACGTTTGGTATTTGCGATGACCAAATAAGTCGCAACGTCATTATGCGGATTGGATCTAAAAATACATGTAGGCAAATATTGAAATTTAGGCAGGACAACGTCTGCCGGGTCAGCTATAACCTAAAAAAATGAACACACACAAATTATAACATGAAATAATCAATTGGTATAAATTAGCCTTTGTTCTACAAAATTTTATTAATGATCTGCCTTTGGGTTTCTCATTACTTTTAGGCTTCTATACAAAGTATAGCAAGAAGCCTTATGATCTAGCTCCGTGTCTGTCTGTCTGTCTGTCTGTCCGTCTGTCCGTCTGTCCGCATAATTCAAAATCATACAGAGCGTTTCAAATCGTGTTGGAAATACTCTGTGTGTATAGAGGTCTAAGAACTGGGTAGCCAGTGCGCTACTTTTAGGCTTCTGTACAAAGTATAACAAGAAGCCATATTTAGGCTTCTATACAAGGTATAGAAAGAAGCCTTATGGTCTGGCTTCGTGTCCGTCCGCATGTTTCAGAGCCAATCATAACGTTGATCAACTGATACGTTGTTATATTTTAAATACTTCGTCTATATAGTATTGCGTTAATCTGTTAATCCGTTGCTTCGATTCGCTAATGCAATTTATAAATACGCAAATGTTCGAAAGAAATTTACTAAGTTAAAGATATTTTCGAAGAGGTCTCCCTATATTTTTTTATACAAACGTGCTTTGGCCAAGCGAGCAGCGCGTGTTTCGGTAGATTCATTCTGGAGTCTTTTATTATTACTCAAACGCATTCTAGCCAATCGATCAGCACGAGCTTCATCAGATTCATTCCGGCTTCTTTCCTGATACTTTAAACGCTTTTTGGCCAACCGATCATTGCGGGAGTTCGGAGATTCGTTGCGCGTATATTCTTGATTATTTATACGCATCCTGGCCAAACGAACAGCGCGTGTTTCTGTAGATTCATTCTGGAGTCTTTTCTTATTTCTTAAACGTTCTTTGGCCACACGAGCAGCGCGTGTTTCGGCAGATTCATTCTGGAGTCTTTTATTATTTCTCAAACGTTCCTTGGCCAAGCGATCGGCGCGAGCTTCATCAGATTCATTCTTTAATCTTTTCTGATTTTTTAAACGGGTGTAGGCCAAACGAACGGCGCAAGATTCAGAAGGGTTCTTGTGAATTGTTTCACCTTTGTGCAAATTCGCGTCGTCCACTTGAGCAGTGCGCGATTCTACAGAATCAATAAACATTCCTTCTTTATTACTTAACTGCAGGTTAGCCAAATTGGCAGTGTGAGAGTCGAGAGATTTGTTGGGGAGTGAACGGAGGAACCTCTGAGCATGTTCTTCGGGGGTTTCTTCTGATTTCATCATTTGATATGTTCCTCGCTTTGTTTTCAAGTGAAGCTCGTGATGGTTTACAGTTGCTTCTTCAGACATGTTGAATTTTAATATGTGAAGTTCTAATTGAAATAATTAGTTTACTTCATGTTAGATTTAGTTCAACCTATATACAGATGATTAATCTGTTAATCCGATGATACGATGATACGATGATACGATGATACGATGATACGATGATACGATGATACGATGATCCGATGATACGATGATACGAGGATACGATGATACGTTGATACGATGATACGACGATACGACGATACGACGATCCGAGGATACGATGATACGATGATACGTTGATACATTGATACGATGATACGATGATACGATGATACGATGATACGATGATACGATGATACGATGATACGATGATACGATGATACGATGATACGATGATACGATGATACGATGATACGATGATACGATGATACGATGATACGATGATACGATGATACGATGATACGATGATACTATGATACGATGATACGATGATACGATGATACGATGATACGATGATACGATGATCCGATGATCCGATGATCTGATGATCCGATGATACGCGTACAACCGATTATGATTCTATGGTTTTCTACGACCGTTAAATGTTAATTAAACATTGAAAATCAAGTAAAAATATACATATTATTGCGTATAATATTCCATAATAATATAGTGTCAAATTAAGAACGGTTATAATATAAAATGTTTTCGTTATCGATTAACAGATTATGTGAAAATTTCTTATTGCGATCTTAAGTCACCTTAAGCCCGGTTTTACAATTGTCTCTCGACAACCTTGTCAAGGAAAGCGAAAAACAAGTCTTGTTGTAGTCCCACTGTTTTACGTAGTAAACCTTGTCAAACGCTTGTAATTTACGGCTTTCCTATGATTATTATCATTGTATTTTATTTCGATTTTATTTCGAAACATTGTATTGTATGTTAGATTGCGATTCTAACCAAGAACACTTCATCCACCAACTTCTAAATGCACCTTACCAAATGGCACTACCTATAAAAAAGGTCAAGAAACGAGAAGTTATTAAAGTTATTCGTCACGAGGTTTCTTCAAAAAAGGCACCAGGTTTCGACCTAGTCACAGGCAGAATTCTGCGAGAACTACCCGACTCCGGTTACAGAATGATGACCATACTATTTAATGCCATCCTGAGATTGGGTTATTTTCCACTCCAATGGAAAATTTCGCAAATTGTAATGGTGCCAAAGCCGGGAAAAGACGAGAATAATGTATCATCATATAGACCCATAAGTTTACTTCCACTACTCTCAAAGGTGTTCGAAAAAATTCTGTTGAAGAAACTTCATCCTCTGTTTGTTGAAAGCGAGACCATACCGAATCATCAATTTGGGTTCAATCAAAGACACTCGACCATAGAGCAAGTGCATAGAATCGCAACTAAAATAAGATCGGATTTGGAATCCAAAAGGTACTGCTCTTCAGCCTTCTTGGACGTCTCGCAAGCCTTTGACAAGGTTTGGCACGATGGTCTACTATATAAAATTAAAAAGAGCTTACCATACACCTATTATACAGTTCTCTCATCATACCTTAGAGACCGGTGCTTCTTTGTCAAGCATCAAGATGCCACGTCAGAATAATATCCCATCAAATCAGGCGTACCTCAGGGGAGTGTTCTGGGGGCCAGTGTTATACCTTATATACACAGCAGATATACCAACCGATGACAATACCACGCTAGCAACTTACACCGATGATACTGACATAATGACATCTAATACGGAGACTGGGGTAGCCTCACAAGTATTACAAGTCCATCTAGACAAAATCTGCAGCTGGTTCAAGATGTGGAGAATCAAGGTGAATGAGAGCAAGTCAGTTCATGTAACATTCACACTGAGAAGAGGTACTTGCCCGCCAGTCACATTCAACAATGAGCCAATCCCACAGTCCAATGAAGTGAAATACCTGGGTATGCTTCTGGACCGGAGACTCACCTGGGCGCAGCATATTAAAACAAAAAAGAAACAACTAAATTTGAGATTGACAAGGATGTACTGGCTCATAGGAAGAAACTCAAAGCTGTCGTTAGAGAACAGACTCTTAATATATTTACAAGACAATTCTTAAGCCTGTTTGGACCTACGGATTACAACTTTGGGGAGCTGCAAGCGCTACAAACATAGCAAAAATCCTGAAATTTCAAAACAAAGTTTTAAAAACAATTACTAGTGTTTCCATATATTACCCCAACTGTGTAATACCCGACCAATTAAAAGTGCCAACAGTCGAAGAGGAAATAGTGACCCACATTTACTTGCAGTAAATCTACTAAATCTACCACAATTTAGAAGATTAAAGCGACGCGATCCACTAGATCTAATCAATGATCCTTAGAATGAAATATACCGGGTCATGGAGTAAACTGCTGCATTTACATCACTCAGTGTTGCTCAATATTTTATTATTAACAGATTGTAACAGTTCTTTGATAAAATTTAAAAAAATCATTGTATTTTACATAAAAAATGTTTGCAGTGTAAACTTTTATTCATAACAATCACATGGCATACAAGTAACATCCCATTTCTTATTTGTCGTACCAATCCACAATTCAACTTGGGAAAAAATTTTGGCCTTCAAATCGATTTTCAAGGTCACATGTTTTGGAACAAATCAAAGCTATCGACAGTATCTATCGAGATCTTTAATGGTGGCAATTTTGTAAAAATTTTTTATTTTGCTATTACCGCCATAACTATGACCTTCAACAGTTTTTCAAGGTGACAATGGACGGATAGTTAACAACTACATAAGACCTCTAAGAAATACTGCATTTCAAGTTCCGCCAGATTGAGAATTACTGTCGGTAGAATACTTAAGCGTGACCGCGCAGTCGCACAAAAAAACTTTATAACCTTCCTGAGGTCACCTAATAAAGCTGTATTCGAATTCGCAATAAAATCACTTGACCTTGGGGACTTTAAAAAAAAAAAAAAGGAATTTTCAGGTTAAAAGTTGTTCATCTTTGAAAATTCACCGTGAAGTGCCGGTTCATTTTCTAGAGACTCTAATCCAACTTTGCACAATTTCGGACCTTCCGGCGTCGATCGCCACCAAGTGTGCAAAAATCGCGCCGGTGGGTTCTTCTGGGGTTCTCGGATAGGAATTTCGGCGTAAAACGGCCTCTTTTGCGCTCCTCCACGCCGCCTCCTCCCCGCCCCTCCAATTTTTTTTACTCCACCACCTCGGGCCCGTCGAACCGGTCATTTTAAGAGGTCGCACGTAAAAATCGGTCCGTAAATAAGGCGTCTGCGCACGTTTTTGTGACGCTTTTTCTTAAATTCCTTATTATTTTATAATATAGATATAGAGGGTAGTCCCAATAGTACCTGGCCTCACATATAGATCGCGTTAGTTGGTTGAAAACAAAATTTTTGTTGGAAAGTACCAACCTTATAAAGCTTAAGTTTGAAGTTTGACAACGATACGTTGTTTAGTCTTTGATTGACAGTCATCAGTAGTGAACGCTCTCAGTGAATTTATAAACATGGAAGAAATTGGTTGTGGTTATGTGATACAATAACTTCATTTAAGAGGTCTCCGTCCAACCGACATCAAAGACGAACTAGATCCTATTATGGGGGAGTGTGTACCTTCAATTTCATCAATAAAATATTGGGTGGCAGAGTTTAAACGAGGTCGTACGAGCTGCCAAGACGAACATCGCAATGGTCGACCAAATGAGGTGACCACGCCAGAAAATGTGAAGAAAGTCCACAAAATTGTATTGGGTGATCGTCGATTAAAAGTGCGAGAGATAGCAGATATAGCAGGGATTTCAAAAAGTGTTGTACATCGCATATTGAACGAAAATTTGGACATGACCAAGCTCTGTGCAAGATGGGCGCCGAGTTTGCTCACAATGGAACAAAACCCATTTTCAACCGATTGTTTGGCTATGTTTCGGAGCAATAAATACGAGTTTTTGCGTCGATTTACAACTATGGATGAAACATGGGTTCACTACTATACACCTGAGACGAAGGAGAAGTCAAAACAATGGGCTCAAAAGGGAGAATCGGCTCCAAAGAATGCAAAAACCGTTCCATCTGCTGGTAAGGTCATGGCGTCAGTTTTTTGGGATTCGCGTGGCATAATCTTCATTGCTTATCTTAAAAAAGGAAAAACCATCAACGGCGAGTATTATGCGAACTTGTTTCAGCGTTTGAGTGATAAAATTAAGAAAAAGCGGCAACATTTGGCGAAAAAGAAAGTGTTGCTTCATCACGACAATGCCCCTGTTCACACATCCCTTATCGCGATGGCCAAAATCAATGAATTAAAGTTCGAATTGCTTCCTCACCCACCCTATTCGCCAGATTTGCCCCCTTCGGATTATTTTCTCTTTCCAAACTTAAAAAAATGGCTTGGTGGTAAAAGATTTCACAATAATGATGAGGTCGAATCTGCGGTTGATGCTTATTTTGAAGAGTTTAACGGTTCTTAAGCGCGGGTCACATTATGCTGGTTGCCAGCTGCTGCTTACCAGCGGCTGGTAGTAGTACCAGCAAGCAGCGGCGGGCAATCTGGTCACATTACTGTTGCTGCTACTCGCCACTCTCCAGTTAGTCATTCACTATTCAGCAAGCATGTCGTCTGTTGTTTCACGTAAAAAGCTAATTAAGCAGTTGTTGAGAGAGGGTGTCAGGGAGCTTAGTTTAGAAATGCTTAACCAGCTTCACCGCAAACAGAGACGATGGTGGGTCAGGCCATGGATACAAAGAAGGGAAGAATTAGGGGCATCGTCAAGACTTCTCCAAGAGCTGAAAGAAGAGGATCCATAAACATACAGAAATGTTTTAAGAATGACGGCCCCTCAATTTCAAGAATTGTTAGAATTAGTTGAACCTTTAATTAAAAAACAAGATACAGTATTCAGACAGGCAATCCCGTGTAAAACGAAGCTGGAAATTACTCTAAGATATCTCGCAACTAGAGATAGTTTTAGGTCTCTGGCGTTATTATTTAGAGTACCGCACAACTCAATTTCAGTTTTTTTACCTGCAGTGATGTCCGCTATTTATGAAGTTCTCCAACCATTTATTAAGGTAAGCAATATAATTCAGACTTATTTTTGATTACTTTAAGTAATAATCACAAAATGGAACAAAACTACAAAATCTAAATTAAAAAATTGTTTTTTTTTTGGTTATGGTAGCTATTTAAAAAATATCACATCATATAAAATAAGTTATAAACAGTTTGTAATGTAAAAACGATGTATTATATTATGCTTCTGTACAATTTTATAAACAAACTCAAATAATTACAATACATTTTATATACTGTCGTCGCCGTCATGCAAAAAGTGATCAAGTAGGTTTATATTTCAATGTCCTCGGGATCTTTACAAATACTGATTAATGCTTCGTTCAGAATATCCATATTTTGTGGAGACTCTTACTCCATGAAGCACGAGTCAGATGATTCACTATATGTGTTTTCAGGTTCACTATACATAGTAGTCCCAATAAATTTGTGATATGAAGTGCTGTTTGGACGACTTATGGCACCACTTTGTGATTGTGGTTCATTGTAATTTCCATATAAAGTTGCTAGTCTCTCTTCAGTGATTAGGTTTTGAATCTTGCTTTGAAGTACAATGAAACTTTTCAATTAAAAATTACAAATTATAAAAACGTCACAACTAAAACAACTTCACAAAAAAAACACGTGCTTTCTCGTTGCTGATAGACGCAATAGTGGTCAGACTGCGCTGCCGGCTGGTGCCAGCGGTGACGTGATTAATTAGTCGCCGCTGCCTGCTACCAAAAGTTGAACATGTCCAACTTCGTCAGCCGCTGACAAATACTCGCCGGCTGGCGACGCCAGCGCCGAATTTTGTGGTCACACCAAGCTGATCGACGGCTGGCAGAAGCGGCTTCTTCAACTCGCGGCTGGCAACCAGCCTAGTGTGACCCGCGCTTTACTATAAAAAGTGTATAGAGCTGAATGGAAACTATGTTGAGAAATAAAAATATTTTGTTCCAAAATTTTTGTGTTTTCACTAACACTAACCTAACGGCAGATCTACCTCTTCGCGGAAGATCCACCTCTTTGCGGAAGATTTAACTTTACATGAAGATTTAACTTTACGTGAAGATTTATATGTTTTTAATTGGTTTTCTAAAGAAATATCAACACCTCTTCGTGGAAGATCCACCTCTTTGCGGAAGATTTAACTTTACCTGAAGGTTAATTTATTTTTAATTGGTTTTCTAAAGAAATATCAAAAACTAACACTACCTAACGGCAGATCCACCTCTTCGTGGAAGATCCACCTCTTTACGGAAGATTTAACTTTACCTGAAGATTAATTTGTTTTTAATTGGTTTTCTAAAGAAATATCAAAAACTAACACTAACCTAACGGCAGATTCACCTCTTCGCGGAAGATCCACCTCTTTGCGGAAGATTTAACTTTACATGAAGATGTAACTTTACGTGAAGATTTATTTGTTTTTAATTGGTTTTCTAAAGAAATATCAAAAACTAACACTAACCTAACGGCAGATCCACCTCTTCGCGGAAGATCCACCTCTTTGCGGAAGATTTAACTTTACATGAAGATGTAACTTTACGTGAAGATTTATTTGTTTTTAATTGGTTTTCTAAAGAAATATCAAAAACTAACACTAACCTAACGGCAGATCCACCTCTTCGTGGAAGATCCACCTCTTTGCGGCAGATTTAACTTTACGCGAAAACCACTAACAAATTAATCTGAATGCCGCGAATAAGACCGGAGCACTTTATATAGGTCGCAGAACTGGCCGGAATTGTGCAAGAAGACGCAGATCCACCTCTTCGTGGAAGATCCACCTGTTTGCGGAAGATTTAACTTTACCTGAAGATTAATTTGTTTTTAATTGGTTTTCTAAAGAAATATCAAAAACTAACACTAACCTAACGGCAGTTCCACCTCTTCGTGGAAGATGCACCTCTTTGCGGAAGATTTAACTTCAGCTGAAGATTAATTTGTTTTTAATTGGTTTTCTAAAGAAATATCAAAAACTAACACTAACCTAACGGCAGATCCACCTCTTCGCGGAAGATCCACCTCTTTGCGGCAGATTTAACTTCACGCGGAGATTTGTTTTTTAATAAAAAAATTTAATAATTTTTGTTTGGAGTGCAGTTTACCATTTTTATTTTTACCTGGAAAATGTTCGGAGTGCAGTTTACCAGTTTTCAAAATTTCATGCAGTTTACCCGGGGTGCAGTTTACCATTATCAGGTGGTTTTGGAGTGCAGTTTACCATCAAATTGTTGTGAAAAGTGCAAAAATTTGTAATATTTACTTTAAGAGTACTTTACTTTAGGTTGCAGAACTCGCCGGAATTGTGCAAGAAGACTAAGAAATGTTACGTTGAATACTCATCGAACTGCTTTCCCGGAAAGTCCGATATTTGTTGACTTTAACTTTTTCATATATTTTATGATTTTTATTGCTAAGTTGTGGTTGGTGATTTATTTGTTGATCCATGGTGACGGATCTATTATGGTCCGCCCTGTAAGGCTGAAGGCCGAACAACTATGGCTTTCGCGGATCTATTATGGTCCTCCCCCTGTGAGGCCGAAGGCCGAACAACTATGGCCTTCTCGGATCTATTCTGGGTCTAGATGGCTAAGGGTCGCCGCCCGTGCCAGCTAGTATTGGATAAAAATAATACAAAAACAAAATATGTAGCAATTATTAGTATTTTTGATTGCTGTTTAAATAACTGTTATCACAGATTGTATTGAAAGAAATGATAGACAGGAGTTTTAGGTATTTTTAAGCAGTCATTTGAAATAATATACATAGCTATTTTTTACAGTAATTTCTAATAAATATTAGGAAAATTTCCTATAATTCCAAGCGTGTGTAGCCATATTAGCTCTGCCATTGTTTATAGCACTTTCGGCACCAGCTAGTTTTTTCAGTGTAGGAATTCAAAAATTTTTAATTGTTTATTTTAAAAATATCTGGTATATCGCGATAAACAAATAAATGGTTTTTGTTTTAATAGTTATAATAAAACCGGAAATTGTTTACAAATCCAAATTTTATACATTGGAGAGATAGAATATACATAAAATATAATATGTATTATACATTACAAACATAATGATACATAGGTGATTTAAGATTTAATAATGCTATATCTTATTATTATTATTTTTAATAAAATACTTCAGTATTTATGCTTTTACCAGGGAAGGGTGACTTTTATCCAACATCGAATTTCAATATTTTTTAGTGACTTTCGGATAGTTTAATGTTGTTAAAAGTCAATGATAACATTCCTATAGCAGGATAAACCAATATTTGATAGAGAAAATCGATTTTGAAAATCGTTCATTTTACCATGTATCACTGACGCGCGGGTGGAATCTCACCGGAATCTCACTCACTCAACTAGATCTTATTAACACTCTTAACCGCAAACATGCCACCAATCTTTACAACAAATCCAAATTTTCAGAAAACCCACTATTAAATCAACTAGGTCAATACAACCCAGCCGACTTCTTCATTCCCCGTCCCAAATCACTCCTGACCACGGACAACTCCTGACCATAACTCACCCCCACACAGACTAATGTATGTTCACAGGTTTAACTTACACAAATTCTCTTCGAAAGTGAATTTATTCACTAGATTTGTGTAATTTTTCGATCAATTTCCACAAGCTTCGATAAATCACCCCCCATAGTATCACTACAATCCCACTAGTCGCCAATTCTGACTAGTTCCAAGTAGAAGCCACTCACTTCGAGGTCATCAATAGAAATTATAATTTCTTTCTTCGAATTAGGGACTCTACTATATCGGCAAACGTAAAAAATTTCTTTTTCTTCACATATCTCATATTCACAGTCACAGCCCAGGTTTCTAACCAGTCAGTCCGCCAAGCGCCAATTCCCAGAGACCCACCGGTCTCTACAACTTCCAATGTCATTAATGTATTCTTTCAGATGAAGGAGAAGGCCGGCCATGCCGGGATGCTCCATCAAATACATATCAGGTAAAGGTAAAGGTTGCGGACCGGCAGATGCAGCTCGTCACTCCTACATGTAACATCGATTATTTTTTGTTTTTACGCGCTTTTTTGGGGGTTAAACGTAATAGTATACTGCCCCATACCACAACTATACTTTTTAATGCTATTTCGAGGGTCTCTCACATTCCGGTTGCATTTATCCCGGTTTTCTTGATCTGTCGCGCCTCTCGTATGTTTAGCTCTGCTGCGTAGCAGCTCGGAGCACGAAAAACTGCCCGGAGGGGCGTAGGGTAGGTTTTTTGATGCTCGCAGTTCCCTTTACCTTTACCTGATATGTATTTGATGGAGCATCCCGGCATGGCCGGCCTTCTCCTTCATCTGAAAGAATACATTAATGACATTGGAAGTTGTAGAGACCGGTGGGTCTCTGGGAATTGGCGCTTGGCGGACTGACTGGTAAAATACCTGGGCTGTGACTGTGAATATGAGATATGTGAAGAAAAAGAAATTTTTACGTTTGCCGATATAGTAGAGTCCCTAATTCGAAGAAAGAAATTATGAATTAATTTCTATTGATGACCTCGAAGTGAGTGGCTTCTACTTGGAGCTAGTCAGAATTGGCGACTAGTGGGATTGTAGTGATACTATGGGGGGTGACTTATCGAAACTTGTGGAAATTGATCGAAAAATTACACAAATCTAGTGAATAAATTCACTTTCGAAGAGAATTTGTGTAAGTTAAACCTGTGAACATTCATTAGTCTGTGTGGGGGTGAGTTATGGTCAGGAGTTGTCCGTGGTCAGGAGTGATTTGGGACGGGGAATGAAGAAGTCAGCTGGGTTGTATTGACCTAGTTGATTTACTAGGGGGTTTTCTGAAAATTTGGATTTGTTGTAAAGATTGGTGGCATGTTTGTGGGTGTTAATGAGATCTAGTTTGGCGTCTGCATGTAGTCGCCTGTTAGTGACGTAATAGGGGGCGCTGAAAATAGCTCGGAGATTTTTGTTTTGAATGACTTGAAGTTTATTTATGGCCCTAGGGCGTGCGTATCCCCAGACAGGGGAGGCATAAATCATTGTCGGGCGGATTATGGCTTTGTATAATCTTAGTTTGTTAGCGGGGGACATGGTACTTTTACTGTTCATGAGGACGAACAATTTATTGAAGAGGCATTTGGCTTTACCGGTTGCGGAGGAAATGTGAGCGTCCCAATTGAGACGTCGGTCCATGGTAATGCCAAGGTACTTAACCTTGATTTTCCAGGGGATTTGCTCCTCAAACATCCAGACACTGGAGTTGTGAGGCTTGCAGCGATTTCGAAACATGATCGCGGAACTTTTGCTCGAGTTAACCTCGATGCGCCAAGTTTCGTACCACCTTCCGAGATCGTTGATCGCCTCCTGGAGGCGGGTTGTGGCTATGTCTGGGTGGATTGAGGACGTGTATATTGCAGTGTCATCTGCATATAGTGAAATTTTTGTTGCGGGATCTGAGGGGGTTGGAATGTCGCTCATAAAGATGTTAAACAGTGAAGCTGCAAGGATCGAACCCTGGGGGACCCCGGAGGTGATGGGGCGCTTTGTGAATCTAGTGTTCATGAGTTTGACTTGGAGTTTTCTGTCGTGAAGGTAGGAGGCGATAAGTCGGACTAGTGGAATTTGAATTTTAGATTGAAGCATTTTGAACAGGAGGCCTTCGTGCCAGACCTTATCGAAAGCTTTCGATACGTCGAGTAGCACTAGGCCGGTGAATTCTTTTTTGTTGAGTGCCTGCGTGACGTGCTCAACTAATCGGAGGGCTTGGTGGGTCGTGCTGTGTCCAGCACGGAAGCCGAACTGTTCGTTTTGAATAATACTGTTATCGAACATGGCTTCTTGGAGACGGGTGAGAATGACTTTTTCAACTACTTTTCCGATGGAAGGGAGTAGGCTGATTGGTCTATAGCTTTTCGGAAGTTTGCGATTTTGACCGGGTTTGGGGATTACCACTACGTCAGCGGTTTTCCAAATTTGTGGGTAGTAGTTGAGTCGAAAACATGCGTTAATTACGCCGGTGATGGCAACTTTGGCTTTTTGGGGAAGTTCTTTGAGGGCAGTATTGGTGATGCCATCGGGACCTGGGGCTTTCCTCTTTTTGAGGCGTTTAATGGCAATGGTGACCTCCGAAAGGGAGGCGGGGGTGATATGTGTGTCATCGGGAGTGTTAAGGGTGGTGGTGACATAATTTTCGACCGAATTGATATGGTCTTGGTCTAATCTTGTGGTGTTGGGGGAGCATTGGGCTTGGAGGCTGTCGGCGAAGATTTCAGCCTTTTCAAGATCGCTCCGGGCAATAGTGCCGTCAGGGCGGGAGAGAATTGGGATGGTGACTTTCTTTTTCCCCTGGAGGGCGGCGGCCATGCGCCATGCGGACATGTCTTTAAATGATAGGGAGTTAATGGTGTCTAACCATTCATTGTCATGAAATTCTTTGACTTTAACGTCTACTTGCTCTTTGAGTCGGTTGTATGACCTTTGGTCGTCGGGGTTACGAGTTCTCCGGGCGAGTTTCCTCGCTCGGTTTTTGGCTCTGATAAGATCTTTGAGATTTTTTTTTTTTTTTTGATGTTGTCTTGGAAATTGGCAATGAATTGGTCTAGGTCAGTGGGGGACTCAAAGAATGGGATTGGTCCAAGGTTTTTTGACAGAGTGTCTTTGAAAGAGGTCCAGTCTGTTGTCGTTCTCGTGGGAGGGCCTTTTGGGGGTAACAGCGGTCCAAGTGTCAGGAGGACCGGGTAGTGATCTGAGTTTAGTTCTTCGCTGGTGGAGATGTCGTATTGGAGTTGTATGTCTTTGAAAATGGCTATGTCCAGAATGGACGGCGTACCTGCGTTAGAAAAATGGGTGGGGGAGGTGGGAGCGATGATCGCGAAGTCCAGCTCGTTTGCTAGTGAAAGAAGGTCGCGTCCTACATGGTTTGTGTGTTTACACAACCAGTTGGAGTGTTTAGCATTGAAATCGCCGGCGATGATCTTCGCGCCAGGGCCTTCAAGGAGGGTTTCTAGGTCCTCTTTGAGGATTCGTTGCTGAGGGCGATTATAGACGGAGGAGATTTGCAACCAACCGTGATGTGCGGTGTGGATGCTCACCGTAGTGACTTCAAGGTACTCTAGGTCGGGGGTCGGTATTGCGACGTGTTCGATGGATGATTTTACGTAAATTGCGGTTCCGCCGCCGCGTCCGTCACGGTCATTCTTATAAAGTGAATAGCAAGGGAGTTTTGCCAGTTGGCCAGCTCTGAAGTGGGTTTCGTTGACCAAGATTACGTCAAGGTCGTGATCGTGCGCGAACGCGAGAAGTTCATTTCTTTTGGCTGAAAGACCGTTGGCGTTCCAAAAAGCCGTCTGCAAAGTGGTGGGTTGGAATCTGGGTTTAGATATTAACGGATGCAGTGTAAATGGCATTGAAGTTCGTGATTGATTTGAAATGGTCAATGACTCTGTCGCTGACTCTTTCTCTCTGAAGGAGATCAAGAACTGCTCTTATTTGTCGGGAGGGGGTCTCATCGTAGGAGGTGGTGGGCGTGGGGGTGGCATGTGTTGCTTCCCTGTGAGGGGCATGCTGGCTAGCGACTCCTAGATAGGATGGTCGATTGGGGCCTTGGGAGGAGGGGTAATTGTAAGTGGGGCAGCCAGCAAAGCGGGAAGATGCTTCGCGGGCTGAAAGTTCTCGCCTCTTGGGCTTGGGGAACTGAACGCAACCTTTATAGTTTGCGGGGTGGTTTCCCCTGCAGTTAGCGCAAGTGGCCGGGTCCTCTCGAATTTTTTGACAGGAAGATGTTAAGTGATCCCCTGCGCATTTAACGCATTTGGGTGGGGCGCGGCAGAGGGTTTGGGCATACCCAAACCGTTGACAACGGTGGCATTGACCGACCTCTGTACGTTTGTGGGGGGTTTCGGTACGAGTATTGATAGACAGGACTGATGTCATGTCGAAGATTTTCTTGCCATCTGTGTTATGGGTTAGATGGACAAGGTATAATGGCATAGGTTTTTTATCGCGACCTTGGCGCATCTGAAAAACTGATTGGATAGCGAAGCCTTGATATTCAAGGTCTTCTTTGACTTCTGCGGCTGTTATTGTGATTGGAAGACCGCGGATAACCACTTTAAGTGGTTTGTCCTGAGGGAGAGAATAGGAGTGCGAGGGGAGGGATTTTTCCTCAAGTAAACGGCTGAGGGCCCGGTAGTCTGTCTCGGTGGCCGGCTGGATTGAGATGCCGACCACGGGCGTGCGGATTTTGGTGGTGGCAATTTTCCGGTCGCGAATCATTTTGTTGATGGCCGGCCAGTTGTCCTTTGTACGGAAGACAATTGGGGGGATTCGGCTGTAGGAGGAGTATGTGGTAGGGTCTGGGTGTGAGGCACCCTGGGTATCGGGTTGGGAGTCAGTGACTTCCATATCGTCATCGTCGCGCTCGGTTTGGGTGTCAATCGCGAGTTCCTCTACGTCCAAACAGGCGAACCTGTTCTTGGTAGCGGGTTCGGAGGTTTGACTGTCGCTACTTAAGTTGGAGCGGGCCCGTTTGAGAGTGTTTTTGTCTTTTGGAAAGACAAAAGTATCTCCACCGGTGGAGGTGGAAGTTTGGGCTTCGAGAGTCGGTGTTTGTGGTTTAGAAATGCGGGGGGATGTTCGGGGGGTGGTCGTGGGCTTGATTGCGGGAGTCGATAGCCGGGGTTTCGGGATGGACGTTGCCATCAAAGGTTTGGGTAGAGCGGTTTTCTTTTGCTCTTTGGATTTAGTTTCTGCTTTTTTGACAGCAGGGGTGGTCGGTAGAGGGGGGAAGGGGGTCTTATCCTTCTTTTTCCCTGAGGGGGCAGTCGGCCGTGGTTGAGCAACCGGGGGTGGTCTTACGACCGGGGGTGGTTGCGCGGCCTTGGGTGGTTGGGAGTTGAGAATGAATGTGTCAATTCGGTCAGAGAGGTCTTTGACAATTTTGAATTGCTCATTGAGTTGAGCTTTCAAAGAGAGGTTTTCAGCTTTTAATGTATCAATAATCTCGCGGAGGAGGGGGTTGTCTTGGGTCATGTCGGTAACATTCGTCATTTTACAAATAATTCAAGTAATAAAAATAAAATTTTTTAAATTAAATTATGTTGCGAAATCTAAATTGATAAAATTAAATTTGAATACATTTATATCTGTGAAGCAGCTGATTTTAAATGAATGCAAGTTTAATTTTTAATCTGAAATTTAAATAAGTGTTGTGAATCAACCTTTATTTTAATCTGGTGAACTTGAAAATTGAAAAGGAATTTGTTGACTGACAAAATTTTTGTTAGGTTGCGATAAAAATATAATCTGTAAGGAATCTAGGTCAAGTTCAGTTCACTAACCTTGTTTACGTTCACTTCTGAACGTCGACTGATGACCTCGAAGGGGGCGGGGGCAAAAGAGCGCGCGACCGTATGTTAAATATGACGTAGCGAGCTACGTCACTTAACATATGGCGGGATCTTTTTGCCGGGAAAACTGGGAGGGCCACTAAAAGTGTTTTGAAACACTTGGCGACGAAATTTAAATAGATAAGGGAGCTTGATGTATCACAATTCACTTCTATATTAAAAATCGTTTAGAGAACAGCAACTTAATTCGTGAAATTAAATGAGCGCAAAAAATGACGTGCGGTTTAGTCAAATGCAAGCAAGAGACTGCTCGCAGTTCTGGCCAAGTCAATTATTTACCCCAAAATTAGAAGGAAAAAAAATTTTAATTTTTTCACTTTTTCGGCAATACACGGGTTATTTTCCATTTTTTTGCGAATATTTATTACTAATATCTACTAATCACACCCCCACCTTCCCGAATTTCAAAAAATATTTCAAATCGGAGCGAAAAAATTTCACTCCATTTCAAGCGACCGGCCGAACGATGCGACACATCGACCGGTGTTGCATCAGCGACCCGTACTATTGCAACTCACAGCATCTTTGTTATTTTCACACTTTTTTCGGATTTTTTTTATGATGATCTCCGCGACGATAAAAGTTATACATTCGCATCAAAACATTGCCAAAAAGGCCGTGATTTACCTAAAATTTTGCAAAATTACATGTTAGGGGCGTGTCCGTAGTTCTTCAAGCCACGCGAAAAACAGGCCGACAACCTATCCCGGCCACAGGTTATAGTTTTTACTAAATTTTCGGTATTAATTCTTAAAAATCCTCAAATATCCTGGTTTTATATTGTACCTTATCCTTTTCTTGACCTATATACCTAGGGATTTTTAATTTTGGATGCTCCTTGTCAGTTGGGCCGTTGTCACCGGCCCCTTTTACCATGTCTCTGCTATTTACAAATGTTCTGATTATGTTAATTTGGTTATTCTTCGGATTTGATTTAAGTTTGCAAACTATAATTCCTTCGACGTTGAGAACTTATTCTTATCCAAGGTGGTTTTTATAAAGAACTTGTTATATCTTTTTAATAATAAATTATTATTTCTGATTAACTTTTAATTATTTTCAGTTTTACCAAAACGATTACCATATAAAGGAATATCGAATGGAAGTTTCGTCATGCAATCAAAAATTCGTAAGGTCTTTAGCACGATGATGTGCTGAAAAAATGTTCCTCAACTGGGATTCGAACCCAGACGTATCAGCTGTGAATACGTGCGCTTAAACAACTGCGCCAACGAGGCGATATGTTTAAGTAGCGCGGAACTTCTATATATCGTGAACTAATTCTAGGGCCGCCACATCACCCTCCCCCTAGCAACCATGTCGGTTGTGAGTAGTAAGCCGTGGCTGTGACTGCAACCTAGTCGGTTGTTAGCAGTAGCCGTCGGTGGCTGTTGTCGTGGCTTAGTTAGCCATTTGTGAGAGAAGGAAGGAGTTGAGCGTGAATTTCCTAGAAATTAGATTTTTAAGAACAGGAGCACTCAATGTTCTATCGGGGTCACCAATTTAGCACGATGATGTGCTGAAAAAATGTTCCTCAACTGGGATTCGAACCCAGACGTATTCGAACGTATCAGCTGTGAATACGTGCGCTTAAACAACTGCGCCAATGAGGCGATATGTTTAAGTAGCGCGGAACTTCTATATATCGTGAACTAATTCTAGGGCCGCCACAGGTCCTTCAAGTTGGATACTTTTAAATATAATCGCAAATTTTGATAGCAATCAATTCGACATTTAATTTTAAAGTAGACGTGAAATATGATTTAATGGTAAGGGAGCGTTCAAGTATTACGTAACGAATTTGGGGGGAGGGGGGGTCTTGTAAAACGTTACGATGCGTTACAGGGGAGGGAGGGGGGGTTTGAACTACGCGTTACGTAACATTGTTTTTGCCACATAATTGTGACTTTTAGGTATAAAAATGGTCACTTGGTGGTTACGTAACGTTTTACTAGGGGGGAGGGGGGTACAGAAAAACGTTACGGCGCGTTACATGGGGGGGAGGGGGGTCAAAAATCTCCAAAAATTGCGTTACGTAATACTTGAACGCTCCCTAAGTAGGTAATTTAAACGTTTAATTAATTTTAAATTATAACATAAAAATTAACAAGTTAATTATATTATTATATTTTAGTTGACCCTTTTGTTTAATTACAAGATTTTTAGTCAGGTAAGGTCTGTAATATTTTTACATATTTTCAATTTTCCAAATTAACGTTGTCAATTAATTTCATAAATATGCGCTTACAATTTGTAAACTATTGACATAACATAACTTGAAAATGGGCTAAATATAAACGGCCCGAAACATTGGAAAATATTTTAAAATATTACAGACCTATACCGGACTAAATTTCTAATTATTAAGTTAACTATAATAAATTTAACCTGTCTTGCATTGAATTGTTTACACAGCGGCGGTTCTAGGGCGGAGCGACCGGCGCGGTCGCGCCGGGCGCCGTTGTAAGGGGGGCGCCAAATTGAGAAAATATGCAGAAAAAAAATTTTTTTAAATATTTAAAAAAAATATTTTGACCGCGCCGGGCGCCGTTGGAAAGGGGCCAAATTGAGAAAATATTTTGAAAAAATATTATTTAAAAACGCAATTCATTCAGTAAACAATGTAACTATATTTAAAATAATAGAGTTGCCAATATAATAAAAAAATATTTTTTTTTGTTGGTAGACAATCTGTCCGCCATACCCCCATACCTCTATTTATAATAGGAATGGACAAGCAAAGGTGTCAAAAGAAAATTTACCATTACCAGTGCATTATTTTAAAAATATCCTCATTCGCGATCGAGTATTTGAACTGTACACACGTTCTGGCGAGCGCTCTCTTATCAGTGCAACATATTAGCATTTGGTTGTTAGTATAAATTAAATATTCATTTTAGGAAATTTTGAATCGTAAAATTGAAATCTCATGAAGCGAAACCGACGGCGCACATTTTAGTGCTGCCTCCACACCATGGATGACACTGGCATGTTTGAATCCATCGAAAACGGCTCTCTAAAACGTAAAAATGATGATCGATCACCACAAGCTGAAGAACCACAAAAACGATATCTATGGACACAGGAACAAATTATCCAACAAAATAAATATTATCCTTTGGCAAATCTAAACAATCAGGTGAGTGGCGTCACTCCTTCAAATTCCGAAACATCTCCAAATTCTACGACTAAACCTATCATCAAAATTCCGCCCATCTTTCTCCCATCGCCAAACAATTATAAAGAGATTACCTCTGATATCAAAAAACTAATAAAAGGAACATTTACTACAACATCTGGAATAAACAGAACTCGAATAAATTTATCAGAAATTGAAGACTACAGGATATTAACAGCATATTACAAACAACACAAAGTCCAGTATTATTCTTATCAAGACCCCACAAATAAATTACTATCAGTTGTAATCAAAAATGTTCCAATATCGCTTTCAAACGACGAAATTGAAACTTATCTCAAAACATCAAACTATCCTGTTAATAAAATTACTCGTCTGACCAACAAGTACCGTGAACCGACACAAGTAATAGCAGTTGATCTAATTGATAACGACACAGGAAACGAAATTTTCAAACTGGAAAGATTGGATCATTCAATAGTAGTAGTAGAGCCTAGAAGAAGTGGTCAAAACATCCCTCAATGCCATCGATGCCAAAGATATGGACACACCCACAATTACTGCCACATGGAATATAGATGCGTCAAATGCAACGAAAGTCATCCTTACAAAAATTGTAAGAAGCCAGCTAATGTACCACCAACATGTGTCAATTGCGGGGAACACCACCCAGCTAATTTTAGAGGATGCAAATATCACGTAGAATTTCAACGTCAACAACAACGTTTCAAACCTAACTTTGCAACTACAACAACGAACAGAAGCAACGTACCATATTTACAAACAAGACCAACTCCTAATACAAATCCCTCGCGTACCTACGCAAAAGCTACAGAAAACAACCCTTTCCCCGACCTTTCATCAATTCCAAACTTTTCCTCTTCATCCACATCAATAATCGATTCCATTTTAACCTTCCTTCTAAACCTAATAACTCCTTACATAGATAAGATAAAAGCATTCTTCCTTAATCAAATCCTCCCCCAACTATTCCATGGTCAAAAATAATCTACTTCCCCTGCAAAACTTAAAAATCCTAAACTGGAATTCTAATGGGATCAAAGACAAGCGTACTCAATTTATAGACTTCCTATCAAGACATAATGTTACAATAGCCTGCATCTCGGAAATTGGACAACTGTGAAGGAGCTTCTCACTATCAAATTGGACAAACAATAATACATACCCGACTAAAAAGAAAAATGCCGAACAACATCTATTGTGATTAATAATGGAGATGTTATGTTATTCTCGATGATAATTGATTAAATATAGTATATGTGTTATAAATACTGTGTATAACAATTTATGTATTGTTGATCCGGTAATTAAAATTATCAAAAAAAAAAAAAAAAAAAATATCCTCACCACGCTGCCGTAGAAATTTTATTAACAATGTCCCCACCTGCAAAAAAACTATCCGGCGCTCAAAACTTGAAAAGAAAACGAAAAAAGCAAGACGAAAGTGAAAAGGCTGCAAAATTTATGGCAACTTTTTTTAGAGTTGAGAAGTCATCTGAATCGGCATCATCAGAACCAGTTCAAAACGCGACGGAAGAAGACCTATATAATAGAAGTTCTTCAGATGAAGCCCATGAAGATGAAGAGCAGTATGCACAAAATAATCTAACTATTTCTGGAATTTCCTCTGAAGTTCAAAATATTACAGAGAGTACACCAGACATACCATCTCTGTCACCTCTTCAAAATCAAAATACTAATTGTGAAATTGATGATATTTCGAAATGGTCATTCGTTAACTCTAGAACCATAGATGAAATAATTATTCGTGGTCCTGTTAGTAACGAAATGAGCAACGACAAGTATCCAAAAAAAACTGACGGACGTCATTTTTCGAATACGCATTTTCAAAGGGTGATGCCAAATGGAGAAACTTATAAAAGAAGATGGCTCGTTTACTCTAAATCTGAAAATAAAGTATATTGTTTTTGTTGCCGTTTATTCAACAGAATGTCCCACTCTAATTTAGGAAAAGATGGATTTGACGACTGGTCGAACTTATCAGTGCGTCTCAAAACTCACGAAACTTCCTCACATCACCAGCACGCCATGAACAGTTGGATAGAAGCGTCGAGTCGATTAAAGAATTTTAGTGGAATTGACAAGCATTTGCAAAAACAGATTAAAGACGAGAAATCACGGTGGGTTGCTATCCTCGAACGAATGATGTCCATAGTATTCTTTTTAGCAAGTAATAATTTGCCTTTCAGAGGATCTGGATCTGAGGCACTATATACTCCTAATAATGGTAACTTTCTGGGTTTAGTGCAACTGATGGGAAAATTTGACCCTGTGTGATAATGGAGCACCTCCGCCGTATTGTTAATAAGGAGACTAATGTTCACTATTTTAGCAAACATATTCAAAACGAGTTGATCGGCTTACTTGGAAGTGAAGTTCGAAATACAATTTTGAGTATGGTAAAATCATCGAAATACTTCTCCATCATACTGGATTGCACTCCTGATGTCAGTCACATTGAACAATTATCTTTAACATTGCGTTTTGTTGACACTAATGAAGATGAAGTCCAAGTGCGCGAGTGTTTCATTGCTTACAAGCCGGTAAGTGACTCTTCGGGAGCTGGACTTACTGGCCTCTTTCTTGATGATATTGTGCAAGAGTTTGATTTAGATATGAATGATTGTCGCGGTCAAGGATACGATAATGGATCTAATATGGTAGGAGTAAACAAAGGTGTCCAAAGCAGAGTTTTGAAGCAATATCCACGAGCATTTTTTAATCCATGTGGTTGTCATAGCTTAAATTTGGTAATAGCAGATGCCGCCAAAACATCTGTTAAATCGGTTTCTTTGTTCGGATTTCTTCAAAAACTGTTTGTTCTATTCTCTGGATCAACAAAGCGATGGGAAGTGATATCCAAGCATGTAGAAGCACTATCGCTGAAAAAAGTTTGTGAAACTCGTTGGGAGAGTAGAGTTTCTAGTCTCGCTGCAGTTCGTTATCAATACTCTTCAGTTCGTGACGCCCTTCTGGAACTTCACGAAGAAACAAATGACTCAGTTGCAGCATCAGAGGCCTTGTCCCTGATTCAGAATATGGAGCAATTTGAGTTCATAATAACAATGGTGGCTTGGTATGATATATTGTTTCAAGTAAACATTGTAAGTAAGGCTATGCAGTCTAAAACAATGGATATACCAAATGCTTCACGATTGCTGAAGAACTGCTCGGAATTTGTAAAAGAGTACAGGGATTATTCGACTGCTCTGATAACAGCTACGGAAATTGCTTCTCAGGCTGGGATAGATATTATTTTTAAGCCAGTCCGCATCCGAAGAAAAAAGAAACTATTTGAATACGAAGCCGCTGATGAGACACCAACGGATCCCGAAAAGTTGTTTAAAATAAGCGTCTTTTACCCCATGATCGATACAATTGAAAATGCGTTGGTTAATAGATTTTTACAACTATCGAAATTTAATGATGCATGGTCATTTTTGTACAATATCAAAGAAATTCCTGAAAAGACAAAATTGGACAAAGCATGTGAGAATTTAGAGATAAGTTTAACCGATGGGGAAAAATATGACATATCTGGTTGTGAATTGGTTGAGGAACTTTTACACCTGAATCCACTGTTGAAAGACATTGAATCAGCAGAACCAATAAAAGTTCTTCAACTTATTAAAACAAATGGTTGGCAGGATATATTTCCGAATGTGTGGACAGCACTTCGGATTCTGTTAACCATACCTGTAACGGTCGCCAATGGAGAACGAAGCTTCAGTAAATTAAAGCTGATTAAAACTTATTTACGTTCGACTATGTGTCAGGAGCGACTTTCAGATTTAGCAATTTTGTCCATAGAAAATAATATTGGCAAGGACTTAGATTATTCCGAACTAATAAAAAAATTTGCAGGTGCAAAAGCGAGAAAAGTGGCTTTGTAGTTAATTTTTTTATTTCTTAATTTGATTAAATAAATCTTTTTAAACACATATTATCGTATCTTTAGTCTAAAAACTCTCTGCTGCCAATAAATAAAATTTAAAATTTCTTTTTATATTTTTAAAAAAAAATTTTTTTTTTAATTTTTTTTATCAAATTAAAAAAAAAGTGGGGGAGGGGGCGCCAAAATAAGATCTCGCACCACCTGAAAATCTTGCTAGGACCGCCCCTGTGTTTACATTGTAAACCGAACTTGACCTATTTTTAAAGGATCCTTCCGTAAAGACGAGTTATAGAATATTAAGTTCCTTTTACTAACCTATTTTCAATAACCTATTAAATATTACATAAGTTTGATATTGCATTTTTAAATTTTTCCTATTAGATGATTTTGAAACATACAAAGTTAAAATAAAATAAAAGAACTAGATAAGTCTGATTTTTCAAATTTTTATTAGTGCTATAACTATGTAGATATCTTACTTCTAATTAAAAATTTCCTAAAATATAAAACATTAGACTGTGAGGGTATTAAATACATTTAACTTACATATAGTAGCTAAAGTTTCAACCGTTAAAACAAAAATGATTTTGAAGTTTAATACTTTTTTTTGCTATTGTAAAACTCCATTTACTCAATATGAGTAATTTCAAGTTACCTAGTTGTAGCACTAAGGGGACGATATATATTTTGTGACGTCACAATTTTTGAAACCCCCCCGCCCCCCCATCGTCACAATGGTCGGAACCCCCCCCCCCCTAGGAGCGTGACGTAATTTATGGACGACCCCTGAATAGCTTATTTTTACCCTATAATTTTTTAAGCAATTAAGCAGAAATTAAAATTTCCATCTTTAAAAAACATAATAAAGAAATTAAGTAAGAAACGTAAGAAACGCATTTAATTGCGCAGGGTGGAGGCACATACTGAACTCGTTGAGAGCCCGAAATATCAGTCCCGAGATCTTCAACCTGGTGGCCAGTTACCTTGAAGATAGAAGTCTTATCATCAACGGTGCCACTAGGGAAGTTACCAGCGGTGTCCCACAGGGTTCAGTACTTGGCCCAACCTTGTGGAACGTAATGTATGACGAAGTTCTCGGGCTGGTATACCCAGACGGCACTACGCTGTACGGCTTTGCCGACGACCTCACCCTCATCGTTGTAGACAGAGAGTCGTCGGCTTTGGAAGCCAAAGCAAACGCAGCGATAGCCACCATAAACACCTGGGCGGGCAGCCGCGGACTTACTTTGGTGCCGGAGAAATCCGAGGCAGTCGTAATCCGCGGCAGAAGAAAAGCCCCCACTATGAGGCTGCTTTTGGGTGGTTCCTCAATTGCAGTCAAAGACTTCGTCACCATACTGGGGGTAAAGATAGACAAGAACCTGAATTTTGCCGATCACATCCGTACGGCGTGCAACAAGGCGACGGCGATAGTTACTTCGTTCGCTAGACTAATGCCCAACATCGGTGGCCCAAAACCGACGAAGCGAAGGATGTTGGGCACCGTCGCACAGTCCGTGATGTTGTACGCCGCTCCCGTTTGGCAAGAGGCCGTCAACGTCCAGCGTAACCATAAGAGGCTGCAAGTGGTCCAGCGCAAGATGGCACTTCGAGTAACTTGCGCTTACAGGACCGTGTCCGGCGAAGCCGTGCGAGTCTTGGCCTCCATGCCTCCCATAGAGCTTTTAGCTAGAGAGAGAGCAGACGTACGAGCGGGACCGGACCCCACCATTAAGCAGCGGACGCTCGACGATTGGCAAAGGAGCTGGTCCTCCGGCACGAATGCCGCTTGGACCAGAAAGCTCATTCCGGATCTTCGTCCTTGGGTAGCGAGAAAGCACGAAGAGGTGAACTTTCATATAACACAAGCTCTCACCGCCCACGGATGCTTCCAGGCATATCTCCACAGGTTCAGGCTGACCGAGTCACCTGCCTGTCGTTACTGCGGGGACGAAGATACGGAGGAACACACTCTCTTCGGATGCCTAAGATGGGAGAGGGAGAGAGTGATGATTTCGCTCCGGATGGGCGACACACTAAGCCCGGACAACATGATTGCTTTCATGCTGTCCGGCGAAGACGAATGGCTGGCTGTAGCGGTCTTCATCAGTCAAGTGATGAAGACCAAGGAGGGGGACGGACGAGCTGAGCAAGCCGCAGCTCGAGTCCTCGCCCTACAGTTAAGTCAATGACAGCCTTTTTAAGTTCCCTTGAGAAGTTCCCGCGAGAAGATGCGCGAGAAGTTCCCAAGAGAATTCCCGAAGAATATCGTCATTGATCGGCGGGTCGGGTCGGGTCGAGTAGTGACGGTCGTTCGACGGGGTAGGTTAGTGTCGGTACGACGATAGCGCGTAGACCCTCTGTGGACACAAACTCTCGTGCTAATCCAGAGGGGGACGATCGCGAAAATAGTGCCGTCAAATATAAAGACGAGTGGACTGGCACTTTGCCAGCGACCACAAGTTTTTCAAGATGACCCGGTCGCAACGCGCTCTGTGATTTAATATGATTTGCAGGGTCGCTTGGGGGCTCGGAGTCTCCGGTATGGGTGACGGTCGGCTCGGCCTTGACTTTGTCGCCGGAATTTCCGCCTATTAAGTTAATGACGAGTGGACTTTCACCTATACTGACGATTGCGGACCACTAGGTGACCCGGTGAGACGTGTTGGATCGCGGCGAGCGGTGTGTCCGGTTCAATTGGAAAAGTAGAATCAAGTGATGGTGCCTGACCTCCCGGACACAAACTTTCGTGCTAAACCGGGAGGTCATCGGGAGCCTGCATCATCGATGCAGCATGGAAGATCGCAGACGACAGCGGAAGTAATGCCGAGAAGGTAAAGCCCGCTGTCGTCGGGGAGGGGGTTTTAGTCAGTTAGAATCTGACACTACCATCCCTGATGGGGTGGTGCCTATGAAGGTTTCCCCCTTCCCTGCAGAAAAAAAAAAAGTCAATTGTTTAAAACGAGTATTAGCATATACCAGGGGTGGCCAAGCTCCTTGATAGTCGAACCATTTTTCAAAATTTGAAACACATACGGAACGATAATAATTTTTTAACATAATATAATAGCACAAAAATGAAAAGGGAACTCGGGTACATTTAGCGAGAGCCACAAATAATCCTTCAAAGAGCCGCATTGGCTCGCGAGCCGCAGGTTGGCCACCCCTGGCATATACAATAATTTTTATGTATTATCCAAATTTGTATGAGATTATTTATAACAATTTATAAATTAAAAGAAGCCAACAAGCTTTCAATAAAAACACTTTTTGTTTTATCTTACTCACAAAATAAATTTTGGTATACCTTACAGTTGCGGCAGCGTTTTGGACGCAAAATTGGAGGGTGAATTCTTTTTTCAGGTTTTTGAATTGTTTGCAGGGTTATTCGCCTGGGGATAGAATTTCATGTAAACACTTTTATTTATTTCATTTCAAAATAGTTTTTCTATCAAATGGCTGAGGTTTGATTGACTCTTGAGTTAGTTCAATTTATTTTAATGCTAAAATCAGTCTAATTTGACTGACCAAAACTATTAACCATAAAAATATGCTGACAGGGACTTTGTTGTAAGAAATTAAATTCCCTTCAAAATTCGTTATTATATGGTTTTTTTATTTTAGCAGCGTTACCAGTAAAAGCTCACGAAATTATGATGAATAAAACATTTGAGCAAATTTTTAACGTTAAGGGTGCGACAGTGGTATTTAAACATAATTCACGCCGTATCCCATTAAGGCCGTATACAGAAATAAAGCTGGAAACTTATAAGCGCTTACCGGCGTATCTCTATTAATGGGATGTATAGCTTCTTTTCGCATTTTTAAATACACATTTTCTAACAAAACCAAATCATCGTCCGATGAGTCCGACATTTTGCTTGGTCTGCTTCAACCTGCTTCCTTTGTGTAGAACGGACCAGCGCGGTAAGCGCTTATAAGTTTCCAGCTTTCTTTCTGTATACGGCTTAACAAAGTATATTAAATAAAAAAAAATCTGATGTGGGCATCGCATGACTTTCCGAACAGACGTAAATTTTTATATTATATTTTTTAATAAAATGGTTACATAATTTCAACAGTAAATCGATGAAAAATTTTATATTTTGCCAAAATAGGAAGAAAAAAACTTTTGAATGCCTATATCTCGCAAACGAAGCATTTCTGGACCCATGTTATTAGAAACTTTTCATCTTATTTTCATTAGTAGAATACGTTAGAAAAATTTGGCGAAATTTTTCGAAACGTCCTGTATATTTTAGAGAAAAACTTCTAGGACAAAAAATGTAGGAAATTCCATAGCGGTAATTTTTGGTTCTTAATATTTTTACATATTTAATTTAGTTTCGAAGTTATGACGCATAATGTCATAATAGCTTCAGGTAAAAACGCCCCTTTCCCGTAAGACGATTTAATTTATCTTCATCTGGCTTCGTCCTACGGCAGGAAAAGGCTTATATTCAAAATTTGGAATGATTTGCTTGCTTTGTTTAGACACTATTGTGTTCACAGACGTACACACACACACACATGTACATACAGACATCCTTCCAAAAATGATAAAAATGGATTCAGGAGACCTCAAAACATGAACATCTGTCAAAAAATTGGAGGGTCAAATTTGCCTGATCACAATACTTTCCTTACCTAGGGGTTCGGAAAGTAAAAATAGGGGAGACCCTTATACCTACCACTAAATTGTTTTCTTTCGTACATTTATTAAAAATCAATTTTGTCCCCGCCGGAAAAAATTATACGGACGCCTATGGTGTTACCATTAATTCAGCACACAAAATATTCCAAATTTTAATAGTTTTTACAACTAAAATGTCCTTTATAAAATGAATTAGTATCTTATTTCTTGAACCATAGGTTGTCTAATGTAAGCAAGTATATTTTGTAAATTAAGTACATTATACAGCATACATAGTAGCTTTTATTTGAACAATCATGTTATGTAAAAGCAAGAACTTGCACAGTTCTACGATAATAAAATACTAACAAGGAATATTAACATTGTGACTATATACAAACACTATGGTTTTTAGGTAATCTATGCTTGAATATCACTTGCACCACCTGTATTAATACAATCGATTTCTTCTTCGGTCATAGGTTGACGTTGGAATCTTAGTGGAAGCTCATAACTGTACATGTATACCTCCGATTGCGATTGTGATTTATGGTCTAAAGATTGTGATTCGTTACTGGATGCTACATTTTGTTTCGCTAATACACCGTATCTAAATTTTATCGATGGACTTCGCACGTTACCAGCAAGTGAAATCGACCGTGTAGCCAATTTCGTGAGAGACATTTTAGAAAATACTTTGGCACCTAAGGAGTAAAATTTTAGACTTAACTAGGAAATTTTTGTACAAAGGATGTATAAATACCTCTAAATAGATAAATATTAATCAATATAAATAGAAATAAACATTAAGCTGGTGTCAAACTGGCGGTTGTCAAATTGTCAATTTAGCTTTTGTTTTTTTTAGGTTAAAACAGCGGGATATTTAAAAAATCAAATCACACTGTGCTTTGGATAATCCAAAGCTCAATTGTGATATTTTTTGTCAAAATTCTAGTAATGTCAATATAATTAGCAATATTTCAATTTAAAATATTATATAACTAAAGTATTGCTCATAATATTGAAAAGGTGAATATAAGTAACTCTTTTTTTAATTTTTTCAAGTTGAACTCGTTTGGTTTAGGGAAAGAAATGTTTTAATAACGTGAGGTAATATTATGGTAATTGAAATGGACGAAAATAGATATAATATTTTATATCTAAATAAGAACTCGGTGTGCAGTACCAAATCGAAAAGCGAAGAGAGCGAAAAAGAAACCATTAAAAAATCAAGTGGAGATTTAAATAACTATATCACGGGTATTCCCCGACACGTTACCGTACACAAGAAGGAAAATAATTCGAAAATAATTATCGATAGAAAATTACAAATATGTAGATTTAACTGCCAGACTTTGCGAAATGTTTCTTCAATAAATCTTGATTTGAAGTCCCTATGTGCGATTGCGTTTAAGGTAAAAATGTCTTCTTTAATGTGTTTAAATAATGTGAACAATATTTCAGGTCGGCTTTTGCCTGCTGGATTTATTAATAGGAATCTTCTTTAATGACCGGGTGCACAATATTTTGGCTGTAATTTTGACTGTTACAATTGAAGTGTTTGTGGTGTTAGTTTTTGCCGTATCTACAGTATTATCGGCCATTCTGATTAACATAGATGAGGCTTATAACCAAAACTCCGAACTCAACAATTTAAAAACTTCCCCGCCCAAAAATTTAAAAAGTTTAGACAATAACGAGGATGCCTTGAAATTAAAATCTGATACCGTTACGAAAAATAAATCGTCTACATCGATTGATTCCAAAATAAACTCAGAGAAAGAAAGTAGTACAATCTTAAAATCAACACCGCAAAATTTGGAAAGTGACGATCCAACTTTATCTAATCAATCATCGGAATATGAAACCCTTACAAAGTCACTTGCATAATCGTAAATAGAAGTAGAATTTTTTTTAATCTGACCTTGTTAGTGAACCTCTCATCACTTGTACTTTTTAACATAAATCAACATTACAATAAAATTAAAGTGTAATTGTCGGTTATTTGTAGTTTGTAGACCGAAACAGGGGAAAATTTGTCATAAAATGGTTCAAGAAACCACAAATAGTTTAAAATTTTCAAAACCATAAGAATATTAGGGGGGGGGAGAGGCGCATATATTCAAATTTGACTGAATTCGAAAAATTTGACCGCGATTTTATTTGTAACATCGCCTAAAATTCCCTGCCGGGCTTTTCCCCAAGTGGGGATTTTAATCCTCTACAGTAATTTTTCGCCTATAACTCGCTTACCTTCAATTTTTAGAGAACATTTTCATCAAATCAAAATTGAAGAGTACAAAATTGCCGGTTGTTGGCATATAATAGTCCAGTCATATTAGGGGTTTCACCTCGGAATGAAAGATAATAAGCTGAAATCTCGTGTAGACCTTTATTTTGGCACTCTAAAGGTGCAAATCCACAATGAGAATATCTCATGAAATTTTTGTCTCATGAAATAAAAATGTCATGAAAAATGTAATTTCATTGTGGAAACAGACCTGAGATACGTGATATACTAGAGATACTCTCGTGAAACAATGACTCACGAGAGTCGGTCTGTTTCCACAATGAAATTACATTTTTCATGACATTTTTATTTCATGAGACAGAAATTTCATGAGATATTCTCATTGTGGATTCGCACCTTAAAAGTTGTCTCAAAAGTTACCTAAAATCTCGTGTCCGCGTCTTAAGATATTCAAGGTCAAAGGTCAAAGAAATCGGTTTTTTGCAAATATCTCGTGGCTTTAATGCTATTTACATTTATTATAAATATTGTAGAGAATAAAATTTTCTATAACTTTTGTTTAAAACATTTTTTTATACATCAAACCGTTTTTGAGATAAAGAACGAAGATCGCGCTATATGCCGACGACACCACGATCCTTGCCCCCTCCCTTAACTTGGTCATGGCAATCAAATACTTGCAGGAATCGATGGACGCCCTGGAAACATGGTTCCGCACTTGGCGAATCGAGGTAAACTCTGACAAAAGTGAGGCAATCATGTTCACCTGGCGTCGACCGAAACTGGACAAGAGAGTTAAAATACTCGATGAAGAGATACCATGGACCAGCTCCGTCAAATACCTTGGTGTGACCCTCGATAGTCGATTAACTTAGGTGAAGCACATCGACCAAAGAGTGACTCTAGCAAGGGGTCTAATGTCTTCATTGGCCCCCCTGATAGGTCGCAAAGGGGCGATGTCGAAAGATCTCAAAATAAGAGTCTACAAGGCGATTATCCTCCCTATCCTCACGTACGCCGCCCCCGCGTGGGCCTTCGAGAGTGAACGACAGTTAGAGAGGCTACAAACAATTCAGAACACCTGCCTGCGCAGGGCACTGGACGCGCCATGGTTTGTTACCAACCGTCAAATCCATCAGGATACAAATTGTAAGGAAAGAAATTTGTGCTACCTTTATGTACATTTCTGGAGGTTACAGTCCCAGCCACATAAATAAGGTGAGCCTTTTTTTCCGTCTTGGAATTTTTTTTTAATTCTTTGCTGTTGCAGCAAGCTTTAGCCACTGTCTATAGCGATGGTTTAGGTGGATCTTCCATATTCCAGACGTTACATTACGCTCAATCTGTAAACTCGGGTAAGCTTCCAAATTGGAATCAATCGTAATGAATAAATAATTTTTGTTTTTAGGCCACTTTAAGCCGTTCAATTGGGGACCAAAAATAAACTTGCAAAAATATGGTTCCGCACAGCCACTGCCTTACAATATCAGCGAAATTGTGACTCCCGTTGGATTAATTTATGCAGTGTGGCGTTAAGCTTACACCGGCAGACTAGCGAGCGGGAAACCGTGGTTCTATACCTAGTCGCGCCGGATATACTGCTGTGATCTTCAAGCCCAATATAAATCTGTGGGCTATGGGGAAGGCAACGGGAAACCACCCCATTAAATTTCTTTCCCTAGTTAAGTCATCTTGACTTCGGTCAAGTTGATAACCAACGTTCGCTGAGCGGATACGGTACTTTAAGAAGATTAAGAAGCCGTTCAATTGGGGACCAAAAATAAACTTGCAAAAATATGGTTCCGCACAGCCACTGCCTTACAATATCAGCGAAATTGTGACTCCCGTTGGATTAATTTATGCAGAAAATGATTGGTTGACAAGCTCTAAGGTGCGATTTTAGTGGCCCCCGAGAAAAACCTCTCTCTTTTTTAAAATTTTGTTTTTTAGGACGTACAGCGTTTGTATACAGAGTTACCTAATCCAGTTTACGTGCATCAAGTCAGCAGTTATGAATTCAACCATTTCGATATGATCTTTGCCGCTGATGTGAACGAACTTGTTTTCAAATATCTTTTAACCTTTTTGGACTTTTACGGCAATAAATGATTTTTTTGTAAATTTTTCCAAGTCTTTTGCACAATAATTCATAAAAACTGCAAAGTTGTAGAATTAAATTACGAAAATGCCAGTCGTTTATCTTGTAAATAGCGCCTCGGGCGATTTTTAACAAATTTAATGTGAATCGTGCCTAGTCGCGCCCTCTATCCTTATTATTAAAAATCATAATTTAATTCAATCTGTTATAAACAAATAAATTAAGTTATTAATAAATTATTGTTTTAAATTTTTTTAAATACCCGCCAACTTCGTTAAAAGCACGACTTAAGTGCACATTACACGGGGCATTCGGCTGCAGCAATTTCTGTGCAGAACGGTATACGCAAAGCGCAATACTATGAACTCGTCTCTACGCAGAAATTGCATGCAGCCGAACGCCCCGTGTTGCACTTTACATAAACCAATAGGAACAAAAATTTGTTGGAAAAAATATATCGAATATTTTGTATCAATAGATCTAAAAACTTTTATTTATTAAAATTAAAAAACCACTCAGATTACTCCACATTCAAATCTTTCAGACATGCTGAAAGACGAACGATCATCGTTGATCTCGGATGTTCAAAAATTTGAACATCTTCGATCCGTCTCACGCTCAGAATGTAGAGTTACAACTCCTCATCATGGTTGCTACTACTCAATATTTGAATACTGAGTATGTGAAGATATACTACAGAAATGATCCTGTGAAGTATGATCTTGACTATTTTTTTCGATTTTTTCGCTTATGAAGAGTGGTGTTACTAACTTCACTAGGTATTGGTAACAGTACCGCCATCTATTGAAAGCATAAGTAGGTAATAAAATAATTTAAAACTTTGTAAAACAATTGAAGAAGGTTTTGAATAATTCATATTCTAAATAATTATTTCGTACATTTAAACTTTATCATCGATGGTGAACAAAACAATACAAGGTTTCAGGATTTACTTCAGATCTGAAAAAAAATCCTCGTTTTGTAGAGAGTTTTCTCCTCTTCAGATTTGGTCCAATGATAAGACTGGGGATTTCAAGAAAGTTGATTGCAACCCCGCGTTCTTTCTCATTTCCCTTTAACTGACTGGGTAACCGGTAAAACTATCACGTCATCATCGCGACAGTTGTAATTTTGCAACCAAGTATTTAAATTTCCCACTACCATCTCCCTAAGCGCAAACACAACTTCACGCCTAAAGCCCGTCTTACATCAGGACATTTCTGGCGTCATTTCTTGCGCCATTTCTGCGCAGAGACGAGTTCATAGTATTTGCGCGTGCGTATACCGTTGTGCGCAGAAATGGCTCAAGAAATGACGCCAGAAATGTCCTGATGTAAGACGGGCTTAAGCGAGGGCACCTAACCTCAAACGCGACCGCCGGGGCCCCCATTCGTAAGCTCGTGATCTAGCTAAGACACGCATGTAAGACACCTTACGTTGTAGAAAGGATTTTACTTTCTTTCTTCCCTTTGACTCATGCAATCGTCTGTCTTTGTGTTCATTTACCTACATGAGGAGCTTCCAACGAACTTGGGGTAATTTTTGTAATCAAGCGGGTTTAAGGTTAATTACACAACGTAAGGTGTCTTACATGCGTGTCTTTAGCTGGGTGACGGTAAATTGCACAAACGACTGCAGGTAGCCGAAAAAAAAAGTAGTAAATTGCACTCCGAGCAAAAAGGTCAAGACTAATCCCTACGGTAAACTGCACGAACTTGGAGTGCAGTTTACCATTAGCAGGTAAACACGGATAAGTGAACGCACGGACAACTGAACACAATCTTAATTTTTAAATTTAAATATTTGTTATTTATTTTTATAATCATGAAATAGTAACGAGTTCGAGGGAGCGGTAGATCCACCTCTTTGCGGCAGATCCACCTCTTTGCGGCAGATTTAACTTTACGCGGAGATTTGTTTGTTTTTAATTGGTTTTCTAAAGAAATATCAAAAACTAACACTAACCTAACGGCAGATCCACCTCTTCGCGGCAGATCCACCTCTTTGCGGCAGATTGAACTTTACGCGGAGATTTGTTTGTTTTTAATTAGTTTTCTAAAGAAATATCAAAAACTAACACTAACCTAACCACTAGAATCACAAAATCGACGTTGTATTTCTGATTTTAATAAAAAAATTTAATAAAAAAACCTGGCGATGGCCCTGTACTGATTATCTCACAAATCTTCTCTAAAGCTGTGGTAGTTGTTTTTTGAGACACCCTGTATTGCTTGGAGTGCAGTTTACCATTTTGCAGGTATTGGCAATTCGCAATTTACATTAAGCAAACGCCACCATGCGGGAGAATTTTAAATTAGTAAATGACGTATTAAATGAAAATAAAAATTCGATCTTCAGGCTCAAAACATAACAAAATCAACTAATTAACAAAATATATTATAATAAATTTAAGACTATTACTGAAATGTTTGCAAATCTTCACCAGACCATGACTTTGAATTTTGAAATATACGTCTAAACACAGCCATGTTGTTGTCGCTGGTGGCGCCACCAACGGTAATGTAAATCGCCAATTTTTACCTGGAAAATGTTCGGAGTGCAGTTTACCAGTTTGCAAAATCTAGTGCAGTTTACCTGGAGTGCAGTTTACCATTATCAGGTGGTTTTAGAGTGCAGTTTACCTTCCCCGAAAAATACATACAGTCTGTTGTTAATTTATTTTAATTCAATGTCTCAATTGTTTTTGTTTTGTCTTGTCATTTATAAAAGGTACATATAATTTTTACCCCTTGGGCAATTTTCATACAATATAAATTTCATATTAATTATCAATCATAATCATAGTGCGTTAAGATTTCGTAACTATGTTACTAAAAATTCATAAACATTTTGTTTTACATAATAATAATTATTCGTATGGGCTTGATTGTCCCGCTGGTTTTCAACTAAGATGCAATCGCCATGTTCTTCAGAAGAATTTCAAACAAAGCAAATATTTCCTTTGTGAACCGTTTATTACCTAACAAGAGTTATACAAAAGTGAAAGTCGGTAACTCGACCCTGCCAATAATAAGCGTTACTAGCACTTATTTTATAAAAACGGAACACCAAATTTAATCAGATTCCCATCACTGAGAGGGTGTATGGATCAAGCTTATTGTCATCAAACCCGAAGCTATAAGCAACGAGATTAATTTAAATTAATGGCATCACTGGCGTAACGGAGGACTGCCTGGCAGGCTCTCTCCGGTAATCTGATTAACAATAAATACATATCTTAATAATATGCAGTAAATTACGTTACCGAATTTGGAAGTGACGAGTTTTCCCACTTTAAAATAAAATATACAAATAATATTCACCTTATTGTAAATAGCTAACAAAAGCTTGCACATAAATGAAAATGGTAACATTAAATTATTTCATAAATGCCTCGAAAAACAACAACCACTACCCTCTACCCCAGCGCAGTAATCCCGCTTCTTCATAGCATCACTTCCTCCCACCATAACTCGTCTTTCATTGGTCGTTCTTCGCTACGTTGTCAACTGTATTTTTCCGCAGTGTTGTCATGCTTATAATTCGTTGGCGCGATATTTAAAGTAGGTCTATATCATTACACAGTTATTCAAATATATTATTTAAATAAATTGAAAAGAAAAATTCCTACCGATAAAAATAATCTCCATATTCGGGGTGGGGGTAATGCGTTACGTTACCATGGAAACGGTGATCTTGACATACTATGCGTATTTCATATTTATAAGATCTTTAGAAGTTCTCAACGATAAAAATCGATATTACACGACCGAGGGGTCTGGGGGTATGGAATACCCCCCAGGTACACTTGTCATTATTCAGAACCATCAAAATTTATTATTTTTTGTTGAATATTTTGCAATTTTTGTTTGTAATCCGGCAGGGGGGGGGGGGATATTTTTGGTGATATTTTTCATAACTATCCCGGCAGCCTAAATGAGTTCCTGATAAGCATCCATTTGTTTTTATCGTTAACCATTTCATTTAAGTTCGCTATTTGCTGTTTTAAGCAATCCAGTAATTCGTTTTTAACAATACGTGTACACGTGTTCTCTTCAACGTTCTTTAAAATCATGGATACTTCGTAATTTAGTAGCACATTACCATCTTTTACTTTCTTCACAGGTAGTTCATTGTTCACGATCAAATTCACTAGCTCTACTTTCGTTAATTTGTTTAATTCGGACTCAACGAGATCATCGATTTGCGATGTTGAAGTCATAACCTCAAACACGTTAAATCATTCAAATATAATTAATTACAAAATTGGTATTGACCAATTTAAAGTCTAATTCTAAATTTCAATTCAAAATTTAAAGTCGAAAATAGATAATTGAATAAGAAACAACGCACATTACTCTAAGCGAGCGCCATCGCAATGGGGACGCTAAACCTCGACAAAACCCAATAAATAATAGTTTAAACTTTTCAAAATAACAGGAATCTTTTGGGAGGGAGACGCATATATTAAAATTTGCCTCAGGCGCCAGAAGAGCTCGCTACGGCGCTGGTCAGGATCATTTTCGTTTACTCTCCCGCGAAGCTTCCAAATTGCGCCACCAGACGGCGTCTCGCTTAGTTGCAAGTCTATAATTTTATCATGATGATAAAAAGTTTTTTGCCATTCCGGTAGTAAAGTACTCACTTTTTACCCCGATTTGCGGGTGAAAAGGTGCACTTTTTTACCCTGGGGGAGTAAAGTTAAAAATTAGGGGGGGGACTGGAAGAAAAAAACTTTTTTTTGTAATAGGGCAATAAAAAAGTTACCAGAAAATTTTTTTTTTAAAGTCACCAGATGACTGATAAAAAAGTCACTAGATTTACTAAATGTCGCCACGTGGTGAGATGTTAGGACGCGCGATATTTTCGCCACATATCCTTCGTTTTTCCGCTTCATAAAAGCGGATAACTTGTGGAAATTGCCGATGTCAATGTTTTTTTCTAGTTTAGTCACGGCCTTGATCAGGGGTGGGCAACCTTTTGTATAACAGGGGCCAGAATAATATTTATGTTTCGTCCGCGGGCCTTAGCATAGTTAATGGACACATTTTTGTTACTTGTGTTTTTTTCTGAAAATATGTTCCCTATAGACTCCTAAACTGTTTGACCGATCGGAACCAAATTTGGCACAGTTATTACGTACCCCCCAGTTATGCGTCCCTGCTCATGTTTTTGTATTGAAATAATGCAAAAATTCGCAAAGGAAAGGAAAGTTGATTTTGAGTAGCCTGCCTTCCTTTAAGGAATCTCTATAATCCATTCATGCGCGTCCCTATGGGACGCGCATGAATGGATTATAGAGATTCCTTAAAGGAAGGCAGGCTACTCAAAATCAACTTAAAAAAGAATAATGAATGCTGTCAAGCTGCCAACCGATCGACAATGCAAATACGCGTGCACGTGCTTTACGTTTCTATTTGACCTATCTTAACCAAATTTGGTGTAGAAATTACGATATTTACAACGCTACGAAAAACATAGGCTACTTTAAAACCTTGGAGTGAGGCCGAAGGCCGAACAACCACATCCGACACGGTCTAGATGGCTAAAGGCGGCCGGTAGGCCGACTGTGCCACCTAGTTATTTTAATAATACGCGAAAACTTAATTCGCGTTAAAGGGAATTTTGCTTCGCGTATAAAAAATTCAGGTATCAAAATCTAATTCGCGTTATTCTGAATTTTAATTTAGTTTAATTTAATTTATAACTCGAAATCCGTTGATTCTAGACGATAAGGGGTTATAACCTAATTTGTAGACAAGCGAATGATCTTTAAAAAAGTTCTAATCCATTAACCTTAAAAAATTAATAATATCGAAGCTATGGCCGTTTGAAATCAGAAATTCAAAAAATTGCTTTAAAGGGAGGTACCCCCCAAGGGTTTGGACTTGGGCAAAAATTTTATTTGAAAATTTGTCTTAGAAAAGTGTCCTTTATCACCACCTCAAAGGTTCTCCACGGTCACGGGGACACCCTGTATAATAATAAGGGAGTTCACGAGGCCGTCGTAGTTGGTCGTAGTTTCGTACTTTGGTATGACAACCATATGACATTCGTCAATAAACCACCGGCCATATTTCAGCCGGTAGTTTATTTCTTGATTCCTTGATTGTGATTGGTTGTTTAAAGTACGAATGTCATATGGTTGTCATACCAAAGTACGAAACTACGACGCCCTCGTGAACACTCTTAATATAAAGTAAAATATTTATAACGTAAATCTCCATTAAAATTCCTTTAAAGTTATTTTCGATTATATTTTACAATATTAGATATTCTTTGGATAATACATTGGATAATACAGGACCTAGTCCTAAATTAAGTGGAAGAAGAAGAAGAAGAAGAAGATATTCTTTTAAAAATGCGAGGCACCCTGTATATACCTACTCTTTTGTTAGAAACCAAGGATCACAAACCACAAGATACTTTTGACAATTGACAGTCGCTTGTTTCACGAAAATTCCGATTTTATTTATTGATTCATAAACATCTATTAATTAATCGAAAATGGTTTGTATATTTTAAATTATTTACTCACATCCTACCTTGTAGTTTTATATATTCGTTAAGTAAATTTAAAATAGATAAACGTGTTAAATTCGAGTTGAAAAGTCAGGTGCGGCGGAACGTAACCTACCGCTTGTTAACCCACGTGCGATTTATTAAATAAAATTTTACTATTTTAGGTGTCCCTTAATCCCGTTCGTATACTCAACAACAATGCCGAAGAGGAGAAGGCCGAAATTGCACGTTTGTCCAATTTCGTTGGTGCTATTGCCATCGCGGATTTGGTTAAAAGTACCTTGGGCCCCAAAGGTATGGATAAAATTTTGATCTCATCCGGTCGTAACGCTGGACAAGTCCAAGTGACCAACGATGGTGCTACAATTTTGAAAGCCATCGGGGTTGACAATCCATCGGCTAAAGTATTAGTTAACATGTCAAAGGTGCAAGACGATGAAGTTGGTGATGGTACAACGTCAGTGACTGTTTTAGGTAAGTTACATCGGTTTTTATTCGATTCATATTACGTCCCATTTGCCGATTGTCCATACATATTAAATCATCTCAACTTGTATTTCTCACGAGCTTAAAAAAGCAAATCATTTTAAACACCCTTGGAGTAAGACGACATAAAGAAGTTTAGAGGGAAACCCACTTTGAAAACCTGCGGTGACACCTTGCCCCCTACACAAAGGTGGAGCGCGCAATTGCATGTTTTATTTTTTTCCCCTAAAAACCGCAATGACAGTGACTTGCACTAATCGGCAGAAAATAAAATGTTACATTATTATCATACTGCCAGTAAAATACTGTCGTAAGTAGAAAATCTCAATTTTTCAAGACATGAGTTTAAAGTCTTATAACTTAAAAATAAAATAGAAACTATAGTCCAGTCAAATTAGACGAAAAAATGGGTTCAGCTCGGAAAAATTCCCACCTAGCTGAATTTTGGTACACATCTTTATGACATCGTTGTAAACAATATGTAAAAAGTCGACCTCGATATCATGTCCGCGTTAAAGGTTATTCGAGGTCAAAGGTCACGAAATTGGCCTTTTTTTTAATATCTCGTTTTTTATTAGTCGTACAAGAAAAAGTTTTAGATACAATTTGTAGAGGAGGTAATTATCTACAAAAATGGTCTTATGACATTTTCACGTTAGGTTGATAGTTTTTGCACAAACACATGACCCACCCTTAAAATGGCACAATATTGATTCGTTGCAGGGAGAGATATGTTTTCGGGCACGGGAAATGCTTTTAATAATAAATTAATTGAAATTGTGGCAAATGAAGAGAAAAATAAATTTTTTCAAAATTTGCCAAAGTTATTGTATCTTCCAAGTACCGAAGGCGAAATTTTGGTTTGAGCTTACCGAAGGTCCGGGCAAGCTGAAAATTGGCAAAGATGTATATTGAAGTGTTCTAATAAACCCCCAAAATTCTCATAAAAATCCCAAGCCGGCGTTCCTCCAATTGAGGATTTTAGCCCCCTAGGTGCGGTCTCGCCTATAGCTCACGTATTTTTACTTTTACGAAAAATTACCATTAAACAAAGTTTAATTTGCCTATTGCAGTATGTATGTACCAAAATTCAGCTAGGTGGGAATTTTTCCGAGCTGAAAACCTAATTTGACTGGACAGGCGAGACCGCACCTAGGGGGCTAAAATCCTCAATTGGAGGAACGCCGGCTTGGGATTTTTATGAGAATTTTGGGGGTTTATTAGAACACTTCAATATACATCTTTGCCAATTTTCAGCTTGCCCGGACCTTCGGTAAGCTCAAACCAAAATTTCGCCTTCGGTACTTGGAAGATACTATAACTTTGGCAAATTTTGAAAAAATTTATTTTTCTCTTCATTTGCCACAATTTCAATTAATTTATTATTAAAAGCATTTCCCGTGCCCGAAAACATATCTCTCCCTGCAACGAATCAATATTGTGCCATTTTAAGGGTGGGTCGTGTGTTTGTGCAAAAACTATCAACCTAACGTGAAAATGTCATAAGACCATTTTTGTAGATAATTACCTCCTCTACAAATTGTATCTAAAACTTTTTCTTGTACGACTAATAAAAAACGAGATATTAAAAAAAAGGCCAATTTCGTGACCTTTGACCTCGAATAACCTTTAACGCGGACATGATATCGAGGTCGACTTTTTACATATTGTTTACAACGATGTCATAAAGATGTGTACCAAAATTCAGCTAGGTGGGAATTTTTCCGAGCTGAAAACCTAATTTGACTGGACTACTACTAATCATAGATTAGTAAATTGTCCTGTTATGTTCTCTTTTTATTGAAATTAAATAGCGGCCTACCGGTTGGGCGAGACTTGGGGGGTTCATTAGGACATTAATATACATGTCGGCCAAATTTCAGCTTTTTTGTAAGCTCAAACCAATTTTTCAGCGGCATTGTCTGGGATTATAGGATTATACTACAACATAGACAAATCTTTGAAAAATCAATTTTACACTCCAATTGTAATTTATTTATTTTGAAACGCATTTCGCCTTTTTGAAAACATTTCTCTTCGTGCAGTGAATAAATATTGTACTATTTTAAGGGTGGATCACGTTTTCGGCAAGTTCTTTTAGGAATATCATGCCATAGAAAAATTTGAAAAAAATATATTTTGCTGACAATTTCGTTCATAATAATTCAACCAATAGGATGTTAGAATCTCATCAATTTGAACCAATCATAATCTACTTCCTTTGACAATACAGACCACGGTGGTGTATTGTCGCGGCAATACGACCACCGTGGTCTGTATTGTCAAGTAACGATGGAAACTACGTAAACGCATACTATAAATTATTTGTTGTCAGAAAAAATTGAAATTTTATTTACGAAATTGTCAAACGAATTCCACACGATACTATAAAATTGTCGGTTAATTTTTAAACCATGGAATCTTCGTGTTTGTCGCCCTTAAAATCACCATTCGTGCTAAAGCACTCATGATGATTTTAAGGGCGACAAACACTCAGTTCCAGTTTCAAAAATTATTGCCGACAATTTGATAGTCTCTTGTGGTATTATATATGAAAATTTTATTCTCTTCAAATTTTTATATCATAATATGCTGAAATAGTGAGATTATAGAGTTGGTACTTTTACTTTTTGTAGTGCGAGAAAAATTTGAAATTTTGATCAATTAAAAAATAGGTATCAGATGTCAAATTTAATTTTCTATCGATTGGCGCAAACCGCAAGTCTCAATAGCTTTTTGTTTTTGAGAAAAAAAAAACTTGCAATTGCGCTCTCCACCCCTCTAAGTAGGGGGTGAAGATGCCACCGCTGGTTCACGAGGTGGGTGTGCCCCAATATCTCTTCATTTTGACTTGCTCCATGTATTTTTAAGAGTATTTGCTTTTACTCAGAAGGGGAAGTATTAACCCTTTCACCGGTTTACTCACAAATTTGTCAATACCAATCACATAAATTTATATACAGGGTGTCCCCGTGACCGTGGAGAACCTTTGAGGTGGTGATAAAGGACACTTTTCTAAGACAAATTTTCAAATAAAATTTTTGCCCAAGTCCAAACCCTTGGGGGGTACCTCCCTTTAAAGCAATGAACAAGGTGTAGGTAAAAAATATAAATTCACATAATTACTAAAAATCTCAATTTGATTTATAGCCGTATCGATTTATATATCATATTATATATATGATTAATATTAAGAGACGGTAATCAGCTTAAGCGGTGAAGTGCATTGCTGCTAAAGCTAAATGCCCGGTTCGACTCCGGGCTCAGTAAAAACTTTATTCTGACCGTCTCCCCTCGGAAGGCAATGGCAAACCACCGAGGTGTAATATGCCAAGAATAGCCTCTCTGGAGATGAAGTGTATACACTTCCCGCGGTTCGGAGCCCGCGTTAAACAAGTAGGTCCCCTATGTGTGTGATAGTACTACAAATGCACAACACATGCATACATAGGAGAGAGGTCGCCAACATCCGGTAACGGATAGGCACTCGAAGAAGAAGAAGAAGATTTATAGCATTTGTTTTAATTATAAAAACATTGCTAAAACGTATTGTAGCGTTTTAACAATGTTTTCATTATTTTCAGAGTTTCTGTTAAAACGGTTGGTTGCCCAAAAAAATTTATTTGACGAAAGTTGTAGCCCGTTAAATTCCCTATCCGGTTTGGGCCGTTAGTTTTTCTCTTAGACGTTTCGTTTAAGAGATACGGGGTTCGCAAGAAAATTTAAAAAAAAAACCTGAATTTTTTAAACATTTTTTCCCTTAATTTAATTTATAACTCGAAATCCGTTGATTCTAGACGATAAGGGGTTATAACCTAATTTGTAGACAAGCGAATGATCTTTAAAAAAGTTCTAATCCATTAACCTTAAAAAATCAATAATATCGGAGCTATGGCCGTTTGAAATCAGAAATTCAAAAAATTGCTTTAAAGGGAGGTACCCCGCAAGGGTTTGGACTTGGGCAAAAATTTTATTTGAAAATTTGTCTTAGAAAAGTGTCCTTTATCACCACCTCAAAGGTTCTCCACGGTCACGGGGACTCCCTGTATTATATAAGATATAATTTTCTTCGAAGAATATCACAATGGTCCTCGTAATTAAAGATTTATCAATTTATTTTCCCTTTTAAAATTTTTTAAATAATGATTATTTTTTTTATTATTAAAAATTTCGAAATAAATCCATAATAGTGTAGTCAAGTTAGACTCAAAAAAAGGTTGAAATCGATATTCCGTTTCCCGTGTTGTGACCTATACCAATCGATAGATTAGAGCTTCCTGAATATCATTAAAAAGTATGATTGCAGAATTGATCCGAAAAAAAGTTATTTAATAAACAAAATCCGAAAATCGCGATTTTTGACTTGAATCGCTTATATCTCGAGATTTTACACTGACTTTTGAAAAAGTGAAGGCACTATTTTGTAGAGCAGAAAATTCTCTACAAAAAATGTGCAACAACCCCTATCATATAAATAATAATAAACCCGCTATAAGCGTTCAAACATTTTTGGAGATTAATTTTTATTTTCATCAGCTGTTTACCGAGGCTAAATAACCTTATTGTTATGATGAAAATATTGTGTATTATCTATATTTCTTGTTCTTGTGCTGACTTTAACATTGAATAAGAGAAAAAATCACGTCAATTTTGAATTCACGCGCATCGCGCCAACGGCCCAATATCCCCCACCGCGCGCTCGGAGCGGGGCCTCGGTAAACAGCTGATGAAAATAAAAATTAATCTCCAAAAATGTTTGAACGCTTATAGCGGGTTTATTATTATTTATATGATAGGGGTTGTTGCACATTTTTTGTAGAGAATTTTCTGCTCTACAAATAGTGCCCTCACTTTTTCAAAAGTCAGTGTAAAATCTCGAGATATAAGCGATTAAAGTCAAAAATCGCGATTTTCGGATTTTGTTTATTAAATAACTTTTTTTCCGATCAATTCTGCAATCATACTTTTTAATATGATATTCAGGAAGCTCTAATCTATCGATTGGTATAGGTCACAACATGGGAAACGAAATATCGATTTCAAATGCTAACTTGCCTACACTATAAACTTACCAAAATTTAAGAATAAAATAACCCCTTGACCCAACATTTTGAATGCCTTTAAGCATAAATATTTTGGACCCCCAAATTTTGGTAAAATCGGTGAAAGGGTTAACCATCATAATTCCAACCATCAACCATAATGTCATTACTTCTAGTTCTTTTATACTCCGATTTATCAATTTTTCCAATATCTAAAATTCTGCTGAAGAAGTTAAATTTCTTCTGCCTTTAGCCCTATTATCAATTATTCTATGTCCACTATTTAAACCTTTCATTTCATAATATCTTACTAAAAAGTCATGATTTTAATTTGTTCTTTTTCTACAGCTTCGGAATTATTAAAGGAAGCCGAAAAGTTGATTGAACAAAAAATTCATCCACAAACTATCATAGCGGGATGGCGTAAAGCTGTCGATATCGCCAGAAGTGCGTTACAAGTGGCGTCGTCAGATAACAGCACAGATATAGAAAAGTTTAAGGAAGATCTGCTAAATATTGCTCGAACTACGCTTAGTTCAAAAATTTTGTCTCATCACAAAGAACACTTCTCCAAGTTAGCCGTAGATGCAGTTTTGCGATTAAAAGGTTCAGGCGATTTGCAATCCATTCAAATTATAAAGAAACAAGGAGGCACCTTAGAAGATTCTTTCCTGGACGATGGTTTCCTTTTGGATAAGAAAGTGGGCGTGCATCAACCTAAACGTATCGACAACGCTCGTATTTTGGTCGCAAATACTCCTATGGACACTGATAAGATCAAAGTGTTTGGTTCTCGAATTAAGGTTGATTCCATGGCAAAAATCGCCGAACTGGAAAGTGCTGAAAAGGAAAAGATGAAGGATAAAGTTGGCAAGATCTTGAAACACAACTGCAATGTATTTATTAACAGGCAGTTAATTTACAATTACCCAGAACAGTTGTTTGCTGATGCAGGTGTTATGGCCATCGAGCATGCAGATTTTGATGGTATCGAGCGATTAGCACTTGTTACCGGTGCCGAAATTGTCTCTACCTTCGATAGTCCAGAATTGGTTAAATTGGGCAAGTGCGATGTTATCGAACAGGTTATGATTGGAGAAGATATTTTACTCCGTTTTGGCGGTGTTGCTTTAGGTGAAGCTTGTACCGTCGTCATTCGTGGTGCTACAGAACAAATTGTAGATGAGGCTGAACGCTCATTGCATGATGCACTTTGTGTGTTGACTGCCACCGTTAAAGAATCTAGTATTGTTTATGGCGGTGGTTGTAGTGAAATGTTAATGGCCGTAGCTGTAAATAATGCTGCTACTACAACTCCCGGTAAGGAAGCTGTCGCTATGGAAGCTTTTGCAAGAGCTTTGCAACAATTACCAGTTACTATTGCCGATAATGCAGGTTACGATTCTGCTCAATTGATTAGTGAATTAAGAGCTGCCCATGTCGGTGGCAAGACCACAATGGGCTTAGATATGGAAAAGGGAATTATCGGTGATGTTAAAGCTTTAGGAATAACCGAATCTTTTGTAGTAAAACGACAAGTATTGTTATCTGCAGCCGAAGCTGCAGAAATGATTTTGCGTGTTGATAATATTATTAAAGCAGCACCTAGGAAACGAGTTGAAGACCGAGGACATTGCTAATTTATTATTCAAATGTAATGATCTTATTTACGTATTATATCGACTTTGAAATTTTGTATTGTTCACTCGATAATTTTATTAATTTAATTTACTGAAGCTTTCCAATAAACATTTAACAAAAATTTGGTTTAATTAAATATTTGAGTACTAATTTTTTTGTGTTTATGTATATCAATTCCGATTTTTATCTATCTTTTCAGAGTGTTGCAATACGCTCCATCATGTTGGTAATTCAAATTTATCTTGATTTAAAAATTTTATTATTTTTTGTTTTCATGGTTGCATTTATTTTAATATTAATTTCAGCAGTTAAAAAATCATGTTTTATATGAATTAAAAAGAATTCATTCTGAAAAAAACAGGATATAAGATTGCTTATTAGATAATTATTTTTCTTAAGTACATTATTTGAAAGAATGAAATTTCAGCCATAATCCTTACCTCCTTCTTTAATCCAAACTCAGGAGTTAAGTGTAAATCCCACTGCATACACTCGAGCAAGTCTGCCAATGTGGCTTTAGAAGCTAAATCAGCAGATTTGTTGGAGTGTATGTAGCAGGCATAAAATTATATACAGAAGTAGAAATTAACTTTTCTGCGTTTCCAAATATCAAACCGAAAAATTTAATGAAAAAATTATACTATTTATCTGTTATCGCTGACTGCAAAAATTAAGCGTGATAGCGAAAAACCCAGTAGGAATTTTTTCTAGGGCATGAAATTATCTAAAAGGAAGTTTCCAAAAGCACATATCTGAAATAAGTAGTTAACACTATATTTTTGCTTCAATTGTTAATATCAAGTATTAGTCGAGGAATAATGTCTATCTTTATACAGATGCATGTCAGTGCCGCTCCCCCCCCCACCCCCCTAATCGACTTGAATAAAATTGGTGTCGATCATTAGTCCGGGCAGTAAGGAACAAATTTACTATAGAACCTTGCACTTTGTGATAGAAGCATGAAATTTGGTACAAGTGTAGATGCAAACCTCCTTTACAAAACAAGATGTGACGCCACGCCGACCTCCGCCCTCTTCAACCTCTAGACGCAAAAACACCCCCCAAATTTTAGTTTATCCTATTTATTTCGTAAACCGTTCATCATACGATAAAAATACATCAGAGTAAATAAATTTCTAATTAAATTTTAAACAAAAAAGGTTCTTAGGATATTTTTGATACGACATACGGTTTCGACGACATACGAAATATGGCGCGCACTGCAGAACTCGCGGATTTTCTCCAAATTCCCCATGTTGCGCCACTCGTACACAAAAATTACTGAAATAGAAAATTAAGAACGGACAATTATCTATCTGTAACGTTAATTGCTTGTTCGTCAAAATGTATTTTTCAAAAGTTTTTAAGCACTATTGTATAAAAATAAGCCGGACCGTAAAGAACAAAATTACTAGAGAACCTTGAATTTTATAATAGAAGCATAAAATTGACGCCAGAAATGGCGCAAGAAATGACGCCAGAAATGTCCAGACGAGCGCGGATTTTGCGCAGTAGGTAATTTTGGCAAATTACGTGAAACATTTTGTAGGCCAAATATATAGAACCTGTTCTATTTTGAGGCAATTTTTTAACGCAATTTGCCTGCGAGCGTGCGCAGTAAGATTAAACGAAGGATATTATTTAGTGTTGTAAATTGTGAAAACTGTGCTACACATAAAAATTGAAATGGATAAAGAAAGCGATTTAATTGCAGAAAATGTGATTGCAGCAAACATAATAGTATTAAAAAAATTACTGAAAAGACGTTTGAAAAACAAACCAAAACCGAGGGTGCGAAAGAATTGGCAGGAAAAGTGGCTACATAGAATTTAAATTGAATAGAAATTGTATTTAATAATTAACTTATTATATAAATTTGTTTGCTAGTTTATTTGACAATTACTACCAGCGCATTCAATCTGTACTGCGCACGCTCACAGGCAAATTGTTCAAGAATAGAGCACGCGCTAAATATATTGCCTACAATCCGAGCCAGGACATTTTCCAAGACATTTGCTGTTTTAAATTAGGCAATTTATATTGCTCAAGAAATGACGCCAGCAATGTCCTGATGTAAGACGAGCTTTAAAATTCATTGGATGGACCATAGCTTTCTATAGAATAATAATAACAATTAGAATGATATTACATTCAAGGTTTCAATATTTTTTTTAAATTTCATTATTTCAACAAGTTTAAGAAAACATTTGAAAAAAAATTGTATAAGTTATTAAAAAGTTATCTTATAAACGGTTTCAAATAAAATTTTGAAAAAAATCTAATAAGATAGATGGGTCATTCCATCTCAAATCGACAAAAAAATAGGTAAAATTGACTCGACCCCGACCAAACTTAACGAAACTTGGTACACACCATCGTAGTAAGAAATAAAAAACACAAATTTAAGAATTTCTCAAAAAAGGCATTCGTTTCCTTGTTTTGGTCTTTCAAAAAGTTGGTGTGTAGACTTGTAGAAAAACGACTGTAACTTCATCCACAGTGGTCTAAATTTAAAAATAAAAAATGTTCTGTAAAGGTAAATGAACATTCTATTCAAATATTCAACCACATTTTATATTTTCAACCCTTCACTGGATTAATTTTAACCCTATTTCTAAAGGGGTCTTTTTTTGACGTGAATGCGTCTATAAAATCGGTAACGTGTTTAAAAATTTAATAAAAACGTGTAACGAAAATTGTGTACGAAAAGTGTAGAAATGATAAATTTCGAATTGTCATTATTCAGCAAAAACTTGGAACGAAAATGGCGACGACGTATTCACGTTAAACCATACGGCCATGTCCCCGAACATAGCCTACTTTAATTTTTTTTGGTCAATTGTTTTACAGTTTTTTGTACAAATGTGCTGAGCATGCGTACCAAATTTTATCATGGGATGAGCATGGGTTCGGTTACTAAAAATTAATTAAGTATAGGCAGAAACAGACAAAAATCAGTTTTTCGCCGATTTCTCAAGTTTCTTTGAACTTTATGACAAAATAGTTTAATATAAAATTAAAGCTAATTAAATTCTCTACAAAAAAATATTTACACATATTTTTCGTCAGATCCGTATTCACATAGCAATAACAGCTAAAGTATAGCCAAGTTGCGCGACCACCGTTATATTTATTTAAAAAGTTCGGAATCGATTTTCAATTAATTGTAAGTATAGATTTTCATCATAATCTCTTTCGAGGGCGCAGTTACGGCCCATAAGGCGAATTTTAGAAATTATACAAAATTGCCCAAATTAAAGTTCTCGATAGACACCGTCGTTGGCTTTAAATTGTTCCAAGACACGTGACGTTGAAAATTGTTTTTAAGGCCGAAATTTGTCGCCAAATCGAATTTTGAATTTGTACCGCGGATATGCAATGGGATGTCGGATCCGCAATATTCGAAAATAAATCGGAGGCCGAAGGCCGACCCGTAACAGGAATAACAAGTGGGAGGCCGAAGGCCGACCCGTATTATTAAAAGTAATCGGGGGGCCGAAGCCGAATTGGGTTCGCTTCAGCATTGAGATGCCAAATCCGGACCAAAGAAATCCGAGATCTTACATGCAAACCAACACTCGACCATGGAATCCTTAAAAGTTCCAAAAACCGGTCGGTAAACCCATAAACAATCGGGAGGCCGATAAGCGAGGCCACAGGCCGCGCGCCTCGCAGAGCTAGCCACGAAAATCGGCCGAAAAGCCAATTTTCAAGTGGCTAGTATATTATTAAGACTAACATTGTTAACCTGTGTACCAAATTTCATTTTGGGCGGACTATTGCAGATTGAGAAAAAAATATATATAAGTTGCCATTTGATAAGTTATATGTATTGTAGCGTCTGGTGCCTTGAAAAATGCACGAGAACACACACAATTGGTTTTCGGTCACCTACCTTTATTTTGACTCTTACTTCTCAGGATAAATATGCGTCGGGATCTGATTCAACCAACAACACTTTAGTATACGAGCTTATGTTCGAACGAATTCTTGATTCCAACAAAGATAAAACACGGTTGGATTCCGTTAACAAGTTTTTAATAAATTGAACAAATTCCAACATACAACAATGTAACTCAAACAATCTTTATCTGACTAATCTTCTACGCACTGAATAAATAAATTGTAGCTAACCTGCTAATCGTATCGTGCGCACAATTTTCGCTCTTCTATCTTCCAATCTCTCCTTCCAATCTTCTCACGATCCACTCTCGTGCGGATTTGATCGTCCCAATATTTCTACGTCCTCTTCTAATAGACCGGATAATTTTGTATCCGGATCTCACATACGTATCCGTATGATACGATTTCGACCACAAATCTTTGTTGCCGACACCTTCCGTATTCCACTATCTCAAGGAATATTAATTTCTTGGAGGAATTATTCTCCCCTTGTAGCACCACCGTTTAATTCGCGAATATAATTTATTTCAGTTATATTTGAGTCGAATCTCAATTAATTTCACGACTGTGTCTCACAGTACTTTTGTGCGACCGTTCCTTTTGGGAATCTCGATGAAACTATCTTATTTACTTTATGTAACTTTCGTTACTATATATTTTTGTTTTAAAAACCGGAGCTTCATATATTCGCGGTTTGTTTATATATGGACGACGGTTCTCTGCACGTTTGATTTTTGCCATGTTGTATATAACGTTTACATACAACATGTAACACGAACAACTTAAAATTAATTCAAACGACACAAAAAACAAACACATGCTAACAATGTGTTTGAACCTACGGTATCCAACCGTAGTTCTCTCCTTGTTGATAATAACCTATCCTCAACCTGGATAGCGCGTATCACAACAGTATATAATCATTTACTCATCATTTGATGAGTAAAGTTTATTGATAAAAAATGAGCCCTCTATGTTTATTAGTTCCAAAGTTACACACCCTGATGTTCGAGGGTGTAAACTGAAAAGTATCACATTTAGCTGGCTTTAACATGGAAACGAATTAAATTTACAAAAAAAATCAAATAATGTAATTTTGGTTCAACTGCATTGTCATATTATGATAAACTTTTTATCAAAATTAGGGATGGTGTGGTCAACTTATATTCAGATAATAAATATTTATGATGAAAATCTATACAATTAATTGAAAATCGATTCCGACCTTTTTAAATAAATATAACGGTGGTCGCGCAACTTAGCTATACTTTGAGCTGTTATTGCTATGTGAATACGAATCTGACGCAAAATTTGTAGAAATATTTTTTTGTAGAGAATTTAATTAGCTTTAATTTTATATTAAACTATTTTGTCAAAAAGTTCAAAGAAACTTGAGAAATCGGCGAAAAACTGATTTTGGTCCGTTTTTTAGTTTTAGTAACCGAACCCATGCTCATCCCATGATAAAATTTGGTACGCATGCTCAGCACATTTTTACAAAAAAACTGTAAAAAAAGTAACCAAAAAAAAGAGCCCTTTAGAAATAGGGTTAATTTTAAAAAATTAATCCAGCTAGGGGTTGAAAATATAAAATGTGGCTAAATATTTGAACAGAAGGTTCGTTTACCTTTACAGAACATTTTTTATTTTTAAATTTAGACCACCGTGGATGAAGTTACAGTCGTTTTCCTACAAGTCTACACATCAACTTTTTGAAAGACCAAAACAAGGGAACGAGTGCCTTTTTGGGCAAATCTTTTAATTTGTATTTTTTATTTCTTACTAAGATTGTGTGTACCAAATTTTGTCAAATTAGGGATGGGTCAAGTAAATTCATTATTCGATTTGAGATGGAATGACCCACAATAGCTTTCTATAGAATAATAATAAAAATTAGAATGATATTACATTCAAGGTTTCAATAATTTTTTTAAATTTCATTATTTCAACAAGTTTGAGAAGGCATTTGAAAAAAAATTATATAAGTTATTAAAAAGTTATCTTATAAACGGCTAGAGATAAAATTTTGAAAAAATCAAATAAGATAGATACTAAAAGATAAAAGAAATATCATCTAAATCAAAAAATTCCAAGTTTAGCAATGGTTGATATGGCATGGAATGCTCCATATAATATAAGTACAACAGCTACCAGATCTTCAACCCTGTTGCGAACCCCTGACTTTAATTGGCAATCAGAGATTCTTATAATCTCACACATGTGAATTATCCCCTGGCTAATACTCACCGGGTTTTACTTATCTCAGGCTCTTATGTTTATAAGTTTCACTAAATAAGGAAAGGTTATATGAAGAATAAAACAAGGTGGAACTCGCTTTAGCGGCAGTTCTTAGGCTTCTATACAGCTACCTTTCTGGTGTGGAAAGTTGTTATTATCTGGTTATTTTTCATCGCCATATAATGTAACATCACAAAATCAGATAATCTGCACCAATTAAATTTTTTGCGATTGGTAATTATCATTTACTATATAATTAATAACAATCAAACTTTTCCATTCTATTAGAAATTTTACTTCTCTGTAATGTATGGTCCTTTTTTTGAGGTGGACCAATCCTCTCCTTTCTCTTTTATTTATAACTTAACTTCACTAACCACATCAATAAAAAATTATTTTTTCACATCAAAGTAAAACAAGTAGTTTATATAGGGAGACCTCTTCGAAAATATCTTTAACTTAGTAAATTTCTTTCGAACATTTGCGTATTTATAAATTGCATTAGCGAATCGAAGCAACGGATTAACAGATTAACGCAATACTATATAGACGAAGTATTTAAAATATAACAACGTATCAGTTGATCAACGTTATGATTGGCTCTGAAACATGCGGACGGACACGAAGCCAGACCATAAGGCTTCTTTCTATACCTTGTATAGAAGCCTAAAAGTAGCGCACTGGCTACCCAGTTCTTAGACCTCTATACACACAGAGTATTTCCAACACGATTTGAAACGCTCTGTATGATTTTGAATTATGCGGACGGACAGACGGACACGGAGCCAGATCATAAGGCTTCTTGTTATACTTTGTATAGAAGCCTAAAATGGAGTCTTCGGCTTCACCTGCCGCTTTTTATGATCGTAGATGGACGGTACGTATCGGCTAACCCTTGAGAATTACCTCGCGTCGGAGAGACGGGGTTCTCCTAAGAGATTCGTGAGTACTTAAACGGAACCTTTCCTTGCACAATAATTATTACCTTGTGGGCGCCATGCCCCAATAGGGCTTTCGTTACCTAGTTGCCTTTCTCGAGACAAAAATTGAACTTAAAAAAATAAAACTTGACTAAATGGAATGCACACGTTTAATAAAAACAAGCAATAACGCCTACACCGCGAAGTGAAGAAGAAAGTTTTCCGTTGCCATCTTCATTCTATGCCGTTCGCCATATTGCTTGGTTCGTCCGCGTTTAGGAATGATTTCTCTATCCAAGGACAGGAAAGTGCCCTATATTTGCTTGTTCATGCATCCGAAGCTATTGGCAATAAAATTAATGCAGTTGTTTATACCGGCAACCACATTCGGTTATTGCCATATCTGGCTCCCCTCACTTAGTTTCGCCTGCTGATCAACGCAGTTCCCAGGGTGTGGCACGTGGAGCCATAAGTGAGAGTTGGGTATCCTGCAAGGACCAGTTACCAAGGACCATCTCTCGTTATCACGCTCGATGTGACCGTCCCGGTACTAAGTACTACCTCTGCAGCATAACCCCTACACCCCTTTACCTTATCCTCCCGGATAAGGTAATGAATAGAAATAAGTTTGAATAGAAATATTTACAATCAAAATATATATTTGATTAAAAGATAGATAGGTTAGATCGAAAATTTGAATTTTCACTTGGAACCGAGTTTGAACTTTGTTCGATAATTTGGCACTTCATCGCTGAAGACAAACGTGATAGCTCTTCCCACAGAGTCAAAACGACTTGCACGAGCAACACTATGTAAATAACTATGTGCATCGGATGGCATATAGTAATTGATGATGGTGTTTATACCAACAACATCCATTCCACGTCCGAAGATGTCTGTCGCAAATTACTTTATATTAATTCTGGCCCAAAGCGGCTCATGGTAAGAGGAAATCGATGTGTAGATTCCGGTAGCTGACACTTCAAAGTTGGAAAAAATCGCATCAATTTGCGTGCCATTCCGCGTAGTGGGTATCGCTGGCGACCGAATTTGGAGTCCTAGTTCTCTAAGTGCGTGTTGTAGGCCATTACTTTCTTCCTTGCTGAAATCCTCATTGAAATCTCCAGTAACCAGAGTACGTGGTACTAAGTATAAGCAAGACATCTGCTTTTTTATTAAAGAGATCATTGTGTTACAATTAAACCCTGGTGACTTGTAAACGACAATTATTCGGATGTTAGAGAAGACAATAGAAGAAACACTGCAGGAACCTCGTGAGTCGTATTCTATTTCGGAATTGGTGTCTATAATACATTCATGAACAGACGGACAACAATACACACGTACACCAATCGGTTGACGGACATCGTTACTATCTACTGATGCAGCAAGAAGATGATCTCCTAGCGGAAAATTGTCACTTGAGAGCGTCCATGTCTCCGCCATAAGGATGATATCCGAACTCTTATAGACCTCATCCGATGCATAGAGACTATAATGAGCAGGAAGTGACTGGACATTGTGAAAGATGACTTGTATTTGTCTGTTGCTATCATTCCTAATGCGCAAATGTTCAAATGAAGGCATTAGCTTCATCTCCTGGTGTCGTTTGAATTCAATAGATATCGGATCATTCTCTTGCGGCATTTTTGTCTTTTTAATGATTCCAATAAGAAATAATCCTGATGCTTTTGTTGCTCGTGAACATGCGACATACAGAAGAGCACGCTTGATTCCAGGAGTAAAATGGACAACAACGAGCTCGTATGTGGATCCTTGGGATTTATGTATAGTTTGAGCTTCAGCTGCATTAAGTGGGAATTGCGTCCTTGTTACCTTTGTGGCCGAATTCGATCGTGGCTGGATGACGACCGTACATGGTGAGATGGGAGTCCATTCCGAATCAATTTGAAGTTGCTGACTGAGGTTAATATTGCGCAAACGAAGCTTCTGTCCACTTCGGGAATTTTGAAACTTCACCCAGAGACGGAGAGGCTTTTGTCTAGATGCATCCAAAGTACTAATACCAAAGTCAATTCTTTTCAGAATGCATCCCACACCGTTAACCAAACCGTCACTTGTGTCTACATTCACTGTCATGATATAACGTCCACCTTCTTTGAGAAAGAGGCTTGTGTGAAGTCCCTGTGTCTTAGATAGAGGTGCAGATGCTATCCAGTTGAGGAGTGCAACTTTGGATGCCTCGCTCGTGTAAGCAGAAAGGGAATCCTTTGCGGTTGAGATGGCTTGATTTCCTGGCAAACAGGATAACGCAAAACTATTGTGGGCATCAACTGCTTCATTCGTGTAAAAAAGATGAATAGGGCGTCAGCTTACTATTTCTTCAGGCGTAGTTGGAAACTCACGGGATTTGAACAGTTTCAAATCATCATCAGTCATCGTCCCTGACGCCATATTGTTTAATGCAAGAGCAAAAGCTGCATCATCGCGTTGTCTCATAATTGTGGTCAGTTCATGAACAGTAAACATGTGCCATAAGGGTTTGTTGAAAAGCGACGAAATCGAATTCGACATTGTTCCAGCCAGAAGGGATGTTGCCATAACAGGTGGCAGCTGCCTGAAGTCGCCAACGGCTATGACCGATATACCACCGAAAGGTTTACATCCGTCACATAGGTCTCTCAATCGTTTGTCGATCATTTCCAAAATATGTTGACCAACCATACTAATCTCGTCTATGATAAGAACACGAAGTTCTGAATAGAGAGTGGCCATTGTATTAGAGACGCTGTCTGAGAGCTTGCTAGCTTCTTTTTGGTTCACGGGAAGTTGGAATGCGTTGTGAATTGTGAGTCCGAAGATATTAAATGCCGCTAATCCGGTAGGAGCCGTCAGAAGGACAGAAGGTTTATCAGGATTCGAATTAACTTTAGCATTGAACACTCTAATTAATGCTTGGTATAGAGTTCTAATTACATGAGACTTTCCTACACCGGCACCTCCCTTTAAGTAGGTGTAGATGGGGATATCGGGAGACCTTTTGAAGTGATCAAGCAGGTGAGTTACAAAATCCCGTTGTTGAGTATTTAGCGATGCGAATAATTCTTCAAACTCTTTATTGGGAATTCGATTAGGAAGCGTAAACTTTTCAGACATTGGGCGTATCACGTCACCACCAAAGTCAATGGCACCAGCAGCAACGGGGTCGATTAATTCGAATTCCTCCTGAATCTCTTCCGGTATGCTATCAGATTTGTCATCGTCAGATTGACGATCCTCACTCAATGCGCTATCCATAGCGACATCCAGAATATCTTCTTGAAAGGCATTAAATTCGCGACGATTGGCAGAAATTGCTTCTATATTATCAGTCGCTATCTTCTCGCAATCTTGATTTATAATTTCGGTTTCCTCATCCCTCCAAGGAAGATAGAGCATCACTTGTTCGCGGAAAAAGTTGTGACGATCTTTATTCTTGTTGTAGCGGACGTGGCGAATAATTTTTGGAAATGTTCGCTTCCAAACGTATCCAGGTTTGCCATTCTTTAGCGGAAAATATTTATCGATACTTTGTAAGTCTTCAGTTTCTACAATATCATCGTTTTCTTGGGCCATCTGTGTACTTCCTCGTTTTAATGAAAAATCATACCAAGCTGAAAATTGTGCAAGATTAAGGTTAGATAATGCTTCTGGTCGTGAACTATATCGTTGTAAAAGTCCGTCTACAAAGACATCTTCAGAGTCCGGACTGAGATTTTCTAACTGAATATTAGTTTTAATCATTCTGGTTCGTTGATCGGCTGGACCTGTTGGTATAAAAATGCATGCCTCTGTGCATCGGCTCATTGGAATCTGAAGCACGTTGTAAGCAGCCTCTTGAGCAGAGAGTTCACTGTTCATGTGATGAGCCGCACCAAGAGCCTGAAGACGTTGAGCCAAAGACTTGTTACCGCTTCTGACATCTTCAAGAACCTTACGCAAGAGGTCGCTAGTTCCACGATCACTCTTGTTAATGTAGTCAATGATGTAACAGCAACAAGCATAGGCGTCTAAAATAAACTGAATATCCATGTTAGATTTCTGGAGTCTCAGGATTTTCTCACTATATGGATTTATGTAAGTCTCACACGGCCGCCTCCGAATGACGATTTTAGGCTTTTTCAAGGAGCTTTGAATAGCAGAAATGTAACGATTTCGTGTCATGGATAAATCTTGTAGAAACCCCGCAAATGTCATATCTGAAGAAAGTGGCAGTTCATTCGTATCAAGATAGTCACGAATCTTTTTGTAATCGCGTTGGAAAATCTCAATTTCCTCCTGTTGCTCCTCGAATGGATGGAGAATAATGGTTTCGTCCATTGGGAAAAATGGAATTCCAAACCGACATTTGACTCCTTTGTGGCTTTTCTTTCTACATGTGTGGGTGTGTCGATGAGTTTGAAAACACAAAAGCTGGTGAATGGGATCATATTCAGGCCAGTTCGTGGAACAAGTTATAATTTCGTCAACAAACCGGCAAACATCTTGAGTAGAAGATGAGTTGGAAGCATCAAAGTTTGGTGCGCCATCAATCCACAAGATCATATGGACGTGTGGACTTCCTCGATGTTGGAACTCAATGCGATGATAGGAATGCCTAATGGATCGGTTTCCAAATGGGCCTTGAGAGTTTTTCCAGGTCTTGAAAAGAGCAGAAGTGCGATGTTCAAAATAACGAGCGCAAGTCACGGGATCGCGCTGAATAAGTAATTGTTTGTCATTCTTTGACATATTTTGTGCTTCTTCTTCAGAAATTGTAATTTTGTCAAGAATATGCTTGAGAATCACAATCAACTCGTTCCATTTTAGCTCAGCGGCACTAATAGTGATGAAGAGATGAGGCAAATTGAACTGACTGACCATCCTTCGGACTTTAAGGCCTTCTTGATGCCAGTGATGACATGAGTTTCGTACTCCTTGTAAAACCTTAAAAGCATTATCATCATTAACTAACCCATCCACAAAATTAGAATGACTAATTTGTTCCGCAGTGACTCGGATTAACTCTCCATTGCGTCTTCGTTTACGAAGGCACACCTTGCGATTATCAGAAATTCTCTGAATTTCGAGCGATTTGGCCAAAAACAGTAAGAACTCGACATTTTCAACGGCACGGCGATCACTGTTACGCGCCATTGATTTGACAAATTCGGAGCGGCTTAGTAATTTACCATTACTATCGGATGGCTTCATTCGGTGCCCGGCTAATATTTGAGGAAACGTAAGAAAATACGAGTCAGGATCATATAGAATAGAGATTGGTTGGTTTCCTTCCGCTGGAGCCATCCGGATTCCCTCATCACTAGTAATTAAAGTCTCTCCTCTGCCAGGATTTACGTCATCGACTTCCTCTTCCTCTTGAACATCCATCGCAATTTCTTCTGGGTTTTCGTGTAATGCCACATCAATTTGATGCTGACATATCTCGGTCCAATTGCTTGAAAGAGTGATTCCGTATTCACGGTAAAGCGGAGATCGGGTAAGAATTTTAGCGGCATCCATCACGCAAGCCGGACGAATGTTACCAGCTGTATAATTTCTCGGAACTTCAATTTGACGGGCGAGTCGGATGTGTAAAACATCGTCCTGATTCGGGAGTCTCGGAAGGGATTGAATGGTATTGTCTATGGAGACTGGGACGTTAATAATTCGTCCTTTTGTTCTCATCTGTCCATGCATTCCATATATAGCCCAAATGGACTGAAACACATGTCGAGCTGAGACCAAACGGGCTTCCAAACGTGTCAGATTCTTTACACTTTGTGGAACATAGGGAAACTGCAGATCGTTGGAGAGACAGAGACGTGGAATCCGGTTTTGTTGGATAGTTCTGTGACAAGTTGAGCAAAATTCAGCGAGGTCTGAAGTGGGTGGAACTATAATTACTGAGTCGATGAAGGATTGCTGCTTTCCAGCTAAAAGGAGTTCGGTCATGCTGTGAGTTTTAATGGAGTAGTGAAAAAAGAGTCCCCCACATGAATGACATACGTGAGTGCAGCCTTTGCGAATTTCAGCTTCAAATCAATTTATTTCATCTTGCCATGGGCCTTGCTCGCGAATTCTACGGAGATTATGTTCGTGGATGCGCACGTCTTCATCAAGACGAGCTTGACGATGGCTTTCGGTGTTGTGAACTTGTTCCTGTAAACGAAACGAAGGATCTTGGCGGGCTTGACGATGGTTTTCAGTGTCGCGAACTTGTTCCTGTAAACGAAACGAAGGATCTTGACGGGCTTGACGATGGTTTTCAGTGTCGCGAACTTGTTCCTGTAAACGAAACAAAGGATCTTGACGAGCTTGACGATGGCTTTCTGTGTTGTGAACTTGTTCCTGTAAACGAAACGAAGGATCTTGTCGAGCTTGACGATGGCCTTCGGTGTTGTGAACTTGTTCCTGCAAACGAAACAAAGGATCTTGACGGGCTTGACGATGGCTTTCGGTGTCGCGAACTTGTTCCTGCAAACGAAACGAAGGATCTTGACGGGCTTGACGATGGTTTTCAGTGTCGCGAACTTGTTCCTGTAAACGAAACAAAGGATCTTGACGAGCTTGACGATGGCTTTCTGTGTTGTGAACTTGTTCCTGTAAACGAAACGAAGGATCTTGCCGAGCTTGACGATGGCCTTCGGTGTTGTGAACTTGTTCCTGCAAACGAAACAAAGGATCTTGACGGGCTTGACGATGGCTTTCGGTGTCGCGAACTTGTTCCTGCAAACGAAACGAAGGATCTTGACGGGCTTGACGATGGTTTTCAGTGTCGCGAACTTGTTCCTGTAAACGAAACAAAGGATCTTGACGAGCTTGACGATGGCTTTCTGTGTTGTGAACTTGTTCCTGTAAACGAAACGAAGGATCTTGTCGAGCTTGACGATGGCCTTCGGTGTTGTGAACTTGTTCCTGCAAACGAAACGAAGGATCTTGACGGGCTTGACGATGGCTTTCGGAGTCGCGAACTTGTTCCTGTAAACGAAACGAAGGATCTTGTCTAATGGTATGTTTCCTGATAGCGTCCTTCTGGCGTCGACGGGCAGCTGCTGCTTTTCGCTCTTCAGGTGTCAACTGCTTTCTAGGCATTATGAAATTGTGTTGTTTTACCTACTTTATAATAAAAACAAAATAGCTGTAGCGAAATTATATCGATGAGCACACTTTTGTCCAAGCGGTCTATGCGGTATGACAGCTGAGCGTATAATGACGATTTCCTCGCGAATCTTGAGGACTATGACGATTTTTACGGTTGGTAAATGTTTAGGTGCATTATGGGTAATGGCGCCAAAATTGGTTATATAAGTTAGTACCTGTATGAACCTTATACAGTCGACTCTCGATAATTTATAATAACCTACTTTATAATAAATACAAAATAGCTGTAGCGAAATTATAATGATGAGCACACTTTTGTCCAAGCGGTCTATGCGGTATGACAGCTGAGCGTATAATGACGATTTCCACGCAAATCTTGAGGACTATGACGATTTTTACGGTTGGTAAATGTTTAGGTGCATTATGGGTAAGGGCGAGAAAATTGGTTATATAAGTTACTACCTGTTATAAACCTTATACGTTGATACTTTGATCCGTTGTTATGTTGATCCGTTTTTTTTATGTGTTATTTACTTTATATTATATAAATAATAAGTAATAAGCTTGAAGATTTAATAATTATACCGTTTGTTTTATCGACGTTCACTTATATAACTTTTAATCCGCTGATACGTTGATCCGCTGATACGTTGATCCGCTGATACGTTGATCCGCTGATACGTTGATCCGCTAATCCGATGATACGTTGATAAGATTCTATACTTTGATTATATCGCTTCTACACACACTGAGATAAAAATTATGTAGGAATTTGTTATGCAACAATTTGAAATAATTATTACATTAATTGTTGTCAAATTTACTTCACTTCTTGTAAAATTGACATCAAATTGATGCGAGACGAATTTGCACTTCAATTTGAAGTAAAAAAATACTTCAAATCAAAACAATTTTTTCTCTGTGAAGAGAAATTATTTCAAATTGTTGCAAGACAAATTCCTACTTAATTTTTTTTTCTCGGTGTATACTTTGTATAGAGCCCTAAATTAACGGATAATCTGTTTTTTTTTAAGTTGGTGATCATTGCCAACTAAAATACTATATAATAATAATGCAAATTGGAATTAAATTCTTTTTGCGAATATTTTTGACATCGATACGATCAACTTCCTAAACTTGGTGAATTATATGTCTAACCCCAGCTTCTTCTCCACTGTCCCAAGACATACTCTAAGTAAATATTGAATATTCTTGGAGGTCGCCATATAATGTAATATCACATAATCAGATAATCTGCAACAATTAAATTTTTTGCGGTTGGTAATTACCATTTACTATATAAGTAATAATAATCAAACTTTTAAATTCCATTCGAAACTTTACTTCTCTGTAATGGACGGTCCATTTTTTGAGGTGGACCAATCCTCTCCTTTCTCTTTTATTTACAACTTAACTTCACTAATCACATCAAGCCACTGCTATGGTTAAAATAAATAAAAAATAATTTTTTCACATAAAAACAAAAAATAGCATTTTAAGTTCCGAGTTCCAAAAAAAATTTTTACAGAACGTGGCTAGAAAGTCGATATTAAATTTAAAACAAATTTTATTTAAGTATATATAGGTACACGATGTGTTTACAATCACAATTTCGAAGGTTCTGATTAGATTTGAATTATGCGGACAGACGGACGGACAGACGCGGAGCCAGATCATAAGGGTTCTTGCTATACTTTGTATAGTAGCCTAACAAGTAGTTTATATAGGGAGACCCCGTTGAAAATATCTTTAACGTAGTAAATTTCTTTCGAACATTTGCGTATTTATAAACTAGATGATACCCCGTCCGAGGACGGGCAGCTAGAAGGACGGGCAGCTACCCAAGGTCATATGGCTTTTGGATTGCACTGAGAGCTTTCCTTAATCTTCATTCAACTTAAGTTACCTTGGGTAGCTGCCCGTCCTTCTAGCTGCCCGTCCTCGGACGGGGTATCATCTAGTTTAAAATAAGTAAAAAAATTTTAAATATTGATTAAGTTTAATTTAATTTAAAAAAATATATGTAAGTTTTTTGTTTATTTATTTAATGTTGTTCTCATTTCTTATTATAAAAGGCCAAGTCCTTCCTTCCTTCTGTCTGTCGCACGGAAATACCCGAAGCAAACCGAACCGAACGCATAACGGATAATTTCATAACCAATCGGATGAACGTATCATCGTATCAACGTATCATCGTATCATCGGATCAACGTATCATCGGATCAACGTATCAACGTATTTAAATTTCCTATATAGGTGAAAAATCTCTTATTATAAAAGGCCAAGTCCTTCCTTCCTTCCTTCGGTCTGTCCCACGGAAATACTCGAAGCAAACCGAACCGAACGCATAACGGATAATTTCATAACCAATCGGATGAACGTATCATCGTATCAACGTATCATCGGATCAACGTATCGCATGGGACCGAGCGTCAGCAGCTTGCCGCGCTTGAGTTTCTTCTAAAGTTTCACGTTGTTGACGTATCGCATGGGACCGAGCGTCAGCAGCTTGCCGCGCTTGAGTTTGTTCCAAAGTTTCACGTTGTCGACGTATCGCATGAGACCGAGCGTCAGCTTGTCGCTGTGATCGAAGCTGTTTTTCTGTGTTATTAGCTCTTGTACGTGCTTTTCTCTCACGAATCAATCGCCGTCGCTTTGCAGCAGGATTTTCAAAATTTTCATTATCCATTATGGAAGTTCACATAATGCTTTTTTGGAAATAGCTGTCCTATATAGACAAAATGATACGATGATACGTTGATACGATGATACGTTGATACGATGATCCGATGATACGTTGATCCGATGATACGTTGTGCGTTCGGTTCGGTTCGGTTTGCTTCGGGTATTTCCGTGGGACGGACAGAAAGAAAGAAAGACTTGGCCTTTTATAATAAGAGATTGCATTAGCGAATCGAAACAACGGATTAATAGATTAACGCAATACTATATAGACGAAGTATTTACAATATAACAACGTATCAGTTGATCAACGTTATGATTGGCTCTGAAACATGCGGACGGACACGAAGCCAGACCATAAGGCTTCTTTATATACCTTGTATAGAAGCCTAAAAGTAGCGCACTGGCTACCCAGTTCTTAGACCTCTATACACACAGAGTATTTCCAACACGATTTGAAACGCTCTGTATGTTTTTGAATTATGCGGACAGACGGACGGACAGACAGACGGACACGGAGTCAGATCATAAGGCTTCTTGCTATACTTTGTATAGAAGCCTAATAACAACTACAAAAATTTAAATATAATAAACAAATAAAAATTAATTTGTACAAAAACAATTATAATTATGAAAGTATGCCTAAGTGGCGTTTATAATTTAACTAAAAGTTTAATATTAAAAATTATAAAAAAATATCCTATCACTATTTATCTTAAAATTAAATTAAAAATTTACCTTACCGTTTTTGGAATGTGATAAATTAGAATTATCTTCATTAGTTGCCAGTTCTTATTGTTTGCACTATTCCAATACATAAAAGTTTAAAATATTCTTTGTTCTCACAATTGGAAACATATTTTTAATTCTGATTGTTTATTTATTTATTTCGCACTTGTATCAACTAAATTATTGTATTAGCGTCGCGCACATTTATTAACTATTAATTTATAATTTTCTCGCTCCACTTTAATTAGCAAAAATTCAAGTTATCTCCTTTTTTAACCGACTTCAAAAAAGGAGGAGGTTATCAATTCGTCTGTATTTTTTTTTTTTTTTTTTTTATGTTTGTTACCTCATAACTCCGTCATTTATTAACCGATTTTCAAAATGTTTTCACAATTCGAAAGGATATAGTTTCAGATTGGTCCCATTTAAATTTCATCAAAATTGGTTTTTATAAATTAAATAAGACGGTCATCTGCAATTAAACACTTCAGGTCAACGTCGTTGTCATAGTTACGTTGCGATTTTGACACTAGAAATTTAATTAAATGACTTTGACAGACATATAGTCAGTGGCGTAGCACAATACAAAAATCAAGTTATAAATTAAAATAATGTATGACAAGTTTAATTAAATAATGATACGTTGCGATTTTGACACTAGAAATTTAATTAAATGACTTTGACAGACATATAGTCAGTGACGTTGCACAATATTTTTAAAACTAGATGATACCCCGTCCGAGGACGGGCAGCTAGAAGGACGGGCAGCTACCCAAGGTCATATGGCTTTTGGATTGCACTGAGAGCTTTCCTTAATCTTCATTCAACTTAAGTTGCCTTGGGTAGCTGCCCGTCCTTCTAGCTGCCCGTCCTCGGACGGGGTATCATCTAGTTTAAAATAAGTAAAAAAATTTTAAATATTGATTAAGTTTAATTTAATTTAAAAAAATATATGTAAGTTTTTTGTTTATTTATTTAATGTTGTTCTCATCTCTTATTATAAAAGGCCAAGTCCTTCCTTCCTTCTGTCTGTCCCACGGAAATACCCGAAGCAAACCGAACCGAACGCATAACGGATAATTTCATAACCAATCGGATAAACGTATCATCGGATCAACGTATTTAAATTTCCTATATAGGTGAAAAATCTCTTATTATAAAAGGCCAAGTCCTTCCTTCCTTCCTTCCTTCCTTCCTTCTGTCTGTCCCACGGAAATACCCGAAGCAAACCGAACCGAACGCATAACGGATAATTTCATAACCAATCGGATGAACGTATCATCGTATCAACGTATCAACGTATCATCGGATCAACGTATCATCGGATCAACGTATCGCATGGGACCGAGCGTCAGCAGCTTGCCGCGCTTGAGTTTCTTCTAAAGTTTCACGTTGTTGACGTATCGCATGGGACCGAGCGTCAGCAACTTGCCGCGCTTGAGTTTGTTCCAAAGTTTCACGTTGTCGACGTATCGCATGAGACCGAGCGTCAGCTTGTCGCTGTGATCGAAGCTGTTCTTCTGTGTTATTAGCTCTTGTACGTGCTTTTCTCTCACGATTCAATCGCCGTCGCTTTGCAGCAGGAGTTTCAAAATTTTCATTATCCATTATGGAAGTTCACATAATGCTTTTTTGGAAATAGCTGTCCTATATAGACAAAATGATACGATGATACGTTGATCCGATGATACGTTGATACGATGATACGCTGATACGTTGATACGATGATACGTTGATCCGATGATACGTTGATCCGATGATACGTTGTGCGTTCGGTTCGGTTCGGTTTGCTTCGGGTATTTCCGTGGGACGGACAGAAAGAAAGAAAGACTTGGCCTTTTATAATAAGAGATTAGCAAAAATCAAGTTATAAATTAAAATAATGTATGACAAGTTTAATTAAATAATGACATTTACATATAGTCAGTAGCGGCTCGAGAATAGGGGGCACAACTTTGACATAATAATGTTAACCTTAAAAATTAAATGACATTGACGGATAGTCAGTAGCGTTGCACAATATTTTTAAAATTATAATGTTAACCTTAAAAATTAAATGACATTGACGGATAGTCAGTAGCGTTGCACAATATTTTTAAAATTACCAAAAAGTACAGAAAACCAATACAACTTTATAATTTATATTTGGATCAATTTGTACGTGTTAATTGACAATTCAGGCCGGTAGATGCGCTGTAAATCTTGTCGCCAATAATTTTTCCCGTATTCCGTTTCCCGTATTGTCAATTATAAAATATTTGTTGTAAGCCCGCATTTTCAACTTTGAGATAGGCGTTTCGCCCTTTCTTCGCTTGTCTCATTTGAACGGCGCTGTCGCATATGGGCAGCGCGTTTAGTAGGTCTACCCATATTCGCTTTCGATAAATCAGTTAAGGAACGCAAGATTCACTAAAAAGCAAGAAATAAAAAAATTTAAAAAAAAAAAACAAAAACCGACTTCAAAAAAAAACAATACAAAAAAATTGCACTAAAAAGTAAAAAATAATTAGAAGTTATTAGAAGAAGATTTAACAGAAATTAGAAGTATATTTTTACAGTGCTGAGCATAAAAATTAATGTATTACGTCAATAATATACAATTATTGTTATTTTTGGAGTCGGTGCCAGCCAAGCTGTTAAGAAATTTACAAAATGTGTTTGAAATCACATTAATACGACAATGTAGCAATACCGATGTCGTGTTGTTTAACGCCAAGCGCCTGCGATCTTGTCGACTGTGAAACTCTTTGCAGTCAAAGTGATATAAAATGTATACCTACTGGTACTCCGCTACTTCGTTAATACACGTTTGTTAACCTTGGCTGGCACCGACTCCAAAAATAACAATAATTGTATATTATTGACGTAATACATTAATTTTTATGCTCAGCACTGTAAAAATATACTTCTAATTTCTGTTAAATCTTCTTCTAATAACTTCTAATTATTTTTTACTTTTTAGTGCAATTTTTTTGTATTGTTTTTTTTTGAAGTCGGTTTTTGTTTTTTTTTTAAAATTTTTTATCATTAGAAACGTGTTTTTAACCAAGATAATTTATTATATTGGCATTAATCTTGTGCAGAAGCGGAGTATTGGATAAGTTGGATAGAGGATTTTTTAGTACTTCCTCCGCGAATAAAACAAAGATGTATTTCTGCTACCGGTTTCGCAAATTTATTTGCATCTTCAGGCAGAAACTACAATGAAAATACAACCACTTAGCGCTAAAAAACATATAAAAATACAAAAAAAGCGTGGCTCACCAGTCAAAATCTCTACATTAACACACGTAAGGAGCTTTTTATGTGTGTTAATGTAGAGATTTTGACTGGTGAGCCACGCTTCTTTTGTATTTTTATATGTTTTTTAGCGCTAAGTGGTTGTATTTTCATTGTAGTTTCTGCCTGAAGATGCAAATAAATTTGCGAAACCGGTAGCAGAAGTACATCTTTGTTTTATTCGCGGAGGAAGTACTAAAAAATCCTCTATCCAACTTATTATATTGGCGTTTCGCACAATTGTTGATTACTTATTATTGGTGTATCTCATTTGTTGATTAACTTATTATTGCTTTATTCTAGTCGTTGATTAACTTTGAAACAAATAGCTAGATCTGTATAAAATTGACTAAGTTGATTTTTATTTAAGATGTACAAATTTTACATCTTATCTCTTCAGAGTTTGTCAACTTAATGCTTGATTCTTTTCTTTTTAAAATTTAAGAAATCTTTTTTTAAAATAGGGGATCCAATGATTTTAACATATTTCTTATAAAGCCAATCACAGAATTTGGTTCTATACATAACTGACAATTGAATTGAACAAGATATAACGTGACGATAAACCGTTCAAACCTGACAATAAATAGACTAATTTATTGTTCTCCAAATGGTGCGATATGACGTTAACTGATTTCAGGCAACTAAAAATTCTGTGAAACTAATTGATTTCTTGCAATACTCCTATTCACTGAAATTATTTTGTATCTAGCATGTGTTCTCAGAACACTTTTTAATTTTAAAATTGTTTACTTCTTGTCAAAATCTGAACAAATAAATTAGTATAATAGGGGTAGTTTCTGTGAATGTTGAAATAAAATAAAAATTATGACCGTAGGATATAATTGAATATAACACCATTTGGAAACAGAAAATTGTCGTTGTTCGAAAAAGAATATTAAAATTTAATAACGTAACAACCCAAATATCAAGAATTGGACCCTTGAAATTCCCTCCACTTTTTATTTCTTATTACTAGAGCCCGGATTTATATGCACTTATAATTTCAAAATAAGCCATTTAAAAAGTTTCAAAAAACAGAAAAAAGTTCTATAAAATTGAAAAAAAAGCACTAAAATTCAAACATAAAAACCTTATTTTTATTAAATATTAATTAGACATTCGTTTTATAATTATAAAAAAAATTAATTATCATATATTTTTCCAAATTTTCCATTTTGAAAGATTGTCTTTGTCTAATACTGAAAGATTCGTATTAACTTCTTGAACTTCTATACCTAGTAGTACCTCAGAAAATTTCTCAAGTGTATGAAATCCTTGGTTTTTGTCCAAGATGTCCTTTAATTTATTATTGGCAATTATTCTCACACTCCCTTGCACATCCAAAGTTTTCTTTTTAAAATTATTTATAATTTTTACAGATTCCACTAAAGACCTTTTTTCCAAATTTTCGATGGATGATGGAACGTATGAAAGTTAGCTTTGATAGAACTTAATTGTTGTCGAATTAATGTATTTTTAAAAATTTCATGACATTCTTTTATTGCTGCCAACGACGATTCTGACAATTCAGAAACAAATCTTTGAAAATTCTCAAAATTTGTCGCATAATAAATATATAGGGCATTAAGCCACGTTCCCCACCTTGTAAGCACTGGTTCGGGAGGAAGAGGTGTATCGGGAAAATTTTCTGTAAAACTTGCACTCTCACAGGCGCCTTAACAAAAATTCTTTTTCCATTTGCAGGACAGTTTAAAAATAAAAAGATTGCGTTATCTCAACAACTTTGTAAGTTATAATATGCACTTATGTAGTAATTTAAGATTTAACATAATTATCCCAAGTCCCAAAAAAAACATTAGAAAAAGCTCTAATAAGCACTAACGTATGTTTTAAGCAAAATCTTGAGAAAAAAAGCACTATCAACATTAGGTCAAATCACTGCAAATTTTAAGAAACGTCAAGATCCAAAAGGAATATCTTCTGCTTATACTAATTTAGAGTTAGAGCATAAGCAAAAAGCTTAGAATCCAGGCTCTACTTATTACCATTAAATAGTCACTTTTTTATTGATTCGTATTATTTAAAACTGAATTATAGAAATAATAGTTTTGAAGAACCAAAAGTATTTTTGTGGGCACCTCCAAAGCATGCTGAAAGTGCTTTCCATCTAAAATTATGCTTACACTGTTTAAAACTTCCCAATGTTGGGAGATTAATCTATGGACTTTTCAAATCTGCCCAAGAGGTTCCAGTATAATGTTTATGTCTATAATATTATTACAATATACTTATATTTAAAATTAGTTCGAAGATTTAAATCATATAATAAACATAAAATCAGTCTGATGTATAAATTTTTAAATCATTCTTAATTATTAATTTACAAGAAGTTTTTCTATAAATACTAATTTTTAAATTCTATTGAAATAAAGTTCGCATTGATAATATAGCAAAGAATCAGGAATCTGATGCAAAATTCATTATTACATGCATTTCGTCGTCATCGTCGTCTGCTTCACGGTGTAGGCCCCAGGCCTGTTCCGATTTCTAATCAGCCCACCTCTTCCTTGGACGTCCAACATCTCTTCTCCCACTTGGATCATATTTCATGGCACTCTTTGGCAAACGCTGATCTTCCATTCTCTGCACATGCTCCTTCCATTGACGTTTATAATCGTAAACCTTGTCTTTCACCGAAAAGATCTGCAATTCCTCTCTGATATCCTCATTTCTATTCATATCTAGCAATGTACATCCTTTGACTGATCGCAAAAATTTCATCTCTGCTGCTGTTATTTTAGCTTCTTGCCTGGTCGTAATCGTCCAAGTAACATGCATTTCTCAAAGAAAATAACATCTTTTCGATAAAATAGTAAAGGCAAAAAGCGTTTTAAAATAAAATTGATTTTTTATAAAAATAATTAAAAAAATATGAAAGTTTTGAGTTACAATTTTCATTATTATGATGTGATATTTTATTGTTTTCCGATGAAACTATGCACTTTATAAAAAAGTGTAAGGAGTCAAGTGGTTTAGAATTAAATTTTCTTTGGTTGCAACGATTTCAGAATTTCTGCTCCTTTTCATAATTTATGATTCTCCTCAAAAACTAAGCACTTGACGTGAAAAAGTGATCGAAATGAATTTATTAAGAATTAAATTAGCTATTAAATAATGGCATATGCTTAAGGGGGTATTCCATTATTTTCACTTCAAAAAATACATTTTTTTTAATATATTTATTATTAATCTGGAATCTTTCTGGAACATGTTAGTGAAAGAATTTTGTGAAAAATTTAAAAACTGAGGAAGTTATGAAGATTTCTAATAACGCAGTTGCAAATTCGTATATGGGAAACCTGCACTACAAGAACCTTACCGCATAATTTTAAATGCGTTTTTCTCCGAATGGCATTTCTTTAGGTGGTGGGCATTCTATCTCAAAAAATAATAGACCGATTCAATTGAATCTTGCGGCATTCGATTTTATATAAAATTCTCTATTGTCTGAACTAAAAGAAATGCATTCGTACAAAATTTAGGTGCTTTTTTGTGGTTTCAACTTGAAAAAAATGTAGAAAATTTCAATTTTTTTTTTAAAAACGCTGCCATTTCCTATGCAATTTTTTTTTCTTATGATCGTAGTTGGGACGATAGCGACAAACTCTGTTGAATACGAAAATCTTTTGTTTTTTAATTTTGGACAAATACAAAGGACCTGAGCTTGCCCACCACCTTTTTAATGGACTTCCGTTCAGGAAGCTGTAGCAGCACAAATTTTTATTATTTTTATATGAAAAATTCACAATTGTGTATTCAATATATTGACCTGTATTTTCCTTCCCCGGGTATATTTTTATATTTGATATATTTGTATTTATTAAAATTAATGAAAACATTTAAAAATTTGCGTTCACGAGTTGAACGAAGATAAAATTTTGCGTTCAAGTGCTGAGAGAGATTAGAAAATGTGGCAGTCAGTCGAGTTGTGTCCGCGCGTAGCGGCCAGAAGGTTGAATTTTGTATTTTGGATGAAAGTTTAAAATAAATTGGAAATTATTAAAACGTAATGGTGTTTGATTTTCATTTTGTGAAATTTTGGAGCGTAGAAACTCCACATCATTAAATTGTTCGCCCGGCGGGCGTTATATTTTTTAGAACACCACAATATAATAAATATCCCACCATAACAAAAAAATTTCTATGTTGTTTCCTTTTTCTAAAAAAAATCCTGAAAATTGCTTAGATTTATGTGCAAAAAGTGGAATACCCCCATAATAATAAAAATTAGAATATTACATTCAAGGTTTCAATAATTTTTTTAAATTTCATTATTTCAACAAGTTTAAAAAAACATTTGAAAAAAAATCGTATAAGTTTTATTAAAAAGTTATCTTATAAATGGGTTGAGATAAAATTTTGAAAAAAATCCAATAAGATAGATACTAAAAGATAAAAGAAATATCATCCAATTCAAAAAATGCCAAGTTGAGCAATGGTTGATTTGGCATGGAATGCTCCATATCGTGGGCATACAGGTAAAAGTGACCAAGTCAAAGAACAGAGTTTCTAGATAAATAATGTTTAATATTTTGTGAAAATTCAGCTTTTGAAAAGTTTTAATTTTTGTTTTAGGAAAATGAAACTTTCACAATACTTCTTATTAGGGCTTTTGATAATTTTTAAATTTTTTAAAATACTGAGAGAACTTAATAAACAAAGTTTGTCGTGACTGAGAAAACTGACTTGGTCACTTTTACCTGTATGCCCACGATATATTAGTCCAGGCAACGAAGGAAAAATAGCGGAAATAATTCGTGTATAAGCCAAAATTGGTACAGTTGTAGGGGAAGGTGTCCTTAATAACATACTAAAAGTACTGAGGGGTGGGGGTGGATCTAAGGGTGGGGGGGGGGTCTCGAAAGGTCCCTTTTTTTCAATTTTTCGTTAATAACTCAAAAACCACTGCTTCTATCAAAAAAATGTATATATACTAAATTAATCTACATAAAATTCTCTACAATAAAGATTCTCTACACTTTTTTGATAGGATCAAAGCTTAAGGAAATATGGAGGGGTAAATAGAAAATTAAAAAAAAAAAGTTTTTATTAAACATTAAATTTCGTCGAAATCTAAATTTTCATCATCATCGAAGCAATTTTGGGCGGAGGCTCCGTTAGTACATGAGTCGATGCAGCCGCAGGCACTGGAGCAAGCAATCCCTGCTTTGCGGCAACCGCAGCGCACCCCACACTCAGTCGTGCATCGGCAAAATATCTTGTTCAAAACGGAGTCGGGTGCCACAAGGTCGTTCGTTTTAACTGCGTAAAGGATCCCATCTTCTCCCTTCACCATACCCCATTGGATGGGTGGTAGGGGGTTGCCGAGCCACTGTTGTACCTGTAAGAAAGTAATGATACCAACGTAAGTATTCATCATAAACTAATATTTGTAAGGTAAAGAATAAACTATATGTAAATGAATTTACCTGTAGATATACTCTGAGCGAGTGTTGCTTTGAAGCTCCTCTGGTGGGAGGAAGAGTGGCCATGTCTGATTTGGGCTTCGTTGACGCCTTCAAAAACGCCGAGTACCTATGTTTGTTCAGATTGTCTTGATGTGCAGGCGCTTTGTATACAGCCAAAAAGAGCTTCTCGCCAGCCTGTTCAATATCCTCAGGTGATGCTAAGGGATATGTGAATATTGCTGAAATGTCTTGAGTGAGGGCAGGGTTTTCTGTAAAAAGTTTAGCGATTCCTACTTTACTTTTTCCATGTATCGCCGAGGTGGTGTCGCATCCGGAGAAACTATGAAGAAGGAGAATCGTTTTGGAAATTGGAAGCTGTTGAAGTTGTCGCACTGAGAACAATTTGGTCTCCACATTCCCACGGCCTGGCTTCATGAAGTAGATATTGATAGATGGTGGTGCCAATCCCATGAGGAGAACTATCAAGTCTACATCCTACGCAACTATTGCTACAGTTGGATGTACAGCAGCTTTATCCAACCCACACCTCACAATAGTGCTGTCAGCATCCCCTGTAGCAACAGCTGTTTCTATCCCGGCTGCTGCCATTTTCTCAGTGAGCAAGTGAATCAGCTTTGTTTTGTTTCTTTCATTAGCAAGAAAATCCTCTTGTTGAACTGTGATAGTCGTGATTTCATGAAAGTTTATGTCAACAGAAGTTTTTGTGAGCGCTCTTCGCTTCTGCTCTGCTCGTTTGGTGCTGTTGTCATTACCATATCCATCAAAAACCACCGAACAATTTTTACCGTAATGTTTATGTACGTAGGCAATGTACTGATGGCAAATTGATAATATGTTGGAAGACTGTTTCCATTTCATGCGATGGAGTAGGAAATCACCGTCTACCATATTGAAGCTGTGGGTGAGATCCACAGTTACGTTGTCCTCTACAGGCAAAACATCATAGAGTGATGATTTTTTCCCTTTTCGCATTCCGCCCTCGCTGAACAGGGCCAGGGGGTATGGAGTTAATGCATATGTCAAAAGCTCTTCTACATCTTTATCGTCCTTTTTTGATATGACAATTCTTTGGAAAATTGTCAGAGGGTTAATTGTAACTTTATCACCATTGATTTTAATGGTGCTGCTCATACTGGAAATTGAATCTTACTGACTAGTCCGGTAATATTTAGTAACGCAGGTAACAATGACAATTTTCGGAATAACTATTGTTTGTAACTATGTAGTCAACAAATTGACAAACTTGATTTTAGCTCATTTTAAAAATGTTGTTCAATTAGTGTTTTAAAATTTCGATTTTTTACGATTTTCGGTAAAATTTAATACAAAATACGTCAGGATACGCCAAAATCCCGTATATTTAAAACAAAACTGTTTTGTTTTAAATTTTCTATTTACCACCTCCATATTTCCTTAAGCTTTGATCCTATCAAAAAAGTGTAAAGAATCTTTATTGTAGAGAATTTTATGTAGATTAATTTAGTATATATACATTTTTTTGATAGAAGCAGTGGTTTTTGAGTTATTAACGAAAAATTGAAAAAAGGGACCTTTCGAGACCCCCACCCCTCAGTACTTTTAGTATGTTGTTAAGGACACCTTCCCCTACAACTGTACCAATTTTGGCTTATACACGAATTATTTCCGCTATTTGGTATTTTTTGGTCTTCGTTGCCTGGACTATATAGGTACAATAGCTACCAGATCTTCAACCCAAATATCCAGAATTGGACCCTTGAAATCCCCTACACTTTTTGTTTCTTATTACCATAAAATAGTCACTTTTTTATTGATTCATATTCTTTAAAACTGAATTATAGAAATAATAGTTTTAAAGAACCACAAGTATTTTTGTGGGCACCTCCAAAGCATGCTGAAAGTGCTTTCCATCTAAAATTATGCTTACACTGTTTAAAACTTCCCAATGTTGGGAGATTAAACTATGGACTCTTCAAATCTGTCCAAGAGGTTCCAGTAAAAAAAAAAAAATCTGTCTGATGTATAAATTTTTAAATCATTCTTAATTTACAAGAAGTTTTTCAATAAATACTAATTTTTAAATTCTATTGAAATAAAGTTCACATTGATAAATATGGCAAAGAATCAGGAGTCTGATCCAAAATTCATTATTAAATGCATTTCTCAAAGAAAATAATTCAAGAAAACTGAAAGTTTTGTGTTACAATTTTCATTATATGATGTGATATTTTATTGTTTTCCGATGAAACCATGCATTTTATAAAAAAAAGTGTAAAGAGTCGAGTGGTTTAGAATTAAATTTCCTTTGGTTGCAACGATTTCAGAATTTCTGTTCCTTTTTCATAATTTACGATTCTCCTCAAAAATTAAGCACTTGACGTAAAAAAGTGATCGAAATGAATTTATTAAGAATTAAATTAGCTATTAAATAACATAATATGCTTAATTAAAAAATAAAGGAATTACATTAATATTATTGTGGGGCTGGTATCATCGGAATAAGTTATCCACTTTTTAAGGTGAATCCAAAGATCTACAGGATATATTTGTATCATTAAGATTGCGACATATTTATGGTGACCATATTATTTTTATGAAAAAAAAGTACATTTCGGCGAAACACGGTAAATACCTAAAAAAAGGTCAACGGCGCACAGTGTGGTGGAGGCGGACAAATGATGATTTTTAAAGTAATTCATTTGGTCTGTTTAATAATAGTTTCTTGCTAGGAACATCCCAAGGATTCAGGAACACAATAAAAATCATAAAAAATGCGCTTGGAAAGTGTCGAAAAAATGGGGCAAAGTCAACCTTTTTTATATTATACATTATGTACCGTATACATAGGTACTTTAACTTTGCTTAAAAACGAAAATTCATTGATTTTTTTCAGTTTTCAAGTTGAAATATTATTTCTGTTTCTCGTTACTAGCACACAAGTGCCAAAACAAAACAAAGAATTACATTTTTAACGGTTTGTAGACCTAATTTCGACCTAAAAACTCGATTTTTTTTAAATGTTAACTTCTCTTAAACTTTTAGTTGTGTGAGAACGCATGAGACACACCGAAAATTTTTTTATGGTATCATTGGTATCTCTAGTACTTGCCCTCCAAATTTCAGCTGCAGATACTTGCAGATGCGAACACAAGAGCGTTTTTACTGAGACTTGTCCAATTTTTACCGAAGGTATTATTGGATTAACAAATCAATAAATTTTTCCCAAATGCCCATGTAAACAATACATAAGCAGAACGGACGATGCAGAAAGATATTAAAAACAATTGAAAACTATTTTAAAATGACGAACTTTAGAATTTAGAATCGTGGCTTATGCAATATTCTGTGGGAAAACACAAAAATTAATGTTTTCTTCTATTCTATTAAGGACTAGCTGGCACAGTCGGCCTACCGGCCGCCTTTAGCCATCTAGACCGTGTCGGATGTGGTTGTTCGGCCTCACTCCAAGGTACTAAAGTAGCCTATGTTTTTCGTAGCGTTGTAAATAACTTCTACAGGGCCGTCTCATCCAAGGGTGCAATGTGTGCGTAGCACACGGGCGCAGAAACATTTGGGGCGCCGGCCAGATGTAGACGTTCATAAAAACCAACCTTAAGATTTTTTTTATTCGTGCTTTATTTTTAAGGCAGCAGCTATCTTCATTTTTCAAAAAAAAACTAACAACAAAGCACGTTTGCTGACTAACACTTTGTGTTTATAATCAAACTTCTACAGGGCACAGGTTAATTTTTATGCTTCCTGCCGTAGTACATTTTTGTTATGCAAGTAGTAGGGGAAGGTGGGGCAGAACGGGGGTCGATGTGGTTGGGACAGTATTTGAAGGTGTAAATAAAGAGGTAAAAATCTATTATAGTGTGAATAAATTTATTTAACATTTCGTTTAACATCTTCGATGTTCAAAATTAAAATAATGAAAATACTTGTATTTATTTTAAACGTTTGAAAAAAAAGGTTATATCCCGTTCTGCTCCATGCATGGGACAGAACGGGGTATTCATTAAAAGGTGAAACAAAATTATGTTTTATGGCTGGCAAATTTCACAGATGAGTTGTGATTCATCATCGTCAGTATCAATGCTAGCACAGGAATTATGGGCCCATTTTTTACACTGTATGCATGATATCCAGCCTTCACTCGATTTTGAATATAAGTCGTTGCAATATAAACAGGTCGCATCGTCTTCTTCATCTGATTCCACGCTTTGTTTCCGTGGTTTTTTGTTTAACAATTTTCTGTGTTTTTTTCTTTCCTATTTTGTTAACAATTTTCTGTGTTTTTTTCTTTTCTATTTTGTTAACAGATTTCCCCGTTGTGCCTCAAGTGTTGGTAAACCAAACATCGCAAGGTTAGCGACAGCCATGTTACTTCTTCAAGACGTGTTAACACGTGAAAAGACACTTTAAACAACGCTTAATTCGGTAGACTAAATTGGAATAACGAAAAGTAATCTATACCGGGTGACCGGCCGAAAACTGAACATAGGGAAATAACATGGGAAATTGATTTTTTCTAAATTCCTGCTTCCCATTATAACTGATATGAATAAAAAAATACCAAATTAAAGAGATTTTTTTTCCGCGCCTAAAGATACCAAACACTTAATATTTTGGTTTTTAATTATTGTCAAAAAGTCGATAGTAAAATTAAGAAATAGCGCTTCTTAAAAAAATATTAGCAGGCTGGGTCTTTGGATTACGTCTAATGTGCCGCATTGCTATTTTGTATGAAAACCAAATAATATTACAAACAAAAGTTACTTTGACAGATTAAAATTAATTTTGTTAACAATTAAGTGGTCTGTTGAAGAAAAAGTTTTCATGGTAAAATATTATTACAGCGATAATAGTTTACGCCAAATACGTGACTTATTTTCTGTTAAATTTAATAATAGCCAAATTCCATCAATATCGGCCATACAGAATATAATTAAGAAATTTGAAGACACTGGTAATACTTCGACAAATTTAAATAAAGGTATTAACCAAAATTATTAATTGAAGTTGTCTTATCATTATTTTTTAAATAGGATATCAGAGAAACAACCATGAATTGGAAGAAACTATATTAGGTTTAATTTCTGCTAATCCAAATGCAAGCATTAGATCCATTGCAGCTGAGTGTAATGTTGGTAGAGAAAATGTTCGAACAATTTTAAAAAAGCACAAGTACCATCCTTTTAAATATCAATGTCATCAAGAAATATTTTTGTTTGACGAAGAATCCAGGCTTGTATTTTGTGAGAAAATGCAAGAACGCCGTGCTAACAGAAACCGAAACTTTCTGAAACAAATATGTTTTACAGACGAATGTACATTTACATTAAACAATGAGCCAAATGTACAAAACCATCGCTATTGGGCTATACAAAATCCGATACTAAATTTAATGACCGGTTCACAATATCCTCAAAAAATTAATATTTGGGATGGCATTTATAATAACCGTGTTCTTGGTCCATTTGAAATATTTGGAAATTTAAATTCAGATAATATGTATTTAGATCTTCTTATAAATAATATTGGTCCTGCGTTAGACGAAATAGCTTCTGAACACCATGAGGTCTGGTTTCAGCAAGACGGTTGTCCAGCACATTTTGGGGTAAACGTTAGAGATTATTTAAACCAAGCATATCCAAATCGATGGATTGGTCGTGGTGGTGCTATAAACTGGCCAGCCCGATCTCCTGATCTGGCACCGTGTGACTTCTTTTTGTGGGGTCATATTAAAAGCAAAATTTATTAAACTCGTTACCCAAATATTGATTCTTTGAGGAAGGCGATCTTTGCAGAATGCAATCAAATTACTGCTAGACAGCTAGCAAATGTAAGAGAATCATTTTATAATAGATTGGGTTACTGTTTAGTGCAGAATGGAGGGTTATTCGAATACTTGTTATAATATTATTATTATTTGGTTACTTTCGTTCAGTATTTAATAATCCAATTGATATTTTTCTTATTCTTGGGTTTTGTTGACTAAATAAAACTACTTTTAACTTTTAATATTGGTCAACTTGTTATAATAAAATAATATTCAAATTGCGTTCTTATTATTTTTAAAATAAAAACAAATTTAAAAAGTTTAAAAACAATAGCAATGCGGCACATTAGACGTAATGCAACGACCCAGCCCGCTAATATTTTTTTAAGAAGCGCTATTTCTTAATTTAACTATCGACTTTTTAACAATAATTAAAAAACAAAATATTAAGTGTTTGGTATCTTTAGGCGCGGAAAAAAAATCTCTTTAATTTGGTATTTTTTTTTATTCATATCAGTTATAATGGGAAGCAGGAATTTAGAAAAAATCAATTTCCCATGTTATTTCCCTATGTTCAGTTTTCGGCCGGTCACCCGGTATAAATAAAAATGAATGTGAAAACTTTGTCACGGCATCACATGATAACGGCTGGACCGATTTTGTTAATTTTTTTAAAAAAGTGTTTGTAATAGTCCGTAGATGGTTCTTACGTAAAAAAAAATTGGAAAAGTTGCCCGGGAAGTTGGAAAATTCGGAAAAAATTGAAAGTGCTTTTTATACCGTCAATAGGTGGCGCGACCTTAAGTACCTACAGAAATTGGTAGGTAATTAAAGTACCTACTTTATTTCTATAGTAGAAACCATTGTCAAGGCATCACTTGATAACGGCTGGGCCGATTTTGTTAATTTCTTTTTAAATTGTAATAGTCTGAAGACGGTTTTTACGTAATAAAAAATTGAAAAAGTTGCCCCGGAAAGTTGGACTGAATCGAGAAGGCTGCAAGTAACTTATAAAGACATTGCAAAAGGTCTATATAAGCTGCACAGAATAGATTGTGAATCGTAGCTTTTGTTCACTTTGTACCACAAAGTGAATCAATTATCCGTTGGTTCAAAAATGGTTCATCGTTGAATGGTTCAGTGGCGACTTGGACCGATTTTGTTATTTTTTTTTAATGTTCGTAATATATACTCCGAATAAGGTTGTTAGGTAATGAAATGCTTGAAAAGTTGTTCGGAAATTGGAAAATTCGGGTAAAACTGAAAGTTCATTTTAGTTAAATAAGTGATCAACAGATGGCGGCTCTAATTTGGAAGTCATAAAAAAATTACTTTAAAACCAAATGAAAACCACGAATAAATTAATATATTACGCCTGTCAATTTATTTAGTAGCGCTATCTATTGATAACATGTTTATATTTGATCCGGTGATTGATATAAATCAGGCAAATAATGCCGGTGTAGCATTACAAGGTTTGTTATTTTTTTTAAATTAATTTGTAATTTGGTTATTAGGTTTTGATTGGCGACACGCTAACCGTTAGTACGGCTCTGTCACATAGTGAGGTTTGATAACGTATTTTTGTTTTGTTCGCCTCAATACTGGGGTGATTTAGAAAAAAAGCAAATAAGGAAAAAAGCATTTTGCAAATATTTACCTCGCGTAGGCGGTTCTCCCAGGGTGAGGCAATTGCTTTAATTCAATTCGTCTGTCGGGTCACCTTATGAAAAACTGAAAGTGCTTTTTTGATTCGACAGTAACAGTCACTCACCAACTTAAAGAATCAAATTTTGGTTGGTAATATTTCTAACTGGCATGTAGCTATGTATATAAGATATACTTCATTGCATGGAGTAAAATAAAACCAAAAGATTTAAAACGCTCAAAATAATACTGATAATTAAAACGAACAGAATGCCGCAAATAAGACGGAGTAATTTAGGTCGCAGAACTCGCAATGCTGCAACCCAAAGATATATTCGAAATAATCGAACTGCAGTGCAATGCGAGGAAAATGAAATTGAACGGAACAGTGCAAGAAGGCCAAGAAATGTTGCGTTGAATACTCATCGAGCTGCTTTCCGTTACAACGTGACAATTGATTACGGTGCAGACCAATCCGTTGCTATTGGATCCATGAGCGTTGTGTGCCCACATTGTTAGGCATTGAAAATAATGTCAAATAATGTTTAAATAAGATTATGTAATAATTACCTTGAAAGTGGGCATGATATTGTCCCGCACCACATTTGTTGCGCCAAATGAAGTCATTTGGAAACAACTGTTGTATTTCTGAATTTGTGTTAGGAAATGTTTGGAATTTGTGCTTGCTCCAGAAACCAATGAGCGCAATGGTTCTGGTGGGGGGACCAATGGCGCCAATTTGACTTTTCCACTTGCGCAACACAATCCAGGGGCTTCAGTTTTGTATTTCAATGCCTTACAATGTGGGCACACAACGCTCATGGATCCAATAGCAACGGATTGGTCTGCACCGTAATCAATTGTCACGTTGTAACGGAAAGCAGCTCGATGAGTATTCAACGCAACATTTCTTGGCCTTCTTGCACTGTTCCGTTCAATTTCATTTTCCTCGCGTTCCTTCCAAATTGTTGGAAATTTCGACTGGCACCATTACATTCCCCGTCGATTTTTGCCAGTTCACCGAATCAAAAACCGAACTCATCCGAAAGGTGTTCCCAAACATTGCTCAAAATTTCAAAAACCATATTTGGTTGAGCGAATGTGCTATATTGGCTGAGAAAAACATTGATGTCAACGAATTAATTGTAATACGTTTGGTATTTGCGACGACCAAATAAGTCGCAAGGTCATTATGCGGATTGGATCTAAAAAATACATGTAGGCAAATATAAGAAATTTGGGCAGGACAACGTCTGCCGGGTCAGCTAGTGTGAAATATATCTTACCTTGTTTTCAAATATTCAAAAGTTGTAGTTTTATACAGATTTCAGGGAGGTGTTTAATTAACAAAGGAGAAACACTTGGTAATTCACAACAACCGTTCTTATCACTGCACATATGCATAATGAAGGTGTATAGAGAGTTGCAGCGAACTGCAATGCTACTATCAGCAAATAAACCTGATCCCCCGTTCCGCCCCACCTTCCCCTACATATAAATATCAGATTACTACATTACTAACTAAGCCGACCGCCTAAGATCTGTGAAAAACACGATACCACAAGTCAAATTCGCCGACTACAATATTGTTGTTATCGTTTTGCAGAATTTCTTGTAAGCATTTTTAATCAACAAAGTAGGTAAGTATGAAAATATCAGAATTATTTTTATTCATAATTCATTGTCATTTACCGCTTAGACATCGTTTACTTACTTCGTTAATTTCTCGTGACTGTGATGGTGTAATAAACTGAATACCAAAAAAGTTGTGAAAATTTCCTATTAATAAATTAATAGTGCCGACAAGTTTGTTGCACTGTCTTTGATTGTTGCATTTAAACTTAAAAGGTAGGTAAGTTTTAATTTTTAAATCTTTTTTCATTTTTTACCTACTACTACTACTTACCTAAAGACTTTTTTCATAAAAGCATAAGCAAGTTGTGGAAAGCGAATGCCGAATTAAGATGATTTGTTCAAATTATTGTCATGTAAAACATTAATGTCAATCATAATTCCACAGTTCTGCTTTCTACAAATTGCAATGTTCTTTAATAATTCTTGATTTTTACTTTTTCTTAATATTTAGATGTCTGAAAAAAGAAAAAAACTCTCGGGATCTGAAAATAGAAAAAGAAAGTTAGAGAAAGAAGAAACTGCGAAAAAAAACTTTGGTGATATAAAGAAATTTTTTGGACCGGTGGTTTCCGCATCTACAAGTACCGACGTTAGGGAACAAGAAACAGAATCGAAATGTGTAAGTCCAAGTCCGATGATCGAAGAAAGCGAACGCGAAGAACTAGAGGAGCCAAATAGCCCTAACAGCAGCTTAGTGGATGCAACAGACGAAATTGAAGCTTACAAAGTTGATGATCTGACGGACCCGGCTACCTGGCCAAAAGTTTTAACAGATAAGATTAGAATGTCTATTCTTGAATTAGGACCCGTACAAGTTAAAAATTTTACATTTCCTTCAGACAATTCAAATAGATCATTTTCTACAAATTATTTCTATAAAAAGTTAAGTAATCGTGAAATAGTCCCTCGTAATTGGATGGTAAAAAAAAAATTATAAAATTTTTTTCATTGAAAGTCGTTTTCTTTAATAAAACTGATGGTACTAGATGGTTGTTCATCATTTTGGAACAAATGGATCCCATTTCGTGTCTTACACACACAAAATTATTTTTTTTACTTTTTAAAACGAATTTCGAAAGGCTCGACTCTGCGTAGCGCGACAGTTCAAGATGTAGCTAAAACAAGGCACAAAATTTTTAAAGTCTTCTAAACGTCAATGACCTTGAAAATTTGAAATTACCGCCTGCGGCGCATGGGGGCGGCAAATATAGGTTTGCACACAGGCGCCAAATACTCTTGAGACGGCCCTGAACTTCTACACCAAATTTGGTTAAGATTGGTCAAATAGAAACGTAAAGCACGTGCACGCGTATTTGCATTGTCGATCGGTTGACAGTTTGACAGCATTCATTATTGTTTTTAAGTTGATTTTGAGTAGCTTGCCTTCCTTTAAGGAATCTCGATAATCCATTCATGCGCGTCCCTATGGGACGCGCATGAATGGATTATCGAGATTCCTTAAAGGAAGGCAAGCTACTCAAAATCAACTTTCCTTTCCTTTGCGAATTTTGCACTATTTTAATACAAAAACATGCGCAGGGACCTACATAATAACTGTGCCAAATTTGGTTCCAATCGGTCAAACGGTTTAGGAGTATAGGGAACATACATACATACATCCATTTTTATATATATTGAGGATTAAGGATATAGTAAGACAACTTCCAGATTTTTTGCCCTAAAATTGAAGGCTCAACAACCGTTTGTCCACAAAAACCCCATTTCACCACACTGTGCGGCGTACCTAAATATACGACGATGACCTTTTTTTTTCTGGGGTTGCACTGAAGGAAACAACCATGAGGTTTGGGGCAGCTTCGGATGCCCCCCCCCCCCCCGGCGGTGTACAAAAAATAAGTACATTTGTAAGTACTTGGAGAAGTTTTTAAGTACATAGGACATCGTTCTAAAAAAGAGTACTGTCCTACTAAAATAAGTACATATGGTCACCATAGACATATTACATCATGACTAATAATTTTTGATTTAATAGGTAAATAAAAGCCACTTCTCACAATTTAAATATTTAACTGCTGACCAGTTCCATCTTCAGAGCAATAAGTCAAAATTATAAAATCACAAAACTGACCATCAATTAAATATTTAATCTGTGAAAAGTGGCTTTTATTTATATAGTAGGTACCTAATAATTTCGTTAAAATTGCCAATTCAACTAACAAAATTTTTCACAAAATCGGATTATTTAACTTGGCTTTGGTTGTGCATAACCGAAATTTTCTACCGATGGTAATACAAAAAACAGCAAAGAGGTCAAAATGTTAAATCTGTATTATTTTTAAGTTGCAATACCTACTCAAAAAGGATTATAAAATTAGAAAACAATAATTTTCATCATACCTATTCGGTTCACCTTTTACTTTACTCATTAAATAAATGAAATTACATAATAAAATTAATCAAACATAGTCGCCATTACAAATCTCATTGGTTTCCCTTCAATGTATCCTTTAATTCATCACTATTGTTTAACTCCTTGATAATATCTAAACCACCAACTAACTCTCCATCTACATACAATTGTGGGTACGTTGGCCAATCCGAGTAAGTTTTTAAACCTTGACGTACTTCCTCATCTGATAATATATCGAAGGTGTCATATTCGGCTCTAGAAATACAAATTTATAAAATAAAACGGTTTAAAAAAAACTAAAATTATACTTCTTACCCTATTTCATTTAAAATAGTAACAATTTGTCGACTAAATCCACACCGAGGAGTGGTACGGTCTCCTTTCATAAAGATCATTACTTTATGTCTCTTCACCAACCGTTCTAGTCTTTCTCTAAGAGGAACTTCCGTTTTAGTAACATTGCTTTCTGCATTATCACTATTCGTATTGCTTTGGTAATGTTGTTTCACTTTGGCAGTTATTTTAGATACATCAGCACCATCAACACGATCCAATAAACTACCAGACCGAAAATATAAGACAGTAGGGACAGCCTCGATCTTATACTTTAACGAAATTTCTGACAAATCTTCCGCTTGACATTTACAAAACTTAGCGTTTGAAAAATCCGGTTCCTTTGCCAAAGTATCTAACACGTCGTTAACTTGCGAGCATTGTTCTACCCAATCTGCACAGAAGTGCACCACACTCAATAATTTGTTTCTGAAATTTTTTTCTTATGAAAACTTTGTACTTTGGAATTTATTATTAAATAAATCATAACTTACTTGATTACATTTTCAAAAGAATTTGTGTTCTCTAACAGGTCCGGCATCTTTAGGTGTTATTATTCAATCGAATGCAATTTAAATTCGTTTAATAAAGCCTACGTGCCGTACGTGCCTTTGAAATGTTCAACAACCTTGAAGTTTTGTTAAGTTAGAAATCTACTTGACCGATAAAAATCAATAAAAACAAATTTGCGGCGTAATTGTGGGGAATTTTACGTTGTTAAGTTTTGCAGGGATGAAAACTAGACTTTATTCGCGGCTTGCATGTGTTTGTGAGGTTATAGTTCTTTTAAGGTGTTGCAATCTTTGTGTTTTTTTCTTATAATATTTTGTGATTTTATCGTTTTGTTGGTGAATATAAAAATAATCTCGTTTCGTAGTTAATCAGAACAGAACAATTGTGTGCAACTTGGATAAAGAAGTCATTCTAACGATTGAACTGATTCATCAGACTGGTGAGTACCTTTTATGTTTTTTTAATAAGTTGATGATTTTTGCTCTATAAAATGTACCCAATGTTATTTATATGTGAACCCATAGTTTGTAACATCTTAAAAATTGAAAAATTATTGCAGAAACCATGTGGGTAGTAACTTTGGTAAAACTACCAAAGAAGATATTTTTATGATTACATGAGCTATGGCATTATGAGCTTTAAATGTAAAGATTAATAAAGCAAAACTTGGTTTGGGTGTGGCACTTGAAACCCAACGTTAGCTTTGTCGGATTGTACAAGTAAAATGGAGAACTTTACATGTATTAAAAGCAATCAATTGTTTTCTTTGAAATATAAAAGTAGTTCTTAGCTCTCGACTTACCAACAAAAGGTATTACGTATTAATATGTATGAACATAATATGATTCGTACTCAAACACAAGTTGGGTTTTAAGTATCTTTTCATTTTACTTACATTATTTATTAAAGGTAGCATCGTTTGTAAAACCACCAAAGAAGATTTTTTTATGATCGTAGTATGATTACATGAGATTTAAAGATAAATAAACCGAAACCTAGACTTGGTGTGGCACTCGAAGCCTAACCCTAGGGCGTTGTCGGATTGTATAAGTACAAAATGAGAACTTTAAATTAATGTATTAAAAGCAAAAAATAATTTTTTTATAACAAATGTAGTTCTTAGTCATTCTTCTTTGTAGTATTCGTATCTAGTAAACTATCCTTCACAATATTCTATCGTCGAGTGGATGAAGAAAAATACACATATATTCTGAACAAAGTCCACGTAGTTCAATGCCCCCGAACAAGATTCGGCAGCAGAATAAAAGAATTTTTTATTCATACTTTTAAGCATGTAAAAAAGCAACATTTAAGGGGTCATCCATTAATTACGTAAGGGTTTTTGGAGGAGAGGGGGGTATTGGATATCTTACGTACCCTTACGTGGGGGGGGGGTCCAAAATTACAAAAATCATCCTTACGTAATTAATGGACGGCCCCTATGCAATATTTTATAAAATTTTCATTCAACAATTTTAAAAGTATCCTTGCGGCGGCGGTAAGGATAACTCATAATTATTAGAAATGAGATTTTTAGGTCGTAAAAATTAAAAAAAAAGGTTCTAAAAAAAGTCATTTTAGGTCGTATAAATTCAAAAAAAGGTTCTAAAAAAGTCAACTTAGGTCGTATAAATTCAAAAAAAGGTACTAAAAATATGCTATTTTAGGTTGGTATTGTAAAGTTTTAGTGGTTTTATGTAACTAAACCCACCAATTAGGTATTAAAATAATAACGGCATTAATTATTAAAACATTTATTAAAAAATTTAAAATAATAAAAAAAATTTATTTATTTGAAGTATTGCAGTAGTTGTAACAAACCGAGGGGCAAATCACTGGCTAAAATTTGTACACCGATTCCTGATTTCCGGAAATCTTAAGTAATTCTCGCAAGATTCCCGAAAGATTTCTAAGATTCCCGAGAGATTCCCGAGATATTTCCGAAAGATTTCTCGGATTTCCAAGATTATTCAGAGATTCCTGAAAGATTCCCGTGATTTCTTTCTCACTTCATCTGTCCATCACTATAATGAGTTGAAGTGAGAAAAATAATTTTAGCCGTAAAGCACATGAAAATTTCGTAAATACCGTATAGTAATGTAAATTACAGGCACATTAAGGATGCAATGTTTCACTTTACAGATACTAATGAATTCCAATTATTAGGTTGTTTCATCGGGGAGGTTGTAGACTGCGCCCGATGGTTGAAGGGTCTCATAATCTAGCATGTAGATTGCGCCGGGTTGGGTTAGGGTTAGTATGTAGATTGCGCCGATGGTCAATTAATAGGTAATCTTTTTGGGTAACGGCGGAGTGAAAATCCCATTAGAGGATTAAGGTACTTAATTTATTACAGGAGTACCTACTATACATTATGTGCGATTTTTAATTAGGTTAGTAATTTGACGAGGTTATATTTAAATAACTGCATTATTTTAATTCTTTCATTATTAAAAACTTTTATTACACAAATTTATAACTACGAGAAATTTGCAATTTGGAGACAATTTGTGCACGATTCTGTTGGTCTATAATTTTGGGGGTGAAACGTAATAGTTTACTGCCCCATACCGCAACTATACTTTTTAATGCTATTTCGAGGTTCTCTCACATCCCGGTTTCATTTATCCCGGTTTTCTTGATGGGTGGCGCCTTCTCGTATGTTTAGCCTAGTAACCAGAGTCAAAACCGCCCTGCAGGGGTGCAGAGCGGAGCGAAGCGGCGCCCCGGAAGGGTAGGTTTTGACGATGGATAACTCTCCTTATCGAATGCACACCCCAAAAATCGAAGAAAAAAAAATTTAATTTTTTCACTTTTACGGCAATACACCGGTTATTTTCCATTTTTTTGATAATATTTATTATTAATATCTACTAATAAGTATTACAATATGTATTGTCATATTAATGATAATTAGGTAGGGAAGGTGGGGCGGAATGGGGGTCGGGGCGGAACGGGGAATTAGGTTTATTTGCTGATAGTAGCACTGCAGTTCGCTGCAACTCTTTATACACCTTCATTATGCATCTGTGCAGTAATAAGAACGGTCGTTGTGAATTACCAAGTGTTTCTCCTTTGTTCATTAAACACCTCCCTGAAATCTGTATAAAACTACAATTTTATGAATATTTGAAAACAAGGTAAGATATATTTCACATTACTTTTCGTTATTCCAATTTAGTCTACCGAATTAAGCGTTGTTTAAAGTGTCTTTTCACGTGTTAACATGTCTTGGAGAAGTAACATGGCTGTCGCTAACCTTGCGATGTTTGGTTTACCAACACTTGGGGCACAACGGGGTAGGGCAGAACGGGGTACTACTTTCCGAGGTTTTCGCCTGAACATATACTTCCCATACCCAGAGTAAAGCCGGGGCAAAAGCGAGTGACGAGGAAACGAGGCAAAACGGCAATCCTGACAGCTTCCCCTTATAAGAATGAACTCGAAGAAGCGGCTAATAATGCTAAGAAGATCAAGGAAGCCAAAGAAAATAGACTAAGAAAAAACTGTTCACCGGTAACGAAAAAAGGAAGGAGAATACCCAGAAAACTGTTAACAAAATAGAAAAAAAAAACACAGAAATTGTTAACAAAATAGGAACTTTGCCAGCCATAAAACATGATTTTGTTTCACCTTTTAATGAATACCCCGTTCTGCGCCAAGCATGGGGCAGAACGGGAATATAACCTTTTTTTTTCAAACGTTTAAAATAAATACAAGTATTTTCATTATTTTAATTTTGAACATCGGAGATGTTAAACGACATGTTAAATAAATTTATTCACACTATAATAGATTTTTACCTCTTTATTTACACCTTCAAATACTGTCCCAACCACATCGACCCCCGTTCTGCCCCACCTTCCCCTACCGCAATTTAATTTTTTATTAATATTTAATCAACTGATTTACAATAATAACCCCATTATGCCTTAGTAATACTTTTTAATCCCTCAGGTACACCATCGGCGCAATCTGTATGTTACCCTTAATGACCATCGGCGCAATCTACAGGTTGCCCATGGTCATTTACCCAAAAAAAAAGGATTAATTTCTGACCATCGGCGCAGTCTACATATGTCCGTTTCATCGCTAGTACCATTATTGATAAAAACAAATGTAATTAAATCGTATTCAAGTATTTTATTTCAAATAATTCTATAAAAAAAATAACGTTTAGCACAAAAATTGCACTTAAAAAACAAATAAAAACACATTTTCCTATATCTATGAGGTGATTTTACACAACACTGTAGATTACAATGCCTTAGGGTACGTTTATGTTGGAGCTGCGATAAACGATAAGAGCGACGATACTAGCGAAGCTAAGAAAATAAATGTCATTATTTTATATGCAGTTGTTTATATTGTAGCGTTGCGTTGATATAAACACCTGCATATAAAATAATGACATTTATTTTCTTAGCTTCGCTAGTATCGTCGCTCTTATCGTTTATCGCAGCTCCAACCTAAACGTACCCTTAGAGAGCTACGCTAAGTACTACATATAGAGCTGCGGGACACCCCCAAAAAAGCGCTCGGAAAACGACCAACCGACCAGTCGCGTACTAATGCCTATTTTTTTTTAACTTAATTGAATAATGTTCAGAGATAGAAAATATGTATTTTTGACTGAATTATAGGGGGCGCAACCTATGCAAAAGGCACCAAATCGCTAAAAATTTGATTTTTTCGTATCTTTTTTTTTAAAACTTTTAACAACAAAAACTGCACACTTGATTTAAGCGCACCTTCTCACCGCGAGAGCAGCGAAAAACTAATTTCTGAGCTTGATTGAACACGCTTACTCGCACAAGTTCGAACAAGTTTTCCGCGAGTCCGCGTGCTCTTGTCCTCACTTCTTCGTGGATAAAAATCATAAATACCTCTCTGAAAATTCACGATTTTCGGCAATAGCAGTCTCTCCAAGAGCTGTTATGATAATTTACCAGCGAAATTTATTGTTTATAACTATTCGTTAATTTATTAGTGAAATTTATTGACGCATTAACAGCCATTTTGAAGGGTTGCCCACCCTTAAATTTGATAAAAAATGTATATTTCATATCCTTTGATAACATTTTATCGATAAAAAACAAAATTTTGCATAAGTACGCCAGTGGTCGCTACATGGTCGAAAACTGGGGGTGTCCCGCAGCTCTAATACTACATACTACACTTTATATTGGTAGTGTATATTGTACTGAGCAGTTTTGTTGCTACTGTTAACATTTAATTATACTGCTTAATTTTTAAACTTTTTCGGTCTGCTCTGAGTGTTTTGAAGTGTTTAATCACGTTAATTTTCTCAGACCGTTTTAAAGAAAACGGACCACTTCCGGTTAAGTCGAGTAACCCGAAAAAAATATATTCATTTTCAACTACATGTATGTCGTTTTTTTTGGCCGAGATTTTCGGAAGATTCCTGGGATTTCCGCGAGATTCCTGGGATTTCCGCAAGATTCCCGAAAGATTTCTGAGATTTCCGAAAGATTTCTGGGATTTCCAAGGATTTGTACACCAAGATTCCCGAGTGACTTGCCCGCGAGATTCCTGGGATTTCCGCAAGATTCCCGAAAGATTTCTGAGATTTCCGAAAGATTTCTGGGATTTCCAAAGATTTGCACACCAAGATTTCCAGAGTGACTTGCCCCTCGTAACAAACTAACATTTTTTCAATATTTTCACTGGTACGATTGTGTCTTTTGTCAGTTAGAATATTTTTGTACTTTGAAAATGACCTCTCTACATCGCACGATGTTAGAGTAGGGTTGCCACCTCTGCTTAGACTAAATCCGGGAGAAAAAAAAAAAAAAACAAGTTATTATTCATTACTTTTTATTTTTTTTGAATTTATATTTATCATTTGAGCGCACACACTTCAAAATATCGGGATTAGAACTAACAAAATCAAAAAACTCTTTACAGCTCATGTTAAAGTTAAAGAATGTTTGGATTTCCGCCTTGACGTGGTCTTCATTCATGCGGTTTCTTTCTTTGGTCCATATATCAAATACAATACTGAAAACACGTTCGCAAGCAGCGTTTGATACAGGTATTGACAAAACAAATGAAACTACTTTCTTCAATTCGTTTCCAACTCCGTTTTGAACTGTTGAGAAAAATTTAGCCCATCTCAAATCTACTCTTTCATTTGACTCCACAATACTGTCTTGAACCTCCCTCAAAACACAGAAATCTTCATAAAGTTTGTCTTCATCTAAAGTAATCTTTAATTCATTGGCCAAATCTTTCAAAGCATCCCAAGAAATTGGGGTTTTCATCGACAGTATGCTCAATTTACTATACTCGGAATTTTCATAATCATACCATTTGTTCAGATAATCTAAACATCTTTCAAAGAAAACATCAGTCTCTTTAACAAATGTAGCTTTATCCATTTCATTTAGTTTATTTAAATATTCTTTAACAGAACTGCCATAAAACTTGTCATTTTTTCTGTTTGTTATTTTTCGGCGGATTTCAAGCATAATATCGTGCAATTCTGTGCAGGTAACAAAATTGCTTTCGAGGACAAATACTTATGCATTTGGTTCTGCCACAAGAAATCTTTTTTGCCAAAGAAGAATCTGTAAATAATGTGCTATATAATTTGTTCGTGCAGTCCTGGCTATTGTAACTGTGATGGTGTTTAATTCCATGATACACTGACGTAATTTCTATTGCTGATATATTATCCTCTTCTTTTGAAGATTTTTTCACAAAAAAGTTTGAAACTGATTGCGAAGTATCCCTGCTCAATATTAACGATAGATTTTTCTTGCTTTGGGAATGCATATTTAAAGCTCTAACGCCCTCGTACTTAGTATTAAGTGTTTTTCTACATAACTTACACTCTCCGGTAAAATTGTCTTTCTTCACAAGCCAATTAAATTGAGTTAACCATTTTTCCTGAAACGAAGTCGAATATTTGGTGTATTTCGTCTTTTTTTGTGGCACTTCTGCAGTAGAAAGTTCATTTTCAGTATTATAATCGTTATCTTCAGAAGACATCATCGTAAAAGTCACGACACATCGATGAAAAAAGGATTTTTACACAAATTTAACGTAAACAAAGTGCGTTACTCACTCTAACTTACTACTAACAACACACTCACTCACTCACTTAACAGACCGCTGCCGTACGCACGCACTCGTATGTTGTCGCTCTCTCAAATTGTTCCACAGCGCGCGTAAATATGAAATTCCGGGAGAAATTTGCTTAATTTAATTTCCTTCCGGGAGCCGGGAGATTTAAATTATTTTTGCTAAATTCCGGGAGACTCCCGGAATTCCGGGAGAGGTGGCAACCTAACAGTTAGAGGTATGTATTTATACAAAACTGTTTAAGATCATGTGTGTGTTTTAGACTACAACTGTCCATGGCAGCCCCTTTTTAATGTTGCAATTTTTATGTTTATCAATTGCCATGATTACGTTTATGCTTCGAGATGAATTTAAGTTACGATTGTCGTCAGAAATACATGTTTTTTACAATTTATTATGCTAACCGATTTATTCCATGAATAAAAACAATACAGTCCACTTGCTTTATAACTTTTGTCTACCAATTAGCAGTTAATCATCCAGCCAAGTAAAGAGCTCATAAGGTTTTTTGTAACGAATTGCATTGGTTCTACAAGAACACGTTTCAACCTAGCAAACATTTTGTGGTCCTTGCATTGGTTTTACAAGAACACGATTTCAACCGAGCAAACAAAAACCGCTTCCGAAGTAGAAATGTTTTCTAATATTACATTTTGACCATTGCCAGTAAAAATATCAAACACATTTTTAACAGTTACATAACCCGGATTGCGATCCAATACTTGGTTTAATTTTTCAACCACTTTTCTTTGCAATTGAACCACCGCACTGTGCCAACTCGTTTTTCAATTTTAAAAAATCATCCAAAGATGTTGCTAGTGGCAATCCTACGGTTTCCAATTTTTTTATAACGTCTATTATGTTTTTAAAATTCGTTTGAATGTAAATTAGGTCCGATTGTAAGCTTGCATTTTTAAAGCATTCTTTTGCTTTAATAATTGATTTGGTGGATTCGTCATCCAATTCCAAAATAACCATTTTGATTTTATCAAAATTTTCACAATAAAAAGTTGCTGCACTTAACCACGTACCCCAACGTGTTAAAATTTTTTTAGGTTGGTACATGGTGGGTTTGCACCACCGGGGATTAAATTTAAATGAAAAAAAAAATAAAAAAATTTAAATTAATTTGAATTAAATAAAATTTTTTTTTAATTTCAACTGCAAAGTTTCCAAAATGTTAAAATAGGCCGTAAAAATGAAAAAAGGCCAAAAAAAAAGGCAAAAGACCAAAAAAGCCCCCAAAAGGTCAAAAAAGGTCAAAACAAATAGGGCTTATATAACGTAGTTTTCCACGAAACAAATTTTGGTACTAATATCATAAAATTAGGACTTAAAATAAAAATAAGGTCAAAACCTAAAAATCTCATCTCTACTCATAATAGCTTTATCTAAAATCAAGAAACTAAATATTTTCTATTAGGTGAGTGAGTTAAATTTTATAATTAAACAAATTATTAAAAAAAAATACTTATTTCTTCTCGCGAAGGAATCAAACCGCATGAAAAGTTTAATTTTTGTTGTTTTTAATATGTTATTTCTATTTAGGTGGTGGAATCAGAACTTTTTATTTCATTAATAGCATAATCTTGATACAACTTGTTTTATTAATAATTGATTTTTTATATTGACATTAATTTATTTTACTACTCTACTTCATGATTACATAATGAATACTTAAAAAATACTATCTTGAACTTCTTTCTTCGTGGATTATCATTTTGCAATTTTAGCATTTCCCATAGGAAATGCAAATTCAGTTATACTAGACAAAGGAAGTATTTACTCCTGTTCTTATAATGTTATGACTACGCTTATCTAATATTTACTGTATTTGATTATAGAATATAACTAGTGTAGCACAAAGGATTTAAGAAAAAATTGAAATTGAATTTTTGGCCAGAGTTGTATGCAAAAAAGTAGAATTTTCGCTAAAATCTACAACACGTAGTGCCTTGTAAAATAAGTTGTGATTAAAGAAAAAAAAACCTGCGTTCATTCACTAGATAATCTTATCTAGAAGAAGTGTACAAAATTTCAATTAGATCGGTGAATTCCTTTTTGAGAAGTCGTGTCCACCGATTTTCAAAAATAGTTTTGAGAAAAAAAGCGAATAAAGTGTTTAGTAGGAATAAAATGGAGAAATTATTTTAAAAAATCTGATGTGGCCATCGCATCACTTTCCGAACAGACGCAAATTTTTACATTATATTTTTAAATAAAATGGTTACATAATTTCAACAGTAAATCGATGAAAAATTTCATATTTTGCCAAAATAGGAAGAAAAAAACTTTTGAATGCCTATATCTTGCAAACGAAGCATTTTTGGACCCATGTTATTAGAAACTTTTCATCTTATTTTCGTTAGTAGAATGCGGTTTACTATTTTATTTACAAATACAAAAAATTTTTACAAATACAAATTTTTTTGAAACGCCCTGTATATTTTAGAGAAAAACTTGTAGGACAAAAAATGTAGGAAATTCCATAGCGCTAATTTTTTGTTATTAATATTTTTACATATTTAATTTCGTTTCGAAGTTATGACGCATAATGTCATAATAGCTCCAGGTAAACCCCCCTTTCCCGTTACACGATTTAAATTATTTTCATCTGGCTTCGTCCTACGACAGGAAAAAGCTTATATGCAAAATTTGGAATGATTTGCTTGCTTCGTTTAGACGCTATCGTGTTCACAGACGTACATACACACACACACACACCTATACGCGCCCCGTAATGTTTGTGGCAACTCGGAAATAAACCTCAATTGTGGCACTTTCAAAATCCTGCATGTGGAAGCAGCGCTATCTTGTAAGGAACCTGTAGAACCGAGAATTTTTAAGTTACTCACGGTTTAAAGGAATCTATCAATATTTTTAATTATGGCGTCCCTTGTCACAAACATTTAATAGCCAACCTTGTGTATACCGTTTGCCACAATTATGTTTAATTGTAAAAGATGTATAAATGTAATGCCACAACCATTACTTAATAAACAAATGTGTATTTGCAATGTTGCCAAGTTTACCAATACATATAATTTTCTGTTTAATTATTATTTATTTTTAATTTACTTAGTATATTTGGGCACGAAACTACGGGGATGACAATGTAAGCCCCGGACTCACCTAAAAATGTGCTGGCCCAGCTAAGCTTGCTATTAAATTATTACAGAAATTACGTTTTTGAGTTTCCCGTACCCCATCTAAATAAATTTTGCTCTTCCGTGGCCCACCCAAATTTGAGGTACTAGTTCGTGCTTGTTTATTTGTTAAATCTAATTTTGATAAATCGTAATGCATACATTCATTTACATAATCATGTGAACCAATAATTATTATTGCAAAAGTATTTCAAATTTTAGGTTTAAAATTTAAGACAAGGTCTAGTTGAATTTTTTCAAATTTATTAAAACGGAAAATTTGAATTAATTAAACAAAGAAAATTAAACAGGAGTACTTTTTCGCGCGGAGTATATTAGTTTATTAAAATATTTTCCATTTGTTTAACAAGTTGCATATCTTGTAATGTACGGTCCATTTTTTTAGGTGGATCAATCCTCTTCTTTCTTTTATTTACAACTTAACTTCACCAACTACATCAAGCCACTAATGTGGTTAAAATAAAAATAGGTACTATTATCGGATAAAAAGAAGAGATTAATGGATTTAGATATACAGTCGACTCTCGATAATTTGAACACTCGTTAATTTGAATCTCTCGATAATTTGAATTTTTTTTTGAATTTTTGAATAATTGTACGAATGTTTAAAATAATAAATCTCGAATTTATTTTGTTATTTGGTAATTGTTAAAAAATATAATAATAAAAATTAAAAAAAGTAATAAACTCTTGGTAATTTTTCATTTTTCTGTGGTCCCATGAGTTTCAATTTATCGAGAGTCGACTGTATTACAAACTGAAAAAATTTTCTATATAATGAAAATCGGAAACAATAATTTATTTTTGTGCGGAAGTTAAGCATCTTTTTTTATAGAAGAAAATAATTATGATACCAAGGGGGGTTCTGATTGGCTCTGAAATATGCGGAGAGACTGACAGGCGGACGAACACGGGGCCAGATCATAAGGCTTATTTCTATACTATGTACAGAAGCCTTAAATAATAAAAATAAAATTGAATTATTACCAACTGAATAGAAAATAAATTGGAGCTTCCGATTGGATTTGAATTATGCGGACGGACGGACAGACAGACTGACATGAAGCCAGATCATAAGGCTTCTATCTATACTTTGTATACAAACCTAAAATGGTGAAAGTATTAAATGCAGCACAGTGGAGGTAGTCAAGACAGTACGCAGGGGGGTGTTCAAACACTTCCCAAAATTGGTTACTTAGTTTTCAGTTTTCTTATAATTATCAAAAATAATTTTTTTATGTCGTACGGTCATACATCAAAAGAGCAATATTTTGCATTTTTAACCCATTATTATAATAAAACTTTAAGCAAACTAGTCACTACAAAATTTATTCAAATAAAAAGTATGTAATTTTAGGCAGAAAATAATTCTCCTATATTAACAAAAATTTACTCAACAAACCCAAAATTTCGAATCCAATATCCAATATTTTTGGATCACAAAATTACTTACATTTTACATAGTTTGATTTTGAAAAAATTCCGAAAATTTGCCTGGTGATAGTGAACTTGTGTTAATGTTCAAAATATAAAACTTAGTTTCTACCAAAGAGTCACCAAGCTGTATTCAATTGTCACTAAAACATTTCGTTGAAACCAGAAATTCGATAAAATTTTAAATATCGTATGCAATGAAAATTTAATTTTTTGTTGTCATCAAGTAAATGCGATTTTATTTAAAAAGTCGGTTGTAATAAATTCCACGAATTAAATAGGTTTTATTATAATTAAGAAAACAAGAGATTATAAAAATTTGAAGCAAATATTAAAATATTATTGTAAGAATTATAGATTTATTGAAATTTAAATTAATACTTAAACTTTGGTACTCTAGTAGTACCTACATAATTATAAACGAATTAAAAAAAAATTAAATAAAACTTGTTTATTAAAATAAAAAATATTACAAGGTAGGTACATATTGATGTAAATAAAAATATGCACCATTTTCGGATAATATGAATTATTTAATTAATTATAACGCGTTTCGATTACAAACAATCTTCTTCAGACACCTTAAATAGAAATTACAATCAAGATAAGAAAAAAAACATTTAAATCGTTATTTCTTGCATATTATATAAGTATAGAAAACTATGTAATTTTGAAATTAAACTCGACTAATAGGCCCAACTAATATGTGACTAGTTAAATCATTAAATTTTTTTTAAATAATGTAGGTATTATCTGAAATTAAAAGAAGTTATAAAATATGCTTCATTATATTGAAATCAATATTATAATGGAGCATATTTTTTGATATTTTATTTAAAAAAAATTTAGTAATTTATCTCACCACACATAATTAAATTTAAGTTCATAATTAGTTTTTATCGTTTTTTTATATTTATTGATGACACATAAGAAATTATTTAAATGTTTTTTCTCATTTTGATTGTAGTTTCTGTTTAAGGTGTCGGACTAAGATTGTAATCAAAACGCGACATAATTATTTAAATAATACGTATTATTCGAGAATAGTGCATAATGTAAGATATTATAGCTTAATTGAAAAAATACTTATTTCTTTATTCTATTAATTTTATCTATGTGATTCTTCACACAAAATTTTACATCAGTCCAACTTCTGGCCGATAGCACTGGACAATTTTTTTCTATGCACTCTGTGCACGGAGACTTTCCTGGAACCCTCTTTTTCATGATATCTCTTTTAAAAAAACTTAGAACTGCTTGTTTTTCTTCACCTGTCCATGGGCGTTTAATAGTTCTACTTTTTTTATTTCTAGTGCGAGATGATTGTGCCATTCCTGCAATCAATTTAATTAATGGAAAACAAGCAATTACAAAAACAGTAACATACTCTTCTTTATCACTGGAGCCACATGAGCTGCTTCAATATGATCATCGATATGATCAATTATTTTACTGTGTTGCTGTTCCTCCAGCTCGGTTTCTAATATGTCTTCATCTTCACTCTCCCTCTCTTCTTCTAAATTTGGAAAATCTGCACATAAAGAATATTGGTAATCAATTTGAAGTTTAGAATAAAAAAAATTTAAATTACCTGTTAAGTTTATATCTTCTAACTTCTTACCCGAATATTTATTAACTTCCCCGTTGTCAACAGCAATCAATAATCGACTTACTTTAGTAAGCTCAACGGCACTTTCATGCAATCTATAAAAATCGCGGTGTACCCTGATATCGTGACCCAAATGGCGAGCAAGCCAGTCATATTCGTTATCTGTTAAATTGAACACCTGACAAACCGTTGCAATATATTTTCGTAATTTTGTGCTGGTAATGTTTTCAGGATGTTCTAATTTAGCCTCCAGGCAGCATTTATTTAGGGCATCATGCCCTCTCATAAACTCGATGGAACTTCCCGTTCGAGCAAATAAATATGGATTTTCTTTAGATATGTTCACATCGTCCCTAGTTTTCAACAAAACTTCAATTGAAGCCTGTATATCTTTGGTTAATAGAACTGGGACCCGTCGTCCCCTCTTTCCAACGATATCTACTACTGCTAGTTGATTTGCCAACGTTTTTTCAAAGTCAGTAAGTGATTTTTTCAGCTCCTCCGTGCATTGCTCGTTCCAATTGGGTCGCGATAAATAATTTTCTGGCGTCATACGGGACGCTTCCCCCGATCTTCTTTTATTAAATAAAATAATTTTGCTAAGGCATAAATATGCCAGACGTACCCAATTTTGAGTTGTTTTGATTTTTAATAAAAGTTCACGGCTATCTCTCATATTATTGTCTATATATTTAGTTAATTTCACTAAATCGTCCGTCACTGGTAACAACTGGGTTGCATTTAATTTTCTGCCACTTAGGGTGGCCAAAGCGTTTGAAGAAATTCTTGCAGACCACTCTAAGTCCATTAAAGTCAAAAAACTTAAGAGATTTTCGTTACCTTGTAAGTTACAGGATTTCAAACAAGTTCCCCTTTTAATTGAAGCACACTTTTTTAAAGCGAACCCGATTTTTAGAGCCAAAGATGGTATCTGAAATTCTGGTCTCCCGACGGTATTTTTATGCGTCACGCACAATAGTCTTGTTGCTTGTACTATGGTATCGAATTTTTCCGGTAATAAGTAATCAGATAAACCACCAGTTCGATTGCAATCAATTTCTCGCAATTTTATGGTGAATCTGCTAAGTTGCCTCATATATTGACGTATCATTGCACGCTGGGTGATGCCGTACCTTTCAAATTCCATGGCTCCAAATTTTAAAATTAAATTGTCAGTTCTGCAATATTCGCCCACTTCATCATCGCGAAGTTTTGATATAATGTGAAATACAAAATCATTTGAAAATTCCGTTCCGAACGTGTCATTAAGTATTGCATTACTTTCAGCAACAATTAAACGATTATTTTTTCCTAGTTCGGGTTCCGAAGGATTACGTTTAGTTGTACAGCTAACTTTGATGTGATGCCACAAATGTTGCTTTAACATGAAACCCAAACAATGGGGACATGGCCCATAGTCTGTGTACTTATTCAACTTTGCTTCTAGTTCCGTTGGGCGTCGAACAAGAATTAATTCTCCCTTTTTTGTGGACATAACTTCTATATTGTGATAGAAATCACCAGCCCTTAGAAGTGAAGCAAATCCGTCCCTTCTAATTTTTGACTTTTTTGGCATTGCCAATAACTTTGCAACATCCTTTTCTGTAGAATGCTTAACTTCCAAATGTTTTGCAAAGTTCACAATAGTTTTTTGACAATAATAGCATGCATGAACTTTGTTACGAATCCGTTTTCCTGTTTCACTTTTGATTGCTGCAAAAATTTTGGGAACTTTATGGTCGTTAGCGGATGACTCTTTAACTTCCATGGAACTAGAAGTACAAGGTCCTGTTTCACTTTCGATTGCTGCAAAAATTTTGGAAACTTTATGGTCGTTAGCGGATGACTCTTTAACTTCCATGAAACTAGAAGTACAAGGTTCGAAAACTGTCGTATCACTAGATTTATGGTTTAAATGTTCAATTTTTGATACCATTGTCGATGCATTTATATCTTCATTTTTTATAGAAGTAGAACAGCAAGATTCTTCATCCGTTGTATTATCGGATTCATGGTGGTCGGATGGAAGATATTCGCTTCCACTCGTCTTATCTTCTGACAAGGAATCGTCATTAGAGTTTGATTGGACCACCTTTGTTTCGGGAAAACCAGAGTAGGATCCTGTAATAGTTCGAAGCTGCCCATCGGTGCTGGTTACTTCTGAATACTGACAGTTGGTTAAGGGTTTTCTGATAATCACTTGTGACAGAATGTTGACATTTCTATTACCAGCATCTGAAATTCAACAAATAGTGCAGATCAATATTTTTAACTATTACTTAAAAGTTTGTTTTACATAAGGGGGGGAGATCCGTGTAAAACGCAAAAATTACGTAGTTTTCAAGAATTTTTTTAGCTACACGATAAATGCATCTTTCTAAAGATTTTATTATGCATGATATAACAAAATAAATTTACTCTTATAGTGTAAGAAAATTGCGAAAAAAAAATTCAAAATCTGTTTTCTATAATTTTTCGACGAATTCCAATTGTTCGTACTTTAACATACTAAAAAACCTCCTCTCGGAACCTCGAGCTTCTTACCAAATTCTTGGTCTGAAGTTTAAAATCTTCTATGAAAGAGTGAAAATTATGTTTTTCGGCAAAATATTTTTAAATAAATTTCTATTTCAGCTACATTGTTATCATATAACTCATTAAAAAAATTAAAAACACTTAAAATATTTTAACAACATCCTCGAAATCATGAAAACAAGAGTTTCCTAAAAATGGTCAGGGGGTTCTGATTTTTAGGAAACTCTTCGTTTTATGATTTCGAGGATGTTGTTAAAATATTTTAAGTGTTTTTAATTTTTTTAATGAGTTAGTATATGATAACAATGTAGCTGAAATAGAAATTTGTTTAAAAATATTTTGCCGAAAAACATAATTTTCACTCCTTCATAAAAGATTTTTAACTTCAGACGAAGAATTTGGTAAAAAGCTCAAGGTTCCGAGAGGACGTTTTTTAGTATGTTAAAGTACGAACAATTACCTAACGAAATCCGTCGAAAAATCGCAGAAAACCGATTTTGGATTTTTTTGATCAAAATGTGCCCAATTTTCTTACACTATTATATCTACAAAGCAACAACAGAAACTTGCAAAGGATGAGGCTTCGGACTTGGAAATTGGTGGGCACGATTATATTTTTTTATACCTCCAATCCTCAAGTGAAACATAAATAAAAATTTTATTTTCTTTCTTTTTGTCGTAGATGAAGCTAAACAACTAGGAAAAAATGTAAAGTTGGAAAAAATCTCGGAAATTGAAAAAAAAATGGATTTTTACTACACAATTTTTGCTTTCATATTTTTCATTTGCTTTCAGTTTTTAGTATCAACATTATTAATCGTGATAAAATTATGGATATTTTAGGTTTATCGACGATAAAAATTAGTTGTCTGCTCGAGTTCTCAAAGACCACTTCAATTGCTTTTGTAGTTTTTGAGTAATCGTGCCCATCAAATTTCAAAATGTAGTACCGAGTCAATTGAAGTTAAAGTTAAAAGTACGCAATAGTACAAACTTTCTTTAAAACAAATACAAGTCTGTAACATGATGTGTCAAATTCCAATTTTTTGTGTAGTCGTAAATTTATCTGGCCGGTTGTTTTGAATGTAGTAATCAAAGTACTATAATCATATCCGTCGTGTGACTTATAATTAAAAATATTATGAAGTATGAAATTTGGTTTTCGGAATTTGATATGTTGTAGTTCTTGTTATGCTCGTCAGCAATTAAAATATGGCACCCCGTTATCCGTTATTCAACATAAAATTTGGAGCATTTCCATAAATTCGGTGAGGTTCAAAAAATCCGTGAAATTTGTTTAAGTCTTAAGAAATTTGCTAGGTCATAGGTAGGTATATTATGAATGTAGAGCAATATGCGGAGTTCAAATTAATATGAATTTTATATGAAAGCCATTACCTTCATTTTTTGGAGATCGTCTTCGCAAAGCATTTGTTATCGGCTTTTTCATTTTCACATCTTTAACGGGTCCGTTAGTAACATTATTTTCTGGCAAATTCAGCATCCTGAGAATTCGTGCCGACCTCCTTTCCATTGTAACAAAAAGCTGAAAATATAATAGATATAATACAGTCATTAAAATAAAAAAAGCTTGCTTAAATATTTGTAAAAATTCATTACTTGTCCTTTGAGGACGTACATATTTAACATAACATAGTATTCTAATTTTTAATAAAATTACTACGCAAAGAACAGAAACGGACATATCCACAAATAAATTAATTTATTACCAACAATAAGTCCATTTGTCCAGAAAAATGTTTACAAGCTGGATAAATGGTTGGCAGGGACAATGGTTGTCCTTTGAGGACGTACATTTCAAAATTTTGTACTGAATTTTTTAGTTTACCTTAAAAAGTATATAATATATATTTCTACTTACTTTAATAATAATTAATATACACAATAAATTACTTTAATAATAATAAAATTAATATACACAATAAGTCACTTTCACAATATTCTGAAAACAGATGATGCACAGGACTGATGTAAATTCACGCAACCAGCATAAAAAATATGCGCAAAAAGGCAAACTGCTTATTTACTTCGCGTATTCACTCGTATTCACAGGTAGCACTTGGCGCGAAAATTTAGCAAACACTGCAAATTCCGAAGTCAAATGTTACCAAAGTTGCATGAAATTGAATGTACATATAGATCTATCATAATAATAATTATTATTTTACTGTAAAACACTCCAAAAATCTTCTTTTAAATAAAAAATAATATCAACAAACTGTTGTGAACTCAAATTAATCAAGTATGTGGAACAAAACATGGGCATCAAAGTACTGAAAAATAAAAATAAAATACGTACAGACGTATTACTAGGTTACATCATACATACAGTCATACAAAAAAGTTTACATACTCTCCTATGTCAGCAATGTAAATTGCACATTTTGAAGCCGTTTTTTGACATATAAAAATTGATTTTACAACAAAACTTTTTTAACATTTTTTGTTGAAAATTTGATTAGCTTTAATTTTGTACCTATACATTTTTGTTGTTTTGTTTTGTTGTAAAATCGATTTTTATTTGTCAAAAAACGGCTTCAAAATGTTCAATTTACATTGCTAAAGGAGAGTATGTAGACTTTTTTGTATGACTGTACTAAGTATAAAGTAAAAAAATGAAAGCTCAACAAAGTCCAAGAACGTTGCTGGATATATTATTCTATACTTTAGCAATGATTTTTAGTTGAGCAAAAAAATAACCTTGCTACCCGAAACATTATTTAGTAAATTATTAAGTATAATCTTTGCTCGCGGATTGAAATTAAGTACTAATTACGGATTTAAAAACTTTAAAACTCTTTGCAACACCTTTATCACTGCAGAAACATTCATTAAAAGATAACGGAATTATTTTTAGAATGCATTACTTGCATTTACTATATTATTTTCTTCGGTATGTATAGGTATATTTTATAAACTAAAAAGTAATTTATATTTGCTTTATTTACTGTTAAAATTTGTTTTTCGCCTTTTCAACCGACAATAACCGAAATTACAAGCAATTTAACTAGAAAAATAATAAATATGCATTTTAATTGTTTCAAAATTAAATTTACCACCTAATAAATAAAGTTTAATGGAATGTTTCTCAAAAGGGGATGAGGTAATAAAATTATTTGCCCTAACATAATTGCAATTCGATTTTTCGTTAAAGCTTTTGTAATAAAAATATTTTCCCGAACTCTCTTACGACTAACCGTTTGCGTAAAAACTATACGTATGAGATATGCGTCGCCCTGCATACATGATGCTCGGAGCGACTGGATAATTTAAAAATTGTTTGAATTACGTATATTTTTAAAAGTCAAGATTAAATTTGTTTAATGTAATATTATCTTTATTTATTGCCAAATAATTACTGATTTATATCAAAGAGAGTTTTAGAAATACGACTTCTTTAAAAAAAATGTAATTTTGTTAAATTTGACGATACTCAAATGATGTATTTTTAGGTTTCCTAATAAATCAGTCACAAATCGTAAACAATTCGTCGTAAATATGTAGAATAAAACAATTAAACTCCAAGTTAGTTGTTCCTAATGTTTTATAGCTTTATTTATGGTCAATAGGTCAATAATTATTGGTGATTTATAACAATAAAAGTTTTGAAACATGATTTCTAAATTTGAAGCGATATTGGGGTTAATAACAATAAACTTCAAGTTAGTTGTTACGAAGGGGTACAAATTTTTTGCCATTATAGGTATTATTAGGCAGAACCTGATAAAATAAAAACAAATACAAAAAACAACTTTACGTATGTACATACATCGCTTCGCCAAAAAAATTGCCAAAATTTTGTAAATTGAAATTCCTCAGACCGAAAATGTTGATGTAAATTTACCCTGGAAGGTTAAATGTGGTTTCTGCCAAAAAAGAAAGGACATAAACCCTGCATCACCAAGCGAAGCTGTGTTACGTACTATATGTGAACGGCAATTTTAAAAATCTTGGCTAAGGGTACTCTGCACATTTTTTAGCACACAAAAATTTTTTTTTGTTACATGTATTCCTTCTCCATAACCATGTCAATAGACAATTAATTTAATAAACTTAATTTTTTCATATTAAAATGTTGAAAATTATTTCATAAAATTTATCCCATTATTTAAGTTTCTAATAATAATTTGACAAAAATGGCCAAAATTGGCAGAACACCATTACCTTGAAATTAAACTACTACTTATATAATATTAGGATAAAATATTATTTTATATTGTTTGAAAGTTTGTTTAAAATATTTGATAATATGGTCGTTTTCGTTAACAATTACAGGTAATTAACTTTTTAGAATATAGTAGAATTTATTTAACTTATAATAAATTTAAAAAGTGAAATCAAAAGATCAGTTTGTGCATAACACAACAAGATAATATATATCAGGGGTGGGCAACCTTTTGTATAACAGGGGCCAGAATAATATTTACGTTTCGTTGGCGGGCCTGTGGGACGCGCATGAATGGATTATCGAGATTCCTTAAAGGAAGGCAGGCTACTCAAAATCAACTTAAAAAACAATAATGAATGCTGTCAAGCTGTCCACCGATCGACAATGCAAATACGCGTGCACTGTTGGTGCATTTAATCAGCTTTTAAAATTTGGAGAATTTGTGAGGGGGGGGATAACTACTTTAATTCCCCTTATACCCGCCATTGTTGCCGTAGTCCACCCATCTTCGCAGTCTCGACATTGCACAGTTAGCAAATAAAGCGGCACTCGATGGTTCGTACATTGCGTTATTATACAACGAATTTGAGTAGCCTGCCTTCCTTTAAGGAATCTCGATAATCCATTCATGCGCGTCCCATTACCCCCCCCCCTGAATCCGCCACTGCCATTTCAAAGTTTAACCATAATTTTTCCATCGGCAGAGAAAACTAGAAAGTACTTCATTAGTAAGTTTTGCGTAATTACAATAGTAACTAAATTTTAAAGGCAATTTGATGTTTTTGTTATTTTTGAAAATGAATTAATCTTGAAATTATTTAATTACAAATGTGGAACAAAATTTTAGTAAAATTTCTCGTAACACTTCTCAAAAATTTACAACCCGTGATTTTATTAAATTACTGAGGTGGACATACTTACAGACGTTGTTTTTATTTAATTCTAATTAAGCGTAAAATGTTATAAATAGTCATTTGCCTTGGTAATTATAGAAATGCAAAATTCGCGTTTCTTCAATGCACGTGGGCGGCATTATTTGCTACTATGTTTTCAAATGCGTCATCCTGGTGAATTTAAATTACAAAACAATATAAAATTAATACGGTCATTCCGGGGTCCTATTTGAAAATGGGAATTTTATACGCCAGCATTTTGCTACATAAATCTATAAAAACCCAGGATAATCTTCGATATGGGTTACGGTTAGGGGTGCGCGATTATGGAATTTCATAATCGATTATCGATTATAAAAAATAATCGATTTTTTTCGATTAATCGATTATTAAAAATAATCGATTATTCATAATCGACTATGAGTTCATAATCGATTATGAACTCGTAATCGATTATGAACTTGTAATCGATTATGAACTCATAATCGATTATGGACTCATAATCGATTATGAGTCCATAATCGATTATGAATTCATAATCGATTATGGGTTCATAATCGATTATGAGTCCATAATCGATTATGAGTTCATAATCGATTATGAACTCATAGTCGATTATGAACTCATAGTCGATTATGAACTTATAACTATAATAGGTAGGGCTATTAAGGGTTACTAAATTACTATATAATTTATTATTTTGCTAATTGTGTTACGGTGGTGCTAATAAGAAGTGTTGTTAAGCACCAGTTGATAACACATTACGGTCCGGTATCAATCTGTAATAACTTACCTGCGTAGCCGATTATAATGTTACTTACAGGTGTGTTGATGAGAATTTACGACTCCTTCATAAAAACGCTGATTAAATCTGAAGTACCAAATATTTTGTTTTTAAATTTTAACTGAATGTTACTATTGTATTATGCATTATGTAATTAATTTATTGTTAACAATAATCCATCTAAAAGGCTTCTAATTAAAATTCATTTTGCAAAAGTATACACTTTCACTCAAAATATCGGACAAATTATTGGCGACTATTTCATAATTTAAATCCATATTGATGAAAAAGGGTTGCAATCTTTAAGGGGTCATCCATTAATTACGTAAGGGTTTTGGGGGGGGGGTTTGGATATCTTACGGACCCTTACGTAGGGGGGGAGGGGTCCGAAGTATTCCTTACGTAAGTTTCTTAAAATATTTTTTTAAATTAAATTTAAAAATCAAATATAATTTTTTCTTTTTATGTTGGTAATTATATCCAGGTATAATCGAAATACCATATTATATTGAAATATATAGTACTTAAAAATCATTAAACATAGTGGCATAATAGTGTGAATTATAGAAAATGGCATCAAACTTTGGCGATCTTTACGATTTTACGAACAGTTTTTCATCTACATATGTAAATAAAAATTTAATTTAAATTGTTGTATTTATTATTATCTATCTATATAATATATAAAAATGGATATATGTGTGTATGTATGTTCCCTATAGACTCCTAAACCGTTTGGCCGATCGGAACCAAATTTGGTACAATTATTGTGTAGGTCCCTGCGCATGTTTTTGTATTGAAATAGTGCAAAAATTCGCAAAGGAAAGGAAAGTTGATTTTGAGTAGCCTGCCTTCCTTTAAGGAATCTCGATAATCCATTCATGCGCGTCCCTATGGGACGCGCATGAATGGATTATCGAGATTCCTTAAAGGAAAGCAGGCTACTCAAAATCAACTTAAAAAACACTAATGAATGCTGTCAAACTGTCAACCGATCGACAATGCAAATATGCGTGCACGTGTTTTACGTTTCTATTTGACCAATCTTAACGAAATTTGGTGTAGAAGTTATTTACAATGCTACGAAAAACATAGGCTACTTTAGTACCTTGGAGTGAGGCCGAACAACCACATCCGACACGGTATAGATGGCTAAAGGCGGCCGGTAGGCCGACTGTGCCAGCTAGTATAATATATTATTATTCATATTTTATAAATATAAGGGGGGAGAGGGGGGTCAAAATTAATTTTCTTTTAAATAATCCTTGCGTAAGATGTGGGGAGGGGGTTGCCACAATCTTACGTACCCTTACGTGGCGGGGCGAGGGGGTCCAAAATTACAAAAATCATCCTTACGTAATTAATGGACGGCCCCTAATTGAAAAGCAAAAAAATATTTTTTAAAAACTATCAAATTTATAAACAAAAATACCTAAAAGTTGAATGGCAAATCCATATTTTGAATCCAAATATCAACTGGTGCTTAACAACACTTCTTATTAGCACCACCGTAACACAATTAGCAAAATAATAAATTATATAGTAATTTAGTAACCCTTAATAGCCCTACCTATTATAGTTATAAGTTCATAATCGACTATGAGTTCATAATCGACTATGAGTTCATAATCGATTATGAACTCGTAATCGATTATGAACTTGTAATCGATTATGAACTCATAATCGATTATGGACTCATAATCGATTATGAACCCATAATCGATTATGAATTCATAATCGATTATGGACTCATAATCGATTATGAACCCATAATCGATTACGAGTTCATAATCGATTATGAACTCATAGTCGATTATGAATAATCGATTATTTCAATAATCGATTAATCGATTATTATAAAATATCATAATCGATTATGAAATAATCGATTATTCGAATTACGTAATCAATTAATCGATTATATGCGCACCCCTAGTTACGGTACTTATTATGCATGAGTACCATATTAAAAATCAAAATGACTATCAAAATCACCACGATTTGTCAATTTTTTACAAAACTCCATGGCTTTCAGGGCATAATTTTATTTCCATGACTTTCAAAGTTTTCAGGTTCGGTGGGAACCATGTTATATTATAGCAGTTTCCCTCAAGTATATTGCTCGGAGCTAATTATTTTCGGAAACAAAACTCCGAATAACATTCGTGTTTAGCAAAATATTGATAAACTAATAATTTTACCATAAAATAATGGGAAAGAGCGCGTAAAATGGTCCCCGAATTTGACAGATTTCCAATAGAGATTCGGAAAGTTGAAGGTTTATATAGTAGATTTGGAAAAAAATTGAAAAAACGGTTTTTCATCTAGTATGTAAATAAAAATTTAATTTAAATTTTTGTATTTATTATTAGGTATCTATATAATATAATATTATTCATAATTTATAAATATAAGAGGTGGAGAGGGGGGGTCAAAATTAATTTTCTTTTAAATAATCCTTACGTAAGATGTGGGGGGGGGGGGGGTTGCCACAATCTTACGTACGCTTACGTGGCGGAGGGAGGGGGTCCAAAATTACAAAAATCATCCTTACGTAATTAATGGACGGCCCCTAAACATTTGTTAAATATTCTTTCAGTTTGATTTAATTCTTCGTCATGAAAACGTTATTTTGCCTTCTGTGCGTATTTAGTTTGTGCGTTTTATTTAAATTTTAAATTATTCAAAATTTTTTTAAAAGACAGTTTTTACAACTTTTTAAACAGTTTTTATAATACTGAAATAAAATTAATTCGTATTCGTATTTGAATTTCGATTTCATTTATTAAATGTTCTATAATACAAAAAATACAATCTTTTCAAATTTCATAAAAATAACAGATTTAAATTACAAAAAAATACCCACCAAATTAATACAATGCTATACGCGAATTTAAAATCTTCCTCCCAATTATGTCAATGCCCAAACGAAACGAGTTTTGGTTTCAAATTCGGCATGATAATAACTAGCATAATAATATAATAGCAGATAAATAATTAGCAATAGTTGCACTTTTGAAACAAAGTGGCGGGCATAATAAAATTTTTATGACATGATTCATCAGGTACTGTACCTACGTAACATCCTTGAGTTGTGATACCTTATCACAACTGCAAATTTTACAATTTTAATTTTCTAAAACAATTTAGAAAAAATATCGTATACCAAAATGAACATTATTTTTATTACACATTTAAAAATAATAAAATTTATAATTTTCTAATTTCATTTGAAACTCTATAAAAATGAATTCACAGATGTTGGAAATGTTCGAAAACTCCGAGCAACATGCAAACGGTAAAACGTCTGAAAATTAATCTGACATTGTTCCACCATGATACACGTCTTTGTTTTGGAAGTTATTGGCTCTTTGGTGTAATGAATACGTTTTAGCCTATTGACTTCACTAATAAACGGAGTTTTTCTATAGCCACTCGGCCGTTATAACTAGGGGTGCGCGATTATGAAATTTCATAATCGATTATAAAAAATAATCGATTGTTTTCGATTAATCGATCATCTCGATTATGAATTCATAGTCGATTATGAACTCATAATAAGGGTTACTAAGTTACTATCTAATTTATTATACAAAAACATAACAAAAATTAACAATTACAACTAGGAACGTTTTGGAACATAATTGAAATTCATTGACATTAAAATCAATTGTTCCGAATGTTCAGATGTCAGTGAATTTATTAAATCGGTAACATTTGGCTTCCACGGCTAAACACTCGTTCTGAAGCAACACTTGTTCCTTGAATACATAAATATTTTCTTGCCATAGCTGCCAGTGCTGGAAATGATCTCCAATTCCTAATTTGAGAATTTTCATTATTTATTTTCACAATCGATTATTTTCAAAATCGATTATTTCCACAATCGATTATTTCTATAATCGATTAATCGATTATTATAAATTATCATAATCGATTATTAAATAATATAAATATTAAATAAATAAAATTATTAAATAATCGATTATTCGAATTATGGTGATCGATTAATCGATTATATGCGCACCCCTAATTACAGGTCCTAAAAAGTCACTTCCTTCTGGCCGTCTGGTAAAAACAAGGTTATGCTAACGTACTTACGTTAAAGTATATCGGATTGAAAAGCCAGCTTATCGGCTGTAATAAATTTAAAATTATGTTTTAATAGGCAACCCAAAATACAATAAAATAATATAACCGGAAGATCTGGCAACAATGTAAATTATAAGCAGAGGGCGCCACAAGACTACCTTACTAGGAGTTGTCACGGAGTTGTCACAAATATTAAAGTGTGTACTATTAATGTGTGTGTGAAATGAGCTCTATTGTGGCATCTTTTACATAAAATAGAATATCTCTTCAAATTTTTTATCTACGTAAAAACCAAGATAGCTATAATAATGCGTATATAAAATACAAACGAATTATAGTAAATTGTGGCATTTTATTCTGCCAAGTGTTGAGATATTTCAATTTAGAATTGTGGCGTCGAGTGTAAGACGCCACAATTCAATGAACTTGCCACAGTACAGGCCTATTCACACACAAGTTGCCACAAATATAGTGCAACTAAGACACACATACATACGTGCACGTTATATGCTGCGAGATCCACATGTAGAGTACGTCGTTACGAGATCCACAACTTGCAATGGCTTGTTTTAAGTGGGAGAAAAAAAGTAAACTTAAAATTTATATTTGACAGCAATGTTCAACTATATACTCCAACATACACGAATTTCAAAAAACCTAAGAGCTATCGTTATGAGCTCCGATGCATGTTCATTTTAAATTCGTTTCTCATAACCTAGCGAGATCCAAATGTATCAAAAATTCTATAGTTGCGACGTTATCAGATCCGTACAATGTTGCCGTTGTTTGCATTACTGTAAAATATAATTTTTGTATAGTTTCTAGTTTGTGGCGTATTTCTGAACAGGCAAACGATGCGCGCGCCTGGGGCCTCATAAATCAAGGGGAACTCAAAATTCCGCTCTCAAAAAAAAAAATTTTATTTGATTATTAAAAATGCTTAAAAAAAGGCGAAATAACATTGAAAACTAATTAATCAATCAATATAAAATTACAACAGTCTGGCTATATTTTTAAAAGTTTGCTGATGATCAGGGTGCAATAACTATGAAAATTGAAACTTATTAGTACAAGAATTACAAAGTTTTATTTGTAGGGATGGCTTAGCCGGCGCGATTATAAAAAACACTAAAGATTTTTAATAGATTTAATTTCACCATTTAAAATAAACATAAGTTAACATAAGTTGCTTCGACACCATAAAACATAAGTTCATTCGTAAAGTACAATTCATCAGTTGTCAGTTGCAAGTGCATACTCTACCAACCTTCTGGTTGTAACTAAAAAGTTACTGCCAAGTGGCGCTAAGTTTGAAATAAAAGCCTACAACTCGGCCATACCTGACATAAAATCGACACGATTTTAACAAATTACAATTCTTACTAAATCTAATTTATCTAAGTACTATAATTCAAATTAAGACAAGTGAACATTTCAAAACTTAATGCTAAAGCCTAATTATAAAAATAATAAAATTTAATTTCTGTACCACAATCTCATATTTGCCGCATCGTAAATGCTTTCAAACGGCTTCTGTGTAACCTGAAAACCCTCTACATCACTAATGACGTATCTGTCGTTTGGTAAACATTTCTTTACATTATATGGGCCCTTAAACTTTGGAAGTAATTTTTTGTTTATTCCCGGAGTTACATCCACATTAGTAATCATAACATAATCACCCTCCAAGTAAGTATTAGCAATTTTATGTTTTTTATCATAATTACGTTTGTTTTCATTCTGAGTTTTTTCTATATTTCCTTCTGCTTTTTCTCTCATGTATAACATATCTCTGTTCACACCTTCATTATCTAAATAAAATCTCAAATGATCATGTATTTCACCTACTTGATTTAAACCGAATAATAATTTGGCTGGCGTTTCTTTGGTAGCCCTATTTATTGAATTGTTAATCGAGAATTCTACTTTACTCAACACCTCATCCCAAGTGTTTGCTGATTCAGTAATTTTTGCTATCATTGGGATATAGTATTTATTATATCTTTCCACCTGACCATTAGCACGGGGAACACCTGCTGCTATTAGCGTATGTTTAATATCTAACTCCAACACAAAGTTTTTAAATAAGTTTGAAGTAAAGCAAGTACCTCTATCTGAAATAATTCTAATGGGTTTGCTATAAGTTGAAAAATAACACTTCAAGTGCTTTAAAACTTCATTGGTATTTGTAGTTTTACAAGGAAAGAGTCGAATAAACTTCGTGAAAGCATCAATAATTACAAGAATATATTTATTCTTCTTGTTAGTGGTTTCTAAAGGTCCACAATGATCAACATGAATAGTATTAAAAGGAATATTACCTTTCGGAATCAAATGCAACAAACCTTCCTTCTTGCCTGAATTTGGGGAGAAAACTATACACTTCAAACATTCTGAAATATACTTCTTAACCTTAGGTTTCAAGTCTGGGAACCAGTAGGTTCTCAAGATTATTTCGACCACTTTATCTACACCAATGTGACCTAATTCATCATGATAAATCCGAATGACATTATTCTCCATATCTTTCGGGACATAAAATAAACTTTGATTCCTAAATTTACGATAAACTAATCCATTTCTAATTTCAAAAAATTTATCCTCACTGGTTTGAAGACGTTCTCTAATAATTAAAATTTCTGGATCGAGATTTTGTCTAATACTAAGAGTTCGTTCAAAACTATTATCTTCAATAACAAAAATACTATTAACACGACTTAAACAATCTACATGGCGCATTCTTGTATTAACTCGATGTTCAATGGTATACTCAAAATTTTGTAAAATAAGCGACCACCGATAAATTCTTGGATTTACATCCTTTTTCTGAAGAGCTAATTTTAAACTATTACAATCAGTAACAATTTTGAATGGAATACCTTGCAAATACACTCTAAATCTTTTTAACGCATTTACTATTGCTAGCATTTCTAATTCAAAGCTATGATAACGTGATTCTACATCTGTAGTTCTCTGACTATAATAAAATATTGGGTGAAGCTTATTATCATCTTGCTTCTGCATCAAAATTGACCCATAACCTAAACTACTTGCATCACAGTGCAACTGTGTTTCAGCCTTGGGTGAATAAATTGACAAAACTTGGTTTGACACGAGCGCTAATTTAATTTTGTCAAATGCTTCCAATTCGTTTGGTCCAAAATTAAAAATACAATTCTTTTTTAATAACTGATACAAAGGTTTGGATAGTATCGAGAAGTTGTACACAAATTTTCTAAAGTACGATGCTAAACCAATAAAACTATGTACTTCTTTAACATTCTTGGGTAACGGATAATTACTGATACATTTAACAAAATGATCACTAGGTCTAATACCTTGCGAATCAACACAATAGCCTAAATAAGTGATTTCAGATTGCATAAATAAACATTTGTCAAGTCTCAGTTCTAATCTATTTTGCACTAAAATTAACAAAACTTCTTTCAAAATTTCTAAATTTTCCCCAACTGTTTTAGTTGCAATTAGTATATCATCAATATAAATACAAATTTTACCTTGTTGCAATAATTCATTAAAAATTATGTTTATATAACGGGTGAAAGTGTTAGGACTCTGTTTTAGCCCATACGGCATGTATAGATATTCGAATTGTCCTGCCGGAGTAACAAATGATGTATACTTGACTGATTCCGGGTGCATCTTCACATGCAAAAAAGCATTTTTTAGGTCTAAACTAGTAAAATATTGCTTATCCTTCAAGTTACTAAGTTGATCTTCAATTAAAGGTAACGGAAAATTATCTCTTAAAGTAATTTTGTTTAAAAATCGATAATCTGTACATAATCTGTATTCACCATTTTTTTTTTTAACTAAAACAATAGGAGAGCAATATTCTGATTTGCTTGCCTGTACAATGCCTCTCTCTAACAAATCTTTTACTATTTCATTTACAGCATTATTTTCAACAAAAGACAATCTCCTTGGTTTAAAATAAAAAGGTACATGCTGCGGTTCTACAATAAGTTTTAACTGAAAGTCAGTGTTTGGTTTTTTCGGTCTGACTGGTTCTAAATAATTTTGCACAAATGTATTGTTAACTAATTCAGTACATCTTACATCTAATTTTGAATCTATATTCAAATTTATCATTTCCCCTTCCCCAACGTAATTTATTGACATGATATTATTTAATTCGTCATCGACTTTTTCTATTGGTTCTGCTGCTCTAATTTCAACAGTTAACCCTTTCAATGAAATATGTATTTTAGGATTTGACATAAAGTTTCTTCCCAATAAACATGGAAAAGGAATAACTCCATCCTTAATAACAAACAAACTTAAATTAATTTCTACGTCACCTGTTATAATACAAACATTCAATTTTCCTAACCGTTCTAATTTACTTTGATTTATTCCATTGAAAACTTTGTCATCGATTGGATCAAATGACTGGTTTTTAACCAACGAATAAGAAATTAGTGAAATCGGACTGCCACAATCTAAAACAGAATTAGTACAAAAGCGATACTTATTCGAAGTCAGTTCAACACAAATAGGTAAGATGTATGCTGGAGGTGTTTCTAGATCATTTTTCTCTAGTAGTGTTATTGTCGTACTGTCCGCTGGTCGGGTTGTCTTCTCCTTCTGCCTGTATGTATTCTTCGGACAATTTCTTCGTTGATGCTCCGTTGACTCACATAGATAACAAGATCCTTTTGGTCGTATTGGTTTGGGACACGAACTTGAAAAATGCCCTAAGTCATTACAGTTATAACATCTGGTAGGGACACCACCGGATTTAGTCGAACTTTCACTTGCTGATCTCCAGTTGTTTCCAATAACCTTCTTGTCGGCTACATTTACATTTACTTCTCGGTTGACATCCTTCATAATTCTTAATAGATGGTTAAGAGTACGAAACTCTTTCATCTTTGCTTGATTTTCCAATGCATTATTATCAAGACCCTCAATGATATAACTTATTAATTCGGATTCTTCTAATTTAAGTTTATTACCCAGTAAAACCTTTTCTTGAAAATACTCAACAAATTTTTCATTTTTCTTCCATTTTCGTCGTTCAAATGTACGCATTAAAACAATTGAATCCTCCTTAAGATCAAACAATCTTTGCATTTCCTTCCGTAACTGACCCAAAGATAAAGCTCCATGTTCGGGCTTCGAATTAAACCACTTCAGGGCGTAACCCTTTAGTTTTGAAATAATTAATAACACTGTTTGTTGGTCCGTTAAATTGTATGTCTTTTTCACAGTTTCAGCACGCTCAAAAAATATTTCTACACTGTCATCGTGTCCTTCAAAATGGGGTAATAATGTAGCAAGTTCCGAAGTCTTCGCTTGGACCTGAGGCCTATTTGCTAAATTACATGCTCTCACCGTTGCTTCTATTATGTCGGCTATTGAACACGCAGATGCTTGATCGGCAGCGGTTTGATCGATGGTTTGATCCATTTTTTAAAATTTTCTTTTTGTCCAGCACGTGTAATATTAACCAAAAAATTAATAATGTTTTGTACACTATCCCACTTCTGAAAACTGTAGGGATGGCTTAGCCGGCGCGATTATAAAAAACACTAAAGATTTTTAATAGATTTAATTTCACCATTTAAAATAAACATAAGTTAACATAAGTTGCTTCGACACCATAAAACATAAGTTCATTCGTAAAGTACAATTCATCAGTTGTCAGTTGCAAGTGCATACTCTACCAACCTTCTGGTTGTAACTAAAAAGTTACTGCCAAGTGGCGCTAAGTTTGAAATAAAAGCCTACATATTAGATAAAAAAGTTAAAAGCAAAAAAAAATCCTGTAATCGCTGAATATAAAAATAATTTATTTTTAAATTTTAAAACTGATTTATATTTCACAAAGTAAGCATAAAAAGGGTGCAAATATTCTTAAATAATTTTATTTTTAACAAAAAAAATAGGAAATAAAATTTTTTTAGTTTAATACAGTGAAGTCTCGGTGATCCGAATGAGGCTAGGTTTCTATTAGTTCGGATTACCGAGACTGTACTGTATATGTTTTTCCAGTACGCCTCGATCCAGATTTTTAAATTTTTTATGACCGTTTAACTGACGATGTTTTGGTCGAAAAATTTTTATTCGACTTTGAACCTTTATAATTAAAAAAAAAAATTAAAATATAAAAAATCTGGATCGAGGCGGACTGGATAAACATACTATATTAAACTAAAATTTTTCATTTCTTATGTTGCACTGCATTTTAATAGGTGTTCAGCTGCTACGCCGCCATTTTGTAATATTTTGACTAAACATTTTGTTAAATGTTTTTTAAGACAAGTACAATAATGTGTCGAAACCCAAATTGATCTAAATACATTCATTTTCTCAAAAAAAATTAACAAATTTGGACTTTTAACTTTTGCCAGCATTGCCTATATATTGCAAAAATGTCATTGTCATTTTTGCCCCCCCCCCCTTAAAAAGCATTCCTGGTATATCATAGGAATTGAAATCAAAAGCAGATACAATTAGCAGGAACAAATTTTAATAAATATTATAAATAAATAGTCATAAAATAGCGCTAATGAAAATTAAATTTTTTTCTAAATTAAAATAAAAAATTATAAAATTAAATTAAAAAACTAAATTAAAAATTAAAACTAAAAACTTAAGAGCAACAATATTCACTGATTACTGAATAACTTGTGTTTTATGTCATTTATTTCCAGGAAGTTACAAATATTTAAATAATTACTAGCATGACACAATCCTTCAATACATTTTTATGTAAACATGCCAAAGAAAATTGATATATTTATTAAATGCCCCGTTGAAAATTAGAATGTAGGAATCTCCCCCCCCCCCTTCCAATCTTAGTTTTCGAATTATGCCATGTTCAAATAAGTAAATCAATTTCCATTAGCGTGTTTACATAAAAAAATTTTGAAAGATTGTGAATGTTACCAATTATTTTTGTAACGTCCTGGAAATAAATGACACAAAACACAAATTATTCAATGTGGAAGGAACTTGATATTGCTCTTAAATAAAAAAGCAACAATACCCAACACATATTTTATTTGTAACATTTCTTTATTAATTACTATCTCTATAAATATTATATATGAAAATTTTTATCTTCTTCCAATGTTTATCTGAAATAAAAATTATTTGCATTATTAATTGCAGTACACAATTATTCAATCTATAATTTACCTTTCATAATATCTTTATTTTTTAATATAAAATCGTCACACTCTGCTTTTTTTGGAGCCTGTTTGAGAAGAATATGCTTCTGAAAATAGTTTTTGGTGATCGTCTTTTGTTCCTCGGTCCATGGGATTCTAATAAAGTTTTTTTTTGCTTCCTTTCCTGAAAGAATTTTTGTTTCTCTTTGCTGCCTTTTTTTGTTGGAAACTTTTTTATTTGTTAGTTGCGCTGAAGTTGTCGGTTTATCAATGATATTATCTACTTTTCGTTTTTTGGATTCCTGTTGGAAGTTTTTACGTGGTTGTGAGAATGGGACTTCTTTGTCGTCTTCATTACGTGAAGGTTGCGACTGGGAATTATCTAACTGAGAACTTATGTTCTCCGATTCTTCATCTGAACAATCTGAAATATCTGTATCATAATGATCTTCTTCATCTGATACCAAACCATCGACGTTTATGTCAATGTCGTCTAAACTTTTCCCCCTGTACTGATCTGCGGTACCTTTTTCCATCATCAGTAAGAATTTGCTTACCTTGGCCACTTGAAAAACATTTTCTGGTAACCGATAAAATGTTTTGTGGATATCCTTATTGTGACCCATAAAAGTTGCCAGCTGTTCAATATCGCCCTCGGTAAAATTTAGTAGCTGGGCAACAGTAGCAACTTGCTTTCTTAGTTTTGTCGATGTTAATGCAGTGGGTTGTTTTGCCCCACTAGCGATTGCCAATTTTCTTATTACCGTAGATGCTCTCAGACAACTGTGATCTGAATTTGGAATAGCAAAAAGATACTCGTTATTCGTATTGCAAAATGATTCTCTAACAGATATCAGTATGGATAACGCCTTTTGAATTTTTGGCGTAAAAAGAATCGGTACGCCTCGCCCTCTTTTACCACGAATTATAATCCTTTTGAATATTTTCGTAAGTTCTCTTTCAACTGCCGACAATGATAATTCAATCTCTTCTTGGGGTGCTTCTGTTGAAGAGTTTAAATATGTATTCAAAAATATTCTCTGTACTTCGCCGGCCCTCTTGCGGTTTAGCAGAATTAATTGCGCAAGCACACTTTCTTGCAAGTTTTTAAATGAATTGATGTTTTTAGGATATGATTTCAATTCCTCCAAAGACTTCTTTTGGATAGATATCAAATGATCTCTAAAGATTTTGATATCTGAAGTAAGTGGCAAAAATGCAGGCTTGTTCCATTTTTTTTGGTATAATTCTTTGCACGCATTTGTGGAAAGTTCGTAGGACCACTGCTTTTCAATTAATTTTTCAACGTTTTTAATCGTTTTGATTGCATTTTCGAAGTTATCCGTTTTCTGTAGCAATGGCGATTCTTTTAATAATAAATATTCTGCAATATCGCAGCACTGCTTCAATGAGGTGCCAATTTTCAGCACTAACGATGGAGCCTTGAACACGTCAGTTTTTGGGTCGTAACCAGCAATAATTTTTGTAGCCCTAATTATTGCATCAAAGTTTGTAGGCTTTAGGCAATTTTGTAATGTTTTACAATTATTGCTATCTATTTTTCGCATCTCAATTAACAACCGAGCCAGCTCTCTCATTTTATTTGACACTACTGTAATCAAATGTTTTTCTTTATGACATTTTAAATATCTTGTCCCAAATGCTCTGATAAGAGGATCGCCCTTCACAACAATTGAGACGTCGTCTGGTGCCATTCTCGGAAAAACTTCTTCTACTAATTTGGTATCTTCACTGGTAAAAGTAAGCAATAATGTTTGAGCTTCAGCTTGAACATTTTTCCGCTTACCACCTATTTCATCCTTTCTTAGTTTACAGATTTGGAGATGTCGACTAAGATATTTCTTTTTTAAATGACCGTAACAGTATTTACATGGTAAATAATCTTTTGCTAATGATGATATATCTTTGAATTGATTCGGTCTTCTAACCGGTTTAATTGATTGCGCACCACTAACATTATGAAAAAAATTACCCCTTTTTCTTAATTGATCGGCTAAATTTTTTCTTTCAATTGATCCTTTTTTAAGCGACAAATATTTAGCCACTTCCAATTCATTTACATGCTTTCTAGAGATATGTCTTGTAAAATTAGTTACAGGCATTTCACAGAAAATGCACATATCTTTTTTGTCCCAAACCCGTTTGTTTGTCAAAGCAATCTTTTTAGATTTGTCAACAGCTCCAGAGAAATTAAAATCTTTTTTTGCTGGATTATTGGATTTCGAAACATCACCAGATACTGTATTGTTCATTTCATCATCATCATCATCATTAATGCATTGATTTTCTGTCATGTTTATGCACGTTTTTCTGGTTGATTTTGCAACATCAGTTATTATGGATCCACTTGAAAATGAATTTACACTTCTTTCATCGCCATCAGGCTGATACATGGACCCAGAAGTTTCTATCAATGTTTCACTTACCATTGAGCTATTGTTAGATCTAATGAATGCAGCAGGTTCCAAAGAACCATCTGTATTTTGCCTTATTTCAATGAGCACCTCATCGGTTTTTGCTTCAGTTTCTGTAGTTATCGGAGTTAATTTGGTGTACGTAAGAGAACCTATTAAGAAATTTACGTATTGATTATAATTATTACATTCGTCTGCGTCGTCAATTGGGCAATTTTCAAGTTCTTGATAGATTATTTTTTCCCTGACGTAGAACCTTTACTTTCTTAACAAAAAAAATAAAACTGAACAATTTCGAAAACTCCAAAACTATTACAGTACTATTTTCAAAAACTTGAATTAGGTGTTTCTAAAAAAAACCACTCTTTTTCTAAAAATTAAAAATACCCTCAAAATTTGTGAGTCGTTGTGCCTTTTAGGCTTTTAATTTTTATTTATTCAAAAGCTCTTTGTAACTGAAAACTTTAATTTTAAAGATTCATCTCCCTAAACTTCATAGGTTCTGTACTATCTACAAAATTTTTTAATGTTTTAAGTTTTTCTCACGAATTTAATTGACGAACAACTTATTTATTCTACACAATGATTTTTGGCGTTTTTCTAAAATTTTTCTTTATTTTCAATAGAATATAAGGTTATACGTAAAAGAAAAGAAGAGCATATCAAAAAACTATAAAATTGCTGAATTGGCGGCAATTTTCCATAGATTATTTATTATACACTGAATTTAAAATAACGAGTTCTGTTATTTTGGATAAGTAACAATATATTTCAGCGTAAATAAATTCTGCCCAGTCTATAATGATTTAATTTTAAATCAGTACATACCTTCATTCTTTGTGCTTTCAAAGAACTTTCCAATTTTAAATGCAACTGAAATTTAAAAAAAAAGTTAAATATTTGATAGTTAATAGGCTAATTAATAAATTATACCGGCAGAATCCAAATTTGTATTTATTGTTGGAACGGAGGTTGGATCATTATTGTAGTCCCGATTTGTATTCATTATTGGATCATTTTTGTGCAAAATATTATCAAAATGATCAATATCTGAAAAATAATTTTAAGCATTATTTCACATTAAGATACTGTTCTTTTATTATAGAATTTATATCACGATAAAATTATAATTCAGTTTAATAAAATAAATTTTGAATTAAAAGACATTGTTATTAATTTCGTGAGAGTTTATGCAATAATGCCCTTAAGTTTGAAAATACAAAGTATTCAAAATAAACATCAGAAATGATAAAAATATTTAAATTTTTGGGCTTATTTTAATCATCTTCAAAAATTAGCCTACAAATTTGAAATTTTAATATCTTGTTATAGTACACACTTAAAAAATTCATGAAGATCGCTTGTTTTTATCAAATTTCTACAATCATTTTTTGATTAATTATAATACAATTAAAGAATATGGGCTTGTAATTATATTATAAACTCATAGTAAGCTAATTAAATAATGCTACTTACCTTTAGTTCTAGAGAGATTGTTTGATTTCAAAGCCAATTTCATTATTCTAGCACTTCTTGATTTAAACATTTTCAAACAAGTAGATTTTACAATTTTCCCGCACTTTTAAATTATGGTAACACACAAGGATCTCGTAAGCGACTGAAGAGAATAAGCCATTTACAGCAAACAAGTAACATGATAGCATCTCATAGGAATGAGATAACAACCCACATGTGTATTAGAGGCACATTCTTTTTGTTATAGTTTGCAGAAATTTATGCCTACTTCATAGATTTTCAAAATGTTGAATTTATGAACACGAAATGTAGAATTCTTCAGTGCAATATTATCAGTCCATTCCATTAATTATTTTTAAATTTTATAACATCACTTATAAAATTATAGTAGGTTCATTTGAAAATAACATTTTTCATTGGCATTAAACAGATTCGAAAACCAAAATTTGAAACTATAACTTTTAAAATAACTTTTTCTACTTATTGTATCTTTCAGTAAATACTTATTTAAAATAATTAAGTTAATTACATAGGTACTTACCTATTTTATTATATAATCCTTATGTTTATTAATTACCAGTAGAAGGGCAAGTTTATTTTAAATTTTACAATTAAATAATTTCAGATTGATTAATAGTAATAAATTTCAGTTTATCTGTTATAAGATCACTTGAACAAGCGCATATTTAGTAAATTCAAAGATATGCCCATGTCTTATTATAATCAAGTAACTAACGATAAGGTTAAACCACAGATTAATATACAGATAGCTAATACCCATGTTGAAATTGGCAGCACATTTTTTAGTTCATAATAAGCATTCAAGATGGAGCACGAATGTTTCCATCTGCGATTTTATAATAATTGCACAGATAATTAAGTCATTATAGAAATCTACATAGGAAGGTAAGATCGTAAGAATCAACCTTGACAGAGATAAAAAGATTGAAACAGAGATGAAAAATATTTATTATACAATAAATGACAATATGCCGTGAACTAAAATTAACAAGAAATACATACGGTGTCTGCAGCTAGTGTCTGATATCACCTGATATGTAACTTAAGACTTCGTCAAAGTCAGCAGTTTTATAACTTGCCGTACCTACATATTTGAACAACACTAGGTTAAATCACGTTAAATTCAGATTTATTCTTCTTGATCTTGATCAAAATGGTTTAAGATTCAACAGACATTAAAAAATTAAGTAGGGACATACTATATCTACATTTTTATAAGTACATAAATGAAACATAAACTAGGAAATTAAAATAAATTTTAATGATAATATTACAAATGTAGTTACGTATGAAAATATTCGTACATAGGTACAGATAAAAACAGTTTTAATGGTTTTAATAATTTATCAGGGTTTAAAAGTCTGAAAAATTGTACAATAAAATAGATCTACATAAAAAATTTGCGTAATATAAATTATAGTAGGTACATAATATAATGATTCTTATTACCACTTATTACTTATTTTGCAAAATACGTAATTTTGAATTAGGCTTCCCATGAATATTTTTAATCGGTTTCTTCCCGTATTTCCACTTACATTCTTTATAAATTTTTGTTCTCACCATTAATTCTATAAAATATTGGAAATGTTCAAAACAAAACTCGTCATTAAAAAAACATTTTATATCTTTGGAAAGTGTTTTTACAATGTTGTAACTTAAGCTAGTTTTTGCGGGATTTTTATTAAACAATTTATAAAATTGCTTTAAACATATTTTGGTAAAGCGTTCAATTCTACTGTTGGGAACCCTCAAGCCAGTTGAATCTGCTGAAACGTTTCCATACAACTTATTTAAAATTAATAATTGTTCGGGGTTATTTAGAGAACCTTTGACATTTAATAATCCCGTCTTACACTTTTCACATTTAAATTTTTCAATTGTTTTTTTACATAAGTAGCCAGCATAGTATGCTATAGCGCAATCCTCTAAACTACAACTTTTGCGTTTTACAACATCTGAGTTTCCGCTAGTAGAAGGCACCTCTTCTTCCGATTCTACTGTTTTTAAAATTGTAAAAGAATCAGAAAAAGAACCGACCGAATTGTGTTTATCAGCCGATTTATTTAATTGTTCATCTAAAGATAAATGATCTACACAGGGTTCATTTATATACAAAGTAGAGTCAAAATCGTTTTCACAATTCGAAGATGATGGGGGTTTCACTAAGTCATTAATTGTACAGCTTCTAAAACTAGTACGAAAAGCTCTAGCGGTGGGATTAAAATTGAAACCACCTCTTTGTCTAATCACCGAAAAAAAGTTTTCTAAGGGATCTTGATTTAGTCGAGATGTTAAAATGAATTCCATTCCAGATTTCAATTCTTCTTCGTATAGCATCAATATTGAATTGATGCTCCAAGCAAAACCATCAAAGCAAGGTGGTCTTTTAACTTTGCCATTGCCATCCTTTCCAATTTTGACAATTTTCTTCATAATATTTTGTAAAGAAATTAGAGTTAGTTTTACAAATTGATTGTTCCTTGAAATAGCACAGCGAAACGGATTTTTATCAAATTGAAACCTGCTGTTCAAACAATCAAACCCTTTATCCAATAGATCAATAAATTCTGCTGTATTTATTGCTGTTTTGCTGTTGATGTCTTGAGTTTCTACCGCTGTTTTTATAGCTGCTGCCATGCTGTGGCTAAACACTTGCAAAGCTATTGAACATGACATTTTTTGGAACGGACTGGGATTAATATGTGCATCTGTAATTTTGGTTAGAGATCGCGCATACTTATTTGTTTTATCTGCATTGTAAGTATCGATGATGTCTGAAAATCTTATTTTCTTATCATCATAAATAAAGTCATGCGTTAACAAATTATTTCTTAAACTTTTATAAATGTGTGGTATATCATAAATAATTTGTATTTGCTGCTTATCTACAAAAAAGTAAGGAGCTTCTGAGCTAGCTCCTAATAATTTAAAAGCAGCTACGTTGGTTGTTCCTTGGTCTCCCACCATTGCTTTTACAATAATACCACATTTTTGTAGTAATGAAATTACTTCTATGATTAATTTGTGTAAATTTGTTTTGTTAACTCCAGAATTGCTTAAAAAGTAAGCAACGGGAAGTTTCCATTTGTAATGCAATCCACGAATCATAAACACGAGAGCTTTTTTTGCTGATTTTGCAGTTCTTCCTAAAATTCCCAAATCTTCGAAGCCTTCAATTAAGTCTAATGCTTTTGAATACTCAAGACACTCTTTTATAGACATTTCATCTAGTAGAAGAACGCATTTTTTTTCTTGGTCATCCATTGCACCGGCTTTCAGTGATATTTGCTTCATAAGTCTTGCGTTGAATCCTGGCATAAATTTAGATTTTCCTATCCATGATTTTACTGTTGATGGAGCCGGTAAAGTAATTCCAAGACGTAATAAAAATTTATAGGTAGATGGTGACTTGTAATATAAAGAAATTCCTAAGTCTTTTTCTTCCTTTTTCCATTGTTTTCTCTCTTTGTGAAGAATTTGCATCTCCACAAATGTCTTAACATGGGGTGATTTATAATCAATAGAGTCGAGGACTTCTTTTTTAGTAGGCACTTTCTTAAGCATCGAACGAAATTTGCATATTTTAGATCGCTTACTTTTCAACAATACTCTTTGTTTTTTAATCAAAGCTTCTTGTTTTTCTAATTTTCTCCTTTTTGGTGTATTTTCATGATGACTAGTAGTGCTAGTAGCTATTGATCTTTTTGCAGTTTGTACTGTAGGAGATGGTAAATCAATTAAACTAGATAAAAAATTTGATGTTGAAGGGGATTCGCTGTTTTCAAAATCAGTCTTGTTTCTTGTAGTAGATCGAGGTGAATGTAAAGGAAATATTTCACTTTCTTTTGGGTATTGCCGTATCTGAATTGTATCATCAATATGAATGGAATCTTCTGATGATAATCTAATTTCATTATTAGATATTGGTACAGCTGTTGGTAAAAGGCGATCTCTTTTATCACCAAAAAATTGAGAATTTGTAAAATGATTTCCACATATAAACTTTTTTCTTAAACTTGTTGGCGACAAATTTGCAACAGAAATGTTACCGCACTTCAAAATCCATTCGTCACATCTATTTTTGTCCAATACAGGGAATCGAAAAAAACTTAACTTCTCTTTTGAATTTCGTTGACTTTTTCCACAATTTAAATATTTACATGTATTTCCACTCATTTTATATACGTGTTACACTTACGCACTTACCAAGACACACTAATTATTGATATCACAGATAATATTCATATAATTATTATTTGCGCTCTTAAGAGTTTTCTTCACATCACATCAAAAACACATCAACGTTCTATAATATTCGTAGCACAGTATAAGTACTTTAAAAATGCAAACTGGAGTTTTTAAAGAAAATGAAGTGCCATTCACATATAGGGGATAGTTATAACAGCTTGGCGCCAAAGAGACGAACGTCGTAAAAGAAGATTATTTAAACCACCGTATGCATTTCTTGTTAAGTTTACTTCACGGCATAAGGTATGATAATGTATAGTATCATTTTTAACGTGTGATGTGGTGTGATTCTCCGGAAAATTTTAGAGGCGACATCTATCAAGTGTCTCCAATAGCCATCATAGTTTTCAGTCATCGTCTCCTCGACAAGTACGCTACCCGTGGCCGTCTCCAGTACTAAATATTCTCGTCTCCTTTTGAGACCACAAATATGTTGCACAAGTTCCCATAAGCGTTAGCCATCTGTATATTAATCTGTGGTTAAACGTAATTTTAATTGCTCCGAGCAACTGCCGACTTATACAATACCGTAATTTACAATAAAATCAAGTAAAAATATGGAGGATTTATTCCTTTCCAGAAGAAAAACATAATAAAAAATGTTCATAAAATATGTAATATTATGTTGGATTTAAAAAAAGTAGTGAATTTAACAATCGCAATTATTGGGTGATAATTTCGATTAGAATACAAAGGACGTATTCAAATTTAAAAGCCGTTTAAATTTACGTTTTTAAATTAAATAATTTATTTATTTATTTTATAATATCTCGATATATTTTTCAAATCTTATTTATTATTGAAAAATATAATATTTTATTTTAGAAGTAAAAGTAGACTTAACAACTTTCCCGCGTTTTTTAAGTTTTGCAGAATTGACTATACCTAGTACCTACTATACAGGCAGAAAGATCCATAATGATATTTAATAGGATCTAATAAGGTGTCTCGAACATAGAAAGAACACACAAATGCTAAAATGCGATGATGCCAACTATACGGATCTCGCAAGATGCAAATTATCTGCATGCGCAATACACAAATTTGAAAATGCGGAGTTCCGTACCATCGCGTAACATACAGTCAAACACACATGACATGTATAAATAGTACGATATGAGATCCGACCAAAAGTTATTTTAAAATGTTGTAGATGACCTAAATCATTTATTTCCATTGAAAACGTTCCGAGATCCACCCTGTCGGATCTCACAACGAAAACGGATCTCACAACGCCGCTCATTTTCTATATTGCGGATCTCGCAAAGTACAACAAATACACCCACTAATACACGCATTGCATTAACTAGGACGGGCATACCTGTACACGTAATTGTGACGGATCGGTATTTTTACCACCCAACAGATGCTCATTGTATCCACTAGATGGTAGAACCGATCGGTTTTTAAATACACACCGTAGTAACTTCAAAAAACTCATTTTAATAAAGCCGTCTCAATTAATGCAAGACTTACCGAGTGTTAAAATACGTCACAGATAATGTGGTATTACACGTGTGTTAAAAATACGTCACAGCTAATGTAGAATCTAACGTGTGTGTTAGATGTGTGAATTTGGGTGTGTTAAAAATTCGTTAGTTAATTTAGAATACGGAATGTGGTAGAAATTCTTTAGAGGACCGGAGATATATGTAAAAAAACAGTTTTTGCGATACCTACACAGAAGTGACCATTATTAACAAATTTGTAAGGTGGCCGATTTACATGCTATTTGCAAACAACGCATTGATTTAATTAATACATAATTTACAGCTACAAAAATTACACAGAGAATTAGCCGAAGCTTCATGCATAACATAATTGGACACTTTAGAAAATCTGTCGATACAAAGTTAATTAAAACTTTATTTGTAGACGTAGAAAATCATTCATACGTAGAACTAAAAGAAAGGTACAAATATTGGTCTATCATAGCAATTTTCATATTTGCTCATTGTTATATTTTTTTAAAAAGTTTCTAAAAGAAGGAAAATTACCTAAAAGTTCATTTATTGGCCAATATTTGCAGTTATTGGACACGTCAAGTTTAGTTATCCAACAGTGTTGCACTTGTAACTAGCGATAGCACAAGATAGAATGAGTTAACAAGAGAGACAGCGCTTCACTAGTTCTTATTTCATTGCTAAGGTATTCAACGTGGGTAGTAATTTCTTATTAGTCATACATACACTTGTAATTTTCTTTAAATAAATGAATGCATAATAAAATGAATTATACATAAAATACATAAAATGAATTATATTTTTTTAATTTTTTAAATTTCAAAAATTAGGAGAAGGATAAATCATTGATATCTAAAATAAATCATATGAGACACAAATAGTTAAAATCTACTAAATTGCTCTTTAAAAACCAAACTTATTTTAAAACGTTAATTTTCGAAATTTCCAATTTTAGCGCTTAGGTTTTTAATGTAGTTAAGTGTGCGAAACATCAAAAGCATAAATGAAGAATTCCAGCGATAAATCCTAATCAAAATGAAAAATTTGCTTTTCGATTTAGCAATAAACAAATAATTTTAAATTTGAAAAAATTTAGTTTTTCTGAAAGTTTTTCGTTCATTATTTTGGACCTTGATGTTGCAAAACAACTTCAAAACTATTGATTTTTTTTTATTAATATGTAGGTAGTTTCATTAATTTTTGAGATTAAAAATCTCAAATGCCTATTATATTTGTACTTACATTTCGACGGAGTAGAGATTTAGTATAATTTTGATGGTAATCACGTAGAGAGCGGATTTTAGTCTATTATGCCTATCTTTAATATTGAAGGCAATGTGAAATTTTCTTAAAATGTCCACGATTTAAGAAAAATGTGATAATTTGGTGCTAAGTTTTTTACGCTATTTTAGCTTTTTTTGGTTTTTTGTACTTATTTTAAGTTTTTGTGCATATTTAAAGCCTTTTTTGTCTATTTTTCAACGCGACTTAAAAAATTTCTTTTTAACAGTAATATTTATTGCGATCCACTACCCCGAAATTTAATAATTTAATATAAAAAAAGCAATTGGACAAGAATATGTCTTATCATCAGTTATATTCTATTAATTTTATGAATCCGTAATTAGACAAGTTTATATCAGATCACATTTCAGTGAGTAATCACAGTAATTCTAATTAGTTTAGGAAACTAAAACTGCAAAATAATTTAGCTTTCCTAAAAACACATTATAATTTTGTGAGCTAGTCCATAAAATTCTTTAGAAAAGCAAGAAATTTCATTGATTGAATCTGTAAATTTGATCAATGACTTTAAGAGACCGCATCAAGTTTAAATTTATGTTTATTTTACGCCTCGTTCAAAATTAGTCGTTATGGGTTTTAGTACCTTTAAGTTACATCACTCCTAATATGTTGACAAACGAGGGTAGTCGAAAGTTGCCTTATTTTATTTTTAGAAAGGGATCAAATAAGTTAGCGATCACTGAGACCGGCGGGTAGTGATAGTGTTACTTTTTTGTTTCTAGTAAACGTCTAGTAAACGTTTGAAGATTATAAACTATCATTATTATTGTTCATCAATATACCGATTGAATTAAGAGCAAACATCAGGAGAATATTGGGAATTTCGGATAACCCAATTTTATCCAGTTATCCGGAAAAAAAATTGGAAAAACCGCAAACATGCTATGTGTGTCCTTCCAAAATTAAAAGGAAGACTTCTTAGCTTTGTGTTTTTGTGCCACAAAGCAATATCTTTGCAGGAACTCTAAAATAATGAGAACTTAAATGCAGGATTAACAGCTAAAAAAAAACTAATAATTGATAATGAGTACATTTTTTGATTTTGTTCGACTCGAACAAAATTCTAAAATGGTGACGAGTTTATACAGAACAAAATTGACTACCTTAATAATAGTTATTAAATTTTAGTACTATTAATTTGTATGTGGGCAAATTTCAATTCAGATTAAGAGACCTACTACTAACTCTGATGCAACTTTCTCGAAGCAATGAGTTACATCGACAAAAACTAAAGAATCAATTAAAATAATTCAACCATTAAAAATATCAGTGTTTGAAGTTGTATTGCAATAATGAAGTAAAGATTTCCAGGAAAACCATATTTTTTCTAATTTAAAATTTGCATATCCACACCAATATTCGATAAAATTTGAATACACACCAATATTCGATAAATAAACGCATACCTAGTCAAACGAGATCTCGTTACAACAATAAGAGAAAATTTTATTATTCTAAAATAATCGTGGTCAGTTAATTTAATAAAGCATTGCACTTTTTCTTGCAGTGACGAAATAGCAATTCAGAGTTTTGCGTTTTGTGCAGTTTAAGGCTATTAGTTGAAAATTGTATCGATAACTCAAAACTTTAAAAAGTTATTTAAGAGCAAAGTAGGTACAGTGCTACTAAGCAATTATCCAGAGATGAGTGTGATCGCTAGGAACTCTAAAATAATGAGAATTTAAAAAATTAATTATACATTTTAGATGTTTATAAATGTTACAAAATTAAATTAATAACATTAAAGGGGTATAATAATAATATGCTATAGGTAACAATAAAAATTGAATTAAAATCTTTTAATTAAATACAGCATTATTTCGACGGTGACCTTCAATAACGTAACAACACAACAAATCGAATATTTTTTTTTATTGGAATGAAAAATTTTGAAATTTATTTATAATAATTGAAGAAACGGTATAAGTGCATAATTAAGAATTTAATGTAAGACCATTTCAGAGGTGATTTTATCAAAAAAGTAAATTATGATCAAACTTTCACTTAAACAAACAAAGGCAAGGACGTTGACCGCTCGCATTACTAGATGCGGGGAATTCCCGGAAATATGCTTCGTTTTAATAATGTACTGAACGCAATTTTTTATCTTTTACTTACATTATTATTTAATGATTAATACATTTTAATGAAATTACTTGTTCATAATAAATAAGGCTTCTTGTGATACTTTGTATAGAAGCCTAAAATTAATAAAACAAAACAAAAAAAGCCCTTAGAAGGTAAAGTTGAAAACTTAAAAAAAAATTCTTACGTATGAAAAAGTGAAGGGGTTGCCAAAATCTTACAATAAATGAATAGAGATGGGTCTAATATTTAAAAAGCATCCTTTGTGATTGATAAAGTTTTGAAATCTCGTCTAAACAAATTGATTTCGTTAGGATTATAGGATTCCCCCATAATTAACAACGTAATTTTTTCAATGTTTTGACGTGTTAACTCCGAACAAGTACCATAGTAAAATTTCCATAACAAATTCCTCAACATTTATGCAATTTACAAAGATAAATCTATAATTTTGAGCATTTTTATCACCAAAATTTTAGTTGTTTTAAGAAGTTGAAATCGTATAACATTAATCGGCAAATTATTCGCACTAAAAATAGTAGGTCATCTGGGGTAAATATGAAGCAAAATATAAAACTCTCAATTTTTAAGGCACTTGGAAATACAAATTAAATATTCTAATTGTACTATCCCATGCAGTTTTTCGTAATCTTTACAATTATGCATAAATATTTGTATAATTACTCGAAACCATGTGCTGCACTTCTTAGTTTTTTTTATGAAAAAAAAATAAACGCTCCAATTTTATTAAAAAGCAATTAATTTTATTGAAAAAATCGGATTAATTTATAAAACAAACAGCAAATACATAATAACAAACTAAAACTAACCGTTAAAGAAGAATTCTAAATTCGGAAAAAATCTTAATTTTAAATAAATCAATTAATTAAAACAAAACACAAAATACATTATTTAACAATGGGAAAAAATGAAACAAGATACAAATTACTTTTACCACACTTTTACTATTATACAGGGTGTCCCCGTGACCGTGGAGAACCTTTGAGGTGGTGATAAAGGACACTTTTCTAAGACAAATTTTCAAATAAAATTTTTGCCCAAGTCCAAACCCTTGGGGGGGTAACTCCCTTTAAAGCAATTTTTTGAATTTCTGATTTCAAACGGCCATAGCTCCGATATTATTGATTTTTTTAGGTTAATGGATTAGAACTTTTTTAAAGATCATTCGCTTGTCTACAAATTAGGTTATAACCCCTTATCGTGTAGAATCAACGGATTTCGGGTTATAAATTAAATTAAGGGAAAAAATGTTTAAAAAATTCAGGTTTTTTTTTTAATTTTCTTGCGAACCCCGTATCTCTTAAAGGAAACGTCTAAGAGAAAAACTAATGGCCCAAACCGGATAGGGAATTTAACGGGCTACAACTTTCGTCAAATAAATTTTTTTGGGCAACCAACCGTTTTCACAGAAACTCTGGAAATAATGAACAAGGTGTAGGTAAAAAAATAAATTCACAATTTTTACAATTTTAAAAAAACAGTTAAAAAGTGCCCGAAAAAATCTGAAATTTTACACGTACGCTCACCATTTTTGACCGCCCATAATAGCAATTAAGAATCTACAAAAATATCAATAAATTTTTGAAATTTGAATTTGTAAAAATATTCGAATAATTTAAAACCATCAAAGAGCAAAACTTGACAATTTTAAAAAAACAGTTAAAAACTGCCCGAAAAAATCTGAAATTTTACACGTACGCTCACCATTTTTGAGCGCCCAAAATAGCAATGAATCTGTAAATTTGATCAATGACTTTAAGAGACCGCATCAAGTTTAAATTTATGTTTATTTTACGCCTCGTTCAAAATTAGTCGTTATGGGTTTTAGTACCTTTAAGTTACATTACTCCTTATGTTGACAAACGAGGGTAGTCGAAAGTTGCCTTATTTTATTTTTAGAAAGGGATCAAATAAGTTAGCGATCACTGAGACCGGCGGGTAGTGATAGTGTTACTTTTTTGTTTCTAGTAAACGTCTAGTAAACGTTTGAAGATTATAAACTATCATTATTATTGTTCATCAATATACCGATTGAATTAAGAGCAAACATCAGGAGAATATTAGGAATTTCGGATAATCCAATTTCATCCAGTTATCCGGAAAAAAAATTGGAAAAACCGCAAACATGCTATGTGTGTCCTTCCAAAATTAAAAGGAAGACTTCTTAGCTTTGTTTTTTTGTGCCACAAAGCAATATCTTTGCAGGAACTCTAAAATAATGGGAACTTAAATGCAGGATTAACAGCTAAAAAAACTAATAATTGATAATGAGTACATTTTTTGATTTTGTTCGACTCGAACAAAATTCTAAAATGGTGACGAGTTTATACAGAACAAAATTGACTACCTTAATAATAATTATTAAATTTTAGTACTATTAATTTGTATGTGGGCAAATTTCAATTCTTTTTTTTTAAACTAAAGAATCAATTAAAATAATTCAACCATTAAAAATATCAGTGTTTGAAGTTGTATTGCAATAATGAAGTAAAGATTTCCAGGAAAACCATATTTTTTCTAATTTAAAATTTGCTTATCCACACCAATATTCGATAAAATTTGAATACACACCAATATTCGATAAATAAACGCATACCTAGTCAAACGAGATCTCGTTACAACAATAAGAGAAAATTTTATTAGCCTAATCGTGGTCAGTTAATTTAATAAAGCATTGCACTTTTTCTTGCAGTGACGAAATAGCAATTCCGAGTTTTGCGTTTTGTGCAGTTTAAGGCTATTAGTTGAAAATTGTATCGATAACTCAAAACTTTAAAAAGTTATTTAAGAGCAAAGTAGGTACAGTCCAATATTTGGACTTGGTCCACTTTAGCTGTGAACCCCTCATTGTAAACCGACAGTGTTAAGACACTAAATTTTACTTTTAAAATTTTCTATATTTCATAATTTTAGGACAAAAACAAACAATAATTACCTACATAATAATATAATTTACAAATTACAGCAGTAAATAAAACAAAAATAAATACTTTTTTAATTTTATTAAATAGTAATCTGGGCAATTTTCAAATAAAAGATAATTATACTAAGCCTTGTCTATTATTAGTCATGCATGTCGGTGTAGTGTAACATGATCCACCATTGCGCTGTTGCCGAGAGTATTGCAAAAAATTCGAAATTTGGAGACCAAAAAATGCTATACATACGCGGAGGCTTCTTAAACCGTGCGACATATTCTCTTATGCGAGTTACCGATGGTGGCGAACCTAGCGGGAGTTAATATGAACCTTATTGTAAAAAACTACAAGTGTACATGACCATTTATTTGGACTCTGAGCGAAAGTTGGCCATTCGACTCGTAGCGACTTCAAGATTCATAATCCTAGTTTTTAATGGGGAAACGTTTTCGACTCCGATTTCGGAGTAAAAATCGCAAACTCGGAGTCGAACTAGATATCTTGATATACTTATTGGAGGCGTATTAGTACTAAATGCACGTATACGTATTATATTTATTACAAATACTACTAGCGCAGGGGTATTTTTAATGCTAGTATTACCTACATCAACAATAAATTCTATTATTGTTTTGGAAAACAACATAAAATTGATGAAAAAGTTCACGAACTGATGTAATACAGTGGATGGCAATGATAAGGAATTGTTGAACATTATACGACGCTACTGTAATTTTATGAGGTGTATAATAAGCTTGTTATATTTGGGAAATAACATGTAACATGCAGATTTTAATCCTTTTAAGAAAATAGTCACAGTTAATGTAATATCGAAAGTTGTCACAGTTAATGTAATAGTGCAAATTGTCACAGTTAATGTAGTATCGCAAGTTGTCACAGTTAATGTGACACCGACGACAATAACACTCCGCTAGGGGGCGCAAAAATCAGTATATTTTACATCAGTTATAGTTAATGCAAAGTGAGTAAAACTAACACTCTTCACATTTCACGGAATTGTCACGGATTTTCTCTTTTTGGCATAATAGAGATAAGCAATACGTCAGAAGTTGATATATGAAGAGAAAAAATTGTGACGGATCGGAAAATCCGTCACAATTTTCGGAATCCGTCACAGCTTAGTGATATGCACACACAAGTCGTCACAGTTAATGTAACACCAACACACACATACACACACATACAGACGGACATCAATAAAAAATTGATGAAAATGTTATCAGGGTATCATAACGAATCATTTAATACCAAAATTTCAATTTTCGATTTTTGACCCGATGACAATACTTTCCCTATACATACGTTAATACGTATGGGGAAAGTAAAAAACAGAATTGCCTAAAATAGGCGAATTTGCTAAAAATAAGGTCATCTAGGTCATCTATTAATCTTTCTTTAACTTCTTTGTCTTTAGCTAAAAACGGTCCCGACCGGCACACGCGATTGAGATAATGCGCGAGTTTCGTTTCTACATTGGTACCACGATACAGCTCCACCAAGCTAAGAAGAGCCCTGGAGGGGCGTGTCAGGCGCTGCTAAAATTTAAAAAGTACACCCAGATGAAAAAGTTTCTTGGCGCGAATATTTAAAATCCATAAATTATTTTGTCAAATTACAATCACGAAATACGTTAAAAAATTTTACCGCAGATATTAAATAAAGCACTTTTGGAATAAATTTAGTAAATATTAAATTCGAAAGAATTTTTATTCAGAAATATACAAAAAGTAATTCCTAAAAATAAATAAAATTATTTACAATTAGCTAAAACTTTTAATTAAGCACAATTGACAAACTTCAAATAATTATTTGACAGGAACTGGATCTTGCCTCAATAATTAATAATTAAAATCTTGGGTGTAAGGTTACGTAGTGTGAATCGGAATGGATCATTTTCCAAGAAATTAATATCAACGTAACTCGGCTTCTACTGTTCTGGAGAAAAAAATTTAAGCTACAATATTGATATTAAACTAACAATCACTTTCAATTTCGGTTTCAGAAAATGATATATCCTCGTCAGAATCACCAGTATTGACTGAAAATTCCATATCTTCCACAACTTCCTCAGTTAAGCCATCTTTTTTCCACATATCCTCACCATCATGTTTAACATGGTTGCATTGCTTTTCCCAATCTTCCTGGGTTATTTCCAAACACGCAGTTCTAACTAGCTGTTGAATATCGTTTGCTTGTTGTGCCACATTATTCATTGCAACTTTTCTTTTCATAAGGCTCCATATGAATTCAATTGGATTCAAGTCGCAATGATAAGGAAGCAGGCGGACCACAGTGTGTCCATGCTTTTTCAATAATTCGTCCACATAATAAGTTTTAGACTTGGGATACTGTTTTATTAGCAATTGTAATTCTGATTTTCGCATTTGTGCTGTTGTACATATTCCATTTGAATCTAACCATGTTCGCATTTCTTCTTTTCGCTTGTTACTATTAGGTGGTTTATTTATTTGTTTCGAATGGTATGGTGCATTATCCATTACAATGATTCCATTTGGTGGTAGGTTAGGAATAAGTTGCGTTTCTAACCACCATTGCATAAAATTTGTGTGGTTCTTATCGTCGTGATAGTCACCAGATTTGGTTTGCGATTTGAAAATCAATAGACCGTTGTTAACAAATCCATATGAACCACCTGCATGCACTATAATATGTCGTTGTCCAGATCGATCAGATTTGTAAACCCCTGGTTCTTCATCGGACTGCCAACATTAATTTACTCCATATATGATGGATGAATGTAGGTTTCATCTAAAAATGTAATTGGTTTCTTATTTTCACCCTTTGCTTCATTCTCTTTTAATTTCCTCAAATAACGAGAACGCCAGGCTACAAATATCGTATCTTTCCATTAAAAGTACGCGTTTATTATGACACTTTTTAAAATAAAAGCCATTTTTTAAAAGTTGCTTGCGTAAAGTTTCTCGTTGCCCTGTATAACCAACTTTATCTTTCATTTTTTCAACTAACATCGGCAATGTTGGAACTTTGCGATCCACTGCATAAATTTCGGTAACAGTTCTACGTAAGACACCTCAAATTAAAATATTTATTAAAAAAAACAATTTTAAAAATACCTAATTAAATTAGTACCTTGTTCAAATTCATTCAATTCGATTTTGTTTACGGGTGCGGTTTTTCGCTGTTTAGCAGGGCTTTGTAATAAAGTAGTACTGGCAGCAGCCAATTTGCCTTCTTTACGAATCTTCTTTACAAAACTTAATGATTTTCCATTGCGTCAACAACATTAGCGATATTCGAACAATAGTTCTCTTGACAATTAATACAAATTACTGAGCAATATAGGCCGGCCTTTCTACATCCGCACGCTTTGCCGCAGTTTGTTTTGCATTTGCAAGAAATCGACCTGAGCAAATCTTCCGGAGCTGGTTTCAGAGACAATTGTATTGACTCCAATCCACGGGGGGTGCGACGCCAGCCCCACTCATCGGGTTCCAGATAATTTTCGAGCCAGTATTGTATTTGGTAGTAACACCTCAACAAATGGAAAAATGCAGCATCAGAGGTAGGAGGAAGGGATTCCAATTTAACCCTGCCACTGCCTGCCATTTTTTTGTATCCTTTGTAACGGAGCTCGTTTAGATTCGCACAATTCGTGTCACCTGAAGCCTTGCGATACAAATTCAAAATAAATTGTTCGCCGTTTGAAGCCAGAGTCGTCTTATCTACTCTATCTTTTAAGAAAACTGCAGTAACAGAAATCAAACCTGGATTATTTTTCAACGTGGCCATTGGTTTCATCTTGCCGATGTTGAATGGTGCCGAAGTTGTGTCGCAACCACTAATCGCGTGCAAAAATAACAGATTGTCTGCTGCATTTGGCCCATATATTGGTTTGAGGCAGTATGGGCTATATGTGGCGTCCGTCGATTTGCCTCGGCCAGGTTTTCTCAAGTAAATATTATTGCACGCGCCGGCTGTTGCAGTGAGCAAAACCAGTAAATCCACGTCCTCACCAACAACAACCGCAGCACTATACTCCTGCGAAATTCTCTTAGCCGTACTGATAATTAGACCATCCGCATCCTCTACGGCTTGCTCGACCTCTATATCTGATTTGATGAGAACAGTTCTCAGTAGTGAGATGAATCTGGTCTTATTGATCTCATTGCCTAAAAACTTATTTTGAGTTGTGGTGACGGTCATATTGTCGGTGAAAATGATATCCTCATATGTCTTCAGCCGGGATCGGCGCAGCCGTTCGGCAGATTTGGTCCCAAAGTTGGAAATATCTTCGGGATAGCCATCGAATACAATTACCACGTCAGTACCGTAGTGTTTTTTTTATGTATGTTACGTATTTCTGACATATTTCGGAGTAGGTAACGTTGCTGTCCCACACAACCCTATGTAGAAGAAATCCACCATCAACAATTAATTGAAAAACATATATTTAAAATCATAACACATTTACACTAACGTGACCATAATTTTTTTTCTTCAAAGCGGGACACCTGTACATTTTAATAAGAAAACCATAAAATTTTGTGTAAAATAACAATTTTTTATTGGAAAAAAAAACATTAATTATTTATAAAAAAAATTACAACAGAAAAACGCAGCTAATATAATATTAATCATAATAATAACAATAATGAATAATAAATAATAATAATGTAATAATAGAGTACATTATTCGGCTGGTTTTCTATATTTGTCGGATCCACAAATCTGCTTTAAAGTAGCCGGTTTGTTTTTTATGTATGAATGGAACTCTTGACATGATTTGTTTATGTTACCCTTTGTTATAAGAATGGCTTTCAATACAGAGACTCCCAATTGAGTTTTTTCACTGCTCCATATTTTATTCATATGAGAGAACACTCTTTCAACTGGAGCGTTACTGCCTGGCAGACACAAAATGTATTCTACAATTATTATAGAAAAATTCACGTGTGCGAGATCATTAGCATTGAAGTGCGTAAATACTTCCACCCAACGATTTTCAGTAGCTATATTCCCGGTGTTCCAGTCGCATATTTTTTGAGCTGTTATATACTTAGAAATTAGTGAAAACTCGTCAAAAACTCCTCTGTCTTGACTGCTACTAATAAATTTCTGTTCAATAAGTAAGTCGCATCACTTTTTGTACTTCCTCCCACGAGGGAACCTTGCTCAGATTTGCCCATTCAAATATTTTTACTTCCTCGTTGAACTGACACCACTGCTCCAAATATTCTTTGCTTGTTTTATATAAAACAGCCGCTGCAGCTTTTACGTTTTCTTCATTGACAGCACCAGTTTCTTGTAATTTTACCATTATATTACGGGTGGCGTGGGGAAGATAACATGCATTTTGTTTTTAATTTAAATTATTTTGGAGTTGATTAATTTCATTTGCGGCATCTATTGCAGACACGTTTTGGCCCTCGATCTTTAACACTGCTTGATGAAAAGTAGCTGATTGTGCGTGCATAAAATACAACCATAATTCAGAGCTGGGATTTTCAAAAAATTCTTTCAATATATATTCGGGCATTTATAAATCCTCAGAAAATAATTTTTTAACGGCTGAAACATTTTCAAAACTCTTTCCAGTGCAGGCATCAACGCAAGCCATCTAGTTTTACTATAGCCCAGAAGTTTTTTATATTCTGTGTTAGCTGCATTACAAAATTCTTTAAGAGCTTCAACATGAACGCTATAAATGTAAAAAAATGAATATATTTTTACAATTATGCATTCAAAATCAACAGGTAAACAATCTGCAGCGGTTTTGATCGCATTGTGGATTATGTGAGCTCCGCATCCAATTCCTATGAGAGTCCTTCCAAGAGACTCCAAACTTGGCAACGTTACTCCAAACTTGGCAACGTTACTCCAAACTTGGCGACGTTTGGTAACATTAGAGCTAGCTGATATGGAAAAACTCTCGTCCAATTGCTTAGAATGATAAATTAATACAATGGCATAGTGGATCGCAATAAAACTACTAAGTTGTCAAGTCGACTGATCGGGCCTTTTGATTTTTTCACTGTAAAAGTGTACGGCTGCCGAAATACTTCTTGATTGTATAATAATCGAAAGACCAGTTGTGATTTGATGTCAAAGACTAATTTAAATAACGTGATTATTATAAAAGTCTTTATTTACACTATATTAATAATTAGTACAACTGCACAACTCAATTACACTAATGAATAAACCCTTTTGTTCTTTTTGTCAAGTGACAAGAAAAGCGTAGTGTTTCCTTAGATGTCACTTGGCAGAAGCTAGTTGAATACTGAGGCGCGCCCGACAAGACGGCCCTTTTTATGCACAACTTACAACTAATAAAAATTTACAGATTGAAAATATTTACAACGGTACAATGTTTAGGAAATTTTCCCAATTCGTGAGAACAAAATTGTCTTGAAATCACCATTGTCAATGTCACGTACAACTATCTACCTCTTCAAAAAAGGGAGCTTACCTTGCACAAAAGTACCTCATGTTTAGTTTGTCGGCAAAGTTTATTACAGACTTGGTCACACAAATTGACAATGGTGCTTTTAAGTTTATGACTTAATCTAATCCTGTAATTCTAAAACGTTATTGCCGTCGCAACATCGACGTTTCGGAAATTTTATATTTCCATCCTCAGGACTGAAACAAAGAGGAGTCATGAGCGAAAACATACATAAACGTATCTCATTAAACAGGTATGGGGCCAAATACAATATAATAAACATACCTAAACAAACAGCTAATAATCGTTTCATGCGCAGTATAAAAAATGAGCCACAGGCGGAAAAATCAATTACAAACAGTTGCGTCGTGAAAAAATAAAATGAAAATTCACTCATAAAATGAGTGTCGTGAAATTGACTGAAATATGTAACAATATAAGACTATGAAAACTTAACAATTGTAAAATTAAAAATAACATTAAAACATGTACACATTAGCGTGAATAAAAACTATTGTCATAAAAGCTTGCGTTAAATCTGTCAAAATTGCAAATAATTGCCAACCAACCGCATCGAGATACATGATAAGGACAAACATAAGATATTCAAATTTTACCGCGAGTTTAAAAGCAACCAAACCGTGTGTGGTTGGCAATACATGCAAATAAACAAACATAAACAAAACCAACAACTTGCACAGAAACGGGAGCATGTTCACTGAAACTTAACCCCATCCTCCGAGAAACGTCCAAAAATAGTTGTTCACCATTATGATCCAAACCGACGAAAAACCACACGAAACACCTGCGTTAAGGCAACCAGGGGGGATTACGCAATCAAGCCCTATCAAGGTAATGTCTGATCACACTTTTATAGTCTGAATTGATGTAATTATAATCAGATTGTTTGTTTATATTATTAGGCGTAACAGAGATATAAGCAGCTTCCAAGAATAACCTCTTGAAATAGTCGGGTTCATTGTCAACTATCATAACGCTGTCGGAGTTAAAGGAATGTGAGTTATCGATAATATGTTCCGACAGCCCCGTCTTGCCAGTGCATATTCTGATGTCGCCGATGTGCTGTTTTACCCTGTCACCCAAACGTTGCCTGGTCTGTCCAAAATACATCTTATTGCTAGTGCACTTAATACTATATATCACATTGCTTCTCAAGAGGCACGGAATCTTGTCTTTCGTCGAGGAAAACAGCCTCGCTCCCAACGTGGATCTGTTGTGGAAGACGATTTTGAAATTGTCATCATCGACGAACTCTCTGAAAAGGTGACTGATCCGATCTGCTAAACGTGGATGGAACGTTATTTTAAAATATTTGGTTTCAGAGGTCGAGACATTCAGATCATCCACCGGGGGCGGTGGACGGATGCGCTCACTTGACGAAACTCACTCACGAAACGTCGACTTGACAACTTAGTAGTTTTATTGCGATCCACTATCCCAATAGTATTAATTTATCATTAGAGCTAGCGTTTAACATAAGAAAAAATAATATATAGGCAATAAAAAATAAGAATTATTATTAGGAGGTTGGGGAGTACATTTTATAAGTAAACTATATATTTTAAAGTTTATTTCCTAAAATAAATTGATTTATATAATTATTTGCCGAAGAACGCTAATAATGTAAGCAGTCACGTGTGAAAGCACCATCTTAACTGTGCAGTTACGAATAATCAAGACCATCACCATAATATAGCAAGCAGTACAGAGAATAAATTCAACATCTATTTAAATTTCATATTTTTTTGAGATTAGACTAGTCATTATGTTGGTACTTTACTTTTATTCATAATACCATTTGTGGTCACCAGTGACATTTTTATTTGTTATAGAACACGAAATGGAAGAGTATTACGGATTGCCGGCTGCAGAAGTAAAGCTTATTAGACATTATCACTTGACAAATGTTCCTAAGAATACCACGAAAGAAGAAAATTTCAATATCGATCTACCATATCCGGTTTTTCAATGTTATGATAATGTAATTGATTTAGAAGAATATAGACAACCGTTTAATACAAATTACAAAATGGACGTTAGATTTGAATATTACAGAAAAACTCATTCGGCAGATAATGCTAAATCGATGAAGAAATCTATTAAAAACGGCACCACCGAGAAATTGCCGTATTATTTTATTGACGTCGCTAGTGGAATATTTGATAACTGCCGAGACAATGCTCGTTGTTATACCGGTGGAACATTAGATTGTATGTCGATCAATGATAGAACGGTTTTAGTGTGGAGCGCTTTAAAACAACCGTTACATATAGTGGACGCTCATAATCCTACCATAAATTGTAATATGTCAATGAACAATGGAGGAATGATCTACGGTATTAAATCTGCACATTTTAAAGACAAAGTGATGGTTGGTTTACGTCAGAAATTCAAAATTTCATTATGTCGAGTATCACATGATGGTGATAGCATCATCAATTCCTTCAAATGGGAAGCTAATGCCGGAGTCGCTTTTCACGATATGGCGTTGAACAATTTTAAAAGAGCCGAAATTAGCACAATCGATTATAATTACAAATTAAGAATAACTGATTTCAAGAAAAATAACCTAAAATCAGAAATTGAATTGAGTCAATCTCCAAATGTATCAAATGACAATTTTGCACAAATGGAATATATCGATGAAAACAGTTTATGCTTTATGAATCGATCTTGCTTGCATTTTGTGGACACACGAAGTAGTTCCGTACAAAAGTATTGTTTAAAATTGAATAACATTGAATGTGACGAACTATGTACATTTTCTAAAGATACTAATGGAAACAGTTTGTATGTGTCATCCAAACATAATATTGCCAAGTTTGATTTGCGTTCTATGACGTGCGTCAATAGAACGTCGCACTTGTTGGAAAGTTCTCCCTTTGTATCAAGCGTATTTTCTGAAAATGATTCAGAATATGTGTGCGTAATGGGCGAACATTATAAAGATAAAACGATTTTTTGTAATACTGGAAATACTTTCAACACGCCTAGATATATTCCAAATATGTTGGATTCTTATAAATTTTCAAATTTGTCTACAAACATCCAATATTCCCAGTGTATACAAAATAGATTATTGTTACCATGTCTTGGTATGAAGTTACACAAGGATAATCTGTCAAATGAAATTACTCTGTATACTCTAAATTCTGTAGGAGACATATTTCAACAAAATATTACAACAAGAGAACCAAGCAATAGTAGAACGACCGGTGCAATATCAAATTGGATTAAATCGCTTCCCAAAATACAAACGAGCTTTGAAACCAATGCCGTTTTTGATTTGAGTCACTATTGGACCTTGGCCAGTGATTGTTCCAATGCAAAACGACAGAAATTGATTCTTGATATGAGCAAAGACAACTCTTCTGCTTTATACGACGCAGAATCCCCTAATTTAAAGGCATATTTGGACAGTTACACTGGAATGTCAATTAATAGCATATGGACTTTCAAACATCCAGACGAATTCGATGATTCAGATTGATATACCCAGGACTATTCTGATTTCATATAGTGAAATGAAATAATACCTGACTGAAAATTAATATTGTTTATTCTTTTGTATTGGTATAATTATGAATATATTGTACAGAGTGTAAAATTATAACTGTCTTACTAAAAGCAACTAATTAAAAGGAGGGGTGAAAAATAAATTTAGTTTAATATTTTGTAACTTTGTAAATAGTATACCAATAATAAAGTTGCGAATACACCCAAAGAGTTTAAAAAATTTTAAGCACTCAGGCGTTGTTTATAATAGTGAGGGTGGAAAAATAAATTTTGTCCAAAAATTTTGAATATTTGTAAATGGTGTAAATATCAGTGACGTCCTCCCCCCAATTGAATTTTTGATTAAAATTGGTGTGAAACGTTTGAACATCGTTATTCGTGATTTACATTACCGTTGGTGGCGTCACCAGCAACAACATGTCTGTATTTAGAAATACATATATCTCGAAATTCATAGTCATTTTATGGTGCAAGTTTGCAAAAGTTTCAGTGCGTTGTTAAATTTATAGCATTATGTTTTGTTAATTACTATACTTAATTTTGTATTGAGCCTGAAGAACTTTTTTTGACGTGAATACGTCTATAAAATCAGTAGCGTGTTTAAAAGTTTAATAAAAATATGTAACGAAAATTGTGTGTGTACGAAAAGTGTAGAAATGATATATTTTGAATTGTCATTATGCAGCAAAAGCTTGGAGGTTGTTTGCATGTTTTCAAATGGATGTTATCCGATAGGTAGACCTGAGCGAAAACGGGTATCCTGCGACGACGTATTCACGTTAAACCATACGGCATACGGGCGGAGGTAAATGTGCCACCAAATGTACCTGACCAGAAAAGGGTACCGGTAAATGGGTTCCCCTCCACTGGACCGACTTTCAACCGACCGACTCAGCTTGAACCGACCGACTTTCAACCGACCGACTTTAAACGGACCGACTTTCAACCGCCCGACTTTCAACCGACCGACTTTTAACGGACCGACTTTTAACGGACCGACTATTTTTTCGACCGACTTTCAACGGACCGACTTTCAACCGACCGACTTTCAACCGACCGACTTTCAACCGACCGAAAGACCGACTATTTTTTCGACCGACTATCGATACTACCCGAAGCTTGACTACAAGAATGATTTCCAATTCGACTATTTGTCACATCATATAGTTTCATTTTACAGCCATGACAACTGTGAAGTGTCTAGGAATCCTTCGGGAAACATGGCCTCAATCGTTTATCTTTCTCATTAAGCAATATCGTGAGTTTTTGGTTAAAGCGTCGTTGGGGGGGGGGGGGAGTTCTAACCTTGGCAGATCCATAACTCTGTTGGTTTGGTTTTCGTGGAAATAATAGGGAGGGAAATAAAATAATTTCAAAGAATTGAAATACAAGTTTTATTAACAAAAGTTATTTAATATATATCTATACATATATTAAGCATCATTACGAAGCCCAAAATGATATATTCCACGGTTAATGCGAAGCCCGCAGCATCATTACGAAGCCCGGTTTCGGGCATGATAAAAATCTGCGTGTATATAGAGTCAGTTATGCTGGATATTAACAGAGGACCGTATGTGTCGCTTTTTGGTAGGGCTTCATAATTCTGGTTTATATCTCAAAACATCCACGTTTAGTTAGTAGAAATTTTGTGCAGAGGGCGCGTCGGTGTGCCTGTATATAAAAGCTGTATGTCCTGTATATGTATAACCGATATTATCGCACCCAACTTGTACAACAAACTATGCAAAGCCCTAAAGTTGGCAACAACGCATACATTGATATCTTGAGAAGGCAGTAATATTATTCTAATAATAGCCTTGACGAGTTAGCATTTAATACTCTCATATTAATTTGATTATTTTAATTTTAACTTCAAACTGTTCATTTTGTAATTTGCTTTTTTTGTATTTCGATAAAGAAAACGCTAATGCATATTTAAATTAAACATTTAATTTAAAAAAAATTAGTACAAATTTGAAATAAAAAAATTTAAAAAAATATAAAAAAACTTAATTATAATTTAATCTTAATTTGTCTTAAAAATCTTAATTTATAATTAAAAAAATTATAATTTCTAACAATGCCTACTCTAACTTTTAAAAATATTTAGTTATTTAACACATTACAATATTATAATCTCGAACGGGAACACTGATAAAAAGAAGAGTATTGATTCAAAACGAATTATTTTGAATCAATACGATTCGTTGTAAAACAAAACTGAAACATTTTGAATCAAAGTGATTTGTTTGAACTAAAACTTGATTTATCAGTGTAGCAATAATTGATTTAATTTTATATTCTAATTATTATTATACTCACTGATCTTTCTATATTTTTTTCTAACAGCATGAAAAATTAAAACCAACTTACTGAAGTACTAACTGATGCAATATTTTTCGTTCCCGGAACTGGTGCAATTATTGTAACATTCGAAGTTGATGGTTTATTTTTCCGTGTTGATTTATTTATAGGATTCCGGATTTCCAAATTTTCTAAATAATGCAATACTATTGAATTTGTTGATTCTTCAAGTTCAACATCAAAGCTTCCATCACTAGTACTAAGGTACATTGGAAATTTCTGAAGGAACATACTCAGATCCAGAACTTTCAAAATCTTGAAAACTCGTTGATAAAATCTCCTTGAAAAATAAAGTGGTGGATAGGTTAAATTAAATACAAAACTTTTTTTGTACTTTTGGGCAAAACATAACATTAATAGTAATTTAAAAAGAGTTCACATAATCGCCCCCGCGAAGTTAGCGAACCAACTTGAAACATCAAAAAAAAAAAATTTTAACAATTGTTTGGTGATTATAAGGGGTCATTTGTTGGTCGTTTTTGTCGTTTGATGGTCAAAATTGCAAAAGATATTTCATTTTTAAGTTTGTTGTGTTACTTCATGCTTACGCGTCACATTTTGGAATTTTTAAAAACATGATGATCAATTTATTTGGTGGTTGTAAGGTGGTTATTACGAGATCATTTTTGTTGTTTGGAGGTTGAATTTGCAATAGTTTTAAATGACAAATTGGCAAAATTGAATAGCACCGTTGAGAGTGGGTCACCTTGCCTTAGCCCGCTATCGATATTAAACCTTCTTAATATTTTGCCGTTAATTTTCACCTTGTTTCTTGTTTCGGTTAGTGTAATTTTTACTAGTGTTACCAAACAATATTGCTTTAAAAAAAATTTGACGGGGTTGTATAATCCGCATGTAAAGTAAGCACCAACTATCTATGCCCCTACGTCGCAAAATTCTGATTAATAAATGACATAATACCGTTGACTGAATGTAATTTAGGACGTCACTCGGCTGTATTTAAAGAGTACAAAAATATTTGCATGTCTTGCTGAACGAAACCAATTAACTATGTACGTTACCAATATTGTATATAAAAACAAACAATGAAAAATTAATACTTATGTATTAATTTTAATACTTATGTATTAATTTTTATCAATACATAGTTCAAGCACGTTCAACTATTCAACTATTACTGCATTGTAGTAAAAAGCTCTTATAGTAGAGTGCAAACTCGCTTTTATTTTGACTATTGTGAGTATTTTGAGGAAAAAAGCAATAACCTATCCAAATTCCAAATCAATATTCCTCTTGCTTCACAAATTCGAAATGTGTAAGTCGTCAACGACTTGCACATGACGAATGCACTTGCACATGCAACGACGAATATTTTTCGTTCAATAAATTTTTTTTTAATGTTCAAATATGCAATAAAATAATCTAAAGAGTTCGCTAAACTTGCTTATTTTTGCTGTCCTAAAAAAATCCCCCCAAAAACGCAGGATCCTGCCTTAAGGCGACCATTCCCAGAACGTATTCCTCGCGTGGGACGGGGGGATTACCTGTACTCTTCCGGAAAATGTGTTTACTATTGCATTATTTTAAGTAAAATTAAATTTTATATTAAAAATTTAGACAGATGTCCTGCTAAATACGGATTTTAACCTCTTGCCCGAAAGAAATTTTATAAAACAATTTTACTCTACTTGCTACAAAATTTTTATGGTTCAAATTTTAAAGCATGTACTGGGAAAAGTTAAAATTATGAATCTTCCAAAAATAAAGTACCTACTAAATCTTAATTAGAAAAACCTAATATAAAAAAAATTTACATACATCAAAAAATGGAGTTTCTTCATATTCCTGTTCTGTTTCAGCAATAATCGAGAGGGACTTTTCATCGACAGTTTTCTCGACATAGTTGTTTTCTGATTGAGAAAAAGTAATAATTAATATCTTCACTAATTGGTAAATTAAACTTCATAAATAATATATTGTGAAGTATAGATTTACTTACCCCTCTGATTTTCTGTCGCTAATTTAACTAATAATTTTCCACGATTCATTTTTTCACTAGAAATCGCACTTCAAATCACAATTAAAAACACTTTAAAGCGTACCAATTTCAAATGACTGCGAAGACATAAAACGAACGCTGGTCGGGAATTAAATAATAACTTGTGTATGATAATTAGGGGTGCGCGATTATGAAATTTCATAATCGATTATCGATTATAAAAAGTAATCGATCTTTTTCGATTAATCGAGTTATGAGTTCATAATCGATTATGAACTCATAACTCGATTATGAGTAGGGTGCGCATGCGCATATAATCCATTAATCGATCACCGTAATTCGAATAATCGATTAATTCGGTCGTTCTAATTGCTGTTGGGGTTGGGATTACGTTTAAGTTTAAAAAGTTGTATTTATTAAAACAAGATATTATGCTTATATAGAATAAACCTGTTACCAATAAAAAATAAAGTATTCTATAATCGATTATTTTCCACAATCGATTATTTTCATAATCGATTATTTCCGGAATCGATTATTTTCATAATCGATTATTTCCACAATAGATTATTTTCACAATCGATTATTTCTATAATCGATTATTATTATAAATTATCATAATCGATTATGAAAAAATCGATTATTCGAATTACGATGATCGATTAATCGATTATATGCGCACCCCTAATGATAATAACTAGCATAATATAATAGTAGTTAAATAATTAGCAATAGTTGCACTTTTGAAACAAAGTGGTGGGCATAATAAAATCTTTATGACATGATTCGCATCAGGTACTGTACCTATACGTAACATCCTTGAGTTGTGATACCTTATCACAACTGCAAATTTTACAATTTTAATTTTCTAAAACAATTTAGAAAAAATATCGTATACCAAAATCAACATTATTTTTATTACTTACACATTTAAAAATAATAAAATTTATAATTTTCTAATTTCATTTTTTGAAACTCGATAAAAATGAATTCACAGATGTTGGAAATGTTCGAAAACTCCGAGCAACATGCAAACGGTAAAACGTCTGAAAATTAATCTGACATTGTTCCACCATGATACACGTCTTTGTTTTGGAAGTTTTTGGCTCTTTGGTGTAATGAATACGTTTTAGCCTATTGACTTCACTAATAAACGGATTTTTTCTAGCCACTCGGCCGTTATAGCTAGGGGTGCGCGATTATGAAATTTCATAATCGATTATAAAAAATAATCGATTGTTTTCGATTAATCGATTAGGAATTCATAGTCGATTATGAACTCATAATAAGGGTTACTAAGTTACTATCTAATTTATTATACAAAACATAACAAAAATTAACAATTACAACTAGGAACGTTTTGGAACATAATTGAAATTCATTGACAATAAAATCAATTGTTCCGAATGTTCAGATGTCAGTGAATTCCTTAAATCGGTAACATTTGGCCTCCACGGCTAAACACTCGTTCTGAAGCAACACTTGTTCCTTGAATAATTAATATTTTCTTGCCATAGCTGCCAGTGCCGGAAATGTTCTCCAATTCCTAATTTGAGAATTTTCATTATTTATTTTCACAATCGATTATTTTATATAGTTATAACTCTTTCTTTTTAAATCCTTTTGGATTGTGGCAGAATGGACATTTTTTCCTCTAATTCACGGAACACTTCAGTTTGTGATTTTGGCACACTAATTAATTGAATCGGTGAGATTAAAAAAAAACTAATTCTACTGCGTAAAATTTCTTTGACTTTGTAATAAATAATTTTTATGCTACTAGATACTAAATAATTATTTAGACTACAAAAAAACTGTCGACCCACAAATTTTGTTTTATCAACGTTGTAAGCTGCTTTCGGTACTCTTGAATGCGAAGTGTGCGAACGCGTTGAATTTTATAAAAGTTTTAATATTAGATAGTTTTCCACAATCTTCAAACAAACTAGTATAGGTATTATGCAAACCATATTTTACTTTTTTTTTATTTGATAAAATCATTTACAAATAAGAATTTGGAATCCCCGAATAAATTGGTAAAATAAGGTTCTTGTTTCTTTTAATAAGGAAAGAATATTCTGTTGACATTTTAGCAGTACACCATTGGTTAATAGGTACCATTAAATTTTAGATATTAGGAATATAGGTAAGGTATTTCCTTGCATTAAAATTCTGATGATATTTATTGAATTCTTAGTGCGGTTTCGGATTATATTACAAACCCATCATCAGGAAGAGCGTCAAGTCAGAGATAACAATTTTGCTCATTCATACAAATCACAAACTTCCAATTTTCAAATCAACCTCCCAATCTCAAAGTCAATTAATAAAATATTTACAATACATATTATCAGGGTTTCCGCCGATAACTTTATTTAATAATTCAAATTAGTGCCAATTGCTTTTACACGTCATGGTAGGTTGTTCACAACAGCAACTTACATAATATTATACAAATAATAATCAGACGCGGTGTGAGTAATCATATGTAACTTAAAACCGGTAAAGCGACTATGAAAAGTGGCATCACTGGCGGGATTCGTAAACCCGTAAAATAGTTGTACCATATACAATTGGGCTTAATAAGGTTGTTGTATGTGTAGGGAGCGGTAAAAGCTATTGAATATGTTTTTGTAATGTATCATATAAAACTTTACCCCTCTCTGTTTGCCTTACATTACATCACAATAAGTTGCCTATATACTTCGATATTTTACTCATAATATTAATATAAAGCCCGGGAGTCAGGAGGCCTATAGTATATACCGGGCGTAGGATCCTCCGTCAGTCACGTAATGATATATACGTGCACTTGTATCGTATTGGACTCCGTACATTAATAGGACGACAGTTTATCCGCCTTTAAAAACAACCGTAGATATTAAGTAAATGTATATAAATCTATTAGACGATTAGAACTCCTGAATCAACCGGAGAGGGGAAAGGATTTTTCGTGTTTTATGATACAGATAATTGGTATAGTGGCATTACGCTTTGGTCTCCGTATATCGATACGACGTTATGGACACAATTTGTATAAATTGTATATATTAAAAGGCTGTGAAATACTCCAACAATGTTGCCGAATGTAATTGCTGATAAAACGAGATGGAATAATGGCACAATAGAGATGAAACACACGCGCTTAGATATCATATTATTTGTGTGGGTAGACCATTCTCATGCATCCACTGTTAATTATATTATGCAATATTTATTAAAGTAAAAATATGAAGTTTTATAATGCAAGCGTATTAATACGTAGTACTACTATATAGAATCTAATTTATTTATAATTGGCACCTTTTTGTCAATTTCGACGAAAAGAACTAATCTACTATACTATATCCACTAATAAAAATCCAATTAAAGTTAGTTCAGTATTTTTAGTAGTTTGGTAAATAATTTTCAAAGAAATATTTTGGAACAAAAGATGAAAAACTTTATCTTAAGTTTAATCCTACTGAACATTGAAATGAATATCAAAGAGAACCTTTTAAATAAATTTCACCGTATCATCAGGAGATGCTTAAAATATGATGACAACGATCTGTGTTAAGAAATCTTTAAAAAGTTGAATGGATTGCCAATAAAAGGCCTTCGGACCGCGTAGACCCCACATTCAAGTGGTAATTGGAGTGGCTTTCAATCGAATTACATAGTATAGTTTTATAAAATATTTTTTCAGCTGGTAATAATACCTTATTATGTTCAGTTGCTCGTAAAATAACTCGGAAACCTAATCAAATTTCAATAATTTTCATGAAATTCATTTTTTATAAAAACTCGTATCTTGACAATTTTTGCGCCTAATCGTAATAAAACTTAAACTTCAATGTTACGATACAAATTGATATAGTACTAATTATTATTATTGTGACTTCAGTAAACTTGTTCTGAAGATGACTTGTAATTTTTTTCTTTCTTAAGTAATTTATTCAAATTTCTTACAACAATTTGCGTTCTTCTTTACTATTTTGCTTTTGTAAAGCAAATCCAAAACCATAAACATAATCCAAAAACATAATCGACAATCATTATTTTATTTGATTCACTGCGAAGTATAAATAGTAGTCCAAGCAAATTAAACATTTCTGTATGGAAATAGTTTTTACAGGATGCCGTAATAAAAAATTGAATTGCTTTAGAGTAGAGTATTTCTTAAAATAGTAATTAGTTTGTACATATATTGCTCGGAGCTAAACAAGTACGGTTATTTCTGTTTGTGCACTTTTTCATTTCAAGTTGTAGTATATTTAACTTTTCTTTCATAAAAATTTTAATTTATTGCCACAATTAAGCAACGAAAACACTTGTAACATAAAGTAGCAATGTAGTTAAAGGGGTTACCTACTGTGAACAGTCGTTTTCAAACTGATTTTTAGGAATTAAATTTGAGAAAACTGTTAAAGCTATTGAGCCGAAATTTAGGATTCTTATTTATTCATATTTAAAGTAACACCTAAAATTTTTGCAAAGCTTTTTATTGAAAATGATACAAGTAACAGATCAATGCGTAATTAATGTTTCGAAATGACTGTCCAATCGGGTGTAATGTTTCTGACCAAAGTAATTATCCGAAATTAACAAATTTTTTTAAATTTTGTTCTCTATGAATGTGGCTATGGTCGGAACCTTGAAAATGTAAATGAAAAAATGGCGATGATTTCAAAACAAATTTTGAGTTTTACAACAAAATATCACAGCCCGGAAAATGGCAATTTTAAATATATTTTGAATATTTGAGGTTCCGACCATAGCCTGAAATGTACTCTAAATGCCTAAAATAAAATCAAGTCAATCCGCCGAGCAGTTTCTTTGGAAAATGTACACCCGACTTTAAAAATGTAGTTTTGAAATAAATCGTTTTCAACTTTCTCGTGTAGTAACGAGGTGGATAATGGATAATTTTCGTAACCTAACCTTAATCTAGTGTACGAGGGCCATACAGAATATATTCTTCGACTTCCAAGAAGTCAAGTTCGGCACTTCTTTCTTATTTTGTGGCAGTCCTCGCCTCTTTCGAACAGTAACACGGTCGGTGATCAGACCGTATCGTGGCATCGCTGTCTCTTGTTTGCGTAAATTTTGGCCTTCTCATCGATGTTTACGTATGAGCATGAATACCTAGTTTTTTTATTCTGTCTTTATTTAAAAAGAGGCGTGTATTATTTTAAGGGCTCAAAATTAAGTGAAATTTTCCCATCAAAACGTTTTTTTTATTAAAGAATCAACATATTTTTGTAAATCGTATTATTTTGTCAGGTTTTACTAAAAATAGTTTATTTTGAAAATATTCTAAATAAAAGTTAGTATAATAAATTACTCTAAATAGATAATAAAACCAATTTTGGTTTAAGGTATACTAACTGATGCTGTATCTATAAAAAAACATAGTATTAAATTAGTAAACAACCCCGGACGCGGGGAGAAATGTCGCAATTTGTAAGAACAAACTTTTAAAGCTACTTTTCCACAATCCATTCGATTTTGCATGTCAACTAAAACGTTGGTTTTTAACAATTTTTAAACTTTTTTTTGTTTTTTGGATTCTTAAAGACAATTACAGACAGCTACAACTTACATTTGTTAAGTTTATTTTTGTATATTTTGTATAAAGTACAAAATACAAAAATTAATTCCTTTTTAAAATGTAGTAATTATGATTTAAAAAGTTTCAATAATAAACACCATTGCAGAAAATCCGTTATAATTCTGGTAATTTGATGAATTTTACTTTAATATTTTTTGGACAAATTTTCAAGACTCCCAACTATAAGAATATGTAAAAAAAATCGAAAAAATTTATCGGTTACAGTAGGTAATCCCCTTACTAAGTAATAATGAAATGCAGCATAATTTTATCTTGTAACTGATAACTTGTTGAAATAGTTGACGACGTTAGCTAAATGACGAATAATCGTATGCGTTTTATTTAATTATTAGCTTATGTTCGCCTAAAATCTTAAGGAACAACCAATTAAAATTTTATCATACATGGACAATAGTGCAAACTTTGGCTTTATTATAATAGTGCAGATTTCAGCGTGCTGATCAGTACATACCAATCATTACAATCATTATTTTATTTGATTCATTGCGTAGTATAAATTAATAGTCCAAGCAAATTAAACATTTCTGTATGGAAATAGTTTTTACAGGTCGCCGTAATAAAATATTGAATTGGTTTAGAGTAGAGTATTAATTAAAATAATTAGTTTGTATATGTATTGCTCGGAGCTAAACTCATTCGGGTATTTGTTGTGAACTTTTTGATTTTAATTTGTATAGTACTATTTAACTTTTTTTTTCACCACTCGAAAATTAAGACTGGGTTAAAATAAAAACTTACGTGTATAACATGCACAAAAATAATTGAATTTTTATGAATTGTAATTTTTTTACGTACCTAATAGTAATAATAGTAATTGAATTTTTTTATGATATTATATTTCTAATAAATTTGATAAAAATACGTCAGTTTTTTTTACATTTTGGTCTCGAAAGCTGCTATGCAATAATCTATTTTATCAATTAATTATAAGATAATTTTCGAAATATTTGATTAAAATTTTAACATTGTTTACATTTATTAATTAAAGAACAAGTTTTAATAGTACACTTTTGCTGTTAATAAATTATAAAAGCCATGGATATAAAAAAAACTTGCCAATAGTATAAAATGCATAAATGCAAATTTACGATTTTGTTTGTGTAAGTCGCCTACTACTAACTAATTTGTAGCTCTAGTCCGGTCAATTTAGACATCCGAGGTTGCAATAATTCGCACCCAGCTGAAAATTGGTAGGATTGTTCAAAACACCATCATAAATGAAATCTAAAAAGTCCTCATCGATCCGAGACCTGGAAAAAAATTTATTCGGGGTCAAAGGTCACTAAAACGGGTTTTTCGCGATTTTCAGCAAAACGGTAAGTTTTATTATAAAATTATCCCATTCAAAAATTGTAGATCAGATAATTATCTATAAAAAATGTCTAATTACTTTTTTTCCTAAGAGTCACCGTTTTTGAGATATAACGATTCGAAAAGTTGAAAGAGTTGTAATCGTCATTTAGGTGCAAATAAATAAAATGAATTTGTGGAAAAACTATAATGGTGCCAGCTTTCATATTTGGGTGCTAGCTGGTGCTAGCTCTAAGTATCCCAGTGCTAGGTTTATGGGTAAAAATATTAACCGGGGGGGCTAGCGTTACTTTGCCCCCCCCCCGGTTTCAAAGTCGATTTTTGAAAATACTGTAATGGTGCTAGCTTTCATATTTGGGTGCTAGCTGGTGCTAACTCTAAGGATCCCAGTGCTAGGTTTTTGGGTAAAAATATTAACCGGGGGGGCTAGCGTTACTTTGCCCCCCCCCCCCCGGTTTCAAAGTCGATTTGTGAAAAAACTGTAATGGTGCCAGCTTTCATATTTGGGTGCTAGCTCTAAGGATCCCAGTGCTTGCTTTTGGTGTAAAAATATTAACCGGGGGGGGGGGGGCAAAGTAACGGACCCCATATTATGACGATTACAACTCTTTCAACTTTTCGAATCGTTATATCTCGAAAACGGTGGCTCTTAGGAAAAAAAGTATTTAGACATTTTTTATAGATAATTATCTGATCTACAATTTTTGAATGGGATAATTTTATGATAAAACTTACCGTTTTGCTGAAAATCGCGAAAAACCCGTTTTAGTGACCTTTAACCCCGAATAAATTTTTTTCCAGGTGTCGGATCGATGAGGACTTTTTAGATTTTATTTATGATGGTGTTTTGAACAATCCTACCAATTTTCAGCTGGCTGCGAATTATTGCAACCTCACTCCTATTTTTTGGTCTAATTTGACCGGACTACTCATCAGAAAGTTAGTTTAAAATCGATTTCAAAATTCCCCCCGAACAGAAACAAAAAAGAGTTAATAAAAACGTTTTAAAAACTACTAATGATTTATGCTTGAAATTATAGCTTTCAATGTCTTTATTTTATATTATGTGGGTAGTTAATACGGTGCGATAATAAGAATAATATCATTAAATCTAAAAAATAGTTGACGACGTTGGCTAAATGACGAAAAATCGTATGCGTTTTATTTAATTACTAGCTGACCCGGCAGACGTTGTCCTGCCCGAATTTAATTTTTATGCCACTCAGAGAATTGTTTATTCAAATATAAATTATTCGAAATAATTAAACAAATTATGAAAAAACCAAAAAATTTACATTAAAAGTAGTAATATCGAATCCTGACAGTTTCGGATGTATTTACTAATAATTTTAAAATTTTTTTCGTATTATTCATTTAGATGATTAGGGGAAATCAGATATCAATTTTGGTGATGATCGATGAAGTTAAAAAAAAAACTTTTTTTGTGCGTATAATTTAACAAATTTTTTTTCGTATTATTCATTTAGATGATTAGGGGGAATCAGATATCAATTTTGGTGATGATCGATGAAGTTCCAAAAAAAACTTTTTTTGTGCGGATAATTTTAAAAATGTTTTTTCGTATTATTCATTTAGATGATTAGGGGGAATCAGATATATATATTTTTTTAAATTTCTGAGTGTCTTTAGTCCAAAATTTTGTGGTGGAGGGGGAAAAATTTATTTTTATAAAATTGTTTTATGTTACCTATTGATATACCAAATATGAAGAATTTATTCTAGACGTTAGTAAAAACTCTTTAAGTGGGGGTAAATGTCAAAAAAAATTTCCACTTTTAAAAAGGGCGTGTCTAAAGACCACCAATATGTGAATTTTATTAGAAACAAAGATTAGCTTATGTTCGCCTAAAATCTTAAGGAACAACCAATTAAAATTTTATCATACATGGACAACAGTGCAAACTTTGGCTTTATTATAATAGTGCAGATTTCAGCGTGCTGATCAGTACATACTAATCATTACAATCATTATTTTATTTGATTCATTGCGTAGTATAAATTAATAGTCCAAGCAAATTAAACATTTCTGTATGGAAATAGTTTTTACAGGTCCGTAATAAAATATTGAATTGCTTTCGAGTAGAGTATTAATTAAAATAATTAGTTTGTATATGTATTGCTCGGAGCTAAACTCGTTCGGGTATTATTGTTGTGAACTTTTTGATTTTAATTTGTATAGTACTATTTAACTTTTTTCACCACTCGAAAATTAAGACTGGGTTAAAATAAAAACTTACGTGTATTAATAGTAATTGAATTTTTTTATGATATTATATTTCTAATAAATTTGATAAAAATACGTCAGTTTTTTACATTTTGGTCTCGAAAGCTGCTATGCAATAATCTATTTTATCAATTAATTATAAGATAATTTTCGAAATATTTGATTAAAATTTTAACATTGTTTACATTTTTTAATTAAAGAACAAGTTTTAATAGTACACTTTTGCTGTTAATAAATTATAAAAGCCATTGCTATAAAAAAAATGTGCCTACAGTAGAAAATGCATAAATGCAAACGATTTTGTTTGTGTAAGTCGCCCACTACTAACTAAGAATAGTATAAAGCGCTGTTGCCAAAGTATTTAAAATATCGGAGGCCTAAGTGATCTACAGGCGTGTGGAGGCACAAGCAACCGGCAAACATATTCTCTTATAATTGTTTAAAACGGTAGCGAACCTAGCGGATTTTTCGTACACTACGTTGTATAAATGTATACGTGTATAGTACCATTTGGACTCCAGCGTAAAGTTGGTCACGGTAATCCAGGCGATGTGGAACACCATAATTTCAATTTTTAATGGGGAAACGTTTTCGACTCCGGTTTCGGAGTTGAACTAGTAAAATCGGAGTCTAACGAGATGCGCTGGTGTACTTCTCGGAGGCGTATTAATACCATTTGCATATATATATATATATTTATCAAGTGTATCATGTCACTTCCAAAGTAGATACATTTGCAACGGAGTCACTTCATATATATCGTCGTGACTTCCGATTTTGGAAGTCACTACGAATCTCCATGTTTTTAGTGTTTAACGGGTAGTGTATGGGATCAGGCGTTAAAATCCGAAATTTTTACTGGAAGTGACTCCGGAGCACTCGTACTTGCAAAAAAATGTTTTAGTTCCACTGTATATGGCTGGCGCTAGCGTCGCATATATGATAATATATATGAAAAAGTATCAACGGGACCGTGCAACTTCCGTTAATACGACTGCACGTTCTCACTTCTTTTTATCGGCAACATTGCATTAGACATTTCTTGGAAATCAGTTTCTATATTTAATTTTGATTAGAATTATTAATTTAATACTCTTTAGATTTAATAATGGTATACCATTAAAAATCTGTGCAAATTTCTGTTGATTATACATTATAATAATTAAAAATAATTAAAATCAATTCTGTTTAAAATTTTTTGAACTATTATAATTTCGGCTTTTTCTCTAGTAGAATGCGCCGAGACGCGCGCGGCGTACAGTAATTGAAAGTAGGCATCTGAGTGAAAAAAAACTTTAAATTTATTCAAAATATTTATAGGTCATTGAAACTAGCTAGGACACAGCATATCATATCGGCAATCAAGTTCCCATTTTATTTGATGACGTATCCCATGACGTGCCAATTTCTGTTTTAGATAACTACCTACTTTTAAAAATGATGACATTTATTTTTTTTTCCTCTTATATAGCGTTTGTAACAACAAGGTCATTACGCTTTTTGTTGGTATGGGTTTATTATTTTTTAAACAAAGGAGAAGGTGACCAATTATTTCCATTTTACATGTTACATTTTTGTAGAGCTCTGAACAACATACGAATATAACAAACTTAAATTGTTTTCTTAAACTTGTTATTGTGAAATACCTTTTCTCAACAAAAATGGTGAAAAAATAGTAATTTCTTTTAAAAGTGTGATAAAAATTTACTTATTTAAAAAATGAGGCTAAATAAACGCCCATCATTATCACGTTACAGTCTTATTTTTTAAAAGAAAGAGTAGGAAATCAATTTCCACTTTACTTTCGTTACATTTTTGTAGAGCTCTGAATAACATACGAAATATACCAATCATGGTCCGGTCAAATTAGACCAAAAAATAGGAGTGAGGTTGCAATAATTCGCACCCAGCTGAAAATTGGTAGGATTGTTCAAAACACCATCATAAATAAAATCTAAAAAGTTCTCATCGATCCGACACCTGGAAAAAAATTTATTCGGGGTCAAAGGTCACTAAAACGGGTTCTTCGCGATTTTCAGCAAAACGGTAAGTTTTATCATAAAATTATCCCCTTCAAAAATTGTAGATCAGATAATTATCTATAAAAAATGTCTAAATACTTTTTCCTAAGAGTCACCGTTTTTGAGATATAACGATTCGAAAAGTTGAAAGAGTTGTAATCGTCATTTAGGTGCAAATAAATAAAATGAATTTGTGCTAGCTCTAAATATCCCAGTGCTAGGTTTATGGGTAAAAATATTAACCGGGGGGGGCTAGCGTTACTTTGCCCCCCCCCCCGGTTTCAAAGTCGATTTGTGAAAATACTGTAATGGTGCTAGCTTTCATATTTGGGTACTAGCTCTAAGGATCCCAGTGCTAGGTTTTTGGGTAAAAATATTAACCGGGGGGGGGGGGGGGGGGGGTAGCGTTACTTTGCCCCCCCCCCGGTTTCACAGTCGATTTGTGAAAAAACTGTAATGGTGCTTGCTTTCATATTTGGGTGCTAGCTCTAAGGATCTCAGTGCTTGCTTTTGGTGTAAAAATATTAACCGGGGGGGGGGGGGGCAAAGTAACGGACCCTCTAAATACTTTTTTTCCTAAGAGTCACCGTTTTTGAGATATAACGATTCGAAAAGTTGAAAGAGTTGTAATCGTCATTTAGGTGCAAATAAATAAAATGAATTTGTGGAAAAACTATAATGGTGCCAGCTTTCATATTTGGGTGCTAGCTGGTGCTAGCTCTAAGTATCCCAGTACTAGGTTTATGGGTAAAAATATTAACCGGGGGCTAGCGTTACTTTGCCCCCCCCCCCCGGTTTCAAAGTCGATTTGTGAAAATACTGTAATGGTGCTAGCTTTCATATTTGGGTGCTAGCTGGTGCTAGCTCTAAGGATCCCAGTGCTAGGTTTTTGGGTAAAAATATTAACCGGGGGGGGGGCTAGCGTTACTTTGCCCCCCCCGGTTTCAAAGTCGATTTGTGACAAAACTGTAATGGTGCTAGCTTTCATATTTGGGTGCTAGCTGGTGCTAGCTCTAAGGATCTCAGTGCTTGCTTTTGGTGTAAAAATATTAACCGGAGGGGGGGGGGGCAACGTAACGGACCCTCTAAATACTTTTTTTCCTAAGAGTCACCGTTTTTGAGATATAACGATTCGAAAAGTTGAAAGAGTTGTAATCGTCATTTAGGTGCAAATAAATAAAATGAATTTGTGGAAAAACTATAATGGTGCCAGCTTTCATATTTGGGTGCTAGCTGGTGCTAGCTCTAAGTATCCCAGTACTAGGTTTATGGGTAAAAATATTAACCGGGGGCTAGCGTTACTTTGCCCCCCCCCCCGGTTTCAAAGTCGATTTGTGAAAATACTGTAATGGTGCTAGCTTTCATATTTGGGTGCTAGCTGGTGCTAGCTCTAAGGATCCCAGTGCTAGGTTTTTGGGTAAAAATATTAACCGGGGGGGGGGGGGGCTAGCGTTACTTTGCCCCCCCCGGTTTCAAAGTCGATTTGTGACAAAACTGTAATGGTGCTAGCTTTCATATTTGGGTGCTAGCTGGTGCTAGCTCTAAGGATCTCAGTGCTTGCTTTTGGTGTAAAAATATTAACCGGAGGGGGGGGGCAAAGTAACGGACCCTCTAAATACTTTTTTTCCTAAGAGTCACCGTTTTTGAGATATAACGATTCGAAAAGTTGAAAGAGTTGTAATCGTCATTTAGGTGCAAATAAATAAAATGAATTTGTGGAAAAACTATAATGGTGCCAGCTTTCATATTTGGGTGCTAGCTGGTGCTAGCTCTAAGTATCCCAGTACTAGGTTTATGGGTAAAAATATTAACCGGGGGCTAGCGTTACTTTGCCCCCCCCCCCGGTTTCAAAGTCGATTTGTGAAAATACTGTAATGGTGCTAGCTTTCATATTTGGGTGCTAGCTGGTGCTAGCTCTAAGGATCCCAGTGCTAGGTTTTTGGGTAAAAATATTAACCGGGGGGGGGGCTAGCGTTACTTTGCCCCCCCCCGGTTTCAAAGTCGATTTGTGACAAAACTGTAATGGTGCTAGCTTTCATATTTGGGTGCTAGCTGGTGCTAGCTCTAAGGATCTCAGTGCTTGCTTTTGGTGTAAAAATATTAACCGGAGGGGGGGGGGCAACGTAACGGACCCTCTAAATACTTTTTTTCCTAAGAGTCACCGTTTTTGAGATATAACGATTCGAAAAGTTGAAAGAGTTGTAATCGTCATTTAGGTGCAAATAAATAAAATGAATTTGTGGAAAAACTATAATGGTGCCAGCTTTCATATTTGGGTGCTAGCTGGTGCTAGCTCTAAGTATCCCAGTACTAGGTTTATGGGTAAAAATATTAACCGGGGGCTAGCGTTACTTTGCCCCCCCCCCCCCGGTTTCAAAGTCGATTTGTGAAAATACTGTAATGGTGCTAGCTTTCATATTTGGGTGCTAGCTGGTGCTAGCTCTAAGGATCCCAGTGCTAGGTTTTTGGGTAAAAATATTAACCGGGGGGGGGGGCTAGCGTTACTTTGCCCCCCCCGGTTTCAAAGTCGATTTGTGACAAAACTGTAATGGTGCTAGCTTTCATATTTGGGTGCTAGCTGGTGCTAGCTCTAAGGATCTCAGTGCTTGCTTTTGGTGTAAAAATATTAACCGGAGGGGGGGGGGGCAAAGTAACGGACCCTCTAAATACTTTTTTTCCTAAGAGTCACCGTTTTTGAGATATAACGATTCGAAAAGTTGAAAGAGTTGTAATCGTCATTTAGGTGCAAATAAATAAAATGAATTTGTGGAAAAACTATAATGGTGCCAGCTTTCATATTTGGGTGCTAGCTGGTGCTAGCTCTAAGTATCCCAGTACTAGGTTTATGGGTAAAAATATTAACCGGGGGCTAGCGTTACTTTGCCCCCCCCCCGGTTTCAAAGTCGATTTGTGAAAATACTGTAATGGTGCTAGCTTTCATATTTGGGTGCTAGCTGGTGCTAGCTCTAAGGATCCCAGTGCTAGGTTTTTGGGTAAAAATATTAACCGGGGGGGGGGGCTAGCGTTACTTTGCCCCCCCCGGTTTCAAAGTCGATTTGTGACAAAACTGTAATGGTGCTAGCTTTCATATTTGGGTGCTAGCTGGTGCTAGCTCTAAGGATCTCAGTGCTTGCTTTTGGTGTAAAAATATTAACCGGGGGGGGGGGGCAAAGTAACGGACCCTCTAAATACTTTTTTTCCTAAGAGTCACCGTTTTTGAGATATAACGATTCGAAAAGTTGAAAGAGTTGTAATCGATTTAGGTGCAAATAAATAAAATGAATTTGTGGAAAAACTATAATGGTGCCAGCTTTCATATTTGGGTGCTAGCTGGTGCTAGCTCTAAGTATCCCAGTGCTAGGTTTATGGGTAAAAATATTAACCGGGGGGGGGCCTAGCGTTACTTTGGCTCCCCCGGTTTCAAAGTCGATTTGTGAAAATACTGTAATGGTACTAGCTTTCATATTTGGGTGCTACCTCTAAGGATCCCAGTGCTAGGTTTTTGGGTAAAAATATTAACCGGGGGGGGGGCTAGCGTTACTTTGGCCCCCCCCGGTTTCAAAGTCGTTTTGTGAAAAAACTGTAATGGTGCTAGCTTTCATATTTGGGTGCTAGCTAGTGCTAGCTCTAAGGATCTCAGAGCTTGCTTTTGGTGTAAAAATATTAACCGGGGGGGGGGGGGGGGCAAAGTAACGGACCCGTATTTAGACATTTTTTATAGATAATTATCTGATCTACAATTTTTGAATGGGATAATTTTATGATAAAACTTACCGTTTTGCTGAAAATCGCGAAAAACCCGTTTTAGTGACCTTAGACCCCGAATAAATTTTTTTCCAGGTGTCGGATCGATGAGGACTTTTGAGATTTTATTTATGATCGTGTTTTGAACAATCCTACCAATTTTCAGCTGGGTGCGAATTATTGCAACCTCACTCCTATTCTTTGGTCTAATTTGACCGGACTATAAAGAGTTATTTTTAAACTTAAGTTAGTAAAAAATTATCAATCACTTATAAGTATCATAAAATAAGCTATGCAAATTTAATATTCGTTTGTGTCTTTGTAAATTGCATAAATGTTGAGGAATTTGTTATGGAAATATCGTACACTAGGCTTAATAGGATCTGTGTTTACTATGGTACTTGTTCGGAGTTAACACGTCAAAACATTGAAAAAATTACGTTGTTAATTATGGGGGAATCCTATAATCCTAACGAAATCAATTTGTTTAGACGAGATTTCAAAACTTGATCAATCACAAAGGATGCTTTATAAATATTAGACCCATCTCTACCCATTTATTGTAAGATTTTAGCAACCCCTTCACTTTTTCATACGTAAGAATTTTTTTTTAAGTTTTCAACTTTACCTTCTAAGGGCCTTTTTTGATTTGCTTTATTAATTTTTATTATGAAAAAGTAAAAAATTTCATTGAAAAGTATTAATTATTAAATAATAATGTACTAAGCAAAAGATAAAAAATTGCGTTCAGTACATTATTAAAACGAAGCATATTTCCGGGAATTCCCCGCATCTAGTAATGCGAGCGGTCAACGTCCTTGGTCCTTTTAAGTCAAAGTTTGATCATAATTTACTTTTTTAATAAAATCAACTCTGAAGTTGTCTTACTTTAAATTCTTAATTATGCACTTATACGGTTTTTGCACCTAGCCCTTCAATTATTATAAATAAATTTCAAAATTTTTCATTCCAATGAAGAAAAATATTCGATTTGTTGTGTTGTTACGTTATTGAAGGTCACCGTCGAAATAATGCTATATTTAATTAAAAGATTTTAATTCAATTTTTATTGTTACCTATAGCATATTATTATTATACCCCTTTAATGTTATTAATTTAATTTTGTAACATTTATAAACATCTAAAATGAATAATTAATTTTTTAAATTTGCACTTGAACATTTTAATGAGAAGTGTAAGTACTCGTATCATGATATCATGATGTAAGTATGATTGGAATGTCGCGACGTGGCAGCGCTGCTTGAAGTTTGTACGCGTTCTGTTTATCTGCAAATTCAGAGATTGACTGCATATATGCTCGGAAGTGCCTTCGTCACTTTTATACTCTTGAAAAATAATTTAAAAAATGTCTTCCCCTCTGTTGCAAACCTCGTTAAGAAAGTTCCCCTCAAGCATAAGTAGGAATCTATATATCAATTAAATGCTTGGTAGGGATGGAAGTCAGGTCGCCATTTCTATGCATCGGAAGTCACTCCTTAACAGAGATACATATATACCTATATATAAATCAAATACCAGAGGCAAGGTTATATTGAACAGCATCGAGAAACTCAAGAGGAGGTTTCCCTGCTATGTAAAGTTCTGTTTGAGTAACAATACGACTGTCAATATCATGGTACTTCTGCTTGCGTTTGTCAACTTTCTTCCCATTATCTAACAGCATTACATAATTTTTGAACCTAGTCTGCTCTTTTTGAATTCCTTTGATAAATTCGAAAAGAGTGGGGTGGGCTTTGCCTATTGATCTGTTGAGAGCAGAGTGCCATCCCTCCAAATCATTAGTGGTCCTGCGGTCGTAGTTTGCGAACTGATTCCAAAGTTCGCGAGGAAAACGAGCAGATGCCTCATCCAACCAGGTGTCCGTAAAATAGCTGAGAAAATCATCAACTCCGTTTATGTGGGGGGCTTGAGCGTGGATCTCGAGCCAAGTGTCGCTCAAATCTTCAATCCGGAGGAGTGGCATGGCTAGAAGTCTTCGTATCAACTGGAAGAGAAATTGATTAGTTTAAAAAGCAAATACATCCATTACATAGTTAATAAATTACCTTTTTGATTTCCGGATTGTTCTGATAAGCCATTTGTAGCCCATGACTCCTTGCGTTGCGGAAAATGGCTTGCCCGTAATGAAACAAACACCCCCTAATCAAGGAATTCGGAAAGACCGTGGTTATGGCCTCCAAAACCGCGTGTTCATAGTCGGTCTGAAAGGCCGGGGGATTAAACTGATATAATAGCCCATTGCTAGCAGCCTGAAGAAGGTTGAAAAGCCTAACGTATGATCGCTTGGCTTTATCAGGAAGAAGAGCATAAATGCAGGGCATCATTTTGTCTTTATAGACAGCATGGAGCGTGTAGAGTTGTGTAAAAAGAGATGGGCAAACTCGAAAAGTCCCATCCATGTAGACTCTGTCGGCGTTGCAAAGGATCTGAAAAAACTTTTGAGTCCCGAAAATTAGGATCTTGTCCTCTTCTCCATCGTTTGAAATCAGGAAAGGTTCCTCTTCATGTTGGAGAAAATCCCCCGTGATCCGTATTTCCGCGCGAAATAGGGGCTGTCTCGGAATCACACGTTGTCTTCCTCGTGTCATATTTGCACAGACACTTGTGTAGACAGGAGCAGCTGCTCCTACGAGTGTATCGTCACTGCTCATGCGCTCCTGTGCTAAAACCTATTGTAGGTTATGTATCAATTTAATCATAAAATTTCCAAAAATATCGATAGTACCAATCACTTAAAATTATAAAATAAAATATAATAAGGACTTACCGCATGAAATGTTTGCAGAAGTGGTTGAATCGGATTAAGTGCCACGGCTTTTTTGAGGTTTGCTTTTATTTCCATTTCCAATATTGTGGCTTCATCATCACTATGGGTGTGAAGCTCTTCAAGAACTTTTAGTATTCCTTCGGCGATTAGAACCCTCGCTTTGCACATCCACTTCTTTGCTGAACGGCAACGGTAGCGTGTAACACCATGCGAGGTCTTCTCAAAATTGTACAAGTAGTCTTTGTAGACTAGACATGTTCCACCCTTTCTTGCCTCAACATAACGATACTCATGTTCCTCCGCCATCTCAAAAACAAGTGAAGGCCAACACTCTTGTCACATGGTGGTCACAAGTTTATGCCCAATCAACATGCGCAGACGTTAGTGCCCTCTACTCAATTTAAATTTAAATTTCACTATCATAGTTGTTTGTTTTTGGTGAAATATCTTGAGATGTTATTTAACACCATAAGTTATTTAATGCCCTTATAATTATTATAGTCATCCCTATCGGCTTAATTTTTGTTCCATGGTGCAGATAAACGATTGAGATCAGGTCTCCGTATGGATTCCTTGTCACCTCTCGTCAGGACTGCCCACGGTTGAGGTCACCTAGACTTCCCAAACACCTGTCGCTATGGCATCTCCACGAAAACCAAACCAACAGAGTTATGGATCTGCCAAGGTTAGAACTCCCCCCCCCCCCCCCAACGACGCTTTAACCAAAAACTCACGATATTGCTTAATGAGAAAAATAAACGATTGAGGCCAGGTTTCCCGAAGGATTCCTAGATACCTGTCGCTATGGCATCTCCACGAAAACCAAACCAACAGAGTTATGGATCTGCCAAGGTTAGAACTCCCCCCCCCCCAACGACGCTTTAACCAAAAACTCACGATATTGCTTAATGAGTAAGATAAACGATTGAGGCCAGGTTTCCCGAAGGATTCCTAGATACCTGTCGCTATGGCATCTCCACGAAAACCAAACCAACAGACTTATGGATCTGCCAAGGTTAGAACTCCCCCCCCAACGACGCTTTAACCAAAAACTCACGATATTGCTTAATAAGAAAGATAAACGATTGAGGCCAGGTCTCTCGAAGGATTCCTAGTCACCTCACAGTTGTCATGGCTGTAAAATGAAACTATATGATGTGACAAATAGTCGAATTGGAAATCATTCTTGTAGTGAATGCTTCGGGTAGTATCGATAGTCGGTCGAACAAATAGTCGGTCCGTTAAAAGTCGGTCGGTTGAAAGTCGGTCGGTTGAAAGTCGGTCCGTTGAAAGTCGGTCGAAAAAATAGTCGGTCCGTTAAAAGTCGGTCCGTTAAAAGTCGGTCGGTTGAAAGTCGGGCGGTTGAAAGTCGGTCCGTTGAAAGTCGGTCGGTTGAAAGTCGGTCGGTTCAAGCTGTGTCGGTCGGTTGAAAGTCGGTCCAGTGGAGGGTCACGGGTAAATGTGCCACCGACCAAAAGGGTTCTTTAAATAAACACAGGTATTTGTGCCACTAACTGAAAAAATTAAATTTTTTTTGCCTTCGAATTTTGGGGTGTGCATTCGATAAGGAGGATAATCCATCGTCAAAACCTACCCTTACTGGGCGCCGCTGCGCTCCGCTCCGCGTTGCACCCCTCCAGGGAGGTTTTGACTCTGGTTACTAGGCTAAACATACGAGAAGGCGCCACACATCAAGAAAACCGGGATAAATGAAACCGGGATGTGAGAGACCCTCGAAATAGCATTAAAAAGTATAGTTGCGGTATGGGGCAGTAAACTATTACGTTTCACCCCCAAAAAATCGTGTAAAATCAAAAAATAATCGATGTTACATGTAGGAGATGCATCAGGTACATGCCGTTTTCTCCGGTGGCACAAATACCTGTGTACTTTTAATATCCGAAATTCGTAGCAGGTAGACTGCGTTCGAAAGCTCAAAAGTTATACAATGCGCGAAGGGCGAAATACATACATATAAATGTTACGTGAAAACATCAGCTTAGAGCGAAAATTTAAAAAATGTGAATAAAAAAAGACGTAATTACTCGTTCTTGAAAATTAATATGAAAAAAATATCACTAGGCATGTAATTTAATAAAAAAAGTTATTGTTATTTATTTTATTTTGAAAGTAAACGAAAGTAAACATGCAACGAATGTTTTCTAGTTGGGCTTTTTAGTGTTTGAACGTGTTTTCGTTAATGCGCCGATGACAGTATAACTTTTGACCTTTCGGATCTACTCTAGAATAACATTACTGGTGGCACATTTACCACCGCCCCGGCATACGGCCATGTCCCCGAACATAGCCTACTTTGTAATTTTTTTACAGTAAGTAGGTCAATATTAATTTCAAAGTTTTCTTACTTTCCTCTTTAATGTTTATAGAAAACAAAAATAAAATATTAAGGATGGTGAAAATGTCCATCAAGCGTTCAGAAAAGAAGAATTTCAGTGAGAACGGGTCTTAACGGGAATCCGGGTCATCCCGTCAGAGTTACCGTACAAACTTAGTTTCCCTTAGGGCCGGTTTTACAATAGGAGCTTAAACTCAGCTCAACTTTTGAACCACCCTTGAGCTTCAAATTTTGCAAATTATGGGTTTTACAATGCGCGCTTAGCACTTGAGCAGGGCTCAACTTGAAGCTTAACTGAACGGTCGCCAATGGCGAGCTTAAACCTGGTTCAACAGATATTATGTCATTTGGGTTTACTCTAACCTAAAATTTCAACAAGCAACAAGTGTATATAAATACTGTACAGTTTTGTGGGCGGAGGTAAATGTGCCACCAAATGTACCTGACCAGAAAAGGGTACCGGTAAATGTGCCACCGACCAAAAGGGTTCTTTAAATAAACACAGGTATTTGTGCCACTAACAGTGAAAAAATTAAATTTTTTTTGCCTTCGAATTTTGGGGTGTGCATTCGATAAGGCTGTAGGCCAGCTCGGCAAATGGTCAGATATTTAATCCGGGTCCAAATTTTCTACCTGGAAATACATAGACCAACTCGGCAAAATAATAAATTTTGGCTTGGCCAGAACTGCGAGCATCAAAAAACCTACCCTCCGATGCTCCGCATCTCCGGGCGGGTTTTTCGTGCTCCGAGCCGCTACGCGGCGGGCGCTAAACATACGAGAGGCGCGACAGATCAAGGAAACCGGGATAAATGCAACCGGGATGTGAGAGACCCTCGAAATAGCATTAAAAAGTATAGTTGCGCTATGGGGCAGTAAACTTTTACGTTTCACCCCCCAAAAAATCGTGTAAAATCAAAAAATAATCGATGTTACATGTAGGAGATGCATCAGGTAGATGCCGTTTTCTCCGGTGGCACAAATACCTGTGTACTTTTAATATCCTAAATTCGTAGCAGGTAGAATAACATTACTGGTGGCACATTTACCTCCGCCCAGTTTTGTATAGTTGTAAAAATTAATCCAAGTTGAAAAAAGTTAAAAGTTTAATTAATAAAATGGAACAATTAGTTGGTGTTTTAACAGATGACGAAGACTTTCTGGAATTATTAAATGTAGTGGAACATCCTCGAGCACCAAAAGTATACCGACTTCGAGAAAATCAATTTACAAAGTGGAATGACAATGAATTTATTGCAAGGTTCCGTTTGTCAAAAAATGCTGTCCAATTTGTTTTACAAAATATAGAGCCAGAAATAACGCACATCACAGACCGGTATGTTTTTCATTTATAGACAACCTTTCGATTATAAATATTTTCTTTTATTTTTAGGAATCATGCTGTGTCACCACAAGACATGCTATTTGTGACACTTCGTTTTTATGCTACGGGATCATTTTTACAAACGGTGGGTGATTTTGTAGGAATCAGTAAAGCGTGTGCTTGCTGTATCGTCCCCAAAGTTAGTCGAGCAATAGCAGGGTGGGGCAAGGAATTTATTAAAATGTCAGAAACAGAAGAAGATTGCAAAAAAAAACAGTCACGAGTTTTATAACATTGCACGGTTTCCCAAATGTATTGGAAGCATCGACTGCACCCACGTCAAAATAACTTCGCCTGGCGGGGAGGAACCTGAAATTTACAGGAACAGAAAGGGATTTTTCTCCGTAAATGTGCAAGCAATATGTGACGCACATTGTAAAATACAAGATCTCGTTGTAAGATGGCCAGGGTCCTCACATGATAGCACAATTTTTAACAATTCTCGGATTAGAGCCAGGTTTGAACAGGGAAATTTTAGAAATTATGTATTGGTTGGAGATAGTGGTTACGCCATTAGACCGTTTCTAATTACACCACTTGCTAATCCTGTAAATGCAGAGGAACACCTATTTAACGAGTCGCAGATTAGAACTCGTAATCCGGTTGAACGTTGCTTTGGAATTTGGAAGAGAAGGTTTCCTGTGCTGGCATTTGGAATTCGACTGAAGTTACAAAAAGTAGAAGCTGTGGTTGTGGCAACTGCCGTTTTGCATAATATTGCTTGTATGTTTAACGATCCATTACCCGCTCTTAACGAAGAAGAACAGTTGGCTATTAATTATGCAAATAATGTAGAAATAGGTAATTTCCAAGATCATGGTAATGCTAATAACGCAGTCCGTTACCAATTAATAAATGATTATTTTAAGGAATTGTTGTAAATAAAGTAAAATTTATAATTTTTTATAATACCTATATTTAATTAAAAATAAATAATGAAATAATTTATTGTAATGATGGTATGATATACAAATTATCGTACGAACAACGGTATTGTTTAAGCGCAGAGACGAGTTTGGAAAGTTCGCGCACTACATTCTGCGTCGAAACGGTACCGTTGTTCATACCAGCTTAGGTTATTTTTTCCCTCTAATTGTTAGGTCGATCACTTTCATCCTTCCTTCATGCTCTTTTTGCATGTGAGGTAGTTATAATTCGGATTTTTTCCGCATAAGTGCCATTTCCAGCTCATGCTTTTCCTTCATTGCCTGCAAACGATACTCTTCTTGATCCTGCACATACTTCATACGGCTTACTTCGATACCTTCTTTGGCCTGTGCCCACTGCGAAACCCTATGTGAAATTCCAATATCACATTGGTGTCGCCTGGGTGGTATTTCTACATATAAATACATGACATTACATTTACTACATTTAAAACGAAAAAGTTAAATTTACCCTTGGATTGCGGTGTAATAAGGGCTTTTGACCTTTTCGTCCGTAGCATCTTGGGAGTATATTTGGACCAATCTAAATTTCAATTAATAATTACAAATATTAGAATAGAAAGAGTGATATTTTCATCAACGATAATTAAGGATTACTGGAAACTGGACATTACCGGTATGAACTACTGCTTGCTCAGTATTTTGCTTCCAAAACTGTCATCGATGTCGAAATCTGTAATAAACCAAAAATGTTAGGTTGATACAATGCAGAAGTTTTATACATATACCAATGTTTTCCACGAAAACGTTATCGTCCTCCAGGATTTCTTCTTCCGGTATTATCATAGTATTTCTGAAATACATTATGTTAGAAAATTCAATGTAATCTACAAACCAAGACACTCACTCTACTCCTGCCATTTCAGTTTCACGATCAGCATCGAATTCACTTTGCGTTCCTTCTATTCGAGTTCCCAAAATTTCGTGAACTTGCAAATCAATGTCCGTCATTTTAATTTCTTTTGAGGGACCACCTCCTGTAGCGCTGGTCATAGCTCTTTCGTCTGTAAATTTCTTCTTGGCTCTCTTCTTTATGTTATCATATTTCTTTTTTAAAACAATTTGATTTCGAAAAGATCCGCCATTACTTGAATTAAACTTTTGTTCGATTAATTTCCAACATTTGCCTTTCTCACTATTTGTATTAGTATCGGAGACCTTACACTCAAGTACTTTGGCGTACTCTTTCACCAGTGCCATGAGCAGATACTCTTCCGGTTGTGTGAAATTCACAGAACGTTTTTTTGTTTCCATTTCCATTTCCTACAATAATTGAATACCTACAAGAAAAAATAATATAGTTTACCACTACCAAATTAATACCACCACATAAGTGATTGAATTATACATACCAAAGTAATTCGTATTTAACACAAATTGTGATTAATAATTTGTAATGATAATTTAAAAGTAAAACCATGTGCCTTTCAGGTTATGTAACAATACGAAAATCGTTTGATAATTCACTGTCAATTACGTTTTTGCTGTGTTGCCAAATTGTGTTATAGGTAAACCAAAGCTTAGTTGAACCGCACATTGCATCACATTGTAAAACTGATCTGACCTGTTTAGGTGAGGTTCAGCTGAGCATCGGCTTAGTTGAGCTGATGCTAAACCTCCAATTGTAAAACCGGCCCTTAACCTAGTTCAGTTGAAGTGTTACTTAATGTTATTTAGCAGATTGTAACGTATGCATGGATTCAATAAAAAAAAAAAAAGTTGAAGACTGTACAACCAAAATGAACATAACATCCTGAGTGGAGTATCTTAAAAAAATAATTTTTCTCAATATGCGTGCACTATTTTCGTTTTATGAAATGAATAGATTTATTTCTGTTTCTACGAAAAAACAATTGTCCAAACGACGCAAAGTAATACAGGCACGCCTCTTGTGTCACGGTGATCCGCCTTGTTGCATCCAGTGATTTTTAAGCTGATATCACAGCTGAATACCAAGTTGGATCGCGTGACACTCGTCTGCAGTGGTTCGACAAGAAAACAATTTGTAGATACGATAAAAATATTTATAAGATACGATAAAAATATTTAGAAGATACGATAAAAATATTTAGTAGTTATGACAAAAATATTCATTATATACGACAAAATTATTATGTAGATACGACAAATTTATTAAGTAGATACGGAAAAATTATTATGTAGATACGACAAAATTATTATGTAGATACGACACATTTATTAAGTAGATACGGCAAAATTATTATGTAGATACGACAAAATTATTATGTAGATACGACAAAATTATTATGTAGATACGACAAAATTATTATGTAGATACGACAAATTTATTAAGTAGATACGGGAAAATTATATAATAGATATCATCAATATCTTGGTTATATTAGCAAAATAATTACGTTATGTCACCCTATGATGACTTAAAGTTACTTTTAAAACGATATTTTCTAATTCGAGGTAAATGGGAATTTGTTACTCAATTTGAGTTAACTTTCAGCTTTACCCGATCATAGATAGTAGTTTTCTTATTACTAACTTAATTAATGAATAATATTTAATTATTTAAAAAATAACAGTTTTTTAACGGGACTTATCACTAGATAAACGTAATGCTTTGAGTTAATTCTAAGGATTAATATATAAGTGGGATAATAATATAAATAACTGTACCATAAAATTAAATAACTAATCAACATTCATACTAAGAAAGAGTGCTTATTTACAGAATACGTTCCTAATTGACTGGTTGACAGGGTCGAATTTCCCGTATTATTTAGTTAACTCATTTTTTAAAATTAAATTGTCATAATCAAATACTTAACAATTGGGCTCGATAATAAAGTCACGTTATCATATTTACAAGTGAAATTATTTGAATACCAATGTAAGTAGCAATCCACCAATCGTTTGTTGGCAATTCATAATAGTCGGTAGTATAAGTAGAATTAACTACACTTTCACTTTCCACATATTAAAGCCTGTCCCGAAAAAAAAACGGGCCATTTTATATTAAATGAAAACAGAATAATTTTTTTTTCAATATAATATTTTTATTTGCAAATGATAACATTAGTGTACATGAAAAACAAAAATTAAAATCTAAATTTTTATGACGGCTCATAAAACCGCCGAACCTTTTGCTTAATTCCTTCCATAAGAATTTTTACACTTGCAATACCTACTGAATCGGCAGCTTTTTTGTATTTATTTCTGAAAATACGAATGTTTGCGGCCGTACTTTTTGTTTTTTTTTAAGTTTTTGTTTAATTTGTGCCCAATATTTTTCAATTGGGCGTAGTTCAGGACAGTTTGGCGGATTTGCATGTTTCGGTACCATATTTTTACACAATTTTGTTTATAAAATTCAAAACACATTGTGCTGTAATGACAGGTGGCCAAATCAGGCCAGAACAAAGGTGGGGTGTCGTGGGATCTAAAAAAGGGTAGTAAAACGTTTCTTTAAACATTCTTTTAAATAAATTTCACGATTTATAGAGCCCACTGTTATGAAAGGTGACGATTTTAAGCCACATGCACAAATGGCTTGCCAAATCAGGTACTTTTTAGGAAATTTCGATACCTTTTGTGTTTTATAACGTTCTGCGACTTGTCGTCTAGCCTCCGCAACGTAAAATTCATGTCCAGGTAGCTGCTGAAAATCCGCTTTGCAATACGTCTCATCGTCCATCACAACACACGAATATTTTGTTAAGAAATCTTGGTATAACTTTCGGGCTCTAATTTTAGCGGTCGATTCTTGCTCCTCCGACCGATTTGCTGCTTTCTGCACCTTAAAACTTCTTAAACCAGCACGCCCTTTTATCCGTTGCACAGTAGATTTTGATGTTTGTACTTTATCTACCATATCGGAAGTGTTGGGTTTTTGTTTGAATTCTTTAATCACTTGATTTTGTAATTTAGAAAAATTTTTAATAGAAAAATTGTAAGTTTTAATAGAAAACTAGCACATTTTTTAAACTATTTGTCTTTGCGACATTTGCGGATTATTAACATGTTCGCGAATAATAATTAATTTATGCTTTGTCTCTTGTTTGCCTTCCATATCTTTTAACACTAAAAGTTCGACTACAAATAAAATAGTATGCTCTTTACAACTTATTTTTAACCCAAAAGTAATAAAATTTTAGGGGTTGTTATAAAAATTCCACTTAAATCATATAACTGAAAGTGGCCCGTTTCTTTCCGGGATAGTCTTTACATATGCCCTTATGAGATCCAATATCGTAAATTGTCAAATTGTATGTTGCAAACTTTCTTTTATAAAAAATTTCTTTTATATATTTAGATAGTGGACACTTTTCCTTTGGGACATTCTAGCACTGTCTGTATGTCAAAATTGAGTACGCAATAGGGGAAAAATATTAATTGTACGCACCCTGGTGGCTATAATATCAAATTTCTACCAACTGTTTTGGTTTTCCATCGCCATCCAGAACTATAGCATCAGGAGTGTATGCTAACCAAGGATATTTCTGGCACACTAGCAATCCTGGTTCATATGTGTTATAGCCATTCTTCGTCTTATAGGAAATTAATGCTTCTTCTTCATGTTCCATCCCATGTCTTACATATTTATTTGTAAATGGTTTCGGCCAAAAGTAATTGCGCGTCTTTTGCTCCCAGTTGTCCTTTGAATATGTGAAAATAGCATAACACCGTGATCCTAAATTACAGGAAGTGAAATTATTCACAATTATGTATATCACATGCACATGTTACTAAATTACCGCAACTTCCAAAATTAACAAATTAAAAAAAACCTATCAAAATTTCAAATTTTACCTGTTAATCGATACTGTCTCTCACATCTCCAACATTCGATCTGCTCCTTTGTTTTTATGGCAATGGAAATAACATTGGCGTTTACTAAATTGCCTAAAAGATTCTGGCAACAAGTTTTTAAATTAAATTTCGAAACATGGATGTCTAACGAAATCATAAATGCTGACATGAATGCATTATTGGCTATTTCTAGCAATTCTTGTGGCACTTGATCTACACTGGCACCAGGTGTTGCGACTTCTGTAGTTGCGATTTCTCTACGTCGAACACTAAAGCCCGCATTTCACTATAGCTTCTAGCAGCCGAGCTTCTAGTAGCCCAACATTTGTAATGCATTGACTCTTATGGAAGCAAACTCACTAGTAGACTGGTAGACTAGAAGCCTACGTAGGCTTCTAGTCTACCAGTCTACTAGTGAGTTTGCTTCCATAAGAGTCAATGCATTACAAATGTTGGGCTACTAGAAGCTCGGCTGCTAGAAGCTATAGTGAAATGCGGGCTTAAAATAATTAAGAAAACCAAAATTAAATAAATTATGCTATTATAAATTTTTAAAAAATGTACGCAAAGCTAAAGCACCGTGATTTCTCTTCTTAATTAATTCTTGAAAATGGTCACTAACAATGACATGCCTACAATCTTCATTTCTTCCTGGTTTCCTATTAACACATGACCAACGTTCAAAGGGTTCAGCATTGTACTGCTCCAAAGCTGCCTCCTTCGCAGATTTCCAGTAGCATTTTACGTCGGTGCATGAAAATTCTTCAAACTTAAAAATGCTGGTCCTGAAATTATTTAGTAATTTATATTTTTTATAATTATTACATCAAATAGTATAAATGCATGCACTACACTATCTTACCTTGTACATAAAAGTAAAAATGCTGCAACATGCTTGCATCTTTGTGATTCACCAGCTTTGCAACTGCATTTCATTTGAGAAACCTCAAGCTCCGGTTTATCGATACGAAACATGCCCTGAATTTCGTGAGGTGTATCACCAAGATCACTTGTTTTCAAACACAATGCAAGTGTTTTTACTACTTGATTATCTGTACTGTTAACCTTACCAAAACGCAATGATGTGTCTTGCATTCAATACATTTTCACCCTCACTGCTACAACGGGAAAAATCAGTGATTTTGGTGATGATATTGACCGAGGGGGAAATCACCTGACAAAAATACGTACACCACATCTCCTTTTCCTCAAAACCTCCCAAAATTTCCTCACATCTCCCCACATTTCCTCACATCTCCCCACATATCCTCACATCTCCCCACATATCCCCACATTTCCTCACATCTCCTCCATATCCCCGACATCTCCCTTACATCTCCCCCATATCTCCTCATACCTCCTCACATCTTCCGACATCTCACGACATTTTTTCTGTTTTTCCACCATCTCTTCACATCTTTCCAATTTCCAGACATTTCAAATATTTAAAGTAGTATACTATTATACACTAAAGTATTATACACAGATATAAAATTAGAACAATTTCCACTAAAAAACACGTTTCTTGATAGATAAGGTTAATGAAAAAACTGACGTATAAAAAGTTAGCGACAAGATCAAACATATACGTATGAGTGACTTTATTGTGGTATTATACAGTATACACAGTGGACATAAAATATTAAACTGAAAGTTCAATTATTTGCTTCCCTTTGATTGCTCAGCAAAAATGGGTAAGAAAATATACCCATACCTACAGATATATTACATACTGCACACATGTGCATTAATACACTCGGTACGAAACAAAAATATTAAAAGCGAGAACAAAGTTAGAAACTATATGAGCGTCAACGTGAACAAAAATTAAAATTAACATAAGATAATCCAGAACATAAGTTGCTCTACTGAATGTTGTTTTTCGTCTTTCTTTCTCCAAGTATGACTTATTCTGACTTTTTCTTTCTCACCTACGCATCCCTTTTGTCACGTTTCATTTCTTTATACTGTTTGATTATCATAGATCTTTGTGTACGGGATATTGTCATTGGTAAACTGCCAATCATATTTATGGGCCCGAAAAAAATAAAACGATCTTCAACTGTCTGGACATCGTCTGGTTTAGGCCATTGAAATTGGCTGAGAGATTCACGTAAGAATTTGACTTTATATGATCTTGAATTCTCGTCGTTCGATTGCTCACGTAATTCTTCAATTACACGCCCAATATACCATCCTTCATCATAGAACACCGCATAATAATTTTCTACGGCAATGGAAATAGCAGTTGGTATATCCTTGGGTGTATTGGCATTTTTTCGAGAATTACTCACAATATTGGGATTCCCGCGAACTCTTATGAGTCGATCAGCACTTAATTTGGCGGATTGTTCATTAAAAAGCCAGCACAGTGAAGATTTTCGGATCGTTCTGATGTTATCACCGACTTTTATTTTGAGAAAAGGACGCTCCGATTTGTGTTTATTACCTAGGTCAGGCATATTTAAAAATTCGCCATACGTATCACCTAACTCGATAATATCGGCAATATCTGGGGGCGGACTACTGTTGGTTCTCTCAGCATCCGAATCTAGCAAATCGTTCAGTCGATCCTCCATCGCGATATCAGCTTCATTGCTATTACTATAAATATGGAGATCGACTTGGTTTTCATCGTTCAATGTGTCATATTTTTCAATATTAGTGTTAAAAATTTTCACTTCTTGCCACGATTCCTCATTAGAAGGCCTAATGTTGAGTTGTCCACAGTCTTTTTTGGCATCGCGTAGTGCATTCATAACGCATTTTTCGATCTCCTGATCGGTCATAAAATTGAAATCAACTTCTGTTTCAAAGTTATTTTTACCCATTTTCGCATTTTTTGCTTCCCTAGGAAAAATCACCTTGTCCGATAGATCAGATATAACGTTATTTATGTGTTGAATTTTATCAAGTCTTTTAAGAATATCTTGTACGCTGAAATTTACAACCGTAGAAAAAGTGGATGTTAAGGATCGAGTTGCCCGAAAAATTTGTTCACAAGGCTGAGAACTAAAAAGCCATGGTGTGAACATACACTCTTGTGAGAGATGGGAACTATCTCTGTACAGTCGAACTAGCTTGATAATGGCATGAGCGTTCAATTCAAAACATAGATAACAATTAAGGCTAACGAAGTTTTTAACCACAGAAAGATTCTCAGTTTCATGTAGCCAGTCGCGCCAAATCCGTAAAAAGAAGACACTATACCACATATTATAAATACGCGTATATGGTGTCTCGTTCTTGTTTAGGTAGGCTTGCAATATCAATCGTGACAATTTTAAAAATGCAATCGTTCCGTCAGGATGATCAATGACGTCTTTTAAAGCTTTTTCAACTAAGGGCGACGTAATTTTCTCTGCGGCTCTAAAATTCATTTTGTCATCCGGTTTAAGGTCAGATGGAGTTAGGAGGTGTTTATCTTTAGAAGATTTATCAATTAAATCTTTCAAGTGATTCGCGGTTGCTTTATAGTCTCCTAATTGCAAATCTATCGACTCATTCAAGAACCTCGTTCTCATTTTTGTGCCGACATGTACCGCGTCTTGAACGCATACGTCACCGTCATCTAAATCCATCTGAAACCACTTCCATTCTTGGTTTTCGTTCGGGCACTGAAACTTGGAGAAATTTCGCATCGTTTTCATTAGTCGTGTGTCGCCATCAGAAGAAAAACCTAAAATTTGTATACCAAAACGTTCAGCCTCTTTTTTCATCGTGATCCACCTGCGGGCGACATCTTGATGTGAAAAACGGTTATCTGTTCCAAATACATTCAGGCAAAACGAGGGACTTTTATCGATCGGGGATTGCGCCATACGATGTATGCGTATTTAGCCCGTTCACTTTCACGAAAATATTTTTGAATATTCTGAACAGAATCGGCGGGGAAATTATCAGGTTTTGGCAAACCGTCATTATTAAATGGACTTACGAAACCGACAATCGAATCAGTTTGGGCACAGTATTGTATCCGACCGGTGATACCGGTGGCGTCTTCACTGACCCATACGACTTTGGGTAGGTTTCGCTTCATCAAGAAATCATTTAACTCGGCAAATCTTAAAGATCCTTCTCTGATAGAATTTGAATTAATAATGTGTCTTTGTATGGTACTTACGGACGGAATTACCTTTTGCAAATTTGCGTGTAGTGTTTCGTAAATCAATTTCCCGCCGATTATATATAAGTATAAGCAAAATTGTATTAGATCAGGCTCGAAATTATTGTTTTTAATTTTATTCTCATTTAATGCTGCAGACTTGCCAAATAGCGTCAACAGGGACTGAATATTTTCATTCGCACCACGTGATCTATCAAAATTTTTGTTTTCTGGTAACATTACCGGTAGTTCTTCTAATAATCGATTTTTAAGTTCCCTATTTTCCTGAATCAATTTTGAAATTTGAGTAACTTGCACCAAATAATTAGTTATCAAAGGTTGATTTACTAATTGTTTCTCGCGTTTCCTACTTTCTCTTAGCCGTCTTGAATATTTTTCTTGTGCCCATTTGGACTTAGAATCTTCGCCGGTAATATGTTCCGTTGAATGATCCGGGGATGTTTTGCAATTGGCAGGGCAAATTGTTTTTAAACTATCATTTACCCTGCCTTTAGGAAAATCCGGTCTGTCCGAGAGATTGTCAATTTCGGGAGATGGCTCGCTAATTTCACGTATCGTAATATGAGACCTTTTAGCAGGCGCAATTTCGCTTTCCTCTTGGGTCGAACTTTTTCTTTTTTCGGCAATTTTAACAGGTGAAGGTTGACATGATTTATTGCTTGTTGAGGGCAGTGGATCATTGGGTATAACTGCAGGTGGAAGTGAAATGTGGGATTGCGATGGCGTGGACGCCATGTAATTATATATTGTGTTAGCCGATGCAGCCGAGGTTTTGGCTGATCTTGAGTTGTTTTTTGACCCCTTTTTCTCTTCTGTATTTCTATCTTTTCCGTGCTTAAGAAAATGTTGCTTAAAGTTTCCTATGAGCCATCGCGTACTCGTGTTAGTACCTTTTCGATATTTTTGTACCTTGAAAGAAAAGAAACAATAACTCAAAGTGTTGATCGTATATCCGGTTTATAGATGTTTATAATCGTTAATCTTCTTATATATAAAAATGCTTGTATGTGTGTGGGTATATATGTGTGTATGTTCCGCATAGACGCCTAAACCCCGTAACTGTGGGCGTTGAAACTTTCACGAGATCTGGCGACATTCAAGAGTAAGTTTTTCGTCGTCTTTGATTTTAGTAATTCGTCACCATAAGACGGTCATCAGCAGTTAAACGCTTCAGATCACAGTCGTTGTCATAGTTACGAAGCGATTTTGACGCTAAAAGATTAATTAAATGACTTTGACATATTATAGTCAGTAGCGGCTCGACAAATAGGGGGCACAACTTTGACATAAGAATGTTAACCTTAAAAATGATAGATGACATATACTCAGTGGCGTTGCAAAATATTTTTAAAATTAAAATGACTTTGACATATTATAGTCAGTAGCGGCTCGACAAATAGGGGCACAACTTTGACATAAGAATGTTAACCTTAAAAATGACAGATGACATATACTCAGTGGCGTTGCAAAATATTTTTAAAATTAAAATTACTTTGACATATTATAGTCAGTAGCGGCTCGACAAATAGGGGGCACAACTTTGACATAAGAATGTTAACCGTAAAAATGACAGATGACATATACTCAGTGGCGTTGCAAAATATTTTTAAAATTAAATGACTTTGACATATTATAGTCAGTAGCGGCTCGACAAATAGGGGGCACAACTTTGACATAAGAATGTTAACCTTAAAAATGACAGATGACAGAAAATATAAAATAATAAAAAAGTACAGAAAACCAATACAACTTTATAATTTATATTTGGATAAACAATTATTTGAGTGCCAATGTCATTATTTTAAGGTTAATATTTTTATGTCAAAGTCAGTTAATTCCAGGCAGGACATCGTAGGAAATAAAACACCAATAACAAAGGCTAAGAAGGTAAGTAAAAGAAGAGCTGCCGAAAGTGAGGAAGTACGCGAAATTCGGCTTGAAGCATTACGCGACAGAGCTTCGACGTCAAGAGCTGGCGAAACTGAGGAAGTACGCGAAATACGGCTTGAAGAATTACGCGATAGAGCTTCGACGTCAAGAGCTGGCGAAACTGAGGAAGTATGTGAAATCCGGCTTGAAGAATTACGCGACAGAGCTTCGACGTCAAGAGCTGGCGAAACTGAAGAAGTACGCGAAATCCGGCTTGAAGATAAACGCGCCAGAGCTTCGACGTCAAGAGCTGGCGAAACTGAGGAAGTACGTTTAGAACGACTTAATGTCAATCGCTTACGATTAGTTCGATCAAGACAAGAATTGAATTTAACATTGGAAGCATTTAATTACGACAAAGACTACGATTACATGAATCACGAGGATGTAGTAATAGGACTTATGAACAAACTTTGCTTGCATTGTCGTGTTTCGAAGTTCGCTAAGGAATCACCAGGAATGTGTTGTTCGAACGGCAAAGTTGTTTTGCCACCGCTGATTGATCCACCTGAGCCGCTTCTAAGTTACCTTACTGGCACCACTGCAATTTCAAAACACTTCCTGCTAAACATTCGCAAGTACAACTCATGCTTTCAAATGACTTCATTCGGAGCAACAAACATTTTCTCCAACGTCGGTTACATGCCCACAGTCATTTTAAAGTTGAAATAATAAAAAAATTGTTCATAATGTGTTGGTTCTGTTTACTATACGTATGTCTAGCGCCGCAGGCGCTAGTTAGAAATAAAATCGAAGTGAAATGAGTGATCCACATTGTTACGTTCTTATTGTTGATTTATGTTTTTGAATTGTTTTGGCATCATATTCTATACAAATTCGATACAAATATTTGTTTTTATGATCTCGGTTATTTCAATTACTAAATTATTTATTATTTTCTTATCAGTATTTTATCAAAACACTGATTTTCGGGTGCTATTGTTACGTAAATTATTTTGAGACAAAACAAAAAAATATGAGGGGTTTGAGTTGATCGGGTTGACTCGGAATGCCCCGTATGAAAATATAATATGAGATAAATCTGGTATCTGATTCCAAGTCATATTTGTCTTCTTATACAGTACATTGTATTCGATTTCATTCCAGTGACAATTAAAATCGATGTTTCATGAAATTACAATTAACAACAAAATCTAATGTAAATACGCGTAATATGATGAAGAAGTATCTTTTCCACGACTTATTCATATTGAAATTGAAAAAAAAAGTACGAGACTCGTAATAAAATATTTTACTTTTAATTTTATGGCCACGAAAACAGAATTTATACTAATCAAAAACTATATTTTTCATAGACGGAGTGAATCCACTTTTTACCTTGAGTTTTATGTCGCATAATGGGCAGGCGATATTACAATAAACATTGCTGTCTTCATCCATCTGACAATTATAGTTTATCTCGTCAATTTTTGAGAGGACAATTGATTGCTTATTTTCCTCTAGAAGAGGGATACATTCTTCAAGATTTTTCTTCACCAACTTGCTTAAACAACGCCTCTCATTGTCCAAGTTCTCAAGAGCCATTTCAGGGGTAATATTTTTTGCAGAGTCGCTAATTTTTATATGGCTGGTCTTTGAACTCTGTTCTAATGTAGGTTTGTGTTTTTTCCGGTCTTTAACGTGTTCTTGTATTTTCCACAATAGTTTTTTCTCACCACCAAAAAATAAGAAATTTTGCGAATTGTTCTTGAATATACCTAGATAATCCGGTATTTCTTCTTTTGGCAAAACAAGGCTCAGTTCGTTTTTAGTAAATCGCTCAATTTCTAACACATCAGCCTCGGAGATATTTTCGAGTGAGAAATTATTAGCGAAGGCGTGTAGTGTGAGTTGTTTTTTCATATGTAGAGGAATTACTACCTCTAATTCGCTCTCAATAGTTGCAAAAAAGTCGTCCACAGTTATTGCCATTTTCTCGAACGGTTGATTAATTAATCTTGAATAATTTACACTTTTACTAACAATTGAAGAAATCAGATCGAAGCGCAAACAATACGTACGCGCACGTGGACTTAATTGACTCGTCTGAACGCGTCCCGTGTGTCCACCAACTCTTTTACATCGTTACAACAATTCTCGAATACTTCCGACATCTCCCACATCTCACCCACATCTCCCCGACATCTCACCCACACCTCCCCCAAATCTCCTCTATATCTCCCACATCTCCCTCACATCTCCCTCACATCTCCTCACATCTCCTTACATCTCCTCACATCTCCTCACATCTCCTCCACATCTCTTCCACATCTCCCCACATCTCCTCACATCTCCCAGACATTTCTTACCCCATGTACACCAAATCTCCCCGGTGATTTACCCCTCGATATTGACAATGTCTCTAGTGATGATGGGGATGAGGAAATTATGCTTGCACAATTTAACACAAAAGTGCGTAATGAGAATTTTATAAGTAAGTAATAGTCTTATTCAGTTTAAAAATATTATTGCAAATCATTTTCAGATGAAACTGTCGTACATTACGACGATAAGACTTTTTTTTAGCACTTTTTTTATAATTTCGTTCCAACACTTTCCACTTATTCTCACACGCACTTTTCGGATATTCTTCATTTAAAATTTTAGAAAGTTCTATGGCAACATACCCCCACATAACTTTAAAGTTCTTTATTTTTAAGGTGCCCACTTGACACCTATATTTTGTGTATACTCTTAACTCTATCAACACCTTTGTTGAATTGGTACTCCAAAAGGTTGAGTTTTTAACTTGCTGATTAGTTCCACCTTCTGGATTACCATTGGAGTCAATAATTGAAACATTTTTAAGAACTGAAAGCAACAAAATTCCTAATTTATATTACAGTTAAAGAAAATACCCAACTTACCTTGCACTTCGTCCATATTAAAAAAATATTTAATATAATATTTTTGCTTTATAAGATTATTTAACAATATTTATGTAGGTTTTAAAAGAATATTAATTTAACCGCACGCAAGGTTATCTCAGCTTATATTAACAAATTTTGTATGCACTATTGGTGGCAAATACACGTATTCGTACGAGTACGTCTTCAGTCGGGATATTATGGGCGGTCGCCTTTTCGAGTAACTACTAGTTCTTTCTGGTTCTTGCTTCTGAACAAGTACTGATTTGAACCGTTCTGAACTGTTCTAGAACTCACAATTAGGCTGATGAAACAGCGGACTAGCAGTTCGTAGAACTAGTAGTTCATATTTTAACGTTTGATGAAACAGATTTTAGTTAAAGAGCATGCGCATAGCTCTAGAACTAACGAGAACTCGTCGATGAAACAAACCTATTATCTTCATTTTTAACCTCGCGTGCTCTGTCTTTGCGTTTTAAACGATTATTGTATTCCTCCGACTACACTTATTTTTCTTCTTCCATAAGAGATTCGTATTTTTGGCAAGTATTGTATGTATTTTCTTGGCTTATGGAAACCTAAATTGTAGGAGTAGATAGTATTATAGTTTTTTTTAAAATCTGAAATGCTTAATATTTTTGTCATCTTATTCTCGGCACATTTACTAGTAGGTACACTAATGAATCAACTATGAACACTTTAAGTAATTATGCAGTGCATTATGCAATGATGCCGTCTGCTTATCTTAAATATTATATTTAGTCAATGCTATATGGATAAATCTTGTATAATCACCCATACATCACAAAAATTTAATTGAGTCTTGAACAAAAAATGTATGAAATGGCGAATATAAGAACCTTCCTTGGGTATTTTGGGCAATTCTTTTAAAGTAAGGCCAACAGATTGGCCAAAATGTGTATCGGCGCCGACCACCTCGGTGTTTTCGTTGATTTGGTTTAGTGCCACTGCATCCATCATTTTCTCCACTTGTTCGTCTTTGGTCACTCTTTTCCTTTATAGAACCTGGATGGAAGAATGGGGGTGAATTCAGGAGGTTTAGGATTGGGGGTGAATTCATGAGGTGGAGGGATTGCGAAACATAAATCGGTGGAGCTAAACTATCGCAGTTTTCATTTGTACTAAAACGGAGCATATTTTAATTATAAATTATACATATTGGTCGATATATTATGTAGACATCAAGTCGACAACTGTTCTACCTCAAAATAGGGTAGTTACGCTCTTCGACCGTTACATGTCGCCTCGCTCTTTTTATTTATATTCTAAATTAAAAAAATCGCGTTAATTTAAAAAAATTGAAACGCAATATTACAAGCTATTGTGGCTCCAAAAATATTTTGAACTAAACTGCCTTTTGCTGGTTTGCATAGCTACTAGCTTCATACATTTTTGAAGCCGTTCCTGTGCATACCTTAGTTCATACAATATCGGGTATTCTGATTGACTTTAAATCCGATATTCCTTTGATCTTAGTGAAAGATGTTTCAAGGCTTTTGATATCTTTCAACTTCCAGTCTATACCCAACCTTTTCACTTTGCTAACTTTCTCATAATTCTGAACAGGAAATCATGGTTGGATTTTGCCTGAGTAGTTTTTCTATTCTCCTAAAAACTCTGTCTGCCGGCAGAAAGGAGTGTCCACAAACATGGAACACGATTTGAATTTCGGTTACATTAGCAGGCAACTGAAACTAAGCCAATAATATAGCAACATGAATAATATACTACGTATGTATTTTTATATTGTTCTCCGCAGCAGCGGTCGCAGAAAAGCCGTTGCGTGGTCACGTCATTTAGATTCAAAGTTTAAGAGAGCAGACCCCCACTTCCGTTGACCCTCTTCCTGCTGGATTATCAGTCCAAGTGAAAAATGTAGGAGAGTTGAATTGGGCACAACGCAGAAAAATGCGTAAAAACTGACTTAGTGTGCATAAAATGCATCATTAAATGGTGCTCGAGGAAGGGGCTGGAAATGCGGGACATTTTTTTAAGTAAATCGCAAAACTTGTTTGGCTCATTTTAAACTACTTTCATCTGGTATTTCAGATTAGTGCACTTTGCACAGCAATCTATTGCTGGTCTAGCAAATCCCATATTAAATTCTTGTGAAAATTTTACGTGGCATTTGAAAGTGCATTTTGATGAGGTCGATGATGAAGACAAAATTAAGTCTAAGAAAATTACCAAGCGGTTAATCAGGACTAGAGGTGGGAAAACGATGAAGTAAAATACAAGGAGATCCCCGAAAATCTTCCTGGAAGTGAAACAAAGTTGTTTTTTCCGTAGGAGATGAAGCGTTTCCTTTAAAAACGAATTTGTTATTATTTATGAAATTCCACCTCTATAAACATTTGTAATAAATTTAAAACTTATTTTTTAAACTATAGCTTATTAAGTGGTGACAAGATCTCCATATCGGAAACTAGTGAAGCAACAAAATTGGCGTCTCCACAGTTACATTTCTTTTTTCGCTGCGTGTTTTCATCATATCGATCAGTGAATGAATTGCCGTGCACATTTCTTTGCACCTCTAGGTATTTGCATTCGATTGCTCCAATGGTGTGTCAGGAGATGTAGGGGAAGACATAGCAGAACTACTACCTTCTCCATAATTTCTCCCTTCATCCCTACATAATTCGGGAAATGAGCCACTTTCATCTTCATCTCCAGATTTAGAATGATGAACAAACCTCTTCGCATCCTGATGTGAAGTGCTGATTAACCTATGAATAAACAAGAAACAATTTTTAATTTACTTTAAAATACCTATTGCTAAATAACTTTAACATACCTTCGTTTATGAATATGTGGAGCTAACCACGTCATTACTTTAAAGTAACAAAACTCGGCTTCATTCGTTTGTGCTCCAGAGACAGAAGGTGGTTTATCGGTAAAATCGCGATATGCCCGATCAAACCTGTTTTGTAAGTTGTCCCACTTACGCTTTGCTGTTTCTCTTGCAAAACAAAAACATTTACTTCGCATTTTATGATATAAATGTTACCTGCATACCACCACACTGAATTTTTTTCACCAATCGAGTTCCAAGTTATGCGTAAAACTACATTATTTTTATGGTTGGGGTTTGATTTATTATAAATATGGTCATAATTTTCCATTAATGAAATTAATTTCATCTTGGTCGATCACACTTTCCGTAAAACTTTATACAATAATAAACTTTTATATTTTTTTAATAAGACTTTTTGTTAAAATTGTCGTGTATGTGGAAATATCGCAACAGTTGAAATGTAATGTTGAAATATATTTATGAAATAAGCAAAGTGTAATACCTATATAACCAAATTAAGTATGTGTGGTGGATACAACCTCAACCTTTACTAGTTATGGTTACTATATGTACTCATGGAGGAAAGGGTCGAAATAGAGTAGGTTAAGCTAGGACGCGAACTGGATAGGGCGCCGCTGTATTACGCACTCTTTAGCAATAAATATAAATCTTTTTATTTACGATGGCGTTATTGACTAATTTTGGCACCAAGGGATCAATGTAAAATGTTTTACATTGATTGGCTTGGTATGGTGGATTATCCATTACAATGATTCCATTTGGTGGTAGGTTAGGAATAAGTTGCGTTTCTAACCATTGCATAAAATTTGTGTGGTTCATATCGTCGCGATAGTCACCAGATTTGGTTTACGATTTGAAAATCAATAGACCGTCGTTAACAAATCCATATGAACCACCTGCATGCACTATAATATGTCGTTGTCCAGATCGATCAGATTTGTAAACCCCTGGTTCTTCATCGGACTGCCAACATTTGTTTACTCCGGTTAAGCTAGGACGCGAACTGGATACGGCGCCGCTGTATTACGCACTCTTTAGCAATAAATATAAATCTTTTTATTTACGATGGCGTTATTGACTAATTTTGGCACCAAGGGATCAATGTAAAATGTTTTACATTGATTGGCTTGGTATGGTGGATTATCCATTACAATGATTCCATTTGGTGGTAGGTTAGGAATAAGTTGCGTTTCTAACCATTGCATAAAATTTGTGTGGTTCATATCGTCGCGATAGTCACCAGATTTGGTTTGCGATTTGAAAATCAATAGACCGTCGTTAACAAATCCATATGAACCACCTTCATGCACTATAATATGTCGTTGTCCAGATCGATCAGAGTTGTAAACACCTGGTTCTTCATCGGACTGCCAACATTTGTTTACTCCGTTTACTCCGGTTAAGCTATGCACGCGAACTGGATACGGCGTCGCTGTATTACGCACCCTTTAGCAATAAATAATATAAATCTTTTTCTTTACTCATTTTTGGATGGCGTTATTGACTAATTTTGGTACCAAGGGATCAATGTAAAATGTTTTAAATTGATTTAGCACTTTTTTCTTCCCAAGAATAGAAGAGATAAGTTCAAATAATAATTACGTTATTTATAACGTATATACAAACTTTTACGTTTTGAACTAATATCCCTTTCTGGTTACATACTGCAAAATAACAAAAATCTTTATTTGTTATATCGACGTATCATAGGTCAATAGGCGTAACCTTCAAAATTTTGAAAATCGAGCTATGCATCTCGAGTTATTCCAAATGTCGTAACCCACCTTTTTTCCCTGCTTCTTGAAAAAAAATGTGAAATGAGGGTTACAGCTAATTGACCTAGGAAGTGTCGATATGTAACTGTTCTGCACTTGATAATAATAATTGTGATTAGTTTTTAGGATCATATTAGCATTTTGATCTAAACAAGCAAAAGTAATTTTTTTTCTGTAATGGTTTCCTTCAAATCCGTAACTTTTACCGATGGTGGACATTTAATTTCCACTATACTACCTTCCTCTTCTATGAAACCATCGGGACTTGCACCTAGGAAACCATACTCTGCATCAATTCTGTAATGGTTTCCTTCAAATCCGTATCTTTTACCGATGGTGGACATTTAATTTCCACTATACTATATTCCTCTTCTATGAAACCATCAGGACTTGCACCTAGGAAACCATACTCTGCATCAATTCTGTAATGGTTTCCTTCAAATCCGTATCTTTTACCGGTGGTGGACATTTAAATTTCCACTATAATATCTTCCTCTTCTATGAAACCTTCAGGACTTGCACCTAGGAAACCATACTCTGCATCAATAAATAATCCACATTTCTCCACTTCCACATAATTTTTCAAATTCTTCTCTAGCATAATAATATGGTTCCATTTTATTCCCATATCAGCTACTGTCGTTTCCTTTAAATGGATTATCTAGAAAATTAAGTACTGCTCTTGAAGGGTCTGTTCTTTTCTTCATCTTACAAACCACCAAAATTCTACGCCGTTAGGCGAAGCGATCGTTCTTGCATCTATTTATTATCATCGGTTACATATTGCAAAATAACAAAAATCTGTATTTGTTATATCGACTTATCATAGGTCAATAGGCGTAACCTTCAAAATTTTGAAAATCGAGCTATGCATCTCGAGTTATTCCAAATGTCGTAACCCACCTTTTTTCCCTGCTTCTTGAAAAAAAATGTGAAATGAGGGTTACAGCTATTGACCTAGGAAGTGTCGATATGTAACTGTTCTGCACTTGATAATAATAATTGTGATTAGTTTTTAGGATCATATTAGCATTTTGATCTAAACAAGCAAAAGTAATTTTTTTTCTGTAATGGTTTCCTTCAAATCCGTAACTTTTACCGATGGTGGACATTTAATTTCCACTATACTACCTTCCTCTTCTATGAAACCATCGTGACTTGCACCTAGGAAACCATACTCTGCATCAATTCTGTAATGGTTTCCTTCAAATCCGTATCTTTTACCGATGGTGGACATTTAATTTCCACTATACTTTCTTCCTCTTCTATGAAACCATCAGGACTTGCACCTAGGAAACCATACTCTGCATCAATTCTGTAATGGTTTCCTTCAAATCCGTATCTTTTACCGGTGGTGGACATTTAAATTTCCACTATAATATCTTCCTCTTCTATGAAACCTTCAGGACTTGCACCTAGGAAACCATACTCTGCATCAATAAATAATCCACATTTCTCCACTTCCACATAATTTTTCAAATTCTTCTCTAGCATAATAATATGGTTCCATTTTATTCCCATATCAGCTACTGTCGTTTCCTTTAAATGGATTATCTAGAAAATTAAGTACTGCTGTTGAAGGGTCTGTTCTTTTCTTCATCTTACAAACCACCAAAATTCTACGCAGTTAGGCGAAGCGATCGTTCTTGCATCTATTTATTATCATCGGTTACATATTGCAAAATAACAAAAATCTTTATTTGTTATATCGACTTATCATAGGTCAATAGGCGTAACCTTCAAAATTTTGAAAATCGAGCTATGCATCTCGAGTTATTCCAAATGTCGTAACCCACCTTTTTTCCCTGCTTCTTGAAAAAAATGTGAAATGAGGGTTACAGCTATTGACCTAGGAAGTGTCGATATGTAACTGTTCTGCACTTGATAATAATAATTGTGATTAGTTTTTAGGATCATATTAGCATTTTGATCTAAACAAGCAAAAGTAATTTTTTTTCTGTAATGGTTTCCTTCAAATCCGTAACTTTTACCGATGGTGGACATTTAATTTCCACTATACTACCTTCCTCTTCTATGAAACCATCGTGACTTGCACCTAGGAAACCATACTCGGCATCAATTCTGTATTGGTTTCCTTCAAATCCGTATCTTTTACCGATGGTGTGGACATTTAATTTCCACCATACACTCTTCCTCTTCTATGAAACCATCAGGACTTGCACCTAGGAAACCATACTCTGCATCAATTCTGTAATGGTTTCCTTCAAATCCGTAACTTTTACCGATGGTGGACATTTAATTTCCACTATACTACCTTCCTCTTCTATGAAACCATCGTGACTTGCACCTAGGAAACCATACTCGGCATCAATTCTGTATTGGTTTCCTTCAAATCCGTATCTTTTACCGATGGTGTGGACATTTAATTTCCACCATACACTCTTCCTCTTCTATGAAACCATCAGGACTTGCACCTAGGAAACCATACTCTGCATCAATTCTGTAATGGTTTCCTTCAAATCCGTATCTTTTACCGATGGTGGACATTTAAATTTCCACTACTATCTTCCTCTTCTATGAAACCTTCAGGACTTGCACCTAGGAAACCATACTCTGCATCAATAAGTAATCCACATTTCTCCACTTTTTTCCACATAATTTTTCAAATTCTTCTCTGGCATAATAATATGGTTCCATTTTATTCCCATATCAGCTACTGTCGTTACCGTCGCTACTGTCGTTAAATGGCTTATCTAGAAAATTAAGTACTGCTCTTGAAGGGTCTGTTCTTTTCTTCATCTTACAAACTACCAAAATTCTACGTCGTTAGGCGAAGCGATCGTTCTTGCATCCATTTATTATCATCGGATTGACCTTAAAATTTACTTGGAATAAATTGTATATATGAGCAATAATTTAAAAACATATCAACAGAGGCTACCGACTCATCAAAATAGCAAAAAAATCTGAAATTATCGGCCAAGCGAAACCTTGGAAGACCACCGAAGAGATGGGGTCAACATCAGACGAAATGAAAAGTGCAAAGATGTGAAGAAAATCAGATTGATGCCTACAATAACAGAAGAATTAAAAAAACTTAATCAAAAATCTACAAACCTTTTGTAGCTTTTTCTAAATCTGTAATTTGTTCAGAAGTTAATAGTAAATTTACATTTTCAATTCCGTATAATCTATTAAACTAATCCATTATACAAGATCAATGTTTACTTAGGTCACACGTACCACTCCAGATGCAGCATTATAGTTGACATTGTACCTTCGTATTGCTTCCATCTTCAATCACAGTTATGTAAGCTATTCCGTTTTCGTCGACTTCCCCTAATTGCACAGCTAGCCTGTATTCTTTTCCTGCTTCAATTATGGTGGCCAATGCAGTTTCGTGTAACAGCGTCGCTATCTCCTGTTGTATTACTTGATATGTGGTCGGGGACATAAACGGTGAATTTAATGAAGAAAAAAAAGTCATCACATTGTGAATTGCCAACGGCTATTGATATGGCGCCGAAAGTAACAGCTTGATTAATATTCATGGTTTTTTTATGTGGCATTTTATATGTAGCGATGATTTTAATAATATTGCACATTTGACATTGGAGAGTAATTTTTGAATATAATCCATATCGCTGTTTCTTAATCATTTTCATATCACTTATTGTACAATCAAATGGTGCGTGCTTTTCTTGATTTAAAATTTGACTAAATAAATACTTCACGTTAATAATTCTTCGCAATTGAATGTTTTCTACATTTGTCGGCGTTTCTTTAAAAGTTGAAAAGTAGGTATAATAGAGATTTTTTAATTAATGATATTTATAAATTAAAAACCTGCTACTTCGATGTTTTCTTGATTTATATCCAATAAACAATGTTCTGCTACGCTTTCATTTACAATTTTCGAAAATTTTCATTTTGGAGAAATTCAACAGCCCCTAATTTGTCTTCTAAAGCTGTAATTAGGGTAGGTTATAAACACAATAATATCTAAACATATCTAACTTACTTATTTGATTTTCGTCTATTTTACCGCTGGTTCTGATTAAATTGTAATTCGTGTTTGATACTATTTCTTCGTGGTCAACGTCCATTGCTCTAAAAATGAAATTAAGTACTTGCGAATGGTACATGCATATTTTGCATAATAATAATTATGTAATAGCTATAGTTACTACTTACGATGGAAATGTAATAGTACTATTTAAATTTCGAGATTTCCTTAGGTTAGCACTAAAAGAGGAATAATTTAGTTACACTTTTTAAAAACTTGAAAAATTAAATATACTGTGCAGCTCGAGCGGCCTTCATCCGATTTTTCATGCTTTTTCGTTTAGCCCTTACCGCCAAATGATTGTGATTTACTTTCGTGTTATTCGACATCCTGATGGAACCTTTGTAATCTAATCTAAAACGTACAGAAAAATTAGACAAACCGTCAATTTTAATGGTTGTAATAACAAAATTTGCCGGTAAAAAAATGGATCCACTTCCAATTGGTTGAGCCCAATCTGCGAACGCACGACGCAATCGATGATTAGTAGGCTTCAATTCTTGAACCAACTGGATCTTGTGGGGATGTAAACCAAGATCTTGATGTAAAATTTTATTGATGTAAACATACTGTACTATGTATAATACGTTATTATTTGTAGTACGAATGAAACGAAAATTCATCAGAAATCTAATTATTTTTAAGGATTTTTTTAGGAACAATTTTTGCAATGATTTAATATAAATAATAAAACTTATAATAATAAAAATTAAAATCGGGTTTAGGCCCGATTAAAGAAAATAATTTTTATTTCTCTTTTATTTCAATGATCACGCTTGGCATAATCGTCTTAATAGTAATAACTTTGGTTTTTTAAGTATAATAAGCAACTTGATTCACTTTGTGTTCTTGTAGTGCCGCCATAACTAAAAAAAAATAATAATGAAGTACCAATAGAAATTAACAATAACAACTAAATTATTTATAAATGACAACTACTGAAACTTACATTAACGGCGTCAAAGTAAAAAGTTGAATAATTTTTAACGTCAATGCCGTAATTTTGTGCACAGTAACCTATTTTCACGCTTTTCAACTTGGGCCTTGACACTACTTGACGCCGTTCAACGGCGTTCATTCTGCTTCAGCTTTAAAAATTAAATTAGATGTAGCATACCCGAATTTTGCTTTAGTTCTAATAATAATAATTTTCAGTTATCACTACCTACAAACATGGCCGGTAATGGAGTAGTGCAATATATCATTGTTCGTGGTGATTTAATTCGCGAACTAAGCTGGCCTGTTGGAGCTTTAATAGCTCAAGCGTGCCACGCAGTTGCCGCAGTCACTCATCTTTTCTATGAAGATGATCACATGAAGACATACCTAGCAGATATTGATAATATGCATAAAGTGGTATTGGAAGCTCCCGATGAAAGTAGTTTACGTAATTTGAAAAATAAGTTGGAGGAAAATGGAATTCAACATAAGCTGTGGATTGAGCAACCCGAGGATATTCCCACTTGTCTTGTTGTTAAGCCTTACCCTAAAAGTGAAATACAAAAGTATTTTAAGAAATTCAAATTATTTAAAAGTTAATAAATCATTCTTTCAGAATGTACATATATATAACGTCTAACAAAATAAAAACTAATTAAATAAATGATCAAGTGTTTGTCTCTTTTTTTTAAGATAATAAGTAAAATATAAAAATGCAGAGAATTCTAGAGGACAGTCGTGCTGTGATAAATCATTAATATTCCATTTTTAGTGAAGTCATTTATTTGTTACACTACGTATACATACTCTTACATTTCTTACAATTACTTAAAAACTAATAATGATTATACTAATACTTTATACTGATCAGCAACTATTTTCACATCCTCTTTTATTGCTAGTTATTAAACGTACTTATTTTGTCTAATTTGTAATTATTGAAGAATTGCTGCAATTGCAATGTGCGTAAGTCAGCAATTGAAACCATCATTTCGAAAACGGCACGAGTCACACTTTTTTCCAAATTCGTTTTTTGGCGCCATTTTATTTTATTTATTGATGCGTTTTACATATTCCCTGTGAAAAGGGCACATCGTCATATACCACAAGTCGATTTAAAAGGTAAACGAAAATTAAAGTCTGTTTGAAAATGGCACGAGTCCCGGACTAATGCCCCTTTGAAGTGAAACGAAATGCAAGTTTTAATTAGTGGACTTGTCTCCTTTTCGAAATGACGGGTTCAATTACAACACTGGCCTAATTTAAGGTTACACATTATAAAATAAAATACACACTAACCAACTAAACCTTACCATACTACAGTGCGAATAAACGATTCGGCTAATGTGAACATTTTCTTGTTATTATTTTGTAAAACGAACTTGCGATAAAGTAGGTTTGGGGGGGGGCATCGTCTCGGTACTCCGCTCTGCTATGGTTCGATTGCTGACAGTTAACATTGTTGACAGCGCTTATCGACTACGAGCTTTATTAATTCTTTACATTGATCTACGAAATGTTTGCCATTGTAATCAAAATGTTATAATTTGTGCCCGAAAAGAATCGACTGCTTTTTGATTTAGCATTTTTACGTTCTGCTAAATTAACTTCTCGATATTTCCTAAAAATTTAGATTCTTTAGATAACTATAAAAATTGCTTACGTTAATAACTTGCATTATTTATGCTATATATAATTTGATTTGATTTGAAATATCGATCCTTGTTAAGGAAAGCTATCTGTTACAAACTGTACTATCTGGTACTTTATGTTCTCCGGATAACAAAGCTTTCCCGGAAGATACCGCAATAACCCTTTGAACTTATTTCAGTGGAAAAGCTTCGGTATCGATTTACTAATAAATTTTCTATTTTGGGATGAAAAAAATTACTTGTTGAAATAAAAAGCGCAAAATTGTATTATTTTTGAATAGTGGCTTTATAAAATAAAATAATCATTTAGAACTTTTTTATTTAAATATCTATTTCTTAATATGTTTATAATTAATTTAATTACGCACTTTTAGGACGGCCATGTATTAAGTAGTGTAAAAAAGATTATGGTACTGAAGTAATTCAATAATAATTATTTAACAGAAAAATTAATGTTCCCTGTAGAAATAAATGTTTCTAGGGTGAATGATATTTGCAAATTAAGGTGAGGTAGAAAATTTACCTTTCTTTGTTATTTGTTTTACATAGGCGTTTCATAAATCAATTTAAATATGTGAAAAAACTTACTTAATTTTTTTATATCTAGGTTTAGAAAAATTTTAATATTTATTATTAGCTTTTATTTTAAACTCTAAATTTATTTGTGACGATTAAGGGAATTATAAGTAACCGATCGAGTGTTTGAATTTTGATTGAATTGTTGTAGCTCAAAGATTGGGCCCATTTTTGCTGCTTTAGGAGCCGTCCGCCGACAAACAAACAAACAACAAACAAAATACGCTATTTAAAATAATATTTACATTTTTAACAATTAATTAATTACATAATAAATAAATAACTCAACTAAGCTAAAAAATATTTATCTGGTATTATCTAAACCTGTTCTTATCCATTAGGATTTATCAGGCTAGATTGGTAATAAGCAAACATATGATTTGTAACTGATTGATATTATTTGGGGAGAAAACGAGTGCAAAACCCCTAGCCGTCCGCCGACCTGGTCAAGAAAGTAAGGGGTAAGCTTGGTTTCATTATTTGAATTCGCTACGAGTAAATTAAGATTTTTGTCTAAATTTGTGGTATAAATTACAACAGTTTTGAAAAACTTGGTTCTTTATTTACACTTGTAGCACCTGAACTGAAAAAATATGGTTTTTTATAACAATTCAAGCTTTTCCATTCAGAATATTATTTCTGTGCAAAGATCCCATGATCCATTTTTTGAGGTGGATCAATCCTCTTCCTTCACTTGTACCTTACAACTAAACTTGCCCCTATATTTTGTTTATTTTTTTTTGAATGGAAAAATTGATCGCGAATTCTTGTTGTCTCGCATACATTAATAATGTATAATATAATAAAAAGCATAAACGTAACCTTAGATCTGGTAGTTAAATAAAGATTGAAGAAGGTTGCTCTGGACTAGCCACCATGTCTCCAACTATGCGCCGCATAGTACAATAACGAGAATGTCGGTTGGTTAACAATAATTTCGACCTCTAATGGAACTTACGAAAAATTTAAATACAACGTATAAGGAATTTGCATATCTTCATTTGTGCATTACATTTTATTAATCTATTTAAATTAGTTTATCCGCACAAATAAATAAAATCTTATTGTCCAAATATTATGTCAAAGTACATAAATAGGCCAAATCGAAAGAAAATTATCATCGGGAAATTTAAAAGTTTTATTGTTGGCAGCAACATAGCCCTTCACTTGTGCTCAAATTAGTTCGATAGGATTAAATTGGCAACGATAAGGTCCAGTGCTTTTAACCAATTGATCAACAACATATACGGTTTGTTTTCGTTCGAATTTATTGTTGATTGACTATTGTTCTGGCTTTTCCATGATGATGGTAAAAATTAGTCTGATTTGACTGCCTTGGTTTTCCACAAGGTTTTTGACAAACATCTACAAATTCTAAAAACTTTTGCCTTTCTACTGCCATACTTTTATGAACCAGGGCTCATATTCTAGAACTCGTGAGAATTCATTCGCATACGAAACTACGTCATTTTCGCATACGAATCAAAAATTCGTATTCTCGAGCAATCGTCTACGAATATTTGCGCACGAAAATTACACGACCTACAACGTGTGGTACTTACGCATGAGAAAATTTGGTCGTGTGCGATGACGAATCTTGCGCTTGCGCTTTTAATACTTAAAAGTGACATTTGTGAATCTGTTTTTGCAATCGTGTTTGTATTGTAGCGAGTAATTATTATAAATAATTATTATCAAATGGCAAGTTTTGATGAATTAGCAATGTTAGCTGCGGTGGAAGCGGTGGAAGATGCAGAAATTGTAGCAGAAGGATTAGGTAGACGGTTTCATCATCGAAGTGATCCTTTCGACTTATCAGAAAAGCAATTCATTCGTTTGTTTCGCCTAAGTAAAGATACAGCTCGAGAAGTTATAGGAATGATTGAACCGTTTATGCAAGCACCGTCCAGAAGTTCAGCATTAGATGTTACAACAAAGGTGTGTTGGTGCTTCTTTACAAAAAACGTGAGACGTAAAATTTACATAAAGCCTAATTTTAATACATAAAATTAAAACCATCCCAATTTAATGTAGTTATGTTAAGATTATGGTCGTGGGTAAAATTGCACCAAGTTAAAATAATGTTAACTGTATGGATTAAAATTATGCTTAATGTAAATTTTAGGTTAGGAAATATTTTATTTTAATAGAAAAATACATAATTTTTTTTTTAGTTTCTTCTTGCCCTACGATTCTTTGCCAGTGGGAGCTACCAAATGGACACAGGATGTAATATTTATATAGCTGTTAGTCAACCTTCGGTATCCCGTGCCATTAAGGAAGTCGTGAATGCATTAAATCAACCTGCGGTATTTAACCGGTGGATTTATTTCCCTCGAAATTTAAAGGAACTTGAAATTATAAGAGAGCAGTAAGTTTTAAATAAAAATTACCGTCTAATAATATATGCAAACAAATCCTCAATAATAAATGGTACAGGTTCTATCAGAGATTCCAGTTTCCTGGAGTAGTTGGCTTAATAGATTGCACACATGTGGCAATTTTTCCGCCAAATGCAGAAGTGGAGAACATTTATGTGAATAGAAAGAATTACCATTCTATAAATGTACAACTGGTAAGTACTTACTATGAGGGTTTTCAATAGTTCTAAAATAAATAAATCATTTTCAATAGGTTTGCGACTGGAGGCTAAAAATTTTAAATATAAATGCTAGGTATCCTGGTAGTACGAATGATGTGTACATTTGGCGAAATTCAAATTTACAACCTTTGTTGAGAACGCTACATGAAAACGGCCACAAAATTTTTATCTCTTAGGTATAATTCATTATAAACACCCATATTATTCTTACATACCTATTTTTAAATTTACATAGGTGACTCTGGTTATCCGCTTAGACCTTGGTTATTAACCCCGTTAGAGAATGATCCAGAACCAAATACACCCGAAGAAGAATATAATCGTTACCATAAAGTAACACGATGTGCCATTGAAAGATGTAATGGAGTCTTAAAAATGCGTTATCGATGTCTTCTAAAACACCGAGTTTTACATTATGCTCCTGAGTATGCTTCCAAAATTATTAATGCTTGTGCTGTTTTACACAACATTTGCATTACAAATAATGTTCCTGAACCTCATGCAGAAGAAGGTGATAATGGAGATTTTGGCCTCATTGAAGAATTGCCTAATAACAACGAAGAACCAGCTGCAGCTGGCAGAAGGGTGGACCCTGATTTAACGGAAGCACGTAGGTTACAGAAATTATTAATAAGAAATTATTTTACAATTAATTAGTTTAATTTATGTACATATTATATTATAAAAATAGTGAGTTAAAAATTATTAAATGAAATTATTTTATTATTGAATTGAAATTAAATTATTAAACGAAATTTTAACTTAACGACTAAAGAAATTATTTTACAATTAATTAGTTTAATTTATGTACATATTATAAAAATAGTGAATTACAAATTATTAAATGAAATTATTTTATTATTGAATTTAAATGAAATTAAATTATTAAACGAAATTTTAACTTAACGACTAAAAATAATAAAAAGTAATAACTAAAAATTAATTGGTGAAACAGAAACTCTCGTCCAAACAAAGTAAGTATTAAAATAAAAATTAATGTAAAAAAATATATAATGGATTTAAACTACTTAGCCAATTTATTTAACAACTCGACAAGAGCATTGCCAATTTTCTCTTTGGCTAGTACCTCTCTTTCTAGTAGTTCTAATTTTTTGTTTTGGTACATCTCTTTCCTTCTCATTTTTTCTTCAGCTAGTTCTGCAAGCTTCTCACTTGCAGAAATACTTTGCTGCAGTCGTTGCACAGCCACTCGACTTTTTCGTTTAGTACTATTTTCATTTTGATTTTGGACAATCACTGGTGGTATATTATTTGGTTCGGTATTTGGTAAAACAGAAAGTACTTCTGTTGGTGAAGGGATTCCACTGTAATGGGTAACGTCTACCGTTAAGGGGGCACAAAACCCAACATCTTCTAAATTCGTGTATGTATTTGACGTTCCTTCTAAGCCCGACGAAAAATCAAAATCTACTGTCGATTCTTGTAAATCAGTATGACCATCTATCGAGTTTTTATTGATTAATGATAATACATTTTCTTCGGTAGCGCTTAATTGATCGGTTGTTGGTTTTCCACCACCTGTGCCTCCAGTATATTTTTTTATCGTGCTGATTTTTCCCTTCGTTTTTGTCCTCATATCTTGCCAAGTTTTCCTCCACTGTTTCCAATCTTTCTTGGCACCCACCATGGAATTTAATGTTTCCGTTAATTCCTGCCATTTGTGTTGTGCCGTCTTGAAAGTAAAGTCTGACGTAAACTTTCCACTTAACAGTTTTGGATTGCATTGTAGATAATCTACAATTGCATCCTTTTGCGCCGATGATACATTTCCAACGCGACTTTTTCTAACAATACCTTCGCTGTTCATGATTACAGTTTCCAAAATTTCGTTTACGTTTTCAAAATTTTATAACCTAAGATTTTCAAGTAATAAATAAATATAATCACGCATTACTATTGGTTTAGCCAGTTTGTTCGTTGGTTTAAGCAACGACCTGACGTAACTATGCGATAAAATTCGTGTGCCATTCGAGAATACCAGATTTAAGCTATCATCGAGTCGTATGCGAAACTTATTATGCGAAATGATTCGTATGAGAATAAAATCGAGCGAGTTGGAGAATAAGGACCCAGGTGATATACAAAATTTTGTATGACAATCACTACGTTGTCATTTAACATACAACGGTTATCCGGCTCCGTAATTGGCAGTTGCCAAACTGATGTCCCAAAGCGTTTCAATTTTAAATTGTTTCTCAATTACGCAATAGCTGATAATGGGTTCATATGTATGATCTTTAGAAAATCCAGGTTCGATTTCTTTAATCGAAATCCTGTCAAGAGATCAGCGAGCAGGCGACAAAGTCTTTCTCGAACTGTGGTAGCAAAGATGGTGTATCGTCCAATTGTGATTGGAACAGAGTTGCTGAAGCCTTAACGGAGATCATGCGCACCAAGTTGGACGACGAGAAGGCCCTCAAGGTAGCTCAGCGTAGGTCTTGAAGATTGAAAATACCCTAAACCACGACAAGGCTGAAGTGGTATTCCCACTTCAGCCGAAAAAGAAGAAAAAAGTCCCGAAAGGGCACAAGAACGAAAGTAGGCTGGAGTGGTTTTCCCACTTCATCCCAAAAGAAGAAAAAAGACCCGAAAGGGCAGAAAAAAGGGTAACGACACATAACATCGAAGGTGACAGCTGAAAAAATACCCAGAGATGAATCCAGTTGTTACCAGATTGGGGTGGTGCCTGCGAAGATTTCCCCTCCCCCCTCTGTACTGCAATGAAATGGTTCTTTATATCTATCCATCCTTGGAAATATTTGCTATTTCACATTCTGTAAAGCGTCGGTACAGTTGGCGTAAAGCCTTATCAGGTTTTAGAACAAGACTTTTATTACTGGTCCTAAAATTTGCAAATGGAAAAGCGCTGAAATTTGATAGGGAACCAATTCCTTTGGCATCGTTCACAAGGTGCACTAGTCCATGAATATTACGTGACAAAAAAATTCTGCAACATAAATAACAAATGAATGAACAAAATGCTCTATAATGTTTTGTATACGAGGGTTGCTGTTTAACTTTCTGGCCTAATAATGAAAATGCGAATATTTATCATCAAAAATGATTTTATTGTTTTTCAAAGTATTCTCCAGCAAGATTTATACACTTTTTCATGCGCTCAAACCAATTGTCGAAGCACTTTTTCCACTCCGATTGAGACACCTCCAAAACATGGTTTTTGAACGCTTTAACAGCATCTTCTGGCGACGAAAATCGTTGACCACGCATTTTTCTCTTGATGTTCGGGAATAAAAAGAAGTCATTGGGTGCCAAGTCAGGGCTGTACGGCGGATGACCCATCAATTCGACGTTTTGGGCGGTCAAAAAGGCGCTGGTTTGAGCTGATGTGTGAGAGCTCGCATTGTCATGGTGCACAATGATCCGTCTTCTCTTGTTCGTTTTTCGAATTTCTCCGAAGACTTCAGGCAAACAAATTGTGGTGTACCACTCAGAATTGACCGTCCTACGTTGCTCAAGCGGAACAGTCGCCACATGACCAGTTTTACCAAAGAAACAGGCTACCATTTGCTTCGAAGTGCTTCTTGCACGAACAACTTTCGTTGGATTTGGCTCGTCTTCGAAGACCCACACGGTCGATTGCTGTTTTGTTTCGGGCTCATAAGCATAGATCCATGATTCGTCACCTGTGACGATCTTATAAACGTCTTTTGAAACACCGCGATTGTATTTTTTTAAATTTTCTTTGCACCAATCCACACGACACTTTTTTTGAGCCACTGTCAAATTATGCGGGATCCAACGAGAACAAACCTTTTTTACGGCCAGGTGTCCATGCAATATCGAATGTATGCTGGTGGAAGAAATGCCCAAGGATGCCTCTATCTCACGGTATGTCACATGACGATCTTGCTTTATCAGTTCACGGACGGCATCAATGTTCTCTGGCACAACGACTGTTTTTGGACGACCTTCACGACCTTCATCTTCGAGCGAGCGTCGGCCACGATTGAATTCATTAAACCAGTTTTTCACAGAAGTATAGGATGGTGCTTCATCGCCATACAAAGATTTAAGTTCATCGATGTACTCTTGTCGTGATAATCCACGTCGAAAGTTATGAAAAATGATTGCACGAAAATGTTCACGAGTTAATTCCATTTTTTTGCCAAATTGATTTTTTCAAGTCACTATAAACAACAGAAATGATGGCCGTACGTCAAAACGTTCTGAGTACGTTTATGCTACAACATGTCAAACTTTACAATGCAAATGTCAAATTGCACCTAGCAACGCTTAGTGTTCCCTAGGCCAGGAAGTTAAACAGCAACCCTCGTATAATCCTGACTAAGGTTCTATACATACGTCTACTATTTTATAAAGTACCACTGGCAAGGTGTACAATAAAAATTCCCGTAGTTCGGGGGCTTCCACTTTCCAAAAGCTACCAATTGATGAGATCGTCAGTTTTAAATTTACCAATGGAGGATAGCATGTTTAATCAACTACAAAATTGCAAAAGTGATACGTAACATCTTGTAAATAAAAAATTGAAAATATTATTTGATTACAAGATATCATTTGGAAGTTTTTCACTTTTCAACCTTGAAGAATTTTATTAAATTGACTCGATATCGTATCGGAAAGTGTGTAAACTCATTACTCAACTTGTAATCTTGCACGGCTACCTAAAATATTCAATATCTGATTATATTAAAATGTAGCCATCCACATTTTTTGTAAGAATAATCATATTTATTAGCGTCGGAAAGTCCACTGTTGGTGGATCTCTCACAAGTGCTTTTGTAGCACATTTGATATTTAAGTCGGACCCTACGATCGAGTGCGTCCCACATAAATTCAAGAGGCTTCAAGTCTGGTGACTGGGGTGGCCAAATCATATAATTAAGAAGCAGTCCTTTAGAATGTCATGCGGATAATGTAAGAATAGAAAAAGCCAAAAAGTTATCCAAAATGACAATCATGGTTCCTATAGACTGGTTTCTGTTTGTAGGAACTATGAGAGGTAAAATTCCATTTCAGGTTATTCTGTTTCCGGGCATTTGTTGTCCGTGGTCCTATGTCCATTGACTCCGCATTTGGCGCAAGCCGGGGTGTCACTGGTACAGTCCCGAGATGTGTGCTCTGACTGGCAGCAGTTCTAGCACTTTCCGCTCCTGTAGGAGCCTCTGCAATCCAAGGACTTGTGGTCAGAGGCCTTCCGTGCGGCCGTGAGTAAGTTGGCACTTCTGTAGTCACTCTATAAGTTCACGATTTGGGTGGCGTTGGTGGCTGCTCTAAGGGACTGGAGGGTTGTGTTTCCTCCGGCCCCGATGACAACTCCTGCGCACACATCCTCTTTGCTAACCTGGGTGTCCAGGTCCCGAATCATTAGTGATTGTCACAAACTAGTGACAACTTGATTTTAATTGTTTACCTTGTGACATCTTTTCTCGGTCTATATATTATTGTTAATTTAGAAACAGAAGCGATCGACTATAGAAATGCAAATGTTGTTGATGTTTCTTTCGGCGATAATATGATAATATTAGCCTCATATATTGACTTGAAGATAATTTTTCTCAATTTAAAATACGAGCAGTTAATGAACTTTTACTATGCGGGAGAGCCAACAATTGAATATAATATAATGATGGTTTGATATTTTCATAATGTAGTTAATAATAATTTATTGCTGTTTCATTTCAGATGAAAGGCGGCTACATATTTCTTTGTATGCAGCACGAAGGAATTATTCAGGGTGCGGTAGCTCTCAATGTTTGTATTTTTAGGGCAAAAGAAAATACTGAACAATTACACCAAGTTAGCAATCTTATTGCGCCTTTACAACACATGACCTTTATAAATAACTACTTTATAAATAATAAATAACAACTTTATAAATAACTACTAATTGCCGGCGGCAATCCGCTACGCGAATTCCTAACGGGCCGGCCTTCGGCCTTCAATAACTTTTATGAATATGGGCGGCATTCTAGTTAGCCGTTTTAGGGTGTTTGAAAGAACTGTAGCTGTAAAGTTAACAACAGTAAACAAAATTGTTCAAGCTGCTTGTACCCTTCACAATTGGTTGACAAAAACATGTAAACTCTCATATTTGCCCCATGGTAGCGTTGATTACGAAACTGAAACTAGAGAGATTATCCCAGGGCAGTGGCGGCAAGAAATTACTGAACTACGAAATATTGAACGTTATGGCGGCAAAAAGTCATCAGATATGGCAAACAAAATGAGAGAAAAATTCATACATTATTTTAATAATGAAGGTGGTTCCATGGCAGTACAAGAATGTTTTTTAATTCATATTTTTTACGTTTTTACTGTGTTTCAAGTACTTTTAACATTAAATGTAATGTACCTATCAACAATATAATATTTTGTAACTTACCACAGAACAGTCAGTTTCTTTTCCTCCTTTTGCCAATTTCATTATTTTGTCAAATGCATCAAACCATTTTATATTTGGAATGTAGATATAATCTGCTCCTGCACCTGATTTAGTGGATTTCTTTACTTTAAGACATTCTTGGTTATAAGTATATCGTAAATTTTTAATCTTTTGTTTTAGTTCAGATAAACCAAAGCCGGTTTTTCCAAGTTTCTCGATGATTTCTTTTTCCGCGGCCATCCTCATGTCCTTGTTTCTACATATAGTGTATACTGCCTAAATTCCACAGACACTCTTGTTCAACAAATAAATCAACAAGTTTAATTGTTTCATCCTCCGAGAACTTAACCATTTTTAAAAGAAAATATTGCGCAACAACGTGTACACTGCAACTAAACTCTACTCTACATAAGGAACCATATTTACTAAATTTGTAAATACACCTAAATCATAAGTATTACGTTCATTTAATGTAGTATTGAAATAAATTGTTACAATCGGTAAATTTAACAACGCTTCTTTCGCTTCTTTATTCAATGAAGATGATTCACCAGATGGAATATTATCAACATTAAAACTTGCAACACAAATTTCATTTTCCGTTGAAATCGATTTACTTGACCAAGAATCATTTCGTTTTAGATCATTAGTTGGCTTATGGGAAATTGCTTCAATTTGTTGTTTAGTTACCAAAGATAATATGAACTTAGCTCTACTACTTGACATTTTACTGAAATAAACGAGTACCTATGTATTTATGGATATTATGGAAGACTTTCATCAATAATGTAGATTTACCTTTTAATAATTATTATCACTAAAATAATTAATACTTGCAATAACACTTGAATAAATAACAAACTTACAACTGAATGCACTCACATGGGCAAAGCAACAATAAGTAAATTACTTGCGTATTATTAGTAATTCGCGTATTTAGCAACGATTGCTAATAAAAAAGGAGGTAAATGCAGTATACTAATTACAAACGCGGTATATGCAAATTCAAACAACTGATACTGCGTTTTCAGCTAATACCATGCATATACCGCATTTTTACTTAGGAAAGGTTTTCTTTTTTATTTGTTAATTAAAGTATTTTTTAATAAATTCAATGTAGATACAGCCTTTTCCTTTAGAAAATAAATAGAATAATATGCCAGGAAACTAAAACCGCAAAAAAACAAAAATCCGATTTTTTGTAGATACCTCCTTTGAGATTTTAGCACGGCAGTATACCTGGCATAAATCCAAAAATATTCGGTTACATAAGAAATAATTTTGTTAATAGATCACACACTTGAAACGCCGTCAAAACGCCATTCCCGAAATGACATACTTGGCTTCGCAGACAAATCCCTGTCAACTGCCCGAAATGACAATCTCGTTAAACGTTCCACACGTGAGAAGAAAAAGATTAATTGTATTATTTTTGTCTAAATAAAAGGTAAAATAATTGATACGTATTCATGAAATAATCTAGTGATTTAACTACCTTCGAAATGTCTTTCCGTAGACTGCGATGTAGAGGGCACATGGTTATGTAATAGTACTGTCGAATGGACAGCTGACCTCTGCATCGCAAAATGGATCTACGAAATGCATTAGCTCGTTATCTAGTTTCGAAGTTTTTAGGGGTGGTCCAGTGGTAATTTGGCAATGTACAAATTAATAAAAATATAATATTAGAACTAATTTAGGGTACCTACATTTTTTATTTTTCATGGAAGGAGAAAAATGTATATGAGATATCTATGTTAAATGATGTTTTAGTTCGTGGTTTGGAAACACCACGTGAAAACAAAACCATTTGCTACATGAGTAACTGATATTTTTTTAGTGCATTTCGTAATCGTTACTTTGTGTATACTCTGCAATGTATTAAATAAATGTTTTTTCGAATCCTACGTGATTTTTTAGAATTATCGTAATAGGTAGTACCGACATCAGTGCTTTGATCTACAGCTACTTTTAATTTTGGTTTAGCTTGATCATAAGACTCTAAAAAGACGTTCAATTATTATAATTTTAAATTGAAAACTAAGATAAATATACAAACTCGACACCTTTAATTTGTATTTATGTAAATATAAATTAAAATATAGGTACCATAAGATTTCAAAACGGAAGCTCTGTATATGGGCCAATTAGGTTCCGGTTCTTCTCTTTTCTTTACGGCTTTATCATACCGTTCATGGGATGTAAATGTTGGTCAATAACGTGTTTCCTGCTTACTTTGTGTATAAGTAAACTTTTCGTGTGATTTATACGTTTTATTGCAGAAAAAAGTCACATTTTGGAGATGAAGGACAAGGTTTTTGGCAAACATCTACAAACTCGAAAAACTTTTGCCTTATAACTGCCATACATTTATGAACCTTGTTACGGTCCAAAAGCGTCGGGACGACACCTCGCAGGTAAAATGCCCTCACTAGCTCAGGGTAATGGGCGGGGTGAGAAGATTTGCGTTGGTGCGGCCCTTGACACGGAGTATTGCGAGTAAAAGAAAAAAAAACGTCGAGAGACGGAAAATTTGGGCGCCACCTTATCAAAAACTTACTGAGGTCCTCTGGGAACCTACCTACCACACGTGACCGGTATACGACAAGGAGCTTTACCTTAATCACGAAGAATCTCATACAGCCTCCTCGTGACGTCACAAAATGGTTTCTTATCCTAAGAACAAATATTAACAAGCAAAAATAATACACACAGCAACGATTAATACATATATTCAAAAATGTTAAAAGTGAGTACGAGTCGTACACTGATGCTATAAATGGGTGCATGTAATGCACTTTAAACGAATCTTAACAATAATAAACCCCCAATAAACTCGGATATCCGTTAATAAAACTAAGACAATGGGTGAACATTAACCAAGTCACCTTGGTGGAATGGTTAAAATAAAAGTGTATATTATGCAAATGACTTACTGAACTAATTGATACAATGTTTACAAGAAAAATGAGTACGTTAACCAAAAATTAATGTTTATGTTGTGAACGATAAATACTTTTTAAAATAATAATAACTGTCAAAAAAAACACAAAGAACAATAAATGTATCTTTAACACACTTCCAAAATCAATCACTACACAAGAAAATGTAAAATTACTTACACGTAAGATTGTCGTTACGAGAAGGCTGCCGGGAGATTCCAGGTGGACATCTGGGTGGATTGACGAACCTGGTGCACACGCAGCCTACGAGTGGTAAGTTCCTGAATCCAGCAGGGGGGGTTATGGGACATCCCAAACCTCCGTTCACGGCTAAAATTGAATGAAGGGGCTCCAGTTTATTTTCCGTCACTAAAGACGCACAAATAGGTCACAAGACCATCGATAACAACGATACGTAAAGGAACGCCCGAAATCATAAGCCGATTAAAAATTCCACACATAAACGATATCAATTTGGACAAAAAAACTTGCACGTAGTTCGAGATTGGATCGTGAATTAACACAGGGAGGAAAACTTAATACCATTAAATACATAAAATGCGAAACAACGTAAAGCGTAATTCACAGGGTTCACTATTAATAAATGTTCACAAAATATTGAAGAACTATTGAATGAGTGGTATACAAGTTCATTACCAGGTTTTTGGAACAACAGGTTGTTGAAATTTACATATGGCGGTATTGTTCGGAATGGCGTCTCCCAAAAATGTCGTCACTGGATTATTAATTCGCAAACTGGCATTTAAATAAACCCGCATAAAGCGTTGGAGGCCAATTCCACAAAATTCACAAAATATTAATTAAATTTTCACATAATATATGTTAACAATCAAATGGCTTTCCACCAAACAAAAATGTCACTGCCCTCTGCCAAGATTCTACTCGAAGTCCAAAAAAATGGAACTGCATTCTGTCTCGTATTTTAAAAATGGTATCACTTGAGAGCATGGGCCAATTCCATTGGTTGAACCATTGTCTCCCATATATTACTACGCAAGGAAGAACTGTAACCATGCCCTAATCACGCGATCTGGTCATGTTAAAAACAAAGTGTCTGCACGTCTAAACTTGAAAATACGCTTACATTTCAGTCGTATATAAAAATTATGAAAATGCTTTTAATTATGATGAAGTTATTTATTTTAACTGAGGACATAATAAATTTTGTTTATGAAAATGAATTGATTTTTAATTTTTAATTGTAAATTTACCCCACCAAAATGATAAATATAAAAAAAATTGGTAAAATTTCAAGGCCGTTGCAACCTGGTGATATACAAAATGTTGTATGACAATCACTATGTTGGCATTTAACATAAAACGGTTATCCGGCTCCGTAATTGGCAGTTGCCAATCTGATATCCTAAAGTATTTAAATTTTAAATTGTTTCTCAATTACGCAATAGCTGATAATGGGTTCATACGTATGATCTTTAGAAAATCCAGGTTCGACTTCTTTCATCGAAACGCAGACAAGAGACCAGCGAGCAGGCGAGAAATTTTTTCTCGAAACATGGCAGCAAAGATGGTATCGTCCAATGGTGATTGAAACAGAGTTTTTGAGGCCTTAACGGAGATCATCCGCACCAAGTTGGACGACGAGAAGGCCCTCAAGGCAGCTCAGTGTAGGTCTTGAAAATTGAAAATACCCTAAACCACGACAAGGCTGAAGTGGTATTCCCACTTCAAGCGAAAAAGAAGAAAAAAGTCCCGAAAGGGCACAAGAACGCAAGTAGGCTGGAGTGGTTTTCCCACTTCATCCGAAAGAAGAAAAAAGACCCGAAAGGGCAGAAAAAGGGGTAACGACACATAACATCGCAGGTGGCAGCTGAAGAAATACCGTGAGATGAATCCTACTGTCGGCGGGGTTTCCCTGTCCTCTGCACTGCAAAAAAAGTTTCGTCTTTATATCTACCCATCCTAATATTTGGTATTTCACATTCTGTAAAGCGTGGGTACAGTTGGCGTAAAGGCTTATCAGGTTTTAGAACAAGACTTTTTATACTAGTCCTAAAATTTGCAAATGGAAAAGCGCTGAAATTTGGTAGGGAACCAATTGCTTTGACATCGTTCACAAGATGCACTAGTCCATGAATATTATGTGACAAAAAATTCTGCATCATAAATAACAAATAAATGAACAAAATCCTCGATAATGTTTTGTGTATAATCCTGACTAAACATACGTCTACTATATACAAATAATTCTAATTCATATGTACATGCAACGTCATAAAATGATTGTACATACAATATTTTATCAAGTACCACTGGCGAGGTGTACAATAAAAATTGCCTTAGTTCGGTGGCTTCTACCTTCCAAAAGCTACCAATTGATGACGTCGTCTTGCAAAATCACTCGTCAGGAACTTTTTAATAAAAACAGATTACTGGATATCTGCGACACTTTATTGTGTTGTAAACACATTGCAAGTTTTTCAAGAAGACACATTAATAATTTTCATCGCGACACCAATACAAACTAAATGCATGTAGTCCAACGCAATTTGAGTGACCACTCCAAATCCAGGAATGTCTGTTAAAATTGATTGTCTGATAATATTCTACATGTAGTTGTAAAATGAAGTTGTCATTTATTCCAAGAGAACAGTGGATGTCGAGAAAGCACTTTCGATTCACTTTTGTTCACATGTTCACATTTTGTGCATCTGAAATCACCAGTATGGCCTTTTGTTTTAGTGACAAATAATTTTGCTGGTTCATCAGAAATTTGTACCTCGAAAAATTCCTCCAACGTGGAAAAGGTCGAAGCGTTTTCTACAGAAATGCGACCTGTATTTCGCTTCGGTTAGGAATGGAATTTAGCTGTTGAAATTTGTCGGTAATTAATCTTCAATGATTTCGGTTTCGGACGACCGGATCGACAGGTTAGCATAAATCCGGTAAACCATCTCTTTTCAGCCAGTTTACGAACATCTACAGGTTTTGGCCGTCATAAGATAATTAGGACGTTTTGATTAGATACTCGTGTAAGCTTTTTTCTTCTACACATGTGAACACTTGCGTTACGCAACGGTAACTCACTGATGCATGGACTTTCGATTTTGATATATCGGAATAGTGTTATTTGGCATAATTCATACTTAGCAGCTACAGCTCTAATTGGCAGATTATGTTATCAGCTGTGACTCAGTTTTAAATTTACCATTGGGTATAAATGGAGGATAGCGAGTTTAATTATAAAAAATTGAAAATATTATTTTATTACAAGATAACATTTGGAAAACATTTTCAAAGAAAGGAAACTCCTGACAGTGTCTATGAGCAGGAGTTGACTAACCCAAAGTTTGCACAAACCGTACCATACACGTCAAACAAGTACTCAAACAAGGAGTATTTGTACAAAGTATTTCGATCCTGACCGATTTTACTCAAACAGTTTGCGCAACCATTCAAACAGCCCCATAGACGATCAAACTGTTTGCACAAACACCGAATTTGCGCAAATTGTTCGCACGTGTATCAAATGTACTCAAACCGTTATCAGAACAAGAGGTGGACTACAAAGAATATGTGGACTACAGGTGGGGGGTGGGGGGCTTAATACTGAATACAATATGATGAGTGATTATTTTTGAACAATTTTTTTGATATGATTCAATTGCCACTTCCTATTATACACGTGAAAATCCAGCCCACCCTACGTTTTTTAAACGTGGCAACTCCGGCACACCCCTTGTGGTTAGGGACTCCTTGGTTTCTTGAAATATATATATTTTTGAACGTCTAAGCCAAGTTTCAACTACTTCGCAATTTTTTTGTCCATTTTGGACAATTTGCCTGTACTAAAAGTGTCGAAATTCATTACTCAAAAACTTGTAAGCTTGCACAGCTACCTAAAATGTGCAATATTTGATTATATTAAAATGCCGTCATCCACATTTATTGTAAGCATAAGCATGTACGTTACAGGCGGAAAGTATACATAAGTATACACCTATTTTTCTTTTTTTTTTTTTAAATTTTTCCTGAACATCGACGGATCACCATTTCGCACAAGCGAAGCATTCTGTGAATTAATTTATTATTCATTCGAACATCTGGTCGAATTTCATTCCACGCCTGTTGATGGATCTCCCACAAGTGTTTTTGTAACGTAGGACATTTAAGTCGGACCCTACCATCAAGTGCGTCCCACAGAATTTAAAGAGGGTTCATGTCTGGTGACTGGGGTGGCCAAATCATATAATTAAGCAGTCTCTCCTTTTCCCCCAAAAATACGAAACCCCATTTGATCAATCGACGTCCAGACGGTAATACATTCTCCTCCAAAAAAAATTTATATCCTGGTGGCGTTCTGAACAGCGCCAGTGGAAACATGAGCTTCTTTGCCACTATTTCGGATCGATGTGCCCTTTTTATATAGAAAAGTGATGACGCTACGAGTAGAGGTAGGAATATATCTGGATGGACTTTTGGAATTTCTTACTGATAGTTTCTCGGATTATCTGGGTATATTCCATTGCAGTCACAACTTTGCTGAGTTTTACAGCAAATGATAAACAGTTTCAAACATACAAGGCATGTCTTTAATTCCTAATTTAATCATTAAACCATCTAACTTTCTAAAATAATAAAAATCTTCAAGGATAGTTGAATTGGCTATTGACGCTCTGTAAGCTGCCAAGTTTTCGGTTATATGAAGAGAAAGACCATATCATGATTTTAATTTGGCTTATCGCCAAATTTGGCTTATTGATTCACTATCTTTATTGAAAAGTTGTGAAAATAGCGACTGTATTTCCGGATGACCCTGATTATGGTTCAAGACCAGCTTGAGGTGCAAGTTCGTTTGTTACGCTTGAACATAAGAAGATATGCGCATCAAAAGGACATAATATGCCTGTTTTCAAGAAGACTTAGGGGAAGGTGACCTGTGATGGCCCCCCTAACTCTCTTTTGTTATAACTTTAAAACCAATTGAAATATGAAAACCAGCTTTGGTGAAAAATTAGGTTATAATATGTTGTTTTCATTGCTACATAATAAACTTTATTATTTACTTACAGTTTAGAGTAAAATATTAAAATATAAAAAAACAATTAAGGGTCATCATAGGCAAATGTTATCTAATGACGGCCCCTTCATAAAAATTGTAGAAAGTCGGTTTTTATAAACAAAATTACCTTCAATTTTTCAGTTAAACGCCAGTTAAAACTAACAAAACTGGTATTAATGAAATAGTTTCTTAAAAAAAAAATTAAACATTAAAAACTAATTTAAAAAATGAAATAATTTCTTAAAAAAAAAATTAAACATTAAAAACTAATTTAAAAATCAAAGAGCTAGCAGTGATTTTGTGGTAGACAAGTCTAAACAGGTTGACAAACATCACAGATAAAAGTCTTTGTTGATCTAAGAACACCAGCACATTCGGAGTGACACCAGCCGTTGCAGATCTGACACTTTAGCCAGAATTCTTTAGGACGAGAACGAGAATAGAGTTCGTTGCAGTACAGACATGCTGCATCTGAATCATCACTTTCGTTCTGTTCATACACAACTTCCTCATCACTATCTTCTTTTATTTGTTTATTAATATTTCTTCTGGCTGCTTTTGCTGTTTTTATCCTCTCTTTTTCTAATGCTGCTTTTTTGGTTTCTTTAATATCTTCAATATCTGGTGTGCTGTTAATAACACCAGTCTTTCCACGTTTTCTTTTCCTTTGAGTTAATTTTATTGTTGCCTTCGGAATAGGCGACAATTCTTCAATTTTCTCTCTACTTATACAATGTTCAGATGTGCTTGCAATTTGGTCACTTCCATTTCCTTGGGAAATATGGGTCTGTAAGATCGTTGTAGTCTGAGTAGTACTGATGCTAACATGCTGGGTTTGATTTAAGATGTGATCCTCAATTTCACTTTGCAGTTGTTCTTCGCCATTTGAATTTATGGGATGTGATTCATCATGTGTGATTTGCAACTCTCTATCTGTTGTTGAAGCAGCAGCAAATTCCCAGTCTTCAAAAACATCTGGATTAAACGGATGTATTCCAGTTCTTTTAAAAGAACCTATTGCATTTGACGGAGTCGCTGCCTTGAGGTATGCATTATTGAAAAGCTTTGTCACTTGAAAGTGAGTGACAGTCCGTCCTGGGTTATCTCTCATCCAGTTTTGTATTGCCATATTGTAAAAAGTTTGAAGCGGTGCAAAAAAACCAACATCAAGGGGTTGGACGCGATGCGAACAATGTGCCGGAAGACAAAATAGTATAATTCCATTTTCTTTACTATATTCCAGTACTTCCAAACCCTTGTGACTACTATGCCCATCAAGGATTAAAAGGACTTTGTTTTCGTTCGATGCTTTAACGTGCAAGACAAAGTGCTTTAGCCACTTGACAAATGTTTCTGTGTTCATCCAGCCATTGTCTTGACAGAACGCTACACTGCGCACAGGTGCGTCATCCATTAACTCTTGTTTAAATCGTTTCCGCGGAAAAATAAAGGCAGGAGGAACAAATGTTCCTATAGCGTTCATACAACATACAGCGGTATAATTTTGTCCACGTTCAGCACTGCTTATAATTCCAATTTGTTTCCGTCCTTTGGTTGCAAGAATTTTGGGAGACTTTGTAGGAACTGTGCTCATGCCAGTCTCGTCAACATTAAAGATATTTTCAGGAGAAAATTTATATTTATCCATAACTTCTCCAATGGAACGAAAAAACAAGCCAATGTTTTCTTTATTGAAAGCCTGTGCTCTTGCGATAGATGTATGCTCAGGAGTTCTAACAGTTATTGTTGGGTTCCTTGCGAGAAACCCTTTCAGCCATTTTCTACCGGCCATGCCTATTTCTTTATTAAATCGGTGCTTAATTTTATGTTTCTCTGCTATTTGAAAAACAAGCTTTCTTAACTCTGTTCTGGTAAGTCCAAAAAGCCTGGTTTCTAAATTAACAACATGTTTTGCAATTTCGTCTTCAACGTCAACATCAAATGTAGGCTTATGTCCACCTAAATATCCTTTGATACTGCCCTGTTCATTTTTAAACCTCCTACGAAGTGTTGTTCGAGGTACTTGAAAGATTTTTGCTGCTGTTGTATAGCCCATTGTTTTATTTTGTAATGATTCTAAGGCTTTATCCATGTTTTCTTCATCCCACTGTTGCCTATTTTTTAACTTATTCTGAAATTAAAAGAGGAATTATTTTTATTACATCTAGTATTCCTATGACTGCCTATGATGGCCCTCGGGTCATCATAGGAATACTGCCCTGGGGCCATCATAGGCAAAACTTCATGTAACGGTAAAACACTGAAAACTTTTCATATGAAAACATAACCTTAAAGCTACTACCGAATATGTAACAAAGACCATACTAAAATAACTCGCTCCAAATTTTATCCGTTTATCCTTTTAGATACCAATGTTACATGCATTTTAAAATATTACTGTTTTACATCAGTTACTTACCAGATTCATTTTTGTTTATAACAGCCACATTAAACACAATTATAAGTAAAGAATTGGTTTGTAGACTAACCGCCAAATATCGAAGGCATCAAGTGAACAAATTAGACAACCAGATATACAGGACAGAAAATAAAGGGACAGGGCCGACACAGGCGCAGGGCCGTCACAGGTCACTTTCCCCTATTATATTAATTGGTGTAAAACACGAGTAATTTTACTATATATGATAATAAATATGTAGAATTTACCTTATTAGGCGTTTTCGAAAATTGATCCGGTAGATATCTACCCTTTACCTTTCGGTAATCAGCTGATTTGCTGGTGCATGAGCGGTGCATGGATTAGGTAGATCGATTTCCGAACGTTACGGTATATCCACCGGTAGATGTTCACCTAACCTCAAAGTTTATGTATCATTTTTTGTGATTAAAATGTCCAGTAAAAGTGATAGGAACCAAACTGTAGCGGCTGTTATAACAGCTGTTGCTGAGTTATTAAATAGCGACAGTGAAAATGACATGGACATTATTGTTAAACATCTCATTCAAAGGAAACGAAAACGTGTATGTATCGAAAATTATGTAGAGAAAGTAGCGCTTCTCTACAATCCTATGGTAAATAAATGATTAAAATGGTGTGTGACAAATAAATAATGTATTATTTCTAGATTTCAAAAGTCATTTTCGATTGCGGAGGGACACATTCGAACATTTATTAGAAATATTAGGTCCACGACTGCGAAGTCAAAATACAACCGGAGTTGGTAGGCCAAGAGAATCTCCAGACAAGCAGCTACTCATAACATTATGCATGCTATCTAATCAAGAAGTGTTTCGGTAATTTAATGTATTACACACGGTTACATTGAAAATGTTGTTTTAGAAGCATAGCAGATCGATTTGACGTATCGAAATCGACGGCTTGGACATATGTCCACAAAATTTGTGCAATTTTGGAAGAACTTTCCGGAAATTATATTAAATGGCCAATAGGCAACCAAGCATTTGCCATAATGGAAAAATTTAAGAAGCGCCAAGGATTTTAAAACGTAATTGGGGCTCTAGATGGAAGTCATATTCCAATTACTCCACCTGCAAAACAACAACGTGCGTACTGCAACAGAAAGATCTACCATTCTATCATTCTCCAAGCAGTATGTACTGCAGATTATATATTTACAGATGTTTTTGCAGGTACAGTTATAATTCTTATATTATAACGAGGCATTTGATAGATAATGAAAATGTTTTTGCAGGTTTTCCTGGTAGTGCACATGATGCAAGATTTTTCCGCAATTCAGAATTAGGGAAAAAAATTGAAGAACAACCGGAGGCTCTTTTTCCTTCAAATAGCCACATATTAGGAGACTCTGCTTATAAGAACACTAAATATGTTTTAACACCATATCGTGATAATGGACGATTGAGCCGTATTCAGAGGACTTATAATTATAAACATTCCTCAACTCGCGTGTACATAGAACAGTCGTTTGGTTTACTTAAAGGCCGATTTAGAATTTTGAAGCATGTAAACATTTATCGTACGGAACTTATTCCTATATTAATTGTGGCATGTTGTGTGCTTCATAATATTTGTATGCAAAAAGATGACACTGTCGAGCCAGATCTTGATAATACAAATACATCTGAACAGGTTTCTTATAATGGGAATGATAATACAGGCATAACTAAACGAAATTTGATTGCAAATATGCTTTCTAATGTAGATAATATTTTATAACATGTAAACAAATAAATGATAAACTTTACTTTTGTGAAATAATTTATTTTTCTTTTAATATATCAATTAATTCTTTAAGTAAGGTCATTTTTTCCTTGTGCCGGGTAGCAGCTTCGCTTTGCATTTTTTAACCCATTCTGGTTCTTCTACTGCACCTGACTTCCTTTTGCGTTTACCATTGTAGGTTGGAGTACATGGTAATTCTTGATAATCCTAAAATATGAGCACAATTACTAAAAGCATGAATCTTCATATTATTTTATTACCTCCACTAAACTCGAATTCGATGAAGAGGGCCCATCCGATGAAGGGCCAGGCTTAACGTAATCCACCGATGAAGGACCTGACGTATCACTTGCTGATGATCTCGACATCGTGTTATTACATAGGGTGCATTAACATCGGCATCCGTCCCAAAGAGATGCTCAAAATCTTGATAATACGGCCAATTTATAGTACCTCTGCCAGTACTACCATTGCTGTCTTTTATGCGCTTGTACGTTTTTTTTAAATTTCTAAATTTTAAATCGCATTGCTCTCACCGTAAAATTATTTTGTTCCTCGCTCATTTTAGTACCTATCATTTTCCAAATTGACTTGTTGGTCTTTTTGGATGATTTAAATAAATTTTCATTTTCCTTGTAATGGTACAAGAGCAATTTTATGTTAGCAGAAGTCCAACTGGAGCTTGTGTGTTCATTTAATGAAGTTTGATCATTTGTATCTATTATAACAAAAAATATTAGCTTATTAAATTAAAATGTATTTTATTAAATTACCTTCATGATGACACTCAAAAATATGTTCCTCAAACCACGTGATATTCTCCTTGAAAATCACAGATTGGACACTGTGCACCTTCTATGTTTTCCATTTTACGTAATTACCGAAATCACACAAATAAATAAAAAAAAACTCACAGTTTTGAAAAAAGATAGGTTAGGTTAGATCTACCGACTCAAAACGTCGATCCATAAACAGTTAACCTTGGTTAACCTGGTACATGCACCTGGTAGATTTAGTACAATTTCCGAACGCGGTTAAAATTTACCGATTGAATTTTCGAACGCAAGCGGTGAAAGCGGTATCTACCGCTCATCTACCGGATCAATTTTCGAAAACTACTATTGTGTTCCTCAACGATCGAATTTTCTACACTTTTAATTTCTTTTACACTATTACAGCCATTTGTTTTGTTGCCCTTCATTTTGAAATTATGACGGATGATATGCAAGTTTTAAAATTGAAATGTTCCCAAATTGACGCACCTTTTCTCACTGAACACTGCGAGAATAATAAATATGGCGTAGGTACGTATCATAATTTTTTACAATCGAATTTTCTTCTTTTTTAATTTCTTTTTCAATATCACATGCACTTTCATTTTTTTACCTTCATTTTGAAATTATGACGGTGGATGATATGCAAGTTTTAAAATTGAAATGTGCCCAATTTGACGCACCTTTTCTCAATGAACTCTGCGAAAATAATAAATATAAATAGTTTAATAATAAATAATTATCGAAAATTAATAATTTTGAACTTGAGGCAGGAATCACCCACGGCAACGCAATGCAATACCGATCTACTATTGGCAATGAATGGCCCGCACTGCGTCGCTACTAATAAAGACAGCGCCTCTGGCCTAATAATGGCGGTTTACAATCAAAACTTATCTTAGAAACATGAGTAATTTTGCTAGATGACAATACATATGTAGAATTTACCTTATTGTGTTCCTCAACGATCGAATTTTCTACACTTTTATTTTCTTTTTGGAGCTGAGGACTTGGGTAAAGGTTTTCACTACGTCTTTAATGTTTGCAAATCGAAAAAGTTCATCGCCTTCAGTGATTGCTCTTGATTTGCATTTTACACTGTTGTACTTTGAGCATTTCTAGTGAAAAAAAAGCTGATCAGCTCTACGACTGCTGTTAACAAATTCCGAAAGTATTATTTTATTAGGTGATGGTTTTGTTTTCGCTTTATTTTGTCTAAATTATGAAATCATATTTATATACAAATTTTATATTTCAAAATTGTATCAACCTGAAAAATATATAATAAAATTTTTTTGTGTGCGCCGGGAGTGAGGAAATCTTCAAAAGACACCACCCCGATGTTCTGGGGTGGCAGTGTCGGAAACCCCACTCCTTGGCGATGACGGGAACGGTTTTGAACTTTTTTTTGAACCGATGCAGATACTGGTTGAAGCAGCCTTTATAGGTTGAAGGCTAGAAGGAGCCTTTAGTACAGTTTGCCTACGCCGTCGATTAGGTAGATCGGTCTGTACGACGACGGGTTTTGGAGTAGCTTATCTCCTTTTCTGAACAAGACCAGTCTCGCCTTCTTCCATATCTTCGGAAAGGTTCCGGCTTCCAGACAAAGATTTAGCGTGGTCAATATTGGCTCTGATTATTTCCGTCGGTATATAATCGGGGCCAGGCGCCTTGCCTATAGGCATATCTCGTCCCGCCTTATGGAGCTCGTCCAAGGTAAAGCACTGGATATCACCGACCGAGGTTGGCTGGAAGCAGTTTGCTTCATGGGTGGGGAATAGTACTTCTACGATGTTCTGAATCCGTTACCGTGGTTGGACGCCTAGCATCGAAAGCACCAATGCATTTGGCTCACTTTACAGGCGCTGGTGAACCCTATCTTGAGCTTGTTCAGTAGCTTTTTGGCCATGGGTTCGTGGCCAAACAATCTGTCGGTCAAATGACAGTGAATCCTAATAACGACAACACCCAGCGCCTTTGATTATTAACATAAGAATTAAATCTAGAAATTTTTAAGAACTAATTTAGACATTTATGAAAATTCATAAGAAAATTCTTCAAAAGACACCACCCCGATGTTCTGGGGTGGCAGTGTCGGATTTTTAGCGACTAAAACCCTACTCCTTGGAGATGACCGGAATCGTTTTGAACCGGGGGATTTCAGAAAATACAAGCCTGCACAGCGAATGTTTATTTTCCTGTGTATAACGTAAAAAACTGATTTAAAGTATGTATTATTGTGGTCTCTAAGTATGTGGAGTTTTGACGAATTTCAACGACCATAATATGACGGCAATGTCGGTAAGCTATCAAAAATATTTTAAGAAACATTTTTCCATCTTCCTCATTTTGTCGTTTCGATGGCATTCTAGTCTCATTATTAAGTGCCTTACTGTTAGTCATTCCACAATTTTGTTAGAAATGATGTACACGTGAAGCTTTTAAGATCGTTCCCAACAACGGCGAGACGTTCAAGTTTATCAGCAATGGACGTTAGAAATAAATTGGCCGAATATTGTAATTAATGAAAACGTAAGTAGGTACTGAATTTACAAATAAAAAGCTAACAAAATAAAGATTCATTAAATTTGTAAATAATTGATTGCTCCTCATGTAATAAATTAGTAATAAGTATACCTAAATATTATATAAAATAAAAATCTCACCTCAGTGTTTATGGTGTTATTACCCTCGTTTATAAGTTTCAGGAAGTCGTTCATCATATCAAAAGCGAACCAGTTCGTCGTATAAGTGTCGCTTGTTCCTGCACCAGACTTAAGAGATTTCTTGTATTTATTTAAATGGATTCGATAATAACGTATAAGAGAATCTTTTTTCTTCTTTAGTTCCTCTATTGTTATAGGAAATGGCAATCTTTGCGCAATTCTACGCCAAGCGTCACTTTGAGCACCACGATTTTTATGTGATTATTTTAGTCTAGGATCCCATAAGCAAGGCTCCATTTGAAAAAGTTCCATCGCTTTTTCATTGGACCAATCCATTGTGTACCAGCAAACACTATAAAAGCTGTAGGCATGCCGATTTTCAATTATTAAATTGATGTAAACAGAATCCTCAGAAAAAGGTTTAGAATAGTGGGGCCTAACAAAATTCAAGTCGGTCATTTCCTTTTTTAAGGCTTTCTCCCCAGTAGGGCTTGAACATCACCTTTCGTCTGCGAACTACTAACCTCAAGTTCATAAATTTATTCAGACTTAATAAGTCGCTCGACTACCAACTTTAACTGGTAATAAGGTTTCCAAAATCGTACTCCATGGCGTAAATATGAATGGTTGTAAAAAAATCACAAAATGGAAAACGAATTAAAAATTAACACAATCAAGCCTGAAGGCTTAAATACGTCAAAATCGATAAGATTGAATTAATACACTGGCAAATAGTACACAACTGCTCGTTTGCAATTCAACATTATTCACATAAAAAAAGGTGCGTTTTAGTATAAGATGCCTTTTACGTTCATCGTTAGATCTGTACTTGTACAAGAATTTTTCTCTATTGGAACGCTATGATAACTTTGAAACTGTCTTCCGCATCTCAATAAATGTTTTGCAGTTTGTAAGTTAATAATTACAATAATACCACCAGGGTAATCATTGATGTAATCAAAATGTCGAAAAAATCGATTATTTTGATCCAAATCGGACTTTCAACTTGACCGACAAGTAAATTATTTTCTGGAAATTGGCACTGTAAGTGCCTGTTCTGCATCACACCAAAGTCAAGAAAAATGCGCATACGAATTACCACCGTTAGCAGGAAATGGAAATGATTTTTATTTGGCGTTCTCTAAATTTTATAATTCTCGAGACGTTTTAGCGGATTTTGAATCACCATATATCGCTGCTTCGTGAACAATGCCACTGTGTCAATTGCACAAGAATTAAAAACTTCACACCAAAGCACGATTAGAATACACCAAATATTTCTTCTTCTTCGTAAATTAGGACTAGGTCCTGTATTTTCCAATTCTTGTCATGCCGTGTCAAGGATTATCTTGAGATCCAGAGGTCCAACTCTCGTACCACCTTTTGGGTGGTCGTCCCAGAAGTATTCTGGAGATGGGTTTACCCGTCATCGCCACTTTGGCCAGTCTGCCTTCGTCCATTCTCTCTAAGTGGTCTCTCCTCCTTTCTCTTATCCATTTCACGATATCCTGGATCGGAATGGGACGCTTCGCCGTTTCGCCGTCGCCGTTTCGCCGTCGCCCATTTCGCCGTCGTTAATTAAAAAATATAAATCAAAAGTTACAATTGAAGTTTTATTAAATTATTTTGATTATTTATAAAAGATTATTTTTTGTTTTTACGCGATTTTTGGGGGGTGAAACGTAATAGTTTACTGCCCCATACCGCAACTATACTTTTTAATGCTATTTCGAGGTTCTCTCACATCCCGGTTACATTTATCCCGGTTTTCTTGATCTGTCGCGCTTCAAGTATGTTTAGCCTAGTAACCAGAGTCAAATCCGCCCTGGAGGGGTGCAGAGCGGAGCGGAGCGCAGCGGCGCCCCGTAAGGGTAGGATTTGACGATGGATTACCCTCCTTTCCGAATGCACACCCCTAAAATTGGAAACGTAATAGTTTACTGCCCCATACCGCAACTACACTTTTTAATGCTATTTCGAGGTTCTCTCACATCCCGGTTGCATTTATCCCGGTTTTCTTGATCTATCGCGCTTCAAGTATGTTTAGCCTAGTAACCAGAGTCAAATCCGCCCTGGAGGGGTGCAGAGCGGAGCGGAGCGCAGCGGCGCCCCGTAAGGGTAGGATTTGACGATGGATCACCCTCCTTTTCGAATGCACACCCCTAAAATTGGAAGGCAAAAAAAATTTAATTTTTTCACTTTTTTGGCAATACACGAGTTATTTTCCATTTTTTGATTATATTTATTACTAATATCTACTAATCACACCCCCATCTATCCGAATTTCAAAGAAAAATTCAAATCGGAGAGAAAAAATTTCACTCCATTTGAATTTTTTTGGATTATCGCAACATTTTAAGTTGGTAATAAATTTTTACTATATAAATGAAACAGCCTCATATTGTGAGTGGGTTTGAAATCCCAAAAAAAATTCCCATAGGTTAGGTTACATTTTGTTCTTCTTCTAAAACTATTAATTTTATTATAAAATTTTATAATAAAATTTTAATTGTAACTTTTGATTTATATTTTTTAATTAACGACGGCGAAATGGGCGACGGCGAAACGGCGACGGCGAAGCGTCCTAGACCGATCCTGGATATCGCATGTTTCTCGGATATTGTTGCTTCTCACTCTACCCATCAATATCATCAAATGTTTGAATATGGAAATTTAATAATTTCTTTTGAAAACATAAACAATACCAACGACAAACAAAAATAAGCTGTCAAAAATTGCCAAAAATAATGAAACATAACTGGAACTTTTACGTTTTAATTTTGAATTTAAGTATGTTTGTTGGCGGCAGAGTATGCTTTGTACAGCCAATTTAGCAAGGCGTAGAATCCTTGCCGTTTTTGCGGTTAGTGGACTGTATATTCGGTTGTATTTTGTTATTTAACCCTTTTTGCTGGATGATTAAATAAAAACACGTTTTGTTTGGTTGTAAACTGTGTACATTTGCACCTTTGTGTAGTTGTAATTTTGAATTTTTAATATAAAACATGTACACTTTTGCTGGTACGATGTTCATTCGATGAAGTCTAGATGAGAACTCTCACGTTTCGTCGCCGTTCGGCCACGTGACGTGAACAGTCTGCGATATTAAAACAAATAACATAAAACAAAATGTTCACGATTCTGAACAATGTTAATAAAGTTAAAATATTCATAGTTAAACCTTGAACTGTAAATAATACAAAGATAAACGAATATAAAAATTCTAATTTAGTAGTAATAACATTTAACAAAGATGTTTCTGTTACAGTTGAACTATTCTTTAAAATGAAATAGATTAAAACATAAAAATGTTTTAAGGCGTATCTGGTTGGTTTGAAACAGCTTATTAGCTGAATACGAAACATCACAACGACCCACGTACTCATGCTGAGAAATATAACTTTAAATTACTAATATTATAATTTCCCTTTCTGATACCAGTGGTCATATCGATCAGGGTATAAACATTAGGATTGGGATTATTGGTTATTCTATAAGGACCAGAATGTAATGGACAAAAGTTTGCATCTATACTCCAAGCTGACTCCGATAAATGTTGTTCTCTTAATAGCACCAAGTCGCCTATCTTAAATTGGTTGTTGTAGGTCTTAAAGTATCCATCAGGTTATAAACATTAGGATTGGGATTATTGGTTATTCTATAAGGACCAGAATGTAATTGTCAAAAGTTTGCAACTATACTCCAAACTGACTCCGATATATGTTGTTCTATTGATAGCACCAAGTCGCCTATCTTAAATTGGTTGTTGTAGCTCTTCAAGTCCTCTTTCTAACTTCACCTGCGCGAATTAGACTTCTCCTTACCGGTCCTCTTATAATATATTGAATCGGCGTTGTTGGTGAGGTGGGATAAAAGACTAAACAAGATAGCCAACTGGTTTGGTGGGTTACACCCATACAGAACTTCATAAGGAAAATGCCCCGCCGATAAATGTGGCGTACAATTGAAAAGTGGCTCTGTGTTAGCTAAATGCAAAGCCCAACCTTCACGCGGCTATTTAACAATGTTAATAAAGTTAAAATATTCATAGTTAAACCTTGAACTGTAATTAATACAAAGATTAACGAATATAAAAATTGTAATTTAGTAGTAATAACATTTGACAAAGATGTTTCTGTTACAGTCGAACTATTGTTTAAAATGAAATAAATTAAAACATAAAAATGTTTCTAAGGCGTATCTGGTTGGTTTGAAACAGCTTATTAGCTGAATACGAAACATCACAACAACCCACGTACTCATGCTGAGAAATATAACTCTGAATTACCAATATTATAATTACCCTTTCGGCACAGGCAGATACAGTCACCGTAGCTGGATGCACTTCCCTTGCTAAAGGGATTGATGGGACAGAGGTCGGATCAGAAATCTTAAGACGTTGGAAAATGCCGGCCATAAATGCGTCATCGCAATCTTAGTTTTTCTTTTGGATAAAAGCGTTCGCGCGCTTTTCCTTTGAGGCTCGACCAGTTTTCTTAGTCTTCTTATTCCCTACCGCCTTGTCGGTAATTCAATGCTTCAGAAACATTAGTTTCCATGATGTATATATGACGGCTAACAAAGTCGTACAAGCATGTCAACAAAGCATGTAAAATAAAAAATTTGTTCTGATAAAAAACAGCAATTATATCAAATTATATAATATCGTCATCCGAATCACAATTGTGGCATACATAGTAGAGGTCTCCATTGGCGCATTTCTTATGAGACCATTTTTTTACATTGCGTACATTGTAGCCACGGCTCTTTGGAGATACTATAACTACCATTGCACACTAGGCAGAAAGTATCTACTTCTTCTGAGGAAGAGTCTAGCTGTGGTTCTTTCTCCTTCTTCTTTTTTCCAGAGACAGCACCTTTTCCAGAGAACACTCGCCTCTTTATTTGCTTAGCTCTTGTTTTCAACTGCTCAACTTCTTTGGTGTGGAGAAATCTTTAATCGATTGAATCTTTTCCGGATCTGGGCGAACCCCTTGTTGTGAGATTATATGCCCCAAATATTAAACCTGTTTCTTTAAAAAAAACTACACTTCTTTGGTTTCAATTTTATATTGGCTTCAGCCAGCCTCTCGAACACCGCCTCTAGTTGTTTGACGTGATTCCGGTCTCCTTCGGAATTATGTACTATAATGTCGTCCAAGTACAGCCACCGTGAATGAAAAATTGAACGATTTTGAAATTTAATAAGTCACAGTTATTTTTATTTTCTTTCAATAATTTTATTTAATATGTTGTCCTTGATTCCTGTACACTTGAAGACAACGTTTTGGCCACGATTTTAGCGATCGTTGTATCATTTCCAGAGGAATGTTTTCTATCTCACGTTTTATTAGTTTTTTTAGCTGTTTAAGGGTTGTAACTTTTGACTTATTTAACTGAGATTTTAAATAGCCCCACAAAAAATAATCACAGGGTGAAAGGTCCGGTGATGATGGCGTCCATATATCCGGATGAATAAAAGATACGCCGTTCTGTTCAAGAAAATTTAAAGTCTTCTTAGAAGCGTGAGCTGGTGCCGAGTCTTGGTGAAATATCCAATCACCAGCAGGATATAATCTTTTTGCGTCAGTCAAAAGTGGCTTCAAACAATTCTTAATGTAATATTCCGAGTTAATTTTAGCACCAGGCTCAACAAATATTGGCGTTGTGGTTCCATAATTCGATATTCCCATGAACACCATAACTCCCTTCGGATGGGACTGTTTTGTGAATACGTCCAATTCTTTTGCCGATTGCTCACGTCTCAAGTACTGAACTTTTCGTTGGCCATCAGCATTTGTTAGATGGAACCATGCTTCATCGACAGTGATGTATTTTTGCCATTTATCACAATTTAGTAAGTGATACAATCCTAGTGAGCGCTGGTGCCGTTTAATAATTGTTTCTTCAGAAATATGATGTCTCCTTGGTTTCTTCATTAATTTCAGGTTTAATTTTTTATTTAGATTATACCGAATGATATATTCAGATGTTTTGAAATGATTAGTCATATGTTGTAGTGTCGGAGGATTCGTTTTTAATGCCATTTTCTTTAAATTCGATAATTGTCGATTTGTCAGAGTTGGCTTCTTTCCGCTGCCTTTCTTCCGAATTTTGGATTTAAGGTGCACGACAAATAGGCTTGGTACCAGTTTCTAAAGGTTCTAACACCAACGCGTGTTTTACTTTCGGAGTGCTAGTGAGTTCGTCATCATCCTCCCGAAATAAACTACTATATTTATGTAGTAGTCTAACCACTTCCCTTCTACTTGAGGGTTCCAAATGCTCTAATTCAAATCCTTCGATCCATTTATCGTTGGAGATATCTATGTTATTAATATTGAGAGAGAGAGAGAGAGAGAGATAATGTTTATTAAGCAATACATATATATACAAACAAGTAATAAATACTTGGCGAATCCTGGCTCCTCCTTTACCGCGTGTGCAACTTTCTGTCCTTTAGTCAATTTAACCTGCTCCTGGGTGAGGTTTACTATCTTCAACGGTATCCGGTCGGCTGTTTTGACTACTGTATTTGTTACCTACACCGATTTAACCCCAATTTCAATGGGTTCAATAACTGCTATATCTCCCGTGATCATTTTAACCCAACAGAGGCACTCACTCCGAAGGGGTATGATTACTTCTTCTTGTAGAAGTATTCGGGGCTCTATCACCGGGGGATTTCTTTGGTTGTCACTCACTTTCTCTTCTACGTATTCCTTTCGGAGTAAGAACTGTTGCGCGCAAAGCTGGGCGACTTCCCTCAAGTCGGTGGTTGTTTCTATTTCGCAATAACTAGGGGAGACCGGGGTTGGTTGTTACGGTTTTCACTTTTTATTTTTTTGTATTTTTCCATTTGGTAGTGAGGAGCTATAATTTTGATACAATTTCTGCCGAACCTTCTGCTACCTACTAGCGGTGTCACCTTTTAATTAGAATAAACAAGAATATGTCAAAAACGATTTTTATTCTGAAATGTCAACTGTAACAACTGACCCCATAGTGGGGTAAGTTGTTACAGGCTTGAGGTAAGTTGTTACAAACATCATAAACATTCACAAGTCATCATCCGAGTCACAATTGTGGCACAAGAAGGGAAAGTTTCCATCAGTGCAATCCTCGTGGGCCCAACCATGGCAACCCGTACATTTGATCCACTTTTCGCGAGATTTGGAGTTGGAGAATGGTTCACTGCAGATCAAGCAAAAAGTTTCGTCAGCGGACAAAGTTTCATCATCTTCATCTCTGTAGTTCTTCATTTGTTTCTTGTTCTTTATTGTACCTTTTTTATTTTTAGCCGTGTGAGATAGATTCCGCTTTGTCCCAGTCTTATTCACTGCCTCCTTCAACTTTTTAGCTTGACGTTTCTGTTCTTCGGCTTCCAGCTCATTTTTGTTTGGTGTATCTGTTAAAATTGCTGCCTTTCGCTTTTTACGTCCTTTTTGGGTATCTTTACGTTTATCGGCTTTCGGGAGAGGTCTCACATCAGAGGGACTATAATATTGTTCTTTTATGGCGGAACAAACATTTGGAGTGGACACCTGTGATGTGGAAGCCCGTCGCAATGGTGATTGATGTGGAATGCTGGACATCTTCGATGTGGAAGCCTGTGGAGAGATGGATATCTGTGACGTAGAAGCCTTTTGCAATGATGATTGAGATGGAGTTATGGAGACGTCTGATGTACGAGTAGAATCCTGTCGCAATAGTGAAAGGGGTGACAGTGGTGTTGGTGTTTGCTGATCGTGGCGATCCAAATTGGTAATCAAACCGTCATCCAGTAACATGTCTGGCTCATCTTCCAAATTTTCTCCTTCATTGTTGATTTCTTCGTCATGATTTACTTGGCCTTGAACTTCGTCAGGATGAGGACGATCTGTGACGGCGCTAGTGAGAAATTCATCATCGGAAAATACTTCTCTGTTGAAAGGCCATATACCGGAAACTCGAAATCCGGCCAAAATATTTTTAGGAGTTGTTGCTAAAGGCAAAGCTTCACGAACCACTCCAGGGATATCATAAATAGACATACATTTTCCTGGATGATTTCGCATCCATGAGTCGCAAAAGCTGTTCACATATTTTTTCAGCGGACCATAGACAGATCTGTCCAATGGTTGAAGCTTGTGCGAGCAATGGGGTGGCAAGGAGAGAACCACTATTCCATTTTCTCTGCACAAATCGATTCCTTGTATAGACAGGTGCGAGTCATGATTATCAAAAATCAACAACACCGGCTTCTCTTTTGTACATCTTGTATGCTTTGCAAAATGCTCGAGAAATGTGACAAAATTTTCTTTTATCATCCAGCCAGATTTGTTGGCAGCTCCAATACATCCAGGTGGACCATTAGTAACGAAATAACTTCGATAATTGACTCGTGGGAAAATGAACATGGGAGGCACTGTATTGCCACTAGCGCTTACCGCCAACGACATTGTGACCAGTGTACCTCTTTCACCAGAGGTCACTGATCCAACTTGTTTTTCACCCTTTTTGGCTATGATTCGATCTGGGCGTTGAACCGTAGTGATACCGGTCTCATCCACGTTGTAGACATCTTGGCATTCAAATTTGTAACGATCCATTACTTCTTCCAAAAGGTCGAAGAACTTTTTCACGTTTGTTCGGTTGAAGCTCGTAGCCCGGCTGAGACTTGTGGGTTCGGGTGTCCGCAATGATAACTCAGGATGACGTTTAAGAAATCCGCTCAACCAATCCTTGGATGCCATCATCTTCTCTGCCCAGTAACCTCTTAGTGGAATGTTATTTTTTGAAGCAAATTCAAAGGCGACTTTTCGTACTTCTGTTGTGGAAAGGCCGAAGTATGTTTTAGAAGCATCTATCAAATATTTTGCCAAGTCCGCTTCAAGCTGATCTGGTAGAATTTTACGGTTCTTTTTATACCCGGTTGAAGGAGGTGAATCATCAGGCCCTAGAAGCACAATAAACTATATTTAACAAGTGTACAAGTAGGGTTCTCAAGCACATATGACGAGTTCATTAATTGCTTATTTAAAATGCATTATAATTAATATTATTATTATTATCATTATTATTACCTGCGGCTTTAACTTTTTTGCAGTATCTTTGCAAAGTCATGAAGTTGATTTGAAAATCAGCTGCCACCTTTCGAAGGGATCTCTTGTTTTTTATAACTTCTTCGGCAGCTCTGGCGTAGACACCCGAAGGTGTGCTTCCCCTTTCCGTCTTGTTTTTGTAGGTCCTCATTTTCAACTATCAAAAAAACCCAAAACAAAGAAAGTAGCAATTTATTTCAATGAACTGAGCGAAAATACCTAATATAAGGCCACTGGGGCTGGTTGTTACAAGTAACAACCAGCCCCATCAAAATCGTAACAACTTACCCCACGGCAGTTTTCAAACAAAAAGACTAATTTTTTCCGTAACCTTTAAATGTAATGAACCGGTCTGACATGCAAAATGTACCTAATTGCTAGGTTTTCTTCCCAGAAAATGTACGCAAGCAAACTGTAATTGATGTGGCAGTAATGAAAGAAACTTCCGGCATGCAACAAATTACTAAGAGGTATTAAAATCAATGAAGTCTTACCTTGTCAAACAATAACCGACCGATCGGAGCGAAACTTGGACGAAGTGCGGTGTAATGCAATATATGCCCATGATGGAGCGCGCATTGCGCTCGGATGTATGGCGGGAGTTTTAAACGCGTTGTAACAACTTACCCCTGTAACAACCAACCCCGGTCTCCCTACTACTTGTTGAACTACCACGTCCCGCCGCGTCCGAGGTACCCGACTCACTTCTCTCTGGGCGAATCATTTTTTAGACCATGTCCTCCCTTTGGGCAAGACCGTCGTTTTGTTTTTCTTATCGTTCGGGTTTGTCTGATTCGTAAGAGCGGTAGGGGTTAGTAAATACACACACACAAATCAATACCGAGAACAAAAATTAAAAAAGGGCTATCAACAAGAGCTAAGTCATTCACATACAGGTCAACACAGGTTGACAAAAGACCTCGTAACCCTTCAGAGGGTACGCCACTGGATCGACAACCGATACCAGTGCCCTCTCGTGGCAGACGGACACACACTCCGTGGCGACTGCCTTTTCAGGTTCCTACCCTACCGGGACGATAAATAAACCGAATCACTGGATAAACAATTGTAAATAATAATAAAATGTACCGTAAAATGGGGCTAGATTGATAATTTTGAAAGTGTTTTTGCGATTTACGACGTTATTTTAAAATATTTTATTAAAATTAAAATACTATAATATGTTAATCGCCTAGAATAATCATTTGTAAAAAAAGAAACATCTTATCTAAATCAATAACCTAGATAAAAAAATTTTAATAGCCGATCAAAGTTATACTCCAAACGGGGCGACTTTGATACCCCTTATATTTTTGCACCAAATGATAGCCCTGTACATATAAAGTGTCACTTTCGCCCCATTTTAAATTTCATTAAGCAGATTTTTTTACAGTGATTTTAATGTAATGGGGCGACTTTGATTGACAAGGTGTCTTTGATAGGTGTGTCGCTTATTAAAAGTAATAGTTTTTTTATGGTTTTTATTTAGAAAATACAACTGATAAAAATACAAAATAAAGGAAAAATAGTAATTCTAAAAATCCAAAAAAAAAAAAAAAAGAACAAAAACATTCTACAACTCCTGAACATCCACTTTATGAGTAAAATCATATTCGTTGGCAGTGCCCCGAATGGGAATGGGCAATATTGCTATAATATCGGAAGTTGGTATGGTGCTTAAATCATTTTCTACCATTTTAAACTTAGTCTTTCCTTCATCAATAGTCTTGAAGCCAATCACTGTTACCTCATTTCCAGAAATATTGGCAAATCAAAGGAGTGAACAAGTTTTAGATCAAAATTTAAATGAACGTTAAATTATTAAGAAATCATGGCAAGATGATGTAACGATTGACTCGTTAAAGAAATTAAAATTTATATCATGTTAAAATAATTGTTATTTGTTAGTTATAATTTGTTAGTTGTAATTGTTATTAAAACTAGATTAATTAGAATTAGTTGTGTTAAGTGCACTGAAAAAGGTTTCATGATGACATGTTGTTACAACAGCTTGGTGTGATAAACTAAACGGACAATTATTCGCTTCAATCTAAACATTTAAAGTGCATAGTGTATCCAATTTGCGGTTCGTTACTAAAAAAAAACATTATTTAAATAAAAATCAAGTGTGGTAAAGTTGATTGAATTTACCGGCCAATGAAAAACTTGCAACATCAAAAACAAACAGGCGTTGAAATTTCAATGAAATTTGATATCCTCGGTAACGAGTTTGCTTACCTTAACAACGAAAAACTTAACCAAAGATGAATGTACGTAAATCCTTAGAACTTGGTCAAAGTTATAATTGTGCGCATGAATTGTCTCACCTGAAATGATGATGTCATCTATGTAAGCCGCTGTCCCATTAACACCCGAAAGCATACTGTCCATAATTTGTTGAAAAGCATTTGGAGCGGGTTTGACACCTTGCCAAAGCCTATTTACTTTGAATAAACCCAATGAATGTTGATCATAAGGAGGTTTCTTGATTCTTCATCTATTTCAACTTGTAAAAATGCGTCCGACAGATCTATCTTGGGGTAATGGGAGCGGATAACGGTGAGGTTCAAGTGCTTCGTTTAATCCCGTTGAATAATCAGCTCGGTTCGGATTTTCCCATTTGCTTTTTTCGGAGAACTGGACTGGTGTGATAGCGCCTTCAGCTTCTAAACGCTTTAACTCCTGTTCGACTGTTGCTATAACTGAAAATGGGAGTAGCCTTTATAGGTTGAACGTTTGGACGAGAATGAAGCCGAACTTGAACTTTGGTACATACTCCCAATTTTTCTTGAAACAGTTGAAGAAATTTAGTTTTTACGTCTTCGGTCGTAGTTCGGACTTGCGAAATTTGGTTACATACTATGTTGAGTGGTACGTTCCATAAATTAAATTCATCTATCGTAGGTCCGTTCCCAATAAATTTGGTATTGTTGTCGACACAAAACATTTCCTCGGTACGGTTTGATCCCGAAATGAAAATTGATAAGGTGAAGTGGGGTAAATGTGTTATAGTTTTTGAATAATTCACAAACAAATGTCACTCTTGGTCCATGGGGTTCGAAAACCACTGGGAACCAGAGGATTATGTAACGAGTACATAGTAGTATAAATATTTCTTGAGCCGATTGCAGACGTCGCTAGATGAGCGTTCCAATTCCATCGAGGGGGCCTGGAATCGACTTAACTTGATCCATCAAGAAGAATAAAAATGAAAAGAAAACAGTAAAGATATAGATAAGAGCGATAAGAGTCTACGGAAGTATTAGATGTTGTGTTCCACAACGAGAGTGAATGATTTTTAGCTTCGGATTCGCCGACAAAGTTGCAAGAAAGAAGGAAAGTATAAGTAAAGATAAGAATCGTAAGAGAGTTTCTATTTATCCGGAAGAAACTTCAGAAAGAACCCGCAGTAGCTCATGGTATCCTAACAATAAGGGGGCTACTGTGCGGACATCACCTGGACCCGACACACAGACTGTTCAACGCAATGGACTCTAAAGGACAACATTGTCAAGGTGTGACAACAACACTGAAAATTTTAGGAAAATAAGCGATGATTTTAATGCAATAAGAACAATTTAATGGTAATGATTATTTAATGGTAGCGATAGTTCAAAGAAAAGATAACATTCATACACGTCAAGTTCGGTAATTAATGAGTATGACGTTTAACAGGGTCGAATTTCCCATATTTTTTTTCAACTCAATTTTAAAATATGTCAAAATCGGATACTTAACATTTTACTTGATACTAGGAGATCACCTTATCATATTTACATGTACATATATCTTGTTCGAGCAAAACGAGAGTATTAATTTACCAAATAATTCTTAGTATTTTCAAACTTACTACTTTTATCAGTAGTTTTCATTCTTATTAGGTATGTCATTCGTAAGTTATTATTAGAGCTTTTCAATCCGAGCTTGTATTACGAGATTCAAAAATTATGCTACTGCAGAGAAAAAAAAATCGAGGTAGATTATTTGTAAATAATTTACCATTACAATCCAAGGATGATTTGTTACTCATATTCAAGGCAGCATGAATTGGTTTTCTTGTAAAAAAGTCCAACATATCCGTCGTCTTGAAGCTGAGTGACTTTGCAAATGTACATTCTACATATATGTTTAGATTTTCCATACACTTTCACAATTGCAAAATCATCAGGTTGGAGGCAACTATCTAGTTCTTGAAAACAGCTTGAAAATTCAGGGTTTCCAGAAGAGTCGGATAGAATGAGATCTGGATCACTGTCTTAAACAGAATATTCCGAGTCTTCTGATGATGATTGATAGTCATATTTTTTATTTTTCTTCTTTCTAGAGGCACTTAACGTTTGGTTTTTGGTACTAGTACTGGCATTGTCAGTGCTTTTGATTCACATAAAAAATCAACTCTTACTAGTGAGAGTCTACAACACCTAGCGAATGTATACATTTCCTACAAGAGGTCAGGAATAGTAGATTGACAATAAATAATGTTGATCTCGTTTGCATACAAAATTTTTTTTTATGTATGAATATCTATAAAACTAAAGAACGTTTAAATTTACCGGTTACATTGGTATTCATAAAAATTTAAAACAGGTTCTGTTCGTAAATGTATTATAAGTTATTATACGGTATTTTAGGTAAAACGTTGCTAAATTCAGAAATAGGTAATTTGAACAGTAGTTGTACTAATTTCAAGGAGTTTAGTGTGGTTATGAATAACTTTTGTAACAAATTTATGTAACTACGCGGTTAAACCTGTGAGATATATTTTACAGTGCTGTTTTATTTAATATAAATCAGATTGAAATCAAATGGATGAGGATAGCAATACAATAATATTTAGAATATTTATTATAGCTTTGAAAAGATGTTAAAAGTAGATGTACCGAGCACCTCGCAACAGGTTGAAAGGGTAGAATTGGAGAATGATCAAGTTGGTAAATCCATGGAGAAAAAGAAACGGTAAAATAAATCTTCATCTACTTACATACAATATGCACGTAAACTAAGAATACTTTTTTTAGATCGTCGCGTCGGACCGGTACAACAATCAAGTGTGGAATCCCAAATATAAATTAATAACTTAAGAAACAAAATTAGGTTTAATTAATCTTAAACCTTGTAGAAGTGTGGAAGACCGATTAAAAAAGTTCCCATGATGTAATCACAAAAAAATGATGAACAAGATTGAAATAAAGTCAATTTTGAGTGTAAATTGTAATATTTGAACTTTAATTTTTGTTGGTATCACAAGCTTAATGGACGATTTAAAGAAGTGCTTACATCAAGGGGGTAAATCTACCTGAAATATTTTAGTGTAAAATTAATATTCATTGTTTTTTATTTAATAACCGTGTATCTTTCTTATCATATTAATTTAATTAAATTCTCTGTAAAATTATATTGGAGCCTTTTATTGCAACATCAGATATAAGCAATTTAAGTGAATAAGCAAAGATTTGGCATTCTTACGTTTCTACCACAAATCCACGTACATACTGCTGTGACCTCCCTTGACTAATGTGAGCGCCAGCCCTAAGTTGGCTAGTCAAAAATGTTATGGTAAAAATGGTTCGTATGAAAATTCTTAGTTGAGGGATGTTCAACACTTATGCCCCTTCTTACTAGACTCAGTTGATGACACTTTTAGGGGTCGGTTCCTTTTGATAATAATAAGAGGTGATCTTTAATATTGAGGATAAATTTGCTCTCTCTGGATTTTTGTATTGCTTTTGTTGAGTAAAAATAAAAAAGATTTCAATAGCTTTTGAAGAAATGTTTATATTGACAAAGAAAATATTTATATTGACAAAGAAAATATTCGCAATGCGCACAATTAAATGGTTATACAAACTTGTAGATCGCAGATCTACTAATAATGAAATTTTACAAATAAAAATTGTTGATTCATAAAATGTACAAGTTGAAAAGTCTTCTTCTTTCCTTCTTGTCGTGCTTAATTAGTTATAAACTAATTAAGTCTCTCGCTGTACTATAGCGGTATAAAATGTTTGTAAATAATATATTTGCTTTTTGTAAAGCTTAACGTTGACCAATAAAATAATAATGTTTTTTTTAAAAAGAACCTTTCAATAAAGGATAATGAAAAATGCACTTCCTTGAAAGTCTTGATTTCAAATCCTGTGTTTTAAATGCTGATGGCAAAGTTTGTAAATATAAAATAAAAGTTTTCACTATACCTTCAAATCGTCAAATTGCAATTTCAAATTAAAAAAGGATATGAGTGTATGGACTCCTTTAGTAAGAATGACACTCGATGAGTCATATGCACCTGCTGTGATTTTGTTGAATTACTTCAGTTGTTGGTTAGATGACCTCACGTAACCTCGTGTTGATGTTCTTTTCGATTCGAATCTTGTGTTTATTGGAGTTGTTTAACTAATTTGTTGATGACATCGAGTTGATTAAGGTAAGTCGTATGAATTGTCAACATCTTCAGGTCTCAGTGAAATGTTGAGTTGGTTTCGAAATTCACAATCCAGCAAAAATGTTTTAGTTGTCGGCCATTGCTGCTATTTGAGTTCCAAATGGTTGTTATTGTTTCTGGACATAAACGAAACACATCTACTCCATCGTAATGTTCCAAACCAACTGATTTTGATCCAAAATCGATAGAAATTGGTATGCCTGTTCTTGAAAAGTTAGTCAAATTGAATTATTTTGGATTTTAATTTCTGTTAAAAATTTGTTTCTGTTCTAGATTCATGGTCCATGTTGAAATTGTGTTTTCAAAAGACGCTTTCCATCTGATTCCATTGGTATATGGCATTTTTGTGATGTAATTTGAATCCTCGTTTGATTCATTTGACTCCATCTTCTACAAATTTTGATTTTTCACAAATATCACCCTTATTAACAACTTTGTTGATTCACGCTTTGAGATTAATCACGTCACATAGATGAAATTATAACTTAATTTTTGATGTGAACAAATTTTTATATAACATGTTATTTTTAAAGAAATTTGATTACAAAGTTTCACATTTTTAAAGTTATGAACATGTACAAAACAACAAACAATTTTTAATTAATTTCAAGCTAATTAAATCTTTTGTTTCATTTTTGATGTCACAATCATCAATCTAATTATTCTTAGCAATTTTTATCATGTCTTACTTATCCTGAGAGATTCAAATTTAGTCATGAAGTTGAAATTTGAGAAAATTTCAAATTTCTCGTAATGCAAATTTTTAAAGTGTCTTTCGACTTAGAATTTTGTGCTCTTTACGAATTTAATATTCGTTTTTGAAGTGGGAGCATTTATAAAGCATTTTGAATCACAGCAATACGTCTACCCGAGATTATTTCTCTTCGATAAAAAAGTAATCTGCTGGCGACGAAACTACAGTTGGGTAAAGAATTAAGCCTCGCACTTCTACTTTAAATTATAGTAGGTATAAATAATTATTTTATTTGTTATTAACATAACCTAAAAAGTAACAAATGAAGTTAAAAAATAATATATTTTTATTTATTGCAGCACGACAGAGCACTGTGGCATTTCGAATTGCACAAAACTGCCTTTTTCTTACAAAGGCACTTCAATGTCTGGCACTTAGTGCGGCAGCAGCACTTAAAAAATCCTTATGGGATTAGGTTTAAAAATATTATTCCACATTTCCTAAACGGTATCAGTGACTGTATACATTCGCTAGTGAAAGTGGTTTTTTTTTATGTTATTGTAAACTTTCACTGCCCATATTAGTGAGAGTATACCTTCACTAGAAATTGTATACATTTCCTAACAATCCGCTTTCACGGTAACATATGTTTTACTGTGTCTATAGTTACGGTATTCATTTGTGCGGCAAACATTACATCGTTTAGCAATTTTTCAGTTATAATTCTGGTTGTCTCTGGCAATTTTCTTAGTTTTGCTGCTATATTTTTTCCCACAGCATCATATTCATCTTCTTTAACATTAAATATGTCAGAATTTAATTGGTTATTATATAAAGTGTCTAATAAGTCATCCGCAGCCTGTGTATCGGCGCGTAGTTTTCGATTAGAAGTAGTTGACGGTTGAGACAACATAATATTATCCGTGGAAGGAGATGGAACATCGGAGTAGTTGTTTTCTGTTGTCGACGAGTCTTGAGTACTAGAATCCTGTAAATAATAAAATATATTTTTTGTTTTTCAGTTTCCTGAATCAGAAGACCAATGGTTAGCTATAGCTCGAGATTTTGAAAATTATTGGAATTTCCCACAGTGTACAGGCAGCATAGATGGAAAACATGTCCGGGTTGTAGCGCGTGGTAACAGTGGTTCATTGTTGTATCTATAATTACAAGGGTTATCACAGCATTGTGCTTATGGCTGCAGTTAACGCAAAGTACGAATTTATTATGGTAGACGTCGGTTGCAATGGACGCATATCAGATGGTGGAGTGATTGCGAACACAAAATTCTACCAGTTGTTAACAAAAGGAAAATTACGATTACCACCTCCAGCAAAAGTTAGGAATGCAAACACAGAGTTACCATATGTTTTTATCGGTGATGAAGCGTTTGCTTTGAGATCTGATTTTTTAAAACCATACAGCGCACTATCACTTGACCATTCGAGAAGGATCTATAATTATCGGCTCAGCAGAGCTAGGAGAGTATTAGAGAACGCATTTGGGATCCTTTCTAATAGATTTCGTATTTTCCATACGCCTATTGTAACGTCTATAACAGATAAATTAGTGTCTTTTATTTGGTAGATGTTATTAGCTCCGGTCTCACTCAGCTTGGCAGGTAAACTTCCGGACTTTTTGCTCTTATCTCAGGTGTTGGTACTTATTTAGAAGTTTGCTTATATGTTTTTTAAACTCATAAGAGAAAACTCAATTTGTCAAATATACATATATTAATTCATAAATATTTTAGGTAAATATACATTGGTTTACAAAAATACACAAAAATAGACACTTAATGCCTAAAAAATTAATGGTTAAGGTTGTTAGTACGTAAATGAAGAAATTCTTGTAAGTTTATGCGAATGTTGGTTTTAATTACTAAAGATCAAAATTTAATGAAGCAAGACACATTACTCGCATTAACTTACGTAATAATTTCAATATACATAACTCAGTATTTGAGTAAAAATATTATATAAAGAAGAAAATTTACAAGTTTGTTACAAAAAATTCAAGAATAGATACAGTTATTATGGTTGAACCAAATTTCTACCTTGAAATGCGACGTAATCCACAAATTAGTTGATTGGTGTATAGTTAAAGATGTGATTGTTCCAAAATTTGGTCCGTAGATAGAAAGAATTTAACGTTTTGTTGATTTTATAGTTGATTGACGTGATGGCGTCACACCGATCAAACTTGGTTTTAAATTCTAATTGCACACCGATATTTTAATAGCGTGTTGCACAAAATTGAAAGTTCATTCGAATTGTTTTTATTTGGTATTCGTTGAAAATGGGACACTTAAATGTTTATTGGTTATTTCCAGTATAAATTTAATTCGAAAGAATGTTCCTTTTATACTTGGTTTTTACTAATTTTCGTACTTCGCTTGGAGTATGATCGCATTTATTATTGATAGTAATTTTAATTCGATTCACTTTCGTAGTTAGTGTTAATTTGCACTATACTCGATCGTTACACCGAATTTTAAGTTGAATTTCCGTACGTTTATCCGACACTATTAATTCTAAATTGTTCGATATTTAAGTAGCCGAATTTTATATTTTCGTTATCACTAGTTTTCGTAATTACGCGAGACTAATTTCTTATTTTATCCGTAGGAAATTATTTTATGTTTTAGTATATATTGTTGAGGAAGCGGTCATAAAAACAAATAAAATTTGCCAACGTTTCGGGTTCTTTATTGACCCATTTTCAAGGCTACAAAAAGAAAGAAAAATTAAATAGAATGTAAAAACATAAAATGTGAAAAAACCATAGAGAAAACAAGATGACTAAAAATTATAAAAACTAAGTGATTATAAAATTTTTACAAGAAATATAACAGAATGAAACAAAATGAATAAAAAGATTGAAAAAACACATATAGATGGAATACAAACCTAGATGGAGAAAAATGGAGGTTAAAAAGCCATCATTTTTCAAACTGCCCTCCTCCAGGCCAATCTCACTGCCACGTGCTGTCTTCAGATTTAAACTTATTCAACAAAAGAATTAATCGACCAATTCAGATAGTCGTCAACTTAAGAATGAAAAAATTTTTATACCCTAAGTTAACTACTTCCTTGAGGTTGGTACCAGATAAAATTCAAATTGAAAAATCCAAAAACTAAAAACACCCAAAGGAAATGAGAAAGGATATAAAGAGAGGAATTTAGGTTAATATTCCATCTAAAAACCAAAAATTATACCGGATTCAACATATCCAAAATATGCTTATAGCCTCCGTCAAAGTGGTCAACATCCCTTTTATCATTTATTGACGATTTTTGTGTATAGATGTGAATTGCCTCCTTAATTTTTCTCTTCTTGTCTATCTTCTCTCGGTCTAGAATGTTAATGTTGTCATAGTCAATGGAGTGGTTTTCATCCACCATATGTCTGCATAAAGCCGTGGGTTTTTTAGAATTTTTGCACCCCCCTTCTCCGTCAGCCAATCCGAGGGTACGAGCGTTCTTTAAATCCCTAGAATGTTCTTTTATGCGGACACATAGTTTCCTGCCCGTCTCACCAACATATACCGCATCGCAATCCATACACGGGATTTTATAAACAAGACCACTATGGTGGTCCCCAGAGATTGGATCTTTGGTTTTTGAGAAAAACCTAGAGTTCTTGTTGGGACAACTCAACCCTAATTTAATCTCTGGAGAAGATCTCAAAATAGCAATTAATTGTTCCGTAAGTCCTCTGACATAAGTGAGGCTAAAAAATTTACTATCAGAGCTCGTGGATCTACTTTCCTTATTATTTACGTTAACTTTCTTCTGGGTCAGGACAGTATTAAGGAGGGAGTTAATAACATTCTTGGGAAAGTTATTGCTAGAAAGGATACTGGTTATTTTTAGGATATTCTTGGAATGGAAAGAGGGATGTGAGGTGGTAAGGACTTTGTGAATAAAATTACGCCCGACGTTAAGAATTTGGTATTTAGGATGACTTGAAAAATAATTTAAAAGCCTTCCTGAATACGTGTCTTTGTGGTACCAATCAGTGATTAGTATACCACTCGGATCCCTAATGACGAGTAAGTCCAGGAAAGGCAAGGATTTATTACATTCAAGTTCCATAGTGAATTGAAGATCCACATGGAAGTCATTAAAGTGATCCAGAAGAAAGGAAACGTATTCACCTTTGATCACGAGAAAAAGATCATCGACATATTTTTTAATCAGTCTTATGCCGTTGTTGTGTTTTTGATTAAAAGACACAACACGGTCATCAAGAAGGATGTTCATACAGATGTTGGCAAGATCAACAGATATGCTTCCACCCATAGGAACTCCCTTCTTCTGAAGATAAGTTTTCCCGTTTGCTACAAAATAGTTTTTAGCCGTGATAAGTCTTAAAGCTCTCATTAAGATATCAGCAGGGATGTCCAAACAATTTTGCAGCTTAGGGATCTGATTATCAATATAATCGATGACCAATTTCACGGGGACATTGGTGAATAGCGATGACACATCTAAAGAGACCAACATGTCATCGTCCTGAAGGGAATAATTAGAGAATATATCCATAAGTTGAAACGCGTTTTTGACATCATAACAATTGTCTTTATGAAAAATCTTTAAATACGGAGCAATGAATTTAGAGAGAGGGCGAAGAGGACCATTAAGATCAGAAACAATAGGTCTTAAAGGACGACCGACTTTATGGATCTTAGGTAACCCATATGCTCTAGGTGGAACACCAATCTCCTTCTTCCAGTACCAAGACTGATACTTACTCATACGACCCACTTTAACTAAATCGGAAAAGATTTCATTAGCACTCTTTTGTAAAGCAATCACGGGGCATTTTTTAACTACGTCATACGTACTGCAATCAGAAAAAAGTTGTTCAAGTTTTTCAACATATTCCGACTTATTTATGACAACAGTAGTATTACCCTTGTCCGCCCTAGTAACAACTATATCGTCCCTGTGATTCTTTAGAAAAAAGGCAGTTTGTCTAGAGACGGTAGCTAGTTCAGATTGAAAATCATGTTTTTTGGAAGGGTATTTAGAACTATTAAGATGGTTTTGGATGATATTACAAGCATGTGCTCTAAAGCCTATGGCTGTCTTATCATCGAGAGAACTATTAGAGATTACGAAATCAAAATCAGAAATGACGTTGGAAATGTAAGAGGATGGATTAGATGGGGTCACACTGAAGGTGGGGCCTAATGATAAAAAATCGGCAATATGATCTGGAAAAGTTAAAAGTTATTTCTTGTAAAAATTTTATAATCACTTAGTTTTTATAATTTTTAGTCATCTTGTTTTCTCTATGGTTTTTTCACATTTTATGTTTTTACATTCTATTTAATTTTTCTTTCTTTTTGTAGCCTTGAAAATGGGTCAATAAAGAACCCGAAACGTTGGCAAATTTTATTTGTTTTTATGACCGCTTCCTCAACAATATATACTAATTTATAATGGAAGGTCAACTATATATACACAATTTTTTATTTTATGTTTGTTTAATTCCGAACCGGAAAAGTTAACAAGATATTTTCTTTATCTAGGTACTGGGTTAATTTGTAGGTAGAAGTTACTTCGTTAATCGCTTTCAAGAGACTGCCTGCATTTCTCCTCCCTTCTTTTAATTTTTTCTTCGTTCGATGAGATCATTTTAGTAGGGAAGAGTGCATGATGCCAAGTTGAATTCTATTTACAAAAATGCGTATTAAACAATTCCCTTGTTTCTTAGCGCGGTACTCGCTTAAACATAACAACATTACTTTGTAACTTCTTACATTTTAAATGAAAATGAATGGAACCTAGTGATGTTGAAATTTTATCTTCTAAGAATTATTCCCGCGGTCGGCTGACTACATATTTAGTATCAGCACAGGTGCACCGTATTACTTTGTACATTTGTTCTTCAATGTAATACTTTGTAATTATCTTTTAATAAAGAATGTCGATTGGCATAATATTCAAATATTAACATTTACAGTCGGAACTCATTAATTCGACTTTATTTTCATTTACAAAATCTAAATTTATATTGAAAATATGATATTTCTGGTTATTACTCGGTATTATAGTAATGTATTAGGCATGATGGTATAAAGTACACGGCTTCGCCGTAACACTATTCAGGTTTGCAATACTGCAAATATAAACAGCATTGTATTGGCTACTTGTGTTTTGCATAATTATTTACTGCGAAGAGCTTCTCATACGGTCAGACAAAGCGAGTATGACAGTGAAGTGATTGCGACAGGTGAAATAATTAGCGGCGCCAGACCCAATGAAAACATGATAAATTTACCACATTCACAGCAAAGAAACTCATCTGAAACGGCAAAAAGAATAAGAGATGATTTTAAAAATTATTTCAATAATGAAGGCGCTGTTGAGTGGCAAGATAGAATGATTTCTACAAGTTTAGGTTCATGACGCCTATCCTTCATAGAAATTTTTGAATTCGGTGGCTCTACTTCCCTGTTACGAATTTCTTCTTCTGCTTTCTTTTTACTTTGCGCTCTTGTGATTACATTTAGGATATTTTTACTCGTATCTGTCAATTCTTTAGCTGTTATAGTTATTCTTGATAATGCGTCGGCCGTCACATTATTTTTTCCTTTCACATATTCGACGTGAAAATCATATTCTTCCAATAACAACCTAAATTTTGTTAATCGACTGGACGGATTTGAATGGTTAAATAAATATAGCAATGGTTTATGGTCTGTTAAAATTTTAAAATGCCTGCCAAATAGATAAGGTTGAAAATATTTGATTGTCCATACTATTGCTAAAAGTTCCTTTTCGATAGTTGCATAATTCAACTCGCTTTTATTTAATCCTCTGCTTGCAAAACTTACTGGTTTATCGTCCTTATTTGACAAAATTCCCGCTATGGCGCTTCCTGATGCGTCCGTTCTCAAAATAAATTCGTTCTCCTCCGAAAAGTCTGGATACACTAGTACTGGTGGTTCTGTTAAGGCATTCTTCAGAAATTCAAAAGATTTTTGACATTCGTCTGTCCATTCGAAATTTGCATATTTTCTAGTCAAAATTTGAAGGTTTTCTTGAAATCTTCCACTTCCACGACAGGGAATATGTTAATAAATGTTGCCAATTTCTTCTAAGTTAATTTGTTTAACGGTGCTGCCATTTCAGCAAATTTTTGTATGTATTTTCTGTAGTAATTGGCAAAAGCTACAAAACGTTTTACTTCGTCACTATTTTTTGGTATTGGGTACTCCTGTAATACACGGATTTTTTGTGGATCTGGTAAAATACCTTCTGACGTTATAACAAAACCTAAATAAAGTATTTGTTTCTTTAAAAATTCACATTTTAACGGATTTAATTTTAAATGAGATTGAAAGCATAATAATTATTACTTATTTTAAAAATATAATTAAAAAAACATAGCAATTTACCTGTTTCATTTAGATTGTCCCTTGTAGGTAAAATGGGGCTTGAATTGTCTAAAAAATCTAGTAGCTTAAAATACCACAACTTTGTGTTATATACATCTGCTGCGCCACTTCCACTTCGTGGTTCACGGGTCTTCTTTTTTTCTTTGCGATAAGAAGCACGAAGGAATGGATTGAATGCCGCCGAGTTGAATGGACTCGAAGCCCTAAGTAATTGAACTTAAAGAAATTCTCATTGCTTATTATTGAGTGTAAGTTAAAGTCGTGACACGATTGACTGTTGTAGCCGTAAGATCTGGCGGTTGTTAATTCTTACTATGAAATTAATAGAGCAGTTTAGGGTCATGCCTTAGACCATTTTAGACGCGAAGTCTTGCATGAGTCAAAATTTTTTTTTTTTTTTTAATTTATTTTCAGACGTAGTTTAGGGTCGTACCTTGGACCATGCTAATCGATTTCTAATCGATTGTGTTTGTAGTCCTGAGCCTTTAGTTTTAGGCCATGCTTAAGTTAACTCGAATAACATTAAGGTATTTGGTTTTATTTTATTATTCGGTTCTTCAATAACCGATTAAACTAAAATTCTAACCTTAGCTAAACTGAAGGAATCTCTGTTCTAAGCGAGTGATGCGCGATTTAAAGAAACTATGAATGATAAGAAATTAATATTATTACCCTGTAATAATTTATTCCGGAGGACTTACCCAAGTACTTCTAGTCCTTGGAAGAGCTCTCCGGATTCATTCGGGAATCCGAATTAGTGACACGCTATTCAGACAAAAAATTATTAACGACAATAAAGTGGAGAAACAACAAAAAAATTACTTCTCTGTAATAATTGATTCTAAAGGGCTCACCCAAGCACGACTAGTCCTTAGAGAAGCTCTTTAGATTTGTTCGGTATTCCGAATCGTCTGAACTAAAGCAGCATGCTTTGGTTAGTTGAAAACATCATGGGGATTAATCAAAAGTGATTATTTAATGCTTATTGCTTTTGGTTTGTAGAAAACCTAGTTGGGGTTAATCAAAAGTGATTATTTGATCTATATTGTTGGGTCTTATCATATTTACAGTCAACAATCTAGATCTGGGGTTCGGATTTATCAGTTGTCGTTGGTTAATTCTTTCGAATTGAAATCCGGAAAACTTGCGATTTGGGGTTGTTAATATGTGATAATTAACATAATATACCACTGGAAAATATCGTGAGGTACCAGCGACCACAAGGTAGCTAATCTCTGGCCTCTGGATACCTTCACTAGACCCACCTTTTGAACAAATTGGTTAGCTACTCCAATCGCTCGCAAAGTGTGCCGTCTCATTTTCCAGAAGAGTATCTAATAGATACGAAAAGATATTTGGCAGGTATTGCCGTTACCTTTACAGGTAATTCCAATTTATGGAATGTGCATCGGTGTTAGTGGTGGTTCCACTATTCGTAACCACATTAATGGTTTGTAACCGTCTACCAGCGTAGTAAGCATAGTGACGGTTATTGTCATTTGTAGCCATTCACCAGCGCAGTAAGCATAGTGATGGCTACTTATTATTGGTAGCCGTCCACCAGCGTAGTAAGCATAGTGACGGCTACTATTATTTGTATACATTATTAGATTTATTGTTATTAATTATTTATTTCTACAGGCAAATCCTGTCTTCACATCAAAGCAAAGCGATAGCCTTGTTTCTAGCCAATCAACGGTTCGAGGGGCAAAAAAACATCGGAATATTGAGACAATGCCCCGAGAGGAAAAGAAGCATCGAGAGTCTAACACCAGCGCAATAGGCTGAGTGACGACTATACCGTTGATTGGGCTAGAATTCATGCCTTCGTTAGGCCGAGCAGGCAAGGTGTAACCTTGGTATTAAAAACGTTGTCGTCGATGAGTTTTCCAGATTTCGAACCTCGTCACCAGATCGCCAAGTTTGGCTAAACCAAAGCGGTCACAACCCGGAATTTGGGTAAATCCTTCGATGCGGCTAAATTAAAACAAACGATGTCCTTTACATTCCTAAGAACAAAACAATTGAGTTTTGCAAAGGATTTCTATGGGTCGAAATTATTTTGATCCTCTCCAGACAACTTTAGTTACTAGGCTGCTAAATTTAGCTAAACTAAAGCGGTTACAACCCGGAAATTGGGTAAAAAAAATTTAGCAAGGGTGTCAGAGTGACTGGATCGCCTAAGTCGGCTAAATTAACGCAATCACAACCTGGAATATCAATTATTGTTAGGCCGGCTTCGATGTGAGACACTGCAAGCGTAGCATCGATTTCGTTGTTTTAGCACGAGCATGCTCAAGGGTATTATCTTCATTCCTTTGTTGGAATGGATAGCGCTCCTATTGTACCGCCCCAATCTCGAAGCAGAGAGCGGCTGTGTTTTTCGAGAGGTCTAACCTTCTTATTACCAAGGTGAGAGCGGTACCATAAATAATACTATTCGTTATTTATTCGGTTTCAAATACGAATAATTTAGTTCTAGGGATTAATTCAACAAAATTTTAAAGGCAAATCTACATAGGATATCGATTCGTTATAGCGAAAATTTAATTCAAGGTATTGATTCAATAAAATTTTTAAAAATTTATCAATAATTGGTATTGATTCTCAAAAGCAAAAATTTAATTCAAGGTATCGATTCAATAAAATTTAAAAAATTAATCAATAATTGGTATTGATTCTCAAAAGCAGAAAATTTAATTCAAGGTATTGATTCAATAAAATTTAAAAAATTAATCAATAACTGGTATGAGAATCAATAAAGGCAAATCTACATAGGATATCGATTCGTTATAGCGAAAATTTAATTCAAGGTATTGATTCAATAAAATTTTTAAAAATTAATCAATAATTGGTATTGATTTTCAAAAGCAAAAATTTAATTCAAGGTACCGATTCAATAAAATTTAAAAAATTAATCAATAATTGGTATTGATTCTCAAAAGCAAAAATTTAATTCAAGGTATCGATTCAATAAAATTTAAAAAATTAATCAATAATTGGTATTGATTCTCAAAAGCAGAAAATTTAATTCAAGGTATTGATTCAATAAAATTTAAAAAATTAATCAATAATTGTTATTGATTCTCAAAAGCAAAAATTTAATTCAAGGTATCGATTCAATAAAATTTAAAAAATTAATCAATAATTGGTATTGATTCTCAAAAGCAGAAAATTTAATTCAAGGTATCGATTCAATAAAATTTAAAAAATTAATCAATAACTGGTATTGATTCTCAAAAGCAAAAATTTAATTCAAGGTATCGATTCAATAAAATTTAAAAAATTAATCAATAATTGGTATTGATTCTCAAAAGCAGAAAATTTAATTCAAGGTATTGATTCAATAAAATTTAAAAAATTAATCAATAATTGTTATTGATTCTCAAAAGCAAAAATTTAATTCAAGGTATCGATTCAATAAAATTTAAAAAATTAATCAATAATTGGTATTGATTCTCAAAAGCAAAAATTTAATTCTATTTCTCCAGGTTAGCCATCTAATCTCTATTATTGGATGTAGGGTACGGCCTTTTTGTTTGGTTGATGCTAATGACCATCAGTTATTACTCGTAATTTCTCGAGTTAACTTTTGGGGATTTCATAAATTAATTGGGGTTTAGTATCATTCAGGTAATTTGGGTAGAGCCTTTTTTGATTATTGGTCTTGTGCTAAGGACCACTTATAATAGATATTTACATTTAATTTTAATTTAGAAAGCGTAATAAATTATCAGCGAGTAAAAAAAAATTCTTAATTTAAATTGGTTCGAGCCTTTTTTGATAATTGGTCTAGTACTAAGGACCACTTATAATAGATATTTACATTTAATTTTAATTTAGAAAGCGTAATAAATTATCAGCGAGTAAAAAAAAATTCTTAATTTAAATTGGGTAGAGCCTTTTTTGATAATTGGTCTAGTGCTAAGGACCACTTATAATAGATATTTACATTTAATTTTAATTTAGAAAGCGTAATAAATTATCAGCGAGTAAAAAAAAATTCTTAATTTAAATTGGGTCGAGCCTTTTTTGATAATTGGTCTAGTACTAAGGACCACTTATAATAGATATTTACATTTAATTTTAATTTAGAAAGCGTAATAAATTATCAGCGAGTAAAAAAAAATTCTTAATTTAAATTGGGTAGAGCCTTTTTTGATAATTGGTCTAGTGCTAAGGACCACTACTAATCAATACGAATAAGTAAATCTAATTTTAGGTAAGTTAATAAATTGTTTGGGACTAAGATAATTATTGCTTTTAGACCGTAGTTGGTTTTAGGACGTGATTGGGCCAATACCATCAATGCGATTGATTGGTAGAGACAGTTTTTGGTCATGCTCGGGACCGATATTGATTGTTTTTAAGGGCCATTGTTTATTTTTAAATCTTTGACATGCCAGTTTCCCAATATTTTCCCTTTTTCGTCAGTTAACTCATAAATTAAATTACCTATCTTTTTGATAACTTTGCATTTTATAAATTTCGGCGCTAGTTTGGCCATAAATTTATTTCCCGCGTTAGACAATACATAATTCTTTTTCCAGACAGTATCACCTACTTGGAAGGATAAATTTCGTTTTTGCAAGTTATAATTATGCTGCCCCTTTTTATACGCGTTTGACAAAGACTTTCTTACATTTTGAAATAGTATTGGTAATTGTTGCTGGTCTTTGTCCCACCTTATTTGCTGATCTTTTATATCGGTATCAAAATCTTGCAATGATTTTCCATAGTAATCACCGTCGATAGGAATATATCTTCCAAATACAAGAAAAGAAGGCGTAAATCCCGTTACTTCGCTTTTAGAAGTATTAATTGCGAACGCGATTTCTTGAATGTGGTTGTCCCACTCGGTATGATCGTTTTTGATATATGAAGAGATGGCAGTAACTAAGATTCGATTTATTCGCTCGGTAGGATTATTTTGGGGATGGTATTTGGCGTTGTAGATAATGCTTTTGATTTTAAACTCCGCAAGGCAATTTTTGAACTCTTTTGAAATAAATTGAACCCCGTTGTCGCATATAATTAATTGTGGTACCCCAAATGTCGTAAAATAATGATTTTTCAGATAATCTATGATTTTACTCGAATTGGCTTTAGTCAAAGGGTGTACCGTCACGTATTTGGTAAAATAATCGGTAACTACTAATAGATGTTGATTCTTCTTCTTTTTCGCGTGCCTATCCGTTACCGGATGTTGGCGACCTCTCTCCTATGTATGTGTTGTGCATTTGTAGTACTATCACACACATAGGGGACCTACTTGTTTAACGCGGGCTCCGAACCGCGGGAAGTGTATACACTTCATCTCCAGAGAGGCTGTTCTAAGCATATTACACCTCGGTGGTTTGCCATTGCCTTCCGAGGGGAGACGGTCAGAATAAAGTTTTTACTGAGCCCGGAGTTGAACCGGGCATTCCGCATTAGCAGCAATGCACTTAACTGCTTAAGCTGATCACCGTCTCAGATGTTGATTACGTTTGTTTTTTGACATCGGCAGGGGACCTAATAAATCCATTGATATAACTTGAAAAGGATAAGATACCTTCTTTTGTTTACCCATCAACCCTGGTCTCATCATTTGCGATGATTTTTGAGAACTACTGATCGCACAATTCTGGACATAGTTCCTAATGTCGTTATTCATTTTTGGCCAGTAATACTGTTCCGCTATTCGCGCAGTAGTTTTAAAAATTCCCAAATGTGCGGCTTTTGGATCGTTGTGCAAGGTATTTAAGATTTCTTCTCTGTGAGCCGTAGGTACCAACAGTTTCCAATCGGAAAGATTAGCCGAGCTTATTAAATTATTTGGTACATATTTATAAATAACGTTATCTTCAATTTTATAAGAGGAATAACTGTTGGGATTTTCCTTAATTTTTTCTAATAAATCTGTATAATATTGATCTTTTTTTAATAACTCAACATCTAGCGTACATGCATCCCTCGACAGCATATCAGGGACTATATTTAATTTTCCAGGTCGATGCTGGATGTCGAAATCATATTGCGCTAATTTAAGTGACCATCGAGCTAAACGGCCGGTCGATTGGTCGAATTGTTTTAACCATTTTAGCGCCGAACAATCTGTTATTAAAGTAAACTTTAACCCTTCTATGTACCCTCGGAATTTATTAATTGCGAATAGTACAGCTAATAATTCGCGTTCTGTGGCATGGTATTTCTGTTCAGCGCTGGTGAACGCACGGGACGCATACGCGATGGGATGCTCTAGGCCGTTTTGTTTTTGAAACAATAATGCACCCCCCCCGACTAGACTTGCGTCCGTCTGTACGAAAAAAGGTTTTGTGAAATCGGGGGAGATCAATATGGGCGCGTTAGAAATCAAATATTTAATTTTTTCAAACGAAGCTTCTGCTTCTGGCGTCCAGTCGATCGATTGACCTTTCTTGTTTTTTATTAGGGCGGTTATTGGTGAAGAAATAGTTGATAATTGGGGCAAAAAAATTCTGTAATAACTAACTAATCCGATTATTCTTTTAACTTCGGTTGTATTACGAGGTACTTTTAATTTTTGAATTGCTTCGACTTTGGAAGGGTCCGTTTGTAAACCTTTTTCTCCCACTATAAATCCCAGGAAAGTTAAAGATTTTTGGCAAAATTTACATTTTTCCAAATTTATTCGGAAGCCGGCTTCTTTTAGCTTTTCAAAGACCGCAGTCAAAGTTTCAAGGTGTTTTTCAAACGTCGGAGAAGCGACTATTATGTCATCGAGGTATACGAAGGCATCCTCTTTGTGTAAGATAGGCCCCAGAATTCGGTCCATGACCCTTTGTAATGTCTGGCCCGAATTAGACAATCCAAACGGCATGACTACGAACTCGTATAATCCCTTCCCGGGGATGCAAAAAGCAGTTTTTTGTCGACTTCCTTTTTCTAGTTTAATTTGCCAAAATGCTTTTCTTAAATCTATCGACGAAAAATATTTGGAATCTCGTAATCTATTTAAAATGCCATCGGTATGTGGTAAAAGGATATGAATCTTTGACCGTGACCGAGTTAAGCTTCCGTCCGTCAAAACACGCTCTTAATTCACCGTCCTTTTTCTTTACTAATAGAATCGGAGACGAATACGGGGAGTTTGAGGGTTGAATGACTTTATCTGCTAGCATTTTATCGATTTCTTTCGTTAGATGCCCTCTCATGGCTGGACTCAAAGGGTATTGCCTTTGTTTGAAGGGCAAAGAATCTCCTACGTCTATTCGGTGCTCTACGTGTTTTACGCAACCGGCCGCGGCTTTAGAGATCGTTTTTAATTTAATAATTATTTGTTCAAGTTTTTCTTGTTGTTCAGGTGTCAATGGCATCTGATTTGTTTCGTTTATACAATTGATTTGAATACTTTTTGGTAATTCCCACGAAAAATTGGCAAAATTTATCATTAAGTTGAACGCTTTACAGAAGTCCGTTCCCAAGATAATGGCTGCGTCTACCGTCGGTACAACATAGAATTTAATATTTCTATTTACGTTTTTAATAGTTACCGATAAAAAAATTTCGCCTAAAACTTTGGCAGCATTTCCATTCGCCACACTGATATTTCTTACCTCAGATTGATTTATTATTATTGATCGTTGTTCTAACAAGTTGGCGCTTTTGTGCCCTAATATGGAAACATTACTTCCCGAATCGATTAAGGCCATAAATTTTTGCTCGAAAATTTTTAAACGTAGGTAAGGGCGATTATCAAATGGTTTTTTACAAAACGTGGTTGCAACTTTTTGTGATGTTTTTTCTTTAAAAAAAGAATTGATGGTTTTAAGCCATATTTCCCAATTTGATGAATTCAAATTGGTTTTACCCTTAGGTATACTTATTTTGGAGTTTTCGGGGACATGCGTGATGCGCCGAAATTTCTTCCACGTCCGCGACCTCGAATTGAATTTATTCGATTTGTTCGGTTCACAGGGGTTTGATTGGTATTGTAATTGTTTGTTCGATTCAGAGTAACCGGTTCTTCGACGCTCGTGCCCTGTTCCACAGCGCCGGACTGTTCGTTTTTTGAAAGTGGCGTAGAAACTTCATTTCTACTATTACATTTACTGCAATCTTTTTTATAGATTCCAGGTGACCCACATCCGTAACAAAAGGGATTTATCCTTGGCTCTTTACACGCTGGATAAATGTGACCTAATTTTTGGCAATTCCAACAAGTTATTGCTTTGCGCGTATTCGGTGTCGTAGGTAGAGTTTGCGTATTCGGCGTAGAGTTATTTATTTTTACAAAAGAAATTCGCCGTGGAGGTAAATTAAATCTGACTTTACGTATTTCCGGATATTCTGTTGTTTGGTTTTGCAACGCCTGAATTTTTCTACATTTTAATTTTAATTCATTCAAATTATTGTACTCGTGTAGAACTATATGATTGGCAAAAAAGGATTTACGTTTCGCGTAATTTGTCTTACGATTTGTTTTTCATCTATCGGATCTTCAAATCTCCGATACAATGATTCGATTTGATCAATAAAAGATAAGATATTTTCATTCGCGCCTTGAACCCGATTTTGGATTTGCTTTGATAATTATTGATACTCGTAATCTAGTGGTAGGAATTCGTTTTTAAATAATTTAACAAATTCTTTCCAATTTGTACTCTTTTGTTTAGCGCTTCGACAAAATTTAACACCGTCCCCTTGAAATAGATCATGAGCCGACATGAATAGTTCATTTTCATCTACGTTTCTAGCAATTCTTAGATCTTCTACCCGTTCTAAGAATTCCATTGGATCTTCTTTCGAATGATGACCCGCGTATTGAATTCCCCATTTGAAAATAGGAACGTTTTTTACGGTTTTGACTTTAATTTTCGCGGGTGTCGCGTTTGTCGTTTCTATTTTGACCGAAACAATAGTTGCGTTCATGACCGCGTTTTCCATATTGGAAATATCGGTTTCATATACATCAATCACGTTTTTCTTAGTTGGGTCGCTAACGGTTTTCATTAAAGCCAGTCGTTGATCCGCATGTTGTAAACGTGCCTTAATTTCTTCTATTGTTTCTGGGGATAATTGATTTTGTATTTTGCCCGCCAGGTCACTAAGCGTTTCATCTAATTGCCCGGTATTCTCATCCCATGTAAACGGTAGCGCCTTAGGTTCAATGTATTGTTCGAGCAACTGTGTTAATATTTGGATATTAGCCAATTTTGTAATTCTCGGTTCGATGCTTCTACATAATATTTCAAATTTAAGTTCATTATTAGTTAAGTATTCCGGGTTCATCTTGATTTATTGAAATAGACCGTTTGTTAGATAGTTTAAAACCAATTTTGGCCGCGATAATTTATCTTCTTATGTTCGATTGTTTTTTTTTTTTAAACCGTTTTTCCGCGTTTTCTCGTAGACACTTAATTTCTTCGTTTTGCTGCGCGTTCGTTAAATTCTTTCTTAACAAATTTACCTTTAAATCTAACAATATTTTTCTTACCACCTGAATTTTCTCTAGAATCTTACAAAAACTATAAGCAAACTCTAATTTTTCGAATTTGTCCCCAAATTTCTAGCCTGCAGTTGATGGCGCCATTTGTAACGTCTATAACAGATAAATTAGTGTCTTTTATTTGGTAGATGTTATTAGCTCCGGTCTCACTCAGCTTGGCAGGTAAACTTCCGGACTTTTTGCTCTTATCTCAGGTGTTGGTACATATTTAGAAGTTTGCTTATATGTTTTTTAAACTCATAAGAGAAAACTCAATTTGTCAAATATACATATATTAATTCATAAATATTTTAGGTAAATATACATTGGTTTACAAAAATACACAAAAATAGACACTTAATGCCTAAAAAATTAATGGTTAAGGTTGTTAGTACGTAAATGAAGAAATTCTTGTAAGTTTATGCGAATGTTGGTTTTAATTACTAAAGATCAAAATTTAATGAAGCAAGACACATTACTCGCATTAACTTACGTAATAATTTCAATATAACTCAGTATTTGAGTAAAAATATTATATAAAGAAGAAAATTTACAAGTTTGTTACAAAAAATTCAAGAATAGATACAGTTATTATGGTTGAACCAAATTTCTACCTTGAAATGCGACGTAATCCACAAATTAGTTGATTGGTGTATAGTTAAAGATGTGATTGTTCCAAAATTTGGTCCGTAGATAGAAAGAATTTAACGTTTTGTTGATTTTATAGTTGATTGAGGTGATGGCGTCACACCGATCAAACTTGGTTTTAAATTCTAATTGCACACCGATATTTTAATAGCGTGTTGCACAAAATTGAAAGTTCATTCGAATTGTTTTTATTTGGTATTCGTTGAAAATGGGGCACTTAAATGTTAATTGGTTATTTCCAGTATAAATTTAATTCGAAAGAATGTTCCTTTTATACTTGGTTTTTACTAATTTTCGTACTTCGCTTGGAGTATGATCGCATTTATTATTGATAGTAATTTTAATTCGATTCACTTTCGTAGTTAGTGTTAATTTGCACTATACTCGATCGTTACACCGAATTTTAAGTTGAATTTCCGTACGTTTATCCGACACTATTAATTCTAAATTGTTCGATATTTAAGTAGCCGAATTTTATATTTTCGTTATCACTAGTTTTCGTAATTACGCGAGACTAATTTCTTATTTTATCCGTAGGAAATTATTTTATGTTTGTTTAATTCCGAACCGGAAAAGTTAACAAGATATTTTCTTTATCTAGGTACTGGGTTAATTTGTAGGTAGAAGTTACTTCGTTAATCGCTTTCAAGAGACTGCCTGCATTTCTCCTCCCTTCTTTTAATTTTTTCTTCGTTCGATGAGATCATTTTAGTAGGGAAGAGTGCATGATGCCAAGTTGAATTCTATTTACAAAAATGCGTATTAAACAATTCCCTTGTTTCTTAGCGCGGTACTCGCTTAAACATAACAACATTACTTTGTAACTTCTTACATTTTAAATGAAAATGAATGGAACCTAGTGATGTTGAAATTTTATCTTCTAAGAATTATTCCCGCGGTCGGCTGACTACATATTTAGTATCAGCACAGGTGCACCGTATTACTTTGTACATTTGTTCTTCAATGTAATACTTTGTAATTATCTTTTAATAAAGAATGTCGATTGGCATAATATTCAAATATTAACATTTACAGTCGGAACTCATTAATTCGACTTTATTTTCATTTACAAAATCTAAATTTATATTGAAAATATGATATTTCTGGTTATTACTCGGTATTATAGTAATGTATTAGGCATGATGGTATAAAGTACACGGCTTCGCCGTAACACTATTCAGGTTTGCAATACTGCAAATATAAACAGCATTGTATTGGCTACTTGTGTTTTGCATAATTATTTACTGCGAAGAGCTTCTCATACGGTCAGACAAAGCGAGTATGACAGTGAAGTGATTGCGACAGGTGAAATAATTAGCGGCGCCAGACCCAATGAAAACATGATAAATTTACCACATTCACAGCAAAGAAACTCATCTGAAACGGCAAAAAGAATAAGAGATGATTTTAAAAATTATTTCAATAATGAAGGCGCTGTTGAGTGGCAAGATAGAATGATTTCTACAAGTTTAGGTTCATGACGCCTATCCTTCATAGAAATTTTTGAATTCGGTGGCTCTACTTCCCTGTTACGAATTTCTTCTTCTGCTTTCTTTTTACTTTGCGCTCTTGTGATTACATTTAGGATATTTTTACTCGTATCTGTCAATTCTTTAGCTGTTATAGTTATTCTTGATAATGCGTGCCGTCACATTATTTTTTCCTTTCACATATTCGACGTGAAAATCATATTCTTCCAATAACAACCTAAATTTTGTTAATCGACTGGACGGATTTGAATGGTTAAATAAATATAGCAATGGTTTATGGTCTGTTAAAATTTTAAAATGCCTGCCAAATAGATAAGGTTGAAAATATTTGATTGTCCATACTATTGCTAAAAGTTCCTTTTCGATAGTTGCATAATTCAACTCGCTTTTATTTAATCCTCTGCTTGCAAAACTTACTGGTTTATCGTCCTTATTTGACAAAATTCCCGCTATGGCGCTTCCTGATGCGTCCGTTCTCAAAATAAATTCGTTCTCCTCCGAAAAGTCTGGATACGCTAGTACTGGTGGTTCTGTTAAGGCATTCTTCAGAAATTCAAAAGATTTTTGACATTCGTCTGTCCATTCGAAATTTGCATATTTTCTAGTCAAAATTTGAAGGTTTTCTTGAAATCTTCCACTTCCACGACAGGGAATATGTTAATAAATGTTGCCAATTTCTTCTAAGTTAATTTGTTTAACGGTGCTGCCATTTCAGCAAATTTTTGTATGTATTTTCTGTAGTAATTGGCAAAAGCTACAAAACGTTTTACTTCGTCACTATTTTTTGGTATTGGGTACTCCTGTAATACACGGATTTTTTGTGGATCTGGTAAAATACCTTCTGACGTTATAACAAAACCTAAATAAAGTATTTGTTTCTTTAAAAATTCACATTTTAACGGATTTAATTTTAAATGAGATTGAAAGCATAATAATTATTACTTATTTTAAAAATATAATTAAAAAAACATAGCAATTTACCTGTTTCATTTAGATTGTCCCTTGTAGGTAAAATGGGGCTTGAATCGTCTAAAAAATCTAGTAGCTTAAAATACCACAACTTTGTGTTATATACATCTGCTGCGCCACTTCCACTTCGTGGTTCACGGGTCTTCTTTTTTTCTTTGCGATAAGAAGCACGAAGGCTGTTTATCTTCTTGACCACGCTCTCTCTATTTGCATCCTGATCAGTAGTCTTAAGCACCGCCAGTAATTTGTCGTAGCATTCATTTCTCTTATATTTATTTGAGTAATCTTTGGACTTGACATTCCACAAACAATCACACTGTCTATATAAGTTAATAAATTCTTCTATAACACCTTTGGAATAAACTCGTAAATCCATTTTTTTATTCTACACGTGTTTTCACGACGATCAACAACGGCGGACTGACGCTCGACTCGCGGCCACGTACACACGCTTGAGTCAAGCTCGACGGCTCGCTTCGAGTAGGTGCGAAGGAAATTACTTTTATTTAATTCCATCGAGCCGGCTCGATGCGAGCCTTCGAGCTGTGAGTTTTGCGGTCCACACGTTAATATTTACTCGTTTTGGAGTAAAACTATCGAGTAATACCGAATGTGAGTACGGAGCTTAAGACGTCCGTCTAGGCAAATGTTATTGCATATTCAAACTTCTCGTAAAAAAAATGGCTTTCTAAAATTGCACAATATTGCCATTTTCAAGTTTAATGATCAAAACAGAAAATAAAATCCGTATTTAGGAAACCTTCTGAACTAAAAATTATAAGACAAATTTCTTTTCAGGATTAAAATAACTACAAAGCTTTGCCCTAATTATACAGACTTCAAATCGCGTAAGATAACCGAGATCTTTATTGTGAAAGTCGAAAATTGGACACCCTATACATAGTATGAAATATTTTTGCGCCCCTTTTATGCGTGCGCTCCCTGCCTTTCTAGAAAAATTAATATCATAAATAAACACCCAATTACGATACAGTCAAAACGAGCATAATATTTTTTTAATAAAAATTACATACCAATGGCAATGCCGTAAACACTTTTTAAAACACAAACAAGCAAATCAAAACTATAAAAAATCGGACTACTTTACAAGACAAGTTACAATACCGGCGTACGACTGAATCAGACTGAATACTACGCTATGATTTGAATGGCGCAATTAAAAAAGCTTGCCGAGAACAGCATGGCTAGTGTATATATTTTACCTTACCAGAACTTATACGAATAATTTGTGGAATTGCAAGAATTGGAAGAACGAATGGAGTCGCTATCTTGTTTAAAAGATTATAAACAAGATATTAGCGATTACGCTATAAAATATTTTATAGAAGAACTTTAAAAGGACATCATCACCTGCTGTCTATTTGTTATGTGAAAAATTAATATTAAACTGATGCTGCAATTTATTTTGTAGATATAGACAAAGTTATAGGTACTGTTAACCTTACCAAACGCAATGATGTGTCTTGCATTCAATACATTTTCACCCTCACTGCTACAACGGGAAAAATCAGTGATTTCGATGATGATATTGACAATGTCTCTAGTGATGATGGGGATGAGGAAATTATGCTTGCACAATTTAACACGAAAGTGCGTAATGAGAATTTTTTAATTAAGTACTAGTCTTATTCAGTTTAAAAATATTATTGCAAATCATTTTCAGATGAAACTGTCGTACATTACGACGATAAGACTTTTTTTTAGCACTTTTTTTATAATTTCGTTCCAACACTTTCCACTTATTCTCACACGCACTTTTCGGATATTCTTCATTTAAAATTTTAGAAAGTTCTATGGTAACATACCCCCACATAACTTTAAAGTTCTTTATTTTTAAGGTGCCCACTTGACACCTATATTTTGTGTATACTCATAACTCTATCAACACCTTTGTTGAATTGGTACTCCAAAAGGTTGAGTTTTTAACTTGCTGATTAGTTCCACCTTCTGGATTACCATTGGAGTCAATAATTGAAACATTTTTAAGAACTGAAAGCAACAAAATTCCTAATTTATATTACAGTTAAAGAAAATACCCAACTTACCTTGCACTTCGTCCATATTAAAAAAATATTTAATATAATATTTTTGCTTTATAAGATTATTTAACAATATTTATGTAGGTTTTATAAGAATATTAATTTAACCGCACGTAAGGTTCTTATGTTAACAAATTTTGTATGCACTATTGGCGGCAAATACACGTATTCGTACGAGTACGTCTTCAGTCGGGATATTATGGGCGGTCGCCTTTTCGAGTAACTACTAGTTCTTTCTGGTTCTTGCTTCTGAACAAGTACTGATTTGAACCGTTCTGAACTGTTCTATAAATCACAATTAGGCTGATGAACAGCGGACTAGCAGTTCGTAGAACTAGTAGTTCATATTTTAACGTTTGATGAAACAGATTTTAGTTAAAGAGCATGCGCATAGCTCTAGAACTAACGAGAACTCGTCGATGAAACAAACCTATTATCTTCATTTTTGACCTTACGTGCTCTGTCTTTGCGTTTTAAACGATTATTGTATTCCTCCGACTACACTTATTTTTCTTCCATAAGAAATTCGTATTTTTGGCAAATATTGTATGTATTTTCTTGGCTTATGGAAACCTAAATTGTAGGAGTAGATAGTATTATAGTTTTTAAAAAAAAATCTGAAATGCTTAATATTTTTGTCATCTTATTCTGGGCACATTTCTGTGTTGATTGCGAAAAAGTGCTTAAGTCAATATTTGTCAAACTGAGATAATGGCGAAAACAAATTATGGGCAAAATTGAATTTGGTTTACTGAGGAACCTTTTTTAGGGATATAATTTTGTTTTGCAAGTTTATTATTAAATGTAATGTTATTACAGCCATATAACTAAATAATTATTGAGAAAAACTGAAAATTACACCAATTAAATTGATTACTTTCGACTTAGGCGAAAGGTATTCTATTAAATAACTGCCTTAATATGTACGCTATGACTTAGGCAATTATACCAAAAGAAAGAGCAAGTTTTCCTCTATCTGAATAAGTCTAAAACCCCAATTTTGCAAAAACATGACATAAGCACTTTTTCGCAATCAACACAGATTTACTAGTAGGTACACTAATCAATCAACTATGAACACTTTAAGTAATTATGCAGTGCATTATGCAATGATGCCGTCTGCTTATCTTAAATATTATATTTAGTCAATGCTATATGGATAAATCTTGTATAATCACCCATACATCACAAAAATTTAATTGAGTCTTGAACAAAAAATGTATGAAATGGCGAATATAAGAGCCTTCCTTGGGTATTTTGGGCAATTCTTTTAAAATAAGGCCAACAGATTGGCCAAAATGTGTATCGGCGCCGACCACCTCGGTGTTTTCGTTGATTTGGTTTAGTGCTACTGCTTCCATCATTTTCTCCACTTGTTCGTCTTTGGTCACTCTTTTCCTTTATAGAACCTGGATGGAAGAATGGGGGTGAATTCAGGAGGTTTAGGATTGGGTGTGAATTCATGAGGTGGAGGAATTGCGAAACATAAATCGGTGGAGCTAAACTATCGCAGTTTTCATTTGTACTAAAACGGAGCATATTTTAATTATAAATTATACATATTGGTCGATATATTATGTAGACATCAAGTCGACAACTGTTCTACCTCGAAATAGGGTAGTTACGCTCTTCGACCGTTACATGTCGCCTCGTTCTTTTTATTTATATTCTAAATAAAAAAAAAAATCGCGTTAATTTAAAAAAAATTGAAACGCAATATTACAAGCTATTGTGGCTCTAAAAATATTTTGAACTAAACTGCTTTTTGCTGGTTTGCATAGCTACTAGCTTCATACATTTTTGAAGCCGTTCCCGTGCATACCGTAGTTCATACAATATCGGATATTCTGATTGACTTATAACGGGTGTTTTTTTCGAGTTACACAACTTTAAATTAAAATAAAACAAAGAAAAATATTTTTAATATCAATTAAACTGGCTTTATTTAATAGATAATTTTATGGCATTAATGTTTAATTATGATTTCTTTCATGTGGCCGCCACGGCTGGCGCGTACAAGGCGCAATCTCGAAGTCCAATTTTCACACACTTTTCGCAGCATTTGCGGCCGTATTTCGCCAATAACTCTTCGAATGTTGATTTCCAGGTGTTCAATTGTCTCTGGTTTATCGGCGTAGACAAGTGACTTTACATAACCGCAAAGAAAATAATCCAATGGGGTTAAATCACACGATCTTGATGGCCAATTAATAGGACCATTACGTGAAATTATTCGTTCATCAAAAGTTTCTTTGAGTAAATCAATTGTAGCGCGCGCTGTGTGGCATGTGGCTCCGTCCTGTTGGAACCACATGTCAGCAAGATTAATGCCAGCTAATTGAGGTACGAAAAAATTTGTAATCATGTCTCTATACCGTTCACCGTTGACAGTAACATTCTGCCCGTCATCGTTTTTGAAGACATATGGACCAATGACTCCGCCGGCCCATAAAGCACACCAAACAGTAATTTTCTGTGGATGTAATGGTGTTTCGACAAAAGCTTGTGGATTATCTTTACTCCAAATGCGACAATTTTGCTTATTTACTTACCCATTCAACCAAAAATGAGCTTCATCGCTGAACAAAATTTTGTATGGAAAATCAAGATCAATATCAATCTGTGCTTCAGCCCATTGGCCGAATTGGCGGCGCATACGATGGTCGTTTGGCTTTAATTCCTGCACAAGTTGAATATTAAAAGCTTCTAAACCAAGATCCATTCGTAAAATCTTCCATAGAGTGGATGGACACAACCCCATTTGCTGAGAACAGCGGCTACAGCTTGTTCGGTGCGCACTGTTCGGCGTCTTACGGGATGCACATTATCATTAAGAGTAAACGTGGTGCGAAAACGATCCATAGTTATTCGAATTAGCCGCTCTGATGAACGATTATGATAACCATAAAATGGACGAAGTGCACGATAAGTTTGACGAACAGAACCATTATTTTGATAAAAACTTTCAACAATTTGCAAGCGTTGCTCTGGTGTATGTCTATCCATAATGAAATGCCAAACCAAACTAAACAAAAAGCAACTATCAGCTGTTAAATCGGTTGTCAAATAAAGCAGTGTTGCCAACTCAAAGTTGTGAAACTCTCAAAAAAACATCCAACCTTTTCACTTTGCTAACTTTCTCATAAATCTGTTCATATTCTGAACAGGAAATCATGGTTGGATTTTGCCTGACTAGTTTTTTTATTCTCCTAAAAACTTTGTCTGCCGACAGAAAGGAGTGTCCACAAACATGGAACACGATTTGAATTTCGGTTACATTAGCAGGCAACTGAAACTAAAATAATATAGCAACATGAATAATATACGTATGTATTTTTATATTGTTCTCCGCAGCAGCGGTCACAGAAAAGCCGTAGCGTGGTCACGTCATTTAGATTCAAAGAAGCAAAGTAGTTTAAGAGAGCAGACCCCCCACTTCCGTTGACCCTCTTCCTGCTGGATTTTCAGTCCAAGTGAAAAATGTAGGAGAGTTGAATTGGGCACAACGCAGAAAAATGCGTAAAAACTGACTTAGTGTGCATAAAATGCATCATTAAACGGTGCTCGAGGAAGGGGCTGGAAATGCGGGACATTTTTTTAAGTAAATCGCAAAACTTGTTTGGCTCATTTTAAACTACTTAAATCTGGTATTTCAGATTAGTGTACTTTGCACAGCAATCTAATGCTGGACTAGAAAATCCCATATTAAATTCCGTTGTAAAAATTTTACGTGGCATTTTGATGAGGTCGATGATGAAGACAAAATTAAGTCTAAGTAAATTACCAAGCGGTTAATCAAGACTAGAGGTGGGAAAACGATGAAGTAAAATACAAGGAGAGCCCCGAAAATCTTCCTGGAAGTGAAACAAAGTTGTTTTTTCCGTAGGAGATGAAGCATTTCCTTTAAAAACGAATTTGTTATTATTTATGAAATTCCACCTCTAAACATTTGTAATAAATTTGAAACTTATTTTTTAAACTATATCTTATTAAGTGGTGACAAGATCTTCATATCGGAAACTAGTGAAGCAGCAAAATTGGCGTCTCCAGTTACATTTCTTTTCTCGCTGCGTGTTTTCATCATATCGATCAGTGAATGAATTGCCGTGCACATTTCTTTGCACCTCTAGGTGTATTTGCATTCGATTGTTCCAATGGTGTGTCAGGAGATGTAGGGGAAGACACAGCAGAACTACTACCTTCTCCATAATTTCTCCCTTCATCCGTACATAATTCGGGAAATGAGCCACTTTCATCTGCATCTCCAGATTTAGAATGATGAACAAACCTCTTCGCATTCTGATGTGAAGTGCTGATTAACCTATGAATAAACAAGAAACAATTTTTAATTGACTTTAAAATACCTATAGCTAAGTAACATACCTTCGTTTATGAATATGTGGAGCTCAACACATCATTACTTTAAAGTAACAAAACTCTGCTTCATTCGTTTGTACTCCAGAGACAGAAGGTGGTTTATCGGTAAAATCGCGATATGCCCGAACAAACCCGTTTCGTAAGTTGTCCCACTTACGCTTTGCTGTTTCTCTTGCAAAACAAAAACATTTACTTCGCATTTTATGATATAAATGTTACCTGCATACCACCACACTGAATTTTTTCACCAATCGAGTTCCAAGTTATGCGTAAAACTACATTATTTTTATGGTTGGGTTTCGATTTATTAAAATATGGTCATTTTCCATTAATGAAATTAATTTCATCTTGGTCGATCACACCTTCCGTAAAACTTTATATAATAATCAACTTTTATATTTTTTTAATTAGACTTTTTGTTAAAATTGTCGTGTATGTGGAAATATAGCACAGTTGAAATGTAATGTTGAAATATATTTATGAAATAATCAAAGTGTAATACCTATATATCCAAATTAAGTATGTGTGGTGGGTACAACCTCAACCTTTACTAGTTATGGCTACTATATTATGTAGTCATGGAGGCAAGGGTCGAAATCATGATACAATAAAGTTTACAATAAACTTTATTGTATCATGGGTCGAAATTGAGTAGGTTAAGCTAGGACGCGAACTGGATACGGCGCCGCTGTATTACGCACTCTTTAGCAATAAATATAAATCTTTTTATTTACGATGGCGTTATTGACTAATTTTGGCACCAAGGGATCAATGTAAAATGTTTTACATTGATTTGCTTGGTATGGTGCATTATCCATTACAATGATTCCATTTGGCGGTAGGTTAGGAATAAGTTGCGTTTCTAACCATTGCATAAAATTTGTGTGGTTCCTATCGTCGTGATAGTCACCAGATTTGGTTTGCGATTTGAAAATCAATAAACCGTCGTTAACAAATCCATATGAACCACCTGCATGCACTATAATATGTCGTTGTCCAGATCTATCAGATTTGTAAACCCCTGGTTCTTCATCGGCCTGCCAACATTTGTTTATTCCGTATGATGGATGAATGTAGGTTTCATCTAAAAATGTAACTGGTTTCTTATTTTCACGCTTTGCTTCATTTTCTTTTAATATCCTCAAATAACGAGAACGCCAAGCTACAATATCGTATCTTTCCATTAAAAGTACGCGTTTATTATGACACTTTTTAAAATGAAAGCCATTATTTAAAAGTTGCTTGCGTAAAGTTTCTCTTTGCCCTGTGTAACCAACTTTATCTTTCATTTTTTCCACTAACATCGGCAATGTTGGAACTTTGCGTTCTACTGCATAAATTTCGGTAACAGTTCTACGTAACGCACCTTAAATTAAAATATTTATTAAAAAAAAAAACAATTTTAAAAATACCTAATTAAATTAGTACCTTGTTCAAATTCATTCAATTCGATTTTGTTTACAGCTGCGGTTTTTCGCTTTCTAGTAGGGCTTTGCAATAAAGAGGTACTGGAAGCGGCCAATTTGCCTTCTTTACGAATCTGCTTTACAAAACTTAATGGTTTTCCTGTAGCAGCGGCGGCAAGTTCAGAGGATTGCTGTAATGGAAATAGCCACTGACCAGCCTCTTTTTGACGATCAAAAAATTTGATTACCTGCAGGATAAAGTTTCGTGCTTCCGAATGAATAATTTTTCCCTTATAGTTTGGCATGTTTCAAAACTATAACAATACAAATACGATTATCACCTATTTGGTATTATTCACAAATTATTGGTCAATGTTTATTATATTGGCAATAAATAGTAAAATGAGAAATAAGTGTATTCTAATCTAAAAAGTACTTACCAAATAATATGTTCAATTTACGAAGTAAAATGATTTATTAAATATAACTATAAAGATTTGTTCTGAAAAGAACACTTTTTTGTAGACAATAAAGCTCAAATAGAAATAACACGAAACCGAATTACACAAAAAATCACGACAAATGTAAACACACGCAATGATTTGTAACTTTTACAACAGAATGTACTTGAGAAATAACTCAACGTTCATTGGTTCATTCAAATTTTAATCAAATTAGTTGGCATATTTGCCGCGTCCTTTCTAAGCTTGGTGGAGCTGTACTTATATAGCCAAATTAAGTATGTGTGGTGGGTACAACCTCAACCTTTACTAAATTGAGTAGGTTAAGCTATGGACGCGAACTGGATACGGCGTCGCTGTATTACGCACCCTTTAGCAATAAATAATATAAATCTTTTTCTTTACTCATTTTTATTTAGGATGGCGTTATTGACTAATTTTGGTACCAAGGGATCAATGTAAAATGTTTTAAATTGATTTAGCACTTTTTTCTTCCTAAGAATAGAAGAGATAAGTTCAAATAATAATTACGTTATTTATAACGTAGATACAAACTTTTACGTTTTGAACTAATATCCCTTTCTGGTTACATACTGCAAAATAACAAAAATCTTAATTTGTTATATCGACTTATCATAGGTCAAACCTAACCTTAAGCACTTAATCACTAAATCTACTCTAAGTAATTGTCTGTTTCAATTAGCGGGGGCAGCTGTTTGCCTCTGGTTGGAAGCAGTTTGTCGAAAATTTTGGCCACTTTCGGGGTCTTAGATAGTCATTCTGGTTTCTGAATTTTGGGTTTTTGCCATAAGAATTGGAATTTTGAAAAGCAAATAGGGTGACTGAGCCGGTTTTCGGACGCTTAAGCCCGTTACGGGTAAAAAATAGGTTATATTTCATAGTGGAGGCAAACAGACGCCTGTTTGAGTTGAAAAGTATTGCAATGATATTTTCACCCTGCTTATTTATATGACATCGGGACACCTAAAACACAACGAATGAAAACAACATTCATAAAACAGGACTCGTCAAGTCAAAACGAATACATACATCATTTAAACATTCAAAATTTAATGCAATTACATGACACGGGATTCAATTCGGGGAGACGATTTGAACAGCTACAATTTCACATCTTTGTGGTTGTCTTTTCACTGGTGGAGCTGGTTATTTTTGTTGTCCTCCAAAGCGATTGTAAGGCCGCGTTGTTGAGGACGCCTTTCTGACTTGATCAAAAGGCAATGGTTTTCGTGAACGAAATAATAAAAAACTAATTGCGGATGTTAGCACTTTATTACTTGATTGGTTAGCATTTACGTAGCTAAAATTGTTCAAATGCTTGTGATTTGATACGTTCTGTTTTTGACTTGTGCAAAAAACGGATGTCGCAAATATGCAGTTTGTTTACATTTTAAATAAAAAAATAGTTGAGCATTACTAACTCTAGATTTTTGAACTGCATTTCAAAACAGAGAATGGCGCCAAATTTAAAGCGACAGTAAAACTTACCATACCGCCGGCCTTGAAATGCAGTAAATATCAAAAGGATGATATAAGACTAATAATAACAATTTACAGACTATAGCTAAATTTATAAAATATTTAAAGATACAGATAGGAAGTGATGTTTAAACCTTTGAACGGGTAAAATAGTCGTATTGAACGGGACTTGGAAAAACCATCAAATGTCATAAACTCTCGAAAACATGATTATGTGGGGAGAGCACATAGCTTTGTCACCGAGCGTTTAATCACTGTCCCTTTTTTGATTCTCACTGATGCAGAACGGATCACATTGTCATTACCGATATGGACGGCGGTTACACGCCCGAGAGACCAAGATAATGGTGGCAAGTTGTCTTCTTTGATTAGCACTAATTTGTCTACTTGGATAACATCTGGCAAATGAGCGAACCATTTGGTTCTTCTTTGCAAGTTTGGAACAACTTCGGAGCTCCATCGTTTCCAAAAGTGTTGCGTGATTTGCTGAATTCGTTAGTATTTGGACAGACGATTTTCCATTAGGTTTGTGAGGTCCTTCTCGGCAATTTTACTTAAGGGCCTTCCAATCAAGAAGTGACCAGGAGTGAGGGGGTTGAGATCATTGGGATCCGAGGAAAGTGGTGAGAGGGGGCGCGAATTTAAAACTGATTCAATTTGGGTAAGTACTGTTGATAATTGTTCATACGTTAAGCAGGTATTTCCTAGCACCCTTTTTAAATGAGCCTTTGTCGACTTGATATTGCTTTCCCACATTCCAGCTTCGTGGGGATTACGTGGAATTATAAATTCCCATTTTATGCCTCTGACGGCTAAGTTATTGTGTAAAATTTCCTGTTTTGTTTCATCACCTAAGAAGTCATACAACTCTTTTAGGTAGTTGGACGCACCAACAAAATTTTTGGCGTTGTCGCTAGACAGCGAATGGGGCATGCCTCTTCTACTAATGAATCGGTTTAAGGCGGATAAGAAACTTTCGGTCGTGAGATCTGTGACCAATTCGAGGTGTACTGCCTTTGTCGTTAAACATATAAATAGACAAATGTAACTTTTAATGGTTCTTGCACCTCGCGTGTTGCGATCGCGTATTAGAATAGGCCCGGCATAATCCAAACCGGTGTTGTAGAAAGCGGGTGCCTCGCACTGAAGACGCTTTGAAGGCAAATTTCCCATAAGAGGATTGTACGACGAGGGATTGGCTCTAAAGCATGTAACGCATTGACGATATATTTTTTTTGCTGAGTTTTTGCCAGATATTGGCCAGTACTGTTCGCGCACGCAGTACAAAAGTTGTTGGGCACCGCAATGCTGCAACTTTAAATGAAAATCGCAAAAGATTAGATCCGTCAAGGGATGATGTTTAGGCAATAAAACAGGGAATTTTTTGTCATATAAGAAATCAGAGTTTTTTAGTCTACCTCCCACACGGAGGAGGCCGTTTTCATCCAGGAAAGGATTTAACGCTGATATGTTGGACTTCTGCTTGATGCATTGATGATGCTGCAATGATTTTATCTCTTTGCTAAAGCATTCATTTTGACATCTTTTTATAATTTTTTGTAAAGAAGTATTTAATTCGTCCACAGTGAGTGGACCTGCGTTCCTTAACGTGTTGGAACTTTGACAATTTTGTTTGAATCTGTACAACCAAGCTGTTACTCTTTGTAGTTTGGTTAAGGTGGAAAATTTCGACACCATATCAAATTCCGGAGAATTTTGATCTGATGCGGTGGAATTGAATAGGCAGATACCAGAGCAGGTACATAACGAAATTGAACAATTGGCCTTCATTTCGGTGACTTCAACGTTAGAGTTGAAACATGGTTCAGGCCAATCCGAGCAGGGTTGGTTTAGAAAGTCTGGACCATTCCACCAAAGCTGCTTCGTTAGAATACTTTGAGCACTGACACCGCGCGACACTAAATCGGCAGGATTGTTCTGCGAACGGATGTGATACCAATCATGTTGATTTGTTGTCTTTTGAATTGCGGCGATTCGATTCGCCACGAAAACTTTATATTTGTTTGGAGCTGAATTGATCCAGTTCAAAACTATGGTAGAGTCTGTCCAAAAGAATAATTGACACTGAAGTCCTTCAAATGCTCTTTGGATTTTTTGCATCAGTTCAACTAAAAGGACGGCAGCTGACAATTCTAACCTTGGAATGGTGGCCCCTTTTAGGGGAGCTACGCGAGATTTAGCACATAGCAATTGTGTGGTGATTTGACCAGCAGGTTTCTTTGATCTGACGTATACACAAGATCCGTAAGCGATCGAGCTACTGTCAGCAAAGCCATGTAGTTGAACCGTGCATGTTTTCGCTGGTATGACACCTTTGGATTTTTAGTGACGTTAATGATTGAAGCTCCAGTTTGAATGTTTCCCACTCTGAATTCAAGCTTTGAGGCAAGCTTTCATCCCAACCTAAATTAGATTCCCACAATTTTTGAATTAAGATTTTGGCTCTTATCGTAATTGGGGCAAGTAAACCTAGAGGGTCGAATATTTGTGACGCTACTGAAAGAACCGATCTTTTCGTAGTCGTTTTAGAACTGGGATTCGATTTAATTTCAAATTGTAAGACATCTGAAATAGCATTCCAGGAGACACCAAGTGCCTTTACGCTTTCCCGCTCGCCCAAGGGGATTATGTGATAAGAATCAGTTCCTTTATCTTCCTTGAGAATGTCCGGACAATTAGATAAAAACTTTCTGATCGGTAAACCCGCGGAAGACAAGATACTGGTTAACTGTGCTTTAATTTGCATTACTTCATCTAAACTAGGTCGTGAAATAAGCAGATCGTCTACATAGAAGTTTGATTTTAGAACATTGGAGGTTATTGGGAATTGTACGGCATTTAATTCAGCCAAGTGCTGTAAGCATTTAGTTGATAAATAACTAGCCGACGCGGTTCCATAGGTAATCGTATTCAACTCGTAAGTGTCTATAGGATCGGTAGCACGATCTCTCCACAGAATGCATTGAAATTTTCTCTCATTAGGATTGACTTGAATCTGCCGATACATCTTTTCAATATCGCCAGTTAGCGCGACACTGTATTGGCGGAATCTTAATAAAATAGAAAATAAATCGTCTTGAACGACAGGGCCCACCAATTGAGCTTGATTTATTGAAATCCCGGTGCTCGTTTTGGCACTACCATCGAATACCACACGGAGTTTGGTTGTCAAGGAAGTCAATTTTTCAACTGCATGAGTTGGCAGGTAGTAGCAAGGAAGTTTTGAAGAGAGTATTGATGCATTCATTGCCCTTATCACATAGCCATTGTCTTGTGGTTGAGCAGTAATTTTTGACATGTGCCCTAACGAGATGTATTCGTGGATGAATGCTGCGTAATTTAATTTTAATTCGGGGTTTCCGTCTAATCTTTTTTCTAATTTTACAAATCTATCGAATGCTTGAGTTCGTGAATTACCCAGGGATGCTAGATCAGAATTAAAGGGGATGGAAACCGAAAACCTGCCAGACACATCGCGAGAAATGGTCTTGTTGAAGTGGTTTTCGCAAAATCGTTCCTCTTTTGACAGAAGTGATAGCTTATTTTTTGGGTTTACCTCTTCGAGTTGCCAAAATTTGCTTAAACTATCATTTAACTGTTCATTAGAAATGGCGAGGTTGGATATGGTTGTATTCGGATTTGCGTTTGTCTGACGCGTATGATTGTTTGTCATATTTCCCGACACTATCCAGCCCAAAGCCGTATACAGAAAGAAAGCTGGAAACTTATAAGCGCTTACCGGCGTATCTCTATTAATTGGATGTATAGCTTCTTTTCGCATTTTTAAATACACATTTTCTAACAAAACCAAATCATCGTCCGATGAGTCCGACATTTTGCTTGGTCTGCTTCAACCTGCTTCCTTTGTGTAGAACGGACCAGCGCGGTAAGCGCTTATAAGTTTCCAGCTTTCTTTCTGTATACGGCCCAAGAGTGTTTTCTGTAGAATTGGTTGGTTTTTGCCCAACGAAATTTGACCGATACACAATAGTTCATAAAAGATGGACACCCCTAGCAACAAATCAATAGGAGCAGATTTGTCATATTCAGTATCCGCTAAGTCTATGTTTTTAGGGATATTTAGGAATTTGCCATTAAATGAAACCGAGGGCAGGGGTGAAGCAATTTTAGGAATCACCAAACAAGATATGCTGTTTTTATAATTATTTTGTATCGAAGAAATGTTAACCTTAACTGCATTAATTACTTTTAGGCTGTTTGCTGAGTTGATTCCACTTACTGTGGTATTCACGCGTTGATATTTCAAGTCGATCATCTTACACAGTGATTCGGTAATGAAACAGTTCATACTACCGGTGTCCAAGATTGCCCGAGCAGTAAACCATTTTCCCTTTGAGGTTTTCACCTTTAGGCATGCTGTAGAAAGGAGAACTTGGCTAGAATTCCCGGGTCTAGGTCAATTAGGCGCGGTCGATTAGGCGCGACGATTAGGCGCGGCCGATGAGGCGCGGACTCAATTAGGCGCCGTGCCAATTAGGCGCGGATACAGTTAGGCGCAGACCGTTTAGGCGCGGGCCCATTTAGGCGCGGACACAATTAGGCGCCGGCCATCTAGGCGCCGCCCATTTGGGCACCGGCCATAAACAAATTAAATTGTTAATCTGTTATAAGTCTGTATTGTATTTATTTAAAAAAAAATCACAAAAGTTCATTAATAACTTATGGGTTTTCCATTAATTACTACCGAATTCAAATTATTTAAAAAAAATTTTTTACTTATTTCCACAATATAAGGAAATATAGAAATACATAATATGTTGCAATAATTTACATGACATAATTATGAAATAATTATAAGAGGGGGTCATAGCTTGGCAGTTAAGTGCGTCTACTGCTAATGCGAAACGCTCGGATCGAATCCGGGCAGGGTAAGAACTTTATTCTGACCGTCTCTCCTCGGCAGGCAATGGCAAACCACCGAGGTAATCTGCCAAGAAAATCCATCTCGAAATGAAGTGCAGTACACTTCCCGTGGTTCGGAGCCCACGTTAAACAAACAGGTCCTCTATGTATGTGAAAACAATTTGAACGCACATCATATGCATAGAAAGAGATAGAACGAGATGGGTCACCAAACCCTCATTAGGGTAAAAGGACTGAGAAGGAAGGAATTATGCGAGACCCCACGAAGAAATTCTACGATATTACGATTGTCGTAGTCCATTACGAGGGTTTTGATACGTTTCAAAAATTCTATATACTTTCGGAATGATCATAAGTATCTTCTAACATTAATGGTGCAGGAGGTACAACATTAACTTGATTTCTTTTTCTGCGAATTGTTTTCTTTAACGCCCTATCATTCGGTAATTGTGCTTGTGCAAGGGGATAGTTTATTTCGTTTTTATAACTATTTTTAGGGTGGTAAATAAAAAAATAAATAATAATAAAAAAAAAATATTTATAAAATAAATTAAAAAAATAAAAACTTTTTTTAAATAATTTGAATTCGGTAGTAATTAATGGAAAACCCATAAGTTATTAATGGACTTTTGTGATTTTTTTTTAAATAAATACAATACAGACTTATAACAGATTAACAATTTAATTTGTTTATTGCCGGCGCCTAATTGGGTCCGCGCCTAATTGGCCGGCGCCTAATTGGGTCCGCGCCTAAATGGGCCCGCGCCTAAACGGTCTGCGCCTAATTGTATCCGCGCCTAATTGGCACGGCGCCTAACTGGGTCCGCGCCTAATTGAGTCCGCGCCTAATCGGCCGCGCCTAATCGGTCGCGTCTAATCGGCCGCGCCTAATTGTCCGGATCCCAACAATGTATATAGGTGACGTTATAGTATAACGTACTAAAGGAATAAGTAGCAATTATGATGCAATTATGATGCAATTACCACTTTATTAAAAACCGTTGAAAGGAGATTAATTTTTTGTGATCTTGGGATCACGTTACGTTTTTGTAAACGTGTTGCGTTCAAAATATTTAGCTGCTAGAAAATAACAATTTATCGTAAAATGCGTTTCAGTAATAATATTTTGACGCTACTAAATTGAATCAGCTTAAATGTTGGTGACAAAGAAAGTAACATGGGATAAAAACCTTATCGTGTTAGTTGGCTTAATCTCGTGCTGATTTCCAAATTGTAAGCTGTTTTCAATGTTATTTCGAATGCCCAGAATTGCTTTTCTGATATCCGTTTCGAAGGACCAAATGTCTTTTCACTGGTGGAGCTGGTTATTTTTGTTGTCCTCCAAAGCGATTGTAAGGCCGCGTTGTTGAGGACGCCTTTCTGACTTGATCAAAAGGCAATGGTTTTCGTGAACGAAATAATAAAAAACTAATTGCGGATGTTAGCACTTTATTACTTGATTGGTTAGCATTTACGTAGCTAAAATTGTTCAAATGCTTGTGATTTGATACGTTCTGTTTTTGACTTGTGCAAAAAACGGATGTCGCAAATATGCAGTTTGTTTACATTTTAAATAAAAAAATAGTTGAGCATTACTAACTCTAGATTTTTGAACTGCATTTCAAAACAGAGAATGGCGCCAAATTTAAAGCGACAGTAAAACTTACCAGTGGTAATTTACTTTCTTCACATTACCCAATAAACATTTTAGCCTGCGAATAGCCTGTAAATAGCCTGTAAAGTACCTGACAGGCTATTTACAGGCTATTCGCAGGCTAAAATGTTTATTGGGTATTCTTCCTTTAGGAAAGGTCATAACAACGGTGAGGAAGTGACATTTGGTCACTAATGTCCAAAAGAAAACAACAAATTGAGGTTACGATGATTGAAAGAGTTTGTCCTCGAGTGTGTAAAATTTTATCAAATCTACCTGTAAAAGGAATTTCAAAGTTATAAAATGTTTAGATTAAGTGTGTTAGAGAATAATTAATAGGTCATAAGCTGTTTTAAAGGAATCAGAAGTAGAAATTTAAAGTTGAGTTAGTGAACGAAGCAGAAGGTTTTTTTTATCCTGTGGTCATAACTCAAGTAAAAAGTAGTAAAATTTATAAAGGAAGGTTCAAGGATCATTTATAGGTATAACATATTTGTAAAATTATATAAGTTTTTGATGGAATAAAATCAAATTAAAATTTCTGAAATATCATTTGACAGATGTTAAAATGGGAAATTAGTTTTCATTATTGTGGAAAAACTATAGAAAATTAACATCAAGTATTTAATATCAAAAGGCTTAGAATTAAATCTAGTTTATTTTGGGAAAATTTTATCCAGATCTGTGAACATAAAATTTCATAAAATTTTCAATTTTAAAGTCATGGCAAGCTAATTTTTGCAAAATTTATAAAAAGGTATAAATAGAAGCGCAAATTTAGGGATTCATTCATTCTAATTTTGTCGACGTGAGAGTAAGGTCGAAAATTTCATAAATTGTCAAAAATTTTATCATCAAAATAAAAATTTGAAATAAAAATAATCGTAAAGGTGATATCAACGGAAACTAATATAGTGACATGTCATGATAAAAATTTAATTAAGTGAATAATTTCTAAGTTGGGACGAAGTGAAAAATAAGTTTTAATGCAGACATTTAGTGAAACATTTCGTGAGAAAATTGTGAAAACCACTGGAATGGAAGATAAATGGAAATTATTAAATGGAATATTAATTGAAATTATGGAATTGGATTGGTTTTTAAAAGAAGACAAAGCGCATTAGGATAGAAAGTTAGTAATAATTTAATTTAGTAAATAAAATTTTGTTTAATAAAATGATTGGGGTAAAGATAAGTTGTTAGGTTAAGTTTGTTTTCACATATTATTTTAAAGTGTGTTTTATTAAATTAAAGTAAAATTCACAATCTCTTTTATTTAAATTTCCTCAGTTTTATAGTCAATCTTGTTTTTATTTAAAAGTATTAATTTGAATAAGGTAAATTAGAATCACAAAAATTCAGAAAAGCACTTTTACACATTTGACATATAAGTAAGTAAAGATCAAGGTAAAATTTTGAAGGTGAATTTAGAATTTCAGCTAAGCAATATTCGTAAGGTGTATTCATTACAAAAATTTATCAAAAGGCTAGCCGGAAGATGTTTATTAATTAAAGGGGCTCTAAAACATAAATAAATATACGGGGACATTGCATATATAAATGACAGCCCAACGTGTGGCTATATATAAATAATAAAATATGGGGGGTCATTGCAGTATATACTTTAAGATGTTATTAACTATTTTTATAAATAATTTAAATAGGAGATGATAAGTAGAAAGTTTATTTTAAAAAGAAATAAAGGTGGTCAATTTTGCCCGTTATCGGACGCAATTTACCCATTACCGGACGCTACTTCCCCTATTTTCGGACACAACTTACCCATTACCGGACGTGACTTCCCCTATTTTCGGACACTTTGGTGTATAGTATATATATTGCTATGTCCGAAACTGACCACCACGTCAATAGAAATGATAACGTCACGATTGGAAATTTGTTTATCAATAAAGGTAGCACATCCCAAGCAACAAAACAGGGCAGCTTGACTAAACCAAAGTCAGATTGCCTAATTTAAGCGAAAAATTACCAATTTTCGACATAAAAAATGTCTTAAAAGTCTGATAGCGTTTGAAGTCTTGTGTACAGGTCAAAAATTACGTAAGTTTGCCTTACGAAATGCCTTCAAAGTTTAGTGACCTTAAGGTTATGTATTAGGTTATAAATGACCAAATTTTGATCAAAGATATGTCTTCAAAGTCGATTCAACTTATAAGTCAAATTAGAGTCTCATTTGAAGGAAATGTGACCTGTATGTATTACCTAATTTCAACCTCGTAGGCGATATGACTTAATTGGGCAGAATTACGTATTTTTACCATATATAAGTTCTGTGTGTTTGACTTAAAATAATAGGTTATATTTAAGGCACGAAGTATACCTCGTGTCGTCCAGGGAGCTAACCTAAAAGTTGAAATTACCATAGAAAATGCCCTATAAGTAAAATCTGTCCGAGGTTAGGTCGAAATTCCCTGCAAAATTGCCCTGAAAGTTAGTTATTGGTCTTAGAACTTGTTGAACGTTATTCTAACCTATAATCATGTTAGATTTACTCGATTCCTACTAATAAATAAATAATAAAAAGTGTGTAAAATCTTCACATTTGCCCATTTTCGAAGAAGATAAAGATGCCAAGGCAAATAAAATATAAGCCATATCGTTTAACGACAAGTTATTATCGACATTTAAAAAGAAAGAATGATAGTATAGAAAATAGAAAGAAATGTGCTCACACCAGTTATGATGTTGCAAGTGCAAGTAGTGCCAGAGAAGAAATAATTATTGAACCACAAGATGTGAAGTCAACATAAATGAAGTACGTAATCCGTTAACTGGTGAAGAATTCTTCGAAACTGATCACATTTCTGAAGATGAGTTTGACAGAAACGAAGAAGAAATATTGGAAAATAAGCTGACATTGTTAACCGAACTTCATTATTGGGCGATTTCACACAAATTAGCATTGACGTCAGTTACTGAATTGTTAAAAATATTGAGAAGTCATGGTATGACGAATCTGCCGAAAGACGGCAGAACACTTTTAAAAACTCCTAATGTAACAGATATTACAGAGATGGGCGGAGGCAAATTTTGGTACAATGGAATTAGAAGTAATTTACAATCTGCACTTTCAAACTGTAATATTCAGCAACGAAGGACAATTAAATTACTTTTTAACATCGATGGAATGTCACCGTTCAATAGTTCCTTGTATCAATTTTGGCCAATTTCATTCATCGTTGAAGATATGCATGAGTTGCTACCAATGGTTGCAGCGGTCTATTATGGCGAAAGCAAACCTCCACTTCACTTATACTTGAAGCAATTAGTAAATGAATTGAATGAAATTCTTAGAGATGGAATATTCATTAATGGGCAAAAAATTACTGTCGGCATAAAATGCTTTGTGTGCGATACACAAGCTAGAAGTTATATTAAAGGTAAGTTATTTTAACTGAAATTTGTATGTCATATATTAATATATAATATGCGTTTCTTGAACTAAAATATTTAAATTATTTGACAATATAGGAACTCCGGCTTGTAATGCCGAATATGGAAGTTGTATTAAATGTACAGTTGTCGGTGAATGGGATAAGAAGGGAAGGCACATGAGCTACCCAAAATTTGATTGCCCTCGAAGGACTGATAAAAGCTTTCGCAACAAAACGGATGAAGATCATCACAAAGAAGATACACCTTTGATAGATTTACCAATTGATATGGTAGAAGACTTTGTAGTTGCAGATTCCCTCCATTTATTTCATTTAGGTATACATTAAATTTTTATATTGCTTTATTTTTAGTAACATAAACATTGTTTAGGTATCATGCGTAGGTGTTTATATGGCTGGCGCGAGGGAAGTTATAATTTCCGTACAAAATTATCGAAGACTCAAGCATATGAAATGTCACAGATGTTAAAAGTTTGCAACGATATGAAACCGAAGGATTTTCAACGATGTATACGTACTCTGAAGCACCTAAAATTTTGGAAAGGTTCAGAATACCGAGTTTTTTTATTGTATCTTGGTCCCGTAATCTTAAAAGATTTTTTATCATCAGAAGTTTATGAACACTTTTTACATCTCAGTACCGCCGTTACAATACTTTCATGCAAATACTATTCTCAATATTTAAATATTGCTGAAACATTATTAAATGACTATATTGAGCAATTTATAGACATTTATGGAATCGATTCAATAAGCAGCAATGTCCATAATATTTGTCATGTTGTAGATGACGTTAGAAAGTTAAGTCAAATAAGCCGAAGAATTTTTGAATTATCTGCATTGAGTCCTTTAAAAAGTACAAGCAATTGCACCATATATGTCGACAATGAAATTATTAACCACGTTCATGACATACCAACATGTAAAAGCGCTTACAAGCGGCTACATTTAACAAATGACTTTGTTTTGAGTAGTGATAATAGAAATAGGTACTTCATGACAAAAAATGGACAAATTGTATCAATGATAAATTCAACGTATTTCAAAAATAAAATTCACGTTTACGGTACTAGTCTTAAAAGCACATATGATTTTTTTGTGAAACCTTTTGCATCATCTCGACTAAATATTTTTGCTTCAGAAGGAAAAATCCATAAAAATGCAGAAGGGCATACAAAATATATATGCAATTTCAGCAACCCGACCTTGTATTCGTTAAGTGACATAAAATGTAAATTATTTTGTATTCCGTATCACAAAGAATTTATTTTCATTCCATTACTTCATACATTAGATATTAAACTTAAATTGTAACAGTAACTGTTTTTAATATCACAAAAAGTATTTTCTACATTGCACAGATTATATTTATAAATATCATTAAATTAACGATTGCACATTAAATTTCGTTATTATTTATGATCTCTCTTCCTGTTCCACATCAACGACAATTTGTAACGGAACTTCGTTATTGTCCGGAGTAGTAGAATTTGAAACCGTATCAGATTGCTCTGGTCTACCGGCAGGTAGTTTTTTCTTTTTTTTGGATGCTTCGTTTATTTGTTTCGCATGCTTCAAAATGTGCATTTTGAACAAATTATCATTTTTAGTAGCATTCCAGCGTGAATCTGCCAGTACAAGTATTTCTGTAAAGAAATTAAGGATTCCGAAGTAAGTTTGAAATGCTTCTTTCTTCTCCACTCCGGTAGTTCTGGAGATTCCTGTCCATGAAAAATTGGTCAGTAATTCTTTGGTGAATAGGATAGCCAATAAATTTCTAGCAATGATTTTCCCTTCTTCGTTGCCTTCAGTGCCTCCAATTGTTCTGAAATTATTGAGCTGAAAGGGTAAATTGTCATGTTAATATAAATTAAAATAGTTTATTGTTTTAATTATAATTGAAACTATTTCGCATATTATAGTAAAAAACATAAAATAGCCTCTAATGCTAGTGAACACAGTGACTATTTTCATTCTAAAAGCCGGAAAAGATAAATATAAATGTATAATCTTACCAAATATTTTTTGTAGTCCACATTCCTTTCGATTTCTGAGTTTAATGCTTTTATGTCAGAAACAGTATTTAAAGGGAAAATAAATTTGCTGGCAAACTCAGTTTCATTTGGCTTCTCATAGCTGGTTGTCGGCTTTGGAACAGTTCCGTTGTGCAAGTTTTTCATCATTCCATATATTTTATCAAGTGTCAACTTCAAGGAGGAATTGTCAGATTGTCGCATTTCTAAAAGACGTAATTGATTTTCTTCAATTTGTTGTTGCCGTTCTTGAACTGTCCGAAGCATTTCATATACTGTAGAATAAATATCATGTTAATGACTATAATTAATAAAATTTAATATTAAGATAAATTGTTTAATACTTACTAGTATTCAGAGTCACTGCTTGCTCTTGATCTCTTGGGACCGGCACATTATCTGCAACAATTTCATCAGCTTCGTTTTGAAATGTTAAAAATATTGGGTCTGATTCAATATTCGTTGAAGCAGAAGAATTTATATTTGGCTGTGATGCTACATTATACTTTTCAAATAGTGCATCAATATTTGTTTGATTGCTACTATTAGCCTTCATTTCATTGCCCGCAGTAAGAAGCTGCCGATTAATTGACAAGCTACAACAAAAATCACAAGTATATATTAAATTACTCTTGTAACAAAAGTTTTGTAATTAAATTCGACAATTATTAACGAAAATATACATACGTTTCTTCAGATTCTGTACAAGAAGCATTTACAAATTCCTCTTCCCACAGTTCGGCTTCTTCTTTTCCTACAATAAAGTCTTTTTTTATTTTGCATTTGTATTGTTTCCAGCCGGGTTCAGGAACACTTGATGGGTTGCCTCTTAAAGTATGGGAGTTATTAGATGGCCAAAACACAAATCCATCTTTCACCCACTGAGACGGAACATACGAATATTCAACTTTTGTTGCGGTCCCTTTTTTTGATGTTATTATAGCAACAATTTTAAAGTGATGATGATCTGCCATTTTTTAATAACGTTTTTAATAAAAAGCACACTATTTTAAACGATTAAAACCGGACAAAGTTAGGTTAGTTTGTATTAAATTTGACATACAACATGCACCAACTTAAACTTAACCACCAACTTAAATATAATCATCTAGTAAATTCCCTGGTCAAACATTAGACAAAATAACTTATAAATAGGAAAATCGCCCTTATGGGTCAGAATGCCTTATTGGTCGACAAAATGACTTCAAAGTCAACAACTTATAAGTAAAAATGCCTTGATTAAGGAAATCTGTCTTCAAAGTTAGACATTTCGCCTTTGCAATAAGGAAATTCGACCTACAGGTTGAAAATTGGACGATCGCCTTCCTAGTATGTCCGCCATGGTACACCAAAGCGCTTTTTAAAATTAGGCGTTTATAAAATAAATCATACTATATTTCTTGGCGTGACTAAGAATAAAAAACAGTCTGTTATATGATACTTTTCATGTAGGTGTGGGATTAAAATATTTTTAGTGTACTAAATGCAAAATATTTTATTGCTAAATAATTAATGATTAATTAATAATTATTTAAATTATATGTTTTCTAGAGCGCGTTGATTTTAGTGAAATAAAATGAAAATCTGTACGAAAAATTTTCTTTCGTACTTATATTTCAGTCACATGTCACGCAATATTCAGTTTTTAAGACCGACTTATATTTTACTCCAAGTTTTATTCTCTGGTTGAAGCCATGTTACAGACACGATCTTTTAGAACGAGTTAAGGATTGTACCTATCTAGTATATTATTTTCATGATGTACAACGCTGCCACACATCTAGACGTTTCGAGATAACGTTCGTTTCGTTTCGGCAAAGGTTGCGTCGTCGAAAGAACAGGGCACAAATTGGTTAGAATTAAGTAAAAATTACCAAGATATTACCAATATTCGACCTTCTGGTAAGTCTATTTGACCAAATGAGACTATGACTTATAGGGCGAAATGCCTTGCATTACTTAATTTCGACCGTCAAATTACTTCAATTTTATTCCCCACTTACCTTCTGTCGACGTCTATTTGAAGTAATTTAGGTTTGGTCAAACCGACGTTTTAACCTATCAGAAGGTCGAATAAACGTAATTTCGCCCTATTTCGTTGCTTGGGATGACTTATTTGGTCAAACGTAAAAGTTTCATCTGATACCAAAAATTTAGTTTAACGTCATAAATTTACATGAAGAAAGGATCACTAGTCCAGTCAAATTAGAACAAATTTCAACGTATTGTGGAACTAACCGGTAAAAAGCTGTAATTTGGTACAGAGGTACATTATAGCTTACATTTAAACATACTCAAAGTCCTGAACTCAATCTGTTGCGCTCGAGCCGCCATCTTGAAAAAAAGGTGCTCCAATACAGTTTTTCGCTGATATCTCGACAACCGTTCATCCTATCAAAGTAATGGTGGATATAAAAAAAGAAGGTAATTAAATTCTCCACAAAAAAGGTAGAACACATTTTTTCTGTATTTTCATTGGTTTGGGCATATTTCAACTTGAACGTCCAGAGTTTATTTTAAAAAATCTCAAATAATTTACAAAATGTTTTCTCTCGTTAGGTAGCACACTCAAATCATTTAAGAATTTTTGGAGACATCGAAAACTCAGGTGGTCCACTTGACAGAGAATCCTTCATAATAGTAACTGAAAAACACGAATAGATAAAAGTAATAAAGAATGTCGAATGTATTCGTATTATCATTCGAAATTATGTCAGTTTCGTCTTATTTACCGACTCAGATCGTAGAACGCGACTCGTACTGGGAAAGGCATCATCGGTAATTTCAAAAGATTGAGTCGCCGCGCATATTTCTTCTTCTTCCGTATCGTTGTCCTCGTCGTAAGCATCAAGTATGTCATTTTCGTCGATATCTCTCTCGACAGAACTTTCTTTTTCCATATCAATAATTGGGTTCGAGTTCAGACATGATGTTCCGTGGCAATATCCGCAAATCGCTGCGCATTTCAAGCCTGCCTTTTTGCACCCACAGGACGAAGTGCAGCCTTTCTTGCAATTGCAAGATACTAACTTTAGTAGAGATTCTGGAGCAGGTGCTTTAAGTGTTGGTACAGGTTGCAGGAAATCATTGACGCTTTTCCAACCCCAAATTTCGGGAGATTTTTCACTCCCAAGCCACTTCTGTACTTGGTGATAAACTCGGAAAGAGTGCTGTTGAGCCGCTGCAGCTGTTGGTGGTAACGAAGCCAGGTTTGATCTTTTTTTATAAACTGATTTCGTGAATACATTATATCGATGTTGGTTGAGAGACGTTTCAGTTTTAGGGGCACCATATATCGCCAAAAAAAAGATTTCCCCTGCTCGAGCAATTTCATTGTGGGTCGCATTCGGGTCGTTGAAAATCCTAACAGCGTCGTGTAGGTCTGGTTTTTCTCTCAATAGCTTGAAGCATTTTAATTTACCCTTTTGAAAAAGACAGGATGTTGTATCACACCCACTGAAGGCATGTGCGAATAAAATAATATCTTGGATCCCTTCAGGTGACTGTAAATTTTGTGAACAATACACTTTTCGTTGGACTTGACCTTTTCCAGGTTTTACAAAATAAATATTTTTTTCTTTTGGGGCTAAAGCTGTCAGTAAAACAAGAAGATCGATGTCCTCGCCTATAATCACAACCTGATCAACAGAAGATATATCTATGGCCGTTGTTACGATAAGAGTGTCGGCGTCATCTATAGCCTGTTCAACCGTGAACCCCTCATTTTCCAATTTCTTCGATAACATAGAAATTAACCTGGTTTTATTTTTTGCATTGCTCAAAAATTTGTCTTGAGTAACAGTAGCAGCCATGCTGTCGTCGAAAAGTATGTCTGCGCTCGTATGTTTAGAACTGCGTCGATTCTGCTCAGTCTTCTTCGTGGCCGTAGCACTGTTGGTATAGCCATCAAAAACGATTACAGACTTGACACCGAAATGGTTTTTCACATAATTTATATAGGTAGCACAAATTGACTGATAGGTCTCGTTCTGATGCCATACTACCCGATGAAGGAGATAACCACCGTCGACGACATGTGTGCAGTCAGTAAGATTGACGTCGTTTTCAGGTAATTCTTCAAAAATATTGTACAGCGTAGATTTTTTTGTCTTCCGCATGCCCGCCTCGTCAAATAAAGACATCGGAAATGGAGCGAGTTCATACTCCATATAATCAACCAGTTGATCATCATCTTTTTTTGCGATTGTAATCCTTTGGAACAGCAATAAAGGATCGATTGGGACTATGGTGTCCTGAAGTTTTATTCCTGAGTGAACTGTAGCTAGAGGAGAAACTCTGTTCGCACGCTTCATCTTCACATCTTTGAAATTATTTCCGATGATTTCCTTGATTCCTTTTACTCCAACTTCTAATGCATCGTGGCAATCTATTCTTTTATCCCCCACTACTCCAGTACTAATTGACATAATTTGACTAGAAACTGGAAAAGGATCATGACACGCGAACCAGCTTTCAAGTCTCTTCACATCCTTGTTATCTCTTTCCATTCGAGATTCCCTCGAATCGACGTGTTGTTCTCCACTCACAAATGTTAAGTCGCAGTATTCCTCTAACGTTGTACAAATATCGTGAAGGGCAGGCATCCCCAAAGTCCATTTACTAAGGACGCTATCAGTAAAACCTCGGCCAGTAAGGCCACCGACAACTTTCATGCCTCTCATGAGTGTTTGTTCGATAATCATGTCTGACCATGTTCCTGACCAGAACTTATCCGTTCGTCTTATGGTGAAATACCCCTCACCGACGAATTTTCGGTATTCGTCATCATCCATCTTATTTTCCAAGTCAAGCATATCTTGGAGATACAAGTGGCACGCTTTAGCGTAAAGAAAGTGACCACTTGCGTGAAAAAATGGCAGCATTTGTCCTATGGTTTTTAAATGACCTTTCCAGTCTCCTTCTCTTTCTGCATGTATAAATTGCTTCACTAAGGTAATCATATTGAAATATTGAATCCATAATTTAGCAGTAGGACCATTTTGTTCTACTTTCAGTAAGTGAAGCTTCAATTTCTCGTAGCTTTCTTGAATCACAGGTTCCTCAAGAATTTTTTCCACAGTCGGAGGATCATAATCAAAATCACGTAACATATTCTTCATAGTCTGATGCTCTGCAATGGTGAAATCAACATCTCGGAAAATGATTTTTGCGAGCGCCAATTGAGTTAGCAGGTGTCCTCTAATCGCACGTGCATAGGCATGACCTGTCAGCATTTTTTCGACTGATAATGGAGCGTATATCACGCTCATCAACTCTTTCAATCCACTTCCCGCCATGATGAACCCGATGCTGCCAAGGAATGACATGAGGAGATGAAATCCCCCCAGTCTTACAACGACATTAGAGAGGTACGAATCATTGCCCAACGCAGATACTATGTCTCGTGCTTTTACATAAAGAGGCTGATCAAATGTCACAAAAGTAGTTTTAAGATCAAATTTGATCGACTGTTCAACAGCTGCATTTAATACAGTATAAATCGTGTCGTAATTACTGGGTGGTGAATTTAAAAAAGGCAGGCAAATTATTTTAGACCGCTCGAATTTTTGTGCAGTCGATATAATCTCCATGAATCCTCTCCATCCAGGAATATGTGCCATCTCGTTAAATTTCCCGTACATCCAAAGAACATCAGTTGATGATGGAGCTGGAATGTCTTCCTCTAAAGATGCCAAGCATGGCAGGTCCCCAATAACGACATCCTTCAACCCTCGTCCATTAATATTTTCAAAAGTTTTGATTGACAATACACCTCGCGTGCCAATATTTGCAGCTGTCGGTATTTTCTTTACTCTCTCAATACGTTGACCAGGAATGACTGCGCTGGAAGGAGTTACGCATTCAATTCCGCCCATACTATGGAACGTGTTGAGACCATCAATCGTACTGATGTTGAAATCGGCATTATCAAAAATAAATTGACAAAATGCTCCTGGCATCATTTCTGCTTCCGGATGTAGAGTTGCTGATGTTTCCAGCAATTGCGCCTCGTTATAAGATGCGCTGAACCCTAAGTTAGCTAGCAGATTGATTAAATTTTTTGATCCGTATTTTCGGTATAGAAAAGTAGCTATGCTGACTAGAAGAGGTGAGATAAAAGATCTGGGTCTGGTCGCGGTTATAATAGAATGGGCAATGGAAGTACATTTTCGTTGAAGCTGTTGTGTTTCACTCTTCCTCCGTTTCATGACTACGCTCTTTAAAAACACATCAAGAGATTCTGGAATGCAGGCGTTTACATCATTCAAAAAATTGTCGCTGGACGGATACGTTGAAATATCATAAACTTGTGTCCGAATGTCTTCTCTTATAATGGCAGCAGCTACTTCAACAACTCGGAGCCGTTCCTCCCTATCATCTGCCTTTCTGTGCTCGTACCAATGATCTGATAAGATTTTATACCCAGTATCTTTAAAACAAACAATTGGAATCCTTTTTGCACTGGATACTATGATAATATCATCTCCGTATCGCTCTAAAAGTTTTTTTTTAATGGTCTTTTCAACAGGAACGTACCCTTCGAGCAAGCTCATCAAATCAGGTATCGCGAATTGGCAGTCATCGCTATTTTCAATATAATCAAATATCACCTGCATAGCTTCAGCAACATCATTCACAAGTGGGTGTCCACCTTTTTTCCCCGTTTCAGGTTTTTTGAAAAATTTCACATAACATCGCTCATGATAAATAGCTTCGACAGCAATCAAGTCCGCGACACTTTCTATACGTTGCCTTACTTCCTGACTCCACTTATCATTTCTTTTAGTAGCTGCTATTAATACACTGTCTTTAACAAATAGACTTTGAACGCAGTGCACTTTAATACGTTTATCGGCGTGCTTTTTCTTTTCTTTTTCGTGAAACGCCGAATCTATTTTTTCTGCGCAGTAAAAACAGGCATTTTTAAAATCAAAAACCAATGCCGAAGATCTTAGTTTGTTTTTTACTGGGGTACTATTAGTTGATACATCTTTACTATCCTTTATTCTTTTTAACGCAGCTTTGATACTGGCTTCCCGGGTGTACTCTTTTCTACAAGATACGTGCACAGTCACAGTTTTCAAACACTTGAGGTTTTCATCCTTCCCATCTTCTCTTTTCTCACTCGATTTCAGCAAAGTATTAAGTCCTTTTTCTTTCACATTCACTGTTGCCCCAGCAGAAAGACTATTATCGCAAATAAAACATTTCTCAGCGCTATCCATTTTAGACGTTCATTACATAGCGTTCTAGTAGAAACTGACAAATAATAGCCCTCCCCTTTGTGCCCAGACGTGCTAGGGAGGGGATATACCGGTGGTTAGTTTGGGTACGGTTAGGGCCTGCTGAAAAACCCGTCGTTCCCTCCCCTCGAGAAATCGGTCGCTACAATACAAAGTAGTTCTATTTTTAGAAATCACTCACATTCGTAGTGGGTAAGCGTAAAAAATAATGAACCTAGTCCTCAATCATATTTATTTAGATATTCAACGTTGAAATAAGGCAAAACTAAGAGGAATACAGGAAAAATGTATTCTACCTTTTTTGTGGAGAATTTAATTACCTTCTTTTTTTATATCCACCATTACCTTGATAGGATGAACGGTTGTCGAGATATCAGCTAAAAACTGAATTGGAGCACCTTATTTTCAAGATGGCGGCTCGAGCGCAACAGATTGAGTTCAGGACTTTGAGTATGTTTAAATGTAGGCTACAATGTACCTCTCTGCCAAGTTACAGCTTTTTACCGGTTAGTTCCACTATTTTTCCTAATTTGACTGGACTACACGGAACGAAATAACAAAATAAATTCAAAAATGCAACGTTTTAATTTCTGTTAATAAAAAAATGTTTGTTAAAATTATAAATTAATTTAAGTAATTATAAGAAATGTAATTTGAAATCAAAATAATTGTCCAAAATATTAGTTATAAAAATGTGTTAAAACGTAGAACTTTTAAAATAGTAAAAATTTTACACGTGTCGAAGTGCTTCGTGATTCAATGTACCACAAATGGAAAAAACATTTTCTTCAAAAGTTACTGTAAGATCACAGGAGAACCAAGTACTTTAATTTAATCTGAAACATGAAATTTTATTAAAATTTTTATAAGTCACATTGGGCTGGAGCCGAACCTGCATATTATAAACGTCAAATAAATTTGATTTAAATTTCGATCAATGGAAAATCACATTTGCCTTGAAAAACACAAGTAACGATGGTAAAACAATGGATAGGGGAAGTTGTTGATTTAGATTCGATGAATGGGTGGTAAAATTTTAAGCGTCCTACAAGAAAATAATTTATCAGTAAAAAGTGCGATTAAAACCGAATAAAAGATATAAAATTTAAAAAGTAAATTTAACTTACGTGAGTTACCAGTGTTTTTGGATCAAAATATTGAAGGATTGAGGATATTTTCACAATTAACGATAAACGAATTTACACGTGTTGGAAAAGGCATCCACTCATATTTATGCAACTGTACACCATCGATAAAGAATTGATACTGGGTTTCATGGTCATTCATCTTGGTAACGAGAAAAGAACCAGATTTTTAAAGGTAAAGTCAAACAATTTTCACTTTAACAAAATTTAGTGCGGACTTATAATTTTCTACCGCGTAACTTCGATTTAGCATTTATAGTTCTGGGGTAATTTTAAGGAATTGTTTAATTTATGTTAACGATTTATTTAAAACTAATTATAATTTGTACAATAAAATTTATCATTGCATTATCAAACGGAGCATAATTTTGTAATCATTCCGAGAACCACAATATTTCATTTCAGAATTAAGATTTGGTTAAGGAAGGAACCCAACGTGAGAAAAGGTAGGTCTGTGCTCACCGAAATTGCTAAGCCGAGGGATAAATTTCTTTTAATTGCATTCAACAATAAAATTTTACATACATTTCTGTTGACGGGGTACATTTACGTACACACGTACAAAACCTCAACTTTAAAACGTGCAGCTATCATTAAAGTACTCCGTTCATAGCAATATGTTGATTTGCACTATTTTAATTCTTATCTTTCCAAAAAAAAACTCTTATTATAGGTTTAAAAGTTTAGTTGATAGTAAATACCTATAGAATTCGGATATGAACAAAACAAATTATTATAAAAATAAAGACAAAATATATAAAAAAATGCAACACAAAAAAATATAGGTAAGTATTTTTACCAGACCATTTTTCTTAATAGGTAAATAAGTAGGTACCTATTTGATAAAACAAGATGTTTGGTGTTTAAAAAACTAGAAGTAATTAAAAAATAAGAACAAAAGATATAAAAAATTCTAACACAAAACATACAGGTAAGTGTTTTTAAACAAAATAGTTTTTTTCTTAATAATAAAACAACATCTTTGGCCTTTAAAAAACTAGGTAAGTGGTTATCTAAGTAGGTACAGAGTATTAAAAGAAACACAAAAAAACATTAACAAAAGTCACATCGGTAGTCTTTTTGAGCGGCTTCCTCGTAAGCCATGCCAAGAAATTCTGTACATTTTAAGTGATACCATCGTGTGCAATAATCACACCCAATATTTTTTTGTTCATCTTCTTCAGTATCGCTTTCCAAAATCTCAGAACATGAGGTGCAACAAATTGATTTATGTGTGGTCGCTACTAATGTCAATGTCTTACTAGTTGTTGCTGATTCACTATTTGTTTTCTTTAAAGTTTTCTTCTTTCTTTGAATCGATCTTTTATCTACCTTTGTTTTTTTCTTTGTCATTTGATTCCTTTTCTTTTCTCTCTCAATTTTCCTATTTCGGATTATTTCAATTTTCTTCTTTTTTTCGTCATCCTTATCTTTGTAATATTTTCTCCATGCAGGTGAGGAGATGGCACTAGGAAGTCTTTCTTTCGCATTCTTTGCATGCTTTATAGGTTCTGGATACGATAGATGTTTATCAAAGGCACTTAATGTTTGAGTAGGAAGCTTGTTCAAGTTTGCTGGGTTACCATTGTCATTAATTTCAACCGTTATATCCTTTAAAACATCATGATTTTTCTCTTTAGTGCCTTCATGGGCGTCATTATTGGGATTTTCAGCGGTATCATCCATGACAGTGTCTTCATTAGGATTTTCAGCTTTATCATCAGCAGTATCTTCATTGGTGTCTTTATTGGGGTTTTCAGTATTATCGTTAAAGAGAGCATCTTCATTGGCGTCTTTATTGAGATTTTTAACGGTATCTTCCATGATAGTATCTTCATTAGTGTCATTGTCTTTATTAGGGTTTTCAATTTCAACAATATCATTCATGATAGTGTCTTCATTGGGATTTTTAGAGTTATCGTTCTTGATAATGTCTTCATTGGTATCATTAGTGTCTTTCTTGGGATTTTCAATGGTATCATCCATGAAAGTTCCTTCATTGGGATCTTCAGCTTTATCATCAGCATTATCTTCATTGGTGTTTTTTTTGGGATTTTCAGCTAAATTATCGATAGTGTCTTCATTGACGTCTTTATCTAGAGTTTCAGAATTATCATTAATTATAGTGTCTGCAATGGTATCTTTATTGGGAGTTTCAGCGGGAGAAATAATAATTGAGCTTTTTTTAGAAGTATTATTTCTTCTTGGGTCATTTAATGACGCGTCAGGCAGGTCTTCGTCCGTGCGATCTTTATTATTATCATTAGCCACAACTGTATCGAGTTGTAGACCTTCTTCGAATATGTGTAAGGGTAATTCGTTATCGTCAAAATCACAAATCATAGTAGGATCACCAATCTCTACATCATGTATTGTTATTTCATCCAAATTTACTATAGATCCAACCCCGATACCATTTCCTAAATTTGGAAGTTGTATAGCGTTTAAGCAAATATTTTGAGATTGCTCTAACTGACGAATTTCAGTGATGATAACGTTAGAATTTATTCCATAACTGGAAAGGCTATTTTCAATTTTTTTAATAACTTTTTCTGCAATTTTGCATTCTTCTGAAGTAATGTTGGTTTCTGGAAGTGTTTTTTTTGTAAGTTTCTCGATGGTGTTTTTTACGCATTTTGAATAATCCACGTTGTCCTCATTTAATGGAAACAGTCCACATTTTCGAAACCCGTTCTTGATATAATTCACCATGTTGGTTTCATTTAGAGTCATATTAAACACTTTGCAAAAATTTGTTTTTGTAACTGAACTGTTGATATTTTCAGTCATATTTTGCCACTTTCTGACGGTATTTCTCCATCCTTCCTTGAGTGGCCGAAATACACTAACATCCGCAGGCTGCAAAATGTGTGTTGTGTTAGGGGGGAGAGCATAAAGAATTATACCATTTCTTTCACAAGCTTCACTTAAAGCCATTGTCATGTGTGACTTGTGGCCATCAATAAAAAGTATAACAGGCCTCTTAATGTTGTTACAATATATTCATAAAAAACATCTCCTTTCATCCATCCTGTGTCTGATTTTCCCAAAACCCAGGATTCAGGGATGCTATCCACTACTGCTCTAGGAGGTCGTACATATGGGAATACAACTAGTGGTGGGCATATTTTTCCACTAGCGGTAAAGCATATTAAAACCGTTAAATTTTCTTTTTCGTTGCCTTTTTTAATTTGATAGAAGTTCTTCCATCCCTTGGGTCCCAGAACTTTGCCGGATTTAGGACAAAGAGAGAATCCCGATTCGTCTCCATTAAAAATCCTATCACCATCTTCCATAATATCGAGAAGGTTATTGACTTCTAAATAATTTCTTAAGTTCCGAAACCATGACCTTATGCTTTCTTCAGTCACAACTGCTCGCGCTTTATTCACACTTTCGGCTTCACGTAAAGAGATTTCTGGGTGTCTTTTTAGAAAATTCTGATACCATTTCTGGCCAGGTCTTCCTTTTTCAAATAGGTCCTCTTTTTTTGTGTCTTTTAGTATTTTTTCAACGGTATCTAATAGGTCGTTTTTTTAATAGGGAATCCAGATTTAGCTAAATTTATGACCCAATTTGCAATTTTGTTTTCTCCATCCAAACTAAGCCGAGGCTCAGGACCTGTCTTTCCTGTTTTTTCTGTGGATTTTCCTAGAACCTTGTCGTGGAGGGTGCTTTTAGGAACACCATACAACGCAGCAGCCGTCCTTACAGACACTTTCTCTTCGCTTATGGCTATCATTGCAGCTTGTACAGAAGCATCTGAGTATTTAAAAAATTTTCTTTTTTGGTTGCTTTTGGATTTTTTTATTCCAATCTTTGCCTTGTCTTTTGAAGCCGAAACTTGAAGTTTCTTGGATTTGGACGGCATCTGAAATAGGACCAAAATGTTAGTACTTACCTAACAAATAATGTGTCCGAGAAACCATCCCTTTGTCGGACGCGTTATTACAAGCTATTTTAATGCGTCCGAGAAATGGGATCTGAAAATTCCCTTTCTCGGACACCAAATTTCGTAAGGAAAATGGGGTTGTCCCGTGTTGTCAAAAATATAATTTTTACCTATAAAAATCGATAACCCATAGCAAAATACTATATATAATTACAAATATATAATTTTAAAACGCTATACTAATTAAATAAAGTGCCTTTTTTAAATGTATATGTTTGAAAAGTCGCCATTCTGTGACGTACCAAAAGGTAGTCCAATCACAATTCGGAATTAAAATTGCATTTACCACGATGCCACGTTTATATGTATGCGAAAATGACATCCTTGAGTCTACCCATGTGATGTGTTTAAAAATTGTTAAAAATCCGTAAATTCAAATACTTATTATAACTTGGCAACCATGCATACATAATACGCCATCTACGTTCACTATGAAAATATGCAATTTGTAAATAAACTTTTAAGGTTATAGGCGATTCAAGATAAGCGATACGCCACCAACGGTCGCCGGTTGAACTAATTCCTCTGACATGGTTTAGTTTGTTTACATTGATTTTAATGCGAATACATACATGTTTTGATAAAATTTTTGTGATTTAGTGCAAGTAATAGTTTTTCAGTGTTGATGTTACAATCATCGTATAATCTTAAACTTATTAAACACCTTTGAGGTTGGTACAATCTCTTTTTCTAGTTATAACCTATATAAAAGGAAATTATTTTGTATTTCTAGGTTATCACAAGTTTTCTAATAAATAAATATAATAAAAATATTTAAAATTTCCAATGCGTACTGTTCAGTTCCACAATGCAACTCATGGGCGAAAAGAAATCCAGAACTACATTTTCATTATTTTCCTGAAGCTGAACAACAACATGTTTTTGTTGAAAGTAAACAAGGTAACAGGGAACTTGTAGATAGAAGAAAAGTTTGGATTAGAAATTTCAAGATCGGAAAACCAGTAACTAAACATATGAGAGCTTGTTCTCTACATTTTCAACCAGATGATTACGTACATGAAGGTGAGTGACTCTTTCTAAATCTTTCAATTTTTTGCTTTTAGGTAAGACAATCTTAAAAAAAAATGCTGTCCCTACCTTGAAGTTACCCACACATGGTAGTCCGCAAGACGAAATCTTGAATTTGCCCTCACATGTTGAAGAAAATGCCATACCAAGCCCCAGCAAACGTAGTCAGCGATTAAATAAAAGAAATGAAGTGAAAGAAAACAATTCATCTGACGAGGCATTTATATGTGACAATGAAGAAGAACTTGAAGATTTTCAAAATGAAATTCGAAATCCAGATGAAATACAAGCAGCCGAGAGTTTACTGCAGTTACTCAATTTGAAACCCGAGATGCTACCGAACAATGCTGGATTGAGAACTTTCCGAGACTTTGAGGTGCAAGTTAATATGCCAGAAGTTAAAACAGTGTGCGATTTAATAACAACAGATCAAACTTTAAACAGTTTTACTGGCCTGAATAGTTTAAAATTTTTGGAAGTGTTAGTGCAAGGTGTCGAAAAGATATATACAGATAAGAGAACACATCGGTTGGGAATAAAAGAGCGAGTTGTTTTAGTTTTGTGCAAGTTGAAAACAAATTTAACGCTATCGGTTTTATTTAGTATATCTGCAGAACTCTGTTCAAATTATATTTTCGAAATGTTGTCGATATTAAGTAAAGTTTTAAAGTCGGTCATTAGATTTCCGCCTGCGGAAGAAATTAAGGAATACATGCCAATCTGTTTTCGAGATTTCCAAAATGTACGAGTAGTTTTAGATTGCACTGAAATTTTTGTACAAACACCTAAATGTTTATGTTGCCGGGTGAGGTTCTATTCGCACTACAAATCTCACTTGACTGTCAAGTTTATGACTGGCGTTTCACCCGGAGGCAATATCACATTTAAATAAATAAATTAACTAGGTATATTATTATTTAATAATGTTTTTATCACACAAATTATGAAACATGTTTTCCATAAAATTTTTTTAAATTACAAATAGCATTTCTTTTGCAAATTCATAATTATAATCCACTTCAATAGTAAAAAAACTTTTGTCGTATGATGCATACAATACAAAATATGTTTTGTTTAAATTTAAAAGGGCCCCCTGGTAAACCATTGTGAATATTCTTTCCTGCACCTAAAAAAACTTTTGTTGTAAGTTATTATTTTTATAGTTAAATTTACATTCATATATGCATTTTATTTCTAATAATGCGGTTGGTTTTCCATTTTCCATTATTATCCCATCAGGGGAATATGCCAACCATGGGTTTGAATTAGAAATGATCATTCCACATTCAATAACGTGGAAGCCTTTTGATTGCGAAAACGTTTCCCAGGCTTCATTTTAATATTTTGACCCATGTTTGACATATTTATTTATCACAGGCGTAGGGAAAAAGTACTTGAGGGCTTTCAATTTCCAATCCTTTGCTGTTTTTATAATTTTTCCGCGTCTTCCATAGGTGAAAATTTCATAGCACCTAGATCCAGTAATTCGATACCGCCTTGCTTGAAACCACCGTTTTGTTTGTTGTGTAATGTCTTTATCATTTTTCTCCAGTATTTTTCTTCTGACAGATTATTGACATGAACTTTTCTGGAAATTTATGTTCACAAAATTCACACTCGAAAGGTTTTTCACCGGTTCGTAAAAATAATAAATTGCGCGTTTTTACAACTTATTTACTCTTCATTTGACTCGAGATAAAGACTACTGTAATATAAACATTTTCCTTTAGGTTAACACCCAACTTTATTCTTAACACTTCCATTATTTATTAGAAAACTTGTGATAACCTACAAATACAAAATAATTTCCTTTTATATAGGTTATAACTAGAAAAAGAGATTGTACCAACCTCAAAGGTGTTTAATAAGTTTAAGATTATACGATGATTGTAACATCAACACTGAAAAACTATTACTTGCACTAAATCACGAAAATTTTATCAAAACATGTATGTATTCGCATTGAAATCAATGTAAACAAACTAAACCATGTCAGAGGAATTAGTTACGATTCTTACCGCACTGGCGCTGCGATCTTAAATTCGATCGCCTATAGTATACCAAGTGACATTTAAAAATAATTAACCTTCAATAGTGGGAGTGTATTGGGTTCTTATTGGCTTACCTTTTGATACGTCATTATTTACCGCGTTTTAATTATTTAAAAATATTTCAATTTTTGAACTTCAATACGATCGTTAAAATTGCTAAAAAAAAATTTTTTTTACGCAAGAAGGGTTTAAAATCACTTAAATTTTCGATTTTAATGAAAAAAAAAATTTGAGGGATTAGCCCATTCTATTATGAACACAAATTGTTTGGTGTCCGAAATCTGGATACCAAATATTCTTGATTAAAACCGTTTATTTAAAAATGTTGAGATCGAGATAGTGCTTTGCATAAGGTCAGAAAAAGATAGAAACAAGAAAAATTAAATTACCGGTTTTCGGACGCTCGTCCGAAAAAAGGAATTTTAGAGTTTCTGCCTACCAGTTATCCGGACAGTAAACTTTTTATTGAAAAAAGGAAAAAAATGTTAGTTTTTAAGCACTTTTAGATATTGTCATAGTATATAATGAAGTTAAAACAATAATAGAGACCAAACATTCCTAATCTACATCGATACTTACTATTTTTCAGGCACCATATCACTTCAATTTGAACACAAAAAATGTAAACATCCCACATGCCCGGGAAACGGCTGTTAATAAAATATTCTGTCAAATTTGTTGTCTGCCGCCAGGGGGTGCTGATTTTTAATATAGGAAAAGAAGATGCGGCAAATAATGAGAGCAGCTTAAGCAACCAACATTACAAACTATTTAACTATTTTCAACTCTTTTTAATGAAAACGTCCGAAAATTGGTAGTGTCCGGCTAACAGGCTCATTCACCCTACATGAATTTTCCTTGGTTATTTGAAATTGTACTATGAATGGAAAAGATTTTTTTTTTGTTTTGATTTTTTAGCCTAATTTTTGGGCCACTTTTTGCAGTTTCAGATGGCCAGGCTGAATCCTGAATTTTGGGTTCTTAGCTTAAAATTTGGATTCTTGCAATGCAATATTGTAAATTTTCCTTGGTTATTTGAAATTATGTAAAAATAATTTTTGGTATTTTTGAATTTTTTCCAGGCCGCTTTTTTCGGTCTCAGATAGCCAACCTGAATCCTGAATTTTGGGTTCTTAACTTAAAATTTGGATTTTTGAAGTGCAATAATGCAAATTTTCCTTGGTTATTTGAAATTATGTAAGTAAAAATAATTTTTTGAAATTTTCGAAATTTTTGAATTTTTTTCGGCCACTTTTTGCGGTCTCAGATGGCCAGCCTGATTCCTGAATTTTGGGTTTTTTGCTTTGGATTTACAATTTTGAGAAGTAAAAACATTAATTTTTGTGTGTTATTTGAATTTGGAAGAATGGTAAATATGAATTTTTTATTTTTTTTGTAATTTTGAAAAATTGGAACTGCTATACGCAGCGGACACATTGGGGGGGGGGCTTTTGTATGGAATTGTGGAATTTTTGGTTTGAAAATATAATTTTGGGAGTTTTAACAAAATAGCTTCCTATGCTAAATGAAATTCATGAAGGTAAAAATTAAATTTCGAAAAATTGGCCGTTTTGGCAGAAGTAAAACTGCTATCCGCAGCGGACACGGTTAGAAAGCGTAAATAAAACATTTTGGGCCGATCCGACCAAGGGTTGATTTTTCGCAGCTTAATTTAAACTGCCACGCCCAGACGCCATTACAAATTTTCACTAATTGTTTGTTTTGGGGCACAATTAAGTTTTTTTTTGGGGGAAAAATTTACTTTCACTTACAAACCATCAGGACTTGCACCTAGGAAACCATAGGGTAAGATGGGGGAATAGCGGTCACTTAAGCAAGAACCGATATAACTTTTTACCTACAGAACTTTAACCAAAAGTAACGGACCTTTTATACAGCTAATTTAATTCACTTTAAGTCCTATAAGAAAAAAATTGTCAAGTTTAGGAAGTTTGACATTATTTTTACAAATTTGTAAAACCTTTCTTTGACCGCCAATAGCAGTCACCAATGAGGGTAATAACGGTTGGCCAATAACAGTGGAGATATAGTTCCAAAATAAAGTAATAATGCCTGATTGCACCAACTACACTTAAAATATAAGGGTCGCTTAAATCGTTAACTGTCCCTTATTTCGTTGCACCATTGAATTAAGGCTCCCTTAAGCTCTTGCAGGCCACCTACATTTAAGCTTCAGAAATCTACCGCTTAAACTTAAACTTAACCTCAAGGTGTCAAATCACATTTTATAAATTAAAATAGTGTAGAAAATAAAATCAGTTTTAAAGTTAGTTTTAAAAGCAGTGTTAAAGTACAATAATGTTAGAAATGGAGAACGACATCATTGATGACGATTTAGAAATTTTTGAAATCCTGGAGCATGGTTTTCCAAGGCAAATTTACGAAAGGGCTGCCTACATTTATAGTATGGATGATTTGTCATTTTTTAAAAGATTCCGACTTCATAAGGAGACTATTGTTAAGGTGTTAACAGAAATTGAACCCCAACTTGAATATCCATATGACAGAAATAATTCTGTATCGCCCGTAAACCAACTTTTAATTGCCCTAAGATTTTATGCAACAGGAACCCACTTGCTGGCAATTGCTGATTTTGGTGGGGTACATGTATCAACTGCTTGCCGAATCGTTAAAAGAGTTTCAGAAGCGATTGCAGGTTTTTATGAACGTCATGTTAAGTTTCCAACTACAAATGAAGAAGTTATGGAAGCGCAGAGAAATTTTTATGATATCGCAGCATTCCCTCGGATAGTAGGAGCGATTGATGGTACCCACGTAAAGATTCAATCACCTGGAGGAGAAGATGCTGAAGTTTTTCGAAACCGAAAAGGCTACTTTTCTATTAATGTTCAGGGCGTAGCAAGCGCAAATTTAAAATTTGTAAATGTTGTTGCACGATGGCCTGGGTCTGCACATAATGTTACCATTTTTAACAATTCAATTTTAAGGGGACAATTTGAAAGTAATGCGTTTCATAATTCATTACTTTTAGGGGATAGTGGATATAATATTAGACCATATTTACTAACTCCTCTTCTGAATCCAGAAACACCAGCACAACAGCGATACAATGAATCCCACATTCGCACCCGAAATGCAGCCGAAAGACTTCTTGGGGTATTGCCGCGTTAACAATTAGTTAAGGGTTGGTTAACGCGTGCTAAGGGGATGTAGCCAGTTACGTTGAAATTTTGGTAGAGCGGCGTAGTAATTAATAAGTCATTTAAATTTAATTTAGTATATTGTAGCAATTCATCTAGGAAATATATAATTATGAACACATTTTACACTAACCTTATTATAATAATACATAGGACAACTTGGGTTTTGTACATTGCTGTAGAGTGGATTGGCATTCTGAGTCCCCTTGATTGGTTTTGCACCCTCTAGATAGATATACACACACGTCGCGGATGACACCACCACTAGACTACCGAAGTCCCTGATTCACAACTAACTAACTCCTTACAAGCTAGCATTTTTAATACCTCGTACTCCCTCTTGCAGCAATGTACAATTTCCCAGTTATTTTCCACAAGTCTTTTTCACCAACTTGCATTTCTCACACTCGTTACTAGCAGGGCATGAAGGTTTAACCACCTTGTGCAATTTGCAATCATGCGTTTCTCACAGACAACGGACGTTATTGTATTTCGATATTGCGAGTTACTGAACCTGTGATAACTTATAATATTTAATTTAATTTATAAAATGCAATGTTGTCACGTCCTCTAATATTTAGTATAAATTTTGATTTTTGAATTTTCATAGTGTGAGATAACCCCCCTTGCAAGGAAAGGCTGTCCCAAGCCGTTTTTGAATGACGACTGCCTTTGTGAGAGTGTGAGAACGCCCAATTGCAAAGAATAATAATATATGGGGGAGAAAAAAAAATTTCTTACAGTAACAAAATAACACGAAAATAATTGAACAGTATGCAACAGAATACACACAGCATATAACATAATATATAACATATTTATCTAACATAAATAAAATATTAAAAAATAAAAAAAATTAAATTTGTCACATAAGTTTGTAATTACCTCGAATTTCCCACAATATTTGTAAGTCAATATGACTTTGATGTGACGTACACATTGAAAATCCAAATGATTAAAAAAAAATGTTTTTTTTTGTAATGGTTTAAATGTATATTTACGACTTAATTTTTGTAGGGTCGGCTTATAACCCTATCATGCTTTTTCACTATTGCTTTGTAGTTAACTTAACTACCACTGGGGTAAATACCCGCATTATTTAAACCACTTAAGATAGGGACGACTTTTTTAAGCACTTGGTACCGTTCTTAATTCCCTTTTTTTTCTTAATTTGTAGCTTTTGCTCTTGATTTTGTCTGACTTATATAGTTATAACAAGTCGTTTTTAGTTATTTAACCATTAGTATTTATAGATTATTTACGATTTTCAATGTGTTTTAAAAATAACCAAAAACTTTCCCGATCTACTGTTTGACTATACATATTGGAAATTCGAGTATACCCAAGAACATATATTCACACAAAAAAGCTTTCTAAATAATAAAAAAATTCTTAACTAAAAAACAAATTTACATAAATTAAATATTATAGTTTGCTATTGTGTTACCAACAATGTTTGTCGATTATTTCTTAGACAAGTTTATCAATTTATAAAAGTTTACCATTTTATAGTGCATTGTGTTAATTTTTAAATCAGCATCTGAAAAATGTAATTAATATTTTGATTAATTTTACTTTACTTTGTTATAGTGCCTTTTTTAGATCGTTCATTTTACCGTTATGTGCCCTATAGTGCCCTATTTAATATCTTTTAATAACCTTTTTCACTTGGCCTTTCAATTATTATTTTTACTTTCCGAACCCCTAGGTAAGGAAAGTATTGTTATCAGTCAAAATTTGACCCCCCAATTTTTTGACAGATGTTCACGTTTTGAGGTCCCCTGAATCCATTTTTATCATTTTTGGAAGGATGTCTGTATGTATGTGTGTGTGTGTGTGTATATGTGTGTGTGTGTGTATGTACGTCTGTGAACACGATAGCGTCTAAACGAAGCAAGCAAATCATTCAAAATTTTGCATATAAGCTTTTTCCTGTCGTAGGACGAAGCCAGATGAAAATAATTTAAATCGTATAACGGGAAAGGGGGGTTTACCTGGAGCTATTATGACATTATGCGTCATAACTTCGAAACGAAATTAAATATGTAAAAATATTAATAACAAAAAATTAGCGCTATGGAATTTCCTACATTTTTTGTCCTACAAGTTTTTCTCTAAAATATACAGGGCGTTTCAAAAATTTTTGTATTTGTAAAAATTTTTTGCATTTGTAAATAAAATAGTAAACCGCATTCTACTAACGAAAATAAGATGAAAAGTTTCTAATAAGATGGGTCCAAAAATGCTTCGTTTGCAAGATATAGGCATTCAAAAGTTTTTTTCTTCCTATTTTGGCAAAATATGAAATTTTTCATCGATTTACTGTTGAAATTATGTAACCATTTTATTTAAAAATATAATATAAAAATTTGCGTCTGTTCGGAAAGTTATGCGATGGCCACATCAGATTTTTAATATTATATATATATATTGGCGAGTATTTTACGAACAACTTCCATGCCGCTCCCGTTGAAATTTGGACGGACGGTTGTGTTTGCGTTGTTATTATGGAAGAACTGAAAATACAATTAACATGCACCACATATATACGTACGCCGCTTGGTGAGCAAAAAAAATTTTAACTACTATATAGAAAAAATTTATTGAATAAAAAAAAATTTTTTAATTATAAAAATGATGATCTCGGTCATAAGTGTATTTGGAATTTGTAATTATAACGGTGTAACACAACTTAACAACACTTCACTAATCAATCGATCAACAATTAATCGAAGATGAATCTCAAAAATTAATCAAGTGGGTTAATCCAGAGCGAACAGACACGCAGGTTTCGATTGAATATCGATATGATCGGTCCACGAAGTCAACAAGCGAGTTGACATCTCATCAAACAATCTTGTCCAATCGAAGCCGATGGCTGCCTTTCTAAACAGACCCGATCAACTCACTCTTTCAACTCATCATCGAATAAAATTTTCTTTCATATGATCAGTGTGTTGGCTTATAAAAACACTTTGTTAATTGTTTGTATTTATCATAAATGTATAAATTGAAATTATTAAAATAATTGATATTTTATTATTAAATCTGGTTCGTAATTACATCAATAAGCTAACTCAACATTTAATTCATTATTATTATTATCAATATTACATTAGAGGTTATTCATCGATTATCCGTTATATTTTGATTAATACATATGGTTACGTTTGTGATTAAATATAAAATTTACAGGGGAAATAAACCGCTTTACCACTCCTACCTAATCCTAATACTCCTTAGTATCGAGGACAATGTTTCAAGTCCATTGGACTAACAAGATTTAGCTCTGTCAGGCTTAATTGAAGCAATGCTAACTTCTTACTCATTTAGGTCAATGGTTGAAGACCACGCCTAAGCTTGACGACATAAGTGAGGGAAGCTCACTCACCCCGGGGATCCCGCTTTTCCAACATATTTGGATTTATACATGTATTGGGCACTGAACGAATATTTGTTTTAAGTTTTACGTAGTCAGTGCCTACTTTAATTTCCAAATTTTTTTTAATATTACTAGAGATGATTGAAATCTACCACCAAAGGGACCCCGGTCTAGGGTGATGATAGTGTTTACAGAGTAAACGTATCTCAATCACTCATTTTCGTCACGGAACTTATTGATTATGTGTAATTGTATATTGATTAATATTTCTTATTCTTTTTACATTGTTATATTATATATATATTATTATAATTAATATTATTTATACGGATAAGGGTTCACGCCTCAGGGCGACATAACAGAACTATATCGAATAGGTTTTATAACCTACATAAATAGTCAAGGTTTTTATGTTGCCTAAAAAGGCGGAAAAAAGGAACCAGTGTGTACCGTCCCCTAGGCAAAATAGTCCAGGAGACGGGGTAATAGGGGTGGTGATTTAGGGGTTTATACGTGAGCGGGAGGGGAGTATGAACGCCGGACCCAATACATTTTATAACGCCAACACGTCCAATATTGTCGTCTCGAATTATCAGATGGTGCAGGGATATGGGCGAACCCAATTCGAGATTCCAATATGGAAACGTTGAGGTTTTAAACATTTTTTGGGAGCGGTTGTCATCTTTTTTGGGTATATAGTTGGAACGGGAACACATGTAGAGGATTAAGCGAAACAATGCTAAAGCTAATTAATCGAATGGAAGATTGGGATGATGAACCCAAAATTGCCCCAGACGTGAAGATATTTTTTAATCCTCGGGAAGGTAGGAAAGAGGTGTTGTACGATAGACCTTTTAACGACATATCCAGGTCGAAGTCGAGGAAAGCGACATACGCTAAAGCTAATAAATACAATTTATAATTGAGGGGTGTCGAGGACAAGTGAAGTAAGTCCAAAAACCAAGTATTGAGATAAATTGACTTTTATTAGAACTGTTATAAAAAATTCAACTGAAAAAAACGAAACTTTTAATTTATTATTTATATCTATATATACCACTATAACTATTTCTATTAAATTAAACAAATATTTTTAATTAACAACTAAAAAAACAAGAAAATAAATTGAAAAATTTTAGTTACTTCACTTTTCTTCTGAAATATTTTAACTAAATATTCGAAAAAGGTAAAGTAAATAAATTATTAACAAACTAGGAACAAGAGTATAAATATATTATTATTCTAATGAGTGTACAATGGCTCATCATCATCAGAAGCAAAGTCATATGCTTCTTCCTCGCTGCCAGATCTGGTTTGTACACTATTAGTTGGCAAATTTTTAAAATATTTATGGTGTATTGGTGGTATAAAGGGTAATAAATCGGTCATATCTTTTTTTTTTAGCTTGCGTTACCGGTCTTCTAATAATGTATAGTGGTTCTTGCTTGATTGCATTTAAATTTAGCAAGGGTCTTCCTTTTATATTTTTTCTTAAATCAACACTACAAAAATCAAAATCTTCATTTAATGTTTCCTTATAAAAATATTTAAAAGGTTCATCTGCTCTGAACCTTAACCACCTGATATTAAGCCAATTTACTTTTTGCCCATCCTCATTAATTTTTCTGTTGATGATTCCATTAGTAAGTTGTTTAGTAGAAACAAAATCAGAGTGGTTCATAATTTTTACCACAAATGGATTAGTTTTTTTTGTATTCCTTACAACTTCGTACCAGTCATAAGGAGAGTAGTTGGTGGTGGATCTTTTGTATTTCTTTTCAATTAAGCCAAAATCGGCATCGTTGGGTAAATACGAATGCCCCGAGACCAAAAATTTGTAATCGATGCAACTGACTTGGTTTTCCTCGTCGCACACAAATTTTAACAAACTAAGTGCCATGTTAATATTGCGATTTTGCCCAGCACAGCAATCGGAATACAACGTAACTTTTGCATGATTAAAAGCATATTTTCTTAAATGATGAATTAAGCATGATGCTATGTCCTGTGATCCTCGACCACCCTCGGTTTCGTCGTACATGTACATGTAACCATTTTGGGGAGGATTAAAAGAGTGACATCCAAAATTGTAGACGTACATGTTTCGCTTATAGTAGGCTACAGATGTAGTTAATTTTGGAAAAGGAAGAGCTTTCTGCAAATCAAATGTCATGACATAATGTTCATCATTGGCAGATTGCTTATCCTTTCTTAACTCCGTGCGGGCATTTTCCGCTTTTCGAAGATGTAGTTCTTTTTGCACTTCGCATTGTTTCTTATCATCATTTATGGCTGAATTTTCAATTTTTGCTTGGAGCTCGTCGCATTTTTTACAGGTATCTGATGCAGGGGGCTTAAATGAAAGATTAAATTTCTTTCTGAAAGTATTATAGTAATATTTTTCTTTGACAGCTACTTTATTGTTGCTAGCACACCAATAAACGTATAATTGGTACATTTTTTTAACAGTCAAATCTGGATGTAAGTATTTTTTGTTAGGGTTATCTTTTCTAGAATAGTGACTTTGATAAGTAGGTATAGAAGCAATATGATTAACTACATCTGTATCATCAATTTTGTTTTTAGGTGGTTTCTTACCTCGTGAATCTAGTACCATAGTGATATCAGTTTTCGAAATACATCTAAAAAGACGACCATCGCTTATGCAAAAAGTTTCTAAAAAGAACTTTCTGCACACTTGTATGCTGTTAACATCATTTTCATTTCTTATGTGAAGATAGTAAGCACAACTCATGCTTTTTGCACTGCAATTCTCATGTGTTGGTCTTCTTCTTTCTACACTCTTTGTTTGAACAAGTCCATGCTAATAAAGGTTTTGTTTTGAGAAATCCCCCAGTTTCCAAAAGTTAGTAAATAGAGTTGATCTATCTAGCTCTGACACTGCTTCAAAACATTTTCTGCGACATTGGCAGTCTTTATTTTGAAATTCTTTCCTTTTCACTTCAAATCCTTTTTTGGTTACATAAGCTGCTCCCGAATTTCGATGTCTTTTTCTGACATTACTTTTCCATTCATGTTCATTTTTATTACATTTTCTCTTGTTATTATTTTCTTCTGACAATTTCTCAGGTAATATGAAGTTTGATACCGTTTCGTCCTCTAGAAAGGTAACAAAAAGGAATTTAAATTTTGCGGTTTTTGTTTATTATCAAAAATTTTTAATATTTTGAAACGATTTACGGAGAATGGAACTTAACTGAATTCTAAAATATTTGAATTTTATCATTACAATAAATTTCTAACATTTACGAATCACCTGTATAATATTTAAAAACATTGCTCAAAAATAACCGTTTTAATTTTCAGGTTATATTGAAGTTTTCATTAATTTTCTAATGAATAATATTGAAAAAAGCAATTAATCAGATTACTACGACGCACCTGAAGATTCTTCTTCGCTGGGAACATAATATTATTCTGAACCCTCATCATCACTAAAAACTGGTTCTAAATCCATACTAAAATGCACGTTAAATACAAAACAATTACTTTTCACAGGTAAACTGAAGCAAGTACACTTACTTCACTTGTCTTCTGAATAATTTTCAATAGTTTTCACTAATCAAGTCAACTACCCAAGTAACATTTTTAGCTAAATAGCAACTACGAATTTCAATAGCTGGCTATTAGCTAGTTGTTAACAAGCTAATACATCTATTTCAATAGCAATTGGTTATGACTAGCTAATAGTTGGCTAATAGTGCTTAATAATAGTTGGTTTTTAGCTACACAGCTAATAGTTGGCTAATTGTGGTTAATAATAGTTGGTTTTTAGCTACACAACTAATAGTTGGCTAATTGTGCTTAATAATAGTTGATTTTTTGCTACACAACTAATAGTTGGCTAATTGTGGTTAATAATAGTTGGTTTTTAGCTACACAACTAATAGTTGGCTAATTGTGCTTAATAATAGTTGGTTTTTTGCTACACAACTAATAGTTGGCTAATTGTGGTTAATAATAGTTGGTTTTTAGCTACACAACTAATAGTTGGCTAATTGTGCTTAATAATAGTTGGTTTTTAGTTAACACAGCTAATAGTTGGCTAATTGTGCTTTAAAATAGTTGGTTTTTAACTAACAGCTAATATGATTTGACTAATTGTTTTATTCATATAGTTTTTAAAAATAGCTAAGTTATAGCAACTTTATCTTCTAATATTATGTAAACGAACCATTATGCACGTTTTAATGTACAGAATCAATTTATTAAATTTAGTATATTACTCGTTTTCACATCTACGATCAAAACTACGGATGTGTTTCTGCTAGTGTTCCTGCAAACCGTTTGGTGTAACGTTGCAAGCTGTTTGAAGAGAGCTTTGAAAATTAATGGGATAATGACATTTAAATACCTAGGGAATGAAATTACGGGCGTAATTTATAGCGTATCTTCAATCTGATGATAACTTTTGTAAAATTTTTATTACGAGTCAAGTAGGCCGAGCAGTCGAAGGCGGCAGATTTAACTTTTGGTTCACAAAACTGTTGGGTTTATACCCCATACCTATCCAATTGTTTTTTTTTGACAAAATAATAAATTGGATTGAGATATCTGTGTGTAACAAATAGTTACCATTAATTTTACAATTTGTAATTTAATAAAAAAATGTGTAATTTTACTAGTTTATTAAATATAAAAATTAAATATACAAAATATTTTAACACTTTACGTTCACAAACATAATACTCATTCCGCTGTCTTCACGTTACCTAATGCACTGAAAAAATAAAAATTAATAAATTAAATTTAGATAAACAAAATTTAAATGCTTTAATTACCGGTTTGCACTATTTCTAAATAGCTTCTTCAAAAATTCTTCGTTGTCCTTCACCGTAAACTCGGAATTTGCTAATCGGATTACTTGATGCAAAGTCCTAATTATGTTAACATACAAGCCAAATTCAATTTTTTTGATATTTTTATCATGGGTATTCCCAGTCCAATTGATAGTCATAACAAAGTTCCGATCAAAAATACAGTCGAAAACGGTGTAACACACTTTGTTCCCTTTTAACGTGCCAGTCTTACCACACATCTGCGCCAGAAATTCTACAAAAATGAACTTGAATTCATCGTTGTTCAAATCGGATTCCAAATTGTCTAATTTTTCCAAATTATTAATTGGAAGTCGACTTTGAAGCACACTGAAATCTTCTTCAAATTGGTTTTTTTCTAATGTGGGCGTTGTCATATTAACCGTATTAGATGAACCAAGGACAGAAATGAGTTGGTTCATCATGGTTTTCAATTCAATAATATTGACATTTATATTTTGATTTTGAGTCTTCATAGCTATGATTTCATTTTTAATCGTTTTGATGTCATTCTCAATGACTCCATTACTGACAACCACAAGATCATTTAGTACTACCGATTCCTCGGTAGCAATATTTGAAGTCTAAAATAACAAATTAAATTGTATAATTGCAACACGATAGCTATAATATAATTACCAAAGGCGTATTGAATGCTATTTCATTCTCTTCGATTCGAGTAATACTATTTAATTCTTCTATTACCATGGATCTTCTTCTATTACCATAACTTGTTAGGTTTGTGGAAGTGGACATTAAAATCACCATTTATAACAGTATGTTTATCGATTACAGTCAACAGGTCCAACAGTTTACTAAAACATTCCAGGAATAAATTAAAGTCACCCGCTGGTGGTCTGTATATTGTTACGATTACTAACTTGGTTTCTAATATTTCCATTGCTGCTATTTCGCAGTGCATTTCCTGGGAGAGTGCAACTAGGTTTTCTAGTTCTTTGCATGGTATATCTTTCCTGCTTAGTATCATGGCACCTCCATGTTGTTTGATTTTTCTAGCATAAAATGAATCGACTTTATAGTTTTCTATTATTAATGAGGAGGCTTCTACTTCGGCTAGAAAATGTTCAGTAAAGCATAGTACTTTGTATGTTGGTGTGTTTTTACATTTAAGAAATACCTCGATTTAATCGATTTTGCTTTCAATAGAACAGATGTTTTGATGTAAAATATTCCACTCAAGATTTTTTTGTGTTATGGTGTGATGATATTTGCTATCATATTTTGAATTTTGCACTTCGTTTATGTTATGATGTTTTCTTGCTGGACTTTCTTTAAAAAATGTCCACCTCTTTTGAAATTGAACCGAGAATATCTAATGCCCGCTGGCCAGAAGCTATCTTCGTATACTTTTCCCTTGTTTGCCGTGTCGACACCTACAATAAAAGCTTTACGGTTTCCCCTTGCATCAATCTGGTCCATTTTAGTTTCTGCACCGTCCAGTTTATTGGTGACATAATTGTTAATTTGTTCGCTTGTAACGTGTTCTTTTACCCTCGTGACAAATAGCCATAGTTTTGGTTTTTCTACACCTGCGAACTCGAGAGCACTTTCATCGATATTTTTACCTACCGTTATTGCTGATTTCTGTTTCTTCCGTTTCTTATGGGTCACTGTTTTAAAACCATCGTCCTTGTTTAGGTCTATTAGTTTTCCTAAAATTGATTGTGTAATAGCTTTCTGTATACCTTTTTCTACCTGTTCATTGTTTACAAGTTCTTGTTTTTTTCCACATGTGCTGTTATTTTTTCCAACTTTTACCGAGTATGTTTCTTTTTTCCTTTGTACAATATCGAAATCGCTTTCTGTTTGTGATTTTTTCATTGCATTGTTTGTTTCATTTTTTAGGTTAGAAAGGTTTCCCTTGTTTACATCGGTTAAGGCTTGCGGCACACTGGAGTTGAAATTTTCACCCACTTGTACGATCGATTTCGCATTTCCATTTAATAAATTTATTATCATGATTTTATCGTTTACCATTGCTTCCAATATGTTGATTTGTTTTTCAAACTACGATTATATTCGATGAGTGTTTCCACGTTTTCGTAAATTCACGTAACACTTCATTTTCTGCATATTTTTCTGGTAGTTTTGAGTTTTGATACAATTCCAACAAGGAACCGCGTTAGCTGAGTACGTGGAGTGGTTACGTCGTATTACGAGGGTCCCGGGTTCAAATCCCAGTCAAGGACGGTAAGTAAAAAAAAATTACATTTAAAAATAATCAATTTAGTATTACAGTTATTAATTAATAATTAAGAATTTAATGTTACAGGTTTAATACATCAGGTTAATCAGGTTAATACATCATTAATGAAAAAAACTCGGAGATCCATCAGGACGCGCATTACAACCCGCATTTATAATAATAATACTAAATGTATCAAATAAAAAATCGAGTAAAATTACAAATTAAATTTTTTTATTATAAAACTTTATATTTAAATTAATTGGCGAATTCAAAATTTCGAATTTTGCGACTGGCAAAATTCAGAAATATTTCAACCAGTCATTTAATTGCTTAATGGCTGGCTTTTTTACTAACTAATGACGCGTTATTTAGCTAGCTATTTGCTAAGAAAAAGTGGGCCACTTTAGCCATATTGCCACAATATAGTCACATTTTAGCTACTATTTAGTTTCTTACCACAGCTGATGCAGCCACCAACCACAGCTATTAGCCAACTATTAGCTGTATTTTTGCACTAGCTTTTTTGCTAACTAATGACGCATTATTTAGCTAGCTATTTGCTAAGAAAAAGTGGGCCATTTTAGCAGTTTTGCCACAATATAGTCGACTTTTAAACACTATTTAGTTGGCTGTATTAGTTAATGTAGCCATTAACCATAGCTAATAGCCAACTATTAGCTAGTTTTTAGCATCAAAATGCTACTTGGGTATTGTCATCTATTTAAATATGGTTGAACTAAATACTTACTTCATTTTTGCACTGAACGCTCTGACACTTCACTTACACTTTGAACATAAAATCTCAAATTTAAAAAAAATAAAAATAAAAAAAAAATAAAAAAAATATTATATTGTATTGTAATTATAATTGCGAAAAGGATAAAAGATTCCAAAAATAGATCGGAATGGAGAACATAGGAATGTACCGATGCATATGAGTTAAACATCGAGGTTAACAAGTTGACGAGAAATAAGGAAAAGTGTAACTTTTCACGATAGGAAAGGGGTATAGTAGATCTTTTAACGACGTATTCAGGTCGAACCCTTAAGGTGGGTATATAGTTGAGACTGGAACGCATGTAGCGTACAGCCAATAAATCAAAAATCAAACAATAATACTCGAGTAATGAAAGGTTGGGATGAAGAACCACAAATTACCTCAGTTTATATGACGGAGGCAATAACTTTGCGAAAGAAGGTGGTAAAAAGGGGGAAAGGTGTAGTGGACCTTTTAACGACGTATCTAGGTCGAAGTCGAGGAAAGCGACACAACGCTAAAGCTAATAAATGAAATAGTTGAATACTATTGGGAAAAGGATAACAGATCGCAAAAATAAATCAGAATGGAAATGATCGAACGGTCGAAGAATGTATCGATGCTTACGAATTAAACATCAAAATGGGAAGTTGAAGGTGGGAAGAAGGTATAGATCTTTTAACGACATATCCAGGTCGAATTTTAATTCAATGATTGTTTATTTAATTTTAATCTTTTGTGGGTGACCACCCATCATTATAGGGTAAAATTCTGGAAACGTGTACCACGTCCGTTTTGGCATTTGGGGATTTTCCTTTCCGTATTTCATAATTAACTTCCCCTAACTTTTTAGTAATATAATATGGGCCGAAGTGACGTAATAATAGGTTTGTTTCATCGACGAGTTCTCGTTAGTTCTAGAGCTATGCGCATGCTCTTTAACTAAAATCTGTTTCATCAAACGTTAAAATATAAACTGCTAGTTCTACGAACTACTAGTCCGCTGTTTCATCAGCCTAATTGTGTGTTCTAGAACAGTTCAGAATGGTTCAAATCAGTACTTGTTCAGAAGCAAGAACCAGCAAGAACTTTTAGTTCTAGACCGCCCATAATATCCCGACTGAAGACGTACTAGTACGAATACTTGTTTTAGCCGCCAATAATGCATAAAAAATTATTTTATTTTATTTATTTTAATAATAAAAATTATTTTAACTCATTACGCAAAATACGTTTACGTCAACAAAAATGATCTTTCTAAAAACTAATAAATTTGTAGACAGAAAAACGGAGTGTAATTGCTTTATTAAAAGTAAGAATACAACTGATTCATCTTGGCATTGTTTCCCACCGGAAACAACGCATCTCTTATCAGTGCATTTACCTTCTTGATAAAATGCACTCTTAACATTCTACATAATTACGTAATATTAATATAACGGCTACATAAGTGAGATAATTGTAACTCGCACTTTTGTGCTAAATTGTGCACGCATAATTTCCTCATCACTAGAGACATTGTCAATATCATCATTGAAATCATGGAAATCACTGAAAACTGAATCACTCATTTTTTCAACTTAAATGTTTATAATTGAATGTAAATAAATGTACGTTTCTGCATGTTTTGCAATAGCAAATTTAGGTTGGGTTTAATAAAGTTCAAGATAAAACTCGAGTCAATCCGACATCCGAGTTTTCCCGAAAAATTAGGACAAAACTGTTTCATCAAACTTTTTTCTTACGACTAGTTCTAAAGTAGTTATTGCGGACGCATGCGTATTAGAAAATTCTTAACTAGAATCGGTAGTTCTAGAAGTGTTCAATTTGTTCGCGATGAAACAAACTTATTAATTTCTCGGATTTACCGATTTTCCTAATAGGAGTAAAAACTTTAACCTGGTCACCGATTTCGAAACTTAAATGCCTATGTTTAGCGTCATAGATCTTTTTGTCATTAACTTGTCGTTTTTCGATATTTTGTACTGCTATGCTCCTGCAGTTTAGGCCCTATCTCTTATATGATTGATATCTTTGTCGGTAACCGGTATGTTTAGGCTGGCTTCTGTCGGCAAGACAGGTTCACGTCCATAGACTAACATAAAGGGTGAAAATTTTGTGGTGTCTTGAACTGATGTATTATAAGCGAATGTAACGTGGGGTAAGAAGACGTCCCAGTCTGTTTGATCGTTATTTGTGAAAATAGAAATCATGTCCACCACAGTTTTGTTGAAACGTTCAGTTAGTCCGTTTGTTTGCGGTCTGTACCCGCTGGTAAAAGTGCTACAACCGCCCATTATTTGCAATAGTTCAGTTATCATGTGGGACATGAATACGGCCCCCCTATCGCTTAACATGACTTTCGGTGACCCGTGTCTGCAAATTATATTTTCTAAGATGAACTGTGCTACATGTTTTGATTTTCCATTTGGAATAGCTTTAGTCTCGACCCACCGTGTGGCGTAATTGGTGGCTACAATGATCATGGTTTTACCGCATTTACTTTTTCGAAACGGACCTAGCAAATCAATACCGATCCTATCAAAAGGTAACCCCACCGGTATAGGTTGTAGGAATCCTGCAGGTTTAATATTTGACCTCCCCTTGCGAGCCTGACACTCCGCGCATCCTTTTACAAATTTTTCAACATCTTTATGTAATTTAGGCCAAAAATACCTTTCTTGAATTTTCTTTAATGTTTTGGTTATTCCTAGATGACCTGCTAAGGGTTCGCTATGGTGAGAGATTAAAATTTCGGGTATTAATTTTTTAGGTATTGCAAGCAAGTTTTCGTTACCGATATTGGACGCATTTTTTTATACAAAATTCCGTCGATTATTTTAAAATTTTTGGATTTCCTTCTTAACCCGATACTTATATTTAGGTCTTGCGGATTTTCAACGGCGCTTTTTAAAAGTTTTAAATCATGGTCGTCCTCCTGCAGTTGTTGTATTTCTACCTGCTGTAAGACGAATGTGGGAACTTCGTGGGCGTCCTCTTCGTCTTGATCTGTACCTGCCGTCGCGGGATGTCTCGAAAGACAGTCCGCGTCGTGGTGTTTTTTCCCGCTTTTAAAAATATGGTGTGATCGAATTCAGATAATTTTAAATACCAACGAGCCAACTTCGATGTTAATTCACCTGAAGATTTTAAATAACAAAGCGCGTGGTGGTCGGTAACAATTTGAATAGGTTTTCCGTATACTAAGTGGCGAAAGTACTGCAAGCTCCAAATTACTGCCAGGGCCTCAAGTTCCGTTATTGTGTAATTTTTTTCCGCTTTTGTTAATGATCTACTCGCGTAAACGACTGGATGCATGTTTGATCCCGAACCTGCTTGTAGGAGGATCGCGCCCAAACCTGAGACGCTTGCGTCGGTCCTTAGTTCGCAACCCAAATTAGAGTCGAAATGTTTTAGTAGTGGGGCGGTGGTTAACTTGTTTTTTAATTCTATAAAAGCGTCATCTTGTGATGTATGTATGTATGTTAGCCCTACAGGCCTAGGAGGCCCATGGCTTTATCAATCATCATCTTCCATTCTCTCCTGTCACGTGCACACTCTCTCCAATTTTCCATACCAATTACATCCAGATCATCCTGCACTTCATCTTTCCAACGATTCCTCGGTCTCCCCATTCTTCTTGTGCCTCCGAATGTCAAATTCCAAATTTCACTTGGGGTTCTGTCCTCATTCATCCTCACCAGATGCCCCAACCATCTCAATCTCTGTGCCTTCACACACGCCACTATGCTTGGTTGACCGTACATCTCGGCTAGTTCTCGGTTTGACCGTATAAACCATTGACCGTCCACGCACTTCCCACCGTAAATCTTCCTCAATACTTTTCTCTCCCACACTTCCAGCATCCCTTGTTCTCTCTTTCTCAGTGTCCACACCTCCGATCCGTACATAGCCGATGGTCTTATAATTGTTTTGTATATTCTTACTTTCACTGACCTAGAAAACACTTTACTATTAAAGATCGACTTCAAAGCAAAAAAACTTCTTGTGCCCGCAGCCATTCTTGCTTTAATCTCCTCTCCGAGTCCCGGTTTTCTTGTTATCACCGTTCCCAGGTACGTAAAGCAACAAACTTCTTCAAAATTTACGGTTTTATCTTCCATTCTTATGCTTATATATTTCTTTCCCTCGACATTTCTATCACTGCAGTTCATGTATTTTGTTTTGTTTTCATTCACTTCCAAACCAATTCTCTTAGCAGCTTCTAACAATTTTCTTGTGAATTCTTGTATGTCCTTCTTTGTTCTTGCCATGATTGTTAGATCATCCGCAAAAGCCAAGCCCTGTTGTCGTCTTCTAAAAATTGTACCATGTCTGTTTAAACCCGACTTCCGTATTACACTTTCCAACGCAAAGTTAAACAAGAGCGCAGACAACGGGTCACCTTGTCTCAGTCCTATATCAACTGTGAAACTGTCGGACAACTCGCCCCCATAGAGGTATATATTAAAACTACTGGAGGCACCACCTGCATATAATCCCTATAGAGATAAAACGGTCCGATTTTACTGACGTTCCCCCACTCCTTAAAGGTATAAACTCGACTTGACATTCTATAATAACGTGGTAAAGATAGCAATGACAGCAGTAGTTTCTTAAATTTGATCAATTTTAGTTAAAGAGTGGTGTGTTTTTGTGAATTTAACTATTTCTTAATTAAATTATCTAGTGAATTGTTGCTTTTTTTAACCTAAAATGGTATTTTAGGTTAACATTTTAAATAATGTGTGTATTTTTAATTAAAAACCACAATATAATATGTCTACAATTATTTTAATCATTTATCACATCCTAGTTTCTTATAATTCATTTATTTAAACGTTTAAACATCATTTATCCTATGATTATGCACTACAAGATTTGACAGAATCCTTTAAGGAGTGGGGGAAACGTCGGACCGTTTTGTTGCATCTAGTGGTGTCTCCAGTAGTTTTAATATATACCTCTATGCTCGCCCCTAATTATTTCTTTGTTCTCCGATCCTTCGTGTGTCATTTTTACCAAATTTATCAATTTTCGAGGAATTTCCATCTCTACCATAATGCTATACAGTTCTTCTCTTTTAACACTGTCGTATGCTTGTTTAAAATCCAAAAACATTAGGTGTGTTTCCAGACCAAACTCATGGCTAATTCCCTGAACCTCTCTCAAAACATACAATTGGTCCGTCACCGATCTGCCTCTTCTGAACCCATATTGGTACTCTCCTACAATTTTCTCCGCATATTCTTGTAGACTATTTTTTATGCATGCAGCGAGTACCTTATACCCAACATCCAACAGTGCGATCCCCCTATAATTCTCACACTCGGTTTTATCACCCTTCTTGTGAATCGGACATATCAGTGCCAGCCTCCAAGATGTAGGCATTTTTTCTTCCATCCAAATTTTCTGTATCATGTCGATGACTATTTTTTGCAAACATTCACCTCCATATTTTAACATTTCTGCTTGTATGCCGTCTTCACCAGCACTTCTATTATTTTTCAGCCCCGCTATCACTTTTCTTATCTCGTCTTCATTTGGTATTTCCACACTGTCCTCATTTTCGTCGTTCATTTCGGTTGCTACATGTTCTCTCTCTTTATTTTGTTTTTCTGTTCCGTTTAACAACTCTTGGAAGTATTCTGCCCATCTTTTCGTTACTCCTTTCTTTGATCCTAACAGTGTGCCGTCTTTATCTTTGCAAAATGTTGTGCTTGTTTGATATCCTTGTTTTATTCGTTTAACTCCCTGGTAAAAGTTTCTTATTTCTTTGCTATTGTATTTCTCTTCCAGTTCTTCCAGGTTCTTTATTTGATGTTCTCTTTTCTTTTCTCTTATAACTCTTTTACACTCGCGTCTTTGTCTTTCATAATTCCTTCTCGTCTCATCACTTCGATTGGCCAGCCATACCTGCCTTATTTTCTCTCTTTTCCTAACCTCCTCTTCACACTGTTGATCATACCACTCATTTTTTCTCTTTGTAGTACCTGTGTTTTGTGTCTTTGTTGCCTCGATTATACTTTTTTCAATTGTTATCTGCATATGTTCTACATCTTGTTGTGCTTCTGTCTTTTCCACAATTTTCTCCATTGTTTCTCTATACTTTCTTCTTTGTTCCTCGGTTTTGAGTTGGACTTGTATTCTATTTTTCTGTTTTGTTACTTGCTTTCTCATTATCGTTGTGTTTATCTTTGCTATTTTCATCTTTACCCTCACCATAAAATGGTCCGAATCCATGTCTGCTCCTCTGCAAGTCTTGACGTCTTTAACAATATTTTCGCTCCTACTCTCTATTAAAACGTGATCTATCTGGTTTACTGTGTTTCCGTCTGGGCTTATCCATGTTGCTTTATGTATGTCTTTATGTTCGTAGTGAGTACTCTTTATTTTCATTTCGTTTCCCATTGCAAAATCAACAAGAAATCTTCCATTTTCGTTGCTCTCACTGTGTAAACTAAACTGGCCAATTGTGGGTCTGTATGTTTCTTCTTGACCCAGCTTCGCATTAAAATCCCCCACCATCATTTTAATGTCATGTTTAGGTATTTTTGCATACTCCATTTCCAACAACTCGTAAAATTGTTCTTTAACTTCTATATCCTTCTCTTCGGTAGGTGCATGTACATTAACTATACTTATTTTCCTATTATTTCTCTTTACTCTAAGTACACACATCCTGTCCGATATCGGCTTGAAACCAATCACCATTTCCTTCCCACTTTCGCTCACCATAAAACCAGTTCCCAACCTTCTGTCTTTCCCTCCACTTTTGAAAAAGGTAAACTCCCCTATATCTATTGTGTCTTCGCCACTTTGTTTTGTCTCTTGCAATGCTATGATTTCTACCCCGTACTTTTTCATCACCGCTATTAACTGTTTTAACGTTTTTAAGGTTTCATCTTGTGATGTACCCCAGTAAAATTTTGGCGATTTTTTAGTGGCCTCGTATAATGGGTCTAGCAATGATTGAAAAATTAGGGATGAATTTCCTATAATAATTACAAAGTCCTAAGAAACTTTGGGTAGTTTTAACGTTGATGGGTTTTTTGAAATTTTTTATGGCAGTTAATTTATCCTCGTCCGGCGCGATACGGTTTTGGTTAACAACGTGTCCTAGTACCTTAATTTCATTTTTTGCGTAAAAACATTTACTTGGTTTTAAAGTTAGTCCGGCATCCCTTAATCGTTCAAAAACTTTACGAAGTCTAATTATATGTTCTTCAAATGTGTCAGAAAAAACTAATGTGTCGTCTAAGTAGATCATTACCTCGTTCCATTTCATCCCTTCAAAAACCCGATCGGCTAAATTTTGAAATGTACCAGGTGCCCAGGTTAGCCCAAAGGGCATTACGTTAAACTCATATAATCCGAAATTTGGCGCCACGAATGCGGTATATTCTTTACAGTTTTCCTCAATCCAGATTTGCCAATATCCGCTAAATAAATCTAAGGATGTGAAAAATTTTACCCCGTGTAAATAAGTTAAAATGTCATCTATATTCGGGAGTGGGTAATTTGATTTTTTGGAAACATTATTTAATTTTCTATAATCGACACAAAATCTTTTAGTTTGGTCCTTTTTTTGTGGTTAAAACAATCAGAGATCCCCAAGCTGACTGGCTTGGTTGGATCACCTTAGCATCTAACATTTCTTGAATTTGATTTTCTATTAATTTCCTTTCACTAAGTGATACTCGGTACGGTTTAGATTTAAGGGGCGGTGAACCTTGTACATCGATTTTATGGGTGACTAATGTTGTAAATCCCATTTCTGATGTAGTTTTAGCAAAAATATTTTTAAATTCTTCTAATAACGATTGTAAATTTTGTTTTTGACTTTCTGTTAATTTGTTATTTATTTCATGGTCGTTAAGCGACACTGTTGCATTTTGACGTGTAAGTGGTTCATTTGATTCGAGCGTTAGGAAACATTTCTCCGCGTCGTCAGGATTTATATAACCTAATGTGGTTCCTTTAAAAAGTTTTTGTGGAACATTTGTTTTTGAAATGATTGTTACCACGAAGGAGTTGTCTTTTAATCTCTGTAAATAAGATGTTAGCGCTAATTTGTGTCGTGTTAGGAATTCGACGTTATCTATAAATTTAAAATTTTCCGGGATTGAGTTTTCACCAACTGAATTTAAGAATATTTTAGTTGGTACGTAGGGTTTTAGGCGGTAATCTTCTATTAATTGGATTTTTAGATGGTTAGGAGTTTCTACATTAATATTCTGACATAATTCGTTCAATAAAGCTTTATTACTTAGTGGGGCAATTGGTTCGTGGATTGAGCTTACTGAGTTTTGAAAATTTTCTTCCGAGTTTGTTGTAAGATTTACCTGTGGCGTTTCTACGTTTCCTCCAAAATAAAAAGATTGTTTTACCATATGGTGTTTACCCCGGAATGTAATGGTTTCCGTCAAATAATCAATTAAAGCGTGGTTTTCTTTTAAAAATTCGTTTCCCAATAACAAAGGAATAGGTAATTTGTCTACTACTAACGCGGAAGTGCGAAAAGTTTTTCCTCTTATCGCGACTTCTACGTTGGTTACGCCGATCACGGGAAGAAGGTTACTTTCCGCAGTTTTAAGAACAGTTTGGACATGATTATTTAAGATATGATTTGAAAAATTTTGGGAAATGATGTTTTTATTAGAACCGGTATCGATGACAATTGGGGTATATTGATGATTTACTAAAGCATTAATGGTCAGAATATCGTTATATCCGCCCGTTTTATTTAATTGTAAGACAACGGGGTGCCGGGCCGAATGCGTTGTCTGTCTTCGTGTTTTGGATAAGATTCCGCACGATGGTTGTCGCCCCTGTATTTATCGTTATTGGACCGCCCTGAGTTGAATCTAACGTAATTTTGATTTTGGTTATTATTGTTGACTTTATTTGTATAATATTTTTTCCTATTGTTGTTGGATGTAAAATTTACTCTATTAGAATTTTGGTATCGTCCTCTATTATTAGAAAAAGAAATTCGGTTAAAATTTGGGTTTCTTGTATTATTGAAATTTGGGTTACCCCGCGCGTTTTGATTAAAATTCCGATTATTATAGTTAGCTGCGCGGCCGTTATTATTGTAGTAATTTTGACGATTCATTTGTCCGTTCCCGCTAGACTGACCGTTGTTGGATGTATTAAACCAGCAATTTTCAACCATATGACCCGGTTTTTTACAAATATAACACAAATTATTGTTGTTACTAACATTAGGGTTGAAACTACCATTTTGTAAAGTATTTGCAATTCTATTATAATTCTCCCGCGGGGTCTGGGTGTTACCTTGATTTTGGTTAATGTTAATTAACGAGGTCATTTTTACGAGTTCGTCGCTTTGAATTCTATCGTCAAGATCACTAATAGTATTTACGATTATTTCTAGGTCATCTTTAGTCATTTCGGGTTTTTTCAATGTGTAATAAATGGTCAAAAATTTTGATTGCAATCCTCGTTCGAAATAGTCTCGAAAATCGTCGAATTTTAATTTTGGGTCATATTCATGAGCAAGTGTTACCAGATCATAAAAATATTTTTTCACGCCCTCCGACGGTTCTTGTTTACGGTTTATTAACTTAGTTTTTGCGATTCGGATGGTAGATTCGCCGGCGAATTTTTTTGTAAAGTCGTTTTTAATTTCCCGCCATGTTTTATCGTTGTTAGCGGTATTTGCTCTGTAATCGTTATACCAAATATTTGCAGCGCCTTTTAAAAATGTTCCGAAATAATTTATTTTGTGGGCTGTAGTCCAGCCGTTACAATTTGAATCTTCCTCATATTCATTAATAAATGTTAGTGCATTTGAAGTAGACGGGTTGAAATGACAGGGAGCGACGAATTTTGGTAGTCTGGGTGTATTCTCAATTGAACTAGCATTAAGCATCGTGCAATTTGAACTGTCCATGTTGTTACCGGTTGACTTCTCTGGCGTTAGATTGATAATATTAAGATTGCTTGTTGTTTGAGTTTGCTGGTTTATTTTTCGGATCGTACTAGTGTAATCAAAATTATACGGAACAAATGTCCTTACGTTATTATCGTTTTCCGCGGTTTTTTCTTGATCTATTAATTCGTCAACATTGATATTAGCTAAATCGCGTTGGCTCCCTGATGGGTTTAGATGTGTTTTTTTTCTTCTTCTATAAGGGGTTATTGAAAGATTTCGTTTTTTGTAAAAAGGTTTACGCGCGAGTTAAGTTATTTACCCAAAAAGACTTTAAAAAAATTTCAATTTGAGTCTTAACAATTTATTTGAGTACTTGCAGCGATTTTAGCATACAGAATAATACTGACTTATAATACAATTATTACAACTTATATTTAGTACAAAATGCTTATGTTAGTGAACAGATCTTATTTTAAACTATGGAAAGTTCAAGCGAGTTTCTTCCCCTGGTTTCAGGTGAAGTCCTGGGAACATTTTATGTGTGTGAACTTGGTTTCACATAACACCTCCCTGCCGAAGATCAAAATTACGGTTCGTTAATTTTGTAAGCCGACCTGATCGATTGAACTGATTGGTGAACCCCTTTTCTGAGCCGAAGGCTGACCCTTTTTCCATTTGTAACTAAATTTGGCTAGAACATAATACAATATAAAAATTATTATTACTACATATATTATAATTGTCCATCCACTTGTTCGGTGAAAATAAATTGCACTTGTCTTTGTTTCGCCAATTTTTTCTTTGATTTGGTGTAACTTGATATCTGCTAATTTCAATTCATCCAAATTAATTGTTTCCAATTGAATTGGTCGAAGCTGAATTTCTTCTGTTTTTCGGTTGTATTCCATTGATAAATTTGGGACCTCAATGACATTTGTAATTTGCTTTGTCTCAAAACTTTGGATAAATTTTGAGTTGATTTTCATGTTACATTTGCCTAACATTGAAATAAGGTATGTTCCATTTAGTGAAATTGATTTAGTTTTAGAGTCGCATTCTTGTCGTACAATTTCTTCTCCTTTGGTAATAACAAGCCATTGGGTTTTTGATATAGGTTGAATCTTAGTGTCTTTGATATCCAAATATTCGTATTGGCAATTTTTGTAATTTTGAGTAAATTGTGTTAGGTGAACTTCGCAAGGTGAGTCTTCTTTAATTTGATTGGTCTCAAATTCGCACATGTATTTATTTACTTCTATCTCGGTGCACTCTTGGTTATTTAATGCATAGCTTTGCTCATTAATTAAGAGGAATTTTGCATGAGGAATTATTATTGAATAACTGGAATTTTTTAGGATTGGACATGAGTATAAATGGAAATAATTATATTCGATAAGTTCGACAGTTGGAATTTCTAAGATTAAATGTATTTTAGAATTTTGGATGAATATCTTTATGTGGGTCAATTTTTGAAATTCTGGATAATTTTCATTCTTCAAAGGTATTGGAAATTTCGTATTTGTGAAGGTGGCTGATATTTCTATTAATTCTTTAATTAATTCGTCTGGTGTTAAAATTGATGGGTGCATTATTTTCATTACGCCAAAGGTTATTACTTCTTCTAATTCTTCCAAAACGTCTTTTATAGCATTGACTGCTGTTATGAGTTGTAGGTAAATTGAGGTGATCATTAATTTGTTTTCGATTTTAGTTTTATAAACGTTGGTAGCGTTGACGATGTATTCAATTTGGTAAATTCGTTCTTGTAAAAGCCCTTGGTTACTTGTCAGTTGACCAACTCGTTTCTCAAAATTTTCGATTGCGGTAGTGGTTAATTTTATTTGTTCCTTCATTAATAATTTTAATCCTTTTTGGTTATCTGATAAGTTTTTTATCGCTTCGTTATATTTTCTTGCATCTTCACTGTCTAAATTTCCGGTTATCGATTTAATAATAGAGCCTAATCCGTTAATCAGACCTCTTCGATGTCTTTTCAGTGGCGTTGGATCCAATGTATCGAATTTTTCTTTAGTTTGTTTTATAATGTGTTCCAAAAGTTTATGGAAGTTTTCCATTTCTCGCTTGTAATCTTTTCCGTTCTCATGCTTAACATAAGCTGAAGTCAATATTTTAAAATTATCTACTAGGTTATCATATTCTACTCTAATTTTTTCTAATTCTATTATCTTAATTAAGGTCCAATAACTATTCTTATTACTAGCTGTTCCCAATTGAATTGGTATAATTCCGGGATTTTCCTTTAATTCCTTGATGTCGATGGTTGTGGTACATCTTCCTGTGCAGCATCTGTAACAACAGGTCTTCTTAATAATCTCAGATGAACTTTTTGCACTTGATTATTTTTTTTAATTTCTACGGTGTTGTCATCAAAAATTCTTTGTATCACATAAGGTCCTTCAAACTTTTCTTTCGTTTTTCCTCTTATGTTACTGGTTCTTTTTACATAAACTGTCTGCTCAATTTTGAATGGGTGTGGCTCCGTTGATTATTCGAAAGTTATTTATTAAATTTGGAATTGTTGACATCAAAAAAATTGTTGATAAGTTAAAATTTTGATTTCGATTGATTTTATAAATTTTTGTTTGTATTGATTTTTGACAAGGATGTTATTAAATGTAAGGTTTATGAAGTTATATTGTTTTCTAAAGGGTAAAATTGATTTATAAAAAGATTGCATATTAAAATTTGAATAAGCGTCTAAGATGAGAATTTTGATTTGTGCCTTTCCTAAATTGTCCAATATTTTAATAATATTAGATATAGGATATTTGCCACTTAATGTAATTTTGTTCATTTGCTGATGCTCGCATTTTAGAAATCTGAATTGAAATGAATGATTTTGAATTTATTATTTTTGGCTGTTTTGAATTTACTTTTGCGTCAGTTTGGTAAATGTATAATCATTAAATATGTTCGTTAGTGTAATCGAATAGATTCATATGTAAAATTTGAAAATTTGGGAATTTGAAAAATTTGGAATTATTTAAGTTTTATTTTAATTATTTAAAAATGCACATTGTGGAATTACGTGAAAAAGAAAATTTGCTGTTTTGGTTTTTGGAGGTACCAAAAGTGAGTACTGATCAATATAGTGATTATTTGATTTTTTCCTTTTCCGGTTGTCGATCTTTAAAATTTGAATTGATTTATTTATGAATGATTTGAACTTTCTAAAATGTTCTCTTTCATTATTATTAGTCAAAAATTTGTTTACGTATTTAGGATTTTTTGCTAGACCTTGTTTTTCGAAATTTTTTAAATAAAATGGTTTAGTTATTTCTGATGACTTTAAATTTCGAATTCTTGATTGAATTATCGATGATTGATTTTTGTAATGGTTATTTAATTTTTTTGTTTTTCGGTTATTGATTTTTAAAATTTGTTTTGATTTGTTTATAAATAATTTGAAATCTTTAAATGATTTTCTCTATTGTTATTAATCAAAATTTTATTTATGTATTTGGGTTTTTTAACTAGATTTCGTTTTTTGAAAATTTGTTGGAATTTATTTGAAGATAATTTGAATTTCCTAAAATGTTTCTTTTTGTAATTATTTGTCGAAATATTGTTTATGTATTTGAAATTTCTAACCGGTTTTTGTTTTTGGAAATTTGTCGGTTCTAAATGGTATGAATTTATTAATTCAAGTGGTTTCAAAATCTGATCTTCTGATTGAACAGGTAATTCTTGTTCTTTTAATTGACTTCTTAATTTTTGATTTTCTGAAATTGTTTTTTGTAGTAAAATTAATTTTTCATGATTTTGGTTCATCAAAATTTCGTAATGTTTTTCATCAATTTCTGATTTTGCTGTTTCTAAATTTTGTTTAACTAATTGATGTTCTTTATATAATTTTGAATTTTGGTTCCGTAATGTTTGTATTTTTTGTTCAAAATTTTCGGATGATTCAGAATTTGGGTAGTATTGATTTTCATAATTTTGTTTAATATAGTTATCAAAATTTTTCGAGTTCACATTTTCGTGATATGATATTTGCAAGTTATTTTGCATCGTTTTGCTGATTGTAATTTTATTATTATGAACTTCCGTAGGTGTCAAATTAAAAGTCGATGTTCTTGTTAGATCTTTCATTTGGAAATTTGAATTATTATTTTGAAAATATGTGTTTGAATTATGAAAGTTTGATGTACTATTTTGGAAATTTGGTCGTACAGATTGAAAAGGGTTAATGAAATTTTGATTTGGTGTTTGAAAATCATTATGTCTAAAATTTTGGAGATGTTGTGGTTGTTGAAAATTATTAGGTTTAAAATTTAATTTTGGTATTTCTATGTAAGCTAATTTTGACTGTTCCATTAAATTAATGTTAATTTTTGTCACATTGTTTAAGTTTGATTGTTGCTGATGGAAACTTCGCGAAAATTTTGGTTATCGATCTCTGGATTTTCAAATTCATCAACAGGAACTTGATCGATTTCATTTTCCTGAAATTCATAGTTTTCACGATCTTGATTTTGGTCATATGATTCGAAATAGTCGTAATTTGTATTATTATGAGTTCGACTTTCATCAAAATTATTATAATTTTCTTCAATATTTTGGTGGAATAATTCTTCTGAGGTCCAATTGCGTGTAGGTTGATTTGATCTTCTCGTATGTGCTGATGATGTATCCATTGGTTCAACTGCCTGGTAAGGTCGTTGAGAATGTTGTCGGAAATTAGAGCTTGTTTGATAAGCATTTACTCGTTGACTAGTTGTAGGTCGGTTAAAAGTAGGTTGAAAATTACGTTGACCTGTTAAGTTCGTTGCTTGGTTATTGAATTGTTGAAACGTACGAACGTTTTGTTGAGGTGGCGTAAAATTTCTATTTGGATTAAAGGTGGCTGGTTTAATAAATTGCGGTCTTTGGAAATTTTGAAAATTAGGTTTATGTTGATTTGGAAAATTTTGACCTGAATAATTATTTTTGAACATCATTTGATTCATTACCGGTTTGTGTGTATTTGCCGGCTGTTTGATTTCAATTGGATTGTAATGACGTTGACCGTTGTTAAATAGGTTGGTTTTTGACTGGGCGTACATAAAATTTTCCTCGGAAATCAAATGTCCTAAAGCTTCTTCTAACGTTCCTGGGTTTTTAAGCCTTACTACTAAGCCAAGTTGTCCGTTTAACCCTTGCAAAAAGGTTTGTAATGCTAAATCATCGTACAATTTTGTTTTAATAACCTTAACGTTTTGGTCGGTTTCCTTTAATTGTAACCTGGTTAATAATAAACAACGTACATCTTGACATCGCATCCCAAATTGGTATGATGACTCATTTTTAAATGGTTTTAGACTCATCAAATCCCTAAGGAGACAATTTTCATCTCTTTGATCCCCGAAATGTTGTATTAATAAATCTTTAATATTACCCCAAGTAGTAGCATTTTGTCTAGAGGCAATTAAGGTTAATGCACGACCTTCTAACTTGCTAAGAATTATTTGAATAAGTTGTGTGTTTACATCTGATGGTGTCGGAGTACTACACATGGATAATAAATGCTCACATGCGTTTGTAAAAATTGACAAGGTTGCTGCATTTCCATCATATTTAGGTACTGCGTCGATGTGGAATTTCTCTAATTTTGCCATTGTATTAGTATCAATTTGGAGATGTTGATTTAAAGCTTGACGTTGTTCTTCTACTACTTCGTTAGTTATGGATAATTGTGATAATAGGTCTGTGAGCTCGGATTCGGACATGGGAAATTTTAAATAACTTTGAGCAAAAACTTACGCAATGAATACCAAGAGCGTTGTGAATCTCTTCATCACCGGGTAGTTTTCCTCGTGGTTGATTGAATTTTCTTCTTAATTTCTTTCTTCCTCCTTGGTTTGGTAGGTTTTTCTTTTATGCACTTTAAATTATATTTGATTTTTATTCACTGAACGGCGTTCCCGTTTATTTTAATTTTTAATTATTTATTTTCACTTATACACTAACTTATCACTAAGTTCTGTCAGTAAATCGTTGAAACGAAAAAGGTTTAGAAATTTTATCTAATGCCTTTCTGACATCCGTCCCGACTGCGCCAGTTAAGTTATTTACCCAAAAAGACTTTAAAAAAATTTCAATTTGAGTCTTAACAATTTATTTGAGTACTTGCAGCGATTTTAGCATACAGAATAATACTGACTTATAATACAATTATTACAACTTATATTTAGTACAAAATGCTTATGTTAGTGAACAGATCTTATTTTAAACTATGGAAAGTTCAAGCGAGTTTCTTCCCCTGGTTTCAGGTGAAGTCCTGGGAACATTTTATGTGTGTGAACTTGGTTTCACATAACACGCGCCGTTGTCCGAGTCACTAGAGCTGTGGCTTTCAACTTCTTCCCCTAACGGAACTAAAGGACTCAAAATTTTACCGTCGCCGCCGGTGGGGTTGGCTGATTCAAGATTTAAATTTCCAATTTCCTCCACCAAGTTGTCCGTTATGTCTAATAATTTTTGTGTTTCGGCCAACTTTATTTGAAATCTAGTTTTAGGCATTTATTAGATTATTTCAATGTATTATGACGATTAATTTCTGTTTATTTGCGAAACGCGTTAAGATTTAAATGAGTGTGTAAATTTAATTTCCTAGGACGATGGGGCAATGCATTAACTGAAATTATTAACAACCGATTTGTAATATAAGGAATTTTATGAGTTAGTTATGATAACAATTGACCGCCGTTACCGTTCGCCAGGATACGCAACAAAAATGCAATTTAAAGTTTTTTCTTACTTTTGAAGCAATTCTTCAATAAAATAATTTTGTTTCGTAGGAAAATTATTAGACTTTGACTACCATCATTGCGGAACTCCGCAATGATTTGTTGGGGTTTTTAGTCCGTTCCCAAGTAGACAAAGCTTAATTTTGTACATAGTCAATTTACTTCGTATCCGTCTATAAAATTAAATTTATAGCGCATGCAAAAAAAAGAAAGACCATATTTTTTACAAAATTATTTTAATTAACAACAAAAAATCATACTTCAATTTAACATCCGCTGGAACACCCAAGATTAATAGTATTTATAACCCGATCGAGAAAATGCATCTTTATTAATTTTAAATGATAATTGCGCTCCATATGATACATGTGACGTTATATTATGATAACGGATAACCTTTGACAACCTGCAATGCAATATTTTCCTTTGTATAAGAAATTTTTAATAGATTTCCGGCTCATAATTTTTTTAATTTACCGTTTTGCTTAGCATTTATGATTTAGTTGCAATGTATTAAGTTTGACTATTTAAATTTTATGGCTTTTATAAAACAAACAAAAAAAATTTTTTTTGTTGTGATTAATATTCGGGGATATTAATCAATGATCTGCCCGGCTAATTCTCAACCATGTCACGATTAAGGGTTGATTCCTCAAGTCGTGAAGTCTTGGGGTGGTGTAGCTTGAAGGATCGTTTAAAGTTTGAGCGGCGTAGCAAATAATACATTCAAAGTTCATAACGATTAATTATATTTGAAACAAAATAACATAATTACAGGTTCCTTAATTACTAATTACACTAACCTGACAATTATCATTAGGAGGGTAGTTTTGTAGCTGTACAGAGCAGGTGTTCGAGATGTCATCATGAAGTATCCTTTTTATGAACTTACTAGCTGACCCGGCAGACGTTGTCCTGCCCAAATTTCAATTTTTGCCTACATGTATTTTTTAGATCCAATCCGCATAATGGCCTTGCGACTTATTTGGTCATCGCAAATACCAAACGTATTAAAAAAGGATTAAATAAATAAATTAATAAAAAATACAAATCAAGGTTTAATAAAAAAAAAGTTTAACAAAACTGTTTAGTATTCACAAAAACCACAATAATTTCTAATTTTACTTTATTTTATTTTTGCCAATTACTCTTGTTCTTTGTGTTCTTCCTTTTCCTCCTCCCCTTCGTCTTCTAATAAGGAATTTTCGAAAGCACGCAGCGATATTGCCAACTCCTGTTCTTCTTACATACATACATTGAATTTTATATATATAGATATCGTTCGTTAATACGTTGATCCGTTGAAACGTTGATTCGTTGATCCGCACTAACGTTGGTCAAGCTAATACAGCGCTTGACCAAAGTTCGCGGCAAGATTCTAAAGTAGCCTATGTTTTTTGTAGCATTGTAAATAGCTTCTACACCAAATTTGGTAGAGATTGGTCAAACGGTGTAGAATTGTATAGAAAACATACATACATACATACATACATTGAATTTTATATATATAGATAACTTAACCAACATTAACTCCCGTAGGATCGAACTTAGACAAACGCGTGTTCCCGGCGTAACTAACTTTTTAGCCCCTGTGTTCCTATATTTAATATCTCTGATCCCACCTAGCTCTTTGTACGGACTTGAACTATCATCTTGCTAACATTGCAATTCCCATGACGTTGTTACTAAGTACAGGTCATGGAGTCATGGAAATGCAATAATGCATTTCACAGGACTGTATTCCTGCATCGCAAGTAAGCGTTTCCCACACACCTAAGCTAGACATATCGCATCGTAATATTATCTCTCACGTCCTGTTGGACGTGATTGAACTTTCAATAATTTATAATATTACATTTGCCATGTTGTCACGTCTTGTAATAATTAATCTGAATTTTGATTTTTGAATTTTCAAAGTGTGACAATACAAATGTCAGGAATTATTTGAATAAAAAAATAATAAATATACATAATATTAAATATTTACTAAACTTGAAATATAACTGATACACCACAAAATCCTGAAAAAACGCCTAATTACTGGCAAGTATCACAAAACCAGGCATTTTGTGGTTCCTCCATCATTCCAATGCAATCGAAATGGAACCAGCCTATTTCACAATCATCATCATCACACTTTAACATAGGTCGACCATCATCAGGTGTTTTGCAGATGCACCACGTCTCAACCTTTTCCACGCCACATTTGGTGGTAAAAAATCTTGAAAGCAGTTCAGGTTTAATGACATATTTATGAAAATCTAATGATTTCCTCAAACATTCATTAAAAAACTCCTGATTAAAACCGATTCTGTTAATAAACATACAATCTTTTGACCAAATAACAAAATCACAGTATTTGGTCTTTGTGACGAACATTATTTGTAATTGCACTTGGTAGTAATATAAATGATTTTTGTCTAGAGAAAATTCATTGTCATTATGATACACTAAACATGTATTTTTCTTCTTCGCAAACTCTAACATACTCAACTCTTTTAGCAAGTAGGGACACTTCACCTCAACACATCCCAAACCACAACATTCACAATGTACAATTCCATCCGGAGAAGCACCTAACTGTGGATATTCATGGGAAATGAAGAAACCGGCAGGTTTTAGTGACATTCCCTCATGGTACTTCTTAACTTGAGTTAAATACTCTTCTAAAGCTGCTTTTTCATATTTTATGCCATACGAAGTTTGTTTCGAGTTAAAAATTACATTCTGAGGATAACATACACCTTTTATGAGGGATAAAGGAGGCTTCTCCAATTTAGCCCTGCATGCAGTTTTGAATTTGGATGCTGTTATTCTGCCAGCCCTATATTTAAACCAAATATTGTTTTGAGCTTGCTCTCGGGTTGCCGATTCTATTTCTTTGATGTGCTCTACGCTTATGGTTAAATCAATGGGTTCTGCTACCAGTTCTTTATATGTACACCCTTTTAAATCGTCATTAAAAAGTGTTCCCAAACCATTGGGTAAACTTTTCGGGGGCTGGTACATTTCAGAAACAAATGGCTCGCACACTCTGGCAATTGCTGGTGTAACATCCAATTTTTGAAAACTGCGGATAATTGTAACTAACTCCTCACCTTGTAAGGGTGGTACTCCCGGAATGGGCCGTTCCGCCGTCGCCGTCGCCATTTCGCCGTCGCCGTTTCGCCGTCGCCCGTTTCGCCGTCGCCGTTTCGCCGTCGCCCATTTCGCCGTCGTTAATTAAAAAATATAAATCAAAAGTTACAATTGAAGTTTTATTAAATTATTTTGATTATTTATAAAAATTATTTTTTGCTTTTACGCGATTTTTTGGGGGTGAAACGTAATAGTTTACTGCCCCATACCGCAACTATACTTTTTAATGCTATTTCGAGGTTCTCTCACATCCCGGTTGCATTTATCCCGGTTTTCTTGATTTGTCGCGCTTCAAGTATGTTTAGCCTAGTAACCAGAGTCAAATCCGCCCTGGAGGGGTGCAGAGCGGAGCGCAGCGGCGCCCCGTAAGGGTAGGATTTGACGATGGATTACCCTCCTTTTCGAATGCACACCCCTAAAATTGGAAGGCAAAAAAAATTTAATTTTTTCACTTTTTTGGCAATACACGAGTTATTTTCCATTTTTTTTGATTATATTTATTACTAATATCTACTAATCACACCCCCATCTATCCGAATTTCAAAGAAAAATTCAAATCGGAGAGAAAAAATTTCACTCCATTTGAAATTTTTTGTATTATCGTAACATTTTAAGTTGATAATAAAGTTTTACTATATAAATGAAACAGCCTCATATTGTGAGTGGGTTTGAAATCCCAAAAAAAATTCCCATAGGTTAGGTTACATTTTGTTCTTCTTCTAAAACTATTAATTTTATTATAAAATTTTATAATAAAATTTTAATTGTAACTTTTGATTTATATTTTTTAATTAACGACGGCGAAATGGGCGACGGCGAAACGGCGACGGCGAAACGTCCTAGACCGGGTACTCCACCTTGGGGTAACACCATTGGTTTTGCTTTCCTAGTCCAGTCCATATCTCGGATCCTTACCATGTCGATGGTTTTGGTAGACGGTACTGGCCACCGAGCTAGGGTTTCTGTGCAAGACACCTCTTCGCTACTGGGACGAGCTTTTAAATAAAACAGAATTGCTGCTACATGGCTGAAAACTTCGCTCAAGCCTGCCATACAGGTGCAATGCGCACAGGATACGGCTCCGTCCGGTAAGACAATGACCCATACATGCAGGGGCTTTTCCCGTGTTCTTTGGGAATGTTTCACCTAAACCAACGAAAAAGGAAGTTAACAAAGTTGATCTTGGGCGTCGCAGAACACTTTACGCTAATTATAATAGCTTGTGAGTTTAACGTAATTGGAACAAAAAACTTACCTTGCCAACTACAACGAAGGAATTTTCATTTATTCTCTTGGCCAATACTTCTACAACAAATCCAGCCTCATAATACTTGTAAGCCTGTAGGGATTTGTAGGCCTTCAACTGTTGTCCAGTATAGAAACTGTGAGTTAAAATTAGGTAGGGAGAGTGGGGTAAGTTGGCGATAGTAAGGAAAAACGTTCATATATTGTAAGCATAAGTTTAATATGAAGTAAAAAAATTAAAAGTAGCATCAAAGATGTCTTAAGAACAAAATATAATTATCAGCTAAGCAAAAACTAAACTCAAATCCTTATAAAAATTTTTTTTTTTTAAATAATGAAATATCGTCATTTTGCCCCTACCAGATGGGAAAGTTGACGAGCATATTGGGGTAAGAAGACGAACTTAACATAAATCACACTTAAAGTGTCCTGTACGGCTGTAGTCAGTACATTCCTCGTGCCACCAACCGGAACACGCAAAGCATTCAATCCACTCTTCTGCTGGAGGATCTACATACAGTTCTTAAATGCAGGACACGATATAACCTTTACAGTCTCAGAACTTCCACCATTTGAAGACTTTCTTTTGGACTTTGCTGACGTTAATTTCTTTGGTGCGGAAACTTTTCGTTTCTTGGCATCTTTTTTTCTTAACTCGTCAAGCTTTTCCTCTAATTGTCGTTTTATCGGCGTACTAGTTAAAATCGATGAGACTATTTTGCGGTTTTTTCGTTTTTCACTTCTTTCTGCTTTCGGCAGTGGCTTGATGCAATATGGCGAATATGTGTAACTGCACCCAGCTTTTGGAGAAGTTTGATTCATGGGATGCACTTTAGTCGGAGTTGATGGATTTTGAGTCATCTGAAGCACTGTAGGCGGAGTTGATTGACATGAATTTGCTAATGGCTGATCATCATCAGATGACTCATGCCCTGAAGCAACTCTCGGGTTTAGTTCTTCCAACGGAAATTCTCTATTTGTTGTTTCTGCTGGTGCAAAATCATCGTCTGTGAATACTAATGGATCATACGGTTCAATGCCGCATTTCTGAAATGCTTTAACACCTATTCCTACGGATGCTGTTTTGAGGTAGGCTTGGCAAAAGAGCTGCCCAATGTTTTTATCGCCAATTTGTTTTCCAGAATTGTTGACCACGTAAGAATCACATGCTTGACTCATATAGGTTTTCAGTAGGCCGAAGAACCCAACATCTAGAGGTTGTAAGCGTTGTGATGTATGGGGTGGTAATCCAAGCATTATAATTCCGTTTTCTCTGCAAAAGTTAATCCCATCCAGAGAAATATGTGACGAGTGATTGTCTACGATAAGTAGAACTGGCTCCTTAGTTGAAGGTTTGTGTTTAGCAAAATGTTGTAAGTATTTCAGAAAGGTTTCACTAGACATCCACCCATTTTTTTGAGCTGTACCGTCAGACCCTGGAGGAGTTCCATTTAAAAGTTCCTCTCTCATACGTACACGGCCAAATACAAAAAATGGTGGAATGTACTGACCGGTAGCACTCACAGCACAAGCCACCGTTGTATTTTTTCCTCGTTCAGCGCAGACAACTTTTGAAACACGCTTGTTTCCAGTTGAACTTAGAACTTTCGGCAGCTTATTAGGAACTGTCGATATGCCCGATTCATCTGCATTGTAAATTCTACTGGGTGGGAATGCATACTTTAACCGAACTTCCTTGAAATTTTCAAAAAACTTTGCAACTGACACCCTATTAAAACCCATAAGGCGACCCACAGCGGTTGCTTCTGTGGTTCTTAAGCTGAGCTTGTATTTTGACATAAACGAGAACAGCCAGTCTTTACCAGCGGTTTGCAAGATTCTCGAAAATCTATGTTCTATGTGATTTATTTCGGCAAAGTCATAAGCAAGTTTTCTCAAGCTGACTGCAGTAAGACCAAATCCCCTTTTATCAATTTCTTGCACATATTCCAATAGGATTTTAGACTGTTCCTGGTTAAACGTGTCATTAAATCTACCCCCGTGAAGAGGAACATCTTCATCTAATTTCTTAATGTAACGTCGCAGAGTAGCCTCTGGTATGTCGTATTCGACGGCAGCACTGTAACAGGATTTGCCATTTCTGATTTCTTGTATTTCTGCGATAAGTGCATCTTCATTCCAAAGACGTCGATTGCTTTTCCTTTCGTACTTACGCGGCATTCTGAAAAAAAGTAGAGGGTGCGGTGGTAAAAATCATTACGATGGGGTAAGATGGCGAATTCGTCAACTTATACCCGCCATCTTACCCTTTGGGGTTATGGCAACAATTTATATCTAAAACCAAGTTGCGCAACAACTTGAAATCGAATAACTATTGCATATGTGTTGTGTACATACTACGGTAACCTTAATATTTTTAATTATTGATGTGCTGCCATAAAGTTTGCAACGTCTTTCAAATTGTGGTTACTCGCTATATTTATTTTTTTATGATTAATTAAACCAAATATTCTCGTGCTAGCTCTCCTTTTATCGTTTTTTTATTTATTAGCATGAAACACCTTACCTCAGAAGTCAGTTCTTCGAGAGGGACTCTTTACTTATTCTGAAATTTGAATGGTTTGTAGGAAAATGTATTTCCCAATGATACGCTCATGTACTTCACAAAATATAAGCAATTTATTAAACGATAAGACAAAAATCTCTTCCAACTGATTTAACCAAAGAAAAGGATATCGGGCTATTGGAGTAAATAAAACACTTAATGCTTTTCTAAGTCGACGTTTCGGCTACTTTATGTCGCCATTTTCAAGACTAAAATAGAGAGAACAATGTATTAATCCCAAAAGGGCAAAAACAACTCAACACCATTCACTCACCATGAAAAGCAGGATGGTAAAAGGTCTATATACAATAATAATGTGACGCAACATGGAAAGGTCAAAATCACCAATTTGATCACACTCAACAAAGTCAACAAACTTTAAAAAATTTGGAAATCATAAAAATATTTCACGTTAAAAATTCTCATAAAAATATAACAATAAATATTCAAAATTTGTGTAAAACAACCAGTTGTAAATAGTAAATCTCTACACTACTACACATACTTTTATGTTATCAGAGGATTGATAGATTAAGAGGTTTGACCCTGTAGTTCAACAAAATACCAAATTACCGCCGTTGCGCCACTAACCAATAGACGAAAAATATTTATTTAAAAAGAGTAGAGTCCTCTAATATTAGAAAAATGACCTAAACACACCCTAACCACACATAAATGTTTACATGATGAGTATCGTTAATACGTAAGAAATTCAAACTACTTGATGGAATATGTAGGAAAATCTCTATTTTAGTCTTGAAAATGGCGACATAAAGTAGCCGAAACGTCGACTTAGAAAAGCATTAAGTGTTTTATTTACTCCAATAGCCCGATATCCTTTTCTTTGGTTAATTTATTAAACATTAAAACAAACAAATAAAAATCCAAACTAATCCTAAAAATTGTAATATAACATGTAACAAATAAATCGCAAAATCAAAGTTTTATTTTTCGTTATTATGCGTTCTCGTTAATTGTTTTATTTTTAATTCGTTCACTAATACCGCGCTAAAGTTAAATAAGTTTTTCTCTTACCGCACACAGGTGGCGACGTAATTTCTTTAAGTTTCTTTATAATATCAAGTCATCCACGCTCGGTGTTGTATCTTGGTTTTTCTTGAACATCAACACGTGTAAGCTCATTTGTGCTCCAAAATTTCCTTTATTGTAGTGTTGGTTCCAATTACTCGTAATCACTTTATCACTTATTTTTAAGGTAAGTACCTCGTTTTACTTTTTATCAATTTAATCTCGTGAAACTGGATACAAATTCTTGTAATCTATTGAAAACCTCTTTCTGTTTTAGATAAACACACATTGGTTTGGATTCCCGAATCCAACTTTACTTTTTTAACGAGAGGTCCAAAACACCTCCGTTTTATAACGCATAAGCGTATCGACTCTATTTATTAATATTCCTTCGTTTCCCTGGTTTTGACGATTTTCAAAAATTGTCACTCTTTGATAATTTAATTTTTCATGTAAGTATATCGCATCTTTGATAATGCTTTATCTATATATATAAAATTCAATGTATGTATGTATGTATGTATGTTTTCTATACAATTCTACACCGTTTGACCAATCTCTACCAAATTTGGTGTAGAAGCTATTTACAATGCTACGAAAAACATAGGCTACTTTAGAATCTTGCCGCGAACTTTGGTCAAGCGCTGTATTAGCTTGACCAACGTTAGTGCGGATCAACGTTTCAACGGATCAACGTATTAACGAACGATATCTATATATATAAAATTCAATGTATGTATGTATGTATGTGTGTTTTCTATACAATTCTACACCGTTTGACCAATCTCTACCAAATTTGGTGTAGAAGCTATTTACAATGCTACGAAAAACATAGGCTACTTTAGAATCTTGCCGCGAACTTTGGTCAAGCGCTGTATTAGCTTGACCAACGTTAGTGCGGATCAACGTTTCAACGGATCAACGTATTAACGAACGATATCTATATATATAAAATTCAATGTATGTATTGTAATGAGCTTTGACTCCTAATACTGCCACACGTTGGGCTAGCCAAAATTGCTGTGAAGGCCTCTGCCTCACCGGAGCTAAACGTTTTTAATATTTAATGTTTGTACGAGTGTACAGAAATGTACCCCGTCAATGGAAAAGTATGTGAAATTTAGTAAATACAAATAAATTGAAATAATCTGCCTCGGCTTAGCTGGTTCGTAGTGCATGTGTCTTACCTTGTACAGGGTGAGTTCGTTCCTTGACCAATACTGTAAATAAATTTATGTCGCGGAACAGGTCAAAATAAATATCCTTCGTTACAAAATTAATAATGTTTTTATTTAGCACACAAATGTAAATAAAGGTTTTGTTATATTAAAAAGTTCTATTATTAAATCTAATTATCAAAATTCTGAACGTTAAATAAAGAAAAACACGTGTCGTATGGAGTCCGAAAATTTCACTTAGTTATTTTAAAATTGTACTTTAATGTGCACGTTACCTTAGTAAATTCAGGGATCTTTTCGTTATTTGATCCGGAGATGGTACAATTGCGCACCAAAATTACACTCGGATGGGTTTATTACCATGAAAAAGTTTACACTTGCAGTTTATTGACCTCGTTTTGTGTCGATTTTTAATTCTCTTGAAATATTATCAATCCTTTACGTTTTTCAACTTATTTTTAGTTTTACGTAGGTAAGTAATTAATTTCTTGATTTTTACACTCGTATTTTATACTTTCACAAATTATTTTCACTATAAGATCAATTTTTATTAGGACGATTAAAATTCGCCTTAAAAACACAAGGACCTCTTCGATTGTTTTTTATTTTTCTATCTCGAAATTCATAGCCATCTCGATGTTTGTGTAGACGCATTTTATTGGTTGATCGGAAAAATCAATATTATCGAAATTTTCATGTTACAGGTCTGTATTAAGCACATTGTGACTCGTTGAAATTTTATAAGTAAAATTTTTATATTTTCAGATTGGATTGACTTCTTCCTAAGTGCTTCGTGGTTGAATAAATAAAGATGCTGGACATGAAATTTCCATACACAGTTCATTAACTTGTGACACGTCGAACTCACGTAATGATTTAACAAACTTATTTAAATTTAACGCTAACATAAATTTTTACATTAATCAATCAATTAACAATATTCTAACTTTTGAAATACCTTTCTTATTACTAACAATCTTTCATTTACTATAAATTAAACATTTTCAACAAAGACAATTATTAAAAGTTACATCTAAAATTTATTTTATTCAAACCTGCTTTATGTCCTTTTTTTTTTTAAATCATTTGACTTTGAACTAAATTTCTTGGTATCGGACGAAGTTTTTCTGATTACTTTGATAAGTCACATGCTTTATTGATAATAAAATTTTACCGAAACTTAAATAACGTACTTCCATTGACGTGGTATCTCGATATCGCAGTATGTATGTAAGAAGAACAGGAATTGGCAATATCGCTGCGTGCTTTCGAAAATTCCTTATTAGAAGACGAAGGGGAGGAGGAAAAGGAAGAACACAAAGAAAAAGTGTTGTTGGCAAAAATAAAATAAAGTAAAATTAGAAATTATTGTGGTTTTTGTGAATACTTAACAGTTTTGTTAAAGTTTTTTTTATTAAACCTTGATTTGTATTTTTTATTACTTTATTTATTTAATCCTTTTTTAATACGTTTGGTATTTGCAATGACCAAATAAGTCGCAAGGTCATTATGCGGATTGGATCTAAAAAATAGATGTAGGCAAATATTGAAATTTGGGCAGGACAACGTCTGCCGGGTCAGCTAGTTATAATTAAATGTCACTTAATTAATTTTTATTTCTGTTCCAGAGTTGTCATAACAACCCATCGTCTGGCTACACTCAACACGTTTCAGTCCCGGATGAACGAATCGTTGCATTTCGTATTGTCACCGTTCTAGCAACCACTACGTAATCTTATAGTTTATTACCTCACTTTCTTAAAATTAACCTATTTTTACAATTCTAAAGATTAAAATTATTTATTAAACAAATTTTTGTGAATATAAATTAATTTGTGATATTCATCAATTTTAGTTCGTATCATTGGTAAATAAATCTTGCCTCTCACCTTCTTTATAATAAACTGACTTCATCTGAGTCTTTTAAATTACCTGCCGGAACTTCCTTCTGTTGTTAAAGAGTTTTCATGCAATTAACAATATAAAAAGTGCTTATTTAATCTTTTTATTTATCTTTGTAATTATTGATATTTATAACAGCGTAATACGTATTACTGTAGATCAACAATACTAAAAATTTCATCAACTCCCCTCTAATGATTTGAAAATTATTATTTATATTAACACTAAAAGTATTGTATGAAACGTTATTTGCAAAATTACTCACGATTGTTTTAAAACTGAACATTTGTAAACAGATCTCTGTAAGTTACTCTATCTTGGGTAGACAGATGGAACTGTAGCATAATAAATCGGTTACTCGCGCGTAATTTAAAATTATGGATGTTCGTCATCTTACCCTCTTCGTCATCTTACCCCACTCTCCCCTAATTCACCATGTCCATAATGCTCACAGTTGGCAAAAAACTTAAATTGCTGGTCAGTTCACTTGCACCAAGAGAATAGGGATCAACATTGCCTATAATTCGAAGTTTTGAGTCGTACCGATTAATTAGGATTGGGATTATTGGTTATTCTATAAGAACCAGAATGTAATGGACAAAAGTTTGCAACTATACTCCAAGCTGACTCCGATATATGTTGTTCTCTTAATAGCACCAAGTCGGCTATCTTAAATTGGTTGTTGTAGCTCTTAAAGTATCCATCAGGTTATAAACATTAGGATTGGGATTATTGGTTATTCTATAAGGACCAGAATGTAATTGTCAAAAGTTTGCAACTATACTCCAAGCTGACTCCGATATATGTTGTTCTATTAATAGCACCAAGTCGCCTATCTTAAATTGGTTGTTGTAGCTCTTCAAGTTCCTCTTCCTAACTTCACATGCGCGAATTAGACTTCTCCTTACCGGTCCTCTTATAATATATTGAATCGGCGTTGTTGGTGAGGTGGGATAAAAGACTAAACAAGGTAGTCAACTGGTTTGGTGGGTTACACCCATACAGAACTTCATACGGAAAATGCCCCGCCGATAAATGTGGCGTACAATTGAAAAGTGGCTCTATGTTAGCTAAATGCATAGCCCAATCTGCACGCGACTATTTAACAATGTTAATAAAGTTAAAATATTCATAGTTAAACCATGAACTGTAATTAATACAAAGATAAACGAATATAAAAATTCTAATTTAGTAGTAATAACATTTAACAAAGATGTTTCTGTTACAGTTGAACTATTGTTTAAAATGAAATAGATTAAAACATAAAAATGTTTTTAAGGCGTATCTGGTTGGTTTGAAACAGCTTATTATAGTCGAGGAACTTTAGACATTTAGCTCGGACTCCGGGAAAGTTCCACCGATTTTCATGATTTTTTTTTAATCGCTTCGAAATCGAATTTGAAACAAAGTTTACCACCTGAGAACACTTGCTTTTTTTTGAAAATTTTTTTTTCGAAATTTTTTTATTGTATTATTATTTTTTTTTTAACAGTAAATTCACGTAATTGGTGTTTTTGACGATACTGGATGTAATATTGCTGAGGAAAATGAAGAATAGGCAGTAACTTATACTATATTTTCAGTTTATCATCAAAAGTCTTTTTATTTCGAAACTTATGAGTTGATATCGTCAATATCGTTTTCGTTTGAGTTGTCGTCTCTAATGACCGGCGCTGCATTCATGCAGCTCGATCCGTTGCATACACCACACACTCCGGTGCAGTGTAATCCACTCTTTCTACAACCACACGCTGGCCCACATCCTTTCTGGCAGTTGCAGAAAATAGTTTTCATGATGTTTTCTGGGGCCGGTTACTGCTGCATAGTCACAGGCTTCAGAAATTGATTATGATATCTCCAACCCCACTCCGTTGGAGATATTTTATTCCCAATCCAAAGTTGTACCTGGAGATATACCCTCTTAAGATGCTCGGCTGATGCGTCTTCGGTCGGGGGCAAAGCGTGCAACTGCGTCGCTCTGGTATTCTTAGCTGTCGCCTTGATGAAACTCTCGTACCTAGGTTAAAATGAAAAAAAAGGTCATTAAGATCACAATATCATAACTTTTCAAAGTCAATACCCAATATTAATACACACCTGAATTCGTTCTGCGATTTTTTAGATTTCGGGGCTCCATACAATGCGAGAATGCATGTAATCCCCGCATCAAGGAGATTTGTGACGTCCGCATTCTCCGCTTTGAATACCCCAGCTAGGGCATGAAGATCCGCTCTTCCCTCAAAGGCTTTGGCGAAATTATTTTTGCCTTTATTATAAAAAGCTGACGTAGTATCGCATCCTGTCAGTGCGTGTATAAATAGTAAGTGTTCTTGGCAGTTAGATAATTTGTTTTTAAAGCCCTTGGAAGAGAACACTTTCTCCTCTATTTTTCCCTTGGCTGGTTTCAAATAATAAATTTCCTTATTATCAGGCGTGAGCGCAGTCAGAATAATTAAAACATCGATGTCTTCAGCTACAACAACAACATTTTCTCCAACAATATCAATAGCTGTAGTAACGATTAATGTATCTGCATCACTTTCAGCTTGGTGAGACAAGATGTTATCTGCCGTCAGGAACTCCCTTAACATCGAAATGAGGCGTGATTTATTATTGCTGTTGGCTAAAAACTTGTCTTGTGCGATTTTCAAGGACATATCCTTATCAGAAATACAATCCACTGAAGCATTTTTCAAGAAACGGCGATTTCTTTCCATAGATTTCGTTCCATCTTCATTATAGCCATCAAAAACGACGACGACATTGTTCCCGTAATTATTTTTCAAGTATCTCACGTAAGCTCCGCAGATACTCCCAAACTTTTCCTCCGGTTGCCATTTAACACGGTGTAGAAGCATTACTCCATCAACAATAAAGACGGGTTGTTCGATATTTTTAATATTCATTGGTATTGACGGGAACAGATCAAAAAATGTTGAATTTTTAGTTTTTCGCATTCCTGCCTCATCAAAAAGAGATAGCGGATAAGGAGCCAGCTCAAACTGCAGAGAATTTTTTAACTCTTCGTCAGATTTTTTCGAGACGCAGATCCGTTGGAACAGCAGTAAAGGATCAATTGGGACAATATCATCATGGATTTTCATTTTGCTATGTACAGCCAAGAGAGGAACGACTTTATCTTGTCTAGATAATTTGACTTCCTTAAAATTTGCTTTGTCCATTTTTTTCATCGCCTTGACACCCACCTCAAAGGCGTCGCAGCAATTTATTGTCTCATCCCCTACTACTCCCGTTGCGATGGACATTATAGGACCAGTTCCCGAGAAAGGATTGTGTTGGCTCAGAAATTCCTCAATTTTTTTGATATCCGAGCGGTCTCTTTTTATACGAGCATCGGTGGCGTCAGTATGCTGAAGACTTTTGTCGAAAGATAGATTGCAGAAGTTTTCAATAGCGTCGAGTATATCCTTACAGTAGATTGTTCCTTCTACCCACTGATGAACGACGCTTTCCGTAGCACCACGTCGAAAAGGACCACCCTCAAAATTCATAGCTCTAATCAAAGTTTGTTCGATAGTTTGATCAGAAGCAATACCCGCGAAATATTTATTCGAACGTCGAGCTGTGAAATAACCTTCTTGTGTAAATTTTCTATATTCTTCTGGATCCATTTTCTCATTCAGCTCCTTCATTATCTTGTATATATAATTGAGTGGATTTGGCATACGGAAAATGACCTGCAGCGTGAAAATAGGGAATCATCAGTTCGGTGGTACTGAGATGTAAGTCTCAATTACCCATTCGTTCAGCGGCAATATTGTCCTTCAGTATGGATACCATCCGAAAATACGTAATCCACAGCTTACACGTCTTGCTCTTCTGTTCAAGTTCTTTCAATTTGTCTTCAAACAAACGAGCAATTTTTTGGAAAACTTCATTGTTCTGTATTTCGTTCAGGTTGAACACGTCAAATATATGTGAAAATTGTTCGTCTTTAAATAATTCCGAAAATTCGTCATTACTTTCCATTAAATCGGAGAATATTAGTCGGGAGAGAGCAAGTTGAAACAACGTATGAGCTCTTACTGCTCGTGCATACGCCTTTCCTGATAGAATGTGCTTCAAAGTATTTTCTGCATAAACGGTTTCAAGACCTTCTTCGAGGCCACTACCTCCCATAACGAAGCCGATGCACCCCAAGAATGACATTAGTGTGTGAAACCCCCCTAATCTAATGACGACCAACAATTGGTCTGTCAATGACGAAGCCGCAACTATGTCACGAGACTTGGCATATAGGGGGCATATAGGGAGGGGTTGATCAAACGTAAGAATACAAGTTCTCAGGCCCAAAGCTTCTGCTTCGCTAATGGAATGCTTTATCGCAGTGTATAGTGTACTGTAATCGCTCGGAGTTCCATTGACAAACGGTAAGAAATTTATCCTGGAAGTATCAAATTTTCCACCCCTCGTCAGCATATCCATAAACCCATTCCAACCAAGTTAGCCGTCGCAATTCTTATATTGTAAGTACATCCAAAAAATATTTAATTTCGTTGTTAGTGTTAGTTGGAGTTGAAGTTCTTCTTGCGGGATTGCGACACAAATTTTTTTTAATCCTACACCTGCTGAGGCAGTATAACTTTCAATCGGAATGTGACCTTTCTGAATAACTTCGGACTCGGATGGAATCTCTTCGAATCGTTTGAGCGGTTCTCTAGGCTTTAGCCCGTCTCCTGGAGTAATAATGGAAATTGATCCCAAATTGTGGAAGGTACCTTTTCCATCGATGGTATCTACATTAAAATCAGAATTGTCGTGCACGAATTGCACAAAAGTCCCGGGTTTTATCTGAGAAGGCACCTGGAATACAGCAGAAGTTTCGTATAATCTTGCTTCTTTGTATGCACTACAAAAACCGAGAGCATGGCATATTTCTATAATTTTTTTAGAACCGAATTTTCGATGAAGCGTAACAGACAACGCAACTTGCAGGGGCGATAAAAAAGTTCGTGGCCTAACTGCAGCCATAATGGCATGAGCGATAGAGGTGCACTTCTTTTCGTTGAAAGCGATACTTGCATCTCCTTTCTTATCCTTCAAAATAATTTCCCGGAGAAGATACAGCAATGCGCTTGGTATTGATTCGTTGATGTTATCGAACATTTGATCGCTCGGTGGGTAATTCTCCCGTAAACATACTTTTGTTCTGATCCTTCTTCGGAGAATCTCGCCAGCAGCTCGTAAAATGCGAAATTCCTCTTCCTCGTCATTTTTTAAGCGTTCATTATACCAATCATCCGTCAAGATTTGATCACGTTTATTAGCAAAACAGATAATTGATTTACCTCCGGCTTTGGTAGTAATGATTATATCATCTTCGTATTTCGATAATAGCCTTTTTTTATGGTTTTTTCATCAGGAACATGCGAGCCTGTGATTACTTCTTTCAACTGTTGTAGACTGAATTGAGAATCATCGTTGTCTTCAATAAACTTGAATATCTCGTCCATTGCATCGTCTACTACGACAATGGCTTGTCTGGGGGTTTTATCTTTCGATTGCATATGCAAGACATTAAAACAATCTGCATGATATCGAGCGTCAACTGCCGTCAAGTCAATTACACTTGAAATTCTCGTAAGAATTGTTCGAGCTTGATCATCTCTTCGTTCTTTTACTAGATTGAGAACAGTTTCTTTGAACTGATACTCACTTACTAATCTGATTTTCCTTCGGGATGCTTTGGGTAACTTTACATTTTTGACCAGATCTGCTTCTTTATTGCATAAAAAGCAGTTACTCTTCCACTCGAATCCCGCGGAAACACTTTTCCTTAGTTTTTTCTTCGGTGGGCTATAATTTTGAGATATTGATTCCTCGGATTTTCTTTTATTATTAAAAATATTGATATACTTCTTATTTACGTATTTTTGTCGACACTCTGAGTGAACATGAACAGATGCAACGCTATTTAAAAACTTTAATTTTCCATCGGATCGCTCGGTTGCGGCATGTCGTAAGTTAGGAATTCCTCTCTCCACTTTTATGAGACCTCCCGTAGTTTCGCAAATGAAACATTTCTCACCGTCATCGGAATTTACAGAGTCTTCATTGGGCTCACTCATCTTTGAGCGTTTATATTCAATACAAAATTTAGTTACACGGACAAAATGTACTCACTACAGTATATTTTCTATTTTTCAACACATTATTTTTACTACTTTCTAGCACTCTTATACAAGTAGCCTGGATAGTTCTGGGAATGCGACTGGCTCCGTCGGGTAGCCGAGAACAGCTGCCGCGCTCGACCCTCTCCCCCTAAAAACGCTCCCAGGGTCGTATACCTGGGCGGAAATGTAATTTCCCCGAAGTATTGACCTATAGTAGAGGGCCTAAACTGGTTTTTAAAATAAATTCACCATAACACGCTTATCTGAATACCTCAAATACACTTTTAATGCGAATTAACGATTAATCGGTTTTTTACATAAATTTAAAAAAAAGCAAGTGATCTCAAGTAGTAAACTTTGTTTCAAATTCGATTTCGAAGCGATTAAAAAAAAATCATGACAATCGGTGGAACTTTCCCGGAGTTCGAGCTTTTGGCGTTTTTTCGTCTAAAGTTCCTCGACTATTAGCTGAATACGAAACATCACAACGACCCACGTACTCAATGCCGAGAAATATAACTTTAAATTACTAATATTATAATTTCCCTTTCTGATACCAGTGGTCATATCCATCAGGGTATAAACATTAGGATTGGGATTATTGGTTTACAAGCTTGTTCATCCCTTTGATTTGCCAATACGTCAAAAGAAAAACATCACAGCTTCTTTGCTGGTTCTTTTGAAGATCTCAATTTTCTTATTCTTTTTGTTGCTTGGAAGTCAACTGGTTTGGTGGGTTACACCCATACAGAACTTCATAAGGAAAATGCCCCGCCGATAAATGTAGCGTACAATTGAAAAGTGGCTCTATGTTAGCTAAATGCATGGCCCAACCTGCATGCGACTACTGGCCTAAACAAGCGACCTAACTCACTCATCGCTCTCTCGGTTGGATTAGATCCCGGATGCCGAATTGACGAATACGTGACCCGAACACCCTCTCTTTCCAACATAGATTTCCAATGTTTAGATACAAATTATGAACCGTGGTCACTCAGAACTGTTTTGGGCTTTATAACTTTTGCAAAATCTTCTACAACTTCCCTGGCTGATATCTTGGCTTGTGCTTTACGCAATAGATATAATTTGACAAACTTTGAAAAAGAATCAATAACTGCAAAAATGTATGTAAATCTCCCACGACTCTGCGGCAGAGGTCCATAATAGTCAACTGTGACTAGGTCACCGGGGTTCTCTACTACGATCGGGTTCATCGGACCCACCATATGTCGATTAGGGTGTTTTACTCTTTGGCACACATCACATGATCTAATTATTCCCCTGATCTTACCAAACATATTTCGAAAATGGAAAGTATCTCTTATTATCCGATATACCTTTGCCGTCCCGAAATGACCGTTTAATTGGTGAACGCATCTTATTACTATTGCCACCATACCTCCTGGTAAAACCACCCTATTCTTACTTGATCGAGAATCTCCACATAATACGCCCCCAATCAGTCGGAACCGAAACCTCCCTCCTCCGATTAAAACCTCATAACATTCACTCGCAAGGACTCGTTCATAAATTGGCCCTAAAGAAATGTCATTTCTTTGTGCCTGTTTAACCTGTTCAAAAGAAATTTCCATCGTCCCATTCAACCGCCTCGAATAATGATATCAAATACTCGTTTACCTGGGTAGCTACTACAGGTTGGTTACATACACCTACTTGAACCAAGCCCTCGTGCGAATACCTCGATAACGAAATCTTAGCATAACGGTACTCAGGAACAGTACCTAAAACATTCTTGTTCGACTGTACTCCACTCCCACCGAACCCTTTTCTTTAATAACCTAATGAGTGGAGCTATTACGTGACTATATCTCAGAACAAAACGCCTATAATAACTACCGAGACCGATGAATGCTCTCAGTTGCTTAACAGAACTTGGGCTCGCGAAAGCTTGCATCGCCTCTACCTTGTCGGTCGATACACCTTCGATGGGAACTGTTCCATCAACTTCTCTACCATCTTCTTTTCAGATTTTCTACCCGTTAGTGTTTGTCTTTTGTTTATTTGTTGAACAAAGTATTCGGATATGCTACATGAGCGTCCTTCCACGTACCTTGCCCTTCGTAAGGACTCACGGACCTTACCTTGCCTTGAACTTCCCCAAAAGTACGCAAGGAAACTTTCTTCGATCTCCTCGAAGCTTTCCCACTTCTCTTCTTGGAGCGTAGCCCATTCTTCGGCTTTTCCTGATAAACAGCGAATTATCAGACTTAGCTTGTTAATTGGTAACCCTTTCAGTTGGTCGTGGTACCTCTTGAATTTTTGGAGGAAATGAACAGGGTTTTCCAACACATGACCCGCAAAGCTAGGTATCTCCACTAACTTGGGCAACATTGCTTGTCCTGATGCGAACGTCATTATAATAATCTTTTCCCATCCTTCCGTTCCGTTGCTGACTACCGTTCCTGCTCTTGACCCTGACGGCTCCAGCCCTGGAGGATTAGGAGTAAGCGAGGGAGAGGGGAGGAGATTTTCTACAACTACTCCACTTGACAAACCCCGTTTTCGACTCCGCATCCATCCTGAATGGTGAAGCTTTGTAAAAATTCGGGTTATTTTGAAACTATGCCGGTCTATTAAAATTTGGGTTGTTTTGAAATGACGTGGGTTTATTAAAATTAAAGTTAGGTTTAAAATTATTTTGTTTTCCGGGTGTTACTCATTGTTGTGTTAAAGTCGTTTTCATTTTTCTTATTCTGCGTTTTCTTAGCCTAATGCCGTTGTTTGTACGATGCTGTTCCTCTCTTGGCTGCTGTGCTGTTGATGTCAAACTTTGATCTTCTTGAATTCCCAATTAATCGATGAAACGAAAATTGCTCTTACGATAAGGTCAATATCGGGCCTACCGACTGCGCCAAAAATGTTTTCGTTTGACAAAAACTTATTTTTAAACGCAAAAAACTTTCACACAGGACTTTATTTTAAAAACTGAGAATAACTGCGATAGTTACTCCTACAATTATTTAAGCAAAAAGCGCTATAAGAAAACTTACAACTAATTTTTAGTTTCTTTTTCTTCACAATCTTATTAGTGTTAATTGCATCAGTTGATTTTGAGACTGTAATGTTTTCCTTGAAACCCTTTTTATTCCTTTGCTCTTCCCTTTTGCATGCTCATATTTTATTTCTTCCATATTAGGTGTATCTGTAAGAATTTTTGTTTTAGTAGGCCTTCTTCTTGATCTTTTTTTTTTCTAGGAGGGACCTGAGCAGCGGCGTAGCTAGGGTAATTTGCGCCCGGGGACAAGACACAAAATCTGCGCCCCTTCTCGTATCGAGACACTGGGGCCGGAGTCCCCAAAAAAATTGTTATTTTCAGTTTATATTATGGAACGCCGATTTGGTAAAAACTAAAGTCCTATTATCCCATTCCAATTCAATTTTTTCTGAATACAATTAAATTGTAATGGGATAATAGGACTTTAGTTTTTACTAAATCGGCGTTCCATAATATATGGTTCATACTCGTAAATAGAATAAAAACTAAAAATTCTTTTTATGGATTGGAACAATTTATTTAATAAACACTAAAATAAATCCTAATTAATTATTAAAATTACTACATACTAATAAAAACTAAATTCTATACATATTGCTATGTACCCTCGGAGCTTTACTAGGGCTGCACGTTTTAATATTAATGTCTTGTACGGGTGTATGTAAATGTACCCCGTCAATAGAAATGTATGCAAAATTTAATGATAAATGCAAATAAAAGAAATTTATACCTCGGCTTAACAATTTCGGTGAGCACAGACCTACCTTTTCTCACGTTGGGTTCCTTCCTTGACCAAATCGTAATCCTGAAATGAAATGTCGTGGTCCTCGGAATGATTACAAAAATTATGCTCCGTTTTATAATGCAATGGTAAATTTTATTATATAAAATGTAATTATTTCTAAATAAATCGTGAACATCAATTAAATAAATCCTTAAAATTACCCCAAAACTATAAATGCTATGTCGAAGTCACGCGGTAGAAATTTTTATAAGTCCGCACTAATTTTTGTTAAAATGAAAATTGTTTGGCTTTACCTTTAAAAATCTGGTTCTTTTCTGGTTACCAAGATGAATGACCATGAAACCCAGTATCAATTTCTTATCGATGGTGTACAGTCGCATAAATACGAATGGATGCCTTTTCCAACACGTGTAAATTCGTTTATCGTTATTTGTGAAAATATCCTCAATCCTTCAATATTTTTGATCCAAAACACTTGTAACACACGTAAGTTAAATTTACTTTTTAAATTTTATACCTTTTATTCGGTTTGAATCGCACTTTTTACTAATAAATTATTTTCTTGTAGGACGCTTAAATTTCACCACGCCATTCATCGAATTAATTCAACAACAACCCTCTTTCCATTGTTTTACCATCGTTACCTGTGTTTTTCAAGGCAAATGTGATTTTTTCCATTGATCGAAAATAAAATCAATTTATTTGACGTTACAGTTTGCAGGTTCGGCTCAAGCTCAATATGACTTATAAAATTTTAATAAAATTTTTATGTTTCAGATTAAATTAAAGTTCTTGCATTTCCTGTGATCTTCCAGTAAACTTTTGAAGAAAATGTCTTTCCCATTTGTGATACATTGAATTGCGATGCACTCCGATAAGTGTAAAGATTATTCTTATTTAAGCTTTATGTTTTAACACATTTTTATAAACTAACATTGAACAATTATTTTGATTTCAAATTACATTTCTTATTACTAATTAAATTAATTTATAATTTTTAACAAACAATTTTATTAACAGAATTAAAACGTTGCATTTGAATTTATTTTGTCATCTCGTTCCGTGACCCTTTCTTCATATAAATTTGTGACGTTAAACTAAATTCTTGGTTTCAGATAAAACTTTTACGTTCGAACAAATAAGTCATGTGCTCTTTATTAATAAACAAATTTTTAAATCGTGACGTTATCATTTCTATTGACGTGGTGGTCAGTTTCGGACATCGCAATATTTATTGTACTGGTCCGTGAGTGTGTATGTGTAGTATATATTTTTGTGTCCTCTCCGATGCTCAGGGTCGCTCACTAATGAAAATTCTTCAGACGTGATACACAATCAAAAATAAGAGACAGGACATATCTAACACAATTTATTAACAACATTAACATTTAAACGACAACAAACAATACAAATAAATTACTAACTAATATCTAAATACACTCAAACAATTTAAAATCCCTACTCATGTACGGCTATAATTTTGTAAAGCTTTACCTTATTTTTTTTTATTCTTTCCTTTTCCGCACTTATTTTTGCCGCACTTATTTTGCCGCACTGACGAACATTCGAGAACTTCTTCCTTCACCTATACTCCTCCACGTACTAACCTCTCGCGTTCCGTTTTCCAATTCTGGACCAAAGTTACCCAATGTCGGTAATATCCTCCTCCCATTCAGTACAGTTCAATTTCTAGGATTTGTCCAAACACAATTTATTATATTTCTCCTTCTACCTATTTGCTACGAACACAACTTATTATTTTTCTCCTTCTACCTATTTGCTTCGAACACAACTGGTCTGCCTTTATTTAGGAACTGCAACACACTTATCTCGTCGTTATTAATTTGGAACTCATGAGCACGACTAGTCTGCGTGTCATCTATTTAGCAACTGCCTAACACGTCTGGTACGCGTGTTCTCTATTTTACCACTGCCTAACTGCTCGTTATTATTCTTGGCATGGTTACCTCTCACTTTTCTCCTGATTATGTTTTCTTTTTTTTCTTTCTCCTAAAGATGCCGCATTATGCTACGTGTATCCTTTTTTTATATTTTTAAAAACCTTGTAAAGATATATTATGTTTTAACTTAAATTCATTTTTAAAATCATTGTATTTTTAAAAATATCATTAAACATAATGCACGATTGGTTGCATACCGCCCCAGGCGTTTTTGAAAATTACAGTTTGCTACACTGAGAATTTGATAAGCAAGACATGCAGTTGTGTTTCACAATTAAATATACAGAGGCAGTTGGTGAAATACTAGATTTCCGAAATTTTCGCTCTTTCTACAAGGGTCATAAAAATGTTGTTGAAATTGTCTTAAGTTGGTTCGCCAATTGAAGATCACTTCCGATCTTAAGTTGGTTCGCCGATTGAAGATCACTTCCAGTCTTAAGTTGGATTTCTGATCTGAGGTTACACACCTGAGGTCAGTTGTCCGATCAAAGATCACCTTTTCCGGTCGATGCATTGTTTACGATTCTAGACAAATACATTCGACATCCGATTTCCGATCTGAGGTCTGATATCCGTCCGAAAATTATCAGACTGAAGGTAACCTTCCGGTCGACGTATTGTTTACGAGTCTAGACACTGCATTCGACATCCAAATTTCCGAGCCGAGGTCAATTGTAGGATCTTAAGTTAGATATCCGTCCGAAAATATCCGACTCGAGATCACCTTTCCGGCCGATGCATTGTTTATGCTTCTAGACATTGCACTCGACATTCCGAATCCTCCGCTTTCGTTTATGTCTCTAGACGTTAGTAAATTTCCATCATGTGTTTGTTTACGACTCTAGACAAGCATACTCGATTCTCCGATCCTGGCTTGCGTTTAAGTTTCTAGACGTTAGTAAACCCCGTCCAAGTGATTGTTTACGATTCTAGACATTCATATCCATCTACGGAAAACATCCTGTTGAATAATTAGTTCTCATCAAGAATTAATATTTACCTGTGATAGCAAATCTAATTTGCTTCCGAAGTCAATTTATTGACTTCCACCGTATGTAAAACTTCCAGAGTTCCGAGTAAGAAAAATCACTTGTGTTGATTTTCCCGATTGATCTTTTTACCGAATCTTCAGTAGCTTGAAACAGATTCCGCCGTCAAATAAACCCCGATTAAAGTAAAACTGTTTTATTTTGTTCTCACAAGTAGCAAACTAATTGATCTAAATTCAATATTAAATTGTCAACATTATTAAGGTTATGTTATTTGTATGTACATAAATACTCCAGTGCCGTACTCTGTTAATTTTAATTTCAGAATAAAGTAATTAAATTGTGAAAACCATTTTCTTTAAAGTAAATTATATTGTATATAATTCATTTAATAAATCCTATGTTAAAGTTTCCGAAAACAACTCATTGTTTTATTATTAGTTTAAAGTTTTACCTATAAAAAAACTTTTGGCGCCTGAGTTTTAAAGAAGTAAGTGTAAAAATCGACAAGACGTCCTAAAAACCCTGGCTACCCAAAAAGGCAATTTTAACGACCTAAAGAATCGTTACAACCTTAATCTAGTAACTTTTTTTTTTAACCACATTCGTACTGAACAATTTTAATAAAAATAATTTTGGCATATCCTCCCTCTTATTTTGATTGTGTATACAGTACACATTGATGAAGGAGATTGCTCGTAGTAGACACAACAATATGAATTGGAATTCTACTATAAAGTGATCTTCCTCGATTTGACTGTCGCAAACTCATCAATTACGTTGTCAAAATTAATAGAATTAAGGGTTTGTCTTTCGATGCTAAGGAGTGCAAGATCACTCAGACGATCTTGTCCCATTAAAGCACTTAAATATGATAAAATAAGCTTTAGTTTGCTGAAAGACCGCTCACAACTTGCAATTGAAACAGCAATTGTTAAAAGAATTTGCAGTGAAATACGCATATTGGGAAACACGTCATCTCCATATGACACAATAAAACCAAGAAGGTCTAAAGGAGTTTCTGGTAGAATTTCAGTCCGGGTATTGAGCAGCATTTTGCAGTCTCCGATTTCTGTGAACAATTCGTGACCATTGACGTCGGTGTCGTAGAAATTTCCAAAATCTAAACAATTTTGATGAAGTGAATCGATGTTTGTCTCAGCCAGAAGACTTCTTACGTCTAGCAGAAATCCAAATTTGGTATTAAGGTTTTTTAAACGTAAAAACCGTACTGATATTTCTTGTTGAAGTCTATTGTCACGCTTAGATTTTTACCAAGTAACAGGTCATGAAGTTTCAACTACCTTTCAATCTTGCAATAATGCATTTCCCAGGACTGTATTGCCACTAAGCGTTTCCCACACACCTAGCTAGACGTCTCGCATCTTAATATTATATCTCACGTCCTGTTGAACGTGCTATTGAACTTTCAATAATTTATAATATTAAATTTGCGAGATTGTCACGTCTTGTAATAATAATTAAAGTGAATTTTGATTTTTGAATTTTAAATTTTCAATGTGTGACATAACTAACGTGACCATAATTTTTTTTCTTCAAAGCGGGACACCTGTACATTTTAATAAGAAAACCATAAAATTTTGCGTAAAATAACAATTTTTTTATTGAAAAAAAAACATTAATTATTTATAAAAAAATTACAACAGAAAAACGCAGCTAATATAATATTAATCATAATAATAACAATAATGAATAATAAATAATAATAATGTAATAATAGAGTACATTATTCGGCTGGTTTTCTATATTTGTCGGATCCACAAATCTGCTTTAAAGTAGCCGGTTTGGTTTTTATGTATGAATGGAACTCTTGACATGATTTGTTTATGTTACCCTTTGTTATAAGAATGGCTTTCAATACAGAGACTCCCAATTGAGTTTTTTCACTGCTCCATATTTTATTCATATGAGAGAACACTCTTTCAACTGGAGCGTTACTGCCTGGCAGACACAAAATGTATTCTACAATTATAGAAAAATTCACGTGTGCGAGATCATTAGCATTGAAGTGCGTAAATACTTCCACCCAACGATTTTCAGTAGCTATATTCCCGGTGTTCCAGTCGCATATTTTTTGAGCTGTTATATACTTAGAAATTAGTGAAAACTCGTCAAAAACTCCTGTGTCTTGACTGCTACTAATAAATTTCTGTTCAATAAGTAAGTCCATCACTTTTTGTACTTCCTCCCACGAGGGAACCTTTCTCAGATTTGCCCATTCAAATATTTTTACTTCCTCGTTGAACTGACACCACTGCTCCAAATATTCTTTGCTTGTTTTATAAAAAACAGCCGCTGCAACTTTTACGTTTTCTTCATTGACAGCACCAGTTTCTTGTAATTTTACCATTATATTACGGGTGGCGTGGGGAAGATAGCATGCATTTTGTTTTTGATTTAAATTATCTTGGAGTTGATTAATTTCATTTGCGGCATCTATTGCAGACACGTTTTGGCCCTCGATCTTTAACACTGCTTGATGAAAAGTAGCTGATTGTGCGTGCATAAAATACAACCATAATTCAGAGCTGGGATTTTCAAAAAATTCTTTCAATATATTCGGGCATTTATCATTGCTCAGAAAATAATTTTTTAACGGCTGAAACATTTTCAAAACTCTTTCCAGTGCAGGCATCAACGCAAGCCATCTAGTTTTACTATAGCCCAGAAGTTTTTTTATATTCTGTGTTAGCTGCATTACAAAATTCTTTAAGAGCTTCAACACGAACGCTATAAATATAAAAAATTGTATATATTTTTACAATTATGCATTCAAAATCAACAGGTAAACAATCTGCAGCGGTTTTGATCGCATTGTGGATTATGTGAGCTCCGCATCCAATTCCTATGAGAGTCCTATTTTTTCTATTTTTTCCTCCAAAATTACAGTTAGTATTGTCTCCACAAAACGCCACAATTTTAGACGTCAGTTCATTTTTAGTCAATACTTGTTTTAAATAATCCACAATTATATTCGATGTTTCACCCGGTTGCTCTTGAAATTCTAAAATCTTTACTTGCACTCCTTCATACGGTAAAAAGTAGCGAACTAAGACAGGGAATAATTTTGTAGAACCATGGTTTGAAGCGTCCGTTAGTAAAGTAATGCAATTCGCTTTACGAAGGTGGTCGTTTAACTCATGTATTGCCATAGGCGCCAAAACATTTACAACAATAGCCTCGGACTTTATGCGAGCACATCTAAATTTTTGCTCGAAACATGTCTGTATTAAACTTGACGCACAATCATTCGAGCGAAAGCTATGATTTTCCTGGACAGTGTGATAAGCCCAAGTGGCTTCTGCAGCAGCAACTTCAAAATCCTTAGAAGAAGGTAAATCCGTTTTCTTGAAAAAATTGAGCATTGATGAACTTGAAGCGGAAGCATGATCGCATAGTTTGTGTTTTTCTGACCGTAAATGTTTCTCAATATCACCAGCACCACTATGTGCAATACTAAAATCTGTACGACACTTTTCACACGTGACGTCGGAGGGATCACTTCTTTGTTTCACAAACGGATACTTGGTTTGTAATTTATCATTAAATGAGCACTTGCGTTTGGGCATTTTCAAAATTAAATAATCACGTAAAGTCGTAATAAAGAACGTCAACAAACTCGAGGTGCAGCGCGTGACAAGGCGACGGAACAACTAACTTTATTGCCGATTCCCGCAATCGACGCGGTAGCAGCGATAACAACAATTAGCTACAATTAGGTAGGTACCTACTTATTTTTGTATCATTTTTATCTATGGACTATGGGTTTTAGTGTTTCACAGTATATATATATTGTAGCGTCTGATGCTTTGAAGAATGCACGAGTACGCACACAATCGGTTTATGACACCTACCTTAAATCGACTCTTACTTCTCAGGGTATTAATGCGTCGGGATCTGAATCAACCAACACTTCTTATACGAGCTTATTCTTGATTGAACGAATTCTGTATTCCAACAAAGATAAAACTACAGTTGGAATTCCGTTAACAAGTTTTTTAATCAAATCAACAAATTTCAACATATAACAAGAACCCAAACAATCAAACAATCTTTATAAATTACTATTCTACGCACTGATTATTAAAAGGTAGCTAACCTGTGATTTGTATCGTGCGCACTATTTTCTTTCTTCTAATATTCCACTTTCCAATCTCCACTCTCCAATCTTAGGTATCCGTATCTCCCCAACGTATCTATAAGACACGATCTCGAACACAACCTTCGTTGCCAACACCTTCTGTATCCCACTATCTTGCGGAATCGTAAATTCTCCAAGGAATTAATCTTCTTGGGTAGTACCACCGTATATCGTTCCCGAATATAATTTATTTCAGTATATTCTAATTGAATTGCAATTATTCGCACAACTGCATCTCGCAGTAACTAATATGCGACCGTCACGCTTCGTGATCTTCATGGAACTCCGCGAATATAATTTATTTCAATTATCTTTAATTGAATTTCAATTATTCGCACAACTGCATATCGCAGTAACTAATATGCGACCGTCACGCTTCGTGATCTTGATCGAACTGTTATTTACTTTTTATGTAACGTTCGTTACTATATATTTTGTTTTTTCAAACCGGAGCTTCTTATATATCGGTTTGTTTGTACATGGCCGACGGTTCTCTGCACGTTTGATTAATTTCCACATGTTGTATATCCCGTTTACACACAACATATAATTCGAACAAACTTAAAATTAAATTCAAACGACACAACAAAACAAACACATGTAAACAAATGTGTTTGAACCTCCGGTCTCCAACTGTACTTCTCTCCTTGTTGGTACGACTCTATCCTCAACATGGATAGCGCGTATCACAACAATATATATTGTTGTGTCCACCGTGTTACCACGATTATGGGCGAACAGTGCAAAGGTAAACGGTCGGAGAGTTTTTAAATGTTTTAGTTAAGTTTTGTTAGATTAAGTTTTGTTAGATTAAGTTTTGTTAGATTAAGTTTTTGTGATGATAAAAATGAAACGCCTGATGATAACTTGAATAGGCAACACAAAAGACATGACAAAATAATGAGATAAAATCAAATAGGAATAAAAAAAAATAGGAGGTTGTCATAGGGATATAAACAGAGGTTCGATTGAAATAAGCGACCGAGATAGTCGAAAAATCGTGAGTTCAATTAAAAGTCGCTACAAAAACGGTCTCATATAAAGAGAGAGTTCAATTGAAGGAGGCTACAAAATGGTCTCATATAAAGAGAGAGTAAATTAAAGAAGCGAAAATAATCGCATAATAAATAAATGGGAGTGCGAATGCACGCAGCGAAAAGGAGAGTCGCAAATTGGGAGTGCGATTTGATAATAGACGAAGATAAAAATTTAAACCAATTTAAATTTAAATTAATTAAATTTAAAGAAGCGACAAAATAGCCGCAGAAAAAAATAAAGAGAAACGAGTTTAGAGAGCTTATAAATAAGACGTGTGTGGGTGATTAACGCTATATAAAAGGTTAGCATAAAATTTGTTTAATATTAAGTTGTTCGATTTTTATGTTTATGTTGTTTTTTGATTTTGTTATTTTAATATTGATGTTATTAAATGTGTTTTGGCTATCCGATTGTTTTCTTTTGACTGTTGGCTTATAAGACGTTTTTAAAGCGAGTTTTTAATCCTGAGGAAGAGCGAAGTGTTCGAAGTGAATCCTTTCTTGGTTATTCCTCAAATAGCCAAGTGGGGGACCACAACAATATATATGATATTCATAAAACGTTGAAACGTGCGTTGGTCAACCCAAATGGCATTTTCATCAAGAAATTGATATAAATTGTCATGTATGTTCTGAAAAAGTTCCATTACATGATCACTGGCATAAGTCAACCTCTTTTGGTCATCAATCTCTTTAAAATAAGTAAATAAATGGTGATTAGCAATTTCTTTAGAAAACAAATGAACCCGTTTTCAGTTCAATTAGTTTCCACTGTTCTAGATATTATTAACATTCAAAGAGTGAAAAGTGATTCGGAAGGCAACTTTCCGAATGTAGACCAAGTTTCAATAACCGAAACCATAGAACCACTCAACATTGCAGCAGCAACCTTCATTTTCAAATAGGAATCTTTGAAATTTAAATACTCTGGTCTTAACTTTATTAACGTTTTAAATTGTTTTTGTTGGTCAAGATTAAAAATAATAAACTTCATGAGTGGGTACAGAAAGGGAAACATATGAGTCATTTATAGCAGTGACCTGTAATTTAATATATTACACAAAAGAAAAATTAAAAAATAAAAGAACATGTTATGAAATAAAAAAATATATTTTAAAGATAGGGTAGCCTATTTCTCTGGCCACCCCGTATGTTCATACTTAGCAAACTTGCGAGGTTCAAATTCAATCTTGCACTTTAATCATGCGTTACGTGGTGTATTTTTTAAGAGATGGGGAACATAAAAAATTGTCACTATAGGCTGATCATTAACAAAGAAATAATATGAACGTTATCTGGGGTGTTTCTCTGAACATAACCGAGATTAAGTTGACTGATTGGTAGCACCCTGATCTCATACCGTAGCTAAAACATTTAATCCAATCCCATGAAGTTGTAATATTATTTCTTTAATAAGAGCCTTTAGATCCTGGGTTGCAACAGCGTTTGCAGTGAAATAATAAGCAATAACTTGTTTTCCATTGTTTTCTTATACCTTTAATCATAAAAACAAGCGCATGATTTGCAGCTTTATCTTAGTTACTTTTTAATAACTTTCAAATGTCATGGTGAATACCAATTGATTTTACCAGACTGTCAAGTATTAATAGTTTGTTACTTATCAAACTGTTAAGTTGAAAATGGTGAATACCTGTGTTAATGATTTGAACATAATCAGCTGTGACGAATACCTCTCTCTTCCTTCCTAGCTTTCTCTCAAGCACACTATGTATGGAATCAACTTCCATTTGCGTGTGACCGACTTCTAAGTATTTCTGTTCAACGATTAAATGTTGTTCCAAAAGTCCGTTTGACATATTTACATTCCGATTTTGGTATCAACACTCGTCACTCCAAATTACAATCACAGATGGATGATAGTTTTCTATTTCAGTCCTCAGAAATCTTATCATATTCGATACAAAGATATCACTTTCCAATTCCCCATTGGTTTGGTTCATTACAGGTTGCCTCCTGTGATGGAGGCAAATCTAGACACGAGCATGAACCCAACTCCAAGAAGTTTTGCTCCTTGAGCAAAAAAATATCAATTTTGCTTGCTCAGAACAAGTAATATGTTTAGCTTGATTTAGCAAAGTTTTCAAAAAATCATCACAAAAAGATAACCCATCTCCATTAAATACCTCGAACATTAGTTCTAATTTTGGAATATCTTGCATAAAATCTTCAGAAGGTTTGACTAGGCCACCTTCACTCACGTGATCCACCCATGTAAAAGAATTTGTATTTATTGCACCTTCACTAGACTGCACAGAGAGAAATGTTCTCAGATATAATTCGGAATACGCATAACTTATGCATAATTTTCGCATAAAAAGGCACTACTACTAACTATTCATAAATTTATAAACCATATTCATAATTTATGAATAGTCATGATTGCATCGGTTATGATTATAATTCATAACTTATGAATATCGCCAACATGAGGTCGCCAACATCCGTTAACGGATAGGCACCTGAAGAAGAACTTATGAATTAAACAGTTTCATTATATATGCGTAATACTCATATCTTTATGAGTAATACTCATAAACGCTGATCATATTAAGCATAAAAAATACACTTAATAATCACATATTTATGATTAATATTCATAAACTATAATTTATAAAGAATAACTTTTTAAGCAGCTAATCATAAAATGTGATAAATAAAGTATAGTTTATTAAGTAATATTCAGAATATTGGATCAATAATTATGAATAATAATCATAATTTCGGAGTTAATTTTTCTCTTCTTATACGGAATATTCATAAGGTATTTCTACTATATATTTTATAAATTAGTAAAACGTATATTTCAAGTTTCAAGAAATATTTATTTTTTTACATTTACCTATACATTATATTTACAGCACATTTTTTTTATTATTTGTTACAACACATAATAATCTTATATATAAAAATGCTTGTATGTGTGTGGGTATATATGTGTGTATGTTCCGCATAGACGCCTAAATCCCGTAACTGTGGGCGTTGAAACTTTCACGAGATCTGGCGACATTCAAGAGTAAACTTTTCGTCGTCTTTGAATTTAGTAATTCGTCACCATAAGACGGTCATCAGCAGTTAAACGCTTCAGGTCACGGTAGTTGTCATAGTTACGATGCGATTTTGACGCTAAAAGATTAATTCAATGACATTGACATATTATAGTCAGTAGCGGCTCGACAAATAGGGGGCACAACTTTGACTAACCTTAAAAATGACATTGACATATTATAGTCAGTAGCGTTGCACAATATTTTTAAAATTAGCAAAAATCATTTTGCATATACAGGGTAAAACATAAATAGTGCGCGTTTTAGCAAGACCCTTTTCATAACCTAGAGAGTGACCCTGATAGTGTTGAATAGCCCCCATGGGCCCCTCGATAGTGTCAAAGTGACGGCATTAACTACATAACCTAAAAATCATTTTGCACATACAGATTTAACTTTACATGAAGATGTAACTTTACGTGAAGATTATGTATGTATGTGTGTATGTATGACAGATGACGGATGACAGATGACAGATGACGGATGACAGATGACAGATGACAGATGACGGATGACAGATGACAGATGACAGCTGACCGATGACGGATGACGGATGACAGATGACAGCTGACAGATGACGGATGACAGATGACGGATGACAGATGACGGATGACAGCTGACAGATGACAGATGAGATGACGGATGACAGATGAGATGACGGATGACAGATGACAGATGAGATGACGGATGACAGATGACAGATGAGATGACAGATGACGGATGACAGATGACAGATGAAGGCCGAACAACTTTGGCCTTCACGGATCTATTATTGTCCGCCCTGTGAGGCCGAAGGCCGAACAACTTTGGCCTTCACGGATCTATTATGGTCCGGTCTGTGAGGCCGAAGGCCGAACAACTATGGCCTTCACGGATCTATTATGGTCCGGTCTGTGAGGCCGAAGGCCGAACAACTGTGGCCTTCACGGATCTATTATGGTCCGGTCTGTGAGGCCGAAGGCCGAACAACTATGGCCTTCACGGATCTATTATGGTTTCACCCTGTGAGGCCGAAGGCCGAACAACTATGGCCTTCACCGATCTATTATGGTCTTCCCCCTGTGAGGAAGACTTTATATAGGTCGCAGAACTCGCCGGAATTCTGCAAGAAGACGCAAATCCACCTCTTCGTGGAAGATCCACCTCTTTGCGGAAGATTTAACTTTACCTGAAGATTAATTTGTTTTTAATTGGTTTTCTAAAGAAAAACTCGCCGGAATTGTGCAAGAAGACGCAGACCCACCTCTTCGTGGAAGATCCACCTCTTTGCGGAAGATTTAACTTTACCTGAAGATTAATTGAAAAGTGAAAATTGTGTAAAAACTTTGGACGTATGTAGCGCTCTTATTTACGCCAGAAATGGACGGGCAAACCGTTTTTGGGATTAGTTCCATCAAGACAAAAATTGAATTTAACATTGGAAGCATTTAATTACGACAAAAACTACGATTACATGAATCACGAGGATGTAGCAATAGGTGTTATGAACAAACTTTGCTTGCATTGTCGTGTTTCGAAGTTCGCTAAGGAATCACCAGGAATGTGTTGTTCGAACGGCAAAGTTGTTTTGCCACCGCTGATTGATCCACCTGAGCCGCTTCTAAGTTATCTTACTGGCACCACTGCAATTTCAAAACACTTCCTGCTAAACATTCGCAAGTACAACTCATGCTTTCAAATGACTTCATTCGGAGCAACAAACATATTCTCCAACGTCGGTTACATGCCCACAGTCATTTTAAAGTTGAAATAATAAAAAAATTGTTCATAATGTGTTGGTTCTGTTTACTATACGTATGTCTAGCGCCGCAGGCGCTAGTACATAATATAATATGAAGAAAAAACCTTATTTTGGGATATACCGTTTAGCCAGGCTAAACGGTCTGGCTAAACGGTATTAGTTGTTTGATTGCATTCCCTCACACCCAAAATAAGGTTTTTTCATCATAGCTGAGGAAGAAATTTGTACTTTTAGCTTATAATATAATATTATAATAAATATGTAGGTACATAATACAATAATAATGAAGGATTATTCCATTCCTATTTCAACAACCAATCGAATTCACAAATGTGTTTTGTTTCGACCAATCACATGTCATTTTGAAGTTTTGCAAGTGATTAAACTCTCTCTCAACATGCGATTAAATTCGATTAAACTCGATGTAGCTTTTTGTGTGTAGTAGCCTTTGGTAACAACTGTCATAAGTCATAATTGCAAATATTACCATGGTAATTATTTATTTAAACAATATTGTAATAGAGAAAAATGTGTTCTAACAATGTTCTGCGTTTTAATAATTATTCCGATATCGAAATTAACGATGCTATTGAAGAATGTGTTCCAAAAAACACAAGGAAAACGAAAGCTTCCATTTGGAAACAATTTGAAATTTTCTGTGCCGAAAGAAAGTATACCCTTCAGCAGTTTACAACTTTGACTGAGATTGGCAATATATTAACGGACTGGGCATACAACATGAAAAAAATCAATGGAGAAGACTACAAAGAAGGAGTTGTTAAAACTATATGGAATATAACGGCAAAAATGATACAAGAAAAATATTTCTCGGAGTTTGGCAAAAATTTCGACCCATTTAAAGATCTGGAGTTTAAAAAGGCAAGAGATGCTAAAAACGCTAATCGAAAACGTTTGCAAGCCATTCCAGAAAAACGAAGACAAAGCTCAGTTGCCCTTACAAACACAGATATAAAAAAAATTATGTACCTATGGAATGAGGACACTCCCGATGGGCTTCAAAAACGATTCTATCATATAGCAGCATACGAACTAGCTTGGAGAGGTGGAGAGGCATCAAAATGTAAGACTTTTTATTTCAAGTTTGAAAAAAAATCCGACGGGACTTTAACAGATCGTTTGGAATATAATACTATATTCTCAAAAACATGCCAAGGAGGTGAGAAGAAATTAAGTGACAGTAAGTGGCTTACTCGAAATTTAGATGACCCTACTATTTGCCCGATTCGGTTATTTAAAAAATTAATTAGTAAGCGTACAGAAAAAATTAAAACTGATCGATTCTTTTTAACACCTAATCCCTCATGGAATAACGAGTATTCTAGTGGATGGTTTAAAAATATGCCTCTAGGAGAAAATCAAATTTCGAAGTGGATGCAACATTCAGCAACAAAAATTGGATTAGATGTTAAAAACAATAAAATAACTAATCATTCAAACAGGTCTAGTGCAGTGTCAAATTTAGCAAAAGCAGGAATTTCTAGTGAAGAATTGATCAAAATTACCGGCCATGCCAATACAAAATCAATTGATCCCTACCTGCAGCTGGACGAAAGTCACCATACAGATTTAGTTTCTAATTTAAGATGCCATGAAAGTACATCTCGTAATTCTGAAAATTCTAATCAAAATTTAAAATTGGTCAATCATGCTGAAGAGTCAACTAGTAATACTATTAACTATAACAATTGCACATTTCACGTGCAAAATATGATTTATGGTAAAGATTGTAATAATTAAATTCTAATAGCATTTTCCACTTATTAAAAATTGTAAAATTTCGAACAGTGTTTGTTTTTTTTATAAGGAATGAAATAATCTCCCTATAATCTACGCGAGGTTCACTTTTTATTTGGATAAAATTGTTTTTGATTGACTCAAATATGGATAGCCATAAGGTAATAACTCTCGAATTAAGGGATCTACAAAAATTGCTCAAGCTACGCTTTCGCAATTTTTAAAATCCCCTTAATTCTCGAGTTATTTCCATGGCTATCCATATTTTCGTCCAAAAACAATTTTATCCGATAAAAAGTGAACCTCTTGTGGATTAACCCCCGAATAAACGAAGGAAACGACTTGTTCTTGTTATTATCTAAGTATTCAATGGAAAGTTTTTTCATATATTTTAAAGGTTTGTTACCAATAGACGAAATTCAAATGAAATTGAACTAAAAAAATTTCTAGTAAACTAATTACAAACAGTAAAAGATGGAATAACTAGGATCGAGATGTTATGATACCTAGTTATGAGATGAAAACCTGGAAAATACAAAAAAATACCCTGAACCCCCCCTGGATGAAATATAAAGGAACCCAATGTGAAATAGGATAGGAATTAGATGGAAAATAGGTAATTGGAAAATTTGGAATAAAAAGGTTATGGGAAAGGATAAATTAACTAGAATGGCCAGTGCGTACCCGACCCAATGATATAAGCAATGACTCGTCCTCGCGTATGGATCGTAAAAACGCGTCGTGGACCGCCAGTCAATACACTCATACCAAAGAACCGAGGAGACACTGGGCACCGAGCAATTTTTGAGGATGTGGAAGAAAGGTTTACCCCGGGGAATGACGGTATGTCATTGAAGGCCGTTAAAAACTCCCGCAATTCGCCCTCAAAATTGCGTTTATCGTTGGGGACAATGACTTGAATGAAAAAAATAAGTTTTGAAGAAAACACGGCGGGAAGCACCAACTGCGGAATACGCAGAAGCAAGCCACTGTCGTCACGCTTCCCCTCGCTGACCAACCCCACCTCAAAAGGTGTCTCGGTGCCTAGCCTAGACAGGGCTACCAAGCGTAGTCAACGAAGGCGCACGCGCAAACCAATTAACTTGCCCTAAGCCTAACGATTCCACAGCAAATCCTCCCGCCCCCATATTCTCCAAAACGCAAAAAAATAGGTCGGGGACTGAATGACCTCACGGAAAAGGTAAGCAGGTGTTATGCTTACGGGCTAAATCTAAACAAGTCAAAAAAATGTTACATGTTACTAACCATAAAAGATTTTCCTCTATCGCCGGGAAGATAATTTAACAAAAGGGGTTTTTTGTATTGAAGTTGGAGAAAATGAATACAAATAATTTTTTTAATAGGTTCATTAATCATATACACGCAGTAATGCCGATCAAATCCATTAATCTTGTATTCATTCATTACCAAGTATATATTATCTTCCTTAACTTTGATAAAATCTAGAATTTTGTACATTTTTTCATTTAAAAAAATAAAGTATCCTATTTTGAAGCAAGTTCCTCTATAATCAACGCGACTGAATCTAGTAACAGTCTCTTCAATATTAAATGGAAATTCAATTTTGTCAGAGAAATAATCTACATTTTTTATACAATCAGTTTTCATATCTTTAAAATTATCAATACTTTTAAATAGATCTTTTTTACTTAAAATATTATTTGAAAATTTAATAGAAAATTTTTTTCCGAGCGAGTATTCCAAATTTATTCTTGAGTAAGACACTTTTGAATATTCTTTCAAACTTTTATTTTTGCTTTCATGTCTCATACACCACAAATGCCTAAGAGGACCAACTGCTTTAATTACCGAGGGATAATGAACAATATTATGATGTTTTGGTTTTAAATTCTTATTTGGAAAACATCGCAAATATAGCATATGATGTTCTTTAATAATAGATGTCAAGCAAATTAAATCTAAATTGGTGAATTCATGTTTAAGTAAAAAATCCATCATTTCCTTTAATTTTAAAACATATTTCCAAACATTATTAGAATTAGAAACAAACTCTCCTACTAATAGGGTAAAATGTTGCAAGAAACTATAAGTTTCTCTAGCAGAAAAATGAAGTTTATTGTTTTGTAGATGTTCGGATTTAATATATCCAGAAGGTCTATTTTTCAATTCAATTTCCCCGTAATCAAATGTTTTGATTTTATTGTTAAGAATCTCTAAAGAAAAAAGTTTCTCTTCATTTATAAAATAATTTAAACTGTCCACTAAACCAAACTTGATACAGCCTTCAAGGCAATCATGCATCATATCTGTATAAAAGTTTTTAGTCCAGTACGTGGGGGTTTTTTTAATGCAAAAGGTGGGGTAGTAGCGATTTTTTAGTATGTTGTTAGGCTTGGGGCCCTAATGAAAAATCCAAGTTTTCGACCTCGAGGCGCATGCGCTCGAGCCGCCATCTTGGATTTTAGGTACAAAAATTTGGTTTTTTGTTAATAACTCAAAAACGGTTGCTTTCACGACAAAAGATGTTCTATACAAAGTTAAAGAGGACAAAATTTCCTACATTTTTTGTAGAAAAAATTTTTTGGTAGCACACATATGTTAGGAGTTACAGCTCCGTGAAGTTGCACTATTTGAAAAAAAATGCGGAAACTTCATTTTGGTTGAGTTTTATTTTATTATTCTTATTAAATATATATCATTATATTTTTACATAATTGAGCGTTTCCAAATACGTCACAGTGTTTCGTGGCAAGCTGTCAAGCTGCCAACGAACTGATTCAAATTTGTGATAAATCGTGTTTTTTGGTGGTGAAAATTGAATTTTTTTACATTTTATAAACCGTAGAGAGTGTCGTGTAAAATTATTACTGTAAGTACTTCCGTTTATTTTATTTGCCGAATTAATCGTAAACCTAACCTAAGAATTTTACACACATAAAAGTGTTCGTGACGTCACATGGAATTGCTCCATTATAAAAAAAAACTAAAAGGCACTTGAATATTATCATTTAACAGTATTATACTTTTCGTAAACAAAGTTAAAGGCGAAAAGTATATCGCATTTTTTTTAAAATTTAAGAATAGTAAATTATGATTTTAGAGCGTTACAAAAATTAATTTCTACTACATTTTGGTACGTTTCGATGGTCCGGGTTGGTTATTGCCGGTGTCCCGGTCGTAGTTGTCTGTGTCCTGGTCGTAGTTTTGGTCCGTAGCCTGAAAAATGTCGTCATCCTCGTCCTCGCTTTCAATGCAGATTTCCGGCATATTTCCGCAAGATTCTCCGTTGCAGAAGCCACATACAACCGAACATTTAAGTCCAACCTTTCGGCAGCTGCATGCCCCACCACACCCCTTTTTGCGGTTACAAGATACCGATTTTAATAATAAATCGGGAGCTGGTTTTTCCGCCATTGTTATGGGAGTGAGCCCGTAAGCGCCATGCTTCCAACCCCAGTCTTCAGGATTTTTCTATATGCCTCTCCATTTCTGTATCGTTTCTGCGTAACTCGCCGCAAAACCCAACGATGATAGCAGGTTGATGAGTTTTCTTGAGCCGAATTTTTTATACAAATATGTACTAACTCCGATTAGAATCGGCGACAAATAAGATCTCGGTCTAGCCGCAGAGATCACAGCATGGGATAATGCTTCGCATATTCTATTCCATTTGACAAACGAACCGCGCTTTTTCTTTATACGAGGGTCAAGCTGAATTTATTGAGAATAAAAAACACGGTTAATATTTTCTAGGATTTTATTTTAAATATGCTCAAAGTAATTCCCTCCAACAATGATACACTTGACCATTCTTTCTTTCCATTGCTTAAAAGCTCCCAACCAATCTTCTTTCGGAACACCTTCAAAATAAGAATGAACTGCGGTATCAATCTCTTTTTCAGACGAAAACCTTCTGCCTCGCAAATTTTTTTTAAGCCCAGAAAATAGCCAAAAGTTGCACATTGCTAAATCAGGTGAGTACGGCGGATGTTCTATGACTTTTATATTTTTTTCAGCCAAAAACTGGCGATTTATAGCTGCCGAATGGGATGATGCATTATCATGGTGGAGCATAATTCCCTTGGCTGGAACTCTACTGAACACATCAGGTAAACATTTTTCAGTGTACCATTTAGCTGTAACTGTCTTTTGTCCATCTAGCTTAATGGCATTTACTAGGCCCGTACTTCTGAAGAATACCGCATACATAACTTTTTTCGTAGCTCGCTGTTTCTTGATCATTGTTGGAGTTTCCTCATCTTCGTGAATCCATACACGACTCTCTTGACGAGTAGGTATGTCGAAAAAGGAAATATAAGTTTCGTCACCTGTCACGATTTTGGAATAAATTTGGTGTCCGCCATTATTTAACAAATTTAGAGTTTCATGGCAAATTCTTACACGCTCTGCTTTTTGGAAATCAGAAAGGTGATGCGGTACAAAACAACGGACCACTTTTTTTAAATGCAGGTGATCGTGTATGATTGTTTTAACAGCTGAGGATCCAATCTTGAGTTGATGCTCTATTACCCCATAAGTGGATTTATTGTCCTCTTTAATTATTTTTTTAACAGCAGCAATGTTTTTGTCGGTAACAGCGGTAGAAGGACGTCCTGCTCCTTTTTGATGCTGAACGGAATTCCTTTCGCGTTCAAATTCCTTATACCATCGGTAAATTGTAGCCAAGGAAGGTGCTTGTTCACTAAAAGTTGAATCTAAACTCGCTTTGCACTCGTAAGCGCTTAAATCTTTTTTAAAATCATAATAAATCATGATTCGAAAAAGCTCTCTTGTTAATTCCATGTTTTCACTTGCAATGTCACTTTAAAAAATTAGTAACTTGAGTTATAACGAACGTATTTTCAACTTCTAAACTTCAAATGACAGATAAAGAGTTTCTCTAAATAATACCGTATGTTTTATTTTTAACAACTTACTAGATCTATTTTATTCTCAATAAATTCAGCTTGACCCTCGTAATTACTTCTTCAAAAAAAACTTTCAAAGTTTGTGGAACTACAGAATTGGCCTCATTTAAAAAACTGTCGGATGGTGGATATTTTGACATATCATAGTCCTGCGAACGGATATCTGTCAAAATAATATCAGCTGCTTCTTTAACAACACGAAGCCGTTCTTCATCGGGATCTAACTTTTTTGCCGCATGCCATTGGTCAGCTAGAAGTTTGTAACCTGTGTCCCGGAAGCAGACGACAGGCGATTGCTTATGTTTTTCAATGAAAAGTATATCTTCTTCATATTTATTCATAAGACGAGCTTTTACGGTTCTCTGATCTGGACGGTATTCCCCTTCAATTTGGTCCATGAGCTCATCAAGCGAAAATTGACATTCTTCAGAATTCTTGGTAAGATACGAGTAAATATGTTCCATCGTTTCGTCAACATTAGTTGCATGCCGATATCCTCTTTTTTTTCCCGATGGCACTCGATTATACAGACGCTTTTGACATGACATATGATATCTTGCCTCTACTGCAACCAAGTCTGCCACATGTTAATTCTTTTTATTATTTCCCGTCCCCAGTCATTGAGGTTCGTTATCTTTTTTACGACAATACGCGGCGATCAGTTTTTCATTAATATAATTTTTTTGACATGCGCCATGCACAGTTACGGAAGATAGTGTTCTCAAAATGCGCGTATGTGCGCGATTACCTCGTAACTCACTCGATTTTAAAAGTATCTTTACACCTCTTTCCTTTACAACGACAACGTCACTTTCACTTAAAGTTTTCTCACAAATAAAGCACAAATCAACTTGAGGATTTTCCATTATAACAGCGTAACCTTCTGCAAGCTAGACAATAAGCACACAGACGCATACAGACTAGTTGACGGCGCACCAATACACGACGAAAACAATTGTTGTGGCGGTATCGCAAACCCCACGCGTAAATTAAATGTATTAAAAAAACTCTCACCTTTAACCAAACTCGTCTCGGGACGGGACTGGAACTTGACCTGGTCGTAACCAAAGTTATGGTGTTCTTGAATTCCCGTCGCTGTAGAGGTTTTTTTTTCCTGTTTCTTCTCTAAGTTAACCACCTAGAGAGGGAGTATATTTATGCAAATGGATACATAATTATAATTATGTTTATTGATACCAAAATTTGCTTTTTAAAAAACTATTTATTTTTAATAATTACAAATTATTGGTTTGAGAACCTCACTAGTAACACCAATATGAAGACTGACTTAAAATTATTAATTAATTGTAAAAGTTAACTTGCATTACATAAATAATATTGTCGACGCTTCGAATATAATAAAATAATTGATACATCATTTCCGAGGTTAATATCCTAGCAGGATGTGCTTGCACATAACTATATGTACATATAAAAATAACAATATTAAACAATATAAAACTTAACAATTAATATGAATGATTGGTAAATGTTAAATGGGGGATGATGTAACAATTGATGACAATTTAACGATGAATAGAATTGAACATTGAATAAGAATTTAACAGAACTGAATTATAATTGAATTGAAGAAAATATTGAAATAAATTTTTTATAAATTATATTAAGAAACTCGAACTTATTTTAGGGCATAAATCCACTATAGACAAGTTAAGGGGTGGTGTTAAACTGTTTTAATGAGTTAATGATTAGCTTGCAAAAAGATATGTATAATTTGGTTATGAATTTATTACTGATTATGTTCGAAATGGTAAAAGGTGTAACGTTGTGAAATTGACAATGTAGGGCGTAGTTGTGACGATGTTGGGTGTACTTTGGGCAGCAAGACAACAAATGTTGCAGAGTCTGCCTACTTTTTGAATCGCAGGGGGACACGTCACTAGGACTGATCTTAAATCTGTGCAGATTTAAGAGACCTTGCTGTAGAGGTTAGGTAGCAGTGTTGAATAGCAATCAGATTGATCAACGGTTGATGTCAGTATCGGTTTAACAAATTGATGATAACATCCAAAAATAACGAAAGGTGTGTTCGAAATAGCGGTATGTAGCTGATCGATCGTATACGTCGTTGTAAACTCGAATCCTTTTTAGCTTCCTTACTAGGAAAAATTAACAACTGGTATCTTCGCGTAATTCATCCAGGTTAAATATCTTTGGCTTTCTACGCTTAATACCGGATACTTCCGAATAAGTAACTTACAACCGTAACTAATTACTTTACCAGTCGTAGTAAAACCCAGATCAGTTTAAAAACTTGTAAACTATTACCGAAAAACTACCACAAAACTACTCGCAAAACGCACTCGTCCGCTTGCTTATCTCAGACTTTCCTGATTGTCAGTACGACCTTGCTAGTTTATCAATTTAAAACTTTCAAAAATGGAAAAGTTTAGTACAGGTACTACGAAAGTGTAAGTAAGTAATTGAATAAATTAAACAAACTAATAATGAACTTATTTAGGTCGTCTGAAGATATTATAATCCTTTGTAGCATTACGAAGCGTTAAAAATTGAAATAAATGCTACAATTTCTTGAAGAAATTCCTTAAACTGGCGATGGTAGAGTGCTTTTTCCAAAATGCTGTTAATGATCTTAATTGCCAAGTTCATGACCTCAACTATTTCGGCCGGAAATGTTTGGGCACAAAGCGCCTCTTGATGAATATTGCAGTGAAATATTAAAATTTCGTGGCTTATTTTTTGCCGAAGAATTGTTGTTACCCCTTTATGTATTCCTGCCATATTTCTGGCTCCATCAGTTGCTATGGAAACGATTTTATTTATATCGATTGCATAGTCTTCCAGGCATTTTTGCACAGCATTTACTATATCTTCTCCACGAGTTTGCCATGAGAGCGGGAGCAATCCTAGCAGTTCTTCTTGTGCACCTTTTTTTTTCTTTTTTGTTCTAATTTTCCAAAAATTTCGGATCCGCACGACTGCGCCACTTAAAATTCACTTGTGTAAAGCTTTATTTTTAAACATTATTATTTTTTATTTATTATGATTTATTACAAACTTTGATTTTATTTAATTATTACTATCTAATCTAACTACAAACTAACAGCGTAACGCCTTTTAACTAAAAGAAATACTAACTATTTGAATACTCTATGAATACTGACTTACATAATTTATTAATTGCAGATCTGCATTTTTGAAAGACATCATCAGCTGTTTACAATGTTCGTTATAATTATCGTATATTTTTTGATTGCTCCACACTATCAAAAACTTTCATATTTTCATGGAATCTTAAGCAGGTCGAGCATACATCAGATTTAGGTGTGCCAAATGCTAAGTTGTAAGTTGTCTTAACAAAAGTACAAAAATAATCTAATTTCACATGGTTTTGAGGAGAGGTGCCCTTTCTGTACATTTGCCATAATATTTTAAAATTTAGTTCACAATAAGGAAGATACACACGCTCATGACCTGTTTTGCTTCTACAGTAATGTGATTCGACACAATTTAAAGATTCGATAAATCTGCAGGCATCTCAGATTTTCTCACAAAGTTTCTAACCACCCTTTCGATTCTATCTCTACTAATGTTGGTAATGTTTAAAAAAGCATTTTTACAAACTTGAACTAACTTTCCGTCTGATATCAAAATATTGTACGTAATAGCTACGTTATGTTTCTGTAAATTTGAATTTTTTATTCTCTTGGGTTTATGGCCCTGGCAGCATTTTAGAAGGAATGTATCTTGTTTAATTTTATCTGTAGTTGAATACAGTTGAGAATGAAAAGTTTGAATTTCCTTCATAGTAAGTGTCGTACAGTAATACGGTAGGCCAGGTTTTCCATTATGATTACATGTTGGAAATACCGGCAGTTGTTTAGCACACTACCTAATAACAATTTGACATTTTAGTCTAATTACAGGTATACCTACAATACAGTTTCTTACTTTTGCTGTTTTAGTTTGTACCTTTTATGTTCTTGTGGCTTACATAACTTTTTCCTTCCTTTTCCGGGATCACTCGGCTTTATCTTTCTTGGCGTGGTTATTTCCATCATTTTTAACACCAATTTTTGTCTATGCAAGTACAACCGATTCTAACATAAACCCAACCTACAAGACAGTTTGAAATCTAATGAAATCACGTCATTACACTAGCGCGCAATTGGTCAGAAGCAAAAACCGAGTTTTGCAGCTATCTGTCACAAGTAAAAACCTAGTTTTGCAACCAATCGTGTATTTTCGACTCAATGTTACATAGTACAAAGCAAGTTTTGTAATATTATCGCTTCAGATTCAGATAGAATAGACAATTTACTATAAGATGGCGTTCTTCTTAGTTAAAACGATTTATTTAACCTTTTTCATTTATCAGTTTGTTATCCAAAGAAAATAACTACAAACAATACGCTACAATTTTATTGCTATTTTCTTATTTCATTTTTCATTATAATAATATGAACAACTTAAAACTGTTACACGACAATCCGCATCCAAGACACCTTCCGAACAAGGATTAAATGAGATAGCTAGCTCTAGCCGCGAAGGGTGGTGTTCGTTGGGTGGAGCAGAAGGGCTTGTGACTAAACGTCGCGTCTTGTCGGTCTCTCCTCAACGACCGGGCAATCCTCGATCGCGAGTTAGGATGTTATCTCAAACGGGGGGGGGGATATATTTACACAAGGAGTATTTACAAGGGCCCCACGTGAATTTTGAACCAAGGTCCATTTGAAAGGGATGCAAAATCACCCTTTCCAGCTGAATACACGACAGCTGTTGACTAATTTGATCGCGAGCATCTCACACTGGTGGCCTCTCTTTGGATTACAGAATAAATCTTGCAGTTATTAAACCTTACCTTTGTACAATCGCTTAATAAACAAACACATAAACAATAATAAAAACACAGATATAAATAATAAAGAGATATAATAACGAAATATACAGGGGCATTTTATAACACATGTTTAATCAACAGTAATATCCCAAGTGCATAAAAATAGCCGATTAAATTTTGACGTTTTTAAACAAAGTTTTGCTAAGCAATATGTCGAGTAAATTTGTCACGTAACAAAATCACGAGTGCGTAGCACGAGGGATTTTGGGTGGAAAATTTACGAGAAATATTTCTTCAGAGCAAAACTTTGTTTCAAAAAACGTCAAAATTTATTCAGGCTATTTTTAAGCACGTGGGATATTCGGCATGATTATTTCTTGAATAAATGTATCTTGGAACGATTGAATTATTTATTACAATTTACATTGCTGCAATTAATGAAAAAATTACAATTTTTTTGTTTGTTTGTCTAAGCACGTTTGATAATGTTCGAAAAAATTTTAGGAAGTGATTATTTTTTGACATAAATTTACCCGCTGAATATTTTCCATAGCAACGTAAATATCTACTATAATAAAATGGTTGCCTAGATGTTTCGCGTTCTGATTGGCGTATATTATAATGAAGGAAATAATCAAATTTACAACTACATAATGCTACAAAACCCAATATGAAAAACTGACTTGAATAATAATAAAATGTTATCAATAAAAATATTGACTTGAAGTTGACCAGCTGTTCACCAAAATGTGACAGACTAGTTGATTTAATTAATTTAATATTAAATATGACACAAAATTCAATCTAAAATATGAATGATTTAATTCATTAAACATTAAATGTGACGTACAACATAATTCAAAAATGTGACGTTATTTCAGTAAACAATTTAGAATAAAGATTTCATTGACGTGGTTACACCACGTCCAAATAAATATTAACACACAAAAGGACATACAAAGAGGGTGCGATATCGTCTTCATGGTAAACTTAAGGTTTGTAAAATGCAGTGGTCAAAACTGACCACTAAATACAATAATTCTTAGAAATACTAAAATAATGCTTACATACAAAGGTACAGATGTGTTCCAAACGGAATTTCCATATAGATTTGCCTCTGTGAGATACTATCATGTTCTTCTTCAATAATCGGGATGACCAAAAATGAGTTGCATAATCGAGAATACTTCGGTAGTGGGTTGGTGGGTTGGTGGTGATCACGAAAAATAGGATTTTCCACTTTCGATAAAATCGACTCAATCCGGACCTGACTGTTTGTCGGTTCCGCAGGGCCGGATGAGTTTTTAGCGTAGATGGGTTACACCACGCTAATCACCGAAACGTAATTCTGCGTTGAAAATGGCACGAACGAATTTGTTAGACGTTAAAAACAAATTTAGATTTAATTCATCTACTCAACTCGAAACAATTAGTTTAAGTCCGGTACTGAACTTGCATTTCTTTAATAAAGTTAATTCGGAAACGTATCCACAACATGTTGCAAGATTTGTACACATGTGGAATACAGGTGACACTCAAAAATGTTTGGCATAAAATTTATCCATGTTAAAATACTTTAATGATGGTTTAAAAACAATTTAGCGATAGCGGCGGTAATTGGACGTGCCGATAAATACGAAATGATAATTTATAACAATTCAAACGATCGATAACTAATTTAACCATACCGATCGGTGATAAAAACATCGATGAACCGGTTTATAAAGGACGAAATGATTGTAAATAAAGTCCGTGTTGGTTGAAATAACGGCAACCTGGTTTACAACCGAAACAAAATGTTTAAATAAAGGCCCGATATATTTAATACCGGAACTTGTTTAAATTTCGATAAAATGTCTAAAATATTTAAATAAAATGTCCGAAAAAGATTTAATAATGACTTCTTGGATGATTGGTAATTAATTCAAATAATGCCGCACCATAACGATGAAAGTTTATACTATCGATAATAATTTATTTTACCTGCTGTACACTGCACGAGATACACAAAATGACTGTTGATTGATTTGAAATCTTACTTCTGTAAGATTTATATAATTGACTTTAACTTCAATTATTCTAAGTCCGCTTATACAAAAAGCGTCTTGACCCGAAGGTCGGAGAAAATGTCCGGCCACGTCTCTGGACTCACATGAATCTCTCACAAAACCGGCAGCGAGACGATACTGAAGACTTCCAAGGAAATCTTAAATTTTTGCATGCAAGGCAGTGCCTTATATATGGTTTTGCTCCTAAAAATGCATTTCTGGGGGCATTTGTCCCACTCCGATAGTCGTCAATACGCTATCTAATTGGATCTTAATTATGACCTCGGGCCTTGATAGGCTGAAGTCAAGAGTGAAGAAGCACCTCATCGATCTTTGTTCACGTAAAACGAGGCGCAAGATTTGGAAATACATGTGGTCGATATCGCATTTTTTATTGTTTCAATGTTTACGTTACCTAAGTTTTTACAATTCAAAAAGGTTTAATTTCTTACTTTTTGCCATCTGCGATTGTGATACAATGTTGCAAGCCCCCATAAGAGTACTGTATAAAATTTAACACTCGGTCGATCGGACCGCATGTGGACGAGATAAGCTTTATATTTGGTCAGATAACAAATTGAAATGGGTATCGTTCCCACGACTCGATGGTTGCACATGTTTGATTTTGTTCAGACTTGCAGCGAGGATTTCTACCTCAACTTAAAAGTTTCACAATGTACAATTTAATTCTTTATATGAGTATCTGGGCTTGCCGACGTGAAAATAAAAATGTATTGGAATAAAGAGTTTTATGATGACGGCTTGATTCCTATATTCTTTTGCGAGAGCTACGTCAATTTTGAAATATCATTCTAATAGCATTGACTTAGGATGGACGTAATTAAGAATTATCACATTTATTTTCCTACCTCAGACAGTCGAAAATATTACGCGAATCGAAAACGTATTTCATGTGTTGATTTATACTTCCAATCTTTTGATCGTATTATACAACCTACAAAATGTATACTTTTACAATATTTTACTTTGAAAATTTACAAAGACGGAAGTTTATTCTTTACTTGATCACTATTCTAGTTGACCAAGAAATATGTAATTTTAAAACATTTGATTTTAAAAATTTAAAAAGACGAGAAATATTTACTGTTTGATCGCTACGATATTTTACAAAAATTTGAATGCGCTGCGAGCGCAATTTTAACGTTACAAAACATATTTTTCTGTTATAAAAAATAGCCAACATAATAATAAGAACATATTTTACCTAAAAATAAGTTGCCAATATTTGAATTATTACAGGGGCGGCTCAAGTTACCAAAGCAAACTACTTTAACACTCCCTCCTTTGCTTTCAAACGCAATCCATCCCGTAATTGTTCTAATTGGTATTTTGGTAGATCTTTGGTAAGTAGATCTGCGAGTTGGTCACTAGAATTAACAAATTTTAACACGAAGTCCAAATTCACTCTTTCACGAATAAAATGATGACGAACATCGATGTGTTTTGTTCTTCTTTGGGCAGTTTCATCTTCGATCAATCTCATAGCACTTTGGTTGTCTACATGCAAAGTAATCGGTCCTTTATGAATGCCTAATTCTTCGGTTAAATTTTTTATCACGATTAGCTGCTTAACTCCCTCCGAGGCAGCCATGTACTCGGCTTCGGCAGTTGACAAAGCAACTGTCGACTGACTTCTTGCAAACCAATCAACCGCTGTGCCACCAAATGTCAACACGAAACCAGATGTTGAACGTCTTGTTTTGGTATCTCCAGCAAAATCCGCATCGGTAAAAGCATTTATTGTTTCTTCCTCCAAAGCGCGATTGAATTTTAACCCAAAGTCCATCGTTCCTTGTAAATAACGGAACAAGTTCTTGACTGCTTCCCAATGATGTTTGTTTGGATTTTCCATCCATCTACTTAATTTATTCACTGCGAAAGCTATGTCTGACCTCGTTACGGATGCCAGAAATAGAAGGCTGCCGATAGCCTCTCTATATGGAGCAGTGGTATTGTCACCCTCCATTTCAAGAACCGTTAGATCAGAACCTGGCGTTGATTTTGTTTTACACTGACTCATTTGGAATTTTTCCAAGATTTTTCTTATGTAAATTTGTTGCCCAATGAAAATACCATCTGACATAGTTGAAATGTCAATTCCTAGAAACAATTTGCCAGTTTCACGTTTAATGTTAAAATTCTTTTTTATGTGCTCCAAATGTCTTTCTGTTTCAGCTTCGTTTTTTGAAAGTATCAAACCGTCATCGACATAAATTACTAGAACTAACATTTCATTATAAAAAATACACGGATCATTTACGGATTGTTTTAAATTGAACTTTTCTAACACTTGTACAAACTTGTGGTTGCTTCATATAGATTTCTCCCATTAGGTCTCCATTCAAAAAAGCTGTTTTTACATCAAATTGAGCAATTTTCATGTTACGGCTTGCAGACATTCCAATTAACAGTCGAATTGATTTGAATTGTGCAACAGGACTAAATGTTTCAAAGAAATCCTTTCCGTAACGCTGGCTGAAACCTTTAACAACTAGTCTTGCTTTATATGAGCCATCAGATTTTAATTCTGTATACCCATCGATTTCCAATCGTTTTGTTACCTTGGGGTAGTTTTACTAAATCCCAAGTATTGTTTTGTTTTAATGCATTAATTTCTTCTTTCATTGCATTTTTCCATTTTTCTTCTTTGATAGCATCTTCGCATAGCATGACGGTCGTCAGCTAAAGCAGTTAAGTGCGTTGCTGCTAAAGCTGAATGCCTGGTTCGACTCCGGGCTCAGTAAAACTTTATTCTGACCGTCTCCCCTCGGAAGGCAATGGCAAACCACCGAGGTGTAATCTGCCTGGAACAGCCTCTCTGGAGATGAAGTGTATACACTTCCCGCGGTTCGGAGCCCGCGTTAAGCAGTAGGTCCCCTATGTGTGTGATAATACTTCAAACGCACAACACATTACATAGGAGAGAGGTCGCCAACGTCCGGGAGACCGGATATGGCACTTGAAGAAGAAGAAGATAGCATCTTCATACGTAATATCAAGGTTGGTCATCAATGCTTGGTAGTTTTAAAAACGTGCAGGTTTCTTTAGTTTTGTTCGTTCACGCAGTGCATGACTTAATGTGCTTGATTGGGGTTGTTTTATAACGACTTATTCTTCATTTTCTTCAACGACTTCTGCATTTCGTTCTACAACTTCTTCATTTTGTTCAACGACTTCTGCATTTCGTTCAACAACTTCTTCATTTTGTTCAACTTCTGCATTTCCTTCAACGACTTCTTCATTTTGTTCACTTTCTCCCTCCAAAATGTGATCCTCAATTTTTAAAATTTGGTCACTATTTTCTTTACAGTCGCCTACTTCCAAGAGTGATGTGGCTTTAGCTTGAGTTTCATTTTCAAGTTCTTCTTTTTTCATTATCACATCTCTGTGGATTCCAACTTTTTTATTGTGGGGAAAATATATTCGGTAACCCTTACTGTCTTCACCATAACCAACGAAAATGCCTTGTTGACTTTTGTTGTCGAATTTGAATCGTTTTTCTTTAGGAATGTGGACGTATGCTACGTTTCCAAATATTTCTAGTTTCATTGATGTTGTTTTGACCTTATTATAGTGTAGGTCACTTGGCGTTTTATCTTTAACCGAGCTTCTTCCGGATCTATTTATTACATATGCGGCCGTATTTACTGCTTCGGCCCAAAATTTCTTATCCAATTGTTTAGCGTACATCATGGTTCTGGCTGCTTCAACTAACGTACGCATTTCTTATTCAGCACTGCTATTTTGTTCGGGGGTATAATTTATGGTCCGTTGGTGTCTGATTCCATATGATGATAGAAGTTTCTCAACTTGTTCGTTGCATATTTCACTGCCATTGTCTGATCGAATTACCTTGATTTTGTGTCCAGTATCCATTTTGAATTTCAAAATAAATTCTTTTACTTTTTGGAACACTTCACTTTTGAGTTTTAAAAATTTTACCGTACGATAGTGAGAGTAGTAATCTTTTAACAAAAGGAAATACCGTGATCCATTAATTGATCAATTTTCCATTGGACTGCAAACGTCCACATGTATGAGTTCACCAGGTGTCGAGGTGACGGTTGTAGATTTGGGAAACGGCTGCCTATGTTGCTTACCAAATATACATGCCTCGCATTGAAAATCTTCATTTTTGGCTTCTATACCGTTACTTGACTTACTTGTCAAATAATCCTTACAGTACTTGACATTTTGATGGACCAATTTTTCATGCCATACTTTTAGTGGTTGCTTACACACAGCATAGTTTGCAATTTAACTTTTGTTACTTTGCTCAATAGTTTGGAACTTTAGTTTGAACAAATTTCCATTACGATAGCCAATCGCAAATACTTTATTGTTTTGTTGAACTTCACATTTAGTGTTGTCTGTTTTGATGGTGAACCCCTTATCTACAAGAGAACTTACGGATAATAAGTTACCTGCAAGTTGTGGAACGTGCAGCACATCCTTAATTTCGCAGTTGTACCAGCCTTCCTCTATTGTCCATGATTTTATTTTTATAGTACCTTTTCCGAATACTTTGATTTTCGAGCCATCACCACTTGGTTTATTATTCGTTGGAACATTTCTGGTGCACATGAGATTCCAAAATTTAGTCGTTTGTATCTATACAAACCTTTTTCTGTACTAAAAGTTGTGATTCCCCGCGACTCTTCATCCAATTCGATTTGATGATAAGCCATTTTTATGTCGATTTTGCTAAATACTTTTGCGTTTCCGATCTCTTGCACCATTTCTTCGAATGTGGGTAACTGGTATCTTTTTCTTTAAATTGCTGCGTTTGCTCTTCGAATGTCAATACAAAGTCTTATTTCCTTACCATTTTTCTTTGGTACGATCACTATTGGTGATACCCATGGCGTTGGTCCAGTTACTTTTTCGATTATGTCATCTTTTTGCAACTTATCGATTTCTTTTCCAACTATTTTTCTCTAATTAAAAGGTATTCTTCTAGGTGCTTGAGCGATTGGAGTTATCTCTTTGTTTATAGGTGTAGTTTTAACTTGAAATTTTTTAGTTTACCTATTTTATCTTTGCTAAATATTTCCTTATACTTTTCCAATATCTCTGATACTCCGTTTTGCGTTTCATGAATGTTATTCATTTTATTTAAAGTCATGAATCCCATTTTGATGGACGCATTTCTTCCTAGTCTTGGTACTCCTTTACTTTTTACAACTGTCATTTTAATTTCCATTCTCTTCTTATCTGTCTCGATCGTTGTTGAACATTTCCCCATTATCTTTATTTTTCCCGAACCATAAACATTAATACATTTATCTTGTTTAATTAAATTTTCTTGATTTGTGCATTTAACTTTATTCTTTTTAATAAACTGCCATGTCTCATAGTCAATATCGTTACAATTAGCTCCTGAGTCTATCAACATTTCTAATTTTACTCCCCCTATATTTTAACATTTACCATAGCGTCATCGCTACTTATTTTATTTACAAAAGGTTGATTAATTTTAAATGTGTACTTATCTGATCCATCCGAATCTGCTTCACTTGGTAACATTTCTTTCCTTTACTACTTTTTGTTTTGCACATTTCTGTGGCATGACCCTGGATCGAGCATTTCTTACACGTCATGTTCTTTCCTGGACATTTCTTATCGAAGCTCATGTGACCTATTTTTCCACTCCGATAGCATTTCATTTCTTTCTTTTAATTTTTCTTATGTTTATTTTCTTGTACTTTATGCACTACCGCTTTTTCTTCCATTGCCGCAATCTACCTAGCACTTGCTTCCATTATTCTAGCACTGTTCATTGCTTCAACTAATGTTGCCGGCTTCTCTAATAATCTTAACCTGAGCTTACTAGATTTACATCGATCTATTACCTGTGATAATATTTAATCCTCTTCCTCCGCAAATTCACAATTTTTAGCTTGCTGCTTGAGTTTTGTTACAAACTGATCTACAGTGGCGAATACAGTTTCGCCATCATCTTGTTAAAATAAGAGACTTATTTTAGCTTTTAAACTTTATTTTAATATCGCTTTGTTCAACGCTTCGAGTCCACGGTTGTACTACTTCATATTAATATATGCGCGCTGATCGAATACAATACACAATTACAGAAATCTGTAATCATTTACAGTTCCCTTAACATTCGGTCATTCCTGACCTAGTACATCGTCCTCGATGTACCTCAACATCTACACACAAGAAAGATAACTATGACTAAATATAATTAACACAACGCAAAATTTCACCATTTACATACAACAAAAACATGATATAATTAATAAACGCAAAATTTCACAAGTTACATGCAAAAACATGATATAATTTTCTTAACATCTAAACACACGTACTTCATTCGCATTCGAACTCATCATATTTCTTTGGTCGTTTCCGTTCGCGCTTCCGTGACTCGCGCACTAGATCAACACTCGAGGCACTCGGCTGATCATCCTCTACGTCGCTTCCCTCACTCGAGTCCGTGTCTATCGCGGTTGTCTTAAAAATTTTCAATTGACTCACATTCGCCGTAGTCGTGAATCGTCTTCCCGGAACACTGCGGCCTGCCTGCTCTACCTGAGCACCAGTCACAAAACTTAACTAACAAAAAATTTAATCTTACCTGCACCTCGGGAACTGGCTAGCGACGCTTTACGGCCTAGCTCTGCGGAAAGCAGATAGGGGGGGTCAGGCGTGCTCGGAATGAATACCGGCACCCTCGAACTAAACTCAAACAAAAGGCGCCACGCCCTTATGTCGCTAAAGTAAGGTGTTATATTGAAAGGGCAAAAGCTTATGAAATAAAACAATTCCAGTGCCGATAAAAGTTTAATACGTTAAGTGGTGAGTTTAGGTTTGTGTCCCAACAGTGGACCAAAACAAAGTAATCGGCTATTATGCAGCACACAGCTCTACACACAAAAACCATAAAAGTGTAAAAACTAATCAATACAATTATTGTAAATAATTTATCGATATCAAAAATTATTGTTAATATTATTACCCGTTCAGATCTGATAAGGCGCAATATCAAAAGTCAAAATTAACAAGGGGATAAATTCCCTTTTCAATATTTAAGCAAAACAAAATCAGTTAGGATGATCTTCTTTCTTGACAAATCGCGTTTAATCGGCGCAATACGCACAGCACAAAAACAAATGCAAAATGTACCTCACTTTTCAAAAAAATTAAAACAAAGCGCTCACCCAAATTATATCTCGGCCGTGAACCCTTGATTCGCCTCTTGCGATGCGCCACTGGAATACCTTGACACGATGATGTTACGTCAAATGTCAGATATCATAAATTTTATCGAGTTCGGAAGCTGATAAGGAAATTGTTGTTGATAATTACCCAAATAGTGTCCAGAAATTAATTAAACAGTGTGGCAGATGTTCGCCACCAATTGATTATCGCAAATAAGTAACGGTGAGTCGTAATCAATGTAGATAAGTAGCAAACTAACCATTAACCAAAATTGCAAAATTTTCAGGCTGTAAAAAAGCTTTATCCGCAGCTGCGATCAATCCAAGAATTGCTTAACCAGAAGCCAATTAACAGGATCGAGAGATTGTTACCCGTTATGATCCAGGAAAACCCGACTTTGGTAATTACTAATTACACAAAAAAAACGCTGTAACCAATCTGCTTTTTACCTGAATTTTTACTTAATTCAGCTAACAACACGTTCACTTGCTTTCAAAATCTCTATCTGGTTCTCCTTATCCCCTGGTATCAAATTGGCCTTGCAAACTTTATTCAAATTTGGAACTTCAAAAAGAATTTTGATGTACATGGCAGGACAAAAGTAAGGTAAGCTAGAAAATTAGTCTTACACAATCCTAATAAAATGTAAAATTTCAGGTGATAACCAGCGGAATAATTCTGTAACCGACTAAATGTCTCATGGACGATTTGGGCCGGCTACAACACCTTTTAATGACGCCACCCGGTATGTATTCCCTGCTAGAACTTCCACAATTTCGAGGGGACCGCGGTACTTTTGTTGTGTTTTCGTAATCTCCCCCGTTTGTTTTGGTACCTTTCGCATAAATACTATGTTACCTACGTCAAATTTTACATTATTGAACCGCTTCTGATCGTGTCGCGCTTTTTGTTTAAATTGCTCTCCCCGAATTGTCTCTCGCACTTGTTTTTGAATTTCGCTGCTCGGTGCCCACGTTATATCAACGTCCGTAACGGCTGTCAAAGGGCCGTCGTGAAACTTTGGTAAGTACCCGTATAACACTTCAAAGGGTGACTTACTCGTCGTTTGATTCGGCGCAATATTTAAATTCCGTTCCACCGCTGGAATTACTTCGTCCCACGCGTTTTCTTCGCGCATTTCCGACATTATTGTGGGAATCAGTGTGCGGTTCACACGTTCCACTTGTCCGTTTGCTCTAGGCCATTGGCTACTATTTAAAATATGTTTGATTCCGTATTTCAACGCAAACTTTTTGAAATCCCCGGAAGTAAAACTCGTTCCCCTATCAGTCACAATACGTTCTGGAATTCCGTACTGGCTTATGAAATTTTCCAGCGCGAAAATCGTCGAATTACTCTTCGTGCTCGGCACTGGGTATAATTTTACAAATTTCGTTAACGCATCGCTTAAAACTAAAATGTGCACGTTTCCCGCTTCACTTTTCGTGAGTGGCCCGACATGGTCAACATGAATTCTTCCAAATGGTCGCAAAGGAGGAGGAATTGGGTATAATTCGCCCGTCAAGTTACCCGCTGGTACTTTGTTAATTAAACATTCGGCACACATTACTACATGTTGTTTGATGTAGCGTCTCATTTTTGGAAACCAATAATTCTCTTTTATTTTTGTGCACGTTCTGCCTACGCTAAAATGTCCGATTAGGTCATGGTATTTGATCGCGATGCTCTTTCGCAGAGATCGAGGAATTACGTATAACCATTTTTCTGAATTATCGCTGTCTTTGGTTATTCGTTATAATTTTCCGTCCCGCAACGCGTAACCCGAACTTATTGTTTTCTCGTGTGGTGTACGATCCTCAATTGGTTTACTCAACGCTTCAATTTGTTCAACCACCGCTCTATCACTTCGCTGAATCATTAAAATATACTCGTTTTCATCTAATGTTTTCATTACCGTGGACCTTTCATAAATTTCTTCCATTGTATCGCATGGTTCATTTACTGGCGCGCGCGATAATGTGTCCGCATGACTCATCCTGTTTCCCGGCCGATATTTTAGTTCCAAATCGTACTCGCTTAACAAATTGTACCATCGCGCAATTTGGGAGTTGTTTGTCTTTTGGGTATTTAAATATACCAACGCTTGACAGTCCGTGTATACAGTAAAATGAATTCCTATTAAGAAATTACGTAATCGCTCCACGCAATGCACGATAGCCATTAGTTCTAATTTTGACGAATGGTATTTACTCTCAACTTCGGTTGTCTTTTTACTAATATAATAAACAGGGTGTAGCTCGCCGTTATCCTCCTGTTTTTGACACAAAATTCCCGAAAGGCCGCTTGCGCTTGCATCTGTAAACAATGCTGTTTCGACCGCTCGCGGATCATACAATTTTAATACTGGTTCGGTGATTAATGTTGTTTTTAAATCACGAAACGCGTTTTGTTCATTTTCTGACCATCTAAAATTGCTTTGTTTCCGCGTTAGATCGCTTAAAGGTTTTGCCCGAACCGCATAATTTTCCACAAAACGTCTAAAATAAGATGTCAAACCTAAAAATCGTCTTACTTCATGAACGTCTTTTGGTACTGGAAATTCTTCAATCGCACGCACTTTCGCCGTACCGGGTCCCAACTTACCCTCTGAAATGACGAAACCCAAATACTCCACCTCTTTCTTGCCAAATTCGCATTTTCTTATTTTCAAAGTGAGATTCGCTTCTCTCAGGGCTTCGAAAACTAGTTGTAACCTCTTCAACATATCCTCCCAATTCGCTGCTGGTATGATGATGTCATCGAGATATGACATCGCTACTTGATTTCGCAGTGAACCTAACGCTAGGTTCATTAACCTACTGAACTCGTAGGGACCATTTGTGAGTCCGAAGATGAGCCTCTCGAACTGACCGGTACCGTCTGGAGTTATAAACGCAGTTTTTGGTTTTGCTTCTTCTGTTAGTGGCATCTGTAAATAACCATGGGCCAAATCCAAAGTTGTAAAAATGGTGGCCCCACTCATGCATTCTAAATGTTCGTCTACAGTTGGAATAGGAAAATTGGTTTTTACCGTATTCCGATTTAACGCACGAAAATCTACCACTAAACGCGGTTCTCCTGTTTTCTTTGTTACCAAGAGAACGGGTGACGCGTACGCCGAATTTGTTTCGCTTACAATACCGCATTGTTTCCACTCTTTGATTATATTGTTAATTGTTTCGCGCTGTTGTAAATTTGTACGATACGGTTTCGCCCGCACTGGAATTCCGTTATCCACAATGTCAACTTTTACTAAATTTGTAAGTCCTAATTCTTTCAGGTTAAACGCAAAACATGAACGAAACTTTTGACATAATTCTAAAAGTTTTTGTTTGTCCCCGGTAGTTACACTTTCATCACAATTTAACATTTCTAATGTAATGGGTTGCAGCTGTGATTGCATTTGTGCTTTACAATGCATTCCATTATTATCGCGCCCACACAGTCTTGTCTTGTTAGACAAGATAGACTTGTCTACTGATAGTTTGCATAAGAATAGTTACAAGGAAATGAGTCAAGAAAACTACCGTTATGGAAAAAGTTCTAATTCAACGTAAGACATATTATGATGCAAGATTAGAAATTGAAAAACAAAAATTAGAAGAAATTAAAAAAAGGAATAAGTTACTTGATGAAAGAAATAAGTTAATTGAAGAAAGAAATGAAATTTTAAAAGGAAAGGACTGATGTATCGCATGTGCTTTAGTTTTTAAGGTTGTCTTAATTTTTATATTATTATATTTTTAGTTAAAAATCATATTAAATTAGAATAAGTACAATATTAGTTAATTTATTTTTCAAAGAATTTACATATTAATTTTTATAGTATTATATTTTTAGTAGAATAAGTACAATATTAGTTTTCACAGAATAATAAAATATAATTTATTTTTCAAAGAATTTACATTTGTAACGTGTTTACTACCCTATCTCTAATACCACGAGCATCCTCGTCCTCATAATCATTTTCAACATTTTCATTAATTGGGATTTCGTCATTTTGTTCGTTTCCTTCGTTGTTCATAACGAAGGTATCGTCTATTGCTATATTATGAAGTACACATGCTGCTCTAATAAAGTGAACAATTGATCTAATTTTTCTTAACTTCAGATGGTACATTTGTCGAAATTTTTGCTTTAATATTCCGAAGCAATGTTCAATAACGTAACGATTCTTTGCTAATTTTACGTTGTAATGTTGTTGTCTTCTGGTTAAGTTACCTCTATCTTTATATGGAGTAAGTAAGTTGCATTATAAGGGATATCCACTGTCTCCTAAAATAAAATACCGCCCACATTTTTCTTTTAAATCGGTTGCCAGAGGAGAATTCCTAAAGACTCGACTGTCGTGCACAGAGCCTGGGTACCCAATAAAGACATCTATTATTTTTCTTGTGTGATCACACACAGCTTGCAGCTGAAATAAAATAATTGTGCTTATTTTGTAATTTTGCCGTTGTTAAACTACCTGAATGGAATAATACCCTTTTCGATTTATGTATGAATCAGGATCATTTTGAGGCTTATCAATTTTAATATGACTTCCATCGATTGCGCCTATAATGTTTGGAAAGCCATTTGTTCTAAAATGTTCCTCACTGATATGTTTTTCAGCGTCATTTGGCCATTTTATAATTTCTGGAGATAAATTACTTAACAATGAAGTGAGACGATGTATAACACGGTTAACAGAACTTATCGTTACATTGAAACGATCACCAACATCTCGAAAGCTTGCTGTCGGATGTCCCATAAACCATAAATAGATAAGTACCTGAAATTAAATTAATTATGAAGTTAATTGCTATATTAAATTTAATTATTTACTTGATGTAAAGCTGGTATATTTCCATACTGTACAGTTTCACTATGAAAATAAGGGCTAGTTTCAAACTTGTGTCTTATGTTATTGACCATTTCTCTCGAGTCTGAAATGTTCGAAGAACACTTCCTCAGAATATTGTGGCACTACTTCCTCTAATAAAATTATACACAGTTCATGAAACCTTCCAATGATTTAAAAACAAAGTAAATAATCATGTTATTATACTCTAATACAACCAATAATAAATTAACCTCTTACCTAAATAATTTTCGTTTTTTATTCTCACTTTTTGTGGCATCAATTCTATATCGTCCTCACTACTTTCAATGTCTGATAAAATATCACTATCGCCCATATCGTCCATGATATCGTCGTCGTCGCTCATATTTAATTTTATAAATTTTCAATTGTATTTTTGTTAGAAATATTGTCAATAAAATACAAAATAACACTAACCTACAATGACAGTTAAAAGAATGAGCTGAAAAAACACTCAATGCGCAAGTCAGTCATCAAATTACTATTTAGTTTCTACTTTCACTTGTGTACCGGAATGATCGTACAAACACCCCGTAAACGATCGCGAGTTTGGTTGGAACGCTTTATGGATTTTTCCGTACACCATCACCTGTCGGTTGGAACGCTTTTTATCTATTGCGCATGAGCGCGATCGTACATTGAGCGGTTTATCGACTCGTTGGAACAAACCTTATATGTTCTTGCTTTAATAGTAATATAGTAAAAGGATGTTTTGACGGTAATAAAATTGGATGTTTTTTATCGTAATCAAATTTTGATAACTTTAAACGCCCTCCTACACGTAAAATTTGTTTATTGTCTAAAAACGGTGTTAAACGTAATAAATTACTTTTGGAATCTAGATTTTTTCTTTGTTGTAATGAGTTGATTTCCGACTGAAATGATTCTGTTTGAACTAATTTTATTAAGATTTCGTGAGAATGATTCAATTCTGATGTTGTTAATGGTCCTAAGTTTCGTTCAAAGGATGGTTTTTTCAGATTTAATGCAAATCTAAAAATATAGGATATGACGCGTTGTAATTTATTGAAAGTTGAATATTTATTGAATAAATTGTCTGCAAAAGATTGTTGTGTTGTATGAAGGTTAGTGTATGTGCTTAATTTAGGTTGTCGATATTCTGGTAAATCTTCATACTGGTGGATAATATTAAACTTGCATGGATAATTTGTATTAGACGTATTTAGCCATTCTGGACCATTCCACCATAATTTTGAGTTGATTAAGTCTTTTGGGGCTACTCCTCTACTGATTAAGTCCGCCGGATTGTCCTTGGAATTAATATGATCCCAGTCATTTTCATTGGTGAGATCTTCAATAAGAGCCACTCTGTTGGCTACGAATGTTTTCCATCGACTTGGTGCTGCTTTTAACCAATTGATGGCGATAGTTGAATCACACCAATAATAATTTTGGTTGATATTAATTTTTAACGAATGAATAACTTGTTTACTCAGTTGAGCTAATACTACTGCTCCACAAAGTTCTAGTCTAGGTAAAGTTGTTTTATGTACAGTGGCAACTTTAGATTTTGCACACACTAATTGGACAAGTGTGTTTCCAAATGAATTTATAGATTTAAGGTATATGCACGCACCATATGCTTTCTCACTTGCATCGCAGAATCCATGTAATTCGCATCTAACGTGATCATTAATTTTGATTTGCCTAGTATTACTTTTGGAATATAGTAATATAGTATAGTAAATATAGGTATTTTCAATTGATTTAAGTGATGCAATTCGTTAATAAAATTAAACCATTTGTTGCTTAGATTCATCGGAACTTCATCATCCCAATCTACTTTGAGAATCCACAATTCTTGAATTATAAGTTTTGCAGTAATAATTATTGGACCTAACAGGCTTAATGGATCAAAAACTTGGCATATAGTTGAAAGAATTGTTCTTTTGGTGGTTTGCTGTTGCTCTAATGTTTGTATATTGCATTGGATGGTATCCGAAGATGGATTCCACACAACTCCCAATGTTTTTGTGTTTTCGTTATCTCCTATATTAACAACATTATGACTTGGATCATCCTTTGGAATATCTTCAAGAATTACCGGTTTATTTGACATTAATTTTCGAAGTGTAAATTTTCTTGAAGCTAAAATTGTGGTTAAGTTTTTTAAAATGATTTTTGCTGATGTTATAGAGTCTCTTCCAGTAAGAAGATCGTCAACATAAAAGTCTTCTTTGATTATCTCACTAATTTGTGGATATTCATCTTGAATTTCGAACGCAATTTGATTAATTGTTTTGACTGCCAAATATGGAGCTGATGCTGTTCCATATGTGACAGTATTTAGTTGGAAACATTGAATTTTGTCAGTTTGATTGTCCCTCCAAAATATACGTTGTAGAGGTCGTTGCTCAGGCTTTACGAGTATCATGCGATACATTTTCATTATATCACCTGATAAAACAACAGAATGCTGGCGGAATCTAATTAATATTTCTCGCATATTGTTTCGAAGTTTTGGCCCAATATGTTGGACATCATTAAGTGATAATTCAGACGAGCTCTTTGCTGAGCCATCAAAAACAACCCTTAATTGTGTTGTTAAACTGTTTTTGATGACTGGATGATGTGGTAAATAAAATTCATGTTGATCGCTTTGATTATAATTTTCAATTAAGGTCATGTGATTTAAGGCTTGATATTCTTTGATAAATGATGTGTACTGTTTTTTTATATCTAGTTGTTTGTCTAATTTATTTTCTAAATTGTAAAATCTTTGTAATGCTTGTTCCCGAGAATTTCCTAAATGTATGTAATTCTCCTTTAAAGGTAGGTATACTTACAACGTATTGTCCATCTTGATTTCTTTTTATCGTGTCGGAATAATGTTGTTCGCACCACTTTTCATCTTTTGAAAGCGGTGGCTGATTAAGTTGTGGTTCTTCTAATTCCCAGAACCTGTTCAAACTTTGATCAAGACTAAACGCATTGATTGATGTTGTTATTGTGTGATTTGGCATAGCGCCAGCTAAGATCCACCCAAATGGCGTATTGTGCATAATGGGTTGATTTTTACCTAAGTTTATTTTCTGGGTACCTATTAAACTCCAGAAAATTTCTGCTCCAAGTAAAATATCAATCGTTCCTGGAATATTATAATTTGGATCAGCTAATGTTAAGTTTGATGGAATATCAATATGTTTTTGTAAAAATACTTGAGGAACTTTTTCAGTTAATTTTGCTATTATTAAGCAGTTTAATGTTGTTGTATAATTATTTGAGTTTGATTTTATTACAATGTTTGTTTGTTTATTAATATTAGATGTTGAGTGACCAATTCCAGTAATCGGTATGTTTGTATTTTTGATGTTTAAATTAAGCAATTTTACATATGATTCAGTTATAAAATGACTTTGTGAACCTCCGTCTAGTAATAAACGACAGGAATGCAATTGTCCATTGTTATCTTTAGCTTGTGCAATCGCTGTTGCCAAAAGTATGTGTGCCGACTGATTAAACGCCACAATTTGCGAGTTAGTCGTATCTGAATTATTTGAAGGACAAGCGATTATTTGTTCATCAAAATGCATAAGCGTATGATGAGCTTTATTGCAAGTTTTGCACGTATTTTTTGAAGTACAGTTTTTTAGTACCTGATTTGATCTTAAACAATTGACGCATAATTTAAGTAATTTTACTTTTGAATAGCGTTCGTGCGCTGTAAGTTTCATAAAATTATTACAAATAAACGGGGAATGCATATTTTCCTCATAAATGGACATTTTTGCTTAGTTGATAAGTACGAACTACGTTTGAATGGTATAGATTCTTTTGGTTTATATTTTTCTGTTGATATAATTTTGCTTGTCGAAAATTGTTCCAATAGCTCGCATCTCTCTTTTAAGAACACATTTAAGTCTGTTAATGTTGGAATGCGATCTTTTAAAAACTCAGAATATGCCTTGTTTGTATTAAGGTCGAATTTATTTGTAATGATGTGATTTATGAGAATATCCCACGAATCCACCGGTTGACCTAAATTTTTTAAGGCTCGTAAATTTTTATTTAAATTATCGGTTAAGTCGCGAAATGCAATAGCTGAATCTTTTGTTACATTGGGTAACTCAAAAAGTGCTTAGACGTGTTCTGAAATTATGAATTTTTTGTTATCATATCTTTCATTTAATAAATTCCACAGTAATGCGTAATTTTCATCACTGCACATTATATTTTCAGTTAATTTTAATGCATTAGATTGTAATGCCGATTTAAGATATAAAAACTTTTGAACATTAGGAATATTGTTTACATTATGTACAAGGGCAGTGAAAGAATCTTTAAAACCTGACCACGCTGTATAACTTCCGTCAAATGTAGGAAGTTTAATTACTGGCAATTTTACTTGCACACCTGAATTAGTGTCTAATCGTGCAACTTCGCTTGAATTATTTATTTGATTACTTTGCTGATTACTTTGTTGGTACTTATTATCAAGTATGTTTTGAATAATATCTTGCGCATTTGCTAAGCCTGGAAAGAATTGATCACTGAATTGATTTAAATCGATCACATCCATAGTAATTGTTTGCGATTCAAATGATTGTAATTTAGTAAAAACATCTCATATTTATCATAAAGTGTTTCAACTTGTTTAAGTCTTAATTGTAATTGTTGCAATGCATTTTCAGGGTTGGTTAAATTTTGAATTTCTTGTAAATAGGTTTGAAAGTGATTGAATTGTGTTACGATTGATGTAGATTTAGTAATTAACATTTTAATTTCCTGATTTGCTTTTGAAGGTGCCATAGTAAATAATTTTAAATAAAACAAATTCGAAGCAGTTATGATTTGGGTTACGGAAAATATTATAGGAAATAAGACGGCCTGACCTTATAACCTTGATGTATAAAGATAGAATTACTTCTGCGGCGACTGTGCAGTTACTCTGACCAGCTGAAAAAAATTTTCTTCAGCTACACACTAAAGAACAGGCTTATTTTAGTCTATAGAAAAAATATCTTGCGAGAAATCTGTAAAAACAACCCCAAAATCGACTTTTGAAAAGTACGGGAAATTAGCATCGAATATGCGGCAGACCCCTGGCAGACGCTATACAATTCAAAGACGGTCCCTTGAAAACGCGTAAAATTTTTTCGCTCCGATTAGAATTTTTCTTTGAAATTCGGATAGGTGGCCCAAGCAACATTTTTAACCTGGTAGGCCCCTGGCAAATCCCTACCAGTCAAATCTCACAGGTCCCTGTCCCTGTCTAAAACCCTAGTTGGGATTGTGGTAGGGGCTTGCGCCAGGGGCAAATGGACCACCTATTAGGGGCCTCTACTAGAGATCTACTAAGTACCTTTCACAGGGGCCCTGGTAAGTCCCTACCGCAGGGATCTACCAGGGAGTTGTTATAGGGATCTACCAGGGAGTTATTATATGCGATTAACAGGGTGCAAAAAAATTTTGATTATAATTAAATTTATTGTTTATAAAATTTATTTATTTAATAATTTATTTATTATAAAAAAATTAATTTTTGCTACATTTTTAATTTTAACAATTTTAACTCTACAACATATAATTTTTTATTTTACCCATTTCTCATTATTTATTCCCATTAGTAAGAACTTGTTGGTGGTGATATATCTCATGATGTTGTCGTCTTCTTTGTTTCTTGGAGTCTGGAATTAAATTTTGAAAATTAGAAATAAAATCTTACCTTGTGCGAGGATCGAACCCGTAACCTTCCCTTCATTGTCCGACAGCGTTAACCTCTGTGCCACCTAGCTGTTGTTATTTTAGTTGTAAAATTGCTTTATGACTACAAAAATTTAATGTGAGTAATTTTGTGAGTGAGTGAGTAATTTTGATGCAAAAAAAATCCTTCTACAGTAACGAATCTACTTCTACAGTGTTTCGTGAAATAAAAAATGGAAAAAAGCGAAAAAAATGTTTTTCAAACACGTGGGTTTGACATCATATAAAACACGTCAACAAAATTAGTAATTTTGATGCAAAAAAAATTGTTGTACAGTATTGTTTGAAATGTAATAAATTGTACAGGGATTGGTAAAATAAAAAAGTGAAAAAAAGCGAAAAAAATGCTGTTCCAATTTTCATCGTAACTTGTAATAAATTAAACTCGCGGAGGGCTGTACTCGGTGAATTGAATGACATTTTTCTTAATTTTCGTGTGTTTTCAATGATTTTTTGTCTTCTTACTTCTTACTAAGCCAAGAATTACAAAAAAGAAGCCAAAAATTTTTTTTTTCGTAAATTTAAAAAATTTATCGCAAAAATATCGGAAATTATGGCAAAAAATGAGTAATTTTGATGCAAAAAAAAATCGTTCTACAGTAACGTTTGGAATGTAATTCTACAGTGTTTTGTGAAATAAAAAATGGAAAAAAGCGAAAAAAATGTTTTTCAAACACGTGGGTTCAAATCATAAAATACGTCAAAAAAATTAGTAATTTTGATGCAAAAAAAAATCGCTGTACAGTATTGTTTGAAATGTAATTGTACAGGTATTCGTAAAATAAAAAAGTGAAAAAAAGAGAAAAAAATGTTGTCGGAATTTTCATCGCAACTTGTTATAATTGCCTGAAAACATCGCTCGTGGGTACTTGTTTGCATTTGAAAGTGTAACGCATGTGTTGCTCGGAGCATAAATACGTAAAAAAATGATACCTCCGACATTTCGTTACAACCTACTAGAATTACATTCCAAACGATACTGTAGAACGATTTTTTTTTTACATCAAAATTACTATTTTTGCGATATTTTCAAAGTTTTTGCGATGAATTTCTTACTTTGACGTCGATGTCGACTTTGATTGGTCTACTAATCAAAGGTTTTCTATTATTGGTTGTTCAACTTGCCACTGGCATTTTACAGAGAGCCCTACAAATAACCTGTAAATGAGTACCTGGCAAATCCCCACCGAAAGCATTTCACAGGGCCCTACAAAGAACCTGTATATGACTTCCTGGCAAATCCCTACCGCAAGCATTTCACAGGGCCCTACAAGGAACCTGTATATGACTCCCTGGCAAATCCCTACCGCAAGCATTTCACAGGGCCCTACAAGGAACCTGTATTTGGCTACCTGGCAAATCCCTAGCGCAAGCATTTAATAGGGCCCTACAAAGGACATGCTAACAGGTACCTGACAAATCCCTATAGACAGGCAAAGCCGTAAACCCTGTTTTAGTTACCTACCAGGTATTTGCCAGGGACCTACCAGAGAAATTTTAATTGCACAGCGAAAAATGTTACTTGGGGGGGGGGGGTTGATTTGTAGATATTAGTAATAAATATTATCAAAAAACTGGAAAATAACCCGTGTATTGCCGAAAAAGTGAAAAAATTAAATTTTTGTTTTCTTCGATTTTTGGGGTGTGCATTCGATAGGGAGGGTTATCCATCGTCAAAACCTACCCTTCCTGGGCGCCGCTTCGCTCCGCTACGCTCTGCACCCCTCCAGGGCGGTTTTGACTCTGGTTACTATGCTAAACATACGAGAAGGCGCCACCCATCTAGAAAACCGGGATAAATGAAACCGGGAGCTTAGAGACCCTTGAAATAGCATTAAAAAGTATAGTTGCGGTATGGGGCAGTAAACTATTACGTTTCACCCCCAAAAAATCGCGTAAAAACAAAAAATAATCGATGTTAAATGTACGAGAGACGAGCTGCATTTGCCGGTGCGAAATACTCTAAGTGTTAGCGTCATTCAAACTGCACGGACTGTCAACAGAATGAGCGACGCGCGGGAATCTCGTTAATTTTACCACTGAATCTCGTTAAATTTGCTAAGTTCAAAATCGATTATTTCAAAATTTTGATAATAAATCCTCGCAAAATATTTTTACAATTTGCTATATTAACTGTGTTCTTTAGTGTGTAGTTGAAGAAAATTTGTTTCGAGTGGTCAGAACAACTGCACAGTAGCCACTTCTGCTGCTACTGATAACAATGACCTCGTTGATTTGGACGTTGCAGGTGTTGTACATGTGCTGGTATTCTTAGCGCATGATACTCGAATGTTGGTTGATGAAATGATTGAAATGTTGCAATCACAAAAATAATTTGATTGATGTTTAATTAGTTATGTTAATCCCGATCGATAAGGACCAAAAATATGTTGAATTGTTGCTGAGTTGACTGTAGTTTGTATTGGTTCAAGTAAAACTCAATTTTGGTTTTTAAGTTTTAATTTTGTTGAAACTAACATAACTTCTTAACTTGACAAGATGTCAACGTATACAGAGTGTATTAAAAATATAAAACTTATTTTTAAAATATCAAAATGACGTAACAGTTATTAATAGTAAAATTTATGTTTCTTTAAAATTTTTTGTAACAACTGTGCTCAAAGCAATTTAAAATTCTTACTACATTTGTACAAATACCTATTTCATTATTTTAATCTGTAAAATGGAGATTGTAAATGTAATTCCTTTAAATATAAAGGACTATATTGATTTCACACCTTTCAAGTTAATATTAAAAATTAAAATTATTGTGTAATATTATTTTATAAAATTTCAAAAAATTAAAATTGAAATTTTTGAATATAAATAACTAAAAGGGGATTGAATGGTATTTTAAATAATCAAATAAAGAAATTTGTACATCGGCTTGGCGTAACGGTTAAGCGTTGGACTTGTGTAACTATCAAAGGAGACGTCATAGGTTCGAATCCCAGTCCGGGCAGCAATAAAAAAAAGTATAGGTATTTATTCAATATTCAATATAATCAATATTACAAGAAACGTCAAAGTTAAAATTTCACATTTAAAGATAAAAGATAAAATTCCACAGACATAAACATACAAAATGCACATATAAATATTCAATACACAAATTCAAATGTACAACGCAACGTTAGAACTCATGTTCTAAGTACTCCTGTATGGAGTAAAAAGCATTTTTTATTAATATGTCCCTAATCGTTTTACTAAATGCCTTTGAAGGCAAATCCTGGATGCTCTTAGGTATTACATTGTACAATTTGACACCCCAATAATCAAGGCCTTGCTGGGTGGTTTTCAGTCTATGGAATCGAGTCAACAAAAAATCCTTTTGCCTTGTATCGTGCGAGTGTACCTCCGAATTTTTTTTCCAGTTTTTTATATTATTATGCACGGATTTCAAACAGTTCAACACAAATATGCACGGCAAGGTCAGTATTCTTTCTCTTTTAAAGGAGTTCCTACATGAATCTCTACACTTTAAGTCGCACAAAACACGAACCGCTCGCTTCTGCAGAATGAACACCCCATCAGCCCCACACGACGATCCCCAGATAATGATCCCATATGAAATGCGGCTATAGAAGTAAGCATAGTAACATGTCATAGCCGACTCAAAATCAGCATAACGCTTCAAAGTTCGCAAACAGTAAATGGCACTAGATAATTGTCCACACATGACCTCAATATGGCGATTCCACCTTAACTTACTATCCACATAAACCCCCAAAAACTTCACTACCTCTGTTTCCTTTGGGTTGAAGAAGCACATAGTTTGAGTCTTCGACTCATTCAAGCGCAGCCTATTCGAATCCATCCACTGCTTTGTAGTTTCCAAGATCGAGGAAGTTTCCTCTTTGATTTTCTGCACATTCCTTTCCTTCACAAGGAATGACGTATCATCCGCATACACACATGCACCATAATTGGGCACATTGGCTACCAGGTCATTAACGTAGACAACAAACAATATAGGACCCAGAACAGATCCCTGGGGAACGCCATGCGATACGCTACTGGTACTCGAAAGCACATCATTCCATTTTACAGTTTGTCTCCTGTTACTTAGGTAGGATGACATTAGCTGAAGAGTGTTACCTCGGACTCCATAATGTTCCAGCTTTTTTAGCAGAATTTCATGGTTTACAGAGAATGTGCCGAGCGATAAGAGGCTTTTTGACACGATTCGCTTAAATGGTAGATAGCTATTTAGTAGTTGAAAATTAAAAAACCAAATTTTATTAATTAAGTAATTAGTTTTCGTGAAAATTGTTGTTATTCCAATAATATTGATTCACACCCATCACTTGGCCTAATAATTTTGGATAATCATTCTGATCTGGGACGAAATTTACGCAAATTTGGAAAGCAAATCGTATCATCGGCTGATCCGTTTGTCAGTGGAATTTTCGAAAGTTTTCTTTACCACGAGTAACACGAAGTTGCTTTTTTTATTTGGATAAAGCTAAAGTCGTATCAGCCGACGTTTTGATTCAGTAGCGCCTCCGAGGTCTTATCTCCAATAGGATTCCTGGACGAGCAAGAGCCATACGAAAACCTAAATTCCATTTATTCCGGATAACAACATAATTGCTGAATCGTTGCAAACTTTAGCCAATTTATATTTTTTTTGTCATCATTACGCATTGGAACAGCTGACTGTTTTTTTTTGGTAACTAATTTGTGCATTTGAATACGTTTGATTGTAGGACCTTAGAAAAGATTATTATTTGGATTGGCATCTGGCGAAGCAGAGCTATGTGGAGGTCCAGGATTTTCTTGCCAAAGATAAGGGGTAAGTCCGTATTTAAGTAACAGATTGGTTGTTGAGATTGCTGTTGGCTGTGACCGCAGCTTTGTTTAAGTTTTTTTGCAAGAATTTCTGTTTTTGCTTGCCAGTAAATTGGCTTAGTTGGGGACGGATCAGTAATTGCGGTCCAGAAACTGCACTTAAGCCAGTTGAGATCGATTAGCGATTCCGAATTCATATTTCATATCCTGTGTTTGCGACTATTAAGTCGAGTATTTTGTTATAGTTTTTGTACGTTTTTACCATCTATCACTGAACTATTGGTCGAAATTAAAATACCGTTCTCACCTATCTGGCGTTTTATTTCGGTCTGGCGCCCATTAAATTATTTTCTTTTCAGCTGTTGTTACAGGAATAAATCACTGGAAAATCGAGTATCGGACCTACGAATATCCCAGCTCTCGGTCTGTGGTTCGAAAAGAACAGAGTTTAGCCGCCCGATTTTACTACGGGCACAAGTGGCAAAATTTGTGCAGATATAAGCTCGATTATTGGCACAAATCCATGAATGTATCTCATAAAATTGCTGGGACTATTACAATATCCAAATTGAGCTTTAATAAACTCAAATTGACCAGTTGGAGTTACAAATGATAAATATTTCGTATAGGAAGAGTTAACCTTAATATGATAGAAAAGCGTTCTTGAAATCTAACGAAGTAAAATAAAACTTATTTTTCAAACAATCAATTTGATCTTCGGTAATAGGCAATGGAAAGTTTTCGCTCAAACAATTTTTATTCAATTCCCTAAAGTCTACACACATTCTTAACGAACCATATTTTTTTCTTACTAATACAATCCTTGATGCATATTCTGAAACACTTGGTTTAATAATGTTCTTCTCCATTAATTCATCTGTTATTTTCGTTACTTCCGCTCTTTCCATGAAGGACAGTCTTCTTGGGTTAAAATAAAAGGGTTGACTATTATCTTTCATTCTAATGGTCATCTCAAAATTATTTTTTTTCGTGTCTTGCTTATATGGCAATTTGTCAAAGTACTCTTATTCCACAATTTGTTCTATATCTTAAATTTCACGTATTCGTTTAATTTTGACTCTATATCCAAATTTATGCTTCCATTTTCTCTAATGTCATCAATTAGTAACAATTCATTATTATTATCCTCGTCAACAATTGGCTTAACTTTTACCTTTGAATTTATAATAGAAATATCAACTTTATTAATAAAATTTCTACCTAGCAAGCATTTAGATCTTATTGTATCATCCGTAACTACCTGAAATGAAATTTCTAGGTTCAGATTATTAACAGTACATGAAGTTTCAAAAATTCGTATAATATCTAATTTACTATTATTTATTCCTATGTACTTATTTAAAACAGTATCAGTAATTAGCTGACCTTTAGGTACCATACTACTAGTAATTAAAGAAATAGGACTACCTGAATCCATTATTGCTGACAATTTAAAATTATACTTAACAAAATGTACTTCTACTTCATAACAAGGGATCACTTCTGCCTGGACAAGATGTGTAGTGGAATCTGCTGGAGCTACTACTGCTGGGGAGGACGTTGTACGTCGTAACGTTGAAACGATGTTCTCGGTTGCGTTGACCCTCGCGTACAGTCTCGTTGCTGATGAGCTGTTGACCCACAACCATAACAACTTCCCCTAACTCGTCTTGGTCGCCTACACTTAGTCGCTTTGTGCCCTTCTACGTTGCAATTAAAGCATTTTGGTCTTGTCACTAACGGGGTGCTACTTCCAACATAATTGGTTTTCTTATCTTGGCCTCGATCGTCTAATGTCAGATTCATCATTACCACTAATAATTTTTCTAATGATTCAAACTGTTGCATTCGAGCTTGGCTCTGCAAAACACTGTTACCAAACCCATCAATAACGTAGTCTAAAATATTGCCTTCAGGTAAACCAGCTTTGTTACCCAACATAACCTTGTCGTTAAAGTATTTTTAAAAATTTTTACCTTTCGCCCACCGTCGCTCTTGAAATTCTTTTCTCAAATTTATTTTATCGGGTCGGTCGAAAACATACTTTTAATAGTGGCCCTCAATTCAGTATAAGGTATCGTTAGGAAATCAGGTTGCAGTTAAATTAAACCACATAAACTAAACTCATAATTTATTAACAGAACATAATGCACTTCCGAACATAAAAAACATAAGTCGAGTGAAAAGTAAAAGTAAAAGAATGATGCGGTAAGAAGTATGCACTCTTCCTTACCGGCTTTGGCAGTAAATTCAAATATACGTATTCCCTACAACTTTCAAATTAAGAGATTTTAAAACTTTAGTACAAAGTTTCGAAAGCAATAACGCTCCACAAAGCTCGAATTTTGGAATCGTCATTGGTGTCAAAGGGGCAACCTTTGACTTAGAACATAACCAATGAACATGAACCCTTTTATCTGTGTCGATCGAACGTAGATAGATGCATGCTCCATATATGCTTGGATGGAAGCATCACAAAATCCGTGTAATTCAATCTTGACAGGATTCGTTCGTGCAAATAGCGTGCCGCGGCGGTATGCGCACATCATTAAGAAATATGAGTTCCTGAGCGTAGGAACTCCAAAGAGTGTGTATTTTGGGGGAACAGGATCGTCCCAGGACAATCGTTCCATCCACAACCTTTGCATGATACTTTTCGCAGTTATCGTAATAGGGGCCAACAGACCGAGTGGATCAAAAATTTGATAGACATAATTGATCTTTTTGTAACCAAGGCGTCTGTTGACGTAGAAATAAAGAACATGAAGTGGTCGGATTGGCATGGCCATATCAGACCAAGAGTGCGTGCATTTTCATGATCGCCAAACTCAAGAACGCTTGGGTGGATATCATCCGTTGAAATGTTTGAAAGGATTTCAGATTCATTTGAGATCCATTTCCTTAAGTTGAAGCAACCATTTTTTAGAATTTTTGCAATTCTTGCACAAATTTTAATTCCTTCTTGAACGTTATCACAACCAGTAAGCAGGTCGTCCACATAAAAATCTTGTTTTATAATGCAAGAAATTTCCGGAATTGAAATTTGGCAGTCATTGCCCAATTGAATTAATGAACGAATGGCAAAAAAGGACGCCGAAGCGGTACCGTAGGTTACGGTATTTAAATTGTACGCTTGAATGGGATCTGTAGGCGCGTTTCGCCACAATATCTTTTGTAAGGGCCTCTGAGATGGCTTTATTTGAACTTGACGGTACATCTTCTCGATGTCCGCTGAAATAGCATAAGAATGCTGTCTAAACCGTATCAAAATTGCGAATAAGTCTTGCTGTATCGTTGGACCGATCATTTGTATGCTGTTCAACGAATGACCAGTGGTGGTTTTGGAGCTGAGCCGTTGAATACTACGCGCAACTTTGTGGTTAGGCTGTTCTCTTTTAGAACACCATGATGAGGTGAGAAAAATGACGTTTCTTCCTTTGAGTTACACAATGACATGTGGCCCACTTCTTTGTATTCATTCATGAATGAATGGTAACGAGTGTACAATTCTGGATTGGCTTGAAGCCGACGTTCCAGAGCATAAAGTCTTTTTGTTGCTACAGCACGTATGTAAGTCACTCAAGACTGTAATTGGCTGCTTGAACGGAATTGAAACTACAAAACGACCATCAGCGTCTCTACGTGTGTTTTTGGTGTAGCATTTCACATTCATTTTCCTCTATTGAAAATGACTTTTCTTGGGGATATGAATCAATATCCCAGAACCTTGTGAGTTGTACCATTGTACTCTAAACGAATCTTATACTGAACTAATTGGACCAGAAATGATCCATCCAAATCTAGTGTTTTGTAAAGTCGGAAGATTGAGACCTAAGCGTACTTGTCCTTTACATAGTAAATCAAAAAATGCAATTGAGGTAGAAGGTCAACCTTTCCATTTTTATCGAATGCGGGTTCTGATAACCTGATGTTATCAGGAATCTTAAAATGCTCGCGTTGCACGGTGAAACCTGGTACAAAGCCAGTAATGTCATCGACTACGAGGTACGAAAGTTCTAACTTGAACGGTGAATGGCATGCTCTTACTTCCAGGTCACATTTGGATTGCACTCGTGAATTGGATTTGTTCAATCCCCATACTGAAATATTTACCGCACGCGTGGGTAGCCTTAAGAGAGTGACGAAATCCCTACATATGAAATTGAATTGTGATCCTGAATCGAGCAGGATTCGAACGGTGTGAGCTTTTCTACAAAATTCTACTACTTTTGCGGAAGCCACTGGCAATAAAACTTGGCTTGTTTTTAAACACAAAGCGGTGGTAGACTGGTTGGTCTCAACTGGGCTTGCCGAAACGCTTGGTAAGTCCCCAGTTTGATTCCGATCTACTTGCTGATTTTGATGTAAGAGGGTATTATGTTTGCCATTACATCTTCTACATGTGTAGCGTGAAGAACATTGCGTTGTGAAAAGCCCTTTTGCTAAGCAATTAAAGCATACCTTTAATTCTTGTGCCCTTTTTGACCTCTCTCTAGGGGTTAAATTTATAAAGTTTTCGAATTTTGATACTAAATGCCCTTGTTTGCAGAGCGCGCACGAAAGATTGTGCGTCACCAGAGATTTCACATGAAGTTTAGGCTTTTCTGCAGATACTTGTTTCTTTTCAACATTTTCCAAAAGGTTCGCATATATTTAAGAATTTTTTTAATTGATCAATATTTGGGATGGTAGCTTCCCCTTTACTGAATACGTTTTCCCACTCACGCTGCGTAAGTGAGTCTAACTTCGCAGAAACCAAGTAAATAATTAAAGCCTCGAACATCTGTTCGGATGTAGCTAAAGATTTGGCTGCACTTGTGTGCTTTAAAAGCGAATCATGTAATTGGCGCAATTTTTTAGATGATTCCCTCTTTTTATTGGTTCCATTTCAACAATGGACATCAAATGATTTTTTATTAAGAGCTTAGGCTGATCGTATCGTGACAATAGGGTTGACCATGCGATTTGGTAATTTTCGGCGGTGAATTCCAAGGATCTAATTACTTCCGAAGCTTCCCCAGTCAAACTGCTTTTCAAGTAGTGTAGTTTTTGAATGCCGACAATATCGACGTTATCATTAATAAGATTTTTGAAAATTGCCTTAAACTCCAACCAATTCTCAATGTTGCCAGAAAATTTAACTAAATTGATTTCTGGTAAATTAATTTGAGAAACGTTACGCGAGCTAAAATTTACAGAGCCTGCACTGTTTGATTGTGATTGTTCCAGCAATGGGCTGTTAGACCGCCTACTTACCGTATCTGCTGTCAACTTGCTTATTATGCTTTCCGCGTTTGAAACAACTAAAAAATATTTATTCTCAAATTGCTCTAATTGGCACTTGTTGGTCAAGGAAAGCAGCCGATTAATTCGATCAATCGTTCGCGAATTTCTCCAATCGTTTGATAATTAGCAAATTTGTAATAACCACGATATTCGCCCAGCCCCGTGGCATCAAGGAATCTTATAAAATACTTAGGCATAGTTATGAATGTCCAACGAATAACCCAGTAACGAAAGCACAGTAGAAGACGTCTACTTCAAAAAGTTTATTACCCGTTGGTAAATGTATGACTTCAACTTTACATCTTTCGCCATCATTGTTGAGGAGATTGTCATTTAAGCAAATCATCTTATCCTGATAAAACGAACAAGTATGTCTTTGCCAAGTTACCAAGATTCTTTCTTCTCTTGACCTGAATTGAATTCAGTATTGCTATGTCCCCCTGCCTATAAATGTTAAGTACAGGAAGGTACACACATTATTGTCCCTTCTTTCTAAACTCCCGGTAATGAGTCGTTCAAGGTGTGGGTTCCTAGTGAGTCAAGATTAGAGTCGATGTAATAAGATGTTAATTGGCTCTCTCGGGATGTTTAACTTAGCTTTCCTTTTTTATGTAAAAAAAAGAAATAAAAAACTTTCATCAGCTCCCATACAAATTTTATTATAACAAAAAGAAAACCTGTCAAATTGTCTTTCATGAAAGAATATTAATACAAAAATAAATCTTGGATTTTAAAATCCAATGTGAAAGAACCTTTAAAATTTTTACAATTAATACAAAGAATGATTCGAAACAAAGAGGCTTCCACTCTTCGTCCCAAGTTGCTTGATTATTAAGCCAATCAAGTCTCTCGCTTTACATTAGCGGGCTTAAATGTTTATAAATTTAAATTGTCGCTTATTTAAAGCTTAAAATATTTTTAACAAAATTAGAAAACTTTTTAATTTTTAACTTATCACTGAGGGTATCGAAGAATGCACTCTGTTAGAAGTCTTTTCCCCAAATCCTGTTTTTAATACGCTGAAGGCAAATTTTAACAAATTATAGAAATCATGAATTCACTGTACCTGTCTCCTTGACGTAACGAAATTTTCATTTTTAAAAAGGATATCATTTAGCTGTTGTTTGTGTGTGCCCTACTTTAGATTTGCCCATATGCAATGATTCAACTTCATTCCAGTTGTCATTATTTTGTTGGATGTCATTTGAAGTGGTATCTTACATTGACTAGTGTTGAAATTTTGTGCTCGTTGTTGCATCCTTCCTATTAAGAATTTCCAAAAATATTGAGGTAAGTTATTCCATTAATTTACAATGATTTTCTTGTCATCCAGAAATTTTTTATGAATAGATTTTCATAAATTACAACATTATCCATTATCACCATTGATTATGTCCTTGACGTCTATTTTTAGAATCGGCTTTGGACAAACGGAAACTTCTAACCTATTTGAAGTCGAACTGAATTTGGTTAACCTCCAAATCCTGGTAAATAATATTTTTCGGAGAACATCGAAAAATGCGTGCACTTGGCTGAGCTGCCCGAGGTCAACTGATTTTTGATCGTAAATCGATACAATTGGCATACCTGTTCGAATTTTGTGAGTCAAATTCATGTATTTATGAATTTATTTCTTTCTAATAAATTATTTTTATTGTAGATTTTTCTTCTTTATCAACTTCGATTTCCTTTGGGATGTTTTCCTGAGCAGTTTGACTGGTACATTACATTTCCATCAGTTCTTTGGATTCTACATTGACTTCTTTTCGTTTATCTTTGTTGTTTACATGGGCGTTACACAATTTTGATCCTTATTTACTAAATTGTTAATTTATCCTTTGAAAGTATGCACATTAAATGCATGAAACAATTACATAATTTTTGATATGTTTACATTTTTACAGAGAATGTTATTTGTAGAGTAAATCGGTTTACAAATTCTTAAATTTTTCTAGGTTATAATGATTAATACATTTTTACAAATTTTGAGCTAATTAAGTTTTTTGTTTCATTTCTGATGTGACAATCATCAGTTCATTTTGACTTAGCAATATCTGTCATGTTTCGTTCATCCTGAGAGACTCAAATAAAGTTAGAAAATTGAAATTTTGAAAAATAAAAATTTCTCGTAGAGCAAATTTTTAAAGTGTCTTCCGACTTAGAATTTTGTGTTTGTTTTGAATATATAATTCATTTTAGCATCGGGAGCCTTTCTTATTCATTTTGAGACACAGCAGTATGTAGAGCAAAAGCGATCACATAATCTTGAATAACCTAAATTAAACAAATCGCCGGCTTAGAGTGTTAACCTGCTAACTCCATTTATCAGCAAAATAGCGTTTTTGATTGCTTGCAGTGGTCCGCTACAATCGTATTTTGGTGTTAGACTTGATTTTGTCATCAGAAAATCTGATCTTAATTTTCGTCCTTGTAGTAATTCTGAAGGTGATGGTATCATGTTATCTTTTGGCGTCGTGTTGTAATTTAATATCGCATTTGGTATGCTATTATTAGACGCGGTTGATTTAATTATCAATCCTTTTACAGTTTGCACTGTACGTTCCACTAACCCATTCGATCCTGGGTAGGTTGGACTTGATGTGTTATGTTTTATGTCGTAATACTTCATAAATTCTGCAAAGCTTGTTGAACTAAATGGGGGTCCATTGTCACTTATAACTTCTTGCGGTATTCCAAAATATGAAGATGTCTCCTCTATTATATTGGTTATTGACTTGGAATCTTTCGACATCACTTTTTTAATTACGATGAATTTTGAAAAATAGTCAATTATTATTAAATAATCTCTTGAATTGATGTGAGCGAAGTCCATTCCGATTTTACTCCATGGTAAATCTGAGATTTCGTGATTTCTAAGCGGTTGCTTAGTGTTCGATTTCGCATATTTCTGGCAAATTTTACACTGTAATACGAATTCCTCGATGTCCTTTGACATTCCGGGCCAGTATACTAAAGTTTTAGCTTTATTTTGACACGCCGTTACACCTTGATGTGAGCTGTGTATTTTCTTTAGAACTTTTTCTACTTCGTTATGTGGTATAATTACTTTTCCGCCCCTGCATAAAATGCCGTCTGCGTAATGTAATTCTTCTTTAATATCCCAGAATTTCTTTGCATTCGTTTTAATCGATTTCTTGTGAGTTGGCCACCCAAAGTTAGTATAGTTAATTACTTCCTTCATGATGTTGTCGTTTTCTGTTGACCTTCTCAATTCTTCTAATCTTTCTTGCGACGCACAGACAATTGCATTTACTGCTACGGTCCGACCTTCTAGGTAATCAGTTTTCATCGTTCTATTTTTGATCGGGTCGCGTGACAATGTGTCTGCGATGCATAAATCTTTCCCTGGCACATATTCCAACGTGTAGTCGTATCGCATAATTTTTAAAACCATTCTTTGTAGTCTTGGTGATAATAATTCCATTGGTTTATTTACTATACTGACCAGTGGTTTATGGTCTGTTTGGATCAATACCTTTCTACCGAACGTATAAATGTGATAACTTGTTAGACCGTGCAATATTGCTAACAGTTCTTTTTCGATTTGAGCGTACCTTTTTTGTGTTTCTGTGAGCGATACCGAACTGTACCCTACGGGTTGATTATCTTGTATTACCACCGCTCCCAAACCATAGCTGCTTGCGTCTACTGATAAGCAAAGTGGTTTCTTTGGATCGTAGAATTTTAAAACTGGAGCTTTACTTATTTTTTCTTTCAAAATCTTAAAGCATTTCTCTTCGTTTTCTCCCCACACAAATTCGTTTTTGTTACTCAACAATGTACGTAGGGTACTTGTGTGCTGCGATAAATTAGGTATAAATTTCCTTAAATAATTTATCATTCCTAGTACCCTCTGTAATTCTTTTTTATTTTCGGGACTTTGCAATGCATTAATTGCATCAACTTTCGTTCTTTCTATCGAAATTCCATTTTCTGATACTCTGTGTCCCAAATATTTAACTTCCGTTTTAGCTAACTGCATCTTGCTTTTGCTAAACTTCACGTTGAATTTTTTTGCTCTTTTCAACGCTTCTGTTAATCTTCCGTTGTGTTCTTCTTCGGTTCCTCCGAAAATTAGCACGTCGTCTATGTATGGTATTACACCATCTAGGTTTTCAAAAACCCTATTAATTAGTTTTTGATAAACTTCTGGCGCGCTGTTTATACCATAAGGCATAGTTTTGTATCGATACCTTTCAAATGGAGTGGCTATCGTACATAAATTCGAACTTGGTTCATCGATTGGTACTTGTAGAAACGCCGTCGTTGCATCTAATACCGTGAAGTATTTTGCTCCGTTCAATTCCGCTAAAACGCTATCTACTGTAGGGAGTGAATAGTGCTCTCTCTGTTGAAAATATGAAGCTTATTCGGTAATCCAGAAAGAATGTACGATATAAATGAACACTATTAAAATAGTTATTTATTTAAACAACGGTTAAAAACATACATGTGCTTACAACAAAATAATCTCCATATCTAGATGGCGCCATATCTAGATGGCGCCATCACAACCTTTTGTAATATACATGGGTTGATATAATTTTAACACTCCCACTATATCAATTCATTATCGATACATAACATTTTACAACAATTTTCTTATACCTAAACATTCTAAAAATTTATGATGTTTAACAGAATTTAAACCTTTAGTCAGCATGTCAGCCGGCATATCATCGGTTTGCAAATATTCAACATTTACAAAGATCTAACATCAATATGCTTTGATCTCTTATGAAAAACAGGATTTATTGCTAGTTTCTGTGCACTTTGATTATCATTGAATAACAAAATACAATCCAAGTTTCCGGTTAATTCATGATATAAATTGCGTAAGTATATGGCCTCTTTAGAAGCTTCTGAAATTGCCATATATTCAGCTTCTGTGCTTGACAAAGCAACCGTTTGCTGTTTTCTGCTTTCCCACGAAATTGCAGAACCAGAGAGTTTCAAACAAAACCCTGTATAGGATTTTCTAACATATGAATTACTTTCCCAATCGGCATCTACATAACCCTCTAACTTTGCGCTTTCTTTAACAAATCTTAAGCAGTAATCTTTTGTACCTTTCAAATATTTTAAAATTCTCTTTGCATGTTTCCAATGAGTTTCATCAAAACAATTATTGAACTGACTTAAAAAACTAACGCTAAATGAAATGTCAGGCCTTGTCAAAACGGCCAAATACATGAGACTACCAATGAGTTGTTGGTAAGGTAACTTCTCATTATTACTGTGATGTTTGAATTTAAATATTTATAAGTTGATATCTGCAAGTACCAACATAAAACCACTAAACTAGTTAATGGTCTGCAGGAATGTAAATAACTAAGACAGATTCGTTCTGGTCATCGAACAAGCAAGTTATATTCGTTATATTGTAAATATTGTAATTGTAATTATATTTATTATTTATAAATAAATTAGTTAATTAAACATCGTTAGTCGATACATAACAATTGGCGACGGGAAAATTGGAAAAAGTGACTGTAAGTACATTTGAGAATTGTAACACGTGGTTAGTTATTTTTGTGTTCACGTGATTGTGTTGTTTTGATTTTGAAATGTCGACATCGACCGTACAGTATAATATGTCTTTACTGGGTAAATTGCAAGAATTTAAGCAACAAGACAATTTAATAATTTTCAAGGCGAAACTTTCGCAATATTTTATTGCAAACGAAGTGGCAGAAGAAAAGAAAATCGCAATTTTGTTAACGGCACTCGACTCCGATGTATACGAAACGTTAAGCAATTTATGTAATCCAAAATCACCTGAAACACAAACATTAATCGAATTATGGGAAAAACTCGAGACGCATTATTGTATAAAGGATTCGATTTTTAACGAACGTTCAAGATTTCACAAAGCGAAACAAGAGGCGGAAGAAAACGTAGTGGAATGGTACGCTCGGGTAAAGAAACTATCGGTAAATTGTAAGTTCGGTAACTGTTTAAGTGATTTTGAGAAAGACAAATTTGTTATGGGGTTGAAAGACAGTTCGGTGTACGATCGCGTAAGTGAAGTGGATCCGACAGTAACAACATTGGAGGTCATATACAATATAGCTATAAAAAAAGAACAAGCTTTGAAGAGCTCACGAGATGCAAGGCAAATGGATCTACAAATCAAAGAGGAGACGTGCTACAAGTTAAACAACAGAGGGAAGCAAAATCAACCGAACGGTGCGAAAAGAGAAGAATTCACTCAAGTAAACCGTTCTTCTGGATGTTCCTGTTGTGGTGAAGATGGTCACAGGTGGGATGCCTGTAGGTTAAGGCAATCGAAGTGTTACAATTGTGGCAGGAGAGGACACATATCGAGAATGTGTAAACAAAGACGAACGAACTATTTGGAAATCGCAAAGAGGGAGGAAGACCCAAGAAGTAATGTGTGTATAAATAAGGTTAATGAAATTATTAAAATAAATAATGAATTCTATGCGGATGTATTTATAGATAAAATTCCTATTAAAATGGAGATTGATTCTGGGGCGGCAATTTCAGCAATGTGTTGGCCAACCTATATGAAATATTTTAGGCACATACCCTTACAAAAAAGTTATACAACGTTAAAATACTATAACGGTACTTCGTTTGCAACTGCTGGACAAATTTCGGTCACGTTAAGTTTGGGTAAAGTTCAGAAACCAGTTAAGTTATTAATAATTAAAGGAAACGATGCTGCTCCCCTACTAGGAAGAGACATAATGGAAATGTTTGGCATTACAGTAACAATTAATAACATACTGAAGAACGGGAGATCTGAAGCCGTAGAAAATTTGTTAGTAAGGTACAAAGAACTTTTTGAAAACAAGTTGGGCTGCTTTAAGTTTGAGAAAGTAAAGTTAACAATTGTAAAGGAGGCAGTACCAAAGTATTTAAAACCACGACCCTTACCCTTTACATATAAAACCAAAGTCAGCAACGAGTTGGAACGTTTAGAAAAGGAAGGGGTAATTACACCGATTAGTAATTCCGAGTGGGGGACACCATTGGTTCCAGTCTTAAAGGCGGACGGTTCAATTCGACTATGTGCCGATTATAAAATCACTGTAAACCCGGTTATAGCCGATGATAAGTACCCATTGCCAAATATTCAGGAATTATTCACATCCCTGGAAGGCGGAGAACGATTTTCGAAGTTGGATTTGAGTCATGCATATAATCAATTAGAATTGGATGAGGATTCAAAACTTCTATTGGCATGGAGTACTCACAAAGGTTCATATAAGATGGAAAGATTACCTTTCGGGACCAAACCGGCATGCTCGATATTTCAAAGGATAATAGAGAAGACACTAAGGGGGTGCGAAAACACGGAGGTTTTGCTAGATGACATTGTGGTGACTGGAAGAAGCGATGAAGAACATTTACAAAATATAGAAAACGTGTTCAAAAGGTTGTCGGTTGCAGGTTTTAAATTGAAAAAGGAGAAATGTGTTTTCTTTCAAGAGGAGATTAAATACCTGGGCCACGTAATAAGTAAGGAAGGATTAAAGAAGGACCCTTCAAAAATTGATGCGATTGTAAATTGTAAAACACCGGAGACCTTGACGCAATTGAGAGCCCTTTTAGGTATGATTAACTATTATTCTCGATTTATCGAAAACAGCACGGAGTTGCTGCATCCGCTTTACGAGTTGTTAAAATGCAGCAACGACAAACAACAACTTCAGTGGAATAAACAATGCCAGGCAGCATTTGATAAGGCGAAAGAAGCAATGACATCAGATAGAGTGCTAGTGCACTACAATCCGGAATTGCCTGTTAAAGTTAGCTGCGACGCAAGTGCATATGGAATAGCTGGGGTTTTATCACATGTTTACGAGGATGGTACAGACCGACCCATCTGTTATGTTTCACGCACACTCAATGTCAGCGAGAAAAATTATTCGATGTTGGATAAGGAAGCCCTAGCAATAGTTTACTCAGTTAAGAAATTTTTTCAGTACCTGGTGGGTAAAAGGTTCATCTTGACAACGGATCATAAACCATTAATATATCTGTTTGGAAACAAAAAAGGTATGCCAGCAATGGCGGCTGGAAGATTACACAGGTGGGCAATTTTTTTAAACAATTTTGATTTCGAGATCAAGTATATCCAAGGTAAGGACAACACCAATGCAGATGGCTTGTCAAGATTGCCACTAGATGAATCTCCGCACGTAAAGGAAGAGTTTAATCACATAAACTTTATAGAAAGCGATTTCCAAGCACCAATTTCGGCAGAAAATATAAAGGAATGTTTAAAGGACGATCCAATATTGTCAAAAGTATATCTAGAAATAAAGAACGGTTGGAAGGATTACACTGCGCAACAGGATCCAAGTTTCAGCCCATACATAAGCCGACAAAGAGAACTGACGCTGGAAGAGGGCGTAATAATGTGGGGACATAAGGTAGTGATTCCGTTAAAATTTCGGAAGAAATTATTAGAAGAACTCCATGTAGCACATAGTGGTGTGGTAAAGATGAAGAGTAGAGCACGATCGTATTTTTGGTGGCCAAAAATGGATACCGAAATAGAACTGATGGCAAAAACCTGCGAAATATGCAATCAGTACAGACCAAGCCCCCCAAAGTCAGAAGTTCTGCGATTCCAGGAAGCAAGAGCAGTGTTCGAAAGAGTGCATGTAGATTTTTTTGGCCCAGTTCAAGGAAAAATGTATTTGGTGTTAGTGGACGCATATAGCAAATGGCCTGAAGTAGTACACATGAGCCCTACTACTGCAGAGGCAACAATAGATGTCTTGCGACAGATTTTTTCTAAATTTGGAATTCCAAAACAAATAGTGTCGGATAATGGCCCACAATTTGCATCGGGGGAATTTAAAAGTTTCTGTGGAGCAAATGGCATTGTCCATAGTTTAAGCCCCCCGTACCACCCAGCTTCAAATGGCGCAGCAGAGAACGCAGTGAAATCAATTAAAGTGGCGTTACAGAAAGCTTTAGAAGACCCAAAGAATTTGCATGTATCAACAAGCCGTATACTAGCAAGATATCTATTGATATATCGTTCTACAGAACACTGTACAACAAAGGCAACCCCTGCATATAGAATGTTCAATCGACAGATAAGAACGAGGTTTGATGCACTTAGGCCAGTGAAGAAAGAAGTTGTAGATCACGAAATAATGAGAAGGGGAAGAAATGAGTTATTTAACGGAGATTTAAGGAGATGAAGTTTTTGTAAAAGATTATAGAAACAGAAACAAGACATTCTGGATTAGGGCGAAAATTGGTAAAGTGCTAGGAGTAAGAACATACTTATGCAAAGTACCAGGCTACAGTATATGGTGGAAAAGGCATTTGGACCAGATATTTAAGGCAGTTCCCAAACGAGGAGGCGAACAGGAAGAGCCTCTACATCAGGAGACTACATCAAGTGAAATACGAACCGAGACGAACCAAGGAAGTGAGCGAGAACAGGTAGAAGACGGAAAGACCTTACAGTCCGAGGAGCATCAGGAAAAAGGCAATACTCCAATGGATATCACAAGGAAAGAAGAAAATGACATGCCGAGAGAAGAAACCCCCGAGGTTAGCATTGCAGATCGTCCTCGAAGGAATATTGTAAAGCCAGCGAGATATTTAGATTAGGTAGATGAAAAGACTAAGAGGGAAAGAGTGTGATGTTTGAATTTAAATATTTATAAGTTGATATCTGCAAGTACCAACATAAAACCACTAAACTAGTTAATGGTCTGCAGGAATGTAAATAACTAAGACAGATTCGTTCTGGTCATCGAACAAGCAAGTTATATTCGTTATATTGTAAATATTGTAATTGTAATTATATTTATTATTTATAAATAAATTAGTTAATTAAACATCGTTAGTCGATACATAACAATTACAATACAATTATCATTATTATCAAAATTTATTTTTGTTTCGATTGGTGTACTCACGGTACTACATTCACTCATATTAAATTTTTGTAACAATTGGTCTATGTATTGTTATTGATCTAAAGTAATAGTACCTTCATTACGATCAATATTTATTCTCATACCGAGACATTGTTTAGCCTCCCCCAAATCTTTTATTTTAAATTTCGAACTTAGTTCGTTCTTTAGAAATTCTATTTCAGATTTATCATTTGAGAAAATAAAAAAATCATCAACATATACCGCCACAATAGTTAACAAATTATTTTTAGTTTTTATATATAAACAAGGTTCAAATTTGGATTTTTTATATGCAAAATTTGTCAAAACCTCATCAACCCTCATATTCCATGCTCTTGAAGACTGTTTAAGACCATAAATGGCCCTTTTTAACTTAAGTACCTGATTTTCTGTCTTTTTATAACCTTCGGGTTGGACCACGTAGACATTTTCGTTTAGAAAACCATTTAAAAAAGCAGTGGTTACATCTAAATGCCTGATTTGTAAATCTAATTTCACAGATAATGCAATTAATAATCTTAACGTAGAATGTCTAACAACAGGAGAAAATGTTTCATCAAAATCAATACCCGGTCTTTGTGTAAAACCTTTTGCTACTAACCTTGCCCTATACCGAACATTATTTTCACTGTCGTATTTTCGTTTAAATACCCACTTGCACTGCACTATATTGTCATTTCTTGGCACATCCACCAACTCCCAAGCTTCGTTTTCCTCAAACGAATTCAGCTCTTCCGTCATGGCTTGTTTCCATTTTTCTTTATCTGGTCTTGACAAAGCTTGTGCTACAGTAAGTGGTTCTTCATTTAAATCGCTATTATTAATGCACATGTAAGTCACAAAATCATCAAAACTTTTTGGTCTTGGTATTCTTTGTGATCTTCTTACGGTTTCATTTGTTACTTCTTCTCCCACTGAAACTACTATTTCTGGAGTATAATCGCTGTCGTCATTTTCTTCGACGTTTTCAACCAGTGAGTTTTCTGCGGGATCGTCTCCCACTGAATCTGATAATTTAACTTCCTTAATATTACTTTCTATGATTACAGTAGTTTCTTTGGTACTTTCCATTACGATCACATCTCGGCTGGTTATAATTTTCTTTGTATTTCGATTATAACATCTGTATCCTTTGGTATTCTCATCGTAACCCACTAGGATATGTTTATCCACCTTTTTGTCCCATTTCTTTCTATTTACTTTTGGAACATGCACCATCACAACACTGCCAAATATTCTTAAATGACTAACATCAGGTTTCTTGCCTGTCCAAATTTCAATTGGGGTTTTTGAGACCCCAGCAGCTACTGAACGGTTTTTAATGTAACATGCAGTATTACAGGCTTCTGCCCAAAAAATCTTACCAACATTTTCATCGAACAGCAAGCACTTGGCCTTTTCCACGATGGTACGATTAAAACGTTCTGACAAACCATTCTGCTCCGGCGAATGACTATTTGTTGTCTGATGAATAATGCCATTATTACTCAAGAATTTTTTGGAACTCCATGCTGCAATATTCTCCACCATCTGAGTATTTTTATTTGTTTGTTCTGCTGATTTTCGACTAAATTTTTAAAATCTTTGAACTTTTCATATACCTCATTTTTTGTCTTTATGAAATATATAAAACACATCCTGCTATAGTCATCTATGAATGTCAAAAAATATTTTGATTCACCTAATGAAGTTTGTTCCATGGGCCCACAAACATCGCTGTGTATTATTTGTAACAAATCTTTAGCTCTGATGTCTTTGCTCGGAAAAGGTAAACGGGTTTGTTTTCCCTCACAACACACTTTGCAATTTTGCTTTTCAGTATCTGCTGGTCCTTTGTAAATAATTACATCTACTAATTTACACATTTTGTTCAAATAAACACTGTTTATGTATCCCAATCGCTTATGCCAAATTTCACTAGTGACGGGCGTTGCTAAAAAACTAACATTTTTCTCAAGATTTAGTTTGTACACATTGTTTTTTAAGTTTGCTGTTCCCACTAAAACATTATTAGTATTATAAATTTTGCAATAATTGTCTTTATCGAAATTTACTTTGTTGCCATTTCTGATCAGCTGGCTAACAGACAACAAGTTTGTAGTTAAACCCGGAACAAACTGCACATTTTTTAAAAGAACATTATGTGTTGAACTTTCCAATGTTGTTTTTATTTGAATATCACCCGCACATTCAATTTGTAGTTTCTCTTTGTTTGCTACCATAATTTCTGACAGTTCTGGCTTTCGTTCATTTCTTAACCACTCTTTTTTAGATGTGAAATGAAATGATGCTCCGCTATCGACGTACCAATCTGTGTTCTTAAATTGTCCTATTGTGAACACGGCACTTAAAGCACTGTCTTGTTTATTGTTTGGGCATTTTGATTTAAAATGTCCCGGTTGTTTACATCCGTAACAAACAATTTTACTTTTGTCTTTGTGTACATAGTTATCATTAAATTTATTGCCATCTCTCGGCGTTTTTCTTAAATTCACTTTGTTACCTTTTTGGTTGTTGTACTTTCCTGTAACAAAAGCTCCACCCGGTTTACCGCCATCAATCTACATATCCAACAACTTCGTTTTTATCGAATCTGTTGTTATAGTAATACCTGAGTGTTCCACGGCCATGATCATGGGTGCAAACCTTTCCGGAAGTCCTGCTAACAACAGAGAACCAACCCATTCTTCATTGATCTGAAAACCAGTTCTTCTTAATTTTTGCGAAGTCTCCACAACTTGATTTATGTACGATTCCATGGAGTCATTATTCTCCAATCGTGCAGAAATCAGGGCACGCAATAAGCCTATTTTTCTATAAAAACCACTATCCCCAAGCAACATTTTTAACCTGGTAGGCCCCTGGCAAATCCCTACCAGTCAAATCTCACAGGTCCCTGTCCCTGTCTAAAACCCTAGTTGGGATTGTGGTAGGGGCTTGCGCCAGGGGCAAATGGACCACCTATTAGGGGCCTCTACTAGAGATCTACTAAGTACCTTTCACAGGGGCCCTGGTAAGTCCCTACCGCAGGGATCTACCAGGGAGTTGTTATAGGGATCTACCAGGGAGTTATTATATGCGATTAACAGGGTGCAAAAAAATTTTGATTATAATTAAATTTATTGTTTATAAAATTTATTTATTTAATAATTTATTTATTATAAAAAAATTAATTTTTGCTACATTTTTAATTTTAACAATTTTAACTCTACAACATATAATTTTTTATTTTACCCATTTCTCATTATTTATTCTCATTAGTAAGAACTTGTTGGTGGTGATATATCTCATGATGTTGTCGTCTTCTTTGTTTCTTGGAGTCTGGAATTAAATTTTGAAAATTAGAAATAAAATCTTACCTTGTGCGAGGATCGAACCCGTACCTTCCCTTCATTGTCCGACAGCGTTAACCTCTGTGCCACCGAGCTGTTGTTATTTTAGTTGTAAAATTGCTTTATGACTACAAAAATTTAATGTGAGTAATTTTGTGAGTGAGTGAGTAATTTTGATGCAAAAAAATCCTTCTACAGTAACGAATCTACTTCTACAGTGTTTCGTGAAATAAAAAATGGAAAAAAGCGAAAAAAATGTTTTTCAAACACGTGGGTTTGACATCATATAAAACACGTCAACAAAATTAGTAATTTTGATGCAAAAAAAATCGTTGTACAGTATTGTTTGAAATGTAATAAATTGTACAGGGATTGGTAAAATAAAAAAGTGAAAAAAAGCGAAAAAAATGCTGTTCCAATTTTCATCGTAACTTGTAATAAATTAAACTCGCGGAGGGCTGTACTCGGTGAATCGAATGACATTTTTCTTAATTTTCGTGTTTTCAATGATTTTTTGTCTTCTTACTTCTTACTAAGCCAAGAATTACAAAAAAGAAGCCAAAAATTTTTAAAAATATCGGAAATTATGGCAAAAAATGAGTAATTTTGATGCAAAAAAAAATCGTTCTACAGTAACGTTTGGAATGTAATTCTACAGTGTTTTGTGAAATAAAAAATGGAAAAAAGCGAAAAAAATGTTTTTCAAACACGTGGGTTTAAATCATAAAATACGTCAAAAAAATTAGTAATTTTGATGCAAAAAAAAATCGTTGTACAGTATTGTTTGAAATGTAATTGTACAGGTATTCGTAAAATAAAAAAGTGAAAAAAAGAGAAAAAAATGTTGTCGGAATTTTCATCGCAACTTGTTATAATTGCCTGAAAACATCGTTCGTGGGTACTTGTTTGCATTTCAAAGTGTAACGCATGCGTTGCTCGGAGCATAAATACGTAAAAAAATGATACCTCCGACATTTCGTTACAACCTACTAGAATTACATTCCAAACGATACTGTAGAACGATTTTTTTTTTACATCAAAATTACTATCTTTTTGCGATATTTTCAAAGTTTTTGCGATGAATTTCTTACTTTGACGTCGATGTCGACTTTGATTGGTCTACTAATCAAAGGTTTTCTATTATTGGTTGTTCAACTTGCCACAGGCATTTTACAGAGAGCCCTACAAATAACCTGTAAATGAGTACCTGGCAAATCCCTACCGAAAGCATTTCACAGGGCCCTACAAAGAACCTGTATATGACTCCCTGGCAAATCCCTACCGCAAGCATTTCACAGGGCCCTACAAGGAACCTGTATATGACTCCCTGGCAAATCCCTACCGCAAGCATTTCACAGAGCCCTACAAGGAACCTGTATTTGGCTACCTGGCAAATCCCTAGCGCAAGCATTTAATAGGGCCCTACAAAGGACATGCTAACAGGTACCTGACAAATCCCTATAGACAGGCAAAGCCGTAAACCCTGTTTTAGTTACCTACCAGGTATTTGCCAGGGACCTACCAGAGAAATTTTAATTTCACAGGGAAAAATGTTACTTGGGTCGTCATATAGATTTTTTAATTTCTGCCATACTTCCTGTGCTGTTTTTGCATCTTTCACATGCGAAAACAAGGATGGATCGATGGTTAACACTAGCTTTTCTTTAGCCTTTGCTAATAGTACTGTGTCTTTTTCTTTGCCTTCAATGCAATCAGTTAGTCCTTCGAGGACAAACACATTTTCAACTGAAAAAGTCCACTCGTCGTAGTTTTCCCGACCTATTAACTTTGGTACACTATTTAAATAGTTTACTGCCATTTTCGTACACAACTTCTACCGATTCACTCACGCACTTATAACAATCAATTATTAGTACTGCTAGAGTATTAATGCTGGGTACCATAACCTGTTGAAAATATGAAGCTTATTCAGTGATCCAGAAAGAATGTACGATACAATGAACACTATTAAAATAGTTATTTATTTAAACAACGGTTAAAAACATACATGTGCTTACAACAAAAATATATCTAGATGGCGCCATCACAACCTTTTGTAATATACATGGGTTGATATAATTTTAACACTCTCTTGATATTTTTATTTAGGGGTCGCGGATCCATACATACCCTTATCGAACCGTTGGGCTTGTTAACGATCACTATTGGGTGAACCCAATCTGTTGGTTCGTTTACAACTTCCAAGATTTGGTTTTCTACCATCTTTTCTAGTTCGTCTTTTAATTTTTGTTTTAGAGACAAAGGAACTCTTCTGGCTGGTGTTATCGTTGGTGTTGCGTTTTCTTTCAACGTGATGTGATAAGGATTGCTTTTAATTCGCGAAGCTTTTTTATCGAATACTTCCTCGTACCTAGCTATGATTTCCGACGCCTTACTATTTTTAATAACATTAACACTTGTGGTAGGTACGAAACCAAATCCAGCTGTGTCATCTAGTCCTAGTATACACTCGCCGCCTTTATCAGCTATAAAGAAGTTTAAATATTTATTACGTACTTCCTTCGTGTTCGCATTTTAACTTGCATTTTCCTTTAATTTTAATAGCATGTCCTGAATATTAACTTTAACTTTGTTTTTGTTTGCGTCATTTCCGGCTTACTGGGTATTGATTCGTAAATCTTTTCTGAAATTATGTTGACTTCCGACCCTGTATCTATTTTAAACCAAATGGGTTTGCCACTTACTTTTAAAATTTCTCGCCATGTGATGCTACTAACTGTCTTGTTCCGTCTTCTTACTGCCAAAATGTGTTCTTCTTCGTCCGAGCTATTGCCTTCGCATACTTCTTTGACGCGTTTCTGGTTTCTGCAAATACTGGCGAAGTGATTTTTCCCCTTGCACTTGAGACATATTTTCCCCGTTGCAGGACACTTTTTCTCACCACTGTGAATGAAACCGCACATTTTGCACTTAAGATTAACTTTTGCGCTTTGTTTTTTGTTCACAAACTTTGTTTTTTGTTTACTCACGATGCTGACTTCTTGTGCACTCGCGCTCGTAATTTCAATTACTTGCTTGCGGCTTTCTTCACTTGAACGACAATGGTCTAATGCCTTTGTTAATTTCAAATCTGAGTCTCGAAATAAACGTTCTTGCACAGTTTTGTCTTTAATGCCTAGCACTAACCTATCGCGAATTAAAAATTCAGTTTGTTCCCCAAAGTAGCACTGAGCCGCGAGTTTTCTCAACTCGGTCACGTATTTATCGACTGGTTCATCTTGCTTTTGGGTCCTCGAGAAAAATTTAAAACGGTCAAACACGACATTTTTACGCGGCTGACAGTAGTGATCGAATTTTTTGACAACGTCGTCAAATTTCTCTTCACTCTCATCCGCGTTGTATTGAAACGTTTCAAATATGTCGACTGCTTCATCACCCATTACGTTCATGAGGATCGCAATATTTTGTTTATCGCTTTTTCCATTTTTTTCGCTGGCTTCTAAGTAGAAGTTAAACTTCCTCTTGAACTTCTCCCAATTGCTTGCTATGTTTCCTTCGAAGATCATTTCCCCAGGAACTCTAGCACCAGTATCTTGCATTTTCACTGTTTTTAGTCACCGTGTCAATTCGTATTGAATTGTTTTACTGCTGCCACCATGTAATATAATAATACGTCCGTTCAGTTACAAGTTAGTTTAATGACTCCTTGATACATTGCTAAGTAACATACATTGCTAAGTAACATACATTATGTCACAACTCATAATTTCGTTTTTTTCAATTTTTTGATTAATGTTCTGAATAAATATTTCAAATCTAGTAAGTTTACCTTTTATTAATTTACGATTTATTTTTAATGTTTCCATGATTATAATAAATATGAAAATATAAAATTATTGAAATAGGTAATTATCTTTGTAAGAATCTGGAATGTCTTTATTGGGAAGGTTGGCAGTAGACAAGAGAATAAACACAATCACTATATAAACAATTTAATAAGAGCACACAGTAATACAATTTATAATAAAATAATTAAAGCATAACATGACTAACCTGGTATATCTTAGGTTTTCTACCGTTCCATAATTCGTATGGCGTTCTTCCATTGTTGGAGCTAGTTGGTACTCTGTTCCTCAGATAGCACGCAGTTAACCCATTACTGCCCACAACTATTTTTGACTCCAAATTTGATGAAAACTTGGGAACTTGCTTATTATTTTTGTACTAACAAATTACGTTAAAGATTTTTTTTTTTCAAGTGGTTCTTCAAATAATGAGTGGGTCGAAAACGACCCAGTGGGCACATACATATACACACGATTTTTCGATTTTTTTCATTTTTATTTCAAACCTCAACATAGACAAATTATAGATAATTATTAACATTTTAATTAATTTTGATTCATATTGGCTCTTTTTTGGTCATCTTCACTTTTGGTGGAATGCTGCAAAACACTTATCGTGGAGTGCTATATACTGTGCATTTCACGCAAGCCTTTGTAGTTTTGCTTCCACAAACTGCACACCTTCTTCTTGCCTGCTTGGTGACAATAAGATGTGCCGCTTCGTGTGTGCGGACAGCTACAGGCACACAAAACGCTCCGCTCACCGGCCGAGATGGTCCCGATGCGATGGGTCGTACACCGTACTTCATTATCAGGCATCGGGCGACTGCTCGACGAAAACTTAAATTGTCGAGTTTTTGTCCACAGACTCTTGAAAGCATCATGCATTGTTCACGCAGACATCAAAAAGCCACATGATGATCGGCATGTACCACTTTTTGCCTCGCATTCCAATGCGATACTTTGCAACGCTGTTGTCCATCTGGTCTACACATCCCATGTAGCGATTGTACATGGTGAACATGTTCGGTTGAGGCACTTCAACTTTCTTCTTCTCTTTGGCACTGTAACGCATAGCTTTTTGCAGTGGATGGACACCGGTCTCATTTGACATGACCGTCACAACAGCATTGTCTTTCCACTTGCAAGCAATTATATTGCTACCAGTGTCGATTTGAAAATCGTAAGTTCCTCTTTCGGCTTTCTTCATTTCACTCGACTCGATGAGTGGACATTTTTCAGACCTGTTGTCTCTTACGGTACCAGTACCGAAAAAATCCATCTTACCCAGCTTCGTTATCAGTTTTGCTGACGTAAAAAAAATTGTCAAAATACAACGAAAAGTTCGAATCGTTAAATGACTTCTTCAAAATAGTGGCAAAGTTCAGAACAACGGATTCCCCAAGACCCATATCAGGAACTCTTAGGCCACCACGTCCTTGGTACACATCAACTTGAAGACAATATCCAAGTCTGTGGGCCAAAACCCATCCCTTGAACCCAAATCGGATAGGTTTCCCGCGGATGAATTGCTTACACCCGTGACGCCCAAAGTATGGAATCATCGACTCGTCTATCGACACTTCTGACTGTATCGGAGCATACTTTAGGAAGTTGACGTTTACCTCATCCAACAACGGTCGAATTTTTCCAAACTTGTCTCCTTCTGGTAGCTGATCGTTGTCCGCAACGTGCAGTTATCGGAAGATCTCTTCAAATCGATTACGACGCATCGCGTTTGACACCAAAACATTGTGCACATCGTCTTGCGTCTCCCAGAACATTCTTCGACGTGGAAGAGGAACATATCTACTGACGAAAAGTATACCCATAAAAGTGTACATGTCTTCAACGGACAACTCAAATGACGGCTTATTTTTTGAAACTGCGTACTTCACCGAATGTTTCACAATGTTTGTTATAACACTTCTGTCCATAAAAAGTTCAAAAAAAATCAGCCGGGTGGCTACCTTCATTGAGAAGACTGTTGGCAATTTTCTCAGGCTCTACCCTGTTAGAAGCGCAGTTTTGCGGCAAATCACCATGCACCCATTTGCGTATATCAGGATTCGATCCTCTTCCGACCGTTTTTGTCTTTTTTGGCTGTGAATTTGTGGTTTTTGACCCTCTTTTTCTCCCACCACGAAGAACTGTAGGCCCGACAGCCTCTTCACCAGTTCTGCCAGAGACAGCTACGGGTAGGGTTCCAATTTCATCATCAGTATAAGCACCACTGTTGGGTTTTAAATTAGTAACACCTTGATGTAGAATAATATTTATTAGAAATAAACACATTAACTCTAAACAAAGTAACTAAATAGTTTGCGCAGTAATTGAAATAATACATTGATGAAATGTTCGCTACAATTTTTACTTTTACTTCTGACTGACGACTACTTGACTTGCACACTGCGTTCTACTTGGTTACATAAAAACTTATGCTCTGTTGTTTTTTACATTCTTAATTCCATTTACTTAAACATTTTATCTTAACACTCCCTCGTAAATGAAATTTACTTTGTTAAACAATCAAACAACAAAATTTACGAACTAAAACATAATTTTGCAATTTTAACATTTTAACATTTTTCCATAAAAAAATCTCGGAACCGATTGAATTTTACATTATCTAATGGCTTAGTTAGTATGTCGGCAATTTGATCTGCACGTTTTATTTTCAATTTTGTAACCTTGAGGAATTTCCATAAATACCTCATCTGTTAATGTACCATATAAAAAGGCGGTTTTTATATCGAATTTCACTATTTCTGCATTTCTTTCAGCTGCTATCGCGAATATTATTCTGATTGCACAACTGCTTATTACCGGACTAAATGTCTCACTATAGTCTATTCCATCTCTTTGTTCACACCCGCGTACCACGAGTCGCGCTTTGTACGAACCATCGTCTTTTACTTTGAATACCCATTTGTTGGTCAACACCTTTTTTTTGTTTGTTTCACTTTTGTTCACTAGTGTCCAAGTATTATTTTCTCTGAGAGAATTTTTCTCTTCTTCAATTGTTTGTAGCCACTTAGTTTTATCTTCACTTTTTAATGCTTCTTCATATGTTAGCATAGCGTAGTCTTTAAATTTTCTGGGTAAATTTTTACTTCGTTTTCCTCTTCCAACTTCTTCAGTTATTTCTGGCTCTTCGTTTTCAGTATCATTTTGTTTTTCATCCTCTATTTGTTCATCAAAGTTTTGAATTTCTTCAAATTCATCTTCATTTTCAGTTTTAATTTCAGATTCTTCATCTTTTTCGCTGGAATATAATTTTACGTTTGTTGGTTTGTTTTCATTTTCGGTTAAAAATGCACTTTCTTTTATTTTATTCATTTTAATTACGTATAGACCATTTTCCCCGATTGTACCTTCCAGTATTTTAATATTGTCTTTTTTCACTTGAACTGTTTTGTTTTTAAATATCACTTCCGCGCCACTTTTCGTTATCCTGCTTACTGATAACAAATTTTTGTTTAGTTCTGGCACGTAATTTACGTCTCGAAGTATACATTCTTCGGTTTCAATTTTACCGCTGCCTTGCGATTTCATTTTTTCACCCGTTTTTGCAGTTCCTATTTCGGTGTTTTCTTCTTGCATGTTTTTTATTATACTTTTTTCATTTGTCATATGTGACGTTGCACCGGAATCTAGAAAAAATTCGATTTCATTTTTGTTACTTTTTACTTTTTCACTTTGGGTTAGAAACGACAATTTTTTAGTTGTGTTTTCATCGTATCGCTTCTGCACATCATTTTTTACGTTGTCTTGTTTTCTAAAAAAAACAATCTTTTTCTTCATGATTGGTTTTCTTACATATTCTGCAATTTATTTCTGTTTTATTGCAATCTCTTGCAAAATGTCCTGGTTTGTTACATCGGTAGCAATTTCTATTTTCTCCTGTTTTACGACCGAATTTTACGTTTCGTCTTCGATCTTCTCTCGCATTAAATGCCAATTGATCATTTTCTGTTTCTTGGTTATTGTTCCGTTTTTCTTCTGCCAGAAGTCTCGATGTTAGTTCAGTTAATTTTTGGTTTTCTTGGGGCGTTGATTCCCAAGCACTTATGAAGTATCTATAACTTTCTGGTAAACACGATAAGATTTTTGTTATTACCATTGTTTCTGTGATTTCTTGGTTCACGTTTTTTAATTTATATACCAAACTTTTCACTTCGCTTATGTAATTTGACATGCTACTTCCGTTTTTGAATTTATGGTTGTAAAATTCCTGTAACAGATTGTATTTCTGTTGTTGATTATCTCTTTCATATAACAATTTTAATTTTACCATCATTTCACATGATGTTTTACAATTTAACAAATGCATCATTATTTGCTTTTCAATTGATGTAATTATTATTTTTTGTGCTAACGCATCTTTTCTTTTCCATTCATCTTTCGGCTTTTGTTCTGTAGGGCATTGTGTTTTGCCGCTAGTAACGTCAGATATTTGTTTCGCCTTGAAAAATATCGTAATCTGAAATTTCCACAATTCATAGTTTGTGCCATCTTTCAATTTTTCGATTTTTTCCGTTTCATCTCTTTATGCCATTTTAAATTTTTCACTTTTATTGTTTTTGACGCGTGACAGTTTTATTTTTACTTTTGCACTTAACAACTTTAAGTTTTTCACTACAGTTTTTTTAATTCTTAAGTTTTTTACCGCGAATCACTTCACTCGTTTTTTAATTGTTTTTACCTTCAGATTTAATCTGAATCACTGGTTCCCATAACCTGTTGGGTTTTAAATTAGTAACACCTTGATGTAGAATAATATTTATTAGAAATAAACACATTAACTCTAAACAAAGTAACTAAATAGTTTGCGCAGTAATTGAAATAATACATTGATGAAATGTTCGCTACAATTTTTACTTTTACTTCTGACTGACGACTACTTGACTTGCACACTGCGTTCTACTTGGTTACATAAAAACTTATGCTCTGTTGTTTTTTACATTCTTAATTCCATTTACTTAAACATTTTATCTTAACAACCACCATCGTTTAAAACTATTTCAGCCTCAGCCATAAGTTGCTTCCTGCTAAGTCGGTTCGGATCGTCACAATCATCTTCGTCTCCAGAATCGCCGTCAGTTTCTGGCCCATCGTCGTCAGGTGGAGTGAGAAATACATCCACGGAGTTAGCTTGTAGGTCATCTATGGTGTCAAGCTCCTCCAAAATCTCCAGGGTTGTGAGAATCCTTCTTGACCTAATATGAATATCAGTAAGTTAGTGACAGCCAAGACAGAATAATAAAGAGTTAGGTTATTGACGATGCACCCATATACGCATGCTGGGTCGTTTTCGACCCAGTGAATGTTTGATCATCTATAAATACAATTCTAGCAATGAATAGAGATTTGCTTTGATTCTGCATTGTAAATACATGTTATGTAAGTGATTTAAAAATATATAATGGATTATATCATGTCGAAAACGATTAATACTTACATGTTTAGAATGATATTATGTCAACAATGAAAACAGACAGCTAACACGCGAACATGATTGCTTCTACTTTGTAACCACAAGATGTCACTGCCGTCACATTTATAATATTTTATTTACAGGAGTACCAATCTAGAAATAGTGTAAAAGGCAAACCAAAGTATTTGAATTTAAAAAACAAAAGATATAACTGCTGAAAGTCGTTGGGTCGTTTTCGACCCTGTGGGCATTAATGGGTTAACCCATTCGTTCCAGCCCACATATCGTTGTGCATGTTTGATTCTTCCATTTGACATCGCACAGTATTCATTAACGTTTGGTTTAAGCGTTCAGCCACACCGTCTTGTTGTGGACATCCAGGTGTTGTGAGCTTTCTACTTATCCCCAAATTTTTCAAATAGTCGTTAAATTTGTTGCTCATGTAGAAAACGATCTCGTCCGAAATATAAGTATTGGAATAGGATCTCGGATATGCGGAACGATAAATAAAACAATGTTGTTTAAGTCGACGTTTCGGGACTATATTGTACCCATCCTCAGGACTACAAAAACAAGAACACAGGGTAAAATCACGCAACATATTTAAGGGTGATGACCTACCTCAAAAACTAGGTGGACTGGTTGTAATACATACATTGAAGCAAAAAAACGTCGCAGCAAGCCAAAACACATCGGTCGAGTCAAATTAAAAATATTTTAAAAATGTTATATAAAAGAACGTGAGATCCGTGTAAACGGCGGATTTGTCAAAAAATAAAATGATATAAAAATACAAGTAACACATTAAAACCGTAAAACACATTTAACAAATACAAAGAAAAATATAAAATCAAGATGTCAAAACTCATGGCATACATATAAAAAAAAAATGGTCAGGTGTGGCGCAAGATATCCAAAAAGAATGCTTATGTCGATCCACCGCAACCAAAATAAATAACTAACCAATAGGTAATTAGGAAAAATTTTTAAAAAGTTTTGCCGCCGCAACGAAAACCCCAACTAAGGTGGGTTGGTATTGGAAAACATAGCTTCATTCAATGTAGTAAATGTAAACAAACAACCAAAACACGAAAAGTTTGAAAAGACACTAAACAGCCCGTAAAGCGCACACAAAAACGAACACGCGCACACATCAAAAAGGTCCTGTAGGAACACGATCGACACGTCCAACCAACGCACTAAAACACAGGTAAAATATCCGAGTGTCAGGCAGGATCACCCATCATCTTAAGATGACGCCGCAATAAGCCCTTATATCCCGCATCAATGCTGACAAAATCAGTTTGTTTATTAATGTTGTTGTCAATTGTGGAAATATATGCCGCCTCCTTAAAGACTTGTTTATTGTAATTCTTTTCATTGTTTAGTATGGTGACTGCATCCGTTCTGAACTCGTGTTGATTTTGGACCACATGTTCAGATAAACCCGTCTTAGAGGATCCGCTTTTGATGTCATTCCGATGTTGTGAGAGGCGTTTGGATAGTAGTTGTTTCGTTTGCCCTATGTAAAATTCGCCACATTGGCATTCAACCCTGTAAACTACGTTGCTTCTGTCGAGCAACGGAATTTTATCCTTAGTAGACGAAAACAGGATCCTGCCTAGGTTGAATGGATTGTGGAAGGCAATCTTGAAGGTATCACGGTTGGAGAGTTCGTTAAACAATCTACGTATCTTATCAGCCAAGTACGGGGGAAAGGTGATTTTGTTGTACTTAACTTCAACCATAGTATTATCATCAGACATCAGACCAACGGGGGTGGACGGACGAGGATCACCTGTGAGAACAAGCTTCAGGAGGCGGTGCGGGTATCCATTTTTGGCAAATTGCAGTTTGAGGTCATGCAGTCTCTTCCGACGCAAGGTCTCAGGCACACATATCTCCACCCTATGCTTCATAGTTTTAACCAGACTGATTTTCTGGTTCAATGGGTGTGAAGAATGGAAGTTCAAGAGCCTATCGGTGGAAGAAGGCTTCCTGTATATATCAGTGGATACCGATCCATCTTCATGTCTTCGTACCAGTAAATCTAAAAATGGGATGGTATTATTAATTTCCTTCTCGAACGTAAAGGAGAGCAGTTCGTCATAGCTATCCAATATTTTGACACAATTCTCAATTTCTGTTGTAGGCACTGCAGTAAGTAGATCATCCACGTATATGACTAAAAACGGTATGGGGAACGCAATAGAGCCAAAGAAATTGAAGAGAATTCAATGAAGATTGTTTGATGTTTCAATGAAGAAGAATTGAATGAAGAGAATTCAATGAATGAAAAAGAGAATGTAGAGAAATTAACTTAAACAACATTGTTTTATTAATCGTTTGTTGCTCATGTATTCTCCGCCGTTGTCGCTTCTTAACTCGAATTTTTTTCTCGAATCTTCTCTCTACTCTCCTTCTAAATTCATCGAACTTATTTAGTGCTTCATCCTTTGTCTTCATCATGAAAATTTCAGAGTAGCGGGAATGGTCATCTGTGAAGGTTATTACGTATCGGTTACCACCCTTCGAGGTAGGACTTACCGGACCCACGACGTCTGTGTGTATTAGCTCAAATACGTCTTTTCTCCTACTCTCGCTTGTTTTAGGGTAACTATTCTTCCGTATTTTTGCGATTTCACATGTGTCACACTTCTTTTCGTCTTTGGTCGTCTCGGTTTCCTTTCCACAGTCTTTTAATAACTTTTCAACGTATTTTTGGTTTGTATGGCCAAGACGTTTGTGCCATATTTCTTGGGTTTTCTTTTTTCGTATGATGGACGCTGGTTTTTAATAACTGTTCTTCTTTTATAGTAAGGGAATGTCGTAAAGGTTGGGAAGGGAGTTCGTTTTTGGTGTGTAGTTTTGAAACGGATGGGAATAATGTTAACTTCTAGAAACCAATAAGAAGATATGATCATTGGCTACAACTTTGCTGTAGAAAGTTATTTAATATCGCAAACGAGTCAAAAGTTATATCTATTTTAATGAAGGGAACTTTTTTTAGCCGAAAAAAAATTTGCCGTATAGGTTGGGACAATATCAAAAATCTGAAAAATAAGGAAAAAATGAAGTAAAACTGCATGGTATTATGATTAGAATATTTATTGAAACTTTCAAAGAAACAATTTAGTTGTTTAGTTTGCTTTTCCTTCAATTCGGAAATGTTTTCGGGCGACGTCAAAATACTACTTTTCATCGGCTTTCGTCCACGATTTGATTTTTTGGCTGGAGTTGATGCTTGCAAAGGTCCGATCGAAGACAAAATCGATGTTAAGCCAGATTAAATGGCATTGCAGTGTCTTGGAATAAAAAAAAAAGTGAACATACTAACTTGAAATAATTGATTTAAATTTTGTAAAATTTCAGCACGTAGAAACTACCTTAAAGATGTTTTTTTAAAGAAAATTTACGACTTGCTTGGCATACACACAATGAACACGACGTCTTCGTTCTAATGCACATGAAACGTTAGGTTATAACGAAACTTTACTGCGACAGTCATAATATAGGTGTCACGACTACCAACAACGCAGATATTCCGCTGTCCCAACCTATACGACACTCCTCTATACAAGTTGTCTTCAAGATATGCTTTGAAAAGCAATTCTTCATACCTATCCACAATATTGCAATTTCTATTTTTAAATGTTATTCTTATACCTTTTTCGCACATTTTCGCGGTCGATAGCAGGTTTGCGTTTAAACCTGGTACGCATATAACATCTTTTAGAGTGACAATTTTTCCCCCATTGCTATGTTGCCATTTTACATTAAGGTCTCCATACCCGGTGGATTTTAATGTTGTCCCCCCTGCGTTTATGATTTCGTTGGATTTCTCTTTGAAGTTGGTAAATTTCGCGCGGTCACTTGTCATGTGGTCTTTGCATCCGCTGTCGATTACCCATACGTTTCCTGGGTTGTTCACATGACCCAAATGATTTTTCACAACGTACGCTGAGCTGTATCTGTGGTTTTTGTATTTCTCTTCTATATCTCCGTTTGTTGGGCAGTTCCTTCCAATGTGTCCGTACTTGTTGCATCTAAAACATTTCGTTTTTCTAAGCCGATTAGGTTTACTTACTTGTGGATTTGTTTCCCGTTGGTAAGTTTAATGTCTCATCGTTGTGTCTTTTTTTGCGTTCATCACCCTGTAAGTACTTTCTTCCTTGTCGTTTCTTTTTTCTTTTAGACGTCTCTCTTCTTCTGCTAGTCGCATTCTTAAGCTGGCTGGGGTTAAACTTGTGTCGTTTATACATAATAGATAAATCTTACTCCAGATATTGATCAAAGGGAAGGATCTCGGGTAAGTGGAGTATGTACTTAAGAAAAACAATTCACTCAAATCGACCGGTTTCGACCAGGTTTCTGGTCATCTTCAGGACTGTAATAATAAGAGAGGGTACAAGTTAATGGTTGTTACAAATTGATTACATAATAACATTGGAACAAAGAATATAAATTTACCTCTTGAGTCGGGTGGTAAAGTTCTCTCAACGAAGTACATGCAAAAACGGGACACGATATACATAATATTGACGGAGTCGAGGAGCATAAACAGTTTAAAACTTGTCATAAAAATTATAACCATACAATAAATATCTTGAAAAATTAACATGTGGACTATTACGATTAACCTAGTTAATCAGACAAATACAATCAAACTTAACAATAATAAAGTAACTAATTGATAACATAAGTATAAAAAAAATCAAATTAAAAGCCAACAAAAATAAATAAACTTGCCGCCAATTCAAATCGGTCAAATGCACTGCAGGTAACGATCCAATTGGTAGTTCCAATGTTATAACAACACAGCGAACACGCCAACAAAACAATTAAGCGTCTCTTTTAGTTTTCTGATTAAATATAGTGAGTAACGCCTTAAATCCGGTGTTTATAGGCTCCAAGTCGGTCACCTTATTAATGTTTTCTGCTTCCTCGTTGATGTAAGCAGCCTCCAAAAAAGCTCTTTTTGGGAAACAAGGCTCATCTGCCAAGATAGACACGTCCTCCATTCTAAAGACGTGGTTGCTTCTTTTGAGATGTTGCGACAGGCCAGTTTTTTCTGAGCCAGTTTTTGTGTCATAGACATGTTGTTTCAGTCTTGAAGACATCAGCTGGCTTGTCTAGCCCACGTAAGTTTTTTCACATTCACATTTGATTCTATACACCACGCCACTTTTGTATTTTAGCGGGACCGAGTCTTTCGTTTTAGAAAACACCAAGCTGCCCAGTTTAAAGTTGTTGTATAAGGCTAGGCGAATTTGACCTCCTTGGATGAATTCTTTCAATGTGTTTTTCAATTTGATTGCCAGTAGAGGATGGTATGTTATTTTATGATAACGTATTGCTGTGAAGTTTCTTGTATAAAATCGCACGCCTCGGTTTACCTTGAGCTGAAAGTGGCGCTCAAACTTTTTAATTATATTTGTCGGTCACCCACTCGAGTGCTCTCCCGAACTAATATTGCTTTGCATGCTAACATCGCACGACTTACTACAGCATGGTACAACCACCTTGTACGCACTTTTTGGATAGATTTTTGAACACTTCTTATCACGAAAATTTGTTATCGCATTTCAAACGATTTTGAGCAGTATTGACCTTTTTGTTGATTCACAGAATCAAATTATAACCTTTACATAGAGCGAATTATTTAACACATTTGCATGTAATCAGTTTTACACATAATAAGTTATTCATGAAGTAATTTCAATTTTTATGGTACAAAATTATTGGTTATGTTATACTGACTATTGCACACATGTGTCACATGACTAACATCAACCAATGATATTTAGGGATCCGATCAATTCTAACCAATGGAGTTAGAATTACGCGATAATTGTTCAAGTTGCTTTGATAATTGCACATATGCTTCTTTTTGATAATTGTGTACATTTACTTTATATCATGTGATACATTTTTTATATGAAATAAAAATTCGCCGTCGCCAAGATTCGAACCTCGGATATTCTCATTGCTAATCATGTACTCATGTACTATCACCATTTCGCCACAGCGGTGACATACAAAGTAATGCTTTAAATTGTCAAATCTGCTACACAATAACCATAGAAACACTACTTTATTAGTGCTCAATTATATTATTTAATTATATATCAATTATATATCAATTATATTTAACCTCCAAATTCTAATGTGTGCAATAGTCTTACCGAATTTATTACGTGCATTATTGATTATCGTCCAATTTGACTACATTGCTTATTCAAACTTTGTTGTCAATAGTAAATATCCTCATGCTTCGCATTCGGACATTTACTTGACAACAAAGTTTTCATAGCAACGTAGTCAAATTGTTACCTATAATCAAAAATGCACTTAATATCTAAATATATAAAAGAGAAGATCTGTTTGCGTGTTTGGTCGCTATACGTTCCTAGACCCGTGGACCGATCTCGACCAAATTTTGCACAGTTATTTTGTAGCTCCAGGCGCAACTATTCTCGCATATATGGAGAAGAAATTCTAGCGGGGAAAAAAGTTATTCGCTTTTTTCGAAAATCAAATCACAAGTTTGACAAAAAATTTAATTTGTCAAATAATTAATCTGACGTACAGTCAGTGATTCAAAATACTGTCAACAGATGGCGGGGATGGCGGCTTTAATTGGAAAAATTCAAACCACTAACAAAAAACCACTAACAAATTAATCTGAAAATACTGTCAACAGATGGCGGGGATGGCGGCTTTCATTCGAAAAATGCCAACCACTAACAAATTAATCTGAATGCCGCGAATAAGACCGGAGCACTTTATATAGGTCGCAGAACGTGGAAGATCCACCTCTTTGCGGAAGATTTAACTTTACATGAAGATGTAACTTTACGTGAAGATTATGTATGTATGTATGTATGTATTGTTGTGTCCACCGTGTTACCCCTATTATGGGAGAACATGGCAAGGGAAAACAATCGGAGAGTTTTTTAAATGCACTAGTTAAGTTTTTGTTAGAGTAAGTTTTGTCAAATAAAGTTTTTGTGATAAATTTTAAACGCCTGATGAGAACGGTGATAGGCAACCCAAAAGGCGGAATAAAATGTGTGATAAAATCAAACATGATAAAAAAAGAAATAAAGGAGGAGGTTGTCATGGGGAGATAAACAAGAAGTTCGATTTTAGGAAAGCGACCGAGAGAGTTGCAAATCGAGGAGTTCGATAAAATTATGAGATCAATATAGTCGCAAATCGCGAGTACAAATTAAAAAAAGGAATCAATAGAGTATAAATTCGTGAGTACGAATATATAAGGCGACAAAGAAAAGTCGCAAATCGAGTCCTTTTAAATAAGCGACTAAGATAGTAGAAAATCGTAAGTACGGAGAAATAAGACGAGCAAGAAAGTCGCAGATCGACAGAATATTTAATAATAAGGTGACAAAAAATTGGAAGAACGAGTTTCTCCCACGGAGAAAATTGCGGTGAGCACGACAAGTGCATTGGAATTGTTAGTTTTGGAATTGTTAGTTTGGAATAGAAATTCCAAAGCGAAGGCAGGAGAAATTGAACCATTTGGACAATTTGAAACGCCAGGGTCGAGAAAGTGTATGTGCGCTATATTATCCGTTGAGCCGAGTTACAATCAACAACACATTAAGGTTAGCGTCGTTAATTGTTATAATTTTAAGTAGTTGTATTTTGTGTTTATTTATATTTTGATTTTGTTGTTTTCACGTTATATTAATGTTATTAAATGTGTTTTTGGCTATCCGATTGTTTTTCTTTTGACTGTTGGCCTGTAAGACGTTTTTAAACTGAGTTTTAACCCTGAGATAGAGAGAAGTGTTCGAAGTGAATTCTTCCTTGGTTATTCCTCTAATAGCCAAGAAGGGGACCACAACAAGTTGGCGCCCAACGTGGGGCTCGAACACGTCGCTACAAACGCGACCACAGTCAAAAGAAAAGGGGCACAACAAAAAACCAAATTTTAAACGTCAGATTAATAATTTTGATAAATAAAAACAAAAAGTCAAATAAATCATTTTTGGGAACGTCAGAAAAATGCAAACGAGAAGTCAACTTAAAAATATAAAGCAGATTGGTGACGGTGACATACCACAGCGAGGGGAAAAGGTAGACCAAAACAAGGAAGTGATGAAAATGTTAATGGCCATGAATGAAAGTTTGAATAAAGGATTCGACGGGATAATTGTAGTATTGAACGAAAAATTAGACCAACAGTATGTAAGTTTGAATGAAACCTTCAACAAAAAAATTGACCGCATGAATGAAAAATTTAATGAAAAATGTGACGGGATTAAAACGGCGTTGAATGATGGAATAGACCAACAAAATGTCAAAATTGACCAGCTGAGTGAAAGATTTGAGCAGCAGAACATATTAATGAATGACAGGATGGATAACAGAATCACTTTTAGGCCAAACTTAGAAAAAACCAAAGAAGTCACTTTTAGGCCAAACTTAGAAAAAACCAAAGAGTTAAAATTTAGTAAAAAGTTTGAAAATGAAGGCAGATCCTACAAAACAAGAAGTAGGAAAAATAACAGAAGGAGGTATGTGAAATTTCGACGACTACGAGCCAACGCTAAACAAAATTTGCTACAACAGAAAATTTCGAAATCAAAAAGCCGGTTAGAAAATAAAAATGCAACACTTCAAAATATAAAATTTAATCATTTAAAGGATAAACGGGTTACAAAAGTTAATCAATTAACAGTTATTACACAAGCACAAATGGAAAACATTCGGGATGAGTTTACAAGGAAAAATTTACAAAACGATGACAGCAAAAATAATTATGACAGTTCGCGACAGTCAATTGACATTGACCGTTTAAATAAATTAAATTATCGGAATGACAGTAAAATTTATAAAGTACAACAGATTAATGGAAATAACGCAAACAATTACATAAGACGCATGGAAGAGTTCAAACGGGTAAGATTCAAAATCACTCGTGGAAAATTTAAGGTCAAACGAATACGTTTGAAGAATTAAATGAAATCGGTATAATTGGACTGAAAATTTTGATGACGACGACAATGTAAAGTTGATTGAAAAGGCTATTGGACCAGAAAAAATGAAAGAGTTTAATGAAGACGAAGAAGAAAATTAAGCAAACGAACGACTCTGCGTTTCTTAACTTAACTTAACAATTTGAAAGGAAGTTATTGAAAGCAAGTAACTTAATTAATTTAAAAATGCACTGATTAAATGATGTATTTAAGTGAAGATGGGAAGTTGAATTTAGAAATTTGGGTGAGAAAGATGAACAGTTAATGAGTTAATTTAAAAGACAAGGGGTTGTATTGTATTGTATTGTACTTAGGGGTCGATTGGCCGCAAGGGCCTTTCAGAACTGCGACCAGTATTGATCTTTTGTTCATTACCCTGCTAATTAGGTATTCAGGAATTCAATTTTGCTGGCAAAACATAGAATTTTCCTGAGAGGTTTTTGTTGCACCTCTTTGGGTGTTAGTTGCGTTTTTCCCAAATATTTTAGCCTGGATCGGGCTAAGGCATCACATCTGCAGAGAATGTGCTCGGCCGATTCAGTTTCCGATTCACAGAGTCTGCACATGTCATCGTCCTCCATTCCCATTTTCTTGAGGTGATATCTCACCTGACAATGTCCGGTGAGCAACCCCGTGATGAGCCTGATTTCGTTCTTTGGTAGTAGAAGAAGCTTTTTAGCTTCTGCAGTCGAATACTCTATAAATTTCTTCGCCTGTTTTTGACCTGGTGTATTATGCCATAGGGTTTTTTTGTTCTCCTCCTCCCACTTCTGGACCCCCAACCCCCTGCGTGTCTTGGACAATCCACAGAATGGTTCGGGCCCAGTCGGGGAGGCCCTTGAACCTGATCTAGCCAGTTTATCGGCTATCTCATTACCCTCAATTCCCTCATGACCCGGCACCCAGTGGAGGGCAATTTTGTTGCCTTTGGCCAGTTTCTTGAGGGATTGTCTGCATTCCCATGTGGATAAGGACTCAAAGCTATTTGCTTGGAGCGCCTTTATCGCAGCTTGGCTGTCAGACATTATATTGACTTTTTTGCCCTTAATGTTCCTTTGCAGGCATTCATGGGCACATAGTGCAATTGCAAGTATTTCAGCTTGCATAATTGTGGGATAGGTTCCTAAGGCTATAGATGCCTCATATTTTGGGCCATATATGCCTATGCCTGTTCCCTGTTCAGTTTTTGATCCATCTGTGTACCAGTTGGAGGATTTTGTATCCACTTGTATTTCTTGACATCTAGCCGTACTTCGGTCTTGAATGATGACCTCAAACGGTGTTTCAAAATCAAAGATTTTCGGAATGATATCCGAAGGTTTTTCAAACAGATCTGGCTGTAAGAAGTCCAGTATCTTTAGGTGACCTGTCTTGTCTCCTGGTTTGAATTTCTTGACTTGGGTAATTTTTATAGCAGCTTGTATGGCTTCCCTTTTCACTCGTAGGTGAAGGGGTGGCAGATCTAAGAGTGCCTCCATAGCCGCGGTTGGGGTTGTGCGCATAGCCCCTGTTATACCCAGACACGCTAGCCTTTGCAATTTCTGCAACCTGCTTTGTGTCGTGATTTCGTTAGTTTTTGTCCACCACACGAGCGATGCGTATGTGACAATGGGTCTAATTATTGATGTATATGACCAATAGATCATTTTTGGTCTTAGTCCCCAGGTCCTTCCAAAAAGTTTGCGACAAGCCCAGAAGGCTCCTGTTGCTTTGGAAAGAATTTTATCCATGTGTGGTTTCCAGGTGAGTTTTGCATCCAGGGTTACCCCCAGATATTTTACCTCTCCGGAAAAAGGTATCGATAAACCTCGAAGCTGTGGAGCTTTTAGGTTTATTTTTCTACGCTTTGTGAATGGAACTATAATGGTTTTTGAAGGATTCACTGTAAGTTCTTCCTTTTCGCACCATTCTTTTATTTTGTTTAGGGCTGTTTGCATTAGGTTTGAGATTATGCCTTCATGCTTGCCCCTGATTATAATGACAATGTCGTCCGCGTATCCTAGTACGCAGAATCCATCGTCAGTTAATTTCTTCAGTAGGTCGTCTACCACGATAGACCACAGAAGAGGTGATATCACCCCACCTTGTGGGCATCCCCTTGCCCACAGATGAAGAAGTGAATTCTTCCTTGGTTATTCCTCTAATAGCCAATAAGGGGACCACAACAGTATGTATGTATGTATGTATGTATCCTTGTTAAGCTGTCACCTCCGTTATGTTGACAAGGCGACCTGACCTCCGGGTGAAGGGAGTACTTAAATTGAATTACACTTAGATATATAAGCTAAGGGGAACACCAGGATACCGATTTTCAAGAGAGGGGTAAAATATTTACTTTAATAAAATATTTATATTTTCATATTTTATCTATATATAAGATACGTAGTGTCCTCCGTGTTTATGTATCTGAACTTAGCAACAGTGTGTGTTGTGTCCTCCAGCAATGTTGCCGGATGTGTATTATGCACTTAAATACAAAATATAAATATGTTTCTTCAGGGTACTTTCGAGTTGCGAGTTTACTCCGAGAAACATTCACACGTTCCATGACACTTATTGCGTGGGAGTTGTCGATGTTTACAAGTTTACGCGTATTCCAGACTACTAGTTATTTAGTTTTTAATATTTTTTATTATAATATGGTACTATAATTAATAAAATACTATAATTTATTTATAATAATATAAAACTTTTAAATATTAAATAGTTAATTTAAACTTTTAAAAATGTTTATTTAAGCTTTCGGTGTTGTTTAACACCATCATCAGAAATTAATGAACATTTACATGGAAACAATTACAAGATTTCAACGTATTGTCATCTGATACGATCCAAAATAATAATAATAATTAATAAAATGTAAAAGTCACGTGTAAATGAACAACCTAATTGGTAAAACGATCCAAATAAGAATGGGGGTTACAATAGATCGTGAGTTAAGGAAACGACCTGATATGTGAGAGTACTCAGGAAAAAACTTAACTCCAATGCGTTGAAAAATGAAAAAGATTATACAAGTAGATGGCTATATATAGTGCTAAGGCCATCGATATCAGTTTTTCGGTGCATAGCATTTTTTTCCCTCTTGATGCATATCATCTCATGTAGTAGGCGATCATTGTAGTTCTTAACAGATTTGATAACTTCTGGGTTCTTAAAATCGGCATCATGGTTATCGATAAGGATGTGTTTAGCAATGGCCGTACTTTCTGGTTTATTGCATCTAACAGATGAGATATGTCCACTCATTCTCTTATAAAGATATTGGTTGGTCTGTCCAATGTATACCAGATTACAATTATTACATTGGACTTTATATATAAGATCTGACTTCTTTCTTTGTGGTATATTATCTTTTTGTTTACTATAGAATTGTCCAATATTGTTAGTAGATTTGAAAGTCATATTGATATTATATGGTACTAAGGTCTTTTTGATCTTTTCACTAAGTCCTTGAACATAAGGCATAACCGTGAATTTGTTATTAGATCTAATATAGGATGCGTTGCCATTATATAGCCTATCAACACGATCTTTAACAATCTTCCTTATTAATGCTATGGGATAGTCATTTTTTAATAAAGTATGTTTTGCGATATTAAGTGTTTCTTTTCTAAAATCGCCATGTGTAAGTTTAAGAGCCCTATCGATTAGTCCTATAGCTGTGCTGATTATTTGGCTCTTATGGTGGTAGGAATGATAATTAAGGTACCTTCCGGACCACGTAGGTTTTTGGGTCCATTTATATTTTAAGCCATTATTATCATGTATAAGTTCGATATCTAAAAAGGTAATACGATTACGGATTTCTTTTTCCATTGTGAATTGAAGACGTGGATGGAAGCCGTTGAAATGATCGATCATAACATCTTCTTTGTTCTTAGGGATAGCGGTTATAATATCATCCACATATCTTTCATAGAAAGGAAGTTGGAACGGAAGTGCAGCAATTCTGTTTTGTTCTAAAATTTCCATGACTAAATTAGAAATAGTGGCTGATATCGGTCTGCCCATTGCTGTCCCAAAGATTTGTTGGTACAATTTATCATTGTATTGGAAGTACGTCGTGTCCAAGCACATTTTAAGGGCAGTTATGAATTTCGTTTTAGGCACGTTGGTATAAATCTTTATGTCATTCCATTGATTAAGTCATCTTACCATCTTTTTCTAACTCATGTGTGAATTTTAGTAGTGGATCATAGCTATTCAACACATCCAAACAATGCTGCACCTTATCCTTAGGAACAGATACCAACATATCATCCACATACAACATCAAGAAGGGGTCAGCGAACTGGATAGAACCAATAAAATTCATCAAGAGATCGTGCATAACAAAGTTGGCAAATATGGGGCTGCAAAGATCTCCCATAGCAGATCCCACCAATTGGGAGTAGAATTCACCATCATATTGGAAAAAGCTATTATCAAAAATAGTAGCAATCATTTCAAGATCTTCTTGGGGATGGTTGTGAATTCGGTGAATAGATCCCAGTTATTGGTTATAGATGAGATCACTGCCTCCTTCGATACGTTGGTAAATAATGACGTGACATCGAACGATATTAGTATGTAATTTTCTGGTATTTTGCAGGTGGAAATGGTCTCCATTGCGGACTTAGAACTGAGCACGTTGAATGGAAAGTGTGGTAGCACATTGTTCAAGATGGAGTTGATGTACTTAGCCAACGAGATGGAAGGTGAGCTAATACAGCTGACGACAGGGCGCAGCGGGATGTTAGTCTTATGCGCCTTCGGTAGGCCATATGCTCTTGGGGACGAGCATTGTACGTGGTCAACCTCTTTTTCTGGGGTTCGTCTATCCAACTTCCGTCATGAATTCTTTTGATCAATCTGTTGAACCTACCTTGGATGGTGAGACTGGGGTCCTTGTTTAATTTCTTGTAAGTAGCCGAATCGCTAAACAAAGTTTTCATTTTATTTTTATAATCCTGTTCCTTAAGGATGACAGTAGAGTTTCCTTTATCCGCTTTGAGGACCAAGATGTCTGGATTGTCCTTTAGGAACTTTTTTGTGGAGGAAACCTGGTTTTTAATGATGTGGTTCGTGTTATGATCCGACTTGTTACAGAAATTATGGACAATATTTAAGATCTCACTTGGTGTGGCATTTCTTTTCGTTTCGGATGTACGTAGGTTAGTTATTAAGTAGTTCAACTCTGATAAGCATGTTTTCATTGAAAATTGTTTAAGGCTGGGTGTTATCCCGAATTTAGGACCCAGGGAGACGGTGTTCAGTACAATGTTAGTAATGTTGGTGCCACTATTATTGAGGACCCAAGTAGCATCACCTAATGCCTCCTCATCTCTCATCTTAATCAGATTGTTGAATTTCTTGATGTTATTGTATCTGATTCTCATAAATAGAGGTTGGGTGGAGCGGATGTTTCTCTCTATGAACTCATGTACCAAGTGGTGTGGTAGAACCGATGTAAGGTAACCTCTGGATGTTTTCAACTCCTTCATCAAGTTGCTAATTTCTACACATGTCATGTTTATATGGAGGTCCAAAATGCCTTCTTTAATACGTCTTATTATTGTTTTTGCGTTGTATAATACCCTGCGGTCTGGGATCAATTTTCTTGATATGCAGTTAACGTTTCTTTGGATGAATGGGGGGGGGGGGGGGACGTTGTTAGCCCTACATCTTAGCAAATAAATGCGCTTGTTTTTGGCTTTAGTGAGTTTGGATATAATTCTCATGGTAACCTTCAGTGTCGACATCGCCTCTTAACCATATACCGCTCCTATTTGTCCCAGGAAACCCATAGTTTGAACACAATAGATAAATCTTACTCTAGATATTGATCAAAGGGAAGGATCGAAGGATCGTCGTCGTCTATGTTTATCGTTCTTGCAAAATATTCGTATTCCTTAGGCAACCCAATTAGCATCAAACCAATTTCTACTTTCTTTTCGAATGTGAATCCTGCGTTTTGAACTTTTTTGTACAGGTTACTTCTGCGATTTGCGTATTCATTTATGTCCTCCTTTGTTCCTGTCACCATGTTTACGAATTCCTTTAGCATCAATATGCTATGGTAACTGTCGAACTTCGTGTGCATTTCATTCAACTTGTTCCATATTTCGTTGGCAGTTATACATTCCTCGATACTGTCTATAAGTTGTCATTGTCTTTCTTCTTTTACAGTCGTGATGCTTCTTAACAGAAGCGTCGTGACCCATCTCTTTATTAAATAAAACTTGCGTTAACGAAGTTATATACCGACTGGCTCTTTATTTAATCAACAATACATAAGTCACACTAGGTGGCGCTGGCTATATTTTTAGTATACAGTACATTTCAACACCCCCACTTACTAAAAATACAATGAACATTATAATACAATCTTATTCATTACTAATTCCTAACAACTTCATAAATCGAAAATGTTTATCAGTGCCTAAGCCTTTAGTTAACATATCTGCTGGCATTACATTCGTAGATAAATATTTCAATTCAACTTGGTTATTAGATACAACTTCCCTTATGAAATGATGTCTTATATCTATGTGTTTTGACCTTTTATGATATGAATGATTTGCTGCCAAGGTTATAGCAGCCTGATTATCATTATAGAGCTTAATAATCTGATCATCTCCTGTCAATTCACATAATAAATTTTTTAAATAAATGGCTTCTTTTGCTGCTTCGGAAACAGCCATGTATTCTGCTTCAGTGCTAGAAAGTGCAACCGTTTTTTGTTTACTACTTTCCCACGAGATTACCAAACCACAAAATTTAAAAACGTATCCTGTGTATGATTTCCTATCTATTACATTGTTACACCAATCAGCATCTACAAAACCAACTAATTCTGTACCTTCCTTTGAGAATTTCAAACAATAATCTTTCGTACCTTTCAGATATTTCAATATGCGCTTAGCACATTTCCAATGCTGTTCTGTATGCGATTTATTAAACTGGCTTAAATAACTTACACTGAAAGCTATGTCAGGCCTCGTAAGTACGGCCAAGTACATTAAACTGCCTATCAAATTTTGATACGGTATGTTGTCCCTATCAGTTACATTCTGATCACATTCAAAATTTAATTTAGTTTCAATTGGAGTTTTAACTTCATTACAATCAGTCATATTAAATTTCTGTAATAATTTATCAATGTAACTATTCTGACTTAAAGTTAAAATACCTTTTTCTCTGTCTCGACTTATTACTATACCTAAACATTCCCTTATCTTTCCCAAATCTTTGATTTTAAATCTAAAGCCCAATTCCTCTTTTAAGGAACTTGATTCGCTTTCGTCATTTGAAAAAACAAAAAAATCGTCTACATACAAAGTCACAACTGTAATTAAATCATTGTTCCGTTTTATGAAAACACAAGGTTCATATTTCGACTTGACATAATTTAATTTTAACAAGACTGCATTAACTCTATCATTCCAACATTTTGAGGACTGCTTTAAGCCATAAACTGCTCTATTAAGCTTCAAAACCTTGTTTTTGTCTGAATCCGCGCATACAAAACCTTCTGGTATTTTCATAAAAACGTTTTCTTTTAAAAAACCTTTCAAGAAAGCTGTCTTAACATCAAGATGCGTAATATCTAAATCTAGTTTTACTGCCAAAGCAAACAATACCCTTAAAGTTGAATGCCTCACTACAGGTGAAAAAGTTTCATTATAATCTACACCTTGCTTTTGCTTAAAACCTTTAGCTACCAATCTCGCACGATATTTGACTTCTTCAACACTATTCATTTTTTTCTTAAAAACCCACTTACTATCCACCACTTAACATTTTCTTTTACGTTAACAAGATCCCAGGCTTTATTTTCCTCAAAAGATTCCAGCTCCTCTTCAATTGCACTCCGCCGAAATACGCCTTCTGGTCCTGAGAGGGCTTCCGAAACGCTAATTGGATCACCTTCCACGCTTGAGCTCCCTCCACACATGTAGGACACAAAGTCTTTATCGACCTTCGGTTTTGGTTGCCTTTGACTTCTTCTCAATGGTTCTTGAGATAAATCCTCATTGTTTTCTGGAAAATAATCGACGTCATCATCCTTCGACTCTTCAGTTGAAATTGTTGTTTCTTCCCCCACTGAGTCTGACGCCTCCAACCTGTTCTCTATAACAAAACTTATTTCATTAGCTTTTTCTGTTATAATTACATCTCGACTGGTGATGATGTTTCTTGTACTTGGGTTGTACAACCTGTAACCCTTTGTGATTTCGTCATACCCAACTAGAATATGTTTTGTTGCCTTCTTATCCCATTTTTGTCTGTTTACTTTAGGTATATGTACCATTGCTGTACTACCGAATACCTTCAAGTGACTAACATTTGGTTTCTTGCCGTTCCAAATCTCGAATGGAGTTTTTGAAACACCTGAAGCTACCGAACGATTCATGAGATAGCATGCAGTGTTGCAAGCTTCTGCCCAAAAAATCTTGCTTAAGTTCTGATCAAATAATAAACTTTTTGCCTTTTCGACAATGGTTCGATTGAATCTTTCTGCCATTCCATTTTGTTCGGGAGTATGGCTATTCGTTTTCTGATGAGTAATTCCATTATCGCGTAGAAATTTTTCACAATAAAAAATTTTGCTACAATACTCTCCTCCGTTGTCGGTTCTTAGCATTTTAATCTGTTTATTTGTTTGCCTTTCAACTTTGTTTTTAAAATCTTTGAATTTTTCAATTACTTCATCTTTTGTTCTCAAAAAATAAATATAACACATTCTGCTGTAATCATCGATAAACGTTAGAAAATATTTTGAACCTCCTACTGACCTTTTCTCCATCGGTCCACAAACATCACTGTGAATCACTTCTAACAATCCTCCAGCTCTACTACCCTTTTTCGGAAAAGGTAAACGAGTTTGCTTTGCTTCACAACAAACCTCACAATTGAGTTTCTGAATATTTGCTTGTCCTTTGTAAATCAGTCCGTCCACTAAACCTGTTAATTTATCTAAATAACTCGCGTTTATATGTCCTAATCGTCTATGCCATAAATTACTTGAGATTAAAGAAGTACTTAACAAACTCACGCTTTGTTTTTCTAAATTCAGTTTATATACATTATTTTCTAAATTTGCTATTCCTACTAACACATTGTCTTTATTGTAAATCTTGCAACCTTTTTCATCGAACTTAACTTTGTTGCCGTTACGAATTAACTGACCCACGGACAATAAGTTCGTTGTTATATCTGGAACATACTGCACATTCTTTAAAATAACGTTCAAACTAACCTTATTTACGACTGTTTTTATTTCTACATCTCCGGCACTTTTGACTGGAATTTTTGACTTGTTGGCCACCATAATTTCAGTCACTTCTGGTTTACGTTCATCTTTTAACCACTCTTTGTTTGCTGTTAAGTGAAAACTGGATCCACTATCGATAAACCATTCCTTTGTATCAAATTTACCGTTCGTAAACACTGCACTTAATGCGAAATTTTGTTTGTTTGGGCATTTTGACATAAAATGCCCAGGTTGTTTACACTTGTAACAAATGATTTTGCTTTTTTCTGAGCTTTTATCGTCATTGCTTTCTTTGTTTACATTATTCGTATTTGACATTTTTGTAGTACCTCTACCGCCATCTTTCCAATTTTTCGAATACTGTTGTATGCTTCTTGCATAGAATGCTTCATTAGAACTCCTAGTGACATCTTCTTGCATGTCAAGCAACTTCGTTTTAATGGAATCTGTGGATGTCAATTCCGGAATGCTCAACCGCCATTATCATTGGCGCGAATTTTTCAGGTAAACCTGCTAATAATAGCGAACCAATCCAATTTTCGTCAATGTTGAATCCCGTTCTTCGTAATTTTTGCGAGGTGTCGACGACTTGATTAACATATGATTCCATCGAGTCACAGTTTTCTAGTCGTAAAGATATCAGGTTTCGCAGTAAACCAATCTTTCTCGTAAAACCACTGTCATCGTAAAGATGCTTTAACTTTGTCCACACGTCTTTAGCTGTTCCCGCACTTTTTATATGCACAAATAAAGATGGATCAAGAGTTAAAATCAATTTAGCTTTGGCCTTTGCTACAAGAACTGTATCCTTTTCTGTGTCATCTAGGCACTTGGATAACCCTTCAAGTATGAAAACATTTTCGACGGCAAACGACCATTCATCGAAATTTTCACGACCGATAAGCTTTGGCACATTATTTAAATAATTGACTGCCATGTTGTAATAACTTAACACACTTATTTTTTATAATTAACACGAGACTGTGCCCATAACCTATTAAATAAAGCTTGCGTTAACGAAGTTATATACCGACTGGCTCTTTATTTAATCAACAATACATAAGTCACACTAGGTGGCGCTGGCTATATTTTTAGTATACAGTACATTTCAACACTCTTTCTATGCATGTGATGTGCGTTCGATTTATTTTCACATACATAGAGGACCTACTTATTTAACGTGGGCTCCGAACCACGGGAAGTGTAATACACTTCATTGCGAGTTGGGCGCTCATGGCAAATTACCTCGGCGGTTTGCCATTGCCTTCCGAGGAGAAACGGTCAGAATAAAGTTTTACTCTGCCCGGATTTGAACCGAGCATTTCGCATTAGCAGTAGGCGCACTTAACCACTAAGCTATGATCGCTCTGTCATTGTCTACGGATAAGTAAATTAATGACTTACATTTTTCGTCGATTTTTCTTTGTTCATCGGATAAAGGGCTCGTGTTATATTGAATTGCATCCAGACAATCTTTCATACCCAATACTCCTCGCATTCGCATAGACCATTGCCTGTAATTTTCGTTATTCAATTTGTCCATTTTTCCGTCCATGGTTAAACTCATTTTTTTTTAATCTCGTCGTTTTTATTTACGTACACTTCCGTCGGGTTAGTTCAGATATTTTTGTCCACTGGGCCCATAACCTGTTATTGCTGAACTTCTCGCAGTGGAATTTCGGATAATCGTTGCGTGTTAAAAATATTATGAACAACTCAATTTAAACAAATTATTTACGATTACTTTTATTTGACAATGAGGTTAATTTATTAAACTTAAATATAGTTCATTTGCTCGGGGCTTGGTTTGATCCAGCCTACTGTTCTTTTTCACTCCGCGTGTATCTTGACTACTCCGGCACGTTTTTATCGTTAACTCGTTTATTGTCCAAATCGGCACGTTTGCTCGATTTTGACACTTCACTTGTCATTCGTTTCGATATTTCACTTTGTCTATTAATTTTAAACTTGGTCTCGTTATTAAACATCTCGTCACTAATTTTTACTTAAGCGTGTTGCGTTCGTTCCTTCACCAATTTTTCTACAGTCGCCTTCACTCGCGCGCGCCCTCTGCTCGTCACAAAAAACCCCGCGCCGATTTTAATTTACATTCCTACTTTCACACCATATTCTTCAAAGTAAAAATAAAATAACAACCAACACTAACGTTACTATGCGAATAGCATGGTAATCACCATAGAAAAATTACTGAGTAATTGTAATCACGTTTAAAGTTGTCAAGCTGTTACGTCATTATCTATGCATTTCCTTTTGATACCTGCGCGTGAGCATATCTTAAAAGTTATAGTGTCATGACTAAAATAGGTGACATATTATGGCATACACTCATACAGGATACATTGACATTGCGGGTAAATGTAAGATCTAGACAAGTATTGCCGAGAGTGCTTGTTTGGCTCCAACAAAATTAGTGCCCTTATCAGAGTAGACATGCGATGGCATACGTAATCTTGAGACGAAGCGTATGAAAGACAAAATGAAGGCTTCCTTAGAGAGACTGGTGACCAGTTCCAGGTGAATTGCCTTGTTGGCAAAGCAAACATACGCACAGATGTAAGCCTTTAAAGTTCTGGCTTTGTGACCTTTACGATCTTTTAAGTTGATAGGGCCAGCGCAGTCAACTCCACCATGTTGGAATAGAAAAGATTCCTCTGCACGAGTAGAAGTCAGGTCACCCATGATGGGTTTCGTAATGGATGGAGATAATCTGAAGCATCTAACACATTTGTGTACGATTTTTTTCACTAAATTTCTACCTAAGGTGATCCAAAATTTGTCATGTAGGGTAGATAAAAGGAGCTGAGGTCCTGCGTGCAGCATTCTAAGATGTTCACGATTTCTATAAGTGATGCTTGCCATCAATAAGCATTGGATGCCTTTATCAAAGGAATATTTAGTATTTTTAAGTCCACCTTTACTTTTAATTCTTTTACTTTTAATTCTTGAGGAGAGACAAAATATTCAGATGAGCTAGAATGCCATTCATTCGTATACAAGAAGTCTTAAATTAGCCTTACACCAATCTTGAACGATTGATAATATTCAAGTAAAATATTAATTGGGCTATAGGGGAGAAATATTAACGATGGTGCGCTGTAAGCAACATCAACATGACGTCACGCTAATGATATAACCTCGCTTGACCTCGCTCAGAAATACTTTGATTTGGTTTTGAACGATAATAATACATTACAACTAAGTAATAAATAAATAATTTAATAAAAAATAATAAATTTAACGTATTTTAATTAAATTTTAAAATAATTTTAATTAATTATGACGTAAAATATTTAGTTGATATTACAGCCACCAGGGTGCGTACAATTAATATTTTTCCCCTATAGCAAAAAATTGCTTTTCGTATTTTTAATTTTTGTTATTAGAATTTAGCAAGATATTTTTTTAAGTACAGCTTAAAAGCTTTAAATAATGAATTAGTAAAAGTACAAATAAATGTTGACAAAGAATATACGGAAGTCATAAAAGTACTCAAGGAAATGAAAACCGAATTTTATACATACAGACCCAAACAAGATCGAAGTTTTAGAGTCGTCCTAAAAAACCTACACTCGTCATCTGATCCAGAAACACTTAAAAAGGAACTCTCCGAATTGGGACATACTGTGGTAAACATAAGCAATATAAAACACAAAATTAGCAAAAACCCACTGTCAATGTTTTACATCGACATAAAACCCAATGAAAATAATAGAGAAATATACAAAATTAACCGCCTCATGAACACTGTAGTACAATTCGAAGCACCACATGTGAAAAGAGAAATCGTACAGTGCAAGAATTGTCAGAAATTTGGGCACACCAAAAATTTCTGCAACAAACCACCACGCTGTGTAAAGTGTGCAGGTAACCATTCAACTTCAAACTGCCATAGAAGGGAGCGAGATAATAATGTAATATGTGCCAACTGTCAGGGAAATCACCCTGCCAACTATAAAGGATGCATGGTACATAAACAACTCCAACAACAAAAATATCCTACATTACGTGAAAGATATACAGAAAATACGACACCAAATGCAACAATCCCGCCAAATATAAGCCAACCTGCATTAGCATATGCCCAACAAATTAGACAAGAAGTACCTCCAATGCAACAAACACAATTTACTATACCTTCAAGCCAACCTACAAACCAAAATACGGTCCAGCCATTGCAGCAGTCAAACGATATTCATGAACTCAAGAATTTAATGAAACAGCTAATGGAACAGATGAGCACGATTTTAAATCTGCTAACTGTCGTGGTCACAAAAATGGCTTAATGGCAACAATATTAAAAATTGCAACATGGAATGCCAGCGGCCTGTGTAAACATACACAGGAATTACACACGTTTTTAAAACTACACGAAATAGACATAATGTTAATAGCTGAAACGCACCTTACAAGTAGAAGTCACGTTAAGTTGCCGAATTACGTAATTTATAATACTAAACACCCCGATGGAAAAGCACACGGTGGAGCGGCAGTTGTCATAAAACACAATATTAAACACTATGAAATCGAAGAATACCAATGCGATTATCTACAGGCTGCCAATATAGTTGTTGAAAGCTTAATTGGACCTCTGGTAGTCTCAGCGATCTACTGTCCCCCAAAACATAGTATAAAAAGAGAGCAATACCATCAATATTTCAATACGTTAGGAAGCAAATTTATCACCGGTGGTGATTTTAACGCGAAGCACATGCAGTGGGGCTCCAGGCTTACGACCACTAAAGGAAGAGAGCTACTAACAACAATAGAAAACAATGGAATGACTACTTTATCATCGGGGACACCCACATACTGGCCAACCGACCGTAATAGGCTTCCGGATGTAATTGACTTCTATGTGACAAAAGGCGTAAACAAGAAGCAATGCAAGGTAGAAACATCTTTAAACCTCTCCTCAGATCACACGCCTGTTTTATTGACGATGTACTCGCAAATAATACATAAACAAAAGCAACCAACACTATACAGCAAAAAAACCGACTGGGAACTATTCAAAGCAAGATTAGATGAAGAAATCAACCTAAAATTACTACTGAAGTCGAAAGAAGACTTGTACAATGCAGTAGAACACCTGACTAAAGCTATTCAGAATGCAGCATGGCATGCTACACCAGAAAAAAATATATCATCCATCATAGAATCATGCCCAGTCATAGTGAAGCAAAAAATTGCAGAAAAGAGAAAATTACGGAAACAGTGGCAAAATTCAAGATCAACAGAAAACAAAGCCAAGCTTAATAAAGCAGTCAAAGAACTTAAAATACTCCTCTCGAATCTTAAAAATCAACATTTCCAAGATTATCTCCGAGGGCTATCCAATTCTAAAGCAAACGACTATTCGCTCTGGAAAGCAACAAAAAAACTCAAGCGACCACAACAAATTGTACCACCAATTAAAGACGAAACAGGAAATTGGGCCAGAAGCGAAAAAGAAAAAGCTTATTTGTTTGCTAAACATCTCGCAACTGTATTTGCACCATTTTCTACAACAACCCCTACGGAAGATGCGGAAATACTCGATTATTTGGATGCACCATTTCAAATGAATTTGCCGATTAAGAACTTTAAAATAAAAGAAGTCCAGAAAATAATTTTACACGACACTAATACCAAGAAAGCACCTGGCTATGACTTAATCACAGGTAAAGTGCTAAAAGAAGTAACACCTAAATGCTTAAAACTTATTACGTTCATCTACAACGCAATTCTAAGATTGAGATACTTTCCAGATCAATGGAAGGTTGCACAAATGACTCTATTATTAAAACCAGGGAAAAAGGCAGAACAACTGACCTCATATCGACCTATAAGTCTGCTCCCAATTCTTTCGAAAATTTTTGAGAAGTTGCTCCTAAAACGATTAAAGCCGATATTGGAAGAAAATGCACTCATCCCAAGCCATCAATTCGGATTCAGAAATCAGCATAGTACGATCGAACAGGTACACCGTGTGGTGAAGCAGATCAGTGATGACCTGGAGTGTAGAAGATACTGCTCTGCAGCCTTCTTAGACATAAGCCAGGCGTTTGACAGGGTATGGCATAAAGGCTTGTACTATAAACTTAAGATGAATCTCCCATACCACTACTATGAAGTACTGAAAAGTTACTTGTCAAACAGACATTTTTTGGTAAGGAATGGAGAAGAATACACCGAACTATTCCCAATTCACTCGGGTGTCCCACAGGGCAGTGTACTGGGACCAATCTTGTACCTGTTGCATACAGCAGACCTACCAACCACAAAACTAACCACGGTGGCAACCTTCGCCGACGACACGGCTATTCTTGCGTCGCACAAAGATCCAAAAGTCGCCTCTAAAAACTTGCAAGACCATTTAAATAAAATACAAGCTTGGTTAAAAAAATGGAAAATTAAAGCCAATGAAACTAAGTCCTCGCATGTTACCTTTACGATGAGGAGAGACACCTGCCCCCCCGTGGCCCTGAACGATTGCCGCCTGCCACAGAATGAAGATGCGAAGTATCTGGGTATCTATCTAGATAGAAGATTAACTTGGCGCACACATATTTTTAACAAAAGAAAACAACTCGGGCTAAAAATGAGACAGATGTATTGGTTGTTAAGCAAGACATCAGAATTATCATTGGAAAATAAACTCCTAATCTATAAAGTCATGATGAAGCCGATTTGGACATACGGGATACAACTCTGGGGAACTGCCAGCGTGTCGAACATAGAAATACTGCAGAGGTTCCAGAATAAGATGCTAAGAATAATAGTCAACGCCCCATGGTATGTACCAAATCAAGTACTTCATCATGATTTAAAAATCAACTCGATTCACGACGAAATCAAAAACTACTACAGAAAATACAAAAGTAGAATTGAACTTCATCCAAATCAACTAGCAAACGAATTATTGGACCACTCACATGAGATTAGAAGATTAAAGCGCTTCAAGCCCACCGACATACCCACACGATTCAGTAGACAGCTTTAATTTTATTTGAAATTACTGGAATTTAAATGAATTTGTAAATTAATTTTTTACGAGAATATTTAATGAAATACTCTCAACATGCCCATAAACTATTGTCAACTGATTTACTAAATGTTTTATATTAAACAGATTGTAAATATTCAAGGAAAATAAAAAAAAAAAAAAGTATAGAAGTGTGACTGATGAAATAAATTACGCTTCTAACTTCCCACGGTTAATTTCATTTAGTTGTACAGTGTAATAATATGTTATTAACCTCTGTGAAAATGTTTTTCATATGGATTAGAGTGTTATGGAAATATTTACATGCCATGAATGTCACAATTAGACAGTTTAATTTGTGTTTTATTAAATAAACTTATTCAATATTGCAAAATCAATAATGTAATCTACAAAACTAAAACAGCACCGCCTTTGTAAACAGAAATCGTTCAAAAATATAGTTTAGGAAAATTAAAAGTAGTACTGAAAGACGGTGGGTTTTTCACAAAAAGATTCGTTCGCATTAAATTATCATCCATTATTTTATTCTTATCGTCAACTTCCTTCATGTTCCGTTGCGTTAATTCCTTCTTGTTACTTACGTAATTAACCATTGTTTTATTCCTTTTGTCATAATACATCATCTTGCGTACCATTAATTCCATCTCGTTGTCCCTGTAGTGTTCCATCTTGTCATTTTCCATTAGTTTCCGTTTTATTAATTGTATCAACATTTTTCTATCCACCTTCTCCGTTACACCTCTTGGTGTCTCTGGTTATACATTGCCTCGTCACTCCTTCGCACCTCCTTTATTTTACGATTTACTTCCCCAAATTTGTTCTTCACCAGTAATAGTCGTCTTTCACTTCTACTTGTAACTTTTCCATTTTATTTTCTACTACCACGATCTTGCCGCCCAATTATTTTTTTTTCTTTTGTTGCCTAATTTCTTATATTACCTTGTTTAACATTTCTTTCATGTTCTTGTTAGTTTCACCCATATTTCTGTCAAACCTTTCATCTCATTTCTTGTTTTCTTCTTCTTGTTTTCATCTATTTTTCGCATAAGCATCATTTGGTTGGACTACCGTGGCATCCTGTTCTACGGTCGTTGCTTCTTCCATCTTCTTCGTTGCTTGTCGCGTCGTCATTCTAACCCCTTGATCTAATCTTTATTTCCAACTACCCTTCATTTCTATAAAATTTTTCACTGCGAGTTTTGTGTTTGAGACCCTGTTTCTCGGATTAGGTACTATTCGGCGCGACTTATTCAGCGCGAGCGATTCGACGCAAGATTTTTCGGCGCAGAGCCGATTCGGCGCGGGTCCTATTCGGCGCACGTCTTTTTCGGCGCCATACCACTTTGAGCGCAAGCCGTTCCGGCGCAAAGCCGTTTCGGCGCAAAGGCCCAAGTCATTTCGATGCAAATATTTTTGGCGAAAAACTTATTTATTCATTCATTCGAGCTTATCCATTCCATTCCGAATATTGTTACTTTGTTCCTCTGCGAAGTCTTCACGTTCAAAAACTAACACTAACCTAACAGCAGATCCACCTCTTCGCGGCAGATCCACTTCTTTGCCGCAGATTTAACTTTACGAGGAGATTTGTTTGTTTTTAATTAGTTTTCTAAAGAAATATCAAAAACTAACACTAACCTAACGGCAGATCTACCTCTTTGCGGCAGATTTAACTTTACGCAGAGATTTGTTTGTTTTTAATTAGTTTTCTAAATAAATATCAAAAACTAACACTAACGTAACAGCAGATCCACCTCTTCGCGGCAGATTTAACTTTACGCGGAGATTTATTAATATCAATAACAGATCTAGCACCAAATCTGCTCTGAATGAACCTCGCACCGAATAAGCTTCACTCCGAATAATCCTCGCACCGAATAAACCGACGCCGAAACGGCTTTGCGCCGAAAGGGATTGCGCCGAACAAGGTTGGCGTCAAAACGGCTGCGCCGAAAAGTCCTATTCCCCTGTTTCTCGCCCACTCGTTGCGGCGCCAAATTTGTATATGCTCTGTCCTTCCACTTTAAATTCCCATTAAATTTTCTTTTGTTGATGAAGAAGCCCCTGCTGCGTTGGGTGCCACTTTTATATATTGAAGGGTTTTTTCAATTTCATAAAACTTTATTTTGATTGTTTTCAACTTTGTACCTTTTCACTTTTGTTTTTCAAATTAAACGCCTTTCAAACAAACAAATCTTTATTTTTACACACTTCTTTTGACTTATGCCCATTTGTTCTTAAAACAATTTTTAAAAATTATTATCTTTCTCGCTCAAGTCCACGCGTATTTCGACAAGAAAATATATTGCCAATTTATAAAATTAGATTCTCCAACAACAAATTTTAAATTTAAATAAACGAAATTAATCACATTAACACAAAATCAATAATTTTATCAGAAAAATCATGACAGTTACCCCCTCTAGGTTTTAGCATGTAAATTCTTTATGATTTAGCTGCTAAAATCGGCAACTCATAATTTTTCCATACCCTCACATTTTGTTCTTTATTTTATCACATCAACAAACCCTATCCTTAACTTTATGAAAGAAATTCAAATTCTCAAAAGTTCATAAAACAGCACACAAAATTTCGCATAAAACACGTACATTATTTACAAACACAAAAAATAAATGTTTAAATTTTATCAATAACGGGCTAAATTCGATTCATTCCCAAATCAGCAATAAATTATTTGCTTTACATTTCAAATCATCAATTTTAATTACTACAAATTTCATTTTATCCTTACTTTAAAATTTTATCATATCCCATTCATTCATCAAATTATTTAAAATTTTTATTATATTTACAAAACTTCAACTAATTCAAATTTAATTGTTTCATAAAACACTACACAAATTTTCAATATCAAAAATCAAGTGTTGCATTTTTATGTTAATTTTTATCACTTATCAAATCCAGTTAAATGTGCATTGCAAATTATCAAACTTAATCAAATCAAACTTAAATTCAACATATAAAATTTTCCGATAGTCGAGGGCTTCTGTGGTTCATTCTTGTTACATCCCTCTCATCTGTGCATTTCCATCTTATCCGCTTCCATGAGAAATACTAGGTAGACATCCCCATCGTTCATTTATTCGACTCCATGTAGAAAACAAGCTGTCAATTCCTCCAGTTCTCATCGTTTTAAACGGATCCATTCCAAACTTGAAATATTTTCTGTAAATAAATTTTATTAAATCACACCTTAAATCAGTCTTCTTTTAACTGTTTTGTCCATTTTAACGAGTTCCTTCACTTGAAGGAACTGTTTTTATTTCCTTCCAACTTCTGTTGTACCTGTTGTGATCGAATAGGATTTGTATGATAAACAACAACTGCTAATATATAATAAAGTGTATTCATTCACGATTGTATAGTTTGTTTCAGATTAATTGAAATTAAAAAAAGGTCTAGCATCAAATTACGTTGTTATAAAAACGAACAAACAATGCAAGGAAATATAATATAGAGATAAGATTATCGCGCCAACCTTTAGCAATGCATATGCTGACAAAGGTTGGCGCGATAATCTTATCTCTATATTATATTTCCTTGCATAGTTTGTACGTTTTTATAACAACGTAATTTGATGCTAGACTTTTTTTAATTCCAATTAATCTGAAACAAACTATACAACAACTACATTCAATAACATTGACATACAGCTACCTACTATATCGGTACAATATAACAGCAGTACCAAAACAAAGGTTAAATATGGGTTCTCAACACTCCCACTAAAAAATACAATTTTTTATACAATATTTGACAAGTGCATACCTTTTACACAATTATAATGTTTTGGATCTGTCAAACCTTTTGTTAATACATCAGTTACCATATCGTTGGTACTTATCGGTTTTATTTCAATTTCATTTGCTTCTAACTTTTCACGCACAAAATGATGACGTAGGTCAATGTGTTTTGAACGCGCATGATAACTGTTAGTCGAAGCTAAATCAATTGCAATTTTGCTGTCACAAAAAATCACTGTCGGTGAAGGGTTATTTAAACACATTTCTTCACCAAGGTTTCGCAACCATGCGGCTTCTTGAGCTGCCGCTGACAAGGCCATGTATTCAGCTTCTGCTGACGATAATGCAACCGTTTGCTGCTTCCTACTACACCATGTGATGGGACCTCCTTGTGAGATAAAGATGTAACCTGTGACGGATCTTCTTTCATCAACATCGCTAGCCCAATCAGCATCGGAATAGCCAACAATATCTGAATTCGCTTTCGAATATTCAATTTTTACGTCCTTTGTGCCTTTTAAGTAACGCAATATTCGCTTCACGGCATTCCAGTGTGGTTTACCTGGATTATTATTAAATCTGCTAACCAAGCTTACTGCATATGTGATATCGGGTCTGGTACTTTGTGCTGCAAATAAAATACTACCTACTGCTTGTTGGTAAGGGACATTTTCCATTTCTTGAAACTCGCTCTTTGTCTTTGGTGACATTTGTAACGCTATTCTGCGCTCGTGTAATTTGCCCCTTGGGTAGCCAGGGCTGAGGACGTCTCGTCGATGCTTTTATTTGACACTTATTTGTCACACAGGCGCCAAAAGTTTTTTAAAGAGAAAACTTTAAAACTAAAATAAAAGAATAAAAAAAAAATGGTTCTAGTAAATTATTAACTGTTTATTTTACTATAATACAAACGGAAGTGAATCAATGATATATTTACAATAACTGAAAACGGAAGCAATCTTAATAATATATTTACAATAAATGAAAAAAACAAAAACGGGAGCAAATGAATAATAAATGGAAACTTAACATAAACGGAAGCGGTTTAATAATTTATTTTATTTACAAATTTAAATGACTTCAAAATCTTATTGAATTGAAAAAAATTTTATTTCGCACGGCACTGGAATATGAGACAGAAAATATCATCAACATAACCTTTGAAAATTATGTTCGGAGTTCGTATTTTTAAGTGGTCTTATTACGTTAAAAGGAAACTGAACTTTTCCGGTGGCGGTTAATCTTAACTCAGCAATTACTGAAGGTAAATTACTGAATTTTCAAAAGAAATAAAATAATGAAATGAAATTACTTGACGGGGACTACTGAACTTTTAGATTAGAAGATCCAATTGCAATAACGGAAAACGGAGGAGGCCAGTGGCTGGCTTCAAATACGGGAGCAGATTGAATCTTTTAGGAACAGGTAAGGGGCAGTCTCGGAAAGTAGTTGATTATAGGTTATGTTATAATTTCAGCTCAAGCCTAGATCCGTAAGCTTGTCGCTTGGTGGAATCGGAAAGTTTCCTTCGGCTAGAATCGTAACCGAAAAGAAGGTTTGGTAACTGGAAAAATTGTCTAGAAACGTAAACAATTTAAAGGAAAGCTCGGATCGGGATAACGGTCAATCGGGGTCGTGTCTAAAAGACAACGGGCGGGCGGTCTAAGGACACCGGGGATTGGTGGTCAAAAGACCTCGGACGGGTGGTCTGAAAGACATCGGATGGATCCGGGGTCTAACAAGACACCGGGGATTGGTGGTCAAAAGACAACGGGGATTGGTGGTCTGAAAGACCGGACGGGTGGTCTGAAAGACCTCGGATGGTGGTCTAGAACAGGGCTTCTTAAACTTTTTTATATAGCGACCCCCTTCAAGCTTAGGAAATTTTAAACGACCCCCTCCATATAGGGACGCGCATGAATGGATTATCGAGATTCCTTAAAGGAAGGCAGGCTACTCAAAATCAACTTTCAATGTAAATAAAATAAGGATTAAAGAATACGTACCCATTCATTTCACATATATATAATTGGAAACGTTGACGGGATATCGGTCGTAATAAAACACAATAAATAGAATGACATAAAACTATATATATATTTATTCAATAGAAAAAATAAACTTTTGTAACAATTTTTTTATAAGAAAACATAAAACTATATCTATATATTCAATAGAAAAAATAAACTTTTGTAACAATTTTTTTAATAAAAACATATTATTAACATCAAACAATATTAATGTGACGGATGTGATTGTTTATTTTTACACAAATAATTAAATCTAGGCTCAATTTGAGTTATTGCAGATCGTAATAAATTTTCAACGTTTATTAAAGTTGAACGGTATTTTGATTTTATGTAAGTTAATGTGGAAAAGGCTGATTCACATAAATATGTTGTACAAAATGGCAGTAATTTATTCATTGCCATTTCCGATAGTAGGGGATATTCTGATTTGATTTCTATCCAAAATTCATGCACAGGCACTTGAGAAAATCTGAGTCGCAAGGTAGTATCACTTGTTAATTCGGCAAATTCTTCTTGTGCTTTGAGGTTTAAAAAATTAATTTCTTCCATTTCAATTGAAAATGGATTGCAAATCCATTGTTGTGTATCGATATCATTGGGAAAATACCTATGCATGTTAACTTCCATATCCTTCAAATGATTAACTATAATTTTTGTAATAGGAGTATCTTTTTTTGAAATATTGTTACTAATTATATACTCGTCAGTAAATGGAAACATTTCGAGCGATCCACTTTCCACTCTGTTCTTCCATATAAGAATTTTTTTAACAAAAGCCTCAAGTTTATTTTTTAACATAAACATATTAACGCAGACTCCCTGCATTGATAAATTCATATCATTGATTTTATCAAAAATATCTGCCAAATAGCATAGCTTGAGAAGCCATAAATTATCGTGAAAATAATCGGCCAAATTAGAATTTTGCTCTGTTAGAAATATAAGAACTTCATCTTTTAAAGTTAATAATCGTTTCAAACTTCGACCTCTTGATAGCCACCTAACTTCAGCATGTAGCAATAAACTTGTATAATCCGAATCCATATCAATGCACAAATTTTTAAACAATCGACTATTAAGTGCTCGACTTTTAATAAAGTTAATGATTTTGACTGCATCAAAAAACACAGTGTTTAATTCTGGTGCAATTTTTTTAACAACAAGTGCCTCTCGGTGAATCATACAATGTGTAAATGTAATATGATCATTTCCAGCTTTAACAAATGCTGTAAAACCAAGATCTTGTCCGGTCATTGCTGCAGCACCGTCCGTGCACACACCAACACAATTTTTCCAATTTAATCCTTCTTTTTCAAAAAACTCATTTACTTTTTTATATATATCTTTTCCACGAGTATGACCTTCCAGAGGACGACAAAACAGTATATCTTCATGAATGCTTCCCTCATAAATATATCTTACAAAAAGTAACAACTGTGCTATTTTTGAAATGTCTGTCGACTCGTCCAGTTGTATTGCAAACTTTGAGCTGTCTTTAAGCCTCATAAGAAGCTGTTGAAATTGATCATTGCTAATGTCTGAAATTCTTTTGGACACAGTGTCATTTGATAATGGAATTTTACTAATTTCAGCAGCATACTGTTTTCCATGAACAATTTCAGACATTCTTATAGCTGCAGGTAGTAAAAGTTGCTCTCCAATAGTAAAAGGCTTTTTCGTTTTTGCTATCAAATACGAAACTTCATACGATGCCAATAGATATTTATCATTCAAAGTAACATACTTCTCCAAAGTGTTCTTTTCTTTATTTGATGTTTGCAAAAGACGCTCAAAATATTCTATTGGCTTTTTTGATAACGTTGCATGTTTAGTATTCAAATGTCGTTGCAGTTTTGACGGTTTCATGCTTTCTGCAGCCAAAACTTCTTTGCAAATTAAGCACACTGGTTGTTCTTCATTGTTGTGAGAAGAGCATGTGAAGCCATACTGCAAATATGATTCGTCATATTTTCTTTTTTTTGTTTTGCTAGAAGTCGGATTTGAAGCACTGCAACTTGGTTGTGACGGCGTGGCAGACTTATTAGTTGGAATTTTAAATAGCCATTTATCCATGATGGTTAAATAATAATAAATAATTAAACAAAATGTAGTTGAACTTTAACGTAATAATTAAAAACACCAACTGAAAACTACACAGTAAATACACACATGTCACTACGAAGACAAAGCTGAGTCCAAACTGAAGTACAAACAGAAAAATAACTACACTCGAATCTTTACCAGTGCAATGACAACAAATTACGATCAGATCAACCCCGACGCATGGCGTGTTCAAAGTGTGCAGCGCACAAAGGCACCGTATCACAAAGACGCCGAAAAAGAAGCTTTCATTTAATTTTTTTTATTATTCTTTCATAAAAATAATATGCCGATTCGCCTAGCCTAGCTTGATTATGCTTCCGTATTGTATGTGTAAGCTGTAAGGCGACGCGGCGTCTGGGTACTTATAATCACTAAGTTATCTTGCAAACATTGGCGCCGGCGGCCAGACATCAATGTCGAACGTTCAGTTGAAAATCGAGGAGCGCGTTGTATTTATTATTTTAAATGCTACTTCCATATTTTCATTTATAGGCCCTACATAACAGTTTTGCATTGCCACTTTTTTCAAAAAATAGTTATAATAAAACTACAATAGTATTTTGTATGATTTTTATTTGTATTTATATTTGTACGTAGTGTGTATACTAATTTTAAAATTTTATTTATAATGATTGAAAAGTATCAGATCTTTGCGACCCCCTTTCAGTAGTCTCGCGACCCCCAGGGGGGTCGCGACCCACAGTTTAAGAAGCCCTGGTCTAGAAGACAACGGGGATTGGTGGTCTGAAAGACAACGGGGATTGGTGGTCCAAAGACACCGGGGATTGGTGGTCTGAAAGACAACTTTCTCGAAACTTCAACAAGCTTCCTGCAGAAATGACAAAAACTTAAGAAAGTGGTAATTCCACCATTGTCATCTATCCGAATGTATTGACATGAAATTCAGTGTACTGTAATTAAATTCAGTTTCCTGTAAATTAACAATAAATTTGGTTGGTTGTTTAGGCAACCAACAGTACTTCAGCCATATTATGGTGTTTAATTTACAAAATTACATTTTGAAAATAAATCACAATTAACCATAATATTTACTTCTTTACACATTTCTTTTGATAATTTCTGATTTGGATCTATTGGGTGGGTTACTGGATTACAGTTTGTCATATTGAATCGGGATAACACTTCTTCAATATACCTCTCTTGATCAATCCAAATTTTACCTTGATCTCGATCTCGCGTTATTCGAAGACCTAAGCAATATTTTGCTTCACCAATGTCTTTCATTTTAAAATTTTTATGCAACTCAGATTTTACAAATTGCTTCATGTTATTATCGTTTGTGAATATTAAAAAATCGTCCACATATACGGCGATAAAGAACATTTTTTGTTTCGAGACATTATAATATATGCATGGATCCGTCTTAGAACATTTAAGCCCAATCTTCAATAATGCGGAATGAAGTTTTTTGTTCCATGCACGACTTGCTTGTTTCAATCCATAAATAGCTTTTTTCAAATAACAAACTTTATTTACGGTGGCAAAACCTTCGGGTTGAACCATATAAATTTCTTCATGTAAATCGCCTTGTAAGAATGCGGAAACTGCATCCATTTGGTCAATGTCCAGATCATACTTTGCTGAAAAAGCAAGCAGATATCGAATGGAGCTGAATCTAACTACAGGTGTAAATGTTTCATCGTAATCAATACCGGGTTTTTGAGCACAACCTTTGATTACTAATCGAGCTTTGTATCCAATGTTTCCGTCAGCAGTAAATTTTCGTTTGAAAACCCACTTTGAGTTTATCGGTTTCTTGCCGTTGGGTAGATCGGTTAGAATCCATGTATTGTTTTGCATTAGTGATTCAAATTCTACACGCATTGCTTTTTTCCATTCTTGACCGTCTGGGCTATTAATGGCTTCTGAAACAGTTAAGGGGTCAGTTAATATATATATTAATAGGGTTTATACAGCTTCGCGCCGCCTTCCCAATCCTATACGCCACGTTTCTCTCTCCAACGCATCATCTTCTTTCAGATCTCGAACCCTCATAGCATCTCTCATTCCTTCGTTCCAGGATCTTCTAGGCCTTCCTGTCTTATTTCTACCAGGTGGTCTCCATTTCCAGATTCTTTGTGGCCATCTATCTTCTTCCATGCCCATCATGTGTCCAAACCACTTGAGGCCTCTTCGTTCGATACGGTCAACAACAGTCTCTTGCGCTTGCATCATTGTTCTTATATGTTGCATTTTTGAGATTCTTGCGCTTCTTCTGAGATAATCCATCTCCGTTGCTGCCAGCTTCCTTCTTGTATCCGCCGTCAGTGTCCATATCTCACTACCATAGCACATTACCGATTCGACCATTGCTTTGCCTATATGTTTCTTTACATTCCTTGATATATGCTTATCCCACCATATTCCATTCAAACATCCAATTACTTTCCGGCCTTGCTCTATTCTATTTATAGTTTCCGTTCTACCTAATCCATCCTTAGTGAATGTAACACCTAGGTATTTAAACTGTTGTACTTGTTTAATGTTGTTATCATCATCGATTAGAACGTGAAACTGAGCTTCAGAATTTATGGCTAGGTATTCTGTCTTGTGTAATAAGCTGGGCTTATTATAAAAACAATACACTTTATCAAGTAGATCTTTATTAATTAGATTTAATATCAATTACGTTACACAGGTTGATGTACCTTTTTTGTCATTTTGTTACTACCCACAATGCTCTACTCGCATGAGGAGCGTTCATACAAATTACAGTATATGGGTGCGTTCATACTCATTACACGCTTCTTTCTTAAGTTTACATAATTTCTATAAGACGTTCTGGAGCTCTAATGACACGACCACTTCTAGTTTGTGATTGGTCTGAGAATGAACGACTTGCTTCTGAACCAGATTTTTCGGGACTCCTTCGATTAGTCGGCGTAGCTACAGAATTTTCGATTTGCACCGAGGGCCCTGGTTCATCCACATTACAATTAATATGGGTTTTATTGTTACAAGAGGAATTCATTTCTGCCACATTATTTACGTTACTTTGTGGTGGAGCCACTATTTGAATTTCTCTTACATTATCCGGGACATTGTACTGGTTGCTTTTTACATTTTCTTCAAATAACAACTCAGTCTCATTGAACTCTGTGTTTTGAGTCTTAGCAATAAAACGCCTATTGCGTCTAAAATGTTTGTTACAATAGTCCTTGATAATGTATGAGCGATCGCTAACAATTGCAATTATAGTGCCATAATGCCACTCTTTTCCGCTTTTCTTAAATATAACTACATCGTTCACGTTCAATACTGGTAATGACTTAGCGTTCCGATCATAATAATATTTTTGTCTTTCCTTTTTTATTTTTAATTTGTTTTGAATTTCCGCTTCCGTCAGATTGTTTCTGATTAAAAGTGAATCCGATACTGGCAACTTGGTTTTCACAAGTCTACCAAAAAACAATTCCGATGGAGTAATATGCATGTTTGTTAAAGGCGTTGTGTTATATTCCAATAAACGGTATTGAAACTGATTGACATCATTTGCTTCAAAACGCCGCTTAAGAATGTTTTTCGCAATAGCTACTCCTTTTTCAGCCAGACCGTTACTTTGTGGATATCTTGGACTTGAAAATTTGAACTGAATGTTATACTCCTCCGCGAAGCGTTCGAATTCCGCTGCCCCAAAAGGGCTATTGTCACATTTGATGACTGTTGGATATCCCAGCTTATCAAATAACCGACAAACTACCCCAATAATGTGTTTTGCTGTTTTGTTTTGCATATCAACGGCCATGAGGTAATTTGAGTATGCGTCAATCAGTGCAATGTAATCACGACCCCCATATTCAAAAAGATCCATTGCCACTATATGAAACGGATATTTAGGAGTTTCTTCCTGAACCAATGGTTCTTTTTGTTGATTTCGTTTGAATTTTTCACAAATCATGCAAGACGCGACCGCTTCTTTAATTTGCGAGTTCATTCCGGGCCAATAATATAGCATTCTTGCACGTGCAAGTGTCTTTTCAATTCCGAGATGAGGCGAGTGTAGCCATTTTGATATTTGCGCTTGCATTTCCGATGGTATTACTAATCTGTGATTTAACAATAGCAATCCGTTTTCAAAGTGCAGCTCCGATTTTACTTTACAAAAATGTTGACTTAGTCCATCAAGTTGATGAAACCCTGGCCAACCGCTTTCAACGTAGTTGCAAATTTTCGAGTATTCCTTACTATTTTCCAACGCTTTCCGATAAGCCTTGTAATTATCCTCTGTGAGGCATACTGCTTTTGTTACCGCATGAATGACCCCCGAGAGTCCTTCGATTTCCGAAATTTCCGATAATTGCGCTCTCGACAAGCAGTCCGCTACTAGCATCTCCTTGCCAGGTTTGTAGATTACGGTCATCTGAGAATATTTCAGAAGGAACATGAACATTCGTTGCAGTCGCATTGTTACCTCTTCAATATCACGTTTGACCAATGTTTCCAATGGCTTGTGATCGCTTTCGAGAGTAAATTCCCGCCCGTATAAAAAGAAATGAAATCTTTGGCACGCGAATACGATTGCTAAAAGTTCCTTTTCGATTTGTGCCCATTTTTGTTCACTTTTGCTAAGTGTTCGCGAAGCGAAAGCCACAGGATGTCCGTTTTGACTAATTACACATCCCAATCCATCTTTCGATGCGTCGGTTTGTACAACTACCGGCATTTTTGGATCATAGATTGCCAGTACCGGTTCCGATGTTATAATTTTGAGTAAGTTTTCAAATTCTGACTCATGATTTCCCGTCCACTCAAATTTTACATCATTCCTAGTTAAATTGCGCAATTCCGCCGTTTGCTTTGACAGATTTGGAATAAATCTTGCCAAGTATTTAAGAAGACCCAAGAATCTTAGAACATCCGATTTATTTTTTGGTTTTTTCATTTTAACAATTGCATCCCGATATTTCAAATCCGCTTTAATTTTCCCTTCCGATAAAATATTTCCCATGAATTTTACTTCGTGTTGCCGATATTGAATCTTATCCGAGTTAAATTTAATATTATTTTTTCGAGCTATATCCATTACCAAACTCATGATCCGATCATGCTCTTCCTCATTCTCTGCGCAAATAGCCAAATCATCAAAATAAACAACAACCCCTCGTATATCGCCAAAAGTTTTGACCATTTTCCGTTGAAACATTTCAGGGGCACAATTTAGGCCAAATGGTACGCGATTGAATTTGAATTTACCGAAAGGAGTCATAAACGTTGTTAATTCCGCGCTCGCTTTATCTAATTCCATATGCCAAAACCCGCTGCTCAGATCCAGAACCGAGAAAATCCGTTTATTTGCCAACCCTGACGTTAAATCCTCAATTGTTGGAATTAAAAAATATTCCCGTTTAATGCATTCATTCAGTGGTTTTGGATCTAAACAGATTCGAAGTTTACCGTTGGGTTTTTCAATTATTTGCAAGTTATTGACCCAGTCAGTCAGTTGGGTAATCCACGGGTGAAATGATTTCATCCCTCACCATTGTTTCCAATTCCGACTTTAATTTTTCCGTTAACGAGTTTGGTATCCGTTTCCTATAGTGAAGCACTGGCTTCGAATTTTCCTTTAACGTAATTGAAAAAGTTTCAGGGAATTTACCAATTCCTTTAAAAACATCCCTATATCTGTCCGTGAATATTTCTTTTGATTCCGTACATGCAATACTACTCACATCGACGCGTTTAATCAATCCAAAACTTTGACAAGTTTCTAATCCGAGTATCGGCTCACATTTGTCATCCACAATAACAAATTCAGCTAGTCGTTCCGTTTTTGAATTTAATTCTTTAAGTTTAATTTTATGGTACCAAAAATTTTAACTTTATTATCATTATAATCGTACACATTGACTTTATTATGCTGATTGGCAACAAGATTTACTTTTAATTTTTTAATACATTTTAATGGAACGCAATTAATATCAGCTCCGGTATCTAATTTGAATGTTACAATTTCATTGCCTATCATATAATCTTTTGTCCAACGCTTATATTTTGATCCCATTGAATTTACCCTTTGACTAGTTTTTGAACTAAGTAAGCTACTTAATTTACTATCGTTATCAACATTTTTACAAAGATTCATATTATTCCAATTATTACCTTGTACCTCACTAACACTAAGTTCGTGGACGTTTTGTTTGTTGCCGACTTTTCCGTCTTCCTTTCTTGTTCTACGACACATCTTTTGGAAATGACCTTTCTTGAAACACGAACGGCAGATGACATCCTTTGCTTTGCATTCATCCTTGTGACCGGCTTTCCATGGTCCACTACAGTTGAAACAATAACGCTTACTTGCACTCACTGCTGTTGATTCTGCATTTTCATTTGCTTTGATTGTGTTCACCGATGATTCCTTTATCTCCAAAATGCCTTTGTTTGTATTGGCCGCTTCATGTGTTTTGCATGTGTTTATGATCCGTTGTAATTGTTCGTCACGCCCATCCAATAATTTCAATTGCAGTTTTTTATCGTGTACCCCAACAATTAGTCGATCTCGCAACATCCGATCTTCATACAATTTTCCACACTCACATTTATATTCACAGTAACGTACCTGTGTTCGTAATTCTGTCTCGAATTCCGTGAATGTTTGTCGCTCTTTTTGTGTAATCATGTTGAATTTGTATGATTCCATAGCAACATTTCTTTGAGGCAAGCAATGTTGGTCAAATTTTTCAAGAACTTCCTCCAATTTTCGTTGTACCACTGCATCACCTGTTCTGATTGTACCAAGCAATGAATTTTCCGTTCCATCATTTGGAAACAATGTGTTGTAAATGTTTGCCCCATTCGTACCAATTAACCAGATGAAATTTGCAATTTTTGTTGATTCTTGTTCACCCGATTTACCACTAGCAATCATGTATACCATGAAATTTCGTTTCCAATTCGGCCATTCATTTGCAAGATTCGAACAATCCAACTCGGATGGTATCCGTTCAGTTGTCATTTTGCTACAATTAACTAACTAATCTATCAAAATTGTCCCACGAGTTGTCGATCCGGTCATAAATATATATCGATGACTTGAATTTTCACCCCGATCACTTCAAAAACTGTTTATTTTTTATTTTGAACAATCGAAACTTGTCACGTGTTGATATTCACACAAGCGTTGATATTCACACAAGCGTTGATTTTAGGTGAAAAATTTATCCTGATCCTCAAGCTTTTACTTCTGACACCATGTAATAAGCTGGGCTTATTATAAAAACAATACACTTTATCAAGTAGATCTTTATTAATTAGATTTAATATCAATTACGTTACACAGGTTGATGTACCTTTTTTGTCATTTTGTTACTACCCACAATGCTCTACTCGCATGAGGAGCGTTCATACAAATTACAGTATATGGGTGCGTTCATACTCATTACATCTTGTTAATATTTATGTTAAGTCCCATATCTAGGTAATATTGGTATAATCGTTTTAGCATGAATTCAAGGTCGTAAACATCTTGCGCTATAATTACTTGGTCGTCGGCAAAACTAAGCGTGAACAAGCACTTGTCTTCTATTGGCACACCCATGCCTGCGCAGCTTCTTCTCCACTATCCCAGCACATACTCTAGGTAAATATTGAAAAGTAACGGTGATAAGCAGCAGCCTTGTCTTAAGCCTTTAGTTGTTTTTATAGGTTCCGATAATCTTCGGCCAGCTCTTATATAGGCTTCATTATCATGGTACAATTCTTTTATAATTTCAATAATATTTTCGTCTACCTCAAAGTTAGTTAACGCTTGCCACAGCTTCTCTCTGGGAACTGAGTCATATGCCTTTTGTAAATCGACGAAAGCCAGGTGTGTCTCTTGTCCCTTGGATGTTCGTTTTTCTGTTAGTTGTTGAAGTATAAAGATGTTGTCAGTACATGATCGTCCCTGTGTAAATCCACTCTGTTCTTCACTTATCTTATTTTGTGTTATTTGATATAATTTATTTTTTATTATTTTTCCAAAAATTTTACTTATCGTACTAATTACACTAATTCCTCTATAGTTATTTGTATCTCTTTTAGAGCCTTTCTTATATATTGATGTTATGTACGATGTTTTCCATTGTGTAGGGATCTTGCATTGTTGTATACATTTTGTTATGAGTTTTCGAATTTTTTCATTCAACTTTTCGCCTCCATATTTTATTAATTCCGCTGGTACACCTCCCGGCCCGGCTGCTCTACCATTCTTCAAGAGTGCTATAGCTTTATCCACGTCTTCTTGGGTGACTTCTATATTATTATATATTGTATTACATTGATTTCCATTTGTGTGTAACATAAACTGTTCTCTATTTTCTATGAGTAATTGTTTATAGTGTTTTACCCATTCTTTTTCGTGAATCAAACCTACTTTTCTCTCAGTCGTATTTCTTTTCATACTTTTCAAGGTTCTCCACACTTCCGTAGATTGTGCTCCTCCTATCATAGAGTCTATTTCTCTACATTTTCTTTCCCACGATAGATTTTTCCTCTCTGATTTTCCTTTTTACTGATCTTTGTAGTGATTTATACTTTTCATAATTATCTACGGTTCTGTGGCTCAACCATCTATTATACCCTTCTTTCTTTTCTCTGACTGCGTCTTCAATTTCGTTTGTCCACCACACCTGATCTGGTCTCAACTTTTTTTGTTCATATCCCAAGGCTTCATATGCTGCTTGATGTAATACATCAATTAATTTTTTATGCTCTTCTTCAATATCATCCGTTTCTTCTAATTGATTTAGTTGTTTTTGCAATCGTTGTCTAAATAAACCTCGCACACTTTCATATTGCAATAGATGTATCTTATATTGTGGTACGCCTTTGTGTTGGTGTGTTTGAGTGTTTGTTACGGAGGGGTCCAGGGTACAGTAAGGGGTCAGTTAATACATTCGAGATTACATTATACAAATGATAGTCATCCATCTTCTTTGGTTGTGGGTTTCTTGACGAGCGTCGCAACTGTACTTGATAAACATACTTTCTTCAGTTGTGAGATCATCATCGGTGTCATCGATTGAAATATCTCCCACTTCAACCAAATCTTCTTCATTTGACAGTTTGACAGTTGCTAACCATTCATCACTTATATTGAAATTTATATTATTCAATTTCTGTGCTGTAGTCATAATTTGATTAACATAATCTTCTACCGAATTACAACTTTCTAATCTTGTAGTAATTAAAGATTTCATCAAATTTACTTTACGTGACAATCCGGAATCGTGAAATGTTGATTGTAATTTTTCCCATACTTGCTTAGCGGTGTTCGCATCTTGTATGTGGATGTAGATTACCGGATCAACCATTAGTATTATTTTTGATTTTGCCTTAGTTTCACGGCGCGCTTTTGCAATTTCATCCTATGTTGAATCAGTACCTTGTACACAACACCATAAATCTCGGTAACGGACAATTGGGCTCGACCGATTGGGCGCGGTCGATTGGGAGCGGAGATAACCGGGCGCAAAGACAATTGGGCGCAAAGACTATTGGGCGCAAATACAATTGAGCGCGAGGAAAATTTTATAAAACTATTATTTACATATTAGCTTCGTTCCAACAAGCAGTTCTGTTATTGTTCACGAGCAATAAATATTCAACAGAGTTGTTGCTATCGTCCCAACTACAATCATAAGAAAAAAAAATTGCATAGGAAATGGCAGCGTTTTTAAAAAAAATTGAAATTTTCTACATTTCCTCATTTTTTAAATTTTTTACAAAATTCTTTCTTCCAGAAAGATTCCAGATTAATAATAAGTACTATATAAAAAAAAATGTATTTTTTGAAGTGAAAATAATGGAATTATTCTTAAATCTAAAATTTAAAATGAAACAGTTGCTGTTGCAACAAATGAACACGATCTGTAAACAAAGTTTAAACTCGTTTGCGAATTCGTGCACGCGTATCCACTTTAAGAACGCTTGGTTCTTGCTCTAGAGCAAGAATCGTTTGAACTCGTTTGGCCGATAATATTACTAATTCTAAACTTGTCGGAACTGCAGATTTATAGTAAGGGGCCGTTCATGTATTACGTAAGACGTTTTTTCCTACTTTTAGACCCCCCCCCACACCCTAGTAAGAAAAAATAAGAAAATGTATAAGCCCTCCCCCCCCACACTAATCTTACGTAAGGTAAATTATTACCCAATGAGAAGCCAGATATTAATTATAAACAGATATAGCAGATAAAAACAGTATTGTGTTTCACATTAACATTAATACCAACAGCACCTAAATTAGATTAAATAATTTTTAAATTTTGAAATTTAATTAAAAAAATAAAATATTACTTAAGAAATTGTCTTGACCCCCTACCTCCGAGTAAGAAAAAATAAGATGTCAGCTACCCCCCTCCCCCTAAACGTCTTACGTAATATATGAACGGTCCCTAATCTAGAATTCCGTCCTAGTAGTTCTAGTCTGTGGGAACGACATTTCATGAATGCGCTTGCGTTGTAGTAATATTACTGGAAATAATCGTTGTTGGAACGAAGCTATTATAACAATTTTGTAAATTACGATATTAACTAAATCTGGAAATGTTTATTTAGGCAATAAAAAAAATTATAATTAAAAATTTAAAGCAAAGTTTTTAAAATGTTTATTCCTTCTAATTATAAATAAAATAAAAATGTCTATTAATAAAGTACCTAACTAATCACGGATTCATTTCATAATTATGGGAAATGCTCCGCAAGAAGTCTATAATATTTCTATTGGCATAATCCTCTACTAGATTTCTGATGCGCGCATCAGCCTACAAGTATTTCCTTTTCTTAATAGGTGGATTGCTGCCGGCAAGTAATTGCTCATAAAAAACATCTCTCCCATGTTGAATGATTTTTAAGCTAGAAATTAATTTCCAAATGTTTGGGTGATCAGTTATAATAATTAATACGTAATGGATAAATTTTTCCTCGCGCCCAATTGTATTTGCGCCCAATCGGTCGCGCCCAATTGTCCTAGACCGCCATAAATCTTCGTGTTCAAGATAAGTTTTCATTGCAAATTGCCATGTGCTAAAATTGTCTCTTCCTTTTAATTTTTCAAACATCGACAAATTGTTGGATGCCATATTAAACAGCAAATCCTTATTTTTAACTTAACGTAAACTGGGCCGAATAACCTGTTGTGATCGAATAGGATTTGTATGATAAACAACAACTGCTAATATATAATAAAGTGTATTCATTCACGATTGTACAACAACTACATTCAATAACATTGACATACAGCTACCTACTATATCGGTACAATATAACAGCAGTACCAAAACAAAGGTTAAATATGGGTTCTCAACAGTACCTGTTGTCTGTAGGTTACTCATAAATATTCCCGCATAAAAATTTATATCCCGCCTTTCAGATTTTGTCCCATGGGTACGATACATTTCCCATACTGTTCACTTCATAAACTGCTTAATTCTAATATATCTCTCATTTTTTAAATGAGATATTTCATTGAACCTGAGCAGTAGTCTGGGTATCATCGCAGTATTTATGTGTTTACAGGGATTTATCGGTGATCTTGGCTCCATAGATTTCCACGAAGAATGAACTCCAGCCTTCACAATACTTTTTTTGTTCTTCAACGATCGAATTTTCTACCCTTTCAATTTTTTTTGAGCGTCAGTACTGACACTTTTTTCATCGTTACCCTTCTAAATTGTTCTAAATTTTAAGCACCTTTTAAATTAGCACAATTGCGGGTACTATAGAATTTTATTTACTAAAAAATAAACTTGAGGCATGAATTACCTACGGCAACACAATGCAATACCGATCTACTACCGCCAATTAGTGGCGCGCACTGCTTCGTTGCGATTTTCTTACGTCATCCAGCCACTGGGATGAGTCACAGCTTTTGATCCTGGTGGAGCTCCCCGTGTCATGTAATTTTGTTCGCATATCTGGGAAAAATTAACATTAGAGGAGTTGAATTATCTGCAGCATGTATTACATATCCTTTATAACACACTAAAATATTTGGAAATTTCTCATATTGAACATTTATGCGATCACCTTGACAAAAAATTTAGGGTAAGACAAATTAAAATTAAAAATGATTCGATAACTGTTCTTAAAAAGAATGGGATAAAATCTCGTCTTCGGTGATACGAAATTTAGTAAAATCTATGGCTAAATATTTAAGTGCAATTATAAAGGCTAATGACTTTTTTTGAATTTTTTAACTTGCGATATCGAATAGTTTTAGACGCCTATATCAGGGGTGGGCAACCTTTTGTATAACAGGGGCCAGAATAATATTTACGTTTCGTCCGCGGGCCGTAGTATAGTTAATGGACACATTTTTGTTACTTGTATTTTTTTCTGAAAATATGTTTCCTATAGACTCCTAAACCGTTTGACCGATCGGAACCAAATTTGGCACAGTTATTATGTAGGTCCCTGCGCATGTTTTTGTATTGAAATAGTGCAAAAATTCGCAAAGGAAAGGAAAGTTGATTTTGAGTAGCCTGCCTTCCTTTAAGGAATCTCGATAATCCATTCATGCGCGTCCCATAGGGACGCGCATGAATGGATTATCGAGATTCCTTAAAGGACGGCAGGCTACTCAAAATCAACTTAAAAAACAATAATGAATGCTGTCAAGCTGTCAACCGATCGACAATGCAAATACGTGTGCACGTGCTTTACGTTTCTATTTGACCAATCTTAAACAAATTTGGTGTAGAAGTTAGGATATTTACAACGCTACGAAAAACATAGGCTACTTTAGAACCTTGTAGTGAGGCCGAAGGCCGAACAACCACATTCGACACGGTCTAGATGGCTAAAGGCGGCCGGTAGGCCGACTGTGCCACCTAGTTATTTTAATAATACGCGAAAACTTAATTCGCGATAAAGGGAATTTTGCTTCGCGTATAAAAAATTCAGGTATCAAAATCTAATTCGCGTTATTCTGAATTCGCGTACATCGAACTCGCGTACATGGAGGGTCTAGTGTACTTTTCAATTTACTTTTTACAATACTTTTTAATTTAATTTAAATAAGACGAATTATATCGAAAATTAAACTGTAGATCTCTCCTTTTTCCTTATGTTAGGTACTAACCAAATCGTTTTCTTTAAAATTTTTGTTTTTGAAAATATTTATTTATTATTTCTTCTAAAGATCTCGCGGGCCGGATTAGAACTTTACGCGGACCGGAGTTGGTCCGCGGGCCGGAGGTTGCCCACCGTTGGCCTATATGAATGTGTTATTTACATATTTTATTTTATACGCCAATGTGTTTGAAATTTTTTCAATAGAAAAATTAAATTAAAGTTTAATCATAAACAGATATGTTTCTAGTTTCTATTGCATTTTTTATTTTTTAAATTACGTGTAATGTATGAAAGTTATATCGTTTTTAATTTAAAATATGTTAGGTGACAAATACTTTGACACTCACTGTATAGGCGATTATAAAAAGTATGCAGAATGATTCGGGTTTCATTGTATCCTGTACTGATAAATATGTAATATAATAACTTGGCTTCTAATAAATATATATTTACCTTATATTCCTCAACAATCGAATTTTCTTCCTTTTCAATTTGTTTTTCATTTTCATCGCTGCCCTTCATTTTGAAATTCTGACGATGGATGATATGCAAGTTTTAAAATTGAAATGTTCCAAATTTTACTCACTGAACTATCGAGAACAATAAATATTATGTAAGTATAAAAATTTTTATATTATTATTGAAAATATCAAAAATTAATAATTTTCAACTTCAGGTATGAATCGCGACAACACCATGCAATGCCGATCTACTACCGGCAATTAATGGCCCGCACTGCTTTGCTACTAACAACACTCAGCGCCTCAGATTATTAACATACGAATTAGAATTTTTTATGAATTAATTTGAACATTTAATAAAATTACGTCCTTAAATTGCAGAAAAATAGTTAAACGCCGAAATTCTCTTAACATTAAAATTGAAAAACGTTTTCATGGAAGGTAAACGAATTTTAAATTAAATCTAAAATAAAACGTTTCTTGGATCATGCTAGAGCCAGGGTGCGGTGTGGTGCAGCGTATGAATTACATCCTGCCGTCGAGACGCGGTGGCACCTGTAGGTCCTATTATCCACATGAAAATCATTTATCCGTTGATTTCGTAAAAAAAGAATAATTGGGTCTTATCTGGGATGTTATTATGTCCAGTAAAATAAAAAATTCCAAATGAGAAAATCGAAACAATTTCAAATTTGGATATTATGTTGAAAGGGGCAATGTAAAGAAAATGTAAAGTTTGTGAAATCCATATACCCTATCTTCGGAGGAATCAACAGTTGGAAACGATAAAACTTTCACCAAATTCGATAGAAATTTTCATTGTGATGTAGTAGTTGCTGTCATTATATCAAGGATGAAACAAAAAAGGAAAAATAGAATACAATAATAAAAAACAAATCACAGAAAAAAATTAATAAAGGGTAAAAATTACAACAAATAACTAGAAATGACAAAATTTAAAAAAAATACAAATGAATATAATAGTAATGTTAGAAACACAAACATAAAATTAAATTGAAAAGGTAAACCTTTGTAACATATAAATTAAACTAAAAAAATATTAAACTTACTCCTTTTTTACATATCTTGAACCAATTTATTTAATTCGGCTTTTAATTTAATTGCAATTTGTACTATTCAAGCAGCTGATATTGAAGGTGGCGCATCGTCTTTAAATGTGATAATATGATATGGAACACATTTTATGCATGAAAGGTTTGTTATTCTTACATACTTCCGAGAAATGTTTTATTATTTCTTCTGAACTATTTTCAGTTTTATTAGCAACTTGTTAAACGTTATGTGGAATTAAAGCAAAACAATCGGCACCTCGAAAGACCCAAAATGGACTTGGCTTTATTTTGTACAATGAGGAAATTTAACAATTGTTCTTTATCATTTAACTTGCATTTTAGCTCGCATTTACCAAATGTTTTGATTTCGTGACCTGAATATGACTCAAGTTTAATCAATGTTTGTGTTAACGATAACTTATCAGGTAACATTTCAAAAATATTCTTAGGAATTATGTTGACTTCGGAACGCATATCAATTTTAAACAAAACACTTTTTCTACTTACTTGCATTTTTTCTTTTTAATCTACGCCATTTACGTTTCTTATCTTTGTTATTGTTAAAGTAATGGCGTCATCCTGTCCCTCTTCACTATTTCCGTCTTCCTTTTCCTGTTACTGCTCTGACACTTTTTTGCAACATGATTTCGTTTCTTGCACTTTAAACAACTTTTACCTTGCGCTGGACATTTTCCGTCTTGATGAGCGAGTACACAACTTTGGCACTTTTTGTTTTGTAATATCTTAACAAGCTACTGACTGTGAGGTCACACTGCGACCGACAACAGCTAGATAACATAAACTATGTTACATCGTGAAGTACCTTGTTGACTTCAATGGCATTGGAATATCTTCGTATGTAATCGACAGCAAGGTTGACTAAATATTTTTTGCACAAATTTATTGGATGAACGAGCTGACAGAAGCAGCTGTTTTGGCATTTGGTAGGTAGCAGCGTCTCTTAAGCAGTTATCCCACACTTCCTCCGACTCCAGAAATTCTCGAGCTAATACAGCTTCTTTGAACAAAGCAAGCAGTACTTTGCTAAATGTACGTAAGTAATTCGAAACTGGTTGCGCCACGGATGTGAAGCAGCATAAGACGCAATTAAAATCGCTCTTCGTCCTTCACACCGGAAGGGACCATTTTTCGTCACCAGTAACAATTTGGGACAAAAACGGTCGATGTTGTTGACGAGCTAAACGATGACGAGCAAGCAAAGAAGCACAAATGGTAACACGCTGATTTTTGTTGTTTTCGCTCAAAACGTATGGTACTCAAACACTCAACTTTTGAACTTTTTCCATGGAATGCAAATGGCGTACAATAGTTGATTGGTCACAATTCATCATATTGTCGAATTCCCCAGTTGATTGACGTGGGTCATCACGAATTGAAGCATTTAATCGGTCTTCATCAAAGCCGGATGGTCTCCCTGAAGGTGGAAAATCATTCATATCAAAATGCCCCTTTTTGAAACGGGAAAACCATTTTCGTGCAGTAGTTTCCACGATGGCATTTTTCAAGTATTTACTCGATATGAAGACCATCTAGTTATTATGTATGTATTTCTACAAATGAAATAATTGCTAAAAATGTTGAAAGCGCAGTTTTCTATGCTTCTGAAAATGGTGAAGAAGCTTTGCGAAATTTTACTGCGTTAATCAACACGAACAACTTTTATAAACCCATTAAAAAAATTAATATTCCACAACCACAGACTTCTATAAGTAAACTTGAAAAAGGCAGAAAAAGCAAAACCTTAGAGGGTCAAGAATTTTTACAACGAATTTTGGCGGTCAAAGAAATGGGAAGAGATGTCAGCTATAACTTCATTTTTAAACATGAATTGACTGAGTATCCAATGTCGTTATTAATAAATGGAATTTTGTCAACACCATCAACTAAAATAAGTACCCTTGGGAATATTATCGAATCATACACAACACCTGTTAAGGATTTGCAAGATTCAAGTGAGCTAAGGATGAAATGGCTATTATTCAGAGTTTCCAGCAAAGCAAAAACTTTTGGAGATTTGTCGAATATAATTAATTCAATTGTATTTAAAAATTCACACAGTGCAGGATGAATAGATTTTATCTTAGATCACTATTTAGAGAAATTTATTAAGAGCTGTACTCGTTTGAATTGAAGTTCCGAAAAAACATCATCCGTTAACAGAATAATAAATTCACCTGATGCTCCACTACCTCAACAATGGCATCTATTTATTCATTCAATATTTAATAAAAGGCAAATAAAAAATCTTTTAGCAAATAGTTTAGTTCAACGTTCACGAAAATCTAATACAGTTGAATTTGGAACAAGCGGTGGCTTTGATTGCGTTTTGGATTACATGGCCAATTTCCCAGTAATTGACGATACTTTAAAATGTAACCACGAGGAAGCAGATACGAGGATACTATTCTATAGTGGAATGCAAAGATACGGATGCATTAGTACTTCTTTCCCATTTTAAGGATGAATTAACCCCCGAAGTTGGGATGAAAACGAGAACTCATGGTCAAATTTGCTTCGTACCAGTGCGCGGCATAAAAATGGACCCATCACTTTTGAAAAATTTACCAGCTTTCCATGCAATGACAGGATGTGATACAACTAATAAGTTTTCTGGTATGGGAAAAAAGAACTGCTGGACATTGTATACATAATATCACAACTTGTTAAATGGCGTTGGCAACCAAAAATTTGATGAAAAACTTTTCTGTAATATAGTACACGATTTTGTTCTAAAATTATACACAAGAAACCTCGCCATATCTTGTATAAATCATTGAGAGCAATACTAGCCGTTTCTAAAACTAATGAGAAACTAGCACCAACCAAAGATAGTTTAAGACAACATTGTTTGCGCGCGTTTTACCAAACCCTTGTGTGGTTTAAAAGTTTAGATCCCTGACCTTCACTGCCTGATATTCACCAATATGGATGGACAATTAATAGTAGATGAGAAGGTGACTCCGATTTTCCAAACACAGCCAGCATTTCCTGAAGATTTAACTACCATTTTAATCACTTGCAATTGTAAAAAAAAGGTAGAATCTACTGTAATAATTTTGTAAAAAATAACTTTTTTCTCAAACATTTCAGATTGTACAAAAAGCTCATGTAACTACTCCAAGAAAAATATTTGTTGTATTGGTTCTTGCCGTTGCATGGGACAGAAAACATGCAAGAACGCCAGTACCAAAAAATTCGAAAATTTTATCGCTGATGATGCAGCGTCAAATACAGATAGTGATTAAATTACTATTTGTACATTTTTGTTTTGTTTTTTGTTTCATAAAATTGCATAAACCTTATATGGCACATAAAATAATATTCTCTTTCACGCAATACAAAGGTTTCATTTTTTTTTGGAAATTTCTACTAAAATTAATTTTTTTATAAATAATTTTCATTTTATAGATTTTTAGAATTGTTAGAAAAATTTCTAACGTTAGAAAATATTAAGTTTAGAAAAGTTAGACTTGAGAAAAGTATAAAAGGTACATTGTGATAAGCAGGAAGAATAAATCTATAAATTATCCTTAATACATTTTTTTGAGAAATGCACAATTTCGGCAGTAGCGTAGTGTAAACGGCAAAAGACGTGAAAATAATCATAATTTTTGGTTCTTCATTTCGAGTAAATTGAGTTTGAAAATTATTTCTTCCATAAAATCGTGCGTGTATTTACAAAATATTAACTATTTTTTTCAGGTAGAAGGGCCACAAAGAATCCATTGAAAAAATTCACACATATATTTGAGGTATCGAAGTTTGTTGTCATGGGGCTAAATAAAAATTTTGAAATTGTGTGCCCTTTTTCATTAGACAACCTGTAGATTTGGAATGTGTGAAGAATGAGGAACATTTTTGGATAGGTTGTTGCTTTTTACCTCAAAATGTCCACAGAAGTGAAAATAAAAGCAAGTTTTCACTCTACTCTATCTTAAAAACACCAACTTTCCAAAACATCAGGAAGTTTTGCTATCAACCCTACTTTTCAATACGAATTGACTACTATAACTCGTCTAATTTCAGTTTTACTGAAGATTCTCATCGGATCAAAATTGAAGATTATAAAATTCTACACAAAAGGGTTTTCAAAAATTTGTCTATATTGTGAATAGTAAAATCATTTCCAGGAAAGCAAAATGCGTTTTTATTTAAAAATAAATGAAATTGGAACCAAGTGTTTGGATAATAAAATTATTAGTATTCCGAATAAAATTTTCTTACGTGCCATCTTAAGTAAATTATGAAAAATCTATTTTTTAGAGAATTTTATGCTCTTCGATTTTGCATCAAAATGAAATTAGGCAAGTTTATAGAAGAAAGCTTACGTCTGAGGAATTTAAATGTTCAATTAGGATGAGACAAAAGTAGAGGACTTTTGAGGGGTTCATTCGGACACTAATAAATACATGTCTGCCAAATTTCAACTTGCACGGATTTTTTAAACCTAAAAAATGTGACCTGTTCTATGAAAAGGGAGCTTACGTGCGAAAACAAGTTATCGAGAAAACAGCTGTTAAAGGTAAAAAACTCGGCGGTGATGATGAACTACATTTGTCTCAGGCAGAAGATGATATGGAACAAAGTTTCGTTAGGATGGATGTATCTGCTGCCGATGAAGCGGAAGAGGAGCTGGTATATATTAATTGCCTTGACTGCAAGTTATTATTAAAAATTGGATTTTTTTGAAAAGATACATAAAATATAGGGTGTGCTTTTAGCTCCATGAAATCTTTCAATAGGGATAACTTTTGAATGAAGTTTGTCACACTGACAGTTCTTTGACATTTGTGTTCAGAAAGGTTTGCCATTTAATCATGAATAAATTAACACTTGAGCAACGCTACTAAATTGTGGAAATTTATTTTCAAAGTCAGAGTTCCGTTCGCGAAACTTTTAGAGCTCTTCGCTCATTTTATGGTCGACATAATCGACCTTCTGAGCAGGCCATTGGTGCGGCGATGGATAAATTTCGTACCACTTCTGTACCAACAAGACAAAGAAATGTACGTACCCACGAAACTATCGCATCTGTGGGTGAAAGTGCGCAAGAGAACCCAAATATTTTAATTCGCCATCGTGCTCAACAACTTGGGCTTTGTCCGTCCACTACATGGAAAATTTTACATCAAGATCTTGGTTTACATCCTTACAAGATCCAGTTGACTCAAGAATTGAAGCCTAATGATTATCGATTGTGTCGTGCGTTCGCAGATTGGGCTTACAACCAATTGGAAGTGGATCCATTTTTTTAACCGCCAAATGTTGTTCAGTGACTAGGCACATTTCTGGTTGAATGGGTATGTGAACAAGCAAAATGGCCGTATATGGACTGAGACCAATCCGGAACATTATCTTGAGACTCCATTGCATCCATTAAGATTGACTGTTTGGTGTGGAATACACGCCAACGGCATCATCGGTCCATATTTCTTTCGAAATGATGAAGGAGCTACCGTTACGGTGAATGGTGTGAGATATCGACACATGCTCAATAAATTTTTTTTTCAAAAATCCAACAGGTAAACATTGACAACTTATGGTTCCAACAGGATGGTGCTACGTGCCACACAGCCACCGAAATCATCGATTTATTTAAAGGACAATTTGGTGACAAGAAGTGGTCCTATCAATTGGCCTCTAAGATCGTGTGATTTGACGCCTCCAGATTATTTTCTTTGGGGATATGTTAAATTCATGGTTTATGTTAACAAACCAACAACTGTGAAAGCATTGGAGGTCAATATTCAGCAAGCCATTTTATGAAGTAAGGCCAGAAATATTGGAAAAAGTGGTCAAAAATTGGAGAGTCGGATTGGTCACATGCCGGAAATCATTTTCAAATCATAAATGGCTTTAAATTAACTTTAATAAAAAAATAATTAATAAAAAAACTTTCCTTCAATTTTTTAATGTTTTTTTTCAATTTGAAGTTCTCATACTGCTAGAAACACCCTATATAATATGGAAATTGCTTGTATTTCAAAATATGAATAGTAATTATTAAGGTTAAATAACTTATAAAATTATTTCGTTTCATATACAATAGGTAATTGATAAACTTAATGTTTGCGATTAGAGAGAACTAATAAAAATATAATAGTGCCAATTTACAATTAAAAGGTTACAACACTTTTTGCTGTTTTTAATTATTACTATTAACTAATAAGTACGATAACAGCCTATGATGTATGAAAATCCTATTGAACAACTTTTGCAATTTGGTGGTGGATAAATGTAAATATATTATTTGTACTTTGAACTGTCACATAAACAAAAATTTTAATTCAATAATAAATAATATCAATACGTGGACAACTCATCAAGGTGTTCTAATTTGTAAAAAAATAGTCCACTATATTTTTATAACATTGTGTTATAAAAAGAAATAAAAAATGAGGAAAATTAAATTGTGCCATTACCATTATATTGGATAACTTTGTTATGAAAAATACAAGTTTGATCGGGATGCTTTTCTAACACGAAGTCGTCCAAGAAAAAAAATGAAATCCAGTCCTGAAAATTTTCAATTCCATTATATTTGGTATCACACACCCAAAATAGCATTAGATTATTTATACAACTAAAAAATTATGGTAAAAATTTAATAGCATGATTGATGTGTGCTGCACGTCACTGCAATTGGTTTGTTCTGCGATAATCGTTCATACTATTGTTCAATATTGACTTAATCTTGAATTTTTCAAGACTTACGTATTTAGCTAGAACGTTAGTTGATTGACTGACGTTTAGAAGAACCCAAAATTATTTCTATCCAAACGTGCCGAGTACGATATCGACAGCAAAAAATTAATTTGTTTAAAGTTATTGTTTATAATAAAAAAATTGTGTTATTAATTGCCGTTAATAAATAGGAAATTATTTTCAACTAGTTGTCTTTGGACAGTACACTTTCACAATTCATATGAAAGAATGTCTAAAATTAAAATTAATTGTGATGGAAACAAATTAAAAACTACAGATTTAGACAAAGCATTAACAGCTATACGTAATTTTTTGGGTGAGTTCTTGGTTGTTATGAAAATATAAAAATTTGAATTTTAGCTTATGGCCGATTTCATTACAAAATTATGGCATCGTGTGCCCTTTGTCTACTTTCGTCTGGTTTGCAAAACGGAATATCTGCATATCTACTCCCAGCTGCAAAATGTGAATTGAATCTGCAATCCACGGATATTGGATTTATTAATGCAGCTTTTTTAATTGGTGGTACATGTAGTTCCTTTCTGTGGGGTGTTGTAGCGGATTTAGCTGGACGAAAAAAAGTGTTAATGGTGACTCTTTTGCTTGATGTTTTAGTAACCCTTATTTGTACGTTAATGCAAGAATTGGGTGGTCTGATCGCGTGTAGATTTATTAGTGGTTTTTTAATGGGGGGGCCGGGTAGTATAACATTTTCGTATCTAGCCGAATTTCACGCTCCACAGCATCAGTCTAAAAGTGTTTATTATTCTGGATCTTTCTATACGCTATCGTGGTTAATGCTGCCCATTTTATCCCAAATTATACTTCCATTACAAATTGACGTCCAATTTGGTAGTTACGTCATGTACAGTCCTTGGAGAATATTATTGTTAGTATTAACAATACCGGAATTAATAGCGGGAATTTGGTTAATTTACTTGCCGGAAAGTCCAAAATTTTTAGCAATATCGAATCAGAAGGAAGCGATTGGAGTTTTGAAACAAATGTACAGTGCAAATACAGGAAAGAATGGAAACGATTTTCCGATTGAAGTTTTCACCACTTCGCGTACAATTAATAATAAACTTACAGCTGGTGTTACAAATCGAGGAAAAATTTTACGATTAATACAAGATATTTATTTGCAACTGACCAACTTATTTGGAACCACTCTGCTTTTTCCAACTCTCTTGGTTAGTGGAATTATGTTTGCAAATATGTTTGGGTAAGACATTGTCATATTAAATGTTGAAATTTATGTTTTGTTATTTCCATTTGTTAGATACTTTGGAATGGGATTGTGGTTACCAGAAATATTAAAAAAATATCAGAGTTGCAAAAACGTGAATTCGCAAAATTTTACGATGGATGAAGGCGACAATTGTGGCACGAATTTTAACGGTATGCTATTTTTGAGCTCTATCGTAATGGGTTTAACATCGTTGTGTGGAAATCTTTTATCGGGGTGGTTAGCCGGAAAATTAGAAAACAAAACCATTCCGTTAATTACTATGCTTTGTGGAGGAAGTAGCACGATTTTATTTTATTGGTTGAATTCTTCATATCAAACTTTAATAGTTGCATCTATCTTTCAAGCAACAATGGCAACTGCTAATATTGCTGTAGGAAGTGTTACCGTAGAATTGTTTCCAACTTCTGTGACAGCCATGGCTATTTCAACAGTTATGCTTGCCGGAAGAGTTGGGGCTATAATTTGTAATATAATATTTGGTTACTTAATGGAAACACATTCGGAAATAGCAATTTTCTTGGTTGCTGGAGTGTTGTTGTTTGGTGCAGCATTATGTTTAGTTATACCAAGAAAAATAAATAGTCCAAATGAAATTTCCAATAAAGAAAAATTAGAAATATCTATAATATCTACGCCACTCTAATAAATTAGGTAATTTAATTAATAAATATCATTTTGATGTAACAATTATTATGAAGTTTTCTAAAATTCTTTTAATTATTAATTTATTTAAAATAAATTTGATCTAAACATTTCTCTAATTTTTTTCATATATCGTTTTTAATTTAAAAGTAAGCGAACTTTCGATAATGCTCTGCACCTACATTTGACCGGTTTACCTGTTGCATGAAATCGATAATAGGCGTTTGAATGCTAAATCAACAATACACGCCCTGTTATTGATTTCAATTCAAATCGTGACTGCTTCTGGTTATTCTAAATTCCTGATAGAAAATTCTGCCGGCGCCGTGACGCTCCGGAGACGGTTCCGGTTCGTATAAAAAATACTCCGGTGACCAACTCGTTAAAGGATGAAAAATCACGTTTTTTCAAAACATTTATTAACTTAGCATTATTTAAAAATTGATAAACGTTATAACTAGAGTCCGGATAAAAAAGCATGAAAAATTTGAAAAAAAAGTGCTTAAAAAAGCATCAAATATTACCAAAAAAAGCATCAATTTAATAAAAAAAGCATCAATTTAATAAAAAAAGCACAATTTTATAAAAAATAAGGATAAACAAAAGTATTAATTAATTTAATTTTTAAAACAATTTATTATTAAAAATTGTTCTAAATGTTCAGAAGTAAAATTAGTCCTTCTATCACTTAACAGATTTTTGTAAACGGAGAAGCTTCTTTCAACGTCCACATTAGTTATTGGTGCAAACTTGAATTTTGCTACCACCGAGGGATCCATTATTAAACTTGGAATAGTTTTTCCGGATATTGTTTTGGCTACATCAACCAATGCTATCAATCCTTCATTTTTTTTCTAAAACCCCGCTTAATTTATTTTTAATAATGCTACCAATCTCTCCTGCGACTAGGGGTGCGCGATTATGAAATTACATAATCGATTGTTGATTATAAAAAATAATCGATTTTTTTCGATTAATCGATTATTGAAATAATCGATTATGAGTAGGGTGCGCATGCGCATATAATCGATTAATCGATCACCGTAATTCGAATAATCTGTAATATAATATAAAACCAATAAAAAGTTCAGTGTACGACGCGCCTAAGATTTAGGAACGTGCAACGTGATTTCATCAACGTGCAAGATTGCAGAAATGCACTTCGAACTTTTTATAGGTTACACGCGTTTAGTGGCAATGCACGAAAATATGCTGATTGGGCAAATCGAACATTGTCAACTACACGCGTATGATTTGGGAGTAGAGTTTTAGATTGGGTCGAGGCAAGAGCCTTCGTAGTAGTAACGAATGTACTTGTGGAATTTAATAAATAATGTAAACCAATTGATGCAGTTTTGATTGAGCTAAATTCTGGAATCTCAGAAGAATAGAATACCCAAACCAACAATTATCATATGGCGATCCTTGCCAGTCAAACTGCCGACAATTGGATTTACGATCATCGTATGGCAATCTTTGTCAGTTAAACAAAGAAAAAAAAATTTTTGGAATGTATACGATTATCGATTGGAATTTAAATTTACACAGAAGAAATAATAATGGGTACAACACAAACTAAGCAGGAAGAAGTAATAATTGCGCAAGCAGGTAACAGTGGTGGACAAACCAATGTACATGAAAAATCTTTTTCGGCAAAAGACATATTATTTGTAATAGTATGCATAATAGTTCTGTTGGTGCTAGTAAGTGTTATCTGGGACAGATGTAAGAAGAGATTAGAAAAGAAAATTAGGGCAGAAGTGGCGAGAAGCCACATAAGCTTAACGAAAATATGAAGAGGAGCAGCGAAAAATAAAATCCATCACTTTCTACGATGGACTATTTGTTTATATTGGTTAGTGCTACAATTTTATTGATGTTTGTTTGTGTAAACTTGTGTTGTGTTAAAAAGGCAATTAATAATATATAAGTGCTACGAACCTAATAAACAAAGTGAAGTGAGTGCGAAATGAAAAATTCATGTCACTCCAAGGATACAAAAAACTTTTAGAAGAACTATCAACGTTCTCCAAAAACCTAGGAAAGGACAATCAAGATAAGCGTAAGTGTGTAAAAACTATAACAAAAAAACGCGAGAAATTGTTAATATTAAAAAATGATTTTGTCGAGGTTAAAAACACATTTAAGTTAAGTAAGGATGCAGAAAAGGTGGAATTTGTAGAATTTACGAAATTATATGATGAGGAAATCACTCAATATTTAATAAAAATAGATAAGGTTTTAACTGATAGATTATCATTTACTATTAACGAAGTAACAATGGGCGAAAAATTTGACCTAAAAATTGCCTGTAGTTTATTACCTGTCATGATAAGTGGTAATGACAATATTTTGAAACAATTAATCGATTCAATCGAGTTATACGACGAATTACTAGAGGAAAATAGTAAAAAATTGTTAACCAAATATGTACTAAAAACGCGATTGTGCGAAAATGCAAAAATACGTTTAAATACGAGTTACGACAGTAATAAAGACTTAATAAACGACTTGAAAAAATTCTTTTTAACAAAAAAATCTCCCTCCGCGTTATCGGTTCAACTACATAATGCAAAGCAATCAGGTAAATCGATAGAGGAATTTGGTAAAACTATTGAACAATTATTTATTGATTTGACAATTGCTCAAGCCGAAGGTAAACAAGAGTCATTCGAAATTTTACAAGCGGTAAATGAAAAAATAGCTATAAACACATTTTCAAACGGGTTAAATAGCAATGATTTGAGAAATATAATAAAAGGTAGAAACTATACTAAATTAAACGAAGCAATAAGTGGAGCCAAAGACGAAAATGTCCAACAAAGAGAATGTCACCAGGTGTTTCACTTAAATCAGAATAACAAATTCAAACAAAATTTCGGAAATCGCAATCAACATCAATACAAAAATCTCAATCAGAGACCAAATTTTAATAATTTCAATCAAAGATCAAATTTTAATAATTTCAATAACCAAAAACGGAATCATTATAATCCCTCACGTAATTTCATAAATAAATTTTCCGGTAATCAGCACAATAATTACAATAAATATGCAAATAACCAGAGACAATTTATAAATAGCAAATGTAACACTAGAAATCAAGGTTACAACCGAAGTTCAAATCATTTTAAAAATAGAGCATACTGCATGAGCAACAATCATAGTAATGAAGAAAATGCAACTTCAGCAAATTCAAATAAAACCGAAACAAACACCCTAAATTTAAGAGAACCAACTCAGTTTTTTCGTGCACAATGATAAACAAATTAAAAACTTTGCAATTTTAAGTATAGAAGGGTTAAATTTTGTTCATTTAAAATATAAAAATAAAGATTTGATATTTCTTTTAGATAGCGGGGCATCAATTAGCGTAATTTTCAAAGATTGTATTTTGGATAATGAAACAATAGATTTAACGAATAAAATTAATATAAATGGAATCAGTGGATCCGTAAAGTCATTAGGTACAGTTCATATTACACTAGGTGTAAATGACAACATAGAAGTAGGTCATCATTTCCACATACTCAACAAATTTAAAAACAGCAGTATGAACGGTGTTTTAGGTACTGATTTTTTTAGAAAATACTCTGCAATATTAGATTTTGAAAAATTAAATTTTAGTTTTTGCATCGGTAATAGAAAAATCTCAATACCAATAAAAACCGAAGCGGATTGTTTTACTACAATACCAGCAAGATGCGAAATAATCACGCACGTATGGACAGAAAGAAATGACGAATGTTTGATTTTATCTGAACAGTTGTCAGAAGGTGTATTCGTCGGAAGTACTTTAGTAAAACCAAAAAACAATTTAATACCCGTGAGAATTTTGAATGTACAAGATAAAGAAATCAAAATTAAAAATTTTAAACCAAAATTAGAAGATTTAAAGCATTATAAAATTTGTAATTTTTCCAAAAATAACTTAGCATCGGTAGATAGAATAAAACAGGTACTAGAAATTTTAAAAACCGACCATTTGAACAAAGAAGAAAGCATTTCAATTCAAAAAATATGCGCAAAATACGATGATGTTTTTCATCTGGACGAAGATAAATTATCAGTCACAAATGTATACAAACAAGGGATACAACTGAAACAAGGTACAACTCCTGCATACATAAAACCATACAGGTTACCACATTCGCAAAAGGAAGAAATTTATAGACAAGTCGAAAAGATGATCGAAGATGAAATAATAGAAGAATGCAGATCAAATTGGTCAGCGCCAATTTTGATAGTGCCAAAAAAGACAGATAAGGACGGAAACAAAAAATGGAGAGTCGTAATTGACTACCGACAACTAAACAACAGAATAGAAGACGACAAATTTCCATTACCATGCATTACAGAAATTTTGGACTCTTTAGCAGGTGCAGTTTATTTCACACATTTGGATTTAGCGCAAGGTTATTATCAAGTAGAACTTGAAGAAGCCAGTAGATCCTGCACAGCTTTTACGACAGATAGGGGTCAATACCAAATGAAACGCATGCCTATGGGGCTGAAAACGAGTTCACAAGGATTTTCTCGTGCAATGACAGTAGCAATGTCGGGATTGAACTACGAAAATTGTTTTATTTATTTAGATGATCTTATAGTTTTCGGAAACAATTTAATTAACCATAATACAAACCTCGTAAAAGTTTTTCAAAGACTGCGAGAAGTAAATTTAAAATTAAACCCACACAAATGCGAATTTTTAAAAAAGGAAATTTTATATCTAGGTCATGTAATTTCACAAGATGGAGTTCTACCAGATCCATCCAAAATAACGGCAATTAAAAATTACCCAATACCGAAAGATGCCAACGAAACCAAACGATACGTTGCTTTCGCGAACTACTACAGAAAATTTATAAAAAATTTTGCAGATACAGCAGCACCTTTAAACAATTTAGCAAAAAAAGCGGTAAAGTTTGAATGGAACGAAAAGTGTCAACGAGCATTTGAAAAATTAAAGGAAGCATTAACAAACCCACCAGTACTCCAATACCCAGATTTTTCACGAAATAACATCTTTAATTTAAGGACAGACGCATCAGGAATCGCAATCGGCGCAATTCTGTCCAACGGCGATGACTCACCAATCGCATATGCAAGTCGAACTTTAAACAAAGCAGAAAAAAGCTACTGCACAATTGAGAAAGAATTACTAGCCATAGTATGGACTGTAAAGCATTTTAGACCATATTTATTTGGTAGAAAATTTGTCATATTGACAGATCATAAACCACTGGTATATCTGTTCGGGATGACAAACCCGTCCAGCAGACTAACAAAATTTAGACTAATTATTGAGGAGTATGACTTCACAGTAAAATACGTCAAAGGAATAGAAAATGTTACAGCGGACGCACTTTCAAGAGTTGAAATTGAATCAGAAACGCTTAAAAATATGAACGTAAACGTAAGCGAAATAAATGTCATCACGCGAGGACAACAGAAGAAACTGGACGCAAATCTCCAGAAAAATAATAATTTACAACAACAAGGGATTGGCCACCCGGGAATTGTAGAATTATTAAAAAGACCAAAAGATGGAACAGAATTACGATTAATAAGCAAAAATGAATTCGAAGCTTTGAGGAACAATAATAATAATAATTATGATATCATAAGCAACAATTTAATATTTAACAAAACATTACTAGTAATTTATTATAATCAAGATACTCGACTTACGTCACTATTAAATAGAACGAAAGGAGTTCTTGAAATTAAAGAATTTTGTATAAATAATGCGATTCGCGAATTAATAATTATTAAAAATAATAAAGGTGATCACAACAATGAAACGTTATTAAACGATATTTTAAAGAAAATAAAAGAATTTAAAAGTGTAGGTGTAAACATATCTCTAATAAAAGGGATTAACGTTATTGACAATTTGGAAGTCAGACAACTGATCTTAAACGACTTTCATACTCTTAATACAGGGGCTCACGCCGGGATAAACAGAATGTATAATAACATTAAAAAACACTATTTTTGGACTAATATGCACAAAGACGTTGAAGATTTTGTAAGGCACTGCGATGACTGCCAAAGGTACAAATACTCGAAACCAAATATTGAACCCATGACAATAACGACGACAGCATCGTCAGCTTTTGAAAAAATTTATTTAGATCTTGTAGGTCCTTTAGAGGAAGATACAGAAGGTAACAAATACATACTAACAATTCAATGCGAACTAAGCAAGTTTGTCGAAGGTTACCCATTAAAAAACAAAGAATCAATTACAGTTGCAAAATCATTCGTGGAAAACTTCATCCTAAGATTCGGTGTTCCCGGTGAAATCGTGACCGACAAAGGAACTGAATTTTTGGCAGAAGTATTTAGCGAGGTCTGTAAATTATTAAACATAAATAAATTAAATTCGACAGCTTATCATCACGAAACATTAGGATCACTCGAAAACTCGCATAAGCACTTAGGTGCATATTTAAGGATGCAAATGTCAAAGTATCCAGAAGCATGGAGCTTGTGGGTCCCATTTTGGTGTTTTTCTTATAATACAACGGTACATACCGAAACATTTTACACACCATACGAGCTAGTTTTCGGAAAAATTTGTAAACTACCTTCAAATTTGACAAATTCAAACGATCCTATGTACAATTTCGAAAATTACCCGATCGAATTAAAATACCGTCTTCAACAAGCATGTAAAGACGCGCAAAATAATCTTATAAAGTCTAAAATGAAAAGAAAAGAATACTACGACCAAAGGGTTAATAATTTCATAAATTACAAAATAGGCGATCAAATAATGTTACGAAACAATTCAGGTAACAAAATACAGGAAATTTACAAAGGTCCTTACGAAATTGTAAAAATCGATTCCCCAAATATTACAATTAAGATAGAAAATAAGTTAGTTAATGTACATAAAAATAGAGTAAAACTGTATCATCATAAATAATTAATAATAATCAAGCAAATTTGTCGACAAATATGTATGTGAATTCTATAATTAAGTTTCATTATTATGCAATAATTAAGGATTAAAATAATAAATTGCTTACAAAAGTATACTTGTACTATTAAACAATTTTAATTATTACTTAATTCAATTTTTAGATTTAAATATAGTTAGAAAAAAAAAATATATAAATTTTATGTAATAATCGATGGGGAAAAAATTTTTTAATTTGGTAATATAAAAATTTTTTTTTCTCAAGTGGGTAGATGTAATATAATATAAAACCAATAAAAAGTTCAGTGTACGACGCGCCTAAGATTTAGGAACGTGCAACGTGATTTCATCAACGTGCAAGATTGCAGAAATGCACTTCGAACTTTTTATAGGTTACACGCGTTTAGTGGCAATGCACGAAAATATGCTGATTGGGCAAATCGAACATTGTCAACTACACGCGTATGATTTGGGAGTAGAGTTTTAGATTGGGTCGAGGCAAGAGCCTTCGTAGTAGTAACGAATGTACTTGTGGAATTTAATAAATAATGTAAACCAATTGATGCAGTTTTGATTGAGCTAAATTCTGGAATCTCAGAAGAATAGAATACCCAAACCAACAATTATCATAAATCGATTAATTCGGTCGTTCTAATTGCTGTTGGGGTTGGGATTACGTTTAAGTTTAAAAAGTTGTATTTATTAAAACAAGATATTATGCTTATAAAGAATAAACCTGTTACCAATAAAAAATAAAGTATTCAATAATGGATTATTTTCCACAATCGATTATTTTCAAAATCGATTATTTCCACAATCGATTATTTCTATAATCGATTATTATAAATTATCATAATCGAAAGAGCTACTGAATCAATTTAAGTAATCTTTCGTTTTTTAATAAATGTAATGCACATAAAACTGAATATCACATATCGCATTTTGAAGGTGCACGGACGGTATTTTGTTTCAAAGATTATAGTTTGCAAGCTTGATATGATAAGAACGCGACAATAAGTCGGCGGAATGTTTTCTAGGAAAACGCATCAGACCAATGAAGTCTGAAAAAAGCACAAAAAAGCATAAGAATTGAAAAAAAGCACAAAACCCCAAAAAAAGCATAAAAAGCATTTAAAACATAGTGCTAAATGGACCCTTTTTTGATAAATCGCATAGATTATTTAAAAACTTTGAGCTGCTTCGAATTTGCAGGAAAAGCATAATAGCTACAAATCCGGACTCTAGTTATAACCATTCATCGCAAATGCATACGAGTATATTTAGGAAAATATTGCAAACTTAAAAATTAATATTTCAATAATTAATTATAATAGTCAGTTGTTATGCTCGACCACATTTTTGTCTCTTGGTAGTGGGATCCAATATACATTTTTCAAACGAATTACATTTAACATTTCCACAATATGCTCCAGTTCCTCCAGAACCTGAAACAAAATTATTTTTAATATTTTATCGAAATAAAATATACCGGGTGACCGGCCGAAAACTGAACATAGGGAAATAACATGGGAAATTGATTTTTTCTAAATTCCTGCTTCTCATTATAACTGATATGAATAAAAAAAATACCAAATTAAAGAGATTTTTTTTCCGCTCCTAAAGATACCAAACACTTAATATTTTGTTTTTTAATTATTGTTAAAAAGTCGATAGTAAAATTAAGAAATAGCGCTTCTTAAAAAAATATTAGCGGGCTGGGTCGTTGCATTACGTCTAATGTGCCGCATTGCTATTGTTTTTAAACTTTTTAAATTTGTTTTTATTTTAAAAATAATAAGAACGCAATTTGAATATTATTTTATTATAACAAGTTGACCAATATTAAAAGTTAAAAGTAGTTTTATTTAGTCAACAAATCCCAAGAATAAGAAAAATATCAATTGGATTATTAAATACTGAACGAAAGTAACCAAATAATAATAATATTATAACAAGTATTCGAATAACCCTCCATTCTGCACTAAACAGTAACCCAATCTATTATAAAATGATTCTCTTACATTTGCTAGCTGTCTAGCAGTAATTTGATTGCATTCTGCAAAGATCGCGTTCCTCAAAGAATCAATATTTGGGTGACGAGTTTTATAAATTTTGCTTTTAATATGACCCCACAAAAAGAAGTCACACGGTGCCAGATCAGGAGATCGGGCTGGCCAGTTTATAGCACCACCACGACCAATCCATCGATTTGGATATGCTTGGTTTAAATAATCTCTAACGTTTACCCCAAAATGTGCTGGACAACCGTCTTGCTGAAACCAGACCTCATGGTGTTCAGAAGCTATTTCGTCTAACGCAGGACCAATATTATTTATAAAAAGATCTAAATACATTGCTATGTGCCGGCCTTCGATGACGGGTCACACGCAATTTGTACTGATATTTTAATATAAAAATTGAAATCTTTTTGAATTGTTAATTTTGCCGTTTGCTAGCTCGCTTTTATTTTCTTTAATTAGCATGAAACACCTTACCTCAGAAGTCAGTTCTTCGAGAGGGACTCTTTACTTATTCTGAAATTTGAATGGTTTGTAGGAAAATCTAGTTCCCAATGATACGCTCATGTACTTCACAAAATATAAGCAATTTATTAAACATTAAAACAAACAAATAAAAATCCAAACTAATCCTAAAAATTGTGATACAACATGTAACAAATAAATCGCAAAATCAAAGTTTTATTTTTTGTTATTACGCGACGTCATTAATTGTTTTATTTCTAAATCGTTCACTAATACCGCGCAAAAGTTAAATAAGTTTTTCTCTTACCGCACACAGGTGGCGCCGTACTTTCTTTAAGTTTCTTTATAATATCAAGTCATCCATGCTCGGTGTTGAATCTTGGTTTTTCTTGAACATCATCACGTGTAAGCTTATTTGTGCTCCAAAAATTCCTTTATTGTAGTGTTGATTCCAATTACTCGTAATCACTTTATCACTTATTTTAAGGTAAGTAGGGGAGAAGGGGGCAGGTTCGGACATGGGGCACCTCCGGACAGTTCAAATTTACCGCCAAGAAATAATACTAGAATAACCAATCTCTGGCATAAACATCTGAGCACCGTTTAGAATAGTGGACAATAGGTCATGTGCCGTGAAAGTGCAAATTAAAAACGTTATTCGCCAAAGTGTTAAAAACAGGCTTTTGCTGTAAGGTTGACGTGTGTACTAGTAAGGTCCTACACTTTAAGTTTTGAATCTCAGGTAAGAATTAATAGTTTCACTAGAAAGAGGGCTGATTTTTACGTACATAACTTCAAAAATATATAACGGTTCCACGTGTTTGTAGACGTTGTAGCAATAAAATGCAATTATGTGCAGCAGGGGCAGGTCCGGACAATTGATGTGGGGCAGGTTCGGACTGTCTAAATCAACCAAAGTATTTGAAATTTTTGAAAATGAAGAATTTCAAGTTATATTTTTAAAGAAGTGTACGCAAGGATTGGGTTGAAGATATTTCCAGCGTTGAAAGAAAGGATGTTGTGTCAAAGTTGCCCAAACCCTCGACAATACCAGGAACATCAAGAATGACATCCTATCTTCAATTTAATATCAGTTTTTTTGGTTACGATGTTCAGTAATGTTATAAAAACTAATTTTGTATTATTTCCTGCCTAATAATTTTTGTTTTAAAAAAGCAGTTCTTAAAAAATTAAACTTGTCCGAAACTGCCCCGACCATGTCCGAAAGTGCCCCATCATGGTACAATTCCGGACAATTCCCTAATTTTACAAAATAAACTTTTTCTGGAAAACGATTTACTATTTTTATTTAGATTTAACAGGAAAACATTAAGGAAACATGGCTATCCTTACTATATCGTTTCTTTTTATGACCTGTGTAAGCACCTCTCTGTGTAATAGCACAAATAAATATTATTATTATTATTATTATTATAATTTTTACAAATCTTTATGTCAAAAATCAATGGATATATAGCAATTTGAAAACAGCTGTCCGAACCTGCCCCCTTCTACCCTACCTTGTTTTACTTTTTATCAAGAATAATTTCGTTAAACTGGATACAAATTCTTGTAATCTACTGAAAACCTCTTTCTGTTTTAGATCAACACACATTGGTTTGGATTCCCGAATCCAACTTTACTTTTCTAACGAGAGGACCAAAACACCTCCGTTTTACAACGCATAAGCGTATCGACTCTATTTATTTATAATCTTTCGTTTCCCTGGTTTTGACGATTTTCAAAAATTGTCACTCTTTGATAATTTAATTTTTCATGTAAGTATATCGCATCTTTGATAATGCTTTATTATAATTAAATGTCACTTAATTAATTTTTATTTCTGTTCCAGAGTTGTCATAACAACCCATCGTCTGGCCACACTCAACACGTTTCAGTCCCGGATGAACGAATCGTTGCATTTCATATCATCACCGTTTTAGCAACCACTACGTATATAATCTTATAGTTTATTACCTCACTTTCTTAAAATTAACCTACTTTTACAATTCTAAAGATTAAAATTATTTATTAAACAAATTTTTGTGAATATAAATTAATTTGTGATATTCATCAATTTTAGTTCGTATCATTGGTAAATAAATCTTGCCTCTCACCTTCTTTATAATAAACTGACTTCATCTGAGTCTTTTAAATTACCTGCCGGAACTTCCTTCTGTTGTTAAAGGGTTTTCATGCAATTAACAATGTAAAAAGTGCTTATTTAATCTTTTTATTTATTTTTGTAATTATTGATATTTATAACAGCGTAACATATCTGAATTTAAATTTCCAAGTATTTCAAATGGACCAAGAACACGGTTATTATAAATGCCAGCCCAAACATTAATTTTTTGAGGATATTGTGAGCCGGTCATTAAATTTAGTCTCGGATTTTGTATAGCCCAATAGCGATGGTTTTGTACATTTGGCTCATTGTTTAATGTAAATGTACATTCGTCTGTAAAACATATTTGTTTCAGAAAGTTTCGGTTTCTGTTAGCACGTTGTTGCATTTTCTCACAAAATACAAGCCTCTGGATTCTTCGTCAAACAAAAATATTTCTTGATGACATTGATATTTAAAAGGATGGTACTTGTGCTTTTTTAAAATTGTTCGAACATTTTCTCTACCAACATTGCACTCAGCTGCAATGGATCTAATGCTTGCATTTGGATTCGCAGAAATTAAACCTAATATAGTTTCTTCCAATTCATGGTTGTTTCACTGATATCCTATTTAAAAAATAATAAGACAACTTCAATTAATAATTTTGGTTAATACCTTTATTTAAATTTGTCGAAGTATTACCAGTGTCTTCAAATTTCTTAATTATATTCTGTATGGCCGATATTGATGGAATTTGGCTATTATTAAGTTTAACAGAAAATAAGTCACGTATTTGGCGTAAACTATTACCGCTGTAATAATATTTTACCATGAAAACTTTTTCTTCAACAGACCACTTCATTGTTAACAAAATTAATTTTAATCTGTCAAAGTAACTTTTGTTTGTAATATTTGGATTTCATACAATAGCAATGCGGCACATTAGACGTAATGCAAAGACCCAGCCCGCTAATATTTTTTTAAGAAGCGCTATTTCTTAATTTTACTATCGACTTTTTAACAATAATTAAAAAACAAAATATTAAGTGTTTGGTATCTTTAGGCGCGAAAAAAAAATCTCTTTAATTTGGTATTTTTTTTATTCATATCAGTTATAATGGGAAGCAGGAATTTAGAAAAAATCAATTTCCCATGTTATTTCCCTATGTTCAGTTTTCGGCCGGTCACCCGGTATAAATAAAATAACACGGAAAATTTAATTATAATGAAAAAATATTGTAATTTGGTAGGTAAGAGAAGAAGTTAACAATTAAACGTATATAAAAAAAGGTGCTACGGGCCTTTCGGACCGAGTGCCGAATCAACGATCCTTCTCTCGCCTTATCCCATTCCTCCACATTTAGACATCACATCGCATCACTCCATTTGGTCTACATATTCTTCGTGTTGCTATTGGTTGCTTATTCAGTACGATTTTCGGCATTGCTTCAATATCGTCCCCCTTATGCCAAAACCACGAATGTGCAAAAATTGCCATTTTGACACTTGAAAGAAAGTGCACTTTCTTCTTAAGAAAGAAAATTCTTTTTTTAAATTATCGTTAGATTTCGGCTACAAGATATTCGAATAACAATAAAAAAATTGACTGAATTAAAATTGATTAATTTCATTTACTTCATACGTTTGTTCAAAATACACTTGACTGAAAACTAGAAAATGCACATTCGTGGTTTTGGCATAAGGGGGACGATATCCAGATTAGTGATGCCCACGAGACCAACGAGACGAGAGTTTCTTAAAGTCTTGTTTCGTCTCGCAGATGAATTATTAAGTCTCGTCTCGCAAGCTCCGAGTCTCGTCTCGCAACTTCCGAAGAGTCTCGTATCGAGCGAGATTCTTTCCAAATAAAATTTAATTGGAGGTAAGCATTATTAGAGCTGTATTTAATTGTGGCGCGGGCCGTAACGGTTTTATTTTTTTGGGAATTAATTGTTATTTTAAGTAAATGTATTAGGTAAATGCAAGATAAAAAAAGGATTGTAATAAACAAGCAAATTTTTAGGTAAGATCAGTTGACTTTTTTTTATTTTAGTCTATTCAAAATTGAAATTTTCAAACAGTTTTTTTTGTGGTGCGGGTCCATAGGCTGCAGCCTAGGTAGCCTGCGCGTAAATACGGCTCTGGGCATTATTGCTAGTATTGAGAACTTGCCTTAAATTCAGTATAAATTTATATAAATTTTAAATTAAATTTATTAGAAAAAATTATATTTAATTAAAAACATATTTTTTTATTTTACCCCCAATTATTCGGCCATCATAAACATCGTACCAATTCATTATTGAGCCTATTTTGGTGCTTCCGAATGGTTAGAGATGCACGCGAAACAGTCTTTCGGTAGAAACGGAGGTTGCTGGAATGTTAAAGAGGTCCCTTGCCATACAACTCATAATTGGAAATTCAGCAGAGTTGAATTTCCACCATGTTAAGATGTCCGTTTTCGTTTCGCACCGAGGCATAGAATAATATTTTCGTAGCTCATGCCTCCATTCCTTTTCTGAAAAAATCGTTGATTGGCCGATTTTCTAGATCGCGTAGGTAATCGTCCGACAATGTGTTCCATAGTGTTGGCCCCAGAACCCAAAACTGACCCTTGAGGGCAGCCCTTACTACAAATTTTACGCCAAGATAATCAACATCTGCTAGCAACGAGACTACGAGAGTCTCATGCGAGACAAGATTATGACAAATTCTCGTATCGTCTCGTTATAAATAATTACAGTCTCGTCTCGAAAACGAGACGTTGGTATTCTTTTGGTTTACCGCCAGGATCATCTTCCTTGATAAACTGTACAGTTTTTCTCACATTCTTACCATCAAGACGTTCTGTGCTTATGTGGGTATTGTTGTAGATTGGTCAGGTCCATAACATTCTGGTGCTAATCAAGTTCCATCTTTCGCTCTATATTGAATACTAAGAGCATGCGTATCAAATTTGATCATGGGATGAGCATGGCTTCGGTTACTAAAATTAAATTAAGTATAGCGAGAAACGGACAAAAATCAGTTTTTCGCCGATTTCTCAAGTGTTTTTGAACGTTATGACAAAATAGTTTAATATAAAATTCTTCTTCTTCCTCAAGTGCCTATCCGTTCCGGATGTATTATATTAAAGCTAATTAAATTCTCTACAAAAAAACTTCTATACATATTTTTCGTCAGATTCGTATTAACACAGTAATAGCCGTTCCAAACAGAGCGACCATCGTTATATTTATATTTAAAATGGTCGGAATAGATTTTCAATTGTATAGATTTTCATCATAAATAAATAAGTCCATGTATCTTATCTGAATGTAAGTTTACCATACCATCTCTAATTTTGATGAAAAGTTGAGCATAATACCACAATACAGTTAAACCAAAACTACATTATTTGTTTTTTTTGTAAATTTAATTTGATCCCATGTTGCCAGCTAAAATCATTTTAGCATAGAATGCACTAAGTTTTTCGTTAATTCAGGCGAAATTTTCTGCCGTTTTTCTAAAAATTTTGATTTGAATTCTCTTTTAATACTGCAATGACTATTTCTCACTTTTTGGGCTAATATAAACCACAAATGTTTTATAAGGTTAATGTCCGGTGATTGGGGAAGGGCTTTCAATTGCTTGGGTACATGGTACAAAAGCCATTCCTGAGCTGAATACGACGAATGCTTAGGGTCGTTGTTTTGCTGGAAATAATAAATGGGTGTCATGTTTAATTTTTCAACAGATGGTTGTAAGTTATTATGCAAAATTGGTAAATACTTATACTTGTCTATAATAGCATCCAATACCATCGATAAATTCGAGATTCCGAAACCATTTCGACCCCATATACGACCAAACTAAAACTGAAGTGCCATCGTGTTTCACTGTTCTACACATGTTTTCTTGATTTCTTTAAAAATTCTTTTTTTGACACACAATTTGTTTGCCATCCGAACCAAATAAATTGTACCTACTTACTTTCATCATTAAAATTTACAGTGTCCCAAAATTCTATACTTTAATTAAGTAAGTTTTAGCAACTTGTACACGTTTTAGTCGATTTATTTAGAAACGAATGGTTTCTTCCTGGCTATACGACTATTACACCCTCTTGAACGAAGGGTTTTTCGAATAGTTTCTATTGAAATTGATTCATTAATCATAAAAGATACTTTTGTCGTCAATTTTGGTACACTTTTTTGGGTTCTCGTTGTATTTTCTTTATAATAAAATTTTCATCCGCAGCTGTTAAGTTTGTTTTTCGGCCACAACCAGGTTTATTTTACAAGGTTCCGGTATTTTTATAATTATTTATCATTTTTTGTAAAGTACCATGGGATTAGTCAACTAATTGCCCAAGTTAGAGTGAAAATTTTAGAATAAAATTTAGAAAATTAAAAAACAAGTTAGAATAACAATTACAGGCAATTTACTTATTTTTATAATTAGTTTATGTAATAAATTTATAATTTAAAAAATAAAAACATCGTTGAGTTTTATGCCATTACACAACTGAATGATAACAAGAAACATAGATAGACCAAACGTCTTCGTCGTCTGTGTTCAAGTCGTATCCTCGGGTTCTATCCTTGCATCCGGCGTATTTTTTATTTATACTTGCGTTTTGAAATTATTAATATAATATGATTTAAAATTAAATTCTGTTCATTTTTTAAATTAAATTTGATGCAAGGAGGAATCATAAAAAAAACATTTTCTACTATCACATAGGTATATCATAATTTTATTTTCCAACGAGCTAGAGAAACTACAACTATAACACAAGTTTTTATTTGTTTATCTCTCGATATTGTGGTAACTGTACTGTACAGTTTTGTATAGGTTGTATATAGGTATATCATAAAATTATGATATACCTATGTGATAGCAGAAAATTTTTTTTATATGATTCTCCTTGCATCAAATTTAATTTAAGAAATGAACAGAATTTAATTTTAAATCATATTATATTAATAATTTCAAAACGCAAGTATAAATAAAAAATACGCCGGATGCAAGGATCGAACCCGAGGATACGACTTGAAAGCAGACGACGAAGACGTTTGGTCTATCTAGGTTTCTTGTTTTTTTTTTATTGACTCCAAGCATATTACAATCTATCCCGAGGGATAACAAGCAACAGATATGTAAAGTTATTACAAAGGTCACAGCAGAGGCCAGCACATTTGCTGACCTCTCAATAAATTATTTTACCAATATTGTTGTTTTTTTTTACTCGGGAAGTATGTCGTTATTCGTTATGTTCGTTGGGGAAGCTGTATCGGGTCGTACCTCTTCAGACGTCTCACAGGAGGGGCTACCAATAGGTCCGCTGTTAAGATGTTGGGGTGATCGCTTATTCGTACCTGGTACTTGGAGCTTATGGTTGAAATCTCTTCCTTTATCGTTTTTATTTGCAAGTCAGATTGAATTACTGCATTGGGAACGTACCAAGGGGAGCCGCAAATATCTCGTAGCACTTTGGATTGAAATCGCTGTAGTCTAGCTATGTTGGACTCACTGGCAGCACCCCATAGCTGGGCACCGTACGTCCATATAGGTTTTAGAATTGCTTTGTATAACAATCTTTTATTTTCCAACGATAGATGGGAGTTGCGGCCCATAAGCCAATACATTTTCCGATAAACCAACCCTAGTTGTAGTCGCTTACTCCAGATGTGTTTGGCCCAGGTTAGTCTTCTGTCTAGGTGGAGTCCTAGGTATTTGACTACCTCTTGTTGAGGGAGGATATTATTGTTCAATGTCACGTTGGGGCACGTGGCTCTTCTCAGTGTGAAGGTGACATGTACTGATTTGGTGCAGTTTACCTTTGTCCTCCATTTCTTCAGCCAGTCTTCTATTTTGTATAGATGATCTTGTAGCATTTTTGATGCACTTCTTGGGTCGTTATGGGACGCCATTATGGTTGTATCATCCGCGTAAGTAGCCAATGTTGTGTTGCTATCTTCAGGTAAATCGGATGTGTATATCAAATACAGAGTGGGTCCAAGAATGCTGCCCTGTGGGACTCCAGATCGTATCGGTATTAGGTCGGTATAGGCATCACCATACTTGACTAGGCAGTATCTATTTGTTAGGTAAGACTCCAGTATGCGATAATATGGGTGAGGTACACTTGTCTTAATTTTGTACAGCAGTCCTTCGTGCCACACTTTATCAAACGCCTGCGAGACGTCGAGAAAGGCAGCCGAGCAATATCTCTTACCCTCCAAGTCATTTCTAATATTCTTTGCGATGCGATGTACCTGTTCAACCGTTCCATGGCCTTGACGAAACCCAAATTGGTGGTCTGGAATCATTTTTTTGCTTTCAAGAATTGGTTTTAGCCTTTCCAGAAATAATTTTTCGAAAGTCTTGGAGAGGCCAGGGAGAAGGCTGATTGGTCTGTAGGACTGTGTCATGGTGGAATCCTTGCCTGGTTTTGGAATTAGGATCACCTGTGCAACCCTCCATTATAATTATAAAAATAAGTAAATTGCCTTTAATTGTTAACGAAAACGATCCCACTATCAAATATTCAAAGAAATTTTCGAAATTTAAAAAAATATTGTATTCTCAAGGTAATGGTCAACTACCAATCATTGCATCGGGGAGGCGTGGCGCGGCGAAATTTCAAGTATCAATTACGTCCAAAGGACACCCCATGCACACACAAAAAAAATTATAGACCTAATGAAATTTGATTTAGTTTTACCAATTTTAAATTTATCAAAATCGGCTGCCCAGCATGCGGGTGTTCCCCTTGTTAGTCGCTATCTATTTCAAAACGAAATGAGAAGATCTAGATAAACTCTAAAAGAGCGGTTTAATCCTAAGAAACTCATCATTTGTATAAAAATTTACCAATAATATTTTCTGAAACTACTGAGAGATTGCCCGAACTGGAAATAGAAGAAACCGAAGACGATGAGAATCAATTAAATTCTGCATGTCGAGCTTGCCGCGAAAAACTGGTATTGTTGCAAGGTTTCTACGTCAAGTTTGTCATAGCAAGCTAAGAACAAACAGACTTCTCGTAAACTTACATGTTATCTGTGTAGACTACAATTTTCTAAAAAAAATTTAAATTTATCGTTTTTAAAATATTTTTACAACCTTTGGACATAAAATTTACAAAATTGATGCGTTTTACAAAAACCGGTAACAAGGTTTTGTTTAAAATGAGCTCAACAACACACGAATATTATAAAACTTATTGCACGACCTACATACATCTTATTATAAATTACTTAATCATCTTGGAAAGTATTTTTAATTCAACACATTTAAAAAAATTAATTAACCTACCGGATGAACCTTTATAGCCGTTTGATCCAGATTGTTGATTGGCTTCAGCGCATGATTTCATATTGCAAATATTTGGACAGCATTTTCGTCCAAAACATTCTGTATCGTCTTTACATTTTGGACTACAATTGGTCATTTTGCTCGATAAAGGACAGCTTTCTAAAAAATTTAAGTGCATTTCAAATTATTGTGTATTGAAATATATTATGCTCACGTGACAATCCTTCTGATGAGTAAATCACCACACTAATTACACATAAACTTAATAGAAACTTTTTATCTAAAAAGGATAATAAAATTATACATTAAACAATAATATTTATAAAGTAATTATTACTCATTTTTATGTCGGAGCAAAGAAATAACACAACCACAATTAATAAAACTTACAGTAGAAATGACGAATCTGAAAGTAGTAAATGAGGAGTTACACGTAATTAAAATAAATAGATCTGTAAGCATAATTTCAAGTTTTTGTGTACTTTTTTTATTTTTATATTAAAAAAATAACCGCAAAGTAAATTACTAAACGTAGAATTACCTAATAAGAATTAAAAAATGAATTCCTAGATTTAGTATTGTTTCAAGGCAACACAAAATTTAAAAACAATGTAATAAGTACAAATATTTGCCAATGTAAACAGTAATTTTAGTAAATTACGTTAAATAATTTAAATTTTCATAAAACATATTATATGTAGGTAGATATTCAAAAACTTTGCTTCATTAGTTCCTCTAAATTCGCTTGTATTAATTTTCGACATCATTACTTTAAAATTAGTCACATTAATAATATAAATTTTATTATTCAATCGACATTATTGTCACCTTGCAGGTAATTTTATTTTACAACGTAATTTCGATTTCAATACGTAATTTCAAATTAAGATAAGTGGAATTTTCCATATTCTAGGTACCCACGTAATCCTAAAGCGCATCATTAAATTTATCCGAGTAACTGTTTTTGCTTCATTTAAATTGATTAATTATTATGTTCATTATGCTATAATAGCTGGTCTTAGGATAATTTCTGTAGCCTGTTGGTATAATAATAATTATTATGAACCTTATAATACATTTATGTACCGTTTATGAAGGGCAAAGTCAAAGTAAGTTCTAACAGCCCTAAAAATCAATCACTGTGAAAATTCATTTTTCGGTTACAATTTCTTTTTGAGGGTTTAAGCCACTCGGGAAACGTGAATGTTTGACTACCTACATAAGAAAATCCCCCCCCCCCCCCCCCGTTGACGTTTTTTTCGATTTCTTAGAGCTAGCACCCAAATATTAAAGCTAAAGATGATTTGGTCCATAAATCACTGTTTCTGCCGGGGGAGGAGGGTAACGTAACGCTAGCCTCCCTAGGGGTTGCTAGCTTTTTGGGGAAATGTTAAGGGGGGTCTGTTACAAAGTAACAGACCCGGGGAACGTTTTTGTCGCCGGTATGGCCAACTCCACTTAAATACATGTAATGCATTATTGCGAACAACTCTGCCACGGCATTCGGGCCGCCGGTGTGACCTAGGTCTTGCTACAGATATTACCTACTTTGTTTTTTAGATACTTGATTCAAAACACAGCAGGGGCTTTGTAGGTTCGAATTGCGGACTTGACTGAATTTCTTAGCGCGGTGGTCCGGTGAACATCAACACTCTGTGGATAAATTAGTTGAAAGTATAAGAGAAACAAGAGGATTGATTCATCTCAATAAATGGATCGTAACGACTTTGCTGAAAAAGCAGAGTAGCAATATTCCGAATGGAATGGAAAAGCTTGATAATAATAATAACTTGATTCAAAGCAATACTTATATTATTACTAGTAAGCTGTTAAGATGTTTTGCTGACGTAGAATGCTAAGGGTGTAGTGAATGGAAATTACTATAACAGTAGTAGAGATAACTCATGACGAAAAAAAACGGAGTCAAACCAGTGTGGCGATTTGCATACTTAGTTAACGAATAAATATGTGAAATTGACAAACCATATCAATTGGGACCAGTAGTCTGTCTGAGTTGGTCTGAGTAGCTTGACTGTTGAAGAAACGAAATGCACTTTTCTATGAAGGACAACAGGGTTGCTGTGGGCGTACCGAAGAGGGAATGCACTCATCTCATTGAGGGATTGCTTAGCTGTGTATGGCCTTCTAAAAATGGAAAGCATGTTATGAGAGAAGTTAAACGTGATATTTCCCACCAGTTGGATTTTTTCAAGAATTGATTTAAACCCGAGAAGTTCAAAAATATCAACTTAACTCTAATTTTTTCTTCTAAATTAAAGGCTGTTACACATAATTATTCAAAACTCATATTATTTCAAAAATAAAGTTTTAAAAAGCTAAAAATAAAGAACCAAATTTTTTACATAAAATGGTATCGTTTTAAGCATTTGACTACAAATTTTATACATAATGCTGTGGTTTAAAATGACCCCACACAACGCAAATAGTTGAAAATCTCAATTAATTGTAATATTTAAGAAATTTAAGCTAATTTGAAAACTTCAGATTGAACAGATAAGCACATCCACCTTATTTCATGATATTGCACACTTATAAAGATCTCTAAAGATAAGAATGCTACACCAAAACCTGTTAAATAGATTCATTATGAGGATGTACAAGTCAAAATCTTCTAATGAGACACTTTAAATCAGGAATGATGAAAATTATTAAAATTTGTTATCTGTAAAACATAACCTGTACATTTTGTAAACTTTGAATTGAAATATCTCTGTAAATAACTTATTGTGTGAAAATCTATTTACAACCAAAATTATGTCATATCTAACTGAATGTGTTAATCATAAAATTGTCTTTGAAATCGGTAAAAAGGTAAATAAGGTTCAAAATCCATTGAAAAGTGATAAGTGGAATGTGATAAGAAAAATGGTCAAATTCACTACTTCAAATGCCTCCAAAATCAACTACTGTGTTGGAAAACTTCTCAAAAGCGATGGAAAAGTAATCTCTCCAAATATGGAACCAACCCTGAAAATCATAGAAAATTCCATTCATATAAAATTTACGAAAGGAATAAATTTGACTTACAAGTCGTTCAAAATCAACGCAAATTGGTTATTTTGCGCAAGTTAGTTTAGTTGAAATTTGGTATTCAAAGTGGACAGACGTGTGGCGAGATCCAATTTATCAATACTTGGTTGATAAGCAATCCAAGATGGCCGAAATTAGTTACTGTATCTGAAAATCAAGAATGTAATTTTTCAACTCAAATCTCGAATATCTGAGAATTATTTAATTCGAAACTACTTACCAGCATATAATCTAATTAAATAAAACAATTAGAAAGTCAAATTTGGATGATTACTACCACAACAATTCAATTCAACGGGAGCAGATTTGGAAACAGCATATCAACACAACAACAGCTGTGAAGTGTTACGTTTGTGCGCGAGTGATAACGAAGATTGTGATTATCTACGCAGACTTTTTAATGAGTCAGGATTATATAAATCAAAGGTATTTCGATATTATTATTTTTATTAACTTTTTGCCTTCAGCGTTTAACATAAAGGATGCGAGGAAAAAGACCCTAACAGGTGAATTTCTGGCTACCCTACTTTTATAAACATTCAATAACAAAACATTTTTTTATAATTTAATTTTTCTACGCTTCGAGCAACAAATTTTATTACGTAAACATTTAATCCGTTTTGGACAACGGCAAGACTTGAATTATATTCAAGCAATTTAAAGAAGAAGGAAGAGGATCGTCATTCTACGATATTTTGGTATTTTGATTATTGTAAACATTCTGAACAGATAAACTATCTGTATTAATTTGTTAACATTGATAAATTGCGCTTGCGATATTTATTTTCAATATAAAATCATTTCTGAGTTAATACAATCTCTTTTATTATTATTCAACCATTACAGGCCAGTACTCTAAATTTTTGAGATCATTCAAAAATACAAAAGTGGATCGTTTTTATCTGGTCAAAGTGATTAAGCATTTCATCCTAAATCAACCAACATTTTTCCAACACTTAGAACAATTAATTTCAACTCAATAAGCTACATATCCCCTAATCAAATTTATTACCTGCAATACTCTGAGAGAGCCTCAGGCTGAGCTATATAAGAGGGACAGGGTGGTGAACTTTCCAGTAGAATTTAGCACGCCAACATTTTTATATTTACATTTTTTTATATTTTTCTTTCATTTGAAAGTGGCGCCCAAATTAATTGACGTGTGAGTTTTACATAGGGGAGGTCATAGCAATAAGTTATAAATAAATTTATAAATACAATCAATTTTCTTCTAGCTATGACTCATTCATCTACCTTACTTCAAATTCTTCTCTTACTATCTCTCTTCCTTCTGTTCAGAAGCACAAGATGAGTACAAGAACAAATAAAAAAAAGGACATGAGACGGGAAAACTAAATAATGAAGACACGAGAAGAAAATACATCGAAGAGGTCTTCAATAAACAACTCAAAAATTCAAATAAAAAAATAATTTTATTAAAATATTGTCAATTAAATAATCTATGCAGGATAGATAACTCGAACAATGCCTGTAGTATTTATCCTGCATTTAATATTTGGGTTTAGTTTGGAACCCCTCGTGCTTACACATATCTCCAGTTTTGATTTGTTTTATAATTTTCGTTCAATATCAATTTGTTTGCTGAGTTCATTTCTCTCCCTTTCGTCAGAAGACAAATCTTTCGCATTCCGGCATAAGCTAATTGTCTTAGTTTTTGTAAGTGGGCGTTGAAGTTTAGTCTCAGGTCCATAGTCATTCCAAGGTACTGTACTGTCATTGTTGGTTTAATTTGTTGCCTACCAAAATAGTCAAAGGTTAGAATACACAAAAACGGTGGTTTCTGCCTTTCCAGCGTTCAATCGAATCTTCCATCTGTCGAAGTATCGTCTGATTATGTCTAGGTGTATTTGGGTCTGTTTGCTAGGTACATGGGTGCAAAAGGAGTGAGCATAAACAACTGTGTCATCCGCGTACAGGGTCAGATTTGTGTTTATAAATGTAGGTATATCGTTTATGTAAAGCTTGAATATTTTAGGTGCTAGTGCAGACCCCTGGGGTACTCCATCAACCTGCATAGTCTTTGTTGTCGAATTAGTTTCGTTCACTTACACTTTCATAGTTCTGCCAGTCAGGTAAGAGTGTATTAGTTTCGTAAAATGTTTTGTGAATTTGCAATGCATCATTTTGTAAATGAGCCCGTCAGTTCAAATTCGGTCGAAGGCTTATTCAATGTCGAGTAGTGTCATTACCGTAACATTATCTTTATTATAATTTGTTATTGCATCACGAGGGGTGTGCCACTACCATTGTTTTTGTACACCTATTTTAAATACATGGAAATTTTAAAGTATTTACCTGTATTTACATCTATTTGCTTGTATTTACATTTATTTGCAAGTATTTACATGTATTTACAAGTATTTACATGTATTTACGTATTTACAAGTATTTACACGTATTTACATGTATTTACACGTATTTAAAGATATTTATAGGTATTTCAAAGTATTTAAATGTTCAATATTAGCAGTGGCGCAGCTAGCATGGGTGACACCCGGGGCGGATTTAATGGGTTTCACCCTCGCCTAAGGCCGATGACCTTTTTTTTCTAGGGGTTGCACTTAAGGAAACAGCTATGAGGCATGGGAGGGTCGGGTGTCACCCCCAGGCAGGTGCGTGAGATGCCGACTGATGACCTTTTTTTTGTTAATTTGGGGTCGGTTGTCACCTCCAGACGGGTGGCACCCGGGGCGGTCCGCCCCCACCGCCCCCTCCTAGCTACGCCACTGATATTAGTTAAAGAATACGATTTACTCGGTTTGAACGCCGATAAAAGTTAAATATTATCACATTTTTTCTGGTTTGCCCTACGATACTATCGAAACCGTATATTTCTCTAAAAAAAATCATTAAGAATAATTTATTGGTTGATTTTTTCTGCTGAAACTGTGTATTTTTTATGTTTATAATTTTTAATAAAGTCAAAAATAAATTAAAAATCAGGATATAAAAATCTCTACCGCTGTATTTATCTTAATAGTCCAATGACAAGCAGTATGTGACTCTAAAGGTAAGGTCAGACTAGGCTACTTTTGCTGCGCGCAGCAAAAGTAGCTGTGTGTGAACACCACTGCAACCGATAAAAGTGCACACTGCTGCACATGTGGTATACTGCGCACGCTGTTAAAAGCAGCTTAGTGCGAGTGCAAATTTTGTATGTTGCATTCGCAGTAAAAAATCTTCATTTGGTTTAATATTTTGCTGCGAGTAGCGGTGCAGCTTTTATCACATTTAAATAAAATATAATTTTTTATTTTTGTATGCACCCTCCGATGTTGCTCGTAGGTTTTATCTTTGATTAAATCATCAATTTTTCCTGACCAATCCATTTTATTTTGATTTTATTTGTTAATTTCATTCATAAAACTGCACGTGTGGTGTACTGCGTACGCTGTTAAAAGAAGTTTAGTGTGAGTGCAAATTTTATGTGTTGCATTCGCAACTGTAATTAAGTTGCCTACTGTAAGTTGATACCTAACTGATAAGCTGCTCCGGGGAATGTCCTGGGTGACATCATGCGCTGAGTAAACGTAATTCAGTAAATGCACCTGACAAACCATATATTCTATCGCAGTAAAAAAATATTCATTTGGTTTAATATTTTGCTGCGAGTAGCTGTGCAGCTTTTTAATTTACAATGCCTCCGAGTAAGTGGGAAACCGAACGGGCAAAAAGTGTTTGTTGGCGCCACGAAGCGAAAATAGCTCCAAATCGAACGCGGTCTATATATAATCAAATACGAATACGCTATATCTATAATCAAATATATAATCTATAATTATAAATAATATAATTATAATATTATATAATCAAATAACACACACAATTTTTGTTGTTTCAAACGACCGCACAATACTCACGAATTATCATATAATCGCATATAATTATAAAAATAAAAAGAAGCGCATATAATCGATTAATCGTCACCGTAATTCGAATAATGGATTATTTCATAATCGATTATGATATTATAATAATCGATTAATCGATTATAGAAATAATCGATTGTGAAAATAAACCTGCAATTACAAATATTACAAACATGCTTGCTAAGAAATTTTTTTCTTGCTTCTTGGCAGACATGTGTACATTAAGAAAATTGTTTGCTGACAAACACGTTTCCAACACGTGATATTTATCTCTTGAACGCGATGTTTGCAAAATCTTACTACATTCTTCGACTGAAAGGAATCGCTCCGAGATTTTTATATCCTGGTTTTTAATTTATTTTTGACCTTATTAAAAATTAGAAAAATATAAAAAATTCATGTATTAAAAAATTAAAGTATTAAATCAATAAATTATTCTTAATGAATTTTTTTTGGAGAAATGCATGATTTCGATAATAGTTAATGTAGTGCAAAAAATGACAAAGAGTTCATAATCGACTATGAGTTCATAATCGATTATTTTTAATAATCGATTAATTATTTTTAATAATCGATTAATCGAAAAAAATCGATTATTTTTTATAATCGATTATGAAATTTCATAATCGCGCACCCCTACTCACGAATAATTATTAGCTATAAAGTACTTTAGCGGTTGCAGTCGTTGCAATTTTTGCAGCCGAAGGAAAAGCAGCTATGTGTGAGCATTTGTTAGTAGGTTTGTATCTTTTGACGCAGCTTTTGCAGCCGTAGTTGCAAAAGCTGCGTGCTGCAGGCTACTTTGACTCTGTGTGTGAGCCTGACATGCAGCTTTTGCAGCCAGAGTAAAAAGCGTGCGCAGCAGAAGTAGCCTAGTCTGACCTTACCTTTAGTAAATAAGCTATGTACATAAATTATGTAAATGAAAGTGACGAACTCGATCTATTTTTTAAATCCTACGGGAAATTCAAAACGAACGTTATGTGGACAATTAACATCGGATTGTAGTGAATGAGTTTGATTAAAAATGCTAGATTTTCTTCTTTGAATATGAAAAGAGATTAATAAGTTATTTATGTATATTTTATGCTATTTTTGTAAAGATAATATACGCGGCATTACAAACTAGGGTATTCCCCGAATTATGCAGAATTTGCACGTATTACCGTTATCACTTACAAGTGTCTCATGTTGCGAGTTATTTCTATGCTGAAATAAATACTAATTAATTAAACCGGAATGTATTTATTTCGCAAAATTTTTCGGCAATGTTTTAATACATCTGATGATAATAGTAGAATAGTACTTACAGTACCGAAATCTTATGCAAAATAAATAATTTTAAAATGTTTTAATTATATTTTATTAAAATTTTCAATACTTAAAAATCTTACATATATTTAAATAAAATATGTAAATACCTAATAAATATGCAATTAATTTATAAATAAATTTTTGTTAGGTAATAATTATTATTTATTCAAAATATGCAATTGCAGTTTTATGGCTCATGGCCTTGGTTGTGGCTAGTCGAAATGGAAAATTGATCTCTTTTTAAATGTATATTTAGACGTATTTACATGTATTTACGCGTATCTGAATGTATTTACGCGTATCTCAATGTATTTAACGCGTATCTCAATGTATTTACGCGTATCTCAATATATTTACGCGTATCTCAATGTATTTACGCGTATTTACACGTATTTGAAAGTATTTCAATGTATTTTTCGTATTTCTTAAATACAATTTAATAAAATATACACCTATTTACGCAGTGGCACACCCCTCGTTCCATCATTAACAATTATGGACACCTGCAAAGTCGCAATAAACAACTGATACCATAGAAAAAAGTGACAATATTAAAGAAGAGTGGAAATAAATAAATAATATAATGCAGAGAACCGTAGAAAAGGTAATATAACATAAAAAGAAGAGCTTAAACAAAAATTGGTTTGATAAAATTTACGAAGAAACAGTAGAAATGAAAAATAAAGCGCGAAACAAATGTTTAAGAACGGAAAAAGAGGAGGATAAGAGAATATACACTCGAAGATAAAAGAAGCTCACAAAACATATAAACAAAGAAGTAACCTCTGGTCGAGCGATATAATAAATGAACTGGAACAAAGAAACAATACAAGAGCCTTCTACAAAAAAGTAAATTATCAAAGAAAAACAAACAAAATAAGAACCATAGCGATGAAGAGAGAACATGGTAACCTCGAGAAGGATGAAGAAAACCGAAAGGAGATTTGGAGAAGTAACTTCAAAAAGCTGTTAAACACAAACATTAAAGAACTAGATAAGAAGGTAATATGTGGCCATAAAGACCAATTGTGAATGTCGGATAGAAGAACCAACATTTTAAGAAATGATGAATAAGGTGAAGACTGGAAAAGTGCCATGCAGAGACGGAGTACACGTAGAAATGATTAAAAACCAGAGGTAACCGCTTCAAACAGAGAACCTACGAACTAATAAAAACAATCTGGAGAGAAGAAATGATGCCCGAAAAGTGGAAGACGGGAAGAATAATCCACATACACAAAAGGGGTGACGGGGGAGAGTGTAATAACTACAGAGGAATAACTCTGCTAACCCTAGTTTATAAAATATTATCCGCCTTAATACTAGAAAAATTATAAAATCATACTGAAAATGTCCTAGAATACCAATGAGGGATTTAGAGAAGGAAGATCAACGATCGGCGCTGTATATATACTTACTGACACAATTCACACAAAAGTTCTATGAATGTGGGATAGATTTTCAGCAGGCTACCGATACTGTGAGTAGAGGACGGTTTATAAGAATAATGAAAGAATTCAAAATCCCAGAAAAAGTAATAAAATTGGTAATGATGACTTTAGAAAACCGAAAAAATACAGTCCGTGTGAAAGGAGAGACAAAAGAATTTGACATAAACATAAGAGTGAGACAAGGAGATGTCTTGATGATTAAAGGTATACTCACAAAAACGAATTTCATACGTACAATATTCAACAAGGAGGTACCTGCAAAGCAGAATAGGATTTAATAGGAAAACAACAAACTTGAGAATTGGGGATTATAATTTTGAAGAAGTTGATACCTTTAAGTACCTTGGAGTAAGAGCCGTTTTACATTACACCAAATTTTTCAGTACTGAAAGTTTTAGTACTAAAAATCTAATGCGCGCGTCGAATAAGGAAGATATTGTAGAAAACTTGTTGTAATTCTTTCCTGTTTGCAACTACAACTGACGATTTTAACTTTTTCAGCGACTGAATATGCGCCGCGCGCATTAGGTAAATTGTCAAATGTCAATTGGTCGATTTAAAATAATTAAATAAAAATGCAAATTAGCAAAAGACAAAAATTATGTGCTGCGGCTGTGATAATTATTACAATGTTACTTGTAAAAACAAAAAATCAAACAACTTTGAAAAAAAAGCGATTATGGACTAAACCGTGGATTGAAAGAAGAATGGAAGGAAAAGGAATTTTAAATATGTTGAACCAAGAATTATTAACCGAAGATGTAATGGCATATAAAAACTTTTTGCGAATGAACAATGCCTCATTTCAATACCAACAGTTATTTTAAATTATGAAACTAATTTTACATCATGCGCGGGTCGAATCAGGACACTGACAACAAGAAAATAGAGCAGGTTCTAATTTCTTGTTGTCAGTGTCATGATTCGACGCGCGCATTGGATTTTTAGTACTGAAAATTTTAGTACTGAAAAATTTAGTGTAATGTAAAACGGGTCTAAAGGTGCCAATCCACAATGAGAATATCTCATGAAATTTTTGTCTCATGAAATAAAAATGTCATTAAAATAGTACATTATACATTTAGGGAGAGAAACGCAATACTATTCACTAGGTGCAAGTTTGTAGCCAGAGGGCGAAGCCCGAGGGCTACAATGCACCGAGGGAATAATGGTGTTCTCTCCTGTAGTGTATATACTATTTTTTACACGCCCGAAGCCAAGAAGTAAATAAAAAACTAATTTATAAATCTTGACAGAGAATTGCAATTATTTTATTTAGTAGCCTTTGAATTGTAATATAATTAATACTATGACAACAAACAAAATTGTGTAAACAAACTTAGTTTCAAAATGCAAGAACCACAAGAAATTATTGATGCTGCTAGTGTTGCGGTCTCCGAATTATTACCACCGAAATCAAAGAAATTGTACGATATTGCATATAATCGTTTAAGAGAGTGGTGCACGGAAAAAAAAGTAAAAACATATTCTGAGAACGTCATGTTGGCTTATTTTGCAGAAAAGGCAAAAGTGTACAAATCCTCTACGTTATGGGCGCAATATTCAATGATACGAGCGTGCATGGTGATTTATGATAATATAGACATAAGCAAGTATGCACAACTAATTGCATTTTTAAAACGAAAATCTGATGGGTATCGTGAAAAGAAATCAAAAGTTCTGTCACGAGAACTAATTGATTGTTTTTTATCAAAGGCAAATGATAATGAATATTTAATGATTAAGGTAATATATTGCATTATTTAAGTAGATGTTATTATGTATTTAACAGTTTCTATACATTTTAGGTAGCATTGATTCTGGGTATTGCAGGCGCATGTCGCTCAGAAGAATTGACAAACGTAACACTTGATGACATTGAAGATGTTGGAACATCATTAATAATAACCGTGCCAAAAACAAAGACTAAAATATCTCGAGTCTTTGTGGTTACCAATAATACAGGGACCATAGATATACTTAATTTATACCGCAAATACGCTGTATTACGTCCCACTCACATTAATCATCGTCGCTTCTTCATATTTTATAAAGCAGGAAAATGCACTACACAGCCAGTCGGAAAAAATAAATTTGGAAAAATACCATTCTTGATTGCTACTTACTTAAACCTACCAAATCCAATCTCTTACACTGGCCATTGTCTACGCAGATCCTCTGCAACACTGTTGGCAGACGCAGGTGCGGACATTACGACAATAAAACGTCACGGGGGTTGGAAGTCAACTGCAGTTTGTGAAGGCTACATTGAAGATTCGGTAGAAAATAAAAGAAATATTGCAAACCAATTACTACAACCTGCAGGAACGAGCAAAAACAATGGACTGTGCATAACTTCTCACAAAAATAAGACGGAAATAACAAATCGAATACTAGAACCTGCAAGTGCGATCAAGACTTTAAAAAATACTGATATTGATATTCCTTCTAATATTAAATTTGAAAACTGTAAAAATGTATCATTTTCTATTAATATTAATAAATAAGTTCTTAAATTTTTCTTCTTTATTCGTTTTATTAATATGTGTATAATGAAAACTCCCTAGAGGAGTTTTGTTCATATTATACTCCCTAGGGTAAAATGAGCTATTTCTGTCACAATTTCAATCACCTAGAAATCGACTTCTACTCCCGGGCGTGTAAAAATGTAATTTCATTGTGGAAACAGACCTGAGATACGTGATATACTAGAGATACTCTCGTGAAACAATGAATCTCAGAATCTCAGGTCTGTTTCCACAATGAAATTACATTTTTAATGACATTTTTATTTCATGAGACAAAAATTTCATGAGATATTCTCATTGTGGATTGGCACCTTAAGAATCGGCAATAGAAGTAACAGATTAGATGAAAAAAAGAAAAGTTGCAGGCAGGAAACAGGCCCTTCTATGTAAACAAAAAGACAATACAAGATAAAAATGTAAGCAAAACAAATGCAAATGAAAATATAAAACTAACAATAAGTGTTCAGAATTGCAAACATTTTGCATTTCATTTTTGTTTTGCGGCCGTTTTTTAGTTCGGTTGTGAGGCAACAAGAAAGTTACAAAATAAACATAGTCACATCAAGTACCTAAAAACAAGTCACAACATTATCTTGTCAATTAAAGAAAAACGTTTTCAACATTATAAAAGGTTACAAAAATATACAGTTGAAAAAAGGAAAGAACCGTGTTTTATTCAACCAAACCAAGATACAGTCCATTTGCTCCAAAAAATATCCAAGATTCTTCGCTTGGATAAAGTGATTGCACTAAACATATACGGTGCAATTAACATTGATCCTTCGACACGGATTCAAAATTGGTCGATCGACACGGATTCAGTGGATTACAATCAAGATTCACCACAAGGTAAATTGATCAAATTTATTTGGCGCCAAAGAAACGCCATTGTTCCTGTACAACGGAGCAAACAGCTGACACACATAGCTTTTACGTGTTATTGATAAGTGTGGGGTTCCAAATATCTAAATCACCTATTACTTAGATTTCACATTTTAAGGGTAATTTTAATTTCAATAATTCAATTACATTTCATCACGACTGTGATAACAAAAACTTTCAATCATGGAATCATTAAACCGTGAGAGGGGTCTCTTGAAAGGCCACCTAACCAGATTCATAACATTCATAACAAAGTTAAATGAACAAGTTCAGGAAATTACGTCTGAACACATTTGTGAATTGCAGGAAAGACTAACAGTAATTTCAGATATCCTAAGCAAATTCGAAAGGATTCATGCTCAAATCATTACCGTACAGGAATCGAACGAAGCTGAAGAACAGCTCATTCGATTTGAAAATTCATTTTATGAATACACGAGCATTGCAAAAATCATGATTCGTAAGCACATGCAGAAATCAACTGTAGATTTGCGAGAAGGCATTTTGCCAAATTCAAAACAAAGCAGGGAGTCATCTCCTACTCCTAGTGAAGCAGGTTCAGTACACACAGATATAAGCAATAAATCTTGTGGCAGAAATGAACGTGCTAAGCACTACATTAATTTGCCAAAAATGAGCCTAGTCAAATTTAACGGAAATATAGAATCATGGTTAGAATTCAAAGCCATATTTTTAAATTTAATACATGAAAATGAGGACTTGAGCGAAACTCAAAAACTTCATTATCTAAAATCATCTTTGACGCACGATGCGTCAGCAGTTATTGGTTCGCTGGAATTCACAGCATCCAATTACCAGGTTGCGTGGAAGGCATTAATTGCTCGCTTTGACCAACCAAAGCAAATAATCAAAAACCATTTAGATCATATACTCAATTTTGAAATACAAAATAAAGAATCTTCTGTAGGTCTGAGGAAAACAAATGACATTTTGTTTAAGCATATTTCCGCAGTCAAATCGCTTGCTACAAACGAACAGCTGTTCGAATATGTTGTAATTTATTTGGTATTAAACAAATTAGACGATACCACCGTGAGGGAGTGGGAAGTATGTTTTAACAAAAGTGCATCTCTTTTACCTACTTTAGAGGAATTCAAAGAATTTTTAAATAACCACGCAAATCTCCTAGAAGGTCTTGAAAGACGTCAGTCAAAACGAGACACAGAACCAACAATTAAATATAAATCAAAGGTAAAATCATTCGTAATTAGCGCTGCTACATGCATAATGTGCAATCAGAGTCATTACATAAATCAGTGCGAAGAATTTATAAAATTAAGTCAAAGAGCCAGATCAGACAAGGTCACAGAACTAAAATTATGTTTCAATTGCTTGTCCACGAGCCATGTTAAGAGGGAATGCAAAACCAAGTATGATACGCAATTTAAACCGTAGTGGATTAAATTCGTGCAGCCGCTTATCTCAGGGGCGGCTGGGCAAAAAGAAAGGCTTGCCCCTAATGCTAGCTCACAACAGCAGGGCAGGAGACGCTTACAAAAAAAATAATGATGCATACAGAGCCGATACTTCCTCTAGAAGTTAGGGGGGGTTATACAGGGTGCGCTAAAAGATGAGCTCCAAAGAGCAAGCGAGAAAGATGTAGTTTGGGCGCCACGCAGCTTAAAACCACCCTGTAAACAAATATAGCAAACACTAGCGAAACTGCGGAATAAGTGTTCCTGCAAAAAAAAGGTAAGGGGTCTGATGCTTCAAGATCAAAAATAGCGCTGATCAGTTCTAACTTCAGATTTAATTGATAACTAAAATAAATACAGTTAAGCGCAATATTGGGTCAATCTTTCTAAACTCGAAAATAATGAATAATTAAAGCAATTATTAAATAATGTGAGTTATTAGCGTTTGAATGTAGCTACCGCGTATACGTATATTCGGTTTACAGATAACTACGTGCTTCTGTGACTGGGTCACAGAGATAAAAAATAAAGAGTTTAATAAATTTCGTTTACAAAACGTAAATGCGTTCCTAAAGAACGGCCCAACAAATGTAACCCGCGCAGTAATGTTAGATAGTCAAAAATGTAACAATCAAATCTGATAAAATAAAACAAAGATCTTATCTGAGTAGTTGATGGAGTCTTCGATGTTGAAGTTGATGGAGTCTTCGGTGTTGGAGGGATGGAGTCCTCGATGTTGAAGGGACGAGCAGATAAGAGCACCGTATCGGGATAACGGTGTTGGTCCCAAGCCGAAATGGTAGTCGGAGTGGAACGGAATGGTAAATCGCGGAATGCTTTCCAGATGGCTTCGGAAGCAGGGTTCAAAACGTTGGATTCCAAAACCCAAACGAATACTGATCACAGGCGGTAAGGTCTTGATCTCAAAGACGTGGTTAGAGGGTTTTAATAATTCCAGATGGTAATCAATTCCTTCGAGGTGTTAAAAGTTCGGACGAAATAAATCCTTCAAATGAAGTACGGAAAATTCTCCCAAATGCTTACGAAATGAAGCCGGTACGGAAAATCGTCCAAAACCAAATGACCAAAATATCTCCCAAATAATTGGATTGAAATAAACTCAAGTTCATAAATAATTAGTCACCGGAACGTCCAAAAAACTAGATTTTTGTTCCAAAACTTGAACACAACGCACTTTTCGAAATCGGAAAATTAACCATCTGCCTATTTATCACAATCGCCCGTGATAGTAAAATTTGTTCGAATTAAATATAAAACTTGCATTCTAATGCCGCATATGAGATTCTCATAAAACTAATTGGAGAAATCTTCAATCTTTCGAAAAATATATCCGTGAGAAAACAGGACCGTAACAAGTATTCATGTAGGGTATGTAAAGCTAGGCACCACACGCTCCTTCACTTAAATCGGCAGAACACCTCTAGTACGGTGCCTCCAGTTGCAAACATTGCTACGGTTGCCCCACCAGAGGAACCAAGTCAAATTCTTTCCGCTTTTTGCACAAGCACAACGCAAATTCTATTGCCTACCGCTACGGCTAAGACCCCTGATCCTTTAGGAAACGTCCAAAATATACGCCTTCTGCTTGACTCTGGGTCTCAAAGCAACTTCATAAAACTCGATGTATGTAAAAAACTCAATTTACCGATATTCAATGCTAACATTTCTGTGTCTGGATTAAACAATTCAAACACACACATCAAATCGAGATGTGATGTCGAGTTACAGGCTCATCACTCTGAATTTAAAATAAAACTTTCATGCCTGGTCATCGACGAGATAACGGGTACCTTACCCAGCTTTAGCGTAGAACGTAACGCTATTATTCAAATACCTTCAAACATCCATTTATCAGATGCGTCATTTGATAAACCAGGAAATATTGATCTTTTGGTAGGATGACCTATATTCTTTGAACTCATGTGTATTGGACAAGTTCGGTTAGGCCCCGGATTGCCCATACTCCAAAATACCAAATTAGGTTGGGTCATAGCTGGACCTACAGGTTTTAACACTAATGCGCAGGTGCAATGTCATTTCAACATTGCAAGTGACATCGAACACCAGCTAGCCCGTTTCTGGGAAATAGATACATATCCCACCGAAAGAGTTTTCTCAAGCGAAGAAAACAATTGCGAGTCTCACTTCAAAAAGACTACAACACGAGACGCCAAAGGGAGATTTATTGTATCTATTCCATTCAAGGAATCACCTCAAATTCTAGGCGACTCTCTTTTCGTTGCAAGAAAACAATTTTTATCACTTGAAAAGAGACTAATCGTCAACGAAACACTTCAAAGGGCATATTGTGACTTTATGCGCGAATATATTGACTTGGGTCACATGTCGCTTGCTGATCCAACAGTAAAAATCTGTTATTATCTTCCGCATCACGGAGTTCACAAGATCAATAGCCTGACCACCAAACTACGGGTGGTATTCAATGGTTCGTCTCCGACCACTACCGGTCATTCATTAAACAGCATTCAGATGGTAGGACCTACCATCCAGCAAGACCTGTTTACTATTCTCATAAGATTTAGGCAGCATTCGTATGCGATATCAGCCGACGTTGAAAAAATGTATCGGCAAGTTGAGGTTCAACCTGCTCAAAGATCACTCCAAAGGATTTTATGGCGATTTTCTCCCGAAGATCCCATTGAGCACTATGATCTCAACACTGTTACCTACGGTACCGCTTCGGCTTCTTACCTAGCAATCAGATCTCTCACCCAATTAGGTTATGAATGTGAAAAAACATCACCTAAAATTTCAAAAATTATCAAAAATGACTTCTATGTTGACGATTTGCTCTCCGGTGCGTCAAGCATAGAAGAAGCGCGTCAGCTATGCTCACAATTATCAATTATTTTAAAATCAGGTTGTTTTAATTTAAGGAAGTGGATTTCCAATGATCCGAACATTCTTACCGGCATACACCACAATGACGTCCACCCAGGTGTACATGAGTTTGGCGATCATGAACAATCGCGCACACTCGGCCTCATTTGGTCTTTCCAAGATGACCATTTTATGTTTTTCATTTCTAATCAACATTCCGACAAAATAACCAAACGTCAGATGTTATCTGACATTTCTCAGATTTTCGACCCACTTGGTCTTTTATCGCCTTGCACCTTTATTGCAAAATTATTCATGCAAAAACTATGGCTGGAAAAGCTTGCATGGGACGATCCAGTCCCAAATGAAATAGAAAGACCTTGGTTAATTTACAAATCGGACCTAATAGGCCTAAATGAATTAAAACTTCCTAGGCACGTCAAATGTGCTGAGCCCACACTTATACAAGTGCACGGTTTCTTTTATCAAATGAGTATTGACGGCAAGCATCACTTAGCCAAATTAATAGTTAGACGTGAGCACCTTAGAATGCTTCATGCAGGACCCCAGCTCCTTTTATCTACCCTACGTGACAAATTCTGGTTCACCTCGGGTAGAAATTTGGTGAAACAAATCGTACACAAATGTGTTAGATGCTTCAGATTTTCTCCATCCATTACGAAGCCCATCATGGGTGAATTGCTTTCTGCCCGTGCAGAGGAATCTTTTCCATTCCAACATGTTGGAGTTGACTACGCTGGCCCTATCAATTTAAAAGATCGTAAAGGTCGCGGAGCCAAAAATTTAAAGGCTTATATCTGTGTGTATGTTTGCTTTGCCACCAAAGCAATTCACCTGGAACTGGTCACCAGTCTCTCTACGGAATCCTACATTATGTCCTTCAGACGCTTCGTATCAAGACGAGGTATGCCATCGCATGTCTACTCTGATAATGGCACTAATTTTATTGGAGCCAAACATGAACTGTTTGAGCTTGGTAAATTCTTGAAAACCCAGGAATCATCTATTCCGACTATAGTCAGCATTGACCAAATTACTTGGCATTTCATTCCTGCTTATAGTCCCCACTTCGGAGGATTATGGAAATCAGGTGTTAAATCTTGTAAGTTTCATATTAAGCGGGTAATAGGTGAACAAATCTTAGTTTATGAGGAACTTTGCACTTTTCTATACCAGGTAGAAGCTGTCCTCAATTCCCGTCCCCTCTCTGCCTTAACTGCGGATCCAAGTGACCTGCAGCCATTAACACCCGGGCACTTCTTAATTGGGCGTACCCTTTCGTCATTGCCCGATCCTGACGTTACGATGCTAAATGAGAATCGGCTCGACTCGTTTCAACGCATACAAAGATTCCAGCAACATTTTTGGAAGCGATGGAGCCTGGAATACATTTCTGAACTCCAGCAGCGAGTTAAATGGAAGACGCATCATACAGATCTGACAGCAGGCACTCTAGTGCTGATAAAGGATCAGCATTTACCGCCATTAAAATGGAAATTAGGAAGAATTGTTGCATTACATCCCGGTTCGGACGGGATTAATCGTGTCGCGACTGTACAAACTGCTAGTGGGTTCATAAAAAGAGCTTTCGCGAAAATCTGCCCTCTGCCTAGTGCTGACCAGAACTAATAATACAAAGTGCAACACTTGTGTTTGCTTACAGTAGTGAAGAGAACATTATTTATTCGTTTTTGTTTTAGCAACATTTAATTTTTCATTTTTTAAAAAATGAATTGTTTACTTCACTTGACTGTCAATTTAATTTTTATTACTATGCCATTAGCTATAAGTTTGTCTCAATGTACAACCATCTTATATTGTAACTTTCACGTTATTCTTTAAATGCTTCACATTTCAACCCGGCCGGTATGTTCAGAATTGCAAACATTTTGCATTTCATTTTTGTTTTGCGGCCGTTTTTTAGTTCGGTTGTGAGGCAACAAGAAAGTTACAAAATAAACATAGTCACATCAAGTACCTAAAAACAAGTCACAACATTATCTTGTCAATTAAAGAAAAACGTTTTCAACATTATAAAAGGTTACAAAAATATACAGTTGAAAAAAGGAAAGAACCGTGTTTTATTTAACCAAACCAAGATACAGTCCATTTGCTCCAAAAAATATCCAAGATTCTTCGCTTGGATAAAGTGATTGCACTAAACATATACGGTGCAATTAACAATAAGACTAACGATAACGTAAGCATCCGATGTATTGTGTAATGAATGCAAAGAGGAAGAACGTTTGAGATTTTCCGATAGAAAGGTAATACGAACGATTATAGGATTAAAAAGAACTGAAGACAACAAACTAAGAGTAAGAAGAAACGATCATATAGCAAAATAATTTGAGTGTGAAGATATAATAAGCTTTATTTTAACAGAAAATACGTTCGTTTGGCGTACATATTTTATTACGAGAAGAGAAAACAACGAACAATAAAAGTAGTGATGGAGTGGAAGCCAGAGAAATAGGGGTAGACCAAGAACGGGATGGTGGGACGTAGTTGTGAAGGACTTTAACGATATGAGGATTGAAAACTGGAAATGAAAATGTGCCGATAGATAAACATGAAAATGTTTGTGAAGACACCTGGATGGAGTAGTTATATTCCGTCAGGATTGGAAACTGATATTCATTCACTATAAATTTTCTTCCATTGTGACTCCTTTATCTACCTTATTTCAAATTTTTCTCTGTACTATCCCTCTTCTTTCTGTTCAAGAACTCAAATTGCTTTACTTAATCTTGATTATAAATTGTATCTTCACATAAATTCGTTGAAGGAAATGTCTCTCAACATTTTATTACAAACTGTTACCAAAAACCAAATTTTTTTAAAAGTCGCTACAAACTCCTGTCATATTGCTTTTCGCATTATGATATCAAATTTAATCATCGTCAAATCATATCCATAAATTATATCTACTGTATGAAATGAATTTAAATTATTTTTAATTATTAATATAATAATAATTAAATTATTATTTAAATCAAAGTCTTCCAAACCATTAGGAATGCTAATCAAATTTTATTCTCTTAAATCTCAAACCCAAACAATCACATTTACTTAAAATCCATCATAATCGCTTCCTAAATCAGTTCAAATCAAAATATCGCAGAACAGCCGCGAGTGAACAATCATCGGGCTGTTACGGTCCGCTCGGGGCTGTAATCCCCAAGCAGACCGTGGGAAGTGACAAATAATGGATTTTTTCCATTCGGGCAACATTCGAATATCTTCACTTCCTTGGAGCAGTTACATAAAATTATAGCCCCGGACTGTTACTATCTTCGCGGGGGCTATAATTCGTGTAGTAATAAACCTATATTTTGAACATAAAATAATACAATGCTTATTAAATTGAAAAAAACTGAAAATTTAAGTACTATTGAGAAAATATTTACATTTTTAGATAATAATTATACAACATCCTTAAAAATACATTTGCCACAATAAGCACAAACAGTTGTGGTTATCTTCAGAAACACGATAACCTAAATGAAGATATATTTAGTAGTCTTACCAGATGACGTTTTAATGTTAATCAGGTTAAATCCTGACACTCGTCTCCTCAGACTAAGTAAGCATGAAAAACTCAATAATATGGGTCGTAACTTGGGTCCATCTAGATTAATTAAAGCACTCATATACGTCACCTTAAACTAGTGATCTTTCTTATAGAGATAATTCAACCAAATTGAAATTTGTATCTGCTTATTCTTGATCTACTACTGCTACGGATAAATTAAATTAAACGCAAACATTATTAGAACCAAATATAATGCAATTTATTTTACACAATAAAAATTCTTTAAGACAAAATATTAGTTTCCTTAAACCTAAACAAATTAAATTTAACAAAATCAAGCATTTGCAATAAATCCCCAAATTTGTTATACGCGCCCGAATTTTAAACGTTTTGTCTATTAATTAAAATAATTAGTGCGACACATAAACTCTTACCGAACCATGAATGTTTTTCCGGAGATTACCGATGCGGCCGATATGATGTTGTAGTATCCAAGCATGAAGATTACGATTGAAATCAGCTTCGAATCTTGAACCAATAAAGACAGGTAGGAACGACCAGTGGATAATTTTCTTCCTCCAAATCGTATAACCAATCACAGGTAAGTAATTAAACCAATTTTTCTTCAATATTTTTCCATTCACAAAACCATAAAACATAACCATGAAATATTAACATCAGTGGTTCCAAAACTTTTTATAAATTTCTGAATCAAACGCAATATCCACTTTTGATTGAACTCAATTTTATTTTTCCATAGAATGTCAAAACGATATCCAAAACGAAACGAATCACTTTTAAATATCTTTTCTTTCCTGAATAATCCGTCTTTTCTTGATGACGGCTGACTCAAAAAAAACTCAAAATCCAAAAACTAATTTCAAACTCGAACAATCCGTCTTGATTCTCTGACGGCTCACTTGAGAAATCCTTACTCCTCCCTTATCATTTCAAAACCCCCACTAATTCTCCAACTCGCGCATCCACGAATATCACGAATTGTCACTTTTATTTAATATAACGTAAAATCCTAATTTAACAAATATACTAAATAAATTTAATTTGTTTCTCATATTTTCATTAATCAAAACAACCACCAATATTTTATCCTTCACAATTTCATATTATATTTCTAGACTCACAACGTTTGCATCTTCCAGATACCCGAGGCAAAGCAGTTAAACAATCCTTCAACCAGAGAAGATTCAGACACAATCTAATAATTACCTGTTATGGTCTTATATTTAATTAATTAAAGTCATGAGTGCTTTAATAAATTGACCCAATTACGTCATACCCCTCTTCTCTGATAGACAGAACATGACAGTACATTGAAGAAACGTCATCAGGTACGGTCGAAAGGTAAGTTGAAAGAATTTTAACTATACTTTAAAAGTAGAAATTGATCAAATGCCTGAATTTCCAATTATTTAATTTAAAAATTGTCGTTATGAAACGTCGAATACTACTCAATTTTTAAAAACATCAAAGCAAGACAAAACATTCCCTGCATAATAATTATCAAGCCATCCAGCAAGGTCAAATAATAGATTCAAGACAAAAAATTGTAATACAAAAACGCAATTTTATCCCTGGAATTTGATGTGATTTTCTTAGGGTCCTGCCTAATAAGCTACAATTAGCGGGCACTGGATTACGAGTTCACTGTTAAGTTTTTTGTTGCACCCACTCACCATTTTATCTTATTTGCGTCTTTTCCTAACCGTTTCTCGTCCAATTTTGGCCTCTTCCGATATTCTCCATTTTTCTCAGTTTCTTGTGACTCTGTTGCGTTCAAAGCAGACTACTTGCTTTATATCGTCACCCCAACTCCTTTTTCCCATTCACAGCGTCTAGTGGTTAACACTCGAATTTTATCTTACTATTATAATTTCGTTATGTCCGGCCAATCTCCATTTTAATAGAGCTATTGTTATTATGGCGTCTTTCATCCGTGCACTCTATCTTATGGTTTCGCTGGTGATACGACAAAATAAGCCTGCGCCCGCACAGAAAGCCTTTTGAGCTTCTTGAAGCGTTTCTAGCGTGTTTAAATGATAAAAATTCAAAATTATAATGAAATTATTGAATCTTGACTCTCCAACAGGCTGGAAAAGCTTCACGAAGCTCAAAATGCTTTCTGTGCGGATGTAAAAAAATATATGCTAAAGCCTGTAGTACACTCTTTAACCAACGGTCAAATATTTGGCTTACTATGCCAAACAGCTACACCAAATAGTGTACTGACCAAATAAATTTGGCTAAAATACGCTGGTTATTGTTTGCCACAACAATTATTTACCTGTTTGCCAAACAGTGGACTATGGCGTGTGCCAAACATGCCAAATAAATTTAACTATATTTGCCAAATTTTTTGTTAGGTTTCTTATATAACCAAACACTAGCAAATATTTTCAAATGGCAAATCAAAATATGTATTTCCAAAAAATTAGAGTTCGCATTACTATATTTCCTGTATAAACACTATCAAATAATTTCAAATGGCAAATCAAAAAATTTCCAAAAAAATCTGACGTGGCTTCATCTTCGAATACTTCGTTGAAACTCAATTGAGTGCGAAATGGACTAACCTTCGTATTCAATTTAAATCTTATTATAAAGGAGAACTTCAAAGAACCTAATCTATATCATTTCTACAGAGTGGCCCAAATATGCATGGTATGTTTGCCAAATAAACTATTTGGATTGATTAGCCAAATAGTGTACTGCCCTGTCAAATATGTTTGGCCTTTGATGATCAAATAACTTGTTTGTATAATTTAGGTAAATAATTTTTGGCCAAATATTTGGCAAAACCTCGATATGTGTACTATTCCTGTCAAACAACTTTGACAAAATCAATATTTGACCAAATTTCATTAACAAAATATTTTACCTTTGGTCAAAAAGTGTACTACAGGCTTAAGACTGGCCTCTAGGTAGCAACTACCTCAACTTATGAGTGAATCTAACCAGGTAGCACTTAACAAAACCTGGGAGTTTAAAAAATTACAAAACAAAACAACAACAAAATTAGACAAAATAGTTATAATAAAAAGAGTCGATTTATTTTGAGTTGCCGGTGTCGATCGATCGATTTAAACCGGTATAAATACATAAATGCATCAAAAAGTGTATAACAAATACTAAAACTTAAATAAAATTTATTTTTTTTATAAATTAAAACATCATTCTCGACGCTATCGCTAGAAAGGGAGTAGCTGTAGCGTCAGTTTTCATATTACAATAACTGTAAATAGCCTTAGGCATCGTCATGGTTACAGTAAAAAATTAATTCTAATACGAATGTAATTTATAATTACAAAATTAATTAATAAATTTACTACACAATAAATTTTAAGTGTATTAATTAAGCGTATGTGTGCAATAAGGAACCAATTTCTAAAAAAAAATTTGAGAAAATTGAGTTAACTGTCATGATTTTAACATAATTTTTATTTTGGTTTCTTATAATAAAATTGATGGTAATTGAGCTTAGCTGACTTTAAAAATGTTGAATAATATACGACGTAATAATATTATTCATAATTTTTTATTATCGTAGACGTTTTATTTTAATAGGTACCCTTTTGCACATCAACATCCATTTTTACCACAATTTGTTAAGATAGGTAATTAATTACGTATTATAAGATTATAATATTTATTCGGGTTTCACACAAGCTAAAGCTCCACATCGGTTTTTGCAACATTTATGGGTTCCTCGACAATCGTTATCGTTGCTACATCTACTAGAACACACCCACGGACCTGAAGGACTTTCTGGACAGCTTCCAGACTTCTCTGTAAAAGAAATAAAATTTATTGATATGTTTTGTAAACAATTATAAAATTTATGGTTATTACACCTATTATTAATTTATTACTAAAATATTTTTATAAAGTTCAACTGAATAATAATTAATTATCCTATTTAACATGTGAATAAAATTACTTATTTAAAAGTGTTGCTTATTTATTTAAAATACAAGCGCGTCTAAAGAGAATTAACATATTGATAAATTTTCTAATAAATATCTTTCAAAGGTAAAACTAATAATAGACATGGAAATGATAAACGAAGAAGTAAACTAATCAAAGTTTCATATTTTTTTTATTTCAGGGTTGAATAATTGATCTCTGGCAGGAATTTACTACTAGATAAGAATTATTATTAATTATTACTCGTTTTTCTCAATGCCTTCCCCTATTTACCGATCGATTTTTTATTATTTCATATTTTTTTAGTTCCCCTCGAATTTCTCTTTGTGTTTTATTACGAAAATTTACATAATTTTTTTAAACAGGAAGAAATATTAAAATTTCCGCTAAAATTCACATAAAGCAGAATAATCTTGAAGATTCAAAATGAGACCAAAAAATGTAAATTACTGATTAACAACCACGGTTTTTAGTGCAAATTTCAACTTACAGCTACCGTGAATGAAAAATTGAACGATTTTGAAATTTAATAAGTCACAGTTATTTTTATTTTCTTTCAATAATTTTATTTAATATGTTGTCCTTGATTCCTGTACACTTGAAAACAACGTTTTGGCCACGATTTTAGCGATCGTTGTATCATTTCTAGAGGAATGTTTTCTATCTCACGTTTTATTAGTTTTTTTAGCTGTTTAAGGGTTGTAACTTTTGACTTATTTAACTGAGATTTTAAATAGCCCCACAAAAAATAATCACAGGGTGAAAGGTCCGGTGATGATGGCGTCCATATATCCGGATGAATAAAAGATACGCCGTTCTGTTCAAGAAAATTTAAAGTCTTCTTAAAAGCGTGAGCTGGTGCCGAGTCTTGGTGAAATATCCAATCACCAGCAGGATATAATCTTTTTGCGTCAGTCAAAAGTGGCTTCAAACAATTCTTAATGTAATATTCCGAGTTAATTTTAGCACCAGGCTCAACAAATATTGGCGTTGTGGTTCCATAATTCGATATTCCCATGAACACCATAACTCCCTTCGGATGGGACTGTTTTGTGAATACGTCCAATTCTTTTGCCGATTGCTCACGTCTCAAGTACTGAACTTTTCGTTGGCCATCAGCATTTGTTAGATGGAACCATGCTTCATCGACAGTGATGTATTTTTGCCATTTATCACAATTTAGTAAGTGATACAATCCTAGTGAGCGCTGGTGCCGTTTAATAATTGTTTCTTCAGAAATATGATGTCTCCTTGGTTTCTTCATTAATTTCAGGTTTAATTTTTTATTTAGATTATACCGAATGATATATTCAGATGTTTTGAAATGATTAGCCATATGTTGTAGTGTCGGAGGATTCGTTTTTAATGCCATTTTCTTTAAATTCGATAATTGTCGATTTGTCAGAGTTGGCTACTTTCCGCTGCCTTTCTTCCGGATTTTGGATTTAAGTTCTGGGATTCCATTTTTTTTGTAGTTAGAGAGTGTACCTTTCGAAACACAAAAATTTTGGTCTTTACACCTTTTTTGTATCATAGCAAAACTACATTGTTGTTTTAAAAGCTTAAAAATTATGATTTGTTGCTCTTTAGTTAACACCATGTTTGTAACTGACATTAGAGAAAAACAAAATTGACATCGATAAGTTCATATCGCGTGCTCTATGGAATACCTTGAATTTTGTTTAAAAAAATAACTCTTATTGGTGAAAATTGAATTTAAATTCGTTCAGTTTTTCAATCACGGTACCGGTATATAGATAAATACATAATATGTATCTATATGTATCTATATGTACGTAGTTTCAAGAAAAAATTTTTTTAGATACTAAAAGTTCGTTAATAAACCATTTACAAGTTGAGAAAAACAGAACCATAAAAAATGTAACGAGTTTCACGTGCGATTCCTGAGAGCAAATATTGAAAATTGGTTTTCAGCGGTTAAGGGTAAATAAAGAAAAATAAAACTCATGTGTTACTGAGAGGACAGTAATTTAGACAGAGGACAATTATTCTTTAGTGAATGTAGTAATTGTTAATGCTCCCACTGCAGCTGTTCAGTGCTGGAACTAAGCAGGAGCAACCGCACAAGACCCAGGACAAAGAGGGCCCTGAAATGGAATATTCATATTTCTTAAAAAAGGTTTATGTATTTATTAGGCTGATATTATGTGTAGAGTAATATTAGTATATTACAAACCAAGGGACTTAACTACATTATCCATCCTGAATGTGAAGGTTTTACCTGATACAAATTCGAGGACAAAAAATTGCACGAGAAATTAACAATCCACTTAAGTCCTGAGGTACCTACGTACATTATTTTGTGCAACGGAGGGAGTGAAATGGATCCTTATTCTCGCATTTATGAGACACATGACCTTGTTCATTCTGTCGTAGAGTAAAATTCTTGTTTTAATCCCATGGTTTCATAAAAATCTTGCTTAAAAATGAATCGACAGATATTATGCAGGAGTCGCATAGTTACCGATTTTATATAGCGTTATGAAATTACTCTCACTATAAATTTTGTGATTCAGAATTTTATTTTTGACGTTTCACTTACAAAAATTTGTTCGAAGTTTTTAATTTAATATTAACTAATTTGCAAAAAGCGGCGATCATAGCTTGGCAGTTAAGTGCGTCTACTGCTAATGCGAAACGTTCGGATCGAATCCGGGCAGGGTAAGAACTTTATTCTGACCGTCTCTCCTCAGCAGGCAATGGCAAACCACCGGGGTAATCTGCCAAAAAAATCCATCTCGAAATGAAGTGTAGTACACTTCCCGTGGTTCGGAGCCCACGTTAAACAAGTAGGTCCTCTATGTATGTGAAAACAATTTGAACGCACATCATATATGCATAGAAAGAGATAGAACGAGATGGGTCACCAAACCCTCATTAGGGTAAAAGGACTGAGAAGGAAGGAATTCGAAAAAAATGTGAGTACATCTAATAATGTATAAATAATTTAGAAAGCCAAGTACTTGCAATTAAACGTTGTAAATACTAGGTGTATATATCAATTTCAAACGACAGCATCATTACATCATGATAACATATAGGATATTAAATAAAGCTATAAATGAATTCTTTTTATTAACATATATGGCATTTAAAATCTTACTTAGATATTTCAATATTTTTTATATGCACTCCTAAGATTAACGATTGATTTCAAATTTTTTGGGGTTGCTGTTGTTTCACTCTCTCTGTTGCATATAAGATAGTATATAAAACTCGAGCTTGGAATGGCTTTTAGACTTTTAAATCAAGTTAAAAAAAAAAACTTCAAACTCTCGTTGTACTATAATTACTATAATGCATTCCAGGACTTAAACTGCAGTTTATTCAGGCTATAGTTAATTTCAACATAACCTCCTCAAAGTAAACGTCGAATTGGATGCGGTCGTTATGAAAACAATCTATTTATTTTTCGTCTTTTATGCAATTCCGAGACTTAAACTGCTTTTAAGTCCCTTTTGTCGAAGATTAAAGTTCAACTTTAAATCTCAAGGGATTTAAAGGAAATTTTAATTCCAAGGGACTTAAGTAAAAATAAATGCATTGTTTCTATGACGACCGCATGCAACTTGACTGTTAAAAAACGTCAAACTCACATTTATTTTGAGAGGGTTATGTTAAAATTAAAGCATTAAATAAATATTAATTGCAGTTTAAATCCCGGAAATGCATAAAGAATGGGATCCGGACAATTAGGCGCGGCCGATTAGGCGCGACCGACTAGGCGCGGCCGATTAGGCGCGGACTCAATTAGGCGCGGACCCAATTAGGCGCCGTGCCAATTAGGCGCGGATACAATTAGGCGCAGACAGTTTAGGCGCGGGCCCATTTAGGCGCGGGCCCAATTAGGCACCGGCCATTTAGGCGCCGCCCATTTAGGCGCCGGCCATAAACAAATTAAATTGTTAATCTGTTATAAGTCTGTATTGTATTTATTTTAAGAAAAAATCACAAAAGTCCATTAATAACTTATGGGTTTTCCATGAATTACTACCGAATTCAAATTATTTAAAAAAATTTTTTTTTACTTATTTCCACAATATAAGGAAATATAAAAATACATAATATGTTGCAATAATTTACATGACATAATTATGCGAGACCCCACGAAGAAATTCTACGATATTACGATTGTCGTAGTCCATTACGAGGGTCTTGATACGTTTCAAAAATTCTATATACTTCCGGAATGACCATAAGTATCTTCTAACATTAATGGTGCAGGAGGTACAACATTAACTTGATTTCTTTTTCTGCGAATTGTTTTCTTTAACGCCCTATCATTCGGTAATTGTGCTTGTGCAAGGGGATAGTTTATTTCGTTTTTATAACTATTTTTAGGGTGGTAAATAAATAAACGAAATAAACTACCCCCTTGCCCAATAACCAGAAGAAAAGCCACAGGGTAGGTAAAAAACCAAGCTATAATGATTTAAATAACTATTTTTATTTTTAGTGTGGTAAATAAAATTTTATATATAAAGAGTGTGAAAACTAATAAACAAAAATAAAAACCAAAATTAATTAATCGAGAATAACATATTAAAATAACCAAAAGTACAATTTATTACAAAATGGAAGTGGTTTCGGAAAGAGGAAATGAAAAACTTCATATTGACGGGCATTGCTTCGTTTTTGATAAGCTCAGTGCATGTGGTTCCAAAAGGTTTTGGCGATGTGATCAAAAAAACAACGGTTGCAAAATGAGAGTTCATACAGTAAATGGTGCCATAGTGAAGCAAATGAATCGACACTCCCACGACAGTAACCCGGCCAAAATTGAAGCTGGCATTTTGGTTAATCGTATGAAGAATCGTGCTGCAACTACTGTTGAATCAACCGCCCAAATTGTCAATGCTTGCCTCAATAGTCAAATGTCACGGGCAGCACAAGCACAATTACCGAATGATAGGGCGTTAAAGAAAACAATTCGCAGGAAAAGAAATCAAATTAATGCTGCACCTCCTGCACCATTAAGGTTGGAAGATATGGTCATTCCGGAAGAGTATAGAATTTTTGAAGGGAACGGATTGGTAGAAAACTTTTTAGTGGCCGACAGTGGACCAGGAGCGGAAAGAATTTTACTTTTTGGACGAGAAAGCCATGTACATGGAATTTTACGTGAATCGGAGCATTGGTTCGTGGATGGAACATTTTCAACTGCGCCCCACTTGTTCTACCAAGTGTATGTAATTATGGCAGAAAGATTTGGCGGCGTCCATCCAGTAATCTACGCGTTACTACCAAATAAACAAAGTAGTACTTATAGAAAGCTGATAGAACTTCTAACACAAGTGGAGCCAAATTTAAACCCTCTAAGAATTTCGTGCGATTTTGAGTTGGCAGCAATTAATGCGCTTAGGGAAGCATTTCCAAATTCTGAAATTTTGGGATGCTTTTTTCATCTTGTGAAAAATATGAGAAAGCATTTAGGTGATCTTCACCTACTAAGCCGCTACAATAACGAAGGCGATTTTGCTTTAGAAGCGCGAATGGTGACGTCATTGGCATTTGTACGGATTGCGGACTTGGACACTGCTCTTGATGCATTATCCAATGAACTTTGCCTTGAGTTGCAACCATTATTACAATGGTTTGAGGACACTTATTTAGGGCGACCAAATCGTAGAGCTAATGGAAGAAGTCGCCCTATGTTTCCTCCTGAAATATGGTCTGTTCACGAAAGAGTTTTAACAGACACAGATCGAACAAACAACCACGCTGAAGCAGCTCACCGACGTTTGCAAAGTGAGCTGTCAATGGACCATCCCACGATTTGGAAGCTTCTGGATTCTTTAAAACAAATTCAACGTGGTAGGGATGTTTTTTTAGAACAATTAATTTCGGGAGCTCCACCTCCGCAGAAAAAACGAAAATATGTTGTGGCCGATGAACGCATCAAGACCCTCGTAATGGACTACAACAATCGTAATATCGTAGAATTTCTTCGTGGGGTCTCGCATAATTATGTCATGTAATTTATTGCAACATATTAAGTATTTTATTATTAATAAAAAAAAATTTTTTCAAAAATAATTTGAATTCGGTAGTAATTAATGGAAAACCCATAAGTTATTAATGGACTTTTGTGATTTTTTTTAAAAATAAATACAATACAGACTTATAACAGATTAACAATTTAATTTGTTTATGGCCGGCGCCTAAATGGGCGGCGCCTAAATGGCCGGCGCCTAATTGGGCCCGCGCCTAAATGGGCCCGCGCCTAAACGGTCTGCGCCTAATTGTATCCGCGCCTAATTGGCACGGCGCCTAATTGGGTCCGCGCCTAATTGAGTCCGCGCCTAATCGGTCGCGCCTAATCGGTCGCGCCTAATCGGCCGCGCCTAATCGGCCGCGCCTAATTGACCTAGACCCTTTATTTTGAGAGGGTTATGTTGAAATTACAGCATTAAATAATTATTAATTGCAGTTTAAATCTCGGATTTGCATAAAAAAATGTATATACCTCAGGACTTAAGTAGATTGTAAATCCCTCGTTGTGATTTATTATTGCCCTCAACTTCGCCTCAGGCAAAAACTTCACACTCAGGATTAATAATACACTTACGGCCCTTGATGTAAGTCCCAAATTTTGACGTTTTACAACAATCAAGTTGCACGCGGTTGTCATGGAAACAATGCATTTATTTTTACTTAAGTCCCTTGGGATTTAAATTCACTTTAAATACCCACAAGTCCCATAAAAGGGACTTAAAAGCAGTTTAAGTCCCGGAATTGCATAAATGTCATTTTTAATGGAATTCAAAGGATTGATAACTGCCATAACCCATAACTGTATTTTGTCGCACCGAAAAATATGAACATCTGTGTTTTATTCTGCACTTCCGTTTTAAAAATATAAATCAATTCTTTCTTTAAAATCGAAGACTTCAAGAACCGATTTAGTCATTTGACTGTAATAGCAAATTGATTTTTCAGTTGAAAAAATGTTTTAAGTAGTTATCTAACTTTTTATATAAAATTCATTTTGCTGTGATATTTTAACAAAATTTATAAATTTACAAATTGAAACTGATATTTAATTAAAAATAAATTTTTATTCCACTTAGCTGAAGTGGTTTTAAAAAGTACTTGGTACAAATAGAAAATTGAAATGTTAAAATTTTTTGCCGACATACAAAAATACAAACTTTTATAACTACGAGTTCACAATACCTGCAAGGTTTTTTTTTATCATTATTAGATATTTTACCAATAATTTTCAATCCTCTTTTTTCAAATATCTGTGATGTTCCAAAATTCAGCTAAGCTGCGCTCCAGTTGTTACCATATTTTTTTGACTGCGTCTTCCAAAAATTTCAGTTGAATTTATTTACCATTAAGTACTTACTTAATTAAACTTATCAAAAGCTTTTAGAATGCGGGCCCACTTCCAATTTTTCATAGTTTCTAATTTTAAATATCTAAGAAAAACGACTTATCCAGGCTAGAATCGTCGTTCTTCTGCGCCAAGTTTTGACTTGGCTGAGGGGGGTTCACAAAATGTGACCAAGTGTGACCAGGGGGCGGAAGGGGGGCTGGACAAATGTAACGTCAGCATAACAATCTAAGTTTTGGGATTTCTACGAAAATTTGTGTTTGAATATTTTTTTATGTAATATTTTGTAAAAAAATGTATTTAGTCTTTAAATTCCCAATGTTGTGTAAACAATATCGTATCAAGTTAGATTTTAGATAAATGAGGGGAGGGGGTCTTTGATTTGTGACCATAGGACGTTCATGGGGGTTTCGAATATTTTGACCAAGTGTGACGAGGGAGGGGGGGTTATAAGTCGGAAAAAAATTGCAGTCGCATATGGACGACCTCTAACTACAATTCCTTTTTTCTAGCGACATCATCACAATAATTTTCTATTAAAACAAAACTTCTTCTTTAAGTGCCGTGCCTGATTTCAAACGTACATATATGCGACCTCTCTCCACAACTTAGCGGGTTTTCAAAAAAAACACATATTCCCACATGTCATCAACCTTTCAGCAACAAAAATATAATCTTAAAGTTCTTTTTATTGAAATCCACTTATTCAAATTTGAAATCAAAACTCTGAAAGACATCATGGCAATATATATTTTTTTTTTTGATAATGTCACTTATACCACTTTTTGTGAGCCCCCTAGATTGTGGAAAAAATTTTTTTTTGATTAACTGCATCAGAAATGGGGTCGGGAGGCCTAAGTGTCATCGCGAAATTGAAATTTCCCTATAAAAATGGCTTGATATTTTGAACGAAAAAGTCATTAGCTACAATGTAATAAAAGGTTCAATGAGTTTAAATAAGAATTAATACCGAGTTTTAAGTAAAAACCATATGCGGTGGCCGAGATAGGTTGTCGGCCTATTTTTGGCGTGGTTTCAAGAACTACGGACACGCCCCCAACATTTAATTTTGCAAAATTTTGGGTAAATCACGGCCTTTTTGGGTATGTTTTGATGCGAATGTATAACTTTTGTCGTCGCGGAGGTGATCATAAAAAAAAATCCGAAAAAAGTGTGAAAATGAGAAAGTTGCGGCGAGTTGCATTAGTACGGGCCACTGATGCACCACTTCCGGGGCGCCGCTCCGCGTTGCACCCCTCCAGAGCGGTTTTGACTCTGGTTACTAGGCTAAACATACGAGAAGGGCCTCCGATCAAGAAAACCGGGATTAAGGCAACCGGGATGTGAGAGAACCTCTAAACAGCATTAAAAAGTATAGTCGCGGTATGGGGCAGTTATTTTTTACGTTTCACCCCCAAAAAATCGCGTAAAAACCAAAAATAATCGATGTTACATGTAGGAGAGGCGAGCTGCATCTGCCGGTCCGCAAACGGCTAAGTCTAAGACTAGTTCATCTCGCACGGACCGTCAACAAAATGAGTGAGATTCCACCCGCGCGTCAGTGAAACAATGAAAATTAACGATTTTCAAAGTCATAATTTTCATATTAAAAGGACCCTATCCAAGAATTTTATTTTTGAATATCACTCTATTAACATTAAACTTCACAAAACTTATTTGGATAAAGGCGCGCTCGCGTGGACACTTGGCGGCCTTTACCCCAGAAATGCTGGACTTCGGAAATTAATTATGTTGGTCGTAGCACATTTAAAATATTTTATTAGCCATGTTTAAATATTCTCAAGTCTCAACCATTACATCATTATTTTCGCCCATAATTGAAAATTGAATTACTATATTATTAAATTTTGGAAAATTGAAAAACCCCTATTAGCGTCCTGAAGAAGTTTACAATGAAGTTAGGCGAAACATCGACAGATGAAGTCGTGTTTCGTTAAATAAATTGTCCGGTTTTCCAAAAATTAATAATGTAGTCTGAAAAGATTTTCAGTCCTGAAGAAGATTACAAATAAAGTTAATCAAAACGTCGGCGTCGACAGGGACCCAAAAATGAGATTGTATAAGGTAGACGAAAAGCTTCTTACGGCACTGCATGTTTTTACTTAATATTTCTAAAAATGCAAAACAGTTAGGTACTTTAAATAACGATATTAGTCTAAAAAGTTGATAAAAAGAATTGATAAAAAATAGTGCGCATGTAAACGTAACGGACTTACGAAAAATCAGAACCCGAATTGGCTAAAAACGAAAATTGGTTAAAATTTTAATTTTAACAAATTAAATAAGTATAGTTGGAATTTGTTAAAAAAAAATTTTTGTCGACCGATTGTTAAATAAACAATTAAAAAAAAAATTTACCATCTTTCCAATTTACATTCTACAAGATTTTCTTAAAATGTTAATTTTAATAAACAACGTTAAGCGAAAAAACAGATAGCAATAAGTAATTAATTGGGTAGGTACCTAACAAAAAAATAAACTGAAAATAAGATTAAATGGATTTTATATTAAAATCAAAAGAATTTTTTCTGGATCATCTCTAGATTTTACGAAAAGATAAGATTTGTTATTACTTATTAAATCTTATCAGCAACATGAATTAAAAATATTTATAATTTTATGTTTATCATTTACTCCATTAAACTACTCTACTTTAACAATAATAATCTAAATTTATCTAATTCCTAAAACATTGAAGGTTATTAAAATAAATATAATTAGGACGCAGAAGTTGCGTTTCGATTTTCTTGTTAATCTCTTTTTTTATAAATTAACAAATTTATTAGATAACGTTAATTTTTTGTGAAATGTTCTGAGAAATATAATGTACAAATAGCAAGACAATCAAAAATATAATAGATATAGGACACTTAATAATTATGACCGAAATGTTAGGGTTTTTCCAATTTAAAAAGAGTTTAATTTTTCATAAAATTTGTCATTTTATTAATTTAAATAATTTCGAAAATCAAATAAATTTGGCTCTATGTATTGAAAAGATTTTTATTTTTGCAAACCCTTAATAATTATAATGAAATATAATAAATCAAATTTAGCCATACCTTGAACTCCTGGAAGTTCCTTAGGGAGGACCGGTCTTACACAAACCGAACCAAGACATGAAGTCCTGCAACATTTGCTATCTCCTGTGCAATCTGTATCTTTTCTGCAAGTAAATCCGCACACGCTTAAATTATCTGCCGATGGACAATCTCCATTTTTTCTTTGAGCCAAAACAACCACTGCCGAAATTAAAACAATATTAATTAAAATAAGAGTGCGGTTCATTCTGAATCTTAGCTTAGCCACGGTTAAAGAAGTAATGCGCTGTATTACTAAAATCGGACAATATTATTAATGAATTTACAACTAACATGTCTTTCTGGTTTTGCGTAGTTACCCACAAGCTGGACGGAAAACCACAGAGTATATAAGATTAACTAATTAATTTTTATATTGAACCCCAAAACGGATGTGCGATTGTTTTTGCGGCTACAATTTTTGGAATATATTGATTAATCATTTTGACTGATGATAAAAAATTTACCCCGAAAGGTTTCTCTTTATTTTTTGTTTTCATTCTTATCTACATAATATGAAATTCTTGTTTTGAATTAAAGAATTTGCAAAAGGCCAATATTTAATAATATGTAGGTACTACATGAACCCCTATTTATACAATAATACATATAAATATCAAACAAAATAATTAATTTAGTTATTGAACTTTTCTAAAAAAACAAAAAAAATTAGTGAAAAATTGCGAGAAATCTGATTTTATTAATTTTAATCGGGGGTATAAAGGACTTTATTGTGAAAGTTTCAGTGTGGGTTTAGGATTCTATCTCACTCATAACTTCTCCGTTTGCATGGATTAAACCAATTTAAAGACGTCACAACAAAGGAATTTTAAGAACTTCATAAATCGGTCTTCTGCAATTTTTCGACGGATTTCGTTAGATTCGTACTTTAACATCTATAAAACATTCTATCGGAACTCCGAGCTTCTTACCGAATTCTTCGTCTGAAGTTGAAATTTTTTACGAAGGAGTGAAAATTATGTTTTTCGGCAAAATATTAAACAAATTTCTATTTCAGCTACTTATATTGTTATCATATAACTCATTAAAAAAATTAAAAACTCTTAAAATAATTTAACAACATCCTCGAAATCATTAAAAGAGTTACCTAAAAATGGTCAGGGGGGTTCTGATTTTAGTATATGTTTTAAGGTTTGAGGTCCTAATAGAAACTTTGAGTTGGCGACCTCGGCAACCGCCCGAAAATGCCGCCATTTAAAAAAAATGGCGAAAACAAAATGTTTTTTCGCAATATTTCCTTACTAGTTGACTTTAGGACGAAAATTACTTCTATAAATCTTGTGGAGAACAAAATTTACTACAACTTTTATCTAAGGTATTTTTCTCTAAGTGTAATAGTTGCTGAGCGCCAGCACTGTTAAATAGAGCACATTTTAGAAAATTTCAAAAATGCTCGATTTTGCTCTGACTTTTTTTTGAAAGAAAAAGCTAATATTGTATTAGAAGCTCTGAGGATTTTACATCCTACAGGTGAATAAAAATATTAATAGTATGATTTGTGATGGACCAAGTGTCCATTTTAAAATGATCAAATTACTGGGCAGTAATTTCACCGATCCTGATAATTTGCCCACTTATTTCGATCATTCGGTTGATAAAAACAAAGTGCATGTGTTTTTTGATGTATACCATATCGCTGGCTGGCAAGAATAACGGCACAACTCAAAATTTGACAAAATTGAGTTAACCATATAAATCGACAGCATTTGACCATATTTTATTGTTAATATTGACAGAATTCAAAATTTTAATAATCCGACGCTAGTATGGCGGAAGTGTCGTTATGCATGCAATACAAAGTTACTACTTATTTGTCATGAATAAAGACACTATTTCAGTTGCATCACTGATGTCAAGTGAATTGATGCTAATTTTTACGCTAAAACAGGCTTATTTTTAATTATTACGTTTGTGTTGGTTAATTTGTTGTTAAATATCGGCTTATTTGGAATTAGAATCTATTCTAATTTATGCGCGTCCCATAGTGACGCGCATGAATTGATTAACGAGATTCCTTAAAGGAAGGAATTGCAATGAAAGTGATTGTAATATTTTATTTATTAATTGCCTAGTCAAAATTAACAAAATCGATTGCAAACTTTAATTCTTTATGATTTATACAAGAATTACACAGTGTTTTGCAAAATCTTACTGTTGTCTTAACTAAAACTTATACTTATTTTGTTATCAGGAATATAGACATAAGTACAAATGGAAGGAATTTATGCATTTTTTATACTATTGAAAAATAATTTTCTTCAAATTTTTGAATGCCAATTGTAGCCATTGAAATTTTATAATTGTTAGTTAAATTTAAACAACTAAATTTTAAATAGCAGCGGAATTATACGAAATCGTATTAAGAAAAAAGTTTAAAAACGCTCCCCTGAAAAAACTGCTTTTTTGAGTTGTGCCGTTGTTCTTGCCAGCCAGCGATATGCTTAAACTTGTAAGGAATAATTGGGCCACCACTAGAATATTTCTTAACCCCGATGGACAACAAAGTAATTGGACTTACATTGTTAAGCTCCATATTTGGGGAATAAATTAAGAAGGACACGTATTCAATGGCAACAGACAAAAATGAAGGTAAGTCTCTATTTTTCATTACTGGTAGATTTTAATTTCATTTTTAATTTAAAAATTTTTAATACTAAATAACATAATTTATTTGTAAGTAAATCTAAAAGAGAAGATATTTAAGTTTATTTAAAAAAAAACAGAGTAAGATATAAATGTATAGTATGAACCAATTTATTTGAAAAAAAAAGTTGCAAAGGTTTTAAAATATTCAGAAGATTTTTTCGAGCTTCATTTAAATCTGTAACGAATTATTTCTTCTCACAGTTCGTTACTAATTTTTCAACACCCTGTACGATTCTCAAATTTAATGCTAGATAGACAATATCTGAATTTTGATATCGGGTCATTTCTCGTTTTCTACACCGAGGTCACGCGTTGATTTTTGCGTTCTATTAACTAGAATTTAGTTAATTAATTGCTAATAATAGAAGATTATTATTTGATTTATGTATCACCAAGCGACCTTTCGTTTATTGGATTTATCGTGTTTTTGAGAATCGTAAGTAAAATTAATCTTTACGCCTTCGTAACTTCTTATATTTTTTCGTATCAGGTGGAAATCTTTGACCGCCATTTTCCAACCTTTCGGCAAGGAACTTATTTACCACTGTTTTACAACCAGTAATTAACTGTATTGCAGCTGTATTTTGCCACTAAGTTTTAACGTTCGAGCTTACCATCATCCATCTGCCGATAATATTCCATCCGAGGTGTTTTGGATTGAAAAGCCGGACAATTACATTAAGCAGCCAATTCTCGTTCAACCATCATCATCGGTTAATGATATCAGTTGTTAGCAGCATAGGTGGCAAGGCAGAAACGCTTCTTTGTTTCAGTATTAATTGGCTACCTCACTCAACGTCAGGACTGTGGACTGCGTTCGCTCGGAACAGGGTACCTGTGTCAGGTTAGTAGTGGACTGGTTTACTTTTTTGATTGTTGGTGGGTGTGTTAAGCCAAATCTCTTCATAGTGGATCCTATTTGCGTGATCACAAGTGAAGCGGTTTTGCTGACCCATCCCTATAGCTGTTTGTTTTTGAGACAACTTGTAAATTTTATGCCTGATACCTTGAGTATATCTGTATCGTTGGAAGACCTGTTACGTGTTACAATTTGTACCTAATCATTTTTGTTATTGTTAATAATTGGTTTAACTGTAATTATATTTGTTACCTTGACTTTTGGACTATTATTTCACTCACAACCCTTGCCTCCGACGTGCTGAGAGCTAGTTTCAACATCTACGGGTACGTCTGCAAAAATTATATACTGTTGAGTTTTTGCTTAGCAGATGTACAGCCTTCCTTTTACCAAGCCGATACAAAAGGAAAGTAGAGGAAAGGTTGACAAATCTCATATAATTAATCAAGTTCATGACCAGGAATCGTGTTTAAGGTTGAAACAACTGTAATATAAGGTATTCAAGTCTTCGATTTTATTACTTATTTTTCAGTTCATAATAATTCTAGATGCGGTCCTAAAATAATTACTGGTTCCACGGTTACTTGTAGCATTTCGTCTACTTACTATGTACATTAATAAGAGACGGTCATAGCTTTGGCAGTTAAGTGCGTCTACTGCTAATGCGAAACGCTCGGTTCAAATCCGGGCGCGATAAGAACTTTATTCTGACTGTCTCTCCTCGGCAGGCAATGGCAAACCACTTGAACTAAATTAATATTTATTTTTAACTGTTGAAATTAATAATAAAATAAATTTTCAAAGTTAACCAGTTAATTAAACAATAAAAATTATAATATTTTTTATTTAGAAAGATTTTCAGCAATTAAACAATAAAAAACAAAATATTTTCTATTCATAAACTTTCAGCAATGTTTCAATCAATGCATTTTGAAAACAAATCATCTCTCTGATGATATTGCAATTACATCAACCCCGCGGGGACGGTAACAGCCTGAGGCCTGTTAAGGGCTCGCCACATAGCCTGTGCTGTGCTATGCCAATGTCAAACATTGAAGTAGAAACATAGAGTTTCAATAGTGACGTTCACATAGTTATGAGTTGCTATGCTATTTTGCGCATGACCAAGACATTGTTCAACGTTTGTGTTGACATAACACAGAGCATAGCATAGCACAGCACAGGATGGCGAGCCCTTTAGAGGTGATTTCTTTTGTCAAAAGCCCGAAGCTTTTGCGCGAAGGAGGAGCCAAGAGGGCGAAATACATACATATAAAATGCTACGTAAAAACATTAGCTTGGCGCGAAAATTTAAAAAATGTAAATAAGGCTAAAATAGCCTTAAAGAAGGCTGATTGTTATTTATATTACGAAACAATACTAATACCATTTCATAATAATAAAACACGAAATTTGTGTAACTGTCAAAACGAAATCAAACATTCAACGAATGTTTTCTAGTTGGGCTTTTTAGTATTTGGACGCGTTTTCGTTATTGCGCTGATGTTTGTATAAGTTTTGAGCTTTGGTACGAACTCTACCTCTGGGCTATTCCTCAAACAGACCGCGAGAAGTGATAAATATTTGGCGTGGTGCCCTTGGACAGTAATTTAGTGTTATTTCTCCATTTTGATATTGTCACGATTAGATTTGGTTTTTCTAAGTCGTGGATTTTGGGGGTGGTGTAGCTCAAAGGATCGATTAACATTTGAACGGCGTTGTAAATCATAATTTCCACATTCATAGTAATTCAAGTATATTTAACATAAAATAACATAATTACAATTTGTATTTACACTGACCTTACGACCATTATTAATAGGGTAGCTTGATACCAGTGCAGAGCAGGCGATCGGGATGTCGTCATGACGAAATCCTCTTTATGAACTTTATAACTTAACCCACAGTAACTCCCGGAGGATCGAACCTAGCCAAACGCGTGTTCCCGGCACAACTACCATTTTGCCCTTCTGTTGCTATATTTAATAACTCTCATCCCACCAGGCTCTCTGTACTGACTTGAACCCTCATCCTGCTAACATTGCAGTTCTCACGACTTCTTCTACACTGGTTCTAACTACCTTTATCATTTGCTACAATGCATTTCGTAGAACTTTATTTCTGCATCGCAAGTCAGCGTCTCTCACACCCAAGCCAGACATATCGCATCGTAATATTATTCCTCACGTCCTGTTGAACGTGATTGAACTTTCAATAATTTATAATCTTACGTTTGCTATGTTGTCACGTCTTGTAATATTTAGTTTGAATAAAGATTTTTGAATTTTGAATTTTCAAAGTGTGACAAAATGTTGTCGGGCAACATTTGAATAATATATTATCATTTCCCTTGAACGGTTACATAACAAGCATTTGTTATGTAACAAATAAGCATTGCTGAATGCCTATAACTAGAAATATGCTGGTCAACTTTTAAAGTTCATTTTAATATATTATTTATAAATAGAGTCCCATAAGATTTTATGAAAATTTCAAGAATGAATAACGTAAAAATAGGCGTGGGTTGTTAGCTCACCGCAAACTTTATCCTAGTAAACGCGATAATAAATATTATTAGGTTAGAAGATAACCGCTGATATCCGTTTGCAGGTCTAATCTAGTCCAAAACCTCAAACAAGTCAAACTAAAACCAAATTATTTGGTACAATTAATTTTAATGTCCACTTCTGTAATATATCGAAGGTTGCAGATTAAATGCTGAAAAAATGTATATTCTACATATTAAAATAAAAGGGTGCAATTTGAACTGCGATTGACTCACATTCATTGTGAGTAAAACTCCAAAAACCTAATGTAGTTTTTTTTTAAATTTAATTATGGGACCATTTATACTTTAATGATGCATAAAAAACGTCATAATTCACTTCTCTAGCAACACTTCTTCAATTGCATAATTTAAAAAGAGAACAGTCAAATTAGACATGGAACCCTCCCGAAATTCTATCAGTGGGATTCATTTTGCTTAGAAAAATTAACGCATGCCAAAAAGTTATTAACAATCTTATAAACAAAGGAAGCGATGCTGCTTGTTTTTTACTACGTAAGAACATTTATCATAATGCCGGAGTCTCACTGCACCACTTCCTACCACCAAATAAAATATTAACTAATTGATTTGTGGGTGGGTGGGTCTTTGAACTCGCTTTGAACCAATTAAATTAGATCAAATTTTAATTGATAGTAAGAAGTGGTACAGTGAGACTCCGGCATGTATTTTGTATACATACATCATCATCTGTGAGAACTTCAAGGAATACTTTTCATGGTACGTATATGATCTTAGTTGGAGGGATGCTTGAAAATAAAAAAGAGGAGAAGACATTGCGGTGGATTAGTCTCAGTATTATCTGTACATTTTACTTTTAAAATTCTTCTATCTGTTGTCGTTTCTCTTACTATTCTTCTCCATATACGTCTGTCCATAGCCTTCTCTTTCCGATCTTCGACTCTCGTTGTCTTCAAATCGTCCCACCATCTTATTTGAGGTCTTCCTTTTCCTCGTTCTTCCATGGGTCTCCACTGTTTATGTAACAACCACGCCAAATATAATTATTCTCTTATACTCGTATTCATATAATTCCTTTGTTTTTATAACTAACACTGTTTTTTTTGTTGCTATTCTTTTATTTTTCTTCTTGTTACTTCTGTTTGCTACTTCTTTTTTGTTTAATATCTGCCGCCACCAAGTAATGATCTGCATCGATTCCTCTATACTTTATAGGATCTTCCGTTTTTAATTGACGTTTTCTTCCTTCTTGAGACCAATATGTGATCAATTGGATTTCCTTCATCACCGTTTCCTTCTGGATAACCTATAAGTCATTTGGTGTATTTTCATATGTGAAAATGTAGTGCTACTGATCTTCATATCTGTCGCTGCTGCCAAGTTGCATAGTCTGGTCCCATTATCATTTTTTTAGATATAGCTTTTCTTTGCTGTTTGTGCGTTGAAGTCCCCTAGTATTATTAAGGTGTAGCTTCTGGAAATTATTTCACATAGGAGTCTCTTTGATACTATAAACCCTGTTCCGTTCTTTCCTTGTATCTCTTTACCAGAGTATAGCATCGCAAAATCTTGTTTAACAATTTATCCTTACCCCATCCATCTAATTTCTTGAAATGCTGCTATTTCACTTTGTATCTTAGCTCCTCAGCCACCTCTCATCTTTCAATAAAGTTCTAGCATTCCATGTACTCACCCTGATTATATTTCTTTTCTTCTTTTTCTTTCTGACTGCCGACTGATTTCGTCCTATTTGGAGCATCTGGGTGGGATATTCCAGCTACCCCTTCCTTATTATTATTTAGTTTCTTAGTCTGTTCTGCTAGACCCTTAATGTGCTTCAAATTGTTGATCTCTTTGTCCCATATTAATGTGCTTCATACCCCAAAATTTGTATTTAATAAAGAAGAAATGTTTTATTTAATTGTAAAATTTGAATCAAGCATCAAGGAAATAAAATAACCATGGTGGATATGATAAGTGCAATGGAGAGAAGAATGCACTCACGGCAGGGCCATGCAACTTGCTGGATGTGATCAAGATTTTGTAAGAAAAGTAATTTTGATTTAAATAACAAGAACTTAAATTAGTGGAAAGTAATGGAGTGCTTGATTGGAAGTGGATGGGTTATGAAGGAAAATTGTTGAGATAGTTTAAATTTAGCTATGTATCAGAGCAATATAATTGTAGCTTTTCTCTTTATGTTACCTGACCTTAACTTCCTTTCTCTTCTATCTTGGATCAATTTGTCATTGTAGGTTAGGTTAGAAAGGTTGTTCTTTTCAATTTATTTTCCATTCAATTTCTGACTTTTGTCTCCTAATTTTGCTAGAATCACTTCTTTTCCAGATATTTTGCTAATATAATAAATCCCACTTATAGGAACTTAAACCAAAGGATTCATGGTGTTTGCAATAAAGAAAGACTAATTAGAGAAAAATTTTTGGAGGTTGTGTGAATTTGGCAGTCCATAAAACTGTCACATGGTTCCACTTCATAAAATGGAAGAACATTCAATAAACTGTTTAGTCCTTTATTTTTAACTAATATTTTTTTATTTTTAATAAACTTTTTTTCACTAATCTTGGACATAAATTTTGTAAATAAAATTTTTGGAAACTTGGAATATGTTTTTATTAAAATTTTTATAGAGCAAGACAAAAAATAAAGCTTGATCTAAATTATAAGAAACAGTCAAAATTCAACGTTTTATTAATTTATTTATGATCGAAAGGGCTACTTTGATTATGTACTTTGCAGCATATAAGTAAACGAATTAAATTTAAAATATCAAATCAACATATCAAACAAGAGGAATGATATTTTTAATCTTTTAATACAATAAAATTCCAAACTTTTCAAATGTACTTTACAAAACAAATTGATTAAATTTTGTTACTTACATGTAATCGAAATTACGATTGCACAAAACGACTTTTTGCAAAATACAAATATAAAAACTATTCATTTAAAAATCAGTAAAAAATTAAATACCAATTAATAACAAAACAATAAATTAGCTATGTACATGCATTGGCATTATGTATTTTAAACTGCAAAAATTAGGTTTGAGAAGCGCTTTGCAATGGAAACCCCAATGGATAATTTAAAATTTCATCAAGTCAATGCTGTAAATAAGTTAAAATTAAGACTAAATATATTTATATGTACGTATGGCTGGGGAATACCATAATAAATAATTTAATAACATATATTTACAACACATTAGTATGTGGTTATATCAGTTATTAGTACAATTGTAAATAATAACGTTCACCAACTTGCTAATTTCATTTTTTCCAGACTTACACGCACGTAAATAAATATCCTATTCGATTGATTTACTCTTTTCATTTTTACAAAGGCGAATTTCACATTTTCTCTGCTTATAATAAAATTCACAGCAATTATAATGTTATCTACTTAAAGTACACATTGCGAAATATTTATCGTAGAGGTGCTGGATTTAGAGTACCCATGTTGGGTAAATTGGTGCCAGTCACTGATAAATTCAATTTTTCTAATTCTTCATCTATTTGGCTATTTCGTAGTTCTTGTATTGTACATAAGAATTTATTCCATTCATCGTGTCTAGGGTGAGCAAAATTCTAAGAAACAAAAACATTTATTAAACAATTATAAAGAAAACTTAACGTTCTAACCTCCGCAACATCATACACCCATATTTTGCCCTGATTATCGCCCACTGTAACATGCAATCCTGACGGTGTCCAAGACACTTTATTGAGAGCTGGATTTCCTTCGACTGTCACACTAGCTGCAGGCACTTCCGTATCTTGATTCAAGTTCCATAAATCCAATCTACCACCGCAATCAACAGCTGCAAAAAGGGCAGGATGTGTAGGTGACCATGCCACATCTAGCACATAATCACTGCTGTCTTCAAATGAATAGATGGGTTTGTTATCCTTAAATAACGAAATATTAAAATAATCTATATATATAAAAATGGATGTACTATGTGTGTATGTATGTTCCCTATAGACTCCTAAACCGTTTGACCGATCGGAACCAAATTTGGCACAGTTATTATGTAGGTCCCTGCACATGTTTTTGTATTGAAACAGTATTTTTGTATTGAAATTCGCAAAGGAAAGGAAAGTTGATTTTGAGTAGCCTGCCTCCCTTTAAGGAATCTCGACAATCCATTCATGCGCGTCCCTATGGGACGCGCATGAATGGATTATCGAGATTCCTTAAAGGGAGGCAGGCTACTCAAAATCAACTTAAAAAACAATAATGAATGCTGTCAAGCTGTCAACCGATCGACAATGCAAATACACGTGCTTTACGTTTCTATTTGACCAATCTTAACCAAATTTGGTGTAGAAGTTATTTACGCTACGAAAAACATAGGCCACTTTAGTACCTTGGAGTGAGGCCGAAAGCCAAACAACCACATCCGACACGGTCTAGATGGCTAAAGGCGGCCGGTAGGCCGACTGTGCCAGCTAGTTATATAATATTTTTTCAAAATTAATAATCAATACGTCGATTCTGGTCTTTCCTTCAAGTCTTAAAGATGTAAATATTTCAAACTAACCAATCAAGATCAGTTGATTAAAAAGTTTTAATAATGAACTCCATTACAGAAAATCCGTTATAATTCGGGTAATTTGATGAATTTTACTTTAATATTTTTTGGACACATTTTCAAGACCCCAAACTATAAAAATATGTAATAAAAAAAAATTAAAAAAATTAATCGGTCACAGTAGGTAACCAGCACCGATATATTATATTATGTTAGCTTAAGTAAGCTTACTACCAAGTTACACAGCAAAATAGCATATTAAAATTTCATAACTTAAACTGATACTAAAATATAAAAAAAATTACCTTTAAACTCCATAATTTCATAGTCCAATCAATGGAAGAAGTTAAAAACAAATGAGAGAAGTCGATGCCACCTTGTACAGCATTGACACCAATACCAGTAACAGGTCCCTGATGTCCATCATATGTATCTACAATACCAGCTTTCACTCCGTGCCGACATGCAGAATAAGCAGATCCTTCTTCACTTCCAATCACAAAATTATTTACATCGGAATGTGGAAAATCTAAACAGGTGACAGCTACAGGCTTAGATTGCATCCTATGTAATTCAAGTATTTCTTGAGGCTGACTCAACATATCTAGTGACCACGAACATAAACGACCATCTGTGGAAATGCTAATTAAATTGTGTGCATTTTGAGTTCCCACTACATTCACACAATACACCGGATGCTGGAAACAAAAAGTTTGTAATTACAATTTTTAAGCATAACAAAATTACTAACCGTGTGTGCAGTGGCCGATAATGGAGTCCTTTGAATTGGAGTTCTCTTTTGCACCCTATTGTCCCACAAGACTATTTGCCCTGAATAAGTACCACCTAACACTAAATTTGGATGAAAACGGGCGAATGTTGCCGACATCACACCACTTTGACAATGGAAAATATACTCGGGAGTTGTTTTCTTGAATTTGGTATTCCAAATTAAAGCCACCCCATCGGGATCATTTGGAGAATCTTCGTTATTATTATAAGACGCCAGTAATAGTTCTGGATATTGAGGACACCAATCCAATGATGTTACACAACGATTTCTTGACCATCGTTCATCATAAAACGATCTATTTAAGGCTATTCTTTGATGTGACTTTTCATCCCTACAAATAAGAGAATTAAGCTAGATTAATTTCAATTTTAACAACTCACATTCCATCTTCTCCAGCACCACCGGCATAATCTGTATAAATATCGACACTTTCTCCAAGTGCTCTCTCAACAATTTTACCAGCACGATCGATAAAACGATGAAAATCTTCAGAAAGTATTAACATTTGTTTCTCCTCTTCGCTAAGTTCTCGTACTAAAATCATTAGTAAAATATTTAAGAACCCCGAAAACGCAATAAAACAATTTACCTTCTTTGATATCTTGTTTTGCTTGTTCCTGTTCGAGAGCCGTGACAGCAGGCTGAACCTCTTTAACTTGCGGAAGGCCATGAGGAAGAATGCCCGGGGGTAGCTTACTTCCAAATCCGCCAAGATGTGGAAGGCTGCCCTCTTCGTCCTCACCTTGCCCGTCGTCATACGTCAAAACTGTGGTAAATAAGCTGCCCACTCTTTTTATCAATCACTCACACATTCACACTTTTCTATTGCATTCATTAAATTTAAGCACTTAATTATTTGAATGCCATATTCAGACCTCCCAGCGAATGTTAAATTATTTTTTGAGATACTTTAAAATTGAAAATTTTAAAAAAAGAAACTGTTGCCATTATATTGCTAATTTGCATAAAAACAAGTATGGAAGTAAAATGTAAAATTAAGTGATTTCATTAGTCATCATCAATCAAGCACAATCAATTTAAAATGTTCTTTTTGAATAACATACAGCTATAGGCCAGTGCTTCTAAAATTAAATCTTGAAAGAAAAGAGATTGCAAATGGACCAAACTCGGTAGTTAAGTGTAAAATAATATATAGAGAAGTAGAAAACAAATTTTCTGGGTCTCCAACTATCTGACAATTTCGTTAAAAAATCTATCAACACCACATTTTTTCTCGCAATTGTTAATATCTCACAAAGTATTGGTCGAAGAATAACGTTAATTTTTATTATTATAGGTAATAAAATTGCCTACAATTTTGTTCCCTTGACATTTGTTCGTAAATTGTAACCTCATTTGAATTATTGCTCATCTTTTAATGTCGATAGAAAATCTGATGTCATCCGTACCAGATGGCGCCATCCAATTTTTTTTTTAAATAATAACCATAATTTTTTATAATAGATGGGTTTTGAAGAGTTTATAATCCTCCTTAAGACTACTCAAAATCTTTAAAAAATAGCAGTTAGTTCAAGATCAAAAATCGAAAAAGAAAAGGCAGACAAGTGAAAAATTAGGGGAGGATGAAAACGTGAAATTTGTAGAAATCTGAGATCATTTGTTAATAACTTGATAATAAATAAATTATAGTAATTATTTTATTATATTTCTACAAATTTAAGGTTTTTGATTAACCCCCCTCCCCCCCATTATTCACTTGTCAACCCCAATCAAAGTCTTCTTCATAGATCATTTTTGTTTCTTGATGTAACTGCTATTTTATCAAGATTTTGATTGGTCATAAACAGGATTATGAACTGTTCAAAACCAAAAGAATTTGGATGATACCAATACTTCTCGAAATATCATTATAATATTAAAAAATATGGTGTTGATAGTGTTGAGTTTTACCATAATAAAAGAAATGAAATTGGAGGTAAAATTCATTTTTTGAATATGTAAAAATTGTATCATGGTGTTCCAATAAGCCATGAATCTTTTCACATTTTTAATTGCATGTTTCGATTTTTTCCATCAATCTTAGATAACATTTTTCTAAAATAAAAAATATCTCTAAAATTGTTTTTGATTTTTAATTTTTTAACAAAATTGTCAGATATCTGCCGACCCAGAAAATTTGATTTCTACGCCTTTATATTATTCTCCATTTAACTACCAAGTTTGGTCCATTTGCGATCTCTTTCGAGGTTTTTGAGCAAAAATGGCGTCTAAGCACTGGCCTATTATTTATGTATGTGTTATGTAGTTTATTTTTAGAACCATTCTCATTTACCCATAGGAACATAATAGCTTAAAAAATATGAGAAAATTACATAGAAGATTTCATGAATTTATTTCACACTTGGATAAACAACTGTTTAAAAAGTGGTGCTAAAAACAGATTATTTAAATTTTTGCAATTTGTATTCTGAGAATAATACTCATATAAAATAAATAACGTTGAATATCATCAAATGAACCCTTAACTTTTTAATAGTAATCAAACTATAAAAATTGACCCGATTACCATTTTTATTTCATATCAAGACAATGCATTTCTATGATTTTTTAGAAATTCCACTAAAACTTATAAGATTTTAGGGCCATTGCTTTTATTTTAGAACAACCGGGAGGCCTGCATAATTAGTGAATGTTACCTGATTACATAACACATCGATTAATTCAATGTTAGGCTTTATGGCAGAAAATTAAGACATTCAAATATTATTTACAACATTAAAATTGTGATAGACAAAGATATATCACAAATTTATCAATTCAAGCAACAATTTATACAAATAAAGCTTTAAAAAGATTCAGTTAAGGTTGCAAGAAGCCTAAATAAAGGAAGTCGAATAGTTTTGGTATGGAACACAAAAGGGGAAATTCGGAGAGGTTCAATAACATACACTGATGCAGAAAATACGCCTTGAAAAAAAAACCACTAAAGTACATAATCAAAAAATTACCGCCAAGTTGCACTTTCTAACAACACAAGTTTAATTTATTCATTCTCTATTTTCAACATTAAATTTTACAAGTTAAAGGAATAACCAGAGCATGGATAAACATTGAAATAGCAACTGAGATTTGAAAGAAATTAATAAAGTGTTGCATATTAAAATAATCATCCAAGTTTACTTAAAAATTATCATGCTAGCATTCCAAATTCGCCATGTCATTTTGAAAAGTTCCCAGTTATTAACAAAACTCAATACTACTACAAGACGTTTAGTCAAAATAAAAATGAGGAAGCAAGCAAATTATATTTCCATAAACCAAACCAATATTATTGCATAATAATTTATAAGAGAGAGCGAGACGGAAAAGCCACCTACCTGTGAACTCGTCCTCCCACTCTAAACCCGGATTTAGATTGTACTCGTCTTGAGAGGAAAGAAACATGTATCAGTAGGGGATCGGATTATTAGATTACAAATTTAGGTTGCATATATTTGGCTGCACTTAAAATTTTAAAATACACAAAACTGCATCTACATAAAATTATTGTAGTTTAGTAGTAGCCACAATCCAAGGCTCTTGCATGAATTTATTTATTACGAATGCAAGAAGACTGGATATGCTCATCTCGTCATGCCGTTAATTTTGTTAGTATTAAGCGCAAAACGATCGATATTTATTTTTCATATTATAAAGTTCAATTCATCGCACGTGATGATTCATAGTAATTCGGTTATTATGAAGCACCATGTGTATGTATAAACACATTTTAAATCAATCTGAACTGATGCATCGCACAACCTACTTATTTGGAATGGTGCGAATTTGGAAATTTTTTATTTAACCCAAGTCAATTTCAAATTTGACCATACCAAATAAAATAATTCCACTTATTCATCAATTTCCCACTTGGGTTAGTAAATCAAACAAGCATAACTAAAGTGCAACAATATGGAAATAATAATATGTGTACCTATGTATGTCAATGATTTATCTATCAAAAGCCGTCTATACTTTCATCATTCTCACTGACTTCTTTAACTATTTTTAGGTGAGGTGCATAAAAATTAGAAGAAAATAAAACAACAATCAAAACTAAAAGCACATGGAATTTAAAATTAGTAGTAATAAAACAATTGGAAGAAATAAACAGGAGAAAAATGGAAATGGGAAAAATGCAAAAGCAAAATAAATAGGTAAAATAATAACTTACCGTAGTAATCGGTCGCATGAGCTAGGAAAGGAAAGGAAGAAAAAATTAATTAATGGCAATTACAACTTAAAAATCTACTATCTAACTTTTTTGCTAAAAAATAAAATGTTTACTTAATTAAGAACGAATTGTTAAATTATAATATGAAAGGAAACATACATCTCGACGATTTCAATTTGTTGTTAAACAAAAAAATTAGTGTATTTTACCCAGACATAAATTTTAAAAACTGTCCCACATAATTAAACACTTGTTGGAAAAACGTAAAATTTATTTATGCAAAATAATTATGGCTTGAATAAATTTTGCATAAATAAAAAATAAGTTAAGCGCAGCACACAAATATTTTGCCGATTACAAACACAAATCTAAGTTGTCACAATTCGTGCAGAAATATTACATAACTTGCTGCTTAATACCTTTGCGTGGCCTCCACCAATCCTCCATGTAGCCTTTAAGTGGGGAAGAAGATGAAGAAGATCCTTGTTAGCATTACATATATAATGATTTGTCATTCTACTATAACTCATGAGCCTTTTATTAAATGAAAATAGCAACAATTAACGACTAATTCTTTTATTAAGGTTTTCATCGTTAAAGGCTCATCATTGTAACATGTTATATCCGTTTTAAGATTTACACATAAATTAAAAGAACTTCTAGCCTCATAAAAACTAAAAACAATACATAAATGAATTGGAGTAGTACTCACACTTTCTCCATGATGTATAACTCAAAGTTTCTGGCAGCATAAAGATAAATCACGATTTTAAATTACAATATTCAAAATATACACTTTAAAATATTATTTATAATGCAAATTCTGCCATTTCATATTAATCAACAGTGTGCTTTTAGGAATTTCAGTGCAAAAAGTAAAAAATTATGCAAACAAGTGTTATAGTTGGAAAACGAGCATCACTTCAATACTCCCAGAAAAAAGCACACCGGGGCCCGTGTCACCGCCACCAGTTAGAAATCGCTAACTTTTTAATGAAGTCCGTGTCAATTGCCCATTTATCAATCAAATTTGTCAATTGCACTTGATCACCAATCAAATTGGAGACAGTTTCCATTCTCGTCGTTTGTACCTAAACGATTGAGAAAACTTTTGATACTTAACATACAAAAGTACATTAACGCAATCAGAGAACAACCGTATGTGCTTTAATGTATGTACACTAGACCCTCCATGTACGCGAGGGTTCCGTTCGCCAAAAACCTCGCGTACATGGAATTCGCGTAAATGGAACCAAAGAAGCAATAGAAAAAAGGGGGGTTAGGTTCCAAAATTTATTTAAGACTAAAAACAAAAGTTTAAAACTAAGGTTTATTTACGAAATAGGTAAAATATAATACATACAAAAACTAAAATATAGTACCTAATTGATAAAAAAATTAAATATAATGCATAAAAAAAACTATAAATCGTTGACACGGTATTTGTATCATTCAAGTGCTACGTTTCAGCGCCTGTGAACGAAGTAGAAATTACTTTGTATATACATACATCTCTATTTATTATGTAAACAACTGTCAATGAATATCTTGAGCTTCGACGTAAGATTTATATACACCCATACCTCGAAATTTGTTTATGCTATTTGGATAATACATAATTATTTTAATAATACGCAAAAACTTAATTCGCGTTAAAGGGAATTTTGCTTCGCGTACAAAAAATTCAGGTAATAATAATAATAAATGCACTCATTTCATGTGAAACATGACAACCTCTTATGAGGTGTTTATAATCCGTTTTAAGCGGTGGATTACTCCGCATCCCACTTCTAAATTCACAAAATTTACAAACTAGTGTGCGATTTAGTCTCTAACACTATGCTTTTCCATATCGTCCTGTCACTACACTTCTCCTTCCATTTTCTCACCCCCATCTTCTCCAAATCCTCAGTCACGCCATCCATCCATCTCATTCTGGGTCTACCCCTTTCTCTCTCTTCACTTGGTCTCCATCTCACTACACTTTTTATAGTGCTGGTGTTGTCTCTTCTTTCTAGGTGTCCTAACCATCTCAACCTCTGGGATTTGATCAACTTCACAATATCCTCGCCATTGATTTTTTCCATTATTTCGCTGTTTGTTTTTCTTCTATATACGTTTTGTGCGATCATTTCAGGTCCCATTATTTTTCTTAGTATTTTTCTTAGTATTTTTCTTTCGAATACTCTAAGCTGATTCTCTTCTCTCTTTGTCATACACAACACCTCAGCCGCATATATCACCGTTGGTCTTATCAGGGTTTTGTATACTTTCAACTTTGTACTCATACCTATTTTTTTGTTTCTTAGGAGTTTCTTATTTGCGTAATAAGACTTGTATCCATTTTGTATTTTTTCTTTAATCTCTTCGCTTCTGACACCAGTTCCACTTATTTGTACTCCAAGGTATTTGAAAACCCTTACCTCTTCAAAGCATAGGTCATCGATTTTTAGATGCTTCTCCGTTCCATCTGTTTTTCTTCCACACTTCATGTATTTCGTCTTGTCTACATTTATTTTCAACCCGATCTCGCCAATTTCATGATTCATTTTTCTAAACATTTCTTCCAACTTCTTTCTTGATCTTGCCATAATCACAACATCATCAGCATACGCCACCAGTTGGCCCTCTTTAGTAGCCAAAGTTCCCTCGCATTTCATTTCTTTCACTACTCGGTCGATCATGATGTTAAACAATGTTGCCGATAGTGCATCGCCCTGTCTAACCCCTGTTGTTATATCGAAGCATTGCGTCTCCCCATTTCTGCTCAGGACCGTGGCTCTGGTTCCTTTCAATGTTGCTTGTACCAATCTTATTAATTTTCTGGGTATTTTTAGTTCGTCCATTATTTCATATAGTTTCGTCCTGTTTACTGTATCGAAAGCCTGTTTCAGGTCCACAAAGAGAAGATGTAATCCGATGTTATGTTCATGACATTTTTCTTTCAGTTGTTTTATTATATGGATGGCATCAACTGTCGATCTTCCTTGTCTGAATCCGTATTGGTACTCTCCTATTATCTTTTCGGTGTAGATCTTTAATCTTTTTAGTATTATTGTAGACAGTATCTTGTAAACAGTTGGTAGCAACATTATTCCCCTGTAGTTCCTACAATCTTCTATGTCACCCTTCTTGAATATTGGGACTATTCTACCTATTCTCCATTCCTCTGGCATTTCTTCCAATCTCCATATTTTTACAATCAGTTCGTATACTCTATCTTTCAGTTGTTCTCCTCCATTTTTCCACAATTCGCCGCACAGTTCATCTCGTCCAGGCGCTTTTCCACTCTTGATTGCTGCTATTGTTGTCATTAGCTCTTCACGGGATGGTTCTTGTATTATTTCTTCTCCCTCGCCCTCTTCCGGAAATACACTCCCATATTGTCTCTCATCAGTGTCCCCGTTTAGTAGGCAACGAAAATGATTTCTCCATACCTCTTGCACTTTTTCTGCTTCCTCTGCTACCTCGCCATCTGCACCTTTTATTGCTCTCATCTTGACTGGTTTTTTGTATTCTTTGATGCTCATGTAAAATTTCTTTGTATTGTTCATTCTTTTACTACTCTCTATCTCGTCTAATCTTTCATTCAGCCACGCGCTTTTCTTTTTCATAAACAGGTTTCTCGCTAATTTTTTCTTATCCTTGTATATCTGAAGGTCTTCATCTTTTTCTGTTTTTAGCCATTTCTCTCTTGTCTTCCTTTTTTGTTCTGTGTTCCTCTCACATTCTTCATCATACCACATCTTGTTCTTTTTCTTTTCTCTGTATCCTATGACTTTCTTCGCGCATAATTCAACTGTGGTCCTTATATTTTTCCATTCTTCATTAACATCTTCCTCTTTCATCGTGTTACGTATTTTGTTGTCTGTTTCTTCCATATATCCAAAAAATTCAGGTATCAAAATCTAATTCGCGTTATTCTGAATTCGCATACATCGAACTCGCGTACATGGAGGGTCTAGTGTACTCCTATTCTCGAGGAGTTACCAATGACTTACGAATGAATGAAGTCATAACTACTTTTTATTTTGTACTTTTTCAACGCTTTTGATTTATATTTAAACATTTTTATATCCGTATTCAAGCCCGGACTGGGTTCGTGGGCAGCCAAGGAAATGTCCGGTGGGCCACTGCCTTATTCCATCTTTTTTAAGACTTAGGTCGACTGGTTTAATGGTGGTGAAATGCTTGAATTTTGTTGAATAAAATTTTTTTATAGTGTTAATATACAGGGTGACTGTTTCTTGATTTAAGCATGAGGAATTTGGTTACCTTCAACAAAATTTGTTACATTTGCGTAAATTTTCCAATTTTTATTCTAACCAATAATAATCTGAGAAATTTAACGCATCCTTTTTAGTTTTATATAGGTATTAGCTGGCACGGGCGGCATTCGCCGCCCTTAGCCATCTAAACCCAGAATAGATCCGAGAAGGCCATAGTTGTTCGGCCTTCGGCCTCACAGGGGGAGGACCATAATAGATCCGCGAAGGCCATAGTTGTTCGGCCTTCGGCCTCACAGGGCGGACCATAATAGATCTGTGAAGGCCATAGTTGTTCGGCCGTCGGCCTCACAGGGCGGACCATAATAGATCCGTGAAGGCCATAGTTGTTCGGCCTTCGGCCTCACAGGGCGGACCATAATAGATCCGTGAAGGCCATAGTTGTTCGGCCTTCGGCCTCACAGAGCGGACCATAATAGATCCGTGAAGGCCATGGTTGTTCGGCCTCACAGGGGGAGGACAATAATAGATCCGTGAAGGCCATAGTTGTTCGGCCTTCGGCCTCACAGGGCGGACCATAATAGATACGTGAAGGCCATAGTTGTTCGGCTGTGGGCCTCACAGGGCGGACCATAATAGATCCGTGAAGGCCATAGTTGTTCGGCCGTGGGCTTCACAGGGCGGACCATAATAGATCCGTGAAGGCCATAGTTGTTCGGCCTCACAGGGCGGACCATAATAGATCCGTGAAGGCCATAGTTGTTCGGCCGTGGGCCTCACAGGGCGGACCATAATAGATCCGTGAAGGCCATAGTTGTTCGGCCTTCGGCCTCACAGAGCGGACCATAATAATAACTGTGCAAAATTTGGTTGAGATCGGTCCAAGGGTGTAGGAACGTTCAGGCCAGCTCGGCCCTGTAAGTAAGTAAGGGTTTGTTAACTGGGTTAAGTATACAGTGTATCAATAAAAAATCGAAAAACGCGAATAACTTTTTTCCCCGCTCAAATTTTTTTTCCATTTATGCACGAATAGTTGCGCCTGGACCTACAGAATAACTGTGCAAAATTTGGTTGAGATCGGTCCAAGGGTGTAAGAACGTTCAGGCCAGCCCGGCCCTGTAAGTAAGTAAGGGTTTAGTACCTTTTAGGTAACTGGGTACTTAACCTAAGGGTAAAGTATACAGTGTATCAATAAAAAATCGAAAAACGCGAATAACTTTGCTCCCCGCGGGAATTTTTTCTCCATTTATGCACGAATAGTTGCGCCTGGACCTACAGAATAACTGTGCAAAATTTGGTTGAGATCGGTCAAAGGGTCTAGGAACGTATAGCGAACAAACAAACAAACAAACAGACAAGCTCTTTTATATATATAGAAGATAGTTGCGCCTGGACCTACAGAATAACTGTGCAAAATTTGGTTGAGATCGGTCCAAGGGTGTAAGAACGTTCAGGCCAGCCCGGCCCTGTAAGTAAGTAAGGGTTTAGTACCTTTTAGGTAACTGGGTACTTAACCTAAGGGTAAAGTATACAGTGTATCAATAAAAAATCGAAAAACGCGAATAACTTTGCTCCCCGCGGGAATTTTTTCTCCATTTATGCACGAATAGTTGCGCCTGGACCTACAGAATAACTGTGCAAAATTTGGTTGAGATCGGTCAAAGGGTCTAGGAACGTATAGCGAACAAACAAACAAACAAACAGACAAGCTCTTTTATATATATAGAAGATAGAAGATATAAATAATTCTACCACAGCTGCTTCCCCACAAGCTTAATTTATTTGTTCACTTTCGGAATGTTGTTTTAAAGATTTAATTTGAATTTATATTGTTATATTATAAATATATTTACTTTTTATAATCCAAGTTATTGAAATGTAACTTACATGTAATTATTTAAATATAAAGTTAGAACAACGTTGTTTCGTCCTCATTGAGGCTTATCAAGCAACTGTAATATTTTTAAAAAATCAAAGAATCCTGAATTCGCGAATAACAAAGAAAAAATTTTATTTATATAAAAGCACAAAACAACAACTTTCTTTTCAACAAGTAAAAATTCAATACTGTATCATTATATTAGTTCTTCAATTTTTGTTTTGTTCTCTTAGCCATTCGACCACCATTAGGCATCCAATACCCAATTGCCTTGGTTGTGCAGTGTAATGGTCACCAGAGACGGATGTTTGACTTAACAGATCAATTAAGCATTGTAAATATAACTGATTAGCATTATACTGTCGTCCAAAGTAAAAGGGGCGTAAGTACACTTTAGGAAGTTTTGAGAATAACGCAAAAAATAATCACACATTGTATTTCTTCAATTAATAATATTCACTTTACATATTTTGTACTGTTGTAAAAATTTCTTGAAGAACTACTGCTCAAAGTAGTTGCCCAACTAAAGTAATACCAGTCCAGGCCTGGCTTTATTTAAGTTTGATCAATGGGAGGATGTCTTCGGTTTGATTGACTTGATTTGGTTTCCCCTCTTTTCCTGTTTCCCCAATCCCCATCCCACTGGGAGGAATTGTTACCATAAGCGTAGGCCGTAATTTTTCGTCAGTCACTAGGCACAAAAATGTACAATGTGTTTTTTTGCGGATGGAAGTAAAATTCCGCGCTTCCTTGCCATCACATAACGACAAATGACTACTAAATTTGAAGTCCTAATGAATTGTTTCATTATTGTAATATTTCTTCGTTTGTATTGTTGTTCAAGTCATTTATCACGCCTTCCAATTTAGTAGCGACATCTGTTGGTAATCTTTTAAACTTCGTCAGGTGTTTCTAAAACTCCCACAAGTTTTGTGATCCTGATATTACAGAACTAAAAGTTTTTAGTCAAGACGTTTATAAAAAAAAATCACGTTAATATACTCACACGCGTCAGTGGTTACAGTTCTCACAAATTTAAACAACAAGAATCGAAATACATTAAAACACAAACGATTAGAACCCCTACATTTCGCCCCCCGCCCTTCAAAGATTTTAGCGAATATCGATGAAACCGCTGAGGCACGAACGACGAGAATAGAGGCGCATCGAAACACAAATGATTAACACCAAATTCTCGAAAAAAAAAATTAGCGATGGGTGTTGGCGATAACATAGACCTCACAATGTTGATTTCAAGTGTAATATCATGTAAAAATGTCAAAGTAATGAGTTAATAAATATTTAAAAATATTGTTTTTGTTTTTATTTAGGCCAATTAGAAAAGTTGCAACTACAGAAGGCAATAATAATTAATAGTTAGAAAAGAAAAGAAGTTAATTTTGCTCTTAAACAACAAACACATCAGTTGAAAGTGACTTTTGTAGTTTGTTAATGCAAATTAAGAATAAAATTTTATAATTAAAAATTAACATTTTGGATTACAGTCAAAAACGAAAAAAATAGCAAACAAATAGTTTAAGGGACAGTGCAGCCAACGTACAGCAACAAACTAATTAAAATACAGTTCTAATTAAAAAAATGTAAGTTTCCTTCCGTAATTTTAAAAATAGAAAGGTATGCAGGATGTAAAAAAAGGCACGTATTATTTTTATATACAGAGTCGCTTATTTGCAGAAGAAAACTTAATGGCATTGCCCCAAAATTACTTGTGAAAAACGGTAAGGGGCCGTTCGTGTATTACGTAAGACGTTTTTTCCTACTTTTAGACTCCCCCCCTCCCCCTAGTAAGAAAATGTATAAGTAAATGTTAATGTTAATAAATGTAAAATAAGATGTCAGCTACCCCCCCCTCCCCCTAAACGTCTTACGTAATACATGAACGGCCCCTAATTACTTTTGATAAATAAAAAATGTGTCAAGCTTCTCTTGATGGTTGACGGTCAGCTGTTGAGAATGGTAACCTCTAATGGTGGTTAATGGTTTCACAAAATTGAGCCTCCAATTAAGATTATTAAACAATATAACAACAATGCATTGTAATTGTTGGAGCTATGTACATAGTTATAATAATTATTTTAATTATAGGTTAAATTCTAATTTGAGAAACGCAGTTTCATCATGTGCAACTGAAACTTGACCACCAGAATTTAGTCAACAAAAATATATGCAAATTTTTTAATGAGACCTACAGCAGAGAAACCCAAGTTTTTTGTAATAGCATAATGGTAACATTCCAGTTTTTTTGTGATTCAATGGTTATATTGACAATTAATTAGTACAGTATAACTTCGCTAATCCGGACATCAAAAATCGTTTTGATTTTGGGATTTTCGTTAATCCGGATTCAATTTCAGCGAAAAAAAGAATTGTTTTAAATTAAAAAATTAATTTTTGTTTAATTAATTAATTTTTGTTGATTAACGAAAATCAAAACGATTTTTGATGTCTGGATTAGCGAGGTTATACTGTATATGCCCTTATAGTATAGTAAAATTAGTACCATTATTATTGTAATAATGAAAAAATTGTAATATTTCAAAATTCTTCAAAAATGTGTTTAGGAACCCTTACTTTTGAATAATTCAAATAATTCCGAGTGGGGGGGTACCTGCGTTAACCTGGATTTCAAATTAAAGAAGGGTGCGCCACATGTGCTTGATTCGGCTGTTTTATTTCGGGCATTATTTGTCGAACGTGTTTTTAAACGTTTATAGAAACTGTTTAAGGTCGTTGTTGCCATATCCGATTTCGGATCAAAGGGCATGTGTCCTTATGCTAGAGTCCGGATTTATATGTTTTTACATGTTTTATTTGCTCTATGATAGAAAGCTAATTTTTAGTATCTATATCTTTCTCTACGAAATGAAGCAAAGTACGAAGTTTTATTGCGCATATAATTTAATATTTTGGATTTTTATCGCATATAAATTATCCATATAATCGCACATAACCGCATATATAGCCAATATTTGGCATAATTATGATTAATTATAATATGTAGGTGCAAGTCTTTTTTAAATAAAACCCTAATGTTAAAAATGTAGTACAAAATCCAACCTTGTCAAACACTTTTATTTATGGGGTACACGTTTTCTGGACCATTTCTTTCCCTTGCAACATGTTCATTTAAAAAATAACGCATTAGCACGTCTATCAATGATAAATCAGCACCCACAAATTTTTTAAAACTTTTTTATTTCGAAAACCCTGCTTACTTCGACGTTGTCGTCGCGTACAGTGACCTTTGACGCATTTATGCAGTACACTGTGAAGTTGGCAGATTGTGTTAAGGTTGCATTCAATAGTTATTGGTAGGGTGTCATCATGCCCAGGGTGCCATCACAGACTGGTCTCCCCTAACTGGGTCAAGTATCCTTAACCAGTTCAGGCCAAACATCCCAGAACTCGAACGGAACGGAAATGGGAACAACAACTGTTCCCTCTAAAACACTACCCGACTCAAAACCAAGCAATGATGCTATTACCAACCCACAAATATTTCTCTAACCTATGAAAACACCTTTTGGGTCAAGTATCCCAAGTTACCTCTATACTATTTTCATCTATTTGTATTTTTAATAATTAAAAAGACGGCGGTCATGTTCTGATAGTTATAGATAGTAAAAATTTCGTGACCGTCTTCGTGCTTTGGAGGGCACTTAAAGCTGTCTCTCCCCATGTGTTAATGATTTGCCTTCATAACAATAAAAGACTGGGTACAGGCACATCGAGGGCCAGCTTAGCAAGCTACCCAAGATATAAAACCCAATTATGCTCGCAGAACTAACTTAACAAAATTGGTAAAACAGGTCTCATACCTAACATAAGAGGAAGAAGAATAATAATTATAAAAATCTGATGTGGCCAGCACATGACTTCCCTATAAGGAATCATTCCTTTATCGTTCATCTAAAGATTCGCAGAAATATTATTTAAATTTTATTTTATTATTTAATTAAATTATAAAATTTCGTCCTTCAAGTAAAGTGCTACTTCCGGTTTAGGGATTTCCTCCAAAATCACATGGTGCTTTAGTATACTGATTAAAGTGTTAAATATGAAATTTGGTTACTAGATAACAATTCGTTCCTGAGATATTTAAGAAAAACCATTTCGTCCTTCAAGTGAAGTGCTACTTCCGGTTTAAGGATTTCCTCCAAAATCAAATGGTGCCTTTGTATACCGATTAAAGTGTTAAATATGAAATTTGGTTACTATATAACAATTTGTTCCTGAGATATTGAAGAAAAACCATTTCGTCCTTCAAGTAAAGTGCCATTTCCGGTTTAGGGATTTCCTCCAAAATCAAATGGTTCTTTCGTATATTGATTAAAGTGTTAAATATGAAATTTGGTTACTATATAACAATTCGTTCCTGAGATATTGAAGAAAAACTATTTCGTCCTTCAAGTAAAGTGCCATTTCCGGTTTAGGGATTTCCTCCAAAATCAAATGGTTCTTTCGTATATTGATTAAAGTGTTAAATATGAAATTTGGTTACTATATAACAATTCGTTCCTGAGATATTGAAGAAAAACCATTTCGTCCTTCAAGTAAAGTGCCATTTCCGGTTTAGGGATTTCCTCCAAAATCAAATGGTTCTTTCGTATATTGATTAAAGTGTTAAATATGAAATTTGGTTACTATATAACAATTTGTTCCTGAGATATTGAAGAAAAACCATTTCGTCCTTCAAGTAAAGTGCTACTTCCGGTTTAGGGATTTCCTCCAAAATCACATGGTGCTTTAGTATACTGATTAAAGTGTTAAATATGAAATTTGGTTACTAGATAACAATTCGTTCCTGAGATATTTAAGTAAAACCATTTCGTCCTTCAAGTGAAGTGCTACTTCCGGTTGAAGGATTTCCTCCAAAATCAAATGGTGCCTTTGTATACCGATTAAAGTGTTAAATATGAAATTTTGTTACTATATAACAATTCGTTCCAGAGATACAGAACTTACAGACATTTTGCGTTACATACATCCATACAGACATACATACATACATACATACATACATACATACATACATACATACATACATACATACAGACATCATTGCGAAAGTAGTCAAAACGGATTCAGAAATGCTCAAAACGGATATTTCCGTTAAAATATCGACATCGAATTTTTTCATGATTACAATACTTCCTTATAGGGAAGTAAAAAGACGCTACATACTTAATGAAACTGTAAAAAGCTGATAATGGCGCTTTTTTAACTGATCTCTACAGCTTTACCCTCTGGTTGGGCGACCCAGTATGTCGTGCATATCAAGAAACAAATGGGCCAGTAGCACATGTACTTTGTTATTCTGATTGACTAGATGATGTTTATGGTTTAGGTCAAGCAGTGGCAGGTTACCCTAAAGGGCATAAGTAGAGTCCGGATTTATATGCGGTTAAAATTGGTCGATATAATATGCGGTAATATTGCTGAAATTTGGATAATATGCGGTTAAATGAAAACAAAAGAATATAATGCAAAATCGAAATTTTTAGTATTGTATAGTACATAAATAATATTTACATATATAATTATTAATTTAGGAATTCGCAGAAATATAAGTTATTGAAATTAACGTCGCTAAATTTTCTGGATCGAGCGGGTCAAGATTAGTTTAGAAGTTACAAAAAGATGGTAATATTTTTCAGACCCCAATAACTAAGAAGTGACAATAAAATTTTTAATTTATTGATCTAAAAGGTTTCAGAGGTGCTAACGCGTTATTTTTTTAAATAGAACATGTTGCAAGGGATAGAAATGGTCCAGAAAACGTGTACCCATAAATAAATGTGTTTGACAAGGTTGGATTTTGTACCACATTTTTAACATTAGGATTTTATTTTAAAAAACTTGTACTTACATAATTATAATTAATCATAATTATGCCAAATATTGGCTATATATGCGGTTATGTGCAATTATATGGATAATAATTTTATATGCGGTAAAAATCCAAAATATTAAATTATATGCGAAATAAAACTTCGAATTCTGCTTCATTTCGTCGAGAACGGTATAGATACTAAAAATTAGCTATCTGTGATAGAGCAAATAAAACATGTAAAAACATATAAATCCGGACTCTAGTCATAACTTTACAACCTTAGTATCTCGTACACAATATTTTGTATGCTAATATAAAATGACTACTCTCCGAAGCAGTAAAATGATGATTGGGATCACACCTTACAAAAGAGTCAAGTATTCGAACACCTAGGATGTGAGACCCAAATTTTAAATTTGGAAGTAACTAGAGAATATTCAATAAAATTCATTTTTTGAAGGAACCTAAAACTGAAGTTTCATATTACTGAGCATATCCCCAAAAGTTAATAATTTTTAATAGGTAATTTAATAATACATTTAATCAGACTACGAGCTGCAATAGGTTAATTCAATATCAGGCTCAGATATTTCATTCCTTACAACTTGTTAATTGAGTTTCTGTTTTTTAGTTACACTTTTGTCTTTGATAAATAAAGTTCCTTGTTTTCCTTGCTTCATTTTATATTTTCTTTGTTTAATTCTCTTCCAGTTTTCTGTGCTTCCCTTGAATTTGGTTGGATCCATAGTCTTTCCTGTCTTGCACCTTCTACTACTTGTCTTTCTTTTCCCTGATTTGGCATGATTATGACCTCATAAGTCGAAATACGTGTCGCCAATAAGTATTAAATAATTGCTATGAGATACTGATTTTATTTCAAATAAACCTTATTGTAATTTTTCATTTTCTTTTTAAAATAAAACACCAATGGAGAATTAAGTTATTGGACTGTTAGTACATGAGAGTTGTTAGTTTCAATTTGTTTAATTCTTCCATTAAATTTTAATGCCAGATTAAAATGATGATGAAATTGGGCCTTAGGTTTCTAAGCAATTACGTATTTATATCATTTTTATTATAATCGTTTATAAGAAAGTTATGAAATGCATTAACCTGCATCTAACTTAAAAATTATAGGGGAGACCAGTCTGTGTTGGCACCCCTAACAAAAATTGTCTCTAATATCCTTAATAAAATACATAAAAGACTTTTTTTACCATGAAAAAATTAGTAACACTGTACTCTTTGAGATAATAACACGTTTTGACAAATAAAGCAAAACTAAGAATTTGACATATAAATTTAAAAAAAACTCGAAGTATGCCATCATACCCGAATAGTCGGGCATGATGGCATACATTGTTTTATAAAAAGAAAAATGTAAAGGAACTCATGAAAATCAATGACAAATTTCAGCACTATTACCGCATATATCGACTAATTTTAACCGCATATAAAATGCTTATATTGATGTTTTTTACCGCATATAAATCCGGACTCTAGTTACGACAAAAAAAAATTTTAAACTAAAAATAAAAATTTGGGTCAAATATCCCAAATTGCTCCTATGTTTTATTTGTCAAGAAAGTGTTCTGGATGTAAGTTATTACTGGTAAAAGTGCATTAGAAATGCTAGGAATATGTAGTAAAAATAGACCTGACGGAAAACTTCTATAGTAATTCGTAAATCATGCAGAAAAACTACACAAAACCGAACAATATCCATTGCAGCAAAATGAAGAAATGATGCAGAATCAAAACCATCACATAAAAAATTAAGGGCAATCATCCATATATTCAATTTTATATAAACAGGTTTTTACTGGTTAACCCTTTCACCGATTTTATCAAAATTTGGGGGTCCAAAATATTTATGCTTAAAGGCATTCAAAATGTTGGGTCAAGGGGTTATTTTATTCTTAAATTTGGTAAGTTTATGGATTTATTTAGAATCAAGAAAAATAAATTTATGATTTCGAAATTTTAATAATAAAAAAAATAATCATTATTTAAAAATTTTTAAAAGGTAAAATAAATTGATAAATCTTTAATTACGAGGACCATTGTGATATTCTTCGAAGAAAATTATATCTTATAATTTATAATATATAAATTTATGTGATTGGTATTGACAAATTTTTTGCATTTCTTTCTTCATTTTTTACCCACAAATTTGTGGGTTTCTAAAAATATTTTCTTCATTTTTTACCCACAAATTTGTGGGTAAACCGGTGAAAGGGTTAAAGGATTGGAAGCTAAAATTCACGTAACAAAAGAACAAAAAATGTAGTTGATGTCATAGCAAAGAAAAAATTATTGAGCAAGCTGTGAAAAGAGTTTAAGGGCGATGTGGTAATGACCTGGAAAAGGTCAAGCTAAAAGAAAATTCATCGACTGAATTACAAAATATTTAAGAACATTTAAGTGATAAGATTTTGTTGGCTCGTGTTTTTACTGGTTGTAATATTGTCAGCACAATTTACCAAAAAGAAAAATTCTGCAAAGGGGTCATCCATTAATTACGTAAGGGTTTGGGGGGGGTTATTGCATATCTTACGAACCCTTACGTAGGGGGGGTCCGACGTATTCCTTACGTATTAATTTTTATTAAGTTTTAATTTTATTAATTTTATATGATGTATTAATTTTTTGGATACGGTCCAACTGTGGTAACTTCAAATAAATTGAAAATTTCCTATTGCAAAGAGGAACGTTTATATAGTATACTGATATAATTTAAACCTGCGAAAGTATTATCAAAATTTTGAGTAAATCGAATTTGAAGTTTGCAAATTTACATGTAAACTTAACGAGATTCCCGCGCGTCGCTCATTCTGTGGACGATACGTGCAATATGAATGACCCTAACACTTAGAGTATTTCGTACCGGCAGATGCAGCTCGTCTCTCGTACATGTAACATCGATTATTTTTTGATTTTACGCGATTTTTTGGGGGTTTAAAATCCCGGTTGCCTTCATCCCGGTTTGCTTGATGGGTGGCGCTTTCTCGTATGTTTAGCTCTGCCGCGGAGCGGCGTACGCGATTGAAAAACCGCCCGGAGCCCCGGAGGGGCGTAGGGTAGGTTTTTTGATGCGCCCAATTCTGGCCGTGCCAGATCCACCCAAAAAAGTAATTTGCACCATCAAAACCGGCCGCGGGGCCTTAGACTGCACGGCAGTAGACTGGTAAATGCGCTACGCATCGAGCGACTGTAGCATATATTTATAACCTCGGCTATTGGCGTGGCTTCGACATGCATTTTACATGCAAAATTATGCTATTTTAAAATTGATTTTTCTCGAAATTTTATGTATACTTTCGCAAGTGAAATTTTTACAGTATACTATATAAACCTTCCTCTTTGCAATAGGAAATTTTCAATTTATTTGGAGTTACCACAGTTAGGGGACCGTCCCCAATTTTTTTAATTAATTGTTATCTATATTAACTTTTATCTATGTAAATAAAAATTATCTATATAATATATTATTATTCATATTTTATATAAATATAAAGGGTGGAGAGGGGGGTCAAAATTAATTTTCTTTTAAATAATCCTTACGCAAGATGTGTGGGGGAGGGGGGTTGCCACAAACTTTAAGAATGTATTTAAGATAAATACATTCAAGTATGAATTTAATTTCGTTCACTGGGGTCATCCATTAATTACGTAAGGGTTGGGGGGGGGGTATTGGATATCTTACGTACCCTTACGTGGGGGGGGTCCAAAATTACAAAAATCATCCTTATGTAATTAATGGACGGCCCCTAAGTTATAAAAGACTTTTTCTTAAGTTGCAATAAAAGTAAACAGTAAATTTGTATGTACAATAAATTCATGTAAGACCTGATGTTCTTAAAATTCAATGATTTTGAATAAAATAGCAATGAAATCAATTTTTCCCCTACTTAACCCCTTATTTCAGTCACCCACTGTCTGGTGAGTCACAACATGTTAATTTTCTTCTTAAATTATTTGAATTTCATATTTTAATGTTAGAATTTATTCTAAACATTGAATTTGTATTGAAAAACCATTATTTCAGTAAAACTGTGATATATTCTACTTTGCCCTATTTTATCCTTTTTGCCCCATTTTCTCCTAACGCAGGTACCCCTAAACTTGGGATAGATAGATTTCTTAAATATATTATGTATTCCTGAACACTTTATGAAGGGTTTGCAAATAATAGAATTTTTTCCTTATTCAAATCTAATTTAACTGGACTACTATGAATGTAGAAATTAGTGATGACTGCAGTCAGTCTTTTCCACTTTACCCTTAACCATCCTGTCAGTATTACAATGGCTCGGGGCATATATTCTTGCCAGCCTTCGGGGACTAATGTGAAAATGGGAAAAATTACGAAATTAATTTAGTTTGTCAATTTTTTGAATTACACCAAGCATTTGCAAAACCCCATGAGGTTAGTATATCCCATAATATATAATCAATTATTCAAACTTCATGAAGGGACTTCCATTCAAGTTGTAAGATTTAAAATATGCAAGAGACATTAATAAACTGCATGACTCTGTATATAAAAAGTACCTTTATAAAGTTTTATATATTACATCCAATTTATCTTCATTTTTCATTATGAAGAAAATTTAAATCGTTCCTCCTAGCAATACCATATTCAAAGAGTGGATACTTTCAAAAAGCATACAAAAATATAATAGAAAATTTAAATAAATAAAAATCCAACGTTGCAACTAGAATTATTTAAAAATGTGTCTATGTAATAATAAAAAAGACTTACCATCCCTCTCGTGGCCACTTGCAGTTGTTTGGGTTTGTTTCGTATATAACACGGTCTCTTTTGGAGGAATATTTGTAGATTGCACAGCCACAACACTTAATTGTGGTACTTTTCGTTTTCCAACAATGACACTAAAACAAAACTTTTGTAACAGTCGCCTGCCAACAGAAGTAAATAAATACTGACTTATTAGGAAGGCTATTTGGCTGTAGTGAAGTATCGGGAGTATGATTCAGACTGTGATCAGGAGTGTTCGAGTTTATACTAGAAATGCTAGATAAAATATCAGACACTGGTGCTACACCCAAAGAACTTAGCATTTCATCTAACTCTCTACGATCGCCGGCACCACCCATCATACGACTGGCAGCTTCCTCCACATCCTTCATTTCCTTCTCTTTTCTTCTACGATCTTTTTCTTCTCGCAGAGCCAGCAATTTGGCCTTTTTGCGTTCTAATTCCGCCTTGCGGTCCGACATCTTGACAAATTTTATACCTAATTACACACAAAAATTTGTCAAAAAACCGGTCAACACATAAATAAAATTTTGAAAACACAATGAATCACACTTGGCATTCAGGTGCAAACATCAAAGTCCCTGCTGATGAAAAATCAATGTCATACTTGCACCAAATGCACACTTAATTTGAAGGAAAGTTAAAATCGATAAAGACGTTTAAATTTAACCATAACGATTTCATGCCAAACGACACAATAAAATAGGAGGAAAGTGCCCAAATTAAATTTGCAAAAACAGGTGTTTTACCCCAACAAAGAAATTTATGAATACGTCAAATTGTAACGTACCTCACAATTTTATTAATTGTCGTCTAAATAATGATGAACAAAATTATTGTTGAAGTCTTGCCGATGGAAATACATCAATTCAATTTACAACGCCCGACGATCGCAGCCACCATTTGTTTCCAGTTCTATTCGATTTGATGACGTAATTTTCCCATAGAGAGCACGAATACAGGAAACTATGCACGTCTCGTCGTTCCTCGTGCCGGTAGGGACATCTCGCGCATCTTAATTCATCATTCGATTATAAATTATTGATCATTTTGATTTCGTTGTGACACAATAGGTAATTATTATTAGATCTTTTAATTTAGAAAAACAATTATTATAATTTATTGCACAGAATTTTTCAATTCAATGAATTGTACAGGATACTTCAAAAGTTTTGAAAAGAGAGAGAAAGTCTTGCCAGGCTGTTTGACACCTGTCATAATTTTGTATAAAACTTTTTATACATGTACTATTTAATGTTCATCGTTTTTTACATTTATATGCGTAGTGTTTCAGTCTCGGGTTATCTTTGACCAGGCGGGTTATTTCCACGGAGATAACCCGAGACTAAAAAACTGGGCTTAATAAATCAAGTCATTACTGTCAGTATTTTTTTAAACCACTACAACACCAATGCGAAATAGAGAAGGAAAACTCTGTTCTCTGTATAATAATTTACGACAGCGGTGGCAAAAACGCTCACGAAGAAAGTTCCAGAACTAATTGATGATATTCCAGGAGAGGAAAGTCGGAAATCGTCCTGAGACTCGACAATTGCCTTTTAACAGGTCCGAACTGGTAATAATTTAAATACTGGGCAACTCATGAGTGACCCCAATCGACATAAATAATAGGTTGTTTGGTAATGACTTGCCGCTTTTTACTTGATTTTCAAAGCTTTATTTAATATATTTAGAGTTAACAGAATTAGGTCAAATATGCGCCATTTTGTTCGATAACTTGTAGCCATTTTGAAGGTAATTTCATTATGCCACTCTCATAGAATTTCTTGTCCTTATTGGCAAAAAACTGGGATAAGTGGTTTTCACAGTCTTCTCTTGTGTTGAATTTGATATCGCCAATGGAGTTTTGCAGCGCCAAGAAGAGATGGTAATCCGATGGAGCAATGTCAGGACTATATGGCGGGTGCATTAAAACATCCCAACCAAGTTCCCGGAGCTTCTGGCGGGTCGCTAAAGATGTGTGTGGCCTGGAGTTGTCCTGATGGAACACAACTCCTTTCCTATTGGCTAGTTCTGGCCGCTTCTGATCGATGGCTTCCTTCAAACGGTCTAGTTGTCCGACGTACCGCTCAGAATTCAGTGTTTGGCCCGATGGGAGCATCTCATAGTGGATGATTCCCTTCCAATCCCACCAAATACACAGTAAAATCTTCCTGTTTGTCAATCCTGGTTTGGCCACCGTTTGGGCCGCTTCGCCAGCGCTCGCCCACGATCGTTTGCGAACAACATTATCGTAAGTAACCCATTTCTCATCGCCAGTCACCATCCTCTTCAAAAACGGCTCTTTGTCGTTGCGATTTAGCAATAATTCGCTGATGGAAATGCGGTCATTTAGGTTTTTTTTGGACAATTCGTGGGGCACCCAAACATCCAGCTTTTTCGTGAATCCGCTTGATTTCAAATGCCTGTAAACAGTTTCAGTGCTTAGCTGGAGCTCTCCCGCGATACTTCTGATGGTCACATGTCGGTCTTCGTGGATTTTTTCGATGATTTTATCGACATCAGTGGTTATTGGTCGTCCACTAGGTACAGGATTTCTTGTGTCGTTTCGACCGGCTCTAAAACGCCGAAACCATTCTTCGGCTGTTCGAATCGACGCAGTACCATCTCCTACAACACTATTAATCTGACGATGCGATTCGCGTGCGGTTTCGCCTTGCACGAAAAAGAATTTCAAAACAGCGCGAACTTCCGCATTAGTAAACTCCATGTTTGAGTGACTGTCACTTGTGAACGAAACGTCAAAATTAAATAAATGAGGCGTCGTTTTGTAGCTAATTTCATAATAATTCAAACACGATACAGAGTTGCCAGATGCAACTTTATTTGCGCACCCCACAACGGTTGAAACTCCCTCGAGCGAAAAAGCGGCAAGTCATTACCAAACAACCACAGTGACTTGTTCATCATGGTCCTCTCTCTGTGAGGCCGAAGGCCGAACAACTATGGCCTTCGCGGATCTATTATGGTCCTCCCCCTGTGAGGCCGAAGGCCGAACAACTATGGCCTACTCGGATCTATTCTGGGTCTAGATGGCTAAGGGCGGCGGATGCCGCCCGTGCCAGCTAGTATTTAATAATCGTATAACAATTTTACATGTGTGCTATTCTTAAAATTTTGTTTTAGAGCCAATTTTAATAGCAGCATTTCTGCTAACGACAATCCTAGACGGAGACTAGTCCCGACTTCGAATGTTTTTTATTGAATGTAACACCAAGAACCGTAAGTTTTATTTTGAAGAATTGTTTCATATGTAAATTGTTGAATTTTTTGATGCCTTCAGCAAAGTATAGCTAAAACTTTTTATTCGTTGCGAATTTATTTAGTTTCATGACTATCTTCTATAGCATGAAAATTTTACTTGCCTGCCTTGTGCAGTTTCACTGCGTTATGTAAAACGCAATCTTTTAAATAAGATAATTTGATTGCATTTGAGCGACACCACTTTTGAACCATCTTTTTTATTTTTTTGTGTAAATAAATATTGTTTTCTATTCAAACTTTATTAATCATTATGTGTGCATAGTTAGGATATTGTTCCGTTGTTTATATTTTTCATTCATCTTTATTTTCAATAAATGTGTGTAGTTCTTAACCAAAGCAACCAGTTTTATTTTATTTTTATTTACATTTTTGCCTCGAAAGAGCCACTAGTAATCGAAAGCCCTTTTGGGACATGGCGCCCTAAGCAAATAATCATTAAGCAAGGTAGTATCTCATTTAGAACCTACGAATCTCTTCGGAGAACCCCGCTCTCGGGACTTAGTACTAAACGTACAAAGCTAAGCCGTTACGCAACCTCCATCAGCGAACATAGAAAGGGCAAGGTGAATGCTAAAACTCATTATTTTTAGATGACCATTTGCCGGGTCATCACTTTTGTTTTCGTTTATGAGTGAAAGGCTATGTTTTTTTAAAGTCACACCGGACCATAATAGATCCGTGAAGGCCATAGTTGTTCGGCCTTCGGCCTCACAGACCGGACCATAATAGATCCGTGAAGGTCAAAGTTGTTCGGCCTTCGGCCTCACAGACCGGACCATAATAGATCCGTGAGGGCCATAGTAGTTCGGCCTTCGGCCTCACAGACCGGACCATAATAGATCGGTGAAGGCCATAGTTGTTCGGCCTTCGGCCTCACAGACCGGACCATAATAGATCCGTGAAGGCCATAGTTGTTCGGCCTTCGGCCTCACAGACCGGACCATAATAGATCGGTGAAGGCCATAGTTGTTCGGCCTTCGGCCTCACAGACCGGATCATAATAGATCCGTGAAGGTCAAAGTTGTTCGGCCTTCGGCCTCACAGACCGGACCATAATAGATCCGTGATGGCCATAGTTGTTCGGCCTTCGGCCTCACAGACCGAACCATAATAGATCCGTGAAGGCCATAGTTGTTCGGCCTCACAGACCGGACCATAATAGATCCATGAAGGCCATAGTTGTTCGGCCTTCATCTGTCATCTTTCATCTTTAATCTGTCATCTGCCATCTGTCATCCGTCATCTGTCATCCGCCATCTGTCATCCGTCATCTGTCATCCGTCATCTGTCATACATACATACATACATAATCTTCACGTAAAGTTACATCTTCATGTAAAGTTAAATCTTCCGCAAAGAGGTAGATCTTCCACGAAGAAGTGGATCTGCGTCTTCTTGCACAATTCCGGCGAGTTCTGCGACCTATATAAAGTGCTCCGGTCTTATTCGCGGCATTCAGATTAATTTGTTAGTGGTTTGCATTTTTCGAATTAAAGCCGCCATCCCCGCCATCTGTTGACAGTATTTTCAGATTAATTTGTTAGTGGTTTTTTGTTAGTAGTTTTTTATATATTTGACAAATTAAATTTTTTGTCAAACTTGTGATTTGATTTTCGCAAAAAGCGAATAACTTTTTTCCCCGCCACTGACTGTACGTCAAATTAATTATTTGACAAATTAAATTTTTTGTCAAACTTGTGATTTGATTTTCGAAAAAAGCGAATAACTTTTTTCCCCGCTCGAATTTCTTCTCCATATATGCGAGAATAGTTGCGCCTGGAGCTACAAAATAACTGTGCAAAATTTGGTCGAGATCGGTCCAAGGGTCTAGGAACGTATAGCGAACAAACACGCAAACACGCAAGCAGATCTTCTCTTTTATATATTTAGATAGATATTTGGATCAATTTGTACGTGTTAATTGACAATTCAGGCCGGTAGATGCGCTGTAAATCTTGTCGCCAATAATTTTTCCCGTATTCCGTTTCCCGTATTGTCAATTATAAAATATTTGTTGTAAGCCCGCATTTTCAACTTTGAGATAGGCGTTTCGCCCTTTCTTCGCTTGTCTCATTTGAACGGCGCTGTCGCATATGGGCAGCGCGTTTAGTAGGTCTACCCATATTCGCTTTCGATAAATCAGTTAAGGAACGCAAGATTCACTAAAAAGCAAGAAATAAAAAAATTTTAAAAAAAAAACAAAAACCGACTTCAAAAAAAAGCAATACAAAAAAATTGCACTAAAAAGTAAAAAATAATTAGAAGTTATTAGAAGAAGATTTAACAGAAATTAGAAGTATATTTTTACAGTGCTGAGCATAAAAATTAATGTATTACGTCAATAATATACAATTATTGTTATTTTTGGAGTCGGTGCCAGCCAAGCTGTTAAGAAATTTACAAAATGTATTTGAAATCACATTAATACGACAATGTAGCAATACCGATGTCGTGTTGTTTAACGCCAAGCGCCTGCGATCTTGTCGACTGTGAAACTCTTTGCAGTCAAAGTGATATAAAATGTATACCTACTGGTACTCCGCTACTTCGTTAATACACGTTTGTTAACTTTGGCTGGCACCGACTCCAAAAATAACAATAATTGTATATATTATTGACGTAATACATTAATTTTTATGCTCAGCACTGTAAAAATATACTTCTAATTTCTGTTAAATCTTCTTCTAATAACTTCTAATTATTTTTTACTTTTTAGTGCAATTTTTTTTTTACGTAAACCAAATTAAAGCGGCCATCTTTGTTTACTTTTTTTACTTTTCGCTTTGTTTACGTGTGGGGTTACTAGTCCCCATCGGGCGCATTCCCAGGTGACGGATAGGGGAATGCCTCCCAGATATGGGTGGTACCGGGGAAATGAAATACCCGGGACGAACCAAAACTAGTAACAGTCGCGTCTGCCTCAGAATGAGCGGCGACGAACAGCGTCTGTAATCCAGGTTAGGAGCGGCTCCATTTATACAGGGTAAGGCAACGGGAAAACACCCCAGTGAAATTTTTCCCAGGAAATTGCTATGGAGAAGAAACTAAATGAAATGGCCCCCAGTACCGGGCAGCCCTTAAGTGGGAAGGGGATGCGAAGAATATCCCGCTTCAACATAGCGTTAGTGGAACGTCAGAAGTCTCTTTCAGAGCGGAGGATACAAATACTCGGAATAAGCGAGCTAAGATGGACAGATTCAGGGAAGAGCCAAAACGAACATGGCACCATATATTACTCTGGAAGCGAACCCCACGACCGACAACATCGTAATGGCGTGGGTATATTTGTATCGAAGGAGATCAACAAATATGTCACTGGCTACACCCCAATATTGGACCGCATAGTGATGATTCAATTACAGAGCCACCCGTTCAGAATCAACATCGTCTAGGTATATGCACCAACCTCCGATAAACGATATGACCGAGAAGTGGAAGTTTTTTATGACTCCCTTGCTAAAACATTGGAAAGCACAAAACCGGATGAAATCACACTACTTATGGGTGATTATAATGCCAAGATTGGCAAGGGAAGACGATCCGACTTAGTCGGGGAACACGGCCTGGGAGAGGGCAATGATAGAGGAGATAGACTTTTCGAGTTCTGCCAAGAAAATGAAATGGTTGTCACAAATACTTGGTTCAAACTACCCAAAAGACGCATTTATACATGGACATCACCCGCTGAAGCCTGCAATGGCAAACCCATGAAAAATCAGATCGACTACATCCTGATAAATAAAAGATTCAGGAATGTGGTTAAAAGAGTAACAGCCTACCCCGGGGCAGATATTACCTCCGATCATAATCCACTGGTGGCTGACCTGAAAGTGCGACTGAAGAAAATAGAGCCGAGAACACAAACTTAAAGATGGGACATGACGAAACTTGGGATGAATAACATCAAGCAACAGGTACCTACAGCAAAAAATTAACAGCTAGGTAAAATTGATAAAGTGCAGTAACAGCGATGTATCGTATCTCTGGGGGAAGATAAAAAATAGACTAAGAGGAGTACTTACGAAATACTTGAAAGCGGGGAAAAGAATAAAGAAACAGAGATGGGTGACGACAGACATTCTGGACCTGATGGAGGAACGTAGGTTACTGAAGAGAAACAAGGAAAATACAAAGAGCTCTCGAAAATCATTAGAACTAAGATTAAAAGGTCAAAGGAGCAGTGGATGAGGGAGAGATGTGAGGAGATGGAGGAATGCGAAAGGAAGCATGACAGTTTCCAGATGCACAAGAAGGCCAGAGAAATAGCTGGTGATTACGGAAAGCGACCGCCACACATACTGCTAAAGGCAAATAACCAGCCAATCATAAGAGCAGAGGAAGTCAAGGAAACATGGAAATCATACATAAGTGAGCTTTTCCGTGACGTTAGAGCACCAAAAGAAAACGACGATACGTGCAACAGTGGCCCTGAGATTCTGGAAAAAGAAGTTCTTCACGCAATCCATAACGCGCAAAACAAAAAAGCTACAGGATCGGATGGAATCCCTATCGAAATCGTCAAGCTCATAGAAGAGGAAAATATCAAACCAGTAACGAAGCTATTCAACTCGAGTTATAATACAGGCATAATACCAGAGGACTGGCTGACATTCACATTCATAACAATGCCCAAAAAAGCCCACCCCCAGGAGATGCGGCGACTATCGCCTAATCAGTTTGATGGGTCATCTATTGAAGGTCTTTATCTGAAAATCATCCACGCCAGAATACGCTGCAAGTGTGAGTATGACCTCGATGATAGCCAGATGGGGTTCAGGAACTCGTTTGGTACACGAGAAGCGCTGTTTAGCATTAACGTTCTTCTACAAAAGTGTAGAGATCAGCGAAAAGATGTCTTCGTTTGCTTTATCGACTACGAAAAGGCATTTGATAAGGTGCGACACGACAGACTGATAGCGATACTCAAGCAAATAAAACTGGATGACAAGGATATCAGGATAATCAAGAACTTATATTGGGACCAGACAGCGGAAATTCGCATAGGAGACATGAAAACAGATAGAGTGGGCATCCGACGTGGAGTCCGACAGGGTTGATGCGTTCTGTCTCCCCTGCTATTTAACCTGTACTCTGATAGAATTTTCAAATAGGCACTAGAAGGTGTAGAGTATGGCATTAAAGTCAATGGAGTCGTTCTGAATACGATAAGATATGCGGACGACACCCTCATCATATGTGACAACCTACAGGCACTACAACAACTGGCGAATAGAGTAAACATAGCGGGGCGGGAGGCGGGTCTCACCATTAACATCGGGAAAACCAAATTCATGGTGTTCAGTCGAGAACGCACAATTGAACCTCTGTAGTGAACCGCGTGTTCACCGCTTTAAATATCTGGGAAGCATCATTACAGACGATATGAATCCTGATGTCGAAATAAATTGCAGGATTGAGATAGCTCGCTGCAGCTTCAGAAAGATGAGGGCTCTTCTTACCAACGACAATCTGAACCTCAAACTGAGACAACGCATGGTCAAATGTTATATCTGGTCGGTCCTGATGTATGGGGTGGAGTGTTGGACACTGAAGGTGATCACAATGAATCGACTAGAGGCGCTCGAAATGTGAATACACCGAAGGATGCTCCGTATTCCATGGGTGGACCTAGTGACAAACGAGGAAGTATTGAGAAGGGCAAACACTGAAAGATCATTGCTCAACAACATAAAATGTCGAAAAATATCCTATCTGGGTCACGTTTTCCGCCGCGAGAAATATCAACTTCTTCAGTTAATCATGAAAGGGAAAATCGAAGGCAGAAGAGGTGTTGGTCGAAAGCAGATGTCCTGGTTAAAGAACATACGAGAATGGACGGGAATAAAAGCGGCTGGTGACCTATTTAGAATAGCAGAGAACAGAGAAGCATTAGTCATAGTAATCGCCAACGTCCGGGAGACCGGATAGGGCACATCAAGAAGAAGATCTTTGTTTACACTTGCAGCGCCACCAACTTTAATTCCAGTTTCCAATTAAATGTTATGGTGACTCAGAAGAAAGAAAGGGTAAAAAAAGAAAAGATAAAATTTTGAGAAATTCACAAATAGGTTATAGAAATGAGCGTGCACATCTTGGTAAGAACACCTGTGATCTACAAAGGCAAAAGGTGGTGATAAAATTTTAATATTGTTTATTTTGAAGATTAAAAAAAATCGTATCAATTTTGGTCCAAAGTGTGGCTTTATTAAGTATATCTTCATTGGTCGGGTCCAATGTGAGACATTTATTATAATTATATCACTTCATTTGGCGCCCAACGTGGAGCATTTGCTTAAAATTTCATATAATTTGATTTAAGCTCGATAAAGTTGTTTAGGGGTCGTTCATAAATTACGTCACGAAATTTCAAATTCGCCTCCCACCCTTAATCATCACATTTCGTCACAAAAACGTATAGTCTGGGAGCCAGCGACCGTTTAGAGTTGGTCATTTCAGAAAGGCTGAAAATTTTTCCCAAGCTTTATTTGGTATCACTGGTAAGTGAATGGACCTCCAGCTGGCACACCTCCGGGGGGGTGTAGCTGCGGCAGCCTCCCACACACGTAAAATAATAATACAAAAAACTAATACCGCAAAAGCTGAAACTTTGTTCACATGTTGATCGTGCTATAAATAAAAGAAAAAACGTATCCAGCCGAATTTAGAGTGGGGGATTATGCCCCAGCTTTTCACGTAAAGCAGTGAAAAATATGCGCTGGGGTAAACTGATATCGCAAAAGCTGAAATTTGGTAAAGTAATAGTTAAATTAATAACTTAAACGAAAAAAACATCCAGCTGTACATTTAGTGGGGGAAAAGTGTCCAGCTGATGCAGTGAAGAGCGCTGCGCATGGGTATGCCTCGGGCGCGTCGTACCTTTGACTGCATCAGCTGGACACTTTCCCCTCAAGAAACATAAAGCTGGATATTTTTTTCGTTTAACTTATTCAGTTAACTATTGTATTACCAAATTTCAGCTCTTGCGGTATCAGATATCTATACTTTTCTCATTAAACCGTCCATGCAGTTATTATACTAACTTACCTGTTTTTGAATTTAAAGTAAATATTTACACATTTTTAAATATTTATACATAACATAAACAGTAAATATGTGGACATAAAAGTGGAAATGAAAAAAAACGATCTTTCACTGGTCGGCATCACTTGCAGCGATAATGAAAGCGATAATGAGTACGATGGCGATGAATCCGAAGAAGGCGAAATCTAAAAAATTTTCTAATACATTATTTTATTACACGTATTAGTTCCCTATGTATGTTTATATTTAATTTTAGTATGTTTTTTGTAAATAAATACTAAAAAACATTTTCAATAATTAATAGTAAACCTATTTTTTATTATCTTCCTTTATAGCAGAAAAGTTATACGTATCTATCATCCAATAACTGTATGGACGGCACGCTGTGTTTAATGAGAAAAGTATAGATATCTGATACCGCAAGAGCTGAAATTTGGTAATACAATAGTTAACTGAATAAGTTAAACGAAAAAAATATCCAGCTTTATGTTTCTTGAGGGGAAAGTGTCCAGCTGATGCAGTCAAAGGTACGACGCGCCCGAGCGCATACCCATGCGCAGCGCTCTTCACTGCATCAGCTGGACACTTTTCCCCCACTAAATGTACAGCTGGATGTTTTTTTCGTTTAAGTTATTAATTTAACTATTACTTTACCAAATTTCAACTTTTGCGGTATCAGTTTACCCCAGCGCATATTTTTCACTTCTTTACGTGAAAAGCTGGGGCATAATCCCCCACTCTAAATTCGGCTGGATACGTTTTTTCTTTTATTTATAGCACGATCAACATGTGAACAAAGTTTCAGCTTTTGCGGTATTAGTTTTTTTGTATTATTATTTTACGTGTGTGGTAGGCTGCCGCAGCTACACCCCCCGGAGGTGTGCCAGCTGGAGGTCCATTCACTTACCAGTGATACCAAATAAAGCTTAGGAAAAATTTTCAGCCTTTCTGAAATGACCAACTCTAAACGGTCGCTGGCTCCCAGACTAGTAGTCTTCCCCTCCAAATATTACATCACATATCTTTGAACATCCTTTCTTCAAGATTCAAATAATAACAATTAATATCTATTAATTCAAAGTCATTTTACGACATTGTGGCGGCACTAATTTAAATTGAAAATAGTTGCCGCGTTCGCGCCTTACAGGTTGGCAACCCTGGAAGCATACCGGCTCAACGGTTGGAGATGAGACGGGAGCCCGGTTCGTCGAGACAAGTAGTTCAAGCATCTTTTTAGTTCCATCGTGACGTGTCAGCTGTTTTTGATTAATTGTTATTATTTTTTGTTATTTGTTATGTGTTATATTTAGTTGTTATTTTGTAATCCATTCGTGAATAAACATTAATATTTACGTGGGTAGTGTTAAGAACGTTAGTAACCAACTTCCCACAACATTTTAAAGTTTGCAACAGTTTTTTAGAATCTAATTAAATTTAGTTTTAGAGCCGGAAGAACGTATTTTTATTTTCATTTAACGTCACTTACTGATTTGAAATTTTCCCGCATGGTGGCGTTTTCTTACTATAAATCACGAATAGGTTAGATATGTTTTAATTGTGTGAAAATTTTTCAGCATGTAACCCTATAAATAATTACCATTTCTTTAACTTTTTACCTTTTGAGCCATTTTTTAACAATGACATGTTTCGATCTTATTCACGATTTTACCCGTGAAATTAATCTCATCACATCCATTCTACTGAAATATTAATTTATTTATAATAATATAAATTAGTTTATTAATTTATGGATTAAAGGCAATTTATGGTTTTGCTTGCTAGTTTTTCATTTAATGTCGAATCTGAAAACGGACGTTTTCCATGGACGTATGTAGAAACATATCTATTTATGGATTATACAACCGATTCCTCAACTATAATTTTTACATAATGGAAATGTTGTTTACGCTAGAATTTTCATTTAATTTGTTTCTTCGATCGCAGCAATAATTTCCATTATTTTCTATATTCATTTAGCTAATTTTTAATTTTTGCACGCCAATAAAATTTAAAAAATGAAGGTTATTATTGACACGTGGCCATTGAAAGCCAAATTTTTACTTTGTGGCTCTAAAACGGAAAAGTGATAGTCATCAGAAAATGTGTTTTCAGAAAACTGAAAAAAATTCAATGTGTAAATTTTCCTACAAAATTGTCGTCAAAATTTTATCGTATCTTTTTAGCAATGTTAGTGCATTTTATATATTATTTATTTTTTATTTTTTATATTCGGTTGTTTCGACGAAATTTTAAATCTTACGAATATTTTTTAATTTCTTGAGTATTTTACGAAAAACAAGGTGGAAGTTGTATGACCGCAGTTTCTAGGCTTCTAGACAGCTACCTTCCTGGTTTGAAAAGTTTTTATTTGCTAGTTATTTTTGATACTCAAGCTTTTCCATTCATTTTGTGATCGTGTCAGTTCGTAAAGCTTCTCACTGTAAATGTTATTGTGAATAAAATCACAATAACATTTAAATTTTGAAGACTTTCAACTGTTGATCATCAACAGGTGTGAGAGTGAAGACTCAATCAATATAAAATTTGGATTATATTTGAAAGCCAAATTAGAGTTGACTAGTTCACTTAAACTATAATGTGAAAAGAAAAATCAAAAACTTAAACTGTATACAAGCCGGGAAGAGGGGAGGGGACATAAGGTTGCGATAAAAGGTATCTAATCAAATCCGGAAAGAAGAATAAGGGTTGCAATTTAAACAAATTTACGATGACGTTATAGCCCAAAAAGAAAATAGGATAAAAAAATATCAATGGCAGAAAAAAGGGACCCTTAAAAAATAAGGTTGCCGTGTGCGAGGATTTTCTGAGAAAATCCGCTTAAAATATTTTATCGAATTTGTTCCAAACTTTAAGAGCTCACTGTATAATATTATGATGATTAGATATTATTAAAAATCATCAATATGAATCTTTATAGTGCGAACTTGAAATTTACTTTAGGCGTGGCAATTAAAATTTAAATAACTATCAGTCCCTAAAACTCAATCATAGGTCAATTACTTTATAAAAAAACACTTCAGTTTTAATAAGTAAGTTATCATTCAACGTTTCTGTTAATAGGTTGTTCGTTATTTACAAAATACCTCTTTCACCACTGAAGCCAAGATGTCCACACCACAAGACATTAAAGTAATCGATTATAAAGGTGTGAAGGATTTGAAAAACAATAAAAAAGTTCTTCTCATAGATGTAAGAGAACCAACCGAGTTGCAAAATACTGGGATTTTACCTGGAAGCATCAACATTCCATGTAATGTGTATGAACTGTAAATATTATACCTTATTTATTAGATAAAATCGATTTTAGTGGGCGAAGTGGAAAATACTTTGAAAAACACATCGCCTGATGAGTTTTTGCAGCAGTATGGTCGTCCTAAACCAGATTTAGATTTTCCTTTGGTGTTCTCATGTGCCGCCGGAAAAAGGGGTTTAATGGCCTCACAAGCTGCATTAAAATTAGGGTTTAGAGAGTAAGTTATTTTTTGGAAATTTTAGATTCCCTCAATAAATAATTTAATCATAATATAATTTTTACAATGATTGCTTTGAAACAAAGACACGTTTTTACTTAAATTCTATATTTCGTTCATTCCTTAAATGAAACAAAAAATTATTTTTTCAGTGTAACCAACTATTCTGGAGCCTGGACAGATTGGGAAGCAAATGTAAAAGCATCAAATTGAACACTGTATTAGTTTAAAAAAATATATACACAAAAAAGATTGAAAATTTGTTATTTTTGTAAGCAGTTCTGTTCGTGTAAAACCCTGTATTTTAATTATTACTTTTGGAGCAAAAATTTGGCAACTCTTGAAATGCGAAATCCGTAATGTCTTCCAAAATATGCATTCTAAATTGGTTGTTATTACGTACGCAATTCAATTCTTCATGTATTTTGTATTGCAATTGACGTTTTATTAAAGATTTAAAGGAGTTCCATAGCAATTCAGTGGAATTTAATAGGTGGGAGAGTAAGGAGCCAGACGCACTATTTGGATGTGTTTTTCTGATGTATAGTCCAGGCACGGAATGTTTTTAGTTAGGGAATAGAGAATTTTATGTTCTTCAACTTTGCTTAATGGTAATTTTTCGTAAAAGTAAAAATACATGAGCTATAGGTGAAAAACCGCACTTAAGGGGCTAAAATCCTCATTTGGGGGAAACGCCGGCTTGGGATTTTTATAAAACACTTTGCGGGTTTATTAGAACACTTCAATATACATCTTTGCCAAATTTCAGCTTGCCCGGACCTTCTGTAAGCTCAAACCAAAATTTCGATTTTGTTACTTGGAAGATAGGTACTATAACCTGAGCTATAACTTGGGCAAATTTTGAAAAAATCTATTTTTCTCTTCATTTTCCAACTTTGACCACAATTTCAATTAATTAATTATTAAAAGCATTTCCCGTGCCTGAAAACATTTCTCTCCCTGCAACGAATCAATATTGTGCCATTTTAAGGGTGGCTCGTGTTTTCGGTCAATAATTTAAGTATTAGTATGCCATGAAAAAATATGAAAAAAAACTATTTTATATAGAATTTTATGCACGTCTGATTATAATTTTTTATTCAAGCATAAATAAGCGAGTTATCGGCAAAAAATCGCATTGGGCGAGGTAAAACCCCCGATTGTGGGGAACACCGGCGTGGGATTTTATGGGACTTTTGAGGGGTTCATTAGAACACTCCAATGTACATCTCTGCCAAAATTCAGCTTGCCCGTATTTTTTGAAAGCTTGATCCAATTTTTCGGCTTCGTTGCCTGGACTATGTAAGCACACTCTCGATTCGAATGCACATGGGCGTTATCGATAATTAATGTGGGATGCTGAATTCCTTCGGTAGCACATTTTTCTATTAACTACCGCAACCACACTTTGCAATCCTCCGCTCTGTAAGAACCTCAATATCGAGGTCGATACTCAAATGATAAAGTTATGGTGGAACTCATTGCTCCGATGCAGTGTAAATTGTTTCTTTTACTTGAGACATAATTATTCTCGCTCTTGGGTCTATTTTTGGTCAAAGATGCCTCATGAATTATGGGAGTCTTTTTTGTAGATGCTTTACCACCTTTGCCTTAAGGAAGATATTGTCCTTATTCTAACCATTTGTATGTTGTGCTTATGTTCACATTTAAACCTTTCACTGCTGCTCTCCAATCTTCATCTTCTTTATGTGCTTTAAAAATCATCTCTCTATCATTGGGCGAAATTTTATTATCTTTACCGCGAGACATGTTCGAACAGTCATAAGAAAATTAATGATAATATTTTGATTACGGGCCCCACCATACCAAATCAATCAACGTTTTTTCATGTCCTTAATAAAGTATGTTTATTTTTGAGTATAATTTTTGTTTTTATTTCGACATCTATTAATGAAACTACCCCTTGAGATACGTTACTTTAAAGCATCAATTACCAATCACCAAAACTTTTACGATATGCGAGAAGGTCGGAAGATCCGAAATTGTGGACAAATTGGTTGGCGTTACTTAGAAATGGAAGGTTTCTCCACAGTGAGGCCTCAAACATGAAGATAATTTAACGAGAAAATTGTTGTGGAAATGGTTCAATGTAAACCGGCAATGGAATTTTAGCCGATGACATCTTAAAATGTCGGCGACATCCAATTCTATCCCATGTCGGCGAAAAATTTGAGATTTCGGTGGCCGCGGAGAGAGCCAAAAGCTTTCTCCGCGCGCCAACGCAAGTACTTCCGAACCATGCGACGAATTTCGATCAAACCGGTGCCGATCGACATCCAGAAGTTCAAACTTGCATGTAGGTTTGGTGGCGAATTTTTAAAATCCCCTGAGACGCCACGCCGGGTTCCCAAAAACGAAGAATTGTAAAATTGTGTTTTTTCGTAAAAATTTGCTCCAAACGGGACAAAAATTTGCAAAACTTGGAAATTTTATCATCTAAATATACATAAAGCATCAAATGTAAGAATAAATTAGTAAGGCAATGATTTAATTCGTTAAATATTTGACGGGAGAAAATCGAGAAACGTTTTCAATAATAATTTACAAAATTTGGAAAATAAAATTTTTTTCTTCGCTTAATACGGCGAGGAAAAATATATTATATCGAATATGCTCAATGAAATTTTCGCGAAAAAATTTCGTCTGAGAGGAAAATCCACATTTTCGCATATTTACAATTTTGCCCGGAAACCCTTCGATTTCGATTTGGAGACGATGTTATTTTTCAAATGCTAGCGTTATTTCATTAAAAACTGTATCGTTAACTCCCATGGGTTTTTCGAAATTATCAATGGTTTTCTCGTGAGGGACGAATAAAGTGAAAATTGTGGGAAAACTTTGGACGTCTGTATGGCGCCCTTATTTACAACCGATTTTTTATTTTTAAGATGCAACGAAACCGTATCGTGAAGATCTAAAATAACCGTTATAAAATTTTCCTTCGTATTTTCAACACCAAATGCGTAAAACCGAATTGAAACTTCAAATTTTCAAAGAGAAATTAAATTCTAAAAATTATAAATTAACGACGAAAATGGACGCGCCAACGATTTTTGATAATTATAACTACACCTTTTCCAGCAGTAATTCAGAAAACCTCACCTGCTGTTCAGAAATCGTGAATTGTAATTCAGATTTGTTAACTGATATTCAGAAATCGTGAATTGCAATTGACAAATATGAATAACCTTTGACGATTTCTGAATATTAATTAACAAATCTGAATAACGGTTGACGATTTCTGAATTACTGGTGGAAAAGGTGTAGAAAGATTACTATAAAGTTCTTCCGCTGTCAAAAAAATTAGCAAAATTGTAAATAATTTTTGGAAAATTGTAAAAATTTGTAATATTTTCGCGAAAAAATGGTTCAAGCCTGAAGGACAATTTAAAATATCAAATGTATAATTCCTCAGGAATCGTCGAGAATGTTTCTTAAAAATCCATCTATAACGTAATAATCCTTTCAAAGAGTTTCAAATTTCAATTTTTTTATTCTTTTAAGCTATTGGATTAGCGAATTAACAGTGAAATGTCGTAGAATAACATTTTTTTCGAAAAGGTCTTCACTTGCCTTCAAAATTCATATTGAGATTTTGCTTAAAAAATCCCACAATTTTGCGGCATCGCATTACCTTGTATATAATTATTAAGGCCGCGTTCGGTCTGGCACTTTTTTCGCTTTGAAGCTCGATTTCATTGACATGATGATTGGATGGAAACTGCAACTCGTATGAAAAAAATTCTAAGAACCTTTTTTGTTTAAAATTTAATTATGAATTTATTTGCTTTGATGTATTTTTATCGTGTGATGAACTGTTTATGAAATAAACAGGATAAACTAATTTGGGGTTGTTTTTGCGTGTAGGGGTGGAAGCGGGCGGCAAACGGCGTGGCGTCACATCTTGTTTTACAAAGGAGGTTCGCATCTACACATGTGCCAAATTTTATGCTTCTATTACAAAGTTGAAGGTTCTATAGTATCGGAATGTCGTAGTGGTTGGGACGGGTTTCGTTTTTGGTGTGTAGTTTAGAAACGGATGGGAATAATGTTAACTTCTATAAACCAATAAGAAGGTATGATCATTGGCTACAACCGAGGGGTTGTTCACTTCAATGATCATGTGTACAAAATATCAATAATTTATTAGTAATCTCAAATAATCTCCCATAATATTTAATAATCATTAGTAATCTAAATAATCATTAGTAATCTCAAAGTAATCTCAAGTAATTTCAAGTAATCTCAAATAATTTCAAATAATTTTTAATAATATTTGGTAATTCAAGGGTTTATAAGTTCCAAACAAACAAATAATATTCATTTTTATGTAAGAGATTTACAATATACATATGATAAAATAAAACAAATAATACATACAACATTAGTTTATTAATATTAATAAAAATATCAGTTTAAACACCATAAAACATACAGACGTCTAATACTAACCTTCCATTTTCTATCAGCGGTTTGGGAATCGTAGCTATATAGTGGGCAATATCACGATAAACATCGATGTCCACTGGAGATAGATCACCGTCTTCTAGTACTCGGTACCAGTTGCCGGCCGTTTCAACTCCTCTCTTCTGTTCAACAGTGGGATTTGTTGGAGCAGTTAGGGCTGAGAATTGCTTTTGTTTTCCCTTGCCAGTTTTGTAACGAAAAGCCAGGATTCTTCCAACAATGGGCCCATCTCGACTTTTAAAAACACACCAATCTCCAATAGATACATTTTCTTCTTTTCGAGATTTTTCTCGAAAACAGCTTTTATGAGTGGAAGGCGTGCTACGAGGTCCACGGTCAGAGTCATGTACCCTGAGAAGTATATCACTGGATTGTCTGCTCTCTGCAGAAGACAGCATCCAGGTAAGAGCTCGTTTACGATAATGGCGGTGCCACCATTAATATCCTGCACCCTTACAAATGGGCTATTTTCTGCTATATTTATATTATTGAAAACAGCGAGACCGATTTTACCGCTGAAAAGTGACCTGTCTTCTTGTATGTCTTCTAAAGCATCCAGATCCTCCAGATCACTGTAAGTTTCCTCAGGGTCACTATCGCAATTAGTATTATTAATCAATTCGGTTGTTATCGGAATACTTCTAAAGGGGTCCGGTAGAGAGATATTCATCCCCAAGTCAGCAGCTATTTTATTTGCATTCTGTTGGGCCTCTTGAACTGCTTTCAGTATTTCTTCGTCAGTAGGTAAATCATTTATTTGTGATAATATATTCGCATCCCTATGGCGGCCCGTCCTTATTTGCTTAGGAAAACTGAATTTTCTCGAGGAATTGGACAATTCCTCACTAACTTCTCCCATAAAATCAATTCTTTTAACTCGATGAATAAAATCTAAAACCGTGAAATTTACAACGGTAGAACAAGTTGTAGTTATAGATCTAGGCCCTACGAAAAAATTCCTCACAGCGCTGGCTGCTGAACAGCCATGGAAGGAATTTATCAGTCTCGCGGTGCTGTTTTAAATATTGGATTATCTGTATTAAAGCATGAGCGTTTATTTCCATACACAAGTATGTATTTAGAGTAATGAAATTTTCAGTTAGAGAGTAACGCTTATTCTGGATAATCCATTCACGCCACAACCTGAAGAAAAATATTGACTTCCATACCTGTGTTATTCTTTCCAAAGGAGAAAGACCACGATCCAAAAATGAATTGGTAGCTGCTCGCGCCATTTCGAAGAATATCAAAGTTGCATTGGAATTTGCAACATTTTCACGTAGGAGTTGTGTCACAGATTCATCGCACATTTTTTGCATCGCACGATAGTTCATTTTGTCAGTACTTTCAAGATCACAAATTGTGAGGCTATGCTGATCCTTGCTTACTTCTTGTATGAGAAACCGTAAATGTGCTTGAGCTACAGTGAAATTACCCATAGGAAGAAGAATTGACGGTTTTAAAAACCTCGACTTTAACTTTGTAGCTACATGAATAAAATCTTGTGTAACAAGCCTTGACGGTAGCAGGTCAGCACGAAACCAGGAGCGCCATTCAAATGGTAATGTTGGATTCGTAGGAAAGATGGAGAGGCGCATAGATTTCAACAAACGAGAATCTCCATCTGAAGAAAATCCTACAATTTTTACACCCAACTTTTGGGCATCCTGCTCCATATAAGTTTGTTATTAATTTGTTGGTTGGTATTGGAAAAATTCAAAATGTTAACGCAATCAAAAAAAACATAGGGTCCGTTTTAGGATGCCGTAATATTTATTACGGCATATACACCCTGTATATTTATTTATAACATTATTTAGCAGCAGCAATAAAATGCAGTAGCGCCATCTGTTGTTAAAATTTTTTACTCTTAAAATGATTATAATAATCATAAATAATACCAAGTAATCAATAATAATCAAGTATAATCATGATTATTCCATTCCTATTTCAACAACCAATCGAATTCACAAATGTGTTTTGTTTCGACCAATCACATGTCATTTTGAAGTTTTGCAAGTGATTAAACTCTCTCTCAACATGCGATTAAATTCGATTAAACTCGATGTAGCTTTTTGTGTGTAGTAGCCTTTGGTAACAACTGTCATAAGTCATAATTGCAAATATTACCATGGTAATTATTTATTTAAACAATATTGTAATAGAGAAAAATGTGTTCTAACAATGTTCTGCGTTTTAATAATTATTCCGATATCGAAATTAACGATGCTATTGAAGAATGTGTTCCAAAAAACACAAGGAAAACGAAAGCTTCCATTTGGAAACAATTTGAAATTTTCTGTGCCGAAAGAAAGTATACCCTTCAGCAGTTTACAACTTTGACTGAGATTGGCAATATATTAACGGACTGGGCATACAACATGAAAAAAATCAATGGAGAAGACTACAAAGAAGGAGTTGTTAAAACTATATGGAATATAACGGCAAAAATGATACAAGAAAAATATTTCTCGGAGTTTGGCAAAAATTTCGACCCATTTAAAGATCTGGAGTTTAAAAAGGCAAGAGATGCTAAAAACGCTAATCGAAAACGTTTGCAAGCCATTCCAGAAAAACGAAGACAAAGCTCAGTTGCCCTTACAAACACAGATATAAAAAAAATTATGTACCTATGGAATGAGGACACTCCCGATGGGCTTCAAAAACGATTCTATCATATAGCAGCATACGAACTAGCTTGGAGAGGTGGAGAGGCATCAAAATGTAAGACTTTTTATTTCAAGTTTGAAAAAAAATCCGACGGGACTTTAACAGATCGTTTGGAATATAATACTATATTCTCAAAAACATGCCAAGGAGGTGAGAAGAAATTAAGTGACAGTAAGTGGCTTACTCGAAATTTAGATGACCCTACAATTTGCCCGATTCGGTTATTTAAAAAATTAATTAGTAAGCGTACAGAAAAAATTAAAACTGATCGATTCTTTTTAACACCTAATCCCTCATGGAATAACGAGTATTCTAGTGGATGGTTTAAAAATATGCCTCTAGGAGAAAATCAAATTTCGAAGTGGATGCAACATTCAGCAACAAAAATTGGATTAGATGTTAAAAACAATAAAATAACTAATCATTCAAACAGGTCTAGTGCAGTGTCAAATTTAGCAAAAGCAGGAATTTCTAGTGAAGAATTGATCAAAATTACCGGCCATGCCAATACAAAATCAATTGATCCCTACCTGCAGCTGGACGAAAGTCACCATACAGATTTAGTTTCTAATTTAAGATGCCATGAAAGTACATCTCGTAATTCTGAAAATTCTAATCAAAATTTAAAATTGGTCAATCATGCTGAAGAGTCAACTAGTAATACTATTAACTATAACAATTGCACATTTCACGTGCAAAATATGATTTATGGTAAAGATTGTAATAATTAAATTCTAATAACATTTTCCACTTATTAAAAATTGTAAAATTTCGAACAGTGTTTGTTTTTTTTATAAGGAATGAAATAATCTCCCTATAATCTACGCGAGGTTCACTTTTTATTTGGATAAAATTGTTTTTGATTGACTCAAATATGGATAGCCATAAGGTAATAACTCTCGAATTAAGGGATCTACAAAAATTGCTCAAGCTACGCTTTCGCAATTTTTAAAATCCCCTTAATTCTCGAGTTATTTCCATGGCTATCCATATTTTCGTCCAAAAACAATTTTATCCGATAAAAAGTGAACCTCTTGTGGATTAACCCCCGAATAATCACCATAATCTCAGGTAATCTTAGATAATCACAAATAATCTTAAATAATCACAATAATCTTAAGTAATCACGATAATTTATTAATAATCTTAATAATTGATTACATAATAATAATCTGTGTACAAAAAAAATTTAAGTGAACAACCCCTCGGCTACAACTTTTCTGTAGAAAGTTATTTGATATCGCAAACGAGTCAAAAGTTATATCTATTTTAATGAAGGGAACTTTTTTAGCCGAAAAAAATTAGCCGTATAGGTTGGGACACTATCAAAAATCTGAAAAATAAGGCAAAAAATGAAGTAAAACTGCATGGTATTATGATTAGAATATTGGTGGCAGTCGACTATTACTGACCACTCCAAATAATTTGAAAATTTCCTATTGCAAAGAGGAAGGTTTATATAGTATACTGTTAAAATATTATGTGAGAGTTTATTATCAAAATTTTGAAATAATCGAATTTGAAGTTTGCAAATTTACATGTAAAAACTGGTGAAACTTAACGAGATTCCGCGCGTCGCTCATTCTGTTGACGGTACGTGCAGAATGAATGACCCTAACACATAGAAAATTTCGCACCGGCCCAAGTAGAAGCCACTCACTTCGAGGTCATCAATAGAAATTAATTTACAATTTCTTTCTTCGAATTAGGGACTCTACTATATCGGCAAACGTAAAAATTTCTTTTTCTTCACATATCTCATATTCACAGTCACAGCCCAGGTTTCTAACCAGTCAGTCCGCCAAGCGCCAATTCCCAGAGACCCACCGGTCTCTACAACTTCCAATGTCATTAATGTATTCTTTCAGATGAAGGAGAAGGCCGGCCATGCCGGGATGCTCCATCAAATACATATCAGGTAAAGGTAAAGGTTCGCACCGGCAGATGCAGCTCGTCTCTCCTACATGTAACATCGATTATTTTTTGTTTTACGCGAATTTTTGGGGGTTTAAGCTCCCGGTTTCCTTCATCCCGGTTTTCTTGATGGTCGGCGCTTCAAATTTCTTTAGCTATCTGGCGCGGAGCGCCGACGGCCATGAAAAACCGGCCGTCCGGGCAGAGCCCGGGCGGCTTCGGTTTTTCGATGCACACAGTTATGGCCGGGTCGGAACCACCCTAAAAAGTAATTAGCACCATCAAAACCGGTCGCGGGGCAGAGCCCCGCAAGGCCTAGGTTTTCCCCATAATTTTTTATGTTTATTTAGAGACCTAATACATGTAAAATTAAGATACTTTCAAATTGATTTTTCTCAAAATTTTGACTATACATTCTCACATATAATTTTTACAGTATACTCTATTAAGCTTCCTCTTTGCAATAGGAAATTTTCAATCGATTTCGGGTGGTCAGTAATGGTCTCCTCACCCCAGAATATTTATTGAAACTTTCAAAGAAACAATTTATTCGTTTAGTTTGCTTTTCCTTCAATTCGGAAATGTTTTCGGGCGACGTCAAAATACTACTTTTCATCGGCTTTCGTCCACGATTTCATTTTTTGGCTGGAGTTGATGCTTGCAATGGTCCGATCGAAGACAAAATCGATGTTAAGCTAGATTAAATGGCATTGCAGTGTCTTGGAATAAAAATAAATGGTGTCCCAACCTTTACAAAATAGCCATTTTGTAAAAAGTCAAAAAATTACTTTTTGCAACACCACATTTAAATTAAGCGGGCATTCGCCTTCAGGGCTACTCGCGCATTTCATACGGTCTCGGCAATATCTGCGTTAGCCTTAGCTGGATTTACTCCAATGGAGCTAAGGATAAAGGAGGTGGTAAGGGTAGAGCAAGTGAAAATGGATGGTACTTTCGATCGACTTCCGGACGACGTCGTCTTGCAAATTCGTACGTCGCCAGCGGAGATGTTACATCCCCGCTACAGACGAACGATCAGTTTCTTAAAAGCAAGCGACTCGCTGGAAGTCGATCGAATATGCGACCAGGTCGATGTTGCTATATTTACCGATGGCAGCAAGCAGGAAGGTGGGGAGGTCGGCGCGGCAATCGTCATATATCGTGAGGCTCGGCAAGAGACCCACAAGTCTTTGCCCACAAGTACCGATTAAATGGTGCTTGTAGCGTATTTCAAGCCGAGCTATATGCGATTGACGCCGCCCTGACTTGGATCTCCCCAAGGAAATTACACTCAGGCTGGGCGCTGACTTGCAATTTATTATCAGTTGCACGATAATTTGGTTGCAAGAGTGACTCCTTAGGTTTTATATGCAAACGCGCGCACATGCAACTTTATGCAATTGAAAATTTATGCAACTAAAGAGTTTGTGTTTTGACACAAACTAAACAGTTGCGCAATCATGCAATCATTTTGTAACACACGTGTTGTAACGCCTGCACGCTCATTGCGATTAAATGATTGCAGTTTTATACAGTTTTAGTGCTTTTTGTGAATGATGCCCACTCAAGAAGGTAAATAATCACTTTATTCTGGGTATGCTTGCAAATCTTCATTCAGTTTATTAAACTGCCCTTTCACTAAACGTTGTGACGTTATTGGGTGTACCCAGTATCTTTTCTTTCTTTTTAATTTTTTCCTTCTTCTCAGTTCCAGAGCACAAACTACCGCTAACTGATAGAAATTCATATTGAAACTAAACAATTTCAGTTGCATGTGCGCTTGCATGCTGCGACTGAACCGTATAGTTGCGTATGTGAGCGCAGGAAACCATTCACACAGACCAAACAGTTGCGCAATTAGTTGCACAACCGATAAATTGCAAGTCAGCGCCCAGCCTTAGTGTGTATTTTCTCCGACAGCCTTTCATCGCTTGTTACCATCGCTAATAGGAGTAGCACCGTACCTTTGGTCACCTCCATCCATCGGTCACTGCTCAAACTGAAGGACCAAACGATCATCAGATTTGCGTGGGTAAGGGCTCATTGCGGCATTGAAGGGAACGAGGTTGCAGATCAATGTGCCAAAGACGCGGCTGTTTCACACAGGCGCATGATATACAACCAGTTCCCTCTTAGCTATGCAAGAAGGGTGATTTGTCTTGAAGCGGCATGTACTTGGGATACCGAGTACAGAAATGCCGTCCAAGGATCGACCACCCGCCAGCATTTACCTACGCTAAATGATGTTCGCTTGTTCTGAAGTGCCGTTGATACCTCCTTTCAAATGACGCAGATATTGACGGGTCACTCGTTTGCGCGCGAGTACTTGTATAGGTTTAAGATCAGTCCTGGTGACGTGTGCCCCTGCGATTCAAAAAGTAGGCAGACTCTACATCATTTGTTGTCTTGCTGCCCGAAATACGTCCAGCAACGCCACACCTACACCTCTCATTGTTAGCTAGTAAATATATCACCCTTTGTCATTTCAGAAATCATTACAAATAAATCTATCACTAAATTTTTCATAACCTTTTGTAAGTCTATCATTAACACTCTTAAACAATTTAACACCCCCCTTAGTCTGCCTAAAATGGATTTATGCATCACCTAAATTAATTAAAAAAAATAATAAAAATTATGTTAAAGTTATTAATTCAATTCACTTATTCATATTTAAATTTTATTATCATTTTCTCTTTATTTAGCCGCTGCCGTAGTAGCGCTCATTTGTTCCTTTATTAATTTTATTAACTTAATAAAAATTGTTATAAACTCATCAACATTATTTTCACCACCATGTATCACCACCCATTCTTGTGTCATTTAATTGTTATGTTATTGTTTATTATATTATTATGTATCCCATTGCATAAATATACTCCCTCTCTAGGCGGTTGACTTAGTGAGGAAACAGGAAAAAAAATGAAAATACACTAAATACAAGACACATTGAACATACTTACTTGTTTTTTAAAAGAAAATTTACGACTTGCTTGGCATGAAACGTTAGGTTATAACCAAACTTTACTGCGACAGTCATAATATAGGTGTCACGACTACCAACAACGCAGATATTCAGCTGTCCCAACCTATACGACGCTCCCTTAATTTTGTTCTTTACAGTTATGGAAAATAGTGCTTAAAAACTTATGAAAAATACATTTTGACGAACAAGCAATTAATACTACAAATAGATAATTCTCCGTTCTTAATTTTCTATTTCAGTAATTTTTTATGTACGATTGGCGGAACATGAGATATTTGGAAAAAATCTGCGAGTTCTGCAGTGCGCGCCATATTTAATCTACATACACGTGATGATTCTATATGGAAACTTTAACTCGTATGAAAAACCTTTTTTGCTTAAAATTTAATTATAAATTTATTTGCTCTGATGTATTTTTATCGTATGATGAACCGTTTACGAAATAAATAGGATGAACTAAAATTTGGGGGGTGTTCTTGCGTTTAGGGGCGGAGGGGTCTGTCTGAGATGGGAATGGGACTTTTCGGCGCCGCCGATTCGGCGTAGCTAGTTCGGCGCCGCCGGTTCGGCGTAGCCAGTTCGGCGTAATACCGTTTCGGCGCGAGGACGTTTCGGCGTGAGGACGATTCGGCGTGAGGACGGTTCGGCGTGAGGACGATTCGGCGCGAGGACGATTCAGCGCTAACCTTTTTAGTAATTCGAGACGCTTTTCAAGAATTTAAAATATCCTCATTTTCAGTCGAGAGAGACTATAGAAATATTACAAAAATTATATTTTTGTAATTTTTAGAATTTCTGTTAGTAGTATTCGTAAGTTTCACTGTCTGTGTGTAAGTATAATAATGTTATGTGTTAATGTTTTCATTGGCTAATTTTCGGGTTTTTTATCCTACAGCCTCTTTTCGACCGAAGATGAGAATATTTTAAATTCTCTAGACGCGTCTCAAATTATTAAAGAAATAAAGGACTCTGGGGGAAAAGATTTAATTTTTAAATTACATGATCTTGGTTTTCAAACTAATTTTTCATTTTGTTAAGGTTATTCAGGATCTCAAGATTAGAGTAATATAAATTTGTGATAAATTTTTGTATTATAGTTGACCTTTATTTGTTAATTTATAAGATATTTTTTAAAATTGGGTATAGGTCTTTTAATATTAAAAGACAAAAATAATCAATAACAATTGATTAAATTTACATTGTCAACTATTGAATTTGTGCTAGTAAATTTGAATAGCTTATTTGCAAAATTTTAGAGCATATTTTGTAGTTTTTTAGTGCCTAAAATCCGATGACTACTAATGAGTAATAAATAAATAAAAATATGACACTGAAAAATAAATTTTCCGAAATTTTTTTATGAAAACCACCCACATTGTAATTTCAAGCCATTTCGATGGTGTTTTTAGAATATCATTAAATTTATTCGTTTTTAAGATTTGCACCGAACAAAAACAGCGAATTTTTCGGCCACCTTAAAGAAATCTTAAAGTATAATACAACAAAAATGTTTTACAATATTTCTAAAAATTATTGAACCTCATGATTTATGAATGAAACCATTTTTGTTCTATAAATACAGCTTAATACGAAAAGTATTAGCCCACCTCTGCATTTAGAATTTGAATTTTTTAAATCTACCACCTAGAAATGATTCTACGATAAATAATAATCAAAGGAGAAAATTTCATAGTATAAAATTTAGTAATTTAATTGCTATACATCAACTACATAATATGTATATTAAAAACATTACATATTCAAGTTAATGATCGTATGTAGTTTTACAAACGTGAATTAAAGTTTAATTTGTGATTAAAAACTGCGAAATAATGCATTAATTTTCTGTCCCCACCTGCAAAAAAACTATCCGGCGCTCAAAACTTGAAAAGAAAACGAAAAAAGCAAGACGAAAGTGAAAAGGCTGCAAAATTGATGGCAACTGTTTTTAGAGTTGAGAAGTCATCTGAATCGGCATCATCAGAACCAGTTCAAAACGCGACGGAAGAAGACCTATATAATAGAAGTTCTTCAGATGAAGCCCATGAAGATGAAGAGCAGTATGCACAAAATAATCTAACTATTTCTGGAATTTCCTCTGAAGTTCAAAATATTACAGAGAGTACACCAGACATACCATCTCTGTCACCTCTTTCAAAATCAAAATACTAATTGTGAAATTGATGATATTTCGAAATGGTCATTCGTTAACTCTAGAACCATAGATGAAATAATTATTCGTGGCCCTGTTAGTAACGAAATGAGCAACGACAAGTATCCAAAAAAAACTGACGGACGTCATTTTTCGAATACGCATTTTCAAAGGGTGATGCCAAATGGAGAAACTTATAAAAGAAGATGGCTCGTTTACTCTAAATCTGAAAATAAAGTATATTGTTTTTGTTGCCGTTTATTCAACAGAATGTCCCACTCTAATTTAGGAAAAGATGGATTTGACGACTGGTCGCACTTATCAGTGCGTCTCAAAACTCACGAAACTTCCTCACATCACCAGCACGCCATGAACAGTTGGATAGAAGCGTCGAGTCGATTAAAGAATTTTAGTGGAATTGACAAGCATTTGCAAAAACAGATTAAAGACGAGAAATCACGGTGGGTTGCTATCCTCGAACGAATGATGTCCATAGTATTCTTTTTAGCAAGTAATAATTTGCCTTTCAGAGGATCTGGATCTGAGGCACTATATACTCCTAATAATGGTAACTTTCTGGGTTTAGTGTAACTGATGGGAAAATTTGACCCTGTGATAATGGAGCACCTCCGCCGTATTGTTAATAAGGAGACTAATGTTCACTATTTTAGCAAACATATTCAAAACGAGTTGATCGGCTTACTTGGAAGTGAAGTTCGAAATACAATTTTGAGTATGGTAAAATCATCGAAATACTTCTCCATCATACTGGATTGCACTCCTGATGTCAGTCACATTGAACAATTATCTTTAACATTGCGTTTTGTTGACACTAATGAAGATGAAGTCCAAGTGCGCGAGTGTTTCATTGCTTACAAGCCGGTAAGTGACTCTTCGGGAGCTGGACTTACTGGCCTCTTTCTTGATGATATTGTGCAAGAGTTTGATTTAGATATGAATGATTGTCGCGGTCAAGGATACGATAATGGATCTAATATGGTAGGAGTAAACAAAGGTGTCCAAAGCAGAGTTTTGAAGCAATATCCACGAGCATTTTTTAATCCATGTGGTTGTCATAGCTTAAATTTGGTAATAGCAGATGCCGCCAAAACATCTGTTAAATCGGTTTCTTTGTTTGGATTTCTTCAAAAACTGTTTGTTCTATTCTCTGGATCAACAAAGCGATGGGAAGTGATATCCAAGCATGTAGAAGCACTATCGCTGAAAAAAGTTTGTGAAACTCGTTGGGAGAGTAGAGTTTCTAGTCTCGCTGCAGTTCGTTATCAATACTCTTCAGTTCGTGACGCCCTTCTGGAACTTCACGAAGAAACAAATGACTCAGTTGCAGCATCAGAGGCCTTGTCCCTGATTCAGAATATGGAGCAATTTGAGTTCATAATAACAATGGTGGCTTGGTATGATATATTGTTTCAAGTAAACATTGTAAGTAAGGCTATGCAGTCTAAAACAATGGATATACCAAACGCTTCACGATTGCTGAAGAACTGCTCGGAATTTGTAAAAGAGTACAGGGATTATTCGACTGCTCTGATAACAGCTACGGAAATTGCTTCTCGGGCCGGGATAGATATTATTTTTAAGCCAGTCCGCATCCGAAGAAAAAAGAAACTATTTGAATACGAAGCCGCTGATGAGACACCAACGGATCCCGAAAAGTTGTTTAAAATAAGCGTTTTTTACCCCATGATCGATACAATTGAAAATGCGTTGGTTAATAGATTTTTACAACTATCGAAATTTAATGATGTATGGTCATTTTTGTACAATATCAAAGAAATTCCTGAAAAGACAAAATTGGACAAAGCATGTGAGAATTTAGAGATAAGTTTAACCGATGGGGAAAAATATGACATATCTGGTTGTGAATTGGTTGAGGAACTTTTACACCTGAATCCACTGTTGAAAGACATTGAATCAGCAGAACCAATAAAAGTTCTTCAACTTATTAAAACAAATGGTTGGCAGGATATATTTCCGAATGTGTGGACAGCACTTCGGATTCTGTTAACCATACCTGTAACGGTCGCCAATGGAGAACGAAGCTTCAGTAAATTAAAGCTGATTAAAACTTATTTACGTTCGACTATGTGTCAGGAGCGACTTTCAGATTTAGCAATTTTGTCCATAGAAAATAATATTGGCAAGGACTTAGATTATTCCGAACTAATAAAAAAATTTGCAGGTGCAAAAGCGAGAAAAGTGGCTTTGTAGTTAATTTTTTTATTTCTTAATTTGATTAAATAAATCTTTTTAAACACATACGATATTATCGTATCTTTAGTCTAAAAACTCTCTGCTGCCAATAAATAAAATTTAAAATTTCTTTTTATATTTTTTTTTTTTAATTTTTTTTTGAAAAAATTTCATCAAATTAAAAAAAAATGGGGGGGGGCAGTGGGGGAGGGGGCGCCAAAATAAGATCTCGCACCACCTGAAAATCTTGCTAGGACCGCCCCTGGGGGAAAGATAATATGCAATGTACACATAGCCAATTTAGCGACGTTTTGATGTATATGCTTTTACCACTAATTATTTTTCTAAATACTTAAAGGTCATTATCAGAAGTCTGCTTAAATTTTATCTGCACTGATCTGCACCAATATTTTGGTGCCAGTCCGGCTCTGTAATACTTCGACAAACTCAAAAAAGTTTAACTTATGAAATTATTTCATTGATTTACCTATAAGATCATTTAAAAATGATCAGCTCACGTATTTATCAATTTTTACAGTAAGAAATAATTTAAATTTCTTCACTTGGTGCAACAGCCAATCAGAGACCAGCATTACGAAATGTTTGCACTTTGACATCTTAAAAGTTAGGTTAGGTCGTAGAAAAATTAATATTATACACCAGATATTTTCCGAAATTATAAATAATTAATTTAATAGGATGTCGAAAGTGGTCAATATTTTATCAAGGTCAATAAAGGGCAGATTGTTAACCTGCGCTTACAATACGTTCTCATTACGTTCGTATTCTTCAAGTGTCTCTGGAGGAAGATTATTTTCAAATCAGCGTAGGTAATTGTTTATTTTAAAAATTATTAGGGTCATTTTCTAAATTACATAATATTAAAAATCACCAATATGAATTCTTTGAGGGAACTTGAAATTTCCATCAGGTGTGGCAATTAAAATAACTACAAGTCCCTGTAACTCAATTAGAGGTCAATTACTTTATAAAACAAACATTTCTGTTAATAGGTTGTTTGTTATTTACAAAACACCTCTTCACCACTGAAGCCAAGATGTCCACACTACAAAACATTAAAGTAATCGATTATGAAGGTGTAAAGAACTTGGAAAACAATAAAGAAGTTCTTCTGATAGATGTAAGAGAGCCAACCGAGTTACAAAATACTGGGATTTTACCTGGAAGCATCAACATTCCATGTAATATTTATTAACCATTTTATTTCTTATTTATGAGAAAAAATCAATTTTAGTGGGTGAAGTGGAAAATACTTTACAAAACATGCCGCCTGAAGAGTTTTTGCAACGTTACGGGCGTCCTAAACCAGATTCTGATTTTCCTTTGGTGTTTTCATGTGCCGCCGGAAGAAGAAGTTTAATGGCCTCACAAGCTGCATTAAAATTAGGTTTTAAAGAGTAAGTTATTTTTCTTGGTCACTTTCTACTTACATTATTTATTTACTTGATTCTTTAAATTAAAAAATTCTTCTTTCAGTGTGACCAATTATTCTGGAGGCTGGTCAGATTGGGAAACGAATGTAAAAGCATCAAATTGAACACTGTATTAGTTTAAAATAATATATATACAGATTAAATTTAAATAATTTAATTATTGTGCTTATCAACTACTTTAGCATGAATCATTTCGCGGAATTGTCCCAATATCAAATTTTCACGTTTTTGACGTTCTTCTTTACTGAACATTGCCAGGGCACGTTTTTCATCGGCAGAATAAATTTGATTTTCCTTACGAATACGAACGGCTTCCATTCTTCTGTGCCTGCTACCGGACATAACATAACCGACCGATTCAAAAGATTCAATTTGACCCGAAGTTAGACCAATTTCACCTCTTCTTGGAATACGTTTTCCGTCGGCAACATAAGCTGCCATGGCAGCTCCTTCACCAGGCAATAACGCTTTACCCATTTCTTTATGTGTTAAAGTTGCATGGGTTTTAGGCAGAGGTCCTATGGTTGAAGTTTCATCATCCGAATTAACTTCCAACGAACGTTTCTTTTTCAGCAAACTATCTTTCTCGACCCAAACATCATCTTGGGATTCTTCGCTGTCACTACTACTACTAGAATCTCGACGTTTCCTTTTCTTCTTAACTTTCTTTTCCTTCTTGTGTTTTTTACTTTTGGACTTTTTGTGTTTCTTATCTTTTTTTTTCTTTTTCTTCTTGTGTTCACTCTTTTCAGATTTTATTGCATCATTCTTTTCTTCCGGACTCGAATCTGAAGACTCTTCGTGTGCCGGCGATTTCCCCCAAATATGTGGACAATCCACGGTACCAAGTTGTTCTCTTTGTTTTCGTCTCGATTCCAAAAATTCTTCTTCCTCCTCAGTTTTTAAATTATTCTTTTGTTGATCGTTAGGCCACCTACTATTTCTTGGTTTTTGTGCAGAATTATTATTGTATCTGTTGTCCCTATGTGAAGGGCTTCGTCTTTTGTATCTATCGTTGTCGATTGCTCTCGAACTATCTCTTGATCTAGAATGATATCTGTTATCCCTGTGGGAAGAAACTGGCCTTCTATATCTATCACGTTCCACTGCTTTATCGTTGCTAAAACGATCTCTCGATTTTGAACGCTCCCTTGATCGTGAGCGGCGGTTGCTCGAATAATTAGAATACCGTCGTGATTCGTAATGTTTATTCATTATGCTTGCACCAAGAAAACTGCACGCACAGTGATTGTTTTTATAAACGATCTTATTTAATATAAAAGTTTTAAGTTCAGTTTAATAAATAAATAAGTTTATATAGAGGTTATGTTATCGAATGACGGATTAACATTACCAACCTAAATTGTATTGAGTTACACAGTTTCGCAAGAAAGTAAATTATTTAAAAATGTAAAAATTATTTTACATTAAATTACAAAATAAAATGGATATTATAAGTTACTGGCTGGCATGGGCGGCCTAGAACTTGAATTAGTATGGAAGTCGATTGATGTGCAACTGTTTCTTGAATAACTCGATTGGACTCTTACTCTTAAATTAAATAATTTATTAACCGCATGAATGGAGATTCAACGTTTAACACTAATTTGTGTGGCTGAATTTCGTTTAGATTCAAAATTCTACAGAATACGTCATTTCTTGAATGGATTTTTTGAAAACAATAGATGTCATAATATTGTAGAACTCCCATGTTGGTCTCTACAAAGCTGTGATGATTTCATCAATCATCAGGCTTCGACCAACCGTACTTATGCATCATCTAGATTTCATCTCAGAATACCGTTTTAGCTTCCAGCAGTACTTTTGCCTTTGCACTTCCTAACTTGATGTTGCAAATGGGCGCTTCATTATGAACCACGTCAATTTGAAACATTGCGTTGATGCGCTGTTCGTCTGCCAGTCATTAACGTCACAGCGATGCCAGAATATGTACCTGTAATCTTCTCTTTTCCTCTGATGCGAATCAGAGAATCACAAAAGTCTTTTCGGTTCGGAAAGGAAAAATTACTTCGCATATGTTGAGGTTGTAACAATCCGTATGTTGGGGTGAAGTAGATTAACTTAATTCCACCGCTAAGCCACCAATGTAACAATCCGTGATAGCGGTTATTAAAATTATCCCGCCGATGACACCAAGGTAACAAATCGAGGGTGCGTAGTTTAGTTGATTGAATTCGAAATATGATGAATTATCTCACGACTAGTAAGCCACCAAGGTAGAAATCGGAGGTGCGTTGATGAAGTAGCTTCTGTCGCTGCCACCACGAGCTTCCTTTTAGTTATAAATCACCTTAACCTATTTTACAGGTTCCGTAATTTTGGGAGAGGACGCCCGACGGACTCCCTAATTAAAACTTACCTAATTTTTTGTAGCGTTGGTCGTTCGGAAACGCAGGTAAAGGATTTCTCAACACTAACACTTGCGTATTTCCAAGCAATAATAAATTGAATTCTTTATAACAAAAAAAATCTATCGATACCTTTATACAAAGAAATAAAGTTGGTAAATTATAAAAATAATTACAAAATAAACAAATTACTGGGAACAGGTTGGTCTGGTCACGATACCTTATTTTGATGCGCCTCAACGATCTAAGTCCCCCAATGTAATATCCAGGAAGACTTTGAAAACTCAGCAAACTTCTCTTTAACTTTACTAACAATAACCTTTTTAATCGCGTACTATATTACTCAAAATTAACACTGACTACCGGAATCGAGCACCGACTCGCGGAACAACTGAACTTATTTAATCGAGCACGGACTCGAGGAACAACTGGTGAATTTCTCCTAAGTTGGGATTTTTATGACCAATTTCGCACTTTGGATATTCATTAAACCGCCCTTACGCCAGGCGAAGAACCAATGCCTTTGATTTTTCATCCTTCCTAAAGTCCAGGGGGATGTGACCAAATCTCCTCGTTTTCAAAACTTACTTCCTTTTTACATGTGTGGCCCTTAGGAAAGGACCGTGTGACATCGGCGGCATCTTATGTTTGAGTTTCCTCGAAATGAGGGTTTCTACAAACTGTTCCCACACATGATGCAAATGAGGCGTTAAATTAAAAACTATACTTTTCGCCCCCTCGCTCTACTTTATGGGCCGGGCTCTTTTGGCGGTGTAGTTATAACTCAACCACCCATTTCCGTACATGTGCAAACTACGTACGAAATACTAACATTATTTTTATCGTATGCATTGACTTATCATAATAAAAACGCCCAAATAGGGGCCAGCGCTCTTTGAGAGCGACATACCGCGTGCCGGTATCCTTGTGGACTTGCACCCGCCTTGACAAATGGTTTGCTGATCTTTTCGGCAAAGTCAATGCATCGATATTTAAAAATTAAATCCTACATAATTATTTTATGCATTAAATTAAATAGGGTATTCTTAAATTACCTCTATTTAATTATCTCAATTACAATTATTATCTATGCCGGTAATGAAAATACTTAAACCGTATTTGCTTGGTCGGTATTTAAATTAATTAAGCAAATGCGCGGGTTGTTACAAGGTAATGTCGTTATACAAGCTCTTAGAAACCAGAATTAGATTTTATCGCCCACAAAAAAATTTTACGTTGCACTCGCTTTACATGTAATGAATCGTACCTAGCTATGGAAACTTGATGAACTTCGGGACGTTTCTTAGATGCAGCTTCACGCAATTGTGTTTGATTAACTCGATTGGCCTCTTACTCTTAAATTAAATTCCTATGAGTTGGCAAAAACTTCCCACAGGGTCTGCCTCGCTCCGCTTAATCCATTTGGGCATAGGTTCTTCCGAGGTAACTTTTTTCTCTAAATTTTCAATTCCACTATTATCAGCATTTGAAGAGGTTTCAGGAATTTGCAGGGAAGCAAGGGTAACTTCGCTGTTCTCTAGAATAGGCAAAGTATTTTGATAAGCATCAAAATCCCCACTATTCAGCGGGCTAAGGAATCGAAGTCCCTTTATGGGTCTGGTGCATATAAAAACAAGTTGGAACGTGCTTCAGCAGCGGTTCCTAGGCTTCTATACATACAACTACTTTTCTGGTGTGAAAATTTGTTGTTATTTTTGGTCGCCATAATTTTATAATGTGATATCAGATAATCCGATAATTCGGAACCGAGAGTTACAAACTTAAAAAAGTTGTTATTATCTGGTTATTTTTGATCGCCATATAATGTAACATCACATAATCAGATAATCTGCACCAATTAAATTTTTTGCGATTGGTAATTATCATTTACTATATAAGTAATAACAATCAAACTTTTCCATTCTATTAGAAATTTTACTTCTCTGTAATGTATGGTCCTTTTTTTGAGGTGGACCAATCCTCTCCTTTCTCTTTTATTTATAACTTAACTTCACTAACCACATCAATAAAAAATTATTTTTTCACATCAAAGTAAAACAAGTAGTTTATATAGGGAGACCTCTTCGAAAATATCTTTAACGTAGTAAATTTCTTTCGAACATTTGCGTATTTATAAATTGCATTAGCGAATCGAAGCAACGGATTAACAGATTAACGCAATACTATATAGACGAAGTATTTAAAATGTAACAACGTATCAGTTGATCAACGTTATGATTGGCTCTGAAACATGCGGACGGACACGAAGCCAGACCATAAGGCTTCTTTCTATACCTTGTATAGAAGCCTAAAAGTAGCGCACTGGCTACCCAGTTCTTAGACCTCTATACACACAGAGTATTTCCAACACGATTTGAAACACTCTGTATGATTTTGAATTATGCGGACGGACAGACGGACACGGAGCCAGATCATAAGGCTTCTTGTTATACTTTATTTTCATTTAATACGTCACTTACTAATCTAAAATTCTCCCGCATGGTGGCGTTTGCTTAATGTAAATTGCGAATAGAAGCCTAAGAACTGCCGCTAAAGCGAGTTCCACCTTGTTTAATTTTTGTTATCTGAAAACAGCTGTCATACAATAAGTCAGGGGCGTACCGTATTTTTCATATCGATCGTCAGCTATAGCGGTTAAGTGCGTTGCTGCTAATGCTGAATGCCTGGTTACACTCCGGGCTCAGTAAAACTTTATTCTGGCCATGTTTATTACTTTATAACTTTATTCTGACCATATTCATTGTTTGTTTACTACAATGTGTTACACAAGAAAACATTTTACATCTGTTTTGAGAGGTGACATATTTTACATTCGATTTGTATTTTTTCGCTTGTTTATGTACATTTTTCTTTATTACAGTCTTGAAAATGACCCCGATAGAGGGTCGCAACTAGTCGATTCAAAACGTAGTCTTTCTTTAACACGTCCCCTGATATCCAATATCCTAGTAAATCATATCCTTGGAACAATAGCTTATCTTCACTTTATTCTGGCCGTTAATCCCTGCGGCAGTTAGACCAGTAAGCCACGTATCAAAGAATAATTGGATCAACGGACAATCGTATCATGGTATAATCGTATCAACGGATCATCGTATCAACGGATCATCGTATCATTGTATCATCGTATCATCGTATCAACGGATCATCGTATCAACGGATCATCGTATCAACGGATCAACGTATCATCAGATCAATTTGCTTATATAGGACATCGCCCTATGAGTATAGTAGATGTAACAGTTTGGCTAATTTTTCGCGCGTTAAGTAAAAGTAAATTATTAACAATGGCATTAATCGAAAACAAATCTGCTTTCAAAACTGTAAAGAATGTGCAATTTGGCATTTTTAGTCCGGAAGATATTCGTAGCATGTCTGTCGTCCCAGAAGGTATAAATCATGTAGAAATTATGGAAGGAAGTCTTCCAAAAGTGGGCGGCCTGATGGATCCGAGGATGGGAGCGTTTGACAGCACTTTACCATGTCAAACATGCGAAGGCGACCGGGACACTTGCCCCGGTCACTTTGGTCACATCGAATTGGCCAAACCGACCTTTCACGTTGGCATGATTAAAGATGTCATGAAAGTTTTACGCTGCGTCTGCTTTAATTGCAGTAAATTGTTGGTGAACCCAAAAAAACAAAACCACTTCGAACACGCTCAGAAGATAACTGCAGACGATTCCAAGAAACGCTTAGAACTAGTGTACGGTTTGTGCAAAGAACAAACAATATGTCACGCGGATGGTGGATGTGGAAATCATCAACCTGTAATAAATTAGAAAATCGGGTCTCGATTTGACGGCCGAATGGAAGGAATCCGACGGAAAGGTTCCACAAGAAACAAAGTATTTGTTGGCGGAAGAAGTGCTGCATATCTTTAGACAAGTTAGCGACGCAGATTGCAGCGCCCTGGGAATGGATCCGAAATACTCACGACCCGAGTGGATGATCGTGACGGTTTTACCGGTCGTTCCTCCTTCCGCGAGACCCGCAGCTTTCATGGGCGATTCGCCGAAGAAACGTCAAGACGATTTGACAAATAAATTGGCCCTAATCATAAATATACCTTGTATAGAAGCCTAAAAGTAGCGCACTGGCTACCCAGTTCTTAGACCTCTATACACACAGAGTATTTCCAACACGATTTGAAACGCTCTGTATGATTTTGAATTATGCGGACGGACGGACGGACAGACGGACACGGAGCCAGATCATAAGGCTTCTTGATATACTTTGTATAGAAGCCTAAAAGTAGCGCACTGGCTACCCAGTTCTTAGACCTCTATACACACAGAGTATATCCAACACGATTTGAGACGCTCTGTATGATTTTGAATTATGCGGACAGACGGACAGACGGACGGACGGACAGACACGGAGCTAGATCATAAGGCTTCTTGTTATCTATATATATAAAATTCAATGTATGTATGTATGTATGTATGTTTTCTATACAATTCTACACCGTTTGACCAATCTCTACCAAATTTGGTGTAGAAGCTATTTACAATGCTACAAAAAACATAGGCTACTTTAGAATCTTGCCGCGAACTTTGGTCAAGCGCTGTATTAGCTTGACCAACGTTAGTGCGGATCAACGAATCAACGTTTCAACGGATCAACGTATTAACGAACGATATCTATATGTTGTCGTGTTCTTTTATGACCAGCGATCAACTAATTTATTTTTTTGAATTTTGTGAATTCAAAATTTTTCTTTAACTTTATTTTTCTTTTCCAAAAACACTTTTTTCACCCACTTTAAATGAAACGCACTCTTTCAAATATCAACTAAAATTTCGCTTTTATTTTATTAATAACAAATTAACTTTACAAAAATTTCAACGGACTCGCTCAATTACGTCCTATCCAGTCGACTGCTCCGCGTAGACTGCCCCTTCCTTCTTCCAACTCAAAAGTTCCTCGTCTGCGCACAAAGACATTTTTCCAAATCCAAATTCTCCCTTCTTCTTTTTTTAAATTTTGGTTTACAATATTTGTTTTACAAATTTTTGTTACATTTTGTCTTTTAACACGTTAATTTTTAATTTAAAATTTTTGAAATTTTCGAATTTTGGCTAGGCATTGAAATACAGTTCAACGCCCTCTAGATTTTTAAGAAACATTGCTAATTTTTGTAATTTTGTTGGAAATCTTTCTAATTGGATTTCAATGACTTACATGTTAAGAATTGGAGAATTTTGGCATTTTATATCAAATTTACATTTTTAAACTTAACTAAAATATTATTAACAAAAGTATTATTTAGACATGGTCATTATCAATTATTTACAAATTTTTAACTGAACTAAAATGTTTTTATTTATGAATGATAAATAGCAAATAATAATATCGAAAATAAAATTAACTTTTCTAAAATTTTTATGCACACTGCATTTTAATCTGAATGTTTCTAATTGACTATTTCAGGCGTACTCTCTTTTCTTTTCTAAATTTGATTTTAACTTGGATTAATATTTTTGATGGATAAATTTTTGTTGGATTATATTTTTCTTTCTCATCGGGCTTCTATGTTTTTCTTCTTCCGTTTATGAACGTCTTTTCCGTAACTATTTCATCGTATCATTAATTTTTTACTAATTCTTTGACAATAATTTCAATTTTTCTTCATTTATAACTTTAAATTTTCCCCCCGCCCTTTTTTTTTCATTAATTTATTATTAATGGCATTCTTCATCAATTCTCCATTGATCTCATCTATTCAACTTCATTATTTTTCATTATTAATTCCCCATTTATTTTAAATTCATTCATTATTAATTTTTTTAAATATCAACTGTCGTAATTAGTCGTCAATTATTTTACAATTTTATAATCCTTTTCTGTCCATTCATTCGCTTTCAAATTTTTCACTTTTACCCAATCAGATTGTAGCTTCTTCCAACTTTTCTTTATCCATTTTTTTTTTGTTTGTTTTAGAAACACCTATTAAGCCATGTTTTATTTTTTTATGTTTTTAGAACACCTATCAATCCATGTTTTATTTTAAACGCCCTCTATTTCGTCAATTTTTCAAAATTTTCAAACGCCCATTAGTTTTTTTTGTCATTCACCTTTTTTTTATAATTCGCACACGCCTATTATTGTTTTTTCAATCCACCAATTATTTTATTGGTTTTGCACACGCCATTTTTGATTTTTCAGTCAATTAAATTTCTTTAATTTTTCAAATTTTTCACACGCCCATTAAATTTTTTTTTGTCAACCAAACTTTTTTTTATTATTTATTTTCAGATTAAAACTTTCAGGTGTCCATAATTTTTCTTGTCAAGGTGCAATTGCTAAATCATATTTACAATTCGTCGTTATTTATTTTTTTCTTATCAATCAATCCTTTTCTGTCCTAAACATGTTTAAAACGTACATGCTTGAATAAATGCATGCTGATAATCCAATTTTTGTTTATTTGAATTTCACTGTCAAAGTTTAATTTCCAATCAGTAATTTTTATTTGTTTGGGCGTTTTTATTTTTTGATTCTTGTCCAGCCCTCTACACTTTATTTTTTTATATCTTGGTTTTTTAAATATCACTTTTTTAAATTGTCTATTTTCTTTCTCAAAATTTTTTAACTTGATGATTTTAATTCGTATTTTTATCCACAGTAATTGTTTTTGATTTTTCTTTTTAAACCGTACACTTTTGATTAGTATTTTTACCCTTAGTCGTTTTTTTAATTTAAAGTTTTTCAATATTATTTTCTTAACTAGAAGTTTTTGTAATATTAATTTATTTTGTCCATTGAAATCTGCTTGTTTGGTTTTTATTTCCATTTTATCACATTTTAAGGTTTTGTTAGCATTAATTGTTTTTATTTTAAATTTGTTTACACCCTTATTCAAATTTTTATGTTTCTTTTTGTTTCTGTTATTATTAAAACCGCGAACTTTGGATTTTCTTGACGCTCTCTTATTTTTCGTTTTTCTTACGCCTCTAGATTTGTATTTTCTTTTCGCATTAAATTTTTTTATTTTTCGATATAATCGTTTAAAACTTTTCCGTCCTTCTATGATGTTAAATTTATAATTTTCTTTTTCTTCTGGTTTCACGTTTTCAATTTTTTCGTAAATCAATTCCGTAGATACATCAACGTTACATGTTTCTTCTATGTCTTCTTCAATTTCATCCGAAACATCAACGTTACATGTTTCCTTAAATTTTTCCACGATTTCGCATTCTGCTTCTGGTAGCGTCTGGTTAATTACTTTCTGTTCAACTTTTACAATTTCTTTTGTCTGTTTTCTTATTGCATTTATTATTTCTTTGGTATCCTCTTCTTGTTTTTCTTTTAAGCTTTCAAGCATGTGGAACATCTTTTCTATCATGCGGTCCTCGTAATTCATTTTGTATTGTGAATTTTAATTTTATTACCAAATTAATCTACACATATGGTTATTTATTCTGCACATTTATGTATGCACGTGCATCTCAATTTTCGAACGTTGAACAGTTGTGCTCAAATATTTTGTTCGCCAAATGTGACATGTGTCTATTATCATAACGGCCTTAAATTTTATTTCACCAAATGTTATTTTTGTTTATGCACGTTTATTCACTTTATTAATGATGTTGCAATAATTGCTCTTACCTTAGGGTAATTTTTCGTGGTCGTGTTCTCGAATCTCCACTTTGGTTTTCCAATTTTCTTGTTGTTTTACTCAGTCGGTAGAGCATGGGTTACTTAATCTCAGGGTATAGCTTCGTGTTCGTTGGTTTCGAGCTCCACTTGCGGCGCCAAAATTTTTTAGTTGAGAGCATGAGTTACTCCTAATGTCAGGGTTATCGTGGTTTCGAGCCTCGAGTTGGGAGCCAAAATTTTATTGTTGTCGTGTTCTTTTATGACCAGCGATCAACTAATTTATTTTTTTGAATTTTGTGAATTCAAAATTTTTCTTTAACTTTATTTTTCTTTTCCAAAAACACTTTTTTCACCCACTTTAAATGAAACGCACTCTTTCAAATATCAACTAAAATTTCGCTTTTATTTTATTAATAACAAATTAACTTTACAAAAATTTCAACGGACTCGCTCAATTACGTCCTATCCAGTCGACTGCTCCGCGTAGACTGCCCCTTCCTTCTTCCAACTCAAAAGTTCCTCGTCTGCGCACAAAGACATTTTTCCAAATCCAAATTCTCCCTTCTTCTTTTTTTAAATTTTGGTTTACAATATTTGTTTTACAAATTTTTGTTACATTTTGTCTTTTAACACGTTAATTTTTAATTTAAAATTTTTGAAATTTTCGAATTTTGGCTAGGCATTGAAATACAGTTCAATATATAAAATTCAATGTATGTATGTATGTATGTATGTTTTCTATACAATTCTACACCGTTTGACCAATCTCTACCAAATTTGGTGTAGAAGCTATTTACAATGCTACAAAAAACATAGGCTACTTTAGAATCTTGCCGCGAACTTTGGTCAAGCGCTGTATTAGCTTGACCAACGTTAGTGCGGATCAACGAATCAACGTTTCAACGGATCAACGTATTAACGAACGATATCTATCTATATATATAAAATTCAATGTATGTATGTATGTATGTATGTTTTCTATACAATTCTACACCGTTTGACCAATCTCTACCAAATTTGGTGTAGAAGCTATTTACAATGCTACAAAAAACATAGGCTACTTTAGAATCTTGCCGCGAACTTTGGTCAAGCGCTGTATTAGCTTGACCAACGTTAGTGCGGATCAACGAATCAACGTTTCAACGGATCAACGTATTAACGAACGATATCTATATATATAAAATTCAATGTATGTATGTATGTATGTATGTTTTCTATACAATTCTACACCGTTTGACCAATCTCTACCAAATTTGGTGTAGAAGCTATTTACAATGCTACAAAAAACATAGGCTACTTTAGAATCTTGCCGCGAACTTTGGTCAAGCGCTGTATTAGCTTGACCAACGTTAGTGCGGATCAACGAATCAACGTTTCAACGGATCAACGTATTAACGAACGATATCTATATATATAAAACTAGAAGGACGGGCAGCTACCCAAGGTCATATGGCTTTTGGATTGCACTGAGAGCTTTCCTTAATCTTCATTCAACTTAAGTTACCTTGGGTAGCTGCCCGTCCTTCTAGCTGCCCGTCCTCGGACGGGGTATCATCTAGTTTAAAATAAGTAAAAAAATTTTAAATATTGATTAAGTTTAATTTAATTTAAAAAAATATATGTAAGTTTTTTGTTTATTTATTTAATGTTGTTCTCATCTCTTATTATAAAAGGCCAAGTCCTTCCTTCCTTCTGTCTGTCCCACGGAAATACCCGAAGCAAACCGAACCGAACGCATAACGGATAATTTCATAACCAATCGGATAAACGTATCATCGTATCATCGGATCAACGTATCAACGTATTTAAATTTCCTATATAGGTGAAAAATCTCTTATTATAAAAGGCCAAGTCCTTCCTTCCTTCTGTCTGTCCCACGGAAATACCCGAAGCAAACCGAACCGAACGCATAACGGATAATTTCATAACCAATCGGATGAACGTATCATCGTATCAACGTATCAACGTATCATCGGATCAACGTATCATCGGATCAACGTATCGCATGGGACCGAGCGTCAGCAGCTTGCCGCGCTTGAGTTTCTTCTAAAGTTTCACGTTGTTGACGTATCGCATGGGACCGAGCGTCAGCAGCTTGCCGCGCTTGAGTTTGTTCCAAAGTTTCACGTTGTCGACGTATCGCATGAGACCGAGCGTTAGCTTGTCGCTGTGATCGAAGCTGTTCTTCTGTGTTATTAGCTCTTGTACGTGCTTTTCTCTCACGATTCAATCGTCGTCGCTTTGCAGCAGGATTTTCAAAATTTTCATTATCCATTATGGAAGTTCACATAATGCTTTTTTGGAAATAGACTTACCTATATAGACAAAATGATACGATGATACGTTGATCCGATGATACGTTGATACGATGATACGTTGATACGATGATACGTTGATCCGATGATACGATGATACGATAAAACGTTGATACGATGATACGTTGATACGATGATACGTTGATACGATGATACGTTGATCCGATGATACGTTGATCCGATGATACGTTGTGCGTTCGGTTCGGTTCGGTTTGCTTCGGGTATTTCCGTGGGACGGACAGAAAGAAAGAAAGACTTGGCCTTTTATAATAAGAGATTCAATGTATGTATGTAAGAAGAACAGGAGTTGGCAATATCGCTGCGTGCTTTCGAAAATTCCTTATTAGAAGACGAAGGGGAGGAGGAAAAGGAAGAACACAAAGAACAAGAGTAATTGACAAAAATAAAATAAAGTAAAATTAGAAATTATTGTGGTTTTTGTGAATACTAAACAGTTTTGTTAAACTTTTTTTTTATTAAACCTTGATTTGTATTTTTTATTAATTTATTTATTTAATCCTTTTTTAATACGTTTGGTATTTGCGATGACCAAATAAGTCGCAAGGCCATTATGCGGATTGGATCTAAAAAATACATGTAGGCAAAAATTGAAATTTGGGCAGGACAACGTCTGCCGGGTCAGCTAGTACTTTGTATAGAAGCCTAAAAAGTTTCTTTGTGCACTCTAAAATCCCTGATTGATTAACTTGGTCCTAGCAACCCAAATTTATTACCAACCCAAAATATAAAAATAAAAGTATATTCGTTGATTTCCAACCCTCAAAATAAAGTCGAAAGATGCGGAATTTATTATGATGCGGAGTCTTTTACTTCTGAAAATGAAGTAATACTCACAACTCACATTAACGTTAAGTGCTTCAACTCAGTCAAATCAATTCACTTATTTCTTATTTTTCGCACTAGGGGGCATCTTCGGCTTTATAACGTCCACTGCCGAATATGACTTCTTTTTTGCCATAATTATAATCTTTCCAGATTTAAGGTTCCTTCGGTTCACTTTAAGGATCAATTAAAGACATTCATCCAGCGCCGTAGCAAGCTCTTCTGGCGCCTGAGGCAAATTTGAATATATGCGCCCCTCCCCTCCCAAAAGATTCTTGTTATTTTGGAAATTTTAAACTATTATTTATTGGGTTTTGTCGAGGATTAGCACCCCCATTGCGACCACCCTTGCTAAGGTGCCGGCTTAGAGTAATGAAAACAAATGGATGCTTATCAGGAACTCATTTAGGCTGCCGGAACCAGGGCATTACAGGGCAGGGCAAAAATTAATTTATTGCGAAAGAAAAACTTTTACGTCCCTCGGTATTAAGAAGAACGGTACTGGGATAGTTATGAAAAATATCACCTGCGGCCCCCCTCCCGAAAAATAATAAATTTTGATGGTTCTGAATAATGGCAAGTGTACCTGGGGGGTATGATGGTAACGTAACACAATCCCCTCCTCCCTGAATTTGGAGATTAGGTAGGAATTTTTCTTTTCAATTTAAATATATGTATTTGAATGACTGTCGCGATGATAACGTGATATTTTTACCGGTTACCCAGTCAGTTAAAGGGAAATAAAAAAAGAACGCGGGAGATGGAATAAACTTTCCTAAAATTCCCTGTGTTATCATTGGACCAAAATTGAAGAGGAGAAAATTCCCTACAAATTAATGTTTCAGGATTTCCTTTAGATCTGAAGTATATCTGAGGCATATGCCTCAGTCGCCTCACCCTTGCTACGGCTCTGCATTCATCTTTAAGTATGTCCACAATGAATCCCATCACGGAGTTTCTGACACATCGCAATAACAAATTAGATCAAGCAGACCGGTATATCTCCAGTCATTTTTTACTGGATTAGCGAAAACACTGCAAAGTCACAAAGTATTACTCATGGGACCAGTGTCAAAAAAGTTTACAGTCGATGCAATATTTGAAGTAAATGTTGGCATTCGATCTGGCAATATTTACATAGTCCACTTGAGAAACTTGGCTACTATTTGCGAATGTTGTTGCACACAGTTAAATATAGTCCGAATAGTCGATGGAATCGAATACGATATTTGACATGCAGCTTGCCTGGCATTGAGGCTACTGAAAAACGACAAAATTAGTGGGACGAAACATTGAAGGTATCATATTAACTATATTTAAAATCAGTACCTGATATGTTTTCCCTCCTTTCCGTTCCTAATGAGAGAACGGTTTGGAAAGGCAAACAAGACCACGCAGAAGTAAAACTCCTACTTATATTCGTGGTAACCCTGATGTTGGTATAAGCTAACTCGCTATAGCCTGGAAGCGAGGGTCGTAAGTCCAATGAAAATTCCACTCTGCGTTGTGCCGAAAAATACGAGGGTACGCTTCGTCGAAAAATAAAACAATGATTAAACAATAACGTTTTAATGAAAATAGAAACGATATCGACAATGATAAACGTTCGTGGTAGTGGCGTGCCAAGAACAGGAAGCACGTTAATTGACTGTAACAACGGTACGTCAAAGGTGACACAATACGGGACACCAGAATGGTAGGCCCGTCAATACAAATAATTGACTATGATTGAATGTATCACAATACCACTAATAAACCCAAACAAGAATATTAAATTTGTCTCACCTGAGCTCAAGATGAGTTTACACAATAATAAAGACAGCAATGATCCTTGTATGGAATGCAGTGGTTGATGTTGACTTGCAATGGCTCCCGATCTAGGATCCTCGGACTGTTGTACACCGACGTAATACTCGATGAGCAGGTTTTGGCAGGCGGATACGAAGATGAACAGGCGTCGCTCCGCTGCGTTGATAGTATGGTACACGATGGCGGTTCAAGTAAGATAATATGATCGTCCAAAAATGTAACGATCATTCAAGCACTTTATGTTGTGTTTGGTAAACACCAAAGGTAAACAAGCTGGTTGTCCAAAAAAATATAACCAAGCGAATGTTACCAAACAAATTTACAGTTGGCAATACTTTGTACTTCGATAAAGAAATATGGTGGTTCGAGATAACGAATCGAATAATATTCCAAAAAATACTGGAACTGGCTAAAACAAATAGTTACGCACTGATTTCACGAAATCCGCAATGACGGTGAAATTAACTACTGCGTACTACTAATTTTGTTACGAAAATCGACCGATAAAAAATTGATTTACTCGCGATCAATAAAAATCGAACTGTCTTGTCGTACTATCAAAGCCAAAGTTAAATTTTTGACGGCGCGCGTCTATATCCTGTACTATCAAGTACGTTGTAAAAATGAAATGAGAGATGGCGCTTGGAGTAACAATTTGAATAATTTAAAATGTTAAATTAGGTGACAAAAATAGATAAATTTTGTTACATACCCCCTTCCAAGTCTTCCTGTTATTTTGTAAACCATTAAATCCTAGAGCACTTGGGAAGAGTCTGATTAGAAAGTCTTTGTCGTAGATGAGCATGTAAAGTCTTTCACGACAGAAAGCTTTGCAAAATCGCAAAATGCTTCGAAAGTTGTGAAATGAGATTAAAACAATCTTGAATTACGTTACCCAGAACAAGCCACTGTTAAATGCACCTGTGTAAAGCGCCATTGGTATACGCATGCCCAGCGCCAAAGCGAGCTCTTCTGGCGCCAGAGGCAAATTTGAATATATGCGCCCCCCTCCCAAAAGATTCCTATCATTTTGAAAATTTTAAACTATTATTTATTGGGTTTTGACAAGGTTTAGCGCCCCCATTGTGATGGCGCCTGAGGCTAAGCCTCGGACGCCTCACCTTTGCTACGGCGCTCGCTTAGAATAATGAAAACAAATGGATGCTTATCAGGAACTCATTTAGGCTGCCGGGACCGGGGGGTCTGGGGGGTATGGAATACCCCCAGGTACACTTAATTTATTGCGAAAGAAAAACTTTCACTTTTACGTCCCTCGATACTAAGAACGGTACTGGGATAGTTATGAAAAATAACACCAAAAATACCCCCCTTCCGGATTACAAACAAAAATTGCAAAAGATTGAATGAAAACTAATAAAATTTGATGGTTCTGAATAATGGCAAGTGTATCCCCCAGACCCCCCGGTCGTGTAATGTCGATTTTTATCATTGGGAACTTCTGACGATCTTATATAAAATACGGATTATCCCCCCCCGAAACGTAACGGATTATCCCCCCCCGAATATGGAGAATATTATCATCTTGAAAATTTTAAACTATTATTTATTCGGTTTTGTTAAGGTTTAGCGCCCCCATTGCAATGGTGCCTGAGGCAAATGCCTTAGTCGCCTCACCCTTGCTACGACGCTGCTAATGCCTTAGAACAAAATTTATTTTACTCCACATTTAATGACGCTTTGCACGGAAAATTTACTAACTAATTTGGAGATGTCGTCACAGATTGAATAAATAATTCAAATTTATTTTCATTACATTATTTAATTATTTACATCGAAATGAGTCACATTTAGAAAAATCTAATAATTGCTTTACAAAGGATATTCTAAGGATCGTATTTACGTAAAAAAAACACAACGAAATTTATTTTGTCGGTACCCCACTCAGAATCAAAATATTTTGAACCGTAGGAGGGATTGACCACTGAAGAACAATATGTTTTCACAAAAATTTGAACAAAAATTGCAAAAAAAAGGTTGAAAGGTGGTAAACTTCTCGCTTTAAAAATGTTTAATGTTCCCAGGAAATAATCAAGACCGAAAGAATACACCTGCAGTATCGAAATTAACACAAACAAGATAATAATCCTTTGTAAAGTTTAATTATTTAGTTTTATTAAACAGTTTCTTAACCTAACCCAACGGAAAAACATCTTGGCCTACGACTAATAAAATGAAAGTGTGTTCTTCAAAGAACCACATAAAACTACCAATGAGGTACTATATTAATTCTATTTTAACATTAAACTACAAATTGTTAACAATTCGTTTGAAGGGGGGCCAACTTAATGGAAGTAAACTATGAATATTAGCGCTGAAATGTAGCGAGTCATAAATTTATGTCAGATAAAGCAACCTCGGAAATTAGCATGTAATTCATTTACCTATGTAGTTGTTCGATAGTCATGCTTTTATTAAATTTGCGAATAGAATTTAAATAGATTAATAGGCATATTATTATATATTATAAATAGATTTGTAATTTATCGTTTGCATAATTTATTGACGTTTGCATTGGGGTTATTGTGATTACAAATAATATACGCATTCAAAGCACAAGTATTTATAAGATGATAAAACACAATCATTGGCCATCTTCTAGTTCTTCGTCGTAATTATACGTTGCACACAGTTTGTCAGTCGTGTCTACCCCTCCTTTTGACATAATATGATAAAATGTTAAAATTTCAGCTCTGAGGCTCCAAGTCGCGCACCATCGCAGTAATTAATTTATTTACAGCAAACAAAAAGAAGGATCACGTCGATCCAAGGTTTATTATGTTACTATATATGTATGTATTTGAGGAATAGATAATATCCCGATTGAATGAAAACAAAAAATAACAGAGTTACAGCCATTCAAAGTACCCGTGGCGCCTCATCGACGCCACGCGAGCACTTAAAGGTTAATAATGTTAAAATAAGTTATTAAAAATTACAACCTTTGCTCATTGAATCACGGGGTTTTATATATATTTCAAAATATTTTAGAAAACCCAAAATTTAGAGTTTTATTAATAGAACAGATATCCAATTCTATATTTGACTAATTTTTTTTATCACAAATTCGAAATAGAGGGGTCTAGCATGTGGGATAGAAACGCCCCCCCCCCCCCCCCGTGAATATATAAAATATGGGTCTAGGTCAATGAGGCGCGGCAGAAAAGGCAAGGCCGATTAGGCGCGGACTCAATTAGGCGCGGACCCAATTAGGCGCCGTGCCAATTAGGCGCCGTGCCAATTAGGCGCCGGCCATAAACAAATTAAATTGTTAATCGGTTATAAGTCTGTATTGTATTTATTTAAAAAAAAATTACAAAAGTCCATTAATAACTTATGGGTTTTCCATTAATTACTACCGAATTCAAATTATTTAAAAATTTTTTTTACTTATTTCCACAATATAAGCAAATATAGAAATACATAATATGTTGCAATAATTTACATGACATAATTATGAAATAATTATAAGAGGCGGTCATAGCTTGGCAGTTAAGTGCGTCTACTGCTAATGCGAAACGCTCGGATCGAATCCGGGCAGGGTAAGAACTTTATTCTGACCGTCTCTCCTCGGCAGGCAATGGCAAACCACCGAGGTAATCTGCCAAGAAAATCCATCTCGAAATGAAGTGTAGTACACTTCCCGTGGTTCGGAGCCCACGTTAAACAAGTAGGTCCTCTATGTATGTGAAAACAATTTGAACGCACATCATATGCATAGAAAGAGATAGAACGAGATGGGTCACCAAACCCTCATTAGGGTAAAAGGACCGAGAAGGAAGGAATTATGCGAGACCCCACGAAGAAATTCTCCGATATTACGATTGTCGTAGTCCATTACGAGGGTCTTGATACGTTTCAAAAATTCTATATACTTCCGGAATGACCATAAGTATCTTCTAACATTGATGGTGCAGGAGGTACAACATTAACTTGATTTCTTTTTCTGCGAATTGTTTTCTTTAACGCCCTATCATTCGGTAATTGTGCTTGTGCAAGGGGATAGTTTATTTCGTTTTTATAACTATTTTTAGGGTGGTAAATAAAAAAATAAATAATAATAAAAAAAAAATATTTATAAAATAAATTAAAAAAATTAAAAAATTAAAAATTTTTTTTTAAATAATTTGAATTCGGTAGTAATTAATGGAAAACCCATAAGTTATTAATGGACTTTTGTGATTTTTTTTTTTAAATAAATACAATACAGACTTATAACAGATTAACAATTTAATTTGTTTATTGCCGGCGCCTAAATGGGCGGCGCCTAAATGGCAGGCGCCTAATTGGGTCCGCGCCTAAACGGTCTGCGCCTAATTGTATCCGCGCCTAATTGGCACGGCGCCTAATTGGGTCCGCGCCTAATTGAGTCCGCGCCTATTCGGCCGCTGATCGGTCGCGTCTAATCGGCCGCTAATCGGTCGCTTCTAATCGGCCGCGCCTAATTGTCCGGATCCCATAAAATATTATTGAAATCTGAAGAGGAATCGTAAGATTTCGATGTTGCTGAACAAAATTAAATTTTACTTTAATTTTTTATTATTAGTGAGGGTAAGATTAGTACATCGATTATATTATCATTTCCTGTTGCACCGGAAGCTAGTTTATTTAAATAATTCCAGTGTTATATCAGTTAAGGCAGCCACAGACTATCGGCTTTGTTCGACGTACTTGTTCGACTGCTTTGTTCGACTGCTTTGTTCGAATAGGCCACAGACTTGCAGACTTGTTCGACGGTGTTATCAAGACAGAGATAGTTAGAGAGATAGAGACAGAGAGACAGAGATCAAAGCCGTCGAACAAAACCGTCGAACAAATCCGTCGTTCTTGTTGGCGAACAAGTACGACGGAATTACTGCCACACACCCACAGACTTGCTCGTCGAACAAAGCAGTCGAACAAGTACGTCGAACAAAGCCGATAGTCTGTGGCTGCCTTTATATTATGCAGGTTTTGTAATCAAACTCAAACATGTTGAATGTTATCGTTTTAAAGTAAGATAGTAGAAGATAGTAGTAATCATATTATTTGTTGTTATTCATAAAAATTATCTATAAATTAATATACAATGCATTATCAATAGCAATCGATAAGCTAGTCATTGTGTAATAATTATAATATTTATTTTAAAACTCTTATAGAAAAATTTTAACGTTAAATTTAAACAAAAATGACAAATTCGTCGTCTTACCCCATACCTGGATTAAGTTAAATGGCGTATAAGACTAAAATGATAAATTTGAATTTTTAGCTTTTAAACATAAAATTTGCATGCACAATATTGTGTACAAAATTTGGACACCATTCTTCCCACCGTGACTTGCATATTGAACTCTAATTAATCCTCGATCACAAATCCTCATATTCACATAGACGAATTCGCCATTTTACTTCCGCCAACTTAATTTTTTTTTAATTATTAACAATAATTACTAATTTGTAAGAGTTCAATACTACAACCGTCATATAATAGGAAAACCTTCGATATATTACAACTTTTATGCAACGGAGAGCGTGAAACTTTGTGTTTTATCACATTTCTGATACATAAAATATGACCTTCTTCATTCTCTCGTAGAATAAAATCTTAATTCAATCCCATAGTTTCATAAAAATCTCGCTTAAAATATGATTTTATTGTTGACGTTCCACTTACAAAGATTATTGTAATATCTTGCTTGCTTAAAATTTAAACGTTATTTTAATTTGAAGTATTAAGAAGTTATTAAATTGCATAATTTATATTTAAGTACGAGGGCTCTCAACATAGTCGCCTTTTAGCTCTATACACTATAGTCCAGCGTTTTTCCAATTTTTTTATCCCTTCCAAATAATACGATTTCTCGAGGCCCTCAAATAGGCGCTTGTTTCAGTGATGACCTCTTCATTAGACACAAATCTCTTACCGCCGAGCCATTTTTTCAGGTTTGGGAACAGAAAATAGTCGCAGGGGGCTAAATCTGGAGAAAATGCTGGATGAGGAAGCAATTCGTAGCCCAATTCATCAAATTTTCCATGGCGATGACACACGTGTGCATCCGTGCATTGTCCTGGTGCATTCGACAAATCAATGTCGAATCTGTCCAACAGCTCTGAATAATATTTGCCGGTGATCGTTTTACCCTTTTCAAGGTAATCGACGTGAATGACACCGCGTGCATCCCAAAAAACTGTCGCCATGACCTTATTGGCTGACAAACCCACTTTGGCCTTCTTTGGTGCACGTTCACCCGGAGCAGTCCACTGCTTTGACTGTTCCTTGGTCTCTGGTGTGTTGTGATGGATCTATGTTTCGTCCACGGTTACGAAACGGCTCAAATACTCATTCGGATTGCGGTTAAACATCGCCAAACACTCATTGGAAGTGGTCACACGATTGCGCTTATAGTCGAGTGTGAGCAATCGCGGCACCCATCGCGCGGATAGCTTTTTCATGTCCAAATATTCATGTAAAATGCTATGTACCCGCTCAGTTGAGATGATTACAGCTTTAGCCATCTCACGCACCTTTACTCTCCGATCGTCCAATATCATTTCATGGATTTTATCGACGATTTCTGGCGTGACGATCTCTTTTGGACGACCTGAACGTTCGGGGTCACTTGTGCTGGTACGACCACAGCGGAATTCAGTAAACCACTTCTTAACCATTGAAATTGATGATGCAGAGTCCCCATAGTATTTATCAAGCCTTTTCTTGGTTTCGGTGATGCTTTTTTACGCAAAAAAAAATGCTTGATGAGCACACGAAATTCACTTTTATCCATTTTCGTCGAAATTCACGAGGTTGTCTGCTTTGAATGGCTGTCAAACACAAACTAAATGACGCAGCTTGCTCAAAATTTGACAGTATGCTATTGACAGATGGTAGTTGACAGGGGGAAATACAAAAAGGAAAAAAAACGCGGGAAATTCAAAAAGTAATACAATATGTTGTGAATTGAAACAACCATTTGCATTTGTAACCAGCACCGTAGCAAGGGTGAGGCGGTGACTGACACCATCGCAATGGGGGCGCTAAACCTTAACAAAACCCAATAAATAATAGTTTAAAATTTTCAAAAAGATGAGAATCTTTTAGGGGAGGGGGCGCATATATTCAAATTTGATCGCAATTTAATTTGTAAAATCGCCTAAAATTCCCTGCCGGCCTTTTCCCCAGGTGGCGATTTTAATCCACTACAGTAGTTTTTCGCCTATAACTCACTTACCTTCATTTTTAGAGAAAATTATCATTAAATCAAAATTGAAGAGTACAAAATTCTCTATAACTCAGATTAACAAAATTTGCCTACATCATTGTAAGTATTTATGAAATAAAAATAAAATCCAGAGAAAACAATTGAAAAAGGTTTTGAATAATTCATATTCTGAATAATTATTTCGTACATTTAAACTTTACCATCGATGGTGAACAAAACAAAACACGGTTTCAGGATTTACTTCAAATCTGAAGTAAATTCTGAAACTTCGTATTGTAAAGAATTTTTTCCTCTTCAAATTTGGTCCAATGATAAGATAGGGGATTTTAGGAAAGTTGATTCCAACCCTGCGTTATTTTTCATTTCCCTTGAACTGACTGGGTAACCGGTAAAATTATCACGTTATCATCGCGACAGTTAATCAAATACCTATATTTAAATTGAAAAGAAAAATTCCTACCTATAAAAATAATCTCCATATTCGGGGGGATTCCGTTACGTTGCCACGAAAACGGTGATTCTGATATACTATGCGCATTTTATATAAGATCTTCAGAACTTCCCAACGATAAAAATTGATATTACACGACCGGGGGGTCTGGGGGGTATGGAATACCCCCCAGGTACACTTGCCATTATTCAGAACCATCAAAATTTATTATTTTTCGTTGAATCTTTTGTAATTTTCGTTTGTAATCCGGAAGGGGGGGAGCAGTAGGTGATATTTTTCATAACTATCTCAGTATCGTTCTTTTTAATACCAAGGGACGTAAAAGTGACAGTTTTTCTTTCGCAATAAATTAAATGTAGCTGGGGAGTATTCCATACCCCCCAGACCTCCCGGTCCCGGCAGCCTAAATGAGTTCCTGATAGGCATCCATTTGTTTTCATTACTCTAAGCGAGTGCCGCAGCAAGGGTGAGGCGATCAAGGCTTTGCCTCAGGCGCCATCGGAATGGGGGCGCTAAACCTCGACAAAACTCAATAAACAATAGTTTAAAATTTTCAAAATGATAGGAATCTTTTAGGAGGGGGTGTATATATTCAAATTTGCCTTTGGCGCCAGAAGAGCTCGCTACGGCGCTGTTTGTAACTACTATTCATTTTAAACACATGGGTGTAGATTAGATTATGGTACTGATGCAGTATTATAAATGCACTTTTAACTTGCGTAATTAGTACGTACAATTACGTACGTAGACACTCCAATATCGAGTTGGTCTTAAAAGACCGCATCACCAACGAAACTACAATTGTTTGTACAAGTTCCTACAATTGTGCAAACTTTTGATGTTAAGGGTGCGACCGGGATATCTAAATAAACCACAATTTTTTGTTAGTAGCTTTTGTTACATAACAGACCAAAAACATCAAAGATAGATATGAGAAAGCTCAAGGTTAAGGATATTAAAAAGAAAATAAAAGACACTACTATGAATGAGCAAATCATGAAAATACAGCTAAATGATGACAATAATAATGAAGACATGGAAAGATCATGGAAACAAATCAAGGACATGTTAGTCACAACAGCAAATCAGCACTTAAAATCAGAGAAGGGTAAAGAAGAGAAGAAATGGATGACCGATGAGATCATCCAAGTAATAGATAAAAGAAGACCACATAGAAGACCAATACAATAAACAAAATGATTAAGCAAAAAATTAAAAAAGCAAAGGAGAATTGGCTGAGGGAATTGTGCGAGGTGAACGAGGTATTAGAAAGCAAACACGATACCTTAAAGCTACATAAAAAGTGAAAGAGGCAGCAGGCATGTAGAAACCTAAAAGTATGTGTATATTCATAAACAGGGAAGGAGAAATACTTGTGGTCCATGACCAAAGGAAAAAGAGATGGGTACAATACATAAAAGAGTTACTTTATAATAACCAATTACAAAGACTGAAGTACTGGAGGCGGGGAGGGTTCGCTATTGGGAACCATCCAAATCAAAATTTCCTATTGACTATTGTAAAGATAATGGTTAATAGTCTACAGAAAAATTATTTTGACTGAACCCCTGATAAATAACCCTAAATTAGGGGTTTAAAGGTAGGCCAACGCACCCCCCCCCAACGAAATTTAACAAAAATTGGGGTAATTTTCGGACGTTTTGGGTATGTTTCGGGCCGAATGTGACTCTGACGCCGTTGCGGACGTTTAAAATTATCGAAGATTCGATAAAATCCGAAAAAAGTGCGAAAATCGGCAACATTTATACCAGGGGATACAAGTCACATAGCAGAAGGCTCGCCTACTGGCTTAGCCGTCCCCGGTCGGAATGAGTGGGTGGGGGTGTGATTAATAGATTTAGTAAAAAATATTAGCAAAAAAATCGTAAACTACCCGTGTATTAACGGAAAAGTGTCGGCCACGCCCACCATAAATTTGGTGAAATTTTCGATTTTTTAGGTGTGCATTTCGATTCGAAGGTAATTTCAATGTCAAAACCTAATCTACGGGCCTTCCGCTCCGCTCCATTAGGCCCTTCGGGCGGTTTTGACAATGGTTTATTGGGCTAAACATACCTGAGGAATATTAATCGACCCCAACCGGGATTTTAGAAAAGCGGGATCCTAGAAATCCTGGATATAGCTTTTAAAAGTATAGTTGCGGTATGGGGCAGTAAACTTTTACGTTTCACCCCCAAAAAAATCGAATAAAACAAAAAATAATGTGAAAACAGTAACCTTTCGTGCATGTTATTCTTACGAAAGGCGTGGTCTAACTGCCGGAGCGAAAATTTCTAAGTGTTAGGGTATATAAAAGCACGCGGACCGACAACAGAATGGGCGAGATTCCACAAATTTTCATCATGCGCGTCACTGAAAGTGTAAAATTTGCTAACTTCAAATTCGATTTATTCAAAAGTTTGACCCCCCTTCAGTCAAAAAATTTCTACAGTATACTATATAAACCTTTCCAATAGTCAATAGGAAATTTTGATTTGGGTGGTGACCATTAGCGAACCCTAGCCCTGAAGGCAATGAGAAAACTGAAAGACAATAAAGCAACAGACTCAGACAAAGTACACGGGGAACTCCTAAAACTACTTGAAGAAGATCAAACTAACTTTCCAATCAATTCCATCCGGTGCAATTTGGAATACCAACGTATGCTTTATATCACACCCAACTGCATCACTGGTCACATAAGTTGCAGGAAGTGCAGCAGAATGCATATCCCAATTTTAATTACATACTCACTTGTTTATTATTGTTTATTCTTGAACAATGAACATTTAATTACTAGTAATTTTGTGGTCAAGATTTTCATTAATTGATTTAACCCACGGTCACAATCATATTTACATTTGTTAATTTCTACTGCTAAACTACTGCACAACTTTGAAATTTACAAATACCTAATAAAAATATTTGCGAAATTTAAAACGCTTTTGAACGTTTATATCAAGTAACATTTACGTAATCAAATTAACAGTATTATTAAAATCGTTAATGGTTTAGAACTAAAACTTTAAATTACGCGGCTGAGCGCGCACCAATGACAACTCCTCTCGCGATCGTTTGGTACTTTAATATGTGGAACGAATATACGATTTGTTATTGAAACATGAAGAGCGGTGAATCAAATGTAACTGTGATAGTGACTCATAAAAGTTTCGTTACCTATCGATACGTAAATTTAAAAATATAACCCGGTAAGTGAACTACACATTTTTATGTATTTAATATTTTTAACGGTCATTTTTAGGGTGTTTTGTGCGTAAAAATATAGACTAGGGTTAAGGTATTTTAACCTATATATAAAATGTGTCCACGCCTTTATTCCCAATTTAATTCAAAAAATTTAAATTGTATACGATTATTTTGAATTTGTGCAATTGATTTTGATTGTTGTGATTACGAGATACGCTTAAAATGACTGTCAATATGTTCGCATCACTTGTGTATACATAATTTAAGTGAATGGGTGTAAATATGACCTGATAAGATTTTATTGAAAAATCAGTATTTCGTACCAGGTAGTGCCGATTATTTTTTACAATAAAATTCATTTTATGACATTTTACCTATTGAAATATTTCTTATATTTTGGTTAAAAAAATATCTATTGACAACAGCTGTGGGTCTCTATTTTTTAAAGCCCCTTTTATTATTATGGTAATTCGAATTTTACCCCTCTAAACAAAAATTTATTTTAGGCGTTATAGGATTAGAGGATTAGACTAAACCTAAACTGTTCAATTTTATTGCTTGCTGTGTGTAATCTCGTTGTATTAATTTTTTAACGCAACTTTTTTTTGCTTCACGCGATGATGTCATTATTTCTGCATATGGGTTCTGGTACCCAAATTATATCACTATTTGGTAATAAAAAACATGAGAAATTTTAACGTATATTTCGTTGGTTTATTTGTGTAACTTAAAACAATAAACTTAAAAATCAGCAATACCAGTAAAACACCGGAACTGTCTTGTTACTTCCCAAACTATACACAATATTCAAAAATAGAATTTAAAAATAGGTGAAATTACCTAAAATAAAATTAATTTTCCCAAGTCTGCGTGTTTTAAATTTCATCACCTCAAGTTTTTTCTTTCGGAAGTTCCGCTTTAACTAGAAATTATTAAAAATTGTTACGATGGGGTATTACAGTTGTTTTAACTAAGTACACCGATTTACATAATAATATTGTGTACAATGGTACAATATTCTTAAAATCTTATAGTTCTGTTTTCCTAATATTATTGTAAATACGAATAATAGTAACGAAAGATCAAAGTTTCGATTTTTATTGTTTAAAAATTTATCAAGATAAGTTTTCCTACTAACGATACTCAATTTTATGGGAAAATTATTATTGTTATGATTTAAATGATTCTATTTGTTTTGACTTTGTAATGATAATAATAAACCTCCTATTTCAATTAACAAGTTCCATGCATTAATTTTTCTATTTAGCCAAATTGAATGCTCGTATTACGAGTGGCGTCTCCATCAGATATCACCATAGTATGTATGTTCCGTATAGACTCCTAAACCGTTTGACCGATCGGAACCAAATTTGGCACAGTTATTATGTAGGTTCGTGCGCATGTTTTTGTATTGAAATAGTGCAAAAATTCGCAAAGGAAAGGAAAATTGATTTTGAGTAGCCTGCCTTCCTTTAAGGAATCTCGATAATCCATTCATGCGCGTCCCATAGGGACGCGCATGTATGGATTATCGAGATTCCTTAAAGGAAGGCAGGCTACTCAAAATCAACTTAAAAAACAATAATGAATGCTGTCAAACTGTCAACCGATCGACAATAAATCAAAACCTATTTAGAACAAACTACAATAACTCGAACATAACATTTTTAAAATTTTCCATAAGTAATTATTCAAAATTCTCGATAATTTTAATATTATAACAGTACGAGTATTGTAATATTTTAAATATCGCATAAAATTATATAATCTTCCTGTATATGAAGGCCATTCTGCCTTGGTGAATTATGAACAAAGGAATCAAATGGTATTGTCAAAATACTTTGTTAATTATTGAATTCATATTTCCTGTGCTCAGTCATTAGCTGATATATCTACCTAATATAAATCAATTATAAAATTAGTTTACTGTTCTATCTATAGATCAAGCATTTTTTAAATATTACAGGAAGTAGAGGTGTTTCATCTATTTCTATTTTCAAACTTTTAATTAGTACTTCAGTTGTTATATTTTGATTTCGATTGTAAAACTTTTTTGAAAGTTTTACACACAATAAACCAAGAATAAGCGGCACATATAAACATACTTACAAAAATTAAATATTTAACTCTTTCCAAGATCCATATTGAGTTGTTATTTTTTTTGGTTTACTTCCATATTTTTAAAAATCTGATTAAAAATAACTTTGTGGTCAAACTTTTTTTTTTAAAAGAAAAAAGTAATGCTAAACTTTCTATTTTTGGAAGTCAACAAACTTTCTTCGGATTTTTTAAATGTCTAGACTGCATAGGCGCCACTAGGGAGGGGTTAGTCCCCAAAAGCGTCTAGTAAAAATTTTGAATGGCTACATTATGCAAGATAAATTTAGTCAATTTCTAAAATAACCTGCTGAAACCCTTTCTTTGGAATGAGGCAATTGGGAACTGAATTTAACGTTGGGGGCGCTGCAAATGTAACAAATATGGCGGTTTAAATCGGTTTACGTAAAGAAAATAAATTCACAATGACAACAAGTTGCTGTAAAGAGTTCAAATAATACCACAATCACTTTAAATATCACTTTTATCACTCAAAATTACGATAAAAACATGCACAAGTAAATAGCGTTTTTAATTTAACCACACTTTAACCTCATAATTACAGTTCTAAAAACTGTCATAAATATGGTGGTGTTTTCTTATTTGGAGTTTCTAATAGCTGCTAAGGTCTTGATGATGTCAAATTTGTTGAAGAAGGTTAAAAAAATCATCAAGTCGTAATGAATCAGAAATAATTCTGAATAAACACTAAAATATACGTAATTATGTAGCCTCTATAATTTCCGGGATACAACCCTATTAATTTTTTGAATTTTTGTCGACTTGGCTGTGAGATTTCAAAGTCGATTGTTTTTACTTCTTTTCTGACACTTTGTATTTTTGCAAATAACTCAGTTATTTGCAAATAATTTCAGTGCACCCGAGGTGTCGGGTAAACTTAGCACAGATAACATGTAAGCTTATAACAAGCTTGCTGCATGCTTGTTTTTAGCTTTCCATGGGAAGCTCTTACGTAGTAAATTCTGCTACAAGCTTGATAAAGCTTTTCACGAAAAGCTTAACATGAAATGCTTGTAACAAGTTTTATACAATGTTTTAAACGATAAACCTGTCATGTAAAGCGAAAAACAAGAAATGCGTTACATAATTGGCATGCTATAACAAGCTTTTATACGTAGTCAACACAAGAAGCCTCTCTGTTTAAACATCACTTCCCTCTGCCCATTCCACACTTTATCTACGAAATAAAAATAATCACAAAAGAAATGGAAAAGTCTAAGTATTATCTTTGATTATATAGTATTCAGATTGGCAAACCTTATGCAAGTTATGGAAACGCTTTGTGTAATTCAAAAAATTATAAGGGATGGCGCTGCATGTAACAAATTTAAAAAGTCTAGTTGTAAATCTTGCCGTTAAATCTTGGTTTGTAACTTCCGACACCAGGTACCAATTTTACATTTCGTCGCATGACAACGAAAACCCTTAACTACAGGAACTCAGGAACCATAGTTTTGGGTATAAAATAAAATGCAATAACAACAAAACTTCGCCGAGAAAACTCCGTTAGGTAGTGACATCCAGTGCAAGCCGACAAAATTAATGAAATTCAGTATCGCCGCCTGGTGGCAGCATCCAATTTGGGTGTTTCCAATTTTTGTACACAGTTTGACAATCTGATACTATATAATCAAAGGTATTATTAAGCAGTTTAAATTTTGAATTCTTCACAAAAAACAAAATTTGTTGACCGATTGTTAAACATACAATTAAAAATAATAATTTTTTCTTTTGAATCTTCCCGCATAATTTCATTTACTTTAGATCTTAACCAAAACTAGTTTGTAAAAATATGTAATTATCCAGTTTCCCAAAAAGAGAAAAAGTCGCTTTTTGACCTCCTGACTAGGCATAACCCCTTGATACGGGCTCCGAACCGCGGGAAGTGTATACACTTCATCTCCAGAGAGGCTGTACCAGGCAGATTATACCTTGGTGGTTTACCATAAAGTTTTACTGAGCCCTGAGTCAAACCAGGTATTCAGCATTAGCAACAACGCACTTCACCGCTTAAGCTGACGACCGTTTCGATCTTTTTGTTTTAACCTTGTAAATTGAAAAATAGTAAAACCAGGTATTTTTAATCACGACATTACTAAGGCTTTTATTCATGAAGAATCCAAATATGTCGTAAGCTTTTCAACAGCGCCTAAGATGGCAGAGAAACAATAGTCAACTTTAGTTTTTCAGGTAAATTTTCTTTAATTTAAAAAGAAAATACTCAACTTTGTTCTGCTTTAACGAACTACATGGCATCTCTTAAGCCTTAAGCTAAACGAGATCCCCAAGCTTAAGGCTGAAAACCGCTCACCCTGTATATAATAAGCAAAGTAATTCCCCAATCAGTCTTCCTGATGTCCCTTCGCGTGTCAGACCGTTCGCAGAAAAATTCCAAGAATTTAACTAAATAATTTGTTTGCACATAAGCTTTCAGCAATGGATATTGGGTGATTTCAATAGTAAAAAATTTTATATACATACGTACTACCAGAAATTCCAATATTATTAATCATTAAGTAATAGCTCAGGTGCTTAAAAAATGTGATATATATTTCTCTGGTCCCAGTGAATAAGCTGATAAGTCAATTTTATAAAATTTTACAGGAGATTTTTTTACGATGAGCGGAATGATCTTTACTATTTGAATATACTACACATATCTCATTTTTGCAATTTTGTTGACTTATCAGCTTATTCACTGGGACCAGAGATTTATGTAATTTACTTTTGGAATGTTTTTTAAAGATGTAATTATTTTATTTGAATTTATGTTATAGTTAGTTTTTTATTTTTGTTTTGATCCCTTGATGAATAAGGTTTTATTTTGAACTATCTGACAAGGGCAGCCTAAAGTTCGCAATGAGGTGATGGATCATCGACTTAACATCAATTAAGCGTTGCAGATATCACTGATTAAAATTATACAGACACATAGATAAATTTAGCGTGGTTGTGCGGCCTGAAGGCCGCACTGAGTGTATTGCGACAGCTATCTATCTTCTATAGTAATATTTGATTTTTTAATTTTTTCCATTTTTTATCCTCCCAATCGAATGTACCGGCGAATTATAGGTGAAATGTAGAGTAAAAGTTTTTTCGAAAAGTCCTTCCCTTGCCTTCAAAATTCACATTTGAATTTTGCTCAAAAAGCACCCCGAATTTGCGGCGTCACCGCATTATCTTGTAATAATTATTAAGTTCGTACGACGGCACTGTTCATTTATAATGAGTGACAGATGTCATCAAAATATTTTGACGGTAAAAACAAAAATACACCGTAATAATTCAACCAATGAGATGCGTTCCTGAGCGTTATTGACAGATCTAGGCTATTATTTATATGTCGATGCTAGAAAGTGATCGTCTTATAGTGCGGCCTGAAGGCCGCACTGAGGGGGGATGAATTTAGCGTTACACACGTACATATAGATAAATTAAAGCTATTATAGGTTTTAATTTGGTTCATCAGTTCAACGAATCAATTTAGCATCACGGACAACCTAAATTAGGTCATTACGTATACAGTACTGGGCAGTATCTCTAAAATATATGGTTGAAATACATTTTATGTTTTGTATTCCGAATACAAATTTTAAATGCTTTTCCATAGCTTCACGTACATCTTAATCCCATCTTCTTGGAGGGCGGCCTCGCTTTTTCCTTTCCGGGGAGTAAACTACAAATTTTGCATATATTTTATGTTCTCATTGAATTTTTATATTGTGTACTTTGTATTTCAAATACATATAAATACAAATACATTTAAAATTTGCAGTTCAAATACAAATATATTTTAAATACAAATTACAAAACGCGCATTACAAAAAGACAAATAACAAAATTGTAAGTAAATACTTCCTTAATTTATTATTACGCCTGTTTTTTTATAAAAATTATATTTATTTTTTATTAAAATATACTCTCTTGTATTTGAAATACTGTTGTCCAATTTCACTAACGTTAATTAAAGCATAATTCAAAAGTGTTTCGTATTTTAATTTATAACGTTAAACTGATTCGTTGACGCCCATTCAGTGCGGCCTTTAGGCCGCACAACCAAAGCAGTCATTTACTAAAAGACTAAGGGTAACCGCCCTTACCTAGTAGTATATACATAATAAACAATACAATAGTGGCATTTTTGCATGATTGTAATTAGTTAATTTTTTACAATTATATATTTTGTACTGCAGTACTGTTATAAAACTTTTTTGACGAGTGGGGCCGCTCAAAGAAATTATCCGATAATTAAATTATTACCAGCTTGCTATATACTTATATCGATTTACAGTGAATTTATAATTAGTTTCACTCATCTGTGGACCACTTCTGCGTCAGACAATTGAGAATGATTTTTTCTACGAAAAAATCTAAAAACATTGTTCCCCCCCCTCCATCCAATATTGGATCTAATTGCACGTATGATAAGCCCTGACCTTTGGTGTCAGTAATCTTTATAAAGGAATAACTCTGAATCATGTCCAAAGGAAAGTCCCCGTGTCAAAAAGGTCGTATGTCGAACATTTTTAAGACAATATCACCTTAATTCAATGAAAAATACACATTACAAACTAAGTAATTGAAATTTTAAATTAATATAATGTTAATATACATTTATAAAATTATCTCATGCGTGATTATTTAACTTTTAATAAAACCTTTAACCTTGTTATTTCACAATGGTGATTATATTTCTGCAACCATTTAGATTGTATTGTCTTTTCTTTAGTGTATAAAAATAAATAGGTAAAAACAAGATAAAGTAAACTCCAACTGCTGACTCTGCTGAAACAATGAGATTTTAAAGTTATTTTAATTTTTAAATTATTACTAATTATTGCACCTAATGTTTATTTTTAAAATAAATATTTTTTGACGTCAACATCGCTTTTCGAAAAACTTTCCATTTTACATACTAATTTTGAAATTCGTGTGTCGATAGCATTGTAAGCCAAAGATTTGCTGTTCGATATAATTAAGCCATATAAGGACCGGTTTATCAATGCAAGATTGCAATATTTATTTTTTCAGATATTATCTATTAGGGAGATAATAATGCTTACGTAATGGATTTTACCTGATACAATTTAAAAAAAAATATTTAGAATTTTCACCTTATTTTACCTTGTAGTAGTTGTCTTAAAAATGTAAACAGAACTATGGAGACCACTCCCAAAGTTAATTGATGTTATGAAATATGACATAATACAATAATTTATAATTCTTTTTGTATATTTAATTAAACCCATTTTTGTCAAATGCTTTCATTAATATGCAATTTTATTTTCTATTTTTAGACATCTGATCTGTGCAAAAAAAACATTAAATTCTTTTGATAATAATCATTATTCTAAATGTAAGTTCTGATTAAATATAATTAATCTTCATCTTCTCTCAAATTAGATAAAATAAAGACATTTAAACTAATTTGTTTATTTCTTATTTTAAAAATAACCCGGCATGGGTCGAATTTTTCACATAATTTTGTTCCTCGTTGGGTAGTTCATCATTTATTACTACTATTATTTTATTCTGTAATAGATGATCACATCCTTGTCCTATATTATTTAATTTTAAATTATTCTCATGGTCATTTATACATATTAGTAGAATATAATATTAAACATTTGATTAGTTTTATTCAGATTTAAATCGATGCTATTCTTATAAAAAATTGGTCAAGATGATTCCTTTGTCCGGTGCCCTCATTTTTCATATTTCCGTTTTGATCGATTTATTTCACAATGCAGTGTTCGATATCGTTATGGTCCTCTAGATAGGTAATTGTATTTATTATGCAAGGCATGAAGTGCATTTTTAAAATCAGGAGTTCTCAAAATTTTTAATTAATTGTGGGTCCCAGTCACTCAAAATATAGCTGGAAATTGTTGCATTGCCAGTTTAGTGTTGTGTGAAAAAAAATTCGTGTCCCATTTTTACAACTGTTTTATTGTTTTAAAATCATAATTTGTAATAGAAACTAGTGCAAGTTAATAATAATGAAAGCGCTAATTGTTGTGACATTTTATTATTACTCATTTTTAAACTTTCCTAACCTACTATGTCTAGTTTATCAAGGCTTCCTGTAATGACCTTTTTATTCTTTTACACAGTATAATGTGAAAAAATAAGAAAGGATAGCCGAGTGTTAATCTGTTAGTTACGTTGATTTTCCTAGTTAGAAGCAGGTGAGCCGAATGGGAAGGGGTGAATATAAAATTTATATTTTTATCACCAACTTTCAGTTTTATCATAATGTAGAATAATTAACATAAATTTCGTTTATTGGTCTGTTTACTAAATTTGCGTCATCGAATTTTCTAAAAAATAATGACTCATGTGTTTTTTAAAAAGACGTCTGGCTCTTAAGAAGATAATTCTCGTGATATGTATCATGAAAGATCACGCCAGAGGTTTTGGGATTTTTAACAAACTCTCAGAATTAAACATAATTTAAATTTTTTTTTAAATAATTCAAGAACAAAACGGATACAAAAACAATTTAGATTATTTTGAACCCACAATTCAACCATGGGGGTAGCAATAATTTTTAAATCAAAGAAATTGGGAAATCTAAATACCATCGACTTATAATTTTTTCTACTCATCCCCTTTCGATATTGAAAATAGTACTTTTAAATTTATTTATTAATCCTCCCTCGTATACAATACAACTTACAAGTAAACAGGAAATTACTCTTTATCTCTCCAGACTGAAATAAATCTACCCTTTGCCATTAGGATTTATTTTCATAACGCAAGAGGAGCGGTCAAGTATCTCATGTTTTTTAGATTACATTTTAATTACTTTCAAAATACTTCTTTTCAAATATTTGAAATGAGTCACACTTGATCTTTTTGCATTACATTTTTCGTTTAGTTTCTACATTTTCGGAGAACGAATGAGTGTTTAAATTTTTAAAAATGTAACAGCAATGTTTTCTCTGATGTCTCGAAAATAGAAAATATTTTTTATTCTATAGAAAAATCAATGCTAATAACTGCGAAATTCAAATTTTCCATTTACTGCAATTGACTTAAGTGGAAAATTGCTGCCATAATAATTATTTTGTAACATAACCACCGCTTATCAATTTAAGCATTGTGTGCAACCTCAAATTTAAAAAATCCAGTTTATAATACTACAAAAAATCTATTTGCAATTTTAATAATTTAATGTTCTCATTTTTTGGTAGTATAATTTAATCAGACTTGACGTGGGTTCTGCATTATTGAATTACTAGCTTGTTTTTTCCTTCCAGTTTTAAATCGACACAATGACTGAAACATCGATTCAAGAGCAGGTCGTTATGACCCCAAAATCCAAAACGCCTAACTCCACTACCCTTTTAATCGAAAGAAAAGCCATTCAGAAAAGTAGCGGCGAAAAGGTGCACGTTGCAGGAGGTGACCACACCGGAATAGTCATTAATAAGGAAGCAGCCACAGGTATGTGTAACAAAAAAAAGGATTAAAAAAAATTTTAATTTTGTTGTTTAGAAAACGGTGTATGCTCACCGCCGCAATTATCGCTCGAGTTTCGCGTTTTTCTTGTAAGCAGCCAAACAGGAAAACACACACAAGAATCTCGAATTTTACGTTATTGGTTTAGGTTGCTTCCAGGCTCACAAAATCATGTCACAAGTACGGAACATGCCAGTGTGGCGCAGGAATTTTTCAAAGAACTCGTTAGTCCTCAGGAATTCCCCAGAGGTGATAAATTTTCATGAAGATGACGAAAATTTTTACTTTATTTTTACAGACTATGTGGGTTTTATCAAAAAAATTATGAAATTAATGCAACACAACTACCTGACAATTAGTAAATTAGAAATTGAATTGAGGCAACTCGAAGAACCTGCAAATGTACCTAATAGACCACGTAAGTTTTCTCATTTTTGTTATTTTCTCTTTTACTTTTTCTTTACCTTTATGTGTACTGTTATCTCTTGTAGCTCGGCCGGGTTACCTTCATATTGTGCTAAGGCCACATTTATCTTCTTCAGGTTTGACTGTGTAGTTTGGCAAACGTTTTGAAATATAACACTATAAAATTTATAACTAAAACAGTGGTTCTCAAATTGTGTCACCTGTTGTTTCAAGACTACAATTAAATTAGTTTTGAGAACCGTTGCTTTAGACCATGCACCGTTTTAAGGCTACTAATAATTTATGATGCAAACAGACTCGATAATAATACTATAAAAGCAGCTTTATTTGTCACTTGTGTTATTAAAATTAGTTTGTTGCTTTAACTTTTTAAGGGGGTTACCTACTGTGACCGATAAATTTTTTCGATTTTTTTTTATTACATATTTTTATAGTTTGGGGTCTTGCAAATGTTGTTGAAGCACCACGTGTTTGCGAGAAATTAACAACACTTTAATTTAAAAAAAACCGTTTAATAAATCTTCACCACAAAATCTTACATGTTACTTGACTGAATTAATATGTCTTCAAGATTATGACCACGATGACGCTAAGGTAGTAACCATATCTTAGTTGTTGCCAACCTAAGATATGGCGCAACATTTAAATGAAGCATACACATGGTTGGTCATAAATTGTGGGTAGGGGTATACAACACACCTCCCCCCCTTTTAGATTAATCAATTATGGACATTAACTTGATTAATTAGAAAATGATAGTATTATAATATGATAATAAAAAATTAAGAAAAACAAATAACATACTAGCTAATAATACATAATAATAATAATAATAAGTACATAAAGAGTGTTCCCAAAGATTATGTTTTAATCGCGAGGTTGATAAGGGCGATTGGTTGTTCTTTCTTCTATTAGTCCTACACTACACAATTGATTTTCATTTTTGGATGTCACTTAGTCTAATTCAGGATCACAAAATTGATTTCGGGGAATGTTTTTTCTTTTTATTTTGGAGGTGGAGTTTGTTTTGTCTCCTTTTTTTTGTAACCACTGGGTAACAATAACCTGCACATAACCGAGTTAAAGTTGAACTTGTAGTGCCTTGTCAAACCTCTGAAGACCGTCCTTGTTGAACTCCTGTAGGTCTCCTCGCTGAGCGTAATCCACTTGTTGCAGTAGTTGTCCTATTTGACATCTACAACGTCTGAATGTTTGTTCTTAGGTTCTGGTTATTCGATTTCTGGCAAATTTTGTTGATAGACCGACCTTCAATATTACTTCGCGTACGGAATCTTTTGTGAGTCATAATATCATAACGATGTTTCTGTACATAATTCCTTTTTCGAAAAGCTGTAAGCAGGTAGATAATTCTTTTAATTGATTATAGTGTGATTTTACTTAGCATTATGGAAGTTCTTAGGGTGTAATTATTGAAAGAAACTGAGGATGTATGATTTTGATTTAATTTGTGAACTAATAAGGTAAAAATTTTTAGGTCACCTATAATTTCTTGTTTGGAAGGTAATGGGATGAATAGAGTAATTTATATTCCAATTTAAATTTCGCTCTTGGTTTCTAACGCGACTAATGATTTCTAATAGAATCAATATAGGCAGAACTACGCGAATCCGTTAAAAATCCTGGTTGTATAAAGTAACGTGATAAAATTGGAAGTTGGTATAGAAGAGAGCAAATGGTATTATTCAGATGATTCGTCATCTTCTTCGCCCGGGTTGAAAATTTTGAGAAGATTAGTGTGATAAGTAACGAATTTATTATTCTTTAGTTTTAGTTTTACGGTGTTATTGGCGTGTAATTTTACTATTTCATAAGGACCTCTGAACTTTTCGCTTAATTTCTTCGTAAGGCCAGGTTTGATTTGTTGGTTTTTTATGTATACAAAATCCCCAACCTTGAAACTGTTTTCTGTAACCTTATTTTTCTTATCGTAATAGATTTTTGATTTTTCTTTATTTTTCACGAGGTGCTGCCGTGCTAGTTCGTAAGATTTGTTAAATTTAAGTTTTAAGTTGGAATGATAGTCGTCATATGAATATCGAAATTCTGGCGTAGAAGAAAGTGAACTGGGTATGTGGCTTTTGTGACCAAATATTAGTTCAAATGGCGTAAAACTTGTAGAGGAGTGAATGTGGTTGTTGTAAGTAAACATTGCTAGGCTAACGTAATCGTCCCAGTTATTTTGATTTTGATTGATATAATGTTTTAAATATTCTTTTAGAGTAAGGTGACTTCTTTCGAGTGCTCCGTTAGTTTGAGGGTGATAGGGACTGCTAAAAACGTGTTTAATTTTCAGAAGACGGTTTAGTTCTTTAATTGTTACGGAACAAAAGTCCGATCCTTGATCCGACAAAATGGCTTCTGGAATACCGAAAATGGTTATGAATTCTAAAAGTTGGTTGGCTACGGATTTTGCTTCGTGATTTTTTATTGGTTTAGCAAATGAGTATTTTGTTAAATCGTCTTGCATAGTAATAATGTACTTATTTTCATTTTCCGTTACTGGTAATGGTCCAACTATATCTAATGCCAATCTTTGGAATGGACGCTCACTTGTCGTGGTTATTTGCATCGGAGCGATCCTTGATTTACTTCCTTTATTGATTTGACATGATTGGCAAGATTTTATGAAGGCTTTTATATCTTTTTTCATGTTTGGCCACTTATAATTTTCTCTCACGCGTTTGTATGTTCGTAAGTAACCGGCATGTCCTGATATAGCAGATGTGTGATTCTCTTCTAATATTGTTTTGATTTCTTGCTTTGTTTGGGGTTTGAACTTAGGTTTATTCACTAACGAGATTTTGAGTTTATGTCTTGAGAATAAGTATTGAATTAGTTCATTAAACATATCTTGTTTTAAATAAGGGTTTTCTTCGATTGGATTTTTTAAATATAATTCGTCAATTTTTTCTTTAATAAGGAGATTACGAAGTTTTTGTAAAGAATAAAATAGATCTTTATACGATAAGTTGTCAAAGTAATTTAATTTGGATATTAGCAAAAACGTTTGTTCACTTCTAGAATTACATAATGGAATAGTATCGTATAACGATATATCGTCTGAAATGGAAGTTACGTCTTGAACTAAAGCAAGATTTTCGAAATTACTATTATTCTCGTCTAGATCTTTCGCGAATATTAAGGCATTGGGAAATTTTGAAAAGAGATCGTCTTTAATTAAAGGAATGTCCGGTACTGTGTTGTTCTCATAATGGTATTTTATAAACGTTTCATACGTTTCATACAATTCATTGTTTTCTTGAACGGCAAGTACTGGATTTCTTGATAAAGCATCTACATTGGAATTAATTCGACCAGGTTTATACCTAATTTCATATTCGTATTCTTCAAGTTTGAGACGCCAACGCACTAATTTGCTACTAGGATCCTTGCAATTAAACAACCAAGTCAGAGGTTTATGATCTGTAATTATGAGAAACTTTTTCCCAAATAAGTATGGTCTAAAATGCTTGGTTGCCCAAACGATTGCTAATAATTCCTTCTCTGTGGTGGAATAATTTGCTTCCGATCTATTTAAAGTGCGCGAAGCGTACGCAATAGGCAAATCTTTACCTATTTCTCCTTGTGACAGGACCGCTCCTATGGCATAGTTGGAAGAATCGGTGGTAAGAACAAAGGTTTCATTAAAATCTGGAAATTGCAGAATAGGCTCAGAAGTTAATACCTTTTTGAATTGTTCGAATGCTTCTTGTTGTTGAGCTAACCACTGAAATTGTGCATCCTTTTTTAGCAATAACGTTAAGGGCTTAGCAATTTTTGCGAAATCTTTCACGAATCTTCTATAATACCCTATTAATCCTAAGAATTGTTTAATTTGCTTGGGAGATTTTGGTACTGGGTAGTTTTCGACAGCATTAAGTTTATCTCGATTTGGTGCAACACCATCTTTACTGATTTTATGACCTAGGTAGATAATTTCCTTTCGCATAAATTCGCATTTATCGGGTTGGAGTGATAAGTTATTAGCTCGGAGTCGTTTAAAAACAGCTTCCAGTTTTTGATGATGTTCTTCGATAGAGCTGCCGTAAATAACTATGTCGTCTAAATACACGAAGCATTGTGTTCCTTGCAAACCGGATAGTACCGTGTTCATCAGTCGTTGGAATGTACTTGGCGCGTTGCGCAACCCAAAGGGCATGCGCAGAAATTCGTAGTGCCCGAGGGATGTAGAAAATGCGGTCTTAGGCACATCTTTTGGGTTTACTTCAATTTGATGGAATCCATTTGCTAGGTCGAGAGTCGTGAAGTACTTTGAATATCCCAATTGATCAAATATTTCATCTCTCATGGGTAGCGGATATGCATCCCCTATTGTCACATTATTGAGACCTCTGTAATCGACGACTACGCGCCATTTCTTTTCGCCAGATGCGTCCGGTTTCTTCGGTACTACCCACAAAGGACTCGAGTATGGAGATAAGGATGGTTGGATTATTTTCTGCTTCAACATTTTATTTATTTGTTTATTGACTTCGGTTTTATGAATTTCTGGGTATCTATAAGTTCTTGAATGTATCGGGGTTTCGTCAGATAATTTAATTTCGTGTTTTATGGCTCTTGTTGGTGTCAATTCGTCGTTAGGGAGAAAAAAGAGGTCGTTGTATTCGGTACAAATTTCCATTATGGATGATTTTTCCTCTGGATTCAAATGATCTACCCTGATATTTTCCTTTAATAATTGCAAACGTTTTGACGACGTCCCAACGAGCTCATCTTGACCGTAAGTATATATACAAGAATCGGCCCTTTGAAATGGCTCCAAGTTCAGTTTAATACTATTTATTTTTACCTTACGATCGTTTGTATTCAGAATTGTAGTTATGGCTTGATTATTAACAACTTTTACAATTGATTTGGCTAGGTAAACGCCTTCGCATACAAATATTTCTGGGATAACTCCTTCGTTTATGTTGTTATTTAGGACATCTACTTTAATTATTGTTTCTGAACGCGGATTTAATAAGTACGATGCTAATTTGTTAGGATTGACATTGAAATGTATTAAAATTGGAAATGGAATAGATTTCGTTTTTAATTCGCGTTTTTCATAGTCAATTTTCGCTTCTTGTTCTTGGAAGAAATTGTTTCCAATAATTCCGTCGAAGGGGATATTAGATTCTTGCTCTATTCCATGAAATTTTGCACTGAATGTTTTGTCGTGTACCTCTAGGTTTAATTTTACCGTTCCTATAGATTGAACAGAGACGTTTGCACATAGCCCATTGAAATTCATAATTTCTGATGTAGTAAACGCGATATTGAATTGTTTCAGTTTTTCTGTTTTTATGAGTGATGTACCTGCTCCCGTATCTATTAAGAATTTAAACTCGACATTTTGTATCTTTACGATTATGTATGGTAAATGGTTATCTTTTGAAAGCTGAATGTTCATGTTTTTTATTGGATTTACTTGTGAAGATTTCTGAGAGTTTATTTCGTGAAGTGGTTCAAAATGATTATTTAGGAGGGAGAGATGAATACATCGCTTAGAATTTTCATTGAATATTAAATATCCGTATTGATTAGAATGTAAACATACGCAGTAATTATATTGGTAGGAAAAGATAAAAATAATGTCATCGTCTCCCCAGGCGTTAGGCGCATTGAGAGTTTCGATGGCTGTTTTAGGCGATCTACATTTAATTAAAAATTTTGATTGTAGTAAACTTATTTTAAATTCCCTCATTGTACCAGAATAATTAATTAATTTTATTAAAGAATAGAAAAGACAATTTCCGTCACTCCTAACCTTCGATGGCTGAAGTACACGTCCATTTGCTACGCAATTCGATGATTTATTGTAGGTTACATAATATTGTTTATTCGTTATCTTTGCATTTGACTTGCCTTTTTTGTTTAGTCCCAAAGTACGGCATTTACCTGGGACGGCTGGTAGTTTAAATGAACCGTTGGATTTGTAGGATTATTATTTACAGTTTCATTGGTTTTATTATTTTGAATTCTAATTTTATTATTAAATTCTCTTTTCCGGCATTCTTCGATTGTGTGGTTAAACTTTTTGCAATAATTGCAGAATTTCCGAGAATCCCCCCGATCAAAATTCCTATTATGTTGGGACCCATTAAATTGACCATTGTTTTGAAAATTGGCCCTGTTTTGAAAATTATTTCGGTCGCCATAATAATTTAAGCTATTAGAATTTGAAATCGCGATTTCTTCCTCGAGTGCCTTTGGTAGCGCTTCGGATAGCGATTTTAAATTTTGTGTCCTCAAAAAGCGTGAAATTTCAGGGTGGGAATGATGGATGAACCTATTCATTGCCAAATCTTTAATTATCGTCGTCCCCCCTTGTTGTTCGCGACCCCCAACAGTAGTAATTGAGTTATTTAAATCTCGAAGTGTTTTTTCAACTCTCTCGTAAAAGGACATAACGGACTCAGTACGTTCCTGCCTCAAAGTACTTAATTGTCCCATTAATTGGATGTAATTTTGAGTTTTATCCCGCTGTGGTTTATAAAAATTAATCAGGTCATCCCTTAGTTCGGCCCAAGAATTATAGGTTTTCCCATCTATTTGTTCTCGTGCAGTACCCGAGATTCTTGATATTATAAATATTAGAAGTGGACGCATTTGTTGCTCCGTACTGAGAGATATTGCATTATCGCAATCGGAAATAAAGTGGCTGAATGTAGTTCTGTTGCCGCTAAAAGTATTTGGAATCAGTGAAGTAAGAAAATCTATACTAAGCGTTATATTAGGAGTATTGGAAGTAGAGTTTTCGTGAGAATTTAGTGGGGCGATTTCAGGATTGGTACCAGTTTGACTTCTCGTGTTAAATGCCATTGTAAAAATCAACTTATAATCAAAAAGAAAATATCTACTTACGGTTTTATTTTAATAAATTTTCAGCTTGTTTCCTCGTCTTCACTTTTTCACCTCGACTAATGGTAGGTTTCCAAAATATCGTTGTTGTGACTTTGTGACCACGTGTGATGGCTTCGGATTCGTTTTAAATATCAAAAAAATTTGATATTCCACTTCTGACACCAATTTGTTGAAGCACCACGTGTTTGCGAGAAATTAACAACACTTTAATTTAAAAAAAACCGTTTAATAAATCTTCACCACAAAATCTTACATGTTACTTGACTGAATTAATATGTCTTCAAGATTATGACCACGATGACGCTAAGGTAGTAACCATATCTTAGTTGTTGCCAACCTAAGATATGGCGCAACATTTAAATGAAGCATACACATGGTTGGTCATAAATTGTGGGTAGGGGTATACAACAATGTGTCCAAAAAATATTAAAGTAAAATTCATCAAATTACCCGAATTATAACGGATTTTCTGTAATGGAGTTCATTATTAAAACTTTTTAAATCATGATTACTTACATTTTAAAACGGAATTACTTTTTGTATTTCGTACTTTATACAAAATATACAAAAATAAATTTAACAAATATAAGTTGTAGCTGTTTGTAATTGTCTTTAGGAGTCCAAAAAACCAAAAAAAATTTAAAAATTGTTAAAAAAGAAAATTATTAAAAATCGACGTTTTAGTCCACCCTTAAAATCGAATTGATTGTGAAAAAGGAGCTTAAAAGTTTTTTCTTATAAATTGAAACCGCCCAGGAACATCTGGGGTTGTTAACTAATTTACTGCTATGTTTTTTATGGGTACAGTAGTTACTATACAAGGTTTTCAACTGACACATTTCTTACACAAACAAATAATGTTAGGTACAATATCCCTAAAATTGTTTGTTTGTTTAATCTATTTTGATTAATTTATTATGCTAATTTTTATTTTAAAAGTTTTCAAAATAAACTAGTACTTTCAGTAAAACCTGACAAAATAAATAATATGAGTTACAAAAATATGTTGGTTCTTTAATAAAAAAAAAGTTTTGATAGGAAAATTTCAGTGACTTTTGAGCTCCTAAAAAATACACATCTTTTTGTAAATAAAGACGGGATAAAAACCGAGGTATTCGTACATATATTATGTAAAAATCGGCGAGAAGGCCAAAATTTACGCATATAAGAGAGACGGCGAGCGCATCATACCGTGTAATCACCGAGCGTCTTACTATTCTAAAGAGGCGAGAACTGCCACAAAAGAAGAAATAAGTGCCGAATTTCACTTCTTCGAAGCCGAAGAATGTATTCTGTATGGCCCTAGTATACGCGATTAAGGGTAGGTTACGAATATCAACCACTATCCGCCTCATTTTACAGCACGAAAAAGTTTAAAACGATTTATCTCAAAACTACATTTCTCAAGTCGGGCGCCCATTTTCCAAACAAACTACTTGGCGGATTAACTTGATTTTTTTTAAGCATTTAGAATATATTTCAGGCTCCAGTCAGAACCTAAAATATCCAAAATATATTTAAAATTACCATTTTGCAGGCCGTGAAAAGTAAATATTTTGTTGTAAAAATCTAAGTTTTTTTTAAATCCTCGCCATTTTGTCATTTTTTGTTTAAATAAAATTTTCGAGGTTCCAACTGGAGCCACATTCATATAGAACAAGAATTTTAAAAATTCATTTATTTCAGATAACCGGATCGGTCGGAAACGATGCGCCCGATTGGCGCGGCGCGTCATTTCGAAACATGAGTTACGCGTCGATCTGTACCTTGTACAATTTTCAATAAAAAGCTTTACAAAAATTTTATGTGTTAGTTTAAATGTGAATAAATAAGTATCCTAAATTTTAGCTCAATAGCTGTAACAGTTTTCTCAAATTTAATTCCTAAAAATCAGCTTGAAAACGACTGTTCACAGTAGGTAACCCCCTTAAACTTGGTGGAGCACAAGTTCAAAATTTTAAAACTGCCATCGAGCTAAAGATTTTTTAAGAAATCTGCAGTGGATAAAATTTTATAATAACTAGAATGGCTTGACTTTTTATAAATGCACACCACATTATTTTTTATCTTTCTTAATTAATAAAAATTAGTTACAATATTTTAATAATTTGTTGTATTAAATTAAAATAATCTATGTTAAATATTTTATTTTAGTTTCTGCCGATGAAAATTCGTTGGGCTATATCACACCCCTTTCTGTTGAAAAGGTCTTAGAACTAATAGAATCGTTCTATCCAAATCCAATTACAATTCGCGATATAGCAAAGTATGAGGAAATGTTTTACTTTTAATTAAAAAACTAACGAGTTTCGTTTTATAGAAATAATAACTGGGATGAAGAAGAAGTGGCACAGCATATGACACAATTGCAAACAAGGGGTTTAGTTAAAGGTTTAGATCATGGCGCATTTACACGTCAGCAATCGCAAGATACCCAGGTCACTATTGTTAAACAAATGCCTACCATGGCTAGTTCAAAGCAGCCCACTATTGCTATAATTACTGCCCAATATTGCGAAAAGTTGGCGGTGGATGCTATGATTGAAAATAAAGAGACTTACGTAAGATACACCACAGTAGGTGAGTACATTTTTGAAATACAAAAGTAACTTAAATCAAATCATTGAATTATTTATAAAAAAAAGAAACCTGTAAATAATAGGTACTTGCAGCAGTCCAATTGGCGAAACGCCTAGACCCAAATTTGGTAAGACTTGGTAGCTTTGGGTTTTGTCATCGTTTGCAATGCTTCCTGGAATCACATGCACATTGTGTGGCGTCACGCCTGTACCGTTTTATGTACCTATATTGATTGCTTTTTGCACTTGATTGTCACTACACACACACACAATTGCATTTTTTTATGACACACAGTATGATATACAATTTTGAATACAAATTTTTAATTTCTTCCAGCACAAATAACATAATTGAATATATTTTAAATAACCTTGGCAATTATTTTTAAATTAAAATCAATTCACAAAGTTGAGGATTGGTCGTTTCCTATGCCCAAAATTAAATTAGATACAATTCTGAGTAAAAATTATACAAAAGATAACGCTGGACGTCCTATAGTTTCCGAGATACAGCCCCTGAAAGATAATCGTCCGATAAAGAGCTTCCAAAGATGATAATTTTTTTAACCTTTTCGGCTACTTTTTACATATTTGCAAATTGAGGGGCAAAATTAACAAGTATACAGGAGATTATAATTCTACATAAAACTAAAAAAAATTCAAATGTAGTTTTACATGTATGGCTTTCCAAAAACCGCAAATTTTCATTAAATTTAATATTGACTGAAAAACCTAAAAAAAAATTTTATGGAATATCTTTCCTGAAAATTCTATAAATATGAGTGATAAACAAAAATTGCAAGGAACTTAATTCTGCTTAATTTAAACAGTTTTCACTAAAAGTAGTATATTACTTTACATGGGAGTAAATGAATTGATTTAATCTCACATATGTAAATTATTTCGTGAGCTACCAATTTTATAATTGTTGATATTAGTTGTAACTAAATGAATTCCGTTCGTAAATTCAATTATGCATTTGGTATATTTTTGCTGCCCGATTTCCAGTCGCAAATGTACAAGAATGCAATTTATTTGCCAACTTCTAGTCTGGTCTCTATTTACATGACCATATATTAAATTCCTAATTTATTCAATATTTTATATTTACTGGTAGATAATTTTCTTGTTTTTTTTTTGGTTTACACTGATTTATAGTAAGTGTAATTTGATATTGGAATGTAAACTTTGATTAAATTATAAAAATGAGTAAATCTAAACTGTATCCTTTTGAAAAAGGAATTAGAAATTAGAACTACAATGTTGTATTATACGGATATTTAGAGAGAATTTGGTATAGTTTCACTCATCGACCAATAGATGGCACTCTTTTTTCAGTACATTACTAGACAAACTATCTATAGATGGCGCTATATTTTCAGTAAATTTCTAAAGAAATATTGATAGATGACGCTTTGTTTTCAATAGATTGCTGAACAAAAAATCGATAGATGGTGCTATATTTTCATTATACTGCTGTACAAAATAATCTGTAAATGGCACTTTTTTTAAGTAAGGGGTCATTCATTAATTACGTAAGGGTTTTTTTTGGGGGGGGGGGGGTATTGGATATCTTACGGACCCTTACGTGGGGGGGAGGGGTCCGACGTATTCCTTACGTAAGTTTCTTAAAATATTGTTTTAAGTTAAATTTAAAAATCAAATATAATTTTTTCTTTTTATGTTGGTAATTATATCCAGGTATAATGGAAATACTGTATATTGAAATATATAGTACTTAATAATCATTAAACATAGTGGCATAATAGTGTGAATTTTAGAAAATAGCATCAAACTTTGGCGATCTTTACGAACGGTTTTTCATCTATGTAAATAAAAATTTAATTTAAATTTTTGTATTTATTATTATCTATCTATATATATAAAAGAGCTTGTCTGTTTGTTTGTTTGTTTGTTCGCTATACGTTCCTACACCCTTTGACCGATCTCAACCAAATTTTGCACAGTTATTCTGTAGGTCCAGGCGCAACTATTCGTGCATAAATGGAGAAGAAATTCCCGCGGGGAGCAAAGTTATTCGCGTTTTTCGATTTTTTATTGATACACTGTATACTTAACCCTTAGGTATGAACTTAGGTTAACAAACCCTTACTTACTTATAGGGCCGGGCTGGCCTGAACGTTCCTACACCCTTGGACCGATCTCAACCAAATTTTGCACAGTTATTCTGTAGGTCCAGGCGCAACTATTCGTGCATAAATGGAAAAAGAATTTGCGCGGGGAAAAATGTTATTCGCTTTTTTCGATAAATCAAATCACAAGTCTTGCAAACAAAAAATTTAATTTGTCAAAAATCGAAATATTCTGACATACTGTCAGTGATTCAAAACACTGTCAACAGACATACTGTCAGTGATTCAAAACACTGTCAACAGATGGCGGGATGGCGGCTTTAATTCGAAAAATGAAAACCACTAACAAATAATATATTAGAATTTAGTAATTTCAACGCTCAAAATAATACAAATAATTACAAAATCCGTTGACGGCGAAATATTTGAGGTGGGGTTCGGGGGCGACGGAGAGAAAGCAAAAGCCATCTCTTCCGACTTCCCAAAAACGAAGAATTTTAAAATTGCGTTTTTTTGAAAATCTGCAGCAATCTTTCGAAACTTGAAAATAATAGTGAACAACTATGGCCTTCACGGATCAATTATGGTCCGCCCTGTGAGGCCTAAGGCCGAACAACTATGGCCTTTACGGATCTATTATTGTCCTCCCCCTGTGAGGCCGAAGGCCGAACAACCATGGCCTTCACGGATCTATTATGGTCCGCCCTGTGAGGCCGAATGCCGAATAACTATGGCCTTCACGGATCTATTATGGTCCGCCCTGTGAGGTCGAAGGCCGAACAACTATGGCCTTCACGGATCTATTATGGTTCGCTCTGTGAGGCCGAAGGCCGAACAACTATGGCCTTCATTGATCTATTATGGTCCGCCCTGTGAGGCCGAAGGCCGAACAACTATGGCCTTCACGGATCTATTATGGTCCGCCCTGTGAGGCCCACGGCCGAACAACTAAGGCCTTCACGGATCTATTATGGTCCGCCCTGTGAGGCCGACGGCCGAACAACTATGGCCTTCACAGATCTATTATGGTCCGCCCTGTGAGGCCGAAGGCCGAACAACTATGGCCTTCGCGGATCTATTATGGTCCTCCCCTGTGAGGCCGAAGGCCGAACAACTAGTGCCTTCTCGGATCTATTCTGGGTCTAGATGGCTAAGGGCGGCGAATGCCGCCCGTGCCAGCTAGTATAATATATTATTAATATTATTATTCATATTTTATAAATATAAGGGGTGGAGAGGGGGGGTCAAAATTAATTTTCTTTTAAATAATCCTTACGTAAGATGTGGGGGGGGTTGCCACAATCTTACGTACCCTTACGTGGGGGAGGGAGGGGGTCCAAAATTACAAAAATCATCCTTACGTACTTAATGGACGGCGGCCCCTAAGATTTTGTTATTAAAATTTAAATATTAAAAATCAACAGATGTGACGTGATTTTCAGTTCTTTGCTAATCAGAAATGGGTTCTTAATTTTTTGAAAGAAACGAAATGTCGAGTTTTTACAGAAATAATTATCACTTCTTAAAATTTTTCGAAAGTTAAAAAACAACTGTTAAATGGATTAAAATTGCTACAAATTTACTAATTGATGACAAATAGTATTCATAATATTATATCAAGAATTAAAAAATCTATGATTATGAGAAATTATTATGAACAGTATCGAAGATTATTTTGATTACTAGTGATTATTGAAGATTATGGACAATTATTTGAGATTAGTAATAAATTATTGAAATTTGAATTCGAAAAAAAAACTTCTATGAATACAGCGTGGTATTTGCGTTGACGTATTTTGCGGCCCCTCGTGATTTCCTATTTTGCGGACCAAGTACCTGTCCTTCCGCAATGCCTTTGTTATTTCGAACGGTCCTAAATATTTCGGAGCAAATTTTAACCCTGGCCCCAGCTGAGTACGCTTTATTGCTACCAAATCACCTTCATTGTAACATCGAGCTGGCTTCCGTTTTTTATTGTAACCCTTTCTGTTTTCTGCCTGTACACTAAGGATTTTTTCGTTTGCATGTTGACGCAATTCATCGCGGCCTTCGTTAAACATATCTATCCACTCCTTCTCAATTAATTCGCGGATGGATATGTCACTGTTCATTCTAATGTGAGCTCCAAATAGAAGGTGGAAAGGTGTCGTACCTATGCTTCTATATGGCGTTGCATTTAAATACCTTTGCGCCGTGTCGAGGTATTTAAACCATTCTTCAGGTTTTGGTGCCGATAATTTTGTTAACAGCGGTATGATTGTTCGGTTCACCCGCTCTACCTGTCCGTTACCCCGCGGAACCCCCACTGTTATCAAGCCATGCTCGATTGATTCCGATTTACAATAATCTTTAAACTCATTCGAAGTAAACGCCGTCCCTCGATCCGAAATGATTTTCCGCGGATTCCCAAAGATTGCAGATTGCTTTTTTAATCGCGTTATCACTTCCGCCGTTCCAGTAGATCGCGTGGCGTATAACCACACAAATTTAGAAAAGGCGTCGATCACTACGAATATGTGTCTGTAACTTTTCCGCGTTGTTTGCAATGGCCCTAAGTGGTCAACATGATATACCGCTAAAGGTACATCGCCTTTATCAATCGGATATAAATACCCGTCTTGCTTTCCGCATTTTTTCTCCGCGAGAATACAACTCACACAATTTCGCAACACGTCTTCAATCGTTTTCCGCATGTTAGGGAACCAGTATTCCCTTTTTATTAAAAGTTCTGTTTTACCCGCCGAAAAATGTCCTTTTTCATGGGTTAACCGCGCTACCTGCGTCTGCATTGACCGAGGTACAATCAAACACATTTCATCACCTTCGATTTCTTTATACAAAAGTTTATTTCTCACAACATAAACACTTCCGGGCTGTTTAGCTGATTCAAAAATGTTTTTTAATTGTTCATCCTTATGTTGCGCGATTCGGATTCTCGTAAATAAACTGGAGTCGCACTCGGTTATTAAAAAACATAAGTTTGTAGGGTTTCGACTAAGAGAGTCCACATGTAACATATTTTTACCCGGTCGATGCTCGATCGAATAGTTGAATTCTTCCAAGAATAATGCCCATCTAGCTACACGCACGCACAGCTCTTTTTTATTCATAGTTAATGTGAATGCTTTACAATCCGTAACGATTTTAAAGGGAATTCCTATTAAATAAACCCTCAACTTCTTTAACGATTTAATTATTGCTAACACCTCAAGTTCATAACTGATATATTTTTCTTCCGCTGCGGTTGTTTTTCCACTAGCATAAAACACTGGATGAAACGCATTGTCTACTTCGCACCTTTGCATTAAAATGGATCCGAATCCATACATGCTCGCGTCCGTGTGCAATTCCGTTTCCGCGTTTACCCGATACAATTTCAAAACTGGTCCTTCACTTAATACTGTCTTAAGTTTCACAAAAGCATGTTCTTCCTCGTTACCGAATTTAAACTCGACGTCGTTTTTCAATAAATTTGTTAACGGTCGCGCAATTAAAGAGTAGTCTCGAATAAATTTCCGAAAATAACCCGTTAGTCCAATAAAACTCTGGACTTGTTTGACGTTCGCTGGCTCTTTAAATTTCATCACCGCGTCGGTTTTATGTGTTGATGGTCGTACACTACCATTCTCTATTAAATGTCCTAGAAATTCAACTTTCGTTTCTAATAATTGGCATTTTCCCCAATTTATTAATAACCCGTACTCACTCGCGACTTTTAATACTGTTCTCAAGTTCTGTGAACCACTTGGATAATCCATTGACGGTACAATTAGATCATCCATGTAAGTCAACACTACGCCACTGTTAATCAATTCTCTGAACACCGTATTTATGAATCGCTGAAAGCAGGCAGGTGCGTTGGAAATACCCATCGGAACTTTCAAAAATTCATATTGTCCGTCCGGCACGATAAAAGCCGTATATTTTTGACTTTTTCCTGTCACTTTAACATGAAAAAATCCGTTCTTCAGATCGATTGTACTAAAAACACGCGCATTTTGTAGTCGGTCTAATTGATCTTCTATTAATGGTAAGGGATACCTGTCCTTTACAATTTTCTTATTCAACCTACGATAATCTATGCACAACCGTGTAGAACCATCTTTTTTCTTCGCTAACACCACTGGGCTGGCATATTCTGATAACGATGGTCGAATTATTCCTTCTTTCAACCACGTATCTACATGCTGATTCACGATTTCCTTTTCTCTCTGGGCTAACCGTCGCGCCCGTTGGTAAACTGGTTCGTCATCCGTCACTACAATTGTCATTTCGACGTTGGCTTCGCGCCTCTTAATTGGTTCGTAATTTGATACCATTTCCTTAATTGCTTTTCTGAAATTCGGTGCGACTACATGGGCGATACAGACCTCGTTCACATCCTGCGTGTATTCGATATCGTATATATGGGGTCTTTCCCTTTGAGGACGCCGCTCGTCGTTTAATAGCTTACGAATACAAATTTGGCCATTCTTAATCTGTAGTTCCACTGAATTTAGAAAATCTGTTCCCAACAGCATGTGGTAACTCATACATTTTGTTGGAACGACGTGTATGTCCATTTCATAATTTGTTTCGTCTATAACGGTTTCCGCTTTAAAGTATCCTATCGTTTGTGCCCCGTTTCCCGACCCGATTCCACGAAACGATATTGGAGTTTTTGTGAGAGCCGGTGCACCAATTTCGACGTATTTCTCGGCGGTAATCATCGTTAGATCACTACCCGTGTCGACCAGCGTGACAAGTTTATTACCGTTCACCACCATGTCTTTAAGCAATTTCCGTTCCACAACCCGAGGTGTGACACAATTATTCACTGTATTTCTTGCCGCCTTTGAATTTTCCAGCCTCTTAGCACATCTGGATGCAATATGTCCGTAATTATTACACTCGTAGCATTTTATGCCTTGTGTTTTTGTAGGACACCGCGCACTTAAATGCTGATCCGACCCACAATTGTAACATCTCTTCGGAGACCGCCAACTTTTTTCACGCACATTTCCATTACATTGTTTTTCTACCACCGGATTTAATTCCACTACACTCCGAATTGTCTTTTGTTTTAGTGAAATTTCCGCGAACGCTTCCGCTAAGGATCTCGTGGTGTTATACCGTTGAATCCTTGCCTGATTTCTCAAAATCTCGTCGGGTATGCCGTCTATTATGAAGCTAACTAGCTCATCTTCGTCGATCTTTACCTGATTGCCCAGGATTATTTTCTCGTGCATGTAATCGCTGAAGTTTTCTTCTACTTTCCACTTTCTAGCTTCGAATTTCCTCCGCAGCACCAATTTTCTCGGTCTGTGGTCAAACATTAACCGCATTTCCCTCAACAAATCCGCAATTGGCATTTCGAGACACTCCGATTTCGAATTAAACCAATTACGAGCCTTTCCACTTAGTCGCATACCAATAATTAGTATCCTTGTTAACCCTTCGTTCAGGTCGTACGTTTTTTTTCAAAAGCTTAACCTGCTTTTCCCATATTCCGAAGTCTTCGCCGTTACCTTCGAAATAATTCAAAACGTCTGCAATCGCACCGATGTTTGCCTTAGGCGTCGTCGATTCACTCCGTCGTTCGCCGTTACCTGATACCACCGCCCGAAGGTTTTCTAATTCGCGCCGCATTATTCGTAATTCGCGTTCCGCTAACTCCTTTTCACGTCGAGTCAGTTCCAGTTCGCGCACACCGTGTATTCCGTCGTTCGATTCGTCGTCACTAAACTGTTCGTTTTCACCGTTCGTTATATTGTTTATTGCAGCACTTCCACCGTTAACAGTGTTGCAATCGCCGTCTTCACCGTTTATTACCTCATTTGTTGCAGCACGTCCACCGTTAATAGTGTTGCAACCGCCGTCGTCGTCGTAATTAACCCCATCGTTGTTTGGTAATTTCCATGACCCCGTCGGGTCATTCGTCATTAAACAATCGAATAAAATCGCTTTGGATCCCGTCGTTCGTAATCCATTTCGTCGTAGGATTTTCTTCAAATCGTTTAACTTAAAATCACTCGCCGTCGTTTTGTCCATTTTTAACTTATACACTTTTCGATTAAAAAAAATTAATTATTATTAATTAATTAATTATCAATTAATTATCCCGGACGAGCCCCCAATTGTGGGATATAATAATTAATTAGATGTTGATTTGGCTGTTTAATAATATTTATTAATTATTAACACAAATTTCTTCCTCAGCTATTAGATTGTAAAAAACCTTTTTGGGTGTGAAGGAAAGCAATCAAACAAACTTATCTACCGTTTAGCCAACGTTTCGATTAATGTATTTAATCATCCTCAGGGCTGGAAAAAATACAGAGGTGCTCAATAAACGATTAAGGTATTATGGATCGGCAACTACATACCATACAGTAGGTGATGGATAATGTTTGACAATGCACAACTATAGACATCGGGAAAGGTATTACGCAACAAGTGATGAAATTGTGGACACGATCATCGTCAAAAGGGTCGCGCCATCTGGCCGCGAAACGATTTTGCGGGAATTTTTAAATTTTGTAATATTGTACGATTTTATTGGACACGATTTATCTGTTTGTTATCTGTTCTAGGGGCAGATAGTTATTTTATTGCAATTAATTTATTGAAATTGATTCTAATTTGTTTGACTACTATTGTTATATTTTTAAATTTTAAACCGTTATACACTGTGAATTGTCCCATATTTATATTTTTACATAATTTATACAATATTGTTAAGTTTTTAACCCTTTTGACGATGATCGTGTCCACAATTTCATCACTTGTTGCGCAATACCTTTCCCGATGTCTATAGTTGTGCATTGTCAAACATTATCCATCACCTACTGTATGGTATGTAGTTGCCGATCCATAATACCTTAATCGTTTATTGAGCACCTCTGTATTTTTTCCAGCCCTGAGGATGATTAAATACATTAAGAGCGCGCTGCAGAGAGGAGAGTAGATATGATGTTGAAAGAAGCCTCTAATCTTTTGTACAAATTTAAAAAACGAAACGTCGTATCAATGTAATTCTTTTTTTATATTAATAAGAAAAGACTATTGAAGGCAATAACCAATTTTGAGCGCTTTAAATTAAAAGTAAATAGGTTAATTTAATTTATGAAAACGGACAATTTTGAATTTTTATGACAACCGATCTTAATGAAATTTCCTTATTGCCTTCTGCACATCATTATAAGGACAAAACCTGATTTTGAAGCGATTTCATCATCAATTATAGAAAACTTATACAAAACATGTAAATCAAAAAGTGCCCTTAGTGGAGTTTTAAACTATATAAAATCAACTTAATGCACAAAGGGTTCAAGGGTTCCCTCATAGATGGCGCAAATAAATTATTTTAAACTCGTGTTAGCTCGCTAAGTTTCGTTTAGATTCTTGTATTTGAAATATTTTAGAATGTATTTTCCTAATTACAAAACTGCAGTACCTAGATAGGATTATTTTTACCTGATAATAATATGAAATGCATGGTTCCTTTTTAAGCAAGCTAGGTTAACCCAATGATAATCTCTCTTTATTGTTAAGAAGTAATAAATAAAAGAAGTGTAAATAAGTATTATATAAAATATTAAATGTCCACTATTGCATTTTTAAAATGTATATACAAGAAGCGCTAAATAAGGTTTTTTTTGCATAATACTAAAATAAAAGGTTAGCGTTTCACATATCAATAAAATACATTAAAAACCAATAATTATTTGAATTGTGCTATTTATTATTCATTTATAACACTGGTCTATAAATTACAGTATATACAGATTTGTCTTATTCGTTTATTGGGTAAATAAATATGTAACTATTTAATAGATGGGTAATTTTAAAATAATTTCCCAGAAACTCCAATGTAGTAGCGGCATTGTTCCTGAATTACCTCAGGTATTCATAAATAAATCCCTCTCGGCTTATTTCTGGGATAAATAATTAAATTTCTTTGGAATTATGACGTAATAAGGGGGCGGAGGTAAATGTGCCACCAGTAATGTTATTCTACCTGCTACGAATTTAGGATATTAAAAGTACACAGGTATTTGTGCCACCGGAGAAAATGGCATCTACCTGATGCATCTCCTACATGTAACATCGATTATTTTTTGATTTTACACGATTTTTTGGGGGTGAAACGTAATAGTTTACTGCCCCATAGCGCAACTATACTTTTTAATGCTATTTCGAGGGTCTCTCACATCCCGGTTGCATTTATCCCGGTTTCCTTGATCTGTCGCGCCTCTCGTATGTTTAGCGCCCGCCGCGTAGCGGCTCGGAGCACGAAAAACCGCCCGGAGATGCGGAGCATCGGAGGGTAGGTTTTTTGATGCTCGCAGTTCTGGCCAAGCCAAAATTTATTATTTTGCCGAGTTGGTCTATGTATTTCCAGGTAGAAAATTTGGACCCGGATTAAATATCTGACCATTTGCCGAGCTGGCCTACAGCCTTATCGAATGCACACCCCAAAATTCGAAGGCAAAAAAAATTTAATTTTTTCACTGTTAGTGGCACAAATACCTGTGTTTATTTAAAGAACCCTTTTGGTCGGTGGCACATTTACCGGTACCCTTTTCTGGTCAGGTACATTTGGTGGCACATTTACCTCCGCCCTAATAAGGTGGCCACAATTTTAATAACTGTACATTTTTAAAAACAAATGTCAGTAAATTTTAAAAAAATTAAATTTAGAGGTGGCCAAATACTTATGGTAAATTCGATTCTATGTGTGGAGACATTGGTCGTCATACCAGAAGAGTGTTGAGCACGACACTAAGAACCACTCTAAGAACCAAATTACCACCACCAGATGTTTGCTGTCGAAACCTCAGACATGGCAACTGAAAATTTTTTTATGGATTTGATTTTGAATAATTGCTAAAATTTTTTAAAATAGAAAAATGTTTATCCTTGATGCTCTTTTTAAATTTGGAGAAATGAAAAACGCAATGTAGAAAAATCGGTGCCGGGCGAATAACTTTTTATATATTGAATTTTGTGCAAAGAATTTTCGAAAATGTAAATTTCTTTCGCTTCCGTTTATTAAAGACGTCAAAATAAATTGAAAACTTTATATTGAATTTTTTGTATGTAATTCTGCTTATTTGTATTAAAAAATAACATTTTATATTTTTGCGGTGTCGAAACGGTTTAGCCACGAAGTACATAATTTCTTGCATACAAATTTTGAAAGGGATTATCAACTCAAAAAAATTTTAAGTAATAAAAAAATAATATGCCTATTTTTCCAACTGTACAAAATAACGTGTTTAGTTATATTTTGTAACTATTTTAGTTATATTTTGTAACTAAAGACGTTATTTTAGTTACACAATGTTACTAATTTTGAAACTAATTTAGTGCCGCGAATATAAAAGACAAATATTTGTCCTAAAAGTTGTAAGATTCCTCAAAAATTGCTTTACCACAAAGAGGCCGTCCATTAATTACGTAAGGATGATTTTTGTAATTTTGGATCCCCTCCCTCCCCCACGTAAGGGTACGTAAGATTGTGGCACCCCCCCACATCTTACGTAAGGATTATTTAAAAGAAAATTAATTTTGACCCCCCCTCTCCGCCCCTTATATTTATAAAATATGAATAATAATATATTATATAGATAATTATACAAAACTTTAAATTAAATTTTCATTTACATAGATATAAGTTAATATATATAGATAATTAATTACATAAAAAAATTAATACAAAAAATTTGAAATTAAATTAAAGGTCAGTCCATGTAGGAGCTAGCCATTCTGATATAGATTGTATATTATGCGCAATAAAGCAGACAACATCACCAGCGTCAGTGACAAGATTTTCCTTATATCAGGCACTTATATTTTTACTTCAGCTTCGTTTCTCCATTCAACGTCTTCTGCTCCCGTTTTTTCGTCATGCGTCACGCACAAGAGTTCGTCCTCACGTCGAGTAAGAACAAGTCTAGCCGTTGCTTTAGCGTATTTCGAAGAGTGTTGCAAAGCTTTCGTGTGCTGCGGCTGCATTTTTTGACGCAAAATATTTTAAGAAACTTACGCAAGGAATACGTCGGACCCCCCCCCCCCTTCGTAAGGGTCCTTAAGATATCCGGGGTATTGGATATCCCCCAAACCCTTACGTAATAATTAATGGATGACCCCACACGGTTTTGCTATAAATATAAATTTTTAAACAACAAAACACGTATTTGCAGGGCCGGGCCGGCCTGAAAATATTGAATATTTTTTAAAATAAAATGTTTTTATTTTTTTAAGTTTAAGAATTTTTAATAGGGATTAATAGGGAAAATTATATTTTTATTATTTATAAAATGATCTATTTTTTATGTCCCAATTTATACCCAATGTGTGAAGCACCAGGAACATTTTTGGATAGGTTGTTACTTTTTACCTCAAAATGCCCACACAAGTGAAAATAAAAGCGAGTTTGCACTCTAGACTCTACTATAGTAATATTATGCTTAGCAAAGAGAATGTTAAAATAAGCAGTAGGTACCTAGGGTATATGATTATTTTTACCTGATAATAAGTTACCTGAAATAGTAAGAGACAACATCGGAAAAAGAAAACGTTGTGCAGATCCTCCATACATTTTAAATGCCATAAAAAATTAGACATGTAATTTATAGATAAGTGTTATAAATTATATTAAATGTTTGTATTAGAGTTGATCTTATATCTTGTTCAATTATAAGATATTTTTAATTGGGTATATATGTAGGTCTTTTAATGCTGTAAATATTAACCAACGTTTCGGGCCGTTTACATGTGGTTCATTTTCAAGGCTAAAAATGAATTAAATTATAATATAAATTGTAAAAAAAAGCACTACCATTTATATTATAATAATTTAATTTCTTTTTAGCCTTGAAAATGGACCACATGTAAACGACCCGAAACGTTGGTTGATATTTAAAACATTCAAAGACCTACCTATACCCAATTAAAAATATCTTATAAGTTATAAATTATAATAATAAATAGCAAAATTCAAATAATTATTGTTTTTGTATGTATTTTATTGATTTGCGAAACGGTAACTGCAAAAAGGTATTATGCAAAAAGGAAAACCTTATTTAGTGCTTCTTGCATAGGTACCCTTTAAAAATGCTATAGTGAACATTTCATATTTTATATAATACTTATTTACACTTCTTTTATTTATTACTTCTTAACAATAAAGAGAGATTATCATTGGGTTAACCTACCTAGCTTACACTCAAACAAGAGAGATAGTATGCGAAAAACGAACAGAACAAATTGTCGGTAATCGAAAACTTACAGTTTATCACGTGCTAAATAAATTATTTTTGAATACGAATAGTACCGCCAGCGCCACCAATGTATTTTCCTGTAACTAAGAAATGGCAAAAATTTGTACTATGAAGAAAGGTTCCCCCACCACTTTCTGCAGCGCGGCCTTAATCGAAACGTTGGCTAAACGGTAGATAAGTTTGTTTGATTGCTTTCCTTCACACCCAAAAAGGTTTTTTACAATATTTATTAATAATGAAAAATATATACATAAGTAAAAATACGTAAATATCAAGTTGACCGTCGTTAAATGTCAACTGCCCCGAGTCACAAGCTGGTAAAGACTAGCGAACCTTTGTTGGTCCGAACCGATGGGTGCCTGCATTCAGTCACCCCTCTCAAACACCACCCGCCGGATTGCATCTCTCTCGCTCCTACAACTCAATCCTACATTAAAATAATTAAAATTTTGTCGAGTTCAGTTTTGTAGAGAGTATTCTCCTCTTCAGATTTGGTTCTATGATAAGACTGGGGATTTTAGGAAAGTTGATTCCAACCCCGCGTTCTTTTTCATTTCCCTTTAACTGACTGGGTAACCGGTAAAACTATCACGTCATCATCGCGACAGTTATCCAAATATATTTAAATTAAAAAGAAAAATTCCTACCGATAAAAATAATTTCCGTATTCGGGGGGGGGGGGGGGGGGAAATAATCCGTTACGTTACCATGGAAACGGTGATTCTGACATACTATGCGTATTTTATGTAAGATCGTCAGAAGTTCCCAATGATAAAAATCGATATTACACGACCGGGGGGTATGGAATACCCCCCAGGTACACTTGCCATTATTCAGAACCATCAAAATTTATTATTTTTCATTCAATCTTTTGCAATTTTTGTTTGTAATCCGGCAGGGGGGTATTTTTGGTGATATTTTTCATAACTATCCCAGTACCGTTTTTCTTAATACCGAGGGACGTAAAAGTGAAAGTTTTTCTTTCGCAATAAATTAAGTGTACCTGGGGGGTATTCCATACCCCCCAGACCCCCCGGTCCCAGCAGCCTAAATGAGTTCCTGATAAGCATCCATTTGTTTTCATTACTCTAAGCGAGCGCCGTAGCAAGGGTGAGGCGTCCGAGGTTTAGCCTCAGGCGCCATCACAATGGGGGCGCTAAACTTCGACAAAACCCAATAAATAATAGTTTAAAATTTTCAAAATGATAGGAATCTTTTGGGAGGGGGGCGCATATATTCAAATTTGCCTCAGAAGAGCTCGCTACGACCCTGGGGGTTAAAATTGAATTGAAAAATTAGAAAAACAATAGCATAAATAATGTCGATGTTTCGGAATTATTATTCCATCGTCAGGTATGCTAAATCAAAAATAAATTATAATTGAAAATTAAATTAGAGAACATTTTGTTAGAAAATGAAAAATCGAAAAATTTTAAGTTAAAATCTTAAATAAAGCAGAAATAGAATAAAATAACAGAAAATTGAAGAAAGATAAAATACAACAAAACAAACTAGAAATGGCGAAAATTGAAAAAAATTACAAATACTAAAATAACACAGAAATTAAAGAACACAAATAAATAATAGGTAAGGCACAAAATACAAGAAATTAAACGGAAAAATGACCAAAACTAAATAAATTAAGAAGCAACTAAAAACAAATTTTAATTAAAATTATCTATTTTTACCCCCCCCCCCCCCCCCATTTTTTAGATTCATAATATTTCATTCATTCTGGATTATGCATTTGTGCTAATAATTATTTTAATATTAGTATTTTTTGAAAATATTGAAAATTTTATTATGAAATAAAATTTTACCAATACCTATTTTGATCATATGATTCACAGGAAATGGCCAATCCATGACTTTGTTACTTTAGGGAACTAAGCAACACAAATCTCATTTTTGAGTTTTTTTATGCACACTCCTTTTTCGCGACGCAATAATTGGACCGTGAATCCTCCCTCTTATTTGTAAAGTAACTCCAAAATAAAAGAAGTGCAAATATATACTTAAATTCAACTTAAAATAAAACTCTAGAGGGAAAGGGGGGGGGGCGAGATGAACCCCGTGTGCGCGTTAGCGTTTAATCTCCATCTCTGTGGCTTTCCCACGCCTATTTTTGTTTCTCTTCTCTTGGCACGCCACATGGCCAACCTAACGCCACTTCAGTCTCACCATACGCCTTAACTATGTACTAAGTATTTAGGAAATAGAAGTTCTTTTAGGACACACCCCTTTTAGATTCCTAATATGCGAAGAACCAATCAGAACCTTTAATTAACTTGACAGACAATAGCGTTACCAAATTACACGTTTATCTTAAACTGATCAATTCCGTAAATACAACTAAAAATATTTTGAACACTTACATCTGCGACACTAACTCTTGTTTAAAAAAATTCAGTGGCGGATCACCGCACAGGCGCATGGGGCGCGTGCCTGTGGCCTCCAAATGTTTGAAATCTTCAATTTTCGTTTAATAAAAAACGAAGGAAGTTTTTTTAGGGGGTCTCCAGATCAGGTTGCGCCTGGGGCCCCACAAAATCATGATCCGCCGCTGAACAAATTCCTTTACTTTCTTACCCTGATACTTACAGTTTAACTCATGACTTCTGTATTTCTATAGGTGAATCAAACGTTTACACCTTGGGTAACATAGGAGCCCATCGTATCGTGTGCACTAAACTACCATCTGTAGGTCACACAAGAGAAGCAATGACTGCAGCAGGAAACACAACAACTCGACTATTAGGAACATTTCAAAAAGTTGACTACGTATTTTTAGTGGGTGTTGCCGGTGGAGTGCCACATTACACCGATTACAATAAACACGTTCGTCTAGGCGACGTCGTCATTTCATGCCCCATTAAAGACAAGTAAGAAAAATTTCACCACATTCTTTCAAACAACCAAAAACGAATTATTTTCAGACATGTTTATTTATATTGCGAAAATGCCAAGAAGAACGAAAAGGGAATTGATTACGAAATTAAAAATTACACGCCCAGTAACTTAAACTTACAAAAAATTGCGCAAGATTTGAAGACGTCTACCGAAGACTCCGCCAATACACCTCCTTGGTTAAACTATTTAAGAGACGGTTTGAATCTTTTGATGGGTCAACCCGAACCTGATTTTAGACCACCTCATGCTGATACTGATAAATTATACATGAATATTGGCGATAGAGATCTCATAGAAGTGGCGCATCCGGTTCCACAGGACACTTCTTTGAAGAGGTAATGGTTTGTTAAAATTTGTAAGGTTTTAAGTAAACAAAACTTTTTAGGCAAGAAGGTTGCCCTCGAATTCATTTATCTCCTATTGCATCTGGTCGGCAAGTTGTACGGGATGACCAATTAAGGCAACATTTTGCTGCATATATTGGGGCTCTTGCATTTGATTGCGAATTTGACGCCGTAATAGAATCGATACTGGGAAACTGTAAAGACAGTTTTGTGTGCATTAGAGGAATATCCGATTATAAAGATGGTACTCGACGTAAGGAATGGCAGCCCTATGCATCTTTGGCTGCTGCTAGCGTTATGAAGTCAATTATATGTGGGATGGAACCACCGACAAATGTTTAATCAAATTTCGTGTTTATTTAAATTTTTTATGTTTTTAGTCACATTAATTATTATTTTGTTTTGATGATACCTTAAAAAAATTGTCTACCAAGATGAAAGTCCCAGGTCAGAACGTCGAGTAAAACATATCATGATTGCAGGAAAGGAAGTAAGATGAGGTAAGGCTTGATCGTATGGAATTTTTAGTAAATCTTGGTAGTTCAAAATTTAAAATGAACTTTTTGTTTTAAGTTATAATGCGAAAATTTAAAACACAATTTAATAAATCGATACAGGGTGAATTTTAAGAAGAATACAAATTGACAATAGATTTCTTGACTTAACTTTATTTTTAAAAATATCAATCATGAAGCAATACGAAAACGATTTGTAGGTAAATCATTTTTGATAATTTGTTTTTGTGATAAAAATGTGATTTGAAAAATGTAAGTTACCAATTTATTCATATGCCTAATAATTATATTGTAGACTTATTTGAAAGCACTGCCAAGGTGTCGGTTAAATCAATTCATCTTTAACTTGATAGATCTAAAAAAAACTAAAAATGATTAGGGTATTTTAAAATGTTAAACAAAATGAAAATTAGTTTCAAATTTAGAAGAAATTGAAATGTAGACATACGGTGGTTTAATGTAGATTAAATCTTGGAAATGTAATAAATTATGTGACCAAAGTATATAAAAATATTATATGTAGGCACTAAAAATTTGTTACTAGGTTTTAAAGTATTTAAAAATTTATATGATAGTTAAATAGTTTTTAATAATTTTCATTTTTTATGCCATATTTATGATAGTCATTTTAATAATTTTGATACCAAATTACTAGGTTGTGGTTTACATTCAGGTAATGTTTTGTAAATTGTAATTTTTTGAGTCCTATATTTATATTAATGTAATTTTATTCCACGATTTTTTTTTTATTTTATAAATTACTAATAATTTATCTTTTTATTACAAATTTATTTATTTAATAAAATGTGTCAAAGTACTTTTTCTTTTATTTCTTTTGGTCCTATTAAATATTTAGAAAATGAAAGAAAACTTGATATTTAGCACAGGATGTTACTCAAATGAAGAAAAATTGTATATGGAAGGTACTTCAAAATTTCTTTCAAAGAGATAGTAACCATTTCTTCAGGATTCAACTACCATGACAAAAGCATTTACTGTTCACATAAAATAATTTTTGTACCAAGGCAAAGATTAAGAAGGGTCATTCCATCTCAAATCAACTGAAGAATTTACTCGACCCCCACCAAATTTGACGAAACTTGGTACACAACATCTTAGTAAGAAATAAAAAATTCAAATTTAAGGATTTGTCCAAAAAGGCATTTTTTTCCTTGTTTTGGTTCTTCAAAAAGTCGAAAAGTTAGTGTGTAGACTTGTAGAAAAACGACTGTAACTTCATCCCAAGTAGTCTAAATTTAAAAATAAAAAATGTTCTGGAAAGGTAAATGAACGCTCTATTCAAATATTGAACCACATTTTATTTTTTCAACCCCTAAGTGGATTAATTTTTTAATATTAACCCTATTTCTAAAAGGGTCTTTTTTTTGGTTGATTTTTTTACAGGTTTTTTATACAAATGTGCTGAGCACAGGCCCGTAGCCAGGATTTCATTTGGGGGGGGTTGTAAAGGGGGTTCCCTTTTTTATTACAATTTTTTTAAAGTTTTATTTATTTATTAAATTTAGTAAAATTTTCGGGGGTTCCCCTTCCGGGAATTTTTATTACAAACACATTTTTTTAATATTTTATTTTTCTTAATTTATTTTTATTTAAAACAAATGTTATAGACCAGGCAAGGATGGTTTTTAGTTTGCAAAAAATCCGGGCAAGCTTAATTTTGGCAGAGATGTACATTGGAGTGTTCTAATTCTAACCCCCCTTCCCCCCTGGGAGGGTTCTAACCAGCGGCGGTTTGTCAATGGAGGCAAGGGAGGCTTAGCCTTCTCTCAAATTGTTGGACGGACTTGCTATTTATATTTCGTTTTAAATTAGTATTTTTTCCAATTTTTAATTTTTTTTGAATTTGTTTAAAACAAAATTTAATTTAATAATGAAATTAGCTTAAGAACTTGGCTTACGCTTGAAATAAATTCGAAATAGTACCTACATATCCAGAGGCTAGCCTTTCTTTATATTATTACTTGATTAGCACAGAGTTAGGCAACCCAGAATACGGTATAAATCTTTACTCTTTCTTATAAATCTTTTACGTTCGAGATACCTACGTCATAGAGGCTACTGCTTAGTAAGATCTATGATTAAAATGAGCGACTAATAGATGAATTGTAAGTAATAAGCTTGTAACATAAGCGCATACTATTATGTGTTATTTTACTACATGCATGAATATAATTATTTTTCATGCTTTGGAGGCTGCCCTCATTATGCGTGGGTGTATTATCAAATGCACCTGCAAACCTTTGCATTATCATGCATATTGCGATATCGAGATACCACGTCAATGGAAGTACGTTATTTAAGATTCGGGAAAATGTTGTTATTAATAAAGCATGTGACTTATCAACGTAATCAGAAAAACTTCGTCCGATACCAAGAAATTTAGTTCAAAGTCAAATGATTTGTAAAAAAGGACATAAAGCAGGTTTGAATAAAATAAATTTAAAATGTAACATTTAATAATTGTCTTTGTTGAAAAATGTTTATTTATAGTAAATGAAAGATTGTTTAGTAATAAGAAAGGTATTTCAAAAGTTAGAATTTTGTTAATTAATTGATTAATGTAAAAATTTATGTTAGCGTTAAATTTAAATAAGTTCTTAAAATCATTACGTGAGTTCGACGTGTCACAAGTTAATGAACTGTGAATGGAAATTTCATGTCCAGCATCTTTATTTATTCAACCACGAAGCACTTAGGAAGAAGTCAATCCAATCTGAAAATATAAAAATTTTACTTATAAAATTTCAACGAGTCACATTTGGCTTAATACATACCTGTACTGAGAAACTTTCGATAATATTGATTTTTCCGATCAACCAATAAAATGCGTCTATGCAAACATCGAGATTGCTATGAATTTCGAGATGGAAAAATTAAAAACAATCGAAGAGGTCCTTGTGTTAGATTTCACACGTAATGGTGGCGAATTTTAATCGTCCTAATAAAAATTAATTTTATAGTGAAAATAATTGGTGAAAGTATAAAATACCAGTGTAAAAATCAGCAAATTAAGTACTTACCTACGTAAAACTAAAAATAAGTTGAAAAACGTAAAGGATTGAGAATATTTCTGAAGAATTAAAAATCGACACAAAACGAGGTCAACAAACTGCAACTGGGAACCTTTTCATGGTAATAAACCCATCGAGTGAACTTTGGTGCGCAATTGTACCATCTCCAGTTCAAGTAACGAAAAGATTCCTGTATTTTTCTAAGGTAACGTGCACATTCAAGTACAATTTTAAAATAACTAAGTGAAATTTTCGGACTCCATACGACACGTGTTTTTCTTTATTTAACGTTCAGAATTTTGATAATTAGATTTAATAATAGAACTTTTTAATATAACAAAACCTTTAATTACATTTTTGTGCTCAATAAAAACATTATTATTTTTGTAACGAAGGATATTTATTTTGACCTGTTCCGCGCCCATAAATTTATTTACAGTATTGGTCACGGAATGAACTCACCCTGTACAAGGTAAGACACATGCACTACGAACCAGCTAAGCCGAGGCATATTATTTCCATTTATTTGTATTTACTAAATTTCACATACATTTCCATTGACGGGGTGCATTTCTGTACACTCGTACAAGACATTAATATTAAAAACGTTTAGCTCCGGTGAGGCAGAGGTATTCACAGCAATTTTGGCGCCCAACGTGGGGCAGTATTAGGAGTCAAAGCTCATTACAATATGTTCTAAATATAAATCACTTGTATGTGAACTTCTAAAAGTGTGCTACATTTTTCAAGTTTGTGACCAAAATACAGGTTTTTTTTTAAATTTTATTATTGAGACTATTTTTAAATTGGTTATTATTTTTAATTAGTTATTATTATGGATAGATTATGCGAAATCAAACAATGCGATGATATTGTACATTGGCTAGTACATAATAATTTTAGTTCATTAAGCTATGATAACAAAGTTTATATTGCAAATATTGTAATGAAACCCCGTCCAAATTCTATTACACTTAAATACACGGATAAAAGGCAAAATCGGGGTTTTAACACTGAATGGTACAATAAATGTGCTTGGTTAACAGGTTCTGTTAAACAAGAAAAGTTGTATTGTTGGCCGTGTTTACTTTTTTCAGCGGATAATTCAGTTTGGTCAAAAATCGGGTTTTCCGATATGAAAAATTTATCTCGTTGTATTGAACGTCATACAAAATCAAAAGAACATATTTCTTCGTCGTGTAAAATTAAATTATTTGGAAAAGAAAATATAGCAACGGCATTAAACAGCGAACGTCTAAATTCGATTTCATTATATAATGATCAGGTTAGGGAAAATCGAAATAATTTAAAAAGATTAATTGACTTGACAATATTTTTGGCATCCCAAGATTTGGCTTTCCGTGGTCATGATGAAACAGCAACATCGGTTAATCGGGGAAATTATAAAGAATTAATTGCGCTATTTAGTAAATATGATCAAAATTTTAATAAATTTGTAAGTGGTAATATTTTTTCCGGGACGTCAAAAACAATTCAAAATGACTTGATAGATTGCGTGTCATTTATTTTAAATGAACACATAGATGCAGAAATAAAAAATTCTCAATTTTTCTCGTGGCAAGTAGATGAAACGACGGACATTTCTTGCGTTTCGCAACTTTCAATTGTAGCTCGGTACGTTACAAACGGTCAAGTCGTAGAAAGATTTTTAGGTTTCTATGATGTTTCTTCAGGTCGGACCGCGGAAGATTTGTTTAATTTTTTAATCTCTCGTTGCGACAAATATGATTTTAAAAATAAATTAATAGCTCAAACATATGATGGCGCAGCAGTTATGGCAAGTCATTTAAACGGTTTACAAAGCAAAATTAAATCGATTGCACCTCAAGCACTTTTTACGCACTGCTATGCTCACGCGTTAAATTTAGTTTTGAGTAAGGCATGTAATTCGAATAAAGATTCCCGAATTTTTTTTTCAAATTTGAACGGATTTTCCACATTTTTTCAAAATCGACCAAACGGACGAATGTTTTAAATGAAATTTGTGGCAGTAAATTACCGACAAACGTTGCTACACGTTGGAATTTTACCTCGCGAGCAGTATTTACAGTGCAATTAAGAAAACAACAATTAATTGACGTATTTAATTTTATAATCGACAGCGATGATTCTAAAAACGACTCTCAAACTATTAGAGAAGCGGTAGGTTTAAGACAATATTTAAATGAATCAAAATTTTGCTTATTATTAGAAACTTTTAAATTAATTTTTGAACAGACAGACGTAGTATTTTCAATTTTACAAAGTAAACTAACCGATATTAATTTCGCCAAATGTCGTTTAACAAAATTAATCGAAACTCTGCACAGATACCGTAGTGATGATTTGTATTTTGATAACATATTTAACAGTTTAGAATTAAATTGCGAGCCGGCTCAGAAAAAACGAAAAACGACATTTGATTTACCAGATATGCGTCAAAGTTATAAACAAATTTTTGCGGAAATTTTGGATACGGTTATCGTGCAAATTGAAGTTAGATTTGCAGACTTACATAAATTAAAATTTTTTGATCTATTAACATTTGCTAAATTTTCGGATTATAGGAAAAACTTTCCTCAAAATTTATTAGATAGTCTATTAGAGCAGTATCCATTTTTTGATCAAATCCAACTCAAAAATGAATTATCGGTAGCATATAATGACCCCGAAATGTTTGGACAATGTAGGACTCCATCAGAGATATTAGATTTTACTTTCAAAAATGATTTACACAGTTGTATGCCTGAATTTTATAAACTTTTATGTGTGGTCGTCACCATACCGGTAACATCGGCTTCGGTTGAAAGAAGTTTTTCCACACTAAAACGTATTAAAACTTACACTCGTAATACGATGAACCAAAATCGGTTAAGTAACGTCGCGGTAATGTCTATTGAAAAGGAATTCGTTACCTTATTGTCTCGAAATAATGAATTCTACGAGAATATCATCGATCACTTCGCGAATACTAAAAATCGCCGTATACCTCTTACGTTTAAAGCTTCATAAATTTCGAATGACTTAAAATAATATTAATCTTTATATTGTACAGCATTTTTTCCAAAAAACACTCTGCACTCATCGAACAATTTTTTCCATTGTACACAGTACTGAAGATAGCCAACGGGCTCGCAACACGTGTCTACCGCAGATTAAATAATATTTTATTACATTTTTTTGTAAGTTTTATTTTATAAGGTAGTTAAGCTGTAAAATTAGCCTCCTCAAATGCAAAAGTCACGAGCCGCCGCTGGTTCTAACCCCCCAAAAGTCTCATAAAATCCCACGCCAGCGTCCCCCACAATCGGGGGTTTTAGCTCCCCCAACGCGATTTTTTGCCGATAACTCGCTTATTTATGCTTATATGAAAAATTATGATCAGACCATAATTGAAGAGCATAAAATTCTCCATCAAATACACTAGACCCTCCATGTACGCGCGGGTTCCGTTCGCCAAAAACCTCGCGTACATGGAATTCGCGTAAATGGAACCAAAGAAGCAATATAAAAAAGGGGATTAGGTTCCAAAATTTATTCAAGACTAAAAACAAAAGTTTAAAACTAAGGTTTATTTACGAAATAGGTAAAATATAATGCATACAAAAACTAAAATATACCTAATTGATAAAAAAAATTAAATATAATGCATAAAAAAACTATAAATCGTTGACACCGTATTTGTATCATTCAAGTGCTACGTTTCAGCGCCTGTGAACGGAGTAGAAATTACTTTGTATATAGTATATAGTACATACATCTCTATTTATTATGTTTGACCGATCGGGACCAAATTTGGCATTGATTTTGAGTAGCCTGCCTTCCTTTAAGGAATCTCGATAATCCATTCATGCGCGTCCCTATGGGACGCGCATGAATGGATTATCGAGATTCCTTAAAGGAAGGCAGGCTACTCAAAATCAACTTAAAAAACAATAATAAATGCTGTCAAGCTGTCAACCGATCGACAATGCAAATACGTGTGCACGTGCTTTACGTTTCTATTTGACCAATCTTAACCAAATTTGGTGTAGAAGTTATTTACAACGCTACGAAAAACATAGGCTACTTTAGAACCTTGGAGTGAGGCCGAAGGAATGAATTACGCCAAATAAATTTAGAAAAAAACTTTTTCCAAAGTATACCTATTTTATTTTCGAAATTCAAATGTTTTACTTTCAAAATTTTTGATTCTTTTGAACATTTCGGGGGGGGGGGGCACGTGCCCCCAGGTGCCCCCTCCTGGCTACGGGCCTGGCTGAGCATGTGTACCAAATTTTATCATGGGATGAGCATGGGTTCGGTTACTAAAATTAATTAAGTATAGACAGAAACGGACAAAAATCGGGTTTTCGCCGATTTCTCAAGTTTCTTTGAACTTTATGACAAAATAGTTTAATATAAAATTAAAGCTAATTAAATTCTCTACAAAAAATATTTACACATATTTTTCGTCAGGTTCGTATTCGCATAGCAATAACAGCTCAAAGTATAGCTAAAATGAAATTTGGTGCACATGTTGACTATGTTAGTCTTAATAATATTTATTAATTTTTAGGAGCAAAAAGGGACCCCTTTGGGATTTGTACGAAAAAACTGTAAAAAAATTAACCAAAAAAAAAGACCCCTTTAGAAATAGGGGTTGAAATAGGGTTAAAATTAATCCAGTTAAGGGTTGAAAATATAAAATGTGGTTGAATATTTAAATAGAATGTTCTTTTACCTTTACAGAACATATTTTATTTTTAAATTTAGACCACTGGGGATGAAGTTACAGGCCTTTTTCTACAACTCTACACATCGACTTTTTTACCTATTTTTTGGTCGATTTGAGATGGAATGACCCAGAAGTCAAATAGAAAAAAATGAATGAAATAGGTCAATGAATCACCAAATTGAGATAACTTGACTGATTTGCCTGGAAAAACACTAGAGAAAACTAATGAAGATTTCTATTTTGTTTTCTTGATCTTCAGGTTTTCTAGAAGAGACATCAAGTGGTGTTCTTTCTTTGTGTATTAAATTAATGTTGGTGATATCTAAACTAAACTATAGTATAAGGTTCTTATACTGTGTGGAGAAGATGGCCAAAGGTAAACAAATTAGAGCGCTTAAAAAATTGTGAAATTGTAAATTTTACATCTCTCCGAGCAAGTAGCGCGCAGAATTTTAGCGTTGATGATAATAATTAAAATAGTTTTTATTTTTTAATATTAAAAAATGAAAATAATCATCTTCGTAGATAAAAAAAAATTTGCTAGTACGCAGCAATGGCTTGATGTGATCTCTATTTGCATTACAGAACGGAAATTCCAGACCTGAATCGCGGGGGTACATTTCGCGCTAACTTTGCAGGTATGTTAATACCAAACCTGCAAATCCAGCAACAATATTACAAAAATTCTAAACGCTAAGGTGCGGTTTATAGGAACGGATTAAAATTAAAGTTTGTTTAAAAATTGTGAAACTTTGCAAGTATGCTAATACCGCACCAGCAAATCCCGATAAAATATTACAAAAATTGTAAACACTAAGGGCTGGTTTATAGAGACGAATGAAAATTAAAGTTTTGTTTAAAAATTGTGAAACTTTGCAAGTATGCTAATACCGCACCAGCAAATCCCGATAAAATATTACAAAAATTCTAAACACTAAGGGCTGGTTTATAGAGACGAATGAAAATTAAATTTTGTTTAAAAATGTGAAACTTTGCAGGTATGTTAATACTAAACCTGTAAATCCCGCAATAATATTACAAAAATTCTAAATACAAAGGGGTGGTTTATAGGGACGAATGAAAATTAAATTTTCTTTAAAACTTTTGAAACTTTGCAGGTACATTAATAGTAAACTTACAAATCAGGACAAAAGTTACAAAAATTCTAAACGCTAAGGGGTGGTTTATAGAGACGAATTAAAATTAAATTTTGTTCTAAGATTTTGAAACTTTGCAGATAGGTTAATACCGAAACTAAACATTCCGCAAAAATATTACAAAAATTCTAAACGCTAAGGGGAGGTTTATAGAGACGAATGAAAATTAAACTTTGTTGAAAATTTTGAAACTTTGCAGGTATGTTAATACTGAAACTAAAAATCCGATAAAAGGATGGAGTTATGTAACTATCCCCGACCAAAAAAAATTTTCGTGTGCTACACACTAAAGAACATGGTTAATATATAGTATATAGAAAAATTATTTTGCGAGAATTCCTTATAAACAACCCCAATTTTGAATTTTTAAAGACGTAAGACTCGTCCGGCTGTGCGCATCGAAAAACCCAAGCCTGCGCTCCTCCGAATTTTCATCGCCGGAGCCGCTACGCGGCAGAAGCTAAACATACTTGAAGGCGCCATCCGCCAACCGGGATTTGAGAAAATTGGGATTCGAGTCATGTTACCTGTAGGACGTGCGAGCAGCATCTGACGAATCGAATCGAATCATAAATGAAAACTTGGAGTACTCGGGCCAAGCCCGTACCTCCTTGAGAAAGCTGGTGCGCCACGGCACCTGAATTTATATTTTGCAGGGTTGGGTTTTGAAGCCCCCATCTGACTACGAGATCGTCTGAGTCCGGGGTGGGTTTTACCCCCCCCCCTTCTTGACGACGATCGTGGCTTTGAAAAATAGAAATAAAGACATTTGCGCAAATGCCTTTTTGAATAAAGCTGGTAATGCTCGAATTGACGTCACCACCTGATCTGCTTCGATGTCAGGGTCGGGTTGTGCTGATAAGAATGTGATAGAACACTGGGTGATAGATGCAAAAGTGATCGGTATCGGGGTCTAACCGTCAGCATCTGACGAAATTTTCCAAGTGTTAGGGTATACCATTCCACACGTACCGTCAACAGAATGACGACACGCGGAATTTCATATGAGATTCCCGCACGTCGGTCGGCTTTTACATGTTAAATTTGCTAACTTCAAAATCGATTTATTCAAAAGTTTGGGCCCAATTCTCGCAAAATATTTTTACAATTTACTATATTAACCATGTTCTTTAGTGTAGAACACACGAAATTTTGATTTGAGTGGGGATGGTTACGTAACCCTAACCCGACAAAAATATTACAAAAATTCCAAAAGCTAAGGGGTGGTTTATAGAGACGAATTAAAATTAAATTTTGTATAAAACTTTGCAGGTATGTTAATACTAAACCTGTAAATCCCGCAAAAATATTACAAAAAATTCTAAATAAAGGGGCGGTTTACAGGAACGGATGAAAATTAAATTTTGTATAAAACTTTTGAAGCTTTGCAAGTGTTAATACTGAACCTGCAAAGCCCGCAAAAATGTAACAAAAATTGGGTCGGGTGCCATAACTAGCCCCGGTCAAAATAAATTTTCACGTGTTCTACACTAAAGAACACGGTTAATATAGTCTGTAGAAAAATTATTTTGCGAGAAATCCTTAAAAACAACCCCAATTTCGAATTTTTAAAGTACTAGTACGTAAATTTAGCATTGAAAACCGGCGAATAGGCCACGCCCCCCATGCAATTTCACGAATATTGGGGTAATTTCCGGACATTTTGGGTATGTTTCGGTCCGAATGTGCCTCTGACGCCGTTGCGGACGTGAAGATTAAAAAAAGTCCGAAAAAAGTGCGCAAATCGGAAACATTCATACCAGGATCTACAAGTCGCGTAGCGTCAAGCTCGCATACTGGCATCGGGGTCCCCTGTCGAGACTTGTCGCGGCTGTCGCGATCGAAAAACCGGCCGGAGCTACGCGGCAAAAGCTAAACAAACTTGAAGGCGCCATCCATCAAGAAAACCGGGATAAAAAAATCGGGATCATAGAAATCCTGGATATACAGTAGCGGTCATAATATATTGGCAAAACAGTTTTCTGCCGAAAATGAATAGAAATAAAAACTTTTTTGCGAATTATTTTATATTTGCTATAAGTAAGTAGGTTTATAAAGATTACCTGAAAAAATTTTTCAAATTGATAATAACGCGAATATTATGTAAGAGAATTTAATTTTACTCATCGTTCAAAATTTATTGGCAAAATCTTTCGAACATAATTAATTGCAAATTAAAGTAATATAATTTAAATATTTTTTATAATTAATTTGTTACAATAGTTTGAAAGACATACAGTACCATGTCAAGTAAAAAAAATTATTCGGAAGATTTAAAAAAATCAGTTTTAAAGTGGTTAAATTTTGTCTCCTATCCATAGATCTCCTATCAGTTAACCCTCCAACACAGGTGAGGCCTGTGAGTCCACGCAATACACAAACATCGCTGTAAATTTGAAAAACAGAAGTTTGCGAACTTCTGTATACAGGGCCTATTTTTGATTCAATTGAGCCCCAAGGCCCAAGCAAAATTTCGGGCCCCCTATCCTATATATACGACTTTCCAATAAGAATTTTTCTGTTTACCTTGGGCACCTTTCCTTCATGAAAAAAATGTTTGATGAAAATTAAATTTTCAAATGAATTGAAAAATGGTTTCAATGATTGTAAACAATTAAAGAAGAACTTTAATTGGACAAAAACATAAAATAGGTAATACAAAAAACTGATAATATTTCAACAATATTCAAACAAAATCAACAACACAACAAAAAATAAAAATAATAGAAATTTCTGCTTTTGGAGTACAACGAACAAAATAAAGAATTATCAATAAAAGAAACAACTAATTAATATTTTTTTTTACGTACTTTCATTTCAGAAAACTTATCTATGATACCATTAATTTCTAATGTGTCCAGAATATCGCTTTCTACGTTAAGAATGGCCAAAGATGAGACATTTTCTTCATTCAGTGAGTTCCTCAAATATGATTTCACCCTTTTTAACGTAGAAAATGATCTCTCGCCGGAAGCATTACTGATAGGAATAGTTAAATATATACGCAACAATACCTCAACATTAGAGAAGGTTGACAAAATATTGTTATCGATTAAAAATTTCAACATTTCCTGAGGGTCTTTAGAGGAAATGTCATTTGAATCACAAAGGGCTTTGAATTGTACAATTTCATCCACTAAATCTTCAGTAACATCCACATCCATATGGTAATATTTTTCAATATTTTTTATAGATACATAAAATCTATCATCCGATGGTTCAGTAAAAAATAGCCCAAAAACTTCATTTACACAATCATAGGCTTGCATTCTCATTTTTAACTCCGAAATCAACTTGTCACATATAGGAAAAAAAGTATTTATTTTAAAGTTCTCAGCTACGCTCAAAGTGATGTCTTGTGCAGGGCTTTCATCAAAACACTGCTTTCTCTTACGAACTCTTGAAATCTTATCCTTATAAACATTATTATTTGGCTGATTTTTTTTGGCTTCTTCCTCAATTTCATCAAACTGTTCTCTAAAATGCTTGACCAATCAATCCACTATATAGTGTACAAGCTGCAGTTAGATTGGCTTGATTTTCTTGTAGAGATTTACTGGTGGAATTTATCCTGTCTAGGATTCTTTTCCAAATTGCTGTCATCAGGGCAAATTCAAATGTGTTTATTTTGTGAAGTAGATCTCTAGCTTCTGTTCTGGTGGATTTTTTTTGGTTTGCATCGTCATTTAGCTCTACTAACGCTGATTTTATCTCACAAAAACCAAGCGCAATAGATTTAATAGTATCAGCACGTGCTGACCATCTTGTATCACATATTTTCTTAGCCAATGGTAATTTAGTTTTTGAAACAGATAGACATTTTTGAAGTACGTTCCATCTGTGTGTCGAAGCCGAAAAAAAGTTATACAAGCATTGTACATTTTCAAAATATCTAGAAGCTCCTGAACAACTTTCCGCAGCACTATTACCGACCAAGTTTAAAGAATGACTGGAACATGGTACAAAATGTGCATTTTTACCTTTTCTTTTATTTTTGCCTGCAATCCGTTATATTTCCCTGACATGTTCGATGCGTTATCATAACTTTGGCCTCTGTAGTGATCAATATTGATATTAAGGTCACTTAATTTGGTTAGTAGAACATTCAAAAGACTTTCTGCAGTATGAAAAAATATTGCCACAAAACCTAAGAACCTTTCTACTGGCTGGCCATTAGGTAAAACATATCTTATAATTACAGTTAATTGATCGATATGAGAAATATCGGGCGTTGAATCGACGATAATGGAAAAGTATTTTGCGACTTGCAATTCTGTGATAATAACATTTTTTACCTCATTAGCAAGAAGGTGGATAAATTCATTGCAAATGGTTGAAGAAAGATAGTTAACATGCCCACTTCCAATTATGTTACTATATTTCTGGAGGTGTCCAGCTAGAAACGGGTCAAACTCACTAAGAAATTCTAACGAACCTAAATAGTTTCCCTACATCACTTGAAAACTGAGCTGAGACTGAACAGAACAAAAATCTAAATAAATGATATCTACAAAACTACCCCACTATAATACTGTCGTCACCATAGATTGCTTGGTATTATCATGTTTTTGCCTTTTAAACGCAACAAAAATACGCTTTGTCGGTATTGTCAAACACGCGCAAAAATGTACCATATACCGCCAATAAAGATCGCCTTAGGCGACCGCCGTAGCATTTTTTTTCCAAGTAATTCGTCGTCATAAGCTCTTTCGGCTGATGGCGGCTGGCGGCATAAACAGAAACGCCGCGAAAAGACCCGCCAACGCCGGTGCCGTTTGGTACCTAATGCATTTTTTTATTTGCCAGAATTGACTAATTGAGAATTAGTGACGCTGAATTATAAATCATCATATCATATCATTATTATACCAATTTAAGCCTAATTCTATTTAATTTCCTTTATCAGATTTGGCTTGTTTTGGTGTTCAAATTGAAATTGGAATGGTTTATAATTATTTTTTGAAGCCTTTTTCGGGCCCCCCTTTCCACCGGGCCCAAGGCCCGGGCCTTATGTGCCTTATGGTAAAATAGGCCCTGTCTGTATAGTACCTTTCAAAAAATCTGATGTGACAACACATGACTTTTTATATTAAATATTAATAAAACAGATGTTAACTCAAGAAAATTTTAACTCGATAAAATACACAAATTACTTTGAGATATCAAAGTTACGAAATTTAATTTGTAATTTAACATTGTAACTCATATTTTTTAAAAGAACTTATTTTATATTTTCATTTTGACAATAAAATTATTTGCAATGAAAAATTTTTAAAATTGTAATTTTCCAGAAAAAATTAGAAATTTGCGGAATGCCGTCAAATGCAATCAAATTTTAACTATGGGCGTAATGACGTCAGAATTAATTTTTTATAAGTAATTAGGGGGGCTCCGCCCCCTGGCCGCCTTCGGCGGCCCAACCCCCTTGGGCCGCTTCGCGTCCCAATATTCCCGGCCGATTTACGCTTGAGCCACCCCCATTTCGCCACCTCGTAATTCCATATAAATGAGAAATCTTGCGAGTTATAAAACTTCTTTCCATACTACATTTGTTATGTCGCTTGTACTTTGAATTTGTATTCCATCCTTTGCTCGACATCTTGATAATGCTACATAAATATAACTGTTCATGACTGAACAAGGGCCTATCGATATTTATACCAACTTTGTCAAAGCTCTGCCCTTGACATTTATTTATAATTTATTATAGCGAATGCCAACACTATCGGAAATTGTCGCCTATGTACATATGTAGTACAAATGGTAATCTGCTTGCAGATGTATCGCCAGTATCCAAATTGGATACTGGCGATAATTTGGACAGTTTAACTTTACCATTATGACAAAAACTTTTCTTGCAAAATTCATTTTTCCAAAACATAGCATCACAATTTGAACATTTCTCGGTCATTTCACCCGCATCATGAGGAGTTACTGATTCAAAAACAGTGACCAGATCTGTCGATGATCGCTGTAGCGCTCTTCTTTTTCTGCTACTTTCAGTTGAAGTTTTTGCTGGTGGTTTTGATGTTGAAGGTTCTTGTTCCTCTTGTAATTGTACCGATTCTAAAACAGTGGCCAGATCTGTCGATGGTTGCTGTAGCGCTCTACTTTTTCTGCTTCTTTCGGTTGAAGTTTTTGCTGGTGGTTTTGATGTTGAAGGTTCTTGTTCCTCTTGTAATTGTACCGATTCTAAAACAGTGGCCAGATCTGTCGATGGTTGCTGTAGCGCTCTTCTTTTTTCTGCTTCTTTCAGTTGAAGATGTTGCTGATGGTCTTGATGTTGAAGGTTCTTGTTGCTCTTGTAGTTGTTGCTGTCGAGTTCTGTGTTCTCTCGAACGTTCAGTTGATGTTTGTCGTCTTCTTTTTTCTTTCTGTGTCACTTTCAGTATCTGAGGATGTATCCCGTTGTGGTCTCACTTCTTTGTTTGCTTTTATTCGATCTGTTCTTAGAATTAAGGAAGCTTCGCTAGTTATAACAGTCGGAAAAGGTAAAAGCCTTTTTTGGTTAAAGATAAATTTTAAATGAGTCCTCATCTTTAATCTAAATTCTGTATTAACCATCAGGATCTAATTAAATTTTGTGATATGATCAGTTGAAAGGTAGCGATTAGATGTTAACTCTCGAACGGCTATTGAATTTAAAGGTAGAATGGTAGTCATTTTTGGACAATAGTATTAAATTACTTTTTACTTCAATTACTTTTATAGTACTTAATTCTCCAGATGATGATCGCGATAGTAGAACTTCTTTAACTTACTTATTAATATATAGACATCAACGTCCTATTTATAGGCTATAATCCGATGATACGGTGATCCAATGATCCGATGATGCGATGAAAGCATTAATCTGATTACGGGTCAGATAATCCGTACTCTATTACTCCATATAAGTAAAACATAAAACTTTATGTGCAAACTTTTTATGGAACGTTTTTGAATTAAAATTTTAAATCAAATTAAGGATTGGTTCTTTTTTTTAACCAATAGCCAATGAAATTGCAAAACTTTTTAGGGGCTGTTCATGTATTACGTAAGACGTTTAGGGGGAGGGGGGGTAGCTGACATCTTATTTTTTCTTACTCGGGGGAAGGGGGGTCAAGACAATTTCTTACGTAAGATTTTATTTTTTAATTAAATTTCAAAATTTGAAAATTATTTAATTTAATTTAGGTGCTGTTGGTATTAATGTTAATGTGAAACACAATACTATTAATTATTTACGTTCGAAATGAATAAAATCACATTTTCGGGAGTAGCACGAATTTATTCACCTGAAATCGACAAATTTCCTATAGAGATTCGGAAAGCTGAACGTTTTTATAGTAGAATTATTGAAAAACACATATTTTAATAATTTTTTGGTTACTCTCTCTAAAAAAGTCTATTAGTATATGATAAAGTCTATTAATATATCGTCTGTGTATTAGTTCTAATACCTCGTATCCCCAAAATGCAAGTTCTGAGATAAATGAAAAAAACTGTTTAATTTTGCATATGCACTTTAACAAACGAGGTATTAGAAAACCGTTTTAATACTTAAGCTAATTTTTTTTTGGCTACGTGTAATTGTAAAATGGTCAAGTGTGGCTTACAGCATACAAAAACATCATAACCCGATTTTCACATTTTTGTGGCTTACGAGGTATTAGAACTACACAGACGATATACTCTATATAAAATATTATAAAAAATATTTTAAAAAAATGTTTATTATAAAAAAAGTCAGGTGAAAATCGAGCGTCATTACAATTTTCAAAAATGTGCTGTATTTAACAATGCTGGCGCTCAGCATCAAACTATTAGACTTATAGAGAAAACTAGCTGGCACGGGCGGCATTCGCCGCCCTTAGCCATCTAGACCCAGAATAGATCCGAGAAGGCCATAGTTGTTCGGCCTTCGGCCTCACAGGGGGAGGACCATAATAGATCCGCGAAGGACATAGTTGTTCGGCCTTCGGCCTCACAGGGCGGACCATAATAGATCTGTGAAGGCCATAGTTGTTCGGCCGTCGGCCTCACAGGGCGGACCATAATAGATCCGTGAAGGCCATAGTTGTTCGGCCTTCGGCCTCACAAGGCGGACCATAATAGATCCGTGAAGGGCATAGTTGTTCGGCCTTCGGCCTCACAGAGCAAACCGTAATAGATCCGTGAAGGTCATAGTTGTTCGGCCTTCGGCCTCACAGAGCAAACCGTAATAGATCCGTGAAGGTCATAGTTGTTCGGCCTTCGGCCTCACAGGGCGGACCATAATAGATCCGTGAAGACCATGGTTGTTCGGCCTTCGGCCTCACAGGGGGAGGACAATAATAGATCCGTGAAGGCCATAGTTGTTCGGCCTTCGGCCTTACAGGGCGGACCATAATAGATCCGTGAAGGCCATAGTTGTTCGGCTTTCGGCCTCACAGGGCGGACCATAATAGATCCGTGAAGGCCATAGTTGTTCGGCTTTCGGCCTCACAGGGCGGACCATAATAGATCCGTGAAGGCCATGGTTGTTCGGCCTTCGGCCTCAAAGGGGGAGGACAATAATAGATCCGTGAAGGCCATAGTTGTTCGGCCTTCGGCCTCACAGGGCGGACCATAATAGATCCGTAAAGGCCATAGTTGTTCGGCCTTCGGCTTCACAGAGCGAACCGTAATAGATCCGTGAAGGTCATAGTTGTTCGGCCTTCGGCCTCACAGGGCGGACCATAATAGATCCGTGAAGGCCATAGTTGTTCGGCCTTCGGCCTCACAGGGCGGACCATAATTGATCCGTGAAGGCCATAGTTGTTCGGCCATGGGCCTCACAGGGCGGACCATAATAGATCCGTGAAGGCCATAGTTGTTCGGCCATGGGCCTCACAGGGCGGACCATAATAGATCCGTAAAGGTCATAGTTGTTCGGCATTCGGCCTCACAGGGCGGACCATAATAGATCCGTGAACGCCATGGTTGTTCGGCCTCCGGCCTCACAGGGGGAGGACAATAATAGATCCGTGAAGGCCATAGTTGTTCGGCCTTCGGCCTCACAGGACCATAATAGATCCGTGAAGGTCATAGTTGTTCGGCCATCGGCCTCACAGGGCGGACCGTAATAGATCCGTGAAGGCCATAGTTGTTCACTATTATTTTCAAGTTTCGAAAGATTGCTGCAGATTTTCAAAAAAACGCAATTTTAAAATTCTTCGTTTTTGGGAATTCGGAAGAGATGGCTTTTGCTCTCTCTCCGTCGCCCCCGAACCCCCATCTCCAATATTTCGCCGTCAACGGATTTAGTATTATTTGTATTATTTTGAGCGTTGAAATTACTAAATTCTAATATATTAATTTGTTAGTGGTTTTCATTTTTCGAATTAAAGCCGCCATCCCGCCATCTGTTGACAGTATTTTGAATCACTGACAGTATGTCAGAATATTTCGATTTTTGACAAATTAAATTTTTTGTTTGCAAGACTTGTGATTTGATTTATCGAAAAAAGCGAATAACATTTTTCCCCGCTCGAATTTTTTCTCCATTTATGCACGAATAGTTGCGCCTGGACCTACAAAATAACTGTGCAAAATGTGGTTGAGATCGGTCCAAGGGTATACCGTATACTATACTATAATATTGGCAAACACATGTTTTGTTCACCATCTAGCGAAAGCGTGTCACCTTATTCCGCGCATCGGGCGCACCCTTAGATTTTGCGTTTATGATCTATTAAACTTATATGTTAAATTTCGAATCGATCCGTTGAAAATTACTCTTTGGGAAAACATTTTTAGGTCGGGTTGTAAATATAAAAGATTGAAACATTCGCTCAACTAATAAATTTACGTTTTGCAAATGCACAATAATCTTAAGAATTGTATAGTTAGGAAAGTATCATCAAATATTTTAATACACGTACAATAAACCATACGGTAGATGAGGAAGTGTTAATAATGTTGACGTAGCATTAATCCATAATTCACCTCATCGGCAATAAATTCTCTATTCTATAACGTTGCAAACTAAACGTCAATATAGGCAAATGCATTACTATAAATTTTAGGTAGGATCGAGAGACACTTTTATACGATCCATAATCACGAGCCAGTTGTCAATACAAGGACACACACGTGCATGTTTGAAACTCGTGAGAATCAATGCCTTTTGTCTTGCTATCTCGACCATGTGCAGATAAGCGGCCAAATGTGCTCGGGTTTAACATGGCAAGGATAGCGATTTCGAAATTACAGACTTCGATAAAAACAAGTAAAAAGTGCAAAAGTTAGACCTTTCTCGTCCAACCAGACGAGCAAAAAATTGTTTTGCTCGCACGTGTCGTACCAAACTTCTCGATACACTTTACATGGAGAAAGAAGAAAGTGTGCCCTCACACTCTAGGCATTTATCCAATTAAATCACGTCTCCCTTCTTTCTAAATTTATAGGACCCAATTACAAGGATCCAAATCAATCAGTAAGTGGGAAAAATCCCAGATCAGAGTAGGGAGAATGCATAAATTGAGCTGCAAATTGCATATTCGAGGAGATTCACTTGGAATCTGATACTACCTTTTTCGTATCTTAGCGCTTCCAAAAGCGGAATTAACTATCGAGGTCTCACATTTATTAGAGGTCTTTAAATAAATACAAGTCATTGGTGCTAAAAATTAGTGTGTGTCAACTGCAGGTACTATCGAACAATTAATACCGTCAATTGTTGTTGAACAATTAATATCGTCAATTGTTAATAAACAATTAATATTTTATCGGGCCAGAATATCGTCAATTGTTAATAAACAATTAATATTTTATCGAACATTAATACCGTCAATTGTTGTTAAACGATTAATATCGTCAATTGTTAATAAACAATTAATATTTTATCGAACCAGAATATCGTCAATTGTTTTTAAACAATTAATATTTTATCGAACCAGTATATCGTCAATTGTTGCCAATATTTAATAAGTGATCGAACAATTAACATCGTCTATGGTTACTAAACATTGAATCAATTATCGGACTTTTTATACCATCTGCTTATCACGTTAATCACGTCGAGTTATTGCTTGCCGCTCATAAGGCAAGTACGTAACATTGCTTTTATCGAATGGTACAAAACAGGTGTTGCACTTCCAACCCATGTGTGCATTCCAATCGTTTTTTTATCGGACACCACATTAACATTTCTTACTTAGACAGTGCCGGCTTGAATTATTTGTCACTTCGCGAATAACTAACTTAGTGAATTATTTCGTACGGAGACCCCTATTTTATCGCGAAATACAGTGCGTGAACCACCCTGTTATTTCACCACCTTCCGATTTGAAGAGTTTTTGGGAAGCTGGTTATTACGCTGCCCTTCTGATATGGTTTGAGACATCACATTCAGCTCCATTCTACGTTCTGAAGACGAAATCTCACTCCTGAAGGACCCGTCATCGACTTTACCTAGAGGTCGAACATCAACCATCCAGATTAAGTAAGAAACCTTTTTATATTTTTAAGATTGTGATGTTAATTGGTTATATTGACCATTAGTTGTGTTTATGAACGTTCAGTTCAACCCTGGAAGACGATATCGCAACCATTTTGTATACCTTTTATTTAACTTAATATTATTATCTATTATTAACGTAACTTTTAACACGCCATTCGAGCGTTCAGAGTGTAACCGAACAATTTAACGTAACGTTTCAAGTTTAGTATTGTAGCTAAAGTTTGTTTGTCCCGTTGTCGGGAATTTTGATGATCAATTGCATTGATTAAGTTCCATGATCAATTTTATGAATCATAGTTTTGGATATTATCAAGTTGCGCTTAAGTAACTATTTATTTTGGTGGAGTGCTGTATTCAATACGCCCCCCTTTCATGCAAATTAACCTTTTGTATTTTTGTAAGAGTAATTGTTTTACGAGTATTAGTTTCGCAACGGACACCACACGGAAAGGTTCCGTCAACTGTACATATTTATTTTTATACAAGACATGTAAATTTGATAGTATCTTGTGTAAACCTTGTCAACTCCCCCCTGATATTATTTTATTTAATACATTTTTATTATTTCCCAACTTTGTGTGTTATTATTATTGTTGTGTTAATGTTTATTTAGCTATTTTCACCAACGGAAAGTTCGCCTCCTGTAAAGGTAAGGTCATTGAGCGAGGTTTTTCCGGAGTGAGAGTTCGCTGTAAGATCATCAAGTTGTCGCGTACCAGCTTGGAAGGTGTGATAACCAGTCCCCTTCAAAGAGATTCATTTCTTCGTATGCGTGGCGCCCATTCAAACTCCCGCGTGTATATTAACCCCACCGATTTTGACTTAACTCCCCCCCCGTGTAAATTATTCACACCGATTTTGACAATTTTTAGAATCGCGATCGAGGATTGCCCGGTCGTCGATAGGAAATACACGCTTTGCGACGTGCCGTCACACGACCCTTTCGTTCCATTCACCAACCCACCCCTTCGCGACTTTGAGCTAGCCAACCTTTTATTACCTGTTGGAAAGGTGTCGTGGATGCAGAACGTGGTGTAACAGGATAATAATTTGGCGCGGCCAACGTGGTGCTATCGATAAAGCCCTTTTGGCATGTTATGGTATCGAATTTTTTTTGTTTGTAAATCAAGTAAATTCCAAATTAATTTTTGTAGGTTAAAAAAATAATTTGCGCCCAACTAGGCGGCTGTCAAGAAAGCCCTTTTGGCACATTACGCCAAATTTTGTAAATCACGAAGTTTTGAATTAAGATTTCAATCTTTAAAATAGTACCGACGCGCATGAATGGACTAACGAGATTCCATAACGCCCCCCTATTTAAATTTAAAAGTGAAAATTATCGCGATTTTAAGATCAAATATTGTATTTCCGTTTACCTTTAGTTGTTCAGAGAACAAGTGGAGTCGTGTTCCGCGAATTCTTTTTTGTATTTAATTAAATTTATTCATTTCGATTAATAATGGCATTCAGGATTGTACCGGACAAGTTGCGAAAGGACGAGGTCCAATACGAATTAAAGATTAGAGGTTTACCTTTTCACGGTTCGGTAAAAGAATTACGTGATGAATTAGTAATAGCCCTTGATAAAGAAGAAGAAGGCGAAAGTTACGCTTTAGCGTGGTATCCGTTTACCTTTGCAGAAGATCTGGTGGCATTAAGAGCCGGCCTATTGATTCTTCATAGACTACTTGGTCGCTTGGAAGTTTCACGAGACCAAGAACCTAACGTAGAGATCGAGGTAGAAACGAAGTTAGCACATTACTTTAATAGATTATCCCGATCGAAACCCTTTTTAGTAAAAGATAAAAATTCAAAACGAACAGTTATGGACGAATTAGAAGAATGTAGATCCGCGTACCGCTTATTTGTAGCAAATTCTCGAACGGAGCGAGATTCATTATCGAATATCGTGGCCGAAATTAGTCGAGAGACCCCAGTAGAACCGGAAGTAATCGTAACTTCAAATCCAGTTTCATTAAATATTAACCCCCCTCCGGTTGAGGTAGGGCAGAAAAGTTATTGTACGAAATCAACACCTGTTGTCAAGTGGCGATTAAAGTTTTCCGGTGAAGCAAAAAGTATTTCGATCACTGCATTTTTAGAAAGAGTCAATGAATTAATTGTTGCTAGACGTGTAAATTTAAGTCAACTCTTCGAAGAGGCGATTGACCTGTTCGAGGGTAAAGCATTATTGTGGTTTCGCGCAAATAGAGATAAGGCATCTACTTGGTCAGAATTAGTAGTATTATTAAATGCACAATTTCGACCAGCTGACTATGACGTCAGATTACTTGAGGAAATTACACGTAGAACTCAAGGGAACGAGGAAAATTTGGCAATGTATGTAGCAATGTTAAAAACGATGTTTGCGCGTTTAGTCATCCCATTATCGGAAGAAAGACAATTAAGTATCGCATTACGAAACTTAAACCCATTTTATATTGCACAGTTAGGTTTTACCGAAATTACGTCTTTTGACAGGCTCATTGAATTGGGGCGTATTCTCGAAGCGCGTAGGTTGACCATTTCCAATTACGCACCGCCGTCAAAGAGGAAAAACGACTTAGAACCAGATGTAGCTTATACCCACTTGAGCGTACCGACTCAAGAAAATGATCGCGCATCACGTGCCGAATCAACGCTTTTTAATAAATCACGAAATAATAAACGATCTGTAAATAAACCGACCTTTAAAAGTCGTAATAGCGCTGTCGAAGTTTTTAGTAAAACTTCAAGTAATAATTCTTGTTGGAATTGTGGTGGCACAGGACATTTAGCGTCGCGTTGTACCGTTCCGCAGAAACAAATATATTGCTATCGCTGTGGGAGAAAAGGTGAAACAACAAAAACCTGCCCCCACTGTAACCCCAGTCAGAGTAGAAGGAGTTCGGAAAACTCTTCCGGGACTCATTAGGACGTGGTCACCTAGTGAACTCCCGCAAGTTTGTAAATTCGACCCATTTTCATAAGATGTTAGCTAAACGTAAAGATAAAATTAAAACTATATTAGATTATGTATTAGAGGATTCAAGACATGATAATCGTCCCCATGTAAGAGTCAATGTTCTCGGTTGTGAAATTTTAGCCCTCCTGGACTCAGGAGCGACCAACACGATTTTAGGCGAGGAAGGTTGGAATATTTTACAATCTACCGGTGTAAAAATTCAACTTGACTCCACGTTACGACCAAAGTGTACCGTAGCCGACGGTGAAATTATAAACAGTATCGGGATAGCTCAATTACCCATTAGATTGCAGCATCGTGTCGCCCATATTTCAGTCATTGTGGTACCAAAGTTTTCACACGCACTTATTTTAGGTGTAGATTTTTGGGAATCCATCGGTTTCGTCCCTGATTTGAAAAACAAATCGTGGTATTTCGGGAAACCCCAAGTTACATCTGTAATTACCGACAAGAAAACACCCTTAGGAAATCTTTTCAATTTATCAGTTGAGGAACGTCAGCGTTTAGATAAGGTCATTGACCTACATTTTCGGACTAAGGTCAAAGAACTCGGTTGTACTGACCTAGTGCAACATGTTATTAAAACCGACTCAATGCCGATTAAACAGCGTTATTATCCGGTTAACCCTAGTGTACAAGCACATATCGATAAAGAACTAGATCATATGCTTAAGTTAGGTGTAATAGAACGATCATCTAGTGGTTGGTCAAACCCCATTTTGTTAGTCAAAAAGAAAGACAAATCATATCGATTTTGTGTCGATTTCAGAAAATTAAATCAAGTATCCGAGAAGGACGCGTACCCAATCCCGTATGTGTCCTCAATTTTAGATCGTCTTCGAGACGCACGGTTTATAACGTCCCTGGACATTAAGTCAGCGTATTGGCAAATTCCTGTCGAGGAAAATTCCAAAAAATATACCGCCTTTACAGTACCCGGACGTGGATTGTTTCAATTCACCAGGATGCCCTTCGGGCTTCATAATGCTCCTGCTACTTGGATGAGGCTGATAGATCAAGTTCTAGGTCCCGATCTCGAACCCTTTGTATTCGTATACCTGGATGACATCATCATCTGTACATCCACCTTCGAAAAACACCTCGAAGTGTTACAGGAAGTTTTTTCTCGGTTACGTACCGCAGGTCTATCATTAGGGAAAGACAAATGTTACTTTTGTCAACCCGAATTGAAATATTTAGGATACGTGATTAACGCAAATGGATTACTTGCAGATCCAGATAAGGTAGCGGCCATTACGCGTATACCAGCCCCTCGTACGGTTAAAGAAATTCGGCAATTAATAGGTATGGCTTCGTGGTACCGCAGATTTATCCCGCAGTTTTCAACAATCCTTGCACCGCTCACAGCGTTGTTAAGAAAAAATTCCAAGTTCATTTGGGATGAACCTTGTGAAGTAGCGTTTACGACTATTAAGAATTGTTTAGTTTCAGCCCCTATTCTATCGTGCCCTGATTTTAGCGTCCCCTTTACCGTTCAGACAGACGCATCCGGTTTTGGACTCGGAGGAGTCCTCAGCCAAACCATTGACGAGAAAGAACAAGTCATTTGTTATATTAGTAGGTCATTAACTCGTAATGAACGAAATTATTCCGTTACGGAACGAGAATGTTTAGCAGTTTTGTGGGCAGTAGAGAAATTAAGACCCTATCTCGAAGCTTCACATTTCACGGTCATTACCGATCACCATTCCCTGATTTGGTTAAATAATCTGGAAAACCCCTCTGGACGTTTATGTCGTTGGGCTCTCAGGTTACAACAGTACGATTTCAAAATCATCCACCGAAAAGGAAAGGATCATTTAGTCCCTGACGCTTTATCGCGCACTGTTCCCGAAATAACGTCAGTATTAGTTGACCCTGTTCAAGTTAGAAAGTCACCCGATAAAGTAAAGAATCCAGTAGATAACGACCAACCCTTAATTAACTCGCATACCGATCGTTGGTACTATCGAATGTTGAAGAATGTCAGAAGAGACCCCCTTCAGTTTAGGAAATGGCAAGTTATTGATGATGAATTATTTAAACAAGTAAAAGTTCGATATCCATCTCTATCGGATAGAGAGTGTCAATGGAGAACAGTAGTTCCGAAATTTCGCAGAAAGAAAATCATTTCCGAGTGTCACGATAAACCTACTTCCGGTCATTTAGGAGTTTTAAAAACATTTGATCGAGTAGCTCATGAGTATTATTGGCCGAAGATGAAGACCGATATTACTCGTTATGTAAATAAGTGTCCAGTTTGTAGGGCTCATAAGCCTGAACAGCAAAAACCCCGTGGTTTTATGTCCCGTCATCCCGTAGTAACTAGGCCATGGCAAATGATATCCATCGATATAGTTGGACCACTGCCTCGGTCGACTAAAGGTTACACTCATATTTTATCGATTGTGGATTGTTTTACCAAATTTGCATTATTTTATCCATTACGTACAGCTACCGCATCTCAGGTCATTCAAAAACTTGAAGATAACGTTTTGTTAGTGTTTGGAGCCCCACAGTATATTTTGACTGATAACGGAGTCCAATTTAGAAGTAAGGAATTTCAAAAAATGATACAGAAATATAATACCCGAATTATCTTTAATGCATATTACCACCCCCAAGCGAATCCTGTTGAAAGGGTGAATCGTGTTTTAAAAACTATGTTAGCTTCTTACGTTAACGATAATCATAAGAGTTGGGATACCTATCTCCCCCAGGTTGCTTGCGCAGTACGGACTGCACTGCATGAAGTCATCGGAATGACTCCGTATTTCGCAAATTTCGGTCGAGAGATGATCATGTCCGGTGGACAGCGTATCGAAACAGCTGATCAGAACACGCTGAAAGACATAACGTTTGCCGATCGTGACGAACTTAAACGACGTGCATTAGCACTAGGTGATGTTTACGATGACATCACCAAAAGATTAGAAAGCGCTTATGGGAAATCTAAAATTGTTTATGATTTAAGACGACGTCCGTCGAATTTCGATGTTGGTGATACCGTGTATAGACGTAATTATGTTTTATCCGATGCATCGAAGCATTTTAATGCAAAGTTAGCTCCAAAATTTGTAGGACCTTTTGTTATTCATAAGAAACTTTCGAACACCACTTTTGTATTATCAGATACCACAGGAGTGAGACCTGGTGCATGGCATGCCAAAGACTTGAAGTCAAGCCCCGATTAAAAGTTCAGGTTAGGATTTAAGTATGTTTTTGTTGAACTTAATTTTGAAGTTCAAATTTTCTAATTAGTTTATAGGTACGGTTTGGAAGTTTACGCATCCACCTAGTGGACCCGTAGAAGGTTGTTTTTGACTTTCACGTAGTTAATTTACGTCAAGTTTTTTTTGAATTCAATACCGACCCTTAAGGTAAAGCTTTTGGAATTTTTTTATTTAGTACCGACTTTTACCGTAGAGCTTTTCAATTTTTTTTGAATTTAGTATCGACATTTACCGTAGAGCTTTTCAATTTTTTTTTGAATTTAGTATCGACATTTACCGTAAGGCTTTTAAATTTTTTTGAATTTAGTATCGACATTTACCGTAAGGCTTTTAAATTTTTTTTGAATTTAGTATCGACATTTACCGTAAGGCTTTTAAATCTTTTTTGAATTTAGTATCGACGTTTGCCGTGAAGTTTTTCAATTTTTTTGAATGTAGTACCGACATTTATAGTAAGGTTTTTAAATTTAGTTGGGAGTTTAGTTTGTCGAATTAAGTTAGAGTTTTCTTTTGAAAGTTCTTTTTTTTTCTAACGCACCCTGTAAGGAGATTTTTTTTTGTATCGAATTTTATTGTTGTAGTGCGGTTGCGTTTGGTTGATAGTTGTTTAGAGTAACCCGCTTCTCATTGAGTTATCGTATTATCAGGCTGGACCTAGTTCCACTGTCAGATAAAATTTTTTTGGACGTCAATCCAGTGTTGGATGTCGATCCAAACCCCGGGGTTATTGAGTAATTTTGTGGACATAGTCCATCCCTCGGCGCATTATCGTCCCATATATTTTTTTTCTTCTCGTAGTTTGGCGATTTATAATCTGCCCCAAAGGAACCTTCTTGGAAAGGGAGCTTTGTACAGGAGTAGTGGTTAAACTCGAAACAACAACATGGGAAATTTACCTTGTTAGGGAATAACAGATCGACCACCATCGGCCTACGCAGTTAGGACATCTGTCGGTCCCCGGAAGGACAATTCGATCATTAGTTTGTATTTTTTTTCTCCCCCCCTTTTTTTTTCTCTCTCTCCTCTACGACATTTGGAAAATAAATAGAAAATTAGGGATGAACTTGTATATCTGATCCATTCATCCCAGAGGCCATTGTAAATTTGATCGCGCCTTTCTTAAATTTCACCTTAGATTCGGGCCCAACCCAAACTAGAGTTCTGCGTCTCTGTTGTTAATTGTGGGTCTTACGGCAAGCGAAGGATCGCGTGATTTCGCGAACCGCCCTCTCTTATGACAGTCACAACGACTTTAGAAGTGATTAGGACCTCGAATATTTTCCTTGTGTGTAACTTTTATTCTTTTATTGTGTAATTAGCAGTTTAGGTTGAGTTTCGGTGTAATTAATTTTAAGGTATCGATTTAATCAATGTTAAGTTTAGATATTATGTAGCTAGATTGAAGACGTTAGGGGAAAGGAAGTTATTTAACGGTATCTCAAGCGTATAGAGTAAAATTACAGACCCAATAAGTAATCAGGTCTTTAGTTGGTTTTTTGTTTATCACGCATGATGGTAGGAGTCGCGAATTTCGTTTTTTTTATCGAACATTTAAGGAAGTAGTTTACGCGAAGTTAGAGGGTATACTTATCGGTCCATTGGAGTAACTACCCAATAAATCGCTTAGGTAAACCAAGTATAGATTGGTGTTGCGGTGGCTTAGTTACCCAACGTCCTCATCAGTCATACGTTAATTTTGTGGTCAATTTTGATTTTTGTTTGGAAGAACGATTGTGTTCTCCCCCCCCTTTTTTTTGAATGAAATGTAGTAGAGTCACTTCATACGTTTACAGTAAACATTAGAGGTGCAACTCAGACAGTTGTCACCATATCGAGCCCTGACCAAGTTACGTTTTTGTGGGAATATTTTTTTTTCTCGTGGGTAAACAACAACTTTAGTCCCGGTTTAGTCAATTAACTCCCCCCCGGCTACCGAATTGTATATAGAACCAGCATTGAAAAATAGTCCGTGTAAGACATTAAACTACCCTTCTCACTTTTAGTTTTAGGTTTTTAAGATTTTGTTCTCTCACGACGTGATAGTTACGTCCCGAACTTTATGTCGCTGTTGTTATGGTTTTGAAAAATAGTCCGCGTAAGACGTTAAACTACCCTTCTCAATTTTTACTTCCAGATTTTTCAGATTTTGTTCACGTACAACGTGATCGTCACGAACGTCGTGTTACTGTTGTTTCTTTTTTTGGAAGTGTCGGTGTTTTCCGACGCACGTCCAAGAATACCGGTATAGGAGTATCTGAAATGATGCGAACATTTTTTTTCTTTTTCTTCTCGTACTCTAGTGCATAGGTGCTCGACCCTTGCATTCTTTTCTTTAGGATTAAGGTATAACGCTCAGTATCTGTGAACATTTCGTTCATTTTGTAACGACATTGGCTCTCGGTTCGAGCCAAAATAAGTTCCCGATATTTTTTTTGGTTTTCAACCATGTTGACTCTCGGTTGATGTCATGGTACTACCCTGGGATCCAGGCACTTTACAAATTGCCCGACTCCGAAGTATTATGTCACCATCTTGGAGCAAGACCCTCTTGTTACATTCCTTACACTTTTGTGACATATAGCTCTGGTGGATACGTTCCACTCATATGGTGTCGCCATCTTGGGCGAGCATTGTCGCTTTGCGCGATTTGCACTTAGATTGGAGATTTCCCCCGGTGTCAGTCACCGCTGGATTTCCCGATCAACCGCCCGTACAAGACACTAAACTACCTTTCTCGTTTTTTTTTTCCACCTCCAGATTTTTCAGGTTTTGTCGAGTGTGGTATGTTCATACTTTGCATAGGAGGTACAGGACTCCACCGAATATGGTATATTCATACTTTGACATACTGGTACAGGCGTTCCTTGGATTGGAGTTTCCAGTCGGCGCTTACCGCCGTTGGACTCCACCAGTCAAGTTGACGTCGGGTATTCTCAAGTAGGAAGTTTTTCCAAGTTTTTTTTCATGGAAATGTCCCGATCATTTCGGAGTAGCGTTCTCGTTTTCGTCGGTGTAATTCGGAGATTCGGTCCCTTCGGTTATACTGACAAAGACAATCCCTACCCCCGTATAGGGTTCAGTTTTTCTGGTTTTATTTCATATTTGATTGTATCATTGTTGACGACTGATACTCCCGTCTCGTCAACTCGAGCTCTGTAGCGTAAATATCTTTTAAAAAGTATCGCATATTTAGTTGTGCGACCACGAGTTGTGTAACTTGTACCTTTTGATATGGGTGTCGGTTCGGTACCGTCCCACTCTCGTCCCGCCGGACTCCATATCCCTTATATCGCGTCTTTCGCGAATATTGGATCACGCCTATCGTGATCCTTTATTAGTCTTTACTTGTTGGTTCGGAGATTCAGCCCCTCCGGTCAACACGATTGACGCGGCATTCGTGCCCCATTTTTTTCTCGTGCTGCACGCTCTCGTGCGTAGATCCGTGTTCAACCCGGACGGTTCGAGGATTTGGTCCCTCGACTGTCCCTTGTAGGTTGTCACCCCACCCTAATTTTTTTTGAGAAAACCCCCCCCCTATTTTTTTCTCGCGTTTAGATCCGTGTTCAACCCGGACGGTTCGAGGATTTGCTCCCTCGACTGTCCATTGTAGGTCGTTATCCCGTCCCGTTTCGTATTACGATTTATGCCCCACTATTTTTCCCGGTTGCATCCGTGTTTAACTCGGACGGTTCGAGGATTTGGTCCCCCAACTGTCCCTTGTAGGTTGCTACCCCTCACTTTTTTAACCCCCCCCCTCCCCCCCACTCCTATCTTTTACCCCCCCATCACTACCTCTTCTCTCTCTTCCGATCATCTCGTTTGGATCGAAGTCATGATGAAGGTGGATGGTCTCCCAAACGGCTTTGTAAATTTGATCAAGCTAAGCGCAAGTTTTTTTCTCTGTTTCACCAACGATAAATGATAAAACAGACAGTCCCCATCTACTGAAGTGCCCCGAACGGCTTTTGTAAATTTGATCCAGCCAAGCACACGTTTTTTTTTACTCTGTTTTTTCAACGTATTGAAAAAGGCAGACAGTCCCCATCGACTGAACCATTTTAGAGAAGGCTTTGTAAATATGAGTACGCCAAGGAAGTGTTACCTTAGCTCAGGTCTACCTTGATCTAGAGTCCGGTGTCTTCACAGACATTTGTGGGTCTCACGGCCAGCGAATGATCGCGTGATTTCGCGAACCGCCCTCTCATGTAGGAGTCACTACGACTCCCGGGTCGATTAAGCCTAGGGTTAGGTGAACCTTCTCTCTCTTTCCCGGCATATACGTATAGTCTAGTCACTAGCTGAGTAGTTGTTTCAACACTACAAGTGTTGATGGTTTATCGCAGGACAGTTTTTGTTTCGGTTGAGGTTGCGCGCGTCCCAGTTGAAGAGTAGTTAGGGATAACAACTCTTGACGTAAGGGGAGTGTCACCTTATTCCGCGCATCGGGCGCACCCTTAGATTTTGCGTTTATGATCTATTAAACTTATATGTTAAATTTCGAATCGATCCGTTGAAAATTACTCTTTGGGAAAACATTTTTAGGTCGGGTTGTAAATATAAAAGATTGAAACATTCGCTCAACTAATAAATTTACGTTTTGCAAATGCACAATAATCTTAAGAATTGTATAGTTAGGAAAGTATCATCAAATATTTTAATACACGTACAATAAACCATACGGTAGATGAGGAAGTGTTAATAATGTTGACGTAGCATTAATCCATAATTCACCTCATCGGCAATAAATTCTCTATTCTATAACGTTGCAAACTAAACGTCAATATAGGCAAATGCATTACTATAAATTTTAGGTAGGATCGAGAGACACTTTTATACGATCCATAATCACGAGCCAGTTGTCAATACAAGGACACACACGTGCATGTTTGAAACTCGTGAGAATCAATGCCTTTTGTCTTGCTATCTCGACCATGTGCAGATAAGCGGCCAAATGTGCTCGGGTTTAACATGGCAAGGATAGCGATTTCGAAATTACAGACTTCGATAAAAACAAGTAAAAAGTGCAAAAGTTAGACCTTTCTCGTCCAACCAGACGAGCAAAAAATTGTTTTGCTCGCACGTGTCGTACCAAACTTCTCGATACACTTTACATGGAGAAAGAAGAAAGTGTGCCCTCACACTCTAGGCATTTATCCAATTAAATCACGTCTCCCTTCTTTCTAAATTTATAGGACCCAATTACAAGGATCCAAATCAATCAGTAAGTGGGAAAAATCCCAGATCAGAGTAGGGAGAATGCATAAATTGAGCTGCAAATTGCATATTCGAGGAGATTCACTTGGAATCTGATACTACCTTTTTCGTATCTTAGCGCTTCCAAAAGCGGAATTAACTATCGAGGTCTCACATTTATTAGAGGTCTTTAAATAAATACAAGTCATTGGTGCTAAAAATTAGTGTGTGTCAACTGCAGGTACTATCGAACAATTAATACCGTCAATTGTTGTTGAACAATTAATATCGTCAATTGTTAATAAACAATTAATATTTTATCGGGCCAGAATATCGTCAATTGTTAATAAACAATTAATATTTTATCGAACATTAATACCGTCAATTGTTGTTAAACGATTAATATCGTCAATTGTTAATAAACAATTAATATTTTATCGAACCAGAATATCGTCAATTGTTTTTAAACAATTAATATTTTATCGAACCAGTATATCGTCAATTGTTGCCAATATTTAATAAGTGATCGAACAATTAACATCGTCTATGGTTACTAAACATTGAATCAATTATCGGACTTTTTATACCATCTGCTTATCACGTTAATCACGTCGAGTTATTGCTTGCCGCTCATAAGGCAAGTACGTAACATTGCTTTTATCGAATGGTACAAAACAGGTGTTGCACTTCCAACCCATGTGTGCATTCCAATCGTTTTTTTATCGGACACCACATTAACATTTCTTACTTAGACAGTGCCGGCTTGAATTATTTGTCACTTCGCGAATAACTAACTTAGTGAATTATTTCGTACGGAGACCCCTATTTTATCGCGAAATACAGTGCGTGAACCACCCTGTTATTTCACCACCTTCCGATTTGAAGAGTTTTTGGGAAGCTGGTTATTACGCTGCCCTTCTGATATGGTTTGAGACATCACATTCAGCTCCATTCTACGTTCTGAAGACGAAATCTCACTCCTGAAGGACCCGTCATCGACTTTACCTAGAGGTCGAACATCAACCATCCAGATTAAGTAAGAAACCTTTTTATATTTTTAAGATTGTGATGTTAATTGGTTATATTGACCATTAGTTGTGTTTATGAACGTTCAGTTCAACCCTGGAAGACGATATCGCAACCATTTTGTATACCTTTTATTTAACTTAATATTATTATCTATTATTAACGTAACTTTTAACACGCCATTCGAGCGTTCAGAGTGTAACCGAACAATTTAACGTAACGTTTCAAGTTTAGTATTGTAGCTAAAGTTTGTTTGTCCCGTTGTCGGGAATTTTGATGATCAATTGCATTGATTAAGTTCCATGATCAATTTTATGAATCATAGTTTTGGATATTATCAAGTTGCGCTTAAGTAACTATTTATTTTGGTGGAGTGCTGTATTCAATACGCCCCCCTTTCATGCAAATTAACCTTTTGTATTTTTGTAAGAGTAATTGTTTTACGAGTATTAGTTTCGCAACGGACACCACACGGAAAGGTTCCGTCAACTGTACATATTTATTTTTATACAAGACATGTAAATTTGATAGTATCTTGTGTAAACCTTGTCAACTCCCCCCTGATATTATTTTATTTAATACATTTTTATTATTTCCCAACTTTGTGTGTTATTATTATTGTTGTGTTAATGTTTATTTAGCTATTTTCACCAACGGAAAGTTCGCCTCCTGTAAAGGTAAGGTCATTGAGCGAGGTTTTTCCGGAGTGAGAGTTCGCTGTAAGATCATCAAGTTGTCGCGTACCAGCTTGGAAGGTGTGATAACCAGTCCCCTTCAAAGAGATTCATTTCTTCGTATGCGTGGCGCCCATTCAAACTCCCGCGTGTATATTAACCCCACCGATTTTGACTTAACTCCCCCCCCGTGTAAATTATTCACACCGATTTTGACAATTTTTAGAATCGCGATCGAGGATTGCCCGGTCGTCGATAGGAAATACACGCTTTGCGACGTGCCGTCACACGACCCTTTCGTTCCATTCACCAACCCACCCCTTCGCGACTTTGAGCTAGCCAACCTTTTATTACCTGTTGGAAAGGTGTCGTGGATGCAGAACGTGGTGTAACAAGCGTAGTATAGGGTGATTCACCGTAGTATAGGGTTAATCAATAAAAAATCGAAAAACGCGAATAACTTTGCTCCCCGCGCAATTTTTTTTCCATTTATGCACGAATAGTTACACCTGGACCTACAGAATAACTGTGCAAAATTTGGTTAAGATCGGTCCAAGGGTGTAGGAACGTTCAGGCCAGCCCGGCCCTGTAAGTAAGTAAGGGTTTGTTAACTGCGTTAAGTACCCAGGTAACTGGGTACTTAACCTAAGGGTAAAGTATACAGTGTATCAATAAAAAATCGAAAAACGCGAATAACTTTGCTCCCCGCGGGAATTTCTTCTCCGTTTATGCACGAATAGTTGCGCCTGGACCTACAGAATAACTGTGCAAAATTTGGTTGAGATCGGTCAAAGGGTGTAGGAACGTATAGCGAACAAACAAACAAACAGACAAGCTCTTTTATATATATAGATTAACTAAGGCCCGCTTTTACAATAGTCGGTTAAGTCTCAGTTACTTTACACTGGTGATAAATCTAACATGATGTCCAAACCTCAAATTAAACATCAGTGTAAAGTAACTGAGCCTTAACCGACTATTGTAAAAGCGGGTCTAAGATAGAAGTTGTAGTAAATTTTATTCTCTGTAAGATTTATAGAAGTCATTTTCGTCCTAAAGTCAACTGGTAAGGAAATATTGCGAGGAAACATTTTGTTTTCGCCATTTTTTTTAAATGGCGGCACTTCCGGGCGCACGGCTAAAATAGAACTTTGTTTAAAAATAGTTTGCCGAAAAACATAATTTTCACTCCTTCATAAAAAATTTCAACTGCAGACGAAGAATTCGGTAAGAAGCTCAGGGTTTCTAGAGGACGTTTTTTATTATACAATTACGTAACGAAATCCGTCGAAAAATCGCAGAAGACCGATTTTGGATTTTTTTTTGCAAATTTCTTACACTATAAAGTAATTTGTGTGAATAACATTTTTTTTAATATAAAATAAACATAATATCTTCATTAATTTCACTTTTAATGTTTAATATCTGACTTCTCATTGGCTAATAATTTATCTTACGTAAGATTAGTGAGGGGGGGGAGGGGTATACATTTTCTTATTTTTTCTTACTAGGGGGAGGGGGGGAGTCTAAAAGTAAGAAAAAACGTCTTACGTAATACATGAACGGCCCCTTATGGATAAGGGATTACCAACCTTATATTTTAAAACGAAGAAAATCTTGGAGAACTACCTTGTTAAATTGATAAATCGATGTTTTCCAATTTTGGTTTTTAATTTATATTGCAGTCCCTTTGCTTATATAATAGAATTTTTTGTTTGTTGTCAGATCATCCGATTATCGAAAACGTTGCATAAAATCGATGCATAAAAACGTTGCATATAAGCGTTGCATAAAAATCCTTATCTTTTTATATATATAGAGTAGATTAAAAAATTCGTTTTATATTAATTACATAACATGTTTATATAAGTAAATTAGTTAAAATATTAAATTATAGTAATGAACAATACAAATCACTTTGACTGATCAAAATTATCCAAGGCAAACCATATTCTTTTAATAGCGCTTATTTTATTTTTGCATTTTAACAATAATTTAAGAGGGAATATCAAGTGTGGGGTATCATAAGATGCGGAAAAATAAGCTGGATACAGTTTATTTTTCAGGAAGAAATACACTGGATAATTTTGATCCAAGTTTTTATCCAAATTTTGTATTAAACACATAAATTTGAGCAAATCACTCACTCACTCATTCATAATTTAGTGCGTATAGCTACGAGGGTCGTGGAGAGTTGAAATTTTGCATACCCGTGTGGTTTTACGAGGATTGAACGGGAAAATTTTCCCGTTTTTCATGGGACGTAAGGGAGGGGGTGAAATGGCGCTTCAAAGTGGTCACAAAATTTCGGCATTCACTTTGGAGAGTTGAAATTTTTCAGGAAGCTCCGGGCGGTGGGCGAAACAATTTTTTCTTTTTCAAAATTTTTTTCCAGCGCTTGGTAAGAGGGCTCCTCGCGGTTTTTCGTATTTTTGTATCTACTTCCAGAGTTTTCGTCCGATCGACCTGAAATTTGCTAGAGGGGTGGGGGCGGCGAAAACGGACAATCGGTATGGCCAAATTTCCCAATTTTTGTCCTTAAGGGGGGGGGGGTAAAAATTGAATAGTTTTTTGCGCCTGGCTCGGTTATTTTCAGATTAAAGTTTCGATTTTTTGGTCTCATTTGGATCCTCTCGAATTTAGATTTGCATTTTTGCAAAAAAATGTCTAGGTCGCAGATCGCTTTCGAGCGCTAAGCGAGACGACGATTTTAATTACGTTTGTGCCGTTTTTTGCGCTACGCCGGGCGGCGTCGAACGGATCGCGAAAAATAATACACCGTCGTCGAGCCGACTGTATGCGCGACAAAATTTGTAGATATACTTTTTCTCGAAAAATGAACTGGTTTCGAGTAATCGTGATATACAAATTAAAAAACGGCAAATTTAAAAAATCATAGTTTGCCTTAGTTTAATTTTGATCTGTCCAAGCGATTTGTATTGTTTATTACTATAATTTAATATTTTAACTAATTTACTTGTATAAACATATTATGTAATTAATATCAAACGAATTTTTTAATTACTTCTAAAAAATTAATTCTGACGTCATTACGCCCATAGTTAAAATTTGATTGAACATAGACGACACGGCATTCCGCAAATTTCTATTTTTTTTTTGGAAAATGACAATTTTAAAAATTTTTCAATGCAAACATGTTATATTATTGTTATATAGTATAAGTGCTTTTAAAAAATATGAGTTACCATGTTAAATTACAAATTAAATTTCATAACTTTGATATCTCAAAGTAATTTGTGTATTTTATGGAGTTAAAATTTTTTTTGAGTTAACATCTGTTTTATTAATATTTAATATAAAATGAAGTGGAATCTACTAAATGGGAAAAAGTAGGTAAAAAATGTAGGTAGAAAAAAATTTCTTTAAATTTTTTTATCGATCTTAAAAAGAACTAATTATAGTTTATATTTAAGAAAAAAAATTTTTTTTAATTAAAAACGCCTTTGAACTCCATATTTCTAATCTCAAATTTGCACCATTATGGTCTAGCATATGCATTTTAAGAAAAACCACCAAATATGCATTATATGCACTATAAAAAATGATTCTTTAGGGTGGGAAACGGATAAATACGAAGTGGTTGAAAAATATAATGCCAAACAAAGATATGCATTTTGCATGTTTTCCAGTCTCTAATGATGATTTTTCTATGTAGTCAATGTCTAAAATTTAAGGACTCTTTTCAATGCCAAACTAAAGGGTTCAAGCAAAAAATCGCATTTCTGAAAATATATTTTTAAACAACAAATCTGATCCAGTAAATCACCCTCTACAAGTAAATTTGACAAAATAATAAAAAATAAATGTGACTGTTGTTAGCTTTTTATTAAAACTTTTAATACTTGTAATTTTTAAGTAGTGTTATCTGTATAAATACATCGATTAATGTAATAGAAAAATTAAACTAACACAAAAGCGGTGAAATTCAATTAAATGCATAAATTAAGAAATGTCGTTAACACCAAATCAATCATAAAGCTCGCCACTTTGCATGGCATTTTGATAATTTCTACCGCCCGGCTTTTCTTCAGGATCTAGCTTGATCATATCATCGATTCTTAAAATTGTAATAGCGGCTTCTGTGGCAAATTTCAATGATTTTATTTTTGATACGGTCGGTTCTAATACGCCAGCTTTTTTGTTATCCCTCACTTTGCCTTCGATTAAATCTAAACCTATCCACTTCAAGTGATCATGACCCGTTGTTGTTTGGCTCGAATTTTGATATGCCCTCAATTTAGAAACTAAATCGGTAGCATCTTGTGCTGCATTAATTGCCAACGTTTTTGGTATAACTAATAAACTGTGGGCAAATTCAGCTATTGCAAGTTGTTCGCGTGAACTCAAAGTGGTCGCAAAGTTTTCCAAATAAATAGACAAAGCCGCTTCGACAGATCCACCTCCAGCTACTACGCTTTTAGATTCCAATACTCGCTTTACAACACAAAGGGCGTCATGAATGGAACGTTCCATTTCGTCACAATAAAAGTCATTGGGGCCACGCAAAATTATCGACGCTGCAGTTCTTGCTTTTGGTCTAAAAAGAAATAATGGTTACTACAAAATTCTTCATGAACAGTACGATAGAAACAAACCCTTTAATTAAGAGAAGTTCATCGTCGCATACTCGTTCTTGAACCACTTCGGCGGCTTCTCCAACCATGTTTGCTTCGAAGCTTTCTTCACCTAAAAATATTTTCCAATTAGTTGTGCTAAACGAAAAATTTAAAAAGTAACAAACCATCCATGTTGCTTAACGAAGTAACGAAAGCGGCTCCGGTGGCTTTCGCGATACGTTTCAGATCATTTTTCTTAACACGACGGACTCCCATTGCACCTAATTCGACAAAATATTTCAAACACAAATCGTCGATTCCTCCACTGCAAAGAATAACGTTTACACCTGTAGCCAAGATCTTTTGTAGGCGTTCTTTGGTGATGTCCAATTCGCGAGCACGAATTGCTTCTAACTTATCTGGATCGGTTACCAAAACTTGAACTCCCAACTTCATTTTGGCCTTTTGTAATGAGAAGTCCAAACAGGCGATTTTTGCATTTACAATTCGTTTGGGCATAGCCTGACTGGCTACTGTACAATTTAAGGCGTAACCCTGAACCAACACACTTTCCCTAGCACTACGTCCATGAGCTTTGAGCACATTGATGGCCTTAATGGGATACAAAGGATTGCCTTTAATATCGGTAATTTTAATTGCGTTTGCTGCATCCACGGCCATGTTGGAAAAAAGTTCGGCGTCACTATGGGTTATAAGTTAAGGAAATTTTTTTACACAACATTGCTAATCGTATGGTTATTAATGGGCAAAAAAAGGAATTTGGTGGAACCTGTTAAATCAATACAATAAAATTTAAATGCAAAAAGGATACGCTCCAATAATTTTAGAACTCATTGAAGTTTTGGCTACGTTAACAACACTTTCTCTTCCAAGTTCCTCAATCGGAATGGTGAGATTATCCTGAATGTATCGGCAGGCCTCCTTGCAGGCGAGACGATAACCACTGATAATTGAGGTAGGATGAATTTTTTGTTTAACTAGTTCGTCGGCATTCTATTAAATTATAAGTTATCGATATAAACAACAAGTTAATTTAAAAGAAAAAATCACCTTTAACAATTCTGCGGCAATGATAACGACACTTGTGGTGCCATCACCAACTTCCTGATCCTGTAATTGGGCCAATTCTACTAATACTTTAGCCGCGGGGTGTTCTACTTCCATGAGTCCCAGAATTGTGGCACCATCGTTGGTGACTGTTACATCACCAATATCGTCGACCATCATTTTATCTAACCCCACAGGTCCCAAGGAACTTTTGACAATATTGGCAATGGAACATGCTGCCATTACTGTAAATAAAAATTACCGTGAAGTGATTTTTCCACAAAAAAAATTGACATTACTTTTAATTAAATAGTTATGGATATCCCTTTTATGACGAAACATTCGTTCTGGTACTAAAAATTAATTAGCAACCTAAACCACTGTGGGCGTTGGCCAACCTTCTCTCCTATATCTGTGTTGTGCATTGGAAGTTTTATCACACACAAAGGAGGTCTACAACTTAAGATAGTCTCCAAGCTACTACAGGAAGTCAAATACTTCATTTAGAGATTTTAGGTTGAAGCCACCGTCAACCACTGACTAAAATTCAACTAACAGAAATACCCGATTTATAAGTGGGTGGGTCTTTGAACTTGATTTTAACCAAAAATTAGTTAAATTTTATTAGGTGAGACATTTACAAATATATTTCAAAAGTTAATATAAAATTGCCTTATAAAGGCAATTCTAAATTTGAATTCTTTTGAACCACAAATTATTTTGTATTTTTGAAAGTGAAACAAATCCAAAAAATTGTCGGGACAAAATGCAACCCTCGTGAAGATAAAATAAAAAATCAATAACATCGTACAACAAATAGTGTAAGTAGTCAGTTTTTCATCGATTATTTAAAAAAAATGTTAAATTTGGCTCTCAGTGACATTTTGACTGAAATAAGGGAGAATAAAATCGCACGTGCCTGGGCCGCATAAAATTGAATGTTAGGTTATTATAGAATTTTTACCATTTTGTGTTCGAACTGGAGCACCAGACGTTCTTGTGCCAGCAACGGATAAAGGGCTCGCTAGTGTCGACATGTTTCACTATTTTATAATATTACTGCGATTAAAAAATTGTAACTTGTAAAAAAGCGAATCGCACAATCACATACACAAAACTTGACAGTTTTGTTACTTGCTCACGAGTGGTGTCATACCAATACTTAAAAACTTATATCACTAAAAGTTCAGTGGCGTTACTGTAAAATCGTTGCAGGCTTAGCTTCTCTATGGCTATCGTGATTTTGATATCGTGTTTTTTTGTACAATCTATGTAACTTGATATAACATCTCTTATTATAAAAGGCCAAGTCTTTCTTTCTTTCTTTCTGTCTGTCCCACGGAAATACCCGAAGCAAACCGAACCGAACCGAACGCACAACGTATCATCGGATCAACGTATCATCGTATCATTTTGTCTATATAGGACAGCTATTTCCAAAAAATCATTATATGAACTTCCATAATGGATAATGAAAATTTTGAAAGTCCTGCTGCAAAGCGACGGCGATTGAATCGTGAGAGAAAAGCACGTACAAGAGCTAATAACACAGAAGAACAGCTTCGATCACAGCGACAAGCTGACGCTCGGTCTCATGCGATACGTCGACAACGTGAAACTTTGGAACAAACTCAAGCGCGGCAAGCTGCTGACTCTCGGTCCCATGCGATACGTCAACAACATGAAACTTTAGAAGAAACTCAAGCGCGGCAAGCTGCTGACTCTCGGTCCCATGCGATACGTCAACAACGTGAAACTTTAGAAGAAACTCAAGCGCGGCAAGCTGCTGACGCTCGGTTCCATGCGATACATCGACAGAAAGAAAATCGATACCAAAGTCAAGCAATTCAACTCCAAATAAGAGCATTGAGATTTGATGAATCTCACGTTACTCGACACGATTGTGGAGAAATGAATTCCATCTGTCAGTTCTGCGGCTCCAAGAATTTCGCCAAGGAGCGTCCAGTTGATAAACAATTTAACAACTGCTGTCATAAAGGAAAAGTGAAGATTCCGCAACCGCTCGATCAACATGGGAATCTATTGTTATATCCCGAATTTCTTCGCTCTATACTTTCAGATTCAGATAATCCTTACTACAAGAACTTTCGTCAGCACATCCGCTCTTACAATTCCTCGGTTTCTTTCGCTTCAATGGGAGCAGAGATTGTTTCAATGCCGGGTAACGGACCATACGTTTTCAAAATTCATGGACAGACGTACCACAGAACCACAAACCTGTATCCACCTGAAGGACAAACAAGAAAGTTTGCACAACTGTATGTAATGGACACGACAGAAGCGGTCAATGAACGAGTAAAGCTGCCTGAGAATAGAGGTTGTCTACCTGAAGTGATTGAGAAAATCGATCGTTTCTTCCGCGTCAACAATCGTATCGCAGCTTCATATTGCCTGATGAAAGAAATTGAGCAACAAGAGCGTGTACGAGCCGAAGAAGAAGGACAACCAGTTCCGGTCGTCAATATGGTGATGCGGCGCGATCGGCAGTCTGATCAAAGACGTTACAATGCTCCAACGTCCAATGAAATTGCAATGGTGTTCGTAAATGATGACGGTGAACCTCCATTTGAACGTGATATCCGTATCTATCCTCGAAATCCCGTCGACAATGCAAATACCCGAAGCAAACCGAACCGAACCGAACGCATAACGGATAATTTCATAACCAATCGGATGAACGTATCATCGTATCAACGTATCATCGTATCAACGTATCATCGGATCAACGTATCATCGGATCAACGTATTATCGGATCAACGTATCATCGGATCAGTTAATCCGATTATCCTACTCAAAATTACTATATAAGCAGAATTACATTATAACGAAACTAGCTGATAGCCCGTCCGAGGACGGGTAGCTAGAAGGACGGGCAGGCAGCCAAGGTAACTTAAGTTGAATGAAGATTAAGGAAAGCTCTCAGTGCAATCCAAAAGCCATATGACCTTGGCTGCCTGCCCGTCCTTCTAGCTACCCGTCCTCGGACGGGTTATCAGCTAGTGCAGAGAAATATTACTATTGGAAACTCCAAATAAGAAATGAGTCACAAGAAACCATGTGACAGTTTATAGAACTGTAATATATGAGATTAAAGTGTGATTAAATTAAAAGCGCTATTTACTTGTGTATGTTTTTATCGTAGTTTTGAGTGATAAAAGTGATTGTGGTATTATTTGAACTCTTTCACAACAACTTGTTCTTATTTCTTATATAAACCGATTTAAACCGCCATATTTGTTACATTTGCAGCGCCCCCAACGTTAACTTCAGTTCTTAAAGTAATTTATTTAAATACCGACCAAGAAAATACGGTTTAAGTATTTTCATTACCGACATAGATAATTGTAATTGAGATAATTAAATAGTGGTAATTTAAGAATACCCTATTTAATTTAATACATAAAATAATTATGTAGGAGTGAAATTTTAATTTTAAATATCGATGCATTGACTTGACCGAAAAAATGCAGGAAACCATTTGTCAAGGCGTGCACCGGCTCAAAGAAAGCCGAGTACTACAGATGTGGCGGCTAAGTAGTCAAAAGGGCGCCCTGCCGCTTATTCGTAGTAAAGATTAGTTTAAGTCAATGCATACAATAGATTAAATTTTACATTGCGCTTATTTTGCATGTGAACGGAAATGAGTTGTTAATTTATAGCTACACCGCCAAAAGAGCCTTGTCTATAAGTATTAGCACAGATAACTTACTACAGATAGCTCACGCTATACAATTTCCTCAAATTGTGCAGGTTGCCTATGCAGCAGGGATTTTTAGTTATCTTTAAATAAAACAAGGTGGAACTCGCTTTAGCGGCAGTTCTTAGGCTTCTATACAGCTACCTTTCTGGTGTGGAAAGTTGTTATTATCTGGTTAGTTTTGATCGCCATATAATGTAACATCACATAATTAGATAATCTGCACCAATAAAATTTTTTGCGGTTGGTAATTATCATTTACTATATAAGTAATAACAATCAAACTTTTCCATTCTATTCGAAACTTTACTTCTCTGTAATGTATGGTCCTTTTTTTGAGGTGGACCAATCCTCTCCTTTCTCTTTTATTTACAACTTAACTTCACTAACCACATCAATAAAAAATTATTTTTTCACATCAAAGTAAAATAAAAAAACCAGTTCTTAGAAACGCTCTGTATGATTTTGAATTATGCGGACGGACGGACGAACAGACGGACACGGAGCCAGATCATAAGGCTTCTTGTTATACTTTGTATAGAAGCCTAAAATTGAATCATTAGCAATTTAATAGAAAATAATTTGAAACGTGCGGACAGACAGGCAGACGGACGGACAAGTAACAAGACATGGAGTGAACACCTCGAAAGAATGGCAGAAGGGAGACTGCCACTAGCAGCCAAGCGATATAAACCACCGGGAAAAACAAGTGTGGGAGGAGCAAGAAAAGGATGGGTACCGGAACAAGCAATAACGCCTACACCGCGAAGTGAAGAAGAAGAAGGTTTTCCGTTGCCATCTGCATTCCATGCCGTTGACCATATTGCTGGATTCGTCCGCGTTTAGGAATGATTTCTCTATCCAAGGACAAGAAAGTGCCCTATACTTGCTTGTTCATCCATCCGAAGCTATCGGTAATACAATTAAGGAAGTTGCTTATACCGGCAACCACTCGGTTATTGCCATATCTGGCCCCTCACTTAGTTTCGCCTGCGGGTCAACGCAGTTCCCAGGGTGTGGCACGTGGAGCCATAAGTGAGAGTTGGGTATCCTGCGAGGACCAGTTACCATCAAGGACCATCTTCTGTTATCACGCTCGATGTGACCGTCCCGGTAAAAGGTACTACCTCTGCAGCATAACCCCTACACCCCTTACCCTTATCCCCCTGGATAAGGTAATAAATATAAATAAGTTTGAATAGAAATATTTAGAATCAAAATATATATTTGATTAAAAGATAGATAGGGTAGGTCGAAAATTTGATAATTTTCACTTGGAACCTAGTTTGAACTTTGTTCGATAATTTGGCATCTTCATCGCTGAAAACAAACGTGATAGCTCTTCCCACAGAGTCAAAACGACTTGCACGAGCAACACTATGTAAATAACTATCTGCATCGGATGGCATATAGTAATTGATGACGGTGTTTATACCAACAACATCCATTCCACGTCCAAAGATGTCTGTCGCAAATTAGTTTAAGTTAATTCTGGCCCAAAGCGGCTCATGGTAAGAGGAAATCGATGTGTAGACTCCAGTAGCTGACACTTCGAAGTTGGAAAAAATCGCATCAATTTGCGTGCCATTCCGCGTAGTGGGTATCGCTGGCGACCGAATTTGGAGTCCTAGTTCTCTAAGAGCATGTTGTAGGCCATTACTTTCTTCCTTGCTGAAATCCTCATTGAAATCTCCAGTAACCAGGGTACGTGGTACTAAGTATAAGCGAGACATCTGCTTTTTTATTAAAGAGATCATTGTGTTGGAATTAAACCCTGGTGACTTGTAAACGACAATTATTCGGATGTTAAAGAAGACAATAGAAGAAACACTGCAGGAACCTTGGGAGTCGTATTCTATTTCGGAATTGGTGTCTATAATACATTCATGAACAGACGGACAACAATACACACGTACACCAATCGGTCGACGCACATCGTTACTATCTATTGATGCAGCAAGAAGATGATCTCCTAGCGGAAAATTGTCACTTGAGAGCGTCCATGTCTCCGCCATAAGGATGATATCCGAACTCTTATAGACCTCATCCGATGCATAGAGACTATAATGAGCAGGAAGTGACTGGACATTGTGAAAGATGACTTGTATTTGTCTGTTGCTATCATCCCTAATTCGCAAATGTTCAAATGAAGGAATTAGCTTCATCTCCTGGTGTCGTTTGAATTCAATAGATATGGGATCATTCTCTTGTGGCATTTTTGTCTTTTTAACGATTCCAATAAGAAATAATCCTGATGCCGTTGTTGTTCGTGAACATGCGACATACAGAAGAGCACGCTTGATTCCAGGAGTAAAATGGACAACAACGAGCTCGTATGTGGATCCTTGGGATTTATGTATAGTTTGAGCTTCAGCTGCATTAAGTGGGAATTGCGTCCTTGTTACCTTTGTGACCGAATTCGATCGTGGCTGGATGACGACCGTACATGGTGAGATGGGAGTCCATTCCGAATCAATTTGAAGTTGCCGACTGAGGTTAATATTGCGCAAACGAAGCTTCTGTCCACTTCGGGAATTTTCAAACTTGACCCAGAGACGGAGAGGCTTTTGTCTAGATGCATCCAAAGTACTAATACCAAAGTCAATTCTTTTCAGAATGCATCCCACACCGTTAACCAAACCGTCACTTGTGTCTACATTCACTGTCATGATATAACGTCCACCTTCTTTGAGAAAGAGGCTTGTGTGAAGTCCCTGTGTCTTAGATAGAGGTGCAGATGCTATCCAGTTGAGGAGTGCAACTTTGGATGCCTCGCTCGTGTAAGCAGAAAGGGAATCCTTGGCGGTTGAGATGGCTTGATTTCCTGGCAAACAGGATAACGCAAAACTATTGTGGGCATCAACTGCTTCATTCGTGTAAAAAAGATGAATAGGGCGTCGGCTTACTATTTCTTCAGGCGTAGTTGGAAACTCACGGGATTTGAACAGTTTCAAATCATCATCAGTCATCGTCCCTGACGCCATATTGTTTAATGCAAGAGCAAAAGCTGCATCATCGCGTTGTCTCATAATTGTGGTCAGTTCATGAACAGTAAACATGTGCCATAAGGGTTTGTTGAAAAGCGACGAAATCGAATTCGACATTGTTCCAGCCAGAAGGGATGTTGCCATAACAGGTGGCAGCTGCCTGAAGTCGCCAACGGCTATGACCGATATACCACCGAAAGGTTTACATCCGTCACAGAGGTCTCTCAATCGTTTGTCGATCATTTCCAAAATATGTTGACCAACCATACTAATCTCGTCTATGATAAGAACACGAAGTTCTGAATAGAGAGTGGCCATTGTATTAGAGACGCTGTCTGAGAGCTTGCTAGCTTCTTTTTGGTTCACGGGAAGTTGGAATGCGTTGTGAATTGTGAGTCCGAAGATATTTATTAAATGCCGCTAATCCGGTAGGAGCCGTCAGAAGGACAGAAGGTTTATCAGGATTCGAATTAACTTTATCATTGAACACTCTAATTAATGCTTGGTATAGAGTTCTAATTACATGAGACTTTCCTACACCGGCACCTCCCTTTAAGTAGGTGTAGATGGGGATATCGGGAGACCTTTTGAAGTGATCAAGCAGGTGAGTTACAAAATCCCGTTGTTGAGTATTCAGCGATGAGAATAATTCTTCAAACTCTTTATTGGGAATTCGATTAGGAAGCGTAAACTTTTCAGACATTGGGCGTATCACGTCACCACCAAAGTCAATGGCACCAGCAGCAACGGGGTCGATTAATTCGAATTCCTCCTGAATCTCTTCCGGTATGCTATCAGATTTGTCATCGTCAGATTGACGATCCACACTCAATGCGCTATCCATAGCGACATCCAGAATATCTTCTTGAAAGGCATTAAATTCGCGACGATTGGCAGAAATTGCTTCTATATTATCAGTCGCTATCTTCTCGCAATCTTGATTTATAATTTCGGTTTCCTCATCCCTCCAAGGAATATAGAGCATCACTTGTTCGCGGAAAAAGTTGTGACGATCTTTATTCTTGTTGTAGCGGACGTGGCGAATAATTTTTGGAAATGTTCGCTTCCAAACGTATCCAGGTTTGCCATTCTTTAGCGGAAAATATTTATCGATACTTTGTACGTCTTCAGTTTCTACAATATCATCGTTTTCTTGGGCCATCTGTGTACTTCCTCGTTTTAATGAAAATTCATACCAAGCTGAAAATTGGGCAAGATTAAGGTTAGATAATGCTTCTGGTCGTGAACTATATCGTTGTAAAAGTCCGTCTACAAAGACATCTTCAGAGTCCGGACTGAGATTTTCTAACTGAATATTAGTTTTAATCATTCTGGTTCGTTGATCGGCTGGACCTGTTGGTATAAAAATGCATGCCTCTGTGCATCGGCTCATTGGAATCTGAAGCACGTTGTAAGCAGCCTCTTGAGCAGAGAGTTCACTGTTCATGTGATGAGCCGCACCAAGAGCCTGAAGACGCTGAGCCAAGGACTTGTTTCCGCTTCTGACATCTTCAAGAACTTTACGCAAGAGGTCGCTAGTTCCACGATCACTCTTGTTAATGTAGTCAATGATGTAACAGCAACAAGCATAGGCGTCTAAAATAAACTGAATATCCATGTTAGATTTCTGGAGTCTCAGGATTTTCTCACTGTATGGATTTATGTAAGTCTCACATGGCCGCCTCCGAATGATGATTTTAGGTTTTTTCAAGGAGCTTTGAATAGCAGAAATGTAACGATTTCGTGTCATGGATAATTCTTGTAGAAACCCCGCAAATGTCATATCTGAAGAAAGTGGCAGTTCATTCGTATCAAGATAGTCACGAATCTTTTTGTAATCGCGTTGGAAAATCTCAATTTCCTCCTGTTGCTCCTCGAATGGATGGAGAATAGTGGTTTCGTCCATTGGGAAAAATGGAATTCCAAACCGACATTTGACTCCTTTGTGGCTTTTCTTTCTACATGTGTGGGTGTGTCGATGAGTTTGAAGACACAAAAGCTGGTGAATGGGATCATATTCAGGCCAGTCCGTGGAACAAGTTATAATTTCGTCAACAAACCGGCAAACATCTTGAGTAGAAGATGAGTTGGAAGCATTAAAGTTTGGTGCGCCATCAATCCACAAGATCATATGGACGTGTGGACTTCCTCGATGTTGGAACTCAATGCGATGATAGGAATGCTTAATGGATCGGTTTCCAAATGGGCCTTGAGAGTTTTTCCAGGTCTTGAAAAGAGCAGAAGTGCGATGTTCAAAATATCGAGCGCAAGTCACGGGATCGCGCTGAATAATTAATTGTTTGTCATTCTTTGACATATTTTGTGCATCTTCTTCAGAAATTGTAATTTTTTCAAGAATTTGCTTGAGAATCACAATCAACTCGTTCCATTTTAGCTCAGCGGCACTAATAGTGATGAAGAGATGAGGCAAATTGAACTGACTGACCATCCTTCGGACTTTAAGGCCTTCTTGATGCCAATGATGACATGAATTTCGTACTCCTTGTAAAACCTTAAAAGCATTATCATCATTAACTAACCCATCCACAAAATTAGAATGACTAACTTGTTCCGCAGTGACTCGGATTAACTCTCCATTGCGTCTTCGTTTACGAAGACACACCTTGCGATTATCTGAAATTCTCTGAATTTCGAGAGATTTGGCCAAAAACAGTAAGAAATTGACATTTTCAACGGCACGGCGATCACTGTTACGCGCCATTGATTTGACAAATTCGGAGCGGCTTAGTAATTTACCATTACTATCGGATGGCTTCATTCGGTGCCCAGCAAATATTTGGGGAAACGTAAGAAAATACGAGTCAGGATCATATAGAATAGAGATTGGTTGGTTCCCTTCCGCTGGAGCCATCCGGATTCCCTCATCACTAGTAATTAAAGTCTCTCCTCTACCAGGATTTACGTCATCGACTTCCTCTTCCTCTTGAACATCCATCGCAATTTCTTCTGGGTTTTCGTGTAATGCCACATCAATTTGATGCTGACATATCTCGGTCCAATTGCTTGAAAGAGTGATTCCGTATTCACGGTAAAGCGGAGATCGGGTAAGAATTTTAGCGGCATCCATCACACAAGCCGGACGAATGTTACCAGCTGTATAATTTCTCGGAACTTCAATTTGACGGGCGAGTCGGATGTGTAAAACATCGTCCTGATTCGGAAGCCTAGGAAGGGATTGAATGGTATTATCTATGGAGACTGGGACGTTAATAATTCGTCCTTTTGTTCTCATCTGTCCATGCATTCCATATATAGCCTAAATGGACTGAAACACATGTCGAGCTGAGACCAAACGGGCTTCCAAACGTGTCAGATTCTTTACACTTTGTGGAACATAGGGAAACTGCAGATCGTTGGAGAGACAGAGACGTGGAATCCGGTTTTGCTGGATAGATCTGTGACAAGTTGAGCAAAATTCAGCGAGGCCTGAAGTGGGTGGGACTATAATTACTGAGTCAATGAAGGATTGCTGCTTTCCAGCTAAAAGGAGTTCGGTCATGCTGTGAGTTTTAATGGAGTAGTGAAAAAAAAGTCCCCCACATGAATTACATACGTGAGTGCAGCCTTTGCGAATTTCAGCTTCAAATCGATTTATTTCATCTTGCCATGAGCCTTGCTCGCGAATTCTACGGAGATTATGTTCGTGGATGCGCACGTCTTCATCAAGACGAGCCTGGCGATGGTTTTCGGTGTCGCGAACTTGTTCCTGTAAACGAAATGAAGGATCTTGACGGGCTTGACGATGGCTTTCGGTGTTGTGAACTTGTTCCTGTAAACGAAACGAAGGATCTTGACGTGCTTGACGATGGCTTTCGGTGTTGTGAACTTGTTCCTGTAAACGAAAAGAAGGATCTTGACGGGCTTGACGATGGTTTTTGGTGTCGCGAACTTGTTCCTGTAAACGAAACGAAGGATCTTGACGGGCTTGACGATGGCTTTCGGTGTTGTGAGCTTGTTCCTGTAAACGAAACGAAGGATCTTGACGGGCTTGACGATGGCTTTCGGTGTTGTGAACTTGTTCCTGTAAACGAAACGAAGGATCTTGACGTGCTTGACGATGGCTTTCGGTGTTGTAAACTTGTTCCTGTAAACGAAAAGAAGGATCTTGACGGGCTTGACAATGGTTTTTGGTGTCTCGAACTTGTTCCTGTAAACGAAACGAAGGATCTTGACGGGCTTGACGATGGTTTTTGGTGTCGCGAACTTGTTCCTGTAAACGAAACGAAGGATCTTGACGAGCTTGACGATGGCTGTCGGTGTTGTGAACTTGTTCCTGTAAACGAAAAGAAGGATCTTGACGGGCTTGACGATGGCTTTCGGTGTTGTGAACTTGTTCCTGTAAACGAAACGAAGGATCTTGTCTAATAGTATGTTTCCTCATAGCATCCTTCTGGCGTCGACGGGCAGCTGCTGCTTTTCGCTCTTCAGGTGTCAACTGCTTTCTAGGCATTACGAAATTGTGTGGTTTTATCTACTTTATATTATATAAATAATAAGCTTGAAGATTTAATATACCGTTTGTATTATCGACGACAACCTATATAACATTTGTTGATCCGATGATACGTTGATCCGTTGATACGTTGATACGTTGATACATTGATACATTGATACGTTGATACGTTGATACGTTGATACATTGATACGTTGATACGTTGATACGTTGATACGTTGATACGTTGATACGTTGATACGTTGATACATTGATACATTGATACGTTGATTCGTTGATTCGTTGATACGTTGATACGTTGATACGTTGATACGTTGATACGTTGATACGTTGATACGTTGATACGTTGATACGTTGATATGTTGATACATTTATACGTTGATACGTTGATCCGCTGATACGTTGATCCGCTGATACGTTGATCCGCTGATACGTTGATAGGTTGATCCGCTGATACGTTGATACGTTGATTCGCTGATACGTTGATACGTTGATCCGCTGATACGTTGATACGTTGATTCGCTGATACGTTGATCCGCTGATACGTTGATCCGCTGATTCCTTCATCCGCTGATCCCGTGATCTGCTGATCCGATGATACCATGATGCGCTAATCCTATGATACATTAATAAGATTCTATACTTTGATTCTATCGCTTCTACACTTCTTCTTCTTCTAGTGCCTATCCGTTTCGAATGTTGGCGATCATCATAGCAATGCGTACCTTATCTGCTGCGGCTCTAAAAAGACCCACTGTTGTTGTATTATACCATGTTCTCAAGTTCTTCAGCCATGATATTCTTCTTCTTCCCGGTCCTCTCTTTCCTTCTACATTTTCTTGTAGAATTATTTATAGCAATCCGTATCGTTGACTATTTCTCATAATATGCCCCAGGCTCTCTTCTTATCCAGTCTTTCTAGAACAGTCTGATTGGTAACACGGTCTGTCCATGGTATCTTCAGTATACGTCGGTACAACCACATTTCAAATACTGCCAATTTTTTGCAAACAGCTTCTGTCAAAGTCCAAGACTCAACCCCATACGCGCTTCTACACACACCGAGAAAAATATTAAGTAGGAATTTGTGTTGCAACAGTTTGAAATAATTATTACATTAATTGTTGTCAAATTTACTTCATTTCTTGTAAAATTGACATCAAATTGATGCGAGTGCACTTCAATTTGAAGTAAAAAATACTTCAAATCAAAACAATTTTTTCTCTGTGCAGAGAAATTATTTCAAATTGTTGCAAGACAAATTCCTACTTAATTTTTTTCTCGGTGTATACTTTGTATAGAACCCTAAAAATATTTAACGGATAATCTGTTTTTTAAGTTGGTGATCATTGCCTACTAAAATACTATATAATACAAATTGCAATTAAATTCTTTTTGCGAATATTTTTGACATCGATACCATCAACTTCCTAAACTTGGGGGTGGTTGTATGTCAGTGGTTTAACTCGAGGATTAGCCGAACCTTATTCAAGTGTTGAACCAGGATCAACGCCAATGCGGTTGTATGTAGGGCGAGTCAACTAATCCGAGAGTTATCATTAAAATTTATGTTGGTACTCCTGAACAAGACATAAATCCCTAGAAAAACAATGATTTTTAACATTTGACATTCAATGATATTAGATTGAAACTGAAAGTTATACCTTATTGCCTGGGAATCAAGATTTAGTTGGTTTAATATTATTTGAATCGAATGTTTCGTCAATCTAAATCTAGCAAAACTTTCCTTATCTGACCAACTAACAAAATGATTTTGAACGATCACGAAAAACTTGAGAGTTTCTTTGAATGCTTTCAGCTAAAATTTCGATAAAGTCCTTAAAATCTTCGTCGTCGGTTAATTGATATTCCATAATAACGTAAAGTTAAAATAAATAAATAAGTTATAATAAAAGTTATCTCTTATTATAAAAGGCCAAGTCCTTCCTTCCTTCCTTCCTTCCTTCCTTCTGTCTGTCCCACGGAAATACCCGAAGCAAACCGAACCGAACCGAACGCATAACGGATAATTTCATAACCAATCGGATGAACGTATCATCGTATCAACGTATCATCGTATCAACGTATCAACGTATCATCGGATCAACGTATCAAGGGATCAACGTATTTAAATTTCCTATATAGGTGAAAAATTATGTAAATAAAATACAACTTATATTTGGTCTGCATTGAAAAAACAGATCAACGTATCAACGTATTTAAATTTCTTATATCGGTGAAAAATTATGACAGCTATTTCCAAAAAAGCATTATGTGAACTTCCATAATGGATAATGAAAATTTTGAAAATCCTGCTGTAAAGCGACGGCGATTGAATCGTGAGAGAAAAGCACGTACAAGAGCTAATAACACAGAAGAACAGCTTCGATCACAGCGACAAGCTGACGCTCGGTCTCATGCGATACGTCGACAACGTGAAACTTTGGAACAAACTCAAGCGCGGCAAGCTGCTGACGCTCGGTCCCATGCGATACGTCAACAACGTGAAACTTTAGAAGAAACTCAAGCGCGGCAAGCTGCTGACGCTCGGTCCCATGCGATACGTCAACAACGTGAAACATTAGAAGAAACTCAAGCGCGGCAAGCTGCTAACTCTCTATCCCATGCGACACGTCAACAACGTGAAACATTAGAAGAAACTCAAGCGCGGCAAGCTGCTAACGCTCGATCCCATGCGATACATCGACAGAAAGAAAATCGATACCAAAGTCAAGCAATTCAACTCCAAATAAGAGCATTGAGATTTGATGAATCTCACGTTACTCGACACGATTGTGGAGAAATGAATTCCATCTGTCAGTTCTGCGGCTCCAAGAATTTCGCCAAGGAGCGTCCAGTTGATAAACAATTTAACAACTAGCTGGTAGCCCGTCCGAGGACGGGTAGCTAGAAGGACGGGCAGGCAGCCAAGGTCATATGGCTTTTGGATTGCACTGAGAGCTAGATGATAGCCCGTCCGAGGACGGCTAGCTAGAAGGACGGGCAGGAAGCCAAGGTCATATGGCTTTTGGATTGCACTGAGAGCTAGATGATAGCCCGTCCGAGGACGGGTAGCTAGAAGGACGGGCAGCTACCCAAGGTAACTTAAGTTGAATGAAGATTAAGGAAAGCTCTGTGCAATCCAAAAGCCATATGACCTTGGCTGCCTGCCCGTCCTTCTAGCTAGCTAGAATAGCGCACTGGGTACCCAGTTCTTAGACCTCTATACGCACTGAGTATATTCAACACGATTTGAAACGCTCTGTATGATTTTGAATTATGCGGACGGACGGACAGACAGACGGACGGACGGACAGACACGGAGCCAGATCATAAGGCTTCTTGCTATACTTTGTATAGAAGCCTAAAAGTCACCATTCCTATTGGTTGTGCTTTCGCCGCCATCTTGTTTCAAAGGTACACAAAAGCGTTTTTCTGCAAATATCCCGTTTTCTTCGACTCGGATCGTGAATTTACCCATTATAAATAATGTTCGTTATAAAATTCTCTACAAAATGGTACCCTTACTTTTTGTAGTAAGTCCACTGGTTCCATCATGGCGGCCCTTAGAAGTCGGTTAACAGTGAAATTTCAAGCAATGAATCCGCAAATCCATCATTTTATGGTTGATTATTAACGAAAATAACATTGTTACGCTCTGCATCAATGAATTGCTCATAACTTATGCCTTCAGCTATGATTATTAGTAAAAACTAACTTTATAGATCAATAATCCCGAGTTTGGAAATATGAGTCCACCACTTATATGTTTTGCTTGTTTTCATTCAGGTTGTATTTCAGTTCGGCTATATTCAATTTATCGAAAGAAAAGCAGTCAATTGTTTGTCTAGCTTTTGTTCAACGTTCAACATTTTACGGATTCGCAGTAAATCATGTTTATATACGCTGTATTGATAATTGTGACGCGTTAAATATATTTTATCCTACGAATTTGCAATTAAAATCCCGATTGACTATGGCGGGCGAAGTGTGTTTGATTTGTGCGGACTTGTTAGCTGTAGGTGAAACAGTGATCGTGAAGGAAAAAGGTCTGGTGAGGTTAAAGGAATGTAGCCTCAAACGAAAGGATGGCAAGTTTGATGAATGCCACGATTTAAAATCTATGATCGTTCATGTTAGGTGTCGCAAAACCTACACATCGAGCAATTGTATAACTGCAGCAATCAAGCAACTGATTGAAGATGCTACGCGGCCACGTTCTTTTTTATCACCTTTGCAGATTGGGCTTGCAGCTTTTTTGAACAGGAAGTATGGGTCGAAAGATCTATTAAATGTGCTTTCAGCAATGGGCTTCTGCAGTAGTTACAACGAAGCAACGCTATTCCAAGTATCAGCAATCATGTGTGAACCAGATACAACCGTTCTACCACATCACTTTTCACAGTTTGTATTCGATAATGCAGATGTGAACATAAGTACTCTAGATGGCTTGAATACATTCCATGCGATGGGCGGTCTACAGTCTGTTACACCACATACCGCCGTTACCCAAATCGGAAAAATCAAACGTTTGAGTAAAATTCCATCTGCCAGCGTCGTGGGTAAGTTCGGTTATGTTCCTCTACAAGTATTTGATAAACCCAGCGAACTGGGGTTGAAGAATATAAAGATACTGGATCTGGAAGAAATAAACCCAATTTCGCAAGAGGTAGTGCTATCGGCGTGTGATTTACTGTGGTTGTTTGGCAAATCGCAGAAAATGCTGCACATCCCAGGGTGGAATGGATTCATGGAACAAGTGACTTCGGACATGGCGTACGAAAAGTTCCGTATTATCTGTTTGCCGTTTATAAATTCTCCACCTAGCAACTATGACACCGTATACACATCTTGACTCTCTGCCGTTGAGAAGAGTGGATCACGTGAGGGCAACAAAAAGTGCTTCGTTACTTTCGATCAACCACTGTACATTAAAGCTCGACATATCGTTGCGTCAATGCCCCCCGATTCGGCTTTGAAGAACGTAGTTGTACGACTAGGAGGATTTCATCTGCTGATGTCTTTCATGGGAGCAATTGGGTATATTATGTCAGGTAGTGGACTTAAAGAATTGTTGAGCCTCGTGTATGCTCCTATTTCTGTTGAAAAAATGATGTCAGGTCATGCTTATGCCAGAGCGTTGAGAGGGCATCTGCTTTTTGTTTTGAATTTTGTTCAAGTGATGATTCTCGTTTGTTAATAATGTTATTTACGTTAATAATCAACCATAAAATGAGGGATTTGCGGATTCATTTCTTGAAATTTCACTGTTAACCGACTTCTAAGGGCCGCCATGATGGAACCAGTGGACTTACGACAAAAAGTAAGGGTACCATTTTGTAGAGAATTTTATAACGAACATTATTCATAATGGGTAAATTCACGATCCGAGTCGAAGAAAACGGGATATTTGCAGAAAAACGCTTTTGTGTACCTTTGAAACAAGATGGCGGCGAAAGCACAACCAATAGGAATGGTGACTTTTAGTATGTTGATTAGGAGGTCAAATTGTACATCTCCACTAATTTTCAAAACTGTTGCAATTTTTTCCGGCGAATCCGGAATTTTTATACCTATTGACTGGCCTAGTAGTCCTTTTTTCTAACTGGCATCAAGTTATAAGAATTATTAAAAAACAAAATCAAGATATTTTAGGTATTATCCCTAAAGCCCATCTAAATCATAAAATGCTACATTTATTCAAGTGCCGTATCTCTCAATAAAAGTTTTTTAAAAAAGAAGTTGCATTATAATCTGGGTAAAAATTAGAGGGTACTACTACATTTATTAATTTATTCACAAAAATAAATTTGTTTTTATTTTGGAATCAAATAGAAACGATCATTTGTTGCAAAAATGCTGAAACTTACTTCTTGGTGCATGGGACTACCTCCAATTTAAAACTGCCGAAGTAAATCATATAAAGTATTTTCTAATAATAATTTCCTCAAAAGGATTACTAAATATATTTTAAATCAAGTTTTCAAATATACATTTAATAAAACAAACCATGAATTAAGAACACTAGCTCTCTTAAAAATCTGATAATTTTTCTATATCTTACATATATACAAAGTACAAACAATATTAAATTTAACCATCTACACAAAGAAATCAAGGGAAAATTTAATATCAACACAATCGGATGTAAATGCAAGTACATTTTAAAATGAATTTCACTTCATAAAACAAGAGTAAACTCGGAAAACTTTAAAAGTATAAATCAAATCGTATTTACATCCGATTGCTTTACACTTAAAAAACGTTATTGAAATTCGTTCTTAATTGACATAACTTGATCATGTACTGATATTTTTTTGGCAAAAAGATAGTATTTTGAGCTATAAGTGCTAAAAAAAAATACAGGTTCTTTTGAACACTAATAGCGGTTAAATAAATTACGTTTCAAGACAAGAAAAAGTTCAGGTACAACTTAGAATTTATACTACACTGTTGGTTCGTTATCTAAAATTAGCATAAAAGTATTATTTTGTAGAAAATTTCTTAATTCGATTTTCAAGTGATGAAAGTAAAAAATGCCAAGTGGTGCAGTGTACAAAAATATTGCTTTAATGCATAATAAATTCATATCAGTAATAGTAAAATTAACAATAAACGTTTCACTTGTGGTATCAACTTAACATGCATTAAAGAAACAGGAAACTCATCCTGCAAGTACTTGAAACATACTTATTTATTTTTTTTGTAAAAATCAAACAAACAAGTGGGAGTACATAAAAGAAGTACTTGAAATACATAAAAGGTTTATAAATTTTCTACTAAATCGAAATATTAATATTATTAAAAGTTGTAAAAATTATGTAAACAATTAAAGGAGCTTTTCTTATAAATAATAAAACAACTTAGAGTACTTATCCTAACCCATGCAAATGTTAAAATAAAATTTACCGTCGAATCAACATTTTTTAAAAATTGTTTTTCAACAAGACAACTTTGGTGAAAATTTCTTTACAAAAAAAACCTAAACTTATAATAAACATGCACTGCGTTGTCAATAAATAAAATTGCGGTACTCAAAAAAGCACAACAAAATAAATAATTCAATAGGTAAAAAAACTTTTTGTTTCATTTCATGCTCATTTCTAAAAATGCTACAATATAAATTTACCAAACTTTGTTGACAAATTTGTTTCGAAAAATAATTCTTTTTATTACAATAATAATATTGGTTTTTACCTATAGTTAAAATCTTCTTTTTACAAGGAATTTACAAATCAGGGTTGTTAAATTTCGTTCCTTTCGATACATATATTTCTTCGTAAGCTCCTTCTTGTTCTAATTCTAACACATGGAATTTTTTCAGTACCAGCAAACTGTAAAACTTTTGGGCCGCCTGCAAAACAAAAATTACGTTAGGTTAAATTGTTGTAATGAATATTTGGTAAAATTAACTAACTTGACGCAAATTGAGGAATTATAAGAATATTTAACAACTTTATAATCGTAAAATTATTTATTAACTTGAACTTAAGGGGGTTACCTACTGTGACCGATAAATTTTTCGATTTTTTTTTATTACATATTTTTATAGTTTGGGGTCTTGCAAATGTGTCCAAAAAATATTAAAGTAAAATTCATCAAATTACACGAATTATAACGGATTTTCTGTAATGGAGTTCATTATTAAAACTGTTTAAATCAGTGATCGCCAAACTTTTGAGCCAGTAAGCGAGTGAGCCACCAAGGAATGAGCTACCAAGGAATGAGCTACCAAGGAATACTGCAACATTAAATTAACATATTCTGTTTATTGCCTACAAACATACAATTCTAGTATTATTCAAATAACAATTAAGATAGGAAGTTTTACAACAAAGTTCCTAAATTTACATTTTAATGAGACGAGTGGAACTGTTTTTGGTCATCAAGTATTTTCTTGTAGTTTGGAGAGTATGTTGTAGCCGCCATTCTGATACAGTTATCCAAATGTTCATCAGTCAGTCTGTTTCTATATTTGTTTTTTATGAACTTCATAGTAGAAAATGATGCTTCACATAAGTATGTAGAGCTGAACATAGCTTTCAATCTCAATCCAACTTGAACAAGAATTGGATATTTTTGTTTGGGAACTAGAGGCCAAATATTTCCAGTGGTAGAAAGGCTTCTAAGAGACAGATCATTTTGAAAATCAACAACTTCCATTTCCACTGGAGCCTGATCTCCTCCGAAATTTTTTACAACACAAGTTGAGAAATCTTCTGCATCGATCTCAACAAAAGGAGAGTTGAAGAACTGTGCCACAATCAATATGTTTTTAAAATCTTGGAATCGTTGGTCAAATTGTTCTCGGAGGTCTGAAAGAATATCCATGTAATCTTGGTTGTTCCTGGGGTGTTGTGGAGGGTCTTGTTTGTCAACGATCTGCTTCAGACTGGTGAAATGCTTGTATTCAAACTGGTTGCAATTCATTTCCCACAGTTCGAGCTTTTTTGAAAATGACGTCACATCTGAAATCATTCCACCAATGTCCTTATCTTTGCCTTGAAGCTGCAAGTTCAAATCATTCAACTTTTCAGTTATATCAGTGAGAAAAGCAAAATCTTGTAGCCATATGGGATCTTCGAGTTCAATGAAAGGCTCACCCCGTTCTTTGAAGAATTTTACTAATGCAGGAAGCAACTGTTTGAAACGTTGCAAAACTCTGCCTCTGTTAAGCCAACGAACCTCTGTGTGAAGCAACAGATCACCATACTGGCATTCTAACTCTTCTGTTAGCTCTCTGAACAGTCGTCTTTGAAGTGCATGCGCTCTTATTTTATTTACTACTTTGACAACTGTTTTCATGACATTGTTCATACTTAAGAACTTTCCACATAATGATTGCTGGTGTATTATGCAATGATAAGACACAAACTTTGGTATGTAGCTGTCTTTTCGACACAAGGCAATAAATCCCTTTTCCACGCCTACCATTGCAGGAGCTCCATCCGTAGTAGCTAGGCCCACCAACTTCTGTACAGGAATATTTTCAGACTTAAGAAGCTTTTTAAATGCCAAAAATATATCCTTTCCGGTAGTATGTCCGGTAAGCGGCACAACCTTTACCAGTTCTTCTTTTGTTTCAAAATTGTCAAAGACCATTCTTACAAAAACGGCCAACTGAGCTGTATCAACTATATCAGTTGATTCGTCAAGTTGTAAAGAAAAATAACTACAACGATCAAAGTCAGTTTTAAGTTGTGAAACTACATCAGAGCTCATAGCTTCAACTCTTCGCATCACTGTATTAGCAGAAAGCTGAACAGATTTAATAGCAGACATAATCTCGGCTTTGTTTTTGAAGTTGTCAAATAATGTATCTGCAGCTTCCAAAAATGCATTTTAATCAACTCACCATCATCGTACGGTTTCCTATGTTGGGCGATAACCTTGGAAACCCGGAATGACGCCTCTGTGGCTGCCTTATTCTTGTCCAGTATCTTAAAGAAAGTAGATTGTTGGGCATTCAGTTGAGATTTCAACAGCATAACCTTTTTTCTTCTCAACGTTGAATTCGGCGGATAGTCTTTTTCAATTCCACTGTGAACGGTCTTGAAATGACGCTCAACATTTCCTTTCTTACCGACAGAGACACTCACATTACAAAGTAAACACATGCATTTATCTTTCACTTGCGTAAAAAAGTAATCGGTCTCCCACTCTGCATGAAAATGATATATTTTTGGCTTTTTGCTTGAACTTAGCCATTCTAACAACAAACAAGGAAAGAGCCTAAACGTGTGCGCACTACACGAATCACGAGTGACAACTGACTGACTGGTGCGCGGAGGATTCATCGGCCACAGCCGGTTTGAATGTGGCCGCGAGCTACCCAAAATTACTCCGCGAGCTACCGGTGGCTCGCGATCGATGGTTTGGCGATCACTGGTTTAAATCATGATTACATTTTAAAACAGAATTACTTTTTGTATTTTGTACTTTATACAAAATATACAAAAATAAATTTAACAAATATAAGTTGTAGCTGTTTGTAATTGTCTTTAGGAGTCCGAAAAACCAAAAAAATTTTAAAAAATTGTTCAAAAAGAAAATTATTAAAAATCGATGTTTTAGTCCACCCTTAAAATCGAATTGATTGTGAAAAAGGAGCTTAAAAGTTTTTTCTTACAAATTGAAACCCCCCAGGAACATCTGGGGTTGTTAACTAATTTACTGCTATGTTTTTTATGGGTACAGTTACTATACAAAGTTTTCAACTGACACATTTCTTACACAAACAAATAATATTAGGTACAAAATCCCTAAAATTGTAAAATTTGACTAATTTATTATGCTAATTTTTATTTTAAAAGTTTTCAAAATAAACTACTTTCAGTAAAACCTGACAAAATAATATGAGTTACAAAAATATGTTGGTTCTTTAATAAAAAACAAAGTTTTGATAGGAAAATTTCAGTGACTTTTGAGCTCCTAAAAAAATACACGTCTTTTTGTAGATAAAGACGGGATAAAAACCGAGATATTCGTACATATATTATGTAAAAATCGGCGAGAAGGCTCAAATTTACGCATATAAGAGAGACGGCGAGCGCATCATACTGTCTGATCACCGAGCGTCTTACTATTCTAAAGAGGCGAGAATTGCCACAAAAGAAGAAATAAGTGCCGAATTTCACTTCTTCGAAGCGAAGAATGTATTCTGTATGGCCCTAGTATACGCGATTAAGGGTAGGTTACGAATATCAACCACTATCCACCTCATTACAGCACGAAAAAGTTTAAAACGATTTATCTCAAAACTACATGTCTCAAGTCGGGCGCACATTTTCCAAACAAACTACTTGGCGGATTAACTTGATTTTTTTTAAGCATTTAGAATATATTTCAGGCTACAGTCAGAACCTAAATTATCCAAAATATGTTTAAAATTACCATTTTGCAGGCCGTGAAAAGTAAATATTTTGTTGTAAAAATCGAAGTTTTTTTTAAATCCTCGCCATTTTGTCATTTTTTGTTTAAATTAAATTTTCAACAAGAATTTAAAAAATTTATTTGTTTCAGATAACTGGATCGGTCGGAAACGATGCGCCCGATTGGCGCGTCATTTCGAAACATGAGTTACGCGTCGATCTGTACCTTGTACAATTTTCAATAAAAAGCTTTACAAAAATTTTAGGTGTTAGTTTAAATGTGAATAAATAAGTATCCTAAATTTTAGCTCAATAGCTGTACCAATTTTCTCAAATTTAATTCCTAAAAATCAGCTTGAAAACGACTGTTATTAAAAAAAATAACTCCATGGTTACAAAAAATGTTTATTTTAAATTGAACAACCCTACTAAATTCATCTACATTTACCCCATTTGCTACACTTATCTTATAATGCTATGCAGGCATTTGAAATTTTTTGTATTGAATAGTAATTAAATGCACCATGAATTCTTGTGTAGGTATATTGTTTTCGAATAGCGGTATGACGAATTTGACCATGGATTGATTTTAGAAATAATTTCATATCTATGTTGATTCATTTCTCAAATAATTGAATGCATATTTGATATTTGGAATTTTAAATATAAACAAGGATAATTGTTTATATTGGCGTACAGTCTTGGAATGTTAGTGTAAGTTTATAATGCGTAACACGAATCATACTTGATTATTTGCTTAAAAATAAACAAATACTGAAAGGAAATTGAAGGAGTGATAGACAATATAAATGTTTTTATTTTAAGACTAATGGTGTTTGAGTACTAAGCACTTTTCAAAAATATATTAGGACGATTGTCAGCTGGTTATCGATATAATGAATTGAAAAGGAGCTCTTTCTGAAATTTATTCCTATTTTCAGTGATCAGTTATTTATTTTAAAATCCTTTAATTTAATTAATTTTCATTAAATTAGTAAAGGTTAACACCTTTATCAATTATTACCATTTGTTAGCAGATGCAATGTATACCATTACTATTAAGAATTATTATCTCATATCACAATTATATATTATGTATTGAATATTTTTTCGTGATAAAAGTACTGACTTGGAGCCTCAGGGAAAATGGAGTAGTTGAGAGCACTTCAAATTATTATACGAGGGTTGCCTTTTATATTTCGGGATTGGAGAACAAAAACAAATATTTAAAATCGAAAATGGCTCTACTGTTTTTAAAAATATTTTCCATGTTTGTTTCTAATCTCATTATTAAGAATACCGTAAAAAACTTCGCTGTTGTGAAGCCCACATTATATAAAAATAAAAAATCATCTTACCTGTTTTCTACTATGCCGGTGACACATATCTGTGAAAAATATGTGTTCTGTAGTTAGTAGCTTCGACCGCACAGATTGGAATACTTGGAAAGCACGTTTGTTTAGTACACGTTCTTCAAACTGTTCGTCCGTTTCATTTTCTAATTGTTCTTCACCCTAAAGAAAATATCATAGTCAAGCGAACCACATATTTCAAGCAAATACTTACAGGACCTGCTGACGGTGGGAAATCATAATCACCGTGCCAAGGTGACTGGACTCGTTCCGACATTGCACCAGCAGGCGTTTGTGCAGGTATATTTTCATCGTAACCCATGTTTGCCATTTGCATTTGACCCTACAAAAATAATAAATAATTAACAGTTAAACACTACAACGCAACAAACACATTACCTGATTATATCCCATATTTTCCATTGCAGGAAGATCTTGTTGAATTGAATGTAACGATTCGAGATCAGAATGTGAAACCGACGATGTTCCCATTTGTCCTAATATATCTTCCGTACTGGCTGGTGTCATGGGTGGCACCAGTTCTTGTTCTTGCAGTAACGAACGCACCTAAACATTTTGGTTTAACAGAGGTCTTTTTAAGCTTTGTTGTTTAACTTACTTGTTCTGGTGCTAGGTGAGGCATTTCTTCTAAGTGTTGCATTTGTTGTGCACTGCTTGGATAACTAACCGGAGGACCGGGAGTGCCAGGATAACCGAGAGATGGCGGCACTCCAGGCGTGCCTGGATACATCATGGATTGAGGTGGACCAACGCTAGGGGGATAACCTATGGTAGATGGACCGGGCGTTCCAGGAAAACCAGGCGTAGACATGACAGGGTAGTCTTGTGGTGGCATGCCGTAACTTAACGGTGTAGGGGGCGGAGGCATGTTGACTTGTTCGCTCTCTTCGGTCGGCAGCATCATATGTGACAATTGGAGTGGCGTAGGTGGAGCAATAGGCGTTGAAGGCATCATTCCCATAGTATCGTCGGCTTGCATGGAACGTAACGGTGTTTCGGGTTCTATCACATGTAAAGGTGTCTTACTCTGCAAATACAATTATTTTAATATGAATAAATTCGAATGCAAAATTTAAAACTATTACAACATCATCAGGTTGTTTTCGTTTACGTCCACGTTTAGCAGGAGTTGGTGTTGGTTCTATTGACGGTTGATCTTCCACAAATCTTCCATCCATATCCAAAGATAATTGTTCTGGATTTCCGAGCATTGCAAAGTCCTCGGTTCCTATCGAGCGCAAAATTAGGTGTCTTTGATAGTTCTAAAAAGAAAAAATTAATTAAAAAGAGAACTACAATTTTGAATAAATAATTACTTTAGATAAAGCTCGAGCTGGAATGGCACGTGCAGGTAATGCAAATAATTTTTCAACTCCACCGGTCTCTTTCCAATGCATTAAACGTTTTGTAGGGGGAGCTAAATCCAGCGTCGTAATAATATCACTTGTGTCGGACAACTGATTTTTCATTTCTTCTCCCGATATGTTTTTAACCTCATCGACAATCAATTTTCTTTTTCTCTTTGCTTTGCTAAAACCTCTTAATGCTGAAGCATCTACAGGTCCAAGGGCAAAACTTTCTTCTTCGTTTTGAAGTAAAGTTGTTTGTTCTAATGGTGGTGTTAATCTGTGTTCATCCAAACTTTCGATAGGTTGTTCGGGAGGTAAAATTGGTGCTTGAGGTTCTACAATATCGGCAGGAATTACTCCTAATGCCGAAGGTGGTCTCGAACTGTCCGAGCTGTGTCCTCCTACAGACATGGACCCACCAAAATGATCCATATCATCATCACTATCATCCGCAGGCGGATGTATAATAGGAGGTTCTGATAAAGTTGGATCTACTGATGGTACAGGCATAGGTGTGTCATCAAACAATCCTCCTTCAAATAATCCACCGGCTAAAATAATAACAATTAGGAATTGTTTTGTTATTACGCTTCACCTATTAGTCCAGGCAAGGAAGGTTTTTAGTTTGCAAAATATCCGGGCAAGCTGAATTTTGGCAGAGATGTACATTGGAGTGTTCTAATGAACACTCCCACAAAATCCCACGTCGGCGTCCTCCACAAACGGGGGTTTTAGCTCCCCCAACGCGATTTTTTGCCCATAACTCGCTTATTTATGTTTGTATGAAAAATTATGATCAGACCATAATTGAAGAGCATAAAATTGTCTATAAAATAGTTTTTTTTCATATTTTTCCATGGCACACTAATACTTAAATTATTGACCGAAAACACGACCCACCCTTAAAATTGCAGGGAGAGAAATGTTTTTGGGCACAAGAAATGCTTTTAATAATAAACTAATTGAAATTGTGGCCAAGGCTGGAAAATGAAGAGAAAAATTAATTTTTTCAAAATTTGGCCAAGTTATAGTATCTTCCAAGTAACGAAACCGAAATTTTGGTTTGAGCTTACAGAACGTCCGGGCAAGCTGAAATTTGGTAAAGATGTATATTGAAGTGTTCTAATATACCCCCAAAATGTCTCATAAAAATCCCAAGCCGGCGTTCCCTCAAATGAGGATTTTAGCCCCCCCAAGTGCGGTGTTTCGCCTATAACTCACATATTTTTACTTTTACGAAAAATTATCATTAAGCAAAGTTGAAGAATATAAAATTCTCTATAACTGGTAGCGCTGCAGTAGGTAGTACTACAATACATACTGTAATAGGCAAATTAAACTTTGTTTAATGGTAATTTTTCGTAAAAGTAAAAATACGTGAGGTATAGGCGAAAACCGCACCTACGGGGCCAAAATCCTCATTTGGGGGAACGCCGGCTTGGGATTTTAATGAGACATTTTGGGGGTTTATTAGAACACTTCAATATACATCTTTGCCAAATTTCAGCTTGCCCGGACCTTCTGTAATAGACGGAGAGCTAGCCACGGAAATAGGGCAGTAATTTATAGAACGATTAAAACCACCTAATCAGTCTGCCTTAACATCATTATTAATTGATTCGGGCGCCTGGCAGCCTTTCATTGGTGGGGGTGGGCGTGGTACGGCCGTAAAGGGGTTGAAAAATCATAGTCCAGTACGTGGGGGTTTTTTGAATGCAAAAGATGGGGTAGTAGCGATTTTTTAGTATGTTGTTAGGCTTGGGGCCCTAATGAAAAATCCAAGTTTTCGACCTCGAGGCGCATGCGCTCGAGCCGCCATCTTGGATTTTATGTACAAAAATTTGGTTTTTTGATAATAACTCAAAAACGGTGGCTTTCACGACAAAAGATGTTCTATACAAAGTTAAAGAGAACAAAATTTCCTACATTTTTTGTAGAAAAAATTTTTTTGTAGCACACATATGTTAGGAGTTACAGCTCCGTGAAGTTGCACTATTTGAAAAAAAATGCGGAAACTTCATTTTGGTTGAGTTTTATTTTATTATTCTTATTATACTACATTTTGGTACGTTTCGATGGTCCGGGTTAGTTATTCCCGGTGTCCTGGTCGTAGTTTTGGTCCGTAGCCTGAAAAATGTCGTCATCCTCGTCCTCAATGCAGATTTCCGGCATATTTCCGCAAGATTCTCTGTTGCAGAAGCCACATACAACCGAACATTTAAGTCCAGCCTTTCGGCAGCTGCATGCCCCACCACACCCCTTTTTGCAGTTACAAAATACCGATTTTAATAATAAATCGGGAGCTGGTTTTTCCGCCATTGTTATGGGAGTGAGCCCGTAAGCGCCATGCTTCCAACCCCAGTCTTCAGGATTTTTCTCTATGCCTCTCCATTTCTGTACTTGGTGGTACGTCCTAAAGGCGTGGAATTGCGCCGCGTATTTTGTAGGTGGCAAAGAGGCAAGATTAAATTTGCTTTTCAGCGTAGATTTGGAGATGCGTTGGAAACGAATCTCTTCCAAACTCTCTTTATCCATGTTGCCACCATATAAAGCTACAAGAAAGCGTACTCCGGCCTCGGCAATCTCCTCTGGCGTGGCATCTTGTTGGTTGAAAATTTCAATTATTTCATGAACCGCTCTGTTCTTTTCTATCAGCGTACAAAATTTAGTTTTTCTCTGATTGAATATGGATGACGTAGTGTCACAACCACTGAAGGCATGCAAGAACAGAATGTGCTTGGTTGCTTCTTCGTATTTGAGGCTACTTGCTGAATATATCCTCTCAGCAGTTTTTCCTCTTCCAGGTTTACGGAAGTAGATAGAACTTTCGGCTGGTGCTAAGGCTGTCAGAAGTACTAAAAGGTCAACGTCTTCCCCGACCACAAAAACAACATCAAATATTGATTCACTGCATAATGAAATTGCAGTGTTGACAATTAGCACATCGGCATCATCTTCAGCTTGTTTAACTGTAAATGCAGCCAGCTCATATTTGTTCTTCAGCATCGATATGAGACGAACTTTATTTTTTTCATTGACTAAAAATCGCTCCTGCGAAACTTGCACCACCATTGTTTCATCAAAAAGGACATCGACAGACACGTGCTTTTTTGATCGACGAAGTCTTTCTGCGGTCTTTGTATTTGTATTGCCACCATCAGTTGGCAAATCACTTCAAGTTTTCTCACAAATAAAGCACAAATCAACTTGAGGATTTTCCATTATACCAGCGTAACCTTCTGCAAGCTAGACAATAAGCACACTGACGCATACAGACTCGATGCACTGAAGGTCATTTATGACCCTCTCTCAATACCTACTAGACAGCAGCTGTAATACTTTTTTTTTCAAATAGTGCAACTTCACGGAGCTGTAACTCCTAACATATGTGTGCTACAAAAAAATTTTTTCTACAAAAAATGTAGGAAATTTTGTTCTCTTTAACTTTGTATAGAACATCTTTTGTCGTGAAAGCCACCGTTTTTGAGTTATTATCAAAAAACCAAATTTTTGTACATAAAATCCAAGATGGCGGCTCGAGCGCATGCGCCTCGAGGTCGAAAACTTGGATTTTTCATTAGGGCCCCAAGCCTAACAACATACTAAAAAATCGCTACTACCCCACCTTTTGCATTCAAAAAACCCCCACGTACTGGACTATGATTTTTCAACCCCTTTACGGCCGTACCACGCCCACCCCCACCAATGAAAAGCTGCCAGGCGCCCGAATCAATTAATAATGGTGTTAAGGCAGACTGATTAGGTGGTTTTAATCGTTCTATAAATTGCTGCCCTATTTCCGTGGCTAGCTCTTAGGCTATAAGCTCAAACTAAAATTTCGGTTTCGTTACTTGGAAGATACTATAACTTGGGCAAATTTTGAAAAAATCTTTTTTTCTCTTCATTTTCCAACCTTGGCCACAAATTCAATTAATTTATTATTAAAAGCATTTCCCGTGCCCGAAAACATTTCTCTCCCTGCAACGAATCAATATTGTGCCATTTTAAGGGTGGGTCGTGTTTTCGGTCAATAATTTAAGTATTATGCCTCGATTACACAGAGCGACTTTAGACGCTAGACGCTGGCGAATTTAGACGCAGCGTCTAAATTCGCTCTGTGTAATAGACCTAGACGCTTACACGCCGCGTGTTGAACAAAGAGAATTTAGTCGCTGGCGACTTTAGACGCCAGCGTCTAGCGTCTAAAGTCGCTCTGTGTAATCGAGGCATTAGTGTGCCATAGAAAAATATGAAAAAAAAACTATTTTATAGACAATTTTATGCTCTTCAATTATGGTCTGATCATAATTTTTCATACAAGCATAAATAAGCGAGTTATCGGCAAAAAATCGCGTTGGGGGAGCTAAAACCCCCGATTGTGGGGGACGCCGGCGTGGGATTTGATGGGACTTTTGGGGGGTTCATTAGAACACTCCAATGTAGTACATCTCTACCAAAATTCAGCTTGCCGGGATTTTTTGCAAGCTTACATATGATATTTTGATCCAGATTTTCTCCAAAACTGTCACTTCTCATATCTTGATCAACTTCCATTGGAGAATGATGAGATCCTTGAAGCCCAGACGTCGATGCAATTGGTTCCCGATCTTTATCCAAACCTACTCCATCTAAACCTGGACCATCACTGAATAATAAAGTACTCTGAAATAAAAATAATAAGTCATTAAATGTGTGTTTTGTCTATAGTATGGGGGCATGTGATATAATAAATTAATTTCGTGGCATCTTACTGATATAAATATGTACCATTTGTTGTTGAATTCGCCTTAAAAAATAGAATATAAATTGCAATGGTATCAAGCAATCAAAGGGACAGGATGCCCTCTCCGGAGTGGTAATCCTTGTAAGGGGTCATCCATTAATTACATAAGGGTTTTTTGGGGGGGAGGGGGTTATTGGATATCTTACGGACCCTTACGTAGGGGGGGGAGGGGTCCGACGTATTCCTTACGTAAGTTTCTTAAAATATTTTTTTAAATTAAATTTAAAAATCAAATATAATTTTTTCTTTCTATGTTGGTAATTATATCCAGATATAATGGAAATACCATATTATATTGAAATATATAGTACTTAAAAATCATTAAACATAGTGGCATAATAGTGATGTGAATTATAGAAAATGGCATCAAACTTTGGCGATCTTTACGAACGGTTTTTCATCTATGTAAATAAAAATTTAATTTAAATTTTTGTATTTATTATTATCTAACAATATATATAAAAATGGATGTATGTGTGTATGTATGTTCCCTATAGACTCCTAAACCGTTTGACCGATCGGAACCAAATTTGGAACAGTTATTATGTAGGTCCCTGCACATGTTTTTGTACTGAAATAGTGCAAAAATTCGCAAAGAAAAGGAAAGTTGATTTTGAGTAGCCTGCCTTCCTTTAAGGAATCTCGATAATCCATTCATGCGCGTCCCATAGGGACGCGCATGAATGGATTATCGATATTCCTTAAAGGAAGGCAGGCTACTCAAAATCAACTTAAAAAACAATAATGAATGCTGTCAAACTGTCAACCGATCGACAATGCAAATACACGCGCACGTGCTTTACGTTTCTATTTGACCAATCTTAACCGAATTTGCTGTAGAAGTTATTTACAATGCTACGAAAAACATAGGCTACTTTAGTACCTTGGAAAAACCACGGTCTACACGTATGCCTGCGATACCCTTGAGTGAGGCCGAAGGCCGAACAACCACATCCGACACGGTCTAGATAGCTAAAGGCGGCCGTCAGGCCGACTGTGCCAGCTAGTATAATATATTATTATTCATATTTTATAAATATAAGGGGTGGAGAGGGGGGTCAAAATTAATTTTATTTTAAATAATCTTTACGTAAGCTGTGGGGGGGGGGGGGGTTGCCACAATCTTACATACCCTTACGTGGCGGGGGGAGGGGGTCCAAAATTACAAAAATCATGTTTACGTAATTAATGGACGGCCCCTAAAGGATAAATAGAAAAAAGGAATCAACTGCTACAAATGGGTGAATGAGAGAATTTTATCATACGATTGAGAATATATCGAGGGTAATTAAGTATAATATGCTCATGTCCTCCAGAAGAGGGGTATAAAGAAGAAACAAAGATATTCTATCATAGCTTATAAACAAAAATGAAAGGAATAAATAAAAACTACATGAATTTAAAATCTTGTAACTTAAAAATAAGAGAGAAACTACTAATCATAGAATAGTGAATTGTCGTGTTGTTCCCTTTCTTCTAAAATTAAACCACGGCGGTTTTTTTAATAGATGCAGCATTATTTTATGGATTTTTGGTGACGTAACTCACAATTTACAATTTTCGACTTATAACAGTATTTTACTGGGAGTGCGATATGGCATGATATTTTATCGTTTTCAGAAAAAACTATGCACTTTATAAAAAATAGTTGCTTAGAATTAAATTTTCTTTCAAAATATATCCTTACTATTAAGATATGTAAAAATTAGGACAGTTACAGCTATTTTAGAATTTCCGCTCCTTTATCATAATTTTACTCAAAATAAGGCAAGGAAGGTTTTTAATTTGCAAAATATCCGGGCAAGCTGAATTTTGGCAGAGATTTACATTGGAGTGTTCTAATAAACCCCCCAAAAGTCCCATAAAATCCCACGCCGGCGTCCCGCATAATCGGGGGTTTTAGCTCCCCCTACGCGATTTCTTGCCAATAACTCGCTTATTTATGCTTGTATGAAAAATTATGATCAGACCATAATTGAAGAGCATAAAATTCTCTATAAAATAGTTTTTTTCACATTTTTCCATGGCACACTAATACTTAAATTATTGACCGAAAACACGACCCACCCTTAAAATGGCACAATTTTGATTCGTTGCAGGAAGAGAAATGTTTTCGGGCATGGGAAATGAAGAGAAAAATTAATTTTTTCACAATTTGCCCAAGTTATAGTACCTTCCAAGTCATGAAACCGAAATTTTGGTTTGAGCTTATTATATAAGCTCCGGGCAAGCTGAAATTTGGCAAATATGTATATTGAAGTGTTCTAATAAACCCCCAAATTGTCTTATAAAAATCCCATGCCGGCGTTTCTCCAAATGAGGATTTTAGCCCCCTAGGTGCGGTTTTCGCCTATAACTCACGTATTTTTACTTTTACGAAAAATTACCATTAGACAAAGTTTAATTTGCCTATTACAGTATGTATTGCAGTACTACCTACTACAGCACCACAAGTTATAGAGAATTTTATGTTTTCCAACTTTGCTTAATGGTAATTTTTCGTAAAAGTAAAAATACGTGAGCTATAGGCGAAACACCGCACTTAGGGGGCTAAAATCCTCATTTGAGGGAACGCCGGCTTGGGATTTTTATGAGACATTTTGGGGGTTCATTAGAACACTTCAATATACATCTTTGCCAAATTTCAGCTTGCCCGGATCTTCTGTAAGCTCAAACCAAAATTTCGGTTTCGTTACTTGGAAGATACTATAACTTTGGCAAATTTTGAAAAAATTAATTTTTCTCTTCATTTTCCAGCCTTGGCCACAATTTCAATTAATTTATTATTAAAAGCATTTCCCGCGCCCAAAAACATTTCTCTCCCTGCAATGAAACAATATTGTGCCATTTTAAGGGCGGGTCGTGTTTTCGGTCAATAATTCAAGTATTAGTGTGCCATGGAAAAATTTGAAAAAAAACTATTTTATAGAGAATTTTATGCTCTTCAATTATGGTCTGATCATAATTTTTCATACAAGCATAAATAAGCGAGTTATCGGCAAAAAATCGCGTTGGGGGAGCTAAAACCCCCCGATTGTGGGGGACGCCGGCGTGGGATTTTATGGGACTTTTGGGGGGTTCATTAGAACACTCCAATGTACATCTCTGCCAAAATTCAGCTTGCCCAGATTTTGTGTAAGCCTGAGCCAATTTTTCGGCTTCGTTGCCTGGACTAAAAGTTAAACAGTTCGTACAACAATTTAATAGAAATGAATTTATTAAGAATTAAATTAGCTATTAAATGAAATGTGTCATTGAAATCGGTTAAAAGAGAAGTAGTTATAAATTGATAAAATTTTACAGTGCTTCGCATCCAATGTGTCACAAAAAACTTCGTTGATTATATTAAAATAGTTACAGCAATATTGCGCGGCAGTCAAAAGGGCTTTACTGCCCTCTGCTACCACCGTACCATAGCAGTTTGTAATCTACTTTTTAAGGCAAATCCAACGATGTATGGCATATATTTATATCATTAAGATTACCACAGGAAGCCTTTTATATACCACGTGACCTGTTACTAATATTGAAGAAAGGCATCTACCTGTTCAACAGAAGGTTCTAAAGAAGTGTGCCTCATCAATTCTGGAGCATCAGCATCAAAACCCATATCTCCAAATCCATCATCATTGGAAACCAGTGCAATATTACCGTAGTCTTCTCTCATCGTTATTTCTTCAGCTCTCGATTGATTTAAACTGAATTGAGCCTCAATATCCACATCACTGTAATAAATCAAATGTTATAGTTTGAAACCTGACAATACCATCGGCACAACTTACTTCAGTTCAGGCATTGTGGTGTCAAAATCATGAAAAACTTCGGGAAGGGTAATAGCATTAACAGCAGCCTCCCGATGTTCCTCGGGTAAATCGACCATACCCGGCCGAAAAGCCATTTTAATTTTAACAAAAGCTTCATTACAGTCGGCCAACAGGTACTTGGCTTTCCTAGAATAAATCCTTACTACACCCAAAAGTAAATGTCCCGATGTCCTCAAAGCCATCTTAACTTTCGGTTGCATTATACCGTCGACCGACTTCTCGATGTTGGTTTCAAATACGTGGGCTTTTGTCAGTTTTTTGTCCCAATGCGCGGCCAACCAAATACGAGCCAAAGGCCCCTTTTTGGCCAACACAAAATGTGCATAAAACATGATGACAATTTGTGTTGTTCAACTATCCAGGTTTATTGAAATCTACGAACAAAGAAATAGTCTTCATTAATAAAACCGACCAGGAAGTTGCGAGGTTCATAAAAAGTATCAAATTAAGCTGTTCTGACAAGATCGTCGATTCGCGCCCAAACAACTCGAAAATAAAAACAAGCACAATTTCGTTTTACCTTACGATAACTTTTGAAAATGTCTCGCTTAACATAACTACACTTTTATTATAAGTTCGAAATCTTTCCATCACATTTATGTACACGAAAGAAATAAAATAATTCTTAAACAAACCCAAACAAACATCACATCAGGTAAAATGGCGCTGACTTGTGTTGAAAAACCGTAGCGTCAAACTTAACGTAACGCGCACGCGCAATAAAAATTACCGCTAACCTATTATGCTATATACAGGGTTGGACAGATACGAATTTAACCACAAAAAAAACTTTCGGTTTTCCCCGACTTTTAACGAGCAAACTAAATTTAGAAAAAATTTGTAGGGTTAAAGAATACTTGTGATTTCTGTCAAGTTTGACAGTAAGTTGTTACCATTTTAAAGACATTAACATAATTATTTTTATAATGCATTAGTTTGAGAAATAATGCTGATTATTAAGATTCTAATTATTCTTGTAAGTAATTTAGCCGTGTATGGACGAAATGACCGGTGCTTTTTAAAAGAATACCTTGCTGAAAGGGAAAATTTGTACCTAATTGAACCGTATGTGGGCCAAGCAAATACCAAAAAAGATTTGGACAATATCCATTTACCGAGGGAAATTTGCGACTATACCCATTTTGTCAAAAAAATTATAAATCCTTATAAGGGAATAACTCATGTGTTACCCACTGATTCTACCGTTGATGATACAAAATCCGTATGTCTGCAATGCGCCGCGTGTTTAGTAATTGCGCAACAGGTTACGATATAATATATTTGAATACCAATGTTTGATAAGCATGAATAATTTTTTTTAAATTTTAGATTAATGATGCGATAAACAAGATTAAACTCGGCGCTAGTGATCCAGAAATAGAAATTTCTCAAATTCAGTGCGCATTGAAAAATACGTGCAACTTTGATTTCGATAAGTAAGTTTTTACATATTTTCTACTATTACGTGAAGAAACAAGTATAAGAGTAGGGTGACCAGATTTCCCGAAATGCTCGGGACTGTCCCGATTTAACAGTCGATTTCCCGCGTCCCAACCTTGATATGATATGCCCCGCAACGACGAGTATTAATAACACAAGAATATATCCCATTGAAGTCCCATTGAAGGAGTTTGTCAGCCCCCACTGCACCTATGTATTTTAGGCTTCTATATAAATTATAGCAAGAAGCCTTATGATCTGGCTCCGTGTCCGTCTGTTTGTCCGCATAATTCAAAATCATACAGAGCGTTTCAAATCGTGTTGGAAATACTCTGTGTGTGTTGGCGATTTACATTACCGTTGGTGGCGCCACCAACAACAACAACATGGCTGTGTTTAGACGTATATTTCGAAATTCAAAGTCATAGTCTGGTGAAAATTTCCAAACATTTTAGTATGGTGTTAAATTTATTGTAATATGTTAGGTTAATTAGTTGATTTTGTTATGTTTTGAGCCTGAAGAACGAATTTTTATTTTCATTTAATACGTCATTTACTAATTTGAAATTCTCCCGCATGGTGGCGTTTGCTTAATGTAAATTGCGAATAGAGGTCTAAGAACTGGGTAGCCAGTGCGCTACTTTTAGGCTTCTATACAAAGTATAACAAGAAGCCTTATTTAGGCTTCTATTTTTTCAATGCAGACCAAATATAAGTTATATTTTATTTACATAATTTTTTACCTATATAGGAAATTTAAATACGTTGATACGTTGATCCGTTGATATTTAATTTCATTGTCTTAAATACTAGTTACAATGTTAATGAGGGGGTCGACTTCAAGCCGCTTTGGCACAATGCTACGAATATCTTCCGGACTAAAAATGCCAAATTGCACATTCTTTACAGTTTCGAAAGCAGATTTGTTTTCGATTAATGCCATTGTTAATAATTTACTTTTACTTAACGCGCGAAAAATTAGCCAAACTGTTACATCTACTATACTCATAGGGCGATGTCCTATATAAGAAAATTGATCTGATGATACGTTGATCCGTTGATACGATGATCCGTTGATACGATGATCCGTTGATACGATTATACCTTGATACGATTATACCTTGATACGATGATCCGTTGATACGATTATACCTTGATACGATAAGTTGATACGATTATACCTTGATACGATGATTCGTTGATACGATTATACCATGATACGATGATCCGTTGATACGATTATACCTTGATACGATGATCCGTTGATACGATGATCCGTTGATACGATGATCCGCTGATACGATTATACCATGATACGATTATTCGTTGATCCAATTATTCTTTGATACGTGGCTTACTGGTCTAACTGCCGCAGGGATTAACGGCCAGGATAAAGTGAAGATAAGGTATTGTCCCAAGGATATGATTTACTAGGATATTGGATATCAGGGGACGTGTTAACGAAATACTATGTTTTGAATCGACTAGTTTCGACCCTCTATCGGGGTCATTTTCAAGACTGTAATAAAGGAAAATGTACATAAACAAGCGAAAAAATATAAATCGAATGTAAAATATGTCACCTCTCAAAACAGATGTAAAATGTTTTCTTGTGTAACACATTGTAGTAAACTTACAATGAATATGGCCAGAATAAAGTTATAAAGTAATAAACATGGCCAGAATAAAGTTTTACTGAGCCCGGAGTGTAACCAGGCATTCAGCATTAGCAGCAACGCACTTAACCGCTTTAGCTGACGATCGATATGCAACAAGCCTAAGAACTAAGAAGTTCTTAGGCTTCTATACAGCTACCTTTCTGGTTTGGAAAGTTGTTATTATCTGGTTATTTTTGATCGCCATATAATATAACATCACATAATCAGATAATCTGCACCAATAAAATTTTTTGCGATTGGTAATTATCATTTACTATATAAGTAATAACAATCAAACTTTTCCATTCTATTAGAAATTTTACTTCTCTGTAATGTATGGTCCTTTTTTTGAGGTGGACCAATCCTCTCCTTTCTCTTTTATTTATAACTTAACTTCACTAACCACATCAATAAAAAATTATTTTTTCACATCAAAGTAAAACAAGTAGTTTATATAGGGAGACCTCTTCGAAAATATCTTTAACTTAGTAAATTTCTTTCGAACATTTGCGTATTTATAAATTGCATTAGCGAATCGAAGCAACGGATTAACAGATTAACGCAATACTATATAGACGAAGTATTTAAAATATAACAACGTATCAGTTGATCAACGTTATGATTGGCTCTGAAACATGAGGACGGACACGAAGCCAGACCATAAGGCTTCTTTCTATACCTTGTATAGAAGCCTAAAAGTAGCGCACTGGCTACCCAGTTCTTAGACCTCTATACACACAGAGTATTTCCAACACGATTTGAAACGCTCTGTATGATTTTGAATTATGCGGACGGACAGACGGACAGACAGACGGACACGGAGCCAGATCATAAGGCTTCTTGCTATACTTTGTATAGAAGCCTAAAATCTAAGCCCTCGTGAATAACTTGATCCAGTACGCCCCTAACTTATTGTATGACAGCTGTTTTCAGAGAACAAAAATTAAACAAGGTGGAACTCGCTTTAGCGGCAGTTCTTAGGCTTCTATACAGCTACCTTTCTGGTGTGGAAAGTTGTTATTATCTGGTTATTTTTGGTCGCCATATAATGTAACATCACATAATCAGATAATCTGCACTAATTATTTATTATTTTATTTTAACCACAGCAGTGGCTTGATGTGGATAGTGAAGTTAAGTTGTAAATAAAAGAGAAGGAAGAGGATGGATCCACCTCAAAAAATGGACCGGAAATTACGCGAATTTCGAAAGCGAAAGCAAATTGCCAATATGACGTCAGAACAAATTATTCAACATCGCGAAAGAAATCAAATTGCCAACATGACGTCAGAACAAATTGAACAAAATCGCAAACGAAAGCAAATTGACAACATGACCCCTTCGCAAATATTACATCGTTCACGTAGTCATGCAATTCGCCGACAAAATTCACGAAGTAAAAACGCAGCTGTTCTTGAAGTAGGTAACGTTGTAGAACCAAATGTCGACGTTCATAACTGTAGTTTTACACTACCAGAAAAGTACACTACCACAACTACCAGAAAAGTAGTTGTATAGAAGCCTAGGAACCGCTGCTAAAGCAAGTTCCAACTTGTTTGTTAAACATTTTCGATATTTTTCAGAAAAACTCAATTGAGTTATAATTGAGATCTCGTGGTTATTACTATATTCGGTGCGATTCTGATTTGACATAACAATCTTGCTATGATAATCATTTGGTTATTTTGTAACAATATGGTTATTTAACAATATAGCCGATTTGCTATTCTGATTTTGCAGGCATAAGCATGGGGGCGTGGTTTGTAAGAAATATTTGTTATATTTCATGGTTATCATAGCAATGGCATTTCAGTTCTTGTTACGATCATTTTGACCATTGTTACGTGAAAGACAGTTGTTATATAAATATTTTAATTATTTATAGTTGGTAAATGTTGTTTATAAGTATATAAATATAAAAGTATATAAACAAATAGATTTCACTAAGAACATTGCAACAGTCGTGAAATTTTTTATATAAATGGATCCAATTGGTGTTAATTTTCACTTAAACTTTGAAAATGTTTATGAAAATGTTGAAAATCAGTAAGTAAAATTAAATAATTAAAAAATTAATAACGTTTATAATTACATAGCCTAATTATTTATTAAGGTTTTTAAATTTATTAGACACCAGCTACGTTTGTTCTTTTACTTCCATCCATTTTAATATCAAAAATAAAAAACACAGACAAAAGTGTATAAACTGTAAATTAATTAATTTAACTTAAAACAAATTTGAATAAAAATTTATTTTGAAAATTACAAAACAAAATTAAAGTTTTTAAATCACAGCTGATGGAACGATGTGTCATATTTGTGGTATTTTTGCGGTACATTTGAACTATTTATAACAAGGTTTGGTTATGCTTAAATTATAACAATCATGATTATGCGTGTTTAAACAGAATAGCATATTTTTGGTAACATTGTTACGGAGATGGTTATAACTTAGGATAGCAATCTAGTCATAACAATATGATTATATAACCATGTGCAAATCAGAATCGCTCCGATTATCTGTGTAACGTTATAATAATAGGATCAATGCAGATCAATGTAAAAAAATAATCATTTGTTCCGGCTTAGCAAATTCATAATCTGGTCACCCCTGTCCTGAAGGTATTTAATAACCTTCGTGTGGTTTTAAAGAATTCCATGATTATTGACAGTTCTATTAAAAATGTAAATAAAATTATAGTTCAGCCTTTTGTTGACGTATCGCCGCTCTCGCGAGTTCATCAGTACTTCCGATCTAACTAATTTGCAAATACGTAACCGGGATTGCGTAACTAGAAAGGGGGGAGGGTAACCGGGCGTGACGGAAGAATTGTCTAATTACCAGCTCTATAACTTAAAGCAAATATAGTAGCAAATAACATAATTTGTTTGATTTTCTTTTTTCAAGATTTGTCTTAATTTTATTTGTTCTTCATTTATTGATTATGCTTCCCTGAGGATGATCTAACAAGATCGAAACCTATCGTAAACCATTGTTTTCTCAAATTTCTTAAATTTCAGCTCCATAAAATAATGTATAGTTTTATATTCAATTTTTCGTTAAAATTGAATTATTTTAACATTTCAGCTAAATTATTTTTGAAAACTTTGTATTTCTTATTTTATTTCAGATATGATTTGCAAAATAAAGAAGGTTATAGTATAGTAACCGAAGTTATAAACGAGAATGGTTTTGTCAATAATGCCCATAAATGTAAATGGTCTGGAAGGTATGTCCAATTTTTAAGCTATTGATCGATCACGTTACTAAATGCAGTGTTTTTACAGATTAAAGGAATTTTGTACAAAATATATCAGTCGCATTAACGTTTTCATCTTCTACAGCAGTTTACTGAAAAATAAATTAGAAATTTCAAATTTTTTATGCAGGTAAAAATATTTTCTTACGATACTATTTAATTTTTGAATGCCGTTTTGCTGTAAATGTTCAGATCTTCACTATATTTTATTGAAGGTTGAATTCATAGTTAAACGGTAGCTTAGTTGCAAGGTGGCAATAGCTGTCTAGTGATTAACTACACCTTTTCCAGCAGTAATTCAGAAAACCTCACCTGCTGTTCAGAAATCGTGAATTGTAATTCAGATTTATCGACTGATATTCAGAAATGTGAATTGTAATTCAGATTTGTCAACTGATATTCAGAAATCGTGAATTGCAATTCAGATTTGTGAACTGATATTCAGAAATTGTGAATTGTAATATCAATTGACAAATCTGAATAACGGTTGACGATTTCTGAATTACTGGTGGAAAAGGTGTAGAAATAAATTGGTTTCATACTCAAAAATCAGTTGAGTACCATCAATATTAGGTCCCCTATTATGGGGAACCTACAGTTTAACGTTGGTTCCAAATGGGTAATTGTTAGAGAAAGGATTTCGACATTTAGACCCCACGGCTACTTAAACCGGGTTAATGAATAATTGTGTGTGCTTTTTACAATTCCGCTACATAGCTACAAGCTTGAAACATGACGGCGGTCATGACCTGATGATTAGCACGATCAACTGGTCACGACTTCTGGTATGAGCTTAAACATTTATTGATATGTCTCCGTGCTTCGGAGGGCACTTAAAGCCGTCGGCGGTCTCTCTGTGATAATGATTTGCCTCCATAATAATAGAAAACAAGGTACAGCCATCGGGGACCAGTTTAGCAATCTACCTAAGGCTAAGGTGTAAAAACCAATCATGCTCACAGAACTAATTTGGAAAAATTGGTAAAACACAGGTTCCAGACCTAACGTAACAGGAAGCTTCAGCAAGGAATCGAACCGGAACTTTCACCTCGGCAGTCGAGCGCTCTACTATTGGATTAACCACCCATCAGGCCATCATAACATAGCTTATCTTCCTTCCTTCATCAGCTTGATGTTCTTTCAAACATCCAGTCCGCTCCTGGACTTTAGCCTCTCCCCTATGAGGGGGAGATTCAGGCCGTACCCTACCACGCCGGCCAAGTGCGGGTTGGTAGAGGAGCAGCCAGCGGCGTTTCATTTTAAATTAAGGCACCTCGTGGTCACCCATCCAAGTTCAAACCGTGAACAACCTTGCTGAACTCTCGTGATCTATTGACCACGGGCATTACAATGCCGCTCCGTCGCTGCTCCATAGCTTATAAATTACTAGAGGTACTCAAGTAGACTTTAAAGTATTGCTTAAGCTAGTTTTACATTGGATACTGCTTTTGGGATACAAATTTGTCTTTGTTCTATACTTACAAGCATTGTCGTAACATCAAGACATTACCCAAGCCCAACAACAACCTCAGAAATGCGAAATCATATCGGCCTATCAGTTTATTACCGCACCATAGGAAACTCACGGAAAAAGTCATTGTTATCGGATTAAATCAAGACACGGAGGAAAACTAAACCATTCCTAACGAACAGTTTGGCTTTCGCCCGGGGCACTCGACAGTACACCAGGTTGTATGGTTGGTGGAACATATCACGCTAAACTGGAAAAAGAAGCAGCCTACGGGGGCTTGTTCCTGGATGTCGTCAAATCTTTTGATAAAGTATGACACCAGGGTTTGGTGTACAAAATGCTGTAAGCAGGCATCCAAGCGGAAATAGTTGTATTAATAGAGTTGTCCTTAGAGAATATGAAGTTTCGATTAAAACTTGAAGACACCCGCTGGGTAACTACCAGCTCGACGATTTCTTAAGGAAAATAGACCTAAGGCAATCCTAACGTCGTAACCTCCCGAATTTAAGCGGAGCCATGCCAAATCTTCAATATCACAACATCAATCCAGCGTCATGTATAGTCTCAAATGTCTCTAATCTTCAAGAGTAGGCAAACATCGGCCATTTGCGAATATAAAAGTTGCGATGAAAATATTTTTCATCGCAATCAAGAATCCAAAATGTTCTTAATGCGCGGTATGCCAGACTAGACCAAATATACATATTTGGCAGTACCTCGCTTCCTGTGCCTAGCTAAGGGGGGGGGGAGTTCATTCAGTTGCTCGGAGTTGCGAGTCAACAAGGGATGATGATTGGCGAATGCATACGGGGATATTTTATCCCTGGCTATGTTCCAGAAAACTCGAGCACGCAGGTTCGAGCTTCACCATAAGGGGGGGAGGGTCGGAGAGATTAACTCTCCTCCAACACGGAAATCTGGCCGACTCGACCTCGATTTTGCCACGTATGGGCGATATTTGCCTTCTTCTTCCATATAAATATTATTTAAAAGATCCAGCTATGTTTCGGGATCGGTATTATATGACGCTAAAACTGTACGATCAGCAATACGGGATGGTAACTGCGTAATACCTATTAAAATAACTTAAAAGCTATGACCGTCGCTAGCCAAAGGGGGGGGTAAAACTAACCTTGGGCACCGACGGTCTTTGTTTGCAGGGGCAGGCCTAAAAGCCCAACCCCCAATTTAAATTCAGGTGCTGTGGCGCACCAGCTATAGGAAAGATGTGGGCTACGCCCGGTAATCCGCAAATGAATATAATTATGATTCTGATTCAAGATATTATAATACAAATACAAATATTATTACAAAAATAAAAATCTAAATTTCATAATCAATTTTAGAGGTGATGGTGTATTTAGAGACTGTACAAATGTCAACTACAAGACTGTTCCAATTACAGAAAAATATACAAATAAACAAATTATTTTAAAAATTGAATGTATATAATAAAAGACAATAAATGATAACTATGATCACTTTTACATTACTAATTTAAAGTTTTAGAAACCAAAGCAGCAAGGCATTTTTCCACTTTTTTTGCTGGTACACAATGAAGTATTAGATGAATCTGGATTAATATTTGGAGTGTAGGTCACCACGAAACCATGTTTTTCACTTTTCTTACTTTCACTCTAAAGCAATAAAAAAGTATTAAATTAATATACTGAAATTCAACCAGTTCATTTGAAAACAAATTCTATACCATATTCTTCACAAAATTTCATCAGATGGTATACCATCTTTGGAATACCTAAACAAATATTCCCCGAATTATTTTTTTAGATAAAAAAAATTATTTAAATTTCACATCCGTAAAATAATTTACAAATTCGTGGTTAATGTAGTGAAAATTGATATTAATCATAACCACAGTTTTAGAATAACCTAAAAAATGCACAAATCACTTTTAAAACTAAAAACACAAATTTTCACAAGAAATCTCTACACTGTAAGTATAGCAAACGTTTCTTTCAGCACTGTGACATCGTCAGGATTTTTTAGTTTAAACCTCTGACTTTACTTGAGAAAATTTGTGCTTTTAGATTTTAGTTCTAAAAAGTGTTTTGTGCATAAGATTTTAATTTTAAGTCCGAATTATTGTTAAAGTGTCCATATGAAGACTGCGGTTTAAAATTGATACAACAAAATTATATAAAATGAGCAACATACCGAAGGTCGACGGGAACAAATGTCTTTACAAGGGGTCGGTTGTTTACCACATCGTTGACAATTTTTCGAACCAAGAGAATTCGGTTCGATTGGTTCATAAACCATTACTATAGGTTCTAATAATTTATCGGAATTCTTATTTGACTTGTTTGGTTTCTTCTTATCTTTGGGATCCTTTTTACTAGCACTGACTTTCTTATCTTTTGAATAGTCCGAAGAAACAGGTCGTACTTTTAGGCAACTCCAAGATGAGCCTTTGGCATCTACCGGTTCTTTATTACGCAGTGAGTTACAACTTTCTGGGTCACAACCTTTGTTCGTTTTCTTGAGCTTTCGTTCTTTTTTGCTCTCAATTTTAGGAACCGAATTCTGCGATTGTACTTTCAGTTTTGGCTCAGAATGTTTTTTATTTTTGGATTTTTTTGACTGTTTTGACGATAACGAAGTGGTCGAATCCGTTTTCCCCAGTTTACCTGAGATATGCGCTTTAGCAAATCCTTTTATATTTTGATCAATCGAAACCAAAGTTTTTAAAATCTCTTGGTATTGTTCATTAATATGTTTTAGTTGATCGTTGCTTAAATTTGCCGATGAATTTTTTCTACTGGAAGAACGCTTACTGAAACATTTTTTGCTGCTCGCAGATGTAAGCGAACTAGCTGTAAATTCACTACCGGGTGTATTATAACCACAGCAATCTAATATGTAACCAATTTTGGATTTAAGATCTTCAGCTTGCTGGATAAATTCCTCTGCTGCTGCTTGAAATTGTTTAGGATCTGGTTTAGGACTTTTACTCCTGTTTGTATTAACATCCTTTTTAGATGAATGCATGGACATAACTATTGAAACATTTGCTTTATTTGATTTATTTTTGGAATCTTGAAAACAACTATTGCCGGTATGCAGTGGATTGTATCTTTGCTCGTTCGTGGTATAAATACTTTTTTGGTGATCAAAATAATTTCTTGTGTTTGAGTTATATTTGCTTCGACAAATGCTGTTATCGGAAGCATCGTATTTTTTATTTTTTTCACGATTTTGAAAATCTGTCGAATCGCAATCTCCAATTGATTGATCCCGATTTTGCAAATCAAACAGTGTATTGGATGTTGCAGGGCATTGCCGTTCAAAATATAGCATACGACTTTTCAGTTCTTTCACTTTGGTAACCAAACTCTCGATATAATCTGCATTGAGTGGAGATTCATCTACATCACTATTTTTGGTTTCCTTTAACTTTGCAGTATCTTCCTTTCGTTGTGAATTATTGGCCCTGTCATGATATGTACTTAAATTTTTCCCACGAATGAAATTATATTTACGATTGGACGATGTATCGTCCGTAGCATTAGCATCAGTGCTAGACTTTTTTTTAAATTTTTCCCGATATGCACTACTCGTTTTGTTCATCACACGCCGTGTGATGTATATTGAAATTTACATCTTCTTCAATTTACAAAATTTCATTAATTTTGGTGTAACTGTCAAATTCTTAACAACCTTAGAAATCAGAACATCAAATTTAAATGACGTAGGTACAGCAAACGCGATATATTTGTAAATTATTTTTCTTACCTTTTCAGATCATTTTACTAAGCCATTCTGCAGTATGGATGGGTAAATTTTAGGTAACACAAAGATTATTATGGTATGACCATGCAGTAGAAACGTGGTACAAAATTTAATTTAACAGGACGACGAACTTATTGATTGAACGGAGTATCGGCGTAACCCTAAATCTCTAAAACTGGTGTTTTGGAATTTGTTGCTGGGTTTCTGAAGAAGAGTAAGAGGGAGAAAGGATAGTTTATATAAATATGTTAGTTGGGGTGGGGGTGATGAAATAATTTCAGGTTGAAAGAGCAAATAGTCGAGGATGGGGGAGGGTTGTGGTGCTCGGAAGGGGTGTTAAATCTGAAGGTGCTGATCTGTGTGGAAGAAATATTATTGCTACTTGATTGCTGTAGCCAAAACAGTTTTTGGTATTTCACCAAGTTGGTGGCCTTCTCTTAGAATTTGATTGCTTTTTAGATGAAGTTTTCTATGACGTTCACTCGAGACTTCAGAACCAGAAAGCATGAAACATCGGAGATCTTCTTCTTTGCACGAATACAAGTTCCATGTACGTCAGAGTAGGTTTGATGATGACTTTGTATACTGAAATTGGTGGACTGGCCGCACTTTTTCAAGTTTGTTGATAAACTTGTAAATTTTAACGGTGACACTTATGATCAAAAACGGTAGATAAAAGTAAAAGGAGTTATCCCCCCCCCCTAACTTGAGCTGAATCCGTTCTTGGTGATAGGTGGCTATCTTTTGACTCATTTTCTCACTTTTCTCATTTTTTTCAAAAATGACTGCTCATACCAAAAGCTACCTAGGATGCTACAATGCATATTTTTAACTAAACTGGAATACTTACTAATTTTATGAGACTCTAAATTTTAAAATACTGTTATTAGGCCAGTGCCCAGAGATTTTAATTCGGAAATAATTCCAGAAAAGCTAAAAATCATTTTAATCGCTTATTTTAAGCCTGTATAGACAACATCCATGCTATGAGGTCTAAGTTCGATGCCATATTCGAAAGAAGACGCCAAAATTATGGTTTTACAAATATCTCGTTAAACGCTGATTTTACAACGAAGTGACATATTATTATTTATTATCAATATTAAAAATAAAATTCTCTGTAACAAAGGTTCTAATAATATTACATTAAGCAAACGCCGCGCCGCCATGTGGGAGAATTTCAAATTAGTAAGTAATGTATTAAATGAAAGTAAAAATAGGTTCTTCAGGCTCAAGACATAATAAAGTGAATCAATTAACAAAACATGTTACAATAAATTTAACAATGCACTGCAACTTTTGCAAACTTTAACCATAAAATGCTTTCAATTTCTAGATAAACGTCCAAATGCAGCCATGTTGTTGTTGCTGGTGGCGCCACCAACGGTAATGCAAATCGCGAATAACCTCGAGAAACCTAGGATTTTCACACACAGCTTCACTTTTGATCCATGCTTTTGATATATTTATGCTCGTTTCCACCCCATTTTATGGTAAATTATTTCGGATAATATTTTTCAGTGATTAGGTCGCAGCAGTGGCGGTTGATATGAAGAGGGCGGTGGGGCACCGCCTTTACAAAACAGCTTAGCAACTCAGAATAAAGAAGAGTATTTTTTAATGCGGATATACTCGCTGAATATTGAAAATCCGGCATCACTTGATTAACATTATACTTTATCAACATGTTAAAATGCAAGTTCAGTCATTTTAGTTTCCTCTCCCATTATTGTAAACCACGAGTCTCGACTGATGATCAGGTAAGTTAAACAACCCCGCTCCAGGTAATAGATTCCTCATATTAAATTGTTTAACTTCCCCCCCCCCAAATTGGGTGAAAAAATGCGATCGTTATAATGCTAGCACTCTTCTGCTGTGACGAATTTTTAATTGTCAACGTCAACCTTATCACTGCCCGCTATTTTGCCGTTTGGCGTCACTTTAGACACGACCTACATGTCCTCGACGCTAGCGCGTGGAGTTTCATTTTTGTCCGCTCGGTGGAGAGGGGCATTTCCGACTTCACTTTTGGTGTGGCTCTCGCGAGAAATAGACGTATTCCGTTGGTGCGTGGAAATTCTTATAACTTGAAGATTCAATCGTTTTGCTGGATTTCGAATTGGAGGGTCATTTTAGCAAGTTGCGAGAGTGATTCTGGGTACGAAGATTTTTGCGCGCTGCAGCGTATTTGCAAGATTTTTGTGTTGAAATTTTTCGATCCAAGCGCCTTATCAACCACATTTTTACGTCGAGTTGTTACCAGTGCGCACGCCTAAACCTTGGAGTTTTTGTTTTACCAAAGTTGGTAGAATTGTTCGAGCTGTCATATATTTTTTGGTGTAACCTCACGAGAACCGACCGACCTCGCGAGAAGTTTAGCTGCACCAAACTTTGTCTGTGAATCCGTGGCCTTTGTTAAGTTGTGTCCGTCTCAATTATCCGATTGTATTCCGTACAATACAAATCTACAGCCCGAGGTTTCGTGGAAACCGCTATTTCGTTATTTTTTATCAACTCAATTGGGGGTTCAACTCGTTCTCTGGGTGCGTTGCCAACACCATTTTTCTCTGCTGTCCGACCAAACATCCAGCGAAGCATCGGAGTCGCTCGAGAGAAACCATTCCAAGAAAGCGTGACCTGTCAGCCCGGTGACCGGAGGTTGTTTCGGGGTAGCTAGTCACACTCGATCTCGCAGCAGTCTCAGGCAGTGGAGTGTTTTCGTCGTCTGTCTTGGCCAAGGGTAAGGTCACGTGCATTTTCATTGTTTTGGGATTGTTGGTTATTGCGAGATATTTTTTTATAAATTAATTAGAAGGTGTGTGTTGCTTTTTCCACCTTCATTTTTAGTAGCTTCCTCGAGGCAACGTTCTGGTTTGCCGGAGACTGATTTGATCGTACGCTGTTTTAATTTGTTTGGCTGATTCCCCTAAGGAATTAGCATTTTCATTATATTTGTTGTACCATTCAATTACTTGTTTAACCGTTGTCATTATTGTTGACTTTGCAATTTTATTGTCATTAAAATTGTTAACTGTATTACCGTTTTTTTATTTCCCTTATAAAAGGGTATTCTTTTGGAAAGATTTCAGGAATAAGTTCGCAATCGGAATCTACGGCTCTCGCATACCGACGGCGACGTTACCAACATAGAGCTAGTTTATTTCGATCAGGGCTCACCACGTTGTAAAGTGGAGTGCTACACTTCACGTGGAGGGAATCTTTCTTTCTCGTTAGCCGTCCTCTCATTAGGGACGGGGAGAAACGAAAAGTCCTTACACTGCAAGATTATTTTACCGCACTAATACAGGGTGTTCCGAAGAAGTTCCTAAAGTTACTATTTTATTAATCTATCTACATAAATATATTATGTATGTCTATTGGGAACTTCAAATAAGAAAACACCACCATGGGACAGTTTACAGAACTGTGATATACAGGGTGTCCCCGTGACCGTGGAGAACCCCTGAGGTGGTGATAAAGGACACTTTTCTAAGACAAATTTTCAAATAAAATTTTTGCCCAAGTCCAAACCCTTGGGGGGTACCTCTCTTTAAAGCAATATTTTGAATTTCTGATTTCAAACGGCCATAGCTCCGATATTATTGATTTTTTAAGGTTAATGGATTAGAACTTTTTTAAAGATCATTCGCTTGTCTACAAATTAGGTTATAACCCCTTATCGTCTAAAATCAACGGATTTCGAGTTATAAATTAAATGAAGGGAAAAAATGTTTAAAAAATTCAGGTTTTTTTTTTAATTTTCTTGCGAACCCCGTATCTCTTAAACGAAATGTCTAAGAGAAAAACTAACGGCCCAAACCGGATAGGGAATTTAACGGGCTACAACTTTCGTCAAATAAATTTTTTGGGCAACCAACCGTTTTCACAGAAACTCTGAAAATAATGAACAATAAATATAATAATACAAATATAATAATACAAAACATTTAATTACGAACAAAGAAATCGAGTAACAATTTGATTGAATTTTTCCGCATATTTTAGGTGAATGTTGTGTTTCCCTTCGGGAAATACGTGCAACCTGAAAAATTGTATGTTAATTTGCGAGGCCCGTGCTTTAAACAAAATACATACTCTCCACATTTAATGTGTTTCAGAAGGTAAGTATGATGTTCTGGATCTACCATGGGATCCAAATTTCCACGTAAAATTAAAGTAGGGCAACATATTAAAGGAAGATCTTTTTTACAAATATCTCCATTATCGCAAATTTTCACCATAACGTCACACCAGTCGTTCCACATGTTCTGAAGCCCTTTTTCAGTATATATTTGCACAAAAGGTTCTTTCATTTTGTCCGACCAATTACTAATATTGCGTATGCCTAAAAGTAACATTATATTATTTTATTTAGTTCAATAAAATTCCATGTCTATACTTTCAAGCACATTGATTTCTTCAGGCTTTACATAAGAGTTACAACCCCACACAACCAATTTCCTAATACATTCTGGATAATTAGCTGCCATTATCATACCTGAATTTCCGCCGGCACTCCATCCCAATATAGAATATTTATCTCTACCAATTTCCTACAAAAACCGCATCGCTAACTCAAAGCAAATAGGACATTTTTAATTAGTATTCTACCTTCATAAATGCTTGTGCAATTACTGCATCTGTATTGTAAAAATTTGGAGTAAATTTTCTATCAGGAGGACGACTCTTTCCATAACCAGGTGGATCCCATGCAATAATGGTAAACTTGGTATGGTCCAGACCTTGTATTTGGGGTTTAAAATCACTCCAAATGGTCCCTAACACACCAGGAAAACATAACACAACATGTTCTCCTTTTCCAACTTCAACATAATTAATTATTTGCCCACCCACAACGACTTGTTGTTCCTTTAAAAACAGCGCAATCAATGAAATGGAACAAAAAAAATCGTTCAACTAAAACATGCAATCATTAAAATTTAAAATTTAGTGCGCATTTTATTGTTACTGCAACCAACATAAAAATCTGACGAGGCAAATCAATTTTTTATTAAACGTCATAAATTAATTAATTATGAGTAAATTTTGATAATTTTAATTCATAAATTGAATGGAATGTAGAAATATATTTACCTCAATAATCAAGGGCATTGATGTAAGTCGGCGAAATGTCTGAACATTATTTGTAAGAACTTGCAATGGTTTAATTTTTCTTGATAATAACTGTAATTTGCTTATCATTTTAAAATTTGTATAAATACAGTGGTTTGTGTATAAACTAAGCACAGTTTATCTTATTTATGTATAGAGTAAAATTATTTAAGAAAAGCCGGGTCTGTGATCGACCCCCTTCGATTTGGCTGATTTTTTGTGGGCACATTACCCATCCGGGGAGTAGTCAAAAGCCAGAATATTACGTCCCAAAAAAATTTATTGGCTGAGCTATAGCTATTCTAAGTTTTTTTTCACAATTTTTACTTGAATTTGGGTATTTTCGATCACGCAGCGGGTTTTCGCACTACGTGGCTGAAAATGGGTTTCCTTATGTAAAATTGACCTAGAAACAAGACTATGGCCACAGATTTGACCTACGACCAATACCTACAGAAATATTGACCAAAAACACTCGAAATTTACCAAAAAAGTTCCAAATCTTGGGCAAACTGTGAAAAAAAAAAAATTTCACTATATTAGACCGCCATCTTGTAGAAAATGAACCAACGAATCCAATGAGCACACTCCCAGATTTTTAGGACGAACCGTTCAGGAGATACGCGGCGTCAAAGTTAGACGTTTTCGTTTTTTCTATAAAAAATTGACATTTTCTACCTTGTGGGACAATGTTCGACCTACATGACTATTTTGCGATGTTCCCTGCCATCCATTGGCACCTCATAAGTCTCTTTCGATAAAAATAACCTATCAATGCACTATTTGGAGAGTCAGGAGTCGCAAAATAGTCCTGTAGGTCAAACATTGTCCCACAAGGTAGAAAATGTCAATTTTTGATAGAAATAAAGTGCTACTTCCGGTTTAGGGATTTGCTGCAAAATCAAATGGTGCTTTCGTATACCGATTAAAGTGTTAAATATGAAATTTGGTTACTATATAACAATTCGTTCCTGAGATATTGAAGAAAAACTATTTCGTCCTTCAAGTAAAGTGCCATTTCCGGTTCAGGGATTTCCTCCAAAATCTAATGGTTCTTTCGTATATTGATTAAAGTATTAAATATGAAATTTGGTTACTATATAACAATTTGTTCCTGAGATATTGAAGAAAAACCATTTCGTCCTTCAAGTAAAGTGCTACTTCCGGTTTAGGGATTTCCTCCAAAATCACATGGTGCTTTAGTATACTGATTAAAGTGTTAAATATGAAATTTGGTTACTATACCTTTTACAGTATTATTTGGAGAAAATGAAAACAAATTTGGTGCAAATGAAAACAGATTTTGAGCAAATGAAAACAGATTTTGTCCAAATGAAAACAGATTTTGAGCAAATGAAAACAAATTTGGTGCAAATGAAAACAGATTTTGTGCAAATGAAAACAGATTTTGAGCAAATGAAAACAGATTTGGTGCAAGTGAAAACAGATTTGGAGCGTATGAAAACAGATTTGAAACAAGTGAAAACAAATTTGGAACATTTGAACTACATTTGGAACAAAATGAGAACTGATTTGAAAACATGAAAACCGATTTGGTTTAAATGAAAACGAATTTGGATTATCTACTGAACAGCTTAATTTTAGGCTTCTATACAAAATATAACTAGAAGCCTTATGATCTGGCTCGGTGTCTGTCCGTCCGTCTGTCCGTCCGTCCGTCCTCATAATTCAAAATCATACAGAGCGTTTCAAATCGTGTTGGAAATACTCTGTGTGCATAGAGGTCTAAGAACTAGGTAGCCAGTGCGCTACTTTTAGGCTTCTATACAAAGTATAACAAGAAGCCTTATTTAGGCTTCTATACAAGGTATAGAAAGAAGCCTTATGGTCTGGCTTCGTGTCCGTCCGCATGTTTCAGAGCCAATCATAACGTTGATCAACTGATACGTTGTTATATTTTAAATACTTCGTCTATATAGTATTGCGTTAATCTGTTAATCCGTTGCTTCGATTCCCTAATGCAATTTATAAATACGCAAATGTTCGAAAGAAATTTACTAAGTTAAAGATATTTTCGAAGAGGTCTCCCTATATAAACTACTTGTTTTACTTTGATGTGAAAAAATAATTTTTTATTGATGTGGTTAGTGAAGTTAAGTTATAAATAAAAGAGAAAGGAGAGGATTGGTCCACCTCAAAAAAAGGACCATACATTACAGAGAAGTAAAATTTCTAATAGAATGGAAAAGTTTGATTGTTATTACTTATATAGTCAATGATAATTACCAATCGCAAAAAATTTAATTGGTGCAGATTATCTGATTATGTGGTGTTACATTATATGGCGATCAAAAATAACCAGATAATAACAACTTTCCACACCAGAAAGGTAGCTGTATAGAAGCCTAAGAACTGCCGCTAAAGCGAGTTCCACCTTGTTTTATTATGTAAGGAAAATTTCGTCAATCAAAATACAAAAAATATAATACAATTTCGCTTAATGATAGAGTCAGGATTTTTAAAGCACATTATCAGGAAGACAGAGATTGGAGACCAACAGCGAAAGCTTTAAATGTGAACAAATGTGAATTGGTTTGATGGAAATTTATTTTCAGTTAAAGCTTTTAGACCGCATATTGGAAATATGAACAACGGTGAAAACAAGAGAAAGCGAAAAGATTATGTCGACAAAATTTTACACAGCAGAGCAAATGGCCGTACATTAATTTGGATTGATGAAACAAATTTTAATCTTTATTGTTAAGACATTGTTGAAATTTCATAAAAATAAATATTTAAGTTCATAATATTAGTTTGTAGAAAATTTGTTTTCATTTACTCCAAATCAGGTTTCATGTTTTCAAATCTGTTCTCATTTTGTTCCAAATGTAGTTCAAATGTTCCAAATTTGTTTACACTTGTTTCGAATCTGTTTTCATATGCTCCAAATCTGTTTTCACTTGCACCAAATCTGTTTTCATTTGGTCAAAATCTGTTTTCATTTGCACAAAATCTGTTTTCATTTGCACCAAATTTGTTTTCATTTGCTCAAAATCTGTTTTCATTTGGACAAAATCTGTTTTCATTTGCTCAAAATCTGTTTTCATTTGCACCAAATTTGTTTTCATTTTCTCCAAATAATACTGTAAAAGGTATAGATAACAATTCGTTCCTGAGATATTTAAGAAAAACCATTTCGTCCTTCAAGTGAAGTGCTACTTCCGGTTTAAGGATTTCCTCCAAAATCAAATGGTGCCTTTGTATACCGATTAAAGTGTTAAATATGAAATTTTGTTACTATATAACAATTCCTTCCAGAGATACAGAACTTACAGACATTTTGCGTTACATACATCCATACATACAGACATACAGACATATACATACATACAGACATCATTGCGAAAGTAGTCAAAACGGATTCAGAAATGCTCAAAACGGATATTTCCGTTAAAATATCGACATCGAATTTTTTCATGATTACAATACTTCCTTATAGGGAAGTAAAAACGAAAACGTCTAACTTTGACGCCGCGTATCTCCTGAACGGTTCGTCCTAAAAATCTGGGAGTGTATTCATTGGTTCATTTTCTACAAGATGGCGGTCTAATATAGTGAAATTTTTTTTTTTCACAGTTTTTTTTGCCCAAGATTTGGGACTTTTTTGGTAAATTTCGAGTGTTTTTGGTCAATATTTCTGTAGGTATTGGTCGTAGGTCAAATCTGTGGCCATAGTCTTGTTCCTCGGTCAATTTTACATAAGGAAACCCATTTTCAGCCACGTAGTGCGAAAACCCGCTGCGTAATCGAAAATACCCAAATTCAAGTAAAAATTGTGAAAAGAAACTTAGAATAGCTATAGCTCAGCCAATACATTTTTTTGGGACGTAATGTTCTGGCTTTTGACTACTCCCCGGATGGGTAATTTGCCCACAAAAAATCAGCCAAATCGAAGGGGGTCGATCACAGACCCGGCTTTTCTTAAATAATTTTACTCATATTTAATATTGAACAAATAAAATAAATTTTTTTACAATTTAAAAATATAGTCAAGCATGCGATCTATTAGGGCAGGGGTCGCCAAAGTGGTCGATATCGATCCCCAGGGGTCGATTTAATATAGTAAGGGGTCGATCCGATCTAGAATTTATTGCCAGCAAGCAGTATTATATAAGATATTATACGCAAAAAATGTGATGGAGACATTCTGCACGATCAAATGCATAATATACTATTTAATAACAGTATGTTAAACAATACGAGACTCAAGCGCCTCTTAATCTCTTTTGCAAAGGGGATCCACGCGACAGCAAGAGCATCCCATTCACACAAGAGATGGCAGTCGGTGGCAGTCAAGTAATGCCCACCACTCCAAATGATTTGAAAATTTCCTATTGCAAAGAGGAAGGTTTATATAGTATACTGTTAAAATTTTATGTGAGAATGTACGTATTATCAAAATTTTGAAATAATCGATTTTGAAGTTATCAAATTTACATGTAAAATCCTAACGAGCTTCCGCGCGTCGTCATTTTATTGACGGTACGTGTGGAATGAATGACCCTAACACTTTTTTGTTTTTACGCGATTTTTTGGGGGTTAAACGTAAATGTGAACTTGCCGCATACCGCGACTATACTTTTTAATGTGAACTGCCGCATACCGCGACTATACTTTTTAATGCTATTTCTAGGGTCTCTAAACTCCCGGTTTCCTTAATCCCGGTTTTCTTGATGGTAGGCGCTTCTCGTATGTTTAGCCTAGTAACCAGAGTCAAAACCGCCCTGGAGGGGTGCAAAGCGGAGCGGCGCCCCATAAGGGTAGGTTTTGACGATGGATAAACCTCCAAATCGATTGCAAACCGCAAAAATCGAATTAAAAAAAATTTAATTTTTTCACTTTTTCGTCAATACACGGGTAATTTACGATTTTTTTGCTAATGTTTATTACTAATATCTACTAATCACACCCCCACCTATCCGAATTTCAAAGAAAAAATCAAATCCGAGCAAAAAATTTCACCCGTTCCGGAAGGAACGCCGATGCATTTGATCGTAGCTGCCTGTGGGGCGTGGCCTATTCGAACGTTTTCTTCGCTAAATTTACGTACTTTCATATTGATTTTTCTCAAAATTTTGACTATAAGTACATTCTCACATAAAATTTTTACAGTATACTCTATTAACCTTCCTCTTTGCTATAGAAAAATTTTCAATCGATTTCGGGTGGTGGGTGCTAGCTAACTGTCCCCAATAGTAAATAAATTTGAGTGTCTATTAATGTATCACATTATAAAAGACTAGATGATACCCCGTCCGAGGACGGGCAGCTAGAAGGACGGGCAGCTACCCAAGGTCATATGGCTTTTGGATTGCACTGAGAGCTTTCCTTAATCTTCATTCAACTTAAGTTACCTTGGGTAGCTGCCCGTCCTTCTAGCTGCCCGTCCTCGGACGGGGTATCATCTAGTTTAAAATAAGTAAAAAAATTTTAAATATTGATTAAGTTTAATTTAATTTAAAAAAATATATGTAAGTTTTTTGTTTATTTATTTAATGTTGTTCTCATCTCTTATTATAAAAGGCCAAGTCCTTCCTTCCTTCTGTCTGTCCCACGGAAATACCCGAAGCAAACCGAACCGAACGCATAACGGATAATTTCATAACCAATCGGATAAACGTATCATCGTATCATCGGATCAACGTATCAACGTATTTAAATTTCCTATATAGGTGAAAAATCTCTTATTATAAAAGGCCAAGTCCTTCCTTCCTTCCTTCCTTCCTTCCTTCTGTCTGTCCCACGGAAATACCCGAAGCAAACCGAACCGAACGCATAACGGATAATTTCATAACCAATCGGATGAACGTATCATCGTATCAACGTATCATCGGATCAACGTATCATCGGATCAACGTATCGCATGGGACCGAGCGTCAGCAGCTTGCCGCGCTTGAGTTTCTTCTAAAGTTTCACGTTGTTGACGTATCGCATGGGACCGAGCGTCAGCAGCTTGCCGCGCTTGAGTTTGTTCCAAAGTTTCACGTTGTCGACGTATCGCATGAGACCGAGCGTTAGCTTGTCGCTGTGATCGAAGCTGTTCTTCTGTGTTATTAGCTCTTGTACGTGCTTTTCTCTCACGATTCAATCGTCGTCGCTTTGCAGCAGGATTTTCAAAATTTTCATTATCCATAATGGAAGTTCACATAATGCTTTTTTGGAAATAGACTTACCTATATAGACAAAATGATACGATGATACGTTGATCCGATGATACGTTGATACGATGATACGTTGATACGTTGATACGATGATACGTTGATACGATGATACGTTGATCCGATGATACGTTGATCCGATGATACGTTGTGCGTTCGGTTCGGTTTGCTTCGGGTATTTCCGTGGGACGGACAGAAAGAAAGAAAGACTTGGCCTTTTATAATAAGAGACTAGATGATACCCCGTCCGAGGACGGGCAGCTACCCAAGGTCATATGGCTTTTGGATTGCACTGAGAGCTTTCCTTAATCTTCATTCAACTTAAGTTACCTTGGGTAGCTGCCCGTCCTCGGACGGGGTATCATCTAGTTTAAAATAAGTAAAAAAATTTTAAATATTGATTAAGTTTAATTTAATTTAAAAAAATATATGTAAGTTTTTTGTTTATTTATTTAATGTTGTTCTCATCTCTTATTATAAAAGGTCAAGTCCTTCCTTCCTTCTGTCTGTCCCACGGAAATACCCGAAGCAAACCGAACCGAACGCATAACGGATAATTTCATAACCAATCGGATGAACGTATCATCGTATCAACGTATCATCGGATCAACGTATCAACGTATCGCATGGGACCGAGCGTCAGCAGCTTGCCGCGCTTGAGTTTCTTCTAAAGTTTCACGTTGTTAACGTATCGCATGGGACCGAGCGTCAGCAGCTTGCCGCGCTTGAGTTTGTTCCAAAGTTTCACGTTGTCGACGTATCGCATGAGACCGAGCGTTAGCTTGTCGCTGTGATCGAAGCTGTTCTTCTGTGTTATTAGCTCTTGTACGTGCTTTTCTCTCACGATTCAATCGTCGTCGCTTTGCAGCAGGATTTTCAAAATTTTCATTATCCATTATGGAAGTTCACATAATGCTTTTTTGGAAATAGACTTACCTATATAGACAAAATGATACGATGATACGTTGATCCGATGATACGTTGATACGATGATACGTTGATACGATGATACGTTGATCCGATGATACGATGATACGTTGATACGATGATACGTTGATACGATGATACGTTGATACGATGATACGTTGATACGATGATACGTTGATCCGATGATACGTTGATCCGATGATACGTTGTGCGTTCGGTTCGGTTCGGTTTGCTTCGGGTATTTCCGTGGGACGGACAGAAAGAAAGAAAGACTTGGCCTTTTATAATAAGAGATAAGAATGGTTGTATAATTATTATAAAGAGCATATTATATAAAAGAGTATCGGACGACGCAATTCCTACAAGGAAACGATAAAAATTTATATACTACAAATTTCGCAGTTGCAACAAAGTGAAACCGATATAACAAGATAAATAATTCTAATGTAGGATAAAACACAGTATCTGCAAGACTGATGAGTCAATAATTATGTAATAATAATATTATGAGATCGTGCGCTTAAATGAGACCCCGTGGGATTAAATTTACAAATAAACTCAACTAGAGACTGAGGAAGGTCATGCGTCCTGAAAAAGTGGACATAAATGCTCAATCTAAGTGTTAGGATTGCATAAAATACTATAAGAAAAATTCTCGATGAATGGAAATATGAGAGTATCACAGTGCCCATACATAAGAAAGAAATTTAAAAAAAAATTAATACCCTCCCAGCATATGGTGATTAGGTTAAATAACACAAGAAGTTGACTGATTTTTCGGGGATTTTGATCATCAATGACCAACATTTAGTACCCTGCATTTCGTTGAAGTTTGCGTTTATTCTAAGGGTTGTCGATTAAGCTTCTTTGGAATGTAATTTTGCAACCAAGTATTTGAATTTCCCACTACCATCTCCCTAAGCGCAAACCGAACTTCACGCCTAAGCGAGCGTACCTAACCTCAAATGCGACCGCCGGGGCCCCCATCCGTAAGCTCGTGATCTAGCTAAGACACCCTAAGTTGTGTAATTAACCTAAAACCCACTTGATTACAAAAATTACCCCAAGTTCGTTGGAAGTTCCTCATGTAGGTAAACGAACACAAAGACAGACGATGCATGAGTCAAAGAAAAGAAAGAAAGTAAAATCCTTTACACAAAATAATACACAGTCTGTTGTTAATTTGTTTTTAATTCAATGTCTCAATGGTTTTTGTTTTTGTCTTGTCATTTATAAATGGTACATATAATTTTACCCCTTGGGCAATTTTTATACAATGTAAATTTCATATAAATTATAAATTATAGTCATAGCGGGGTAAGATTTCGTAACTTTGTTACTTAAAATTCATAAACATTTTGTTTTACATAATAATAATTATACATATAAGCTTGATTGTCTCGCGGTTATCAGCTAAGATGCAATCGCCATGTTATTCAAAGAATTTCATACAAAACAAAATATTTCCTTTGTTGGCCGTTACTACCTGACCCTGGTTATACAAAAAGTGAAAGTCGGTAATTCGACCCTTCCAACGATAAGCGTCAACCAACCCCAGCGTAGTCTTTCCGCTTCTTCGTAGCGTCGCTTGCTCCCACCATAACTCGTCTTTCATTGGTCGTTCTTCGCTACGTTGTCAACTGTATTTCTCCGCAGTGTTGTCATGCTCGTAATTCGCTGGCGCGATATTTAAAGTAGGTCTATATCATTACAGGAATTAAAATATTTTAGAAGTAAATTAGTAAATTCATTTTTTATTTGTATTTTGTGCCGTCCCATTGAAACAAGTCACGAACCGCCACTAGGCCACAGTATAGAAATGATTGTTTCAAGAATTGTTTCCATGGAAAATAATTCAGGTTATATAAGATAACCTCTAATACTGAACAACTGGGCCTTAGTCAAATTTTATACGTTTGGTGGTAGTTCTAATAAACATTCCGTCCTTTAAGGTTTTCGAACTCGATTCTATGGGATTCTTGTTGCTTCCTTACTAAGTTTGAATTTGGCGGTTACGTTCTTAAAGATGCGGGGTTAAAACTGTTTTGCACTATTTTGCATCTAGGGCAACTACCTTGAGTGGCCCTACTCTCCCAGATCTATGAAACGATGTTGCTTTCCTTTTTCAAAACCCCGCGTCCCGATGTGATCATATATTAAGCGGCGTCTACTGATGTATAAAAATAAGATCCTTTCCTATTAGCTGCCCATCACCGACGCGCAGAAATGAATTAACGAGATTACCAAATTCCCAAAATGCAAAACTTTGCATTTTCTTAATATTTACTAAAGATTAATATTCTTGTACATATAAAAAATATATCTACATATGTATATAGTATGTTGATTAGAACTGAAAAATAACAAAAAATATTTTAAATAAAAGATATTGTAAAATGAAGTTAGTTATAAATGTTTTCATAAACAAGTCAACCCATCCGCTACCAGCATTAATTTAGTAAAGATAGTGTTTTTATATCTAAGTTTGCAAATACACAGTGGAAATATACGCATTTCTTATTTTCTTTAGTCATTTTTACGATTATCTTTTATCATTTCGTAATAATCCTATAAAGCGTTTCGTTTATAAAAACGGTCTAGTACTTTGGCGGTTTAGTAATGGTTCGACTACGGACGAAGTAAAACCTTCATTTCTGACCGTGACTTCGAAAAGCAAAGCATTGATGTACTTTTCTGAGACCCTCATTAGAACAAAAAGGCAGAGAGTAGAAAATTTAACAGATAAAGTCAAAAGGCATCAGAAGATCCCCAAAGGCGCATAATTTTGTTAGTCACATGTACTTAAGTATCTTACGACGGCCCTAAATTAATTGTCACACACGTGTACCCCTTTTTTGGTCCCACCATGAGTCCTCCATTTATTTATTGGATTAATTTTGGTAGATGGTATAGCTTGGATTATGTAGTATCAGAATCAAATCTTATATAGTATCAAGCAAATCTTATAGAAGTTTTGGAAAGTCTTTTTGTAGTACAAAAAGCAATCAATAGATGGCACTACTAAATTTGAAGGCGTTTAGTTATTTATTTGTATAGCATATTTTATAGAGGTAATAAAGTTTACAATAAATGAAATTGCCATATTATCAGAGACCCATCCAAATCAAAAGGGGTAGGATACAAAAAATTTAGAAATAGATAAAAATTTACAGTCATATTTAATAATAAATGTAATAATACAATACATTTAATTACGAACAAAGAAATCGAGTAACAACTTGATTGAATTTTTCCGCATATCTGAGGTGAATGTTGTGTTTCCCTTCGGGAAATACGTGCAACCTGAAAAATTATATGGTAATTTGTGAGTCCCCTGCTTTAAACCAATAAAACATACTCTCCGCATCTAATATTTTTCAGAAGGTAAGTGTGATGTTCTGGATCTACAAGAGGATCCAAATTTCCACGTAAAATTAAAGTAGGGCAACATATTAAAGGAAGATCTTTTTTACAAATATCTCCATTATCGCAAATTTCCACCATAACGTTACACCAGTCGTTCCACATGTCCTGAAGTACTTTTTCCGTATACATTTCCACCAACGGTTCTCTCATTTTGTCCGACCAATAACTAATATCACGTATACCTAAATGTTACATAATTTTTTTTATTTACTTCAATAAAATTCCATTTCTATACATTCATATACATTGATTTCGTCGGCCTTTACATAAGCTTTACAACCCCACACAACCAATTTCTTAATACATTCTGGATAATTAGCTGCCATAATCATACCAGAATTTCCACCGTCACTCCATCCCAATATAGAATATTTTTCTTTACCAATTTCCTACAAAAACCCACCGATAACTCAAAACAGATAGGACATTTTCTATTGGTATCCTACCTTCATAAATGCTTGTGCAATTACTGCATCTGTATAGTAAAAATTTGGAGTAAATTTCCTGTCAGGAGGACGACTCTTTCCATAACCAGGTGGATCCCATGCAATAATGGTAAACTTGGTATGGTCCAGACATTGTATTTGGGGTTTAAAATCACTCCATATGGTCCCTAATGCACCAGGAAAACATAACACAACATGGTCTCCTTTTCCAACTTCAACATAATTAATTATTTTCCCACCCACAACGACTTCTTGTTCCTTTAAAAACAGTGCAATCAATTAAATGGGCAACAGAAAAAAGTATTCAACAAAAACATGCAACCATGAAAAATTTAATATTCAGTGGGCCTTTTGCAATATAAAAATCTGGCGAGGCAAATCAGTTTTTATTAAACGTCAAAAATTAATTAATTAATATGCTTAAATTTTGATAATTTTAATATATAAATTAAGTGAAATGTAGAAATATATATTTACCTCAATAATCAAAGGCATTGCTGTAAGTCGGCGAAATGTCTGAACATTATTCGTAAGCATTTGCAATGGTTTAATTTTTCTTGATAAGAGCTGTAATTTGCTTATTGTATATGAATACAATTGTTTGTGAAACATTTTATAAACTACTAATGAGAGGTTCAGTATCGACCGCGACGATTGAAGTGTAGTTTATATTTATTTACAATTTTTACAATTTTTAAAATATAGTCACGATGCGATCTATTACGGTATCCGTTCACTTACACGGACGCAGCGGTCGCGGACCGGACGCGCGCGCCGTACTGGACGGATGCAGTAGACGGATTTTAAAAATTCGTTATGACGTGTTTATAATATTATGATTTACACTAATTAAAAAATAAAAATTGCGATTGTGTCTCAACTATTAAGGTTACGACAAAAAATTAAGGTATCTTTTCTGCCGTTTTATCGTTTTCTTGTCGATAGTAATTTTAATTTTCAAACTCGTACAAAATTAACACGTGGGCACCAAAAGAGTTTAGTACACTAAACTGGTAAAAAGTAGCAAGGACTTATACGAATTTTTTAATGAAATGTAATACTACATTCAAAAAAATCAAAATATCAAAAATCCGTTTATAAATCGCAAAGTTGTACGAGAATTGAGATAAATTTTCAACAGCAGTGGCTTGGTGTGATCGCTGGTGGATTTATAGCGCGGAAGTTGTGCATTCGAATCGCGAACGTCACAGAAATTCTTAGCGGCCCTCTGGTGAACATCAACACTTCGTGGTTAAGTTAAATTGTAGATTAAAAGATAAAAGGGGGATTAATCCACCTCATAAAATGGATCGCGAAGACTTTGCAGAAAAGCAGAGTAGCAATATTCCGAATGGAATGGAAAAGCTTGATATATCATCCTTTCGAATGTAGAATTAAGTTTCCTTAAGAAAATGCATAGGTCATCGCTTTATTTTTACCCCTTTTTAAACCTTTTTACTAAATTAATCTTTTTTTACCCCGGTGGATGAGGTTGCTATGAATCGGAGACGAATATCTGTCTCCTTCCTAAGTCAACGTCATAGCGCCCGGGAGGAAGAGACTGTTCCTAGTGGTACCCCAGGGTCGGCGACTCTGGTTACAAAAACCCTAAAAGAGATTGAAAATGTATATGTTACGGTCAATGATGTGAATTGGGCATTGACGTCAATGGCCGGACAATGACGTCAGTGACCATTTTTGCTGGACATTGACGTAATTGTCCGGTCTTTGACGTCAATGCCCGTTCACGGTGGACAGTGATGTAAATATTTTTATCTGATTGTAATATTTACGTCCTTGGCCGGTCAATAACGTTATTGGCCAAAAGTGAACGGACAATGATGACATCAAAATTTAATGGATAGGAAGCAAAACCAAATATGTCGAATTTTGCGATATTTAATATTTACAGATCGTCCATTAGTGAAGTATTATAATGTTTAATAATTTATTAATAACAATTTTTAAAAATAATAAAAATTTAAAAATTATTAAATTAGATTTTTTAATTTAATCATTTTTATTCTAACATGAGAGTGATCCATGGCATTTCGAATTGCAAATTTGTTTACTGGCGCGACATGCACACTTATTATTTTTACATCCTCCCTTGCAGTGGCAACGCTTGTAACCCTGTCCTCCTAAAACACTGTTTTGAGCTGCAGCTTTTCTAATAGTAATCTCCTTTTCTTTGTTCGAATCGCTAATGTTTTCTAACAAAATCAACTTCTCAGTACAGGGGTTAAACTCAGATCGGGTATACTTATTTTTTAAAACACCATATTTGTGCAAAGTTTATAAAAGCCATCTTCTACGGAACTAACAACATTGAGATTTTTTATTGAGATCCATGATATCCATTTATCTTCTGTTCGTCATGTCTTTGTCATCGTTAGAAATTACTTAATCTTATACATATAATATTTACAGATACATTTTTAAGTTCGTAATAATCCCTTAATTCCTTAATAGCCAGTACCAATTATACAGGCACTTTTAATATGTACATGCCCGATGGAATAATATCATCATCGCCCGCTCTGTATTGGGCAATGACGGCATTGCCCGGACAATGATGCAAAAACTATAGATAGATTCTTAAATGTCAACAGTGCCCAATTTGCATCAATGACGTCAATGCCCAACCGTGAAGGACATTAACGTCAATGGCCGGGTATTGACGTCAATGCCTGAATTGTCATCATTAACCGTAACATATACATAGAAGAATGATAAAGTTACGGTGCAGAGTTTTGGGCAGAGCCGTAGCAAGGGTGAGGCGCTAAACCTTGACAAACCCCAAAAATGTAGTTTAAACTTTCAAAATGATAGGAATCTTTGGGGGGGGGGGGCGCATATATTCAAATTTGATTGAATTCGTAAATTTCACCACGATTTTATTTGCAACATCGCCTAAAATTCCCTGTCGGCCTACTCCCCAAGTGGGGATTTTAATCCTCTACAGTAGTTTTTCGTCGATAACTCGCTTACTTTCATTTTTAGTCAAAATTATCATCAAATCAAAATTGAAGAGTACAAAATTCTCTATAAAACAGATTAAGAAAATTTGCCTACATCATACTAAGTAAGGTATTTATGAAATTAAAAGAAAATCCAGAGAAAACAATTGAAGAAGGTTTTAAATAATTCTTATTCTAAATAAAAATTTCGTACATTTAAACTTCACCATCGATGGTGAACAAAACAAAAATCCTGAAACCTCGTTCTGTAGGGAATTTTCTCCTCTTTAATTTTGGTCCAATGATAAGAAAGGGGATTTTAGGAAAGTTGATTTCAACCCCCGCGTTCTTCTTCATTTTCCTTTAACTAACTGAGTAACCGATAAAAATATCACGTTATCACCGCGACAGTAAGTTAAAATGTATTTAAATTGAAAAGAAAAATTCCTACCGATAAAAATAATCTCCATATTCGAAGAGGTAACGTTACCATGGAAATGGTGATTCTGACATACTATGCGTATTTTTTATAAGATCTTCAGAAGTTCCCAACATCGATATTACATGACCGGGGGTCTGGGGGGTATGGAGTAGCCCCCAGGTACACTTGCCATTATTTAGAACCATCAAAATTTATTATTTTCGTTTGTAATCCGGGGGGGGGGGGGCAGCAGGTGATATTTTTCATAACTATCCCAGTACCGTTCTTCTTAATACCGAGGGACGTAAAAGTGAAAGTTTTTCTATCGAAATAAATTAAGTGTACCTGGGGGGTATTCCATACCCCCTCGACAAAATCCAATAAATAATAGTTTAAAATTTTCAAAATGATAATATTCTTTTGGGAGGGGGGCGCATATATTCAAATTTGCCTCAGGCGCCAGAAGAGCTTGTTACGGCGCTGGTTTCGGGTGTCCAGTCCCGGTCCTGGTCAGGAGTGGGTCCTCTGGATTGTCAACTGGGGACCACTCTACGCCCAAGGTATTAAATGAAGATCCAAAAGAAAATTAATCAGGGGAACTCCCTCAAACTAACGTTAAATCTCAGATAAATATCAGAAAGCGATTATCATGAAAAAAAAAATTTCAGTTCAAGCCTCCACGGTGGAGGAAGCTGTGGACCTCTGGCAGGTTAAATTCAAGGAGGCCCTTGAGAAACCCGAATGCAAGAGTGTTTCAAGGAGTCTCAAGAAGATAATAACAGACTCCATAACAGAAATTAAAAAGGCATCCGCACAAGAAAAAATAACAACAAACAACTCGAATAAATCCTGGACAGCGCAGAATCTACTGGAAGATATAATTCCACTTCTCTGGGAAATAATGGACAATATGTATAAAAGAATGCACCGTGCAATTGGCAAAGGTAAAAATAGAGGTACGCGAAAGGAAGGTGCAGCTGAAGGTGAAAACAAGAATAGCAGAATCCAGAGCTACCATCTAAATAGAGGAAAGTAATAATATACAGTCGCAGATACTGGACATATTAAACAGTATGAAGAGTACTAGCAATGCTGTGGAGGCCTTCCAGATGGCTCTCGATACACTTCACTAGAGGCAATTCGAAACCTGATCAGGCGAGTAGGATCCACGGCCTCGTTGACCAAACGAGGACAATAAGTGAAATGGTGGGAAATCTCCAGCAAGACATAAAGAAAACGGGAGAAAAAGTCCAGCATATATTGGTGAGCCAATCCACAAGCGTTACTGGACTGGAACAGGTACCATTAGGCTGCCTACAGACTGATCAAGCAAAAACGTTGTGCGACAAAACGTTTTTGTTTGATTGTGTTGAAACTTGTTTTTTACATGTATTAGATATGATCCAACACACACTGATCAAACACGTTTCGTGTTTGATCGTGTTTGATCAGTGTGTGTTGGATCATATCTAATACATGTAAAAAACAAGTTTCAACACAATCAAACAAAAACGTTTTGTCGCACAACGTTTTTGCTTGATCAGTCTGTAGGCAGCCTTAGGTACACAACAGAAAAACCACATCGGGATTTGTGGCTGCTGCGAGAGGACCATTGACTTCAAGCAGCCCAAATCTCCAGGCCAGAAGAGGGGTTACTGCAGCGGCATACCTCAGTGAAAATGCTGTGGTCGATTTTGTAAATCCTAATTGGAAAATTCAGCGTCGCAGGCAAAATGCAAGAAAAGGAACGGAAGCCAAGAAGAACGGTACTGATAGAAATACAGTAGAAGACCCAAAGAAGACCCGATAGTCCGGGGGACACGTAAGCGACCACCGGCAATACTGAAACAATGTCTTACAAAGACGTGTTAATGAAGGTTAAGGAGTGTCTCAATGCAGAGAAATAAAAGGTTAATAAGGTTGTGAGGACCCAAGACGGGGACGTTTTAATAGAACCCGAAAAGAGTTCTATAGGAATTGCAAGATTACATGCAAAAAAATATAGAACATACCACGGTGAGATACTGTTGTGTAACAGAATTCTGTTACCCTGATCTCAATGTGAGAACTTTATTTTTAATTTTAGGGTTTATGAATTTTTAATAAATAATTATGTATGATTTTTCGACCAGCTTTGCATAGCAAAGCTAATTTTATTTTTATTATTATGATTACTTATTACTTGCTACAATTACCATTCTAAATTAGCAACACTTATTAATAACTCGTTAAAAAACCATTGATTAAAACACATCTTTTCTTACTTACTTAATCAATGATCTTTTAATAAAATGTCGGTAGAGTAGGTCGCTAACCGCTAACATTCAAGGTTGCATCGAACGCTTCGATTAAAAATCACTCTCTGACAAACCGATTGTAGTAACGACGATACGCAGAAATTTAAGCTCCACAAGATTTATTAATTTTAATATTATTCGATTTAATAATATCGACCAATTTATCGAGTTAATGACTAGTAAAGTCCATACGAGTGAAGTGTTATTTTTTAGAGTAGCTAAGATCAATATACGATCTCGAAAACCGATTTTTATTACGACCATCGAAAATTTGTCAAAACACATGTGCAGAATCGAGCGACTCCATTCTTTCTAAATCCGGAAAATATCGCAAAACACCGCAGCCAATCTATTGAGGTGAATTATTCTTTTATAACATTGATCCTAATATCATTGGACAAATCCGGAGAAGTGTAAAATTTCCAATAAGAAAAGAAAACTCGAAAAGCCACCAACACATCTGTTCGTTTAATTTCAAACACGAACAAACCTCCACCATTTTGGGTCAGCAAGCATCGACGCTTTGCTAAACATCTGCCAACCTTTCCTAAGTTTCATGTGTGTAAAGACAATCGATATTTCAAATACAACAGGAGGAACAAAACACAAAATTGGTGACAAAATCGAATTTAATTGCTATTTCAATAATTCAAATATTCAATTTATTGCTACACTTTTTTATGTTATTACAATATCGTATATCGTGTTTTAACTATATTTTAGATCAAGCTTTACCATTCAAAATCCTGACGATTTTGACCAGGAGTGATAAACCATCAGATCTGATTGCGTACTATCCAGTAATAATTTCAAGGGAAACCGTAAGTAGTTATAAACACTATTTACTATATGATTATTGTTTAACAAAAAATACCAAGCTTGTAGCTAACATTTTATCACCTGCTTGCATTATTCTACCCTCAGTAGACGTAGTTAGTACTTCCTGCTTTTTTGGTAGTTTTAGTGCGATTTTTTTGTCGCAAGCATTTGATAAGGCAATTAAGTTCGTAGACACGACAAACCAAGTGTGAAGGTTCTCTCCGTTCGACATTTCAACCGCAACCAAGCGACATCTATTGATCCGCTCTGTGTATTTAAGTATACGTATTTGTGTTCAATTTTTATTTGTAAATCATTATCAATTTTTATTTTATTATACAAACATTCACTATTCATATTATCTGTGTAAACAAGAATTCTTTTATGTTAATTACGATTAATTCCAAATTAATTTATATTAAAAGTGTGTGTTCAGAAACGAGTCAGTCTTTTTTATTTTCTACTTTGGTTTATTTTGTATCGATAAGGATAACTAAGATAATCCGAAAGTTCTTAATTCGATGCTGGCGCCCTAACCGGAGAATATTACTAAGCAAAGAAGAACCCAATAAAGAATCCACGAAAGCGATATCATCGCTACCCAGCTCTCGAGTACTTAGTACTAAACGTACAAAGCTAAGCCGCTTCGTTAATTACATCGACGAGCATAAAAGAGGCAGTTGTGACTGGAAGCACCGTTTCATCAGTGGTGCTAGATTTTCACCTAAGTTGTGCCCAAACGTAGTGCACTACCAAGTCACAGTTGTCTTCGATCTGGAAGAAACAATCCCGAAGGACGAGGTAGAGGAATGTATCAGCGCATACATCGGGATCGGGGGATTTTATTCTATTCTCGCTATGTTTCCGTTTCTCTCTTTTGAATTTTCACTTTGCTTCTCTGCGTTTGTGTTTATATAGCTCTTTGTTTTCTTCGATGCTATTTCTTATAATGTTTTCTCTGCATTTCCTTCTTTCTTAGATTGCTCTTCATATTTCGTCAAACTTTTCATATTTCACAAAAAGGAAAATCCTGTTTACTTCGTAAATTCACTCAATCCTTTCAGACCTGTGTCTTCACACCCTTTTCAGCTCACAAAAAACCATTCTCAACTCGTATAATTTATGTACGTACTATATAAAAACAAATTTTCTTATTTATTGTTCGTAAATTCAAAATTGGTTACTCTACCACTAACTCAGCCACTCGAAACTAAATTTCTTCTGCTACACACTAAAGAACACACTTATTTTAGCAAATTGTAATAATAAAAAATGTGAATATGGTCCAAACTTTTTAAAAAATCGAATTTGAACTTAGCTAATTTTCATGAAATTCAGTGGTGGATTAACGAGATTCAGGACGCGTCGCTCATTCTGTTGACAGTCCGTGCGCTATGAATGACCCTAACACTTAGAATATTTCCCACCGGCATCAGCATTCGCGTCCAAGTAGTCGAAGTGAAAACAAGTGCCTATAGTGAAGTGAAGTAATAGTGCCTTGAAGAAACAGTGAATAGTGAAAATACCCAACAAAATGGGTAAGAAAACCAGAAAAACTAAGAATCTAGGTACGATGGTGTCAGCTGACCCTGCACTGAAAAAAATTGTTTGCGATAAATCTGCATAGCGTTGTGCATTGCAAATTGTACAGTCTGCAAACACAAATTGTGCAGTTTTTGAATCTACCGTTTGCTAAATAAAGGTAAACTTTTGTACCTGAAAATTTCTATTGAAACCTTCATAACTGCTTACACTTCTTCTACCCAATATTGTGCATTTTTAATTTTACGGGTTCCAACCCAATTTGTGCATATTTTTTACCCAGAGTATGCTACAAAAAGGAAAATTTTGTACTTAAATAGTTGTGTATTCTTTTTTTGAAACATTACACATTAAAATTTTTTTACAAATTTTAAAATTAAACTCTAACTTGTAAAAATTTCCTTTCAATTTTAAAACAAATCATATTAAAGACATAAATAAAAATAATGTTTGCCACGATTTTTGGTACATTCAAAATTATAAATATGAAATATAATAGAAATGACTATTCAAACTTTTTAAAATTAAATTATTTTTGAATTCCTAACCAATTTTAAATTGCACACTTCTGCACAGTAATTGTACCGTTTCTTGTACAATTAATTGCAGTCTAAAATCGGAAAAAGTATTGCATAAGGAAATATTACCATTACGTTAAGTATCTACTTGCACCGAACACGTGAATATTTTTTGTTAAAATACCAAATAAAATAAGTTTTGAGATGGATAGTTTTGTAATAGAATTATTATCAGCATGGGATATGTCCCATTTAATCGAAGTATTTGAAGGTAAGGAGAATTTTTTTAATATTATGTACAATTTTTATTATTTTTATCCGTTGCATTAGTTAAAAATTTGGAAAGGAGTTACAGAGTGTTGCAAAAGGATAACTTTGCAATTTGTTTTTACAACTACCAATTAAGTGTGCAAAATCGGTCGCAAACAAAATCGCATCAAGTGCAGTTTACGTTATGCGATTTTTCTTGCGAGTTTCCTAAGACAAGGATAGTGCTATTTACACTTTGTGAGTGTGAGAAAGAAACTAACAAAATCTTAAGGTTAGTACTAGCGAGGACACTCACGTCCAAAAGTTCGCATAACTATTTTTGATAGTTTTCTAAATTAAAGAATAATTTTTATATAAAATCATTTTTAGAATATGTAATTTATTAATGTTGAGATAAAATAATTAATAAAAAGTTACCTAATTGTTTACAAAATTATTAACAAATGTATTTATTACTTTCAAAACTGAATATTTTCTAACGTGAGTGTACTAGTTCAACCATAACGTAAACTGCACTTTATTCTTGTTGCCGGTAACCTTAAATTATGTGCACACGTGGTGAGCAAATAATATTTTTTTGTGTTTTTAAATTAAAATAATTAGAAATTCATTCGGTTTCAATTATAATCTAACAATAAGATGTCTGTTTATAAATTTGGTTTGGTTTCGCGATTAGTAATACCTGTTTTAATTTTAAAATATTTTGTAGGAAATTTTAACCTTACATATTTAGTCACATTTTTAAAATTTTGTTTTCAGAAAGTGAAATTGGAGAAAATCTTTTCCACACTCTGACGGAAGCAGATATTAAAGAATTGATCCCAAAATTAGGTTCTAGAAAACGCTTTATGATCAAATATGAGGAATTTAAAAATTCTTTTACTTTAAATCAGGTGAACTTCAGTGAACAACTTTTATTTAATTTTGCATTTTAATTACACACTATACAAATTTTAGGCTTTAGAAGAAAACATCATAATAAATGAATCTGATGCTTTAGAAGGCATAGTTGGTTTGGATGTCCCGATAAAATCTGATACGAGTACTATAATATACGAACAGCATACTGCTACATCATCGACCTACAATAATTCAAGCGAAGTAGCTAATAATGTAAGAATTTTCTTTATTCCATGTTTTATTACATTAACTTACCTAATTTAAGTATATCTGGGATATTTTAAATGCTACCGATGAAGGGAAGATGATTTTAAAGAGTGCTAACAGTGGCAATTTTAAGAGAAACGATTTAGCTCGTATAATAATAAAAAATGAGCTAAGTAATTCAACAACTAAGAGGTAATGGTTTTTGTTTATTACTAGATCAACTTTATAGTATATTACTGTTTCAGTATCACTACCACAAAATTTTTGGAAATGGCTAAATTAATAGACCATTTCACGCAACGAGAGCGCTTGCGCGAAGCCAACAGCTGATGTTTGTTTTTCGAACCATGTCAAAACTTTTACGTTAAAACGCATGCTAATATCGTCTTAGATATTTTGTTATAGTTTTGTGTTATTAGGTTTTAAACAATATTTTTTACCACCATTTTGCCCAAGATGAGTGCCCCTAGTGATATACCCCATAGACAAGTCAAATTAAGTGACTGGAGCAACATTAAAAAATCCAAATATTGCAGCAAATAATGTTTTTTTTTAACACTAAACACAATGTTTAATGGCACCAACACGTTTTTTATTCAATTTATGCTCCATTTTAACAATAAATGATTAAATAATTAGCTCTACGTTATATGGACATATGCACACTTGGTTCGAAAATCGTCAGCTGATTTGACGCATGCGCCAATGAGTTTTGCTAAAATGAAATGGTCTATTGTGAATATTTTTCCATTTGAAAGCCAAGCTATTTATTATTTGCCTTACCACAAGGCTGCAAATGGCTCGGTAGTGTCTGCAAGAGGAAAGCTGTGGTTTGCCTATAGAACTTGCAGAAGTAAATATAACATTTATGGCATGACACCAGAAAAAACAAATCGTCATGATGTAGTTGCTCCTGGTATGTACATTTTAATTTCTTGAAAATCTTTTATTAAAATCTCTTTTTAATTATAGTTTTTGAATATGATGACAACCATAGCAATTTTGCAAGATTCACAAAAATAAGCAGCGCACCGAAGCGAAGTGCAGCTGGATAATACTTTGTTGCGTAATGTACAGTCGTATGATCATGATGTAATTAGCATTAAATAATGTGACTACTACAGGAATTAAAGAAAGTTGTATATTTAATTCAGTAAGAGATTTCCATGTAGTAACTAATTTTTCAGTGGATATCATGCATGATTTGTTTGAAGGTGTATGTTTGTATGATTTGGCAGCTCTGTTGAACGAATTAATTAATTCTCATAAACTATTTTCTTTAGACACGCTTAATACAGTTTTAAAATATTTTAATTATAATAATGTAGAAAGTAGTAATAAAATTCCGTTGATATCTCCAGAACACTTAAAATCAGGTAAATTTAAATTGTCAGCAAGTGAATCATTATGTTTAACACGATATTTAGGCATCATGATAGGAAATTTTGTTCCAGAAAATTTCCCGATATGGGAAGTATGGATTACATTGAGAGAAATTATTAATATAGTTACTGCTCCAATATTACATGCTCAAGACTGAAAGGCTCGATGTTGCAATAAATTTATATTGTGAATTTGTATATAAGTAGTTTGTATATTTTTTGTGAATTTTTAATAAATAATATTGCTTTTTAAACATTATTGAATTTTTATTTAAATATACAATGAGTAATTTTTTTATATAACAAGATACTTCAAACTTGCATTATTTTGTTCAGAAATATGCAGAATTTTTTTCTAGAAATATACAAATTTTTGTATTTGCAATATGGACAATTTTTTCTAGAAATATGCAAATTTTTGTATTTGAAATATGGACAATTTTTGCTAGCAATACACATATTTTGATATAGAATTATCACAATTTTGTATTCAGATATTCTGCATATTTATTGTGCAGATTTTAAACTCAATAAGTGGGATATTTTTCTACTCAAATTTGGTACCTGAAAATTACACAATTGGGTTGTTTACCTGCTTAAAAAGGTTGACCCAAACGTTGACATCCTTTCAACACAATATTGGGTTTAGCGCCAATCTGAACACAAATTGTGCAAGAATATTGCGTAATTGTGTAAATTATAGCCACAATTTTCTTTCAGTGTGTCGTACTAGACCCTGTCGTACCTACCCCGGCCACCAGGGTAATACCTCCTGGCTCGTCACCTGAAGCGAATAAGCTTAATCAAACCTGTCACAAAGCACTTAAGTTCCTTAAAGATTCCAAGGAGCGACAAGATATCCTAGACCAGAAATACGAAGCCATACAAAGAAAGGCAGAGGAAGCCAACAAGCAGTCAGCAGAAGCAGCAAAGCAATACGAGGAAGCAAAGAAGCGTCAAGCCCACCTTGAGTGGGTCCATGAAACGGCCATGAACATCCAAGAGGGTTCGCCGGAACAGCGTAAATTCATCCTTGATGCGTTAGGTCTCCCGCCTGACAAACCAATGGATATTACAACCGCAGAACCAATTGAAGAACCTCCATCCCCTTCGAGACCCCCAGAAAGGTCGTCAAGCGCAAGTTATCCACAAATTCGGAACCATCTCCAACCGAAAATGCACAACTGTACAATCGATTCTGCTCCCTTGAAGACCTAGGAAGTGACACCGATGACGACGACGATTGGAAGGACAAAAACAAAAAACAACGGACAACAAAGCAGGTGAGTCCAGTGGTTTCCCGACCACCAACTCCGCTTGCTCCCACAAGCTCCGCCCTTCCAATTGTAAACGTAGGCTCCTCCTCCTCGGTAAATTTGCATGCAGACTCCGCGCAAGCGAGTGCGACCGGCACGGTTACACAACCGCACACCGACGCACCTATCAATACGGCACCCGTACATCCCGTACGCGCTACCAGAGTTCCACCAATTGTTGTTCGTGCGAACAATAACTGGCCTAAAATCTTTAATTTAATTAAAGAGAAAAACATTAAATATGACAAAATAAAAACAGTGGCTAACGGCACTTCTATTCACCCTAAATCCGAAACGGACTACCGGGTACTGTCAAACCTTTTGGAACGAGAGAACATTCCATCACATTCATACTCTCTTCCAAAAGATAAACCCCTCAAGGTCGTGATCAGAGGGTTACACGCCACGCTCAAATGCAGCGACATTAAAGAGCATCTGGAAGACCGGAGTTTTAATATCCACTCAGTGCACCAATTGCTCCACGGTCGCGATAAACACCCAATGCCCCTTTTCTTGATCACTCTCGAAAAAACACCATTGGGTTGTACAATCTGGAACGCCACTACCATACATGGCATCAACGTCAAAGTAGAGACGCCGAACAAGAAAATCTCAGGCGTATGTCAATGTCACCGATGCCAACACTTTGGTCACTCGCAGAGGAACTGCCACGCTGATCCAAAGTGCGTAAAGTGCGCCGGCGACCACCTGACTGCAGCCTGTACCAAGCCACGCAGTGAATCAGCGATCGGCACCAAGTGCGGCGGCGCCCATACAGCGAACTACAAAAGGTGTCCCTCACACCCGAAACCACGACAACAGTTCACAGTCAGACAGTTAGCAGAAAATCACAGCACCAACAATCCACCTATCAGACACATCCCAAGAGAAATCGCCACAAGTGAGCCACCTCAAATTGAACATCCAGTTCGCGAACCTGAACAATCAAAACGTGACACCGAAACCCTGAACATTTCGGAAATCATTTCAATAATGACTTTATCAATCGTTACTGCCTTGAGGGAGGCAAACATCGGTGCTGAAGTGCAGCAAAACATTATCTTAAGTGTTAGTAACGCAGTGAAAACACACGCCAAATAAAACTATAACAGTTGAAACCCCGGTCAAGGACCACCGCGAGTGATTTACGCGAAAAACAATTACACCACGCGAGTGAAAAATCGTGAAAACTTTCAGACATTAAAAATCACGCGAGTGATAAAACCCGTATAAAATCAGATAAAATCAAAAGATGACACAAACCTCCCTCCTCGTCCCATCCTAAAAACAAACCACTGAGACAAGCCCAATGCGCAACCGGAGAAAAGCTCCAACGTTTGACGACAATCAAACAAATTCACAGCCCGAGCCAGTTGAGATAAAGAGAAGGCCGGCTACGCCGGGATGCTCTAAATGACTTTTCTACAAAGGTACAAAGGTTCCCACCGGCAGACGCAGCTCGACTGTCGTACATGTAACATCGATTATTTTTTGTTTTTAGGCGATTTTTTGGGGGTGAAACGTAATAGTTTACTGCCCCATACCGCAACTATACTTTTTAATGCTATTTCGAGGGTCTCTCACATCCCGGTTTCATTTATCCCGGTTTTCTTGATGGGTGGCGCTTCTCGTATGTTTAGCCTAGTAACCAGAGTCAAAACCGCCCTGGAGGGGTGCAACGCGGAGCGGAGCGCAGCGGCGCGCAGCGGCGCCCCGTAAGGGTAGGTTTTGACGATGGATTACCCTCCTTATCGAATGCACACCCCAAAATTCGAAGGCAAATTTTTTTAAATTTTTTCACTTTTTCGGCAATACACGGGTTATTTTCCATTTTTTTGATTTTATTTATTACTAATATCCACTAATCACACCCCCATCTATCCGAATTTCAAAGAAAAATTCAAATCGGTGCGAAAAAATTTTACGCATTTTCAAGGGACCACGGGCGACTGATGCACATCGACCATGGTCTGCCGCATACTCGATGCGACTTTCCCGTACTTTTCAAAAGTCGATATTGGGGTTGTTTTGACCATGTTCACACTTTTTATTGTTTTAATAGACAGATATAAGCATGTTCTTTAGTGTGTAGCACTCGAAAAATTTTTTCGAGTGGCTGAGTTAGTGGTAGAGTCGCCTGAAATAAATAATTTTGCACACTTTTCAGTTCGATAGATTAGAGCCAGTAGCATCGAAGAAGCAGCTCTGGGTTCAGGTCAGGAAGACTAAGAAATATCCTTATTGACGACAAAGCGGAATAATAAGGATTATGACACAACAACATCGCAGGTTGACAGCTGAAGAAGTACCGAGAGGTGAATCCGGCTGTCGCCGGGGAGGGGGTTTTAGTGAGTAAGAATCTCACACTGCCATCCCAAATTGGGGTGGTGCCTAGGAAGGTTCCCCCCTCCAGAACTGAAAAACAAAGATCAGAGCCAGTAGATTCAGAGAGTACTGCCTTTCTTTTATCTGACGAAATTCCGACACGGCGCGGCGGCAATATTTTACCAAATTCATTTTATTGCCCGTGTACAAAAGCTGATTGCTTTACCTTAAGAAAATCTTTTTCGTCGATCTTTTGAGTTGAACTTCTATTTGATTATTTTAATTGAACTTATAATTTGATTAATTAATTGATTGTTTTACTTGCTGCCACCAGAACCCGTAATTTAATTAATTGGACGAGCTCGGATTCTAACTCGTGAAGATAAATGCAAAAATACTTACTTACTCATTCTCTTATTAGCTTATTAATTTGGTATACGTGGAACGAGATTCAGAAACGTAGGAAAAATATTTAAAGCCGATGATAGATTACTTATAGGAAAATTACACAAATTGAGACACCTGTACTTTAATTAACAAAATTTATTAAATAACAACCAAAAGAAAAAGAAAGAGTTTAGCAATTTTACAACGTTAAGAATTTACAGTATTTCAATACGAGGGTTTATGACCCAATATACTTAGTTGATTCTAAGCCGGCCAGAGTAAAAACTTGTAAAAGATTTTTAGAATAAAAGTTGCGTGATACCTGAATTTATAATCCCTTACACTGCACGAAGTTGTATCCCTTCCTTCTTACTATGAATACTTTTAAATTATGCGTAACTCGCGAAGATTTATTTAAATGGAACTTATTCGTTTAAATTTTATGACACTTTCAAACTTTTGAATGACTTGGCGTCTTTCCGATCTGTACTATTCGATATGAACCTTTAACGTATTTATTTTAATTGACTCGCGTAATTTTTTATATTTAACTTTAGTTCAGACTTAGTTATTTTAATTGACTAGAAACAACTTCCACGTGGAAAATAGTGACTGACTGCTTTTCGCGTATGCGCTTGATAACCGGCAACTAACTTGAATCGCGTGATGTTGTTTACGACTGCGTGTGGCAGGGCGCGACTGACTAATTTTGGCTTAAGGCCCTTCTTTTATTGAATGACTTCACCTCGTGGAGATGGTAAAAATCCGTAAGTGATTTCTTGATTTGAGCCCTCGCGTAGAGACTATGTGAAAGTTTTTAGGGGTTGCTTTTATTACCCGATGTACTTCTAAAAATCTAACGGATTCAAACGATTTCTAAAATTTAGAAATCGCATGCCTATTCATAAAAAAATAGAAACTTGGCTTTTCAAAAGGAGTAGTGCACGTGCAGCGTGGGTTATATGGTTTTATGACTCTGTACAATTTCAGAGTCTTTGTTGTATTTTTTTTAACTTGCTTGAAATTCTCGTCACAAAATATTAACGTTTCTAATTTCTTTGTTACAATTATTTCGGGAAACGGGTTGTAAAAATTTACAACATCACTCGAGAATTTCCAGCGTTTCTCAAACAAATTTTACCCTGGCTCGATAATTATTATAAACAAAGTATAATTATTATAAACTAAATAAGTTTCGATAATTATAAACTAAATAGTTTACACGCAATCTGGTTTAATACTTATAATCTAATTTATAACATGGTTTAATGTTTGCTTTCATTTAAATCTCATTGATAAATTCATCTTTACGTGTTAAAATTACGTGGTCGATACATGCAATAATTAAGAGTTAAACGCGGGTTGTTACACCCGTATAATTTATAATAAAGATATAAAAAGGTAGATTTATAGAGAGTACCGTCGTCCTTTTATTCCACCAAGTGCCGACAGCTGGCCATGTTTTATCCACCCTCATCGGCATTACCAATTATAAGATATTTTTAATTGGGTATAGGTCTTAATGTTTTCAATATTAACCAACGTTTCGGGCCGTTTACATGTGGTCCATTTTCAAGGCTAAAAATAAATTAAATTATTATAATATAAATTGTAGCGCTTTTTTTGAAATTAGTTGACAATGTCAATTTAATAACAATTGTTGTTTAATTTAAACATTACCAATGTTTATATTATTTATAATAAGAAAGATAAACAGTTCATTACTTCTTTACAAAATAGTACCATGAACTTCCCAGTATGGGTATTAATACAGAAAATTTGAAAAAAAGCAATTGTTTCTTATAATCTTATAATAGTTGACAGGATAAAACATGGCGGCCGTACCTTTAGCTAGCGGTACTCTCCAAATCTACTGGCTTAGATGGCTTTTTCACGCCACCTGGTGGATATGGTTATCGCTAATCACAGGCGTGCGCAGGGTCTTGGAATTGGGGGTGCCAAACCTTCCGGGGGGTTTGGGAAAATTTTTGAAATTTTGGAGCCAAAATGACGAGTTTAACGGTTTTCAAGATATATTAAAAAAACATCAGAAAACCCTCAAATCACCCGATGATTAGCTAAAATCACCCGAAGATAGTTTCAGCCACATATTGTTACTTATTATGTATATTTTAATGTGAAACTGTTTCCAATAAATTAAACTAATTCTTTGTAGACTAGGTATTCAAGGGTCAATCATCAAACATTATTTAACCAACATAACATACATTTTGTTGGTGTATTTTATATTCTAAAGCAACATAATTAAAAGCAGATGGAAGATACAAGCATGGATCAATTGTTAGAAAAGCTAAGTTATTCAAGAGCTACAAAATAATACACAGTTGAAAAAAATATACAAGAGCTACATATTGCTATGTGCCTGTCTCTTATGGCGGGTCACATGCACTTTTATTTAAATTGAAAGTGAACTTTGAAATCTTTTTTATAAATCACTCGTGCTAGCTCAGTTGTAAGAATAACTTTTGCATGAAAATACTCTTAATCACAGAAGTCGATTCCTCGAGGGTGTGTTCTATTGCTTTTCCTGAAAAAGAACTTAAGAGGAGGGAGATTCGTCCCTCAATGATACTCAAAAAGATCTTAACTGTAAACAATTTATTTTCAAACAATAACATCAACAAATAATGAATAACCCAAACTTATCCTAGAATTGAAATCTAACATTTAACAAATAAATAATTTTTATAATAATACGCAGATTGACGTTTTATTTCCGTTTTCTTTACGTGTCGTTGTTTATTACACCGTTCACTGTTTTCCCGCAAAAAGTTAAATAAGTTTATCTTACCGAGGACAGGTGTCGCCGTTATGCTTCTTAACTGTTCTTAACTTCTTCGCAAACAGCAAGTCATCTCTTGAGAATCACCTCGTGTAATTTTGGTTAGTGCTCCAATATTTATTTACCGCAAATCTTTATTCCAATCGGCTCCAATCACTACACAACTTATTTAAAGTAAGTACCTTTATACTTGTTATCAGAATTAATCTCCCGAAACTTCATGTAATTCATACAATTTTTATGTGAATCTTTTTCTGTTTCAGCTTTTCCAGATTGAGTTGGATTTTTTTTTTATCCAATTTTAACAACTTTTAGGACCAGAGTACAAGAAAAACGCTCTGCCCTATTACATATTTTGTAATCATCTTGTTTATTATTTTTATAATCCCCTGTTTCCTTGGTTTTTGACGAATTTATCAATTTTATCACTCTTTGATATCTTTTACAACGTAAGTCTCATGTATCTTTGATATCATTTTTATTTTAACCAAATGTCATTTTAATTAATTTCATCTCTGTTTTAGAATCGTTATAACAACCTAACGTCTGGTTACACTCAACACGCATCAGTCCCGGATGAACGAATCGTTGCATTTTGTCTTTACCGTGACCACACCAAACTACGTAAATCTTTTGTACCTTTACCTCACTTCTTAAAATTAACCTACATTTATAATTCTAAAAACTTAATTATACATTGAACAAATTTTTCTATGAATATAAAAATTATTGTAGTTCATGATTTTTATATCATTGCTGAACGAATCTTTCCTCTCACTTTTGTTGATAACTGACTTTATTAGAGCTTTCAAAATTATCTGTTGGAACTCTTCTTTGTCATTAAGAGTCCTCATGTAATTTGTAATCTTTCAGAGTGCTTATTTAATTCAAAGTTATTGGTATTTTGAATCACAACAATATATATACACGTCTTACAATCTCATCCGCCTATTGAAAGGCACCATTGACTTGAACTCATTAATGATTGATTCAGTACTGACTCTATCTGCCAGTTCTTCTTCTAAGAACGGGATCATTAAGTGTTCCAGGCGATCCTGCAACATTGTGGTTCTAAGCTTGCTTTTCAAAACTGTTAGTTTTGAAAAGCTCCTTTCACTTGTACAACTAGTGACTGGCATTGTGGCAAACTTAGCCATTATAGTCATAAAGCTATCGTAGGTAGCACCTCTTTGAAACTGTCCCAACCAGTCAAGCCACCCAGGCACAGTTTTGGGGGGAAAGTTAGAGTCTGTATCACCATCACCTTTTCTACTCTTCAACAGTTTGAACTCCGCTTCCAGCTCAGACACATCCACTCCGAATTGATTTGCTAAAATTCGAAAATCACTGGTTTCACACTTGTTACTCTTGTTAGAGCCCAAATTCAGTTCCATCAGTTTCCCTACGGCAGATATCACACTTTTTGTTTCTTGACTGAATCTGGAATTAAGTCCTTGAACTAAACTGTCCAAAACAGGATAAAACGTTGAAGATCCTCAACTCCTCTTCTTTGCTCTCTACATAAAAAGCTGAATCAGCTCGTGAGCCAGGCGTGTCTTCTAAAATAACTGACACTTTCCTCTTCTTGGGTGCAGGAATTTCAATTTCAACTTTATCACACATTTCCTTTGTTTTTGTGAATATCTCTTCAAACACTTCATCGTCGTTCCTCATTTCAATTAAAGCAATGGCTAAACCCTCAATATCATGCATTGCTTGACAAAGGTCCAAGTTAGGGTTTTGTAAAGCTTTACTAACTTTAACCACAAGTTGAAGGATTGGGTGCATAATCTGCAAACAAGCTATGAAGTTGTAGGATTTTACTTGGACTAACAGACCTTTTCCTTTAGCTCGGGCTTTTGCGTCGGTTCCAGCTTCTGTGCACTCTTCAATAGCTTTGACTACAGCTTCGAATTGAGCATGAATCACTGAAGCAGCTTCCGAACGACAGGCCCAACGAGTATCGGATAGTGATTTTAGTGTCTTCAGTTTTGTATCGGTTTGTTTTATAATTTCCTCAAAAACTGCGTGTCTCTTGCCACTACTGCTCCCGCCACGCACTTGTTTACTCATTTTGCACTAAAAGTGAATGTCACAAAATATAAAATCCCTATTTCTGTTAGTTAAGGCATACAACTGACACGAGTGCGAAAACTATAACAACGAACAAGAAACATAACCTCTTTCACTGTTGTCAAGCGCCGATGGCGCGGTGGCGTAAGAAATAAGAATAAGAATGAGACGTTAAGACAGTCAGTGTTGCCAACCCGCCAGCCGCCGCTGAGTAAAAAATTCCCGCGGTACGCGTGCGGTGCCTGCGCCAGTTCTTTGCCTGCTCATAACTGGAATAAACAAAAAAAGTCTCGACCTAATGGGGGTGCCGTGGCACCCCTGGCACCCCCCGTGCGCACGCCTATGATTCGCTATGTTATTGGGCCCATTCAGAAAAGGTTTAGCGTAACAATAATTTAGCGATAGCCCTGTCCACCAGGTGGCGTGAAAAAGCCATCTATCGTACTGAAAATATACTAAATATTTTTGACACATAGTTCCATAAGAGCTGACCCTCTACATCAGTGATTCTCAACCTTTTTTTTGTTGCGGCACACTTTTAACGATTTCAAAATTTGGCGGCACACAAAGAAAAAGGTAAGTTTAAAAATTATATATCTTATATACGAGGGGTCGTTTTTATATTCGCGGACTAGGCATGAAAACAAAAGACTAGAGCAACAACAAAATTTTATTTTTCAATATAGTTCCCCTGTTTTTGAATACAGGTATAACACCCTTTCAATAATATCTTTAATCCAGTATAAAAATATTCATTTGGTTTTTCCGCAAAATGGCCCTCAACAGCTGCTATAAGTTCGTCATTGTCCCTAAATTTTGTCCCCCTTAGTGTTTTTTGAGATTCGGGAACAAAAAATAGTCACTGGGTGCTAGATCTGGACTATAAGGCGCATGTTCAATTTCTTAGAAGCCACAATCAGCTACAGCAGCTTTTGAAAGTCTGGACTTGTGCACTGGTGCATTGTCGTGGAGCAACAAGACACCTTGCGTCAGTTTTCCGCGTCTCTTCACTTTAATAGCATCTCTAAGGCGATGCATCAGGTTTGCATAATACTCTTCCGTTACCGTACTACCCTTATTCATATAATCAATCAGCAAAATTCCCTGAGAGTCCCAAAAAATTGTTGCCATTATTTTTCCTGCAGAAGGGGTGACTTTAAACTTCTTGAGATGGCTGAAGCCCTTAACATGCCACTGCATCGACTCTTGTTTCGATTCAGGATCATAATGATGAACCCAGGTTTCATCTCCAGTGACAAGTCGATTGATAATTAAATCTGGTTCATCTCCACAGCGCGTCAAGAATTGTTCACAGGTATTCGATTTTATTCATTTCGATACATATACAACGCGCGACGACACAAACTGGCAGATAATAAAATTAATAATGATGCAATTGTTTTGTAAATTGCCACACAGGTTACCAAGGCATATGTGATTAAAAAACAGCATATTGAAAAATTGCATCATAATTCAAAACAGCCCAGTCCGGGAATATAAAGACGACCCCTCGTATATACATAATTATATATCTAAAATTTGGCGGCACACTTTTAGAATTTCGCGGCACACAAAAGTGCCGCGGCACAGTGGTTGAGAATCACTGCTCTACATAATAATTCTCTTTGATGTAAGTAGTAAATAATAAAAATTAAATATCTTATTTATATTATTTGGGATTCAATAGGGTTGTCTATCTGACACTGTATAATCAAAGGTGGTAAAATATAGAAAAATAAATAAAAAGTTATTTTATTATTTATTTATTTATTATAATATTTAATAATAAATGTAGTAATACAAAACATTTAATTACTTTGCAAGAAGAAATCGAGTAACAATTTGATTGAATTTGTCCGCATATCTGAGGTGAATGTTGTGTTTCCCTTCAGGAAATACGTGCAACCTGAAAAATTGTATGTCAATTTTTGAAGCACTAATCCTCACTAAAAATATTCAGTAGAAGCAGAAAGAAAAACTTACTCTGCGCGTTTAATATGTTTCTGAAGGTAAGTGTGATGTTCTGGATCTACCATGGGATCCAAATTACCACGTAAAATTAAAGTAGGGCACCTTATTAAAGGAAGATCATTTTTACAAATATCTCCCCCCTCGCAAATTTCCACCATAACGTCACACCAATCGCTCCACATATCCTGAAGTCCTTCTTCAGTGTACATTTTAACCAAGGGTGCTTTCATTTTTTCCGACCACTTACTAATATCACGTATTCCTAAAAGTCACATTATATTTTTTGTGTACTTCAGGAAATTTCGATTTCTCTACCTTCATATAACTGAACTTCTTCAGGCTTTATATAAGAGTTACAACCCCACACAACCAATTTTCTAATATTTTCTGGATAGTTAGCTGCCATTATCATACCAGAATTTCCACCATCACTCCATCCCAATACCGAATAGTTATCTTTGCCAATTTCCTACAAAAATCGCATTGATAACTCAAAGCAGATAGGACATTTTTCATTAGTATTCTACCTTCATAAATTCTCGTGCAACGGCTGCATCTCTACAATAAAAATCTCGAGTAAATTTTCTGTCAGGAGGACGACTTTTTCCATAACCAGGTGGATCCCATGCAATAATGGTAAACTTGCTTTGGTCCAGACCTTCTACTTGAGGTTTAAAATCACTCCATATGGTTCCTAACGCACCCGGAAAACATAACACAACATGTTCTCCTTTTCCAATTTCAACATAATTAATTGTTTGCCCATCCACATCAACTTGATTTTCCTTTACAACAAAAAAAATTATGCAACCATTAAAAATTTAAAATTTAACGCGCGTCTTGTGTTTATGCAACCAACATAACAATTTGACTACACGAATAAATTAAATTTGTGCAAACGTCAGAAATTGATTAATTATGTTTAATTTTATTTCTAATTCAGATAATTTTGATTTATAAATTAAATGAACTGTGGTAGAAATATGGTATATTTACCTTAATATTCATGGGTTTTGAAGTAGTAATTCGGCGAAATGGCTGAACATTATTTGTTCGAACTTGCAATGGTTTGATTTTTCTTGATAATAGCTGTAACGTCCTTATCATTTTAAAATTTGTTGTTTGTTATAAGTTTTTTAAACTACTATTGAAGTTGAGGATCGACCGTGACGAACCAAGTACAGTTTATCTTATTTATATTATTTGTTGACATTTAAAACTTTAGTCTTGATAACTGTCTATAAGTGGTTTAAAATAAAAATATAATAAAATTTGTTATTCATAACAAGTTTATTATTATTTTACGCATACGTAACGCATTTATCAGTGGTGCTAAACTTTTTTAATTGTAGGCGTTTTTACCTTTTGCCGAATTGTATTAACCTATAAATGACAGTAATAATTACACCCCTTCATAAAAATGTCTGCTGTTATCTTGTATTGCGCGTATTGCGTTCTAACTATAATTTTTATTGTCATAAAATTAAAAAGTTCAAATGTTTCATTTGGGTAACATCCGGTATTGTTTGCTAGGGAAGTTAATTTGACATGTTGGTATGAAGTTCGACATTCTTTGCAACGCGCTGTCACTTGAACATTGTGGGGTTAGGAAACGTTAGTGTTGATTAGAAAAATCAGTCAGTTTATAATTATCATGGCGAGAAGTTTGTCTCGTTGTATTCGGCAAATAAGTGTATTAATTGTTTTATTCATTATTAGTTCGTGTGGTGCAATTCCAAATATCCATTCGAAATTTTATTCGTTATCAGTTTTAGACGTAAGAAATAATATAAATATTCAAAATGAAAATTATAAACAAATTGAATTCCAAGTGCATGGTGGAAATCTTTATAACGGCATGCACGTTAAAGCAACGAAAACGAAGGCTCCTAGAAATTCTATGTGCAGGGAGGACTTGACAAATTATAATATAAGTGAAATTTGGACTAACTCGACAAGGGCACAATTTGTTCTCAAAGTACCTCAAAACATCGAAGGCAATATTTATTTGTGCCTACCTTACAGTGTAAATAAATTTAGTACTATATCTAAGGACATGTGGATTCATCAGGGTGAAAATGTTACTTTAAATTTGTGCAATTCACCGTTGGAATGTCATGAAACAACACGAGTAATGTTGAACACATTACTGCACCATTCTACAAAACCGTAAGTTTTGTTTACTATTTTCATTTACAATTTGGTTTCAAGTAGGTAAAAAATGCACTTACCTACCCAAATTAAATTGAAATCCTCTGCAAGTTATTGCAACATAACATTTTATTGATGACTGTTTTTCTTTGAATTATTTCTTTTTCTGCACTCAATTGTACGAGAAAATTACTAATTTTAATAAGATTATTTTACTTCCAATAATTAGATTAGGTTTCTGGGAACCATAATAAATTTACTTGACATGTTTTACGGGATAAAATTGAATAAGAGTGACGTTTGGCAAAGTTTTTGTCCTCATTAGTCAATTTGTTCAAGTTACAGTTTTTCTTTATTCTAATTTAGATATTTTTTTATGCGGTTCCTTAATAAGGTTTTTCTGTTTTCCAATTTTCTAGAATTATAAGAAAACCCAATTACCCATTTCATTTTATTAATTTATTAAAATTATTTGTTGTTAATAAGCAAGTGAGTTTAAACATGGGCGTCCATAAGAATTTTACAAAGGGCACAAAATAAAAATTGTGATATGTAGTTATTATACAAGTGGGGTATGATTATGGTGACCATATTATTTTTATGAAAAAAAAAGTACATTTCGGCGAAACACGGTAAATACCTAAAAAAAAGGCGCACAGTGTGGTGGAGGCGGACAAAAATGGTGATTTTTAAAGTAATTCATTTGGTCTGTTTAATAATAGTTTCTTGCTAGGAACATCCCGAGGATTCAGGAACACAAAAAAAATCATAAAAAATGCGCTTGGAAAGTGTCGAAAGAATGGGGCAAAGTCAACCTTTTTTATATAATAGGTACTTTAACTTTGCTTAAAAACGGAAATACATTGATTTTTTTCAGTTTTCAAGTTGAAATATTATTTCTGTTTCTCGTTACTAGCACACAAGTGCCAAAACAAAGAATTACATTTTTAACGGTTTGTAGACCTAATTTCGACCTAAAATCTCAATTTTTTTAAATGTTAACTTCTCTTAAACTTTTAGTTGTGTGAGAACGCATCAGACACACCGAAAATTTTTTTGTGGTATCATTGGTATCTCTAGTACTTGCCCTCCAAATTTCAGCTGCAGATGCGAACACAAGAGCGTTTTTACTGAGACTTGTCCAATTTTTACCGAAGGTATTATTGGATTAACAAATCAATAAATTTTTCCCAAATGCCCATGTAAACAATACATAAGCAGAACGGACGATACAGAAAGATATTAAAAACAATTGAAAACTATTTTAAAATGACGAACTTTAGCATTTCGAATCGTGGCTTATGCAATATTCTGTGGGAAAACACAAAAATTATTGTTCTCTTCTATTCTATTAAAGACTAGCTGGCACATTCGGCCTACCGGCCGCCTTTAGCCATCTAGACCGTGTCGGATGTGGTTGTTCGGCCTCACTCCAAGGTACTAAAGTAGCCTATGTTTTTCGTAGCATTGTATATTAACTTCTACACCAAATTTGGTTAAGATTGGTCAAATAGAAACGTAAAGCACGTGCACGCGTATTTGCATTGTCGATCGGTTGACAGTTTGACAACATTCATTATTGTTTTTAAGTTGATTTTGAGTAGCCTGCCTTCCTTTAAGGAATCTCGATAATCCATTCATGCGCGTCCCATAGGACATCTTTTAATAAGATTATTTTACTTCCAATAATTAGATTAGGTTTCTGGGAACCATAATAAATTTACTTGACATGTTTTACGGGATAAAATTGAATAAGAGTGACGTTTGGCAAAGTTTTTGTCCTCATTAGTCAATTTGTTCAAGTTACAGTTTTTCTTTATTCTAATTTAGATATTTTTTTATGCGGTTCCTTAATAAGGTTTTTCTGTTTTCTAATTTTCTAGAATTATAAGAAAACCCAATTACCCATTTCATTTTATTAATTTATTAAAATTATTTGTTGTTAATAAACAAGTGAGTTTAAACATGGGCGTCCATAAGAATTTTACAAAGGGCACAAAATAAAAATTGTGATATGTAGTTATTATACAAGTGGGGTATGATTATGGTGACCATATTATTTTTATGAAAAAAAAAGTACATTTCGGCGAAACACGGTAAATACCTAAAAAAAGGCGCACAGTGTGGTGGAGGCGGACAAAAATGGTGATTTTTAAAGTAATTCATTTGGTCTGTTTAATAATAGTTTCTTGCTAGGAACATCCCGAGGATTCAGGAACACAAAAAAAATCATAAAAAATGCGCTTGGAAAGTGTCGAAAGAATGGGGCAAAGTCAACCTTTTTTATATATAGGTACTTTAACTTTGCTTAAAAACGGAAATACATTGATTTTTTTCAGTTTTCAAGTTGAAATATTATTTCTGTTTCTCGTTACTAGCACACAAGTGCCAAAACAAAGAATTACATTTTTAACGGTTTGTAGACCTAATTTCGACCTAAAATCTCAATTTTTTTAAATGTTAACTTCTCTTAAACTTTTAGTTGTGTGAGAACGCATGAGACACACCGAAAATTTTTTTGTGGTATCATTGGTATCTCTAGTACTTGCCCTCCAAATTTCTGCTGCAGATGCGAACACAAGAGCGTTTTTACTGAGACTTGTCCAATTTTTACCGAAGGTATTATTGGATTAACAAATCAATAAATTTTTCCCAAATGCCCATGTAAACAATACATAAGCAGAACGGACGATACAGAAAGATATTAAAAACAATTGAAAACTATTTTAAAATGACGAACTTTAGCATTTCGAATCGTGGCTTATGCAATATTCTGTGGGAAAACACAAAAATTATTGTTCTCTTCTATTCTATTAAGGACTAGCTGGCACATTCGGCCTACCGGCCGCCTTTAGCCATCTAGACCGTGTCGGATGTGGTTGTTCGGCCTCACTCCAAGGTACTAAAGTAGCCTATGTTTTTCGTAGCATTGTATATTAACTTCTACACCAAATTTGGTTAAGATTGGTCAAATAGAAACGTAAAGCACGTGCACGCGTATTTGCATTGTCGATCGGTTGACAGTTTGACAGCATTCATTATTGTTTTTAAGTTGATTTTGAGTAGCCTGCCTTCCTTTAAGGAATCTCGATAATCCATTCATGCGCGTCCCTATGGGACGCGCATGAATGGATTATCGAGATTCCTTAAAGGAAGGCAGGCTACTCAAAATCAACTTTCCTTTCCTTTGCGAATTTTTGCAGTATTTCAATACAAAAACATGCGCAGGGACCTACATAATAACTGTGCCAAATTTGGTTCCAATCGGTCAAACGGTTTATGAGTCTATAGGGAACATACATACATACACACATACATCCATTTTTATATATATTAAGGATTAAGGATATAGTAAGACAACTTTCAGATTTTTTTCCCTAAAATTGAAGGCTCAACAACCGTTTGTCCACAAAAACCCCATTTCACCACACTGTGCGGCGTACCTAAATAGACGATTACGATTGATGACCTTTTTTTTTCTGGGGTTGCACTGAAGGAAACAACCATGAGGTTTGGGGCAGCGTCGGGTGGCACCCCCCCCCCCTGGCGGGTGTACAAAAAATAAGTACATTTGTAAGTACTTGGAGAAGTTTTTAAGTACATAGGACTGTTCTAAAAAAGAGTACTGTCGTACTAAAATAAGTACTTATGGTCACCATAGGTATGATGGGCATTTATCAGTTTTTGAAGTCTATCAAACTATTTGTTATCAGGTTATCACAAAAAATTTGACCCCTTAATTTTTTTGACGGATTTTGATTAGGTGTGTTTTGAGGTTCTTGAATCCATATTGTTAATGTTTGGAGGAATGTCTGAGAACTCAATAACGTCTAAACAAACCAACTAATCATTCCAAATTTTGAATATAAGCTATTGTGTGCCGTAGCAGAAAACCAGAAATAAATATTAAAATCGCCTAACGCGAAGGGGGGGGGGGTCACATGAAGTTATAATGGCATAATGTATCATAACTTTGTAACGAAGTGAAATACGTAAAAATATTCAGGACCAAAATTTATCGCTATACAATTTCCTACATTTTTTGTTCAATAAAATATATAAAAATATACAAGGTGTTTCAGAATTTTTCGCAAAATTTTTCTGACGGATTCTACTTATATTAATAGTACAAAAGAAGATGAAAATTTGCAATAACTTGAGTCCAGAAAATGCTTTGTTTGCACGATAAGGGCATTTAAAAGTTTTTTTTTCCTATGTTTTTACGACGATCATAGCACCCTTATTTATAAACCGATCGTTAATTGTACAGATTTAAATGTAGGTACGATTTTTGTATTATTTTAACCGCTGGTAATTTAGATGATCATTACCTAAAAACCTACTGTGAACTTGTTCTTAAAAATATTTGGCAATATACTATTACAATTTAAAAATACAAAATTTTTCATAGATTTATTGTACGAAATTATCTTGTTACAAAACATTAAATTTACTTTTGTTTGGAAAGGCATGGCGATGGCCACATCATATTTTTTGTTTTTGCATGGTTTCCAACTGCTTCCAGATCATTTACCTGTATCAGTTGCGTGTTAAAACTTTCGACTTTATTTTTACATATTTCTTACTAAATTAAAAATTAAAAAAAAAAACTAAAATTCAAGAGAAAAATATTACAGCGATATTATTCAACATTTATTTTATTTTATAATTGTTATATACAATTAAATATTTAGTTTGGAGTTCTTTGCTGTTAATAATTTTAACAAGTCTTATTTGATATTGTTTTCGGTTATTTTGGGTTCAATTTCAGCTCCTTGACATTGGAAATTTGACATTGGCGAATCCGTTTTTCCGACCCATGCCGTAAATTCTCTATCGGGTTTGACTGGACGAGGGTAATTTTTTTCCATATAACTTGTGGGCAATTTTACGCAGTTTTATAATAACTTAATAACTATACGTCGTTACAGGCCCGTAGCCAGGGGGGCACCTGGGGGCACGTGCCCCCCCCCCCCGAAATGTTCAAAAGAAACAAAAATTTTGAAAGTAAAACATTTGAATTTCGAAAATAAAATAGGTATATTTTGGAAAAAGTTGTTTTTCTTTACAAGTGCCCCCCCCCCCCCCCAAATGAAATCCTGGCTACGGGCCTGCGTCGCTATACGTTCTTGTTTGTTCAGTGTATGTACATATGTATGCTTAGGATCATTTTCTTGATAAAACTATAAAATTGTTTAATACACATAAATGAGCTGAACTTTCACGAACATTCAAATTTAAAATGATTATGTACTTTTTATTTTGGCTATTGCCTCATTAATAAATTCATGATTTCTAACTCCATCCACTGAAAAACATTCCTACAAAAAAAGTACAACATGACCGAACTTCCTGCATAATTTTCTAACAGTGAACTGTAAATTTTCTTGTTTTGAAGCTTTATTTGATTTTCTCCACATAAATTTTTGTCCATCTGAACCAAAAATACATTAAAACTGTCGTCAGTAAATAACGCTCTTTTCCAAAAGAAAAATTTTCGTTTTTATCGGTTTTTATACATACATGTAATAAACCGAATTCCTTTCTTTAGATTTCTTTCATTTGCTTAGAACTTCTTTTGGGCTATTCTGCCATTCCAAAGGATTGTGCGTCGAATAGTTCATACGCGATAATATTTTTTAAAATTTTAAGTGGAATTATTATTGTTACTATTCGCTTTCCATTCATTTTTTTTTAATCATCTTGATACGGTTCACTTTGATTGGAACTAATTTGGACCGAGTCTCTACGTATTCGCTACGGTTGTTCACTCAAGATGATTCATCTAGTAAATACAAACCATGTGTACGCGACGCATCGTAAAAGTTAAAAGGTTTATTTCGACTTTCGTCGATGTCTTGCTTATAAACAGAGCTTGGTATTTCGGGACATTGCTTTTAGAGGCAATAAGAATATCGTAATTAATTTGTATTACCTATTGCTATAATGCGAGGGGTAAATCACCCAGGTAGTTTGGTGTATACATCTCTTTGGTAGTCCCGGAAAGTTCTAGGTAATCTTTCGAAAATTTGGGAAAGCCTCTGCTAGTTTTGGGATAGCAAAGTTATTCAATCAATCAATCAATCAAAATACTCTATTAAGATCATAGTACTTCAGCTACATAATTTCATAAATAGAAGTTATTTACAATTACATATTATTTACACTTGGGCATTTTTTAATTTGTACCTATCCCAGGGGATTAATCAAATTCATTTGGGGGCGATAATTAGGAATGGGGGTAGGGTAGTGTGGGGTTTCGGGAAAAAAAAACGAGTGCAAAAACCCCGCGCCGTAGAGTTATTAAAGGTGCGAATGAATGTCGTCCCCCTTATGCCAAAACCACGAATGTGCAAAAATTGCCATTTTGACACTTGAAAAAAAGTGCACTTTCTTTCTAAGAAAGAAAATTCTTTTTTTAAATTATTGTTAGATTTCGGCTACAATATATTCGAATAACAATAAAAAAATTGACTGAATTAAAATTGATTAATTTCATTTACGAGTACTTCATAATTTAGTTCAAAATACACTTGCCTGAAAACTAGCAAATGCACATTCGTGGTTTTGGCATAAGGGGGACGATGTATTATACGCTATACAGACCCTTCGAATTTCGCCATTCTAAGAAAAACTATTTCATAATATACATATGACATTTAGCAAATCAGGATCCTGTAGAAAAAACTATGATCTGTGTTTTTTTACAGTTGAATTATTAAAATTGAGCCTAAAATATAGTCATAAAAATAAAAACTGTAACATAATAAAAAATTCGAATGAGCTCTGATTTACATGAAGAAACTAAAAATGTTTCCAAAGTAATTGAAAATCATATAAATCAATCATAATAAATAAATTGAATGAACAACAAAAATCGATGCAATTGAAAAAAATCAATCAAAAAAAATTATAGATCGATTCTTCCTGCTTATAACTGCAATTTTTATATTTTGCCAAATTTTAATAAGATCAAAATAAATTGTAAAAATTTCGGAAGTTGCTTCCAGTTGTAGAATCTATGAAGTGCGCAACTCCTGCTTTGATTTTTAATCTAGATTGTAGGTCTAGAGTTGGCGTTTTTCTTTTCAGAATTATTGCTGACATACTCGTATTATTAACACACAAGACGAAAATGAAGCTCCTTATTCACGGTTTCGTTATTCGCGTTTTCAGTATTCGCGGATTTAAAAAATAATATTCTATGCTTTTAGATAGATTACAGCTTCAATCGTTCTTTAAAAGTTTAAAATATTATGAAAGGGTACACCGTGACAAAAAATTTGGAAACGCTGAAGAGCTAGAGAAATAATTATTTTATAGTTTGTTTACCATAGTTTCAACGACGGTTTTTGTAGTGCCCATCATCATTTTATCATGATGACCAGTTCAGTGGGTACGTGCGTTTCTCGATGTAAATAATACTCGAACTTTAAACAAATTTGTATTTTGCGAATTGCGCATTTTAATGAATACGTAATGATAACCAAAGAGAATACCTTATACAGCGACTTTCGTACATAATACTTGATAATAAATTAATATTAAATTAAGCGAGAAATATTTATAACGTTTTTTATAATGTTTTCTAATGTAAAACGGAATAAACCTTTCTTATAGGCCTAATAATATTATTATTGCTTCTTTGTTTCCTATAAAATTTCACTTATTATTAAAAGGAACTAACTCCGTGTCCTATTTCGGCAAATTGCACAGGTTTTATGGTCATAATCAAACAAATTATTTGTGATTCTTAGTTGCTACATATGTGATTATGTTATATTATCACCAAAAGGAATTTTTGTTAAACCTGTTAATAACGTTCTGGTACGTTTTTTGTAATTCCTCAACATTTTAGTTTTGTGGAGTTAGTTCCCTTCAACTGTCGTATCAAGTATCACTACTCGAATCCATTGATTTTTAAACTCAATTTTTCTTTAATTTTTTTTTTAATTTAAATTTGTTGATATTTCATTTGCATTGGCTATTATCACATTATAAATATGTTCCGTTATGTTTCTTTATACAAAAAAAATCAGTTTTATTTTATCACGATTTCGTCACTTGTAAACCTATTCTGTAACATAACGTCCACACTTCTTGTAGGATATGATTCATAATTTATTACATTTCTAGTACATTTTCACAAGTACAGGCCCCTGGTCGTTCTAAAGTTTTTAAACTTTTATTGTTTTGCACACATATTATGTCATAACTAACATTCATTCTTATCAACTTTTCTCAATTTGTCCAAAAATCAACTTATACCCTTTTACCCGCACATACCGGCCTTCCTCTCGAGAGTGTGGGAGGGGGGGGGGTCGAGAAGCACTGAAGAATTCAAAAAAGTTCTTAAAATAATTATGTTGGATCAATAACTATAATAATATGATACGTGGTGTTTAATAGTATAAACTTTTTCATATGCGTGTTGGGGAAGTATTGAGAATTATTTATGGGATTGATATTTGGCAACTTTTCTTCGTGGCATGGACAACCTACGAGCGGGGTAGGTTGGTACAACTTTTTTTTCTGTTGTTAACGTCGAGTCTAGAATGGTCATAATACCACAATAAAACAAGGTGGAACTCGCTTTAGCGGCAGTTCTTAGGCTTCTATACAGCTACCTTTCTGGTGTGGAAAGTTGTTATTATCTGGTTATTTTTGATCGCCATATAATGTAACATCACATAATCAGATAATCTGCACCAATTAAATTTTTTGCGATTGGTAATTATCATTTACTATATAAGTAATAACAATCAAACTTTTCCATTCTATTAGAAATTTTACTTTTCTGTAATGTATGGTCCTTTTTTTGAGGTGGATCAATCCTCTCCTTTCTCTTTTATTTATAACTTAACTTCACTAAGCACATCAATAAAAAATTATTTTTTCACATCAAAGTAAAACAAGTAGTTTATATAGGGAGACCTCTTCGAAAATATCTTTAACTTAGTAAATTTCTTTCGAACATTTGCGTATTTATAAATCGCATTAGCGAATCGAAGCAACGGATTAACAGATTAACAGACACGAAGCCAGACCATAAGGCTTCTTTCTATACCTTGTATAGAAGCCTAAAAGTAGCGCACTGGCTACCCAGTTCTTAGACCTCTATACACACAGAGTATTTCCAACACGATTTGAAACACTCTGTATGATTTTGAATTATGCGGACGGACAGACAGACGGACACGGAGCCAGATCATAAGGCTTCTTGCTATACTTTGTATAGAAGCCTAAAAGTAAATTAAAATTAAATAACTGATGAACTTGCTTTTCTGAAATATCCATATCGTCACCCTAATTCTAAAACCTCGTAAGTCGATCCAAATTTATTTTTGAGATTTTGGTTGTATGATATAGAGAAATTCAAAATACATCGTTCTAAAACCTCGTAATAAAAAAATTATACTTATTGTGACATCTATAAAACTATTAAGTGTGAAAAATCAAGTCAATACTAATAATATATTTCTTAAAATTCACTTTTTTCAGCCTCCTGTAAAATTTGATTTACTAGACTTACGAGGTTTTAGAATTAGGGTGACGATATACTACGTGTGTAATTTTACGTAATTTTCTAATTATGATAACAGCAGGTTTCAGCTTCCATTGGGAGCCACTAGAGCTAGAGCTGTCCCAATCTTCACACGACTACACTTATAATTTATTACAAGAATTCATAAATAATTTTTATGTTAACAATTTACAAACTGTTTTCATTCATTAATAATTATTATAGGTTTTGAATATTACTTCTAATTCGCAAATATTTATATCCTACAACATGATCAACCAATAATAAAACTTAACTAGTATTTTAATAGAAATATTATGAATTTTCACTATAAACTCAAAAACAATAAATGTCAGATGAATGATTTTTCATAATACAACATAGTAACTAATATATTTTGCCAATAATCAATATGTAATGCACTAATGCTTTTTATGTGAATTATCAAGCTCCAATAACAATTCTTAATATGGTAAAACACCACCTCCATCAATAAATTATTTTTTGATAAATCATTGTAGACGTTCTAGTGACTATGACTATCCAATCTTTTGCAACAATTTTGAAATAAAAATTTAAACTTGTATGAATTCTTCAATAAAGTGATCCGGTATTATTTTAGTGCTGTCATCAACGAGATAGCGCATAGGTACATTTATTTTATGTCCACTGACTCACAAAGTTGATGACGCAACTAAACATTTCGAAAACGCTAAAACCAATAGTCGCAATTTGTTTTTCAAATCAGGAGCGGCTCGCGGGGTAAAATATTGGGTAGGCCAGCAGCTTGTTAAACATAGATAAACGTTACCAGAAGGGGATTTTTTTTAATAAAGTAATGTACAGGGTCTCCCACTGATCAATACAAAACTGAAAAATGGTAATAGAAGCCGTTTTCTTATCTAAAAGCCACAACAAGACCGTCTGGGGAAGTCTTCATAAAACAATTGAGGGGTCTGGAAGTAAAAGGGTTCAACTGCACTTGAACCTGAAACGATCTAAGTGCACAATATCATACCTAATGGGTATCCTAACTTAGAGGTAAAATGATTTTAGTAAATTTTACGTCCCCTTGGGTCGGAAAATTGTATTTTCTAAACTTATTCCTGGAATTTTGAATTTCCAGTTAACTTGAAAGCCATGTTTCTCAGAACTATTAAAAGTGCACTTGAACCGTTTTACTTCCAGACCCCTCAATTGTTCTTATTTCTATCTTAAAGTGAGGCCCATTTCACCATAATCGATCGAGAATCGTTTGAGCTCCAATGAGTTTCAATTCCGATAAAAAAGTTGGAGCGTTAGAAGGACTGTGAAATTGAGCAACATTTCACCGCACCCCGCCGTCCTCGCGAATTTTTTAATGAAATTAGCAGACGTTTAAGCTTCGTTTGAACTCCAAGAGCTTCCTTAAAAATCGGCCGTACCACATGCATCGCGAAAGCTTTTGAGGTGTCATGAAATTGCTGTCAATCGATAGAGAATCGTTTGAGCTTCAATTCCCATCGTTTGAACCCCTACGGTAAAATGTTGGAGCGTTTAAAAGATTGTGAAATTGTAAATTTTACTAATATCGGTTCAAGCAAGTAGCGCTCAAAATTTGGGTGTAATTTTTCCAAAATTGTTCTAAATAATTCAATTTTTATTAAAAACCTTTGAAACTCAACCGACAGGAATAGAAACTATTAGAGCTCAAATAAAGCTCTCGAATCTTGTTCGATTGGCGTTTATTGTATTAAAAAAATCACATTTTCGAAAAAGCATTTCTACACCCCTTCCCAAAATTGTTCTGAAGAATGGAATTTTTATTAAAAGCCCTTGGGTTTGGGTTACAAACAATTTTTATGGAAGCTCATTGGAGCTCAAACGAAGCTTAAACGTTTGACAATAATTTCATTAAAAAATTAGCGTTGGTGGGGGAGGGGGGCAGCGAAATGTACCTCTCCACCCTTTGTGTGCCATCAGTGGTTCCACCATGGGACCACATAAAGTATTATTATTTTCAAGCATCCCAGTATGCACATTTTAAACTTAATTTACCTAAAAAATTTGACAGTTTTGCCAAAAAAATAATCAGGGCCACAAGGGGTTAAAGCGGTGGTGGCATCCTAGCTATTGATTTTTGAGTTATTAAATACTTTTTAGAGATTGCTAAATTATAGTATAGTACATATTATGTATCTATTGAAAACCATGGTTTAATGTTAAAATATCTCCATTGAAATTCTGTATTTCGTCACAGCCATGTAATATTTAAGATTTTATATTATGGCGATGGAAAAACGTCGATAACTACTTCCGCAGAACGAAATGAAATTTAAAAATAGTAGCGTTGATATAGAAATTCCCAGCAGAATGTTGTGTAACAATCGGTAGTGTGTTCTCATTGGCGAGTTTTTAGTGGGACAGATACACCTACAGAAGGACAAACTTTGAGATTTATAGTACTATAGAAGAAGATATTATTATAACATTGAATTATTGATGACAATCTATAAAAAGAACTTCTGCAGATACGTCAGAAATGTTGTAGCGTTTTAACAAATAAGACTTTTCGAGAACTACAAGCTTGGAAAAGTCACGATGAATGAAGCCCTACTTCTAAGTTTGATTTAGTATACGCAAAATTTTCCATTTGTCTCGACGAGTTTATTTGGATCAAGCGGATGTATTTTTAATGCTGTATCGTAGACAGCTTCGTTTAATTATATCCAAAAATATTTGTTCATGAAATTTTATCGATACCTAACTATTAGTAATTTTTCATGAAAGCCACCGTTTACTTTGAATATTTAATTGATTATTATTGTTTTTTTTAAATCATTACTTGCACACACGTTCGTGTTTTAAATAAGCGAAATTTTATGCGTATTAATAGTGCAGTTTTATCCAAGTTTTCTAATTTGCACACATTTCAAATTATCCAGATTCTACTATAATTTTTTAGACGAATGGGAAATATACATACGTGCGCGACGCAATTTACACGAAAATTATTTCCATTTATTATCATTTATCAGCATTTCTTATGTCTATTTACGAAAATATGAGAAACTTTTATTTAAATTTCACATTTTGTTTACATTATCGATGATTGTAACATTTTGTATAATGGTGCTAATTCTTATGGATTTATTTTGCCCAACATTTGCATGTTTAATAGTTTATCACGGTGATTCATTCCTGTTATATTAGCTATTTGAGATTCTTGTATTATCCACCCAACTCGATTTCGATCGTGTCAAATTTTGGCATGCACGAAATGTTGTTATCACGCTTAACTATTTTAACTACATCGTAATCAAATTGTAGCAATACTTGGTTATATAAAAATAAATTCGTGTGCATTTTTAAACCGTTATTAATTTATTGCTTTAATCTTAACGTCGACATTCGGTTTAATTAAGACTTAATTTTGTATTAATTAAAACTCAGTACATACTAACAATAACATAAATTTATCCTAATTTACATTACAAAGTTTGTTTATATTTTGTATTATATAATTTAGTTAGATTTAAGATTTATTGAAAGTGCAAACAGAAACTAAACTAACAAGGGCCAAACCGCGACATTGGGAGACCTTTCTAATAAAATTTGGTTTAATCTCGAATTTATTGATGACGTTTGTAATTCCTTGTGAGTACTAACGTGGTGTAAAAATTATCACATTTTCAACTTAAACTAATTTTGTTTCTTTTATGTCCTTAAATTGCACATTTCGAAAGTGTTTTTGCGATGGCATCATTTTAAAAAAAATTTTGGAAAAATGTTTCGATTAAAATAAAGCGTTTTAAGAAACGAAAATACATAGTATAACAGCTAAGCTGAAAAGTTCGTATCGTTTTGAAGAAAAAAACATTTTTTTGGCAAAATTCAATTTTATTATTCAACATATGTACATAGTTGCCTTCGACGGCGATACACCGATTATAGCGATCTACCAACTTTTCGAAACCATTTTTGTAGTACGATTTGTCTTTAGCCTCAAAATAGGCTTCTGTTTCGGCGATTACTTCTTCATTGGTGCTAAATTTCTTTCCAGCAAGCATTCTCTTGAGGTCTGAAAACAGGAAATTGTCGCTGGGGGCCAAATCTGGAGAATACGGTGGGTGCAGAAGCAATTCAAAGCCCAATTCGTGCATTTTTGCCATCGTTTTCAGCGACTTGTGACACGGTGTTTTTGATCGACTGTGAGCACACGCGGCACCCACTTTCCACAGAGCTTTCGCATGCCCAAATATTCATGCACGGTATGTCCAACACGTTCCTTTGATATCTTTCGAGTCTCAGCTATCTCGATCAACTTCACTTTACGGTAATTCAAAATTATTTTGTGGATTTTTTGGATGTTTTCGTCTGTAACAGCCTCTTTTGGACGTCCACTGCGTTCATCATCTTCGATGCTCATATGGCCTGTACGGAATTTAGCAAACCACTTACGAATGGTTGCTTCCGCTGGAGCAGAGTCCGGATAACACTTATCAAGCCAAGTTTTTGTTCCAACACTATTTTTTCCCATGAAAAAACAGTGTTTCATTAACACACGAGATACCTTTTTATCCATTTTTTTTTCAATAACACAAGTTGCTTTACTCAAAATGCTATAACTCACGAACCAATTGTCCGATCGCTGTCAAATTTTGACACGTATCGTTTGAAGGTTAGTTCTCACTGAAAATCATATGAAAATCTCTTAGAAACTATACGAACTTTTCAGCCCACCTAATGGCCACTTTACACGAGGGGATTTTTTCATGCGATCGATCGCCGCGACTTGTTGCCGGGATTTTTCGCATGCGCCAGGTTGCTGCGACCTATCACATTGTCACTTTACACGTGGCATTTATTTATTTTAATTCATAAAATCGCACGTGCGCCAAGTTGCAGGGACTAATCGCATGAGCGATTTTGTATTACACGAGGCGCTTAGTTGCTGCGACATGGCGCGGCGATCGATCGCATGAAAAAATCCCCTCGTGTAAAGTGGCCATTATACATACCAAAATTTCATAAACATGAACGATATAAGCGGGCACGATGTACATTGGTTTTATAAATATTTGCTATGCAATTGTCGTACTTTGGATAATTACAATTGTTGTACTTTGGATAAAATTACAATCGCAAATATTGTTTTACAAATAATATTGTAGGAGTGCTATATTATAAGCTGCTAGCGAGTGCACATCGTTAAGTAATTGACCACAAATTAATAATAAAAGTAAGAAATATTTGTAATATTAAAAATTTTAATTGAAATATTTAAAATAAAACATTATTTTAGCAGTTTGTAAAATTGTGCTGCCTAGAAATATTATAGCTTTACCTGAAAAGTAAAGATATAAAGTAATTTGTAAAAAATCATCAATAAATTAAAATCAATAATATAGTATGTAGTTAATACCAACACGCAAACTATAAAAACCCCTTATAAAAAATTAATAATTTCGAAGTATCTCCGATAATATCTATAATCAATATTTAATAGATATAGTTTAAAATACGAATTAAAACTTACACTTGTATCACCTATTCGATTTATAAGAGCTGGAATTTAATGGGTTATGCTTAGTCAGAAATAAAATAAAACCGATTTTACAAATTTTTTGACACAAAATTTTAATTACACAAATATAGCCGTGTGAACCTTTTAACTAAAAATAAAGTAGTCGCAAAGCAATAAAATAGTAGAACAAGCGTAAATCTGTTATTCCATATTTTTGTTATTGTTTGTGTATTATTTCAAATTTTACCAAATACTTTATAATTGACAATACGGGAAACTTATAGCTGTAAAAACCGGCGACACTATTCACTACGCCACCTATAGAGTTGAATTGCACACTACCGGTTAGTATGGAAGTTTAAATGCCTACAAAATAATTATAATGCATTGCACAAATAATTATCAATGAAATAAAGTGTAATCAAGTGTAATCAATGCATAATACGATAATGCAAAACATAAAATGACAATTTGTACGTGTTAATTGACAATTCAGGCCGGTAGATGCGTTGTAAATCTTGTCGCCAATAATTTGCATAAGTTTCCCGTATTGTCAATTATAAAGTATTTGATTTTACCCACCACTTTGGTTTAAGCTTTTGTACTGTAAACTTATGTAAATGTAACTTAATATGTAACTTGTAAACTTGTTATTTTACCATTTGTACAAATCTGTGTTTGATTGTGAAAATTGTACGATCTGTTGGATTACAAAACCGCTTGCAATCATTTTAGCATATAATGCACTAATTTTTTCGTTAATTCAGGCGAAATTTTCTGCCATTTTTCTAAAAATTTTGATTTGAAATCTCTTTTAATACCTCAATGACTATTTCTCACTTTTTGGGCTAATATAAACCACAAATGTTTTATAGGGTAAATGTCCGGTGATTGGGGAAGGGCTTTCAATTGCTTGGGTACATGGTACAAAAGCCATTCCTGAGCTAAATACGACGAATGCTTCAAAATTCTATACTTTTATTTAAGTAAGTTTTAGCAAACTGTACACTTCTTAGTAGATTTATTTACAAACGAATGATTTCTTCCTGGCTATGCGACCATTACACCCTCTTGAACTTAGGGTTTTTCGAATAGTTTCTGTTGAAATTGATTTATTACTCATAAAAGATACTTTCGTCGTCAATTTATTTTGGGACACTTTTATTGGGATCTCGTTTTATTTTATTTATAATAAAATTTCATCCGCAACTGTCAAGTTTCTTTTTCGGCCACAACGAGGTTTATTTCACAAGGTTCCGGTATTTTTATAATTATTTATCATTTGTTGTACAGTAACATGGGATAGCCAACTAATTGCCTAACTTGGAGTAATATGATTAGTAAGTAATGCAACTAAGTAATTAAATTATTGTTGCATTGTCGCTTCATAACATTTGAAAATCTGCAAGTGTATGCTCACTTTTGTGACATAAAATGTAATCGTATTATCATATTTCACTCTATAATTAGTAATGTAATAGAAGATAAGAGATCTTTTTTTCGAATTTTAATACATCAAAGTCAACAGAATATAATTATGAAAAAATGGAATTAAAAATTCATATTATATTTCCTTGAAAAATAATGCAATTATTACAAGATTTAGGGTGTATGCTCACTTTCGTGAGCCACTGTACATAGTTTTGAATTTTATAATTTATAACTTTTTAAATGGATCATAGCAATAAAATTTCGCGAGATGTGCGAAAATCAGAAATAGTATATTACCATCCAAGAGTCGTATTGCAGTTTTTCCGTCACGGAAGCTTGCAGATAATATCGGAATCTTTAAAAAGCGTTCAATAATCAAAATACAAAAATCAGTAGCTAGGGTGCCACGATCGCTTTAAGACAGAAATAAGAAAAATTGTATTAAGAGGACATCCCCTGAAGGTTTCGCCGAAGGTGTTAGTTAAGTTTTTCTTAAGAAAACAGCTTCTATTACTGCGAGTATCCAACGAGTTTTGTATTGGTCAGTGGGAGACCCTGTATATTATTTTATAAAAGAATCCCCTCTCGTAGCTTGCATCCCCTCAAGCTACTGGGCTATCCAATATTTAACCCCCGAACTGCCGATGAAATTAATCATTGTGCGTGCAAGTATGAAATACAGTACGTAGTTATAATTTACCCATAGGAACATGGCGTAAACTGAAAATTAACATTAGGGGATTCCCATATTATTTGTGTACTCGCAGACCCCACACGTCACTGGGGGGTTAAAAACATGATATAACACTGTAAAACGCTCTTAAATTATATTTAAAAAAATCAAGAAGTTTCTTTAAGTAGGTCACACTATTTTATTTATTTCATTTTGGTATCATAACCTTGTTTTTTAGCACGGAAATGGGGGGCATAATATGGCTTTTATAGCCCTAGGGCCTATAAAGTTGCTAAGCAATGACAACAATATCAAAACAAAAGAGTTAGTCGTCAAGACTCTGTTTTTTTGCGCGATCGATCTGAAATTTTGCATATGCCTTCCTACCGACAATTCACGAGGGGGAGTACCTTGCGAGGGGTGGAGAATTTTGTGCTCAGTTTTTCGATATCTAGTGCCGTTTCCGAGTTATTGCTAAATAAAAAAATTTATTCTCGCCCCTCCAAGTTTCTCGCCATAGGAACCATGGCACACCAAAAATTCATAGCACAAACAAAATGACATGATATTTTTTCTCAAAATACTTAATTCTTCAATTTTGACAATTCCAAGTACCAAGTACCAAAATGAAATAAAACGTTGTATGTACCACGGGCACAATCAGATTATAGCCCTCGGGCAATTTAAAGCCCGACGCCCTTGATACATAAATAACTATTATGGAATAATTGATATTTTTTATTCTAAATATTCTTAAAACTATATGTACATACTATGTACATAACTACATTCATTTGAGTTTAATTTGCAAGCTAATTTTACGACGGATGTAAAAAAACTGCTCTCTATATCTATCCATTCTTAATATAGATTTTTCTCACATTGTCAATACTTTTTCGTCATTTATATTTTTGTACACACCCTTAATATTAATAATTTTTTTAATTGGATGGGCTCAATCACCGTAAAATAAAGTAAGTTTTTCGTGGTGAAAACTAAAATAAAACTTTTCGTGTAACTTGAAAATTAATTATCTCGTGATAATTATAGCTTACATCGTTTTAGCAATCCAGTTGTTAATCAAATTAAGAAAGGCCTAGTTCATCCTGCGCCTGCGGTACAATTTCTCTAATTATATCTTTCATTAAATAAATTTATAATATTAATTTATCCATTTAAAAAGAAACCTATGTACAGGGTTCGCCACAATGACTTGACCTTTTTGAAAACGCTATAACTAATAATAGTAATAATAGTATAAACTATGCTATATTAATTTTTTTAAATTAATATTATCGTGCATATTATGCCATTTATTTGTGGAATATCTTGGAAGTGACGACCTTGGACTTCTAAGCACTAGGAAATTTTAATATACACCGCCATATCATATCGATTGGAACGGCTTCAATCTCTTCACAAAGTTGATGTTTTAATTTCTGAATAGTACTTGGAGGACGAATTATAAAGATTTGATTTTCGAGGAAACCCCATAAAAAAAGGTGTTTGTCGATTTTGGTACATTTTTTATAACGAATTCCTGTTGTTTTAGCAGTGGGCTCGCCTGACCATTGATTCGTTTTTACTAAATGTCATGAAATAACAAATGGCATGAGATAGCCTTAGCAACGCATAAAACAAATAACTTTGAATATCAACAACTAGGTACTATGCGACAGCATTCTGAACAGTGTCCACGCCATTTTGGCTAACCCTGTACATTAAAATTAATTTTATTGCTTATTTGTAAGACGTAATAAACTTTATGTTCCATATTATTTTTTATGTATGTAGATAGATATTGATCGTGTAGGTAGAACTTTTATTATTATCGAGTAAAGGGCAACATTTTCAGATTATTATTAACAGTGCAGTATAAGGCCAATAGGTGCAAAAATCAAGTTATAAATATTAATCGTTAATAATATAAATAACCAGATATTTTAAATAAATAAATTTTGTGTTATCTTCATAAAGAGAATCTAAACATATTCATTGATTAAGAATGTAATAACAACCGTTGTTTATGTGCTATTTATAACTTTTTGTAAGGCGGACATTAAAAGGGACGTGTTAATTTTACTGCAGAGAATTAAAAATTGGAATATTATGAACAAGCAATTTTAACACTAAGAAAACTCCACCACACCCTGGTTGACAGGGTGATATTGATGTTACAATTTACAATAGTTGACGATAGCCTAACGATAACTTGGAGATAACTGTCCGCTAAGGAACATAGATAAGTAAGAACCATATTTGGTTCAATTTTTTATTGTACGGCTGGTCCTAGACATTGTAGATATTCAAAACCGGAAAACGGGTTCAAATTTTGGGTTTACCGCTCATTTGTGTGTGTGTGAGCACGCGCAGTCTGGAGGCCCCACAGTAGAACAAAATGTCTTAAAAATAGTAAGGAAGAAAGTTACATTGAAGTTGTTATTAAGATGAAGGGATAATTAAGATTTGTAAAACATAAATTATTGGTTTTAAGCAAAACCACGCAACTAAAGCTTTTGTGTGTTGCTAGAAGTAATACATTTTTGTTTCCAACCAAAAATTGCCAATTTAAATGGGAGGTATTTTGGGAAGAGCATGTAAAACGGTCCCCGGATTTGACAAATTCCCTATAGATATTCGGAAAGCTGAACGTTTTTATAGCAGATTAAAAAAAAAAGCGTAATATTTACATTTACCCGTTAAAAACAACCCTTGAAGTTGATAGAAAATTGTAAATTTTAAAGAGCTCAACCAATCAGGAGCTCGCCGTCAATTTTCAGCGGATATGACGTCACGCATTTTACTGACAGAATTGCTTTTCTATAGTCTAACGCTTGGAAAAATTTCACCTAGAACTACATCGTTAGATCGGTCGGTAGGTTAGTGTTAGGAAACGATATTTTTTTTTAGCAAAGTGTACCTGTAAAATCTAGAAAGGGTGGGCGTGGCCTATTTGTACAGCTGGCAAATGAGAGCACATGTTTCATTGCCCTTTTTAAATGCTCATTTTTAAGGGTAAACTCAAATTATCCGCAAATTTTATTTTTTAAATCTATTATATAAACGTTCAGCTTTTCGTCTCTATAGGGAATTTGTCGGTTCCGGGGACCAGAATTCGTGCCACTCCCGGTTAACCTAAAAAAAGCACAAAACACTTTTCAGACACTAAACAAGACTCAAATTAAGTTACTTAAAATTAGTTACAAAACAAGTTACCAAGTTAACTTAGAACTTCATTTTAAGTCTTATCGCCTGAAGATGTCACAGTGTGTGACAAAAACGTAGGCGAATTATATTTTATAGTATAATTTACTTCTGAAAATTTGTTCATTTTTTAGGTGAAACTTCTTCTTAGTCGTATTGCTCGTTTCCGAACGTCGTGACCCATCTCTTTCTATGCATGTGATGTGCGTTCCAAGTGTTTTCACATACATACTTGTATAACGTGGGCTCCGAACCACGGGAAGTGTAATACACCTCATGTTGAGACGGGCGCTCTTGGCAAATTAGCTCGGTGGTTTGCCTTCCCGAGGAGAGACGGCCAGAATAAAGTTCTTAGTTCTTACCCTGCCCGGATTCGATCCGAGCGTTTCGCATTAGCAGTAGACGCACTTGACTGCCAAAGCTATGACCATCTCAAACAAAGGTGAAACTAAAAATACAGATATGATTAATATCAATTTTCACTATAACCACGAATCCATCGATTATTAAAACTAACTAATAAAATTATTATTCAATTGGTACCTAAAACCTAACCATTAATGTTGTTGCATAAAGAATGTTATTCGGACCCATTCCCTAAATTTTGCAAAATCCGAGGTTGACAAATCGGAATGACAAATTTTTAAGAGGTTTGCAAGACTTGCCCCTGCAGTTCGAAAATTTAAAATAAAGAAAATCCAAACATATTTTTTACGGGATCACAAAGTTTTTATTATTTAATTAAATGTAGTTTATACATATTGCGATGTCCAACGGGTATAAATTGGACAACTGCAATATTTTTTAATTAAGGCGTCTACTTGCAATACCGGCTGCATCCAGTTAAAGTAAATTTACAGAATGGACTATTATTGTTATCTCTCTTAGCAAAGCAGAATTTCATTTTGAAATCATGTGGATATGATTACATTTGATGTGACTTCACTTTACATTAGCTGGTGAAACCACGAAAAATTGCCATAAAAATTACTCATAAATGAATGTCAAATAGTAATTTGGATGTACTGTATTGTTATTGTATTGGAACTAAGTCGATGATGGATGTAATCGGGTTTGCAACAATCTGTATATTTAAAAGCTTATTTGAATGGGATCTAGACTTTTTGAAACGATCTGAGTTTAACACACGAAAGATCAGATCGGGATCAGATATTATACTATAGTTTTTCACTGGATAAATTTTCAGGGAATTTGGATGTAGCCGGTATTGCAAGTAGACGCCTCAATTATACTACTACCCTACTACTTTGAATTGAATTCCTGTTTTAACTTTGGTTCTTATTTCTCCCTGGCTAGCTCTTAATTTATTTTCTCGCATGAAACCCTTACCTCAGTAGTCGATTCAGCGGTCTTTTATATTCTTGTTCAATCTTATCCTGTGAATAAATTTGTCTTTCGGATTTTAAAAATCCCCGAATGATACGAAGTTATTATAAATATAAGTTTTATTATCAATAAAAAAAATGTAATTATTATTATTATCAAACTAAAAACAACTCTTAAATTAACATTCAATATCCCCCCCCCAAGTTTATCTCCGTGCTTACCTGGTTTGTAAAGTTTTACCTTCGCGAACTTCGCAGTGCACTTACGTTTTTGATTTTTCTGTCCGGGTTACTTAATTTAGCCTTTGGGATTTAATTTGGATCCACTTTTTGTGCTCCAATACTTTAATTTATTGTGATTTCCAATTTCATCTGCATCATTAAATAATCATACTGGAATTATCCAACATCATATCCACTTTAATTGTTCCTTTTCAATCGGTATTTTAACAATTTTTCCAATTCCAATTCCTCAACTCAACAAATAACTCAATTACTCAGTGGGGAAACCTCCTCTCGCGCTTGGAGCTTTCAACTATTACTTTGATTTGGGAGACGAACTTGACACGTCCTCCCTCTCCGACTACGGCATGAAAAAGCGTTGTTTATTTTTCGGTCACAAGGTTATCCCGAAAATCTATTTTTTTCAGACTTGATTTTCTTTTTTAATTAAAATTAACAAGAAATTATTGTTGGGGTTGAGGTCATATAACCAATATTGGAAAATCAAAACTCAATTGCTCGTTGTGTATATTCAGCATTAAGAGTCAAAATAAAATTGCTCTTCTAAGAAACTGATTTGAATTCAAAGCTACAAAAATTAAAGTTGTTACAAACCCCTGACTTTAATTGGCAATCAGAGATTTTAATAATCTCACATATGTGAATTATACCCTGGCTAAAATACTCACCGGTTCTTACTATCTCAGGCTCTTATGTTTATAAGTTTCACTAAATAAGGAGAGGTTTTATGAAGAATAAAAAACATAACAACTACAAAAATTTAAATATAATAAATAAATAAAAATTAAGTTGTACAAAAACAATTATAATTAAGAAAGTATGCCTCAGTGGCGTTTATAATTTAACTAAAAATTTAATATTAAAAATTATTAAAAAAATGTTCTATCATCACTATATATCTTAAAATTAAATTAAAAATTTACCTTGGTAAGTTTTTGTAATGTTGTAGTTTAGAATAATTTTCATTAATCGAAAGTTCTTATTGCTTGCACTATTCTAACACGCAAAAGTTTAAAATTGTCTTTGTTCTCACAATGGAAACATATTTTTAATTAATATTGTTTATTTATTTATTTCGCACTTGTATTAACTAAATTATTATTTTAGCGTCACGCACATTTATTAATTATTAATTTATAATTTTCTCGCTTCACTTCAATTAAGAAAAATTCAAATGATCTCCTTTTTTACCATTTGAAACGCGTTTTTATTAGCCAATATAATTTATTATATTTTGGCGTTTTGCACATTTGTTGATTACATATTATTGGTTTATTCTAGTATGTAGTTGATTAACTTATTAACAAATAGTTAGAACTGTGAAAAATTGAATAAGTTGATTTTTATGTAAGATGTACAAATTCTACATCTCACCTCTTCAGAGATTGTCAACTTAATCCTCATTCTTTTCTTTTTTAAAATTTAAGAAATCCTTTTGTAAAATAAGACAAGCAATGATATTAACATATTTCTATTATAGCCAATCACAGAAATTGGTTCTACACGTAACAGAAAATTGAATTGAACAAGATATAACGTAACGATAAACCATTCAAACCTGACAATAAATAGACCAATTTATGGTTGTCCAAATGGTATGATATGACGTTAACTTATTTCAGGCGACTAAAAATTCTGTGAAACTAATTGAATTTTTTGTAATACTTGTAAACTCCTATTCACTAAAATTATTTTGTATATAACATGTGTTCCCAGAACACTTTTTAATTTTAAAATTGTTTACTTGTCAAAATCGGAACAAATAAATTACTATAATAGGGGTAGTTTCTGTGAATGTTGAAATTAAATTAAAATTATGACTGTGGGATATAATTGAATATTACAACATTTGGAAACAGAAAATTGTCGTTGTTCGAAAAATAATATTAAAATTTGATAACGTAACAAAGTATTAAACCGACTTATGCGATAAAGGAGAGTTACAACAAATGATAAATGAAATAAATGAAAAATCCAGAACGATCGGCCTAAAAATGAATATAGCAAAGACGAAGTACATGACCAACGACATAACTGATGAAACAAATGAGATACGTAAAGGAAACCTTAATGTGGAAGATCAGATTATTGAAAGAGTTGACTCCTACATAATATATCTTGGGCAGAAAATTATGATATCAAAGGAAAATTTAAAAGCTGACTTGGGTAGAAGAATATCACTGGCATGGGCGGCATTTGGAGGACTGAAGACACTGTTTAGATCTCAGATACCAAATACACTTAAAGCACGAGTGTTCGATCAATATATACTACCAGTCCTAACTTATGGTACAGAGACATGGGCCCTTAACAATGCAATTGTAAAAAAATTGCAAGTCACCCAACGATCCATGGAAAGACGTATGATAAGGGTTACACTTCGAGATCATATACCCAACACTGAAGTCCGAAACAGATCCAAAGTAACAGATGTAATACATCGACTATGTAAATTGAGATGGAACTGGATGGGCCACGTTTGCTAGATTGGAGGACTATAGATGGACGCGTCGAGTAATTGAATGGAGACCACGAAGTGAAAAGAGAAGCGTAGGACGACCTCAGACAAGGTGGACGGACGACGTGAAGAGATATGTGGGAAGAGATTGGATGCAGAGGGCAAGGAATAGACAACAGTGGAAAAATATGGGGGAGGCTTACATCCGACGATGGATGGCATAGCTGTTGATGATGATAAGTAGCTAGTCCACCGGTGATATGCGGATCTTTATGAATGGCTATTAATTATTAACAAAAAGTGAAGTGGCAGATAAAGAAACTACATGAAAGAATTTGTCAATTAAGTTAAGAAATCATAAAACTCGTAACATATCCATAATTATTGCAAACGAGTTTTACAATATTTTCATATTTATTTACCACGAGTTATTCTCTGAGAAAGCTTCGTATAATAAACAAGTAAAAATAACTTGCACAAGTATAAATAACTTGCACAAATATAAATACTAAGTAGAAATGCGCAATTTTCTTCATTCTCACATTTTCCACCAACATAATTTTTGTAGTAACAATTGTTTAAATTTCAACTTTTGTGGCTTATAACCTTTTATTGCAAGTTTACAATTTTATAACTGCTCTTAACTTTAACTTGTCTTAATGAAATTCCAACTTCTTCATAATAGTATTATAATTTATAATAAATGTTTTTTTTGAAGCTGTGAAAAATTTGAGTTTACCTTTGTTATAATTATGTATATGTGTATTTTTTAAATTATGCTTATAGTATGTAATTGTATCGTAAAAATGTTATTGACATTTACATTTTACCATATTAATTTACCACTTTGTGAGAAATTAGGGCTGGGAATATATTTTTAAAAGATAAAATAACAAAAAATTCAGAAAATTTATTGCAAAACTGTCACGAATGAAAATATTCGATGTACTATATATTTATTATTATGAAATCACTATCGAAAAATTTCTCGATAAAAAATGTATACAAGCATAAACAAAATAAATAAACATACACGGAAAGTCTGATCGAAAACACACACAATACGAGTATGTACGTGGGTTTTGAAATTAAAAATATGTTAAGAATAAAACTATCGAAAGATTTATTTTACAATTGCTTCAAAATTATTACATCTCTTCAGGCTAATTTAATAAACGAAAGACAAAGTTGAAGATGGATATCAAAAAGTTTTTAAAATAGTGGTGTAAAATTTTTTAGTTAATTTTTAATTTCGTAATGTTTTTTGCTTGTCTATCTGCGAATTATTAAAAATAACTAACGAAGTTTTTATGTCTAGTATGATTTTCGCGATATTTATAACCCCTAAGGGTTAGTTCTGCATTGCATATACTAAATATTCATAATATTATGTTATGTAGTACTTATTATAAATTTTGTATGTTCCATAACGTTGTTTTTCTTTTTGTAGACAGATCGATAGAAATCGTCGAGATACATTAAAATTATACGTGCCGAAGATATATGGATTTCGTGTTGATTCAGGAGATAAGCAGGCTGAAGTGGAAGATGATGGAGTACCCCAATTGTTAGCTAATGTTAATTATAAACTTCGCTTATACGGTGAACACTTTAAAGAAAACATGTTGTTGACTTTCACAGATAACAGTGGAGAAGTTGGGGACATGTGCACGTCCTTTTCAGGGGCTCCTAGAAAAGTAAGATTGCTCAATTAATCACATTTTTAATAACCAACAAATCCTGTAGACTAGTTGATGCACTATTCGAAATAATTTGTTAAAACCGTGTAAATAAGATATCCCTTTTTACATTAAATATTAAACAACAGCGCCACAAATAGGTGGTTGCAATTACTTTCACACTAGGGGAAGTATTGTTTTCCAAGTCATAATGATTCTTTTATAACTCCATTTGTACTTCGTATTTTTAACGAAGTTGTCTCCGACTTGCTAATTTTCTTAATTTCAAAGTAATTTAGAACAACCATTATATTTCAATTTAATGTAATGAATTCGTTGTTTAAGTGAAATTGTATATTAACCATATACCTGTGTTTTTAGAATCTCCAAAATATTTGGGCATTTTTTGCCATCCTAAAATACAGATATGGTATAATTAAATGTATTAAAAGTATAGTGTATTTCAAATTAATTGGAATTAAAAAAAGTCTAGCATCAAATTACGTTGTTATAAAAACATACAAACTATGCAAGGAAAAATAATATAAGAGATAAGATTATCGCGCCAACGAAAGCCCGCATTTCATACTCCACGTGGAGTAGTGTAGTTCTAATTGGTTAATATTTATAATAAGGACTTATTATTGGATAATATTTCTATTACGAAAATTCTCTTTGCGACTCCACGTGAACGCGTGTACCAGGTGTACAGTAATTGCTATATTATATTTCGTCGCATTAAATGTTTTTATATCAACGTAATTAGATGCTATGACTTTTTTTAATTCCATTTAAAGTAAAATATACTATACTATGTTGTTTTGTCTGTGTAGAAGCATAATATTACATATCGAAGTGGAAAACGCTTGATTACAACTGTGGGCTAACATGCATAGATAACCGAGGTGCAAAGGGCCGAGGTTAGTAATACCTCACAGCTGTAATGAAGTCTTTCGCAGATTATATATTATTTACTAAATTAATAATTCTTTTCCGCATTGTTGTGGTATATTGTTGTGCCCATCAATTTTCATGACAACCTAAAATCAAATTCTTAGTTTTGGAAGTGATCTAATAACAGTAACTTATTTCTTAACTTACTAAAATTTAATAATGAATCATTAACCAACTGATTGTGAATAAATTATTAAAAAACCTACATAAATCCACATTAGTCTTGATAGAAAATTTTTAACACTTGTTTCTTTCAGGTTTTTCTAGAAACACTAAACGGTGAAATACTTCGAAGTATAGCAACAGTTTCAGTGAATCTTCCTGCACCTACAAATTCTGATTATTTCTATTTTTGCATAGCGGAAGGGAATAATTCGGCAACCGTACGTGATACCACTCACGGTTTTAATCACCAAGGTTCGGAAGACTGGATGAAGTTTTGTGTAAAAAATACGCTGCTACCGCAATGGGCATCAATTGCGATCATATGTACGTGCTTGTTCTTTTCCGCAATGTTCTCGGGTTTAAATCTGGGACTTATGGCATTGGACAGGACGGAATTAAAGATCTTGTGCAATACCGGAACACCTCAGGAACGGAAATATGCAAAAGCTATACAACCTGTTCGAAATCACGGCAATTATTTGTTGTGTAGTATTTTGTTAGGGAACGTATTCGTCAATTCTATTTTTACTATTCTGTTGGACAGTTTGACTTCCGGTTTAATAGCAGTGGTGTGTTCGACTTTATTAATTGTTATATTTGGTGAAATAACTCCACAAGCTATATGTTCAAGACATGGTCTTGCTGTAGGTGCAAAGACTATTTATGTTACCAAATTTATTATGTTGTTGACAGCTCCTTTAGCTTATCCAGTTTCTAAAATATTGGATTTATTACTTGGAGAAGAAATTGGAAATGTGTACAATCGCGAACGTCTGAAAGAATTAGTGAAGGTGAGTTATATATTTTTTTTTCTTTCAGTTTCTTACAAATATTGTAAAAATAATTTGAAGTCTTGTTGTATCGCAAAAAAGTTCGGAAGAAAAGCCTGGCTTGATAAAATTATTGAATTATAAATAATAATCGTTTGAAGTTATGTCAAGTTTCTTACACTTTGCTTTAGAAATTGGATGGTTCGTGATAAAGTTTGAATATTTTAAGACGATTTCGCGAAAGGTCAAAGATCGTGTACCTACTAATTAAGTTTTCATGAAACAGAATCTAATATTGATTTTTACGTTTTATATAACTTTTTACGTAATATATGAAAACGTGTTTCAATCAGTATTACCTATTTGCTTATAATTATTATCTTTGATTTAACGATGTGTTTATCTCTTCTTCTCCAGACGATTATCAAGTTTTTATGAACAGAACAAATATTTAATATTGGAACAATGTTGTTATAGGTGCTCTCATAAAATGTTCTAGTTATATTCAATCGATCAATCTTTTTGCCTTGAATACATCAGTGTGTCAACACCAACTTTTTTAATAATGCCATTACTCTTGAAAAGTTTTTTTTTTATACATTATTGTCGCTTTCCAACTTATAATTCCTAGCACAATGCTACAACAAGATACGGATATCAATTTTTGATCATTTCAAAGTTGATCTTCTAATTAAAACGGATTTACATTTCAATTTACTACAATTACTGGAATTAATTAATTAACCCACATTTTGTTCGATGCACTTGTACGTATAAAATTTAATTGAACTTGAATATTTTATTAACGATAGTTTCATTGAAATACTGTTCTTATTGTGATTGAAAATTATGTGTGAAGTACGTTCAAGGTTTATGATTCAATTCATATAACTTTCTTGTGAGATCATAAGAAATGAATTTTTAAATTTTCAAGGTAGTGTCTACATAATCTTAATACTTTTTAATTACTCAGGTCGAATCATTTATAATTTTTGTTTCTTTTATTTGAAAAGCCGCTACTTAAATTTTTCTGTGAGAAGTAATGTCGATACATCACGGGTAGTTTATGCACAACGCCGTAAAACACCAACGTAGACGTGCGCATGAGATCAGACATGGGTGTCATAATTATTGATATGCTGTTTATGTCGAACCGAGAATGCAGTCATACAATTAATTGAAAATTCGGCGCTGCAGGGTTCACAGTATAAACATTCGTTACTACAGATCTATGAAATATGCTATTGGCTGAATTTAAATTTTGGCGTCGGATTACCCGTCATGGTAACTACTTAAAAGAGCACGTACTGTTTTGGTTAATACATTATTCCATTTTCTTTTATTAACCTTACATTATGGGTCGCTTTTTATATAATTCAATTATAAAATTTGTTTTTACTTTTCAAATGTACGTAAAAAGAAAATTAGCTCTACTTTTCTTATAATTAATATTTTTTATAATTAAAATAGATGTTGCTAACTCAGCCACTCGAAACAAAATTTCTTCTGCTACACACTAAAGAACACACCTATTTTAGCAAATTGTAATAATAAAAAATGTGAATGGGGCTCAAACTTTTGAAAAAATCGAATTTGAACTTGGCAAATTTAACGAGATTCAGTGGTAAAATTAACGAGATTCCAGCGCGTCGCACATTCTGTTGACAGTCCGTGCAATTATAATGACCCTAACACTTAGAGTATTTCGCACCGGCAGATGCAGCTCGTCTCTCGTACATGTAACATCGATTATTTTTTGTTTTTACGCGATTTTTTGGGGGTGAAACGTAATAGTTTACTGCCCCATACCGCAACTATACTTTTTAATGCTATTTCAAGGTTCTCTAAGATCCCGGTTTCATTTATCCCGGTTTTCTAGATTGGTGGCGCCTTCTCGTATGTTTAGCATAGTAACCAGAGTCAAAACCGCCCTGGAGGGGTGCAGAGCGTAGCGGAGCGAAGCGGCGCCCCGGAAGGGTAGGTTTTGACGATGGATAACCCTCCTTATCGAATGCACACCCCAAAATTCGAAGAATTTATTAATTCTTTATTTGTTCTGTCTTTGTCGTTGTCTAGACACGACAAAGACACATATATGGAAGTGCATAAGTCCATCTCTTATATTACCTCACTACGTTACGTTATATTCCGTTACATCAGTGCATAAATTGACCATAAGTTATAGCAAATTGTACACGTTTTTAGTCGATTTATTTAGAAACGAATGGTTTCTTCCTGGCTATACGACCATTACACCCTCTTGAACGAAGGGTTTTTCGAATAGTTTCTGTTGAAATTGATTCATTAATCATAAAAGATACTTTCGTCGTCAATTTCGGTACACTTTTTTTGGGTTCTCGTTTCATTTTCTTTATAATAAAACTTTCATCCGCAACTGTTTTTGTTTTTCGGCCACAACGAGGTTTATTTTACAAGGTTCCGGTATTTTTATAATTATTTATCGTTTGTTGTACAGTAACATGGGATTAGCCAACTAATTACCCAATTTGGGGTGAAAGTTTTCCTTCGAAAATTAATTTTAGTATGAATTTTCTCGTAGATTTGTCAAAATTACAGAGGTTATAGAATTCATCCATACCTTATTCGCTTAATTTTAATGTTGTCTAACTGATTCCATTAAGTTTTTAACGCAAAACATCGTATTTTCGGGTCATATTTTCTCTTCCTGCTAACACTTACTTGCGAGATTTCATATACGACCGTTAAGGAAAGAATTAGGGACATACTATGAAAACAATACCTGGTTTATTGGCCTGAGGCATTCGCGGATGTTCATCAGGTGCCCGTCAAGTGAGTCCAGGAGTATCGAAATTCTTCACTTTAGCAGGAATCAGAAATGTAAATAAATAATACAGATAGAAAGAAAAATAATCTTACAAGGTGAAACTTATTATTTTAAATTGTAAAAATGTTTAAAATGCACGGTATAATAACATTTTATATTTGAAAAATAAAATAATATAACAAACGTTTTAAAATAAATCCGGTGGAAAATCTAAAATTCTCCGTGCCGGCGTGAGTTGCCGACTTTGTGCATAAATTTACCTTTAACCTTTGCTTTAACCTATTGCAACATTAACCCATATATAGAATAATTACGAGTATTTTCTGATTGCCAATTAAGGAATAATAATATAAAAAATTTCTGAATTGATATATTTTCTACGATCGCATCGTTTTCGTGAAAAAACTAAAAATTTATATGCGAGGGGGGGGGGGTAAACAACTTGATATTATTTCTTAATTCCTTTTTTATCTACTGTATTAATTAAACAAACTTTTATTTGCCTTACTACTACAGTAAACATTGGATAATATTATTACACCTGTCCACTGTGTCAATGTTGTTCATTCAAATTCTATCCTCGCAAGTCTTGTAACCAAGTAGTTTGAAATAAAATGACACTTTTCGCAGCAAATTTGGATTCATTTTGTAGTTTTGCAGCGGTGACATTTCCTTTATTTCATACACCTACGTTTTTGTATTGATTTGTACATACTGAGTCATTGTGTTTGGTTTCTCACTTCTTCATTTTTGTTTATTATATTTATTTGTTAATGTACAGTTTGTTTTATTCTCAAGTTCATTCATTACTATAGCACCGTAGTAATTATTTCACAATCTTAAAATACTACGAGTATTTCGAAATGTAATCAAAGTTGTAACAAATTTTACTCCACAAGAAGCAATTTACTATACAATTCCTAAAATTCAAATTGTATTAATTGAAACCTTCGGTATAATTAATTCTATGTGCTTGTTATTGTAGAATTATTTCAAGATTCTTATTATTTTTAATTAACGTTGAAGTGTTAATTTAATATTTGTGCTATTACGTGGGAGATAAATAATATAAGAAGAAAGAACCTAAAATAATCGTCGCAATTTATCCAACGAAGGAGAGTACGTTGTTTTCATTAAAGAGATAAAACTAAACCATTTTCACCGAAGATAAATTTTTTCTACTTCTTAGGATTTCTCGCCTATAAGGTATATTAAGGTAGACTCCCTTATTTTGACGTGCGTTGTTTTTCCAATTTTTAGATCGGAGTTTCCTTCAAGCATTTTACTTTGAACGCACCTACTCATTATTTTTTTTATTCGCGAATAAAAGACTTAAGCGTAATAATGAAAGCGATACTTTCATAAATATATAGTATTTCTAAAATAATTTAACCAAATGTTACCTACGTATATACCTGAATTGTGCATATTAGGTAGATCAATAATTCATTAACTAACTCATCCTCACTAATTCGAGATACTTTTTTCGCTTCGACACAACATCCATACACTGAATCGTATAAGTCCTTTTGTTCTTAGAACTTTTAATATTTCTCTTTTACTTAGTTTTATCTACCCTTCGTTTTAATTTTTAATCCGCATACTCTTTCATCATGTGCTCACTCGATCCACTTTTATTATATCAACATTCCCAAAACAACGTAAGACGCTTCTTTCGCAAATGTTAAAATAATATCATTCGTAAATTGAAATTCATAAGAAAATTTAAATTTGAGTAAAAAGGGTGCATTAAAAATGTCAAACAATCTATTTGTAAAGTTAGGGTTTAATTTAAATCTTGGTAACGATATATCGCTACGCGTGTTTCGGTTTTGTGACTCATCAGTTAGGTATAATTGGATTGAAATTAACAAATACAAAGTAAAATGAAAATCAATATGTTGAAAAACGAACAATAAAAAATAATCTTAAAACCTGAGTAGAAATACCTATTCTATTAACAGAATTATCCACTCAAACTGATGAGTTCAAAATGTAGATTAGGTTACGGAGAATTTGATTAATAAGAGATTATGCATAATCTCCAAATAACTAGTTAAGGTAATTTTTATCATCCCCATATCGCACATGCAAAACCAACATAACTCAAAAACGATAGTTTCGAGATAATGAGCTTTGAATATTTCACGTTGCATTTAAACATAGCAAAGTAATACCACAGGTAATACTGTGGTAATACTATCATAAAGTGGTCCCCATTGTTTAATATTGAAGCTACAGTTATGAAAGTTTTACACTATAAAAATTGAATTTAACCAATATTTTAGTGTTCATAACTCGAAATCATAATTTTTTGAGTTATGTTAGTTTTGCATTGGGTATGCGATATATTAGACCATGTAGTGGTACGTTGCGCCACTGAAATTGGTCGCCCCATCTCTTTCTGGGATGATACATCATGTTCTTCCTCGGGGCTTGTATTGCAATATTATTTAATGAGCAATAAGTTATTGTGTTCAATTTGTGTGAACCTAATGCCAGCTATTCAGAATTGAGAAACTAACCTTTAAGTTTAATACCAGCAACTCGATACCGTTTGAAAAGTTTCTGCCCCTAAATATTTGGAGTATGTTGCAAGATATTTGCATGAAGTTTTGAGATATTGAGCCCTGTATCGAACAAGACTAATTTTTCAAAAGGATGTGACTGGCTTAAATTCTCCCCCTCGACCCAGCCGCCCTAACTTAAAATTTTTAATGGCAAAAGTGGATGGAAGATGTACACATCAGCGTCATTAGAACGGAATGGGATTGCCCCATCAGGTTGCTCAATTGTTTTCCAATTGGGATTTCAAAATCTTAAATAGAGATTTTAATGAAGAGTTAATTGTTTTATTGATTTAATCTTTTATATCGAAATGTTTATTTGAACAAATATGTTCTCATAAAATATTATTTAATAATTTTGTGGACGTATTTGACAACACCGGATGTGATCTATAAAAACCTTTTGGCAATAATTATATCAAAAGCAAGATGATCTTTATGAATTGGACATCAAACACGAAAAGAACCGTCAGTTATGTGCCAGAAATCAATTTCCTGCTTGTAATAAAGTGTTCGTAAAAGCTTAAGAAGTCCTCAATAAAATTGTCAGTGTAGGAGAATGCGCCATATTACATTTATCTTTCGGCGGTCAGGGATTCAAGAGATGCAAAATACTTTTGTCGATAAGTAATAATTTGTTTGAGCTGTACAAATAACAGTAAAATGAGTATAAATTAAGTTATTAGGTAATACACTATAAAAAAATTTCTGTATAAAATATTTTTTCAAGTTTAAAGTCCAGCTTTGTTTTTTATTTGTTTATAAAAATGTAATCTGTAGAATCATATCGTACATGCATGCAATATTTGAAATTAATCAGTTTAGCTCATATTATAGGCACCGGAAATTATGCATAACTACCGGCTATTTTGATAAACATGAAATGATTTGTTTATAAAAAATAAATATTTGTTTATAATTAAATTTTCTATAAGATTATACTAAGGTAAATTATAAACCGGAATTTATAGAATTATCGATTTTAAAGTACATATAAATTTTCCTGTCTGCAAACTTGCAATAATTTACATCAATATTCAATACTATACCAAGAGTTTGACACCCTAACAATTTTTCTTCAGTTCAGAGATGTCAAAATAACAAACGTTGCCAAAAAAAAAAATTAAATCAATATACACAGTTGTTTCGTGCTGTGAGCATAATTCTAAGTGCACGTGCTTAGAAGATGTGCAGATACAGTGCGACCCCAATAATCCCAACTAATTAATGTATGACTGAATTCGTATTATTAAATTTTGGAATTCGCAAATTTCATTAAAAAGGAAAATAATAAGCATATAAAGTAACATACCCGAATTATGTTTAAAAATATTCGGAATTTGGTAATTTAATCGAGTTGGGATTACCGTGGATTCGGATTATCGAGCGTACACTGTATTTGATTTGCTGTCCTTGCCGACTAAAAATTAAAGAAGCGTTGTTTTCAACTTCCTATATGTGCTCGGAACGGAGTAAAAGTAGAATTTCGTGAAATTTTACCTAATTTATTAGGAACTCTTAAGTAGGTATTGACTATATTTAATGTGGAAAGTTTTACGTTTATTTTTGATCATCTTACATTTTCATATTCGCTAGTTTATTTTTAAATATCCGTCTGTTTTCTGCATGTTAAACTTGCTAACATTTGGCACATTCTAATTTTACCAATTTTCTTTTAAACGTAATCTCGCAATATTTTTCTAATACTAACTTATTAAATTTTTATGATAATAAAATAAAAATAAATATGTGTTTAAAATTGGAAATACAATTACCAAATAATTATAGTAATCCCACTCTGATGTGTCATTTTTTGATTTGTAAAGTAGATAATAATGATGACTACACTGTTATTTCTAAATAATATATTCTTATATCAACAGATTGTTTGATAGTAAGTAATTTGATGTAGGTCAACGCCAAACTTTCAGTTTCAAACGATTTGAGACATAAAATTCATTCAAACGGTATCATTTGCATTCTTGAACTAAATTTATTGTAAATCTGCTTGAGCAGTGGGCGCTGTGTGGAATTCTAATCGACTAAAAATTTTCTTGTTCAAATAATTTATTTTATACAAAGTACGAGGGTGAATCCGTATGCTCCATGTTTGACACAGATTCAGAAGGAAGTAGACGCTGAAAATTTGACACATTATTTATTGACATGTACAGCAGCGCATGTGACGAGACTTTGGATGAAGTCTTGCATCCATCACTATGGTGCGACAATCTAAAAACAAAGTATGGAGTAGAAAATGTAGTTTTCCATTTTTGAAAATGCAATAACTTGCAATTTATCAATCCAAATGTAACAAAAATTGGAGTAAACTGTCAATAAATTATCTGTTAAATTTTCATCGCCAACTTCCTTTTCAATCTGCCTCAAACTTGGAACATAGAATTCGTCCTCGTAATAGCTAAAAAATCATAAAACGATTCTATTTTTAATTAATATTTGAAATTGTGCCAATTAAGTTGACTCTTTTATGTACGAATATTTAATATTATGTTCTCCTCTAATTAAAGTTTTGCGTAATTAGAATTTGATTTCTGTAGAATTTATTAGTGTGTCCATATTATTTATTAATGGCTCGTTGCATGTTGGATGAATTTTTATCAATTAAAATCGCTTAAATTGTTATCCCTTTTCAATTTGGTCGGCTGCTTGATTTTTCGACTAATTGGGTGAATGTTCTGGAGATGAAGTGTTTTGAAACCAATTTCAATGGGAATCTAAAATTCGTAATCTTTTGCATTCTTCAATTTTTACCACGTTTAACTAAAGGTATACGAACTTTAAATTTTGGCATATTAAAAGATTATAAATACAAATATCTAAAAATAAATACGTACCACTTTCATTCGATAATCTTGATGAAAAATAACTTCCTCTATTACAATATTTTAATACTGCAATAATTTTTGGACGTATATGATTATAAAAATAGCAACAATAATGTGACTTAATGAGACGTTTTAAATTATGTTGGTAGTAATTAGTAGTATTTACAAAAACATGTTATGCAATATTACAAGTACATCCATTGTGACCTACACCGTATACCTTAAGACTAAAACAAAATTGTCACTGTTAGAAAATTTTAAGTAAAATAAATTGTTATATTTGAATATTTTATTTTTCCAGTTGGGTTACCTGAGCATTCGCCATTTATAAATATTAATTTTATACAAAGTTGAATAGTTAATTATAGAACGTCCACGCAGACTGCTGGCAGTACAAAAAAAAACCTGCAACAGGATGCATTTTTAAAAGTAATATAAATAATGTAACCTCTCGACCATTACTCCATTATGAAAATGTAAAAAAAGAACATAAAATTTACAAGAATTTATTTATTTCGCATGAGTCTTCAACGAAGTTCATGAGCGTGCGCTTATTTTATACCCCTATAGACCTGTAAGCTATTGAAAATATTTGTCTACTGCAGATAATTCATTCTGTCCCGTTGGAAGGGCAGTACTATAAGAAAGGATAACCCTTCCAGGACAGGCGTTTGGTATGCTGCATGTTCTATTATTAAAAACAACACAATGGAATTCTAAATTATGTATAATAGGTGGTATAACAAGGAAGTGCATAATAGTACTACAATAAATAATATAATATGTACCTACCAGTAATACCAAGCAGTTTTTGAATTAATTTGTATTTTGCTTAATTGAGGAATTGGATCGATTATAAAAATTATAAAAATAGATTAGTTAGATCATAAAATAATTGATATAACATTTTTGCATAAAAAATTAACAAGTGTTAATTTTACATCTAAACTATTCAAAACGTCGTAGTAGTGGTTATTTTCAGAAATTGATTTTTTAATTAAGACATTCAAAATACAAAATCGTATTAGTGAATAATTCAATATTGGTAGAACAATTAATTTCATTTGTACACCCAAATGTATTATGCCATTTACGGTTACTCTATCACTAACTCAGCCACTCGAAACTAAATTTCTTCTGCTACACACTAAAGAACAGGCTTATATCTGTCTATTAAAACAATAAAAAATGTGAACATGGTCAAAACTTTTTCAAAAATCGATTTTGAAAATCGTTAATTTTACATGTTTCACTGACGCGCGGTGGAATCTCACCCATTCTGTTGGCGGTCCGCGCACTGAGATATACTCTTACACTTAGAAAATTTCGCACCGGCAGATGCACCTCGACTGTCGTACATGCAACATCGATAATTTTTTGTTTTTACGCGATTTTTTGGGGGTAAAACGTAATAGTTTACTGCCCCATACCGCAACTATACTTTTTAATGCTATTTCGAGGTTCTCTCACATCCCGGTTGCATTTATCCCGGTTTTCTTGATCTGTCGCGCTTCAAGCATGTTTAGCCTAGTAACCAGAGTCAAATCCGCCCTGGAGGGGTGCAGAGCGGAGCGGAGCGCAGCGGCGCCCCGTAAGGGTAGGATTTGACGATGGATTACCCTCCTTTTCGAATGCACACCCCTAAAATTGGAAGGCAAAAAAAATTTAATTTTTTCACTTTTTTGGCAATACACGAGTTATTTTCCATTTTTTTGATTATATTTATTACTAATATCTACTAATCACACCCCCATCTATCCGAATTTCAAAGAAAAATTCAAATCGGACCGAAAAAATTTCACTCCATTTCAAGGGACTGTAACCGGATATATGTGCAGACCCCGGGTTCGACCGGCTACATGAATTTACTTTTCCCTTCTTTTCAAAAGTCGATATTTTTTTTATTTTGACCATGTTCACATTTTTTATTGTTTTAATAGACAGATATAAGCCTGTTCTCTAGTGTGTAGCAGTCGAAAATTTTTTTCGACTGGCTGAGGTAGTGATATAGTCCCCCCATTTACTTCCAGAATTGTACGAAAATTTAAACAAGCGCTAATTTCAGCAAGTTTTGAAACACTTGTTTATGCGAACACAATAAATTAGAATATCGCGTAAAATGAAAATTAAAGTTTAGGAATCCCCGAACCCTAGTTTTCATTTCCATGGATATTCTAATGAAAATTCAATTTTTTTTTTGTGTTAGAATGACATAAAAGATAAGATATTTCAAAATTACCGGAAACCAGCGTTTGTTTTAATTTTTTTTTTATTGTAGAAGTAAATTAATTTGTACTAGCTTGTATCTTTTGAGCGATTGATTGTGCTTATCAGGCTCCCTGAAAATAATATAATATAGGACGCATTTAATTTAGACATTAATAAATGATGTTTGTTTAATGGTATGAATGATATAATTTATGTTAGCACAATAACAAAATTCTTCAATTATAATAAATGTGTTGCAACCAAGTACATACATACATATTTGGTACTTGACTCCTTTGAGTGGGGCATTGTTAATTTAATTGAATTAAAATATAATTTAAAACTTTAATGTTTACATAAATCTATAATTAAAATATGGAAACAATTACGTTATCTTATTTTTAAATTGGTAAAATTACATAAATTATACGATATTTTAGTTTTTGCAGTATTTATAAATTACAAGAGTTCAAAATTTGTACATTAAAATTTTTGGAATTATATCACAACGGATTCAGAATCAAGGGGTGAAGAAGAAGTCATTCCTCCAAATACCAAACTATTTGGAACTGCATGTATTTTCAGCAGGTTATCTTGCTAAATTTTAGTTTTTTTTTGTTTTGGCAAAGGATATACTAAAATTTTAGTATTCCGGAAACCTTTAGGTTGCACAATATTTTTCAATTTCTTTTTCCTAAAGCTGTGACGCGAGAAAATGGGCAACTATTATTGGCAGTTGTAAGATTGGATAATCTAATAATAAATCATACATAACCTGAAATAATTTCAATCCATATGCCCATCGAATATTTTGTTAATTATTAATGGATATTTTATACCTAGGACTCCCTATTTTTTTTATATCATTAAACTGCTTGGATTTTGATTACATTATGTGGTCTTATTTGTCTGCAATGTCAATTACTCCTAATGAAGATATTTTGATATTATAACTGTAGGTACCAGTGGCGGTTCTAGTATAGGAGCTGCAGAGCTGCAGAACCATCAAAAATAACAATAAAAATACCAATACTTAAATAATTAATTATATAATTATAACCTTAATCAGATTTAAATTATTATAAAGCATGGTGCATTATCAGCTTTGCTTTGAAAGCGCGTTTCTTATTTTCGCTAGCATATCAGTTATAATTTAGCAGCTAGTCACATAAATAGTGTAATAATAAATACACGTCCAGTCCGCTATCAAAATGTTGGTCTAACTTGAACGCTATACATTTGTGCGCAGCCGAGCTGTAATAAAACGCAGACTACAATGCTAGCAATTGGTATAGTTTTACGTGGTATATAATATTATATGATTTTGTTTCGAGGTAGTTTAGAATTCGAATTTTGAAAAGAAAAACTAATTTTAATATTAGTTCATCAATTGTTAAACAAATTGCAGTGAAATTAGGGCATAAGCAATAAATTGTTTAAAAACTTTTAATTACACCAAGTTTCTTGCACATATTTATAGCAAAATAGTAGTTAAATTGTTTTTTGACGGATTTTGCAACTTTAAATAAAATTATGAATACATAAAATTAAAATATATGTATTTTTATAAAATAATAATTCTTATTTTAAGCTCGTGATACGTACCGCATCGAATGTAAAGTCGCATGTAGTGGCTGCTCTTGGACGCAGCTATCAGTGCAGTTAGATATTTACTCGAGTATTATAACCGGTGCTAGCATACCTATATTTTAAAGAAAGATCTTGTATTATAAACTTTAATTGAAATTATGGATATAATGTCCTATATACCTACTAGATAAAATGAATGCTTATGAATTTACTAATATTCCTAATAAAATTTTATAATAATTTTGGACTTGAGATTTTTCTGCATTGCAAAACAATTCTCAAACTATAATTTTCTGTAATAAAATGTAGATCAAGAAATTTGGACTTACATAAAATTTATTGTTTTAAAAATGTTTGCGTCGTTTGTTTTATTTCGAACCGAACACAAAGGGCTGTTTAAATTACAAAGTCATATAAGTTCTATTTTTAAAATAACAAATATGCAGAATTATTATGACGTGATAAGCTAACTAAGGCATTTTATTTAGTCGTTTTTAAAATCTCTTACGAAGAAGGTCGTTTTTAAAAATGAATGTAATTTTTAAATTTAGTTATCAAGAACAATTAGTGATAAGAAATTGCCGGTATATACAAGTCGAGGTAAAATGTATAAAAGACAATTTAATACGAATATTTATTTACGGAACAAATGGATTTGTGGCTGTAATCGTAAGAACGCTTTGTTTTGTTTTCCGTTTGTGTCTTTCGATATTGTCAATAGAAAAAAAATTTATCTCGGGAATATTGAATTTCAAACGAAAAAGTTAAGTTTGCCACAAGCAAGCACCGGCGCACGCCATTAATGCTTAAAAACATACAATAAGTAAGTTTATTTTTTGAGATTAGCATTTTACTGATGCCTTCCCTTTTTTATAATGCAGAACAGCCAAACATATATCTCACGAGCCGCCACTGGTAGGTACACTTGTGTAATTTTGTAAACACGATAATCTTTTGGTGTAATCCACACGATACCTCAAGTCGTGTTACGCAACTGAACTTTGTTATCACAATTAAGGTCAATTTTGTCAGTAGTTTAATTAATTACAAAAGTAACAGTAGTAGTACAATTTTGTTTATTACTTTTGGTAGATTTGTTAAATATTAAAATTCATGTAGAAATTTTTTCAAGCTCAACAAACAAGTAAATTAATTTCGAAATTCTTAATGTTTGCCCTAATTTGTTGCAAATAATTTGGGGGCAACGTTTTATTTATTTTTATATAATATAAATAGACTAGAATACAGTCTAGACGCGTGTAACTGACATTCAAGAATTTTATATGTGCATTCTTTAAAAATAAAAAAATCTTGGCAATAAATTTTTTGATTCCGTACTTATAATTCTCAATTTAATTTTTGGGTCCTTGTGACGAGATCGAGATAATCGCTTACATCATGAATAGATTGACGTTTTTGAAATTCAAATTTTATCTTTTTATCAGAAGTGGTCTGCCAATAGAAGTTCCCTACCTATGTCAAAATAATTTCCAACCTCGAGATTGAACACACGAATGACTAATAATAATTGTATTTTCGACTTGGGTTTTGTATTATCATCAAAGAGAGAAATTACGCTCTCGACTTATTTTGTCGCTTATTTTGCAAAAGTTCTAGTTTTACTGCATTACATTGTAAAGAATTTTATGTGCTTTAAAAGCTTTTTGTTCCTATTATTTCTCTTTTTTGTTTAAATGAAAACTTGCAGTTGTTCGGATTTTTTAATTAAGTACATACTACATAGTATGTACAAGTTGTCAAAATCAATGGGAAAGTGTTTTCCATCAACTATTTTTGCAAATGCCAAGTGTTACGCTTCTATATAATCAGTTTTGGAAACTTTCGTACACTGACCCTTAAGTTAGACCATAAATTCTGCAAACGATATCATCATGTAGTATGGCCATGAAAGCAATTAGTTACCTGATGGAGATCGATAAGCAATGAAATTGAGATTTTTGATGTAATTCCAACTTTCTTTTGTATTTTTTAAAGCTTTTCCTTATTTCATTTTCTGCAACTTATGGGTCCACAAATGAGTTTTTACATTATTACAAACTGAAATTACATGAGTAAATCGACCACTAACATAAAAGTCAAGTGATTGATTTAGTCAAAAAAAGAGTATCCTATTTTTTATTTAAAAATTGAAAACTACAGTGTGTGACTCATGTATTCGTCACCTAACATATTTTGAATTAAAAACGATATAACTTTTCTACATTACAAGTAGGGGTGCGCGATTATGGAATTTCATAATCGATTATCGATTATAAAAAATAATCGATTTTTTTCGATTAATCGATTATTAAAAATAATCGATTATTCATAATCGACTATGAGTTCATAATCGATTATGAACTCGTAATCGATTATGAACTTGTAATCGATTATGAACTCATAATCGATTATGGACTCATAATCGATTATGAACCCATAATCGATTATGAATTCATAATCGATTATGGACACATAATCGATTATGAACCCATAATCGATTATGAATTCATAATCGATTATGAACTCATAGTCGATTATGAACTCATAGTCGATTATGAACTCATAGTCGATTATGAACTTATAACTATAATAGGTAGGGCTATTAAGGGTTACTAAATTACTATATAATTTATTATTTTGCTAATTGTGTTACGGTGGTGCTAATAAGAAGTGTTGTTAAGCACCAGTTGATAACACATTACGGTCCGGTATCAATCTGTAATAAGTTTTATAATGTAAATAATAATGAATTTACTACGTCACGAAGAAAGACGGACCCTAACAACCAGACATGACTTTGTAATATTATGTTTATGTAGTACCAAAGATAAACATGTCGTGCAATCTCAAAAGTGCAAAACCATAGTAATTCTACCCACTAATGCACTAATTAACGAACTCGATCAAATTATGAATTGGAATTAAATTTTTATTTAAAAAACATTTAAAAATTATTTTGATCTGGAATTGAAAATATTTAAATAAACTTACATTAATTAGTTAATCTACATACATTAATTTAATTTCGAAAATTTTGTAGATCATTTTATTGAGTTTGAATTCTGGAGATTCGTATTACCGTGGGTTCAAATTATTCAGATTGCAGGATTGCACCACATAACGCATAACCTCCAACCAAGTACCTGGAAGCATATTTATAATGTTGCTTTACGACTCCTTCATAAAAACGCTGATTAAATCTGAAGTACCAAATATTTTGTTTTTAAATTTTAACTGAATGTTACTATTGTATTATGCATTATGTAATTAATTTATTGTTAACAATAATCCATCTAAAAGGCTTCTAATTAAAATTCATTTTGTAAAAGTATACACTTTCACTCAAAATATCGGACAAATAATTTAAATCCATATTGATGAAAAAGGGTTGCAATCTTTAATTGAAAAGCAAAAAAATATTTTTTAAAAACTATCAATTTTATAAACAAAAATACCTAAAAGTTGAATGGCAAATCCATATTTTGAATCCAAATATCAACTGGTGCTTAACAACACTTCTTATTAGCACCACCGTAACACAATTAGCAAAATAATAAATTATATAGTAATTTAGTAACCCTTAATAGCCCTACCTATTATAGTTATAAGTTCATAATCGATTATGAACTCGTAATCGATTATGAACTTGTAATCGATTATGAACTCATAATCGATTATGAATAATCGATTATTTCAATAATCGATTAATCGATTATTATAAAATATCATAATCGATTATGAAATAATCGATTATTCGAATTACGTAATCGATTAATCGATTATATGCGCACCCCTAATTACAAGTAGTAATTTAAAAAATAAAATAAGAAGATACTTACTTTTCTACATGTCAAAAGTATTCGACATCACATAATTTGAGACAAAAATTTGCTGTGGCTGAAATTTAATGCTTTCTAGAAACTAATATCGACGTGATTGTGAGTACCTTATGATGCAATCTTTTTAATTGTAATATTCACTTTTTAAAGAAACGGGCGAAAAATTGTTTTAAATTTGCAAAATAAATTAAAATCGGCCAAAGAAATTTCGAAAATAAACAGACCACGTATAACAATACAGACAATTATGGAAAAATATTCTCTAACAAACAGTTGTTTAAATAAGCTGCGAAAAAGCCAAGTTCATAGTGATTCTCATTCAATTATTATAAAATATAGAAAACCCTAAATTTAATCGCGCAAAAATGCCACTCGAACTGCAAAGCACATTAAGGACAAATATACGAGCTAGTACTGTCCGTATTTACAAAAATTACGGTTTTATGGCAAAATTACGTGTGGAAAATATTTTATAAATAACAGCAATAGAATCGAAATAGAATAAAAAGATTTAAATTTAGAAAACAATATAAAAATGCGACGAAGAACTTTAGAATCTGATTATATTTACCAAATGAGTCTAAATTTAATATTTTTGGTTCAGATGGTAGGGAATTTTCGTGGAAAAGGAAAAAATAATTTCATATTTATTCAAGGTAATGATCTGAAGCATAAAGCTTATATTATAACTGGACGTGGATCCTTTATAGCACACTAAAATATTTGGAAATTTCTCCTCAAAGCCCAGACATTAATCATGTTAAACATTTATGCGATCACCTTGACAAAAACATTAGGGCAAGACTAATTAGAATTAAAAATGATTCATAAACTGTTCTTAAGAAGAATGGGATAAAATCCCGTCTTCAGTGATACGAAATTTAAAAGGCTTAAGATAATTCCACTAAATATTAAAAATTTCTTTAACTGCGTTTTTGAATTTAGTATATGAATGTGTTTTTTGGTATTTTATTTTTTAAGCGAATGTGTTTGAAATTTTTGAAATGGAATAAGTTTAATCATAAACAGATATTATGTTTAGTTTCTATTGCATTTTTTATATTACGTGTACATATATAATGTAGAAAAGTTATACATCGTTTTTAATTCAAAATATGACACTCACTGTATATACAGATTCTATGGTATATTATGTATGATAATAATTATATAATGTACACTAATAAACAAGTTTTTGTTCATCTCCTTGTTTACTACTTTTTGGTTATTGATTAATGTTTGCTTATTTACCTGAGCATAAAAGATATTTAGGTTAATATATATAAGATACTAAAAGTGTAATCGAATTGTGAGGAACAATTTATTTTTAAATCTAACTGAAAGCCCTCATATTTATTCAATAGAAGATTTATGGTGGTAAATTAATTGATATTTATGTGTTTTGTAACGATGCATCATTATTGACTTATGTGTCGTTAGATTGTATGAAAATAGGCCTATTAATTTATTGGTACTCGTAATAAACAATTTGTAACTGAAAGTGTCAAATTGAAAAAAGTATTTTTGGCCCCTTTCTCTGACGCAGTTTAGCGACGGAGAAAAGTTGCGGGTTTTAGATCCCCACGGTTGTCTACACTAGGTTGGGAAGTTATGTGCGTTGCAACGTGGAACCTTCTACTCGGTAGTCGATCTAATCGCATGGAATTATTTGGGTTAATAGTACAATGACCTATTACAGACACATCAACGAAAAGAGTTGCTTAAATACGGTTTTTGTTGAGTGAAAACTTGAAATTCGGTGGTAAATTACATAAAAAACCGATTTCAGTTTTTCTGTGAAATGGATTGATGTTCAAAAACGTCCACTAAACTCAAGTTGTAGCCCACTAAATTTACTATCGAGAATACCGTATATATTTTTATCGTACTAAAACGTTTTCCGGTTAAAAGAGACCGAGTTTGCAAGAAAAACTAAAAAACCAAACATATTTCTTTGCTTAATTTAACTCGTAAACCGTTCGATTCCAATCAAGGATAATAATTTGATTTGTAGATAATTTCACCTTCCTTAAAAAGAGCACTTAATGATTAACACTGAAAAATCAATAATTTAAGAAAAAATTCGTATACAACGGAAGAAAAAAGGGTTAAAAAAATTTTATTTCATAATTTCCTGAAAACGCTTTAGCGGTTCGGTTTTAGCACGATTTGAAAAAAATTAATTTAAAGTTCGTTAATTGTGGAAATTGACTAACCGGAAATGATTGTTTACCTCCCTCAATGGAATTTCCATCTCTGAAATTAAAATTAAAAATAAGTCATGCACGTAATTATAATTAATCCCGTTAACAACATCGAAATTAAATCTTACGATCAATATAATCATTACAACGTAAAATTTAATAATTACAAATAGTTTCATATTATCTTCGCGTTTTAAATAAATTACTTAATTTTCTTAATTAAAAAACAGGTAAATACAAATATTTTTTGTTTTTATAGGTAACGACTGGTACAAATGACTTGGATAGAGATGAAGTTAATATAATTAGCGGCGCATTAGAATTATGCAAAAAAACGGTGTCTGAAGTAATGACTCGTATTGAAGACGTTTTTATGTTGAATTATGAAGCGGTTTTGGATTTCGAAACAGTTTCTGATATCATGAAATCTGGTAGGTGAAATTTGTTATACTTCATTAAAATTTACTATGATACATAAATTATTACAGGATATTCAAGAATACCAGTTTTCGAGGACAATCGCAACAACATTGTTACAATGCTATATATAAAAGATTTGGCATTTGTTGATCCTGATGATAATACGCCTCTCAAAACTTTGTGTCAATTCTATCAGAACCCTTGTAATTTTGTATTTGAAGATGTAACATTAGATATAATGTTTAGAATATTTAAGGAAGGTAAGTGAGGTAAGACTATTGCCCAGTCTTTATAATATTTTTTTCAATTTTTGTAACGAAAAGTCCCGCATAATAACAGCAATAAATTTTAGGAAATAAGGGTCATATGGCTTTTGTACATCGTGTCAACAGTGAAGGTGAATGTGATCCTTTCTACGAAACTGTTGGTTTGATCACACTTGAAGATGTCATCGAAGAATTGATACAATCAGAAATTATGGATGAAACTGACGTATTCAGTAAGTTTTTCAGGTTTGTTTTAAAAGTGTGAACTAGAGTTTTCTTTTTAGCCGATAATCGTAATAAACGCAGGAGACATGCCAACAGACCAAGACAAGATTTTAGTATATTTGCTGATAAGAATATAAAAATAAGAGTCAGTCCGCAATTAACCTTAGCCACTTATCAATACTTGAGTACCGGTAAGTACCGACTTTAATCTTTATTAACCAAGATAAAATGTATCTGGTTATCTTACCAATAGAGATTTAATTGATTTCTAAATCTCCTAAAAAAATATACCTTATTTTTATCAAGGATTCTGTACGAAATTGATCAAAAATAATATCATCAAACTTGCTTAAAATGTTTTTTTTAAAATTGAATTTAGACGGAACAATTTGAATGAATAAGGGGGTGGGTCAAAATAAATAGAAATTTGGAAAACGCGATTGTTTAATTTTTTAATTCATTTTTTATTTTTTGCAAACTTATTTATTAGTAATTTTTGCAACTGCCTATTCAATACAACTTGGTTTCAAAAAACCCACTTTTTAAAATTTGTTTTACAGCTATTGAACCGTTTAAACCTGAATCAATTTCGGAGCGAGTTTTACGCCGTTTGTTGAAACAAGATGAAGTATTTTTCCAAATTAAGAAAATCAAAGATTGGAGAAATGATAAGAGCACAATTATATATCAGCAGGGAAAATCAGCGGATTACTTTGTCTTAATTGTTGAGGGACGTGTCGAAGTTACGGTTGGCCAAGAAAATTTGATATTCGAAAGTGGTCCTTTTACTTATTTCGGATTGCAAGCTCTTACACAAAACATCGGAATTGGTGAGTTTGATTTTGGCGAAATTGCGGTTGTTTAATTTTTTCTTGCAGCCGATTCGTCACCAATAGCGGCCGTTTCTGGAGGAAGCTTACAGTCGCTCAATATGGATTCCATGCTACGCTACACGTTCATGCCAGATTATTCCGTACGAGCATCCACCGAAGTTTTTTATTTGAAAATCAGAAGACAACTTTACTTAGCTGCCAAGCGCGCAACGCTAATGGAACGCTCCCATCAACCTAACAATTCGATGATAACACCCGGCGATCAATTTGATGATGAAGTTGAAAAGGTATTTGTGTTTTTTGGTCTAACTGTTTTCATGCTTGAAATTCCATTTATAGTATTTTGAAGAACTTGTTTTTTTGTTTGATAAATACCTCGAAGGGCCTGCTCCCAATCCTACCTTAGAAAAATGGGTAATACTCTTGACTCATAACCTACAATTCCTTTCAATCCAACCTTTCCTATTTTTAGTTTGCCGAACTTTGTACTCCTGAACATTACATGAGACGTACCATAAATAATATGAGAAATTTTGGAAGAACTTCAATTGTAGAACATAAGAAGTGAAAATTGACAGAATGTGTATGTCTTGGTTTTATTTTTCGCAACTTAATTGGGGGGGGGGGGGTAATTGCAAACAAAATCTTATAGCACATTCAAATTAGGGTTCTTTCTTTAGAATCTTTAGAATGAAATCTTAACAAATTCCAGACTTGATCGCGATTAATTTGATAGAAAATAAAGATTATACAATATTACAAAGAATCTATATAAATATTGCACGAGTAATTAACCAAAATCATAACGTTATATAGAAATAAATTTTTATCTATAGAGTTCATTTTTGTTATATGGAATTAATATTTGTTATATACAGTGGCTCACAAAATTGAAGGCACACTCGATGATAAAACGCTCCATATTTTCTAAACTAATAATATTTAATTAATTTTTATGTCGTATTATTATTCAAATATGATTTCAAATTCTAGAAAAATTTAAAAAAATAGTCCTAAACAAGAAATTAGTATATTAAACATGAAAAATGTAAGAATTTCATTACACAAAATTGAAGGCACAGGCACAAAATCCTATTGTTTTTTAACTTAAATTTTTAATTCTAAAAACAAGTTAGGCCGCCTTTGGCATCAATTACGGCTTGCAAAACGTTTAGGCATGCTTTTAACCAATTTTTCAGTAAAACTTGCCTCAATATTATTCCATTCTTCAACTAATCTGTGCTGTAGAGTTCACTTGCTCGTAATTAAAGTTTTTCTTAGCCTACGTTCTAATTTCGCTCATAGATGCTCAATTGGATTGAGATCGGGAGATTGGGGCGGTATATGCAGCTATTTTGGTACATTGTAGATCAACCACAACTTTACTATATGGGCTGTATGTTTGGGGTCGTTGTCTTGTTGAAACTACCAAACCTTATGAAGATCTAATTTATTCACGCTGTCTTAAATTTTTCTGTAAAATTTTCAGGTAGTGTTCTTTGTTCATTTTTACATCTATAAATTCTAAATTCCCGACGCCACTGGCAGCCATGGACGCCCAGAGCATCACATTTCCACCTCCGAGTTTGACTGTAGTACAAGGATTTTCTTTCTTCAACTCTGTGTTGACTTTCCTCCACACAATTCGTCTTCCATCTGATCCAAATATGTTCAACTCGCTCTCGTCAGAGAAAATCACGTTATTCCAGAATTCTGGGTCTTTATTTATATATTTTTTAGCGAATTTTAGCCGCTTCTTTCTATTAACCTCTGAAACGAACGGTTTCTTACGGGGCTACACGACCATTAAAACCATTATTTCGCAGTGTTCTGCGAATTGTTTTTTCAGATATGGTCTTTTCGATTATTTCAGAAACTTGTGTCTTTAAATTAGTAATTGATTTCTTTGGTTTTTTAAAAATCTCTCACTATATTATGCTGTTCGTTGTAAGTACATATTTTATTTCTACCTCGTCGAGCTTTATTTTGTAAAGTTTCTTTCTTTTTAAATTTGTTTATCACATTTCTGATTGTTGAAAATGATCTGCCGACTATTTTTCTAACCTCGCGATAACTTTTACCATTGTTTACTTTTACCTTCACAAACTAGTTTTAACATAATTTTTATTTCCGAAATACCGTTTTCTCAACACATTTGATTCATTTTATATAAATAACCACTTTAGAATGATGCAAGAGATGTACCAATGCAAAATTTCGCTGTGTATGTAATTACAATAATAGATGGATATCCGATATTTTATAAAAAGTGCAAAGATGCGGTTATCTAATTACCGTTGCAGAAGTGTGCCTTCTATTTTGTGTAATGCAAATATGACATTTTTCATGTTTGAAGTAGTTTCTTGTTTATAAAATAATTTTTTTTAGTTTAACAACATTTTATAGAATTTGAAAACATATTTGAATAATAATCCGAAAAAAAAATTAATTGAATATTATTAGTTGAGAAAATATGCAGCGTTTTATCATCGAGTTTCGCGTGTGCCTTCAATTTTGTGAGCCACATAAAGTAGTTTTAATTTAGCTAATAGATATAATAAATGTGCTATATAGGAATAATATTTGTTATATAAGAAATACTTTTTGTTGTACACTAAAAGAAACAAGTCGGTTAGAATTAATATTTTTTATATTTATAAAATAATTGTTAATTAATTATAATAGCACTAGAGAAGGTCGTGCGGCCTGACGGCCATTATGACTTTTTAGTGTGCGATTGCTATGGTTAAGGGGAGGGTTTTCAATACCAATATTTAGCATTTGGAATAATCATACCTTACAATCTCCGAATACCACCAGAAAAGCGTTCCAATAAATGATTCAGCAAAATTGAAGCTAAATTGTGAAATATTGAGCCCCAAATCGGATGAATTTTGTGTATTAATACCGATTTAAAAAATTATTCATACAAAATATTAATAAAAATTACCTAATCTGGGGGGTAAATCCTTTTCTATTCAGCGCCAATCACAATAATTACAGCAATTCTTCCAATAGAATTCGCAGATTGTGACTTCTCAAAACATCAAATACCTGTATTGCAAACCCTGGTTTTTCGTCGTAAGCAAAAGCACCGTATCTACATTTTAATAGTATTTCAAAAAACTCCAAACCAGTAAGAAACGTGTATCAGCTAACAGGCCAATAGAAATGACCTGTTTCGGAATATTCCAATTATTTGAATAATCTAATTATTTGAATAATTTGTTGAACGAATATTGGAATACATAAGTTTAAAATTAGCTAATACCGATAATAATTATAAAAAAAAGTCGGGTCAAAAGGGAACTTTCTTGAAATTTTCAATAGTTCGCCGCCCGATTTTACAACGCTGCACTCAGACATAATCAACTTCCAGAAAAATATTTAAGACAACAGTTGTAGGAAATTATTTTTGTCATTGCGGAGAAACCCGTTTTTGTAGTAATTTTTATTTAAAATTCGAGTTCCGAATCTTAAAAAATATTCAAAAACCAGTACCAGAACAAAAAAAACAGAAGAGGGGCATAAAATTGAATTGAAAAATTATAAAAAACGATAGCACAGACATCGATGTTTAATCATAAAATTAAAGATAATTGAGAATAAAATCAGAAAACAAACATTTCGTTAGAAAATGCAAAATCAAAAAATTATTTAAAGAAATGGAAAATTTGAGGTGTATATTTTAAATGAAATAAAAGAGACAATAGAATGAAATATCAGCAAATTGAAAAAAAAAGATAAAATACAACAAAACACCAGAAATGACGAAATTGGAAAATTTATTTTGTTCATTTTTGGCTGTTTCTTTGATTTAATTTGTAGTTTGTTTTGTTGCATTTTGCCTTTTTTCAATTTTCTCTTATTATATTTTCTCTGTTATTTTATCCTTTATTTCAAATTTTCCATTTCTTTTAATAATTTTTTGATTTTTGATTTTCTAATTGCATGTTTTCTAATTTTATTTTTAATTATCATTTTTTTTTAATAAAGGGGTTGGCGCGAAACACGTACAAAAAATATAACTTTAAAACTCAAACGATTTAAGAATTAAAAATTGTGAATCTGTAGGAAGATGCAATCATTATTTCTGAAAACAATGTTTTATTACTCAAAACATGATTGAAAAAAATAAAGGTTTTTATAATTATCTATAGATTTATTAATCGTTTGTCTTATTTTGGATTATACATATATCGAAACAGCTATGTTGAATGTTATCGGTTTTTTATACTACTTATTTAATTCAAATTTTACCCCTTCCAATTTTTATTAATTCTGCATTTTATTACATTTTTTGGTTTTGGCTCAAGAATGAACGCTTTTTGACTAATTTTTAAAATTCAATAATAGTTTGTTTTTTATAAATGTTTTAATATAGAAATCCTTTTAAAAATTTATTGTGGAAAGATATCTCTCAAAATCTTATCTACTCTTCTGACGAAGAATCGCGTATGCAGCTCAGTATTTAGACACAGGGACTTTTAGTACTTATATTAAATTAAGGACCATGAAAAAACGCAGAATACCGTTTTTGAATTTTTTATCGCAGTTTTCTTGCACTGTTATTAAAACTGCGTATTTGTCAGATGAGATGCTTTTAAGGGCGCACTTTCAACGACGAAGATAGATATAATATTTCAATGCAATAGAAAGAGACCGCAATAGTGACTCTTTTCTCAATTACAAGTTTAATTACAAATTATTTCAAAATAACTGAAAGAGAAACATAAAATAGAAGATTAAATTTTCCTACTAAGCTGATTTTTATTGAGAAATTTATTATAGAAATCTTTTTTTATGGCATTTAAAAAGGTGCATTTATAAAAATAATTTGATTTCAAATTTTACCTATTTATGTTGCTTTAATTGTATGGAAATCAGTTTTACATAAATCGGAAACAACTTTACTTTTATTTTTCCACTTCAGTTTATTGAAATTATTTGTAATTAGCCTGAGAATTGAGAAAAGGGTCACTCCGGGGTCACTATTGCGGTCTCTTTCTACTGCATTGCAATATTATGTCTATATTCGTCTGTGAAATTGCGTCCTTAATTGCTTTGTTTTTGATGTTTGTAATGTAGATACGAGGTTTTGGTATTTATACAAATATGCAGATAAGATGGCCATTTATCTACACAAATATTTTGGTATTCTCAAATTTTGTAGATACGGTGCTTCTGCTTACGACAGTAGTATTTAACGAGCAGTATTTCTTGAATATTGCAGCCTTTGTTAAGTCGAATTCTTGATAAGTTTTGAACAAATTATGTTGGCAATAGCGGCCAATAAGTAGCTGACTCAAAAATCGCAATTTTTAAAAATTCTGAAATATAATTGGTACAACCCTGTCTACTTTCATAAGCTAGAGATAGTTTCAAAGCTCAAGAACCCTAAAAATCGACCCAGAAGGCTCAAATTCGTATATGTATGTATTTCGCCCTCTTGTCTCCTCTTCGCGCAGATTAGGATTCTTGTGCTTTGAAACTATCTCTACCTATTGTATTTTTAAAATTTCGCTTACCTGTTTATTTACAGTTTCAAATTACCTGCGAAGAGTCATAATAAAATGAAATTACCGAGAGGTTAATCACAAGCGAAATTTATGTACACCAGACTGTCAAATCAATGTAAAGACTCCACATAATGTCACGAGACTTCCTCAGTGATTAACCCCTCGGAAATTACCATAAGTTCATTCGGCGTCCCTATACGGGACCTTTTGTCAAAGAATTCTAGGACTTATCCTTGCTATCACCATTAAAAGGGAGATTAAAGAGCATCGGAAATGTACTTGGGAAAAAGAGGAGATCTTACTGGAGAACCTCTCAATTTGCAAATCTATCAGAAACATAAAGGGAAACAAAAAGAACAAAATACCCCTCACCTCTCGACGGCCCTCACGGTACAGCCCTCGGCTCTCTGAAAAAAGCTGCAGTGCTAGCTTAAAGAATCAATTTAGTCCTAACGCTGACATTGATCCCTCAATCTCCGAGAATACCGAGAGGATACCATGGGGAAAGGAGAAGAATTCTGGGGGAAATCGCGAAACAAACTAAATAAATGGAAAGCTCCCGGTCCATGCGGGATAACTAACAGAATTATTTCTGAATTTCCTATGAGAGGCTTCGCGGCAATTTTGTAAATCATAAAGGCGTCATTAAGACTCGGCCACTTTCCATCCAGATTGAAGGTCGCCTATGTCATTGTTTCCAAAACCGAATTGAAGCTCTAAACCTTGTAGACCCATCAGTCTGCTTACCCCCAGCCTCTCGACGGCCCTCGTGGTACAGCCCTTGGCTCTCTGGAAAAAGCTGCAGTGCTAGCTTGAAGAATCAATTCAGTCCTAATGCTGACATTGATCCCTCAATCTCCAAGAATACCGAGAGGATACCGTGGGGAAAGGAGGAGAATTCTGGGGGAAATCGCGAAACAAACTATATAAATGGAAAGCTCCGGGTCCGTGCGGGATTATTTCTGAATTCCCTATGAGAGGCTACGCGGCAATTTTGTAAATCATAAAGGCTTAAAGGCGTTATTAAGACTCTGCCACTTTTCATCCAGATTGAAGGTCGCCTATGTCATTATGTTTCTAAAACCGAATTGAAGCCCTAAAACTTGTAGACCCATCAGCCTGCTTCCGTTAATTTATGGAACTTGTGGTAATTTCGTTCAGTGTATGAGAATATAGGAACTCAATAACTTGAAGTCTTTGATCACTGGAAGCACATTGCACTTTGCGTTATCAAAGTTCCACTGGAACAAATATTATTCTTATAAGAACATTTATTAATTCTATAGATCAAAAATTATTTCTACATAACCTTTTGAGTTTTGAAAAAGGTATTATATAACATTCTAGCGACCTTTCCTATTATCTGCCCGTCCACTGACGAATGTGCTAATGATATTCACTTACGTTTAGCAAAGTTATAAGATTATAACTTCATCTGACATTTGATTAAATAAATTTTTAAAAATTTCAAGTTAGTAAATTAACAATATTTATTGCAGGTAAAGATCTTACAATTCATTCGTTTTAAGAATGCAGAGGTGCGGCTTTGAACGGAAAATAAGATTTGCTATACATATTTGAATGTTGACCAATCACCGTTGTTGTTTGAGGCCGCACCTTTGCAGACTTACACAGGACGGACTAGGGTCTATACGGTAATAATTCTGAAATGAGATTTGTTTCGCTTAAATCCTTTAATTTTGCATCAGAAAAGAGTCCCTAAGTTTTGCACATTAGGCTCAGACTTTATTTTTGATACATCCCACGCCAGAAAAGTATAAAATTACATTAAAAGTAACTAAAAATGTGCGTGAAACTAAAAAACGTATTGTCTAGCCTTAGTAGTTCAGTTGGCAACGCGTAAATAAATGAGGGAAAGCTGGAATAAATGTTATTATCTTTATTTTCGTTCATTATAGCTATTTACGTATAAGTAACAGAAAATGATCGCGGCTCGTTGTGATAAGCAATCTCATTTGAAATGGATCGTTTCTGTACGCATCACGTATGCTATTTTTTCTCCAGGATTACATAAGTCCTACATGAATAAAAAAAAGGAAAATGAACCAAAAAAATCAAAGGAATACCACAAAATAATTCTGTAATGAAATGAAATGCCAAGATACAAATAAAAACATTATATTAAGTTAAATGTAAAAATTAAAATATTTATTATTACAAATTAAAAATCCAAAACAAAATGATTATTCAAACGAATGTATAAATAAATACCCCACACTTGTCGTGTAGGCGCGAAAGAAATGCAATTCTAGCTGAAGATAACAAGTAAGAAGTTAATGCAGACAAGCAGCGGGGATTCCCCGCCAAGTTAACGGGTACATAGAAATGCACGGCAAGTGTTATGACAAAGCAAACTATATTTAATGACAGAGCCCAATATGCCGCCGGCGTCAGCAATGACCTATTTACCCAGAAAGTACGTATTCTGTATACCAAAATATATCAAGTTACACTGATAATTTTCATTTTTTATACCAAAAGATATAACTTACATCCTACGAGAAACGATGACTTTCGAAGCTAAAAATAAACAAAAAAAATGACGTTTTCGCTGTATCCTGGAGAAAAAAGCTTTTCCATTCCATTCGGAATACTTCTATTTTGTTACTCTGCAAAGTCTTCACAATCTATTTTCTGATGTGAACCAATCCTCTTCTTGTACTTTACAATTTAACCCTGAAACAGCACACTTAATTTTCGTAACGTGTCCTGCACACTGGGATTTTAGAGACCCCACCATTCTTTTTATGAAAACAACCAATTTAAATTAAAAGAAATTTTTAATACACTTCAACAATACTTCTACTACTGGTAGGATATATTATATAGTAACTTTTGGCCATTTCTGTCAAATTTTAACCGATTTATATATTATATACATATGACTATGACTGATTTTTGGGTGTGAGGGAATGCAATCAAACAAATGTTATCGTTAAGCCAACGTTTCGATCAGTTTATTTGATCATCATCAGGGCTGGAAAACAATACAAAGGTGCTCAATAATTACATAATACATAAAGGCACGGTTACTACATACCAAACAATAAAAGATGGACAAAGTTTGATCATTGAAATAATTGAAATATGCGGACATAGGTGAAAGACCAGGGCGAAGCGCTCAACATCTGAACACGATCTTCGTCAAACGGCACAATGGCAAACAATATTGTAACAAAAACACAAAACAATATACCGTGTATAACAGTGTGTAAAACAGTTTGAAATATCTAAAAAACAATAGTGGTCAATAACATTAAAAATAAAATCGTTGTAAAATGCTATACAATAGATCAACTACAAAAGTGAAAACGATAAAGACAAGATAACAATGTCCAATAAGATCGCGTCAAAATACAAACTTCAAAATACAAGCGTCAAAATACAAAGTGAAATTAGTGTTTGTTTTTGTGTTGTATTTTCCTGACGTTTGGTGCTACGGAGGACGGTTACTTTATTTATTTTACTTTTAGATGACGATAACAATGTTTTGTTTCGTCCTTTGTTGCTATTGGTTGCGGTCAATGGTGCGGGAATTTAAAGTTTGTATTTTGACGCGATCTTATTGGACATTGTTATCTTGTCTTTATCGTTTTCACTTTTGTAGTTGATCTATTGTATAGCATTTTACAACGATTTTATTTTTAATGTTATTGACCACTATTGTTTTTTAGATATTTCAAACTGTTTTACACACTGTTATACACGGTATATTGTTTTGTGTTTTTGTTACAATATTGTTTGCCATTGTGCCGTTTGACGAAGATCGTGTTCAGATGTTGAGCGCTTCGCCCTGGTCTTTCACCTATGTCCGCATATTTCAATTATTTCAATGATCAAACTTTGTCCATCTTTTATTGTTTGGTATGTAGTAACCGTGCCTTTATGTATTATGTAATTATTGAGCACCTTTGTATTGTTTTCCAGCCCTGATGATGATCAAATAAACTGATCGAAACGTTGGCTTAACGATAACATTTGTTTGATTGCATTCCCTCACACCCAAAAATCAGTCATAGTCATCACTTAGCTGAGGAAGAAATTTATTTTTAACGTTATATATATATATCCAAGTCGACCCTCACATTCATCAATATTCGTAAAAATGTTATTTTCCGCTTGTTTTTCCTATGGCTGTCCTATTCGCGATAGCTCGAGGGTGCAAATTTAGTGTGTCGTTTTAGAGGTTCTACTAATGATAATAAAATTTATGATCTTTTTAATAAGATTGATAATAAAGATTCCGCAATATCATTTCAGGTCTAGGAGGGGGACGTAATTCGCACCGCATTTGAAAATATACCAACAATAGGCACCCCACATTGTGTATGGCTGTCGGAAGTTGCTAGTGCCTCCATGTCTCGCTCCCTGCTCTTCTTTTCATTGTCACTCACTACTTAACCTTTGCAGGTACTTTGAGGAGGGTCAACTTTGATATAAATCGGTTAAAATGGCATAGTCATGTATTGTACATACATAAATATTTTAAATTTTATATTGATACTTTTATTATTAACCCAAGTTAAAGTAATGTAACTTACATGCAATTAATTACTTAAATATAAATTACAAGGACATGGTTTCCTCCTCCGAACTTATCAAGTAACCAATTCCCAGAAAAAACACTATCTACAATTAACTTCCTTCAATTTTGCCAATACCTAGTTTGAATTGAATGATCTTCTTCGGCAAATTTACCCCTGTGCCGGTCCGAGCCTGATGTCGAAAATTTAAGGGCTCCGTTGCGATATCAAACCGAAGGGTCTAAGCAAAAATTGTATTTCCGAGTTATTTCTACAAACAAGTTTCTACCTACTTAAAGACCGGACTAAATCGGAATCTCGTTAATCCATTCATGCTCGTTAGGATCGAGTAGAAAATAAGCAAGGTCTCGTTCTTAATTAAGATTTACAATGATTTTAGAATATCTCAAACTATTTTTGGTGTAATAGAAAACTAAACGTTATTTTATATGAATCAATCGCTCTATATTTTATCCGATTTTTTTAATTGAATCTTTATTTCTATCGAATGATTTGAGTTTGATTGGATTTCAGGGCTAAAAATGTCTAAATTGATTGACCATTGGTAATTATATTTTAACTAAAATTTATTGTGTTATTTAGCTGCTACATTCTCTACAAGAAGATGGAAGTATAGGTAGAGGGTCGCCAGAACCGAATCGAATAATGTCTGAAATTCTACATCCTGACGATAATGTTTTGTCACCTAACAGCACGTCGAAAACGGCTTCTCCAAAATCCAATGCCAGCCCTACGGTGGTGAGCATCCAACAACCGACGACGAGAGGAGACGGTGTAACAACCCCGAAGATGATTTATAGCAAAGGAGATAATTTGCAAATAAGTGATTTACTCAACGGTGAGGAAGATAAATTGTTATCCAAGAAATGATAACAACACTGTTGTGGCCCCATTTTAATGGGGTCAAATGTTATATTAGTTATGTAGGAGTTTGAAAATTGGTAGAGTGTTACTGAAATAATGTATAAGCATCTAAAAAGTTATAGAGATAATAGAGTTACTTGGTGTCAATTTAACCAAGTAAGTACTAAAAGATATTTTTTATGATGAAAGTTTGCACTAATAGTAATCCTTTACGGCGTACTTATATTTTCTAAAAAGTTTTTATTTGTTAATTGTTTCGTTAAATTAGTTTAAGGCAAACACTTCTTAATTTTTTTTGTTAATTTTGAGTGATATTCATGACGTAATTTAATTAATTTGCATAATTTCAAACTTATATATTGAATTGAAAATATTGTGTAAGTCCCGCTTACAAAAACCATGTGACAATAAATTTGAATTTTTAAAAGCCCTGCTTGCTTCCACTTGACAATGGCATCCGGTTACTTACTTGAATACTCGTGCTTATGACGTTTGTTACTTATTGTTTGATCTCATTTGAAAATTTTTTTTGCTTTTTCAATCGAAAACTTTATTGTTGCATGCAAATAAGGAAGTGTAATAACATGAGTCTTATAGTGTTTCAAACAAGTATTAGTAATTTAAATTAGACGTTTTGTTCTAGTCGATAAACTTTTATAAATTTTATTGATGTTATAATGAAACTGTACATAATTATATTTGTTACAATGATAAAAATATAGATTTGATATTTGTAAGCATGTGATTACGTATTTCTTAATTCTATAAGTCATAGTTTTGTTTGGCTTTTCAATGGTTTGTTACAAATTAAAATGTAAGTTTTTAAAATTGAACATTTTTGTACAAAATATCACTTTGAAAATTATACAACAGTCTTATATTTAAATTTATTTTGTTGCTTTACCTCATTTTTGTAATTGTTAATTAATGGCAACGTACCTAATAAACTTTTTTTTGCTCCAGTGTATTTTGGGTCAAAAATTTTCTATTTTTTTTTATATATCACGTTACAAGTTAGTAGTAATTTGGCACAATGCTTAACCGACATTAGTAATAAAGGTATTGAAGTGTTCAAAAAATGTAATAACTAAAAATTAGTCTCTTAGTGATTTTGCAATTTGTGAAAATTGTGGTAATAGTATGGTGCTTATTGAATAGTGTTAGATTATGACATAAGTTATACTGATATTGCAAAAATGACCTCGCCACGAAAACGGTGGACAAATAGCCAGCCGAAACTTTATATTTTCAATTTAACAATAATTTTGTTACTTCTAGTTTTAAGACTTTTATCTTGTTATTATCTCGTTCACTTCACAACACTTTGTTTGTTTAAGAGTTGTTAAATAGCATTTTAAAAGACTCTTTACATGTATGTAGTCTATAAAATTGAAATTATAATTATGAAAAATAATTGTAATGAATTTAAAGGCCTTCCATTAAAATACTTTGTGGTAAATTACTAATATAGCAAGTAAGTAAAAAATTTGTACCTACGAAATAAAATTCATCCTAAAACAAAATGTAACGTTTTCTGTTTACTAATAAAAGCATTTAATTCATAAAGATGGTTTTTCTATCTAAGCAGGTTACCAAAATAAAAGATACAATTTATTATTGCAAGGGTTCTTTTTATTCAACCGGGTACATTCTTTAACAAAAACATTGTATACTATGCCAATTATTTACATTATTTGATACATTTAATTCTTCAACTTTTAATACATCACTCTTAAGTCATAACTAAGATTTATATCTTCATTCTAATTGATTGTGGATGTGGGTTTCAGGGATTGACTTTTTTATGAAAGAAAATAGTTCTTACATAAAGGAAACACATTTTGTACTTATTACAAACTATACTATAAAATCACAATTGTTATAAAAGAAAATTAATTAATAATTAACATGCTAAGTTGTTTCAAGTTTGTGAATTTAGTTTTCATTATAAATTATTTCCTGTTAAATTGAGAGTAAAAATACCTGATACAAAATGGACATTAGGGGTCATCCATAAATTAAGTCACGCAATTTTTAACCCCCCCCCCCATCGTCACACAAACCTAGACCCCTCTCCAACATCAGAGGAAACATCTATGAAGGGCGGTCTTTATTCTAGACTTCTTCAGGACTCCAATTAACTCTCAGCGTTTTTTTCAAAAGTTAATATTATATTTTAATTTTCAATTATGGATGAAAATCATAAAGTAATGGTTTAGAAAATTTAAACATGGCTATTTTAAACATAAAATAGTTTACAAGTGATACAAGTGACATTGTCAAAAAAAGTTAGACACATGAATTTTATATAGGAAATTCAAAACTATTTAAAAAAATTTTAGATTGAAAAATCTACATATTTGCAATTGTTATATTCAAATGACTAAATTGGTTTTTGAAGTGTTCAATTTAAAAAGAAGGAATTCTTCTTACAGCTTGGTTTTTACATCACAGGTAGCTTGCTAGGCGGCTTGCCTTTCGATGTGCCTGCACCCTGGTTTTTTATTTCAAAAATTCCTCAAAAAAAAGGAATTGATTTTATATTTTTAAAACAGAAATGTAAAATAAAACGCAGATGAGAAGACAATATTATCAGCATAATAAATACATTTCCCTTTTTAAGAAATATTAATTTTTCAACAAGATGGGAAAATTACAAAATTGGACATTTTTTATGTTCATTCCATTTCAGGGTCCCCTTTGTCCTGATAGTTCCGACACTGCTACTTATTTCAAGTTTTAACGCTTGAAAATTGTCCGGTATTGTTGAAAATAAAAGGTTTTGAAAATGATGTATACTTGACAAGAAAAAGTAAAAATTACATTTATTTATGGGGCTGAAAAACGTTGTGCTTATAGAAATGCTTGAATTTTCAATGAAAGCCGCCCTGCAAAAATTTTGGTCTCCAGTACAAGATAAAGTTAGTTTTTTTTTTCCGGTTCCATATGCAACAAAATAAATAAGCAATGCAAAATTTTGAATGAAGTTTCGCAGATGGAAGTATTAGATCATTTTGCTGCAAATCCTGGCACCGCCATTCGAAAGGGTGGTAAGCGAAAAAATATTTCAATTGGTTCCATACATGAAAGGCTAAAAATCGACAAGTTTTTTCCTCGCAAAATTCAAATTCACCAACTACTTGGTGAACACGATTTTGATAGAAAAATCGATTGGGACAATTTTTATTGAAGGAAACTTAACCAGACAAATGTGTTACAATTTATTAGAAAATGAAATTGTCTCACTTGTCGATCAGTCTTTAGAAAATCAAGTTAATGAAGAAGGAACATAATGTAGATTTTCAGAAAGACATGGAAACCCAATATTATGCATTAAATGTGCGACAATGGTTGGATGACAAATTTCCTGACAAATGCATTGGTAGAAGAGGTCCATTAGAATGGTCGCGACAAATCTCCAATTTGACGCCGCTTGAAGTGTTTTTCTGGGAACATCTTCTACACCTTTTCCAGCAGTAATTCAGAAAACCTCACCTGCTGTTCAGAAATCGTGAATTGTAATTCAGATTTGTCAACTGATATTCAGAAATTGTGAATTGTAATTCAGATTTGTCAACTGACATTCAGAAATCGTGAATTGCAATTCAGATTTGTTAACTGATATTCAGAAATTGTGAATTGTAATATCAATTGACAAATCTGAATAACGGTTGACGATTTCTGAATATCAATTGACAGATCTGAATAACCGGTGACGATTTCTGAATGCTAATTGACAAATCTGAATAACGGTTGACGATTTCTGAATATCAATTGACAAATCTGAATAACGGTTGACGATTTCTGAATTACTGGTGGAAAAGGTGTAGAACTGAAAATGGGTTAACCCAAAACCCAAGAATGTAGGCGGATTAGTTGAGAAACATTTCAGGTAGTCCGCGAGAGTACCAAAATAGGTTGTACAAATTGTATCGAATTTTGCGTAGAACGCAAACACATACTAAGTTTGTTACTGAGCACAATTGGATACAATTAAAAACGAAAATAAGTATCGTGCCATAGCCCTTAAGGGTTTGTCGGCAGGGCTAATATTTATAGGCCAAGGTACATTTTTAGTTTTGTGTCGAAAAAATTTCAGTCAAATCCGTGTGGGGGGGGGGGCTGGACCATACTTACCTTGCTAAGATCTTGAAACAATTCAAACTAGATAATAAGCTATGAAAAATCAAGTGTTTTTAAGCTTTCAGCAATAGGTAACAAACAAAAAATACGCAATGTAAGGTTTAGATAAGAGAATGTTTATAAATTACAGCATACAGAGAGGACGGGAGGTAAGTCCTGGTATACATACTAACTATTATAATCTGATTTACAAGTTCTAATAGCAGGATTCCAGAATAATTTCCATAGTTTCATTTTGTTAAATTTAGCAGTAGCCAATAAGCTATTCAAAATCCTAAATAATCTTAACTGAAACCAAGACTTTTTCAGTGTATTTTTATTTAGTAGATACTTATACAATTATCTATCTGCGGCTGTATCTACACCTTTTCCACCAGTAATTCAGAAATCGTCAACCGTTATTCAAATTTGTCAATTGATATTCAGAAATCGTCAACCGTTATTCAGATTTGTCAATTGATATTCAGAAATCGTCAACCGTTATTCAGATTTGTCAATTAATATTCAAAAATCGTCAACGGTTATTCAGATTTGTCAATTGCAATTCACAATTTCTGAATATCAGTTGACAATTCTGAATTACAATTCACGATTTCTGAATATCAGTTGACAAATCTGAATTACAATTCACGATTTCTGAACAGCAGGTGAGGTTTTCTGAATTACTGCTGGAAAAGGTGTAGATTAATTTTTAATGAACATCTAATACTCGTATAATAAAATAAAAAGTGATATCCTTTTTAGATGCCCACATAACCCCAAAAGAAAAATGCATCTTAATTTTTTTCTTACGGAAATTACTCCTAAAAATAGGGCCGCAATTTTAGAAACACCATGTAAAATAATATTTACTACTTCTCGCGGAATAAGGAAGTAGCCAGATTCAGGAAGCTGTACTATTACGTCACCACCGTCACTAAAAGAACGATTTTTATAGTCCAATGAGGAAAATATTAATTTTCCAACATCAAAATTATTTAGCTATAATTTAAAACTATTTTGATCACGACAGTTAGTTTACAGTGAGGAATTAGCAATTACTATACACACTTTTATAATAATAATAATTATCGAATAATTTATTTCTCGATAAATTACCATAATTATTACAGTGTAAATTTTGTCACACCTTTTTATAAAATGAACCAATCACGAACGAGGTGAATTATTTAGTACCTACGGAATTTCTTTCAGTACTAATTTAAATTGAAAGCAACTACAGATCCTCTTTGGTAGAAAATTACCTTGCTTGAAATTTTGTGTTAAGGTATTTTTAATTTAAACCTAACAGAAAAAAATATGAATGGAATTATTATAACTTCGTTAAGCACTTTTTCACAGCAACCCCAATTTTAGGGGCCTTTTATTTAGATTCAAGAGTTTTAATTAGCGACTATGTACGGGTTTACAAATGAAGCATCACTTAAGTATAATTGCTTTAACCGTTTCTCCTTAAAGCAATTTATTTAAGCCCAATATTAACAAACATGAATCAATTTTAATTTTCCAGACTCGATACCTTTACCTACTACTTCAAATTGGTACTGTTTTTAATTCCAGTTTGAAATTGATTATTCCCAATTTGAAACTGTATAGAATAATTGTCAAAATTAAGTGCCTTTATAGAGCCCAATTTTGTTGTACTAAATTATTTTTATTTTAATAAAAAAAAAAGAATTAGTAATTACAAAATTAAATTAGAAATTTTTAAATACATTTTTGCAGTATCAGGCAGCTTTGCAAAGTACAACCTTTAGATTTTCAAATTGGAACTAACAAAATTTGGGAATAATCAATCAATATTAAAGATGATAAAAATGTGTCGAATGAAATTAAGATTGATTTTGCATTAAATTAATCATGTTAGCAGGAGAGGGAAAAAGGCAACTTAAAATGATACAAATGGAAGTTAAGCTAGGTTTAATTTTGGCATTTTTGGGAATATCAAAAGGCATTTTGTTTAACTTTCTTTACTCTATTACTAAACACTATCTTGTCATAGATGTTACTACAAGTACTACCGCCAATAATTCAATAAAGAATTTACAGTGAAATTATTTTAACTGTTTGCTCTGGAATATCCTACATCTCTTGTTGTGTTTGTATAATATTTATATACTTCCAAGGTAATCTCTTAAAGTTATGCAATTAAAATAACTACAGATAATTATTCACAACCAAGGCTTAGATTTATTATGTTTACAGTATGTAACAATGCAACTTTATATAATTTTCTGGTCTCTTTTAGGTTGTCTTCTCAAATTCCATTTTTCAAACAGGCCAAACTTTTAATATATTATATGAAAAATTCGTCCCATTTAACAAGGTACTTTGAATTATTTTGAACAGCTTAGGACATTAAAATCTAAGCCCTACAAATAGACAATATTTACAAACTATTAAAAGATTTGGATTTTTTTAGTCAACCACTACTTGGTTTTAGATTAACCAAGTTTCTAAATTACTATTTTTGACTTTGACGTTTTAGTCATTTAACCAGATTTATGTAACAAATTCCGCTCTGTAACTCAGCCAGCGATCACACCACTGATGCTGTGGTTTCTAATATAAATATTGATTGTACAATGAGTAGTGATTCTTCAAAAGAAGCACCATATTGTCTATCTGTAAATTTACCTGCGTTCAGTTATTTACACAATAAAATATACTGCAATGAAGTTGAAGCTAAATATCAATTCAAGTCTATAATAGTAACAAACGACCTGAATTAACGCTTAACGATGGTTAAAATTTTTGCAGTTTAATCACTGATGTAATAAAATAGGCTATTCTTGTATAACTATTATTATGTACATTAAGCTGTTAGTTGTCATTATCATATTATTCTTTGGCAGTTTGTTAACAATAAGTCACTTTTTTTAACAACAATTCAACACAAATTAATAACTCATCACTAAAATTTTATACACTCAATAACGCAACAATAAATTCTTTTCTTTAAAAGCACCAGTTTTCTGAAGATATTGAAATTTTTTGATAATTTCTACAATTTCAATATCTTTCAAAATGATCTGTGCAAATTTTATTATTTAAAATAAGTAAATTGTAATAGGTGCTGATTACACATATGCCAAACGTTTGTGACTCCACAAATTCATATTTATTTATGACCGGAGCATGAAACTGATAGTTTTAAGATCAACACAAAATTCAAATTTCGTTTTCCTCAATTTAATATAAAAATTATTCTGTTAATGTAGTAGAATTTCCCGATTTTGAAGCGAAATTTCTTGTTTTCAATGATAAAAAATTAGTTTTCACAATAAATATGGATTTGTGGAACACAATTTCTTCTTATACTTGTTTCCCTTTTTACATGTAAAGCTTAGCGTTTTTCTTTAAATAGCCTTAGTAAAAACTATGCAAGAATTACAAAACTTCATTGACAATTTAAATACCATGTGAGCCCATTTAAGACAATTTTTTTCTAGAAATAATGTAAATCTAGTGATAATCTCAGGGTTGCCACGGGTATAAGGGCCTCACGATTGTGGGAGGGTCATAGCGGAATAAAGAAGTTTCAAGTTTCACTCGGACGCTGCAAACACAGAAAACCACCAGAAAGATATGTTCAATAAATGGCAAGCATCCTGGGAGGCGTCGGAAAAGGGGAGATGTATGTACAGGCTCCAGAAATTGCGCTGTGGTACAGCAGGGGGTCACCTACCACCTCCCCCGAATTGCAAGGGAGATCGAAGGTGCACTAGTAACACTATAAAATTAAATTAAGAATTTTTAGTAAATGAAATTTCAAAAAAATGCTATAAACTATTCGCCCCCCTTGTACCTCAAAAGAAAACCTAAAAAGACGTAATAAAAATTTGAAAAAAAAGGATCAATTTAAAAACAAAATGGATATGTGGCAACCCTGCAATGCGGTCTTTTTGATATTTAAAAATACTATCATATCAGTGCCTTTTCTTGTTCAAAATTTGCTCATTTGTCATTCGGTTCAAGTTGTTGCTTAACCTACGTTGCTCCCTATAAATTTTACTAATCTGTAACTAGAAGATAAGATCTACAAATTATTCTGTGACTTTCATTTCGATTCTTATTTTTTGAGCTTATACAATATTCAATAAACAGTTAAAGTTGTTCAATATAAATTATCCACTCGTAGGCGCCCTTAAGGAGAGGTCAACAGGTTTTTATTATTTTTAAATTGAGATTTTGTTTTAAGTAATTGGTTTAATTATTTGTACTTGTATGCTTAAATTCTAGGTTACTTATGTATTTATTTGGAAAAAGATATTTTATAATTTTTGAGTTTATCCCTGCCCCTCAAAAATCCTATGGACGCTTATGTATTGACTTATGTTGAACACCTTCTCACATCTCAATACCAACTTCATTATTAGAACAATTCAATTTCTCGTGATGTATAATAAATATATAAAAAGGCTGCAAAATCATTAAAAAATTTTATTCTAATATAGATTTAAAAAATGAAGTCGTTATGATTAAAAGTTACTATTTCATAGTTTAGAATTATCACAGTCCAATAATGAAGTTATCAAGATATATGCATGATTCATTATTATTATAAGTCTTATATAAAATTGACATTAAAACAAAATTTAAGTCATAAGTAATAATGTATTGCAATGCTACCAATCAATTTGTAGGTAAAACTATAAATGTTGAAAAGAAAATCAACTAAAGTAATAATTGAGGTGTAAATACTTCCAATAACTACGACAGTTGGTTTCAGCTTTAATAGTCGACGAGGGAGATAGCAAGACTTCTGTTCCTGAGGTATTTGTTGAAGGGGATTGTTTAGGAGTTTTACTACTGTTTACATCTACTGCAGGCTCATCTTTCTGAGGATTTTTGCTAGTTCCATTAACAGATTTCGTTACGGTTTTTATTATCGAATGTTCAGGCTCAAATACCGTGTTATCTATTATAACTTCAATATCTTCGTCGCCCGTAGAGCAGTCATCTCGGACATCATGAATATTATACAACCGCTGCTTTGCTTCTTCAGTGCAATAAGCACTGTAGTGTCTTGTGGCCTCTCTTAAATTCAATAAAAAGTCAGGCAAGGCTCGTAAAGCAACCCAGCTGGTAACACCTGTTGGTATATTTACTCCTGGATTATCAAAATACGTTAATCCAAATTCAATCCCAGGTGTGTTTAAATCTTGGTAAGGTTGTACAACCATATATGACCAATAATCATTCACTCGAAATTTATCGGGCTTAACTGGACAAGAAGGATGAGTAGTACATCGACTTACGATCACTATCTTTTTACTTTTAACGTCAATTTTAAAACGTCGATTAAACACATAATCTCTATTCAAAAATAGTTTCTGAAAAATAAAAGAAACAGATTTTTATATTATGTACTAAAACATAATAACGTTCTACACAGTGTGAATCAATATTGTGATTTTGATTACATATTACATTTTATAATATTTAAATTATTTATCTTGACTCTAAACTGAGTACAAGAAATTTAAGATTATTTATAAGTTAATGTTTTAGTAATTCTCCTAACGTATAAACAGCCCATAACTTACTCCATAAGCCCAATTCCATTAAACGGATACACAAAATAGCGACATAAAAATTTATTAGTCAGCCAGTTAAATTAGAATTTCAGAAAACTTTAAAAAAATTACCGCGCGACCTTTTACCGCCAATTATAAAGAATACCAAAATTTGTGTAGAAACAATTTTATAGGTAATAAATTTTCTGCAAAAAATTAGGTACGGAAGGCGTCGAATTTTTAAAAAAATTCACGATGGAACTAGAAAAGTATGGAAAACCTTTTATGGTTAGAAAAGATTTTTTACATTTTTAAAAGTTTAAATTTCCCGAAAACTATTTATGGCAGAAAAAACAGTTAACAATTAATTATTTAAAATCGACCTCTTGATATTTTGTTGAAAAGGTCACCGTTATCGAATTACGTCTAAATTAGTAAGACAGCGTCGTCGTTTTACTGCTTACAAAGAATGCTAATAATTTATTTTATGAACAATATATAACTTATTTTAAGAACAATACATAACATATTTTTTTGAGACCCAAAGTTATGATGATTACATGTAAATTTGAATATTACACAAAAATTTCTTGTATTTTTACAAATGCAGACAAGCAGTGGAACTGCGAAATTTTCTAAAATCAATATTGATTTATTAATTTTAACATTTTTTATATTATTTTTAATAGTATATTTTATAATAATAATTATTATTATATATAAAATTCTTTTAAACAATTTTCCATTGATAAACCTATAAACCTTTAAAATAAACCTATTTTTTTAAGTAATACAAATTCATAATCTATATTCCCGCAAAATATTTTTAAATAATTTATTAGTAGATAGATTTTATGGGTTATGAATTGTATTACTTTTTGTTTTGTAAGAGATAATATGCTTCACAAAATTTTGATAAATATTTAATTTACGTAAGAAAAAAACCTACCAACATTTACTAAAGTATGTTCTAGAGTTAGTCGAGGTCTCAAAAGATAGGTCTTGGGCGGAGCCAAAATAGCCGGATGGCCAAAAAATATCAAAGTGTAGTAGGAGCAGTGAAGCAAAAGAAAAGCACATCAACAGATCAAAAAATCTTTAACTTAAAAAGTTTAAATAGGGCGTTTCCTTATGAACAAAAAATTGATAATTTGAAAGTGTTTTCGACATTTTTATTTATAGCTTTTAATATGAATTTACAATGCCGAGAGGGAGACCCAATGGCTGTGGCCGGAACCAAAGTACCTTGGCAGCTAGGCCAAAGTAAAGGCACATTTGAAAAGTTAAAACTTTGTAACTATCTTAAAAAACAAAAATACTTGAAAATTGTAGGATTTTAATTTTTCATGATTTATGCCGTTGGGGGGGGGGGGGGAGATTTAAAAAGAAAAACTAAAAAAATAAATAACAAGGCTGTGTTAACCTAATTTATTATTAAATTATATTATTTAAAAAATTATAAAATTTAATCGAGGTCATCCATAAATTACGTCACGTATGGAGACGGGGGGTCCAAACTAGGAATTTCATGAAAAAATTAAAAAGATACTAGCAGGGCCTGGCGGACTACTGACCGCTTTCAGCCATCTAAAACCTGTCAGATGTGGTTATTCGACCTCACAGAATGGGGATTGTTGCTTTATAAGAATTTATAATTATTATAAATTAGAAAATTTAAAAAATAATTCAAAGTTTTGAAAATGGGGTACCGACAACAAAAATTTAGTAGTGGTTTTTTACGTAAATACGACCCTTAGGATGTCCTTTGCCATGTAATTAAATAATGAAATTTAAATAAATTCGAATTATTTATTCAATCTGTGACGTCATCTCACACATCCTAAGAATCGTATTACTATTAAACAAAGTTGAAGAACATAAAATTCTCTATAACTTGTGGCGCTGCAGTAGGTAGCACTATAATACATACTGTAATAGGCAAATTAAACTTTGTTTAATGGTAATTTTTCGTAAAAGTAAAAATACGTGAGCTATAGGCGAAAACCACACCTAGGGTCTAAAATCCTCATTTGGGGAACGCCGGCTTGGAATTTTTATGAAACTTTTGAGAGTTTATTAGAACACTTCAATATACATCTTTGCCAAATTTCAGCTTGCCCGGACCTTCTGTAAGCTCAAACCAAAATTTCGGTTTCGTTACTTGGAAGATATTATAACTTGGGCAAATTTTGAAAAAATCAATTTTCCTCTTCATTTTCCAACCTTGGCCACAATTTCATTTAATTTATTATTAAAAGCATTTCCCGTGCCTGAAAACATTTCTCTCCCTGCAACGAATCAATATTGTGCCATTTTAAGGGTGGGTTGTGTTTTCGGTCAATAATTTAAGTATCAGTGTGCCATGGAAAAATATGAAAAAAAAACTATTTTATAGAGAATTTTATGCCCTTCAATTATGGTCTGATCATAATTTTGCATACAAGCATAAATAAGCGAGTTATCGGCAAAAAATTGCGTTGGGGGAGCTAAAACCCCCGATTGTGGGGGACGCCGGCGTGGGATTGTATGGGACTTTTGGGGGGTTCATTAGAACAGCGATTCTCAACCTGTGGTCCGCGGGCAATTTTCATGTGGTCCGCGAAGCGAACATCTAATGAATTTTAATTTTGGATCTGGACCGAATCTGGACGAAAATTAAAGCATCTACCGAAATTGATTTACTCAACAAGCAACTGCTCCAATCTAGAATTTTTTTAGCGGTGAGTTTCACTCATCCTGAAGTATGTGTTTGCAGTATCGTGTTGACCACACTCGTCTGTAGACAGATTCGTGTGCGCCCAATAGTTAGTTCGGCTATCTTCGTTTAGTTTCGGCCGCTTTTGTTTAAAGAGAGTTGCCACTGCGGGCTTGAACGCTGGCATGGGGCATCACCGGCACTGCTCAGTGCTGACTCAACTGTCCAGTGTGTCGGGTGATGTTCCACATGTGCTTTATTTTTATTGTTTGGTGATTGTATCTAACTAAAATGAGCAAACAGATTAAACTTTCGGGTTTTTTTAAGAAGACGGATATTGAGGACACTAATGCAGGATGTTCTACTAGTAATAGTGCCAGTGATAGAATAAAATTAACTCAAAGTGCTCCTAAAAGAAAAGCTGCCAACCGTAAGTACAGCCCAGACTACATAGCGTTTGGATTTACATTCATTGAAGAATTTGGGATCCAGTTGCCTCAATGTGTAATTTGTACGGAGGTTTTAAGTAATGAAGCAATGAAGCCAGCAAAATTAACTAGACTCTTTGAAACAAAGCATAAAGATTTTGCCAGAAAACATGTAGATGTTTTTAAGCGGAAGGAAGCTGAACTAAAAACGTCGAAAAATATCCTTAAATCATACTCCACTTATGATAAAGTTACTTTGAAAGCATCATATCAACTTTCACTCAGAATCGCTAAAACCAAAAAACCCTTTACTGTTGGAGAGGAGTTAGTTTTACCATGTATCATAGATGTAACTAAAGTAATTTTAGGTGATAAATACGCCAAAAAAATGCTAAATATTCCTCTTTCCAACGACACCGTTAGTAGTGGGGCCGCATATGTATTTTCGTGGGCTTGGAATGAATAAAGCAAGCGACTAATTGCACCTGTTAGTACATGTAATATGGAACATTGACCCACTTCTTGGCCGGCTCGGACACGCGTCGTTCACCCCCTGCACCCCCTCAAAGGGTGAAATTTTGAAATGACTGTATCTCGGTAACCGTTTGAGATAGCGAGGCCGTTCAAACGTCAAACTGTTTGTATTTAAGAGGCGGATAAAAATGTGTATTACAATATATACGCGTTTTTTAGTATTTACCGAGATAATTTTAAAAAATTAATATTTTTAGAGCAACCCATTTAAATGTTGTGGAATAACTTCAAAACGCACGGGCCTAATAAAAATATGCTTAGAATAAAAATCATTGCCTACACTTTTACCTTTATTTTGATGTAGACAAATCTGCACTTGCAGTCATGCAAAGTGGTTTAAATAATATATATAACGGAAGAGTGCATGGTTACAGATCTACTTGGATGTTGAAATAGTGTGCGTATGTATTGAGTCGGCGCGGCCCGTCCTAGACTTGTACGAACAAGATTGTGTGTCGATTAGTCAATTTGTTCTTCTTGTGGTATATGTATCTCCAATGAAGGACTTAATATGATTGGAAGTACTATGAAAAACAATCAACAAAAGCATCATGATTTACGAAAAACTACATCCGAAAAAATGAGCAAAACCATAAGAACAATTATAGAATCTTTAAGGTCCTCGATTAATCCATTTACCTATGAGGGAGGTAACCTAGTGAATATTTATACGGGATCAATATTTTCCCCCGAAATCGAAAATGATGTATGTAATATGTGTGTAAAAGGCCTGAAAGAGTATGAAAATTTTAAACAAAATCGAATTTTTAACAAAAATATGAACCTGTGGGATCCTACCAAAAAGCTTCAGTTAAAATTATGCAAGACTGCTAATAAAAAAATTAAAACCAAGACTGAAAATGCTGTTCTAGAGTTAAAAGCTGACCGATCCTTGTTTTCAAGATTATTAATAGTTAGCCGTTCAAGAAAAGATATTAATTTGAAAGAAATTTTGGGGACATATGAATTTTCAAGTGTTTCGCGAGCTCTTTTTAATTACGATGGTAGTATGCATATGCACTCTGACAAATCGAAACTCGTGGGGGTACTAGAGGGTCTATCTCCGGAAATTCAGGTTACAGGTAATTCATAAAATATACCATGTTGGCACAATTTTCCTATACAGCTCTGTTTTAAAAACATTTTTAGATGCTTCCGATAAATTAAAAGATTATAATGTCGCCATTGTAGATGCAATGGCCGAAATGCATATATTTCAAAAAGCTAAGATGGTGAAAACATGTTTAGATCTATGGAAGAGCTTTGAAACCAATATACTCCAAAAATATTCTCATTTTGACGAGTTACATTTAATTTTTGATACATATAGAGATAGATCTATCAAAGAACTAACAAGACAAAAACGGTACAAAACTACAAAAACGCTCAAGCACTTCCATATTGAGGACTGTACTAACATTTCAAATATACAAATGAGAGATCTTTTATCAAATAATAAAACCAAAGAAGCGCTAATCAATTACTTCTCCCAAAAATTTATAGAAAGCAACTTATTCGTCAAGCAAACTCTAATAATTGCTTGGGAAGATACTTGCTATTGTAATGATACTGGATACGTGAACGAATTAGCTAGCACACAAGAAAAGGCCGATACGAAAATTATTCTACATTGTATTTATGCCTCTAAAAAACATTGTTCCAAAGGATCGGTCTCGCTAAACATATTTTCGTCTGACACCGACGTATTAATATTGTAAATAAAATATTATAAATCAATGGTCCCCGATACTTTATGTATTATTGGTAGTGGTGTGCACAAGAGAACGCTTGATGTTAGTATTTTATGGAAAAATCTAACTGAACTGCAAAGAGAAGCTCTTCCGGCATTGCATGCAATTTCTGGTTGCGACAGTACTGGTGGATTTTCTAAAAAAGGTAAACAAACCGCGTCCTTAATTGGTTCTTAAATTTGACATTAAATTCCGCAGGTAAACTGACATTTTGGAAAGTTTTTCAACAAGCAGATGATAAGGTCCTTAAAGCGCTTATTTCTTTAGGCGACAGAAAAATTGATATGAATACAATCATAGACGATTTAGAAAAATTCATTTGTAATGTCTATGTACCTGCCTCAAATATTTCTACATTGGCCGAGTTAAGGTGGTGGTGTTTTGCAAAGATGCAACAACAAAATGATCAGTTACCACCCACTAAGGGAAGTTTGTATCCAGCGTTGCAAAGAGCAAGACTACAACTTCTAATCTGGAATAGTTCTCACATTGCAAAAAGCAAAGTGTTGAACCCTACTGATTTTGGATGGAAAAGTAACGAAACAGAACATCTGGTGCCTATTTTTTGCGCACAAGATTGCGCACCACCAGAAATTTTAAATTTAGTTCGATGCGGCTGCAAAAAAAATAAATGCAACACTAAACATTGCAAATGTGTCACAAATCAGTTAAAATGCACAGAGATGTGTGAGTGCGAAGCTGAAGAAGAGCTTTGTGACAATTTAGAAACAGATAGTGTTAATTTGGACAATGATGATTCAAGCGACGAAGAAGAAATTGACATATAACTTTTGCATTTTATGCGACTTTTATTTTATTTTATTTAAAAATATTTTTAAAGTCGACGAAGATTTTAAAAATATTTGAAAGAAACTTACAATCTGTGAACATACACGTACCCTTACTAGTCTAATTTATATTATTGTTATTTTGCTGTAGTTGCATTTTGTTTTTATATGTGTATGAGTTTATGAGGTTTGTATGTATATACAAAAATATAAACATATGGTTTTCAGTTTGTTCGAGAAATTTATTACACGCAGAAGACGCGTGTCTCCCGTCCTATACATACAGAATATTATGTTACTTCTATTTAAATTATTTAAATCACTTTGGACAACTGTAACTGCAGATATGTTTACACCAATATAAAGCCAAAAGTATAATCAATAATTTTTATTCTTTGCATATTTCTATTAGGACTGTGCGTTCTGAAGTTATTCCACAACATTTAAAAGGGTTGCTCTAAAAATATTAGTTTTTTAAAATTATCCCGGTAAATACTAAAAAACGCGTATATATTGTAATATACATTTTTAACCGCTTCTTAAATACAAACAGTTTGACGTTTGAACGGCTTCGCTATCTCAAACGGTTACCGAGATACAGTCATTTCAAAATTTCACCCTTTGAGGGGGTGCAGGGGGAGAACGACGCGTGTCCGAGCCGGCCAAGAAGTGGGTCAATGTTCCATATTACATGTACTACCAGGTGCAATTGGTCGCTTGCTTTATTCATTCCAAGCCCACGACTGCCTTATTTTGAACACATGCGGTCCTACTATAGTAGGAGAATTGAAGATATGGCTTCAGATGTTGAAACCCAACTTATAAGAAAAATTGATACTTCAAAGAATTTTGCTGTACAGCTTGATGAATCTACAGATAATACCAATAAAGCTATTCTACTTGTTTATGTAAGATACATAGATAAAGACAATAAAAGGTTATCTGAGGAGTTGCTGACTTCAATTGCGTTGCGAGGTCACACAACAGGAAAAGACATTTTTAAAGCCATTGACGAATATTTCAAACTCAGAAATCTTTCCTGGAAATACTGTGTTGGTCTTTGCACTGATGGTGCCGCGGCAATGACAGGACACAAAACATCAGGTTTGCCAAGTTTTGTCAGGAAAGAAGCAAACAGTGATATTGTTTTAACACACTGCATTATTCATAGAGAAATGCTTGCTGCCAAAAGTTTAAGTCCTGAACTAAATGTGGTTTTGAATGGGCACTATCAAAATTTTTTGACTATTGATAGTTAGTTACTATTTTTTTTTACTATCGATAGTTAGTAACTAAAAATGTAGTTGCTAAACATCAAATCGAATAAAAACTACTGAATAAAAACTATCGAATAAAAACTACCGAATAAAACTATCGAATAAAAACTAGCGAATAAAAAATATCCAATAAATTTTTTTTAAGGTAGTGTTTACACTGTTTACCGACCTTTTGCGGTTGGTAATCCGATAATAAACAATTAAATACTATAATATAAGCAATTTTGCATTTCCATTGTTCATAACAAAACCCCAAAAAGAAATATCAAGCCTAACAAAGCATTCCCAAAACAAAAGTTATTCGAATATTTTTAGTAACTAAAAAGTTATCCGAATAGTTGTATTTGCTAAAAATTCATTCGATATTTTTAGTAACTAAAAAAAAAGAAACTATCGATAGTTCGAATAAAGCATAACTATCGAATAATTCGATAGTTTTTTATTCGATAGTCCCATCACTAGTTTTGACTACTGTGGTAAAGGCCGTGAACTTTATAAGAAGTAACGCTCTTAACTCAAGACTGTTTGCATTGTTATGCGAGGACATGGGATCTATTCATTCGAGTCTCCTTCTGCATACTGAAGTTCGGTGGCTGTCCAGAGGCCGGGTCTTAGCCAGATTTTATGAACTTAGAGAAGAAGTATGTATGTTCCTTCATGAATAAAATCCTGATTTAGCCAAAGCACTGCGTGACGGTGAATTTATGGCTAGGTTAGCTTTTTTGGCTGATATTTTTGAATAGCTCAACATTATGAATCTTGGCCTCCAGGGACCATCTAAAACTGCATTTGACCTTTGGAAAAAAATTGAGTCATTCAAGAAAAAATTGTTGTTATGGAAGTCTGAAACTGGAAAAGGATCGTTGGAAATGTTCAACTTGTTTTCAGATTTTATTTCTGAAAATGAAGGCTTAAATAAAGAAAATTTACATACACTGGTCAAGTCCTACATTAAAGCACTTGAAGGTTACTTTGGAAAGTCCTTCCCTGCTGATACGGATGTAAGGAAGAACAATCTGTGGGTGATTGATCCCTTTTTAGCTTGCAATGATAATAATCTATCTATTCGAGAACAGGAGCAACTTATTGAAATATCATCTGATGCTCATCTAAAAGTGATAAAATCTCACTGTGAAAATGTTGCAGACTTTTGGGTTGGATTGATTGATGAATGTCCACTACTCAGTGAAAAGGCACTGAAACTTCTTCTTCCTTTTCATTCCACTTATCTCTGTGAGACAGCATTTTCAACTTTAAGTGTTATCAAGAATAAACATAGAAATCGTTTATTAAATTTGAACGCTCCAATGAGACTGGCGTTGACCTCTTTCGAGCCGAATATTGAAAAACTTTCAAGTGAAATGCAAGATCAAGGAAGTCATTAGAATGCAAATTTGGCCACACTATGAACTTTTTAGGCCTCCAATTACTGATTTATTTCATTTTGGTTCACATTTTTAAATAATAAGTTTAATTAAATTCATAGTTATTACGGATTTTCATATTTGTATACATGTGAATAGTTTGTTTGGACTTAAACTGTGTGCATTAATTTGAATTCATATCAATATGTCTTTTTATTTTATAATTAATAAAATACGTTGATAAAACTTCAGGTTTCATTTCATTAAAAACGACCTACATATATGTAACTGTTTTGGAAATATTAATTCTATCGTATGTGGTCCGCCTAGGATTCTGAAGGGTACGAAGTGGTCCTCAGTAGTGAAAAGGTTGAGAACCACTGCATTAGAACACTCCAATGTACATTTCTGCCAAAATTCAGCCTGTCCGGATTTTTTGCAAGCTTGAGCCAATTTTTCGGCTTCGTTGCCTGGACTATCTATAAATTTCGATAAGGGGTATTCGAAATGTGTGTATATGCTACCCCTGACATTTTAACCCGTTGTAAACCTGATGCGATTGGAAATATTAAATAAATGTTGGTTTTTATGAAATGCGTAAAGACTTTTGTCCAGAAGTGTATTATACTGTAACTGTAATAGACTTTTTTGTAGGAAATTTAATTACCTACAAGATTGTTTGTGTACAACTTTCGTATTCCTCACCGTTGCCGCAGCATTTTAAATGCAAGGTAGTGGCGTAATTTTTTTAGTTTTTCGAATTTTTTCCATAATTCAAGCTATCAAAAAATTCCACACAATTGATTCACCCTGTATAGAGCATCTGTTCTAGTAATCTAAAAATCTCTTTGTAATTTTAGTAAATATTGGAGAATGCTCCACAATAAACACGTCACATTACAATTTGTAGAATACATCAAGACTTAAGAAAAAAAAAAGAAAAACTTACAGGCCACAGCATTTCCCAATAAAGTATGTCGCTGTTAGATTGAGGGCATGGATCTTTTTCAATCACTTCTAAAGAAATAGCCGTCTTATCCCATTGTTTTCTATAATCACTGTCAATTTGTACATTGAGAAAATCTTCAGCAGTAACGTCATCAAAGGAACCATAAACTTTATATTCATAACATCCCGACTCGTTCAGCCTTCTCCACACCACCATATCTTTCTGTTCGAGAAAAGCTACCCAATTATCGTACTCCCTCGATTTGACATCTTTATTAGGACAATCACAAATTGTCTTGTTCCTTTTATACAATTCGGGTTGATCTACTTTACACGATTCACATGAAATGGTGTGCTCGGTTAATACCCTAATGTATTCCATGTCATTCATATAATTTTTAATGTCGTCATCCGAAATTCGATTACCTTCCCAATTATAACAAGAGACACCTACAGCACCAAACACCAATTCCTTGCCACACTTAGTTATCTGCACTCGAAATCTATTCAGCAGCTCTCTTAATGCACGTTCCTCCCAAAGCCTGGTATAATGACAAAACATTTGTTGTCCTCTCCGTAATCTCTGTGCAAAAACGCACTCGCACTGATGTGCCCATACTTTTAAAATACCACCAGAATGATTTTTAAACGTGCGAGGAATTGTTATAAAAGTATCGTGTAAACCTTTTAGCACTGCTCCGTTTTGAATAGAATATTTCATTTTATCTTTCATCTCGCACAGGTTCTTGAACACATCGTTTAGCGTTACTTCACGTGATGTCAGGTTGTATCTAAAAAAGTAATCCCGGTGGCAGTTTCTTGTTAAAATAACATTTTTGAGGTTAGGATTGGTGGAAAGTACCGTGTTGGGAACTTTTCTCGAAAACATATTTACTGATGAATAATTTACTTAACAATTTGTGACTGGCCGTATTGAAAATACAAAATTTTTCATCATGCGTATTTTTATTTAACGTATTAACTTGACCATCGCAGTTCCAACTGAAATTTTGACATTTTGATTGGTTTTTTTTGACAGTTGGTTACAGCTTACAGCTGTCCCGGCAGAAATTTGCCGATGCGAAATGCGTGTCTCTAGATTCGAATTATTTATCGATATCCGTTAGTTAGATTACAAATTTAATTTCGTTAAGGTACTTGACTAAAGTTTGAATTTTTTCCGCGTTTTAGCTTGATTAATTTTTATGGACAGGTAACCCCCTAGTGGTTCGGATGCAAGTGTTAAAATAAATAATAATATGAAGAAATTTTTATGTAATTAGTATAAAAAATTGTCAATTAAAATGATCAACATTTTGAAAATGTATGTTGCTGATTTTTAATAACATAATTTTGCTTATTCTTAAATTACAACATTTTTCAAGTTGTACAAATCGTTTTAAAAATGCCAATCAAGTTGTAGTAAAAATGGATATAACGTCTTGGATAAATCCATTTAAAAAATGGGTAAGTCTTTTTACGACAAAATTTGAAATTTAAAAAATGTTTGTGGTTGCCATTTCGATAGGAGTTTCAAGTTCATGACAAATATAATCAGGGTCGTAACGTAAAGGTCGCAGTTACGGACTGCTTTTAAATTTCTGGGGCGGATAAAATTAGAATAAAACAACTTTATTTCGATTATTGAATTCAAAACCCATCATTTGATTTTTGTAACTATTTTAGTAGGTGCTGTGCTAAATAAGGCATCAAGTAATACATTAATTTATTTAAGTTCAGGTCCGACTCGAGGGAGATGCATTTCGCCAGCTCTCCCCCAATTTAGAATTTTGTATCCAAAATATTCTCAATAGTTGATACCTCTCATTTTCGTTTGTATCTGCTTAGTTTTCGAAACATTCATGAAAATCACCGCGACGCGCACGTTGGATTAACGAGATTCTCAGCTCGCTTGTTCTTGGTAAATTTCATATACGGTTGTTTCACGTTAACGTTAATTATAACATGATTTTTCTAGGTACAAACGAAAATAAAAGAGGTACAAATGATTGAGACTATTTTAGATCCAAAATCGAAATGGTGGTGTGGGGGGGGGAGAACTGTCGAAATGTACCTGCTTTAGGGGATGGACAGAGTGGGTTCCAACCCAGAGCACCAGAAACCATACGCTTACAATTTATATAATAAAGTTATGTCAAAGAGCACAAAACAGTAGAAGTAAGGGAATCTCATGTAACATATCAGATCACTGAATATTTCCGAAAATGTTTGAAGTATTAAAAATTTTGTTTTGTTACAATTTTAAATAACATAAACAGCCGGTCGAGGGTCGATCTGCATCTTAACATCACTGAAGTAGTGATACGCCGCAGCACATTTGATATATTCTACCGTCCTTAGTTAAAACGTCCTAACTAACAAGTTGATTTTCGGGAGAGAAATGATGTAGATGTTATAACGTTGTTTTCATTATAAAATCTATATTATAAAATAATAAGAAATTTAAGAAAAAGCGTCACAAAAACGTGCGCAGACGCCTTATTTGCGGACCGATTTTTACGTGCGACCTCTTAAAATGACCGGTTCGACGGGCCCGAGGTGGTGGAGTAAAAAAAATTGGAGGGGGGTGTCGGAGGCGGCGTGGAGGACCGCGAAAGAGGCCGTTTTACGCCGAAATTCCTGGGACAGAACCACAGAACAACCCACCGTGTCGAATTTCGAATGAGCGGTGGCGATCGACGCCGGAAGGTCCGAAATTGTGCAAAGTTGGATTAGAGTCTCTGGAAAATGAACCGGCACTCCACGGTGAATTTTCAAAGATGAACAACTTTTAACCTGAAAATTCTTTTTTTTTTTTTTTTTTAAGTCCCCAAGGTCAAGTGATTTTATTGCGAATTCGAATACAGCTTTATGAGGTGACCTCAGAATGGTAATAAAGTTTTTCTGTGCGACCGCGCGGTCACCCTGAAGTATTCTACCGACAGTAATTCTTAATCTGGCGGAACTTGAAATGCAGTATTTCTTAGAGGTCTTATGTAGTTGTTAACTATCCGTCCATTGTCACCTTGAAAAACTGTTGAAGATCATAATTATGGCGGTAATAGCAAAATAAAAAATTTTTACAAAATTGCCACAATTAAAGATCTCGATAGATACCGTTGTTCCAAAACATGTGACCTTGAAAATCGATTTGAAAGCCAAAATTTTTTCCCACGTCGAATTGTGGATTGGTACGACAAATAAGAAATGGGATGTTACTTGTATGCCATGTAATTGTTATGAATAGAAAAAAAAAATTTTTAAAAGTTTGTAATTAAGTTGGAATTACTGATTGAAAAATCATTGTTCCCAGATTTGTCCTTATTAAAGGCATTGGAATAGATTTTGCGATGTGAATATCAATCTGTAGTACCTTATTTATTATTGTAATTTTATACGGCTTGAATTATGTGAGAATGCCACGGTCGCACCCTTAACCTTAGACATCTAAAAATTTGCACAACGGGGAAGATGCATAAATTTTTTTTATATCGTAGTTGGATCAAAAATAACTAAATATACTAATTAATGCTATTTAATTTATTTATTTTCGTTTTGATAATAATTTAAAAAATATTTAAAAATCCGTCAATTTGAATTGAAGGAAACGACCGCGCTTATTGGGGTTATGCCATGTGACGTCAAACCAATGGCGTTGCGTTTAAGGTCACATGATGTATAGTTATTTTTGTTAATCGGAAAATAATGTTTGAACTAAATATTTTTATTCATGCATGTTCCCTATTAATTGTTATACTCCACAACATAATTTCGTCGCTTACTACTTCTTCGTCATCATCGACGTCAGTGAAAACATTAATAAATCCATTTTCTGAGGTTAGAAATGTTCCACTGACAGGACTGACAGTTATCTTGTACTTTCACCGGCTACAAACTTAACTTACAGATAAACTAAAGCTGACAGATATCTGACATGAAGAAAACCAAGACTTGATGTAACCTAAAGATATTTAACGGTTAAAGTTGTCCGCAAGATAATTATAGGTTAGGTATGAGTGAAGAAATCGGGCATTATTTTAGCAAAATTTTGTATTTAAATAAATAAATTCGTAAAAATTATTTAAATATACAAAAAAAACACCGGGTGTTTAAACTTCTTTACCTAAATTTTTATACTAGCAGGGCTATAAACACATACAATGTTTAACATTGACATCAGGCGTCCATATTGAATTCGAAAAATATCACGTGATGTGGAATGCCTAACATAACCAGATTGTTATACAACCATATTGTTATGGAAAATCAGAATCGCACAGACTAATTACGTTTGACGTTTGTTATAATTTCGGTAAACCAGTTGGCTCTTGCTAATAATAAGCGTATTAAATTAGCAATTTCAATTTCATTTTACTGTAATGTTTAATAACTCATTAACTATTTTATTAATTACGTTGAATTAAGTTTATTAATTAAGACTCGTATTCTTAAAAGGAAGTTGGAGACTGAACATTCTAACAACCAAGTTGGACGTCGAAGGCTGACCCGTATTCTTAAAAACAATAAGGAGGCCGAAGACCGGCCCATATTCTAAAAACCAAGTTGGAGTCGGATGGCCGACCCGCATTCTTAAAAGCATGTTGGAGGCCGAAGGCCGACGACCCCTATCCTAAAATCCAAGTTGGAGGCCAAAGGCCGACCCGTATTCTCAAAAGCAATTGGGAGGCCGAAGGCCGACCCGCATTCTTAAAAGCAAATTGGAGGCCCCAGCCAGACCTGTATTCTAAAAACCAAGTTGGAGGTCGAAGGCCGACCCCCATTCTTAAAAGCAAGTTGGAGGCCGAGGGCCGACCCGTATTTTCAAAATGACGTTGGAGGCCGAAGGCCGAACCGTATTCATAAAAGCAACAGGGCGGCCGCAGGCCGCCCCTCATAGAAGGAACAGGGCGGCCACAGGCCGCCTGTATTCATAAAAGCAATTGGAGGCCGAAGGCCGACTCGTTAGGAATCCGCGTAGCGGATTGCCGCCGGCAGGCCTAGCGCCAGAAACCCGGAGGGTTTCGCAGCGCTAGTAGTATATAATACAATGATAATACCTTGTGTAAATGTGATGATATCAAATATCTGCAAAAAGAAATAATAACGGGGGTTATAACATCTATGTACATCAAGTCATTTTTCTCGCGAAAACCAATTTGTTAGTTAGGATGTTTCAACTAAGGAGTGCAGTAGTATGCTCTTGACTTCGTTCGAATTAAAAACAAATTTGTACCACGATTTCTACGTGACCTTCGAATTTTATCGGAACGTGGTACAAAAAAAAATTGTGCGAAATCCAATTCCATTCTTAGTATGTCCGTTGCCATATGAAGTAGTCAGATTTTTTTAGTATAATTTATTTACATTATGAATGAATAACATAACATTCAAAATTAATTTTTGCGTAATGTATTTGTAATCCGTTAATTTTTACTTGTATGTATGTATATATGCCTTAAGCTCGTCTTACATCAGGACATTTCTGGCGTCATTTCTTGCGCCATTTCTTGAGCCAAATAAATTGCCTAGTTTAAATCAGCAAATGTCTTGGAAAATGTCCTGGCTCGGATTGTAGGCAATATATTTGGCGCGTGCTCTATTCTTGAACAATTTGCCTGTGAGCGTGCGCAGTACAGATTGAATGCGCAGGTAGTAAGGTAGTAATTGTCAAATGCAGGGCTAGGAATGAGTTACTTTTATTACTAAATGTTCCTTTTTACTTTCCGAACCCCTAGGTAAGGAAAGTATTGTTATCAGGCAAAATTTGACCCCCCAATTTTTTGGCAGATGTTCACGTTTTGAGGTCCCCTGAATCCATTTTTATCATTTTTGGAAGGATGTCTGTATGTATGTGTGTATGTATGTGTGTGTGTATGTACGTCTGTGAACACGATAGCGTCTAAACGAAGCAAGCAAATCATTCCAAATTTTGCATATAAGCTTTTTCTTGTCGTAGGACGAAGCCAGATGAAAATAAATTAAATCGTGTAACGGGAAAGGGGGGTTTACCTGGAGCGATTATGACATTATGCGTCATAACTTCGATACGAAATTAAATATGTAAAAATATTAATAACAAAAAATTAGCGCTATGGAATTTCCTACATTTTTTGTCCTACAAGTTTTTCTCTAAAATATACAGGGTGTTTCAAAATTTTTTGTATTTGTAAAAAATTTTTGTATTTGTAAATAAAATAGTAAACCGCATTCTACTAACGAAAATAAGATGAAAAGTTTCTAATAACATGGGTCCAAAAATGCTTCGTTTGCAAGATATAGGCATTCAAAAGTTTTTTTCTTCCTATTTTGGCATAATATGAAATTTTTCATCGATTTACTGTTGATTTTCTAAATAATCGCAAATGTTTTTGTTTTTCACTGAAATTAAAAAATCAAATTTGACAATTTAATATCAATAATAATAATAATATAATATCAATAATAAATATAAAAATTGAAATGAGCACTTGTTAAATTGTTGATTGCATGAACCTTTTTACCGCAGTAGGAAGTTCCGACAGGTAGTTGAAAGATTCTAATGAGGTCAGATTATTCAAAAATAAGTGACAAAAGAATTTATTCACAAATGATACGAACTATGAAATTGGATATCACAAATCAATTTATCGTCATAAAAATTTGTTTAATAATAATAAAAAAATAATGTTAGTAATAATTTAGAATTGTAAAGAATAGGTTAATTTTAAGAAAGTGAGGTAATAAACTATAAGATTACGTAGTGGTAGCTGGAATGGTAACGATACGAAATGCAGCGATTCATTCATCCGGGACTGAAACGTGTTGAGTGTGACCAGACGATAGATGTTGTTATGACAACGCTAAAAAAGGAAAGATACAAATTAATTGAATGACATTTAAATATAACAAAGCATTATCAAAGATGCGGGATACATACTACGATGGTCCAAAATGGGGGTGGTTTTGAGAACTGACACTCTTGCATTTATTTTATTCAAACGTTATATTTTATCTAGTCAGCTGTATCAGATTTTGGAATATCTAAATTTGTTGACATGCTGCTGTTTCAGATCTGTTTTTGACACCCGAATAAATCTTTTTCAATGAACACTGTACCTGTAAAATGAAATATAATGTAAGAGACATAACATCAAATTATCATTTTCAGTAATTGCAAGGATGTAAATAATTATAATAAAAAAAGGGAACAAATTGGGTAAAATTTTTAATTTTGTTAATTTGGGCGAAAGCGTAATAAAATGTAAGTGCTAATGAAAGTGGAAAAAGGACGGGATGATATTTCGGTTTAAATTGGAAGAATGGATAAAACGCGCCTGCTCGTGAGGATTTTTGAAGAAGATAAGCTTGTGAAGAATACGGGACTCTCCTCGCGCCGAGCAACAAGTACGGACGTTTTGGGAGAGGATATGGTAGTTTAAAATTAGAGAGTCGACTGACGTCTTTGGTAATGGAAGGACGTAAATTGGTTTGAGTCGAGGAAAAGTTGAAAATTAACATTAAAAGTTTATAACAGTCGATTAAATTATTTAAATTGATTAAAGAAGTAAACTCAGTAAAGATACAACAAGAAAAAAATAAGCAGATTATTTTGAACAATAATAATAGTGAATTTACATGGTGAAAATATTTGGTACCACTGGTTTCAAGGATATTTTTGGTTATGTTACGAAGAAATGGTGAAAAATTTTACAATACTTACGTTATATTCAACTTGGATTAATTTATGAACGGTAGTCTATGGTTGATCACGTTTCCAATTCGTTTTTCGAGTCCAGAAGAATCAAGCAGGCACGTTTTCGTTCAACACAGGTTCCGGAATCCTACACAGCTGGGTATCACAACGATAACATTCGGCAAGACATTTTTAAGTGATATTTAGTTCGAAAAAACGATACGTACGCGTGTAATACAAACGATAGTGCGAAAAAATATCGGAAGGGGTAGAATTTTTATTTTTATGAATTTTTGTATACAATTTGTTCTCCAGTTTAATTTTATGTTTTGGTCTCATGATTGATAATAAAAAACAGGTTCAAAATTTAATTGATTTATTTGGGTACATTTGTTTTCAAGTTTTACAGCATAGATAAGAAAGAATTTGATACAGAGTTAAATTTTGAGTTCACGTAAGTTCTTAATGCAAGCAAGGATTGTGCCAGAGTGTTTTTTCTGCATAGTCTACCCACCTTTTGACCCTGAAGAGATCTCAATAGCTAGCTGTGGCAATTTAAAAAAGAGTCGTAAGCTAAACCTCGCTATAAAAACATAATTCAGTAGCTAAACACGGCAATACATGAGAAAATTAAATTATCAAAGAGTGACAATTTTTGGAAATCGTACCAAAACCTTGGTAACGAACAATTAATGTTTTATAAACAGAGTCGATACGCTGGTGCGTAATAGAACGGAGGTTTTTGGTCCTCTCGTTATAAAAGTGATATTTTGGATTAAATCCAACTCAAAGTGTGGTAATCTGAAACAGAACGAGATTGTTATTAGATTACAAGAATTGATATTGAATTTTGCGAGATTAAATTGATAATAAAATAAAATCAGGTACTTACCTCAAAATAAGTGATAAAGTGATTACGATTAATTGGAATCAGCACTACAATAAAAGAATTCTTTTTGGAGCACAAAGAAATTACTTTAACACGTGTCGTGTACCAAGGAGGATCACAAAACGGAAATCATTGCAGCCTTGAGAATAAAGAAATTAAAAAGAAAGTGCACCGCCATCTGTTTCGGTAAGACAAATTTAAATAACTTTTTCGCGGCAATATTGGACGATTCAAAAGAAATTATCATACGAACTACGACGTGAAAACGGAAAAACGCATAAAAGTTCGGTTTTGCGCAAATTTAGTCTAATTATTTTGTTTATGTTAAAAATTATCATTTTTAGTTTAAGTTGTTGGGGTTTCTTATTTATTTTTCATATGTTTATGTTATTAGTCAAAAATAAATGGTTTATATTTTTCATATCCTATTGCGTATCATTGAGGAACGAATCTTCCTCCACTTAATTTATATTTCAGAAAAAGTAAAGAGTCACCCTCAAGGAATCTACTACTGAGGTAAAGTGTCCCTCATGCAAAATACAGTTATTATCAAAAGAGCTAGCAAAAAGGGAATAAAAAAAAATTAATAATAAAAGATTTCAATTTTTCTATTAAAAATTTCATTAAAATTTACATTTGTCCCGTCACATCAAAGATCGGCATATAGTAATATATCTGATTAAATTTAATTATTTAATATCTAAATCGATGTTTCAAACATTTAATTGTTTTATGGAAATGAAATTTTTGCTTTTTTAGATGTACAGCTTACCTCGGAAAAATAATCGTCTACAAGTTACATAATATAAAGTTTGGTTATTATCTGTCAAAGTCATTTCTACGCGATTATTTTTCCAAGGCAAGCCCTATTAAAATGTACTTAATTAATTTTTGCGTTTTTAATAACAATTAGAGAGGAAATAACAAGTGTTAGATATTTTCAAATGTGGAAAATAATATCTTTCATCGCAAGGGGGCTCTAAACCTTGACAAAACCCAATAAATAAAAGTTTAAAATTTTCAAAATGATAATAATCTTTTGGGAGGGGGGCGCATATATTCAAATTTGCCTCAGGCTCCAGAAGAGTTTGCTACGGCGCTGCTTGTCGGAGCGGAACGGATCCGGGATTAATGTAATCGCTACTTAAGGATTTTTCCATGCTGGGTTAATTTTGACGCCGAGTAATTTTGAAACGTGGAGTAGTTAATTTTGATTGAAACGTTAAAAAAAATAAATATAAATTTGGCTCTTAATTTTACTTTATTTTTAGATTAATTTAGCGTTATCATTAGATAATAAAATTTATTCATTAATTCGTACTACTAAATTTTTATTAGAAGTGCAATTTTGATTTAATTTACATCAAATTTAATTTACTTCTTTCTATACTTTTTTAAACTTCTTTAAACCAATCGGTATTCACATATCGTAAATCAGGGTTTCTCAAACTTATTGCCCCACGTACCCCTGTTCAAGTTCCCAAATGACTGCGAACCCCTAACCCCCCCCCCCCGAAAGAAAATCTAGCTGTATAAAGAAAATAATAAGGTTTTTTATTTTAATAAAATTTAAATAAAATAATACACTATATTACAGTGACAAAAATAAATAGGTATGTTAATATTAATGTGATATGGGTGGGCTTGTTTCTTGTCGCAAATTGAGTCAATTTCAGGAGCAAATTTGGACAACTTTAATCTTAATTCTGACTCAACATCAAGTCGATTTCTGTACTTGGTTTTTAACATGACCAGGTGTGAAAACCCACTCTCACATAAGTAAGTTATTGCGAAGGGTAAGAGGAAATTCACCGCTTTGCGTGAGAGTGCGGGATATTCTTCCTGTCTAGCTGCCCAAAAATCAATTAAAGACATCCTTTTAAAATCAGCTAGAAGAGTTTCATCTGCGGACATTTCTAGTAATGACTCCTGTTGCTTAATACTCAAACCAGCAATTATGTTCTCGGTTGTGACGATTAATGGGTTTCGAATCCAGCCTTCAGCATTATCAATGTCTGGAAAATACCTTTTCAGTTCGCCGGAGAGCTGAGAAAGATGAAGAACAAATTCAGCCCTCATGTCAGCATCCACGGTCAGGGCGTTCGTCGTAATAAATTCGTGCAGAAGAGGAAAACATTTAACAATATTTGATCTCAAGCAAGTTTTCCAAAACTAACGCGCTTCACAGCCCTCCAGCCGCCATTACATAAATCTTGTCGCGAATCCCCTATACCATCAAATGGCGAACCCCTAGGGGTTCGCGAACCCCACTTTGAGAAACCCTTTCGTAAATGTTATAAATTTAAAGTTAAAACTTGGAATTTTTGTAATTCATCCCTACTCTAGTAATACGACATATTATATTGATGTACGTATTATCTATATAGATAATAATAATACAGACCCAAAACTGTTACTCTGGTGTTATCAGAGGGATATTGATCCACCCACTCAAAATATTTTCGTTTGTGTTCTATAATTGAACATAATTCGAGATATTTTATCGTAATTTTTAATGAAGTATGTAATAAACTTACTCACTCATAAACTCGCGCAAATATAATAAAACGATTACATTAATTATTAATTTACAATAGTATTTTTCTTGCTATATTCCATAGGTGAATCTTAGAAACTTAAATTTTTTGATCATAATGCCATTGTGGAAAAAAATTTAAAAAAATTGCCAAACCGTATGGGAGTTTTTCCAACACCTTTTGTAGTTGAAAACGGAATCAGCAGTCGTATATTATATTACATACAATTCATAATAATAAATATATATCGCTTTATTATTGTAATTATTCATTTGTTTTAAGGTGCAACGGATCTCTAAAAAGTTCTTGATTGGTGCAAGCCATTTATTGCGCCTTCCAATTTATTAACGTCACCTGTTGATAACTTTTTGAACTCCGCCCAGTGTTCCCAAAACTCCCATAGAGTTTTTCACCCTGTTCATTTGATTTTAATTTGTTAATAATTATGGGGTACTTTGAACTTGAATCTTACTGCTTATTCTATTTGATTATGATTACCTTGAAATTTACCTGTAAATTACGAACCAAAACATCATAGTATATTTAGTGGTTTGCACTTCTGAACGTATCTTTTCAGTTTCAGATGGAAACTCAAACAAAATCTCCACAAGTAATAGTTGTTGGTGCCGGTGCATCTGGAATAGCAGCAGCTTCACGTTTAGTCGAAAATGGCATAGATGACGTAATTGTATTAGAAGCAGAAAATAGAATTGGGGGTCGAATAAATTCTGCAAATTTTGATGGATGCATTGTCGATTTAGGAGCTCAATGGTGCCATGGAGAAAAAAATAATGCCGTTTACAATCTTGTGGAAAAGTTAGATTTATTGCAATCATCCGTCAATTCTTGGGACGATTATATATTTTACGATTCGCATTCCAAAATTTTGGATAAGCAAATAACCGATGAGCTACTACAAATTTCTCTAAAAATTCGCGAAGATACGGAAGCTTTGGAGGAATTTAATGGATCGTTTGGAGATTATTTTATTAAAAGGTAAGTTTTTTAAAATAAGAAGTGAAATTAATATAGCTCTATTGATGTGGACGAAAATAAGCAATACAAAGTGGACTACTGTTACATAAATAATCTTTATTTTAAGACAAGACATTTATAGACTATAGAATTTGTTACATATGCATAGTTTGCTGTAAAATATCAAAACTACTTTTGTGTTAACTTATTTCTTTGCTTTAGAATACCTTTGATTAGCAAATCAATTTCACTAATACGTATCCAAGTTTGCAATGATGGATGACCCATCTGGGCATGACGTAAAATTTCGTGAATTATATCGTCCGGTATAATACTGCATACCATTTTATTTCTGCAACTATTTCTTACATAATGCGTAATAATCAAGTTGAAAATGTATTTTACATATTTGTGGTCATAATTTTCTATGGTCGACGAAATTGGTTTTTTATTTTTTCCTGTCACTTCCAATAAATAGTTTTTAGTGATAATCGGAAAAACGTAGTCTACTTGAGCAAAGCAGTCGAAAATAAACTGTTCGGGAGATTGACTTACTTTAGGAAAGTGTTCACTTAACGCGAGAACCCCTATTCTAAAACCATTTATTGGAGTTCTCAAGGTTTTTAAAAGGTTTTGTACGATATCACTTGCGTCTGAAGTGTAAGTTATGAAAACTGTTATATCGTATCGTTGTTGCTTTATAGCTGGCGTTACTGTTGCAATTGAACTCTTTTGCAAGTGTTCTGCTTCGCATTTATTAAATATTTTATTCTCAATTGTAGAAGTTTCAATAGATACATATTTTTGTACATTTTTGATTATTTCATTCTTTTCCATTAAGCTCTCCAGGATCTTTAAAGTAACCGACTGGATTTCAAACTCTTGCCTATCATCTTTAGTCTTAAGATTTCTTAAAACAAATGGAGTTTTTAATGTTCTCATCGTATTAAAAACTTCTGTTTCAAGTGTCGATGTAAGTGCTTTGTTTATATCTTTGACCAAAGGTTCTATTTGAGTTAAAATATCATATCTTTTAATCTCGAATAAAGCTTCTAGGATTTTCTGTATTGTTGGGTTTTCCTTTTGTACGTATGCTAATAACACATATGTTGTTGGATCTTGTTGTACTAGGTTATGTTTGATACACTACAATAAAGGACCCTTATACCTTTTACTATACCCTTTTTGTAATATTAAACACTTACTTGGATTATAGGCGACGTGAGTCCTAAATTAAAAGCAAAGTCTTCCCAATTACAATACAACGTTGAACGTTTCGTTCCACTCAATAACACACATAAAGTTTGATTGAGTTCTTTTCCTACCTCCGTATATAAAATTCCTGCATGTATTGGAGGTGTTGATAAAAGAGATTTTAGTAGATTATGGTTTTCCAATTCTACATCACGTTTTTCAAGTTGTAACTCCAACACCCTACATTTAATTAAAAGTTTGAGTTTACCTTAAATTTCGATTTTATTTTGTTGCTCGCTTACCTTTGCTTAACTTCCGCTTCCATCATGTTGTTAATTTTCGGTTATTTTCTTTTCACTTCAAAGTTGAAACCACATCTGAAAATCGGAAATTTTTTTTATTCGTTTACAAAATAGTAAAATATTATAAGTACAAATTTAATAACGCCATTTCACAATCTCTTGCCTATAGAAATGACATTCGTACGATAAACATATCTTATCTATTAAAATATGATAATACCAATACTTTTTATTTACGTTGTCATAATACAGCAGATATGCATTATAAGGAAAATGGATTATTTTTTTAATTTTTGCGGATTCCTTTAGATATAACGAAGATATTCAAAAATTATATAGCAACGACGAAAAGCGCCTACAAATTGCAAACGAATTTTTGGAATGGATTCATAAACTTCTAATATGTCTCGATGCCGCCGAATCATGGTTCGATGTGTCTTCCAAAGGGTTAAACAGTTACCAAGAATGCGAAGGAGATTATTATCTTCATTGGAAAGACAAAGGTTACAAAACCATTTTAGACGTTGTAATGGTAATTCCTAAATGCTTTTCTTTTACAAAGCAAATTAAAGCTTTTATTTTAGAAAAAGTTATTTAAATCCAGAAACGAATCTTTATTGGAAGATAAAATTCTTTTAAGCAAAGAAGTTTGTAAAGTATTGTGGGGTGATAATGAGAGCAATAATTTTAAAATTACAGTGATATGTACGGATGGATCGGAATATAAAGCGGACCATGTAATTGTAACAGTATCTTTGGGTGTTTTAAAGCAAAAACACTTGAAAATCTTTAATCCAGTTTTGCCTCTGGATAAACAGAACGCAATTGCTGGTTTAGGATTTGGTACTGTGAATAAAATTATGATAAAATTTCCTCGTCAATGGTGGCCTGAGAAATATAAAGGATTTAGTTTTCTTTGGTCAAAGCAAGATGATGATGCTATTTCTTTGTTATCTCAGCAATTAATTTATGTAAGTAAATTGGAATATGTAAATAATTTTAATTTTATTTGGTTGATTTTGTAGGATATGGGCTGGATGAAAGGTGTTTTTGGGTTTTATCCGGTCGACTGCTTTCCAATTTTATTAGCATTTATTGTAGGCGAACCTGCAAATGCTGTAGAATATCTCCCATCAAATATTAAATTGGAAGGATGTAAATGGATGCTTAAAAGATTTATAGGAAGCGATATCGAACCTGTTGACATTTTGTGGTAAGTCATTTTAAACCAAAACATATGTATTACCACTTATGTTTTGTAAAAATTGCAGTTCTTCCTGGAAGTCAAATTCAAATTTTTATGGTTCCTATTCATACAAAAGCGTTAATGGTGAAACGCTGAATGATCCTAATCAAGATTTGCAAAATCCAATTTTAACGAAAGGCACTCCATCCTTATTATTTGCTGGAGAAGCAACACATTGTGGTTATTATTCAACTGTTCATGGCGCTCTAGAAAGTGGATTCAGAGAAGCTGATCGGATTTTAGAATTCTATGCAAGGTAAGCTTTTTTGAGATTTTAATTTAGCTAAATGATTTACGTATACAATTTTTAAAGTAACCAGTTGCGCTCTCCATTTCTTAAAATTCCTTTACAATCAAAGATGTAAATCAATGGAAACACTTCAATTATATTTTTTATTATGTTTTCACAGGGATAATGTTTGACAAGAAATTCGAATTTATATTTAAGTTCAAAATATAATTTTTTAATTATGATGTAAAATATATTTTATAATAAATTTATTTTATTTTATATTTTTTACTTATTATTGTTTTGTTTGTCTTCAAATCGTCTGGTGGAAATAAATCTAGTCCTGCATGAGGTCCATTTCGAATTTGATCCATAATCGTCTAAATCGCTCGTACCTTGTTAGCTACTGTTTGTACCTCTTTTGTTTTCGAGATAGTTTAAAAACTTGGGGGAGGGGGCGAGATACAAGTCCCCCATTTAGACTTTTTGGATTCATCCACGCGCATGTGGATTAACGAGATTTTTCTAACTAAATCCTAACAGATATCAAATATTAAAAAGATGCAAAAAATTTACTGTTGAATGTCCATTAGAAAAAAAGTCTGATCTGTATCGTGACACCTATGTTTCATACAGTAGTAATTTAGTAATAATAACTTAATAACCAATATAATCTCAAATGATGATATACACCTGTCTGATTATTTGGTCATTTAACAGTACTACTCTATGCATTTTTTTAAATATTTTATATCTGTAGTAGTATACGAGGGCGGATTATTAAGTCCTTAGAATGAGAAAGTAAAAACAATTTTTTTGGGAAAATTTCATTTTATTTTTCAATATAGTCTCCTTTTAGGTCGACACACTTGATCCAACGCGGTTCAAGTTTTTGGATGCCATCGGTAAAGTAAGATTTTTCAAACTCTCCAAAATAAGCATTTGTTGCATCTATCACTTCTTCATTTGACGTAAATCTTCTTCCTCAGAGCCATTTCTTCAAGTTTGCAAACAAGTAGAAATCACTAGGAGCTAAATCTGGTGAATATGGTGGATGTGGAAGCAATTCGTAGCTTAATTCATGCAATTTTGCCATTGCAATAATTCTTGATGTGTGAGCTGGTGCATTGTCGTGATGAAACAGGATTTTTTTCTTGTTTAAATGAGGTCTTTTTTCTTGGATAGCAGTATTTAATTTGTCCAATAATTCAGCATAGTATTTCCCTGTTATTGTTTTTCCTTTCTGGAGGAAGTCAATTAACACTATTCCATGAGCATCCCAAAAAACAGTTGCCATAACCTTTCCAGCTGATGGAACTGTCCTTGCTTTCTTTGGAGCACTTTCACCAGCTTCTATCCATTGTTTTGATTGTTCTTTCGTTTCTGGGGTATAGTAGTGAATCCATGTTTCATCGACGGTTATGAATCGGCGCAAAAATTCTTTGGAATTACGCTGAAATAATTCCAAACTTTGCTTTGAAAGATCCATTCGATTGCGTTTCTGATCGTTTGAAAGCAAACGCGGCACCCATCTCGCAGACAACTTTTTCATATGCAGTGTTTTATGTAAAACATCCCAAACACTTTTATACGTTATTCCACAGAAGTCAGCTAGCTCACGCAATTTCACTCTTCGATCATTTAATACAGTACGATGGATATTTTTGACAATGGCTGGAGTAACAACGTCTTTTGGACGTCCTGGCCTTTGTTCATCACTTGTGCTTTTACGACCATGTTTAAATTCATTATACCAATTATAAACAGTTGCAGTCGACGGAGCAGATTCACCCAACACTGAGTTCATATCAGTAACTATTTCTGAAGGCGTTAAGCCTTTGAGATACAAGTACTTGATAACCGCACGATTTTCGTTTTTCTCCATTTTAGCAAATTTATACAAATTGTTCACTTTAAATGACTATCAAAATTCAACGATTTGACATAAATGGATGAAATTAGAAACTTTAACTTTCCAAGGTTGGTACTTCTCAAAAATAACACTAAATTGGCCAGAGCGGTGACATCTCTGTTTCATTCTAAGTACTTAATATTCCGCTCTCGTAGCTATGCGGGTTCTGGAACAATAGAATCTATTGTTATGCGCATTTTGAAAACTAAAGAGGTGCAAACGAGGTATAAATGATCCAAAATTCGAAATGGAGAGGATAATATTTCACCACCCCTTGAAATTTTTTAAAATCTCTCGAAAACGAGAGGCCTGGCAAAATGCACTTTCTTGCATGAAATGTTGACAGCTTGAAAAATATAAAAACCACGAAATTAAAAAATATACAACAAGTTTTTAATTTTTTCCATGTAGAACTACTTTGTATTCTAAAGTAGTTATCATCGGTGCTGGAATGGCCGGTTTGGGTGCCGCACAAGTTTTTGTCAATTCAGGATTTACAGATTTCTTGATTCTTGAAGCTCAAGATCAACCTGGAGGCAGAATCAAATCCGTCCAATTAAACAATGAAGTTCTGGAATTAGGAGCCCAATGGATACACGGCACAGGGAATTCGTTATATGTTTTAGCAAAAAAGCATAACTTGATTTCAACGGAAGTTTCTAACGAAGGGTTAGGAATGTACATTCGAGATGATGGTTACGTTTTTGATGATTTTTTGGTTAAGCGAGTAGATTTTGAAATTGGGAAAATTTTAGAACAGTGCGAAGAGTTTGTTTACTTTAGTGATTACCCAAATTCGGTGGGTGAATTTTTGGAAGAAAAATTTTTAGAGTATATAAAATGCAACGACAATACCGAAGAAATGAAAGATATGAAATTAGAGCTCTTTGATTGGCACGTTAAGTTCCAAGTTATCGATAATTCGTGTTTTAATTTGAACGAATTGTCTGCCAAAGATTGGGGAAAGTATTTGTGTTTTGGCAATCAGGAGCAAAAACATATTAACCTTAAAAATGGCTATAAATCGCTTATTGACGTATTACATTCTAATCTTCCAGATGGAATTTTGAAATGCAATTTTCCTGTTTTGAAAATTAATTGGAATAATTCTTACGATAAAATAAAAATTCTTAGTGATAATGGCGAAACTATTATCTGTGATCATGTGATTGTAACTTGCTCATTAGGGTATTTGAAACAATATTCTTCCGCTTTATTTGAGCCAAATTTACCGAGTAATGTAAGTAGTTCTATTGATACGATGGGTTTCTATGGAATTGGTAAAATATTTTTGGTATTTGATTATAAATGGTGGCATACCGAAGGGTTTCAATTAATATGGAGAAGGGATACTATTTTAACTGGTGCAGATAAATGGACCCGATATATCTCAGGTTTTGATTTAGTATTTAACCAACCAAATGTGTTGTTGGGCTGGGTTGGAAGTGAAGGCGTATCTGTTATGGAAAGTCTATCAGAAGAGCAAGTAGGTATTCATTGTATTCAGCTACTGCGAAGATTTTTGAAAAACGATGTTATACCTTTTCCAAAACAAGTAATAAGGTAAGTTTCATATAGTAAATCTGTTTTACCCTATATTTTTCTTGAAATTTGGTTCTTTTTAAAATAGAAGTAAATGGGTATCGTGTCCTTGGATTAGAGGTGGATACAGTTATAGTACTCCACAATGTGATGTCTTAGAGATAGGTCCATCAACTTTGTGCGAACCTATATTGCAAAATGGAATACCAAGAATATTTATAGCTGGAGAAGCTTGTCATTCCAATCATTTTTCTACTACACATGGCGCTTTTGAGTCGGGCCAAAAACAAGCCAAACGACTCTTAAGTTTAATAAAATAAAACGTAGCTTTGTTTGCAAATCATCAAGGTGTAACTTGTTTTAAATTGCATATGCCTTCCAATTCTTGATCTAATAACATATCATTAAGTCAAACAGTGTAACGTTGGCTTCTATTTTTTTACAATTATAAATGTTTCATACAATCGAAACTAATGCCTAACATAAAATACGAACTTATTTAATAAGCTAATGATTTATATAGTATGTGTATGAAGGTAGGAAAATTAAACTTGGTGTCAAAATCTAAATGTGTCTTGAGTTTCAGTAGAAATACATTTTTCAGTATTAATATTCCAAGCAAGGACTTGGTATCATACTATAGACAAATAATAATATAGTTAAAATAATGAGCTCGTATAGGGTAAAGTCTATATAGGTATTGTAATGTTCTTTGCTTAGCTGCAGTGGCAAGTCAAAAGGATGAACAAGTTTGAAAATAAAAATTTAAATAAACGTGCAATTATTGAAAGAAATCATGGCAAGATGATAAAACGATTAACTCGTTAATGAAATTAAAATTATATCATATAAAATAATTGTTAGTTATTAGTTAAATTTTGTTAGTTAAAAAATTGTTGTAAAACTAGGTTAATTTATAATTAATTGTGTTATGCGCACTTTAAAAGGTTTCTCGATGACATTTGCGTAATGAATTGGTGCAATAAACTAAACGGACGATTATTCGCTTCAAAATAAACATTCAAGTGCATCATATTCAAATTTGCGGGTCGTTCCTAAAAAAAAACATTATTTGAATTAAAATCAAGTGTTGAAATTATCGATTTTTTTACCTGCCAATGAAAAACTTTAAAACATAAAAACTTAACAGGCGTTGGAATTACAACGAAAATGATATCCTTCGTAACGTGTTTGTTGACCTTAACAACGAAATAATTTAATCAAGATGTGCACGTAAATTTTGTGGTTCCAGAGATTTTTATAAAAAAATGTGTAAAAGAACCCGAAATAGGGTTAAGTGAACGTTGATTACCCTAAAAGGAGGTTATATTATATAAGAAGTTCACCAATTATAAAAAATTATGGTATTCACGGTTGGGATGTAAATGGATTTTGCGAAGGTTAAATGATTAAACACGAAACGATAATTTGTAGAAGAATTGTGGGTAAACGAACGACAAGCCACGTAAAATGAAGAAATGATGCAATCAAGAAGTGAGGTTAAAATATTTAACTATACAGTGCGGGAATTTTGAACAAAAATAAAGGTCAGAAATCTTTTTATTTATAAACATTTATTTGCATAAATCATATTAATATTAAGAAATTTTGTTCTATTTAATTTTAAGGCGGGTGCGTAAAACTTTCTTTGTTTCTATGACGACCATTTATGAAAATTTCATTAAAAATCAAATTGCCATGATAATTTTATATTCAATTTAAATCAATTAAATAAATATTATAAAATTATGAATCTTGTTCATTTGGAAGATGAGCGAATGCAGTAAAGAAAATTTATTAACAATAAAAGAATTTTTCTATATAAAATTAAGAGCTAGCCGTGGTGACCTACAAAAATGTATCCACAAAAGTTATCATTGTGGGATAAGCATCCAGGTAAGGGCAAATTTCACTGGAAGCATAATTTAATTAATAAGGTGAGGGGAACATTGCATATTTATTTGTCGGTCCAACGTAGAGGCGATTAATAAGGGGATAACATTACAGTATCTTCTGCGATCAATACTACATTAATACTATGAAAAGTAAAGACGGAGTAATGATGGCGCTAAATGACAGCATTATTGATCATAAAAGGTATCTATTAGATGCACAATAAAGTTCGTTTTCGTATTTACAAAGCAGAGGTGATTTTCACAATAATGGTCGCAGCATACTCATTAGGTTAAGCATAAGGTTACCCCTAGCACATTTATGTAAAGAATTTGTTCTAATTTTCTATTTCTAAATCCTACATCACTACGTCATCAATTTTAAAATTTTTTCTTGATTGTTTCATACTGCCGTTTTATTCACTTAATTTTCAATATTATATCATGCATATAACATGAACATGATGTTCAATTTTCACATTTATTCCATTTTCACATCGTGCCAATCTTAAATCTTACTACGAAGTATCACTCATTTGCTCAATTAAGAGTCTCTAAATATATTTTGTAATTGATGTACCTACTTAGTATTGTAGTAGAATATTTATATAATAATGGTGTAAATATTAAGATGACTGTATATTCATGTAAAAGTTATGTTCTTTTGTAATTTTTTTCTATATTTTTTTTGAGAAAAAGTGGTAGTTTGATAAAATGAAATAAAAGTATAAAAGCTTTTCACTGTATAAAAGATGATGTCCTATATAATCCGGATACTTTTTATGTTACTGGGAGTTTTTTCCCATAAATATAGTAATTATTAATGTGCTTGTTGTCCTTCCCTTAGTAATCACTAATCAGTATTATGTAATTTTTTGAGGTAAGGGTCAGATAAAGATGATAAATTAATCTGTCCACAGTTTCGGGTATTTATTTACCTATTTTCAAGGTTATAACAGGAATACTAAATAGAAAGTAACAGAAAATTTACACAAAAATCGGAAGAATCACAGTCTTTTTACTTGAGTCACTGATTAATTACTTACTGTTCTTTACTGACTTCCATATATTCCTTATAATTCCATATTATATTGTAAGTTATAACCTTGAAAAGTTAAACGACCAATTTGAAACTACAAAACAATCTTCCAAGTGAAAGGATTAGCAGGTAAAATTTAGCTTGATAAGCTTGATCGTGATGTTCATAATTTTATGTTAGAATAGTTCCATATTAGTTATTTTAAAGAAGTTAGGGTGCTATTGATTGTTAGTAGAGATAATAATGTAGTATAATATTGAATTATGGTATAAATAATCCAAGGAAAAAAAATCGACAAAATAATCCATAGTATAAATCTTAGCAGTTAAAAACGAAAAGCTGCACTACATCTACTCATTTTATTATTAAGACGCTCGTCGACAACGCATTCCAAAAGGGCTATTAAGTAAATAAATGGGAACAAGTTGGAGTAATTTGTAATATCTTTATGAGGACCTCTAAAAAGACGTACTAATTTTGCAGCCTCTAACGATCCCGGATTTGGCCGCTATAAGAAAAACCGCGAAGAATTACATTTTTTGAATATTCGTGAATATCTTGGATTGGGTACACTTTAGAACAAAATATCAAGTTATCAAAAATAAAGTAGATCAAATTGTCTATAGAAAAGGCCTTATGTGTTTTTCTTTTTAATTGAGCGGTTACGATATTACAGCTATCAAAGTGTATGGTATATATTTCCCATTATTCCGTGCGCCCCGAAATAACAATGTAGTAACCACCCTGTATATGTTAAACAAAACCCATTAATTTTTACGACCTACCACAATCTCTTTTATTTGATTCGAACTGTCACAAAAGTTTGTTAAAAATATTTTTTATCTTTATGGGATTCATGCGATTCTCGCCCTAATGAACTTGAAAATATCACTGAGTAATCAAAAATATTAGCAAAGATTCAATTAATATATTTAGAAGTAATAAATCAACAATTAGAAATTAACAACCGGTAAAATTGCATTATTTTCATCAAATTAAGATTTACAATTACGACAAAATCAATTAAAAAAGACTGTTTTTATCTTTTAAACAAATATTATCGTAGGAGTGTTGACACACAAATTATTAAATTTAAGCCTAAATCGATTCTCTTACTTAAAAAGGAAATTAACTTGACAGAAATACGACCCCAAGGGTCAGTTTTCAACCTAAAGACCAATTTATCATGTGATAAGTTCTTCCCCTAAGAGACGAAATTCTCATAAATACAACTCAAAAATTAGTCAAATCATCAGTCGCGTCTTAATCTTTCACTAGCTAAATACTTCACGCCGGTTTGATTTTTGAATTTAAATTAAGTGTTTTTATTGAAGTATTCATTTTCAAAGACATAAGTTCTAAGTTATAAAAACAATAAAAATCGAATTCTTTAATATTATTAGTGTTGCGACACCGACATACAAACTATTTAGGATTATTTCTAAGGTAAGAGAATCGACTCAATTTTGTTTTTATTTACACCATTTAATTATATTTCGTGCCATTATTTTGTTTTGTGTATCTCTTTTATTATTGTTTTTTTTATTATTAATAAACCCCCATTAAATTTATCGCTGTGTTTAATTTGGCAAACGAGTTTATCCCCTACGTCTTCAATTTACCGAGCTACGACTACCGATGAGTTTGATTATTCTCATATTAAATAAAAATAGTCTGGTGGCAGCTAATTCCCAAAAACCAACTGCGGGATTCTACAATAGTGCCGGTGGCAAGTAATAACAACAGCACGGACGGCCCCGGTTTACTACAACGAAGTAAAAAACAAAAATAAAAAATAACGATAATTTTAGGAGCTCGTCTTATAGGTTCGAATGAAGATAATAAAATTCCAGCTGGCTTTCAATTTTTACACAATAAAATTCTTGTCGATTTGCTTATACAAAATTTTAAAACTATTGTTCTATTACCAAAATACTAACTTTGAAATTTATCAAAGTAATTGTAAATATAAAATTCGATTATTGTCGTGAATTATTTGAATTGGGATTTCTATTTGTGGATTTTATTTTGGGGATTATTTTACCATGAATTTTATTCCTTGGATTATTTTACCAATTACCATTAATATAGGTACATTTCCAATTAGGTACTATTTATGTTAAAACAGTTTAAATTACTAATAAATTATAAATAGCTAATAACAATTTCTGGTTTTTGTGAATTACTATTAAACCATAAAAAAAACGTTCAGGTATGTATGTAGGTAGTACTTCTAATTAGGCATTTCCAAGTACGTCACAGTGACGTCATTGGCTCCACCCCGAACAGCTGATTCTCGACAAGTTTGTTAGCGTGCTTATGCAAAGTTTGTGATAAATCTGTGTTTTTACCTGTTTTTATTGGTAAAAATTGAATTTTTTTACATTTTATAAACCGTAGAGAGTGTAGTGTAAAATTATTACTGTAAGTACCTTCCGTTTAGTTTCTTTCCCGAATTAATCGCAAAGCTAACCTCGAGTATCAATTATTTTGATGTCGGACAAGAATTTTACATCCTGCTTAATGTTTAGCGCTTTGTCCGTAAATTAATTTGCACATTTCAGTTTCACTTTGAAAAAATTGCAAACTGCATAATATAAAAGTTAATTTTAATTTTTGAAATGAAAATTGTCTTGTAAAAATGCTAACCTCAAAATATCAGTCGAATATCAGCTGTTCGTGACGTCACATGGAAATGCCTAATTATTGTAGCTTAATGCGTTAAAAAGAATTTGTTGGAAAATTGCAGGTCTATCTCAACCGTAAAATTTAGAGAAAACTCATACAACAGAAAATGTAGGAAATTTTATAGCAATAATTTTTGGTCCTTAATTTTTTTACGTATTTAATTTCGTATCGAATTTATGATGCATTATCCAATTATAATTAAATCACCTATTCCCTACAGGAAATTTCATTTATTTTTATCTGGTTTCCTACCACGGTAGAAAAAAGCTAAAATTCAAAATTTGGAATGATTTGGTTGCTTCGCTTAAATGCTATCGCATCGCTACCAAAAATGATCAAAATTGATTCAGGGAACCTCAAAACATGAAAATCTGTCAAAGAATTGGGCGGGGGGATAAAATTAATTTTGCCTGATAACAATACTTTCCTTACCTAGGAGGATCGGAAAGTATAAAACAAACTAAGTAACAAATTTGACATACTAAATTTGAATTTTTTTAAAATTATTTATTGCGAAGACACAAAAGGTTATCGATTTTCATAACCTCACAATTTGTAAGAGCATACTTCAGCCTATTTCTTAGAAATATAACCAAGGGAAGCGATTCCCTCAATTTGTGGGGACCGGTGTTTGGTCGTGGAGCAAACACACCTCCCAACTTGTCCAACATCCATGATTTTGGGGCATTTAAACGCTTCAAATGTTTTTTCGGTCCGCGAGCCATGATTGATTCGTTTTTTTTTCGATTTTGCTTACACTTCACGTCGCAATTTAGCAGCAGCATCTGTTGTTGTATCGTTACCTTCCACACAACTCCATAAGTCATCGAGATCGAGGTAGGTTTTCATCGTTACCTTCCACACAACTCCATAAGTCATCGAGCTCGAGGTAGGTTTTCATCGCAAACCGCCATGTGCTAAAATTTTCGCGACCCTTCAATTTTTCAAACATCGGCAATCCACTACTTGCCGCCATTGTTCACAAAAAAAACTCGGATTTTATATATATACTTCTTAATACGGAACCTATAATTCGATTTTACAATGCTGAAGTTTTCAATGGATTTCTAGACTGCTTACCTTCACAACATGCAATGTATTTAATTTCTTTTTTAAAGTTGATTTTCGTTTCAACATTATTACACTGTTAAAAATGTACGTAAATATACTACATTACAACATGCATAATTTTTACATTCAAAATTACACAAAAATAGATATTGTGTAATATTCCATTGTTAATAGTGGAAATTACGGTTTCTCTGTAATTTTTTTCATGTATATATGATTTTATTATCTTTAAAAATTAAATTCATATTAAAAATTAAATTAATATTAAATTTAAAAATAATAATCATCATCTGCAGGTTTTAGGCCGGTGTGGCCCGTTACGTCACCCAAATTGGTCGCTCCATCCTTTTTTGGGACGGCCCACACATCTTCCTCTCGACTTGTATTGGAACATTTTCCTTGGCTATCGGGTCTGGTCCATTTACAAAAATAATAATTTTTAATTTAATTTCTTGTATGTATTTCTTTTCAATCAAATGCAGGTGTTTGCATGTACCAGTTTCATCATGTAAAATATTTTAGGAATTATTGCGTCATAGCGGTTTTCGCTGATCGTGAGAACGTGATTATGTCCGGTGACCTAGAGAGATTTGTCCTCTCTCTTATCTGGGACAATGCATTAGCTAATTCAGTTCATTCAGTTAAGCTTGGACTTTCTTCAAGTCAAGTACGCTCCGCGTGGATGCGTTGTCGGCACCATGTATAAAATGCGAAGCTTTTAGTAAGTTTTCAGAGGGTAATATCCGGTATTGTCATTAGATTTTTTAATACAAAGTATTTCAAGATAATCTGGAATGTACATTCTTAAGCGGTCAAAAGATCCATCATGCGTCTAATACATACTTGACCAAGCTCCAAAGGAGGCAAAATGTAGCGCTGGGGCGAACTACGAAGGCCTTGTGGGTTGTAACAAACCAGCGCATACACGAAGACACGGAAACAGAGACCATGGTAGAGTTCGCGACAGAAAAACTACAAATCCTCTGTGGCATCCGACAACCCACTCGTCTGAGAGTTGGGAAACTAAGAGGACTTCCTTAAGTACAAGAAAATCCTTAGCAAGAATACCAGTAAATTAATAATTTAATTTTAGACAACCCCCATTCATTTTAGAGAATCCCCCCTCTTCTGTACTTAAGCCCAAGACAAGAAGAAGAAGAAGAAGTGGACGAAATCAAAGAAGACGAGGACGGCCGGCCCTGGCCGTGAGTTGATACAGCATCGGACGACTTCTCTTTATAAAACCACCATGGTTCATACCAGAGTCCTAATCCATGAAGGTAAGTTTCATCATAGTCTAGTCAAGATATTAAAAAGGCTTCTTGCTATACTTTGTATAGAAGCCTAAAAGTCCGTAGGGCCGTGCAGTCAGAACTTGTAGAAAAACATGGACATGCAACAACGAAGGGATTTTTGAAACTCCCGTCTTTAGTACTTGGAGAGGTTTATGGTAAATTTGATCACATGCAGTTAGTGCTTCTAGGATTTAAGTTTCAAAAAGATCGGGAAAGGGTCAAATTCGGTACTTAATTGTAAAATAATATAGAGAAGTAGAATTAAATTAATTAATTAATGCGTTGTTTTCCTTGTGGCATTATTTATGTGTAAAAATCTTAATCAGTGGCGGTTTTACCGAACAGGCTAAAAAATGTATTTTTTATATATTTTAATATTAGTATTAGATACAATTTATTATTGTTAGTTTTTGATTGTTTTCATTATTTATACTCAAAAGTACAATAATACACAACAAAATTCACCGCGCTATAATTTTGAGCAAGTGGCAAGAGCAATAAGTGACCATCATACTTGTGGTATATTGCTATGACACTTTTTAAAATTTAAAAAAATGATATTAATTGATTGAAATTTTGACTTTTCAAATTAAATGAAACTGAAACTAAATAATTAATTGAAAATACCAAATTTTATTTCTATTGGCTGAAAATGTTTTACAATTATTTTAATACGGATTCAAAATTAAAAAGTTTACGAAATTTAGTTCGTCGACACAAAATTTAAATTGTTAATTAAGAAAGATCATAATATTTATCTGTAGATTTTTATTCAACACAGTTCAATATTTTACCAATCTTATCTTCCCTCCTTGAGTACTCACGATATTCTAATCTTCCATTCAGCTGTTTTGCAGCAGTAACCATTACTTCTCAAAAGCCTTTTAAATGTGGAGGCCCATTTCCAAATTTTTTTAAATTTCCACAACTTTTAAAATTTTCTCCAGAACGTTCATCCAAATTTTTGACCACACGTTTTTTTGATCTATCAACGCCGATGGCGCGGTTTTTAATTTTTCACGTCCGTTAACTACGTAGCCGTTGTTCGAAGTTCTCGTTGTCAATTTTCTACAAAAGTATTTATAATGCACCGTCGTTACCAATGCAAACTTTCCGGAACAGATCAGTACCATTCTCAATTTTATATCGACACCACTTGTTTCAAATTAAAATAAATTCCAATTCTACAGTACCTACAATCCTATACCGACATTTTTACCAGTTTCCACAAAAATACATAGTTCCATCTATTTTCAACATCTCAGCAACAAAATAAAATCCTTAACAAAATTTTTTACAAAAATTTACTCATGAAAATGAAACACTATTTTATTTAAAAATATCATGGCAATATAATTGTTCTTTGTTGGAAGTAGGACTATCAAAAAGATTGGAAGTTGAAAGACGTAATATTCTTGTGAGTATACAACCTACCCCAAAATTGTGTTTGAAACAAAAAGACAATAAAAAAACGCGCTTGTTTAATATTTTTTGGTACAATGTAAAACTAGATTTTTCATATAATTGGTCGTAATTAGCTATTATTTAATATTTTATTATTAGGTAAATATTTTATTTTAAGAGTATATTATTTAATAAATATTATTTCCAAAATATACCAACCGCCCGGGAGTTTTTCTGTGGTTAATAAGTTGCTGGCCTACCCAATATTTTACCCCACGAGCCGCAGCTGATCCTAATGCGATTGGTATATTATATTACTACCATATACCAATCTACTATTATACAATTATTGTATAATAGTGATAAAAAAACTGGCAAACACGCATACAATGTTTGCATCTTGATTTTTTTCTTAAATTTTACGAGATTTATTTGAATCTGGTACATATTTTAAAAATCGTTTTCTTTCTTTATACTTGAAAATACGCCTATTTTTTTTATCATATTGATAACAGTACTTTAAATTCGTCGTAGAATTGATTAATTAACAAACTTTTGTATTATGTAATATAAAAAAAGTTTTAATGATGTAAGTGAAAAAGTTCATACTAATAATGCTCAATTAACATAGCAGTTCGCCTTCAGAGCACGGAAATAAGAGATCATTATTAGACAACATTTGAATATTTTTTCAATTCGGTTTATTAAATTTTACGAATTATAAATTCAGTTAATCTTAAACAGTTTATATTCACTGCAAAATGTTTAAACTTGTGTTGGTGTTAATTACTATTTTTACAATTTTGGAAATATATGATTGTGCCCGTATATTAGGAATAGTAGCGATTCCTTCGTATAGTCACCAAGTTGCGTTTCAACCTTTTTGGAAAGAGCTATCGGCACGCGGTCATCAATTGACTGTAATAACTACTGATCCAATCAACGATCCATCATTAACAAATTTAATAGAAATTAATGTACATGATGTGGCATATGAGAGTTTGAATGGAATACTTAAAGGAAAACTGGAAAAAAACGATCTAAATATATATAGCTCGTTCTCGCTATTGTTTTCAGCGATGTACGAATCAGTAAAGATGGAATTAGAACACCCCGAAGTGCAAGCATTAATCAAGAATGAAACAGAACATTTTGATTTAGCGATTGTGGAAGTTTGGAATCCTGTAATGTATGCATTTGCCGAACGATTCAAATGCCCACTTATAGGGATTTCGTCACTTGATCCATTTGGATACGTTTATAGGCAAATTGGTGAAATTGCTCATCCAGTTTTAAATCCAGATGTGACTTTACCATGCGAAGAAAATTTAACTTTTATGAATCGCGTGACAAGTGTAATTTATACTTCAATTATTACCTATATTTCTGGGAGTTATGCTGATTTGACGAATCAATTGGTTGAAAATAATTTTGGGAAGAATTATCCTAAAATTGAAGAGGTGACCAAAAATATGAGTATGTTGTTCGTTAATTCAGATCAGATAATGTATCGTACTCGATCTTTCCCTCCGAATATAATACCAATGGGCGGAGGATCACATTTAAAATCGATGAAGCCATTACCTCAGGTAATATGTTAGATTTTTTCTTTGTTTATTTAAATATGCAATAGTGAATAAAAACACTATTTTACACACGAATGAAACTATATATTGCAATGTTGGGGAACCACGTCAATAGAAATACGTTTATTTAAGATTCAGAGAATTTGTTAATAATAAAAAGCATGGACTTGTCTGAACAAACAGATCAACTTTCGTCCGACACCAAGAATTTGAGTTCAGTATCATTTAATTTGAAAAGCGAGGCTTGAAACAGGTTAATAAAAAATAATTTATAATGTAACGCTTAATTGATTCCGTTGATATAAAATGTTTATTAATAATACAAAATCGAAATTGTTTAGTCATAAGAAAGGTAATTCAAAAGTCAAAATATTGTTAATTGATTAATTAATATAAAATTTGTGTTAGCATTAAAATTTAAATAAGTGATATAAAAATATTACGCAACGTTCGGAGTGTTTCGATTTAGTGCACCGAAAACGGATAATGCATGTCCATAAATTTCATGAAACCAATCACGAAGCAATGATGAAGATTAATCCAATCTAAAAATAAAAAAAAATTATTTTATTAAAATTGTAACAAGTCACGATGAGCTGAATACAGACCTGTAATCTTAGAAGGTCAAAATGGTATTGATTTTTGCATCGACCAATAATAAATAATGACGGAAAATCAAGATCACTATTAATTTTGCGAGGCGATGAAAGGAAAACAATTGGAAGCTACGTTTGATCGATTATAAATGGCGTTGTGTTTTATGGCGACTGCTAATAAAAATAATTAAAAAGTACAGAAAATTTAAGTAAAGTCGACGAAAATTAGTGAATATTAATATAAAAAGTGTACTTACGTTGTATTAAAGTGTTTTCCAATCGAAATTATAAAGGATCCAGGATATTACTACAAAAAACGAATTTCAACTACACGTGGTTTTATACGACGCACCAAGAAAGTAATCCGTGCATATCAAGATAAGAAATAACCATCGGTGTTTCGAAAGTTAACAATCTCATGGTCACACATCTTATGCATAATAAAAACCCTAGAGCTCTTAAAGGTAAATTAACATTAAACTTTATTTTCGTAATAAAATTAAGTGAAAATTTCGGACAACATAAACGCGTGCTTTTCTTCGTTAATGTTAAGAATTTTTATTAATAGGATTAATATTAAGAACTTTTTACTTAATAAACCATTTATTTACTTTATTTTGTGTAATAAAAATATAATTGTCTTTGCAACGGAGGATTTTTTTTTGGATCTGTTCCGAGCACCAAAAAAAATTTGATTTAGCATTACAGTTATTGGTCCCGGAACGAACCCAGACTGAGAGAGGTAAGTCCATGCACACCGAGATAGTTAAGCCGAGGTATTATTATTTATTTATTTATCAATTGTGTAAAAGTTTAATATTTCTATCGACGGGGTACATTTTACGTGAACCCGTACAAAAGCATTTTATAACGAGACATTATTTTAGAAGTAGAGGCACACCCTCACACAGCAATATATTATCAATAGCAAAATTTAAAAATTAACTATTCAAATTAAATTATTCTTCTACGCAAGCTTCCAACAACGATTTATTACTTTCAGTATTAGAAGTTTTAATTTCATATTAATTTTAAAGTTTAAAAATTTATAGGCAATACATAATATTATATTATGTAGATAATTTAAAACAATAATTAATAAAAATATGAATTAATATTTGTTTTTGAGAACCTTTTGTTAGATAAAATTTGATAGATTATTGCCTAGAGTTCAATTTGTTTAATTTTCGATTTGCCAATTAAAAACCACATTTATTTATAAACTAATTAACGTAATAAATAGGATAATATTGTTATCGCTATAATGTTGCAAATAAATAATTATATCATATCATATCAATAATCAAAGATTTTCTTGATAAATTTGTAGGCTAGTAGATCAGGCGCCAAGTAGTATTTTGAAGTGGAAAAAATTCTAACTGAAATTTTCTTCATATGATGGTTCTTTTGGGTGTCATTAAGAAATTCTTAAGTTTTCTCCTTCCAACGATATCGGCGTCTTCCTTTACGGGTTGAGGAAGGGGACAAAAATCTGTTTTAGGAATTTTCTTGACTTTCTTTCAACTTGAAGACAAAAATAGTTACATACAAAATTATACTTAATTAAATTCTTTAAAAAAAGAATTGTATACATGTTTTTGTTAGATTTGTATTTCATCAAGTAATGGCCGAAATAAGTTTGCAGTTGTAGAAAAACTGGATTGCATTGCTCAGTAATCTGTGGAAGCCGTCGTAGACAGTCATGTACGAATATCGATATTGATTGATAAGACTTCTTTGACTACAACTCATCAGTATAAGTAGAACTCCAACATTTTTGGGGTCCGTTAAGTTGGCCCCTCCATTTTTGAATATGAAATTTGTTTAAATGTCAGTCGCCAATGCTAGCAAAATGCTGGCGAATGCTGTAAATTTTTTTGAAAATGCTGGACCCGTTGAATGTTTTCGCCTATAGCTCACGTATTTTTACTTTTATGAAAAATTACCATTAAACAAAGTTTAAGAACATAAAATTCTCTATAACTTGTTGCGCTGCAGTAGGTAGTACTACAATACATACTGTAATAGTCAAATTTTATGTTCTTTAACTTAGGCGAGCTATAGGCGAAAACCCGCACATAAGGGGCTAAAATCTTCATTTGAGGGAACGCCGGCTTGGGCTTTTTATGAGACATTTTGAGGGTTTATTAGATTACTTCAATATACATCTTTGCCAAATTTCAGCTTGCCCGGACCTTCTGTAAGCTCAAACCAAAATTTTGGTTTCGTTACTTGGAAGATACTATAACTTGGGCAAATTTTGAAAAAATCAATTTTTCTCTTCATTTTCCAACCTTGGCCACAATTTCAATTAATTTATTATTAAAAGTATTTCCCGTTCCTGAAAACATTTCTCTCCCTGCAACGAATCAATATTGGGCCATTTTAAGGGTGGGTCGTGATTTCTGTCAATAATTTAAGTATTAGTGTACCATGGAAAAATATGAAAAGAAACTATTTTATAGAGAATTTTATGCTCTTCAATTATGGTCTGATTATAATTTTTCATAAGCGAGTTTTCGGCAAAAAAATCGCGTTGGGGGTGCTAAAACCCCTGATTGTGGGGGACGCCGGCGTGGGATTTTATGGGACTTTTGGAGGGTTCATTAGAACACTCCAATGTACATCTCTGCCAAAATTCAGCTTGCCCGGATTTTTTGCAAACTAAAAACCTTCCTTGCCAGGACTAGACTGATTATCTATAAAAAATTTTGCTTCAAGGTTATAGTTTTTTTACATTTTCATACGCAGAAAATTGTGCCCTAACCAAATCCGGAGAGAAACATATGGGTTGCAATTTAAAAAAATTGAATTTGTTCCAAACTTTACGAACGCATTGTATACTATAATTTGTTTTATTCTAAATACTATATGCAATTGTTTTTAGGACCTGAAAACATTTTTAGATGCAGCAACTCAAGGATGCATATATTTCAGTTTTGGTTCGAATATTAAAAGCAAGGACTTACCAAAAGAAAAATTGGATATATTGATGAAAACATTTGCGGAAATTCCTTATGCCGTTTTATGGAAATTTGAAGGAGAAAATTTACAAGGTATTCCACCCAACGTTAAGATAGCCAAGTGGCTTCCTCAACGAGATGTATTAAGTACGTTAAATAGTTCTTTATCATTAGGAACATACATAAACATTAATCTATTGTTTATTTAATTAGGGCATCCACACATTAAACTCTTTATTATGCAAGGAGGGTTACAATCTTTTGACGAAGCCTTCTACAGTCACGTTCCCTTCGTTATTATACCATTCTTTGGTGATCAAGAATCCAATGCTAAAAGACTTGAAGCAAAAGGTGTTGGCTTGTCCTTACATTTTAATTTCTTAGAGAAAGAGACATTAAAATCAGCTATTTTAGAAGTAATAGAAAATCCAAAGTAAGTAATTACTTTTGCATAATGCAAGTTAGACAAGTAATGGTTTGTTATTTCAGATATAAAGAAAGAGTGAAAGAGCTTTCAAATTTAGTTCTCGATGAACCTATGTCAGGATTGGATCGAGCAGTCTGGTGGACCGAATACGTAATCAGACATAAAGGTGCAAAACATTTCAAAAATTCGGCCATCGATCTACCACTGTATCAGTATTATCTTTTAGATGTAATAGGATTTTTCTTGTTTATTTTAATTTCACCATATATCATTTATAAATTAATTAGACTAATGATTTGAGTAGACGCATGTACTTTTTAAGTAAATAATTTTTTTGATGTAGTATAAGAGATAAACTTTTGACCAATGTAAAGGATTATATCGTACTTTCAATGCTATAATTTCAAAACTTTTTAAGATTTCGAGTTATGTACTTGTACACATTCTACCTAGTATTTACCATCCTCTCTCTAATGCTACAAGTAGAAAACTCGTAGCTTGAATGGTCGATCGCCATAAAATTCAGTATACCAAAAATATACATCTTCCAAATGGTTTATTGTTACTTCTTTATTACTACTTACTTAGAGACGGTCAGTGGTCTAGTAGTTACAGCAATGCACTACTAATGCTATAGACCCCGGTTCAAATCCGGAAAGAGTCAAAAATTTCTTTCTGACTTTATCTTCATCTATGGTCGTCTCCGACCACAGCAGTGGCCTACTGTGATTGCTGGTTGAGTTACGGAGCGAAAAATTTCTGGTTCGATATCGGAACTAGTGGAAGTTTCTTGGCTCTGCTCTCCAGTAAACAGAAAGGCTATGTGGTGGAACAGCCCGGCATCTTCTCTGTAGCTGTGATGCCTTAGCCCGATCCAGGCTAAAATATCTGGGACAAACCCAAGGAGGTACAACAAAGCCTCTCAGGAATATTCTGTGATTTGCTAGCACATTGCTAGCAAATTTGAAATTCCTGAATATCTAATTAGTAGGGTGAACAAAAGATCAATACTGGTCGCAGTTCTGAAAGGCCCTTGCGGCCAATCGACCCCTAAGTACATTACCATTACTACTTACTTAGTTTATTGTTCATAGCTTATTTCTATTCCAGATTTTATCTTAATTATTGTAGAGGATTAATCCACCTCGAAAATGGACCACGAAGGCTTTGCATAGAAGCAGAGTAGCAATATTCTGCATGGAATGGAAAAGTTTGAATGAATAGCAAGATGAGCAGGATCTGTGCACCTTATTCATCTATTCTGTTCATTTAATTAATGGGTAATTGAGTTACAAAGTTGATAGGATAGCTGAATTTTTGAAGGCAATTAGAAGGTCCCCCACAAAGCCGTGAATCGCGAAAAATCCACCAAAATTTCCCTGTGCGTCATGTCATAAATAAGGATGCTTTTTTATATTTCAGCTGCTAATGGTGTGATTATCATATTATTTGAAAAATTCGGAAAAATATTAGGAACCATTTTTGTCTAAATCTGTTTTTCATAACTATTCAAGGAAAAGTTCTTCAAGCCAAATAGCGGCGTTTTTTAGGGGCCAGGTTTTCAATATTTTCTATCGTATGATATGTAGAAAACGATCTCGTCCGAAATATAAGTAATGGAACAGGATCTTGGGTATTATGCGTTACGATAAATAAAACAATGTTGTTTAAGTCGACGTTTCGGGACTATATTGTACCCATCCTCAGGACTACAAAAAACAAGAACACAGGGTGAAATCACACAACATATTTGAGGGTGTTTGACCTACCTCAAAAACTAGGTGGACTGGTTGTAATACATACATTGAAGCAAAAAACGTCGCAGCAAGCCAAAACACATCGGTATAGTCAAATTAAAAAAATGTTATATAAAAGGAACGTGAGATCCGTGTAAACGGCGGACAAGATGAAGATTTTGAGAAATAAAAACAAGCTGAGAGGTGAAAGAATCTATATAGACAGCGATCTGACCAGGAATGAACTAAATATACAGAACAAGATAAGAGAAGTCGCAAGAAAAGAAATGGAGAAGGGGAATAGGGTTAGGGTTGGATACCAAAAGATAACGATAAATAACAAGCTATACGAATGGCGAACGATCCAGCAGTCCCTAAATCCCGAATTGTTGGCAGAAATACAAGGGGGGTCAAAAAACTAGCGGTGAGAAAGCAGGACTACCCCAAGACGACCCAAGCTATGACAATGGAAAAGCAAACGGTAAACGGAATAATAAACAATGAGAAGAACGATGGGACGATAAAGAACATTAAGAGTAAAAAGAAGCATAGAAGGGATCTGATAAAGATAGGAACATGGAATGTGAGAACGATGCTGAGGCCTGGAAAAATTATTGAGGTGGCGAATGAGACTATGAAATACGGAATTAGTGTGGTAGCACTACAGGAACTGAGATGGAAAGACAGCGGCGAAATAAAAAAGAAAAACTACACACTCCTCTACTCCGGTGAGAACAAACAAGGAAGAACCGGAACTGGCTTCATTGTAACTGGAAAGATGACCAACAAAATATTATCGTTCAAGGCAATAATAAGTGGAAGAGCATCATATTTAAGAATAGAATCAAAGACAAACATATCAATCATAAACGGCTACGCCCCAACGGAGGATGGATGCGAGATTGAGAAAGAGGAGTTTTATAGCGAGATTGAAGCACTATGTGATGCAGCGCCGAGACAGGACGTATTGATAATATTGGGAGACTTTAATGCGAAGATCGGAAAGGAAGACCGCATAAACTCAGTAGCAGGAAAACAAACAGTACATGAAGAAACAAACAACAATGGAGAAAGGTTATGCAACCTGGCAGTAGCAACGAACACCATGATATGTAGTACCAAATTCAAACACAAGAGGATACATAAGGTCACATGGGTGTGGCCAGGAGGAAAAAGTGAAGATGGGAACCAAATCGATCATATACTGATATTGAAAGACAAAGAAAACACAGTAAAAGATGTACGAACATATAGAGGAGCTAACGCGGACACCGACCACTACTTGGTGGTAGCGACAATGAAGCAAAAAATTACGGAATATAATGGAATACGAATATTTAACAGAAGAATAGCGACCGAAGAACTTAAAATCAGCGAGAAAAGAAAAAGATACGAAGAAAGTCTAAGAGAGAAACTAGGAAACAAAATGAAAAGTAATGATATGGAGGAAGAATTAGACAGCATCATAACAAGTATACACAAAACAGCAAGTGAAACACTAGGATATAGAAAAATAAAGAGAAACAAGGAATGGTTTGACAACGAGTGTATGGAATATAGCAAAAGAAAAGGAGAGAAAAGAACTAAGTGGTTAAGAACAGGAAAGCAAGAAGACCTAGACAGCTATAAAGAATACAATAGACAAACGTGCAAAAAATATAAACAAAAAAAGAACTCATGGTTTCTGGAAAAAATGGAAGAAATCGAAAGTAACAACAAGTTCAATAACACAAAAAGCTTCTACCAAATGTTAAAAAACCAGAAACCAACAAACAGGGTAAAAACACGAGGCATGAAAGACGAGGAAGGCAGAGTACAACACGACACCGAGAAAATAAAACAGATCTGGACCAGACATTTTCAAAAACTGCTAAATGGTCAACAAGGAGAACGTATAACAGCAAATGCAACAGTAACAGGCGGTAATCAAGAAGTCCCTACACCAACACACGAAGAAATAATGAACGTAATAAAAAGTATGAAAAATGGGAAGGCGCCCGGAAGAGACGAAGTGGGAATAGAACTTGTCAAGTATGGAGGGGAAGAGGTCCACGAAAGGGTGTGCGGACTGATTCAGCAGGTGTGGAGAGAAGAAAATATGCCTACAAAATGGAGAGATGGTATTATAGTACCTCTAAAAAAGAAAGGAGACCCCGAAGAATGTTCGAACTACAGAGGTATAACGCTGCTCAACGCGACATACAAAATATTGTCAACACTAATATATAGAAGACTAAAAGAGCAAGCGAAAAAGATAATAGGGGAATACCAATTTGGATTCACAGAGGGAAAATCAACAGTGGGCGCAATACATACAGTGAAACGCACAATGGAAAAAGCGTTGGAACATAACATCGGTCTGCACATGCTGTTTGTGGACTTCCGACAGGCTTTCGACAAGATAAACAGAAAGAAACTATTTAAAACGATGGAAGAGATGGAGATCCCGAACAAACTGATTAAATTGGTACAAGTGACAATGAGGCAAACAATGGCAAGCATCAGAACAGTGGAAGGAGAGACGGAGAGTTTCGAAGTAAACAACGGGGTGAGGCAGGGCGACGCACTGTCGGCGTTGCTTTTTAACATCGTCCTGGAAAGAATCACGCGAGAAATGGATATAAAAGGATCTATAACCACTAGAGAAGGGCAAATAATTGCCTACGCAGACGACATCCTAATTATGACAAGAACACATAAAAGAATGGTGGAAATGTTTAAAGTAATGGAGAAGGCAGCAATGAAAATGGGTCTTAGGGTCAACGAAAACAAGACGAAATACATGAAATGCTCAAAGTACGCAACAGAAAGAATGAAGGATCTGGAGATAGACACATATACATTCGAAGAAGTGAGAAGTTTCAATTATCTGGGAATACATATTACGCTGGTATAAATTTCAATGAAAACGATAAGTCAATAAAATTAAATGAGCACTCTGTACATCGTTAATTGCATGAAGACATCTTAACAACAGAACGTAAATTCCAATAGGTAATTTAATAAGACTCTGATAAAGTCAGAATTATTACAAAAAGGTGCGAAAGAACTTATACATCAATGATGCGTACAAAATTATGCATACCATAAATAAATTAATAATTGAAGAAAATTTGTTTAATAAATAATTTAATTGTTAGTATTGTAAAAAGTAGGTTAATTTAAGTACGTGCGGTAAATAAACAGTGATTACGTGGTTGTTTTTAGAACGATGATGATAAAATGCAGCGTCTCGTCATCCGAGACAAATCGTCACGCGAAGCTGGACCAAACGATGTGTTGTTATGACAATGCTAGAACAGATATAAACTATTAATTGAATGACATTTAAGTATAATAAAACATTATCATAGATGCTATGTACTTACGTGAAAAAGGAATTATCAAAGAGTGATAAAATTATAGGATCGTCAAAAACCAGGGAAACGATTAATAATAAATAAATAATAAAAAAAAAGACGACACGCTAGTGCGACGCGAGACGGACGTGTGTTCTTTTTGTCTCAGTAAAAATTTGATAAATTGGATTAAAAATCCAACTCGAGGTGTATAACTAGAACAGAAAAAGAATTACATGAATTTGCAAAAATTTGCATCTTAGTATAACAAGATTAAATTTGATAAAAGGTGCTTACCTTGAACGATTTGTGAAGTGAATATAAACGATTGGAACCAAGATTTGCAATCGATGGATATTGGAGCACCAAAACAAATTCCACGTGGTGATTATTGAGAAAATTTGCGATTCAGTACCGAGCGTAGCTGACTTGCTGTTTGCCAAGAATTTAAGAAAAATAATAGCGACACCTGTGTTTGGTAAGCCAAACTTATTTAACTATTTTCGTGCAAAAGTGAATCGTTCAAAAACAAATAACAACAACACGTATTTATAAAATTAAAACTGTGATATGCGTATAATTTTAAGATCTTTATTTGTTGAATTTTTGATATCATTTTTAATATAAGTTTGGGGTTTTTGTTGTATTGGTTCATGTTTAATTGTAAAAATAAATTGTTCATGTTTTTGATAGTCATTGGCGTATCATTGGTGAATATACTTTCGCCACCCATTTTAAAACTTTTCAGAATAAGCAAAGAGTCCCTTACAAGGAATTCACTACTGAGGTAAGGTGTTTTCATGCAAATTAAATATTTAAAAAGGAGCTAGCAAAACGGGAATTAAAGAATTCAAAAAAACAACTTAATTTTTCTAATAAAATATTAATACAAATTGCGTGTGACCCGTCATAAGGATCGGCACATAGCATTTAAATGGCTAGCCCAACGTGTGGCTTTATTAACGGTGGAAAGATACAGAGCAATATAGATAGGAACGGAAGCAGGATGGAAGAAATCAAAAGAAGAGTACAATCAGGTAATAGAGCTTACTATGCCAACAAAACCTTACTTAAAGATAAGACACTAACAAAAGGAACGAAATTGAAAATCTACCAAACACTGATTAGACCGGTGATTACATATTGCAATGTTGGGGAACCACGTCAATAGAAATACGTTTATTTAAGATTCAGAGAATTTGTTAATAACAAAAAGCATGGACTTGTCTGAACAAACAGATAAACTTTCGTCCGACACCAAGAATTTGAGTTCAGTATCATTTAATTTGAAAAGCGAGGCTTGAAACAGGTTAATAAAAATAATTTATAATGTAATGCTTAATTAATTCCGTTGATATAAAATGTTTATTTATAATACAAAATCAAAATTGTTTAGTCATAAGAAAGGTAATTCCAAAGTCAAAATTGTTAATTGATTAATTAATATAAAATTTGTGTTAGCATTAAAATTTAAATAAGTAGTTAAAATATTACGTAAGTTCGGAGTGTTTCGATTTAGTGCACCGAAAACGGATAATGCATGTCCATAAATTTCATAAAACCAATCACGAAGCAATGGTGAAGATTAATCCAATCTAAAAATAATAAAATAATTATTTTATTAAAATTGTAACAAGTCACGATGAGCTGAATACAGACCTGTAATCTTAGAAGGTCAAAATGGTATTGATTTTTGCATCGACCAATTATAAACAATAACAAAGAATCAAGAGGCTATGAATTTCGAGGCGATGAGAAGAAAAACAATTGGGATCGCTCTACGTTTGATTGATTATAAATGGCGTTGTGTTTTATGGCCGCTAGTAAAAATAATTAAAAAAGTACAGAAAATTTAAGTAAAGTCGACGAAAATTAGTGAATATTAATATAAAAAGTGTACTTACGTTGTATTAAAGTGTTTTCCAATCGAAATCATAAAAGATTCAGAATATTTCTACAAAAAACGAATTTCAACTACACATGGTTTGTACGACGCACCAAGAAAAGTAATCCGTCCATATCAAGATAAGAAATAACCATCGGCGTGTGGAAGGTTAACAATCTCATGGTCAAACATCTTATGCATAATAAAAACCCTAGAGCTCTTAAAGGTAAATTAACATTAAACTTTATTTTCGTAATAAAATTAAGTGAAAATTTCGGACAACATAAACGCGTGCTTTTCTTCGTTAATGTTAAGAATTTTTATTAATAGGATTAATATTAAGAACTTTTTATTTAATAAACCATTTATTTACGTTATTGTGTGTAATAAAAATATAATTGTCTTTGTAACGGAAGATATTTTTTTGATCTGTTCCGAGAGTCCAAATTTTGATTATAGTATTACAGTTATTGGTCCCGGAACGAACCCAGACTGAGAGAGGTAAGTCCATGCACTCCGAGACATTAAAGCCGAGGTATTATCATTATTATTATTACATTATTTGTCTCTGATGTAAAAGTTTAATATTTCTATCGACGGGGTACATTTTATGTGCACCCGAACATTGCAAAAATTTATTATAACGAGAAACCCTATTAGCAACGACCGTTCAGAGCATATTTTGACAGCCCAACGTGTGGCACTCTTAATTGATTCCGTTCATTGCATATTTTGGAGCCCAACGTGAGGCTACGACATCTCATTGCAATATGCATCGGAAACGATGTGCATATCACAGCTAGAAGAAGAAACACTACGGATACTTGAGAGAAAAATATTGCGCAAGATCCTGGGTCCTAGAAGAGATGAAAACGGCGAATACAGGCCAATGATGAACCATGAAATGAAGAACGCAGTGAAAGGCGAAGACATAGTGAAGTTCGTAAAGTCGCAGAGATTAAGATGGATGGGTCACGTCATGAGAAGCGACGATGATAGCATAGAGAAAATAATAACATTATGGAAACCGAACAACGATAGAACACGAGGAAGACCGAGGGCGAGATGGTGGGACCAGGTGACGGGCGACTTGAAAAAGATGGAGATCGGTGAATGGTGGATACAGGTTCAGGACCGGAAATACTGGAAAGAAGTAGTCAGGAACGCGATAACACATACGAAATTATAAACGACAAAATAGGAAAGAAGAAACAAATAAGACAAAACCAAAATATGTTATACGGGGGCTAATCCTCCCCTTCAAATGGATTTGTAAATCCTGGTAACGGGATAGCAATATTCTACAAAGAATGTAATGCTTTAAATAAAATAAAATAAATAATAAATAAATTGATTCAGAAAGATTAGAAACTAACGTCCCAAATTTTTCTAAATTAGACGGGAGGAGTTATATTCTATGATAAAATGCAGTAATATTAGATAAGTGTGTCATAAGATTATAAAAACAGGAGTAAATAGTGCGATGTTCTTTGCTTTGCTGTATTGGCAAATCGAAGGAATGAACAAGTTTTAGATCAAAATTTAAATGAACGTTAAATTATTAAGAAATCATGTCAAGATGATGTAACGATTGATTCGTTAAAGAAATTAAAATTTATGTCATGTTAAAATTATTGTTATTTGTTAGTTATAATTTGTTATTAAAACTAGATTAAATTAGAATTAGTTGGGTTAAGCGCACTGAAAAAGGTTTCATGATGACATGTTGTTACAACAGCTTGGTGCGATAAAACTAAACGGACAATTATTCGCTTCAATGTAAACATTTAAAGTGCATCGTATATCCAATTTGTGGTTCGTTCCTAAAAAAAACATTATTTAAATAAAAATCAAGTGTGGAAAATATTGATTGAATTTACCGGCCAATAAAGAACTTGTAATATCAAAAACAAACAGGCGTTGAAAATTGCAACGAAAATTTAGATGATTGGTAACGAGTTTGTTTACCTTAACAACGATAAAATTAACAGAAGTAAACGGACGTAAAATTGGTTGTTCCAGAAAATTTTGTAAAAAAAATGTGTTAAAAAAACCCTAAGTAGGGTTAAGTGAATGTTGATTGCACTAAAAAAAGGTTAAACTATATGGAAAATGTAAACTTTTATAAATACACTCACCAATAAATCAAAATTTGGTATTCACGGCTGAGGAGATAGTTGGATTTTATGAAAATTAAATGGTTTACCACACAACGGTGAATTGGAGCAAATTTGTAGGTGAACGGCCAACACAAACCACGCTAAAGGAAAGAATGATGCAATCGGGAAGTGGGTAAGAAATATTTAACTATACAGTGCGGGAAATTTTAAACATAATAAAAATCAGAAATATTTTTTTATTTACAAACATTTATTTAGATTAATCATTTTAATATTAAGAAATTTTGTTACATTTAGTTTTAAGGCACGTGGGTAAAATTTTCTTTCGTCTCTATGACGACAATTTATAAATTTCATTAAAAATCAAATTGCCATGATTATTTTTTATTTTAATTTAAATCAAATTAATAAACAGTGTGAAAATATGAATCTTGTTCATTCTGAAGATGAGCGAATGTAGTAAAGTAAATTTAACAATAATAAAAGAATTCTTTTATATCTTTTGAGCTAGCTGAGGTAAAATACATAAATTTCTCCACTTAAGTTATCATTGTGGGATAAGCATCCAGGTAAGGGATAATTACTTATATAATTAAGGTGAGGAGACATTGCAATACTTTCTTTATCTAGTATTACTGAATTTGCATTTCCCATGGGAAATGCTAAAATTGCAAAATGATAATGTCAATAAAAGATCCACGAAGAAAGAAGTTAAAGGAAGTCAATTATGAACAGTAGTTAGTTAAGTTTCGTCGAGTTAAGTACTGTAGTTTAGTAAAATAAATTAATGTTAAATAAAAAATCAATCATTAATAAAACAAGTTGTATCAAGATTATGTAATAAATTATATAAAAATGTTTTAAGTGTTTTTTAAAAAATAATTTGTTGAATTATAAAATTTAACTTATGCTAGTAATAATTGTAAAATAGTGATAAAAAAACTGGCAAACTGGCGTACAATGTTTGCATCTTGATTTTGTTCTTAAATTTTACGAGATTTACTTGAATCCAATATTTTAATAGTTATTAATTATATAAGGGGATTAGAGGCTTGTTAATTCCCGAATGTAATTCAACGTTTTATCCACGACCATGGTCAAAACCACAAGTATAAATTCTGGTTTTGAGAAACGTCAGATTTGACAAATTTATTTTGATCAAGAATACTGATTTTGAGCTACAAACTAGAAAGTCTTGGAATCGTTTCTATGACATGCGTTTGTTTATTTGTCAACAAGAGCGACAAAATTTGCAAAATCGACACAAAAAATGAGTGAGAATGCTGATTCTCAGAATGATTTCTTCATTCCGGCTGAAATCCAGCAAGAAGCTCAAGAAGCAACATTACGTTTGTTACCAAAAAAAAGCAAAAGTGTATACGAGAAGGAATTGATGGAATTCGACAACTGGCGAAAATCAAGGGGAGTCGGTAAAGAAGCAATTACAGAAGAGGTGCTACTGTCCTACTTCTTCCATGTAAAGAAGCGGTTTGCTGCCTCTTCAATGTGGACAAAGTGTTCAATGCTAAAATCAATGTTGAAAGTGCACAAATGTATCGATATTTCGAAGTATGGTAGACTTACTTCATATTTGAAAGCCGAATCAAGATGTTATAAACCAAAGAAGGCAAAGATACTAGAGAGAAACCAAATCGAAGAATTTTTGAAAAAAGCATCGGATGAGGAATATTTGCAAGTTAAGGTAGGAAGTACATGATGTCAATATATTGTGGTGTTCCGTTAGCTAAATTCGAATCCACGACAGATATTTTTTTTATGAAAAATTAATTTTTTAACTTTTATTTTCTCGTTACACTCAAAATTCTGTTTTTTCTCATATGTGATAACTTTTTTGTTTTTTTGAAATAATTCAATCCTTCAATTTTATTAATTTTTTGTTTAATAAAATTTTTTTTAATATACAAAATATGGGTTAGTAAATAATTATTGTTTTCACACATAAAGAAATTACGTGCGCCTCTATGACATACATTTTTCAGAGATAAAAAGTCATTCAGTGTACAAACACACATGTGATTGTATAATGTTTTTAAAGTAATAAATTTCACTGGTTTAAATGTTTCAAAAATTTCTAAATACCTTGTCTTTCTTTTTAATTTTGGTTATAACACTCGATTAACATAAACTTCTTATGTAGGTTGATTTCCAATAGTTTCCATACCAATTTTTCATAAGCCAACTCCAGAATTGTTGAATTTTGCAATTAATTCGTGGTTAATTTTGCAACCATCAATTTTCATTAAAATTGTCCGCTTTTTATTCCTCTTAATTGTAATTTTCTTAAGTTTCCACTTCTAAAAACCATTTAAGGATCCACTTTGTAACTTTTCTTTGGATATCTTTGAATATCCATTTTTAATTCCACTTAGAAACATCCGCTTTTTTAAATCCACTTTTATCGATTGAAAAATCACCGCTTGATTGATTGTTCATCCCAGAACGAATACGTCCATGTTCTCTATCGTTGCCGAAAATTCTTCACCACGCGTGTGCAATTTGCGATTCAGCTCTTCTGGTTGGTTGATTTTGTGGATCTTGGCTTGCAATTTTAAAATGTGTCCATACATGGACGTTCACGAAATTTTCCAAATCTTTCGAGTGTCAGTTCGCGCACTCGTGTTTAAAAACTCACGCATGTTTTTAGCCGCACAATTTAAATTTAAAATTTTTAAATACAAATAATATTTTTGATTTATTTTACTCGTAATAAAAACAAATCCAGTCTTTTTGGAACATACTCCAGACTTGTAAATTGAATAAATTTGAAGAATTATTTTTGTTTAAATTTATTGACCATTAAAGAATTTTGTGTACAACGAAATTATAAAGTTGACATTTGAAAAAATTATTTTATTAAATTTTTGATTTTATTTTATAGAAAACATTTTGCTAAATTGTGAAATTTTGTTGAAGACAGTTCAATATAAATTTATGCATTGAGGTTTTTATTTTGAACGTTTTACAGGTTGCAACGATCTTGGGAGTCGCAGGTGCGTGTCGATGCAATGAATTAACCTTTTTAGATATCAGCCATGTCCAAGACAAGGGCAATTACCTGTACGTACTCATTGCGGATACGAAAACAAATATTTCAAGAAGTTTCACGATCATGGAAGAAGCTTTTTCAGTTAATGCTGTAGAAATGTGTCGAAAATACATTAACCTGCGACCTAAAACTGCCGATGGGAGATTTTTCTTACGATATGCAGCTGGAAAATGTACTACACAACATATAGGCATCAACACAATTTCGAAAACCTTTTCAAAGGTAGCTTCATTTCTTGGGCTCCCTGATCCATAAAGTTTTACCGGACATGGAATGAGGCGTTCTTCGGCAACATTATTGGCCAATGCTGGGGGCGATATTACCACTGTCAAGCGTCACGGTGGCTGGAAATCAACTACGGTAGCGGAAGGTTATATTGAAGATTCATTGTCCAGCAAGATGGGAATTGCTGAAAAAATCCAGGTCCTATCTAATGTCGACAAAGTTGTGGGCCCCTCCAGTCCTTCAGAAAATCGTTATCAAGTGAATTTGAATAATAATCCCAATCCTTCAAAAACTACTTATCGAGCGAATTTGAATAATAATCCAGGTCAAAGTGACAAAATTATTGATATAAATGTGAATGTTAATATTAGTATTTCTAAATAAAATTGAGAAACGTCAGTTTTGACAAATTTATTTTGATAAAGAATACCAATTATAATAATGGTATTATGAATTCTAATCCACTAGTGTATTATGAATTCTAATACACTAGTGTATTAAAAGGCCTCTAATCCACGGAAAACGGACGTATTAAACCTTCATAATATAGTGGTCGTGGATAACAATTGTTTTCTTTCTTTATACTTTAAAACACGCCTATTTTTTTTATCATATTGATAATAGCACTTTAAATTCGTCTTAGAATTGATTAATTAACAAACTTTTATATTATGTACCTAATATAAAAAAAGTTTTAATGAAATAAGTGAAAAAGTTCATACTAATAATGCTCAATTAACATAGCAATTCTACGTAACAATTATACATAGCAATTGCTAGACAACATTATTCGAACATTTTTCAATTTGGTTTACTAAATTTTACGAATTATAAATTCAGTTAAAATTAAGCAGTTTATATTCACTACAAAATGTTTAAACTTGTGTTGGTGTTAATAAATATTTTTACAATTTTGGAAATATATGATTGTGCCCGCATATTAGGAATAGTATCAACTCCTGCTTATAGTTACCAAGTTGCATTTCAACCGTTTTGGAAAGAGCTATCGGCTCTTTTGCCGATGACGACCGCGTCATCAATTGACGGTAATAACTACTGATCCAATCAACGACCCATCATTAACAAATTTAATAGAAATTAATGTACATGATGTGGCATATGAGCGTTGGAATGCAATGCTTAAAGGAAAACTGGAAAAAACGATCTAAATATATATAGTAGCACGTTATCGTTATTGTTTTCAGCTGTGTACGAAGCAGTAAAGATGGTATTAGAACACCCCGAAGTGCAATCATTAATCAAGAACGAAACAGAACATTTTGATTTAGCGATTGTGGAAGTTTGGAATCCTGTAATGTATGTATTTGCCGAACGATTCAAATGCCCACTGATAGGGATTTCGTCACTTGATCCATTTGGATACGTTTATAGGCAAATTGGTGAAATTGCTCATCCAGTTTTAAATCCAGATGTGACTTTACCATGCGAAGAAAATTTAACTTATATGAATAGCGTGACAAGTGTAATTTATACTTCACTTAATACCTATATTTGTGCGAGTTATGCTGATTTGACGAATCAATTGGTTGAAAATAACTTTGGGAAGAATTATCCTAAAATTGAAGAGGTGATCAAAAATATGAGTATGTTGTTTGTTAATACAGATCAGATAATGTATCGTACTCGATCTTTCCCTCCGAATATAATACCAATAGGCGGAAGATCACATTTAAAATCGATGAAGCCATTACCTCAGGTAATATGTTAGATTTTTTCTTTGTTTATTGGAATATGCAATAGTGAATAAAAATACTATTTTACACACGAATGAAACTATATTATCAACAGCAAAATTTAATAATTAACTATACAAATTAAATTATTCTTCTACGCAAGCTTTCAACAACGATTTATTACTTTCAGTATTATAATTTTTAATTTCATATCAATTTTAAAGTTTAAAAATTTATAGGTAATACATAATATTATATTATGTAGATAATTTAAAACAATAATTATTAAAAATACGGATTAATATTTGTTTTTGAGAACCTTGTTAGATAAAATTTGATAGATTATTGACTAGAGTTCAATTTGTTTAATTTTCGATTTGCCAATAATGTTGCAAAAATTAATAATTATATCATATCATATCAATAATCAAAGCTTTTCTTGATACATTTGTAGGCTAGTAGACCAGGCGCCAAGTATTTTGAAGTGGAAAACATTCTAACTGAAAATTTTTTTAGTATATAATGGTTCTTTTGAGTGTCATTAAGAAATTCATAAGTTTTCCCCTTCCAACGATATCGGCGTCTTTCTTTACAGGGCGAGGAAGGGGACAAAAATCTATTTTCTGAGATTTCTTGACTTTCTTTCAACTTGAAGACAAAAATAGTTACATACAAAATTATAATTAATTAAATTCTTTACAAAAAGGATTGTATACATTTTTCTGTTAGATTTGTATTTCATCAAGTTAGTAATGGCCGAAATACGTTTGCAGTTGTAGAAAAACTGGATTACATTGCTCAGTAATTTGTGGAGCTGTCGTAGACAGTCATGTACGAATATCGATATTGATAAAAACCTCCTTGACTACAACCCAGCAGTATAAGTAGAACTCCAATATTTTTTCACAGAAAATTGCAAAGATGTGATCTGAAAACTTTAGGTGGTCGTTACTCGATGAACTACGAATCTGACGAAAAATATATAGAAATTTTTTTTTAGATAATATAATTAGCTTTTTAACTTTATCTATAACTGATTTTCTGTCAAGTTGAAGGAAAGTCGAGAAATCGCAGAAAAATTGATTTTTGTTACCTAACGGTACCCCATTGTTTTAGAAAGCATGAACCCCTTCTTTTTCAAGTATCATACTCAACAAAAATACAAACATGGTGTATTTTACTATCATCAAATGTCCATACATAGGAATAACTAAATTTGATCACTTCGATTGTACCTATTTATAGACAAATTGATGGTTACGCTCATTTAATTTTAAATTCAGATGTGACATTATCGCTGTGTGATAATTTTAAACGGTGAAATTTTATTTAAACTATCTGAGTTTACGCTACCCTTCGTTGACAACATTAAGGGTTGCGACAATATGTCTTTATTAATTACAAAGTCATATTTTATGCACGAAGGGTTATTTTGGGAAAACTTTAGAAAAAATTATCCAGTTATTGAAGGAAGAGATAAAATATCATAATAGTGAGCTCGTGAAGTTTGGAACAAATTGGATAAAAAATTTTAGAGGGATTTTCATAGAACATCCGCGAACATGTCAACCTTATTCTTTTATGTCACTTTTTTCTGCCATTGATATATTTCTGTCGTAATTTTTTGAGTTATGACGTCAACGTAAATTTTTTAAATAGCAACGCTCATTTGTTTTACGAATTTGAAAAGAGCTTTATGCAATCCTTGCGTGTTTATCAAGGATTTATGACTAGTTCTGCAGTTCGTAATGACCTTCTTCAGTCCCACGTGTTGTTTATTAGTAAATTTGCTCCCATGGGATCATTTGATCCCAAGGGATCATAGTGTGACCTCATAATTATTGATTCAACAAAAGTCTACATGCTATATTATTTTATCTTATGTTAGAATTATTAATGCGTTATCACATTGCAATGAGATATTCTTTCGACGTGTAGGCGTTGTATGCCGCCAAAGCTTTATATAATTATGCGCTCTTTCTTTTAATCATACAACCACTGTTATCATTTATAATGGGATACATTAATAGACAATTTTATAAATTGCATAATTACAAAATATTTTTACATACATTGTTATCTTTTGCAATGCGTTTTTTAACAGCCACTTCAATTTATATACTTTAATTTATTTGTACCTGTTTATTTCAAATTTTCTTTTTGACTATTTTTTTGTCGGTTGTTGTTAGGATTGCATAAAATAGTATAAATCACTCGAGACTAAAGCGCCACTTAATCTCGTGTTCTAAGGGGATTCCTGTAACAGCGCCAAGCCAACGCTTGGCGCTATTATGGGAAGCCCCTTAGAACGTGAGATTAAATGGCTAGCTTTAGTCCCTTGTAATTTAACATACTATTATTTTCTGAGTATGGAACTGTAAAAAAACCCTGACCGTAAAGAGAAAAATTTTTAAGTCCTAAAGTATTTTTTGTCGACGAGACACAGTGGCAGCGGATAACTACCCTCGTCACCACCATATTAAGATGTAAGGAGGCAACCGGGAGAGCCGAGCAACAGGCAGCCGCCGCCGCTACTCTAACGGAGGACACACAAACGGAGGACGACACACAAATGGAGGACTAACGATTCGACGCGAAACCCGGACAGGTAGAAGAGAGGCATGCGGAAGAGCACACGCCACACGCGAGTTCCATCGCATTGCCCCCTACCCGGCCGACAAACTAGGACGACACTATCAAAGGAGAAGAACGTGGTCCGATTCTAGGACACATCATCCCGGAAGCAATGCCTGACGGCGGACACCCGGGAGGACAGGTAAGGAAGAAAGTAAGTAAAAAAAAAAAATAAAGTCCTAAAGTTACAAAAAGCCATTTATACTCTATCACTCCAATAAATTTAATGAAAACAATAATTATTAAGGTTTTGCACAAATACACACTGGGCCAGGAGACCACGCAGAACGGCCATTAACCAACTTCTGAATTTTAAAATTGTTAAATGGTCATCGTAATTTATATGATTTAAAGTAGTACGTGTTAGCAAAATTTTATAAAAGTTGGTTAAATTTTTGATCACCAATGTACATTCAATACAAATAAATGTAGAAACTTATTTCTCAATTCGTCAAGAAGTTGATTTGAAAAATAGTTAAGATTTTCAAATTGTAACATTTATTTCTGGTTTAGAACAAATATTCGTGTGGAACAGAAAAACAATTGTGAAATTTTTTTAAATTACAAATGCATTTACAAATTCAATATGCGTATGTGTAGATTTTCTTATTTTACACATGCGGCCGTTTCATCTCACACCTCCTCAACACAACCTCTCAAAAAAATTCCAACGTAAATTTCTTAAAAGTTCAATTTATTGTAACTTTAGTCATCCCACTTTTGCCCATTTTCATTTATTACCACGAAATACAACAATGAACAAGGTCTCACACGCTCGTGATTTCTATTAAATCAAGCATCTGCAAGCATCCGTTCCGGGTAGAGTACCCTAATGTTGACCACTCCAAATAAATTGAAAATTTCCTATTGCAAAGAGGAAGGTTTATATAGTATACTGTTAAAATATTATGTGTTGTGAAAGTATTATCAAAATTTTGAATAAATCGATTTTGAAGTTAGCAAAATTTAGCCAATTTTACATGTGAGATTTCGCGCGTCGTCATTTTGTTGACGGTACGTGTGCGATCATATACCCTAACACTTAGAAAAATTCGCACCGGCAGAAGCAGCTTGTCTGTCGTACCAGTTACATCGACGAAAGGTTACTGTTTTTTTCATAATTTTTTTTGAAATAAAAAAAATGGTATATTATATTCCCGGGAGTTTTTCTGCGATTAATACGTTGCTGGCCTACCCAATATTTTACCCCACGAGCCGCAGCTGATCCTAATGCGATTGGTAATATATTATATTACTAGCATATACCAATCTACTATTATACAATTATTGTATAATAGTGATAAAAAAACTGGCAAACACCCATACAATGTTTGCATCTTGATTTTTTTCTTAAATTTTACGAGATTTATTTGAATCTGATACATATTTTAAAAATCGTTTTCTTTCTTTATACTTTAAAATACGCCTATTCTTTTTATCATATTGATAACAGTACTTTAAATTCGTCGTAGAATTGATTAATAAACAAACTTTTGTATTATGTAATATAAAAAAAAGTTTTAATGATATAAGTGAAAAAGTTCATACTAATAATGCTCAATTGACATAGCAGTTCGCCTTCAGAGCACAGAAATAAGAGATCATTATTAGACAACATTTGAATATTTTTTCAATTCGGTTAATTAAATTTTACGAATTATAAATTCAGTTAATCTTAAGCAGTTTATATTCACTGCAAAATGTTTAAACTTGTGTTGGTGTTAATTACTATTTTTACAATTTTGGAAATATATGATTGTGCCCGCATATTAGGAATAGTATCGACTCCTTCGTATAGTCACCAAGTTGCGTTTCAACCTTTTTGGAAAGAGCTATCGGCACGCGGTCATCAATTGACTGTAATAACTACTGATCCAATCGACGATCCATCATTAACAAATTTAATAGAAATTAATGTACATGATGTGGCATATGAGCGTTGGAATGGAATACTTAAAGGAAAACTGGAAAAAAACGATCTAAATATATATAGCTCGATATCGCTATTGTTTTCAGCGGTGTACGAATCAGTAAAGATGGAATTAGAACACCCCGAAGTGCAATCATTAATCAAGAACGAAACAGAACATTTTGATTTAGCGATTGTGGAAGTTTGGAATCCTGTAATGTATGCATTTGCCGAACGATTCAAATGCCCACTTATAGGGATTTCGTCACTTGATCCATTTGGATACGTTTATAGGCAAATTGGTGAAATTGCTCATCCAGTTTTAAATCCAGATGTGACTTTACCATGCGAAGAAACTTTAACTTTTATGAATCGCGTGACAAGTGTAATTTATACTTCACTTGTTACCTATATTTGTGGGAGTTATACTGATTTGACGAATCAATTGGTTGAAAATAACTTTGGGAAGAATTATCCTAAAATTGAAGAGGTGACCAAAAATATGAGTATGTTGTTCGTTAATTCAGATCAGATAATGTATCGTACTCGATCTTTCCCTCCGAATATAATACCAATGGGCGGAGGATCACATTTAAAATCGATGAAGCCATTACCTCAGGTAATATGTTAGATTTTTTCTTTGTTTATTGGAATATGCAATAGTGAATAAAAACACTATTTTACACACGAATGAAACTATATATATTATCAATAGCAAAATTTAAAAATTAACTATATAAATTAAATTATTCTTCTACGCAAGCTTCCAACAACGATTTATTACTTTCAGTAATATTATAAGTTTTAATTTCATATTAATTTTAAAGTTTAAAAATTTATAGGTAATACATAATATTATATTATGTAGATAATTTAAAACAATAATTAATAAAAATATGGATTAATATTTGTTTTTGAGAACCTTTTGTTAGATAACATTTGATAGATTATTGCCTAGAGTTCAATTTGTTTAATTTTCGATTTGCCAATTAAAAACCACATTTATTTTTAAACTAATTAACGTAATAAATAGGATAATATTGTTATCGCTATAATGTTGCAAATAAATAATTATATCACATCATATCAATAATCAAAGATTTTCTTGATACATTTGTAGGCTAGTAGATCAGGCGCCAAGTAGTATTTTGAAGTGGAAAAAATTCTAACTGAAATTTTCTTCATATGATGGTTCTTTTGGGTGTCATTAAGAAATTCTTAAGTTTTCTCCTTCCAACGATATCGGCGTCTTCCTTTACGGGTTGAGGAAGGGGACAAAAATCTGTTTTAGGAATTTTCTTGACTTTCTTTCAACTTGAAGACAAAAATAGTTACATACAAAATTATACTTAATTAAATTCTTTAAAAAAAGAATTGTATACATGTTTTTGTTAGATTTGTATTTCATCAAGTAATGGCCGAAATAAGTTTGCAGTTGTAGAAAAACTGGATTGCATTGCTCAGTAATCTGTGGAAGCCGTCGTAGACAGTCATGTACGAATATCGATATTGATTGATAAGACTTCTTTGACTACAACTCATCAGTATAAGTAGAACTCCAACATTTTTGGGGTCCGTTAAGTTGGCCCCTCCATTTTTGAATATGAAATTTGTTTAAATGTCAGTCGCCAATGCTAGCAAAATGCTGGCGAATGCTGTAAATTTTTTTGAAAATGCTGGACCCGTTGAATTTTTTCGCCTATAGCTCACGTATTTTTACTTTTATGAAAAATTACCATTAAACAAAGTTAAAGAATATAAAATTCTCTATAACTTGTTGCGCTGCAGTAGGTAGTACTACAATACATACTGTAATAGGCAAATTTTATGTTCTTTAACTTTGTTTAATGGTAATTTTTCGTAAAAGTAAAAATACGTGAGCTATAGGCGAAAACCCGCACCTAAGGGGCTAAAATCTTCATTTGAGGGAACGCCGGCTTGGGCTTTTTATGAGACATTTTGGGGGTTTATTAGATTACTTCAATATACATCTTTGCCAAATTTCAGCTTGCCCGGACCTTCTGTAAGCTCAAACCAAAATTTTGGTTTCGTTACTTGGAAGATACTATAACTTGGGCAAATTTTGAAAAAATCAATTTTTCTCTTCATTTTCCAACCTTGGCCACAATTTCAATAAATTTATTATTAAAAGCATTTCCCGTGCCTGAAAACATTTCTCTCCCTGCAACGAATCAATATTGGGCCATTTTAAGGGTGGGTCGTGTTTTCTGCCAATAATTTAAGTATTAGTGTGCTATGGAAAAATATGAAAAGAAACTATTTTATAGAGAATTTTATGCTCTTCAATTATGGTCTGATCATAATTTTTCATACAAGCATAAATAAGCGAGTTATCGGCAAAAAAATCGCATTGGGGGAGCTAAAACCCCCGATTGTGGGGGACGCCGGTGTGGGATTTTATGGGACTTTTGGGGGGTTCATTAGAACACTCCAATGTACATCTCTGCCAAAATTCAGCTTGCCCGGATTTTTTGCAAACTAAAAACCTTCCTTGCCAGGACTAGACTGATTATCTATAAAAAATTTTGCTTCAAGGTTATAGTTTTTTTACATTTTCATACTCAGAAAATTGTGCCCTAACCAAATCCGGAGAGAAAAATATGGGTTGCAATTTTAAAAAATTGAATTTGTTCCAAACTTTACGAACTCATTGTATACTATAATATGTTTTATTCTAAATACTATATGCAATTGTTTTTAGGACCTGAAAACATTTTTAGATGCAGCAACTCAAGGATGCATATATTTCAGTTTAGGTTCGAATATTAAAAGCAAGGACTTACCAAAAGAAAAATTGGATATATTGATGAAAACATTTGCGGAAATTCCTTATGCCGTTTTATGGAAATTTGAAGGAGAAAATTTACAAGGTATTCCACCCAACGTTAAGATAGCCAAGTGGCTTCCTCAACGAGATGTTTTAAGTACGTTAAATAGTTCTTTATCATTAGGAACATACATAAACATTAATCTACTGTTTATTTAATTAGGGCATCCACACATTAAACTCTTTATTACGCAAGGAGGGTTACAATCTTTTGACGAAGCCTTCTACAGTCACGTTCCCTTCGTTATTATACCATTCTTTGGTGATCAAGAATCCAATGCTAAAAGACTTGAAGCAAAAGGTGTTGGCTTGTCCTTACATTTTAATTTCTTAGAGAAAGAGACATTAAAATCAGCTATTTTAGAAGTAATAGAAAATCCAAAGTAAGTAATTACTTTTGCATAATGCACATTAGACAAGTAATGGTTTGTGATTTCAGATATAAAGAAAGAGTGAAAGAGCTTTCAAATTTAGTTCTCGATGAACCTATGTCAGGATTGGATCGAGCAGTCTGGTGGACCGAATACGTAATCAGACATAAAGGTGCAAAACATTTCAAAAATTCGGCCATCGATCTACTACTGTATCAGTATTATCTTTTAGATGTAATAGGATTTTTCTCGTTTATTTTAGTTTCACCATATATCATTTATAAATTAATTAGACTAATGATTTGAGTAGACGCATGTACTTTTTAAGTAAATAATTTTTTTTGATGTAGTAATAAGAGATAAACTTTTGACCAATGTAAAGGATTATATCGTACTTTCAATGCTATAATTAGAAAACTTTTTAAGATTTCGAGTTATGTACTTGTACACATTCTACCTAGTATTTACCATCCTCTCTCTAATGCTACAAGTAGAAAACTCGTAGCTTGAATGGTCGATCGCCATAAAATTCAGTATACCAAAAATATACATCTTCCAAATGGTTTATTCAAGGAAAAGTTCTACAAGCCAAAAAGCGGCGATTTTTAGGGGGCGAGTTTTTTCAATATTTTCTATCTGCTTTTCTATCGTATAATAGTTATTAAATTTTTTGGGAAAATTTTCGTTTGAATAGAGAGAAAATATTGAAAAATTGACCCCCTAACAAACGCCGCTTTTTGGCTTGTAGCATTTTTCCTTACATAGTTATTAAAATAGTTTTACACAAAAGCTGTTCCAAATATTTTTCCAAACATAAATGAAGATTACACCAATAGCAGGTGAGATGTAAAAAAACCCATATCTATAAAATTTTGGTATTTGGTAAAATACCAAATTTGGTAAAAACCAATTTTGGTAAAAATTATATTTATAATTATATATAAAAATTAAAATTGGTGTATTCTAATAATTTTATCATACACTTTTGAAACTTTAGAACCGATTATCTCGAAACGTTTTCTCTTCAAGGTTATAGTTTTTACAATGTCATACTCAGGAAATTGTGCTCTATCCAAATCTGGAAAGAGAAATAAGGGTTGTAGTTTAAAAACATTTACAATGACGTTATAGCTCAAAATGGTAGATATTTGATGGAATTTGTTCTAACGTGTGGTCGGAACTATGGAAAGTGTCATCCATTTTCATTTTGAGAAGATTTTTTTGAAATAATTTCTTTAGGTTAATATAAAAGTAATGAAGTAACTTTCTAGTTCTTAAAATGAACCATCACGTATGTCAAGGAAATAGCTATAGAGCTACCATCATTTTACATCACAATTTATAACTGAAAAAGAATGCAAACTTGGTACATAGCATATTAAACGTTTATTGTAATAAACATAATACATCTGCGAATAAAAAACCCAAAATTTTTAAACTATTATCAATAAAGCAAAAAAAAATAAAAAACTGTTAATTTTTAAAGGAAATGGCTATAAAGCCACCATAATTAAATTTATGTGTAGTAGGTCGAAAAAAAAATTTTTAATTTAATATTTAGTGCTGCTTCCTTTGTGGGAAATTACTTCAAAAATTCGATCTGGCATTGAATTTACCAAGTCCTGTAAAATTTTAATAGGAATTGTGTTCCAAGCCTCTTGAATTGCCAGTTTTAGCTCTAAAACATTGTTAAATTGACGCCCCTGTTGGTAAACTCGACGAGAAAAAATACCCCACAGATTCTCTATCGGGTTTAAGTCGAGACTGCAAGCAGGCCATTCCAAAAGTTCAATGTTCTGATCGTCAAAGCACTTTAAAGTATGATTTGAACGATGTATTGCTGCATTGTCCTGTTGAAATATGAATTGCCCTTCCATCAAATCGTCGGTAAAGTTTATTAAAACGTTTTCCAGGAGATCAGTGTAGTTTTTTGAATTCATTTTCGTCGAAATCCAACAAACTGGTGATTTTCCTCTATATGTATGTAAACGCTCCCCATATCATCATTCATCATCGTACCTCCACCGAAATTTCTACTTAAACGAACTTCTCTATCTTTGCTTAAATCATGCCAATAGTACTGGTAGCCATCAGGGCCATCTAGATTGAACTTTTTCTCGTCGCTAAAGACTACATTACGCCATTCCATATTCCACGACATGTATTTTCTAGCAAATGTTAACCGTGCTTCTTTATGTCTTTCGGTTAGCTTCGGTTTTGCCATCCTTTTCGCCCACTTAACTTTTTGGGAATTATGTAGTATTTGACGAATACGTCTAGCGGTTATGGGCAAGTTCAATTCATTTTTAATTTGCGCCGCAGTTATATTTTCTTTTGCCGCTTTTTGAATAATTGTGTTTTTCAATCGTTCACTTATTTTCGATTTGGGTCCAGAATGCTTTTTTTGGCCATATTGACTTCCCAATTTTAAATAGTTATTAACTACTGAACGTGACCTTCCAATTTCGTCCGAAATTTTTCTATTTGGCATATCCAATTTGGACAGTAATTCAATTTTCGCCATTTCATTTTTAGAGAGCTTCGCATTATGATTTTTGCACTTTTTTTTTACTCAAATTAATTTTAAACTTTATAGAATCACAACTAATTAAAATATTAAAACCACAAGTATCAAATTTCACCCACTAATCATTAAAAATAAGACACTGACTTTATAACTATTTCCCTCTAAATTCAACATACAAATGAATTTTTGCTTGTACATGGTATTACAACTTGTTAATTATGCATATTATGCTTTATATGATATATACCTATGCAAGCATATTTGAAAACTTGCACACACATTTTTTTATAATTATGTTTTATATTTGTTTTCTGATCAAATACTTACCTGGCTCTATAGCTATTTCCTTGACTGTAGTTCACTTTTCACATTGAAATCAAGTTTTCATGTTATTTCGTAAAATGATTATAATATAAATTTTATCAGAATACCTAATGTAGATAGTAAAGTTTTATTAAATTAAATGAAGGTCATATCGGTTCTGTATTTCTTTTTTAATAAATTGATAGAATTAATTATTGATACTGGTTTATGATGGTATCGCACTTATATAATCGTAGTGCATATCAATTTTACTAGTCGAATAGTGATTGTAACGCAAAATGTTTAAATGTGTGTTATTAATTATTGTTTTAAACATTTTTCAAAGTGGTTATTGTGCACGTATATTAGGAATTTCACCAACACCTTCCATCAGTCATCAATATGTGTTTCATCCTTTATGGAGAGAACTATCATTACGCGGTCATGAATTAATTATCGTAACGACTGATCCAATAAATGACGCGTCTCTAACAAATTTAACTGAAATTTCTCTACATGACGAATCTTATGCAATATGGAATAGCATAATGCAGGGCCAATTTGAGAAAAACGATTATAACCTGTACGCTGCTCTGTCGTTAATACTCAAAGCTGTAAATGGAGCAGGACAGGTAATGTTAGAACATTCGGAAGTGCAAACCATAATTAAGAACGAAACAGAACATTTTGATTTAGTCATTGTGGAATACATGTATCCTTTGATGTATGCATTTGCAGAAAGATTTAAGTGCCCATATATAGCAATGACAACTCTCGATCCCTTCGGTAGTATTTATAGACAAATTGGTAGTTACTCTCATCCCATTTTAAATCCCGATGTGACATTACCTTGCGAAGAAAATTTAACTTTTGCCAATCGGATCACAAGTGTAGTTTATACTTTATTAATCACATACATGTACGAAAGTTATTTTGGTTGGACTCAAGATTTAATTGAAACTAACTTTGGGAAAAATTATCCATCCGTTGAAGAGATAACTAAAAATATGAGCATGCTATTTGTTAATTCAAATCAAATAATGTATCGCATTAGATGTTTTGCTCCAAATGTTATTCCAATTGGAGGAGGTGGAGCACATTTGAAACCATTAAAGCCGTTACCTAAGGTAAAAGAATAATAAAATAATTGAAAATGGGAGCTGCGACTCAATTGAACGATTTCTTGAATCACCTAGTTTCTTTCTTAGTATTTGTTTGGAAAATATTCTATTTTTAAACTGTGTGGTGTTCACATACTGCTATGTTATTTGTCAAAAATTTAAGTTTTGAATTTTAGGTAAAAATATTAAAAATGATTATTTTTTATAAAGAAAGGTTGTAGGTTGTACGATATTTTGGTTGTGCTGAATTATGTTGGAATATGTTTTTGAAATCCTGCTAAATTTTAGTTTTAGTTTAAAAATAAATTTTTACAATAATTTGTGAAAGTGTAAATTTATAAGTTACATTTTAATTATAATAAATTCGAGGTGGAAACCTTTACCATATTAGTCTACTAAAGTGCTTTCATGATAAGAAACCAACTAATTCAAAATTTTCAAACATCAACGACAGAAGAAGAAATATCAATGGCTTTTGGTAGAAAGAAATCTTAGTAAGAATCTTAAGGGTGGGTTGATGGAAAATATTTAACGTAATTTAATTTAATTTATTTTAATTTAAAAAAGTTCAATGTACATAACCTCCTATAGGCGTTCATGCTACATTTACTGTAACTTTAATTTAAGAAATTAATATCGGTCAACTCTTCTTTCCATCTGCAATGGTATCATCATCTTTGTTAATTCACGTCTAACGGTAGATTTTTAATAATTCTTTAAGCTAAGAAAAATAACCATGAACGCACCTTTAGACAGTGGTACAGTAAAAGCACAAGATCGTTGTTTCGCGCTACTGTATCAAAGGATACAAACAGCTATGTTGATCGCCAACCACCGGTAGGAAAACGCACGCGAAGAAGAAGAAGTAAAACGTTATGAATTTTAAAAAATTCAATTTGTATAAAAAAATTTGTAAAATCTTTCTGTAACTATTCAGCAAATTACCTATAATAGAAGTTCATGTATGTAATAAAAATTTAAATTAATAACTATAAATTTTCGTTAATATCATAGCAGATAGAATTGCCGACCCAACGTGGGGCAAATTCAAATAAATTTTTAAATTAATTTTAGATATCATAGCAATATAGATCAGTTAGTAGTTGTATTGTATTGTGAAACATAGTTATTAGGATAGATAGATACTTCAATTTGATTGATTCTTAAGCTCCTACCTTACAGTAAAATATAACCAATCTCTTTGTGAAGAAGACTATACCGAAGATACTGTTTTTAGAACCTGAAAACATTTCTAGATACAGCAAGACAAGGATTCATATATTTTAGCTTGGGTTCTAATATTAAAAGTAAAGATTTATCCAAAGAAAAATTAGATATGCTGATGAAAACATTTGCCGAACTTCCTTATGCTATTTTATGGAAATTTGAGGGAGAAAATTTGCAAGGAATTCCATCCAACGTTATGATATCCAAGTGGCTTCCTCAGCAAGACATATTAAGTATGTTTATACATTTTTTATCATTAAGAACTATGTAATCAGCAATTGTTTTATTTAATTAGGGCATCCACACATTAAATTATTTATTACACAAGGAGGATTGCAATCTTTAGAAGAAGCCTTACACAGTCATGTTCCCTTAATTGCTATACCATTCTTTGGGGACCAACAATCCAATGCTAAGAGAGTTGAAGTAAAGGGCATTGGCTTGTATTTAGACTTTAGTACGTTACAGGAAGACATATTCAAAAAGGCCATTTTGGAAGTAATAGAAAATCCAAAGTAAACAAAATAATTTTTACGCTATGAATGAAAATTAATTTTCTGATTTCAGGTATCGAGAGAGAGTTAAAGAACTTGCTGATTTAGTTCTTGATGAACCTATGACAGGATTACAACGAGCAGTTTGGTGGACTGAATACGTATTACGACATAAAGGAGCAAAACATTTTAAAAATCCTGCCATAAATCTACCATTATACCAGTATTATCTCTTGGATGTAATAGGATTTTTCTTGTTTATTTTAATTTCGCCATATATAATCTATAAATTAATTAGATCAATAATTTGAGAAGACATTAGTAATTTTTAAGTAAACAAATTTTTCGTAATAAATACATAAGTCGTAAAATTTCGATTGTTAGATGATTAATATTTAATAATTAGTTAAATACTATTTAAAACGTTTAATAAATTATTTAATAATTTATTTACTTCTATTTTTATACTTGTTGAGTTTAACGAGTATGCCAATTTTTGTTGCAATAAATTCTACTAAGAAGTACTTTTATTACTACTACTTCTATATTATTATGCCTTCGCTTACCAGATGTCTCCTTGCCATGAGCAACATCACACCTCCGAATATTGAGCACAGTATTGCTTTGATGAGAGATTGCCGATGATCACCTTCTTATACCCATTAAAATATTCCATGCCTCACAAAACAATGCTAAAGACTTAAACCTAGACATTCTCCAATAAGCCACGCAATGTGAATGACTGACGAATTTAGAGTGTTAATTCTTTACACAGGCGGGAAATGCTCAATCAAACCTTTGAGTACCAGAATAGGAAGGAAGATGAACGATGGTATAAGGCAATAAAAAAAGTTTGTGTAGCTCGAAACAACGGGCTCCTTATAGGCGGACTGAAATCACCAAATACTGGTTGGAAAAGACGCAGTAGAGACTAAAAACAGGTTTGAAGGGCTAAGAGAAAAAAGATGAAGCGTCAGCGCATAATCAGAACGACAAAAACAAAATGATGAACGACATAAGGAAATATTTAAATTAGAAATTCTGAGAGCAAATGTAGTTCGCTATACCAAATCATTCCACGACCATGTACAAAATGACAATGTTACGGACACACCGAGAACAAAACGAGCACAATCCAAAACAACAAAAAAAAGTTCACTTTTCAAAAAAAGGGGGGCTGGCTATAAAAATGGTTTTTTTCGTTTTTCTTGGTTGTTTTTTAAAAATTAAAAAAAAATTACAGAACACTTAAGCACAAATGGAGAACAATTCAGAACAACAACAAAAAATTAAACTTTTGAAAAAAGGGGGGCTAACTTCACGCACATCCGAAAAGAGGAGATTTAAATAATAATGGCAACAAAAAATGAGAACTACAGAAAACAATGCAAAATTGAATAAATCATTAAGGAGTTAAAGGAAATGCTGATGGAAATGAAAAATCAAGTTATTTAAGACAACTTAGAGGCAAGACAGGCATTTCCGGTGAAACAGCAAAATAAATATTTTGTTGTGTTTTTATTTTATTTTTAAAATTGTAATTAAATATGAAATGTTTGGAATAAAAAAAATTTAAATTTTGGAAGCCGGTTATTCCTTCCTTAAATAAAAGTTGGCACGGTTATATGTTCAATCGCGTTGAACTAATGAAATAAAAATACGCGTTTCATAAATAAAAATCCAAACTTCAAATCAACTACTGATAATTTATTTAACACCAAACAAAAAATGTTTAATAGAGACATGTGTTTTAAAATTTGAACTGAGCACGGCCAAGGATACAAATGGAATACCAAAAATGGCACAAAAACAACTTGGCGATGCTCTCAAAAAACCACCCTTCAATCTTATAAAATCCCAAACAAATTGATTACAATACCAGAGTTTATAATAACAAAACTTACAAAATTTGAAAGTCTCATTGATTAACAAAAATCAAACTTGCGGAACAAAACTTCTCAGACATATGCGCAGGAAAAATCAACATCTGGGAACACAAAATTGCCTCTATTGATCAAAAGTAGATGGAGAACGACCATCTAAAATGTAAAAACCAAACCAGGTACTTATTAACGATTGGACCATCGACTACTAGTAGTGGAAGCTCCATAATACACCGGCATGGAAAAATAACACAATAGATTGGTCTACCAATTTTAAATTTAATTTTAAACGTATTTTTATCTATTTGTGTAATACTACCATATTTGTGTTATCAGAAGTTTCAGTTGTGAAATCGAGTTGTTTGCTCTTCTCAGCTCGAATCGAAGTCATTTTACCGTATCGACAAATAACAGTGGGGGATTTACTTATTTTCAAATTATCGAAACGACGTGCACATTAAATTTCGAGTTTCAACCACCCCTCCCGCTGCAGCGAGGCCGGCATTGTACGGGGGTGTGAGTGTTTGCGGCAAGTTAGCTCGTAACAAGTTGACTCATGTGGAGACACAAAAATCAGCTGCTGGATACTTCCTCGGCTACTTGGTGACAACACGATTGTAGGAATGACAATGACATTCCGGCAAGCAAGGGATTATCTAATTTGGTTACACCAGATGACTTTCCCGTTGAACAAAGTACGATCAAAGGATACGGGATGGTAACGGTCTAGTACAATTGGGCGCGATCGATTGGGCGCCATCGATTGGGCGCGATCGATTGGGCTCAACGACAACTGGGCGCAGCGACAACTGGGCGCAAATACAACTGGGCGCAAATACAATTGGGCGCAAATACAATTGGGCGCGAGGGAAGATTTATCCATTACATATTACTTATTATAACTGATAGTAAGAATTTTTTTTCTGAAAAACTATTATTTACGTAACTAAATCTAGAAATGTTTATTTAGCCAATAAAAAAAATTATAATTAAAAATTTAAACTAAATGTTTTTAAAATGTTTATTCCTTCTAACTTCCACTAAAATTTAGAAATAATGTTTATTTAGCCAATAAAAAAAATTATAATTAAAAATTTAAAGTAAATGTTTTTAAAATGTTTATTCCTTCTAACTTTTACAAATAATAACAATGCCTATTAATATAGTACCCAACTGATCAGGAATTCATTTCATAATTATGGGAAATGCCTCGCAAAAAGTCTATAACACTTCTATTCGCGTAATCCTCTACTAGATTCTTGATGCGCGAATCAGCCTCCAAGTAATGGAGGCTGATAACCTTAACCTTATGTTGTTAGCAGGAGATTAAGGTTATTGAAATTTAAGAACGGCTTAAATACAGGGCCAGCGTATGCCTGTTTGGCGCACGGTTATTTTTGAAAATTAAACCAAACTTTATCATAAAAGGTTGATCGTTAGCTTTTGTTCCATTGCTGGCGGCCGGCAATGTTTTCTCCAGATTTGTGGTCAGTGTATAATCGCGTCTTAACTGACACGGGAACAAACAATCATACTGAAGCGGCACATAGACGATTAGAGGCAGAGCTAAGTATGGATCTAAGCTAAGTATGGAGCTAAGTATGGAAACATTTGGAAATTAATTTCTAGTTTAAAAGTTATTCAACGTGGGCGAGATCTGTTTTATGAAAAATTAGTTGCCGGAAACAATCCACCTATTAAGAAAAGAAAATAGTCGGAGGCTGATGCGCGCATCAAAAATCTAGTAGAGGATTACACCACATAGGGGTCGTCCATAAATTACGTCACGCAATTTTAAGCAATTTTTAACCCCCTCCCCCCATCTCCACACTTCGTCACACAAACCTAGACCCCCCTCCAAATATTACGTCACATATTCTTGACCCCCCTCCCCAATGTAGTTTTATTGACTTCTTAGTAAATTTTACAATCGGTTTCATTTTGATTTTTATAACAATTTATTATAATAGATTTATGACGGCTCTGTATATTTATACATAAATATACACGTACAGATTACCAACTAAAATTAAGTTTTTTAATCTTTTAATCTTTTTACGTTTTTTAAAATTTTAAAAATCATTTTGAAAGTTCAAAAAATAGTATTTTTGAAATACTTGTTAGAAGAAGGAGAACATGAGGGGCCAAATTATACGAGGGCCGGTCCTGACCAATGTCAGGACGTTAGAAACCAATTATTGCATGTGTAAAACATACTTTTATCTTAAGTTGTCAAGTTGGCAACCTGTTACTAACTCGACATTTCAAGAAGCTTTTACGTTTTTAGAGAGAGAGAGAAATAAAAGCAATAATAATTTTAGTGACGTCACAATTTTTGAACCCCCCCCGCCCCCCATCGTCACAAGGGTCGGAACCCCCTCCCCCCCCTAGGAGCGTAACGTAATTTATGGACGACCCCATAGAAATATTATAGACTTTTTGCGGGGAATTTCCCATAATTACGAAATGAATCCATGATTAGTTAGGTACTTTATTAATAGGCATTTTTATTATTTGTAATTGTTAGGACTAAACATTTTAAAAACATTTAGTTTAAATTTTTAATTATAATTTTTTTTATTGTCTAAATAAACATTTCTAGATTTAAAACATTTTTATACGTAAATACCTATTAGTTTTTTATAAAAAAATTCTTACAATTTGCGCCCAATTGTATTTGCGCCCAATTGTATTTGCGCCCAATTGTATTTGCGCCCAGTTGTCGCTGCGCCCAGTTGTCGTTGCGCCCAATCGATCGCTCCCAATCGATGGCGCCCAATCGATCGCGCCCAATTGTCGGTCACCGGGGATGGTAATGTATGGAAGAACTAAGCTTTTTCAAAGCCTTTCGTTAAACGGAGTCAGCTTTTCAAAAGTTTCGAGAGGACTCCACGGATGTTTGGTGCTAATCTAAATAATCTCAGAAAAAACTGCTGACTATACTCCTTTGAACTACCACTACCACCACGATAGCTCTAGCAACCTTGCGGTCGCTGATTTCACTGCAATTTATTTCCGGCTCCGTTACCATACGGCTATAACGTATGCGAAAATCAGAGTTTCTGAGAGCCTCTATACATTCTTTCAAATAATTAAATCTTTTAATTCATACAAATTATAGCTGCCTTTAAATTGAATACAATTTTTGACGATAAGATGTTGCTTTTCCTATTTCATTAAGTTTAATGAAACCAAACCTGTCCACATTACCTTCAACTTGAGCAGGTCAACATGTCCATCAGTAAAATTAAACGACCAACAACTCTCTAAGGTTTTTTTTCCTGGTTCCTCTCTAAGGTTAAAGACATCAAATATCTTGACATTCGCTTGGATAAACGCTTAACATAAAAAAACACATTTTAACAAAAAGAAACAGCTCAGCATCAAGTTTGGTCAAATAGATTGGCTAATTGATAGAAAATGTCAGTTTACATTAGAAAACAAAATACAATCCTCAAGGTAATATGGGGCTATGGAATACAGCTATGGGGCTCATTAGTCGACTATTACACAGAGAATGACTTTTACATCATCCAAACATATTCGCAAACAAACTTCTTGTAAGTGCAAGTGAGGTTCGTAGACTAAAAAAGACACCAACAAATATAAATAAGATACGGTAATATACGTAAATTGTAAAACCCAAGATAAATCGCAGAGATACCAAACATGGGGAAAACAAATTTACCCCACAGTTAAGGTTAAAATACCAACACCGCGAGGCCAGAAGGCCTCCTTAAATTCAAAGCCAAGTTTACGAATTACTATAAAGGAGATATTCGGCATAACCGGGGCGCTCCGAAAAGTACGACATACAGAAAATGGAAAATGGAAATAAACTGTAATGTATACGCATGTGTGCGCAATGGGAAAATAGTCATGTATTAGACAGCAAATGGACTGGGTCATATTATGTAGCAAAATCAATAAAGATGTTTTGATATTAAGTTGTGTTATTTTTGGATACATTGTATAAATAATAAAGAAAAATAATTTGAATTGTATGTCGGAAACTTCATAGTTTCAAAATCGTTCACTTATTTACTTTATACCTACTAACTTTAAAACATGAGTAATCTTTATTATATTGATAACGGAGTACTTGAAACATGTCATAGAATCGATTAATGAAACTATTCAGTCTTATTATGTAATATAAATATAAAAAAAATAGTTTAAATAAGTAAAAAAAAAAGTTCATCGCGCATAATCAACACACTCGTTTATCTTCAGGGAATAGCAGATAATTACGGGACAACATTTGAGGAACTTTTAGTTCGGTTTACATTATATTCTACAAATTGTATATTATGTTTTGTTTGTGTTAATCTAATTGGCCAAAAAGAACCTTAAAAGAGAATTGTTGGATGCTATATCCATTGCAAAATGTTTAAACTTGTGTTGGTGTTGTTAATCAATATTTTAACAATTTTTGAAATATGTTATTGTGCCCGCATATTAGGAATAGTATCAACCCCTTCATATAGTCACCAAGTTGCATTTCAACCTTTTTGGAAAGAGTTATCGTCATGCGGTCATCAATTGACCGTAATATCGACTGATCCAATCAACGACCCATCATTAACAAATTTCACAGAAATTGATGTACATGATGTGGCATATGAGCATTGGAATGGAATGATTAAGGGAAAATTGGAAAAGAACGATTTAAATTTGTATAGCATGTTATCGTTAATATTTTTGGCGACATACGAAGTAGGAAAGCTGGAATTGGAGCACCCCGAAGTGCAATCACTAATCAAGAACGAAGCAGAAAGCTTTGATTTAGTGCTTGTGGAAATTTTTAATCCTGTAATGTATGCGTTTGCCGAACGATTCAAATGCCCACTTATAGGAATTTCGTCATTTGACCCATTTGGAAGCATTTATAGACAAATTGGCGGATTTTCTCATCCAATTTTAAATCCAGATGATATTTTACCATGTGAAGAAAAGTTAACTTTTGTTAATCGCGTGATAAGTGTAATTTATTCTTTACTTATTGGTTATATTTATGAAAGTTATTTTGGTATGATGCATCAATTGATCGAAAATAATTTTGACAAGGATTATCCCACAATTGAAGAGATGACCAAAAATATGAGTATGATGTTCGTTAATTCAGATCAGATTATGTATCGTACGCGATCATTTCCACCAAATATAATACCAATAGGTGGAGGATCATATGTGAAATCATTGAAACCATTACCTCAGGTAATATGTTTGTTATTTATTACTAAAGGTAGATTTTCTATTAATTTAATTGAAGAGATTATTTAATTTTGTAGTTGAAAGTGTTTTGGGTTAGGTATAAAATTACTGGTTTTATTTTACGATTTGATGCATAAGTTCCTAGCGGTTTAGCGGTATAGCGGTTAAATAATTTTTTAAATATAAAAAAATACATAAACTAATCAATAATATATTCTCCTGCATTGTTTATGATTGACTTCCAATGTTCTGGCAGTTTTTCGATTCCACGCCTGAAGAAATCCGGTGGTTTGGAGGTGAGGAAGTCGTCGAACCACTTATGAAAAGCAACGTCGTTATTAAATGAGTTTCCGCGGAGGTTCTTGGATAGAGAGCGGAAAAGATGAAAATATGATGAACAAGATCAGGAGAATAGGCCGGATGTGGAATAACCTCCAAACCGAGGTTTTGAATATCTGCTTTTGTAATACTAGAAGTATGCGGACGGGCATTATCATGCTGCAAAACCACTTGATGCCGTCTTGCCAGCCGTTTTTCTTGAATTGCAGCCTCCAGGCGACGCAGTTGTTGACAATAAACCTCAGAAGTGATGGTTACATTCCTCGGAAGCAATTCATAGTAGATGACGCCTTCTTTATCCCACCAAATGCACAACATTACCTTGCTTGGATGGGCACCAGCTTTTGCACAAGGATTTGCTTGTTAATTAGAGCTCAGCCATTCCTTTCTGTTCTTGATGTTGATGTAAAGGCACCATTTTTCGTCACCAGTAACAATTTGGGATAAAAACGGCCGATGTTGTTGACGAGCAAGCATAGAAGCACAAATGGCAACACGCTGATTTTTGTTGTTTTCGCTCAAAACGTATGATACCCAAACACCCAACTTTTGAACTTTGCCCATGGAATGCAAATATCGTACGATAGTATTGGCCACAATTCATCATATTTCCCAAGTCCTGAGTTGATTGACGTGGATAATCACGAATTGAAGCATTTAATCGGTCTTTATTAAACCCGGATGATCTCCCAGATCGTGGGAAATCATTCATATCAAAATGGCCCTTTTTGAAACGAGAAATCCATTTTCGTGCAGTACTTTCCACGATGGCGTTCTCTCCGTAAACGACACAAATGGGTCTAGCGGCCTCCGATGCCTTAACTCCTCAGTTAAACTCAAACAAAATGATCTGTCGGAAATGTTCATTTTATTTGTATTTGACACTCCATTTTCTTTAGCCAAAAATTGGCTAACTTTTCCTAACTTTCTACAAATTGAAAAATTCAAGAAGTATTCAATAAAACAAAACTATGGCATTAAAATGACATTGATATTTCTTAAATAAGTTTTTTCCAAATCACTCTTACCTTGGAAACCAAAAACGCTACGAACTTATGCATCAATCATAATAAAATAGTAATGAAATTAAAATTTTAAAATCAAAAAAGTAATTGAACTATAAAAATTAAATTATTCTTATGCGCTCAAAGATCATGAGAATAATTTGACTATTACAGTTTAATTTATGAACTTGTCACTTTATAAAGTTAAGTTTTATATTTTATATTAATTTCAAAGTTAATAAATTTATATATTCTAAAACAATACCAATAAAAACATGAATATTTGTGTTTAAGGATTTTGTGATGTAAAATATAAAATATTGTGATGGTAAACAATTGAATAGAATTCCATATAGTTTTTTGAAATTTTACAATTAAAATTAAAATAATAATAATATTATGTCACAATAGTATTATCATGCAAATTAAAAATAAATTATTAATATTTTTTGAGTAAAATAATTAAAGTAAACTAGGAATATTATGTAAGTTGATTTCTTCGACAGTATAAACTAAAAGTAGAAATTGCGCACATTCGATTTTAAACCCTCATACAAGATTGAGATGTGAACATAATGTAAAATAAATTAAAAATAAAATTCAGTCGTTTTTCTCCAAGGTCCTTTGAATTATAAAATTCAAGACGCGTTTCGAGAATCTATATTATTCTAGTCTTCAGTCGATAAAGAGGCTGTGAAAAACATAAATCAGCCAATGAAAACATCAACAAATGACATTATTACTTACACAAACGCAATTGTTGTCAATAATTGAAGGGCCTAGTGGAAAAAGTAGTTAAGTCACTTTTTTTTCAATTTGTAGTTGAGCACATTTTCACATTGCGGCATTTATTCTCTACAAATTAGTATAAAAATCAACAAATTGAAAAAAAAGTGACTTAACCACTTTTTCCACTAGGCCCTTCAATTGTTAAACGTAGTACGTTAAAGGCGAGAAAAAGAAATATTGAGTATGAAACTAGAAGAAAAGAAATGAAAGTAGGCATAGTAAATATGTATATACGCACCAATTGAAGAGAAAAGCGACGACGAAAAAGAACAATTTTACTACGAACTGGAAAAGGTGGCTGAAGCTGTGCCCAAACATGATATATTATGCTGATAATCTTAGAAGACTTCAATGCACAGATAAGAAAAGAAGGCTATCTTTGTGAAATAGCGGGTAAATTTACGATCCATGCTGAAACTAACGACAATGGACACCGATTGTGTAACATAGTAAAACCGTTAAATATGATTATAAGCAGTACAAAGTTTAATCTTAAGCCAATATACAAAATAACATGGATGAGACCGGGCGCAAACAATGATAATGAAGGAAACCAGATAGATCACGTGTGTATATCTAGAAAAAGAGCAACGTCCCTCAAAGATGTGAGATCTTATCGCGGAGCAAATGTAGATTATGACCATTACCTGGTAATTGCAAGAGTGGTATACAAAGGTATGTACAAAAAAAGAGGAGAAAGCTACAAAAAATTAGTACTAGAAAATTTTTCTAACACGAAAATTAAAGAGAAGTGTGCAGAAGAAACAAACAGAGCAATTGATAACAATGAAATAGAACAAAACTTGGACAATGAATGGAAAAATATTAAAATGTTAATGCAGACAACTGCCGAAAAAACAGTGGGATTCAAAAAACGAACTACAGTTAAGAAATGGTTTGGTGCAGAATGCGAAGAGAAATCGGAGTGCAAGAGAAAAGCAAGATTGATATGGATGAAAACACATCGCGAAGAAGACCGGAATATATAACGAGAGAGAAAAAGAGAAGCATAAAACATGGTTAAATTAAGCTTGTTAACCATCACATTACTATAGTGGTTTTGACGAGTAATGATCTAGACCAGTGGTTCCCAAAGTGGTCCAGGTGGACCCCCACGTAGACGTGAAAAGAAAACAGGGGTTCACAAGTTGTAAGTGGGGGTCATTTTATGACCCCCACTTACACTTGCGGATTTAGCCGGATTTGTATTTTTACATTTTAAATAGTAAAATTTTGAAAGTGGTCCACGAGAAAAAAAAGTTTGGGAACCATTGCTCTAGACTGAACCTGAACTGAACCGAAACTTTACCAAAGACTGAATTTTATTTTTCATTTACTAAATAACTCTAAAATTTTGGGAAAATGATTTTTGATATTTTAAATCATTATAATCTTTCCCCACGGCAACAGAATTTAATAACATACTTACCTAGTTATTGAAAATTAAAGCTATACGACAAAATTGTATCTTTCTTTCTAATAATAGTTATTTACATGAAAGTCAGGAAAATGATGTATTACTGACGAGGAGCAATGTTGAAATACGAGGCACTTCGTGCCGAGTATTTTAGAGCTCCGAGTAAAGTGAGACATTTTCCTGACGTATTTTGTATTAAATTTTACCGAAAATCGTAAAAAATCGAAATTTTAAAACACTAATTGAACAACATTTTTAAAATGAGCTAAAATCAAGTTTGTCAATTTGTTGACTACATAGTTACAAACAATAGTTATTCCGAAAATTGTCATTGTTACCTGCGTTACTAAATATTACCGGACTAGTCAGTAAGATTCAATTTCCCTGCGCGTAAATACGCAGGGAAGTGTTGTTTCGATGACGATTTCCGGTAAAATTAATTACTGATTAATAAATTTGCTGTTATTAAATATTTATTGTAATAAATACGAAACTGCATTTAGGACCTGCAAACATTTTTAGACAGATCAAGACAAGGATTCATATATTTCAGTTTAGGTTCTAATATTAAAAGCAAGGATTTATCAAAAGAAAAATTGGATATGTTGATGAAGACATTTGCGGAACTTCCTTATGCAATTTTATGGAAATTCGAAGGAGAAAATTTACAAGGGATTCCATCCAACGTTAAGATATCCAAGTGGCTTCCTCAACAAGGTGTATTAAGTATGTTAAATACTTTTTTTTATTATCAAGAACACATATAAACACTAATTTATTGTTATGTTTAATTAGGACATCCTTACATTAAACTATTTATTACGCAAGGAGGGTTACAATCATTTGAAGAAGCCTTACATAGTCACGTTCCCTTAATTACTATACCATTCTTTGGTGATCAAGAATCCAATGCTAAGAGAGTTGCAATGAAGGGTATTGGCTTATACTTAGATTTCAATTCTTTGGAAAAAGACATTTTCAAAAAAACCATTCTGGAGGTGATAGAAAATCCAAAGTAAGTAATAACTTTTGCATAATGTAAATTAAATAGGTAACCTATTGTGATTTCAGATATAGAGAGAGAGTGAAAGAGATTTCAAATTTAGTTCTCGATCAACCTATGTCAGGATTGGATCGAGCAATCTGGTGGTCTGAATACGTAATAAGGCATAAAGGAGCAAAACATTTTAAAAATCCAGCTATGGATCTACCGCTGTATCAGTATTATCTTTTGGATGTAATAGGATTTTTCTTGTTTATTTTAATTTCTCCATATATCATTTATAAATTAATTAGGTTAATGATTTGAGTAGACATATATTTTTAAATAAATTACTATTTGCAGATCAATCTCGAAATTCTCCTAAATATAAAATGTTTGACTTTACATTTCTATTTTTTTTGTAAGCAATCTTCATTTTTCATTTGCATCCATCCTATTTCCATTTTTCTTTTTGATTCCTGCTGGGATCACATTTTTAAATTGTTTTGGTCATCCTAATTTCTTCTTCTGCGTCCATTTTTGTTTCTTCTTGGTGGTTGGCTGTAGTTTCTTTCTCATTTAGTTTATTTTCCTCCATTCTAGGTTATCTTTTTCGTTTATTTTTAAATGTTTTGTTTAAGCTATTCGTTTTGTATTTTCGAAATTTTCTTTTATTTTGTATACTAGATGATACCCCGTCCGAGGACGGGCAGCTAGAAGGACGGGCAGGCAGCCAAGGTCATATGGCATTTGGATTGCACTGAAAGCTTTCCTTAATCTTCATTCAACTTAAGTTACCTTGGGTAGCTGCCAGTCCTTCTAGCTGCCCGTCCTCGGACGGGGTATCATCTAGTTAATATTACAACTCGTTTTTAACTTTTTTATTCGAATTTAGAAAGTTTTTTTTATTTAATGAAACATTTATGTATTTAGAAGTTTTTTTTTATTTAATAAAACATTTATATAATAATTTAATAACTAATAATAAAACTAAGTTTTACTACTACTTCCTCCTCCCCTACCTCTTCGAGTAAGGAATTTTCAAAATCACGCAGCGATATTGAAAATTCCTCAGCTTCTTCCTTTTTCTTTTTCTGTTCGGCAGCAATCAGTTTCTCCACTCTTTTTCTGTTTCTTATACGTTTTGCCGCCACTTTTTTTTTCGCAATATTTAAATCAATTTTACGCATTCCATTGCTGCTAAACTCACGAAGTGCCTCCTTTAACGAATTAATAGTAGCTCGTTTGAATTCTTCTCTGACTTCAAAATCTTCGTATTTTCCGAACGATAAGGCCCTCTTTAGCGCCTGTTCCACATCCTTTATTAATTCACCTGAAAACATTTTTCGTTGACGTTCAACACTTATTATTTCGTTATAATGTAATTCTGCTTATATAGTAATTTTGAGTAGGATAATCGGATTAACTGATCCGATGATACGTTGATCCGATGATACGTTGATCCGATGATACGTTGATCCGATGATACGTTGATACGATGATACGATGATACGTTCATCCGATTGGTTATGAAATTATCCGTTATGCGTTCGGTTCGGTTCGGTTTGCTTCGGGTATTTGCATTGTCGACGGGATTTCGAGGATAGATACGGATATCACGTTCAAATGGAGGTTCGCCGTCATCATTTACGAACACCATTGCAATTTCATTTGACGTTGGAGCATTGTAACGTCTTTGATCAGACTGCCGATCGCGCCGCATCACCATATTGACGACCGGAACTGGTTGTCCTTCTTCTTCGGCTCGTACACGCTCTTGTTGCTCAATTTCTTTCATCAGGCAATATGAAGCTGCGATACGATTGTTGACGCGGAAGAAACGATCGATTTTCTCAATCACTTCAGGTGACAACCTCTATTCTCAGGCAGATTTACTCGTTCATTGACCGCTTCTGTCGTGTCCATTACATACAGTTGTGCAAACTTTCTTGTTTGTCCTTCAGGTGGATACAGGTTTGTGGTTCTGTGGTACGTCTGTCCATGAATTTTGAAAACGTATGGTCCGTTACCCGGCATTGAAACAATCTCTGCTCCCATTGAAGCGAAAGAAACCGAGGAATTGTAAGAGCGGATGTGCTGACGAAAGTTCTTGTAGTAAGGATTATCTGAATCTGAAAGCATAGAGCGAAGAAATTCGGGATATAACAATAGATTCACATGTTGATCGAGCGGTTGCGGAATCTTCACTTTTCCTTTATGACAGCAGTTGTTAAATTGTTTATCAACTGGACGCTCCTTGGCGAAATTCTTGGAGCCGCAGAACTGACAGATGGAATTCATTTCTCCACAATCGTGTCGAGTAACGTGAGATTCATCAAATCTCAATGCTCTTATTTGGAGTTGAATTGCTTGACTTTGGTATCGATTTTCTTTCTGTCGATGTATCGCATGGGACCGAGCGTCAGCAGCTTGCCGCGCTTGAGTTTCTTCTAAAGTTTCACGTTGTTGACGTATCGCATGGGACCGAGCGTCAGCAGCTTGCCGCGCTTGAGTTTGTTCCAAAGTTTCACGTTGTCGACGTATCGCATGAGACCGAGCGTCAGCTTGTCGCTGTGATCGAAGCTGTTCTTCTGTGTTATTAGCTCTTGTACGTGCTTTTCTCCCACGATTCAATCGCCGTCGCTTTGCAGCAGGATTTTCAAAATTTTCATTATCCATTATGGAAGTTCACATAATGCTTTTTTGGAAATAGCTGTCCTATATAGACAAAATGATACGATGATACGTTGATCCGATGATACGTTGATACGATGATACGTTGATACGATGATACGTTGATACGATGATACGTTGATCCGATGATACGTTGATCCGATGATACGTTGTGCGTTCGGTTCGGTTCGGTTTGCTTCGGGCATTTCCGTGGGACAGACAGAAAGAAAGACTTGGCCTTTTATAATAAGAGATTTCTTACACCTATTGTCACTTAAGTAAATTTATATTCAATAGACGCATTTTCGGGCAAAATCACTTGGAAATTCAGAAACTTCCTAAAAAGACTAACCTGAACACCTGAACCGCCAATCAGTCACTAAATGTAGCAGGGAGAAAAAGTAATGTAAGTAATGCTTGTATTACACTAAGCAATTTATTGTACAAGAAATGGTACAATTTCGGCGCAGAAGGTACTGCGCAGTGCGCTCATGCTCTAAACTCGTTCCTGCGCAAATTCTACTATTTATTTGTCTATGAATATGGCCGTAAGTAATCTACCCAAGCGTAAGTATAATAGATTAATAAACCTAATTTTCTATTTATGCAAAATAATATACCTGCAGTTTTTATCGGACAGTAAATAAAAAAGTTCATAGTGCTGAAATACTCGTTAACCTTCAGGATACGAAAATAGCAGAGAATAGAAATTTGACCATTTTCAATTCGGTTTACTATATTTTACAAATTATAAATTCTGTTAATATCAAACTAACCAACAACCTTACATGTGTTAGAAGATTTTCTTTACAAAATGTTTAAACTTGTGTTGGTGTTGTTAATTAATATTATTTTGGTAATTTTGGAAACATGTGATTGTGCCCGCATTTTAGGAATAGTATCTACCCCTTCATATAGTCATCAAATTGCATTTCGACCTTTATGGAAAGAGTTATTGTTACGTGGTCATGAATTAACCTTAATAACTACTGATCCCATAAAGGACTCATCATTAACAAATTTCACAGAAATTGATGTACATGATGTGGCATATGAGCGATGGAACGGAATAATGCAAGGAAAATTAGAAAAATACGATCTAGATGTGTATAGCGCGTTATCGCTATTGGAATCGGGGTTGTATGAATCAGGAAAGCTGGAATTAGAACATCCCGAAGTGCAATCATTAATCAAGAATGAAACAGAAAATTTTGATTTATTGCTTGTAGAAATTTTGAATCCTGTTATGTATGCATTTGCAGAACGATTCCAGTGCCCCTTTATAGGAATTTCGTCGTTTGACGCTTTTGGATTTATTTATAGGCAAATTGGTGGAATTTCGCATCCAATTCTAAACCCCGATGTGATTTTGCCATGCGAAGAAAAGCTGACTTTTTTTAATCGCGTGACAAGTGTTATTTATACTGTACTTGTTACCTATATTTATGAGTTATTTTGGTATGATGAATCAATTGATTGCAAATAACTTTGACGTTGATTATCCCACAATTGAAGAGAAGACCAAAAATATGAGTATGATGTTCGTTAATTCAGTTCAAATAATGCATCGTACTCGATCTTTTCCTCCAAATATAATACCGATAGGTGGAAGAGAATCGCATTTCAAATTATTGAAACCATTACCTCAGGTAATATAATACGCTTATTGGATTTCTATTTAATGTTAAATTTTAAAACAAAGTCAATAAAGAATAAAAACCAGTAGTTAGTTATACAAAAACGTATGTACATGAAATACACAAATAATCACTGGTCTACAACCAAAATGTATCGGCGATGAAATTAGCTGATGTTGACTAATTGGTATGTCATGAATACGAATATGAAAATTAAAATGCATTATTAGCTCTAGTTCCAATAATACAGTACCTATCGTGGTACCTATCACTTTTTGCGTGTTTGTGCTCCGTTGTTGGTGAAATTTCGCAGAGTTGCTTTTTGTGTGGTGATGACTCACTCTGTTCCCAGTTCATACTCGTCATTCAGTCTGAACCAAGTATCTGTACAAACCTGTTGTTTTTTATTTAGCAAAACTTTTAATTTATAATGCCGCGTAAGTGTGTGAATAGTGCGGATAGTTTTTGTTATGTTTGTGGTGAATTTACATTTTTGTCACAAAAACGTGCAATTACTACCATAATAAAAAAAAGCATATTCCTTATATTTTGGCTGTAAGATTGGGGACCAGGACAAAAGCTGGGCTCCACACATTTGTTGCAATAATTGTGCTTCTAATCTCCGAAACTGGTTAAATCAAAAAGGACGCTCAATGCCTTTCGATCTGAGAGCCTTCGGATCATACTACAGACTGTTATTTTTGCATTGTGCCACCTGTTCAGAAGGGGATTTCTAAGAAGAAAAAGTGGACTTTGAGCTATCCCAATATACCATCTGCTATTAGACCAGTGCCGCACGCAGAAGGACTTCCCATTCCTGAGCCTCCAGCCGTATATGATTCAAAATCAGATGAAGAATCAAACGATGGTTCAGAAATCACATCTGAACCATCTACGTCAATAGATCCTGAGTTTACCTTAAACTTACCTTCTACAGAACCACACAAAATTTCTCAAAACAAGTTAAATGATTTTATCAGAGATCTAGATTTACCAAAAAGTAAGGCAGAGTTGTTAAGCTCCAGACTTCAACAATGGAATCTTCTTCGAGACGATGTAAAAGTGACTGTATATCGGAGCCGGCAAAAGGATCTAATTCTTTTTTTACATTTTTTACATTTTCAAAAAATGGAAAATTGTGCTCTTTCCAAATTTACGATGACGTCTCAGCTCAAAAACAAACACAAATGAAATGTGTTAATGGTAGAAAAAAAGTAACATTTAAAATTATATGGTCCGCAGATGTTCTGAGAAAAACCCTCTGAATTTTTTTATCGAATTTGATCAAAACTTTTAGAGCTCACTGTATGTCTAATCACTGGTTAAATTATATCGTAGAAATTCTTAATTACGCACTTAGCCGAACATTGACACGTCGCGCCGTCTGTGATTTGATAATAATCGGTTCTAAATTTAATTGCCAAAACGTTAAGTTAAAAAGAGAAAAAAAATTGTCGTATTGATAACGGAGCACTTGAAGCATGTCCTGCAATTTATTAATACTTTTGAAATATTATTTGACATTATATGTATAGTATATTTCACTTTAAATGGAATTAAAAAAAGTCATAGCATCTAATTACGTTGATATAAAAACATTTAATGCGACGAAATATAATATAGCAATTACTGTACACCTGGTACACGCGTTCACGTGGAGTCGCAAAGAGAATTTTCGTAATAGAAATATTATCCAATAATAAGTCCTTATTATAAATATTAACCAATTAGAACTACACTACTCCACGTGGAGTATGAAATGCGGGCTTTCGTTGGCGCGATAATCTTATCTCTTATATTATTTTTCCTTGCATAGTTTGTATGTTTTTATAACAACGTAATTTGATGCTAGACTTTTTTTAATTCCAATTAATTTGAAATACACTATACAAATAAAACTAATTTTGTTATTATGTAATGTATATCTCATACCAAAAGTTTTTTATCAAAGTAGTTAAAAAGTTCGTAATTGTGAAATAATTAAGATACTCGTTTACCTTCAGGTTAACGTAAAATAGCAAGAGCGCATTTGATCATCCTTCAATGCGGCTTATATAGTCTACATATTATAAATTTTGTTAATATTAAACTAACTGACAACCTTGCAAGTGTTAGATAATATTCACTGTAAAATGTTTAAACTTGTGCTGGTGTTAACTAATATTTTTATAATTTTGGAGACATGTGATTGTGCCCGCATTTTAGGAATAGTATCAACCCCTTCATATAGTCATCAAATTGCATTTAGACCTTTATGGAAAAAGTTATTGTTACGCGGTCATCAATTGAGCGTAATAACTACTGATCCCATAAAGGACTCGTCATTAACAAATTTCACAGAAATTGATGTACATGATGCGGCATATGAGCGATGGAATGGAATAATTCAAGGAAAATTAGAAAAAAACGATCTAGATGTGTATAGCGCGTTATCGTTAATATTTTTGGGGGTGTACGAATCAGGAAAGGTGGAATTAGAACACCCAGAAGTACAATCATTAATCAAGAATGACGCAGAAAATTTTGATTTAGTGCTTGTGGAAATTATAAATCCCGTAATGTATGCGTTTGCTGAACGATTCAAATGTCCCTTTATAGGAATTTCTTCGTTTGATCCATTTGGAAGCGTTTATAGACAAATTGGTGGATTTTCGCATCCAATTTTAAATCCCGATGTGATTTTACCATGCGAAGAAAAGTTGACTTTTGTTAATCGCGTGACAAGTGTAATTTATACTTTACTTATTACCTATATTTATGAGAGTTACTTTAGTATGATGGATCAATTGATTGCAAATAACATTGGTAATAATTATCCTACAATTGAAGAGATGACCAAAAATATGAGTATGATGTTCGTTAATTCAGATCAGATAATGTATCGTACTCGATCTTTTCCTCCAAATATAATACCAATAGGTGGAGGAGAATCGCATTTCAAATCATTGAAACCGTTACCTCAGGTAATATAATATGTTTATAGATTTTTTTTCTTAATATGAAATTTGAAATAAATTCAACAAAAAATAACCACAAATAATTAGGTATACAAAAAAGAACATAAAATAAATAACGACAGTAAGTGCAGCCATTTTTTGACGAGCTTCCTGTGGTTGCACCTTATGCAGATGGAGCTATCGCTTATTATGTACTTATGCTTAAGCTTTGGTTGTTTTTGCAAAGATTATATTCGTCTTTATATTATAACTTATGTATAATTTATTATGTTCTTTTTGTGTATAATATGTTATGTTTTTATCATTACTGAAACGTAGATTCTGTTTGTTTATTTAAATGGCGATTTTGGTCAGGTTTAAAGATACAGTTTTCATTTGAATAAAATTATAAAGCAATTAAAATTTAAAAATGAATAAGTCATTTAGACAATAAAAATTAAATTACTCACATAACCTTTTAGGAACGGTTTATTTCTATTAAATGTTTTTAGTATTGCTGAAAACTCATTTACAAATTAAAATTTACTATTAATTTCTTCTTCTTCTTCTTCTTATTCTTTAATTAGGCATTGCCTGTCTTTCTAATTGCGACCTCATCTTGGTGGTGATTCAATTGACGATGACACCCAACTTTCCGCCCATCTTTTTGGCGGTCTACCGCGGGGTCTTCTTCCGGTGGGTCTACCATCTCTTACTATTTTTGGGAGGCGTTCGTTTCCCATTCTATCTATATGTGCGTTCCATTCCTTGCGGCGCGTCTTTGTGAATTTTACGACATCTTGTATGTCGCATTGTTGTCGGATCTCTCGACTCGGAACCCTGTCTAGGAGTGTTCAGCCAATTATTGTTCTGAGCGTTCTCATTTCGGTTGTTCTCATCTTTTGCTTTGTTTTTGATGTTTCCGCTCTTGTCTCAGCTGCGTATGTTATCACAGGTCTTACCGCTGCTTTATAAATTCTAATCTTGCTCTTTATGGACATATATTTATTTCGCCAGAACACGTCACGAAGACACCCCGAAATTACTGCTCCCTTTGTTGCTTGTTGTTGAACCTCACGGAATATGTCTCTCGCGCTCGATATTTCTATTCCGAGATATTTGAACATCATCATCACCTGCTCTATTATTTTTCCTTCTATTTCCAATTTACATCTGATTGGTTCCTTCGATGTTGTTAGGCATTTGGTCTTTTTTATGGATATCTCCATATTATAAGTTTTCGCTGTGATGACAAATTGGTGTAAAAGTCTCTGAAGGTCGTCCTCGTTATCCGCGATCAAAACCGCATAGTCAGCATAGCAGATGATGTTGATTTCTCTTTGGCCCATTTTGTATCCTTTCTTAGGTTTGACGCTGTTAATTATCTCGTCCATAATGATGTTAAATAGCATTGGGCTAAGTGAGTCACCTTGTCTTATTCCGCCAGGAGTTGGTATTGGGTTGGTCGTTCCGGTTTCCACCTTGATCCGGGTTTCTATGTTTTTGTATATGTTGTTTATCACATTGATGAGAGACTGCGGAATTTTATTTCTTTCCAATATCCTTACAACATCCACCAGTCTTACTCTGTCAAAAGAGTTTGTTAGGTCAACAAAGCACATAAAAGCCGGAGTGTTGTATTCTATTGATTTTTCGCATAACTGGCGTATTATAAAGATTGCATCTGTTGTGGATCTGTTTCTACGGAAACCACATTGTTCTTCATTATTTTGCAGGTGGTCATTTAGTTTATGTAGCGTCACCTTTATGATTAATTTTAGTACCGAGCCGATTTTAGTACTATTAATTTCAAAGGTTATAAATTTACACATTCTAAAATAATATTAAAAAAAAACTAATATTTGTGGATCTTATGATGTAAATATGGTAAATAACTGAATAGAAAAATAGAATTCAATTTAAAATTTGCTACCAAAGCGAAGTTCGTTACTAATAATTACTAATAATACAATGTGTTTACTTTTTAATAATCACAATTATTAAAATACTAATAATATTATCGCACTGATAGCACATAATATATTAATAATAATTATATCATATTAAATGTAGGAACAAGAAATACTAATATCTATAGGGTGGCCCATTGGATACACCGGATTTAATTTTAAAATGACACACAATATAAATTATTATTAAAAAATTGGGCAATTGTGATTGAGATATAAAGTAGACATGTTGAAATTACTTATGGAATACGATGTCGGCCACTGCGGCTGTGCTGGCATACCCTAACCATTTAGATGAAATTTTCGAAGACTTTTTGCAAGGCAGTTGGCTCATTTTCAAAATCATATTTTACAAAATCTCAGAGGATTTTGTCAAATCACAAGATCTAGGTGGCCAAGTAACATCAACGTTTCTGGAAATCACCGAGAAATCATCCTGTTGAAACCACACTTCTTCGGGGTCCAGTCGTCCAATTGATCCCAAAATCAGTTCGATATCATGGCACGAACGGTATGAACTTTTCAAGCAGTCTCCGCAAAACTTTCGCCAAATTTGTAATGTGTTTTGAAAATAACAATACATTAGTCTTTTGTATAGTGATCCAGTTTTAATACATAATCAATGCATCTATAAGCGAAGGAACTTTTCCGGACACACTTAAAAAATCCAAAAAAAATTCCTATCCACAAAAAGGAGATAAAGAAGAAGGAAACAATTATAGGCCTATATCTATGTATATTGCCAGTGTTCTCAAAAATCTATGTAAAAGCTTTATACGATCAGTTTGAAAATTTCTTACACAAACACAAAACATTCCCTGAACAATTTAGGTACCAACAAGGAAAAAGCACTACAAATGCGATCCTCACTCTCACTTCCTACATAAAATACCTACAATATACTGGAGATGAAAAAAATGTCGAACCATATTTTGTGTTTTATCCAAAGCTTTTGACATGATGAAAAATGGAGGGAAATTTAAATCCGGCTTATCCGATGGACCACCCTGTGAAGTGTGGAATAAAAATATACAGAGGAATAACTTACTTCAATTTCTTTGATGAAACTTATAAACCAAAGTGGTAGTATTTCAATTCCAATTAAACCCCGATTAAAGATTGAGATGTGAGCATATAAATTTAAAATCATTATAAACTTCTACCTAAGGTAAAAAAAATTCACAGCAGTGGCTTGGTGTGATTGCTGGTTAAGTTACAGCGCGGAAATTGTGAATTCGAATCTCGGACTTCACGAAAATACTTAGCGCAGCCCCCCCGGTGAATATCAACACTCTGGGGACGAGTTAAGGTGTAAAGTTGAGATATAAGAGAATTGATCCATCTAAAAAAAGAGTCGTAAAAACTTTTCACAGTAGCAGAGTAGCAATATTCCGAATGGATTGAATGAAAAAATGATAGCTATATTACGGCAAAAGTCGTCCTTCCTTTCCAATATAATTACTTACTGATTCTTAAATTTGCTATAGTATTAATATATTAAAAAAGTATTCCAATAAATTAATAAGAAAACTGTTTTTAGGACTTGAAAACATTTTTAGACACGGCTACTCAAGGATTCATATATTTCAGTTTAGGTTCTAATATTAAAAGTAAGGACTTGTCAAAAGAAAAATTGGATATGTTGATGAAAACATTTGCGGAACTTCCGTATGCAGTTTTATGGAAATTCGAAGGAGAAAATTTACAAGGGATTCCACCCAACGTTAAAATATCCAAGTGGCTTCCTCAACAAGATGTTTTAAGTAGGTTAAATACTTCTTTTATTATTAAGAATCTACGTAAACATTAATTGATTGTTATATTCATTTAGGACATCCACACATTAAACTATTTATTACGCAAGGAGGGTTACAATCGTTTGAAGAAGCCTTACACAGCCACGTTCCCTTCATTACTATACCATTCTTTGGTGATCAAGAATCCAATGCTAAGAGAGTTGAAATAAAGGGCGTTGGCTTGTACTTAGATTTCAATTCTTTGGACAAAGACATTTTCAAAAAAGGCATTCTAGAAGTAATAGAAAATCCAAAGTAAGTTATAACTTTAGCGTAATGCAAATTAGATAAGTAATGATTTGTGATTTCAGATATAAAGAGAGAGTAAAAGAGATTTCAAATTTAATTCTCGATGAACCTATGTCGGGATTGGATCGGGCGGTCTGGTGGTCGGAATACGTAATAAGGCATAAAGGCGCAAAACATTTTAAAAATTCGGCTATCCATCTACCGCTATACCAGTATTACCTTTTGGATGTAATAGGATTTTTCTTGTTTATTTTAATTTCTCCATATATAATTTATAAATTAATTAGATTAATGATTTGAGTAGGCACATAATTTTTAACTATATAATTATTTTATGATGTGGAACGTATAAAGTTTTGAACTTAACATAATATAAAGGATTGTATGTATAGATTGTTTTTATTTCCCTTTTAAAAATGTAAATTATGTTTTAGTAACAATACTGGGTGTAACACGGGCAGGAAACGTATTGAAAGCTTCTGAAAGTCACTACTAGTGCTTTGTTCATTGGTAAACAAATTCTTAACTTCAATTCTAATGCCACATTACCAATGTGAATTCACTTAGATAATCCACGAGGGGGGGGGGAAACCCCCCACCCTCAGCCAAATAATAAGAACAAATCCCAGTGAGGTCATTAGGCCTCCATAATTTCTAAACGCCAGCTAAACCACATCCAGAAAGGAAGGAGACATTCGGCTACGCCGAGGCACTCCGTAAAATCATAAACAGAAAACAGAAAATAATGCCACATTAGCAAAATGTTTGTATAACAGTTCACCTCGGGTTTTGTACACTGAAAAAAAAGCGGTGTGTATTTAACGAATTTTGTCGTTAATATTACTACCATTTTGGTCCAACGCAACTTTCGTTAATATTACTACAGATACTTCGTTAATATTAATAAGGAAATATTCGTAACATTTACGAATATTCTGTAATATTTACGAATATATTTGTATTATTAATTACCCAAACGTATTAATATTTACGAACATTACTGTAATATTAACGAATGTATTTGTACTATTAATAACCAAAATGTGGTAATATTAACGAATACATCTGTACTATTAATAACCAAAACGTGGTAATATTAGCGAATATATTTGTACCCGATTTGTACTATTATAATCCAATACGTGGTAATATTAACAAATAAATCTGTACTATTAATAACAAAAACGCGGTAATATTAACGAATATATTTGTACTATTAATAACCCAAACATGATGGTAATATTAATGAATATATTAGTACTATTAATAATCCAAAAGCAGTAATATTTACGAAAATGTTTGTATTAGTATTAACAAATATATTTCGATGTATAAAGTGCAAAACCTCATAAGTCGATTTTTTTTCCTGAGCCTATTTTCGAATTGCCAACCTTTACCTTTACCTGATACTTCATTTGATGGAGCATCCCGGCGTAGCCGGCCTTCTCCTTCATCTGATGTTGGCTGTCTGGCGTTGGGGGTTGTAGAGACCAGTGGGCCTCTGGGTGTTGGCGCATGGCTAATTGATGAAACATAATTAGGGACATGTTTAGGCCGCGCCACCTGTTGACGACATAAAACGCACTTTTAGTTTTTTCCCGAATTTTTCAACTTCCCGGGCAACTTTTCCAAATTTTTTTTCACATAAACCTTGTCGGAGATATAGGAAACAACTCACCAAAAAATCAGCCAAATCCGTCGAGCCGTTCTGAAGCGATGATGAGACATACATATTTGGCAGTTCATTTTTATATATACAGTAGAACTCCACTTATCCGAATCAATTGGGACCGGACCCCATTCGGATAATCAAAAATTCGTATAATTGGATTTTTTCCGAAAAAGGGTACTGTATGGATTTTTAATTAATTAGATGAAAAGGCAACACTTTTACATGTTATATAGCGTACTTACAAGTGCTGTACATTAGTATGTATTGTAAATGAAAGTCATTGCTTGCTGAACATCTCGGTCAAAGTAAGTTGTTTGACTCTCCGTTTTCGGGCAGCCAAGTCGCGCATCCATTGACAGTGAGAAATTGCATATGATCACACTCGGGCTGATGCAAAATCATTAATTTGTGAATCGCAGTACGTTTCCGTCTTAAATTTTTTTTCTGAAAGCGATTCGGATAATCAGCGATTCGGATAGTCGGGTTCAGATAATTGGAGTTCTACTGTATTTAAAATTTAAAAAATAAACGTCTAAAAATGTATTCTAAACTTAATAATAGTTAAGAATGTGTCGTTAATACAACGAATTTGCGTTGAATGAATGTGTTTCGTTAATATTACGACCTACTTTAGTAAATTTTGAGTTGTAATATTAACGAATAGAGTGTAGTAATATTAACGAAGTAAAATTTTACTACAACAGGTCACAATTAATAATAGTTACAAAACTTTCATTAATATAACGAATTTGAGTTTAACGAACGTCATTCGTAAATATTACGACGTACTTTTTTTTCAGTGCATGTTCGTTACTTACCCTCCCCCCCCAGTTAATATTTTTGCTCAAAAACCTAGCCCCCGTTTCTACACAGCTAGTACCGGCTAGCTCTCAAGTATTAAAGCTATAACTCTGATAGTTTGTCCATAAATCAACACTTTTTTACCAGGGAAGGGGGCAAAGTACTGTTAGCCCCCACCCAGTTAATTTTTTTTTCAAAATCCTAGCTCCCGTTTCTTAAGAACTAGAACAGGTTAGCACCCAAATATTAAAGTTACACCCTAATAGTTTGTTCATAAATCAATCAATGGGAGGGGGGGGAGGTAACACTCCCCTCGTTGATATTTTTACTCAAACACCCAGCTCTGGAACATTTTTTTGTACTTTTCTTACATGTTTCCGCCTTTACACGGTTCAAAAAAAATTTGTAATATAATTTTAATAATAAATAATTTTTTTATGAATCGTTGAGATTTATTTTTTTGTTCCTTTGTATTACTTTGTATTTAATTAATATCTATATTTTTGATTGCCAACAATAACTTACATATTGTCTAACCGCATTGACATATTATTTATTTCAAGTTTAACGCATGTTGCTCGGAGTTTTCGAAAATTTCAAATAGCCATAAAACTTCACAACAAATAAATATGAAATAATCGTTTAGAAGCTCATTGAAGTTCAAACGAAACTCTTTCGATTGACCTACCTTTCCACAAAAATTCAGAATAGAAAGGAAAATATATATGACGTCTACATCCGCCCCCCCCCCAAGAGTTTTTGCAAGTAACTTTGCGACGCCAGGACGTTTGACACCAATTTAATTAAAAAATTTGATTTGCATTTATATGATTTACTAAGTTTGAAAATTTTTATTCAAAATTTGCTTTTAAGCCCTTATATAAAACAATCTTGTAGTGCTTAGAATAATTATTGTAATAGTTTTGGTGTATTCGCAGATTTATTAATTTGCTCGAAGTTTCGGACCTCGTGAAAAAATAGTGATTTGTGGAAAAAGTGTACTGGTGCTAACTCTAAAGAACTGGGAGCTAGGTTTTTGAGAAAATATTTGTGGATAAACTATGGGGGTGCTGGTTTCAATATTTGCGTGCTAGTCGGTGCTAGTGATAAAACTTTATAATCATTTGTAAATTGATAAAATTTTATAATCATTTGTAAATTAAATGAGGAGCTTATTTTGTTATTAAATATTTAGTCTGCGTAACAAAATTGAAAATAAATTTTAAAATAATATAAAATATGAAGATTAGGCTGCAATCTAAGTGAAAGTAAACAAATTTAATTGGTGCAAACCGATTTGATGGTTTGAAATAAAACCTAGTCTTTATGCAAAGGAAGTGTACATGTTTATCTCTCTTTAATCTTTGTATATTTCATCAACAATAACTTCCTCAAATCGAATATAATTCATTATTCACATTTCACGTAAAAATAAAGTTATCGTATAATATACAGTAGAAGTTCAATAACGTCAACATTCGAATACATGAACATCTTGGTCCTGTGAACACTCAATTTTTTCTATGACTGCCCAAATTATTTTGGTTTTTGAGTTTATTTGGAATAATACAAGACAACCCGTGTCAGACACGGATATGTACCTTAACTAGTTAAGGTTCCTAAATGGAAACATTATACATACAATATAATACCGGTTTTTCTGCACTTTGTCCAGTGCAAACACTTGTGTTAATTTGAGCATCCCTTGTGATGTTTGTGTTCACGGTATCGAGCTTGTACTGTACTTAGTAATATTTAGTTGAATGATTATAAGATTTTTTATCAGAAAACCGAATGTGGATGGTTAACTTTGGTAAATATTATACATTTAATGTATATTATTATAATTTATTAGTTTTGGCCTTCTTTGCAATAAAATTACTGTAATCAAGTGATCACAGTATAAAATATTACCGCACTGATATCTTCCAACTTATTTCTACTAGAAGAGTGGTTTTACATCAAGATGTTTAAAGTTGTGTTATTAGTAAGTGTTTTAAACATTTTTCAAAATAGTTATGGTGCACGTATATTAGGAATTTCACCAATACCTTCCATCAGTCATCAATATGTGTTCCATACTTTGTGGAGAGAACTTTCATTACGCGGGCATGAATTAATTGTGCTAACGACTGATCCAACGAATGACGCTTCACTGACAAATTTAACTGAAATTTCTCTACATGACGAATCTTACGCAATATGGAATAGTATAATGCAGGGCCAATTTGAGAATAACAATTATAACCTGTACGATACTCTGTCGTTAATACTCAAAGCTTCAAATGGAGCAGGAGAGGTAATGTTAGAACATCCGGAAGTACAAACCATAATTAAGAACGAAACAGAACATTTTGATTTAGTCATTGTGGAATACACGCATCCTTTGATGTATGCGTTTGCGGAAAGATTCAAATGCCCATATATAGCAATGACAACTCTCGATCCCTTCGGTAGTATTTATAGACAAATTGGTAGTTACTCTCATCCCATTTTAAATCCCGACATGACATTACCTTGTGAAGAAAATTTAACTTTTGCCAATCGGATCACAAGTGTAGTTTATACTTTATTAATCACATACATGTATGAAAGTTATTATGGTTGGGCTCAAGATTTAATTGAAACTAACTTTGGGAAAAATTATCCATCCATTGAAGAGATGACTAAAAATATGAGCATGCTATTTGTTAATTCAGATCAAATAATGTATCGCATTAGATGTTTTTCCCCAAATGTTATTCCAATTGGAGGAGGTGCAGCACATTTGAATCCATTAAAACCGTTACCTGAGGTAAAAGAATAATAAAATATTGGAACTGCGAGCTCCGGCACACTTTTTCAGTTATATTGCATAGTAAGGTAGAAGCTTCCAAGAACCAATCAGATTGAAGCATACATAGAGGTACAGATAGATTCTTTCATTCAAGCTTCCATCTCACAATGCAATATCTATACTACTAGATGAACAAGACTTTATACATTACTTACTCAACATGAAACTATTTTTAGAACCTGAAAATTTTTTTAGACGAATCAAGTCAAGGATTCATATATTTTAGCTTGGGTTCTAATATTAAAAGCAAGGATTTATCAAAAGAAAAATTAAATATGTTGATGACAACATTTGCCGAAGTGCCTTATGCTATTTTATGGAAATTTGAAGGAGAAAATTTACAGGGGATTCCATCCAACGTTATGATATCCAAGTGGCTTCCTCAGCAAGATGTATTAAGTATGTTTATACTTCTTTTATCATTAAGAACCATGTAGTTCTTAATTGTTTTATTTAATTAGGGCATGCACACATTAAATTATTTATTACACATGGAGGATTGCAATCTTTAGAAGAAGCCTTACACTGTCATGTTCCCTTAATTGTAGTACCATTCTTTGGTGATCAAAAATCCAATGCTAAGAGAGTTGAAATAAAGGGTATTGGCTTGAATTTAGATTTCAATACTTTACAGGAAGAAATATTCAAAAAGGCCATTTCGGAAGTAATAGAAAATTCAAAGTAAGTAATATATTTTTCTAGCATAATTTAAATTAATTATCAACGGTTTTTGATTTTCAGGTATCGAAAGAGAGTTAAAGAGCTCTCCAAGTTAGTTCTCGATGAACCTATGACAGGATTACAACGAGCAGTTTGGTGGACTGAATACGTATTAAGACATAAAGGAGCAAAACATTTCAAAAATCCGGCGATGAATCTACCATTATATCAATATTATCTGTTGGATGTAATAGGATTTTTTTTGTTTATTTTAATTTTGCCATATATAATTTATAAATTAATTAGATTAATGATTTGAGTGAATTTGATTATTATTACCATAATTTTAATAAATATTTGGATTTAATAAATATTGATATGATTCTAAGATTCATTTCGAAACAGAAAAAAAAATTTTAAAATCTTAAAGAAAAGCAATACAAGATTTTACACGTCTAACCACATAATATATTTTTCTTTTACATATATGTACAGATAATATTCATAAAATTAATTTTAAAAATCCAAATGACGTAACGGGTTAATATAACCTAAAACGTGAAGAAGAAGAAGAAGAAAATCCAAATTAGATAAACTTATGATATTTTTTTTGCTCTCCTAAATATTTGAAAATTTTATAAAAATATTTTGTATTTTGACATTCAAGCTGTGATCACCTTGCGTTTTGAATGTAGACCCGCAGTATTCGTGTTTATCAAGGACCTAAATGAGACAAACGCAATGTTGAACCATTTTTCATTCGCGTCAATCGGCACGATGGTTAAAGATCGACCATTATTGTTTTCTAAACAACAAATTTATTATAGTTAGTTTAAATTTGACGCCATGACTTGATGTGGGTTGTATGAAAGTAAATTTTGTTAAACTATGTATACGAAATTAATTATGGAAAGTGTTTGTTAACTTTAGAGAGAGTAAATGCGATTTAACATGCAGAATATCGAACTTATCTGGGAATTACAAATGGTGCATTGACTTTAAAATTAGAAGTAAGCACGGAAGTCGTCCTAGATTATGCCTATTTTTTGAGATTTGTGGTTCAATTTGGCGATCACTTGTTCAGACCAGCAGTACAATAATATTGGATAGTTCTTTGTTAAACTTGCATTTTACTGAAGTTGCAAAATTTCCACTAAGGCGATTGCAATCCTAGGTTACGAATTCTCACGTGCATATTGAGAATTATTTATTTGAAATAGAGATGGTTTTTGAATTGTGTTAATATAACAAAATGGAATAAGTCTATACTTTAATTTGTGAAAATTTAGTTGAAAATAAATTGGAGAGCTCATGGTGATTTTTGGGAGGTTATGTTATACCTATGAGAAATTGACATGACAATGAAAAGCAAGAATTTAATACAAAATAAATAGTTGTACCTGTGAATTTAAAAGATTTTAAATATACATTATAATGGGTAAGAGAACTTGATTGTATTTTTATCAGGTCGACAATGAACAGATTTGTTTGGGGGTATATTATAATAATTGTAAGGATGGTTCAGAGATATTCAAGCTGTTTTTGATGCTAAATTTTGCTTTTTTCACTGGTATACTTAGATATCCTTCCTTATAATAAATTGATTGACGCAATAAAAATTATATTTAATTTATTTAACTTGCATTTTTTGTGTTAAATAAGTTAAATTATAATAAATTACACAATAATTATTACATATTATATTGTGTACTAAGGTTATAAATAATAATATAATTAACTCTACACAGTAAAAATTATGGTAACGTATTAAGTGCAGCAATTAGAAAATAAAAATAAATTACAATTATTATTTTATTAATTCTTATATTAATTTAATGCATTTTTTTTAGAAATACCTAATAAGTACGTAGTACCTGTAGTTTACATAATTATGTATTTAGTTATTAATTGTTTTTCATTATGATATTGTCAATAAACTGATTACAATAATTTTTGTAATTTCTTATCAATACCTGTTGTACCAATCAAATTTAGTTAATAACAGTTGGTTTTTTTTAAATGTCTCTAAATATCGATATAGCAATTCCACACAACTATTACCTAGATTTATCCCATTTTTTTAATCATTCATCAAAGTTTGTAAAATCAATCATTTTTCCCATAATTATATAAGAAACATTGTGGGACTATTTGGAATGGGAGACAGGAACGAGGGAGAGATGGTACTGGACTTCTGGATAGAAAACAGCTTAACAGTGACAAGTCACCGGGAACAGATAACATCAATGCAAAGGTCTTAACATATCGTCGCTCCCATGCCAAAACCACGAATGGAGCAAATTTAGAATTGTGGGTAAATCAAGTTTTAAAGTTAATTTTAATCGAAAAAATTAAATTAAAAAACTTATAGGATAAAGAACAATATTTCTAGAAGCTACTTTATTACTTTAAAATTGAAATTTCTCGCTGAAATGAACTTTAAAACTTGATTTACCCACAATTCTAAATTTGCATATTGGTGGTTTCGGCATGGGAGCGACGATATGCTTAAACTCTTGGGCAACCTAAAGATAACTGCAGGAAATACCAAACAATTACGTTAATATCCCACGCAGATAAGCCCAAGTGACATTTTTGTTGGCTATTACCTGTAAAATTTATTTGCTGGCAGGCGACGTTCACAGCTTAGTTGGCTATTGCTGTCAGAAGTATTGCAACATTTATAAGTTGCTGTAAGTTTCCTGTGGCAGCAATTTGCCAGGAACTCATTTACAGGTTACTTCGCTGTTACTATAAATTTGTTCACAAAACTCAATGCATCTCGAATTGTAATTTATGATGATTAGTAAATAGTTTTTACCGGCCGAACACAAAAAAAAATTGTTGTTCGCGAGTTATATTCTATAATTAAAGTGCTATGACACTAGATAAATACTTCCTTTATCTAGTGTTACTGAATTTGCATTTCCCATGGGAAATGCATCAATTGCAAAAACCTCAAATGTCAATAAAAGTTCAACTGGAAAATAAGTTGTTAGTAGATTAAGAACATTCGTTCATGTAGTATTATCTTTGTAAAAGTAGTTTTAGTTAAGTGTTAGAATTCAATAAAAATCAAGTTTGTAATAAGTTTAAATTAATAAATGAAATCAAAGTTTTAAGTGTTTTTTAAAAAATTAAATTGGGTAAACCCAAACTTAACTCGCGGACATGCAAAATAGTTTTTTCCGGGAGGAATCTGAAAATAAAAAAAAACCGTGTTAAAATGCAGTTTTTTCAAATGAACTTTCAAATTTATATAAAGTTTTTAACTATAATCACTAATAAATAATGTAATGTATTCTTAAAATCAATGTAAAGAAATGTGAACTTAGGGAGCTGATGAGAAGGATGAAAGAAGAGAGTGAGGAACTTAGGAACTGCAATCATCTGAGTTTCGTTTTATTATAATTAACTATAATCAATATAATGATCCAATTCACAGTAGAATTTTATACAGTTCGAGCAAGGGTTGAGGATAAATTCCATGTGGAAATTAAAACAGTGTTCGTCAATGTAATTGAATAATTATAATGCATTTGCATGTATTAATTATTGTATCACAATCAAATGCAACTATTATGATTAGGTAATTAAAATGCTATATTAAAATAATACGTTGAACAGACATGAAAAAAATTATGCAAATATTATGATCGCAGTTTTAATTTCTTTTAATACCATTTCAGAAATTTACCAGCTGTTTAGGTATTAAGTCCAATAACTTCACCTCTGAAAATCATTATTTCGTTTTTTTTCAGCTATAATGTCCAATCCTGAACACTGTCCTCTTATTCTATATAAATATATCATATATCACATATTTTTCCTCATTACTAAAGTTGAGTATATGGAAGACCTACTATTCAACTTCGATTCCGAACGACTGACACTTTAGAGAAGAGTTTTGGCCACGTGGTGTTCTTAAATCGGTTATCGTTCACCCATCCAAGGGCGATCTGCTAGCAACTTTTTTGTCATTTTCGAGAAGGTATACGCCAGCTTATTTGAATGGTCACTGATGTGTGTTGAAATTTCAAATTATCTGGTACCCCACCAAATATATTTAATGTTGAAAAGTGCTGTTTCCTTATGCCTCGTAAACGTTAGCTAGCAAAATTGCGAACCGAGAGCTTTAATGAGATTTTTGGTGAGCATTTCGGCGAACTTGCAACAAAAGTGCGAGCGGTCGGCGTTGGTATTCCGAAGGACCATCAAAATCCCGTACAGACTAGCGAGCAAAACTGCGAGCATATCGGCGAACTGCGCCGAGTTGTGCGTATTTAAGTATCTTATGCGAACCATTCAATGTCGGTATCTTAACGAACCTTCAAAGAGTTAAGGCGTGGTTTGTACGATTTTAGCACTTATTGCGTCTATCCAAATAATACGCGCGCTGCTTATCAGCACATAATTGTATTTTATTTGGCCTACAATCTATTTTTGAGGTTTACTTTTTTACTTTAAAAATGAAACTTTATTAAACGAATTTAAATTTCCAATAAAACATAAATATTTAAATAGGTTGGGGTAACAGGTATTTTATGGTAATATAACCATGGTAGGTTTTAGTACTTAAGGGCCTTTTAGTAGTTGTTCTCAATTTCTCTATGACGCGCATATTATTTATCCTAATCCTTGGAGACGATTGAATCGGCATCAAATGAGTTCCGCATTTCATTTTGTAGTTGTTTTAATAATTATCCGATCCATATTAAGCATTTCCTTATTTGTTGGTGAAAGATTAACTCGTTGTGCAATTTTTTCGAGCCGCATTTTATTCAAATGATCGTCGTAAATTGCCTTAAAGATATTTTCATTGCAGTTCAATATAGTATTTAAAAAAATTTCGACGGAAAATTGTAGCATACTTGGTAATTCTTCCGTATCTACTGACCCATTTTTCAACAGCCATTTATTGTGAAATTATAAAAATGGCTAATTATATTGGTTGGCTAATTGGCTAAATAAATACAATCAGTCTGGATAATTATCATGCTTAATTCTTCATCAATACACACCTAATTACTCAAACCTCTTGGAACGATAAATTTATTAAAAATATATTTTGCTTCTGGTTGCCTCCACAAGATTATATGGAAATAATAAATAAATAATTTTCAAAACATTTATTGATCATGTAACAACAACTCTTATACTTATTTTTAAAAAAAACATAAAAAAATTAAATTAATTCGTTTTTAAACTAAAATAACATTTTTAACTTCCATCACGTATTCGTTGCCCGTATTAATTTAATTTGTTAAGAGATCCAAAAGTATTACTTTCATCAGTCGTGTAAACTACGCTTGAATAGTCTTACTTGTTTTTCTAATAAGCTTTTTAAAAAGCATTTTTGTAAGTAAAATATAAGGAGATTCAAAAAGTACACTATAGAAATAAGCAACACAGAACGTCAACAAAGTGTGTCCGAATATGGCCAACGTCTAAAACAAACAAGTGTTCAAAATTTTAATTCTATCCCATCAATCGTTCTTACAAATCCAGCAATAGAAGAATCTTGAGCGGTTTCTGCTCCCATGTATACGAGACTAATCATAAGTGGATTAATTAAATAACAACAATAAGTTAATCTGCTTAATGGTATCCAACCAGGAAACGACAAAAATTTGTTGATAATTCCTGAAAACAAAAATAAAGTAAAGATTTCGCTCCCCAAAATTTAATTTTGTTACTTTACCTGCATTTCCCGTACAACAAGCTACAAATAGCCATCCCAATCCAAAACCCCAAAGTGTTCTGGATGTTCCCATATAAAATGCAGAGAATTCCACCGATATCTGACGTCCGTACAGCATGAACAATATCCAAAGATTTACCAACGGGAATACGATCCAGCATAAAACCAAATACCTCTAAAATATTTTTGGATAAAGTAGATTCAAAATGATTACATCAGTTTCTTACTCTTTTAAGTTCCAATTTTCCTTTAAGTACAACAACGAGGATGTATCCAACAATCACGCCAACCAAATAGGGTCCTATTCTATTCCAGGGAAAATCGTAAATTGCATCAAGTTGGATGAATTGTTCGTCCATTCTGTAATTTGTGGAAAATTTAAAACCCAAAACTTGATATTAAATGTTTAGCTTACGTTGGAATATACCCTATTGCGTAGGAACGATATCCAGTAACAGTCATACATCCAATTATTAACATTATCAGAACAGTGAAGGAAGTTTTAAACAGTCTGGATAAAAGTTTAGATTAACTAACTCTCTGAAACGGTTAAGGATACTTACATAGTGGATAATATCAGCAATATAGATGCAACCAAGAAAAACTGTGTGTCTGCAGATAAATACCAAGACCAAGATAAACACATTTCGGAACGGGGGTAAAAATTATTAATGTACAATAAATTTCTCCACCAATATTTTGGACAATTGATATCTGCTTGTTCTGTGGTATAAAGCGACGTTGTTTGGCGATAATACATAAACAGCATATCAGATATCATGATGGTTATCAAATACACAGGAGTTAGCCTTTTTGATGAAAAGAGAGTCACATAAATTAATACATTACAAAGATGTTGTTACCTTAAATATCGGTGTGTAAACATTGTAAGTACTTCGCTAACCTTATACATTACATTAATCGGCCTCTTGCAAGCAATGTTTCCATTCTTTGATTTATAAAAAGTGTAAGAAATCAGAAATCCGCTAAAATAAAAAATATCTTTTATAATTTTCCGAATTTCATCGAACAAAAAGGTTTTTGGCCCACTATAATAAGCAAATTTTCGCCATTGCCCGGGAACTAAGGAGATAATTTTTGTTAAAATTAAAATTTGTTACAAAGTAAATTACCTGAGAAAAAGAAAGCTGTCGACGCAATAAGTTGAATTGCCAAGTATCTGGATAATAAATTTTTCCGATAGTCGAAATCCTGTTGCAACATTCTTTAAATAGTCAATTTGATAATACACAGCATGGACACTTATAACCCACAATATCGAAAATAATCGGACGCCATGTATAGCAGCAATGGAATCAGATGACATTTTAGTCTTGACAAGAGCTTTCGTGTTTGAATAAATTGAAAAACATTGGAGAATTTGGCCTGCAGTTCCAGGAACATGTATTGGTTTTGTGTCAAAGTGCTGTATTTTAGACAAAGCTCCACTTTTATCTTCAGGCTTTGTATCTTAAAATGATACTATGTATTTAAGGTCATTGGATGTTAAAAAAATTGATATACCATTATTAATGGAAATATTGGATATTGTAGATATAATTGTGGAAGTCGAAAGACGACTTCCTATAACATCTTTCTTTTCGTTGTTCTGAATATGTCGATTTGGCTGGGTTACATTTACATCATAAATTGTTCCAATAATGACTAACATAATTGAAGATACCAGGAGAACCCTGAAAAAATACATTTTGATATTCTGCAATTATGAATATAAGTAATTTACAAAGTAAATATTGTTTTTGGCATCGATAACCACGATTCGTTTTTGATCAGTTTGATTTCTTCTATCTCAATGTGTAAATCGTAACGTTGCTGAATACTTAAATAACCATTATCTAAATATGTTTGCAACAGGAACTGGACTTCTTCTGCTGAACACGAATTTGGAATACATAAACCTAGTTGTATCATATTCTAACAAAAAATTGTAGTTAACACTTGACTAATTTCTAAATAATATCAAACCTCAATTGGCATTTGTGTGTGATGTTGATGAGTGCTGTTGTGTCTCATGTAGGCCATAGCAAATACCATTTCATATGGTGGAAAATCATATGGAGTTGTCTTAGGATGTTGAACTTTATTGTAGTTAATTTCGAATAGTTTTCTATTAGAGGCATCTATACATTGGAAATGAGAACCTATCCACAAATTATTACCCCATAAGAAGCCAGTACCAGGTTGACCACTTGCATCGATCACTAGAAAAATAAAAAATGTTAATAATTATTACTATTATTACTTGCTTAATTAACTAATCGTCAGCCGAGAATTAGGATGTGCTATATCCGTTTTGCATAATTGTGCAGGAAACCCGTTTTAATGCAATTTATCAATAAAAGTCTTATTACTGATTTGATTTTTATGGAAAGAGGCTCATACCAATACCTTGATTATTCTACATATTTTATTTAAAAATCGAGACTCTAGTATTCTATAAACAGAAAAGAGAAGCAATTTAATTTTAATAAAAGTGGATTTAGAACACAGAAGTCACCATTTAAGATCTTTTTGGGATGTAGAACAACATTGTCAGGATATAGAACAAAATATACTGGATGTAGCACAAAAGAGTTACGTCACAAATGTAGGCTTATAGCCCAATATCATACTAAATTTTCGTATGATGGATATAGAACAAAGTGATTTCAGAATTTAGTTTCGTATATTAACGTGTGGTATATACGATATAGAACAACTTTATACCCAAATGTGGGATATAGCACTTATTAATTTTCATTTCGATGCGATGTAGAACAAGATAATACTGAATATTGAGGATATGGGGCAAGTGATCTAATAAATATGAACGGATATAGAACAAGCTAATTTTTTCGAACAAAATGGTGTATTTAACTCATTTTTGCTAAAAAGTGGATATAGAACATCCTAATTCTCAGCTGACGTAATATTAAAGTTTTCGTCATCGGTTAATTTTATTTTTGTATAAACTATTCCATATCTATTAACTAATTTTTAATCAATCAATTTCAAATTATTACATCTAATCAAATAAATTTTATTTTTAATAAACTTTCTAAATAATTAATGTTGTAATTTATGTTTACGAGTTATCGTTATCATTATCCTAATTTATTATTAATTAACTGCGAAACGTTAGCATTTCTTTTATAACTTACATTAGTTCTCTTCAGAACTTATTTTAGCTTTAAAGATAATCAATTTTGTTTTCAATCTTCTTTTTCCATAATTTCATTGTCATCTTTTTGTCATTGCAAAAAAAGGTAAATGTTTACTAATCGGTTGCGACCAAATTATTTATTAGGACGTTTGGATGCGAGGCCGCTTGGATGTGGAACGTTTAGATGCGAGGGCAAAAATTAAATGGAAGACGAAAATTAAAAATAAAAATGAATCAACCGGTACAATTGACAATCCGGGTCGTAGATACTAAAAGTAGGTGTAGCTCTACTGACAGTTAACAAGGGGGAGAGTAAAAATGTGTAAAATGTAGTAGGGCTATCGTGGTTCGGAATGGGACATCTCGCCGTCGCCGTTTCGGTGTCTCCGTTTAGCCGCCTGCTATTTCGCGTCAAATCAGAAAATTTTGAAATTTGAAATAAAAATAAAAAAGTAAACTAAACAAAAAAGTTTTTCCAGTTTGTACAGGTAAGCTCAAAAATAGAAAATAATTTTTTCTTCCAAATATCTTACATCAAAATTTTCTGAACTGAGACAAGGAATGACTAAAATCGACGTTGATGAAGGTACAACTTTTTCAGTTCAAGCATAATATGTAGGGAAATTTTTTAAATTATGAAATTTGACCGGGGCCATTTCATCGGGATTTATTACTTCCCCTGAAAATTTATGAGAGGGGGAAGGGAGATTATCCCCATACCAACTCCTTGTATCCGTTCTTGCTGAGCCAAAATCATAAAATTTGGAAATTTAAAAAATGTAACAGTATGAAATAAATTTTATTACAAAAATTGTATACAATTTCATATAACTAAGCATTCATTTCGCAATTGTGTGAGATATCACACTGTTGTCCGCCTCAAGGAACTTTTTGTGTTTTTCTGATAGCTCGTGCCCAGCAATCAATCCTTCAATTATATCTCTTCCTTTCTGAATTTTTCTAATGTGTTGATGAATTTTCAAATCATAGGATTGTCTTTTGCCAACTCAGTTTGCAGGCCTCTGCATGGTTATTAGTTCTATCTATTCCACGCAGGACTAGTTTATAGACAGAACAAATTTGGGGTGCTAATATAGAAGGGCTCTGACAATTTTACTGGCAACTCGGCAAAAACCAGGGAAACTATCATACGAGCATTATTCGAACGTTGTAGCAATTATTGATTTTACAATCAAACTTTGTAGGGGCTATGGTACAATCTGTAAAATTTGACCTAAGCAAATCTCGACTTAATTGCACGCCCCGCCCCCTTCACATTTTGTTCCACAACAACCCAAATATAGACCTCTTCCAAATATCAGTTTGTATTTTCTTATTCCCAAAGAAAAGTTTTCAACTTTTCCATATGTGACCCCTAAGCTCTAAACCTAAGCTACCTCCTATACATTCTCTTTTATGGTGAGCTCTCAAGGAAAAATCTCAATTTAAATCAAACGCTTTTCAACAACTTTACATCATTTTCTTATAAAAAGAAACCAAAACTAATCTCTTGCGTTCAAACGGGATCAAAATGGTTTTGCGTCCAATCGCCCTCTGGTTCAACCATCTCGCCTCCAAATAGTCGCGTTTAAAAGTCCGGTTTCGATTGTTTTATCAGGAATCGAACTTGGTACTTTTTACTTCAGCAGTCGAGCTCTCTAATCATGGCATAATCGCGCCCATTTATGACCATTTCCAAAAAGGACAAACTTTAAATGAGCCTTTAGTGCTAACTGCTGATTTTATATTGCTAATTTGAACTAGTAACGGTTTTCTATTGGTTAGTTAACTAACTTGGCCTTTAAATAAAGTTGATATCGGGTGTAAGACCATAGTTCTTCTAACTTCTTCATAACTTCATGATCCTATCATAGCTATTTTAGTTAGCATAAACATAAATTAAACACTATCGGCCGTTTCAGTCTCTTTTGATCCATCTACTTCTAGTCCCAACTTACAAATTAATTTACGAATTGCCTATAATATAACTAAAAATATAAATTTACTTATTTGATGTATGCAAACTTTATCGAAATGCGGTGTTCGAAATGCTGACCATAATAGATGATCAAAAGTTCCGAAAATTAGCCAACTTCGTGCATTACTTTGAAAATATTAATTATTATTACTCTTAAAATTATTACACTTATTACAAAAACATCCCACTCAGACCATAAACCAGTTATAGATTGGACATGGATGTTCAGCATACGCATCAATTGTGCATTTTGGCTCTCTTCGCTGAAATTGCTAGGCAGAGGAGGAGAAACAATAATGTCTTCATGAAAATAAACAACTGCAGTCCCAGGGCAATTATGGTAAAAGTACCTCCAAGCATGGTTTTCCATTCTCCTGTTGGTGCATTTAATTCAGCCATAGTTTGACGAAATGAAGCCCGGTATAAAGCCTTTTTTCATCAACTGACAGTTTATGCCAGTCTCCCTTTTTTTTTCACGTAAAGCCATAATGCTTGGTGTTGTTTCGCTCCACCTGACTGCAGGGAAGGCAAAGTCAATTCTATCCACATATACGGACGAGTTCTTCGTTTATTCTATATCAGGATTAGCGATAATCGACCATATTGGCACCGCCATTTTTTGTCTGAAAACTGTTTTCTAGCACCAACTGCAGATATTATTTGTTTACAGTCAAGTTCGATAACCTTTTTGAAAATTCACTAGTCAAGTTTACTTTAATGTGGAGTCAGATTTTATTCAACAACACAACTTGGAGCTCACCGTATGCAACTACATATCATTTTGCAGCCAACAATGACCAGTTTGGTTCGAAAAGCAACAATACAGGGTGTTGCAAAGATCGTCAAGTACAAGGTGCGACAAAGGTAATAATGAATGTTACATTGTGATGTAACAAGACAAGATTTAGAACATGATTGCTTTAGTTGTGCGACCTACAGGCCTAACTGGAAGGGGGATTAACGAATCTATTTAACTTTGTAGACGCACATAGTAACATTAATAATAGAGCAACTTTAGGTACTTCTGCAGAACTTTATATCTGCTATATAATATAATGTTAGTCTTATAACGAACTCAGTTGTTTGTTCCATTGGGGGGGGGGTCTGGTTAAAACAATTTAATTTCGCGAATCTAATATTTGGTGATTTACTAGCCTACTGATCATTGCGGACTCGTGTTTTGCAATAATGGAGGGGGGGGGGGACAAAAATTACATTATTCACTTTTTAGTGATATGTTTTAAATCTATGTCAGCGGCGTAACTACCGTGATGAGAGCGGTGCATTGCATTAAAAAATGTTATTTTTTATTATGAGTTGCTATTCTGTTTTGGGAGGGAGGCTCCCCGTCGCCCACCCAGTACCAGCCGCCACTGTATCAGGTACTGAATTGTCCAATAGTACATAGGAAGTTAACTTGTAAAATCATAGATACTCGCGTAATATGCAAATTCCTGTTCCCATGATTAAATGAAAAAATAATTCAAAGAAATACATTATAAATTACGTATGACCCTATATGACACCCTTGATGTAGTGATGTATCTATAATAGTATACCTATATTATAATTATAATCTAATCTATAAAGTAGTGGTACGCAAATTTTTTAACTCGCGTCACATAGTATAAGCAAAAAGATGTTAGGGCGTAAATTGAAAGGTTTTTCTTAAAGAATATTGTCTACAACAGAATTTCTCAAACTTCTTTGGGATCGTTCATTTCGAACTTTCTACCCCCCCCCCCCCCCAATCATCACATTTAGTCACAAAAACGTAAATACCCCTCCTAGTATTACGGCACGCATAATCACATCCTCTTCAAACTTAAAAGTGTTAGGGAATGACAGAATTTGGATTTTATACACTGAACCAAAAACTGTCCTAAATACAATGAAAATGTATATTCAATTAATGAATTCCAATCAATCAAGAAAAATGCATTGTGTTTATGAAACTTTTGTAGTACCTACCTATTAAATAAAAAGTTCATGGGTTTTATAAATTCCTTTATTGTATTTACAAAACTATTATAAAATCCGGTAATTTCAATCTATTATTAACTCTAGCTCATAGATATTATGAAGATTATTTTTTTAGTGTATAAGGTATATATAATACCAGCTTCCAGTGTGAATTGACATATCAAACTGAAATCCAAACAAACCATAATTTCCATTGAATGACATATAATATGTTTGGATTCTGTGCAACGTCACACTAAGTGTGCGTATCGTCATAGTTGTGCAGCCTAAAGGCCACACTGGAACTCTTTTGGGTTGGCAATGAAGAAATTATCGAATCGGAACTGCGGTAGGGAACAACAGAATTTGGATTTTTTATTTAAAAAACTGAGCTTTTAAACTAAACTGACAATGCTATATTTTTATTTCCCTAGTTTTTCATTTTTTCGCGAAGTCCTTCGTTTTACTAGCGGAACAGCTTTAGGAATCGCTGTATAGCGTGGCAATTTGCAAATAAAAGAATACAAAAATAAAAAGAAAAAAAACAGCTGAAAAAATAACCAGCAAGTACGGTTTAAAATAAATCAGCGAATCGTAAGTGCGTTAGGGGACAACAGAATTTAAATTTTTTACATATTTATTACATATTTTAAATAGATGATACCCCGTCCGAGGACGGGCAGCTGGAAGGACGGGCAGCTACCCAAGGTCATATGGCTTTTGGATTGCACTGAGAGCTTTCCTTAATCTTCATTCAACTTAAGTTACCTTGGGTAGCTGCCCGTCCTTCTAGCTGCCCGTCCTCGGACGGGGTATCATCTAGTTTAAAATAAGTAAAAAAATTTTAAATATTGATTAAGTTTAATTTAATTTAAAAAAATATATGTAAGTTTTTTGTTTATTTATTTAATGTTGTTCTCATCTCTTATTATAAAAGGCCAAGTCCTTCCTTCCTTCTGTCTGTCCCACGGAAATACCCGAAGCAAACCGAACCGAACGCATAACGGATAATTTCATAACCAATCGGATAAACGTATCATCGTATCATCGGATCAACGTATCAACGTATTTAAATTTCCTATATAGGTGAAAAATCTCTTATTATAAAAGGCCAAGTCCTTCCTTCCTTCCTTCCTTCTGTCTGTCCCACGGAAATACCCGAAGCAAACCGAACCGAACGCATAACGGATAATTTCATAACCAATCGGATGAACGTATCATCGTATCAACGTATCAACGTATCATCGGATCAACGTATCATCGGATCAACGTATCGCATGGGACCGAGCGTCAGCAGCTTGCCGCGCTTGAGTTTCTTCTAAAGTTTCACGTTGTTGACGTATCGCATGGGACCGAGCGTCAGCAGCTTGCCGCGCTTGAGTTTGTTCCAAAGTTTCACGTTGTCGACGTATCGCATGAGACCGAGCGTTAGCTTGTCGCTGTGATCGAAGCTGTTCTTCTGTGTTATTAGCTCTTGTACGTGCTTTTCTCTCACGATTCAATCGTCGTCGCTTTGCAGCAGGATTTTCAAAATTTTCATTATCCATTATGGAAGTTCACATAATGCTTTTTTGGAAATAGACTTACCTATATAGACAAAATGATACGATGATACGTTGATCCGATGATACGTTGATACGATGATACGTTGATACGATGATACGTTGATCCGATGATACGATGATACGTTGATACGATGATACGTTGATACGATGATACGTTGATACGATGATACGTTGATCCGATGATACGTTGATCCGATGATACGTTGTGCGTTCGGTTCGGTTCGGTTTGCTTCGGGTATTTCCGTGGGACGGACAGAAAGAAAGAAAGACTTGGCCTTTTATAATAAGAGATTGCACTCTTCTCGTATTTTTAAATTTTTATTTATGACAATTATTATTATAACACAGAAGATTATTTATGGATATTCTGCTTTTACCAATGATCATCGAGTCATATGAGCTGCAATTAAATTGGTAAATACATAACCTCTGTTATGTACCAATCCATAAAATAACTTCATTTTTCTATACACTTATTCTTTCATTAAAAATAATTGAAACAAGTAAACTTCAATTATTTTAACATTATACTCTTGATCTAAATTTTTAACTTTTTAAACGAAAAAAAAATTTAAATTGCTAATAATTGTATCTATCTAATAATAACGTAACGTGTAGATTACATCAATTATTTGTATTATATTATTTATTAACTTAATCATACGATAATAAAAAACATTACTTCTGTGGATCTGTTTGTAACGCACGTAAAAAAAGGTTTTGATTGGTTCATATTTTATATACCAGCCTAAAAAGGTTTCAGTGCGGCCTTTAGGCCGTATAATTATGACAATTACATAGTAGAAGTTACTAAATAATATATAAGTAATAATGGCACAGTATAATATCCTGCGGAAAATATTAGATAACATAGAAGATATACTATTAATATTGGTCATAAAATTTTTGGAAGAAATTTCTTTAAAATTAAAATGATTTATCCCAAGAAGTTCAAGTTACAAAACCGGCTCCAAATTTTGCTGTTGTGAAAATTGCAACCAATTAATATTATTTGTACTAACTTTTTCACATTTTTTTGGTTTACCAGACGTAGGTACATAAAGTTTTTATAGTAAGATGTAGTTTTTTATACTTTAGTGCTAAATATAGGTGTTTGATGTCCTTCATGAATATTAAACATACTTGGCATTAAAATTTTTATGTTTTTTCCTGTGTTTAAGTTTCTTCTCGTTTTTTATCATTCTCTTAGATATTTGCTCCATTGGAACCTATTTTAATGATGTATAGAGGAGCTTGATTAAAAGTATTCATCTGTTATGAATTCTGGTAAAATATTTGTTTTCCACGAGAAATATTTTTCACTATTTGAAAAAAAATATTGAACGCTTTTACAGGTAGCAACGTTTGGGTCATTTTCTGGCTATTATTTTATAACCGTGATTACATGGACGTGGAACCGTGAAAATAAAAATTATTTACATACTTACGTATATTAGGTATATTTTATGATCGAATTGTATTATGGTATTATACAATATAAAAATTGGGTCAAATACAATGTATTAAAAATTATAATTTTAAGTGTGTTTACCATATTTCTTAATTTGGTACATAAATTTTTGTTTGCGAAGTAGGAATTTAAAATTTAAATCATCTCCAATGTGTATCAACTTTGTAACCGCTAATTAATAAATAATAGCAAATTTTTTAATATAAAAACTTTCAATTATTATTGCATTACTTTTTATTGCATTTTATTAGAATTGCGTAAGTTTTGATATTTTCGCAATTTTAACCAATTTTGGATTTGGATGTAAGTAAAAATATGATTTGTTGATGTTTTGCATTGACTAATTTTTTCTATTTTGTACAGCCTTTAATAACGACCGAAGATGAGAATATTTTGAGATTCTCGAAACGCGTCTCGTTCATTTAATAAAGAATTTGGAGAAAAAGACTATTTTTAATTTATTTTTAATTTAATTTTGGATTTATTATTTTATAAAAAGAATATACATAGGTATACAGTTTTTGGAAATAATAATTTTGAATTTATGAGCAAAACTTCAATCAATATTTATTTTCTTTAAATATTACTTGTATTCTAAAATTTACCTTTTAATGCCCAAAAGTGTTGCAGATCCGTTTCTTGATACAGCCTGTAGAGTTGATCGAAACATGCTGTGGTTCGGTTAATATTTTCAGTAATCGATGATAATCCATAGAGCAAAGATTGCCCTCTCAAAAACTTATCAACACTTTGAACTTCCACCACAAATGTTAAAACTAATATTTTAGCAACACCAAGTAACATTTTTAATCTCGTTTAGTGTAGTTTACTCAAAAGTCATAATTTGAATGTAGATGTACATTCGTATTTTGATAATGGAAAAAACTATGAACTTAAGTTATTTCTTGTATTCCTATCAATCCTCATTATATTTTTCTTGGCAAAGTGGGAGTTCATATTTAAAAATTATGAAAAAAGTGGGAGTTATTGTTCTTTCCAGTACATATTATAAAGATTGTTCAATATACCTACTAGGTATAAAATTTTTCAATGAAACTACGTGCGTAATATGTGAAAGATTTCCATGCGATTTTGCTGGTAATGAAAACATGAAATTGAAAATACGTGGTTAAGGTTTATTTTGAGGATGAGTTATTTTTGTGCAACTTGCATAATTATTATTATATCGTGAAAGTTATGCTATATTTTGACCTTCATTGATTATCGACCAGGGCCGAATTTACTGAATTTCCACTGCAAAAAAATTTTTGGTTTAATTTTAGAGGTGTTATTGAAAAATGCAAAAATTTATAGAAAAACAAATCTAAGACGATAATTATTATTCTCGTTTTTGTGATTATTTTGAGCCAAATTTCAAAATTATAAGAAAGTTCTTTTTGAACTTTTGATCAAATGATGATAAATTACGTAAAATACAATTTTTAAAAATATTATTTAAGTGCCCATTTAAATATTTGTTAATACTAATTATTGCTACTAAATGAGAACACATTTAGTAATAAATGTCTTTGATTTCGCTTAAAAATTTTGTATTTTTTTATGGCTCCCATAAAATTAAAAAAAACGATTAGACATAATTGTTTGAATGCTCCCTTAATAAGCTGATATGGAATTCGAACTCACAACTACTTATTAGTAATTGCTTACGTTTCTCACCATGCAACTCTATTGGGATAATTATGAAGTTGTTTAAGCCAGTAATTAAATCAATTAATTTGATACAACAATCAATAGTTCAAGTTTGAAATGTTTAGTGCAGATATGCCTAAATATGCTAATTTAAGTTCGGTACTGTCTTTAATAAGTTAGTATTATTAGTAAAATATTTAGAAAGCTTATTCGCTCTTTAATAAATTATACCAACAAAAATTACATAATAAACAATATTTCTAGTTCAAAAACGAGTGCTACCTATTTCAATGATAACTTAATTATTATACTGATTACAGTTTTTTGTTACTACGACCATAATTGTTATAAGGTTGTAAAATAGTTAAGTAAGCATATAGTAAAAAAATTAGTATTTCAATGCAATTGCCAATGTTATGTAAATGTTTGGATAAATAAAAAAACAAATTGTTATATTTTTACAATAGTGCGAGAAATGGAACTGACCATAAAATAAAAATAGGTAAACTTGTTAAAAAAAATGCATTGTGGTAAGTAATAAAATTTTGAGCGCCAATAAGTACACAAGCAGAAGACCATCAGTCTAACCTTAAAATACTTTCATAGCGTAATCTGAATATCTGAGGTTCAAATTATAAATTTTTCCATTTGTAATATTATGACATTGGCAGCTTTTTGAATGTCCCAATACCTTAAATATAAACATAGACAAATAAGGATCAAATATAAAATTTTTCTAAATTATTATTAAAGTCTTGACATAATAATTATCATCATGTAGGTTATTGCTTTACTTTCTCCATTTCAACAGGCCCTTCATTTCTTTTACTAAACAAAACTAAATAAATAAATATTATTTAATAATAATATAATTATTGCGATCCTAAAAAATTTCAAGGTTTCTTCAGAAAAGTAATAAAATATCAATAAATATTTAATTTTCATTTAAAATTAATACCATTTGAATATTTTCAGTCGACACTTTGTGGTTTGTCAAGGCAAATTTGTGCTAATTACAAGAGTGGGTTAGCTAAACAGACCTTTGTGCAATTTTTATTTTGGTTGTTTATATAAACAAAAATTATCGGTTTGATGAGTTGTGAAACTAGAAGGTATTTTATATTTTTCTTCGACAAAAACAAATCGTCTTGAGATATACGCACTTTCAAATTTTTTTAATTACTTAATTAAGAACTTATTATTTCACAGAAAATTAATTTTGTTATGATAATAATTAAATATAATTTATGTATAGGTACATTTGTTCATCACACGCATTTACAGGTATGTAAATTTAAAATTGTAACAATTGCAATGTTATGGTTATATAATATGGTAAAATGTATTTATAGATCAATGATTTAAACAATTAATATCTTAAGAAATTTCAATAAAATTGAACAATTATAATTAATGCTTAAAAGCACAAATATGTGCTAATCGGGTTAATTAAGTTTTTTAAAAAGAATTCATTAAATGTCACTTATATAATAATATCGCTTGTTTTAAAAATTGCTAGGAAGCAATACATATAATTAACCTGTTCCACTTTCCTAGTTCGAAACTAAAATTTAGACAGACCAAAAAACTGGTTAACTTAAGCAGACGACCCTTGACAATGATGGTACGTAGGAATTTTTTAAAACCCACATGGTAGGTATATTTACGTCAAAGATATTATGCAATACGAGTATTTTGATTGAGTGAGTGAAGAGCTAAGTAAAACGTATTGTTTTAAATAGAATGGAACGTATTGTTTTAAGTTAATAAAAAAGTACCCCTCCTCAGTTTTTTTTTTAAATCTAATCAATAATTTTTCTAAATAGTAAAAGTGCATAAAAATTCCGTTAAATTGTTATGAGGGAACTTTAAATTTATAAATAACTCCACTCTTCTATATTATGCGTTTTTATGCAATGTTTACTAAATTAATGCTTAATAAATTACCATAAATTAAAATAAATTTAGGGAATCGGTGTAAAAAAATTAATTGAACATAATATTATGTGTTCAGCTCGAAAATAACTGTAATAATTTAAAAACATATTTTTATTTGGCCAAAGAAAAGTCTTAATTTTTTTTGCATTTTTCAATAAAACTAACCACGTAATAAATAAAATTAGTATTACCAATAAATGAATCTCATCATGAAAAGTGAAAGTGGTTTATGCAGTTTACGGCACAGAACTCGAGATATATATTTATTTAAAAAAATAATAAAATGTCATTAAACTTACACTACCTGAAGTATGCCAAAATAATAATTTTTGTTGTTACATACAAAAATTTATGATCTATAAAAATAACAAATTTTATTATTATATTGATCCACAATCACAACCCGAAACACAATAGGTAATTAAAACACCAAACTAAAAATTTCACTGGAAGTTTCATTAAAATCACTAGCACACAATATTGAAATGTACATAGGTACCTAAGTTCTGTAATTTTTTTTCAGAAAATCTTTAATGTAATCTGCTACCGAATGAACGCATAGTCTATAAATGCACTTTATGCTGTTTAAAGAAACGATATGTGAAAGCTTTAAGTCTGTAATACAGGTAAATTATCTAACCAAGTTCCTTTTACACTTTTAATTTCCAATAAAATTATAAGTATGTTTAAAAGTGAGTCTCCATATAATGACATTAATTATATTAAGTAACTAAGACTTGTAACTTGTAATAAATAGCCAAGAAAGTCTGACAAAAGCTGAAAAACAATGTTTTTTAACAGTATTGTTGTCGATTACTTAATAAGCTTAATGGAAAATTAATAAGTAAAATTTAGATATAAAAAATTTAGTTGACAAAATTTTTCGACAAAAACTTCTACATTTACTTACACAATTTATGTATGAAATCAAGATCAAACTGGAGAATTTGATTTTAGGAGCAGAATGATGAGTCTAAAAAAATTGTATCACATGTGAAATTTTAGAAAATTTGATTTTGAATTTCTCAGTGCAATTTATTGTAATTAAACATTGCAATTAAACCAAATCTTGCCATATCTTAAAACAATAAAATAAGCGCGTTAGGTATATAAAAAATAAAAGCAAACTACAGATTGAATTGTGCCTATATGGAATTTCTTTTTTTTGTAGGTGCCTAGTCGGGTCACTTTAACGTTGACAATTTCTAGTGATTGTCTGATTTCATGTAAAGAGGAAAATCATTAAGAGAGCTGCTTCCAAGACTATTATTGTATTTTAAAATTATTATTATTAAATAAAAACTTAGTACTAATTGTATTGGTTGTTCCACGTTCTTAAGAATTTTTCAATAAAATTTAGCAGCATATAATTTTGACAATTATAGCTATAATTTTGAGAGAAATTACGAGTTTCTTTTTATAATAAATTATAATGATTAAATGCACCATTCTCGTAAATTAAACAAATATTATTTTATTTGTTTCGGCAACAAACTCTTTTTACTTCTCTAGAGATTTCCAAGGCTTCTAATGAGTCTAAGTACAGTCGAGTCGCGAAATAGTGAATTAAATATGGCAAAGGGGCCGTCCATTAATTACGTAAGGATGATTTTTGTAATTTTGGACCCCCCCCCGCCACGTAAGGGTACGTAAGATTGTGGCAACCCGCCCCCACATCTTACGTAAGGATTATTTAAAAGAAAATTAATTTTGACCCCCCTCTCCTCCCCTTATATTTATAAAATATGAATAATAATATATTATACTAGCTGGCACAGTCGGCCTACCAGCCGCCTTTAGCCGTCTAGACCGTGTGGGATGTGGTTGTTCGGCCTTCGGCCTCACTCAAGAGTATCGCAGGCATACGTGTAAACCGTGGTTTTTCGGCCTTCGGCCTCACTCCAAAGTACTAAAGTAGCCTATGTTTTTCGTAGCATTGTAAATAACTTCTACACCAAATTTGGTTAAGATTGGTCAAATAGAAACGTAAAGCACGTGCACGCGTATTTGCATTGTCGATCGGTTGACAGTTTGACAGCATTCATTATTGTTTTTAAGTTGATTTTGAGTAGCCTGCCTTCCTTTAAGGAATCTCGATAATCCATTCATGCGCGTCCCTATGGGACGCGCATGAATGGATTATCGAGATTCCTTAAAGGAAGGCAGGCTACTCAAAATCAACTTTCCTCTCCTTTGCGAATTTTTGCACTATTTCAATACAAAAACATGCGCGGGGACCTACATAATAACTGTGCCAAATTTGGTTCCGATCGGTCAAACGGTTTAGGAGTCTATAGGGAACATACATACACACATACATGCATTTTTATATATCTAGAATTTCTAGATAGATAATGATAAATACAAAAATTTAAATTAAATTTTTATTTACATAGATGAAAAACCGTTCGTAAAGATCACCAAAGTTTGATGCCATTTTCTATAATTCACACTATTATGCCACTATGTTTAATGATTTTTAAGTACTATATATTTCAATATATATTGCGATGTTATGCACTGACCACGTTAATAGAGATGCGTACGTTAATATTCAAAAGTTGATCAACGATTATAAAGCATGAGACTTATTTTAAAATCATACGGAAAGATTCCATCTGATAGCAAATACTTTAATTCAAATTCAAAAATTAATTCAAATTACATTCATGGAACCAAGATTAATAAAATAATTTAACAATGTGAAATTTAAATTCCGTTATCATAAAATTTGTTATTTTAGTCTTAAAATCAATTTGTTTAGTTATGAGTAATCCTAATTAATACCAAAATATTGTTGAATAACTTATTAATATGAAAAATTTGTTAGCATAAAATTAATAGCAAGTTAAAACATTACATGACATTAAAGTGCTTCGTTAATCAATGAACAGTAAATGGATGGTGCATCTTCACCAATTAATCGTATAACAATCAAATGGAATGTAGTAAACCAATTCAATCTGGAAAAGAAAAAAATTTCATTAAAAATTTTGTCAAAACAAAATGGGCAAATACGTACCTGACTATGCAATATCGATGTTGTTGTTTTCAACAAAAATAATAATCAACCTTGCCTGGAAAGTTGGGTATCAAGGCAACAAAAACAAGCGAAAAGGAGATTAAAAAACGAAGTTTGGTTATGCAAATGGTGATTTTGTGCTGCAATAAAATTTAATTGAATTAATAAAAATTTTAATAGAAATTAACAACAAAAGTATAGAATAATTAAATAATAATTACTTACGTCAGATTAAAGTGTTTTATAAAAGAAAAGTCCAGTGATTAGTGAGATTTTCAACAAAAACTATTCACAAAATTACACGAGGTAAAACTGTGCATCGACACCCATCCGTTTTTATCAATGGTACAACAGCTGATCGCTCTACGCAAGCAGATAAGATTCATGGTCAAATATCTTACGAACCAGAAAAACCCTAGATAAAGGTAAATCTACATAAAACTTTATAATTTTTATAAAATTCAGTGCGTGCGTAAAAATTATCACCGCGTTGCGCCTACGTTAAAATTAACAGTTTGGGTAATCTTAAGGAATTATTTTATTAATATTAAGAATTTTTATTTGCTATAATTATAATACAAACAATAAAATTTACATTTGCCTTTGAAACGGAGAATTATTTTCCAATCTTGTTCCGAGATCCAAAAATATTTGATTTCAGCAATTCACAGATTTGGTCACGGAAGGGACCCAAGCCCGAGATAAAGGTAGGTTTCATGCTTACAATAAAAATTATATCTAGCCGAGGTAAATATTTATTTGCGACAATAAATTTGCAAACGTCTCTATTGACGGGGTTAATTTGTGTAAACCCGCACTATCAAAGGTTACCGCTCTATTACAAAGGCAAGCTTAAAGCACTCCGTACATAGCACTTTTAGGCTCACAACAAGGGGGCTCGATTAAAAACGACAACCCCTCATAGCACTTTTTGGCGCCCAACGTGGGGCACGAGTCAACTCGAGTCACCTCGAATAACCTCGTACCGCGAGTAAAATTAGGTCATTATAATTAAATTACTAGACAGGTTAGTCACAACGAAAAACTTCATTAAAATTATTCACAACGTCAACATTAAAACTAAAAATATCCTTAATAATAAAATTAAACGTCAACACAAAGATAGGTCATTTATACAAAAATTTCTTTACAAAATTATTTTAAAAAGTATAACGATTGACATAAAGATTATTTTCCTTAAATTTAAACTAAACGTACATAAAAAAAATTTACTTAAAAATCATTTCCTTGTAAATAAATTGACAATACATAAAACACATTATTACGATGGCGGAAAAAGACGAAATAATTATGCAAGAAATATTAGAGATGGCAAGATGGTTGTGCAAAAATACAACAACAAAAGAAGAAGATCGAAAGAGAGAAGAAGAAAACCACAAGGAGTTGATAGAGATATTGCAAGACGTCAAGAAGGAATTGATCGATAAAGCGGAAGAAAAAAGTAAAAGATTAGAAAACGTAATCATAAAAAGTGCAGAGGACATCAAGAACAGTATACAAAATTTCACAATAGATATTGGGGAAAAGCCCAACGAAGAAGTGGTGACCGAAGAAGTCGAGAAACCACAAGAAGTTGCGAACGAGATAGCAAATGAAACGATAAAGTTGGAAGTCGAAGTTAGTTCAACAACGTCAACAAAGAAGTGTAGGTCATACCAAGTGTTAACGCGAAAAACATTTAAACGGGTACAATTAAAATTTAGGAAATTACGCGCAAAGAAGAAATATCAAACAAGGGGCATGCGAACTAATAGAAAAATTTTACAAAGCGGTCAACGAAACAAAAAGGTTACACTAAAAATAATAAAATCTCTTAAAGTAAAAAGTAAACGAGTACAACACAAAAACCATAAGTTTAAAAAAAAAAATAATTTAACAAATAACGGTATAACATTTAAAATTGAAAGATCGTATAAATCTACAAACTTAAAATATAAAAATTTAATCAATTTACATAAACGGGTCAACAATTTAAAATTTATAAAAACAAGGGGGTACAATAATTTTACAATCAAGAATTTAAATAAATTAACGAATTATGATGACATCGGGATGATAAAAAATAAATTAAATAAGAAGAAAACCAAGAAGAAAACTTTACAAAGAAAAAGGATAAAAAACAAGGTGAAGTGGACAAGAGGGTCCAACATAAAATTTAGTATTAAAGTAAAAAGAAATTGTCATGTTAGTAAAAAGAAATTATTCAAGCGAAGAAAAATTAAAAATAAAAGAGTTTGCTGGAAGAAAAAGTCATTCTTGCTAGATTTTCAATAAGCGGTGATTAAATAACAGCGAAACTTAATTAAAAATAAAGAATAACAACGTCTATAACAAACCGCTGAGGAAATAGTAGAATAGGACCAAAGACAATTGTAAATATGATTTTGTCTGAAAATATAATTTGACCAAGAAAGTATTAATTTTAGGAAATAGCTAAGTTTTATTGTAATTTAAAAATTTATGGAAAGAAATAGTTATTGAAAATTGGATTCATTTAAAAACAATAATATAATGCGGGTTAGGAAATTTATTTATGTAGGTCTGATTAAGTAAATAAAGGTATTCGGTGACAAAGAATATAAAAGGGAATAGGAAACAACAGATTGAAAGCAAAGGGGTTTAAAATAAATTGGTATCAAAAGCAAAATGTCTAATATTGAAATAAGAATTATTATGAATTATTATTGTGGGGAATATGATATATTATGATGTGGAGAATTTATGAATAAATATTATGAGATATATAAAGGGGGGAAAATAAATATGAATTATGATAATGAGGAAAACAATGGAAATATTATGATAGAGAAATAAAAATAAGGATACCAAAGATAAGTAAATTAAAAAAAACCAATTAACAAGGGAATAAGAAGAAAAGAAATTTTAGTCACCAGAGTAAATTAAATTAGATTAAATGGGGCTACCTAAGTAAAGAACAGATTAAAGATAAACGAATAATGAAATAAAAATTTAAATAAAAATAAAGATCAAAACAACGATCATTGGTAAACATAATACTAGGGACAAAATAATAATAATCTTGGTCAGATTTGTTAATTAAATTTGTTAATTAGGATAGTTTGAATTTAATATAATTAGTTAGTTAGTTCTTGAACAGTTAATTTAATTTACTAAGTTAATTTTGATATTTTGTTAAGCAATTTTACGTTAAAAGTTAATTTTGTTGTGTATGAATTAACGCACATTTATGTTAATCTAAAATTTATGACGAAAATGGGTATTTTCGAATAAATTGTATCTTAACATAGGGGGCAACAATGCGATGTTATGCACTGACCACGTTAATAGAGATGCGTACGTTAATATTCAAAAGTTGATCAACGATTATAAAGCATGAGACTTATTTTAAAATCATACGGAAAGATTCCATCTGATAGCAAATACTTTAATTCAAATTCAAAAATTAATTCAAATTACATTCATGGAACCAAGATTAATAAAATAATTTAACAATGTGAAATTTAAATTCCGTTATCATAAAATTTGTTATTTTAGTCTTAAAATCAATTTGTTTAGTTATGAGTAATCCTAATTAATACCAAAATATTGTTGAATAACTTATTAATATGAAAAATTTGTTAGCATAAAATTAATAGCAAGTTAAAACATTACATGACATTAAAGTGCTTCGTTAATCAATGAACAGTAAATGGATGGTGCATCTTCACCAATTAATCGTATAACAATCAAATGGAATGTAGAAAACCAATTCAATCTGGAAAAGAAAAAAATTTCATTAAAAATTTTGTCAAAACAAAATGGGCAAATACGTACCTGACTATGCAATATCGATGTTGTTGTTTTCAACAAAAATAATAATCAACCTTGCCTGGAAAGTTGGGTATCAAGGCAACAAAAACAAGCGAAAAGGAGATTAAAAAACGAAGTTTGGTTATGCAAATGGTGATTTTGTGCTGCAATAAAATTTAATTGAATTAATAAAAATTTTAATAGAAATTAACAACAAAAGTATAGAATAATTAAATAATAATTACTTACGTCAGATTAAAGTGTTTTATAAAAGAAAAGTCCAGTGATTAGTGAGATTTTCAACAAAAACTATTCACAAAATTACACGAGGTAAAACTGTGCATCGACACCCATCCGTTTTTATCAATGGTACAACAGCTGATCGCTCTACGCAAGCAGATAAGATTCATGGTCAAATATCTTACGAACCAGAAAAACCCTAGATAAAGGTAAATCTACATAAAACTTTATAATTTTTATAAAATTCAGTGCGTGCGTAAAAATTATCACCGCGTTGCGCCTACGTTAAAATTAACAGTTTGGGTAATCTTAAGGAATTATTTTATTAATATTAAGAATTTTTATTTGCTATAATTATAATACAAACAATAAAATTTACATTTGCCTTTGAAACGGAGAATTATTTTCCAATCTTGTTCCGAGATCCAAAAATATTTGATTTCAGCAATTCACAGATTTGGTCACGGAAGGGACCCAAGCCCGAGATAAAGGTAGGTTTCATGCTTACAATAAAAATTATATCTAGCCGAGGTAAATATTTATTTGCGACAATAAATTTGCAAACGTCTCTATTGACGGGGTTAATTTGTGTAAACCCGCACTATCAAAGGTTACCGCTCTATTACAAAGGCAAGCTTAAAGCACTCCGTACATAGCACTTTTAGGCTCACAACAAGGGGGCTCGATTAAAAACGACAACCCCTCATAGCAATATATTTCCATTATACCTGGATATAATTACCAACATAAAAAGAAAAAATTATATTAGATTGTTAAATTTAATTTAAAAAAATATTTTAAGAAACTTACGTAAGGGTCCGTAAGATATCCAATACCCCTCCCCCCCAAAAACCCTTACGTAATTAATGGATGACCCCAAAGACCTTTCACTTTTTCGGGGTTGTTCACTATTTCGGTATTAAAAAATTTACAATAAAATCACATTTTGAAAATGAAAACCTTATTTTAAAGAAAATTGATGGTTACCTACAAACATAATTACAATACGGGTAGGAAAAATGATGTTATTTTTTATTGTACTTGTTTTTTATTTAATTTAATACTTAATATTTCAACTTCTACTGCATTTTCTTCATTCCCCTGAATAACATTTAAAGATGTCACTGCATGATTTATTGAAATAAGTTTATCATCCTCGTCTTCCTTTTCTGATTCAGAATCGATCTGAATTTCGTTCCCTGTATAATATTCGTAAATTCTCAATCTTTGGGGGAAGTCCCTATAGCTAAATGATGTCATTCAAACTGCACGATTTAGTACGCAATTCGCTGTATCGGGGTTACCGCTGTTCGTTATATAGGAGTCCCATATACACTCAATGTTAACATTTTTGTGTTCACTATTTCCGGTAGTTCACTATATACGGTATTCACTATTTCGCGACTCGACTGTATTTCTGAAAACTCCCCTAAATTATTATATCCACATAAAAAGGGACATAATATAAATTGACTCTTTTAGAACCCTTGGAAATCTCTAGACAAGAAAAAAGAACTAAGAAAGATTTAGGCAACCACATTATATTAAATCAGAAATCAACAACTGATGCAGATCAACGTCCCTCTATTTGAAATTGTTGATAACTTAGAAGGCTAAACGTTTAATTTTTAATTTGTCAATTTTAGTGTTTTTACGTCATTGCATTTTCCATTTCCGGTTTTATTTTTTGATTTAAACTTAATTATTCAAATTTTATCAATAATTGAAGAGCCTAGTGAAAAAAGTAGTTAAGTCACTTTTTTTTCAATTTGTAGTTGAGCACATTTTCACATTGCGGCATTTATTCTCTACAAATTAGTATAAAAATCAACAATTTGAAAAAAAGTGACTTAACTACTTTTTCCACTAGGCCCTTCAATTATTTTCCATAATAATTGATACTTATTGCAAATTTATAATACGTAAGGATTCTTTATCCTTCATATTCATTCATTATTTTTAATGTAATTTTTCCTGTCTAGTTTATCCGATGATGGCAGTTTGCTGCCGAAACGTGAAGCAAATAAAGTAATATTTAATTTACGAGAACAGTGCATTTAACCGTTTAATCATTATAATTTGTTAATTACAGCTATCTTTTCCTGTAATTAAATATGTACTTTTACTTCACACAGTGGAAGTTCGTGATTTGTTTCAATGGGAGAGCACAAAATTGAAAGGAAAAAGAAAAATATAATCATATTATATTCTTCTGTTTAAAACTGTTCCAAAATTTTCTATTGTCCCATTTCTTTCTTGACATTCACGACATACTGTCGTCCTGTCCAGCCTGCATTTTTGTTTATTTAAGTTTATTTAAGTTTTTGAAAAAATTCTAAAGTTGAAAAATTATTCCCTTTTCGACTGTTTCTGATGAGAAAATAATTGATATAAAAATAGTACATAACAAGTTGGAACTTGCTTTAGCGGCGATTCCTAGGCTTCTATACAACTACTTTTCTGGTGTGAAAAATTGTTGTTATGTTTGGTCGCCATAATTTTATAATATCGGATTATCTATCAGATAATCCGATAATTCGGTAACCGAAAGTCACCAACCAAAAAATATTCTATATAAGTTAAATTTAGTGACAAAAGATTTCGATTTTCAGATTAGGATCTTTATTATCGGATAAAAAATTATTTTTCACATAAAAGCAAAAAGGTAGCATTTTAAGTTCAAATATAAATCTCAGAATATTTAATTTCTTAAATCTGTGGTAATCCTGATAATCTGAATCTTTAGTAGCAACCTAACAAATATTCTATATATAAGTAAAATTTTTTGTAGAACATGGCTAGAAAGTCGATTTTAAATTTAAAACACATTTTTATTTTATTTTATTATACATACGATGTGTTTACAATCACAATTTCGAGGGTCTTTTTACTATACTTTGTATAGAAGCCTAAAGACGGAAAATTTGTTTAATGTAGATACTATACAAAATAATTATTATAATATAGCATAAATATTATAAGATAGATCCAAAGGCCACACTGGACGAGAAAGTAATCGATCAATTTCACACATGAGTGTTTCTGATGAGAAAATACTTGATATAAAAATAGTACATAAAAACGGAAAATTTGTTTAATGTCGATACTACAAAATAATTATTATAATATAGCATCAATATTATAAGATAGATCCAAAGGCCACACTGGACAAGAAATGAATCGATCAATTTCACATATGAGTGTTTCTGATGAGAAAATAATTGATATAAAAATAGTACATAAAAACGGAAAGTTTGTTTAATGTAGATACTACAAGATAATTATTATAATATAGCATAAATATTATAAGATAGATCCAAAGGCCACACTGGATGATAAATTAATCGATCAATTTCACGCATAAAAACTTGAATCAGAATTGTTATTTAATAATAACTACGTCATCGTCACTTTGGGGAAAATTCTGTATAGATGCTACAACGCATTTGTTTCTACTTATGGGGGAGTAAATCAATGTAATGTCGCAAATGTAGCACCTTGAGGGAGGGCTGTTTAATTAACCTGTGCAATACCCGGGGAGGGGGGAATTTAAAAGGAAAAATTTTCACTTTCCGATTACGTGCTTTAAGTCCGGGTAATTTACGGATCAGGCGACGTCGGATTGTTGCTTGTCCACAATTGTTGCAAATATTCAGCGGAGCAACTACAATGGTGCGAGCGGTGCATTTGCATTAAACAATATTATTCCGAGTTGCAATTCTATTTTTGGAGAGCGGCGCTCCGTCATCACCCACGTACCAGTCGCTACTGACTACACAGAGTATCTACATATTATGTAGTATAAAGACGGCAAAAATAAAAAAGTTGAAATGACAATAAAAATTTTTAATGTTAAACCCTGTAATTTTTGCAGTTATTTTATGCATTTTTAACAAAATTCAATGATATGTGAAAACCTTGTGCTGTTTAAAACAAGATAATTTAATTAAATAAATTTTTTTAATTTGTAGCAATTGTTTGAGCTTCGTTTGAGTTTCAATAAACTTCATCCTGTCTTTTTAGCTTCGAAGGTCCTTAATAAAAATTTAATTGTTTAGAACAATAATTTTGGGAGGAGCTGTAGAAATGCTAGCCCTCCCCCCGGCTCCTCATCGTAAATTGAAAATTAAAATTAATACTAATCGTTTGAGCTTTCATCCGAGGCTTGTTTGCTGGTTCTTTGAGCAATATTATTATTTATCACGGACGGTTTTTAAGGTTGACGACTAATGCACGAAAACGGAAAGTGATTATGTGGAAGAAAGATATACTACGCGTTGCATGTTGGAATGTAACTTCATTCGCAAGAAGAGACCAAGAAATTGTAATGGAGATGGAACACCATAAGATAGATATATTGCTATGTTCCCTTAGGTATCTTCAAACAAATTTCCACCCTTAGAAACACACCACTTTATTTTCTCTTAAAAATCAGGGGCTCTCAAATTCGAGCATCTCGCAGGTTACACGGCCTTGGTTATTTCCTAAATTTTCATCAAAGATAAAATCTATCATTAAAAATGCGTTACTTTTAATTATTCCAAAATATAATATCAAAATCATTTAATTGCTTACATTACATTATATTATCAAAATTAAATCAACAGGTTGTTTGTTAAAAATTGCATGTGTTTTATTTACTTAAAATGTTTATCGATATCATCAATTTATTTTGTCCGTTTTGTGTATTTATTTTTTTTTAAAGCGCACTAAATTTTTTGAAAAGTTTATTTGCTACCTGGTTTTTTGTTGACTTCAATGTTGAGTGGTGTATGCATTCCATTTGATGTTCTTCATTCCAAAATTCTCTCTTTCCCCATCTGCATCCATTCGCAACGCAATTACTCCAAAATACGATTTTATTGGAGGTACGTATTGTTTCCTTTCTTTTTACCACAATATTTAATTTCTCCTGGATTGCTAGGTTTCTTAGTTATCAAATTTAATTAAACTTCTTCGCACATTTTATAACTAATTAATTTTTATTCTAGTTTTGGTTTTCACGTCCAATCTGACGGAGCTCTAGATATCCACTCCTTTGTTTATACGAATTGTTCTTCGGTCTTTCTTCGTATTTTTGATCATTCCTGCGTACGAATCAATTTTCGTTCAATGATGTGTTGAATTTTGAATTTGAATTCAGGTAATTTCGTCGCTTTTAAATACACTTTTTGTTGTTTTGCATAAATACGCGAACAATACACTTTGTTTAAATTATGATATCATTTAAAATATAACAATACAAATAATATAATAATTCGAATTATAAATAATGGTTATGTAGATTAACCAATAAGTCTTTATACATTTTTACAAATTTATTTTACAATGCAAAACAATTTTTATGTGATGTCATGCAGTATGGTTAAAAATATCGCATCTTTAGTGTGATTAGAAACATGACAATATGTGCCCTATCCGAAACCAAGAAAAAGGGATGTGGAATGGACAAATATGACAAATACATATTGATATATAGCGGTAGAAAAAAAGAAAATCGTGCCTCTTCGGGAGTCGGGCTTCTGATTCATGAAAAGTTCGAGCAGAACATCACTGATATTTCCTACATCAACCACAGAATTCTTAAAGTTACCCTACAATTTGGGAAATCTAGCATACAAGTAATATCAGTTTATGCCCCAGACATTAATAAATCGAAAGAGGAAATTGATGGCTTTTATAACGACCTCCAATGTATGATAGACACGACTGATAGGAGCGATAAAATGTTGATAATGGGAGATATGAACGCTAGAGTGGGTAACGAGGTAATACCAGGAGTTAAACAACGATTTAATGAAGAAGTGACTAACGAAAGTGGTGAGGAACTTATCGATAAACAAATAACCATAAATAACACATTCTTCCCCCACAAGGTTGTTACAACACGTTTAGCATCCACGACACCTTTCCAACAGGTAATAAAAGGTTGGCTAGCTCAAAGTCGCGAAGGGGTGGGTTGGTGAAAGGAATAAAAGGGTCGTGTGACGGCACGTCGCAAAACGTGTGTTTCCTATCGACGACCGGGCAATCCTCGATCGCGATTCTAAAAATTGTCAAAATCGGTGTGAATAATTTACACGGGGGGGGAGTTAAGTCAAAATCGGTGGGGTTAATATACACGAGGGAGTTTAAATGGGCGCCACGCATACGAAGAAATGAATCTTTTTGAAGGGGACTGGTTATCACACCTTCCAAGCTGGTACGCGACAACTTGATGATCTTACGGCGAATTCTCACTCCGGAAAAGCCTCGCTCAATGACCTTACCTTTACAGGAGGCGAACTTTCCGTTGGTGAAAATAGCTAAATAAACATTAACACAATACAATAAAACACAACGTTGGGAAATAACAAAGATGTAATGAATAAAATAATATCAGGGGGGAGTTGACAAAATTTACACAAGATACTATCAAATTTACATGTATCGTATAAAAATAAATATGTACAGTTGACGGAACCTTTCAGTGTGGTTTCCGTTGCGAAATTAATATTCGTAAAACAATTACTCTTACAAAAATACAAACTGTGAATTTGCAAAGTATGATCCAGAAAGTTCATACGTAAAAGGGGGGCGTATTGAATACAGCACTCCACCAAAAATAATAGTTACTTAAGTGCAACTCGATGACATCTAAAACTGTGACTCATAAAATTGATAATGAAAATTAATCAATATGATCGATCAATTTTTATGAACTTTAGTTGCAATACTAAACTTAAAATGTTACGTTAAATTACTAGTTCGAATATAAACGCTCGAATGGCGTGCTAAAAGTTACGTTAATAATAGACACTAATATTAATTTACATAAAAGATGTACAAAATGGTTGCGATATCGTCTTCCAGGGTTGAACTGAACGTTCTTAAACAATACTGGTGGCCAAGGTGACCAATTAACATCACAATCTTAAAAATATAAAAAGGTTTCTTACTTAATTTGGGTGGTTGGTGTTCGACCTCTAGGTAAAGTCGATGGCGGGTCCTCCAGGAGTGAGATTCGTCCTCGGAATACAGAATAGAGCTGAATGCGATGTCTCAAACCATACCAGAAGGGCAGCGCAATAACCAGCTTCCAAAACCTCTTCAAATCGGAAGGTGGTGAAATGACAGGGTGATTCACGCACTGTGTTTCGCGATAAAATAGGGGTCTCCGTACGAAATAATTCACTAGGGTAATTATTCGCGAAGTTACAATTAATTAAAGCCGGCACTGTATAAATAAGAAACGTCAATGTGGTGTCTGATAAAAATAACGATTGGACTGCACACATGGGTTCGTAGTGCAACACCTGTTTTATACCATACCGATAAAAGAAATGCTACGTAATTGCCTCTAAGCGGCAAGTATTGCGAGGCTAAAGCTCGATACTTTAATTGCAATAACTCGACGTTATTAAACGTGATAAGCAGATGGCATAAAATGTTCGATAATTTGTTAAACGTTAGCAACAATTGACGATATTAATTGTTCGATAATTTATTAAACGGTAGCAACAATTGACGATATTAACTGTTCGATAATTTGTTAAACGTTAGCAACAATTGACGATATTGATTGTTCGATGATTTGTTAAACGGTAGCAACAATTGACGATATTAACTGTTCGATAATTTGTTAAACGGTAGCAACAATTGACGATATTAACTGTTCGATAATTTATTAAATGTTAGCAACAATTGACGAGATTAAATGTTCGATAGTTTATTAAATGTTAGCAACAAATGACGAGATTAAATGTTCGATAGTTTATTAAATGTTAGCAACAATTGACGAGATTAAATGTTCGATAATACCTGTAGTTGACGCACAATAATTTTAGCACAAATGAATTGTATTGATTTAAAGATCTCGAATAAATGTGAGATCTTGGTATTTCAATTCCGCTTTTGGAAGCGCTACGATACGAGAAGACGGTATCGGATTCTAAGTGAATCTCCCTGAATCTGCAATTTGCAGCTCATTTTATGTGTTTTCCCTACCACAATTTAGGATAATTCCCACTTAATGATTGAATTGGGCCCTTATAATTGGGTCCCATAAATTTGGAAAGAAGGGATATGCATTTTAATTGGACGGTACCTAGAGTGTGAAAGCACGCTTTCGTCTTTCTCCATGTAAAGTGTATCGAGAAGTTTTGCCAGACACGTGCGAGCAAAACAATTTTTTGCTCGTCTATTTGGACGAAAAGGGTCTATACTTTTGCACTTTTTGTTTGTTTTTATCGAAGCTTAAGATTGCGAAATCGCTATACCTCCCATGTTAAAAATTAACACATTGGCTTGCCTGTCGATGCCTGTTGCAGATAACGACACCGAATGCATTCGTTCACACGGTTTCAACACCGCACGTGTCCGTTTTTTGTATTGACAGGCGACGTGGGTTTATGGATCGCATAAAAGTGTCTCTCAGTCTTTTATAAAATTATAGCAAAGCATATGTATGGGTTGACGTTTGGTTTGCAACGCTAACGAATGGAGACTTTCTTGCTGATGAAGTGAATTATTGATGGGTGCTACGTCAACTTTATTAAAACTATATTATCTACCGCATGGTTTATTAGACGTGTATTAAATTCTTTTGAGAGAACTTTCTTTCCCATCAAATATTACAAATACTACTCGATCGTAAAACATAAATTTGTCCGTTTAAGTTACCGATTCAATCTTTTCGATCTATCCGCTGACCTAAAAATGTCTTCCCACGGAATATCTGACTTTAAATTTTTGCCGGATCTATTCGAAATTTTCGTTATAAGTAAAATACCTCATAATAACATGATTTTAAAAAATGTGACCGATGCGCGCAGTCAGGTGACAAGGTACAACATAAATACACATGGGAAAATTCAAGAGATCAAAGGTCCACAATTGATTATATAATAACGAACGAAATGGTGCATCCTACGCAAGTATTGGATGTGAGAGTATTGACATCAGCTGACGTTGGTTCTGACCACCACCTAGTACTATGCAAATTAAGAATGACAATTCAACTGATCAAGAAACCAACCTCAAATATAGTCGAAAAATTAAATGTAGAACTATTAAAAGAAGAAAGTACACAATGGCTATACCAGCGGAGACATGCCAACGCGATCAAAGAAAACGCCATTACCGACGAAGACGGGGTCAATTCCAGCTGGAAAAAGATAAGAGACAACATACTGGATGCTGCAAAACAAGCGATTGGAATTAGAAAGGTGGCATCACACTCAAAGTGTAATACTAAACCATGGTTCACTGAGGAAATCAAACTTCTGGCTAAAGAAAAACGAATAGCCTACCTCCAATACCGAAGTAACAAAACAGCACTTGAACACCAAAAGTATGTTGAAACCAGAAATAGAGTAAATGCACAAATAAGAAGTCTGAAACGAGATTACTGGATGGCCTTCACAAAGGGAATGGAAAGTGACATGTACGGTGCTCAGAGGAAAATCTGGGGAATGCTTAGAAAGCAGAAGCGGAATACAAATGAATATCGACAGGTCAGCAATATAAGCGAAAAACGATGGATACAATATCTGAGTACCTTGTTTGAAAGTCAAAACGAGAATGAAACTGTACTGGAATACATAGAAGATGACAATGAGATAATTCAAATCACTCATGAAGAAGTTGCTGATGCCATAAAGAAGCTAAAAAATCGAAAATCCCCTGGCACCGATAACATTACAAATGAACTGTTGAAATATGCGGATGTAGCGTTGGTGATGGAACTGACAAAATTGTTCCGAGAAATACTTAATAGTTCGACTATCCCAGAGGAATGGAGAACAAGCGTTACAGTGCCTATATTTAAGAAAGGAGAGAAAAACGATCCCTCTAATTATAGAACAATAACTCTGCTAAACAGTATCGCGAAATTATTCACTGGAATGATTGCGGATAAAATAACTCAAACAACAAATATGAGTGAAGAACAACAGGGCTTTCGTAAGAATAGATCGACTATCGATGCTCTTTTTATAATCCGTCAAATTATCGAGAAGTCACTTGAATACAATAAACCGACGTACATGTGTTTTATTGATTTAACAAAGGCTTTTGACCGTATTTTACTAAAGGACGTGCTGCGGCTGTGCAAAGAAAAAGGCATCTCAAACCAAATAATTAAAATAATAAAAGACCTAAACACCCGAAACACAACGAAACTAAGAATAAATGGCAAATTAACGGAAGATATCAATATCCGAACTGGAATTCGTCAAGGCGATAGACTAAGTCCAGTATTATTCAACATCGTTATGGATAACATAATAGAGAAAACTAGATTGACAAGGAATAGAGGATATCAACTTAGTACGGGTGAAGTGAAAATCATATGCTACGCGGATGACGCGGTTATAGTATCAGAAAACGAAGATGACCTACAACGATTACTATACGCCTTTAATATAGAAGCAGCGAAATATAACATGACAATATCGGAAAAGAAAACAAAAAGCTTAGTAATATCAAAAGAACCAAAGAGATGTAAACTTGTCGTCGACGGTCATAACATTGAGCAGGTGATGTCGTTTGTATATCTGGGGGTGCAGATCACCAGCTACGGAGACCTCATAAAAGAGGTACGTAACCAGATCTTAAAAGCAGGTGCCGTAGCGGGAGGCTTGAGAGAAGTGATATGGAACAATGAATTTTTAAACATCGATAGCAAAGTGCGCATATATAAGACATGTATAAGACCAATAATGACGTATGCCGCGGAAACACGCCCTGATAACACGAAAACAAAGAGGCTACTGCGAACGGCTGAAATGAGAACCCTACGCACAATAGCGGGGAAAACTCTATGGGATAGGGTAAGAAACGAAGTAATCCGAGACACATGCCAGGTAATGGACGTAGTAAGATGGGTTAGACAGAGAAGAAGAGGATGGAATGAGCACGTCAACCGCATGGACAACAATAGGCTTGCCCGAATTGCTAGAGTGTCACCTGACTGCGCGCATCGGTCACATTTTCTTAAATTTTTGTTATTATGAGGTGTTATACTTATAATAAAAATTTCGAATAGATCCGGTAAGAATTACAAGTCTAATATTCTTTGCGAAGACATTTTTAGGTCGGAGTATATAACCAAAAGATTGAAACATTAACTTAACGGACAAATTTATGTTTTGCAAATGTATAATAATCTTACTAGTTTTATGGGAAAGAAAGTATTCCCAAAATATTTTGATACACGTCTAATAAACCATGCGGTAGATAATACAGTTTTAATAGAGTTGACGTAGCGCCTGTCAACAATTCGCATCGTCAATAAGAAAGTCACCATTCGATAGCATTTCGAACCAAACGTCAATTCATGCAAATGCTTTGCTATAATTTTATATAGGACTGATGGACACTTTTATGCGATCCATAAACTCGTGTTTGCCGTCGAAACAAAAACACACACGTGCGGTATTTCAAACCGTGCGAATCAATGCCTTTTGTTTCGTTATCTTAAACATGTGCCGACAGGCAACCAAATGTGCTAGCATTTAACATGGAAAGGATACGAATTTCGAAATATCGAAGGCGTATAAAAACTAGACAAAAACTTATTTTGCTCGACCCCAGACAGGTACAAAAAATTGTTATTCTGGATTCATGTGCTGATATATCCCCCACACTTTCGATTGAAAGAAAGACAAAAGCGTGCTTTCACACTTCGATGAACGTCCAATTAGGATGCATATCCCTTCTTTCCGATGTAATGAGATCCAATTATAAGGGCTTAAATCAATCGTTAAGTGGGAATTATTCCAATTTTGGGAAGGGAAAACATATAAAAGGACCTGCATATTGCAATTTCGAGAGAGATTCTGAGTGCTTTGAACAGAGTCCCATACCGTCTTCTCGTACAGTCGCGCTGGGTGTAACGCTTCCAAAGCGGAACTAAACACCAAGATCTCACATTTAATTCGAGATCTTTAAATCAATAAAATTCAATTGTGCTAAAAATATTGTGCATTTATGTCCAGGTAAAAGTTATCGAACATTTACCGCCAATTGTTTATAACTTTTAATATCGAGTTATTTCAATTAAATTATCGAACATTTAATGCCAATTTGTTTATAACGTTTTAATAATATCGAGAGATTGTGAAGTAATTATCGAACATTTACCGCCAATTGTTTATAACTTTTAAAATAATATCGAGTTATTGCAATTAATTTATCGAACTTTAGTCTCGCACTATTTGCCGTGTAGATGCAATTACGTTGCATTTCTTTTTATCGGTATAATATAAAACAGGTGTTGCATTACGAACACATTTGTGCATTCCAGTAGTTTTTCTTATCGAACACCACATTTACGTTTCTTATTTACACAGTGCCGACTTTAACTAATTGTAGCTTCGCGGATAATTACCCTAGTGAATTATTTCGAACGGAGACCCCTACTTATCGCGTAACGGAGTGCGTAAACTACCCTGTCATTTCACCACCTTCCGATTTGAAGAGGTTTTGGAAGCTGGTTATCGCACCGACTTTCTGGTATGGTTTAAGACATCGTATTCAGCTCCATCCCGCATTCCGAGGACGATTCTCACTCTTGGAGGACCCGCCAACGACTTTATCTAGAGGTCGAACCCTAACAACTAAACTAAGTAAGAAACCTTTATATTTTTAAGATTTGTGATGATAAGTGGTCACCTTGGCCACAGGTTATGTTTATGAACATTCAGTTCAAACCCTGGAAGCCGATCGCAACCTTTTGTACATCTTTTGTGTTAACTAATGTTAGTGTCTATTATTAACGTAACTTTTACTACGCCATTCGAGCGTTCATATTTTAACCAGCAATTTAACGTAATATTTTAAGTTTAGTATTGCAGCTAAAGTTTGTTTTTCCCGTTGTTGGGAATTTTGGTAATCAATTACATTGATTAATTTTCATTATCAACTTTGTGAATCATAGCTTTAGACGTTACCGAGTTGCACTTAAGTAACTATTATTTTTGGTGGAGTGCTGTATTCAATACGCACCCCTTTTACGTATGAACTTTCTTGGTCATACTTTGCAGATTAACAGCTTGTATTTTTGTAACAGTAATCGTTTTACGAGTATTAATTTTGCAGCGGAAACCACACTGAAAGGTTCCGTCAACTGTATATATTTATTTTTATACGATACATGTAAATTTGATAGTATCTTGTGTAAATTTTGTCAACTCCCCCCTGATATTATTTTGTTCATTACATTTTTGATATTTCCCAACTGTGTGTTTTATTATTATTGTGTTAATGTTTATTTAGCTATTTTCACCAACGGAAAGTTCGCCTCCTGTAAAGGTAAGGTCATTGAGCGAGGCTTTTCCGGAGTGAGAATTCGCAGTAAGATCATCAAGTTGTCGCGTACCAGCTTGGAAGGTGTGATAACCAGTCCCCTTCAAAAAGATTCATTTCTTCGTATGCGTGGCGCCCATTTAAACTCCCTCGTGTATATTAGCCCCACCGATTTTGACTTACCTCCCCCCCCCGTATAAATTATTCACACCGATTTTGACCATTTTTAGAATCGCGATCGAGGATTGCCCGGTCGTCGATTGGAAACACACGCTTCGCGACGTGCCGTCACACGACCCTTTTTATTCCTTTCACCAACCCACCCCTTCGCGACTTTGAGCTAGTCACCCTTTATCTACCTGTTGGAAAGGTGTCGTGGATGCAGAACGTGTTGTTACAAGAGATGGGAAGGTTGTCAATGGAAAGCGACTGCCTGGAAGACCACCAAAGAGATGGAGAGAAAGTTGGCAGTCTATATCACAAGAAGCTGGAAATTACAGGCCTTAAGGCCTACACTAAGTGAAAGAAGAGAAGAAGTTTGAGCTTTAATAAACCTCTAATCCCATCGTTTGAACCTCATAGGTAAACAAGTTAATCGTTTTAAAAACTAAAATTGTAAAATTGTAAACGTCGCGTCGCGTCGCTCCGAACAAGTAGCGCTTAAAATTTTAACGTTTTTGCCATTTGCAAATAATTAAATATAATAAGTACTACAGTTGGACCATTTATTCCAGTATCTTCTCACAATTACTAAAAGGAAGAAATAATTTTTTTGAAAACCCAAAAAAAAATGTCATGGCTCAGCAAACGAATGTTAAATTGCTAAACAATTTGTGGATTTATTAGGTTTAATGGAAAGGTTACTATGAATTGAATTTGAATATTTTCATTGAAGGTTAATCTTCAGTTTCAAGTATTTTTTATGGTATTCAAAAAAATTTTAATTTTATTTTCAGTAATTTTAAATTTCATGCAAATGTGAGCCATCAGCAGTGCCGTAACTAGCCTTTTATGCGCCCGGTGCGAGCTTCTATAACTGCGCCCTTGAAAAATGTTCTAATCGTACCCGGCTGGCGGCTCTGACAATAAAATTGACAATGTCTATAAAAAAAATCTATCATCAAGAAACTAAGTCTTGGTTTAAGTATAGGTAGAATTTCGAATAAGTATGTATACATTGGATTTAAAAAAAGAACATTTATTCGAAACGATTTACCACAATACACAATAACACAATACATATAAATGATACCAAATACTCGTCAGTAAAGATAGTAAAAACCCAAGACAAACCATGAATGCAAAAAAAAAACTATCTATTCAGAGATTTACTTTACGCGCTTTTCTTGTTGCGAAGTCTTTTATTACGTTTTCATACGACAGGAGCCGTGCTATGTCGCGTTCAATCGACAAAATTGCGAGGCCAGACAATCTTTCTTGGCCCATCGTTGAGCGCAGGTACGTCTTTATCAATTTGAGCTTACTAAATGATCTCTCGCAAGAAGCTACAGTCACTGGCATCGTTAAAAAAATCTTTAAGGCGACTACTACATTGGGAAACATTTCCTTTAAATCTAGTTCTACTATAGCTCTAAGAAGACCCAGAGTTGACTGACATTCACATTTATCAAATAATGTAGTCGCTTCAACTTGACTCTTCAAAGTTTCTAATTCGGCCCAAAATTCAGTGGCATTTATATTTGCAGAATATTTCATACTCAAATCAGCTGCATGTTTTTTTAGTTCTTCAACTGAATATGTAGTTATGTGTTCTACCGTCAAAAAATTGAAAAAGTGGTGAATGCTATGTAGTTTTTCGAATCGCCACGTAAATTCAGAAATTATTCTGTCTAGTGCTTTATTCAATTGAATTTTGAAACTCTGCTGCGGGGTAATGTCGTATCCGGTGTCTGAACTCTCGCTTAAATCGTGTCTTTTTACTCGCTTTCTTCGCTGTTCAGGGAAATTGTCTTCAATGTCACACTCTTCACAAACTTTTTTGACTTTTTCGAAAACATTGTCTACAGTCTCGCGAATATTCTGAATCTGCCTTATTAATCCCTTGATCAATTCAGAGGCTTTGTCGATGGTAATGGTTTTAGACTGTAAAGCTACATTCACTCTATCAACAGATTCTAAAACTTGGTCCCAAATTTGCAGAGTACATATGAATTTATAATTTATTAGGCCTATAATGCTGTTAGCTGTGGCGATTGTTTCCGTATTATAATCGTTGGTAGTTAGAATTTTTAGGACACACCAGTCCTCGACAAATTTTATTATGCTGGCACTATAATTTTAATACATACACTCATAATGAAAATAACTTCGGTCGAAGGAATTATTGTAAAAGTCATAAAAACTTACATCAAAAATCGAAGACTATAAATTACTATGCGCTAGCCTCACAGTTGTTATATTTATTTAATATTGTCTGGTATGCCATCCTAAAAACTCGTTCAAGTATTCTTTTTTTTTAAATATTATTTGGCCCATTTCTCTCCGTGTGACGTCGAGCTAAGCCCCGCATCCAGTTATACGGCCCCGCAGACAGCCATCCGCGTCTCGCCGGCGTTCACCCCGCAACGGCTCTCGACACGAAATCTTAACATTTATGATCTCGTCATCTATGATCATTAATGGTTTTTGCTTGTAACAAGAATATATCATATTAGCTGTGCACACTGCTGATGGTAAGGCATGTCTACCCATATTACGCGATAAATAATAGGTATTGTATGTACGCTACTAACTACCATGCATGACCCAAAGCTTGGTCCTAGTCTGGTCATTTCTGCGCCCCTCCAGGGTCTGCGCCCTGTGCCTGGGCACCGCTGGCACCGCCCTAGTTACGGCACTGCCATCAGCTATAGCATTTCATATAATTATTTAGTTTCTTGCTTATGGCAACAATAATAAAATTCTGCGCCCTATTGGGTCCGAGCGATGTTGCTAAAAATTTACAATTTCTTTTAAACGCTCTAATTTTTTACCTTTGTAGTTCAAGCGATGGGAATAGAAGCTCAAACGATTCTCGATCTTTTATTCAAAAATTCGTCACCAAAAAAGAATTTACGATTCCACAATCATTTCAACTCTCTAACTTTTTACCTTTGGGATTGAAACAATGGGAATAAGCTCATTGAATCTCCAACAATTGGTATTAATTTTATTTAAAAAATCACTTCTTAAAAGAACATTTCTACAGTCCTTCCCAAAATTGTCCCAAGGAATTTAATTTTTTTTAAAAACCTTTGAAGCTCAAACGACTGGAATAAAAGCTCATTGGGGCTCAAATGATTGACAGTAATTTTATAAAAAAAAAAGGTAGATGGGGAAAGGTTGTCGTTTTACAACCCCTTCCAAAGATTTTGCGATTCGTGTGGTTCAAACGATTTCAAAAGTTTGACACCAATTTCGCTCTAACCATTTTGCGGCTTCCTTTATTATTTATATAATTTAGAAAGTAAATGCTAGATATTTTCATAGTTTCAATGATTTCCAGCAGTGCCGTAGCAAGGGTGAGGCGACTTTGCCTCAGGCGCCATCGCAATGGGGGCGCTAAACCTTGACAAAACCCAACAAATAGTTTAAAATTTTCAAAAAAATAAGAATCTTTGGAGGGAGGGCCCTTATATTCAAATTGGACTGTATTCGAAAATTTGACCACGATTTTATTTGCAACATCGTCTAAAATTCCCTGTCGCCCTTTCCCCAAGTGGGGATTTTAATCCTCTACAGTAGTTTTTCGTCTATAACTCGCTTACTTTCATTTTTAGTGAAAATTATCATCAAATCAAAATTGAAGAATACAAAATTCTCTATAAAAAATATTAACAAAATTTGCCTACATTATACTAAGTATTTATGAAATAAAAAGAAAATCCAGTGAAAACAATTGAAATAGGTTTTGAATAATTTTTAATTCTGAATAAAAATTTCGTACATTTAAACTTCACCATCGATGGTGAACAAACAAAACAAGCCTTGTTTTGTAGAGAATTTTCTCCTCTTCAATTTTTGGTCCAATTATAAGAAAGGGGATTTTAGGAAAGTTGATTTCTACCCCGCGTTCTTCTTCATTTCCCTTTAACTGGCTGGGTAGCCGGTAAAATTATCACATTATCATCGCGATAGTTATTCAAATATATTTAAATTGAAAAGAAATAAATACCTACCGATAAAATACCTACCTGAGGCTTAGCCTCAGGCGCCATCGCAATGGGGGCGAAATTTGAAAATTTTCAAAATGATAAGAATCTTTTGGGAGGAGGGGCATATATTCAAACTTGCCTCAGGCGCCAAAAGAGCTTGCTACGGCGCTGATTTCCAGTTTCATTTAATCTGCCTTACTGTCCTTTAGTCCCTAATAGAAATAGGTTCTTAATTATGCATTCAACATAAGTATACGCAAAATTTAGCTCAGCTATACTATATTCTGGAACGACCTAAGACTTTTTTCGATAGGAATTAATAGTACAAAACTTTTACAACACCTTCTCTATTACTGGGGAAAGTCAGGAGATTTACCTATACTTAGATTGATGAGAGAGGAGAGTCACCGGAAGCACCCTTCTAAAAAAATTATCAAAATAGTGAGCATCTAATTAATTTATTATATTATCCAAAATAAGGATAACAGCTCCCCCCACTTAATAGTTCAATTGAATTTAGCAGATGCTCTATATTACTTGCGAGTGGTAACACTAAAAATCCATTTACTTACTTCCTTACATTTTAATTAATATTTTCACCTTTATTTTTATATTCAATATGTAAAGGTGCGAATTTTTAAGATCTATGATTGAAAGGTTGCAATAAAAAACTGAAGGAAATCGTATTAAATGAGATACTATCTTATTGCTACATCAATAATGTAGTTGTAGCCTTCAATTTAATCAACCATGCAACTAACTTATTGATAAAAACATCTGCTTTTATACATCAGCAAGTTATGGATAAAATAGTCTAGGTAGTTTGTTTAAAAAATCGCTGGTAGATCATTTGACTCCCGAGGTGAAAATGATCAGTTAAATTCCTCAGAGAGCTATGTAGTAAAATTAAAAACTAATGCTGCAAATATCCGCATATAATACCCAAACTGGTCTAGGCATCCGTGGGATTTAAATACAGAGCCTAAATTAATGTTGAAGAGTGGATTATACTAAGGTTGAAGTAAGAGAAAACCGTTGATTATAATTTGTAAAAACTTTTATTACAAAATAACCAAGAGGATGTTACAGAAACTATAGAAATAAAATAAAATTGAGGTACAATAATATAAAGAATTAACCATTAATAATTTATAATAAATAATATTGTCAACGCATTATTGATATCACTTTAATTGGTGATGTTATTTTGCACTAAACAATTATACATTTATATCACATACATTGGCAACACTGCAAAAAACCATTACTTTCTTTTAAAATACATTTAAAAAAGCCAAAAAAAATTGTAATCATTTTATAATATCATTTACTAGGTAAACCACCAGACAATTATTAATCACACGTTTCATGATAATTTTTTCCAATATGTACATATTTATAAAAGTTCACAATAAAAAGAACTAAACTGCTGCCAGAAAAATAAAACAATAAAAACAAACATAATACTATTGTAAGTTATATACTTAACAAAATGAAAGTTCCATACTTTCATTAATCACATCAAGTTATCGATAAAAGAATCGCAAGAAAATTAGAATACGTATTAAAATCTGTTAATAATATACATTTTGTAGGAAAATCCTACACTGCTCAAAGAAATGGTCTTTATAGAAATGTAAAATAATAAAATACATTTGTAAACGTCATTCAAGCGTATATACATCACACTATAATAAAATTTCTATAATAAATATAATAATAATTATACAAAAAACTACACTTTTGACTCATACTGGAAGAAAACTGAGCACATTTTAATCAAAAAAATCCAAAAACGCTCTTCTGCGATTTTTCGATGGATTTTGTTTTACAATGGTTCATACTTTAACCGTGTCTAAACCCTGAGCTTATTACCAATTTCTTTATCAGAAGTGGAAATTTTGAAGGACAAATTGAAAATTTCTATATTATCCATATTGTTATTGAAACATTGATAATATTTAAAATATTTTAACAACGGCTTCTAAAACATGAAATAAATGTTTCTTTTCCTTCAAAATTTCTTTCAAAAGAACTCTTTCATTTCTAACAAAATCCGTTGAAAAATCGGAAAATCGCTTTCGGATTTTTCGCAATTTTCTTACATCATCATAAATGATTTAAAATACTGTCAAAACCTATAATAAAACTTGGAAGTCACATTATATACTCATATCCGTCTACATACACTTCTACATTTTTTGAGTTATATTTTATCAACTCACTACAAAATTATTTTAAAAACCTACATGGGCTACCTTTTGTCTTCAACCACGACTTGTTTAAATAATTGTACTCCTGTAGACATTTTTGATTTTACTTCATGATTTCCTAAAGCAGCCGTACCATCTTTAGCTATAAATAATTGAAGACCTGAATCTGAAAAAGTACCAAACAAATTAATCCAACAGTTCAATAATAATTAACAAGCAGAATAAAATACTCGGCATAATTTCAATATTGGGAACTTACTTTCCGCGGAATCGTCAGTCGGTTCTAAATTCGTATTTTTTATAAGTTCTTCTATGAGGTCATCTGGATTTACACGGGTGGTTTCGACTCGCCCTGAAACTATGTTCAAGTCCGAATCTTGAGGTTGAGCTTTTTTCCGTCGTTCTAAGGCCGCTTTTGCCCTGTCTAATGAACCAGTGTCGGAAAGAACTAAACTACTCGAACTGGGATTTCTACAAAACAAAAAGAAACTTTTTAGTAATAAATTTAATACGTGTTTACACAAACTAGAAGCAACATAATTGGTTTATTCTAACAACTTACTACATGAAGGTGGCTAAAGAAAATCTTTTAATGTTTATTTAAGACGATGTTAACAACAATATTGATAAAACTATTAATTTATTAAATGGGCCAGTGTAATTTTTTTTAAATCAATTAATGGTTCAAATAAGAAGTGAGAAATTTTATTTACAACTTTAATTAGTTTTTGGGGGCCAGTTATATTAGACATCAAACCCTCCAATTGGTCTTTCCAGGTTGAGAACACAATGAATCGTTTTGGTTTGTGTTTCTAAAAGTGGAATTCAATATGCTTTGACAAATTAACGCGGGTAAAAAGTTATTAATAATCGTATAAACAAAGTACGCCGTTTGTTTTTTCTAAAATATCTCGAAAAATAAGCAAGGTAGGGTAACAGACTAAACATACATTTTTGTAGAGCGTTAGATCAACTACAACAATGATTGGAATAACATTTATCATAAGTCATGCGTTAGCTACACGCACCGTCGCACTCTAAAACTCCGGTTCTGAAAATCGTCAATTTCGTCGTTTCTTGATGTTATGCTGGTAATTATTTTTTTCGGACATTTAGAATGACATATAAATTTTATTTTAAATCCCACATCATCTGAGAACTTCCTAGAATACTTTTCATTGTACAAATAATTTTTAGACCTTTCTTTGTTTATTTTGTAGACATTAGACAACATGTTAACAAAAAGATGTAACTTTTTCGAGTTGTTTGCTGTCTTTAGATCTTTTAAATCAGATTTAACAACAATCTTATTATGGGAATCTTATCCGACCAAACTTTTAAACAAAAAAAGACCATTGTAGTTTTTTTCGCACGTGAAACGCGGAATTTTTTATTGACATGCAAAGTTATCTAATATTGCACACAGGATGGATAAAGCTTGTTTTTGCGCGTCAATAAAAAATTCTACGTTCGTCGTACGAGAAAAACGAAAAGGTCTTTCTTGTTTATAATTTTGACCCCAATAAGATGTACATAAAAAGATTCCAGTAAATGCAATTTTACGCCCTAAACCAGCAAAACACTAAGTAAGACTACACCAAGAATTCAGATATTTTTGAATAATAAGCAAAAGGGGTTTAAAAATCGATTACACCATGAAAAGCATTGTTAGAAGTTCTTAGATGATATATGGATTTTAATTCCATTCTAGTTGGTCGAAAATAACGACTGGTGAGTATCAAACTACTAAATCGAGGTACGTTTCGCCCCCCCCCCCCCCAACCGACATTTTAATATTATAAAATTGGTGTCAATCGTTTGAGCACCAATGATTTTTCAATTTTTCAAGCTTTCATTCCCATAGTTAACTTCCAAAATTTTGAGGATTTTCGCGACTGTGAAATTGTAAAATTTTTCAACGTCGCTCCGAGCAAGTAGCGTTTAAAATTTTAACGTTCCTTTCATATTTTGCAAATAAGTCAATAAAATATTTTTTCAGAAACTCGCAATGACTAAAACGGTAGAAATAATTTTTTTTTGAAAACCCTGAAAAATTTCGTGGCCCAGAAAACGAATGTTGGACTAAAATTGCTAAAAAATTCCCTGGGTTTAATAGAAAAAATGGGGTAGAGTGACCTAACCATTAGCGTTCTAATCATACTTTCTTCTGCTGCACACTAAAGAACAAAGTTAATATAGCAAATTGCCAAAAGAATTAGGGGGGTAGGGGTCCAAACTTTTCAATAAATCGATTTTGAAGTTACCAAAATTAACGAGATTCAGTGGTAAGATTAACGAGATTCGGGGCGCGTCGCTCATTCTGTGGTCGGCCCGTGCGTAATGAATGACCCTAACACTTAGAGTATTTCGAACCGGCAGATGCAGCTCGTCTATCGTACATGTAACATCGATTATTTTTTGATTTTACGCGATTTTTTGGGGGTTTAAAATCCCGGTTGCCTTCATCCCGGTTTGCTTAATGGATGGCGCCTTCTCGTATGTTTAGCTCTGCCGCGTAGCGGCGTGCGCGATTGAAAAACCGCCCGGAGCCCCGGAGGGGCGTAGGGTAGGTTTTTTGATGCGCCCAATTCTGGCCGGGCCGGATCCACCCTAAAAAGTAATTTGCACCATCAAAACCGGCCCCGGGGCGCAGCCCCGAAGGGCCTAGGTTTTCCCCATAGTTGTTTATGCTTATTTAATATTTTTTTAATTTTTTCACTTTTTCGGCAATACACGGGTTATTTTCCATTTTTTTGATTATATTTATTACTAATATCCACTAATCACACCACCATCTATCCGAATTTCAAAGAAAAATTCAAATCGGAGCGAAAAAAGTTTACGCATTTTCAAGGGACCACGGGCGACCGATGGCACATCGACCGGGGTCTGCCGCATACTCGATGCGACTTTCCCGTACTTTTCAAAAGTCGATATTGGGGTTGTTTTTACTCCGTTTAATCTTTTTTTTGTTTTAATAGACAAATATAAGCCTGTTCTTCAGTGTGTAGCTGAAGAAATTTTTGTCAGGTCGCTAATGGTTACGTAACTTTTCCCAAATTTTTATTAAAAATCTTTAAAGCTCAAACGACGGGAATAGAAGCTCATAGAAGCTCAAAGGTTTCACACTAATTTCTTTAAAAAATTTGCAATTTGGGGGGGACCTATGAAATTCAAGATCTTCGGTCAGAGTTTTGGAGTTTGACGGCGTGTGCTAGCCAAAAAAAAGCAAAAAAGTATCATTTATTACTATCTTGCTTAGTTTCCAAAATATTTGAGAAAAACAAAACAGGGTTGACTTTTTTGTTTCAAAGATAATAACTTTTTAATCCGCGGAAATTTCTGGAAGCAAAATGAGTCCCACTTACAGAAACTTAAACCAAATCGATTCATGATGTTACCAAACTGGGCAGACCTTTAAATTAGTCTAATGTGACTGGCCTATTGTTAATCATGAAAATTTGAAAAAATTACCTATGTTAATAAATTTTTTAAATAACGATTTGCGAACAGAGGTCTGTAAACTGTTAACAAGTTTTTGTTATATATATAAATAGTATAGGTAATATAAAAATACTTATTATCAAAGTTCGAAATGCCGCTTTTTGAATATTGAAAAACTTTTTACAGGTGGTTAAATATTTCTCTTTGAGGATCCAACAAAAGTACACTACGTCAATAATTTATTCTATATTTAAATGTTTACCAGTTTCGACTAGAAAGCTATCTTCACTACATTCTGTCAAAAATACAAGCAACAAACAATCATTAATCCACATCAATTTAAATGTGCTGAAGATGTCTTAATAGTCGAAACCGTTCCACTTTTAAATAAATTATAAATAATATACTAAATTAATTAATTATTAAGGAAACTCTGCTATTGTTCTATTTGACTTTTTATAGATGTCTTTAAACTATTAAATGATTTAATATTTTAGGGAAGAGAGGTCCAATGGTAAACGTTAATAAAATTAAATAATGCAGATAAGAGATATACAGATAGGTTCAGATTTATTTCGTTTCTTTTTTTCGGGAAACTGCAGCAACATTTGCTATTTACATTAATGCCTCGATTACACAGAGCGACTTTAGACGCTAGACGCTGGCGTCTAAAGTCGCCAGCGACTGAGCGTGTAGCGACCTGTCCGATTACACACAGCGTCTAAACTCGCTAGTCTCGTAGTTGCAATCGCGCATTTGACATCTTGCAAGTTACAACCACAGTAGTCACTAGTCGCTAGCACAATAGCGTTTTTACACTCTCATGTCGATTACACAGAGCGACTTTAGACGCCGGAGTGTAAAAACGCTAGCGTGTAGCGTCTAAAGTAGCCCGGCTGTCAACTTTAAAAGCGAGCGAACAGCGTCTGTTCAAGACGCGGCGTGTAAGCGTCTAGGTCTATTACACAGAGCGAATTTAGTCGCTGCGTCTAAATTCGCCAGCGTCTAGCGTCTAAAGTCGCTCTGTGTAATCGAGGCATAAGAGAACATCTTGTCAGAGAATTTCAAATGAGTATTAAACGAAAATAAAAATACGTTCTCCAGGCTCAAGACACAACAAAGTGCAAAATTTATTGCAATAAATTTAATTACATACTAAAACTTTTGCAAACTTTCACCATTAAATGACTTTGAAGTTAGAGATATACGTCCAAACACAGCCATGCTGTTGTTGCTGGTGACGCCAACAGTGATAATATAAATTGCGAATTAAATAATATTAAATAAATCTCCGAAAAGAAGTTCTTAAGGGGGTATTCCGTTATTTTCACTTCAAAAAATAAATTTTTTTTATATATTTATTATTAATCTGGAATCTTTCTGGAACATGTTAGTGAAAGAATTTTGTGAAAAATTTAAAAAATGAGGAAGTTATGAAGATTTCTAATAACGCAGTTGCAAATTCGTATTATGGGAAACCTGAACTACAAGAACCTTACCGCATAATTTTAAATGCGTTTTTCTCCGAATGACATTTCTTTAGGTGGTGGGCATTCTATCTTAAAAAATAATAGATCGATTCAATTGAATCTTGCGGCATTCGATTTTATATAAAATTCTCTATCGTCTGAACTAAAACAAATGCATTCGTACAAAATTTAGGTGCTTTTTTGTGGTTCCAACTTGAAAAAAATGTAGAAAATTTCAATATTTTTTTTAAAACGCTGCCATTTCCTCGGCAATTTTTTTTTCTTATGATTGTAGTTGGGACGATAGCGACAACTCTGTTGAATACGAAAATTTTTCGTTTTTTAATTTTGGACAAATACAAAGGACCTGAGCTTGCCCACCACCATTTTAATAGACTTACGTTCAGGAGGCTGTAGCAGCACAAATTTTTATTATTTTTATATGAAAAATTCAGGTTACTGTTAACAAATTCTCAAAATATGAACCGAGAATTTATTATCAAAATTTTGAAATAATCGATTTTGAAAATCGTAAATTTTACATGTTTCACTGACGCGCGGGTGGAATCTCACTCATTCTATCGTCGGTCCGCGCACTGCGATATACTCTTACACTTAGAATATTTCGCAGCGGCCAGTCAGTCTAGCTCAGCGCTATTTCGAGAGGCCCACCGGCCTCCACAATTTGCAATGTCACTAATGTATTCTTTCAGATGAAGGAGAAGGCCGGCTACGCCGGGATGCTCCATTTTGGTCAGTCCAGAAAATCGAAAATTTCGCAGCGGCAGATGCACCTCGTCCGTCGTACATGCAACATCGATTATTTTTTGTTTTTAGGTGATTTTTAGGGGGTGAAACGTAATAGTTTACTGCCCCATACCGCGACTATACTTTTTAATGCTATTTTGAGGGTCTTTCGAATCCCGATTGCCTTAATCCCGGTGTTCTTGATCGGTGGCGCCTTCTCGTTTCTTTAGCCCTGCCGCGTTAGCGGCTCAGAGCACGAAAAACCGACGGGAGCCCCGGAGGGGCGTAGGGTAGGTTTTTTGATGCTCGTAGTTCTGGCCAAGCCAACGTTTATTATGTTTATTTACCCCAAAATTACAAATTTTAATTTTTTCACTTTTTCGGCAATACACGGGTTATTTTCCATTTTTTTTGATTTTATTTATTACTAATATCCACTAATCACACCCCCATCTATCCGAATTTCGAAGAAAAATTGAAATCGGAGCGAAAAAATTTTACGCATTTTCATCGAAGCACGGGCGACTGATGTCGCATCGACCCGGTTCGGAGGCATATCAGGTTACATTCCCCGTACTTTTCAAAAGTCGATATTTTGGTTATTTTTCAAAATTTCTCGCAAGTTATTTTTTCTATAGCCTAAAATAAACCTGTTCTTTAGTGTGTAGCTGGAGAAATTTTATTTCAGCCGGTTAGATTAACTGCACAGTCGCCAAAATTCACAATTGTGTATTCAATATATAATAAATATCCCACCATAACAGAAACATTACTATGTTGTTTCATTTTTCTAAAAAAAGATCCTGAAAATTGCCTAGATTTATGAGCGAAAAAGTGGAATACCCCCTTAAAAACGTTTTCACAGGGATTTATGCATTGATTCAGCGTTACAGAAAATAAATAACACTGATTTCATGCTCGAATTCTTTACACCACATGGAAAGATGAAATTTTGCACTGACGTAGGTTCGGTATTTCTTCGGACGAGAAAAATCGCAAAACCACGAATTTCAGACCGGAAAATCAAGAATCACTTTTGGATAATGGAATACATTGATGCAGTGACCTGAAATAAATCTGTACGATCCTGTATAACATTGTTTGTTATAAAATGTGTATTTTGCTTAATAAATACAATTTTTATGTAAATTTTTGTAGTTATGTTAGCATTTGCTTATATGGAACCACCCTCCCCTTATATTTAAGAAGTTAAAAGAAACTTGGGAGTACTGGGAAAGACATTTAAAAGCACTATTGTATATATTTATACAGCAGTGCACTATAGAGTAATATTCCAAAAATTTAAATAATCACAAGTTCCACCAATTTTATAACGTGTTTATTTAACCATTAGATTTAATTAACCATTAGAATTTTTCGTAAAATGAATATTAGAATTTGGAAATCCCCGAATAGTAATATTCAGTTTACGCAATATTCCTATATGAGCAAATTAAAATAAATTGTTGTCATACTTGCACGCACAAAGGTCATTCTAGAAACAAATAAATGTTATAAAACATGAATTGTTCATATAGCACTGGACAGTGCTCTTAAAGTATTTTACCTCTTACGCGTCAGTATTGCAAACGAAGGTGACTAGGGTTATCCCTTTCCTTTCAGTATATTGTAGGAAAATTTGAAAAAAAAATTACTTCTACTTTATAACCGAAGGCTATAAATTCCAGAAATAATATATCAATTAAATCGTAAAAAATATTTAACAGTAAAAATGAAATTCTACTATTCCACCACAAGGTTTTCTAGGATGCTGAACAAACAAACAAAACTTCCAAATAGTTTATAATTATCTAATAGAATAATGTATAGGTTAAATAATTTTCTAATATTTCAAAACTTGTAACATGCTTTTATAGTGTAACATTTACATCATAACAGTTTGTAGGTGGTTCATTTATGCGAAATTTTTCATAGCGTCCTTAATAGTAAATGAGAAAAATTTATTTAATTATTGTAAATTTAAGGATCTTTTCTATTTTAAACGGAATATTTATTTTCATATTTTCTAAAAGTGAAAATTATCGTGGTTTTACCTCATTGATAGTAAGCTGAAACCGTAACAGTTAGAGGTATCAAACTTTTGTGTAGTACTAGTTATATATGTACCTATAATTTCTGATTTTCCCAATCAATGACTGTTGCATATTAAAAATGTGTAATGGATACTAAACCACAGAAATAAATGATTTTTTCTAATTTAATTTTTAAAATCGCTATGAAAAAATTCATTAGTGTTAGCATGAGTGATAGATAACATGCGAAATGTGTGCGTTTAGATAGAAGTTAAGAATTTGAAATATAAGAGAGATCAGCGATATTCTACTTGTGCAAAGAATTACAAGTGGTAGATTTACTAAATAAAAAAAATTCCACACGTAATATTGTAACATATTTGTACTATTACTACATCAATTAACCAATCACAAAACGGTATTCAAGCATTTTTATAACGTACACTCTAAAAGCACGATATAAGGGGGTGCAATTAAAATTTGGTTATGCAACAGTTACGTGAACACTAACGTAGTGATGCTGGGACGACGAACTGAAGAATTTTGTGAGCAATCGAATAACATTGCAGAAGACGTTTCGTCTGGACTGATAGCCACAGGGGCTAGCTTACCTCCAGAATTGCCTTCTAACAACTTGCGATGAGGCAAGTTCCTGAAAAGTAATAAAATTGTCCAATACCTCGGTAGTAAATTTCAAACATAAAAATTTAATAACAATGATGAACATACAAATTGATCAGTTAAATGCAAATCGGAGGTGCGAGTAAATTTTTTTTCAATTACGACGAAATATTTGCAAGTTTTACAAAAGGAATTTTTTATTACATGAACTTTTTCTTTGTATGGAAAGAAAAATGCAGCTTTACAAACAATGTTAAAATGTAACGAATAATTTTGGTACGTTCTTTCAAAGGAAAGAATGAACAGGAAATATATTTTACTACAGTAAAATCTAAACTTAAATTTTTGATATTGAAGTTAATACGCGAGGCCAAATCAGATGCCAAATCAATCAATTTACAAGTTAGAATTTTCCCGAAAGTTCTGAGTTAACAGCATGAAACGTTTACAAATATCTGACAATCAAGAAACCAAGTTAATTTTAAATAAATATCCTGTAATTAATTTAAAAAGCTTAGATTAATTCTAAAATATTAGCTTGTAAGTATATAAATTTGTTAATTTATTAATAAAGCTGGAAGTAAATCAGCATGAAATAAAGCACTAATTTTAGAGTTGCGCTTTTTATATAAATATTTAACAAGAACATCGTTAGGTGGATAAAAGAAATAACCTACTACAATGAGATAAACTAAAAATAATTTAGGTTGAACTAAACTTAATCAACCCCTATAAATTAATCAAGCAGCATACAAAAAAAAATTGCGGTAAAACTGATTTTTGTATGATATTTTTTTAAAAACGTTCCCGAAAACTTACACCTCGAACGCAATTAAATGATCTCAATTAATAACAATGAACCTCAAAAACCACAAAAAAATATTGATACTAATACATAAAAATTCACAACACTAAATATACGTACGAATACACAATGAAGCCCAATGCCTGTTCTGAAAATTGGTAAAGAAAAAGTAAACCAAAACTAGAAGCTCGACGTGAGTATGTTAATTGAAAGAAAAAATGATTAAAAACCCAAACAGAACAGAAATCCACAAAGTAGCGAGAAAGAAACAAAAGAGTTTTGAAAAACCTACCTGTTTAATTGATGAGAACTTATTTGTTGTCCGTCTGGGGCACCTAATCTTGATTTCAGTAAAGTAGGAGAAGTGGTTCTAGTTCCAGGTAAACTACGTTGATATTTGAAAATAGGAGATGCGGGAATTTTGAAGGGAACATTAGCACCATTTTCTTTAGGCGTGGACTGATTATTTAAACCATTATTACTGGAACTAAAAGTTTTTCTTTTTGTTTTAGGTGTGAGAAACGAAAATAAAGCGTCAGATTTTTGAGCAAAGTTGTGAAAAATGCTTTCGGGTTTTGTTACAGTAATTTGGCGCGGTATTTCAAAATCGCTTTTGGATCTTAAAACGCCAGTAATTGGTTTAGGTTTATTTGAATTTCTCTCGTCCAAACTTGCCCGTTCGATTTTCATTTGGTGGGTTGGTAAATTCTTTTTGAGATAGAGATTTTCTGATAAACGATGGTCGGGCATTTCTTTGATGGGTGTCATGTTTTTAAGACGCTGTTCCACAGCGACACAAGAACAGTTTTTTTGAATTTCGTTGGGATATTTGGCATTGAATTTAGCAACAAATGTGCCATCGACATCATCGATTACACTGCAATCGGGGGTTTTATACTCTTCTGCACTAGAAGTGCTTATATTACTGGTTTGGTTAAGATAACATTTGGGAGTGGAATATATGGTGATCGATGATAAATCTCCATTTGTGTCGTCATCTCTGGAGGGCATAATGAGACCTTTGGGAGTGCTATAAATTTCTTGGTTGTGTGATAATAAAGAGTTTTTAGCATTGTGATAAGGTACGGAAGAAGGATGATGGAACCACTTCGGCTTTTGTAGATCCCTACATAAACAAAAATTAAGTATTGCATGCAAAAATGTTAACCCTCTGCCCTTAAAAGAGCAAGAAAATTAAACTTAGATAATAACAAATAAAGAAAAACTAACTTAAAATTTACAACCACACTTCACAAAGTATAATAACCAAGTAAACAAAAGAAGTTTCTTAAATTACACCAATGTTTAATCTATGATTTGAATAGTACAAAAAAAATTCTTTAGCTTACCTGATATGTCCAGAATCACCCGAACTAGACTGACGACTATGCGAGTGAATACTACTGTAGCCGGATGCTTTTGACATTTGGCTGGTGTTGGAAGAATTACGTGAATGTCCTGGTTCACAATTTACTTCTTCTTCAGGTTGTGAATTAAGAGGTTCAATAATATCCGATGCCATTGTAACAGGTACATTATCGTTAGAAAATTGTCCAAGAACTAGCTCTATAAAAATATGTTTAAAAACATCCAGAATATTTATAAAAAAAATTCTAACCAGATTGCAGTAATGGTGGTCTCTTCTTAGGTAAGCTGCCAAAACCTGAACTAGCACTGGCTATTGAACCTGCTAATGAACCTGAAGAATAATCATCTATTGGTCTAGGTTCTATAGCCGCATCTTCGATAACAACAGCCTTATGCTTTAAAGATGGCGAAGGACTAAAAATAATATTGTTTACTCAAAGGTATAGCGAGATTTATTATAGTCTTAAGAATGTGGTTTAATTTAAAATAGATTAAGTCATTTTAATTTACGATATTTGGACTAAAAAATGTCGAGGTGACCATAATTATTTGAGATAAGCTAACGATAAAAATTGTTCTAATTTTAAATATGTATAACCACATCTTAGCACTGCAGTATCTAAACAATAATATCGAAATAAAAACTTACACTTTGAATAAAATATCTCCGGAGAGCATATTCATTTTCAATGAAAATCGTAACATACTATTATCTTGTCTACGTCTACTATCGTATCCTTCTAATAAAGCTTTCCTCGATGTTTCACCAGCACCAGCAAATTCAGCCAAGTTAAGATCGACGAATCCTAATTTTGTAAACGAACGGCCTCCTTTACATTCTTTTCGTATTGAAATTCTTAGGATGCATGGTTCTAGTACACCTGTTGATGCATTTGCTAACATTTTGCAAGCAAATGAAAAACGGGAACCCCATTTTACCGCATGTTCTGCAACCTCAACCCTAACACAAAATTATTAAAATTACATTAATCCTTATATTAAATTTCTTGTACCTAACTATTAAAATAAATCATTTTGAAATGTACCTATCTTAAATAAGCTATAAATTTAAACATTGCTACTAAGGATGGATTGCACAAAAGCCTTTTGAAATTAGCCCAATTAGTGATACGTATTGTTAATTATGTTGTATCCAATATTGTAATGTATGTTTCTTGTTCTATGTTCAATTTAATTTTTTTAATTACTACAGAAGAATTGTTTTTATTATTATTAATTTTTCAGCTATTCTGTTAGCTAAGCATGCACAGGATCTACAATGGGATCTACAATGGCATCTAAATTTCTACAAAAGATTAGAGGCTTTCTTTCAACATCATTCCCTCTCTCTCTCTCTTTCCGCAGCGCGCTCTTAAGTGGGATTTATTTTGCTTCGAAAAATTAACGCGGGCCAAAAATTATTAACTTTCTTATAAGCAAAGAATGCAATGCTGTGTGGTTTTTCAAATATCTCAAAAACGAAGCAAAATAGGGTAACAAACTGTAGATTTTTTTTGTAGAACGTTAAATTATCTATAACATTGATTCGAACAACATTTATCATAAGTCAGGCGTTTAACTTACACGCGCCGTCGAACTCTGAAACTAGGGTTCCGAAAATCAACGATTTTGTCGTATTTTTGATGTTGCGCCACAACCAATTTTTCGACTCTTTCTTGTTAATTTTGTAGCTATGTAAACAAAGAGATATGACTTTTTGGATCAGTCTTAAATGTTTGCTGCTTTTAGATCTTATAGTGTCTACACACGATCCAATCTGGTTGGGCCGACAAGCTGTCCTACACATGAGTTGAATAAGGATGCGGCTATTGTGTCCTTGTTCAACTCATGTGTAGGACAGCTTGTCGGCCCGACCAAATTGGATCGTGTGTAGACACTCTTAGATTTGATTTAACAGGAATCTTACTAGATGGCAAAATTGGAAGAAACAAATTGGTCTTTTGTGTTCAAAATTATATCTTTAATACGATGCACTAATAAGATTTCAGTACAATTAATTTTAAGACCACAAAACAGAAAAAAACACTATTTAAAAAAGTAAAATCTTTTTGTTTAGATAGCTGCTAAATAAACGAAGGAGGGTTTCAAAATCGGTTACACCATGAAAAGCATTTTTTGAAGTTCTGAAATAATGTGTGAATATTTTTTGATTTTTAGTTCCATTCTAGATGGTCAAAACAAATTAACGGTACAAAATCAAAAGAAATGCCAAGTGGAGATTTTTCTAGTCCCGAGTTTTGAAATTTGACGGCGCGTGCTGGGTAAACCACTAACTTGACAATAAATGTTATTGACATCATTATTGCAGATAATTTAATGCTCTACAAAAAAAGGACCCATAGTTTAGTTCCTATCTTGTTTAGTTTTCAAGATATTTGAGAAAAACCAAACGGCCTCGCATTAAACCAAAGCGAATCATGGTGTTTGCAACCTGGGAAGACTAATTGGAGAGTTAACCCCTTAAAATAGTCTAATATGGCTGGCCTATTATGTAGAATTAATATTCATGGACCTATTGCCTACCATATTAATGACTTACATTATGTTTTTATGACGACTGTCATGGCCTGAATGTTAGCGTGATCAACTGCTAATGCAAAGTTCCTCGATTCGACTCCGGGTACAGTCTAAAATTTCTTGACCATCTTCCGTGCTTCGGAGGGCACGGTAAGCCGTCAGTCCCCCAGTGTTAATGATTTGCCATCATGAGAATAAAAAACAGGGTGCAGGCACATCGAAGGCAAGCTATCTGAGATGTAAAAACAAAAAATGCTCAAAGAACTAATTACAAAAATTAGTAAAGAACGGATGCTGGACCTATATCAAGAGGGAGACTTCTTAATAAAAGTAAAAGAAGAAGAAGGGCTCCTTATAACGTCCTATCCCCGCAATTTTCTTTTTTTAAATTTAATTTTAAAAACGTCGAAATCGAATTTCGGCAGCAGTTTTAAGAATTTTCTATTAAAAACATGTTATTGTTAAAATTATTCTTCCCCGGCAAGAAAAACTGATTTCAAAGTGGACGTTTTTTGTAAAGCTCTGAAATATTTTCGAAAATTTCGATAATTGAATTTTTTCTTCTTGAAACCTCTCACACTTTCGAAGAGAACCGGATACTTTTATAAAAGTTTTCCCTAATATAAATCCCAAAGACAAAGAGTATACCAAAGACGTGGCGTCGTTATTTACCGGCCAATTTTAATAATGTTTTTTAATCGGCACAAGCACACCTCCGTCGTCTATAAAATAGGTCTTTAAACTTTTATCGCAGATATACTTGTTTTATATTGCTAACATCCTGTATGTTGATTTATTAATATATGTTAAAAATACTCATTCGTTTTCGTTGAGTTTTCGATACCCACATAATATTACTGTTTCTCTAATCAGCGCACAAACACCTCCTTCTCTGCCACGTACTTTTTTCAACACGATGGTTTAGCATGGGGGGACCTACTGTTTAACGTCGATTCCTAATGACTAATGTTAGAAATATTTCAGTATTTAGACCGCACGTCGATTAGACCGGATTAAGGAATGGAAATGTTTTACAATTTTTAGATTTTCTTTATGAATAAAAAATAATATATTATTAATACTATCTAATAAAATTTCTTACGGGAAATAATTCTTCTCTTTTACAAATCTTTTTTGTTTATTTCTTAAATAATAACAAAAAATATGCTTCAAAGATTTAATACAGTCAATATTTACGAAAGTGAAGGAAAGCTGATAAAAAATTCTATATCTCGGTAAATGAATGGAAAAGAACATCTATTTATTTTTTCCTTAATAAATTAAGTAAATAAAACATTTTCAACAGATATAAGCTTCTTAGACTAAAATTCTCTGCAAACTGACACATAAATCTCTTTAGATCGGAGAGCTCAAATGAAAATGACATAAATAAGTTTCCTTTTACCACAATCAGTAATAAAGTTAAAAATTTAATTTTCAATTTCAAAAATGAGATTACAGGATAAGGATAGTTCAAGTAAAAGGTTTTTATAATATTATGGTTCTGACAGAAGAATTGTTTCCACTTGGGTAAAGAATAAAAGAAACTCGGAAAGAAATACAATTTTCTCTTAAAATAATGAATAACAAGCGTCTTTTATTTATTTAATTTAATCTCTAGGTACATATGCCTGAATACTTTTCCGAAAGCTTTACGATCTTTCATGAAAATTTTATTCAGTGAAATAAACAACAATTAAATAATCGATTTTCCAAGCATGAACAATGTTTGATCAAGTTAACACAAAATTTTGATGAGAGAAAAACAATTTCATATTTAAAAAAAACCATTTAACTCAATTTGGATCACCGAATAAACTGATCGCGTGTGTGATTAATGAAAAACCCATTGAAAACCCAACGTAATGTAGTAAATAAACCGAAATAAACAAAAGGAAGCTCAAGTATGCTAGATTACGCACTTTATTGATTACCAATGAATGACCGTTTGCTGTTAAATCCTTAAAATTGTTTACAAACTGAAAAGAAGGGAGCTTATAATGCCGAACAAATTTTTAGACAACTTCGGATACAAACATCTAAACAAATTGAAAATTCAAGCGTGAGCTTATGATTTACTCGTTGTGCTTCCACATTTCACCATTAACTAAACGATGAGGTGTCAAAAATATTTCCAAAGCGGAAATTCGTATGCCAAAATTTATACAGTAATTTTCGTTAAATCTAATTTAGAAAACTTGACGGATGAAAATGCAAGCTACTATTACTTCATTAGAACACTTTAGTCACGACTTAATTTAAGGAATTATGTACTTTTCAGAAAACAAAAGAAATTAAAGCAAATTCTCAACAATTAAAAGACACAATAAGTAATTTAACAGGAAATAAAAATTGCTGCATTAATAACATTTGTGATGCATGACAATATACCAAGGACGTTATTCATAAAAGATATGAATTGAAGTTGAAAAAAAAAGTTTCAGCGGCATGAAATCCGAAAGTAAAAGTCACTTCTGAAAGATGATTAACTGTTGTGTAACAAATTTATAATCAATATAATTTCATAATGGTAAAATTAAAAGAACAGTTAATACTATGACTTTAAACTTTTAAAGAGTGAATGTTGCTTGGGGTTTTAATTAAGTAAAAACATGTTGAATAGTAAAAGTAATAATAATTAGTATTATTACTGTCGGTGATTTTAACTTGTTAATATTCGAACTTGAATAATTAATAACATTTAATAGGATTATTTAATTTTCAGATGAATCTTGATAAAATTATTGCCGTCTTGGAAAACTTTCGATAAACTGGTATATAGCAATAATGATCAGACTAAAAAATTTTCCAATATGGATCTGATTAAGGACCTTGCCAAGAGCTCTGCATTGACCTAGTTGAAGAGTCGAACTGCAGTAGACTTGAATATCATTTTGCATGTGCTGGTCGACACCGTCATATTAACCTCTCATACATAATTATACCACATTTACGTTGTGGTATGTTAATTTGAAAGATATTAGAGCGAGTGTTTTGATGCATCTCCAGCAATTCAACGCTTTGAAATCGAAATTTTAGAAAAAAAAGAGTTACTGAACATTAATTATTATCAAGTGATGAAAATTTTTATAGGTGATTGCTTAAATTGCCGTTCATCTGAACTAATTAAAGAATTGATTTAATATACATTCGTTAAGTTACTTTGTACGTTGATTAATAGCAAGGTGTCATAAATCGTAACAAATGTCAAATTAATCAAAAAAAGAACATCAATTATCTATTTTTATGGATGATATAACATCGTTACATGAATTGAAAATTACCGTAGAAGCTAATTTTAATTAAATATATAAAGGTCAATATGTTGTGTCAAATTTTTTTGGCATAAACAAAAAATTTTTATTGTGCGAACAAGTTAGTGACAAAAGTGTGATACCATAAAAGTAATAATTAGAAACGAGCAGATAGCCAGGATTTTTTAATATAGAATCAAAAAACATAACATGCATAGCACCAACTCTCAACATTGTACAAATTACTGTTTTGCCTAAGGTGAGAAACCATTCAAACAGAAAAGTCTGGATGGTGCATCGTAATACGGATACATCCGAGGTGTTCAAACAGAGGTTCGTGTTATTTATTACGAGTTGCGTCATGGCTTAGACGACTCATCACACCAGCGTGCACACCAGTTGGAACACTCATCGGATGGCATGAGTGGTCTGCATGGTATCAAGTAGTGACGTGGAATCACTTGATTTGTTTAAATCGAAGCACAGTACATCGCACTAGGGTGAGAAACCATATAAACTCCGATTAAATGAGCAGAAATCTTATGGAACGAAAAATATCTGACAGTTTCCCGTCCATTACGGAATACATTAAGAAAAATGGAGAAGAAACCCAGAGTAACCTGCATAACTTGCCTGGAGCGATCAAAGAAGAGAAAGCTTCCAAAAAGAAAGTAAACAAACTCTTAAGATCCGAAGTAAAGTTAAGAAAAAAATTAAAACTGATAGATAAAATGGAAGAGCTTGAAGAAGTCAAGGCTCTGATAATGAATTTAACACAGGTTGTCCACAAGGGTTTCCAAGAAAATAACCGAAAATTAAGTCAAGTAAAGGAAAAGCTGGGGAGTGTACAGGGGGAGAAAGAAGAAAAGACAGTTGTTAAAAAATTCGACGAAGGGACGTGAAGAGAAAGTTAATAATTAATAAATAAAGATAAGAAAACGCTAAATGTTATTAAGAGAATGCCATTAACATCAGGAGTTATAACAGTGGGGAGGAAATTGATGAATTTTTGGAGAAAGAACTGCAAGTTCAGATTAACATAATATCTATAATGGATTTTGAATATGAAAAATATTCAGAAAAGAAGTCTTCGTAGCCAACTTGAAATATCGCATCTAGAAATTAGCCGTAACGGCAAATAAAAATAAACTAAAGGAATCTATTTACATAGAAAATGATCTGACAATGAGGGAAAAACATTCAAATAAGATATGGGAAATCGCCAAAAGAGTATGGTGAAAGTAAGTGTTGAACTTCCAAGACTATAAGGAATAAGAAGGGTGATACTAGATTGTCTCAACCAGTGGTCCCACTTATAGAAGATGAAATAACTACAGAAATATTATACAAAAAAGCTAAACAAAACTGATAAGAGGCTATCCATAAAAAATGATGTCACACATTTTGGGGGGGGGGTCGTTTGGTCCTAAATTGTGTGACATCATTAATGGTCAGTCTCTAAAGCGAAACCGAAATTTAAGTTTAATGGGCACATGGAACTGGAAAATTTACTTTTGAGTCCTGTAAAGTTGAGAGAAGGAGTAAATGAGCTCGAGTTATAAAGAATATTTTATATAAAATAATTGTCTTAAATTGAATGCCGTTTTAAAGTTCAAGAACCCTACAAATCGACGCAGAAGGCTTAAATTCGTATATGTATGTATTTCTCCCTCCTTGCTCCTCCTTACGCAGATTAGGGTTTTTGAGCTTTGAATAAAATTTGACGCAGAAGACTCAAACTCGCATATGTATGTATGTATTTCGCCCTCTTGGCTCCTCCTCACGCAGATTAGGGTTCTTGAGCTTTGAAAGTATCTCTACAAGTGATAAGATATATAGAAAAACAATACAGAAGAAAGAACGCCAGTGGAACTGAAAGGAAGCAAGACCTAAATGGATGAATAAGAATATTTAATTAATTATACGGAAAGAAGAAAAGAAGCAAAGGATTACGAGTATAATATAAAATAACAAGCAATATATAAGCGAAAGAAAAATACGAGAAAAATATAAGAAAGTAATGTCAATTATAATATAGGAAAATTTTATAAATAAATAAAAACAAAATAAGAATAAAATAAGGAAGGAAGACTGAAAGTGACTCGAATAAAATCAAAAAATGTTGGTAACCCATTCCAGTAATAAATTGTTGAATTTAAATCGAAATGAGTAAGTAAAAAAATGAAGGTATGAAGGCAGATAATTATAAACAGAAAAACTTGCAGAGCTACCATAAATGGGGTAAGAACGCACAGCAATTTCCAGCCTAGAATCGATAAAAAGCTGGCGTTAAACTGTAGGTCGCCCATGTATGAAATAACACTTTGAATGCACATCGCACCCATAGGAGAGAAGACGATTATAGGAACAAGTCCTAAATTAAGTAAAAGAATAAATGCACATGTGTTGTGTAAACAAAATTACTGTAAACAAACCAGAAAAGGAAGCCCACATAAGAATACCAGAACTGAGATCTTAATAATGGTAAAACCCTTCTACATTCGGCTTCAACATGAGAATGGAAGAGGTCATCGATATGAAAACTTCAAGCCATTTCATCATTAAATTTAAACGCGATACTGGAAAACCATTCAGTGTTAATCGCTTGTCATAATTTTTTTATGCTGTTTACTCCTCAATAAATATATCCAAATTTAGTTATAACAATATAGCGACCCAAAGGATTGCAGGAAATCCTTATCGACTGAATCAGGTGGGCTTAATAATAATTGTTAGAAATTGCTCTCGTGGGAATAAATTTAAACAAAGCTGAATTATTATACCATTTGATATATATCACTTAATATAGCATCATCTTATATTTGCATATCGTTTGAAATTCTCCTAAATTCTTTTCAATGGAAAAGACGCGACGTTCTCCTCGCATATCGCACTTTCGAGTTAGCCTACATTTCGTTCAAATTAAACAAAGCCGTACGGTTATTGGATTATTTTTTGACGATGGTTAAAAGTAAAATATCGGATTACTTCAAAAGTTGCGCAATATGAAACGAGGGTTCGTTGCTAAATTTTCTGGAAAATTAAAAAACTTAGAATTCCTTGAAATGTGAAAATTGATAAAATGAGAATCTGTTGAAAACACCCCGTCGCGAAGGGGTCTATATACTAATTATATTACCCCGAATCAATGTTGTCAAAATGTAATTTCATTAGGTATTAGAATTTTAGTAAATTATTAACAAAGCGTTTTTCTCGGTAAAACACTATTATAGATAATTAAAGTTCTCAAAATTTGCCCTTCCCTAGAATTAATCCAATCCTTCATCCCTACACCCACATACTAGGTGAAATTACAAGAATTTTACGTCATACCATTTTAAGCGTTACTAAATATAAAATCAATAAACAATTTATTAGCATCGCGATATTTTCCAGTATTTAGTTCAAGAAACAACATATTTGCATATTCGATAATTGTGACGTAAATAATTATTAAAATGACTTTCGGAATATGTAAAATTTAACCGAACATATGCAACTCTATTTCAATTGGGATCATTACGGTAGCGAACTAACATTTCGTTAAAATATAAACAATATAAGTTATGCAATCCATCAGAATGAGTTAACTAAAATACTCGTAATAATGATTAATGAACAAGTTAAAATACATGCATACATAATAACACATGTAACTAACATACATACCTTGGACTGTGATCTTGAAAACCTCCATCCAGTAACCTCAACTTGGCAAAAAGGACGGCAGACACAAAAGGCACTTCTAAAAGTTCTTCTAAATAAAATTCGATTTGAAATTTGTATTTTTTCTTTTTTGTCATAAAAGCCATTCCGGCACTGCGTCTCTTGGTCATGCATCAATAATTATCAAGACATAACTAACCAAGTCAATTTTTCTATTCTTTTTTATGTCTAATTTAAAATTTTCAAATTCATCCGGTAAGTTGGTCCTGAAAAAAAAGAAAAATTTTTCAATTTTATATAAATATTATGTTTGTGTAAATTGCTATTTTAAAAATCCTTCATTGATGTGTCATTCTACTTTTCGTCCTACACCAAAATGTAATACTCTATTTTAAGCGCCGCGCCACAACAAACAAAATAAACAAGAATGTAAGAAAGTAAAACATCCGAAACCATTAGATTGATTAGCAAATATAGGTAAATACATAGAAAATTAATTTTTTTTTATTGCGTGGCATATTAAAAAATAACGTATTTTAGTATTTATGGTATCTACCTTTCACCTTGACCGTACTTAAACATCCAAGGTAAAATCTTGAAATATTTTCAGCAATAAGCAATCTTCCAAAATAAGCTTTCCACTGCTACGAAGTTATTAAATAATAATTAAAACCAAATTTTCGATACTTTGTAATTTTATTTTCCGGAAATCGTCATTGAAACAACATTTCCCTGCTTATGCACGCGCAGGGAAATTGAACTTTACTGACTAGTCCGGTAATAATTAGTAAGGTTAATAGTAACAAAATAAAATAGACAAATGTCAATGTCAAAAAATGTCGTTCAATTAGTGTTTTAAAATTTTGATTTAAAATTTCGATTTTTTACGATTTTCGGAAAAATTTAATACAAAACATGTCAGTAAAATGTCTCACTTGACTCGGAGCTCCAAAATACTCGGCACAAAGTGCCTCGTATTTCAACATTGCCCCTCGTCAGTAATATGTCATTTTCCTGACTTTTATGTAATAGTTATTTACATAAAAGTCAGGAAAATGACATATTACTGACGAGGGGCAATGTTGAAATACGAGGTACTTCGTGCCGAGTATTTTAGAGCTCCGAGTCAAGTGAGACATTTTACTGACATGTTTTGTATTAAATTTTTCCGAAAATCGTAAAAAATCGAAATTTAAAATCGAAATTTTAAAACACTAATTGAACGACATTTTTTGACATTGACATTTGTCTATTTTATTTTGTTATTATTAACCTTACTAATTATTACCGGACTAGTCAGTAAAGTTCAATTTCCCTGCGCGTGCATAAGCAGGGAAATGTTGTTTCAATGACGATTTCCGGAAAATAACTATTACCAATAATTTTTTAATGAATTTTTCTGTCACGTACAGTACAAGAGTTTTCGAAAAGCGATTGCCATTTGTAACGAACCACTCCTTGTTTACTTTAAGTTTGGGTTAAAATCCTAACAAGTTAAAATGTAAACATGTGCAATGTACATAGAGGGTAGCCGCAATATTTTACCTTTATTAAATTCCATATTAAAATTTTACCTACTGTTTTTATTATTTTTCTTCAAGGTTTTAAAGCCTACTCAAACAAGGATATTACAAACTTTAAGCCAAGTGGTGATCCAGAAAAATTCTTGAGATTAATTAATTTTTTTTTAGTTTCTCAAGAAGAAAAAACCATTTTACAGATTTTTAAGCTTGTCGTGATCTATGTTTCCTGATTATACAATGGTTTTTGTTAATTATGTCTGGCGTAAGCGCATTTATTCGACGCTTTTCTTGTAATCTAAAGTAGTTTACATGATGTTCCCACTCTTAAGAATTTTTAAGTACTACTCAAGAGTAAGAAATTAGTACACACAAAAACCCAATTTCTTTGATATGTATGTCGTTTTACCATGTACACGTCGAAATATTGACTCTGAATTCTGTATTGTTACGTTAAGGGGGCTAACTACTGTGAACAGTAGTTTTCAAGCTGATATTTAGGAATTAAATTTGAGAAAACTGTTACAGCTATTTGGTTGTCAAGATTTTATATGTATTCTTCGTACTTCAATAGTTTGTTACAAATATGTTACGTCTAAATAGGTTTGTTATCTTAAACGCAAAGTAATGGATGAGCATCATCTACATAAGGTATGCTAACCTAGACAGAAGCCGAAAAAGCATGGATCACATTTAGTGATATTGCACGACCGCGGGTTTGGTGTTACCCCAGAAGGGACCCACCATCCTCAGATTCATATCGACTAATTTGACTTGCATGCTTCATTAACATGTAGAGGAAAATGAATCTGCTTGGTAAAAGTGAGCAAACTAACAATTATTCTAGAACTGTACTCCATTTTTCAAAAGGAGGCTTCTATAGAAGAATTAATAAGGCGTGTACAATTTATTACCCACTATGTGTTGATCAATAGCCGCTTATTTTTTGAGTTGTTTTAGTGAAAATTTAAAACATAGGTCCATGCCAACCTTTGAATAACGAACAGCGTAAGTACCTTTATGAAAGGATTAAACTCTATTTTTAGACTTTTATAAAAGTTTCATCAAAATAAATTATATTTTATATCGGACTTATAAGCAACCTAAAAAGAATATTACATTTTATTCGTTGTTTGTATTGTTTATATTCATATAACCCTGGTTTAAATTCTAAGCTTCGTTTATGTAATCGACCCTGAATATCATCAATGCAAAAGCTGTAGACTGAAACTAAAACGTACATTAAATTACCGGTGTGTATGAAGATTTTACTGATCTCTGAATACTATTTTCATATAATATATTAGAAAATATTTTTATAAATAAATAATAAAAGAAAGCTTCCTGATTTATAAGTTCAGTTACTTGTATAAATAAAATGCGACAAGTTGCAGCTGATTTTAGAAAAAAAAATCTAATAATTAGTACTCAGCTATCGTACTTTAAATTTACTATAGCTTCCTGTATCAAAACAATTCCGTTTCCGCTATTCATGTGGCGAGTTATACGGTTTAATAATGTTAGAAAATCAACATTCTGCATTTAAAACTACTTTTACTATCGTATAGGATAAATAATATATAAAGCGTGAAATTCCTTTTCCTGAATATTTTAATATTGAGTAGTTATCCTAACTTCCTAACAAAAAATTTGTTATACAATAAACCTGATAATTTTTTTACCTTTTATTTAAAATGCAATTACTGGCCTTTTATTGTTAGTAGGGGTAAGTGCTAAGGTAATTTAACCTCGACCATTTTCATTCCTTAAAAGATCATTAGAGTATTGAAAACACGCAAAGTTTATTTATTTGTATTTCTAACTAGTAATTGATTTGAGTCATTATGGTCAAAACAGTTTTTTCTACTTAGGTTTTGAAGGCCGCTTGTCAATATTAATTTTAGATGCATTCATTACCTTGCTTCTATTGCTTTATTTCCGAAAACTATATATGCTAAAATTTCAAATGCAGAAAATGGCTCTGCGGAAAACCGTAAAATAACTTTTGCATTACAAAAAGGTAAATTGCTTAAAAATTCTATTCACGCCAAAATTAGCCGTGATAAATATTTTCCAAGCTTTTACACTGCTTTTACCAACGACGTGTCGTGTAATTCATAATGGGACTTAATTTCAGAAAATCAAATTTATTTTTATTTGTTAACGTATGTTATAAATATTCTGATAATAAATGAGATTCATGATCTCAATAATAAAGAAACTTTTCAAATTTCTAATTTGCAAAGACAAAAATTGGAATTTTTTTTTAAATCTTATGATTAATTTTTCAAATCGATTAAAATAGCAATAACCCTGCCCTTATTAAATTGGCATTAATTAAAGATGCCGTAGTAACATGAATTACCTACTATTAAGGTTATGAAATTCTTGATAAATCCGTAATAGAATTTTCATTTTGATTAAACTATGAGTGGAATACAAATCCTGATATTATTAAAATGGCCATAACGTTCAAGGATATATTCATGTTGTATAGATTATGAGTTAATATTTAACAAATAATTATTAATAAAACAATCTACATTAATTATGCATTATAGAAACAGATTGTTTAGAAAGTGCAATCCCATTTTAAAACATTAAACCCACTTATTCATCAACTATGAGCTTTAGAAGCCAATTTTAGATAGATAATGTAGATAAATCGCGATAAAATTTTATTTAAGTAGTATTAAATCTGAATGCAATTATAATACTAAATACTTTAATAATTATTAAACGAGTTTTTATTACAATAAAAGGAAATTCGTCATCGTAATAAAAATTATATATTATTTGCAGTATGTCTAAATTATATATGTACGTCACTAAGATAAGATATGTAATTAATATTTCTTTAAACAAATACAAATTCGGTATTACATTGTAAGGTTTTGCGTAAGAGCAGGCACAAATTTCCATTCAAACGGTTTTTCATGCAATTTCCATGTGTTCCGAAAATTTCGGATTCGTTGAATCAGGAATATATGAATACAGTTTTACGGGATTGGGATTTCCTCCGAAAAGATGCATATAATTGTCCTAACAAAATTTATCAAGAAAAACTAAAATTTTTTCAAATTCTATCTTTTACGAAAAGTATATGACTTTTAAATAGAAAATGTTCCCTATGGACTGACGATGGGGATAACAATGTAAGATTAATTTAAACTTAAAAAATTTCGAAAATAGTCTTAATACTGATGCCATTATTTCTAATATTTGTCAATTCATAATTTATTGTAAATTGATGTTCAATAAAGACAAGCGCAACCAACCTAATATAATGTTAAAATAATGTAATACAAGGGAACTAAAATATTCTGAAAGATCCTAGAATTTTCATGACCTTATTAACTGTAATTGTTGTATTAACGATTGCAGGTTCGTTATCTTGGCCAAGAATTTAAACTATCCAATGTTTATATCCATAATAAAATAGCTGGCAAGCTCAGCAAACAAGCATATGAAAATGAAAAACAAACACGATATGATTCCAACTGTCAACGAAAAAAAAGGTGATAAAAGAATATTATGAAGGCCCGTTCATGTTTTTCATTCTATTCGGTGAAAAGCGAAATTATTTAAGCTCGCTACCAACATTAGCATTTATTATTTACAGCAACTCATACAAACCGAGTTTTAATGACTAGTTGTGGCCGAAAATTGTGATCCAAATTGAAACGAGGTACCCCTACCGTACAAGTTTACATTTCAAAATTTAATATTCCTGAATTATTCAAAATTGAAATTACATACATAAATTCTAACAGACATTTTGATGGCATAAACCGTAACGCAATTTTGTAACGCGTAACTAGAATTTTATTTGGAAATTCAGTTTTATAATTTTAACACTTTTATTCGACAAAAGTTTCGATGTGGATATTAAAAATAAATCGGCCTAAAAAATCTAATGTAAGCACTGTTAACCCAAATTCTCCTCGAAACTTGGTTGAATTAATAAACTAATGAATGAACGCAGAGGAAATGCATATTCATTCATAATTTCATAGTTGACCTGACAATATTAAACATTTCAAAAACATTAAAAACGAAGATTTTAAATTATAATAATTAATAACTTTACAAAGATAAAACCCATTGTGCATACAAATAATAATAAGTGAAATTTTATGGTGCCTCCATAATGTATCAATTTTATACAAAATTTTAAAGAGAAAGTAATCAAACCTGATTAATCAATAAAAATGTTGATTCAAACATTGAAAATTAGGAATTCACAATTCTATAAAAATTTTGTTTCGCTCATTAGTAAAAATAAATAAAGATTCCTTTCCGAAAGACTTTCAGGCTGAAAAGGTAAAAAATAGCGTAGCAATGAATGGCTAATTAATGAAAATATAAATAGAAATAATAAGCAAATGGAAAACGTTTTATTTTAACTTTACCTACTCCATAACGAAAAGGTTTTAAAATTAAATTTTATTTGCTTTTAAGTGCTTGTGCTGAAAACGTAATGAAGCAAAAATCAACAGGATATTTTTAAATAAAACTAATTAGTTAGATTTTATTATACATTTATATGTAAAAATTCCCCTTTTTCAGACCTGTTCAAAAAACAGGTGCATTTCAGGTTTTACATCGACCTCAAAAGGTATTACTAAATATACACAGTTGCTGTGTGCAATGAATAGAAGTGCAAGAAAATTCGCTATTAATTGAAATATTTTCAGTGCAAGAAAACTTTATTTGGTATTATGGCTTGTACGTAGTTGAGTAATAGGCATATAAAATCAATAATACTGTGTACACTTTACAACTAATTGTTAATTCATTTTTATATTGTTATAATAGATGTGAACATTTTCACTGGTCGATAAAATAGCAGTATAAATTTTTAGTAAACAATAATAATTTTTTTTGGACTGCGCTATATCAACAGAATTTTCGAACAGATTCTTCAGTACTCATATGGAATTACAAGTTTCTATTTTTTTTATTTAGTAACTAAACGACATAGTCATAGTAGGATCGACAGTTTAACGTGTAACTCTAACCACGGCACAAGTAATATGGGAGCAACCGGGAATCCACCTAATACACCGAATATAACATTTTTTATTGTTATTTTAATTAATCACAAAAATAAATTAACACTGCCATTTCACCGAACACCAAAAAAGATGGCACATGTGAATGATCTGTATAAATTATTTGATAAATTTACTGTTCATAAGATGAGTGTGGATGTGAGGTGCATTCAATATTTTTAATATAACAGAGCGTCGTAGATGTGGAATTCGAACCCACGACTACTTATTAAATTTGTAGTCTTACCTTGACCACTATCCACCCTGCGGGGTTATTTCAATATTAGAATTTTAAAGGAATACCTAATTTCATTAGTTGAATATTGTACTTTTAGTACTTTTATATAATACCACTGAAAATTCTAACATTTACTGCAATAGAAAATATAATTATTTTACACGAATGGTTGGACAACGTGCTTAGACGTGCATATTGAAAACCTTGATTGGTCTGTGCTATTATTTACCTAGAAACCAAAATACGTTCCATAATTGCTAATAATTCAGGCGAAAGTGTATTTAACAAAATAATATCACACTGGGAAAATTGGTGGCTTTGATCCCGAAGAAAATTCATGCGGTTAAAATTAATTTAAAACGGATTGAATTGGTTTTTAAAAAAAACAAGAATTAAAAATAGAAAAAAATCAGAAATTGCAGTGTAAATACAGAGAAATATAAATAAATCACAACATGCTTTCCATTTCATTATCATCAGTATTGGATTATTTGTCCATAACGTTACTAAAATTTTGAAATGTATCTACGATATACACAATAATTCCAATAATACAATGCGAATAAACAATCATTAAAAATAAAGATGAGCAAAAAAAACTAATTTCCATAATAAAGCACCATCTAATAATAATAGAATTCACGACACCATGACTAGCTCTCAACATATTTAAATACAAAATACTAAATGCTCACTTAAAATCTTTTCACGTTCATTGTTGGAAAATTCTGTGTTTACACAAAAAGGATAAAGACAACAATTGAGAATTTTTGTTAAATCTTTGTTTCTAAAAACTACTTTCCTGTGATGAATCAACAAAAAAGTATATATATTATTGATATGGTGATTTTTTTAAAGCAAGAAAATTGTTTTTGTACGAAATAAATGTACTATGCAAATCGAAATTTCCCTCAGAATCAGAATATACGAAACAACATAACACTTGAAAAGAATCTAAACCTTAATATTTTTTTAAATTTCTTTTTATATTCAACAGTTTAGCAGTCATATTTTATTTAAGCATACAATATAGTTTTCGCATTGAAACCAAACAAAATACGAAAATATTTAAAAATATTGTGTACGAACCGGGTGTAAAAAAGAAACCTTATAGAAATTTTTAACAGAAACGCATTAAAAAATTGTATTCATCATAATATAAAATAATATTAGAAATTTGAAATAACATTTTTAATCGCTTTCTGTAAATTTAATTGCTTCATGTAAATAATTTTTGTTCGAAACATTGGCAGAATTGGTCCTCTTGTTTATTGTAACTGTGTGAACGAACGAAATTTTCAATTAAAGTTTTCGTAATATCATCTTTAGTTTTACCACGAAATAATCATGAATGTGAGTTATATTTGGAAAATTGAGGTTTCGCTATCGTGGTGAGCCGAATTATTGGTTAAAATATAGTGGTATCAGCTCTCGATGAAATACCATTGTATCATACAGGCGCTATAATACCAAGGTACAGCATGCTTTTGCAATTCCGTTTTTTACGACAAATTAAATATAAAATTAAGCTAAAATTGAAAATATTTTACAAGCTTTCAGCAATAGGTTATTGTTTTCGTCATATGTTTAATTTTATATTAGTTTCTTAAGCTAATAATATTTATTACGTCGCAGCAAGCCTAACACGAGAACTTTCTCTTGATTTGATTGCATTATCACTTTGTGTTCAGATGCACAGGTTGCATTTCTTAATTAATCTCTACGAAGTTTGGCATAATTATTTTCACGAACCATGAAGTTTGCTGGTTTGTTAATTGGAAATCAGTTTGGTAGTTTCAGAGGAATTATTTAAATTAGTTGATGTAGCCCTTCACTGTACCAAACAAACTGTACTTGCAAATTACTACACTAGATACTCAAGATATAGTTTTGCTTTTTGTATTTCTTACTGTGTTCTTACGCCAAAATTTGTATTTGATAAAAGAGAAGAAATGTTTTATTTCATTGTAAAATTTGAATGAAGTGCCAATGGAAATAGAACACCCATGGTGAATATGATAAACGCATTGGAGAGGAGAGAAGGCACTCACGCCAGAACCATATAACTTGCTGGACGTAGGTCAGATATAATTGTGCCAGTTTGTAAGAAAAGTAATTTTGATTTAAATAAAAAGAAATTGGATTGATGAAAAGTAAGAGTGTTTGATTTGAAGGAAAGAATAATTTTATTGAAATAGTTAAAATTTAGCTAGGTATCACAGCATATATTTAATTGGCGATCCAACGTGGGCCTTTGTAACAATTTTGTTATCAAATTGTAATTGTTGAAAGGTTTTATTTTTAACAGTCTTCTTCTTCTTCTTCTTGTGTTAGGTTTGGAGACCTGTCTTTATTAATTTTTTCAAATCAGTTTTGCGAGTATAATTGGTTTCTACATCTTAGGTAACCCTACGTTAGCAGTTGGTCGTTGTTGGTCATAGCCTGCAATTTTTAAACGTGACAAATTTAACGTTGATGTGAAAAATTTGATCTTGCATTGCACTTTGTAGTCTGTGGTATTTGTGATAAGTAATTTTATTTGCGAGATATTGGCATACCAAATAGTGTAAGGGGAGATAATAAACAGAACCGACTTTCTGAGATTGGTGTTTGTATTTTTTTTGAAGTTTTTTTTAGGCAGTCAATACGAGTGGCTTAAAACGCCAAACATAACAGGAAGATTTAGATATAAAATAAGACATGAATATGGTAATATGCTTGACGAAATTGGTACCGATAAATACGCTCATCAAGACGAAATTAAACAAGTGCGAAATGCGTTTAATAAAGATTTAGAGGCGATTGAATCGATAAGGCAGCAAAAAGAAAGCGTGCTTGAAAAATTAAATAGAAGCCTAATAGAAAAATTAGAGAAAACAATAAAAGAAGTATTCAACATTCGCCTGGCTGAAAAAATCAAAACAATGAATATTGTAAGGAAATTGGTTCCACCAAGGATGAATAGAAAGAGTTACCTTATTCTAAGTTGTGGAAGCCTAGGACTAGTTTCTTCTCCTGGAAGCATATAAGATATTGATTGAAAAGTGAGAGGAGCCCCAGAATGAAAGATGGATCATGGACACCGTCATCAATTAGGAACTTGGGTTTGAGCATGTTAAGTTACTATGATAAATATTTGGAGTTGAAAACTGATTATTGGATAGTTTGATAAATTTTAGAAAGATTAATTTAATAATTCAATTTAAAAATAATTATCGATTTCTAGATACATAAATAAGTATGTTATAAATAATGAAAAATTATTGTGATATGGATGCCACTTGTTATGAATATTTTGATTTGTTCAAATTTGATTTTAAAGTGATTTGATGAAAAGTGATTATTATATTTAAATCTTATTTGAAGATAACATGGAAAATTAATAAAATGTTGAAAATTTTAAAGAAATAACATTTAATTGTAATTTAAATTTTATTGTGTCAATTACAAAATAACATTGATATAATTCGTCAATTGAAGAATGATTTAGATGAGTAATTAGTCAATATGATTAAAGATAATAAGATGATAATTTGACTTTTAAAAATTTGAAAAAGGACAAGAAAAGGTTTTATGATATTGCGAAAATCGTAAAATTGACCAGATTGACAAGTCGTGGTACCAATTGTATGCTTTCTAAGGGGGGTGTTGCTGTGTTTATAACCCCAAAATTTGTATTTCATAAAGGAGGAGAAATGCTTTATTTAATTGTAAAATTTAAAGTTTGAATAAAGTGACAATGGAAAAGAACCGTTGTGAATGCAATAAACGCATTACAGACTAGAGAAGGACGCCAGGGTCATGTAACTTGTTGGACGGACGTTAGTCCGAAATAATTTGCGCCAGCTTATAAAAAAATTGGATAGACGAAAAGTAAAAGAGTGTGGAGGGGTTACGAAGGAAATAAGAAAAATTGTTGGGATAGTTTAAATTTAGTTTCGTACCACAGCATCTATTCATCTGTGTTACTCCAAGTACAATCAAATTGTAATTGCTTATTTGAAATATTATAAAAACTATGCTGATTAAAATTGGCAATTATACAAAAAATAAGTCAGAAATTGGTTTGTTATAGCTTAGCAAATTTTGTACTTTTGACTTAATTTTGTACGACTGGCTTTCGCTGCACTAGATATTGTTAGTAAATCAAAAAAAAAACTATTTATATTACTGTCAAAAGGATAAACCACCATTATAAATAATATTTGCTTAAACCTAATTTACAAATTAGATTACTTACTGACCTAACCTATCCCTAATTTAAAACTGTCAATGGCGTTCAATTAAACGAATTATACTAATTCAATTATTATCACATTTGGGGTGATATAAAGCGATATCTCAATCGATATTATGTAACATTCGTTGTATAAATTTTCAGCACCAATCAATCACTTGAAGGGCCTCAAGTAGGTATACACGTAATTTTAACAACCATATTCAATTTATAAAATATTTTAAAAATTAAAACCCTTGAAATAGTTTATCGAAAATTTTCTAGTTGAAAATAAAAAAAATGTATGTCAATTTATACTTGGTGGTTTAATAGACCGTTTTGCTATAAGCTATTTCCAATAAAGTAAGGAACATAAGGACAATTCGTGTTACTAAGTGCTAGTAAAAATGCCGAACAATAAAACTTCAGTGGTTTCATTTTTAGGAAAAATGATAAATTATTTTCTCGGTGAAAAATGCGTTTTAAAAGGAAACATCGACGTATGCTAAAATAAAAAATACTGTAATATGGTAATTGCATTCTCATTGTCTAAAGGTCTGATATTTTCACTTATAGCTATAATCTTTTTTTTTTAATTTCCCACTCGAAGCAATCTAATGTGGAAGATAATAGGATAACTAAATTATTGGACTTCTGACATCCTAATTAATAAATTGCATTGTGTACAAAATAATTACTTCAAAGAACAACAATTTACTCTATTAATTACAAAATTAGGAAATTAAAAAGCACCATAATAGTTTATCGAATTAAAAAAAATGATTAATTCAAAAACCTAATTGAACTGTCAATTAAAGATAGTATGAAGTTGGCAATCATTAATTATCAAGTTGATCAAGTGAAATGGATTACAATGTCGGCTTTCATTTATACGAAATTTTTACAATTACGAGAAATTTTATTTTACCGTAATTAAAAAAATGGTAAAATTTTAATAAAAATGTTAACAGATGATGTTAAATTTCACTACAAGAGTAATTAAAAACGAAGGAAATTTTCCAGTGGTTCCATCCAGTTTGAGTATTTTTTGATAAGGTACATTTTAACTTCCGCTTTTTATTTATTCAAAAAATTGGTGCTGGTAGTTGTAGGTCAATCGTAAAATTTTTAGAACGTAAACCTATCTCTACTCTTCTCAAAATAATGACTATCGTAGTATAATTATTATTACATCCACTTAAGAATTATTCAACATTTTACCGTGGTATTTTTAATATCGATTCGAAAATGTAATAAATTATTATTATATAGGTACTATAAATAAACATAATATTTTTATTCCAACAATTCCATAAGTGGTGCATTATTAGTTTCGTTTTGTAAACAAATTAGGTTTCAGATAGCGTCGATAAAAATTAATTAAACATTCTGAAACACATAATCTATAGTTAAAAACATTTATAACAATTGACCAATAATTTAACCTTCATAAACAGAAACAGTAAAAGGGCTACTTACATAAAAATCGAACAAAAATGTAGCAACCCGTGTAAAATACTTATCGAATGTGCAATTTCAAAAAGCGATCGCTTTCATATAGCACCTTTGCTTATCAATTAAATTTTAGATAAGCAGTTGAATGCAAATCTGACTCCAAATACATAAAACCAATAGAAATCGGAATAAAACAGGAAATCTTAATATATTATATTATTTAAAATAACCGATAATATAGACCTTAAAACTTCTTTCTCTAATAATTACTGGTTTTGAATGTTAATTGATATTCCTTAGTAACAGATAATTACCTAACGCTTAACTATCTAAACACCTAAATGTAATTTTGAATTTTAACAAAATTAGAAACTTGGAAACGTATGCAACATCACACAACTTCGTGACTTGCGTTACGAGATAATGAATATTTTCCCGTAAATAAATGATTAAAGTTCGTGCTTGTTTTGATTTAATTTGCATTTTTAAATAAAAAAAAAGTAAATAATATTATCAATAATTTATTAGTAATAATAAAAAATTTAAAAGTTGATCGTAGAAATCGTAAAATATACAACGGGTTGTGTTTATGGTATGAAGATAGCAGGACCAATTGTAATAACCAACCAAGTAATTTGCCCTTATATCCGTTGAAACGTTTAAAACGAATCTATTTAAAAAAAGAAAAAAAAAACAAACCGAACTATAACAAGGATGTCGATCAAGTGGTTGATAAGTTGATATGCTGGTGTCGATTTATCTGCAAGGAAAAGTTAGTGAAAATTGCGATGTTCCCAATCGAATTAACTGCCAGGACGTTTTAAAATTCAAAAGTGTAGGTGAATTCTAGAAAAAGGAAGCACCTCTTTATTTCTTTCCATTGTTATCGTAATGGTAATTCCGTTAGATTTATGTAGTGATTCGTGTTATCCCAAGAAGAAATAAATTTCAGTGAAAATTTTAAACAAAACCTATTACCAGTAAATTGTTAGAAAAGCTTAAAAAAAGTACAATTTTTCATTTGTCAACGTATATTACTGGTTTAGCAGTAGTTTTATAGAAATAGTATAGGTAAATCCGACACTAAATAACGTCAAAAGTTATATAAATGACCGCAAAGATAAACACATACGTTGTGGGATTTCAAATCAGAAAATGTATAAAGTAAAAATTAGTTGAAAATTCTACACCAGACCTGCTATAAGTAAAAGTGAAGGATGTACCGTTAAAAGGTTAGTCTGGAACTGAAGAACCATAGCAAATATTATTCTTGCATTGCATGAAAATTACTATAAATTTTCTTTTTATGCTTCAACCCTTTAGTTTGACATCGGAAAAATTTGGGGTAAACTTTTCGAAACAGGTTCTGAAAATCACAAATTCGTGGATTGACCATCTTTGATGTGCAAAATAGTTATTAGCGAAATTAATTAAGAAAAAAGAGTTGTAGCTCCTATATAGTTATTAATTTATTGCAAATAGTTCAATTTCAAAGCATCCGATGTGCAAACTGAACAACTAATGTGAAGATTAGTTTTTAAATCTCTAAGGTATCCAACTTTTCTAACTTCAAATTGCGACTATTCAATTTAAAATTGGGGAAAATATATGTGAGATTGAAAGAAAATCTTTGATTAAAATAATATTAAGAAACCAATTTATAACAAAGAATAAAATTATTTACAAAATAATATCAATAAATTGAAATGTAATCAATCATATTATTTAATAAATTAGCAAGTTTAAAGTTTCCAAAATTTCTGACTTTTGATTATTGTCATTCCTATTTATTTATCAAGTGAATAATCTCTTGATTATGCTTGCCTGATGCAATTCAAATTAGAAGTTGATTTGTTTTCAATTTCTTGAATGTCTCGAACTTTTCGACAGCTTTCCCAACTTAACGTTTATTATTCCCAATCTGAAATTGATTAGTTTCAATTTAGTTGAAAAGGTATGTAGTACCCACTTTGTCTGTTATTAATATTTTTTAAGCGAATTGTTATCTTCGGAGCCAATCTATCAAATAATATACCTCTACATAAGAGTAATGTATTTTTTGACGCAAATTTATGGAACTAATTTCAGCATTTTCATAAGTTCTTAATATATTTTTACGCGATTTTTTACCTTTGGAACCAATCTATCAAATATACCCTATAGAAGAGTAATGTATATTTTTACGCGATTGTTTTTTCCCTTCCATTATTTGAACACATTTATTGCAAAATAGAGGGTTGTCTGGATTTCAATTTTTAGTATTGCTCATTGAAATTGATATTCAATTTATAATAGAAAAGACATGTTTTAGTTTTACGATAACTTTAGGAATTAATTTTAAAAAAGAATTTCAAGTGGAGGCGTGGTAGGTAATTTCAATATGCGTTCAATTGTAAATTTTAATCAAACCGCTAAAATATTTTAATTATAACTGTAAGTGAAGATACGCATAATATTCTGTACATAAAAATGTTATCCATTGGTATTATTTCCAATAGTTTTTCGATAACTTTACATATTAAAAAAATTTTAGAATCGAAAAGAATCTATAATGGGTTACATAAAACTGTCTGATGGCCGCAGGTTGCACAGGACTGTTTTAAATAATATATAAAAAAAATAATATTTGCTATTACTTTGGAATAAATAGAACTTGTATGGCCATAATAATTAGCAATGTTGAAATCTGGATTTAGTAATATTCCAAACCGATAAAAATTTGTTTCATATAAACCCCATGAGAATAATATAAAGCAAACGGTTCAAATTAATCAAAATGTGCTGCTGTGCACAAGCCCAACTTCGTTGAGGCCTGGTCGCAGTTTAGTTATACAAATTGGACTTCTTCTTTTGATAAAAAATATTAGTTTTCTATTTTCAGCGGATTATAAAATATTACACACATACAGTGGCTTGTACGACGTAAAAATTTCTGATCGAATGAATAAACGGTTATTAGGATCCAAAATTTATTGTCCATAATTTTACTTGCTAAATATGATTATAATTTTTTTTAAATTTTAATCGGCCGTTTCAAAACCTATTCGTCAATGCACACCGCTTAACGAAAAGGTGTTCGAGCCAAGACTGATAAAAACAATAAAAAAAAGGTGGCTATAATGGCACCTAAAAATCCTTCTATTAGTGAAATAAATGGGAGAAAAAGAGTAACTTTTGTTAAGGAATATTTGGATAGACCGCTAGATTTTTGGAAAATGCAATTTTTTGGGATTAGAGCAAATGCAATAACATCCAGTTCGGATTAAAAAAAAATGGTTTGGAGAAAAACAACATACAATTAGCTAAGGAAAATTTACCACCAATACAGTAGCATAAGCTTATTAGCACACAGGAGGTTCTGTAATGGTAATGGTGTGCACAGCACACAACGGAGTGGAAAACTTGATTTTATTGATGGTATAACCTTTGATTGTATAACAGATGATAAGAGGTATATGGATATATTGCAACATAATTTATTTAAGTGTTCAAATTCTGGAAATTAAAAACACCTTACGATTCCACTAGGCAATGATCCAAACACACTGTTCCGAAGTAGTCTTTGTTACTACAAAGATTTACATAAGATCATATTTGTTTAATTTTAAATAAAATCCTCAATTATCATGTGGTATGAATGCTATGTGGAGCCACTGTATACAAATGTTAATCAGGATAATTGTATTCGCATGTTTAAAGATGAGAAAAGAGCAGATAAAGAGTTCCCTGCGGTGGTTTTTCTATTTTTGCTTCGTATGTCAATAGGTAATCAAATTATCCTTTGCACGATGAATTGAGAACTTTCCATTATTAAAAAAACCTTTAAAAAGTGAATTTCTCTTAAGTTAAGTTAATGTAGATAAAAATGCAAATATACCTATAATAAAGTTTATTTATTTTTCTACAAACTATAATAATTATTATTACAAAGTAGAACACTCAACATACTTTGATCACGCATGCAGGTATTATTTATAGCCACCATCAGTGTAATAGCTTAAATAAATACATATAACTATAATGCCTTTGAAAAAGGTATATAAGAATCGTCGTTTTTGCATTCTAATTAATGAAGATAAAATAAACCTCTCGTGTCTAAGTTATTTGCAAAAACTCGATAAAAACGATCACCGGGAGAAGTGTTTAGGTAACCCACATAGTAACAAAAACAATCAAACTTTCTGTAACTATCGGACTTTATAAGAACTTTTGGAACTTCAATTTACAAAAATAAATTTTATTCCAAGAGAAAATTTTTACAACAATATAGACGATGATTAAACCGCACGTCTGTTTTATTTAAATTATAATAATGGTGAAACTGCAATTAACAATAATGAATTGTTTTCAATTAAATCCTAATTTTATTGATGATCGCATTTGAAATTTATAGACATGTAAAACTGGAGTTTATTTAACCTTGCCAAAATTTTAAAAAAATAAATAATTATTTGATAATCGAAGGGCAATTAAGTAAGTAATAAGTTTCGAGTAATTATGCATGTCGGTAAATGTAAATTATATCAGATATAGTCCAGTCGTTACGTTGCGAAAAAGGGGCCTGTGAGGTAATAGCATGGAAATGCAATTTTTGCTTCAATCTTTAGTTCTGTCTCAGAAAAAAGTCTCCAAGTCTTCGACATCAGATTCGGGCCGGAATAGATGCAAATTTGCCGAAGAAGGTTCAAAAATTCCCAAAGTCACGAATTGCTCCTTTCTATGTCCAAAATAGGTATAATCTCAATTAAACTAAATAAAATTGGGAGCAAAAACCTAAAAACAATAACAATTCTTCTGTCCTTGACAGTTTTCTATTCTAGCTCGAAATAAGGTAGCTTTCAGATTTTTATGTCAACTTGTATACCTGTCCATCTGACACCAAATTAAACTGTAAAGTTATTCTAAACCTAATAGAGCATTAGGTGTGAGCTTCCAAAGTTGATCAATTTTTAAGGATTTTTTCAGGTTATCAATTTTGTATCAGTTTTGCATATTCGGTTTGGGTACATCCCACGTCAAAAAAGTACAAGATAGGATTTAAAGTAACTAATAATGTGCGTAAAACTAAAAATGCTATTGTTCTAACATTAGTGGTTTTAGAGATAAGTCCGGAAGAACAAAAAAAATTTGGGTGAAAATTATGTAAATTACGCCCACTTAAGTCCTCTATTATTTTCCATTGTTACTTTTATTAATAGGATTCCTAAAAAAAAAGCTATTTCCAAAAAATTAAATTTCAGAAAGCCGTATCTTTAAAATTATTAGCGGTTATAAAATTCTAATTTTTTCAGTTGACTTGAAATTTTATCCTCTATAATTTAAATTATAATATGCAATTCGTACTTCAGGTGCATTAAAATTAAGCCGTTTGCAGAAATATAAAAGGGAGCGAAAAATGTTAAAATCCGATCAACTTTGAAAGCTCACAGCTAGAAACTTATTCGACCTACAAGTTTGTTCAATACGGGTATTCAGAGATAATTGATAGTTTTACTCATCTGCGGATAACTTTTGTATCAGATGGCCAGGAAGAAGTCTAAATCAAAATCTGAAAACTAAGTTATTTTGAGCAGAAATTGATCGAAAACGAGATTGTTAATAGCAAGGTTGTAGAGATAGTTTCAAAGCTCAAGAACCCTAATCTACGCGAGGAGGAGCCAAGAGGGCGAAATACATACATATATGAATTTGAGCCTTCTGCGTCGATTTTTATGGTTCTTGAGCTTTGAAACTATCTCTACCTTGAAAACTATAGGCGCTAAAAGTTTTTTTTTAATTTTTGCTCGCAATTTTTCTTGGGTTTAATTTTGCCTCAATTTTGCCAATACCAATTTTGAACATTGGTTGTCTAGGAAACGGCCACTTCATACCTTCATAATTTTTGGGACGTTCTTTGGCATATTTACCCCCGTTCGGGCCCGAACTTGATGCCGAAAACTTAGGAGCGCTTTTGCGATGCCAAACTAAAGGGTTTAATCGTGAATCGTGCATCAGGGATATTTCCACACTAAAATAAATACTTATGACTGGACTAATACTGTGTTCTATAATCATAAAAAATGCATGATTTTCAGAACTAAAATGCACCAAGCTTTACAATGAAAATACATACAAATACGAATCGCCTGATAATATCATAATGATGAAAACTTTAGCGAGTATACTTGCACTGTATTTCATTTAGTTCAGAAAGTATGCAGTGCTTGTTATTGTGATTGTAAAATACAGATATGGCTACCATCAAGTTTAATCATTAATCGTTGCGTGCTTGATAATTGTGTAAAAAAAAGCTTTTAAAATAAAGAAAAAAAGTAATCAAAATAGTTACAAAATTATTGTTACCCTATCAAACAAACAATGGAATGCATCTTTTGAAGAATTACGTTTTCAAAAGATACATTTGAGTATATTATTCTTAGGACAAGAACAACCAGTGCCAAATTTTTTCAAAATGGAATTAGTATTTTGTATTCATAAATAGACGTTTGTGCTATTTTGGGTAGGTTTGTAACACCAAATTATACTTTGCAAAACTAATACAAAACAAACTCAATCCCCCCCCCCCCCCCCCGTACAGTTAAAAGAAAAGCTGTTCTAATCTTCTAAGGTATAAATCTCATGACTTTAATAATACGTTGTATAGGGTTAACTTGGAAATTCTGAGAAATTTTACAAATATTATATAATTATAATTCTTAAATGTCAACCTAATGAAAAATCCTATTAATCGCTGTGCGAGATTTAAAAGATTAAAAGTAAAACACTTCAAATAGTAGTTACTAGGAACGTAAAATTGACCTACAATAAAATGAAAATATATAAAAGCTTGCAGTTGCACTTAAAATATTAACGTTTATCGCGTTTTTACTTTTCCCTAATACTTCAAGTCCCCATATTGCCAAAGCTCTGCCCACTTATAAATCAGAAATACGTAATTTTTTAAGTTAATTAGAAAATACGGTACTAGTGAAAATAACAGGAAATCAATACAAGATTGATAAATTCGTTGCAGTATTTTTTCTGTAGTTATTAAATAATTGCAGGAATATACGAGAAATTATAAATTGGCAAATGATCAACTCGACATTAAAAACTTATAAAATCATCAAGTATTTTTAATACTAGTGGAAAATCTAAAATTTGAAAATATGTTTACAAAAATAATCTTTTAGCAAAGGATAAAAAATATTTCATAAAAATGTTCAGGCAAAATAAGAATATCCTACCCAGATATAACCGGATCGAGGAACACACTATTTTGCTGCATGTCGTATCGCTGTAATATTATGAATCCTTTGAATTCTGAATTCAAAAATTATTGATTTGAAAATTAATTTTAAAAAATGCGAGGAACTGCCTAAGCTTAAGCGGGCTGCACAAATTGCTCGCGAGGGCCGCAATCCGGATCAGCGAGTTGCGCATCACTGACGTGAAGAATAGCTTTCGGCAACCCCTATAAATCATCATGTCAGATCAAAAGCAGAGCTTAAACTTATGAATGTTGATGAAGTTGGGAACAATATCAACATTCACATCGTAGGATAATATCGTGTTATATTGTTTTACGTCTACTAACTATCAGTATGAACTTTTGATTGGTCTGGAAAGCGCCTTAATTATTTTATAGGTAGCGAGTTTCACGCGCCACAATCGCCTTTTTACCTATAGGTTTATTGTTCACATTGAAATATAGTGTGATTAGTATCTATTTATATCCTACGTTATAATATTGTCGGAAAATTGATAATTTATATAATTTCATACCATACTGCGTGATTTATATTGCATACATGTTATCGGGAAAGCAAAATTACATGTAAATTGTTTTATACGAAAATATCCCTTGCATTAAAAATACTATACACAAAGGGATTTATTATTGTGTCCCTGTAAAATTACTATTGCTTGATGTAAATTATTAATACTGGTAAGGTTAAAGGGTCATTCCATCTCAAATCAACTGAAGAATTTACCTGACCCCCACCAAATTTGACGAAAATTGGTACACACCATCTTAGTAAGAAATAGAAAATACAAATTTAAGGATTTGTCCAAAAGGGCATTCGTTTCGTTGTTTTGGTCGTTCAAAATGTCAAAAAGTAAAATAAAAAATGTTCTGTAAAGGTAAATGAACGTTCTATCAAAATATTCAATCACATTTTAATTTTTCAACCCCTAACTGGATTAATTTTATAATATTAACCCTATTTCAACCCCTATTTAAAAAACGATTTTTTTTTGTTTATTTTTTTACTGTTTGTTTGTGCAATTGTGCTGAGTATGTGTGGTAAGGTAAAAAAAATAAATTCACAAAATTAATTTAATAAATGCTCAAAATGGCCTCCCTCATTTTTAAAATTTTTTTTTATTTATATTTTTTACCTACACCTTGTACATTATTTTCAGAGTTTCTGTGAAAACGGTTGGTTGCCCAAAAAAATTTATTTGACGAAAGTTGTAGCTTGTTAAATTCCCTATCCGGTTTGGGCCGTTAGTTTTTCTCTTAGATGTTTCGTTTAAGAGATACGGGGTTCGCAAGAAAATCTAAAAAAAAACCTGAATTTTTTAAACAATTTTTCCCTTAATTTAATTTATAACTCGAAATCCGTTGATTCTAGACGATAAGGGGTTATAACCTAATTTGTAGACAAGCGAATGATCTTTAAAAAAGTTATAATCCATTAAACCTTAAAAAATCAATAATATCGGAGCTATGGCCGTTTGAAATCAGAAATTCAAAAAATTGCTTTAAAGGAAGGTACCCCCAAGGGTTTGGACTTGGGCAAATATTTTATTTGAAAATTTGTCTTAGAAAAGTGTCCTTTATCACCACCTCAAAGGTTCTCCACGGTCACGGGGACACCCTGTATATAGTCGGTGCAATCAATAATATTATTAATAAATCAGAAAAAGAGTTTTATCACATTTATAATATTAATACAAATATGACAAAATTCATTAATTTTTAATACTCGAATACGAGCAGTTGGGTACTTATAGTAAAGTTGTGCAAATTAAAATTGCAAATTGCTGAAAATATCTTCAAAAATTCAAAAAAGCTCCCAAAATTGGCAAAATTTGCTGATATATTTGTACCCCAAAATTTAATAGTAGTTAACTCCTTGTGGCCTATATTTTAATTTTGATTTTATACTGCCAAACATTATTTTGTAAAATTCAATTTTGCATTCCATATTTTTAATTTATTTTTACCAACCGAACCCATGCAGATCCCATGATAAAATTTGGCACACATACTCAGCACAATTGCACAAACAAACAGCAAAAAAATAAACAAAAAAAAAATCGTTTTTTAAATAGGGGTTGAAATAGGGTTAATATTATAAAATGAATCCGTAGGTGACGATAAAACAAGCCTGGATGGCTTCACTGGTGCACCTAAAAAAGTATGGATTTTCTTATCAAGAGTATCCAATAATGTCACATGTGAAATGATAAAGGAATATCTAAATAACAAACCAGATATGGCTGACCGAGATTTTGAAGTGGAGGAACTTCAATATGGCAGAAAAACAAAGTGTTTTCGAGTAGGAGCGGAATTCGCACTGAGGGACCAAGTTCATCAGGTGAATTTCTGGCCTAGTAATGTCAGATTTTCGAGATACTTTTGGAGTAGAAGAGTCGAAGAAGCGAAGGACGAGACTCGTGACACAAATTTTCAAACGGACCGCAGCAACAATGTAGTTACTCGAGTATTTTCTTTATAAATATTCAGTGTTTGAGCAATAAATTGCTAGAACTTGAATCAATATTAGTACATGAATATTATAATCATATGTTTTTAGTTGAGCATTGGATGCGCAAAGCTGAGCTGGACGCTGTGAACCTGGCCGGGTATAATCTGACTACTGAGTACTGTAGAGCCGTTAAGACACATGGTGGTACCTGTATATTCTCTAGATCTGATTGCAAAAATCTGAAACCGTTAAACTTGTTGAGCTATTGTGTGGAGCTCGATTTCGAGGTATGTGGATATGCGTGCGGGGATGTCTATTTTTTTGTGTTCTATAGATCACCCTCAGGTGATATGCAGGTTTTTTTGAGTAAAATTGAATCTCTCCTTTTGAGATTTTCTAAGCGTGGCATTGTCATTATGGGAGACTTTAACGTTCATTTTAATGTTGATGATGGTAGGGCCCAGGGGTTGGTTAATCTTTTTCTGTCTTTTGGTTTGTATCAGAAGAATTTTCAAAATACCAGGAACACTTCTTGCCTGGACAATGCTTTCACTAATCTTGAAGATGTGACCTTGAATACAAGGGATTATGGGTTATCTGATCATCTCAGCCTATTAATAAATGTAAAACAGAAGTCTTCTGTTGTAGATACGGGGGATGGGGAGGTTGTTGAGTACAGACCAATTACAAATTCTGGTTTGTCTCTGCTCTCTGGACACTTACAAGTAACAGATTGGTCATTCGTTGACAGTGAGAGAATCGATACTAGTGTCAAGTTTGTAAGGTTCTGTAATTTGATTGCATCGGCTGTCTGATTGTTTTCCGAAGAAAATACGAATACCGTCTAATGGCAAGGCCGATAATAATAAAACAGGGTGGTTTACGGAACAACTAAAATCACAAAGAGAAAAATTGCAATTATTAGTAGACATGAATAGAAAAAAGTTAATATCCAAAGATATCCTGACAAGATTCAAACAATTTTATAAAAAACAACTAGTTAGTGCAAAAAGAGCTGCAAATGATCGTTTTATCGAAAATTCGGTTAGCTGCTCCGCTGCAGCTTGGCGTTTAATAAACCATAATAAAAACAAAAAATTTGATTCTCAGGGAACACCAACACCTGAAGTGTTTAATGGTTATTTTACCAGCGTTGCTCAGTCAGTTGCGAATGCCCTGCCTTCAGCAACAGTTGATTCCTCTCACTACTTAACAGCGGATATTAAATCTACCTTTCGGTTTAGAGAGGTGAGTTACCTAGAAGTTAGAGATACGGTTGCCTCACTGAAAAATAGTAAAAGCCTTGATACCCTCCAGCTTAATGCTCAAATTCTTAAATCCATAATTAATACAATACTTGCGCCTTATACAAAGTTATTAAACTTGTGTATAAAACATCATATATTCCCAGATATGCTCAAAATAGCCAAAGTAGTACCAATTTATAAAAAAGGTGATAAAACTGATCCAGCAAACTATCGCCCTATATCTATTTTGTCCGTATTGAGTAAAGTATTCGAAAAACTGCTAAAAACCCAGATAAACAACTATTTCGAAAATAATAACCTTTTTCATCGCTGTCAATTTGGTTTTAGAAACAACTTATCAACAACTCTAGCAATTAGTAGTTTATGTCGTGAGGCAACAAAGGCTCTCGAAAATAATGAATATCTTGACACTCGCTTCTACGACTTGACAAAGGCTTTCGATTGCGTATCACACGGAATTTTGATTGAAAAATTAGGTTTTTATGGCTTTGATGATGACTCGCTATTATTGTTGGCGTCATATTTGAAGGGTAGAACCCAGCATGTTCTTTGGAACAATAACAGATCATCCAGTAAAATTATTTCAATCGGGGTACCGCAAGGCTCTGTTTTGGGTCCTACATTATTTTTAATTTACATTAATGATCTTCCTGGCTGCACGCTGACAAACTTTATATTATTTGCGGATGATACCACAACTGTGAATTCAACCAAAAATCTTGAAGACTCAAACCTAGCTAATGCATCAGTTTACGATGATATTAAACAATGGTTTTTAGCAAATAAACTCAGTCTAAATGCAAGCAAAATGCAGAGACTTGTTTTTACTTTGAGGCGTGTCACACTCAGCAATGAGCCGGTGGAGTTTCTGGGTGTTACGTTGGACTCCGGACTAACTTGGGCGCCACAGATAGCTAAACTCTGTAACAGACTATCAAGTTCCATCTACTTGATAAGGCAACTTAAAAATATTGTGTCTGCACCCGTGCTAAAAATGGCTTACTTTGGTCTAATACATAGCAACTTATCCTATGCTATACTAGTTTGGGGTCACTCTGCTCATGCTGGAGAAGTGTTTGCCCTGCAGAGAAAGGTGGTCCGAATAATAACTGGGTTGGGTTATCGGGATGACTGTAGGGATCACTTTGCCCGACTAAACATATTGACAGTGCCATGCTTATTTATCTTACGTTCACTAGTGTACATACATATGAATAGATCATCCTATAATACGTCTTCGCATGCCTACGATACGCGTCAAAAAGATAATTTAGTGATGAATTTTCACCGACTCTATCGCTCTAGAGAGGCTACAGAATACCATGGTATCAAATTTTATAATGCCCTTCCAAGTGGTCTAAGGGGATTGCCTCCAGCTCAGTTTAGAAAAACTCTAATTTGTAAATTAATTAATCATGCCCATTATTCCACGGCTGAATTTCTGAATGCCTGTGGATCTTACTAACATATAGTTGTTGTTTTTTTCTTATTGACGTGTGTAAATGTAATTTGTACATAATAACACCAATAAAGTAAATGAAAATGAAATGAAATCCAGTTAGGGGTTGAAAAATTAAAATGTGATTGAATATTTTGATAGAACGTTCATTTACCTTTACAGAACATTTTTTATTTTTAAATTTAGACCATCGTGGACGAAGTTACAGCTGTTTTCCTACAAGTCTACACACCAACTTTTTGACATTTTGAACGACCAAAACAACGAAACGAATGCCCTTTTGGACAAATCCTTAAATTTGTATTTTTTATTTCTTACTAAGATGGTGTGTACCAATTTTCGTCAAATTTGGTGGGGGTCGAGTTAATTTTGCCTATTTTTCAGTTGATTTGAGATGGAATGACCCTAAAAGCAAATTTCAATGATGTGAAAATGCATGAACTTGAACTAATTATTCGGTAGGGCCACAACGTTATATCTTTTTCAAATATCATCAGGTGTTATAAATCGAATTTCTAAGTAGCCCCACAAGAAAAAATCAAACGGAGTTACTGATAACTACATGAATACATCTATACCTAATATTTTAAAAACTTTAGTTTAAATATTCTCGAACAGGAAGTGCGCAATGGGGTGTGGCATCCACTTAGTTGGTACCAAATAGTGATATTTATTTGTATGTTAGGATCTCGGTGATGGTGAAATAAAATTTCTCAAGAACTAAAAAATAATATAAACGCAGATATCAAGATTTCGATATCCAATAAACGTTTTGCCCAAGAAACTGGGTCCCAAAACGATTCCAGGATTATTAACTAATAAATGGGAAATTCGCAAAACAAAAACTATTGAATAATGTTTTGTCTTTACTGTTAAGGCAGCCACAGACTGCGGCTTTGTTCGACAGATTTGTTCGACGAACAAGTCTGTTGCAAAGCTGAAGTGTGTGGCAGTAACTCGGTCATACTTGTTCGCCAACAAGAACGACGGATTTGTTCGACGAACAAGTCAGTCACAAGTCCGTAGTGTGTGGGGTAAACGTTTTTTTAAAAACGACTGATTTATCAGTAGCGTCGTGAATTATTATTATACGATGGATTTACGCCACGTAAATAAAAAGTTTTTACTTGAATTTATCGAGCTATATCGAAGTTTTCCTTGTGTTTGGAACTGGCTTCTCTTCAAAAGCCACTCTTTTGTCCACTTTGTTCTTTTTTGTTTTGTTTTTGATTTTATGGCTAATGCCGCCGCCACTGCACACAAATGAACGGGTTTCATCAGTACCTCTGTCTTGATAACACCGTCGAACAAGACTGCAGTCTGTGCCCTTCGACATACTTGTTGTCGAACAAATCGGTCGAACAAATCTGTCGAACAAAGCCGCAGTCTGTGGCTGCCTTTAGTTTTATCAAAACACCGTCATGTCATTGTGTAAAAATCGTTATCATGATATTATCATTAATATAAACTTGATCTTTTTTACAATTTTGACCTTTGCTTCCCATCAACTGGTCAGACTTTTTTTTATTAATTTTAATAATTATTACACAATATTGTTTTGTCTGTGCTATATTTATAATATGATGTTTTAAACCCTGAATCATCGGTCTGCAAATAATAAATATTAATTTTTATTTCAAAGTGCATGAGCGGGAGTGAAATAGTATATTATATATCAAGGTTGTGAAGGCCGTCATTATTGCCCTAGCACCAAGATTATATTCCGAGGTGCTTTGCACCGAGGAATATAACGCGCGGAGGCAATAATGGTCTTCACAACCGTGGTTTATATACTATTTTTTCCACTACTAGATTTATTACCATTTTTTAAATTCTTTTTAATAAAAAAATTTTCAAATTTAAAATATTTATTTCAAATGACAGTTTTGTTTTGTTGATTTGACAGTTGTTGACAAATTTTAAATCACGTATGTCAAATCATTTCATTGGTTCATTTTTTTAACTTAAGTGTATAATGAATCTGTCAAATCATTTCATTGGTTCATTTGTATAATGAAAATATTATTTACCGCATGTCTAAAATGCGTCACTTCACATGTGACTTGGATAAGTTATAATGGTAGCCTATATGACTAGTAGTGGAAAAAAATAGTTAGTATATTATCTCATATGATTAAAAAATGGAATCGATTTTAGTCTCTTGGTGTAATATTAATATAATTAGAAAAAATTTTTAAAATTAATAAATAAAAATGACTATCATTTAATGGGATTAAAAATAGTCATCTAGTGTTGTTTGTCTATAATTTTCGTGGGTTACATTGTTTATAAAAAGTTCAAATTTATAATAAGTTTGAAAATCGCAACACTTGGCCGTAAAGGCAGCCACAGATTAACAGCTTTGTTCGACGTACTTGTTCGACGAACAAGTCTGTCGAACAAGTACGTTTACCCCACACACTACGGACTTGTGACTGACTTTTCGTCGAACAAAAGCGTCGAACAAATCCGTCGTTCTTGTTGGCGAACAAGTACGACGGAGTTACTGCCACACACCTTCAGCTTTGCCACAGACTTGTTCGTCGAACAAGTACGTCGAACAAAGCTGTTAATCTGTGGCTGCCTTTAAACTTCCAACGCTTTCCTGCATATTAAGCATTTTAATAAAATTTTGATCGCATAAACCGAAATTTGATCACTATACACGATGATTTTTCTGTAGTCATATACCCGATTGATCTCATTATACGTGACGAGTCGGCAACTAAAGCGGTTAAGTACGTTGCTGCTAATGCTGAATGCTTGGTTCGACTCCAGGCTCAGTAAAACTTTATTCTGGCCGTCTCCCATCGGAAGGCAATGGCAAATCACCGAGGTGTAATCTTTTGAATTTGCTACAGCCTCTCTGGAGATAAAGTGTATACACTTTTCGCGGTTCGGAGCCCGCGTTAAGCAGTAGGTCCCCTATGTGCGTGATAATACTTCAAACACACAAGTCCGGGGGACCGGATATGGCACATAAAGCAGAACATCCGTGATCATAATAAGCGGCGTAGATGCACTGTAGTCATGGTAAGAGGAAAAAAAGGTTCAATTATCATAGAAATATTTTTATCAATATTATTATTGGAAGTTGGAAAAAGTTTAAAACCATTTTTTGCTGAAATGTCGACACCGTCTGTGTTCACAGGGATGAATTTTAAAATTATATTTAACAAAGTGATTCTTGTAATTAGTACAATTTTTTTAAAACACTATCTCTAATACAATAAAATTCTTGAAAGATATTGAAATTTTAACAAAATTGTAAATTAAAAATATATGTAATATTATGTAGGTGCTAATAACCTAGCAGTTGATGCACGTTAGCAACTTCAAATAAAAAAAAAAAAAATCATAAAATTTGCATGGTAACAGAAATAATTAACCTTAAACCAATTAATACGCTAATTTCATGTTACAAAAGGATTCGCACGTATTACAAAAATTATTAAAAAATACAATACTTTACAAAATTTAAAAATAATTTAATATTTTGTTGGATACCCGTTTTGATTCAAAACATGCTCCAATCGTTTGGGCATGTTGCAAATAATTTTTTTTAAATAATCGACGCTTATTAAGTCCCATTCTTCTTGTAGTCTTTTTTTTAACTCTTCTTTAGTATTTATCGGAGTTTCCCGAATTTTACGATCTAGATGGTCCCATAGATTTTCTATGGGATTCAAGTCTGGTGATTGGGGAGGGGGATGTAATACTTTTGGGTACTTGTATAACATATATTCTTGCACTACACGTGATTTATGTCTGGGGTCGTTATCTTGGTAAAATTTAAAAGTATCGACGATCCCCATTTTAGAGGCACTTCGCAGTAAGTTAGATTTTAAAATGTCTAAATATTTATACTAAGTATTTATAATTTTTTCAATAAACACTAGTGTACCAACCCCTTTAGTTGAAATAGAAGCCCAAACAATAATTATACTTCCGAATCCGTGTTTTACGGTACCTTGTAAATTTTTCGGTTGCAGCTCCGTATTTGGCTTCCTCCATACCATGGTGCGTCCATCGGAGCCAAAAATATTGTATTTGCTCTCATCCGCAAAAATTACATCATCCCACCACGTTACATCTTTACATTTAAATTACAAACGATTTATTGAAATTTATTATAGGGTGCGAATCCTTTTGTGAGTAACTGTAGAACACCATCACCATACCAAAATGCAGGCATCTCGTTAGTTCAAATCTACCGTTAAGCAACAGCTACTGTACAATAGGTACTTTTCATTAACAATTGATTTTCCGCCTTCTTTTTCTTTGTCAACTAACTTGTACGAGAGAAATACTTATAGTATTTATAGGTATACATTTAATTTTATTATAATATATTAGTCGCACAATAAAAAATACTCTCCTGTAGAAATTCTTTATTAGCTGTAACCGACTAATTTCGGTTATAACTAATCAAGCATTTCTACAGAAGAGCGTTTTTTATTACTAGACTAATCATTTGCACCTGCAGTTTTCACATTTTATTATATTCATATTTATTTTATTTCGTAAACAAAAGATTTAAAATAATTATAGAATTAAAATAAAAAAATAACAGGATGACCGTTGTTCGACTTCATGCATGGATCTCGATTATGTTAAGAGGTAAGAGAAGAAGAATTATGTTAAATTAGTAGCGAATTAGTAGACTTTCGCATTGTTAATCCGACCAATAATTTTCGAAGAATTTTGGCCTATCATTTTTAGTTATAGATATTAAAAAAATATAATGAAAATCTAAATTGTTGTGTTACTTTTGAAAACTGATAAAAGTGGGAATTTTTAACCGAGATATTATATTATTAAAGCAATTTTTTAAAAGAGGAATTCAAATATACCATCAATTTTTGTTATGACGTCTAATATTGCGTAGAAATAACAAAACATATTGGATTTCCAAATTTTTAATATAATAGCTTTCTTTCGTATCACAGCTCATGGTAATCTTTACAAATCATTAGATAAGGGCACAATACCAACATAAGAGAAAAATAAATTTCAAAATTAATATTAAAATATTTCCCTGGCCTAAGCTTTAATTTCCCCGACTTCGTGCTAAAAATTAAAATATAAACAACCGTAGGTGTCAATTGAATAATACCGAATTAAACTGATTTTAGCATTGAAATTGAACTAAATCAGAAATCGATCAAACCTGAGCCTTTCCATAGAAAATCCATTTTGAAATAAAATGAACAAGTTCAAGTGAATCAATTGTTGAAAATTTTCTATAGCAGTTATAGTAAGTAAGTATAAGCACGTAAATACTAAGACATTTTTGTATAGCATTGAAATTTATATGAGATTATTTAATAACAATTTATAAACTAAAAACAGCATCAAGTTATTAATAAAAACATTTTTTCTTATTTTTAAAACACTGCTTTCGGTCTCTTATTTAAAATACTTTGTATAGAAGCCTAAAAATGTATGTTATTAAAATAAATTGTTAACACGGGGTTTCCACTGAATTTTCCAAAACAAATTCCCTGACTAAAATTTAAAATCTTCCCCACTTTTTCAGTAAATCAGAAAACAAAAATTCACTGACTGGGAGCTTAGTGCAAAATACCAACATAAAAAATTCCAATTTACAATTAAAAATAATAATTTTGCTTTGAAAAATTCAATTTCAAAATTGATATTAAAATATTTCCCTGACCCAAGTTTTAATTTTCCCGACTTAGCGCTAAAAATGAAAAATTCCCCGACTTTCACTGACCAAATTTAAGAAATTTTAAGGTCTCCGAGTGGGAACTTGGTAACATTATTTTTCAAGCAGCAAAACAACGACGTTGACTAACAAATTTAGATATAATTCGAAACTGAAATTTGCAATAAAATATAAAGAGGTCGATTTTGTAGAAAATGAAATTCGCAATAAAAGAAGTTTTCAGTTTTTAAACTGAAATTGAAACTTGAAAAAGCGATCGACGACTTCGCAACAAAAAACTTTTTTTTTACGTTTTAGCGTCAAATTACCACATTTTCGTGAACAATTTCTTTTACTATAAAAGGTTTTCGATGTCCAAAAAGCAAAAGTACTGATATTGAATTTTTCATCTCAAAAATACACCTGGCAAAAATTTTCAAAATTTGCGACTTGGACGCTTCCCACGCCTAAGTATCGAAGCTAAATATAAAATATACTCTACCAGACTTTTTTGTAGTAATTTAATTACCTACATTAAATAATATGGTTTGTATACAAATTTTGGTGTTCTTTACCGTTGTCGCAGTGCCAAGAACGCAAGGTCGCGGCGTAATTTTATTTGTTTGTATTTTGCATATTAGTTTTAGGTACTTTTGTGTGGAAATAACTCGAAAATACGATTTTGTTTTGCTTCAAGTCTTTAGTTTGGGTTGGCAAAAGAACTGCTAACTTTTCGACATCAGACTCAGACCGGAACAGAAGTAAATTTGCCGAAGGCAGAGTCCTAGAAATCACCAAGTCATGAATTGACCGTTTCTTATACAGTCACTCGCAGCTTAAATGATGCAGATTAAGAATATTACAATTTTGTTAAATAAGAAGCCCTAAATGAAAATTTTTGAAAATAATAAAGGCTTAGTTTTATAGATATAAGCATTAGCAAGATATGGTATAAAAATTAAAATAATTGATTCAGAATTACAGTTAAAAAATTAAGTTATCAAATTCCTAGGTAAATGAAAGTCACAGCTTAAATGATGCATTTTCCCTATTGCAAGGATGATAACGGTTAGTTGCTGTTTATTGTTTGCAAATTTAACAGGGTAGCAAATCGGGTAGCAAAGCTGAATGCCTGGTTCGACTCCGGGCTCAGTAAAACTTTATTCTGACCGTCTCCCCTCGGAAGGCAATGGCAAACCACCGAGGTGTAATCTGCCTGGAACAGCCTCTCTGGAGATGAAGTGTATACACTTCCCGCGGTTCGGAGCCCGCGTTAAGCAGTAGGTCCCCTATGTGTGTGATAATACTTCAAACGCACAACACATACATAGGAGAGAGGTCGCCAACGTCCGGGAGACCGGATATGGCACTTGAAGAAGAAGAAGCAAATCGGTATAATTTTGATATAAATTTGTATTAATAATAAAAAAAAGTACGTGAATAACCGATGAATAACCTATTAGGGCGTCGCACGACATTAGAAGAACGTTCACAAATAATTTTTTATTTTGAAAATGGAAAAACTCAAAGAGAAATCAGTAACATACTGAAAAAAAAGTTCGCCTATAATGCAAAATAAGATTAAACATTATATGCGTGAAAATGGAATTCAAAATAAAGGAAGAAAAGCACAAAACCAAATTTTTTATACGAATGAACGATGGATTACCAGAATCTCGGGAAATAATTCGTTTTTGAGTGCTACAAAACTAACGAGAGGTTGAAAAACATTTAAAGAAAAAGTGTAACACAGAAACTGTTGCAAATATATTAAGAAATAATTATTTACATGGTAGTACGACAAAAAATAAACCCCTCAAAAGGAGGAAAAATATAAATGATAGAATCGCCTTCGCTCGTGAACATCAAAATAGTTCCAAAACTTTTGGAAAACAGTACTTTTTGCTGATGAGAGTAAATTCAATATTTTTACATCCAATAAAAAGGTAAAAGTTTGGAAAAAACCCAAAGAAGAGCTAAAATTAAAAACTTGCAACCCACAGTTAAGCACGGGACAGTTCTTGTATGTGTATGGGACTCTTTGTCTTCAGCAAGTATGGAAATCTTACATTTTATAGACTGAATTATGGACAAATTGATGTATTTACACATACTTCATGAAAATTTATTGGTTAGTGCCGAAAAAGTCGGGAAAAAAATTGTTTTAGTTATTACCAAGACAATGATTCGAAACATACATCTCACATTGTTAAACATTGGTCGATTTATAATTGCCGTAATTTACTAAAACCTTCAGCTCAATCACCTGACTCGATTGTAATTGAATATATTTGGGCAAAATTAAAATATGAACTTATAAAACACACAATTTCAAGCATAAATTAATTGAAACGTGATTTTTTAGCGGAATGGAATAAAATGAAATTCTGGAACTCCAGAATTGACCAAAAATTTAGTGGATTTCATACCCAAGTGACTATAGGCAGTACTCCAACAAAAAGGCACCCCAACCAAATACTAAAATGTGCATATAATTGTTTTATGTATAAAATTTGTCTTATGCATCATTTAAGATGTGATGCAATTTTTGCTATGAATTTTTTATTTTATTTTTTTCAACAGTAATTTTAAATAATTTTTTTTGTATTTTTAAAAATAGTAATAATAAGTAGTATTTTTTATAAAACTGTGTTTTTATTTAAAAAGATTTTTCAATTTGTGCGATTTTCTCTTAAGAAGTTTTATTATTCTTGATCTGCATCATTTAAGCTGCGAGTGACTGTACATCCAATGCTCGAAATTAAACGAAGTAAAATTGCGAGTAGTAGCTAAGACGAAAATTCTTCTAGCCGCTATAGTTTACAAAATACAGCTTTACAAACAAAATTGAGTTTTTTATAGATTTTTTCCGAAAATATAGTTTTCAGATTTTGATGTCGACTTTTGCCTGTCCCTCTGACAGTAAAGTGATCCACAGATGAATGAAATCAGCCTCAATTATCTGTAAATTCCCGTATGAAACAACCTTGCAGGTCTTCGTAATCTTTTCTGCTACTTTTTACATTTCTGCAAATAATAACTTAATTTCAGTGCACCTGAAGTACAAATTTAATATAACTTAAAGAATTGGCGATTTAAATTAAGCAAACGCCACCATGCGGAGAATTTCAAATTAGTAAGTGACGTATTAAATGAAAATACAAATTCGTTCTTCAGGTTCAAGATAAGTATAAAAAAGTAAACTAATTAGCAAAACATATTATAATAAGTTTGACAACACACTGAAACTTTTGCAAACTTTCACGATAAAAATTACTTTGAATTTTGAGATATACGTCCAAACACAGCCATGTTGTAGCTGCTGGTAGCGCCACCAACGGTAACGTAAATTGGGAATAGACAACAAAATTCCAAGTTCAACTAAAACAATTCGAATGTTGTAACCCCAATAGTTTTGGAGCATTTACTTCTACGCAATTTACTTAATTTTCATTAAAAAAACCTTTCGTGCCAGATGGATAAGTAAAACAGTCTACATCACAATCGTAATAAACTACGTAACTTTCAGCAAAACTTGAAAAAACCGATTACTTCGTAAGGCGGAAATTAGTATAGGGGTTTGAAAAATGTTTTTAGCTCTTTCTGACGATTTAATTTAATTTAGCTTATACCTATTTTGAACATAGAATGCATGGCCAATTCATGACGTTGTGACTTTTGGGACCTTTGTCGGTGAATTTGCTTCTGTTCCAGCTCGACTCCGATGTCGAAAACTTAAGGGTTCTTTTCTGATGCAAAACTAACGGGTTTCAGCGAAAAAAATTGTATTTCCGAGTTATTGGATTATCACTATGTAATAGTTGGGACAGATCAAAAGTGATACTTATATATTATTACCATTGAATACTTATGTAATACAATGTTATAGTGTAATATTTGGGACACCGATTAATTTTGAGAATGATAAACCTCTCACATTGGACTGTATTGCGCGGGCTGAAATTTCATATAACTTCTGTTGATTTCATTTCAAAATGGTTTTTATATTAAATTAATGGCTGAGATTTGATTGACTCTTGATTTAGTTCCAATTAAAATTTTAATTTCATTGGCCTATATATTAAGTTCCTCGTAAAAACTGTGCCTTAATAATAGGAAACATTCAATACGCGCGCCTATTAGAAACACGAAAGTTCGCCGTTATTTCTTCGCAATTGTATATTTAGCTTCTTAAAATAGTGTTCTAATAATGCCGTAATAAAAATTATACTTTTTCGTTTATTTTAATGTTAAAATTGAAAAGGATAGATCAGATTTCCATTCAGATTATTAGTTATAATAAAAACACGCAACTTGGTTGTAATTTAATGGAATCATATCTCTTAAGATAATCGAGATCCCTATTAAGGTGTAAAACGGTCAGCCTGCAATCTGACGGTTTGAGTTCGAATTTTCGCTACCCCCGAATTATTTGAGCCGTGGTTTGGACTCCACGTTAAGGCACAGTATAGTACTATAAACAGTAGAGACACTTGAGCATTTTAAACGTTCTATTCGTAGATTTGCATACGCATGTCACGAATCGAGGGTTGAGTTTCTAAACGAGTTCACAGATATCGCAGTTGCATGTGACTCCCTTTTCACAAGCCTAACATTCTTCCAATAGCAGCGATGTTACTTCCCCTCGAAATTATTTTTAAGTTTAAAGTTTACAATTTTTGAGAGTTAACATATAATTTTATAGGTTATCGCTTATTAATTTTTATCATTGTTGGCCAGTTGTTCAGCGTCTGGTTATCTTTTCTTCTTCTTCTACAGCCCGAATGCTGTTTTTATAAACAACTCTCGTCCATCCCTCCTGGACTTTAGGGCTCTCCCCCGTTGAGGGGAGGGTTAAGGCCATGCCCTACCACGCTGGCTCAGTGCGGGTTGGTAGGGGAGCATTAAAAATTTATTTTAAATTAATCACTAGCGGTCAGCCATCCAAGTGCATATCGCTAGCAACATTTCTTGACGTTCCTTAATCTAATGACCACATACATTTGCATTGCGCTACGCCGCTGCTCGCCGTAGGTTAAATTTTAACCCGGGTTAATTTCTACAGAAATGATTGTTTATAGAATTGTATTCATAGAAAATAACATGAGTTAAAAGATAACCTGATACCAAAGAGGATAGACTATAGACTATAGAGGGACAGCTCTTATGGAACTGCCCGTAAAAAATATGTAGTATATCTTCAGTTCGATTGACGACTTTTTCACACCACCTGGTGGATAGGGTTATCTCTAAGTTATTGTTAGAGTAATTAGGAGTCATCCATGAAGGACGTCCACGTCTGGGGGGGGGGGGGGGGGGGCTTACAAAATCTGATCAAGTGTGACCAGGGGAGGAAGGTGGCTGGTCAAATGGGACGTCCGCTTAAAATCTCATTTTTGGGGTAATCAAATAAAGTTTACCTAAATTCTTGCTTGTTTAATTCCAATTTATTATTACTACACCCATAAAAAATTTAAAAAAATTATTCTAGCATAACAATAACTTAACAGTTAACCCTGTCCACCAGATGGCGTTAAAAAGCTATCCATCATACTGAAAAGTGGGCAAAATGTTTGCTGGCCCTCTATATAGACATAGATACATACAAGTACATCCGGCTAGGTCCTAGCTTGTACCTAGTTCCCAGTACCATGTATACCTAGCTTAAAGGCTAGGTCAAACTACAAGTTAATTCATGATTCTGATTAGATGCAGCTCGTCTCTCGTACATGTAACATCGATTATTTTTTGTTTTTACGCGATTTTTTGGGAGTTAAACGTAATAGTTTACTGCCCCATACCGCAACTATACTTTTTAATGCTATTTCGAGGTTCTCTCACATCTCGGTTTCATTTATCCCGGTTTTCTTGATGGGTGGCGCCTTCTCGTATGTTCAGCCTAGTAACCAGAGTCAAAACCGCCCTGGAGGGGTGCAGAGCGGAGCGGCGCCCCGAAAGGGTAGGTTTTGACGAATGCACCCTCCTTATCGAATGCACACCCCAAAATTCGAAGGAAAAATTTTTTTAATTTTTTCACTTTTTCGGCAATACACGGGTTATTTTCCATTTTTTTGATTATATTTATTACTAATATCCACTAATCACACCCCCATCTATCCGAATTTCAAAGAAAAATTCAAATCGGAGCGAAAAAATTTTACGCATTTTCAAGGGACCGTCTTTCAATTGTACAGCGTCTGACCGGGGTCTGCCGCATACTCGATGCTAATTTCCCGTACTTTTCAAAAGTCGATATTGGGGTTGTTTTTACTCCATTCACACTTTTTTTGTTTTAATAGACAAATATAAGCATGTTCTTTAGTGTGTAGCACTCGAAAATTTTTTTCGAGTGGCTGAGTTAGTGAAAAAGTCGCCGTACATCCTCTTTGCTGATAGTGAACAATTGAGTCAAAAAATGGAAAAAAATCAAATTTGTTGGCAAAATATTTTATGAAGGAATCTTTCAATATTATTTTATATAACAAACAGAAATCGATACAATAAATGGATTTAACGACGAGGACTTTTTATTAATCGCCTTTATGTAATCATATGCATAGTACAAAGGCTAAGGTACCCTATTGAGTCACGCGCGCGCGACTTAATCCTATTAAGTTTTGTGAAGTTTAAGGTTAATAGTGATATTCAAAAATAAAATTCTTGGATGGGGTCCTTTTAATATGAAAATTATTACTTTGAAAATCGTTAATTTTACATGTTTCACTGACGCGCGGGTGGAATCTCACTCATTTTGTTGACGGTCCGTGCTGAAAGAACTAGTCTTAAACTTAGCCGTTTACGGACCGGCAGATGCAGCTCGTCTCTCCTACATGTAACATCGATTATTTTTTGTTTTTACGCGATTTTTTGGGGGTGAAACGTAAAAGATAACTGCCCCATACCGCGACTATACTTTTTAATCCTATTTCGAGGTTCTCTCACATCCCGGTTTCATTTATCCCGGTTTTCTTGATGGGTGGCGCTTCTTGTATGTTTAGCCTAGTAACCAGAGTCAAAACCGCTCTGGAGGGGTGCAGAGCGGAGCGGAGCGGCGCCCCGGAAGAGTAGGTTTTGACGATGGATAACCCTCCCTATCGAATGCACACCCCAAAAATCGAAGAAAAAAAATTAAATTTTTTCACTTTTTCCATTTTTGATAATATTTATTTCTAATATCTACTAATCACACCCCCACCTTCCCGAATTTCAAAGAAAATTTCAAATCGGAGCGAAAAAATTTCACTCGATTTCAAGGAACGACGGGCGAACGATGTGACATCGACCCGGGGTGTGCCAGTGGCCGCTTGAAATGCAACTTTCCCATTTTCACACTTTTTTCGGATTTTTTTTTATGATCACCTCCGCGACGACAAAAGTTATACATTCGGATCAAAACATACCCAAAAATGCCGTTAATTACCCAAAATTTTGCTAAATTACATGTTAGGGGCGTGTCCATAGTTCTCGAAACCACGCAAAAGATAAGCCGACAACCTATCCCGGCCACCGCATAGTGTTTTTACTTAAATTTCGGCATTATTTCCTATTGAAACTCAATAATCCTTTTATTACATTGTAGCTAATGACTTTTTGGTTCGAAATATCAAGCCATTTCTATAGGGAAATTTCAATTTCGCGATCACCATTGGGGTTCCCGACCCATCGTAGGTTAACTTTCAAAAATTTTAAACGTCAAACTTAAAAATAAATTCAATGGGCGGTATCATCACTCTTATTGGAGGTATTGCATTTTAGCAGACTAGTGAATATTATACATATAATAATGCTATTAGTTAGATGAAATGAATGTAAATAATAATATTTATTGACAAATTAAAGCATTCTCGAGTTGTCAAGTAGGTCTAGGTCTGTAAAGGAAGTTAATGTGCTCACCGGAAGGTCGAGCTGTAGAAATTATATTATAATTCCGAAATTTTTGCTCTGTAATCACACCAAGTTACTGCTGTGGTCTTTTGATCTTAAAATGTATAGATTAATTTATCATTAATGTTACGTGCTTTTATAATACGATCCTTGACATTGGGCGGGTTTTCCTGCTTTTGAAATTAAATGTAGATAAATATTAGACTGAAGTCTCACTGAAGCCACCGTAAACTACTGACTAAAATTCAACTAATGGAAATAACTGATTTATGGGTGGGGGTCTTTGAACTAGGTTTTAACCAATTGAATTTGTTAAATTTTATTAGGTGGTTGTAGTAAGACTCCAGCCTTACCATTTGAGATTAGTATTTAGAATAGGCACCTACTGATGTCTGTTATACTTCAGTTCAAAATTATGTTAATTCCTGCTACTTTAACAACGTCTTGAACGTTTAACAGTCTGTTATTAAATTCTATAATTTCATCAAGGTTAACTAATAATTATTATTGGGTGAATTTGACAATTGACTACTTTTGACTGATTAAGTTTTTGATTAAAATTTGTTCTTTAATAATAATTATTAGATCGCAGTAAAAATTCTTTTCATCTAAATGAACCTGATTAATTCTTTAATCAAAATCAAGATCTCTCTCTGTTGAGCGCGGTTTACTGTAATTCCTTCTCGACGTAAGCTTCCGAAAAGTTTTTAATTTGTCTAATTGCTAGTTAACAGATATTATGACAGTGGGGAATCAGGTCCGAGATTTTTCTGACATCGTGATCCTCATTTACATTTCAGCAGAGTTAAGCGTGAAAACTGGAGATGTCAGATTTTTCATCTTCTGAAAGATCGGATTACGCTCTATCGATTTATTGAGGTTTTATTAATAAAAACGGAGAAATTTGTTTTTTTCAATAACTGGAAGATGACACTTTTTATCTACCGAAGTTATGCCACACATCGAGTTCAGTCAAAAGACGATCCCTTTGACTGTTTTCAGTTGCTTGAGCACACTTCCAATATTTCTTGTAATACTACAAACACATTCACAGGCTTTGAAGATCAGTCTAATTATATTTAAATAAAAACGCAACTTGTGCGATTAAGACCGATACATTAACCTGCATACCATTTAAGACTTTCCATGCAAACTGGAAAAAAGTTTAAATGGATTACTGCAAAAAACTTTCATCATTTTCATTTTACAAAACGTAAATAAATAAATTGTCAATAACATCCATCTCGAGGATATTAATCGCTTTTCTCTAGTATAATTAGTTTTCCTATACTGTTAAACTTGATGGTACTTTTCAAGTAGAAGAACTTTGTCATGACGAAACTGAGAAGTATGTGTGTATATGATAACTACGCTTTGTATCATCACGTTTTTAAATTTCATTATAAAAGCAATGTCGAGTCGAGAGAAATTAAAAAGGGGTGTATTTGTATGATGAGCATACAAAGTTGTTATGAATGTAGTGCATTCTTTAAATAATTCAGATTTTGATGCTTCCCTCGTCATAATATAAACTATTTTTGGTAACATGAAAGTAACTTAATACTCACTTCCTAACTCTTGGTTTTTCATCTATTTCCATTGAAAAATTCAAAACACGGTATTCTTAGATTGATTAAAAATTAATACAAAATGAAGTAAGCTCTTAATAAAAATTCAAAATTTCGCTCTCGCCCGATTCTTTTATAAACAAAAGAGGACCACATTTTTTTCAACGAGGAATTTAAAAAGTGTACCACTTGTCGAAAAAGTTTTTAGTTGACACTTGCTGTACCATACAGAAAAAGTTCAAACTATCGAGACTTTTTTTATAGCGAAAAACATATGTGAAGTTGTTTACCACATTAAACTTTTTAGTAAGTCGAGGTTCGTTAAACTTTATGTTAAAATTTTATTTTAATAGAAGTTTCGCCAATAACAAATATAAGTCTTGTACAATAAAAAATTGTAAAATTTTTAACAAGTAATTTAATTTTCCTGTACGTACCTTTAATTTTTTTTGATGTTACAAAATTGTATACTTGAGCACGCACTTGGTTCAAATAATTTTGTACAAATTCAAAAAAGAACTACAAATTTTTTATAAGCTAAAAACTAAACAACCGCAACACATCCAGCCATTTGTCAAACTGACAAGATGATGTTAATATTTTGTCACCAAAACAATGTAAAGAAAATCCCTAACTGCACGAGTCTTTGTAGATATGATTGGCGCTCTTTTTAAACGTTTAAAAAAAACTTTTTCGTTGCGATATGGAATGATCCTAATCGGTTTTTATAATAACAATATTTATACTGGACATTTTTAGTGTTACATCTGCATTTAAATTATTTTAATTACTCAACTATTGTACATTCTATTAATTCGAAATTCATGCCTAGCAAGTTATGCAACCAATGAAACCCAATATCATAGAATAATGAAAAATATTTAAAAAATAAAAAGTGACTTCTCTATAAAATTTAAATAATACATGAACTTATCCAGTTTACACCGATATTCACGAGATTGAGTGGATTTAGCTCTACAGCATCCGGTCCATTTAATGTTCCTCTGAATCCATCTTTGCTCTTCCATCTTCAGTGCATGTACCATTATTTAAAGTGCCTTCTGTCCAGGTTCGGCTTAAGGGATGGGCAGGATGAGCTCCAGCACAAAGCGCTTTCTTTCAGGGGGCCCCAAACCATACAATTTAAATAATAAAGTTAACAAAAAGACACCGCTCATAGTACAAAGTTAACTTCAAGGGACACAAAACAATAGAAGTGAGCGAATCTGCGGAAGTGATGCAATATAGCTCACTTGATAATTATGCTTATTTTAACTTCGTTAATTTAAACAATTTTTATACCGCGATTGCTGGCATGATTCTTGAGTTCTTTATGTATATGAATGAGGAACGGGCGACAAAAATGTGTGCACAATATGAGAAAATTCGATTCTTAGGATAATAGGATGGTCCTATGCCAGTGAACTGGTTAGATTATTTTAGCGCAACTTATTTACATGTATCTATATATTTAGACGATACGTGCAGTTAAAATCGCATTTTAAAAAATCCGCAAAACAGCGTATGATATCACGACAACTTAAACGCAACGAGCGATAGGGAGTGAAATCCTGTTTCAGTGGGGTCAAAGTGGAAATGTATGTTTTGAGTAAGCAAACCCCGCATAATCTCCTCCAACTCATTTTTGGTGTAAACGTGCGTTTGGTTAATTTTTGTGGGAATTAATAAACATGAAAGAGCTTTGGAGCCTTAAATCTCTATGAGTTAGGTATTTTGTGGGGTGGGCAGGAATGGGAATTGGATGGGTGGATTTTACCAAAGGTAAAATTTAATAAAATCGAAAATCGGGTGGCTAAGTTGATTTGTTAGTTAATCAACTAGTTTTCAGTTGGTTTACTAACTAACCACTCAATTTGATTTGGAAATTTAAATTGAATTTTTGCGTATCGATTTAGTCGCAGTGTAAGATACCAAAACAACAGTCGATCGAACGAGCTGGTGGCGTTAGTACTTTCTTTTGAGCGGTTGAAGGTCGCGAATGTGATCCGGTGATTTTATTGGATGTCCGCAACCCTGTGGTTGCGTTGTCCAATCCCATGCGTTATCGTCGTTATCTAATAGGCATCACTTGGTTGACCTTTTGAAATTTTTCTAATCGCGAGTGGGAACCAAAAACAGCTGCTTCCGGGGAGGTTAAACAAGGATGTTGACTTCAAGATGAAACGAGAAATGGTCGGTCTTTAGGAACCAAACTTGACGGAGCCTATGCAGCTGCTCCCAAAGGTTAATGATTGCAAAAGCTGCCGTGGGTTCCGCTGTGATTTAGCAGGAGGATGTGCTCATCTTTATGTTCCGGGTGATGATGTTGATCGTTTCTTGGTCCAGTTTGGGCGTGTTTAGTGACTTCAGGATGAGGGCGAGTGTCCTTAGATAAATTTCCGCGGTTTATTCCTTCTCCGGGTCGGGGATCTTCCTTGTGTTGCGGGTTCCGGACCGCGGTTGTTGTCGATGTTCACTCTGTTCGCGTATGTTTGCTTGCGGTTTATCCTGTGCGGTTCAAATCTCAGGCCGGGGGTCGGAGGCGGGCCACAGTGCTTCCAGTTGGTTCTGTTTGTTTTGTGGTGGAAATTTCTGTAGCCTTGAAAGTTTGCAGGGTGGTCGCTACCGCAGTTTGCGCAGGTTGCTTTTCTTTCCCTTAGTACTTGGGAATGGGGGGTTAGAAGCGTTCCCGCGCATTTGAGGCATCTGGGTCTCGATCGACAGTTTCTTTGCGAGTGTCCAAATCTTTGACACCTATGGCATTTTGTCCTATTTTTGTTTTTCTGTGCGGAGCTTCTATTTGAACTAGGATGTCAAAGATCCTTTTAATCGCGAATATTCTTCTCGTTTCTACGTTTTTCTGTAAAGTTATCCAGATGAGTGGGAGGGGGGGGGGGGTCACTTCCATTCACCGGGTCATCCTTGTCGCCGTTTCGATCACGATGCCTACTTCTTCAAGATAGTATGCTATTTCGTGAACGTCGATCTCTCTCGGGAGGCCGCGGATTACCGCTTTTAGCGGTTTACCGTCTTGGAGTAGATGATAATAGAAAACTTCTCCGATGGGGTTAAGAGCCCTTCAAAAAACTTGATAAGCGCCTTATAGATCTCTTTCGTGGTTGGGGTAATGGCTAGTCCACTGGCTGTGGTTCTTGCGCTTGTGTACTTGATTTTTCTCTTGTCCATCTCCTTGTTAAGAGTGGGCCATTTGTCTTTACTGTCTTTACTGCTCAACAGTCTCTCTGTAACTAACAACTGTATATTTAACCCTTTCGCTCACCTTATCCTCAAGTGAGGATAACCTCTTATTAACTATATTTTAGCTATGGATTTCCGTGTAGTCCATTCGCTCATGATGTCCTCAATTGAGGACACCCTATAGTGCCCTAACGGGGCATTTTGACCACCTAAAATTTATGTCAAAATTTTCCAAAAAAATCATTCGTGTGCTAAAAGAAACAACAGATTTGTATCTTTAAAACTAATAATTCGTGAGCGAGAGGGTTAAATGACTCGGTCGCACCCTTAAAAAGCCAATCGTTGGAGTGGGGATGGAAAAAATGCAAAAAAAAAGATGGTGGTATTTTCAGTATACCGGTGGTAATTTCAGTATCAAAGACGGTGGATGATGGTATCTATTGAGAGGTAGAAAACACGACGATAATATGAAATACTTGAAAATAGTAATAATAAAGTTACCAAACGGATAAAATTCAGGTGGCGTCTTTGTTCATTTGAACAAAAAAGTTTTAGCCCCATAGCGCTCGAGATACTATAAGCAAGATCAGGTAGTTTCTTTAGCAAGGCCAAGTCTTTAGAGGCCTACCGGAAAACTTGGGTACGTAGGTCCGAACTCCACCAAGGCCGAACTCGGGAGTGATTTAGGAGACTATGGCCTATGGCTACAATCGAATTCCACTAAATCATTCCCGGATCCAACCCAGGCAGTGGGTTTTTAAATCAGCTCAGCAAAACTTTTCATTTACTTGAGTTAACTAATTGAGGTTTTCTTCAATAAGTTTTTCAATTGTTAAATTTCAAATTTAAGTTACAAATTTTCTAATTTAACATCATTGTTTATATATAGTTTAGTAACATCTTAACAATTTGAGGGAAGACCAGGCCTCCCTTGCTTTCTTTGACGAGCCGCCCATGCCAGCAGGAGTAGACAACAATATACCCTCATCTAATAGGCCTGCACTCATCAATAACATAACCAAGATGATGTGACTTCGACCACTGCTATTCCGTTTTCTTTCTTCTGGGCTATCTCGCATAAGATGACGAGGAAGACCCCAGGTTAGCCCGTAAAACAGCGTGGCTCTTACTCCAGTTTTGCTCGTGGGAAAAATTCCGGTGATCCAAACTACCACCGAACTGAAGAGATATTTATAAGTACATCGTTACAATTTACCACCAACCCCTCGAAAGTTCCTACCCCATCAACTAAAATATTTAATGAGAGAAAAGCGTCGCGATCCGTGTATTGTACCCCAGACGTGGCACCTCGACGACAGAAGGATGAACCAGATGAAAAACCAAGGGGAGCCCCATATTCTGCAAAAATAACTCAACCTGGCAGATGGTGAAATCATTACGAAACCCCGTTCTTGGTACCACCTATTCATAGAACCCAAGGCACAGCCTACAACTATGAGGACAAAGCTGAAGACAAAGCTGAAGAAAACTATGTGCAAATAGACCTTGATCATATTGCGGTATCGAGATACCACGTCAATGGAAATACGTCATTTAAGTTTCAGCAAAATTTTGTTATGAATAAAAGCATGTAAATTATCAAAGTAATCAGAAAAACTTCATCCGATACCAAGGAATTTAGCTTAAAGTCAAATGATTCGTTAAAACGGGACATAAAACAGGTTTGAATAAAATAAATTTGAAATGTATCATTTAATAATTGTCTTTGTTAAAAATGTTAATTTTATAGTAAATGAAAGATTGTCAGTAATAAGAAAGGTATTTTAAAAGTTAGAAATTTGTTAAATAATTGATAAATGTAAAAATCCATGTTAGCGTTAAATTTAAAATAAGTTTGTTAAATTATTACGTGAGTTCGACATGTCACAACTTAATGAACTGCGTAAGGAAATTTCATGTCCAGCATCTTTATGTATCCAATCACTAAACACTTGAGAAGAAGACAATTCAATCTAAAAATAAAAGAAAATTTTACTTATAAAATTTCAACGAACCACAATGGGCTTAGTCCATACCTGTACTGTGAAACTTCAAATAATATTGATTTTTCGATCGACCAATAAAATACGTCTATGCAAAAATCAAGATTGCGAGGAAATTCGTAAAGGAATTAATAAAACAATCGATAAGGAGGTTGGTGTTAAGATTCACACGTGTATGGTGGCGAATTTAGATCGTCCTATAAAATTTTGATATTATAGTAAAAATAATTAGTGAAAGTGCGAAATACAAGTGTATAATTTAACAAAATAGTTACTTACCTACGAAAAACCATAAATAAGGTGAAAATCGTAAAGGATTGCAAATATTTTTAAAGAAAATAAACTTCACCACAAAACGAGGTCAACAAACTGCATCTGGAAGTTTTCCATGGTAAATGAACCCATCGAGTGTATTTTGATGCGCAATTGTGCCATCCCCAGTACAAATAACAGAAAACATTCCTGGATTTAATAAGGTATCGTGCACATTGCAATACAATTTTTATAAAACTAAGTGGAATTTTCGGACTTCATACGACACGTGTTTTGCGTTATTTTATGTTCAGAATTTTTTTATAATAGATTTAATAATAGAACTTTTTGATTATAACAAAATCTTTATTAACAAATGTGTGATAAATAAAAACATTGATAATTGTGTAACGAAGGATATTTATTTAGACCTGTTCCGCACCATAATTTTATTTACAGTATTGGTAACGGAACGAATCCACCCTGTACAAGGTAAGATACATGCACTACGAAAGAGCTAAGCTGAGGCACCTTATTTCATTAAATTGTATTTATAAAATTTCACATATTTTTCCATTGACGGGGTACAATTACGTACACCCATATAAAACATTAACGACAAGAACCTTTAACCCTATTAGCGAGGGGGTACATAGCACTTTTTGGCTAGCCCAACGTGAGGCTACGTCAGCGCACAGCACTTTTAGACAGCCCAACGAGTGGCATTATTAAAGGACTCAGCACATAGCAACTTTTTGACAGCCCAACGTGTGGCTCGATTAATAACGACACTACCTCACAGCACTTTTTGGCGTCACAACGTGAGGCTCGAGTCACCTCGAATAACCTCGTACCGCGAGTAAAATTAGGTCATTACAATTAAATCACTACATAGGTTAATTACTACGAGAAATTTCATTAAAATTATTTACTTAACGTTAAACTTAAAATTAAAGATTTGCTTAAAACCAAAATTAAAAATATTCTTATTACTAAAATTAAACGTACATCATCAATTAACTTAAAAAAAAAAAACTATTTCCTAATAAATAAATTAACAATACATACGACATAATGAAAACGGAAGAGGTTAAAAATTTGAAAGATTTCATGGCATGGATGGAAGAGTATCATAAAGAAATTGACGAGATAGCAAAAGAAAACGCAAAGAAACTAGACTTAATTTTAAAAATCCAAGAAGACACCAAGAAGGAGTTGAACGAAACCAAGAAGGAGTTGATAAAAACATTCGACAGAAATTTCGATAAAATTGAAAATGCATTAAAAATTAGGGGACCATCGATAGCCGAAAAAATTGTTAATGAAGAAATTAATTTAAAAGAAGAAACGGTAAAGTTGGAAGACGAAGTTATTCTAATACCACCAACGTGTCGGTCATACGTGGTGCTCACGAGAAAAGCATGCAAACGGTTACAGTTAAAAATTAAAAAGCTACGGTTAAAAGAAAAACATCATATAAGAGGCAGGCGAACAAATAGGAAAACTTTACAAAAGCAAGATGCAAAAATTTTACAAAGCGGTTTACGTACTAAAAAGACTACAACTAAAATCACAAAATTTCTAAAATTAACAGGTAAACGGGCACAAAGTAAAAACATTCAAATGAAAATTAAAAATAAATTAACAAACTTCGGTATAACATTTAAAATTAAAAGACCTTATAAACTAACAAATTTAAAAATTAAAAACTTAATGGATAAAACGGTAACAAATAAAAATTTAATGAATATACAAAAACGGGGTAAAAGTATAAAATTTACAAAATCAGGGGGTAGCAGACATTTTACAAAGAAAAATTTATATAAACAGATTAATTATGACCACATCGGAATGAAGAAAATAAATTTACAAAAGAAAGATAAGAAGAGACGGTTGAAAAGAAAAATGTTAATAAATAACGAGATGGATTGGACGAAGAGGTCCAACATAAAATTTAGTATTAAAGTAAAAAGAAATTGTCATGTTAGTAAAAAGAAATTAATCAAGCGGAGAAAAATTAAAAATAAAAGAGTTCGCTGGAAGATAAAGTTTTATCTTACTATTTCTCAATAAGTGATGATTGAAAATAATGGCGAAACTTAATAAAAATATAACATCTATAATAAAAAAACCGCTCAAGAAGTAGTAAGAAAACAATGGCGAAACTTAAATATATAAAAATTAACAACTTCTAAAATAACCGCTTAGGAAATAGTAGGACAAGAATAAAATAGCATTGTAAATTTGATTAAGGCTATTTAGATATGAAAATAAAAATTGACCAAGATGAAAGATTCCATAATAATAAAAAATTTATTGAGATTTGCTTAAGATAAATGATAAAAGTTATTAATACAATTAGAAAACGAGAATTTATTCAATGAAACTTTAAAAGAATTTAATTAATTTTAGAAAAAAAAATTCTGAATTTAGGTTTTGGGTGAAAACATGAACTTGAAATAAATAACTATGAATTTAAGTTGAGAGACTAAAAAGTATTTAATAAAATTGGTATTCAATGTTGAACAATGAGAAATACGAGGGGGGAAAATTAAATAATATAATAAGTTAACTCAGATGGAGTAACTAGAAGAAGTTAGGTGAGAATAGATACCTGGGGATAAGAAAATAGATCACAGGTGTAAATGAAATAAATTGATTATATGATTATGTAAGTAAAATGAATATGGAACCAAAAAAGAGGTTACCGAATAAATATGGGGAAATATAGGACAATATTGATTATAGTAAAATAAAGAATGCCAATAATAATAATAAATAAAAATGAATTCGAATGATAGGAAAATAGAAATCACCCAAAAGCAAATAGACGAGTTAAAAATAGGAAAATTAAAAATAAAAGGTCAATGTTTGAATAAAATAAAACGTCAAATTTAAAAATTTAACACTCAATAAAATTAAATCGTTATCAGAAATCTTGGTCAGATTTATTAGTTAAGTTAATATAGGATAGTTTGAAAATTTGAATAGGCTTAGTTAGTTTCGTTGAATTTGAGCAATTAGTTAAAACAGTTAATAAGATTTAGTGAGTTAATTTAGATATTAGTTATATTCGTTAGAAAACGTTACATTAAAAAATTTATTTTGTCATATTTTTGAAATAAAAAGCACATAAATGTTAATTGTGGAATTTAACACAAAAATAGGTATTTTTCTTTTAAATTACAAATTAACAAGGGGGTAAATGCGGTATCGAGATACCACGTCAATGGAAATACGTCATTTAAGTTTCAGCAAAATTTTGTTATGAATAAAAGCATGTAAATTATCAAAGTAATCAGAAAAACTTCATCCGATACCAAGGAATTTAGCTTAAAGTCAAATGATTCGTTAAAACGGGACATAAAACAGGTTTGAATAAAATAAATTTGAAATGTATCATTTAATAATTGTCTTTGTTAAAAATGTTAATTTTATAGTAAATGAAAGATTGTCAGTAATAAGAAAGGTATTTTAAAAGTTAGAAATTTGTTAAATAATTGATAAATGTAAAAATCCATGTTAGCGTTAAATTTAAAATAAGTTTGTTAAATTATTACGTGAGTTCGACATGTCACAACTTAATGAACTGCGTAAGGAAATTTCATGTCCAGCATCTTTATGTATCCAATCACTAAACACTTGAGAAGAAGACAATTCAATCTAAAAATAAAAGAAAATTTTACTTATAAAATTTCAACGAACCACAATGGGCTTAGTCCATACCTGTACTGTGAAACTTCAAATAATATTGATTTTTCGATCGACCAATAAAATACGTCTATGCAAAAATCAAGATTGCGAGGAAATTCGTAAAGGAATTAATAAAACAATCGATAAGGAGGTTGGTGTTAAGATTCACACGTGTATGGTGGCGAATTTAGATCGTCCTATAAAATTTTGATATTATAGTAAAAATAATTAGTGAAAGTGCGAAATACAAGTGTATAATTTAACAAAATAGTTACTTACCTACGAAAAACCATAAATAAGGTGAAAATCGTAAAGGATTGCAAATATTTTTAAAGAAAATAAACTTCACCACAAAACGAGGTCAACAAACTGCATCTGGAAGTTTTCCATGGTAAATGAACCCATCGAGTGTATTTTGATGCGCAATTGTGCCATCCCCAGTACAAATAACAGAAAACATTCCTGGATTTAATAAGGTATCGTGCACATTGCAATACAATTTTTATAAAACTAAGTGGAATTTTCGGACTTCATACGACACGTGTTTTGCGTTATTTTATGTTCAGAATTTTTTTATAATAGATTTAATAATAGAACTTTTTGATTATAACAAAATCTTTATTAACAAATGTGTGATAAATAAAAACATTGATAATTGTGTAACGAAGGATATTTATTTAGACCTGTTCCGCACCATAATTTTATTTACAGTATTGGTAACGGAACGAATCCACCCTGTACAAGGTAAGATACATGCACTACGAAAGAGCTAAGCTGAGGCACCGTATTTCATTAAATTGTATTTATAAAATTTCACATATTTTTCCATTGACGGGGTACAATTACGTACACCCATATAAAACATTAACGACAAGAACCTTTAACCCTATTAGTGAGGGGGTACATAGCACTTTTTGGCTAGCCCAACGTGAGGCTACGTCAGCGCACAGCACTTTTAGACAGCCCAACGAGTGGCATTATTAAAGGACTCAGCACATAGCAATATATATATTTAGCCTCCATAAACAGGCAAGCCGAAAACTTGATGACAATCGAGATTGGAATCGAACCTACTCAAACCTGCCACATTCAAAGAAGTCATTAAGGTGATCAAGGACACCAAGAGAAAAAAGCCTCCGAATTCGATATTATCACCAAGATAACGGTTATGACCTTTGTACTCAGTTTAAGATATTTTTCAGATAGGCAAATGATGGCCGACGTAGGCGTCTTGCATAAGTCAAAATTACAGGTCCATTATCAGGCTCCTCCTCACCACCGGGAAACTAACCGAAAAGATAATCCTAAACAGGATCAACCAAGCAGTCGAGGAAAATTAAATCAACCAGGACGAGCAGTTTGGCTTTCTACTAGGATATCACACCACCCATAAGATCCTACCCCTCGCCGAAGAAATAACCCTGGCCTACAAGTTCAAGATCAAGTTGGAGGGCATCCATTCCGCGGAAAGGAGGATGGCCGCCAGTGTCATATAAGGGTTCCTGCCATCTGCGACCCCCTTTGACATCTAAGTGATCGGAATGCCGAAAACGGCGAATACCTCCTTGTCACTTTACAAGGACTACATGACCATCCTAGCAAGCTCCATCGGACCCAACTTAGCCGTCAAGTGCATACAGGAGTCTTTCAATGTTATGGAAACATGGTACCGCACTTGGTGTATAGAAGTAAATTCAAATAAAATCACAGCGAGCATGTTTACAAAGCGGAAACCGACTCTGAACAAACTGGTCTTATTCAACGTAAAGATTCAATGGGAAACGTCCACCAAATATCTTGGCATCACACTCGATTTCAGACTCTCTTGGGTGAAACATATCGACTTGTGTGTCAATCGGGCAAAAGGCCTGATGGCAATATTGGAACCCTTGTTTAGTGGCGCAGCAAGTTAGCAACGGACCTCAGGCTGAGACTGTCAAAATCATTCGTTCCACCATCACGTATGGAACCCCGGCGGGGTTTTAGCATTACTTGATCAATGGAAAATGGCTTGAGGTAATCCAAAATATCTCCTTACGCAGAATGCTGAACGCCTTATGGATCGTCACAAATCGATAACTCCACCCTAACGCTAAATTTAAAACCTTGGATGGTTTTATTAGAAGACTCTCCAAGAAACTTTATTCCGATGAGGAAGACCCTTCATCTCGAAACGAGGAGATTGGGAGATAACAATTAGTTAGCCCAAAGAACGGTAGGAACTTTGCAAGTACATACCTATACATAAATTTTAAATATTTAGGTATACAGAGTTTTTAATTTACATCGTATTAAAATAATATAGGCACTCTGTCAACTTAATATTAAATAAATATAATCAATAATAAAAAAATTTATTCTTTACAATTTTTGTTTGAAGGTTTAACATTATTATTACTAGCGTCATTTACTTCTACAGTATCAAAATATTCGTCTGCACTTTCAACTTCAGTGGAAGTACCTGCAGAAGTAGTTGCAGAAGGAGTTGCAGAAGTAGTTGCAGATGAGGTATCCGGTGATGATGTTCTTTCTAATTCAGTTCCGACTATTTCCAATCTTAATCGATCTTGCCTAGCTGTCTCACTTGTACAATCCAAAGGTAAACTTCGTACTTCTACCTCAGATTCTGAAGGTTCAGCTTCAGCTTCAGCTTCATCTTCATCGGTGGTGCTAACAGCTGGAGAAGAATCTGAACTTGTATCATCATCATCATCGGCATCTTCATTCGCAAATGAAGGATGGACACCTTAATCATATACATTTAAATGGGCCAATTCTTTTAAGTGGTAAGCTATTATTTACCTAAACCATCTCCTTGACAGTAAAAATGAGGTTCATCGTGAGCTTCGATATCTTCGCCACCTTCTTCTGCTAGAAGCATCTGCAGTAGCCAATTTGGGAATGGATTAATGGAAATTGGCAGAGCTAAAACAAACAAACTTAAGAACGTCGTGAAGTAGTTTCAATCTTGCCCTACATTACCTAATTCTGCATTGCTATCGATAATATAAACACCACGTAATTGAACATTTTGGTCTACTTCGTTACCCCCATCTAAATCAAGATTTTCGTAAACAACGTTAGAAATATTATAATCGTCCAATAAGGAAACCTGTGAATTTGGATCAAATAAAGCTTCACGACTGGCCAATTCAACAGCGTTAATTACATTTAGTTCGCGGTCATCATCACGCGGTTCTTCAGTCATGTGTTCATGATTGTTTTCTAGGTGTGCTTCGCTCTGTAACAACGCTTTGAGAAAAATATAATTAGGTACCTAAAACACCAACAGTAATAAACTTAGTTAACTTTTGTGAGTATTAGATCATTTTTATAAAATAAATTGCAAGTTAATTATTAAATTTTAATTTTATTGAAAATGTTCTGTAATTAACACTTACCTACATTTTCAGTATTAGTTTCTTCGATTGGTTCTTCATCATAAAATCTAGTATTGAAATAACCATTCCCTACTGCATCATTATCTATCAACATATCATGGCTTTTAGGAATTTCATCATATTCACGATTCAACAAACTTCTGACTCCATACTCAAAATTGTAATGTTCTTTTTCCAGTAATTTTGGTGGACTCGCGCCACTGTTGCTATCGTCACTGTCAAATCTTTTCGTTCGTTTCTTTTTCCTACCAGTTGAAGTGCTTGGTAAAGAAGTTCCTGCTACATCTCGTGGTGGTGATAAATTTTTACATATTTTAGTGCTAACTTCAAACTGTGCAATTGTGGATTTCGTTATAGGAACAAGCTTATCCTTGTTTTGCAATATTTGCGTCAAATTGTTTTCTTTGTCTGCAATTTTAGCAACTTTGGTTTTAGACTCTTCCCCGTTACTACTACTGCAATAGTCATTCAAACCACTGCTATTTGAAGATGATGGCGTTGAAGTTGTGACAATGGTGTTTGATTTAGCATAACCGGAATCACTTAGATTATTATTTTTGCTTGAACTTGAACGCTGATTTATACGATTATTCACGTTGCTAATAAGACCATCCATAATTGTACCAACGTTTCCTTCGGCTTCCGATTGTGAACTTTCTGTAACATCTGTCCAAGATGAAGAAGCCATTTGCATAGTGGTGTCAGTATCGCAATCAGATTCATCACTTTCAGTAATTGTAGTCCACTCAGAGCAATTTCTACTACTTTTTCCATCATTTGTTGTAGTGGACGATGACGTTTTTGGAGATGAAATGTCACTTTCCATTTCAGTTATGGCGCAAACTTGCAATTCATCAGACACCGTGCATTGTCCTATGCCATAACATGCATCATCAAGAATTTGCCTGTAAAGAAATATTAAATAATGTGTTTTTTAACAAGATGGAACCAAAATTTTGAAATTTTACGACATTGGCGTTTGAGTTGTCAATTTTGTTTTTAAACATTGTTAAAAAAAAACTTTTTCCAAAAAATTAAAGTAATAGTATAGTAACCACGTGAGTTTAACTATGTTCACTGGAAGTGAAACTATGTTCTTAAATAGCCTTAACTACGAGAGCTCGAGTATGGTTCATTAATAAAAATTATGTGCAATAATGCAGTTTCATGTTTAATGAACATGCACACACTTTTTAGTAAGAATCATACTCGAACTTTCGTGGTTACGACTGTGCGACTAACCTGTCTTTATGAAACGAGAAATTTTTATCAAAGAAAAATTTGTTCAAAATAATTTCTTTATCGTGATTAAACCTTTCACCAATACCCCTTTTGAAGGAGGTGTTGCAGATTAACTTATCCAATAATGTTTGTTGATGATATCTATCATCTCTGAATGGAAATTTTATTGTCTCGATGAGTTTATATGTTACACTATACTCTTCAATACTCCACCAAAACTTAAACAATTTCACAAATGGGTTTGTACAACTACAATCGGTGCAAACACCAAAAGACTTTGACGGTGAACATTTTTCACATGTACATCCAATGTTCCCGAAATTATATCCTTCCATATGTAAATTATTGGCTTCGGGTAAGTTCATCTTTGAATTATTTAAGAATACTGCCATTTGAGAACATCCTAACTTTTGGGTACCATTAGATCCATTCCCTATTCCATAAAAATTTACTGAGTAATCTGGAAATCTCACTGTAATATTTTTCGCCCTTAAAAAACCAGTTAAAATGTGCAATAATTATGAAAAGCAAATTTTATACAGGTAATGTACCATGATCGGAATTGTTTGCCCGTCCATTCAAGTTTGTGATTATTGTGAAGACATTCTTTACCTAAAGGAACGTGAATTTCGAAATCGGCATTGGGGGTTGTAAAAATCACCATTTTTGGCATAATAAAATTGAAAATGTTGTATGGCAGGGCATCTAATGCATCTGGATATAAGCATTCAATTCTGAAAATTGTGGTTAGGTGTATTTGATTCTAACAAGTTATGTCCTCATCTTAAAAATCTTACACTTCAATAGCAATTACCACATCAGTTCCAATTAATTCTGTGGATGGATCGCTGATACTACCAGTAAATACTTGAACTGTTAAAGGGAGAGTTCTCTTCGCAATGTAGTCAGAAATTAAGGGTTTCACTTTAAATAAATGATCTCTAAGTAATTTTTCATCGACGTCAATTTCAAGAATCTTCTCTAAATAGTCAATATTTTTAAGATACAGGAAAAATTCCATTTCTGCACAGCCAAAATCGACAAGCTTTTTCATTTTTCCTTTCCATTTATTATCCAGAAGTATGCTTTCGACTGCTCTATATATTTGTTCATAATATACTCTAGGATCTAAATCTAAGCTGTGTTTAACATTTTTGTAACGCTTCATCAAATTAATGTTTTCATTTTGTGGTTTTAAATAAAAAATGTCTCGAAAGCTCTTATATTCTTTTAATTTGCGAACAAAATTTTGAATTATGGAACATATCAAGTGAATGAAGATTATCATAGTTTATTCAATTTTGTAATCTAATTAACCTGTAATAAGTAGTAGGTAAGTAGTAATCGACTCAAGGTGTATGTAAAACTTGAAATTAAATACAAACTTACATTTTACACCTCTAGTTTTAACTAATAATTTTTATTGGCAGGATTTTAAAAATTTTCAAATTAAGTGTCTAAATTTTATGACGTTTACAAAACTTACGGTGTCACACTAACACCTAATTATAATATACTTATTTTTAGCACTTTGATATTTAAATTTGTCTATATTCACTGGCCCCCCCTCCACTCCCAAAAGCACTGGGCACTTGCTGGGACCAAGGAGAGATGTTGCCGGAGAACAGAGAACATTAAAGAACTATGAAATTAAAAGGGTAATGAACGGAGAAGACATCGTCAGACACATAAAATCGCAGCGAATCAGATGGATGGGACATATCATGAGATCCAAAGACACAGTGGCAATGAAAGCAATAACGATGTGGAAACCCGGTGAAAACAGGCCTCGAGGAAGACCAAGAATCAGATGGTGGGAAAAGGTGGCACGGGATTTGAGAGAAACGAAAATCATTGGCTGGAAGGGGAAGGTCCGTGGTAGACAGAAATTGATAGACATCCTGGGGAGGGCAGCAAACCACCCAAGACTTTAGAAGTGACAGGAAGAGATTAAATGCGCAGGAAGAATACAAGAAATAAATGAAAATAATAATGCAATGCAATCTAAAATATTTGTAACATGGGAACCAATCCACCCAATAAACGGATTTGTAAATCTCGGTAACGAGGTAGCGATATTATTTTTCTTTCCCGATTTGGATAGAGCACAATTTTCTGAGTATGAAAATGTAAAAAAAAATTAACCTTGAACCTTGAAGAGAAAAGTTTTCGAGATAATCAGTCCTAAAATTTCAAAAATGCGTGATAAAATTATTCGAGTACACCGATTATTTAACAAGAAGGCGCTGGAAAAAATAACACGGTTTTGACAGCAATTAGAATTTTGTAATGTGTGGTCTAGTATTTTCTTATTTAATACGCTAGTTGCGTAGCTCAAGTGGCGCTGCCCTGGTGGCCAAATTTAGCGTATCTGGGATGGTGAGCGCAAACGGTTTTAAATACAAGTAATAGTTTAATTACGAATTAAACATTAAGAATTAGAATTAAGAAGTAAATTTGAATTTAAATAATATTCCATATGCCCTATATAACTTAATAGCATTATGGTTGGTAGTGCTGACGGTTTTATGTGATTTAAAAATTGACATAAGTAGTAGATTCACATAGAAAAGTTGGTTTAAAAATGAGTGCAAAAAGGTATTGTTGTGTAGTTGGATGCAATAAATCAGAGAATAAGAATCCTGATTTAACATTTTATCGCTTTCCTGGAAGACCTTACCAGATTAATTTGTATTGTAATTATATTTACTTGCCTTTTGATAACGATTTACCACGAAAAAAGTCAATAATGTTTATATTTTGATAACCACATTGAATAGTAACTGGACTGAATTCATAATGTGAAAAGCGAATTATTTCAACTAAACACTTGGGTTTATACGCTAGTTGCAACTTGTAAATTTTGATAACAAAACATTGTTTATTTTTAACCGACTTCAAAAAAGGAGGAGGTTATCAATTCGTCTGTATTTTTTTTTTTTTTTAATGTTTGTTATATTTTATAGGTATAGTAAAATTCATCTTGGTTATGTACCAACATAAACTTAAAGGATCGACTAGTACAGTTTATAATAATTATTACATAATAAAATATTTTAAATTAATAAAAATAATTAATATTTTTGCTAATACAGTGAAATCTGTATAAGCCGGAACCGCTCGGGACCGAAAAATCGTTCCGTGTTAAGCAAGTTCCGTTTTTAGCAGATCCTCTGCCTAAAGCGGAAAAAAATCTGCATAAGACGGAATTTTTTTTTTATAGATTTATATTAAACAATTTAATAATAATAAATTGTATTAATACATAATAATGCGTATACTACACAAAAAATACAAGATATGCAGAAAGCAGGCAGCAAATGAAAAAATGATTCATTTGCATGCTGCTTGTAACGCAATATTATTTGGTAGGTATGCAATCGACACCTGATATGAATAACATTGTAACTCAAGTTACAATGTTATCCAACTATGCTGTGTAAACGGCTTCCCCAAAGAACAAACTATAATTTTGGTTTAGGAATCGTCGTCCTATCTCAATTAAAAATACTGTTAATTTAACAAAATAACATCATTGTTACTGCAAATTATATGTAGCAAAAAATCTTTAAAATGCTCTCCTGTAAAATAAGCAAAATAGAGTTACAATGTTATTCATATCAAGTGTCGCAATGTATGCAATGTAAAATAATATACCTAACTGGAGTAGTCCAAAAAATGTGCGTCTTACATCGCAATTATTATAAATAGTAAAATTAATTTCTGAATTTCGCTTCCGACTTATGCTTAAAATAAGCTTTCCGTGTTCGCGTTAGACAGATTCCGGCTTATGAAATTCATTTTACTTAGTATTGTAAACCAATAATTCGGGACCACAGACAATTTCCGTGATGCACACGATTCCGGCTTTTGCAGATTCCGGCATATACAGATTTCACTGTATTACCATATAAACATGAACATTCGGCCATCCCAGTTTTGACAAAATTTATCCACGAGACGGCGCTTCGTACGCTTTTGGGAGCTACGCAACTAGCGTATAGTTGCCTAAATTATATTTAGAATTCATTTTTATTTTTTTAACTATTTTAAACTGGTTCGTCGCTTGTCTCAAAGGTAAAGAATTACAATTCTGATGATTATCGGTTACGTGAACAGAACTCGCACTCAATTAGAAGTTTGTAATTTACTCATATCCTAACGCGAAACCATTTTGATTCATTTTGTCTGCAAACACTTAACTGTAAAACAACTGGATAATGTCCGTATGAGAGGAGCGGACTTACTTCTAATTGTAGGGCTACGTTCTTCGTGAGGACGTTGCCCCCCCCCCCTCCCGCCGCAAGTCGTAGGTGGCTTCGTGGGTGACCTCCAAAGGTGCATCAACTGCAAAGTCCAGGTGGTCGGGGCGCTGGTACAAGGTCCTTCCAGTGCCGTTTTTTCTTGAGTGCCATGAGCGGTGTTACGCGTTAAGTTCTCCCACGATATTCGTGGGTCCTGAACCATGAAGGATTTTCCTGACGTCCTCCACTTGGAAGCGGCAGGTATGGAGGATTGTAAGTTAACAAAATCTGCAAGTTTTTCCACCCTTGCGTCGATCTTGGCTACGACGCCCGACCAGAGGTGTGCCTTTTTTTCCTACGGAGCTTCTGCTTCTCCGTCCCCTTCAACCCATTTGCGTTCCAGTAAGTCATCCGGAGGTTGTGTAGTGCTCGTATCGGTTGTCTCAGTATTTCAGGTGGGATTTAGACATAAAGTAGGCTTTGGAACGGACTTAGTTAGTGGATTGCGCTGAAATACTCATCAAGGCTGAAATTAAACTATCATCAATTCCAATTATTTGCTCCGCTGATTTGAGGAACAGTTGGCGTTAGGTTTGTCCGCGTAGGTGGTTTGGTTACCACGGAGAAGGGATCCATCTGGATGAGTAGCCTTGGTATGTCTTGTTCAGCTTCGGGAAACCTAGGTAGCCGGCTGGGTGACCTCCAGCACAGTTCGTACAAGTTGCTTTTGTCTCCCTAGGAGTGGCAATTTCTTAGGCTGTGGCCAAAGGATTAACAGCAGTGACATTACCCGATCCTAGCGTAGCCTTCCGATGGGGGAAAACTCTATCTTTACAGGAAGAACAGCCACTGCCTCGTTAACAAAGATTTCCCTGTTCGCTTCTCTTCCTCGTGGCGTGCATCGTGTGGTAACCTGAATGTAGAAGAGAGAGCAAATCAAGGCGATATGGACTCTTCAGCGAAAATTATAAAAAATTGGATCTTGAATAACTTCAACGAAAGCCAACCCAAGACATTCAAAAACGAAGACGTCTAAGCCCATCAAACGGAATGAAAAGAAACCTAGAAGAAACCGACAGCGAGGATGAATGATTCGAGAGCGGGCATTGAATTTATTATGGATGATGGCCAATAGGAAAATAATCACCTAGAGGAAGATAAGGAATTAAGATAAACGGAGAAAAAAACGCAACATTCAGAATCTGAGAATGAAAAAGAGCCTGAAAATATTAACAACAATAAAAAATATAAAGAAACAAAAACCAAAAGAAACAATTAGGGAAGCAAAAATGGCCCTAGCACAAACAGAAACAAACCTGGAAGCACGACAGATCCAAAATAAACTAAACAATCCAAGATGAATCACAAGAAGTACAACCCACTGAGACTTAAGAAATGAATGATAAAGACTTGGAAGAAGCAAAACACGGATGAGAAACATTGGAAGGTGTGAAAACACTGGAAGATACGATGAACTCTTACAATAGGAAACTTCTGAAAATGAAACTTGAACACCGGAAAGCCTTCAGTCTTCCCCCCGCCCCAGGTCCAAACAGATAATAAAGGAGGTGATTAAGGCGCAAGCCCCCATTCCGAAACCCAAACCCTTCTCAAACTCAATGTTCGACCCTAAAAGCAGAGCCCCCCCAGAGACTACCTCACAGCAGTCCTAAAATCCGACCTCCAAAGGTAGTGGATGGAAGAACAAGGGCAAAGATATAAAGTCCTCGTCTACCCAGGGGAAGGTAACGAGGCAAAACTGGCAGAAGAACCCTACTGACCAGCACCAGCTTCAAGCAGTTATTGATCAAACCCGACAGTGTGATCAAGATCAAAAACTACGGAGTATTATAATGGAATCATTTCATCCATCAGTTTAAAATCTAATTGGCCCAACCCAAATGGGAAGCCAATTATGACACAACCAAATATGGACCGATAGTTTTGAGCAATCTAATGCTTATACGAGGGTGGTCTGAAAAGTTACCGACCCAACAAAGATACAAGACTCATTTTTCTTTTAAAGTTCTTTAACCATCTCCAATTCGCTGACCATTTGGGGTTTTTCCGTTCAGTTTGTCTTTTCTAGAAGCGCGGTTAATCTTCTTCTGAGCTAGAATCACTTATAGTTTCTCCATGGGGGGGGGGCACTCACCTGATTGAGTCTTTTCCGGTTTGCTAGTGACCATCACCTGGGTTATCGCGAGCTTAGAAACGCTTGCCATCTCCAGATTGTTGTTTTGCTTCTCGGAGATAGGGAAACCAGGGTGGAATCGGTTTCCTTGATGGGTTCCTCGTGATGCAAGACCGTGAACATCTGAACTATTTCTATTCTGGATGCGGTGAATATCTGTTCCTGGTGGATCTGAATCGTCTTTTCATCCATTTCCGCTAACTTCTTCCGTGACTCAAGGACGACTGAAAAATGAATTGAGATCGCTTACCCTGAAAATTAAAAGGTTTAGGTGTTAGTGGTGGTTTCTGCTGGTGGGGAGGAGGCCGTGATTTGTTGGTTTCTGGTTGTGACGCAGGGTGGTGTACTTTAGGGAGGGGTGGAGGAAGCCCTTTAGTTTTTTGAGGAAGTGTTGGAAAACCATTTTCTTTAAATTTGAATTGACTGTTTGTTATTGGTTTTTTGGTCCGCTTGGAATTTTCTTTGTCGGTCTCCTGGTCAAGTAATGTTTGTAAGTTTCACAGTCTTCGCGAGACGATTTATGGTTTCCTCCACAATTGTAACACTTTGGCGTATTTGGATTTTCGTTACATTCCCAAGTGGGGTGAGGATTTGCGCAAATTGCGCACACCGTTCGAACATAGCATCCTCTTTGACCATGACCATATTGTTGGCATTTTCCACATTGTAATGCTTTACGGGGTGGTCTGTATTTTTCCCAGTAGATTCTTTGCGAATAAATATAATTAATATTCTTCACTTGGCTAATTGTTGTACCAGGGGCAGTGGTTATCTTGTATTTTGGATAGAGTATTTCGCCAGTATAACTGTCATTAGCCAATAGTCGACATTCAAACACTTCAATTCCTTTCGTTTTTAATTCTTCCAAAATAACATCAGGTTCCATTCGTCTCAATCCTTTAATAACATAAGAAACTCGTTTTTCGTGTTCCAAGGCATAACAAAAAAAGGGTAATCCGTTTTTCTGGAAATCTTCTTTCACGAGCCAGAGTAGTCGTCGATATTGTCCACTATTATTTTCGTCTTGGTACCAAGGTTTTTAGTATTGAAATTGGGAAATTGCCCTTCACAATTTCTTTAATTTTACCTACAAAAGTAGTAAAGTTAGTAGGCAGCGATTCTAAAATAATTGGTGTGGGTCATTCGTTTTTCTGTCGGTTGTGCATGACTTTTCGCATTGTCCTGTTGTATTTCGGAGATGTTGTACGTCTTTTTTTGTTCCATGAACAGGCCCTCGTACCTGTTTTTGATTGGTAATGTAAATTTAAATTTTTCTTCATATTTCTTCTTTTGTTGATCCCTGGTTGCGTTTTCCTTTTTCCAGGTCTTTCCCACGGCATTGTCGTTACATCTTCGTAATCCAGTTTATTATCGGAAAGGAACTCTTCAATTTCCATTCCGAGGGTCTTTTCTTCTCCAACCGAATTTTGATTTGTTTCATCAACATTGATGATCACGTTTTGTTCGCTATGCGATGAGTTTTCATGGCTTCTTTTTTCTTCCTCGTCTGCCATTTGAATGTTTCGATGGAATTCCTCTTCTGTGCGTACCATGCAAAATTAATATCACTTACCTTATTAGCTATTGACCTATGAACAACTATTACCTACTCAGGTAAAATAATTATTTTTACAAGCAATGGTAACAATGATGCTATCTTTGTCACTGATGTACAATTTTTTTTTTTTATTTAACTCCAAATACATAACGAAATCTGCTCTTAAGCAATAATACGTGTTGGGATTTAGCTTCGTTTGCCCTAATGCGCCATTTCTGGAGCCATTTTTGGATGTCATTCAATGCTTCCTGGAGCTTCTCCGAAGCGTAGGCAGGTATTTCACTCGTTGCCATGATGGTGGTGTCGTCCGCAAACGTAGCTGTCACTGAATTTGGCGTAGTAGGTATGTCTGCAGTAAACAGCAAGTACAGCATTGGTCCCAGGACGCTGCCCTGAGGCACTCCCGAATGTATTATATATAATTCGCTAGTTTCTTCTTGGTATTTCACCATGAAGTATCTATTAGTTAGATATGATTTTAGCACTTGGTAGTATGGTGCAGGCAGCTCTGTCTTTATTTTGTATAATAGCCCCTCGTGCCACACCTTATCGAACGCCTGTGACACGTCCAAAAATGCAGCAGAACAGTATCTCTTGGGCTCAAATGTGCTATTCAGCACTTCGACCACTCTATGAACCTGCTCTATGGTTGCATGTTGCTCGCGAAAACCAAATTGGTGTTTTGGTATGATTTTTAGTTTATCGAGTATTGGTTTCAATCTATTTAGAAAAAAATAACCTTTCAAAGAGCTTCGACAAGATGGGCAGGAGACTTATTGGTCTGTAAGACGACACCTCCTCTGTTGGTTTCCCCGGTTTTGGTATTAGTATTACCTGGCCCACTTTCCATTGCGAAGGGTAATGGCCAGTTCTTAGAATGGAATTAAAAATGTGCATCAGGGCAATCAGTGCTTTATCTGGTAGCTGTTTAATGATTATGCCGGTTATGAGTTCATATCCGGGAGCTTTCTTTGGATTTATATTATGTTTGATCATCCTTTTCATTCAGTTTTATTGCTTTAATAGGTGGTGCCATTTGGAGTGGTGCTTGCAGGAGATTAACTATTTCATCTTCTTCTTCCTCGGAAATTTCAGATGCGAAGGGCTTGAATACGCCCTCCAGATGCTTAGCAAATACTTCGGCTTTTTCTTTGTTTGTTCTTGCCCAAGATCTATCTGGTTTTCTGATAGGGGGTATGTTTTCTTTATTTTTCCTGATCCTTGCCGTTGCCTTCCAAAGGGAGTATTCAGTAGCTTCTGTTGGTGTTAGTCCCTCAAGGTATTTGTTGCAAAAGAACCATTGGCGCCAGCGAGAATATTTCTAACGTAATACTCAGATTTTACATAATAATCTTTTTATTTTTACTTCGTTGAAAATTACTACAAATACAATAATTTAACAATCAAGAACAATAACAATATTAAAAAGTACTTACAATTCCTGCTTGCTTGCCATCTAAGTTACAACTGAATGCTTCTTATCTGTAGGTATCTACCATGACCCCAAGCATTCGTAAAACGGCTTTAGGTCATAATAAATACCAACACTCACCTAACCATAATTTGAAAATTTATGGTTAAGTGAGTTTGAACAGGGCCGAATCGAGGTTGTCAAAGAATCATACAGTATAAAGATAGATGGCGCGCGTAGAAGGAATTGTAAGGATTTCTTAGATTTCGGCGACATCCTCCCCTTCGGTACACTGAGCTTGGTTCCCGGAGGTCAGTTTACCTGCTACATCTAATACGGCGACCTTGGCAGCAGAACGTATAAAGACACCCTTACTTGTTTGGATCACTATTCGACGAATTTGGGTGTCTGTCGTTCCTTTTATGGTGTCGATGATCTTGCCTCGTTGCCAGGAGTCTCTACGCTTATCGTCCATTATTATTACTAAATCCCCAATTTTCATCGGATCAGTACGTGCGAACCACTTTGTTGTTCGTGTCAATTCGGGGAGATATTCTCTGATCCAGCGACGCCAAAATTGATTTGCCATTTGTTGGGACAACTCGTAGTTTGTTCTGACACAATGGTTGTCTGGGAATGGTTCAATGAACGGTTTAGCACCATTTGACGACCCTAAAAGCAGGTGGTTAGGAGTTAGGGCTTCGCTGTCTTCACTTTTAATCGAAACATGGGTTAAAGGACGCGAATTAACGATATTTTCTGCTTCCGATAGGTAACATCGTAGGGTTTCATCGTTTGGTCTTCTAGTGGGCATCAATAATTTCAGAAGTGATTTTTTAACAGACTTGACCAATATTTCCCAACAACCGCCTGTATGTGGTGCCAGGGGAGGATTGAACAACCATTTTATCTTCCCGAATTCCCTTCTATAATCGTCATGCTTCATTTCTTCTTGTAATCTGCGAAGTTCGTTTGCTACTCCTACAAAATTGGTTCCATTATCGGAGTGTATCTCGATCGGGGTTCCTCTTCTAGCAATGAAGTTACGTATAGCCATCCAACATGAAGGCTTGTTCAGAGAGTGCACAACTTCAAGGTGAACTGCCCGGATGGTCAGGCATGTAAACAATGCTACCCAACGTTTCTCAACTCTTCGACCAATTACGACTTCAAGCGGGCCAAAATAGTCTAACCCAACGTACGAGAAGGGAGCAGTAAATGTGGCTACACGAGCTGGTGGGTGGGCGGCCATTTGTGGAGGAGTTGGTTTTATTCTTTCGTTCTTGCAGGTTTGACAATTCATACGCACTTTCTGCATGCATCTTCGGAGACGGGAAATCGCAAATCGTTGACGAACTTCGTTGATCGCTTGCTCGTGGTTTTCATGTAGATAATTTCGATGATAGTGAGTTAAAATAAGTTGCGTGATTGAATGGTCTCGTGGCAGAATAATCGGATTCATAGCGTCATATGTTGCCCCGACTACGTTCTTCGTTCGCCCTTTTACACGCAATACAAATTTTTCATCTAGGAAGGGAGTTAGTTTGTATAATAAGCTTGACTTGTTAATTGGTTTATCGGGGTTCAATTTCAACGCGGCGATTTCTTTTCCAAATCCCTCTGCTTGAACGTGACGAAATATTTCTAGTTCAGCTCGTTTGATTTCTTCGACTACCAATTCTCCTGTGCCCGTGCCTGCTCTTACGTTTTTTGCTTTCCAGAACATTCTTAGCGTCCATGCCTGAGTTCGTAAAATACGGTTCCAATTCGAAAAGCGCTCGTACCTAGGAATTAGATTTGATGTAACAACTTCAAAATGGCTCATCGTTGGAATTTTCTCTACATCGGTATCAACTTTCAGAGTCCTTGGTTCTGCGGGCCATTCTTCTTCGGAGGTATATAGAAATTCTGGACCTGTAAACCAACGACAGTTTGATGTTATTTTTGGCTGTTCTTTCCATTTCGTCCCTTCGTCAGCTACGTTGTCCTTTGTGGGAACCCAACGCCATTCGTCTAGTTTCGTGGTTTCCATGATTTCTCCTACGCGAAATGCTACAAATTGCTTATACTTTCGGTGATCTGATCGAAGCCACGAGAGAACGTCAATTGAATCTGACCAGTAGAATCTTTGATCAGGGCGCCTGGAATGAGCGTTAGCCACTGAATTTCCTAGACGTGCTCCCAACACGGCTGCTTGCAATTCTAGTCGAGGAACTGATAATGGTTGTTGTGGGGCAACCTTTGTTTTTGCGCTCACAAGCACACATTTAATCCCATGTGGTCCGTTAAACCTGAAATATACGGTTGCGGCAAACGCGTTAATAGAGGCGTCAACAAATACGTGCATCTGGAAGTTTCTGTACGGTTCCGAACTGTAACACCTTGGAATCTTGATCTCTTTGAGCTTTGGCAATGCCTGTACCCATATGATCCATTTTTTGTGTTGTTCTTCATTGATAGGTTGATCCCATGTGACAGACGACCGCCAAATTTCTTGTAATAGTATTTTAACGTATACGAGGAAGCACGATATAAGTCCCAAAGGATCAAATATTAACATTAGCGTTCGTAGAACTTCTCGTTTGGTAGGGTGACGTCGACCTCCTATAATATCTGACGGCACTCGATCGAAGTTGGTAGCATAATAAAACGAGTCGTCTACGGTGTACCACCACATTCCGAGAACCTTTGCTCCGGTTGAATCGAGTGAAATGTTTAAGTTCTTACCATGTCTTTCGCCATTCTCTATTCCTAATGCTTTGAGTACGTTCTTGGAATTTGAAACAAAATTTCTAATTTGAAACCCAGCCGCAGCGTGGATCTTGACCACATCTTTAGCTACTGATATAGCCTCCCCTTCGGTGGCAAAGCTGTCCAACCAATCATCTACATAGTGATTATCCGTGATGGCCATTACTGCTCGTGGGTTGTTGCCTTGGAATCGCAGTGCATTTGAATTTTTTACATAAAGAGCTATGCTTGGTGAGCAGGACGCTCCAAATGTCATTACACACATCACGTATACGTCAATATCGCGACTTGAGTCGCCGTTGCGCCATAAAAAACGTTGCGAATTTTGGTCTTCTTTACGTACTCTGACTTGGTGAAACATTTCCTTTATATCGCCAGATATTGCAATTTCTCGTTCACGAAATCTAAATAGAATGCTCAAGAGAGAGCATAACAAGTCGGGACCTTTGAGGAGTACCGAGTTTAACGAACAGCCATCAACCTTCGCCGCAGCGTCCCACACCATCCTAATCTTCCCCGGTTTGTTGGGATTAGTTACCGAAAACAGCGGTAAATACCATGTTTTTGACGTAGTTTGGAGAATTTCTTCGGGCTTCAGTTTCCGAGCGTAACCTTTGTTGCAGTAGTCTTTGATTTGCAGCTTCAGGGTTTCCGCTAGTTCTGGATTCCTCATCATCTTCTTTTCTAGACATGTTAGCCGTTGCTTTGCCATCCCGTAGCTGTTAGGTAGATCAACGTTATCATACCGCCAGAGTAGACTAGTTTCGTATCGTTCCCCCTTTCTCTTTGTCGTTTTCTTCAGAATCGCCTGAGCCCGTTGATCTTCTTTTGATAATAACGGCATTGATAGTTTTTTCACTCCAAAACTTTCTGTTGAAAAGAATTCCTGTATTTGTTCGTGTAGTCTGTCGTCTGGCACACAGCTGCAGGTGTGAAACTGATGCAGCTCTAGATAATTTCGTGTGTGATTACCTTGAAGTGTTCCGAAAACTGTCCATCCTAATTTTGTTTTTGTAGCAATCGGTTCCTTCGGACCCCCTTCTCTAATGTCCACTGGTAAGCAAATGGTGTAGTTATTTAGTCCGATGAGAATTTGTGGTATGGCGTTTTTGTAGTTCACAATTGGTATACTTCGCAAATGTTCATACGTAGATGTTGAAGGATCATGCATGAAAGTTTGAATTGGTAGATCTAGTGACTTGACAGTTCGAACATCTGATATTTTATATATCTCCATTTCAGGCTCAGTTCCGGAGATTGCTAGAGAGACCGTTTTACTACCCAGTTCGTCTCTTGTTGTATCGCCCGTCCACTTTAAACGCAATGGTACCACGGGGCCATCTAACTCTAAAATTCTTGCCACTTCGTCTTCAATCATGGTGGTGGTTGAACCTTCATCTAAAAATGCGAAGGTACGATAAGTTATCTTTTTACCGTACAGGATCACCGGTACTATTCGTGACAGTATCTGAGTTGACTTGACTCCGTGATGGTTCATAAATCTTTCTTCTACTCTACTATTGATCGACAAATTCTTCACTTCATGAATAGCTGGGTCGTGCAACAATGGATGATGTTTGAAAGTACAACTATTGATCCCGCATGTATTGGAAATCTTACACCTCAGCGTATAATGCATGCCAAGGCATCGTTTGCACATGTTATTTTCGTTTACCATCTTCCTTCGTAAGGGTCCTGAGAGTTGGAAAAACTGTTGGCAATCTTTGGTTCGATGGTTGGTGTCGTTACATATGATACACATTTGATGATCTGATCTGGATGATTGTGCTAAAGTTTGTTCTTCGGGATGGATTGACTGGGCAGCATGTAGATATTGAAAACGGTTATTTCTGGTCTCACTTGTCTTCTCAGGTTTTCTTGCTGTAGGTAGTTTTGGGGTAGCAACACTTCCAATTTTATGAGCACTTTCGGAAAGCCAGGATGCGAACATGGCAAGATTGGGAAGTTGTATATTGCCATCATTAATCACTCCCTGCGACCTTTGTTCATTATGTTTGTATTCTGCCCAAGACCATTTAAGGGAGCCTGACATCTTATCTACAAGCTCTTGCATAAGGATTGGGTTATTCATATAGTCTGCAAGCCCAGATGCTCGCATTGTTGCAACGACATGTTGTACGGTTACCGAAAATTCAAGGATGGACTCGATGCGTTCTTGAGTGACGAATGAATGAGATCGTAGTCGTTCGGTCAAATGTTGCAAGATCTGTTCGGGTCTTCCATACTTGTTTCGCAAAACATTTAAAACCTGCTGGAGTGTTCCGGGGTAGAACAAATAACCTTTGACCAGTTCGAGAGCAGGTCCGTGCAAACATTGGTGGAGGCGGCCAAGGTTTTCATCGTCAGTGAAATTACACTCGGTAGATGAACGTTTAAACCACGAGATAAACATAGGCCAGTCTTCGACACTGCCTGTGAATTTTGGAATGTTCATCGACATCATCTGTCTCATGCTGATTTGTTTCATTGTAACATACGTGTTGAGTTCGTCGTTTTTATCCTGGGGCCTGTCAAAGGCCACCGATCTTGCATTCCTCTCGACACCGTAGTTGTATTGGTCGTTCAAAGCGGTTGGTCCTGCATCGTTTTCTCTTGGAGTAGGTAAGTGTTGATTGGCTACTTGTGTATTTACCCAAGTGTGAACGCGCTGGTCACTTACTTCGGAATTTGCGTCTGCCATGACTTGGTCAACTTCGTCATCGCTTGCTCCGCTGCTCTCATCTTCAACCGCAGCCTTTTTGTGTAAGAGTTCAAGTTTTAATTTGTATTCTTCATCAAGACGAGCTAGTTTCTTGCTTTTTTGAGCTTGAGATGATCTTCTTGACGATGTTGATTTTGTCTTTTGGCTTTTTGCTTTCTTGGATGTTGTTTCTTCGAGCTTGACCTGCCCGTTTGCCGTTGAGCTGTGTTTTTCTCCCATCAGGTTCGCTAACTGTTTTTGTAATGTAACAATTTCATCTTGCAGTTTTGCGGTGAATGAGATTTTCTTACATTGCTCACAAGACCACGGAACATTCTCCACACTTTCGTCAACGCCAACGCAATCGAAGTGATACCACGTTTCACATTCGTCACAGCTTACCATACGGCTATTATCGACTGCGCTACAGGCTTTGCAGCTTGATAGAACCTTCTCGGGTGTGTGAAACATGATGCACGCTTAAATTACCACTTCCAAACGTTGAGGTTATAATACGAATTTAATTTTCAATATGTTGCAAAAGAACCATTGGCGCCAGCGAGAATATTTCTAACGTAATACTCAGATTTTACATAATAATCTTTTTATTTTTACTTCGTTGAAAATTACTACAAATACAATAATTTAACAATCAAGAACAATAACAATATTAAAAAGTACTTACAATTCCTGCTTGCTTGCCATCTAAGTTACAACTGAATGCTTCTTATCTGTAGGTATCTACCATGACCCCAAGCATTCGTAAAACGGCTTTAGGTCATAATAAATACCAACACTCACCTAACCATAATTTGAAAATTTATGGTTAAGTGAGTTTGAACAGGGCCGAATCGAGGTTGTCAAAGAATCATACAGTATAAAGATAGATGGCGCGCGTAGAAGGAATTGTAAGGATTTCTTAGATTTCGGCGACAGTATTCTTGTAGGGCTCGGTTTTTCTCGTCATTTATGAGGTTTTTGATGTTTCTTGCTGCTCTATTAAATCTTTGTTTGTCTTGGGGCGATCGGGTTGTCATCCAAGTCTTCCTGAGTCGTCTCTTCTCCTTGATTGCTTCTTTGACCGTGTCGGACTGATTTTGTTTTGTAACAGTATTACTTAATTCAGGGGTTGCGTTCCAGGCAGATTGCTGTATTGTAGTTATGAAGGATTCTACTGCCGAATCAATGTCTTTTGTGGTTTTGAGGGAGACCCTAGTGTCAATTTTTTCGTCGACTAATGATTTAAATAGCTCCCAATCTGTCCATTTGTTGGTGAGCGATACTGGTTTTAATTTATTTACAATTGTTGAGCTTATGGAAACCAAAATAGGAGAGTGATCTGACGATAGGTCGAAACTTTGTTCTGCTTTTTGATGGTCCGATGGAATACCTTTTGTTACACAGAAATCAATGACGTCGGGAATTTTGTTTACATCACTCGGCCAGTACGTAGGTTTTCCTGTTGATAGGACTCCCAGGTTATATGTGCCCATACATTTCACCAGTTCTCTGCCTTTTGTGGTTGTTAGTCGCGAACCCCATCTCAAATGCTTAGCATTATAGTCTCCTCCGGCAAGGAATCTATTACCTAAGGTGGTGAAGTAATCTTCATACTGTTCTTCTTTGATAGCGTGTCTCGGGGGACTATAAATCGCTGATATGGTTATTGGTCTTTTCTTGTCTTCGACTACTATTGTTGTTGCTTGGATGTGCTCTGTTCGGTATTTAGGTAATTCATAGTGTTGTATTTTGTTTTTGATGATGATTGCACTTCCACCCCAGCCAGCGTTATTTGGATGTTTTGTTACGTAAATGGTGTAGTTATGGATCTTTAGATAGCTGCGGTCTGTGTAATGCGCTTCTGAGATCAGCATGATGTCGATGTCATATTCTCCCAAAAAGGATTTTACTTCTGGTCCATGGTTAACTAGACCGTCAGCGTTCCACACAGCTATTTTTAGGTCTTGATCCATTAATTTAGCTTATCGAGCAGTTTTGACACTAAATTCATCATAGTGTCCATACGTAACGTCATCTGCTCTACTAGCTTTTCTAATCTGGAAATTCTGTCTTCTGTTTTGTTTTATTTGTTGAGGGTTCTGGGGATGTTTTATCGGGGTTTTTTTATATTTTCTTCTTTGTTTCGCGTTATTGTGGCATACGATGTGCCGTTGTTTTCTTTAAAATTAACTTCCATCGTGGTAGTGGATGGTAGGGTGTTAGTGGGAGCGTTTGCATATAATTGTTGCTGGGGTTTCTGTCGTAGAGTGGGGTGTTGTCGTTGTTGTAGCTCTTTGTATACTTTGCAACCCCTGTAACTGGCAGGGTGGTTTTCGCCACAAAGTGCACATTTTAAATCCTTTCGTTCGGAGACTTGACATGTTTTGTTATCGTGAAATCCGCTACATTTGACACATCTCTGCTGACGCATGCAGTAATTTTTCGTATGGCCAAGTCGCTGGCATTTTGCACACTGCGGGATCTGTCGATTTTGCCGCAAAGGTTCAACGTTAATTTTGCTGTTCTGCAGTTGTTTTAGTTCATATATCTTTCCATTATTCCGTTTAGGTTCCAATTCGACGATGAACATAGGCAATGGTTGTTTGTCTCTTTGACTTTTGATGTTATAAATACTTTTTACTTCGTGTCCATATTTAGTTGTTAGTTCCGCTTTTAGGGATTTCGTATTTATAGAATAATGGAGCCCCTTTATCACTACTCTAAAGCTCCTTTTGTTATTAATCTGATATGAGTGGTATTTTACATCTTTCAGTTCGAGGGCTGCTTTAGTGGCCTTATAGGATTTTTCGTCCTTAGTCATTATCTTAACTTCGCCTTGTGGTATAACTTTCAGTAAGTATTTTTCTTTTACTTCCTCCTCTCCGTCAAGTAATGCTGTTAATCCATTTATATCTTGGATTTCTGCAACATAAAGAGGGAGTGGTTTTATTATTATTTCGGGGCTGTTTTTGTTTTTCTCTATATTTGTGTTTTCAGCATTTAATTCTTCCAAGTTTTCTAGGACTTGAAATCTGTTAGTTGGGTTAACCTGTTTTCCGTATTCTGTTATTATTCTTTGTCTCACGTTTCTTGGCGGATTCGGGGAGTTTCGTTTCGTTTTACGTGAGCTTGTGTATGTAGTCCAACCTCCGCCAATCCTCTCACATTGACCGACAATTTCCTGGGCTAAAACTAGTGCTCTTTTCTTTATCTCCTATTGTAATAGTTGTTTTTCGTTATCAATTTCATCATTAGTTGTAGCGGTATATCCGGTATTAGTATCAGTGGTGATTAAATTCGAGGCTATGTTCCCCTTTTCGCATTGGTAGCAACTCCATTGTTCTATTTCTCCTGTTTTGTTTAGCTGGCTCAGTGTATCTAAGGACATATTTATGCAATTGATATGGTAAGTTGTATCACACTTCATCTTGCATCTGATGCAATCTTCATATCTAGTAACGCCTTTCTTGCACACTCCACACGTTAACATTGTGCAGGACGCCCGTAAGAACAATTACCGTCTAACGCTCGATGAATTCAAGAATGGCTCATTCCGGATCTGCGCTGTTTAATTTATTATCAGTAGGCTGGTTCTGATAAGAATTGTATGTGTTTATTTTTACCGGCGGTGCCTCAATTATTATTTTTAAATATTTTACAACCAAAAAGTTGACTCACAGTATCGATTATGTCTTCAGTGGTGGTGCATCGATGTATTTACACTCCGTACACCACAAATTGAATTAAAATTTGATATATAATCACTATTTAATGGCTTTATGAATACACAAAGAATCGCCGTGTTATCACTTCGCAGGCCCGTACTCTACAGTACAATTTTGTGTACAATGTACAGTGTACAAATGTACAATTTGGTGCGACATCTGTTTGAAATGAATACCACAAATGGATTTTTAAAATTACTCCAGAAGGTATGAAACTGAATTAAATTTAATAATATTTGCGACAGTAGCGACGTTGGCGGCCATTTCCCCGGTGTTTGTCAATTCCCCACCTTAAGTCTGTACAATTTCCAAGGGTAAAGGGTCATTCACATCCACGTAACGTACGTTCCGGACATAGAATACGTAACGTAGAAAACGTAGTATTTTATTTGCCATTCACATCCACTTAGTTTACTATGTTTATAATATGTTTCCATAGAAACGAAAAGCACGGGCACCTGTATTTGCATTGGCTATCGGTTGACAGTTTGACAGCATTCATTTTTATGACTTAACCTTAAAATTGAAAATACAGTAAAAGGGGTGTTGCCTAATAAAATGTAAGCATCTCCATTGGTCAAACATAAAAAACATAACGTACAAGTTGAAGTTGAACGAACTTTTTGTTACGTTACGTTACGTCTCCCATGTTTTTTCGAATGTGAATGGTGCCATTTGAAACAATGCATTTCAACTTTCCTTACGTTACGTATTCTATGTCCGGAACGTACGTTACGTGGATGTGAATGACCCTTTAAAACCGAATCGCAAATTTTTTTTTTTATATAAAATTTTAACGTCAAAAAGGGATTTCGCGAGCAATTTTAATAATTTTTGATGCAAAACTTGAATAATGTAATTTATGAACAGTCCATTTTCTTTTAACAAATTTGTACTTGTAAATGAGTTGTAAATATATACTCGAAATATTGTAATTAATTATTAATTTACAATAAATTAAAGATTAAAAATTTCACAGTGTGAAATTTTCACATTTTCCATAGTGTTGTTACGCCACTGCCGCTAGTAAATATTGATTGTTTTATACGGGTGGCGCTGCCCGCGCATCTATTTGACAGTTACGTTACCATCTCCCAATAAATTAGTTCGGTTTGAAATATTGTAACGGTTTTTTCAATTCGAATTGGCAGAATTTATTTTTTTTAAATGTCATTCTCACAGTCTAAATCAAACAGTGATATAAGTAACTTGGTGAATATGGATAGTTCGATATCGAGAGGTCCGCAACCGCGTTATAGTAAAAAGGGTAGAGAAAATTCCAAGTCGTTAACAAATATCAGTATGAATTCGTCCAAGCTCAAGTCGACTAGTTTATCTATTAATCTAAATATTTCTAAAACTCCGAACAAAGATGGGTTGCGTAAAAAGAAAAGATTGAGAACACCTTTAAGATGTACAAAATCTCCGGGTATACTTACACCATATGCGGGCGATCGTTTCATTGCTTCTCGTAGTGCAACTAATTGGGAAATGGCACATTTTTTGGTAAATAGAAAGGAAGATCCCAATGTAAGTCCCGCTACCAGACAAAAACAGTTGGCCATGTTCGAAGCATTGAGTGGAACAAATTTGGAAAATCATCGGATATTGGCATTCCAGCATAAGGCGCCTCTACCAGCGGACGGTTACCAAAATCCTCATAAAGTATTGTACAGTCAAAAACAAACACCCACACCGCTTAAAAATAAACCTCGTTATATACCGCAAGCACCGGATCGTGTCCTCGACGCACCAGATATAATAGACGATTATTACCTTAATTTGGTGGATTGGAGCAAAAACAACACACTTGCGGTCGCTTTAGGTGGAAGTGTTTATTTGTGGAATGCAGCAACGGGAACTATCGAGCAACTGTTAGAAATGGAAGGTAACGATTATGTGTGTTCTGTGGGATGGATTCAAGACGGTGATAATTTAGCAGTGGGAACCTGCGATGGCACCATCGAATTGTGGGATTGTGCACGTTCTAAACGTTTACGTATCATGGATGGACATTCGGCAAGGGTAGGTGCTTTAGCTTGGAATTCTTTTGTATTGAGCAGCGGTTCACGTAGCGGTCAAATTATTCATCACGATGTGAGAATACGTGATCATCAACTTGCAACCGTGACCGGACATAATCAAGAAGTGTGTGGTTTGAGTTGGGCAAACGATGGTAAATATTTGGCGAGCGGTGGTAACGATAACCTCCTTAACATATGGGCTGCATCGCACGGTACTCTTATTTCGCAACCTCGTCCGCTCTACACCTTAAATACTCACAGTGCTGCTGTTAAAGCGCTTGCTTTTTGTCCATGGCAACCTCACATTCTGGCAAGTGGTGGAGGTACAGCAGATCGACACATTCGTTTTTGGAATTGTCACACAGGAGCCTGCATTAATGCAATCGATACCAAATCTCAAGTGTGTGCTCTTTTGTGGTCGAGTATGTACAAGGAACTTGTCTCCGCACACGGATTTGCTAACAACCAACTTACAATTTGGAAGTATCCCAGTATGACGAAAGTAACAGAACTCACAGGACACACTGCTCGCATTTTGTCGCTTTCTTTATCACCCGATGGCACCACGGTTCTATCGGCCGGAGCAGATGAAACTTTAAGATTGTGGAAGTGTTTCGTTAAACCAAAAGGAAAAGGGAATGCCCCTATTACCAAAGCAAAACCCAGCGTTTTCAGGCAAACTATTAGATAATTTACACATGTGATCTGAAAACTTGACTAGAAAACCAGGAGGTTTTTTTAAATTTATTTATGACTTGAAAATATAACAATTTGTTTATGTATTATAGGAGAGCATATCAAATCTGTTAAATTTTGACATGTGTGTTGTATTTTTTTAAAATACTAAAATGTATGATTGCTTTTAGTAGTTTGTAAATTAATACCAAAATGTTACATTTTAATTTTGATATGTAAAGTTATATAAACTTAGTAACCTGTTGATTCTCCATTACATAATATTGATTAGTAGATATTGTAATGTAATAAAAATTAATATAAAATTGGAGATATGTTAGCATATATGTAATTGATTGTATTTAATTTATTGATAATGATTTTTCAAATAAAAGTTAAAAGAAGGATTTTAACTAGTTTCAATTTCAAATTTGCAAGACTTTAAAAATGAGTAGTGAAGGATGAATAATAATTTTCATTATTATTAGTCCGGTCAAATTAGACCAAAAAATAGGAGTGAGGTTGCAATAATTCGCACCCAGCTGAAAATTGGTAGGATTGTTCAAAACACCATCATAAATGAAATCTAAAAAGTCCTCATCGATCCGACACCTGGAAAAAAATTTATTCAGGGTTAAAGGTCACTAAAACGGGTTTTTCGCGATTTTCAGCAAAACGGTAAGTTTTATCATAAATTTATCCCATTCAAAAATTGTAGATCAGATAATTATCTATAAAAAATGTCTAAATACTTTTTTTCCTAAGAGTCACCGTTTTTGAGATATAACGATTCGAAAAGTTGAAAGAGTTGTAATCGTCATTTAGGTGCAAATAAATAAAATGAATTTGTGGAAAAACTATAATGGTGCCAGCTTTCATATTTGGGTGCTAGCTCTAAGTATCCCAGTGCTAGGTTTATGGGTAAAAATATTAACCGGGGGGGGGCTAGCGTTACTTTGGCCCCCCCGGTTTCAAAGTCGATTTGTGAAAATACTGTAATGGTGCTAGCTTTCATATTTGGGTGCTAGCTGGTGCTAGCTCTAAGTATCCCAGTGCTAGGTTTTTGGGTAAAAATATTAACCGGGGGGGGGGCTAGCGTTACTTTGGCCCCCCCCGGTTTCAAAGTCGATTTGTGAAAATACTGTAATGGTGCTAGCTTTCATATTTGGGTGCTAGCTGGTGCTAGCTCTAAGGATCCCAGTGCTAGGTTTTTGGGTAAAAATATTAACCGGGGGGGGGGGCTAGCGTTACTTTGCCCCCCCCCCGGTTTCAAAGTCGATTTGTGAAAAAACTGTAATGGTGCTAGCTTTCATATTTGGGTGCTAGCTGGTGCTAGCTCTAACGATCCCAGTGCTTGCTTTTGGTGTAAAAATATTAACCGGGGGGGGGGGGGCAAAGTAACGGACCCCATATTATGACGATTACAACTCTTTCAACTTTTCGAATCGTTATATCTCAAAAACGGTGGCTCTTAGGAAAAAAAGTATTTAGACATTTTTTGTAGATAATTATCTGATCTACAATTTTTGAATGGGATAATTTTATGATAAAACTTACCGTTTTGCTGAAAATCGCGAAAAACCCGTTTTAGTGACCTTTGACCCCGAATAAATTTTTTTCCAGGTGTTGGATCGATGAGGACTTTTCAGATTTCATTTATGATGGTGTTTTGAACAATCCTACCAATTTTCAGCTGGGTGCGAATTATTGCAACCTCGGATGTCTAAATTGACCGGACTATATTATATTTATGTAAATCTTGTGTAAAAATAATTGCTACACATTTGTTTTTGATTTTACTACAATGTCTTAACAAAAAATAGTATTTAATAAATCGTTGAGAAGAGGAGTCACTTGTAAGATTATCTAATTTATTTCCTTTCATTTACTGCTTGTAACTGTAACAACCCGCGTAAATTAATTCTTAATTAAATATATACCGACCCCGGAAATTGTAACTAGTAAAGCTGAATTTATGAATTTATATGTTAAATCATGTTACTTATAAATTAGGTTATAATTATTATTCATTAGAAGGATTAAATTGTCCATAATTATTTAAACATATTAGTATATAATAATAATCAATTACCCTTAAGGATACGTCTATGGAATTGACGCGTGGGTGGTCAATGTATGTTAAACAAAGAGACAGTAGAATAAGTAAAATTCTTCCATCAGTCTAGAGTCTAGACCAAAAACTATTAAATGATTTTATCTCACACATGGAACATGTGAAAAATTCAATATAATAATAAGGAACACCAAACTTTAAAAGCAAAAAGCAATTAGGGCAATATTAAAATTGACAGATATTACAATTAATAGCTACCCTTAAATATAAGAACATGAAAATAAAAGCTTTAGGGATGGCAGGTTCAAATCTTCCTTTGTTTAAGAAAAAGTCACTTATATAATCTTGGGTGGTCTGAGAAAAAGGTACACTCCGAGTAAACAAGGCAATGAGCCCTTACCACCATCTCAAAAGAGCAGGACCTTCTATGTGTTTCACATATTCAGGCCCCACCACAAAAGGGAAATAATTCACGCTAATAAATAGGGATGATGATTAAAAAATTCGGGAGGCTTCACCAGTCTTCTAGTTAGTATTCACCAGTCAGATACGCAGTCCTCTTCGGGAACGGGCGCGTTTTATACGGGGAACGGGCCACACCGGTCTCCTGGCATGGGGTTTATAAATTCAGTCATCTATTAAATTAAAGTAATTCGATTAAGTTTAAAACAAGTAAATCAGTTATCAACTTAGTGTTAATTCGAGCTAACTAATAAACTTAGCTCCTTTTTTTTCTTATTGAAGTGTTAACAATTTTTATAATTTTTATTAAATTAAATTAGTTTTAAAACTGGTTAAATAAATTATTCCCGAGTTCGTTAATATATAAATAAATACAAGTTCAAATAAATATTTACTCATCAATTAATCTTCGAATCACCAAGGGCCAATAAAGCTGTCCAAATTTTGACCAAAGGAATATAAATGAAGGTATGTCATAAAATTTACCGACTCGGCAAATTTGTAAAAAGATTAAATTTTATCCTACTGTCTCTCGTCAAATACAAATCTCAATTACTTAATTAAATTAGTTCTATTTTATTAACGCTACATATGTTTGTAGAACCAATTGCTTTGTTCTTTTTTTGTTTTTATTATTGTTTAATATTAATACTTAATAAACCAGTTATTGATAACATTGAAATCTTTTCTTATAAACAAATACGTTTATATTCAGTGTAGTTAGTTGTTTGTCATAAATATCCTGCGTCTACGAGGAAGCCGTCCGCAAACTTCACACGTTTACCAATCATAAAGAATTCTTAAGTAAGTAACTATTCGAGTTTTGGATTATCGGCTCGCTATCAATCCCATTGGATAGCAAACAGACGATCCTGGTGGCAGCGCTAATTAGAAGAAGGGGTTAATTAAAATTTAACCCATAGTGACGTTATCACATAACCATTTTAATTTTAGTCATGAATATGGGCAAATACATGCCCGAAACGTTATACAATCTTACAAACGGTTTTACTTTATAACTTGAATGATTTTCACAAAATTCTTGTTTTTCTCCCATTTCCTTTCTCTCATCGGTACAAGCTGAAACAAAAAATTAGTTAGAATTTAAGTAGTTTAGACATTAGTTTAATAACTTAGAAATATGTACCTATAACTTATTCTTGATTCATGGTTATAACACAAGCTTAACGATTAATTTAAAAAAGCCACGACATACTGTATTATATGAAGTGCCCTACCTATTCATTCTAACTATTCTAAGACCGCTACTCCTTTCTCAAAGAAATTTTTTTAGGGTTCCTTCTTCTTCTTCTTAACGTGCCTATCCGTTACCGGATGTTGGCGACCTCTCTCCTATGTATGTGTTGTGCGTTTGTAGTACTATCACACACATAGGGGACCTACTTGTTTAACGCGGGCTCCGAACCGCGGGAAGTGTATACACTTCATCTCCAGAGAGGCTGTTCTAAGCAGATTACACCTCGGTGGTTTGCCATTGCCTTCCGAGGGGAGACGGTCAGAATAAAGTTTTTACTGAGCCCGGAGTCGAACCGGGCATTCAGCATTAGCAGCAACGCACTTAACCGCTTAAGCTAATTACCGTCTCTTAGGGTTCCATATTTTTGAAATTCACTCGTTTAAAGTCCATACCAAGACAAAAAAGTATATGGGCGTGTTTCAGAAAAAACTAAAAAGGAAATCGCGGTTCTATGGAAAGCTGAATCTCAGAAACTACAGGAATAAAACAATTTTCTACAGGGTGATCTTTATGGAGTGCCGAAAATTAAACTTGGACCAAAATATTTGAAACTTGGTGTATATGTTACAGTTAAAACCCGAAATCAGTTAAAACTTGATCTAACTAGTAAATTCTAGTTTTAACTAAGGGGTCATCCATTAATTACGTAAGGGTTTTTGGGGGGGGGGGGTATTGGATATCTTACGGACCCTTACGTAGGGGGGGGGAGGGGTCCGACGTATTCCTTACGTAAGTTTCTTAAAATATTTTTTTAAATTAAATTTAAAAATCAAATATAATATTACATATAATACACATGCTACTTACTGGCACGAAAAGCATGCTATTATGACGTATTTTACGACATTTACGTCATAATAGACGTAATTTTACGACAATTACGTCATAATAGCATGATTTTCGTGCCAGTAAGTAGCATGTGTATCAGCGCCTTTTAAAAATCATTAAACATAGAGGCATAATAGTATAATATACTAGCTAGCACAGTCGGCCTACCGGCCGCCTTTAGCCATCTAGACCGTGTCGGATGTGGTTGTTCGGCCTTCGGCCTCACTCCAAGGTTCTAAAGTAGCCTATGTTTTTCGTAGCGTTGTAAATAACTTCTACACCAAATTTGGTTAAGATGGTCAAATAGAAACGTAAAGCATGTGCACGCGTATTTGCATTGTCGATCGGTTGACAGATTGACAGCATTCATTATTGTTTTTTAAGTTGATTTTGAGTAGCCTGCCTTCCTTTAAGGAATCTCGATAATCCATTCATGCGCGTCCCATAGGGACGCGCATGAATGGATTATCGAGATTCCTTAAAGGAAGGCAGGCTACTCAAAATCAACTTTCCTTTCCTTTGCGAATTTTTGCATTATTTCAATATAAAAACATGCGCAGGAACCTACATAATAACTGTGCCAAAATTGGTTCCGATCGGTCAAACGGTTTAGGAGTCTATAGGGAACATACATACACACATATCGTACATCCATTTTTATATATATAGATTATTCATATTTTATAAATATTAGGGGCGGAGAGGGGGGGTCAAAATTAATTTTCTTTTAAATAATCCTTACGTAAGATGTGGGGGGGGGGTTCCACAATCTTAAGTACTCTTACGTGGGGGGGGGAGGGGGTCCAAAATTACAAAAATCATCCTTACGTAATTAATGGACGGCCCCTAACCCCTGTAGTTAAAACTAGTTTTAACTGAGATGACTTTAGTTAAAACTAGAATTAACTGACTGCTGTTAGTGAATTCTAGTATTAACTGAAATAACTTTAGTTAAAACTAGATTTCAAGTAAAAGCAAACATAATTAGATTAAAATTATTGTTTTATTAAGTTGATTCTGTTTACATTATTATTACATATTTACAATTTACTTGTTGACACATGGCATACTGTTATGACATTTGGAATTGCAAAGAATTTCCTTTTTTAAACATAGGCATTGCTTTAAAGTGCAATTTATATGCAAGAACTGCATAAGAATTCTGTACAGGCCACTCCATTCCTTTCGATTATGACTCCTATGATGTTTCGTAAGTCTGCCTTAGCGCTGTCGGCATCAGGAATTGAAATTGTTACATCATTACCTCCGATGTCAACCGCAGGATGACTGCTTCTCCTTCACCCTGCTCTGCATTCATTTGCTCAATAATTTCATGAAGGTCGTCTTCTTCATGGATATTTGTAAGTAATACAGATGGCAATGCGGTTGTTATCAGTCCTGCTCTTGGTTCAATTCCAAATATAGCCTTGTAGGGAAATTGTTTGATTCCTGAATGAAGAGCTCTATTCTTTATAAATTGTACAAAATGGACACCGTTTGACCAATTAGTGGTATTGTTGTCCTTCACCCATGAAGCTAACATTTCTTCTAGGTATGTTCTGATTAGCTCTTTCAATTGGACCCTGACTGGCTATGGCGTGATTTTCCATTAACACTTTTTAATTCTTTATTATAAACAGAAACAACTTCTTACAACGTGTTCTAGTTTTAACTAAAGTTATTTCAGTTAAAATTATAGAATTAACTAAAGCTGTTAGTTAAAACTAGAATTTACTAGTTAGATCGGGTTTTAACTGATTTCGGGTTTTAACTGTAACATATACACCAGGTTTAAACCTTTTTGATTCAAGTTTAATTTTCGTCACCCCATATGAAGATCAGAACTTAAAATTTTCGTACTATTTTTTTGTGTATTCACGGATTTAATGTTAGTGTATAGTGTATACACCAAGTTTCAAACTTTTTGATCCAAGTTTAATTTTCGTCACCTCATGAAGATCACCCTTTAGAACTTAGAATTTTCGTACTATTTTTTTGTGTATTCGCGGATTTAATGTTAGTGTATATGTTACAGTTAAAACCCGATCTAACTAGTAAATTCTAGTTTTAACTAACAGCTTTAGTTAATTCTAGTTTTAACTGAAATAACTTTAGTTAAAACCAGTTTTAACTGAGTTGACTTTAGTTAAAACTAGAATTAACTGTCTGCTGTTAGTAAATTCTAGTAATAACTGAAGTAACTTTAGTTAAAACTAGATTTCAAGTAAAAGCAAACATATAATTAGATTAAAATTGTTTTATTTTAGTTGATTCTGTTTACATTTGGAATTGTTACATTATCTCCGATGTCAACCACAGGATGGGTTGTATCTGAAATCTTTTTCATTCTTTTCGCCTGTTTTTTCAAATTTTGACGTGAATACGTCTATAAAAGCGGTAGCGAGTTTAAAAATTTAATAAAAATATGTAAAACGAAAATTGTGTGTACCTATGTGTGTACGAAAAATGTCAATGAAAAATTGTCATTATTCAGCAAAAGCTTGGAAGTTGTTTGCATGTTTTCAAATGGATGATTTTGTGCTTCGTTTGTGGCTGAAGAAATTTTTGACGATGTATCAGATAGCGGCGCCTCCTCTTCTTCTCCTTCACCCTGCTCTGCATTTATTTGCTCAATAATTTCATGAAGGTCCTCTTCATGGATATTTGTAAGTAATACAGATGGCAATGCGGTTGTTGTCAGTCCTACTCTTGGTTCAATTCCAAACATATCCTTGTAGGGAGATTGTTTGATTCATGAATGAAGGACTCTATTCTTCATAAATTGTACAAAACATACACCGTTTGACCAATTAGTGGTATTGTTGTTCTTCATCCATGAAGCCAACATTTTTTCTGATTAGCTCTTTCATCTGAACCCTGACTCTAACTACAGCGTGGCTTTCCATGAACAATTTTTAATTCCAACCAATATACTAATAGCTTATCTATTACTTTATTTAGGAACTCTCTTTCATTATCAGAGTGTAAAATACAGGTTGCACCAAATGTTATAAAGATATCAGTTAGTTGGAAGGCAACCTCTTCACCTCTCTTGCTCTTCGATCCGAATTCGATTATCATCTGAAGTTTTTTTAACTCGAGAACAAATACCAGATGAAGAAATTTGTCTGAGGACAGCAGCGAAAAGAGCTACCGTTGGAACTGGGCTAGGGTTTTCCCGCTGTTCTTGAAAAAAAAGCACTTCAAAGCGATGCCTGTGTCTAACAAAGGAAATTCTTTGCATTTCCAAATGTCATAACAGTATGCCATGTAAAAACAAGTAAATTGTAAATGTGATGTAATAATAATGTAAACAGACCTCACTAAGGGCCAGTTTATCCATCTCCAGTTAAATTTACCTATCAGATAAATCGACCACGTGACGTCTTTTAGTCCAATGAGAGGACACTAAACCTCACTTACTTCTCAGATAAGTTGAACTGAAACTTTAACTAGAGATTAATAAATTGGCCCTTAGGCCCGCTTTTACAATAGTCGGTTAAGTCTCAGTTACTTTACACTGGTGATAAATCTAACATGATGTCCAATGAGAAGACGTCAAACCTCAAATTAAACACCAGTGTAAAGTAACTGAGCCTTAACCGACTATATCTCCCCCAGGAGGTTACACTCAGTGTGTATTTTCTCCGACAGCCTCTCTTCGCTTGTTACCATCGCTAATAGAAGTAGCACCGTACCTTTGGTCACCTCCATCCATCGTTCACTGCTCAAACTGAAGGACCAAACGATCATCAGGTTTGCATGGGTAAAGGCTCATTGCGGCATTGAAGGGAACGAGGTTGCAGACCAATGTGCCAAAGATGCGGCTGTTTCACACAGTCGCATGGCATACAACCAGTTCCCTCTTAGCTATGCAAGAAGGGTGATTCGTCTTGAGGCGGCATGTACTTGGGATACCGAGTACAGAAATGCCGTCCAAGGTTCGACCACCCGGCAGCATTTACCTACGCTACATGATGTTCGCTTGTTCCGAAGTGCCGTTGATACCTCCTTTGAAATGACGCAGGTATTGACGGGTCACTCGTTTGCGCGCGAGTATCTATACAGATTCAAGATCAGTCCTGTTGACGTGTGCCCCTGCGATTCAAAAAGTAGGCAGACTCTGCATCATTTATTGTCTTCCTGCCCGAAATACGTCCAACAACGCCATACCTACACTTCACATTGTTCCTTTTTAAATATTTCACCTTTTACAATTTCTGAAATCATATCAAATAAATTCATCACCCAAATTTTTATAACTTTCTGTAAATCAATTATCAACACTCTAAAACAATTTAACACCCCCCCTTAGTCTGTCTAAAATGGATTTATGCCCCACTGATGTTACATAAATAAAAAAAAAACTGTTAAACTAACCAAACCCAGTTCAAATTTAAATTTAAATTAAAATTCAAACAACTTCAAATTTATCTTAAATTTTAATTTTTGTCTTTTACCCGCTGCCGTTGTAATGCTCGTTTGTCTTTCTAGTTATAATTTAATATTTATCCAGTTATTAATTATCATATTTAATTCATCAACATTAATTTCACCAACATTCATCACCACCATTTTAGTTTAATCAATTATTGTTAAGTTTTAAGTTTTTTTATTGTTAAGATTGTATCGAATTGCATGAATATACTCTCTCTCTCTCTTGAGAGAAAACAGGAAAAAAAAACCGACTATTGTAAAAGCGGGCCTTAATAAAACACAAAACACTTTTAATTTAACTATGTTTGCTTTTACTTGAAATCTAGTTTTAACTAAAGTTACTTCAGTTATTACTAGAATTTACTAACAGCAGTCAGTTAATTCTAGTTTTAACTAAAGTCAACTCAGTTAAAACTAGAATTAACTAAAGCGGTTAGTTAAAACTAAAATTTACTAGTTAGATCGGATTTTTACTGATTTCGGGTTTTAACTGTAACATAATATTATACACTAACATTAAATCCGCGAATACACAAAAAACAGTATAAAAATTCTAGGTTCTACAGGGTGATCTTCATGGGGTGTCGAAAATTAAACTTTGATCAAAAAGTTTGAAATTTGGTGATTAAACCCGCGAATACACAAAAATTTTTTTTTTTTTTATTAACATCCTAGATTTTAATACAATCTGTTACATGAATAACAATAAGTATTATTATTTGGCTAAGGAAATGACATAGATGAAGCTGACCCATCGGTAAGCCTCATAATGACTGCTAAAAACATTTACATTGTTTTCATTGTGATCACAAATAAGACTTTAAAGTCACTAGGTTCGCTGGGGTAGGTCTAGAGGTTCCAAATGTGCTTTGTCCATGTCAGCCGTCTGTCCAGATGAAGACCGAGATATTTGACTTCCTCACTTTGCGGGAGCGGAATGTTGTTTAATGAGACCACCGGACATGTCCCCCTCCTCAAGGTGAACGTTATATGGGTTGATTTTGTGCAGTTGGCTTTGATTCGCCACATCTTAAGCCATTTATCCACTTCGTCAAGGTGTTTTTGTAGTAATCTAGAGGCCACGTTTGGGTCCTGATGTGAGGACATTATTGCGGTGTCATCCGCAAAGGTGGCTATTTCGGTGTTGGTGCTAGTTGGCAAATCAGAGGTATATAGAATATACAAGAATGGGCCAAGCACACTGCCTTGTGGTACCCCAGATTCTATGGGAACCAAGGTGGAATATGCGTCCCCACACTTTACGAGGAAGTGTCTGTTTGTCAAGTAAGACCGCAGTAGTTGACAATATGGATGAGGTAAGCTGTTCTTGATCTTGTAGACCAATCCTGCATGCCACACCTTATCAAAGGCCTGGGAGATGTCCAAAAAGGCCGCCGAGCAGTATCGCTTATGTTCCAAATCTGCTCTAATCCTCCTAACAACTCTATGTACCTGTTCTATGGTGGAATGATTCTGTCGAAATCCAAATTGATGGTTTGGTGTTAAATGGTTTTCTTCAAGGATTGGTTTGAGCTTGGCCACAAAAGTTTTTTCAAATACCTTGGATAGAACAGGCAAGAGGCTGATCGGTCGATAAGAGGCAGCTTCCGTTGGATCCTTTCCAGGTTTTTGGATCATAATTATTTGGGCCACCTTCCATTGTGAAGGGAAGTAACCCAATCTAAGGACGGCATTAAATATGATTGTTATCATTTTTGTTCCTACTGGTGGTAGCTCTTTCAGGACTCTTCCTGTTATTAGATCGTACCCCGGTGCTTTCTTTGGGTTGATGCTGTTCATTATGCACGATTTGACCTCTGCAACTTTTATGGGCTTAATGGGAAGGTCCATTTGATAAGGTGCTTCTAAGAACTGATGTATGAATTTTTCCTCCTCTGGTAGTATTTCCATTGGGAATGGTGTGAATACATTGCCAAGATGTTCCGCAAAAATATTGACTGTTCCTTCATCACTTCTGGCCCAGCTGCCATCCCGTGTTCTAATTGGTGGTCGTATATTTTGGGGTTGTTTGATTTTCCTCGTAACTTTCCACAAAGAGTAGTCTGTCGATTCTGTGGGTGAGAGATTTTCCAAAAACTTTTTAATAGCTTAATTTTTATTTTCGTATAACATTGTTTTCAATTGCCTAGTAGAACGATTTAGACTTGTTTTATCTATCGGAGCATGAGTAGTCTGCCAGCGTTTTCTTAATCTTCTTTTTTCTTCGAGTTTCTTCTTGATATGGTCGGGGCAATATCCTGGCTGATCGATTTTGTGCTTTGATGGAGTAGCGGACCACGCGGCTTGTTGTATTGCATGATTTAATTTTTCTACTGCTTCATCTACATCTTGTTCTGATTTTAATCGGATATTCGTATTTAGTTGTTCTGAAAAAATTTTACGGAACGCCTCCCAATCAGTATTTTTGCTTGACAGACTAGGTGGTGCAATATTTTCAGTTACTTGACTTTCATAGGTGACTAGTAGAGGAGAATGATCTGACGAAAGATCCAGGCAAGCCTCTATTTTTAAGTAATTGCGTGCAATGCTTTTAGTGATGCAAAAGTCGATCACGTCGGGTATTTTATTTACATCCGTTGGCCAGTAGGTTGGATGCCCTGAGGAGAGTTGATGCAGATTTTTTCTCATCATTGCTTGATATAGTTGTCTGCCTCTTGGTGTAATCAATCTGGAGCCCCAGTGAGAGTGTTTAGCATTAAAATCTCCTCCAGCTATAAATCTGTGTCCGAGGGTTTCAAAGAAAGATTCAAACTTTTCTCTTTTGATGGATACATTAGGAGGACAGTATACTGCTGCTAGGATAAGTTTACCATTCCGGTCTGCTATTTCTACTGCTGTAGCCTGTAGGTTATGTTCGCTGTAATTGGTTATTTCATGGTGCTTGATGCTATTTTTGATAATGACTGCTGTTCCTTTTCGAGCTCTTCCCCCGGGATGATTGGTGCAGTATATAATAGAATATTTTGGAATTTTCATATAACTTTTTGCAGTCATATGTGTTTCTGATATAAGCATAGCATCCAAGTTGTGATTTGTAATAAAATATTTGATTTCTTGGCCATGATTTACCAAGCCGTTGGCGTTCCAGATTGAAATTTTCAGTTTAGGGTTACTCTCCATTACATCTTTCCAATCATGGTTATTAGAAGATCGAGCATCTTGTCCATTTTGTCCATCATTCTTGTTACCATTTGCTCGAGATTATTTTGTGGTTGCTGTTGGATGGTCGGTATTTGATTTGATACAATTTGACTTTGCTGCGGATTATTGGAAAATTGTTGAGACTGGATGTTGTTTGCAGTTATTTGGGCATAGGACATTCCATGTTGGGTTGGATTTCCATTTGGAAGAGATGGAAAATTTGTCATAACGGATGGTTCGTTGGATTGCTTATTCCGTAGTGTTGGGAATCTTTGCTTTTGGAGCTCTTTATACACCGAGCAACCTCTGTAGTTTGCAGGGTGATTATTGTTACAATTCGTACACTTTACTTGCCCATCTCTCTCCTTTCGTGGACAAGCTTCAGTTGCATGATCGCCAATGCACTTAACACACCGTGGTCTTCGGTGGCAGTATTTTTTGGTGTGTCCAAAACGTTGGCATCGGATGCACTGAGGAACCTCACGCTTGGGGTACGGAGGTTCTACTGTAACTATGGCATTCCCCAGATTTTTAATATTGTAGATTTCTTTGTTATTGGGTTTCGTTAATAACTCGACATTGAATAAGGGTAGCAAATCTTTAGTACCTCTTTGTCTAATTCCAGAAATGTTTTTTACTGTGTGTCCTTTGGCTTCAATTTCTTCTTTGAGGGGATTTGAGGGGGAAAATTTCTAGGTTCTACAGGCTGATCTTTATGGAGTGATGAAATATAAACTTTGTACAAAAACTTTGAGACTCAGTAGGTACAGTAACATTAATCCAGCGAATACACATAAAATAGTAGAAAAGTTCTATATGCTACAGGGCGGGCTTCATGTAGTAATGATATATAAACTTTAATGGAATGTGTTGAAGCCTGGTAAGTACACTAACATTAAACCTGCGAATATACAAAAAATACTACAAAAATTCCAAACACTAAAGGGTGTTTTTTAGGGACTAAAAATATTGAAACTTTGCAAGAATACAAATACCGAATGTACAAAAATTGTAAACACTAATGCTAGGGCTACACCTGCGTTTAATGTGATGCTTAACGTGCATTAATGCACTAAAATGCAGATGTAGCCACAAGTTAACGTGCTAATCTTATAACGGCATTATTGATGACATTAGACATTAGGCGATAGCTCGGGTAGCGGTCTCCTTTCGCACATCAAAGGGATTTAATACGTTAGATAGCGCGCAATTGTGGCTACACTTATAAATTACTAAAATACTTAATATTATTGATATTGAAGATGAAGATTTATATTGATTTATATATAAGTTACAAGCGCTCATATAATAAACCACTGCAGCCGCTTTAGAATCCATCTTGAATTTAATGTACAATGAACTACGTTAAACATCACATTGAACGTAACACATTAATGTAGCCATGCAAAAATATACAATCTAGAGCGTAATTTTTTCTCTCGTTAAATAACGCGTTATCTCCCATTAGACGTTAACGCAGGTGTAGCCCTAGCATAAGGGTTGGCTTTTGGGGTCAGATGAAAAATAAATTTTGTTTAAAAAATGTTGAAACTTTGGAAGTACAGTCGAGTCGCGACATAGTGAATACCGTATATAGTGAACTACCGGAAATAGTAAACTCAAAAATTTTAACATTGAGTGTATATGGGACTCCTATATATGTAATGAACAGCGGTAACCTCGATACAGCGAACTGCGTACTAAATCGTGCAGTTTGAATGACATCATTTATAGGGACTTCCCCAAAATTGAGAATTTACGAATATTATAACAGGGAACGAAATTCAGATCAATTCTGAATTCGAAAAGGAAGATGAGGATGAGATGGTTTCTTATACAAAATGTGTCCACTCTTTTCTGTTCCTAGCTAGTTGTTTTGCTTCTTGCAATGTCTTTCCTTTGTTTTTCATCACTTTTTCTACCATTCCGTCCCATATTTCTGGCGGTCTACCTCTTCTTCTTCTGTACCCTTCCCATATTCTTCTGATCGGCCGTTCTTCACTCATTCTTTGCAGGTGTCCCCACCACCATAGTTGTCTTTTCTCATATATAAATAAACAACTTTCATTGATACATTTGTTGAGCCATCCAGATTAATGACATTTCTGGTGCTTCTAACTTATTGTCTTAATCTTATTGTTATAGAAATGTTATATTGCGATTTTTCCACTAACTGTACAAGTTGCGATTTTAAATTACGTTATTTATCTGTCGGGGTTTTTTCTTGTCTTTATATCTACGTGAAAAATATTGCCAGAGATGCAAAATAGTAATAACAGCATTCAGTTCAAAATTCAACAGGGTGGTCTACGAATTTTTGGAAGAAATCCTCTGATCAGAAGTCAGGATCACATAAGGTATTTTTATAAATAAAGAGAACATTTATGTGGACAAAACAGTAATCCTAAAATGTTTTAGCCCTTTTTAAAATAATTACTTCAAGACGTATTAGGAAAGATGACTAATAATGAAAGCAATGACTAACTTGTAGTCCTGCAAACAAACTAGTAATTAAAAAATGTAATTGAATAACCAACATCAATAACCAAATAATAAAAAGATACATCATGAGTAATAATTGGTTAGATAGATTACAAGCTTGTACAGTTTGCTGTTTATAAAATTATTATTAGTGATTATAGTCCAGGCAAGGAAGGTTTTTAGCTTGAAAAAAATCCGGGCAAGCTGAATTTTGGTAAAGATGTACATTGGAGTATTCTAATGAACCTCCTAAAAGTCCCATAAAATCCCACGCCGGCGTCCCCCGCAATCGGGGGTTTTAGCTCCTCCAACTCGATTTTTTGCCGATAACTCGCTTATTTACGCTTGTATGAAAAATTCTTATCAGACCATAATTGAAGAGCATAAAATCCTCTATTGGATAGATTTTTTTCAAATTTTTCCATAGCACACTAATATTGAAATAATTGACCCAAAACACGACTCACCCTTAAAATGGCATAATATTGATTCCTTGCAGGGAGAGAAATGTTTTCAGGCACGGGAAGTGATTTTAAAGTAAGTTAATTAAAATTTGAGCAAAGGTTGGAAAATGAAGAGAAAAATGGATTTTTTCAAAATTTACCCAAGTTATAGTATCTTCCAGGTTACGGAACCGAAATTTTGGCTTGAGCTTACAGAAGGTCCGGGCAAGCTGAAATTTGGCCAAGATGTATATTGAAGTGTCCTAACAAACCCCCAAAATGTCTCATAAAAATCCCAAGCCGGCGTTTCCTCAAATGAGGATTTTATCCCCCTAAGTGTGGTGTTTCGCCTACAGCTCACGTATTTTTACTTTTACGAAAAATTACCATTAAATCAAGTTTAATTTGCCTATTACAGTATGTATTGTAGTACTACCTACTGCAGCGCCATAAATTATAGAAATGTTATGTTCTTCAACTTTGCTTAATGGTAATTTTTCGTAGAAGTACAAGTACGTGAGCTATAGGCGAAACACTGCACTTAAGGGGCTAAAATCCTCATTTGAGGAAACGCCGGCTTGGGATTTTTATGAGACATTTTGGGGGTTTGTTAGGACACTTCAATATACATCTTTGCCGAATTTCAGCTTGCCCGGACCTTCTGTAAGCTCAAGTCAAAATTTCGGCTTCGGTACTTGGAAGATACTATAACTTGGGTAAATTTTGAGAAAATCAATTTTTCTCTTCATTTTCCAACCTTTGCTCAAATTTTAAATAACTTACTTTAAAATCACTTCCCGTGCCTGAAAACATTTCTCTCCCTGCAAGGAATCAATATTAGGCCATTTTAAGGTTGAGTCGTGTTTTGGGTCAATTATTTCAATATTAGTGTGCTATGGAAAAATTTGAAAAAAATCTATTCAATAGAGAATTTTATGCTCTTCAATTATGGTCTGATAATAATTTTTTATACAAGCTTAAATAAGCGAGTTATCGGCAAAAAATCGAGTTGGAAGAGCTAAACCCCCGATTGCGGGGGACGCCGGCGTGGGATTTTATGGGACTTTTAGGAGGTTCATTAGAACACTCCAATGTACATCTCTACCAAAATTCAGCTTGCCTGGATTTTTTGCAAGCTAAAGCCAATTTTTCGGCTTCGTTGCCTGGACTATTAATAATAATTATGAATACACCTATTAACCAGTACTGCTTTTAACTAACTTTTTAAAATGTCAGGGGCGACCAAATGTTTAAAAGTAATTACATTTTAAAAATTAACGAAAAGTTTAATAATTATTTTAGTAAACAATATACAACACTTAACCTTATGCAAAAGGTTTTTTAAATTCTCCTTGCACAAATATTCGTGGTACATCGACATTTTCTTTCTTATTAATAGTTCTACGATGAATATAAACATTGGATATGGTGTCAAATCCAGCTTTATCAAAAATTTCGCCTACGTGTTCCACAGAAAAATAAAAACTCCTAAAATTGATTTAATAATAATTATAACAATCCAATTATTTATGTTGAACCACTTACCTAGTTCCATCCTGTCTCATATAAAAATTTTCACCAATTTTATGTCCAGCTTTAAATCGTAGTTGAGCCATATCGTACAATCCATAATCACGAAATAAAACAACCCCACCAGGCTTCAACAGCTTATACAAATTTTGCAACACATCTACAAACTTATCGGGATGAATGGCAGATAATACAAAAACTAACGTTATCACGTCAATTTCATCAGCTTCAATTACAGACATCACATCGTCCGTAGTAATATCTGCCCGAAATGCTTTAACATGTTTCTCATCGTACAACCTATTTTGCTTAACAAATTCAACGGCTCGAGGAGAAAAATCACAAGCATAAATAAAATAATTCGAACTTTCTTCAATCAATGGAAAAATAAAGTTTCCTACTCCGCAACCCACTTCTAATAGTTTTGTACGATTCGAAGAGTCGATATTATCTTTATGCAATAAATCCGTAAATTCTCTTGTCGTCCAATGTCGATCCTTAAAAAAGCGAGTCTCGTTTCGTTTGTAAAACAAATCCCAGTGTTTGCTAGCTTCAATTTCCAACAAATTTGCTTTATGTTCACTCACTAACCTATTATTTTGTAAATCTAACTTGCGTAGTTCTTCTTCTGATAATAATTTAGGTCCATTTAGCTCGGTCATTATATATTATTTAAATTAAAATTATTTATAAATTGTTGTGAACTTGAAAATAAATAATCGTGGTTGTGAAAGTACTTGTTGATTTTAACCTAAAATTTATTAAAGTAAGGTAACTGTCAGGATGACAGTTATACCATAGAAATAATAGATAGATAGATGTACTGCTAATACTATAGAAAAGACATATGAAAGGTTATTTTCAATTAAAGTTCAATATGTCCAAAAATCCCTTTTCGAGATAAACGACAAAAATTAATTTCGGGTAAGATCTAGTTTAGGGGAAAAGCGTGCTAGCTGCTTCATATTTTGTGCCAAGATGTGTTATTGTATCATGATCATTAAATGCTTATAAAACTTTTGGGGCAAATGTATAATTTGCTTGTAATTAATTATTTAAGAGGGACATGTTGCATCGACTATGGGAAGGGTACGTAAGGTGCATCATCGAATTTCAATATTTTTTGGTGACTTTCGGATAGTTTAATGTATTTAGAAGTCACTGGTACCAATTTTATGGGCGGATAAACCAACTTTTGATAGAGAAAATCGACTTTGAAAATCGTTAATTTTACCATGTATCACTGACGCGCGGGTGGAATCTCACCGGAATCTCACTCATTTTGTTGACGGTCCGCGCAACTTGAACTAGTCTTAGACTTAGCCGTTTGCGGAGTTTGTCAGAGACAAACTCACTCCCTCCCTCAAAGATCTTATCAGAGCCAAAAACCGAGCGAGGAAACTCGCTCGGCGAACTCGCAACCCTGATGACCATAGGTCATACAACCGGCTCAAAGAGCAAGTAGACGTTAAAGTCAAAGAATTTCATGACAATGAATGGTTAGACACCATTAACTCCCTTTCATTTAAAGACATGTCCGCATGGCGCATGGCCGCCGCCCTCCAGGGAAAAAAGAAAGTCACCATCCCAATTCTCTCCCGCCCTGACGGCACTATTGCCCGGAGCGATCTTGAAAAGGCTGAAATCTTCGCCGACAGCCTCCAAGCTCAATGCTCCCCCAACACCACAAGATTAGACCAAGACCATATTAATTCGGTCGAAAATTATGTCACCACCACCCTAAACACCTCCGATGACACACATATCACCCCCGCCTCCCTTCTGGAGGTCACCATTGCCATTAAACGCCTCAAAAAGAGGAAAGCCCCAGGTCCCGATGGCATCACCAATACTACCCTCAAAGAACTCCCCCAAAAAGCCAAAGTTGCCATCACCGGCATAATTAACGCATGTTTTCGACTCAACTACTACCCACAAATATGGAAAACCGCTGACGTAGTGGTAATCCCCAAACCCGGTCAAAATCTCAAACTTCCGAAAAGCTATAGACCAATCAGCCTGCTCCCTTCCATCGGAAAAGTAGTTGAAAAAGTCATTCTCATCCGTCTCCAAGAAGCCATGTTCGATAACAGTATTATTCAAAACGAACAATTCGGCTTCCGTGCTGGACACAGCACGACCCACCAAGCCCTCCGATTAGTTGAGCACGTCACGCAGGCACTCAACAAAAAAGAATTCACCGGCCTAGTGCTACTCGACGTATCGAAAGCTTTCGATAAGGTCTGGCACGAAGGCCTCCTGTTCAAAATGCTTCAATCTAAAATTCAAATTCCACTAGTCCGACTTATTGCCTCCTACCTTCACAACAGAAATCTCCAAGTCAAACTCATGAACACCAGATCCACAAAGCGCCCCATTACCTCCGGGGTCCCCCAGGGTTCAATCCTTGCAGCTTCACTGTTTAACATCTTCATGAGTGACATTCCAACCCCCTTAGATCCCGCAACAAAAATTTCACTATATGCAGATGACACTGCAATATACACATCCTCAATCCACCCGGATATAGCCACAACCCGCCTCCAGGAGGCGATCACCGATCTCGGAAGGTGGTACGAAACTTGGCGCATCGAGGTTAACTCGAGCAAAAGTTCCGCGATCATGTTTCGAAATCGTTGCAAGCCTCACAACTCCAGTGTCTGGATGTTCGAGGAGCAAATCCCCTGGAAAACCAAGGTCAAGTACCTTGGCATTACCATGGACCGGCGCCTCAAATGGGACGCTCACATTTCCTCTGCAGCCGGTAAAGCCAAATGCCTCTTCAATAGACTGTTCGTCCTCATGAACGCAAAAAGTACCATGTCCCCCGCTAACAAACTAAGATTATACAAAGCCATAATCCGCCCGACAATGATTTACGCCTCCCCTGTCTGGGGATATGCACGCCCCAGGGCCATAAATAAACTTCAAGTCATTCAAAACAAAAATCTCCGAGCTATTTTCAGCGCCCCCTACTACGTCACTAACAGGCGACTACATGCAGACGCCAAACTAGACCTCATTAACACTCTTAATCGTAAACATGCCACCAATCTCTACAACAAATCCAAATTCTCAGAAAACCCACTAGTAAACCAACTAGGTCAATACAACCCAGCTGACTTTCTCATTCCCCGTCCCAAATCACTCCTGACCACGGACAACTCCTGACCATAACTCACCCCCACACAGACTAATGTATGTTCATAGGTTTAACTTACACAAATTCTCTTCGAAAGTGAATTTATTCACTAGATTTGTGTAATTTTTCGATCAATTATCACAAGCTTCGTTAAATCACCCCCCATAGCATCACTATAATCCCACTAGTCGCCAATTCTGACTAGTTCCAAGTAGAAGCCACTCACTCCGAGGTCATCAATAGAAATTAATTCATAATTTCTTTCTTCGAATTAGGGACTCTACTATATCGGCAAACGTAAAAATTTTCTTTTTCTTCTCATATTACATATTCACAGCCACAGCTCAGGTTTTTACCAGCCAGTCCGCCAAGCGCCAATTCCCAGAGACCCACCGGTCTCTATAAATTCCAATGTCACTAATGTATTCTTTCAGATGAAGGAGAAGGCCGGCTGCGCCGGGATGCTCCATCAAATACATATCAGGTAAAGGTAAAGGTAAAGGTTGCGGATCGGCAGATGCAGCTCGTCACTCTTACATGTAACATCGATTATTTTTTGTTTATACGCGCTTTTTTGGGGGTTAAACGTAATAGATAACTGCCCCATACCGCGACTATACTTTTTAATGCTATTTTGAGGGTCTCTCGAATCCCGATTGCCTTCATCCCGGTGGTCTTGATCGGTGGCGCCTTCTCGTATGTTTAGCCCTGCCGCGTAGCGGCTCTGAGCACGAAAAACCGCCCGGAGCCCCGGAGGGGCGTAGGGTAGGTTTTTTGATGCTCGCAGTTCTGGCCAAGCCAACGTTTATTATGTTTTTTACCCCACAATTAAAAATTTAATTTTTTCACTTTTTCGGCAATACACGGGTTATTTTCCATTTTTTTGCGAATATTTATTACTAATATCTACTAATCACACCCCCACCTACCCGAATTTCACAAAAATCAGATCTGTAGGCGTAACTTTGCCGGAAAACTTGGGGGGGAGAATTAATTTTTTTAAATAGCTGTAACTCCTAAACGGCGCTAGATATCGAAAAACTGAGCAAAAAAAATCCCCCCCTCCCTCGTTCTACTCTCCTGGTGAATTGTCGGTAGGAAGGCGTGTGCAAAAATTCAGGTCGATCGCGCGCAAAAAAAATTTTTTTTAGGTTACTTTGTTGAAACTTTCGAAACGTTATATCTCCGTAAGTACGCGTTTGCCCCAAGAAATTTTTGCGTTTTACGGGTATATTATGACCCCCCTCACCCCTCCACCCCCCTTTTTTTGTTTTGAGGATTTTCCCCTAAACTAGAATCTTACCTTAATTTCTCAATAATGTAACAACCCGCGTTTAATTCATTATTATTTATATATATCGACCACGTAATTTTAACACGTAAAGATGAATTTATCAATGATAAATGAATGAAAATAAACATTAAACCATGTTATAAATTAGATTATAAGTATCTAACCATATTATGTGTAAACTATTTAGTTCAAAATTATTTAAACTTATTTAGTTTATAATAATTAATTTGTTTATAATGATTGTTAAACCAGGGTAAAATTTGTTTGAGATGCACTGGAAATTCTCGAGTGATCTTGTAAACTTTTACAAGCTTCTTCCTCTAATATTTGTAACAATGAGAGCGGAAACATTAATAACTTTGTAACGAGAATTTCCAGCAAAGTTAAAAGAAAGCGACAAAGACTTTGAAAGTTATACAGGGTCATAAAATAATTCACTTGCTGCACATGCGACTTCTTCTTGGAAAAAAAGATATAAGTTTCTATTTGGGAATGGAGCCGAAGTTTCCCATTCTTTAGAATCTTTGGCACCCCGTAGTATCTTCAGAACGAAAGCGAGTAATAAAAACTACCCTGAAGAGACCATATATGTAGTCTCCACTCGAGGTCCGAAATTAATAAATCTCGTACGTTATTATACCCTCTCCATGAGGAAATCTTAGTCAATAAATACGATCCCGGAAGCAAAAGTCAGTTAGTTGTCTATTTTTATAAAACACACATAAGAAAATCGGTCCGTCGCGTTCACACGGAAAATAAGTTGCTAGTCAAAAGTTTAAAAGTAGAGTCAAATATAAAATACGCGAGTAATGCGAATTCACTAAGTTAAAGATTCATATTAATTGTTAGTACCGATCGATAAAACAACAATTTTTCCAAAAGTTGGCGGCATCATAAATTAACTCAAAATAAGTCAAAATTGAATCTATATTTTCGGTTTATGCATAATTCAAAGTGAAATAGTAAGGAGGAAGGATTACGTTCATGTGCAGTAAAAAGGATTAAAACTTCAGGTATCAAATAATATTACTATTAAAAATCTTTTACAAATATTTACTCTGGCTGGATTAGCATAACTAAATAATTTTGGGTCACAAACCCTAGTATTGTATTATCGTAAAACTTTTAAGTTTGCATAGTTGTTAAATTCTGTCTAAATTTTGTTTGTCATTTAAATAAATTGTTTTAATTAAACTAAAGGTGTCTCAATTATTGAAATTTCCTATAAGTAATCTATCGTTTGTCTTAAATATTTTCCCCAGTCTCCGCGCTGTCGATCACGTATACCAAGTTTATAAGTAAATAAGAAATTAAAGAAAGTAAGTATCTTGCCTTTGTTTTCACGAGTTAGGAACCGAGCTCGTTCAATTAATTAAATTACGGTTCCTGGTGGCAGCTATTAAAACAAATAATCAATTAAAATAATAAAAATCACAAGTTCAATTAAAATAAAGCAATCAGCTTTAGTACAATAATCAGTTGACATAAGTGTAAGATAGTCCAGTCATTATAGATTTTGACCCGTGAATAATTAGTTCTTGGATTTTTTTTTCGTAGGTCCCTCGGGGGGGTCACTGGGAGTGTAAATTCAAAAAGTAGACTGAATCAGGCTCCTGCGTATATTCGAAACATGGTTTTTTTTTCCAAAAAAACGGTTTTTCTTGAATAACTCGGCCATTTTTGATTTACAGTAAAACCGTGAGAACAAAAATTGTAGGAAATTTGATTCTCTACAAGTTTGGTCCTCACAATTTTTCTTCTAGGATCGATATTTTGGAAATTAAATTTGAAAAAAGCGACAAATTAAAAATATTTTTATTATCTCGTTTATTTTCAACTTTACGGCATAAATGAAGAGGACTAAACTTGTAGAGAATCAAATTCTGAACAATTTTGCTTCCCACCTTTTTTCCCCCAAAATCGATATTTTGGAAATTAAACCTGAAAAACGCGACAAATTAATAATTGATCATTTTGAGTCACGTGACTTTGACAGGGCGCGGCCATTTTGTCGGGGGGGTATACCTGTCGGGACGTCACCTCGAAATGATAAATTGTGATTTAAGGTTATGATTATGAGGTGTAAACTTCATAATCATAACCTTAAAATAAAAATCAATTACGAAATTTGACAGGGCGCGGCCATTTTGTCGGGGGGGGGGCATACCTGTCGTGACGTCATCTCGAAATGATCAATAATAATATTTCGAATTTGTCGCTTTTTTTTTAGGTCCAATTCAAAAAATATCGTTTTGGTGCAAAAAAAAGTTCAAACAAAAATTGTTCAGAATTTCATTCTCTACAACTTTGTTTCTCTTCATTTATGCCGTAAAACGTGGAACATAGGAGATAATGATAATATTTTGAATTTGTCGCGTTTTTCAGGTTTAATTTCCAAAATATCGATTTTGGGGGAAAAAAGGTGGGAAGCAAAATTGTTCAGAATTTGATTCTCTACAAGTTTAGTCCTCTTCATTTATGCCGTAAAGTTGAAAATAAACGAGATAATGAAAATATTTTTAATTTGTCGCTTTTTTCAAATTTAATTTCCAAAATATCGATCCTAGAAGAAAAATAGTGAGGACCAAACTTGTAGAGAATCAAATTTCCTACAATTTTTGTCTTGACGGTTTTACTGTAAAATCAAAAATGGCCGAGTTATTCAAGAAAAACCGTTTTTTTGGAAAAAACCATTTTTCGAATATACGCAGGAGCCTGATTCAGTCTACTTTTTGAATTTACACTCCCAGCGACCCCCCCGAGGGACCTACGAAAAAAAATCCAAGAACTAATTATTCACGGGTAGGGTCGGTTTTTTGGATATAATGACTGGACTAAGAAAATTGGGCACATTTTGATCAAAAATATCCAAAATCGGTCTTCTGCGATTTTTCGACGGATTTCGTTAGGTAATTGTTCGTACTTTAACTTACTAAAAAATGTCCTCTCGGAACCTTGAGCTTCTTACCGAATTCTACATCTGAAGTTGAAATTTTTTATGAAGGAGTGAAAATTATGTTTTTCGGCATTCATTAAAAAAATTAAGAACACTTAATAATATATTATAGGCCAAGCTTGTGAAGGCCGTCATTATTGCCCTAGCGCCAAGATTATATTCCGAGGTGCAAAGCACTGAGGAATATAAGGCGCGGAGGCAATACTGGTCTTCACAATCGTGGTTTATATACGATTTTTTCCACTACTAGATTTATTACCATTTTTTAAAATTCTTTTTAATAAAAAAATTTTCAAATTTAAAATATTTATTTCAAATGACAGTTTTGTTTTGTTGATTTGACAGTTGTTGACAAATTTAGGTTTTGTAATAAAATGTTTTAAATCGCGTATGTCAGTCAAATCATTTCATTGGTTCATTTTTTACATTAAGTGTAAGTACAGGGGAAAAATATTAATTGTACGCACCCTGGTGGCTGTAATATCAACTAAATATTTGACGTCACGATGATGCTAAAATAAAAATGAATTCGAGGTTAAATTAATTAAAATACGTTAAATTTATTATTTTTTATTAAATTATTTATTTTTACTTAGTTGTAATGTATTACCATCGTTCAAAACCAAATCAAAGTATTTCTGAGTGAGGTCAAGCGAGGTTATATCATTAGCGTGACGTCACGTTTGTTGTTGCTTACAGCGCACCATCGGTAATATTTTATCCCTATAATGAAAATATTATTTACCGAATGTCTAAAATGCGTCACTTCACATGTGACTTGGATAAGTTATAATGGTAGCCTATATGACTAGTAATGGAAAAAATATTTTAACATCCTCGAAATCATGAAAAGAAGAGTTTCCTAAAAATGGTCAGGGGGCTCTGATTTTTGGATATGTTTTAAGGTTTGGGGTCCTAATAGAAACTCTGAGTTGGCGATCTGGTTCAAGAACCATTAGACTAAGTTAGAAAACCGTCAAGGTACATTAGATTAAATAAAAACAACGAATTTTAATCTTGACAACTTTGAACCCTTATAACTCTGTAAATACGCCAGTTAGAGCAATTAATCTTACTCGAGTCGCTTCCTCTCGTCAAACTACATAAGATCAAGTGGCAAAAACCCCACAGAACCATTAGACTAAGTTAGAAAACCGTCAAGGTACATTAGATTAAATAAGAACAACGAATTTTAATCTTGACAACTTTGAACGCTTATAACTCTGTAAATACGCCAGTTAGAGCAATGAATCTTGCTCGAGTCGCTTCCTCTCGTCAAACTACATAAGATTAAGTGGCAAAAAACCTCCAATACCATTACACTAAGTTAGAAAACCGTCAAGGTACATTAGATTAAATAATAAGAACAACCCATTTTAACAAAAATGGCGAAAACAAAATGTTTCTTCGCAATATTTCCTTACCAATTGACATTAGGACGAAAATGACTTCTATAAATCTTATGGAGAACAAAATTTACTATAACTTTTATCTAATGTATTTTTCTCTAAGTCTAATAGTTGCTAAGCGCCAGCACTGTTAAATAGAGCACATATTAGAAAATTTCAAAAACGCTCCATTTTGCTCTGACTTTTTTTTGACTTTCTGACTAGGCAAGTACGTAGCCTAGCACAGGCGCGGAAAATTGCATTTGCTTTGATACCTTTGTTCCGCTACGTATTTTAGTTAAAATATAAATAACTAAAATGAAAAAATATTTAAATTTGTACAAGCTCACTTCTAAAAAAATTTCACTAGATAAATTCGTCGGTCGTGGTAGGCGCAATTCTTTCTTTTAGCCCATAGTCAAAACTATTCTTGAGCCGGGTCTGTGTTTAACGCGATTTTGTTTTCTGTTTTGTTGGAAATATCTCTACAAAGGTGTAAGTGGTGACACCTATTAATATAAGTATGACACTTGTAAGCTTTATGACATTTCATGTATGTAACTTTGTGCTGTCAGTCTTATACTATACTACCATTAAACGTGTAAACATATATCGTTGTATTTGTTCGATCCCTCCCTCATGTCCAACAGGTTATGTTGCCCAGATAACGCGGAAAAGTGTGGTTTGTAAAAAATACAGAACAATAAGTGTTAGTACTCGTTTAGAATGGCGGTTAACTATTTAACCAGTGTACCTAAACTTCTAGGGAGAGAAAATTTCAGCGACTGGTCGTTCGCGGTTGAAAATGTCTTCATACTAGAAGGTTTAACAAAGTGCATCGACGGTACAGAAACTGATACAGTGTTGATGGCCAAGGCGAAAGCTAAATTAGTGTTAACGGTTCATCCTTCTTTGTTTGTACATGTCAGAGAAGCACAAACAGCGAAAGAGGTGTGGACGACGTTAAAGAAATTGTATGAAGATTCGGGTCAAACGAGGAAAATTAGTTTACTTCGTACTCTAATATCGTTGCGGCTGGAAAATTGTGAATCGATGGAATCCTACGTAAACCAACTTCCAACCGTAAACCAACCAACAACCAACAAGTGGTTGAAACTTCTCAAAAGTTACGTAGAACAGGATTCAAGATTGATGATGAATGGATAGGTTCGTTACTTTTAGCTGAATTACCTACAAAATTTGAACCCATGGTAATGGCAATTGAACATTCGGGCATTGCTATTGGCGATTTACATTACCGTTGGTGGCGCCACCACGTCTAAACAACATGGCTGTGTTTAGACGTATATTTCGAAATTCAAAGTCATAGTCTGGTGAAAATTTGCAAACATTTCAGTATGGTTTTAAATTTATTATAATATATTTTGCTAATTAGTTGATTTTGTTATGTTTTGAGGCTGAAGAACGAATTTTTATTTTCATTTAATACGTCATATACTAATTTGAAATTCTCCCGCATGGTGGCGTTTGCTTAATGTAAATTGCGAATTGAAACAGATACCATCAAAACCAAGTTACTCGATATGCATGTAGATGTCGGTAATAGTTCTACAGGCGCGTTTGCTGTAAAATATAGCAAAAACAAATGGAACTATAAACGCTATTCGAAAGATGGCAGTACCGGTGACGTAAACAAAACGAAATCAAATGACAAAAATAACATTATTTGTTTTAAGTGTAAAAAACCGGGACATTTTATGAACAAGTGTTCAAATGTCATAAAAGAAGGCAATAACAAAAGTGCAAAGACAAAAAGTGCATTTAGTGCAGTATTTTTATGTGATACTTTTGACAGAACTGAATGGTACATAGATTCTGGCGCGAGTGTGCATTTAACAACAAGAAAGGATTGGCTACTAAATGAGGTGGCACCCGATGTAACAGAAATAACAGTTGCCAACAAATCGAAGATTCCAGTGATGTCAACAGGAGATGTCGAAATATCTACGATTGTATATGAACAAACATTTGAAATCATAGTAAACAAAGTCCAATATGTGCCAGATTTATGAACGAATCTTTTATCCGTAAGTCAATTAATTAAAAATAATAATAGAGTTGTCTTTGATAAAAAAGGTTGCAAAATTTACAACAGCAATAATTTGTTGGTAGCAACAGCAGATTTGCATGGTGGTGTCTATAAATTAAATCTTGAAGAATCACAACATGCAGCATTTCCAGCTGTTTCGAGAGAGGTATGGCATAGACGATTTGGTCACTTAAATTACAAATCCTTGGAAAAAATGAAGGATGGTATTGTTAAAGGTTTAGAATACACAGGAAGATCCAATACAAATACGATATGCCAGGTTTGCTGTGAAGGTAAGCAATCCAGGTTACCATTTAAAAACAAGGGTAAAAGGGCATCATCGGTATTGGAAGTAATACATGCTGACTATTGTGTGGACCCATGGAAACTAAATCGTTAGGTGGCTCTAAGTATTTTTTGTTATTTGAAGACGACTTTAGTCGCATGACCTTTGTTTATTTTTTAAAAAGCAAAGACGAATCGTTTGACCGATTTAAGGATTTTAAAAATTTTGCAGAAAATCAAAGAAATGTAAAAATTAAAGTTTTACGAACAGATAATGGTGGAGAATTTTGCAGTTCTGAATTTGAAAATTTTTTGAGGAAGAACGGGATTGTGCATCAAAAAACGAATTCGTACACTCCCGAGCAAAATGGTTTGCTTGAACGCATGAACCGGACCGTTGTTGAAAAAGCGAGATGTTTACTTATTGATGCAGAATTAGATAAAAGTTTTTGGGCAGAAGCAGTCAATACTGCAGTTTATCTGCGAAACAGGTCGATAGTTACAGGACTAGATATAACTCCTTTTGAAGTATGATCATCAAGAAAACCAGATGTAAGCAAGTTACGTATTTTCGGTAGCGAAGTGATGGTACACGTACCTAAAGAAAAGAGAAGAAAATGGGACAAGAAGGCAATAAAAATGCGTTTAGTAGGCTACAGCGAAAATGTTAAAGGATATAGGTTGTACGATGAAATCAAAAGAGATGTTATCACTAGTAGAGATATAGTAGCTAACGAAAACATTGAAAGAGGTCAAGTCGTCATAAGCAATAATCCAGAGGAAATTGAGTTATTAGATTCAGTGGGGGATAAAAATCAAGAAAACAATGAGCTCAATTTCAGTGATGCAGAAAATGACAACCTGAGTGAAAGAAAAATTGAAATTCCTCGAAAGTCAGAAAGACAAAGAATTCCAAAGAAATTTGAAGATTATGTAACATACTTATGTGCAGAAACTAATTTGGAAAATGTACCGATAACGATATCGGAAGCTTTGTCAAGACCAGATGGACAGAAATGGAAAACAGCCATGATGGAGGAAATTAAATCATTCGAAGTAAACGACACTTGGGAGCTTGCAGATGTTCCAAAAAAAGGAACTGTAGTTGAATGTAAGTGGGTGTATAAAATAAAGTGCGACAGTGAAAATAAAACTAGTTATCGTGCTAGGTTAATTGCTAAGGGCTTTACACAGAAAGAAGGCATAGATTATAGAGAAACTTTTGCACCAGTGGTAAGATATTCTACATTGAGGTTATTAATAGCATTATCGGTTAAATTAGAGTTAGATATCACACATTTAGATGTGAAAACAGCTTTTTTAAATGGTTTATTAGAAGAAGACGTTTATACTATGAGACAACTTGAAGGTTTTGTTGTAAAAGGTAATGAAGCTAAGGTTTATAAATTAAAAAGGGCGGTTTATGGACTTAAACAGTCGTCCAGAGCCTGGAACAAACGAGTAGATCAGGTTTTGTTAGGATTAGGTTATTGAAAATCTAAATATGAACCTTGTTTATATTACTATGATGAGGTGATAACGGATAAACCCCGTCAATAGTAATTTTATAAAATTTATTAATTTACCCACGTGTTATTGCCGTGCGTGGAGACCCGTACGGTGGGATGAAGGGGGCCTGGTGGCTGAGTCGGCTCGGGAGCGGTTTAGATCTCCTGGGTCCGACAACACTCCACTTTGGCCTGGATTTCCACTCAAACGGGAGGTCCGGACTAGTCCACCCGGATCAATCGGCTTGGCTGATTCCGTCAGAGGAACAGCAGGACGAGCCCTTAGGAGAGGACGGAGTGTGCAAACACTTTGCCTCTCCGGGGACTATACCTTTCGAGTAGCCCTGGCGCCGTGGGTGGCGTCCCCCTGGTTGGACTCTGTGACGGGTGGGGAGCTCTGGAAGATGAAAATGTACCTCTAATCAATGGATGATTTTAAAAAACCAAAACAACCTGAGGCTAAGGTGCTCCTAGTGAGCGAAAAGCCTAAAGATACAGAGGGTATGTCCCCACGGGATGTCCCTCAAACAAACACTGCGATGGGCATGTCCTTACAGGATGTCCCGTCAAACAGCAACAAGGCGACCGCTTCAACTGTGGGTATACCCCCTGTGGGTGTCCCACAAGATCGTGGCAACGCGGGGTCTGGCCCTAAAAGGCGTGGACTCTGCGGCGCAGAAAAGAAGCGGCGCAGGAAGGCTAAAGAGGCCGCGACTCTCGCGGCCTCAAAGCAGCCAAAAACCGCTCATGAACAGGCAGTGCTGTCCAAACCCCAGGGCAAGGACGGCGCGCCTGCCGGAGTGGCTAAAAACAAAACGGCGCAGAAGGGGAAGTGGCAAAACACTTCCTCTCAAAACGCTGATAAAAAGCGGGTGAGGTCGCGGGACTCACAGCCCTCACCTCGGAGCAATCCGAGTAAGAGGGTTAAAACGTCCCAACCCACCTCCACCGTAACATTTAGTGCGGCTAATGCTGCCACTTATAGGGAGGCTGCCACCAGGCACCTTCGAGTGGCGGTTATTGACCGCTCCAAACCTTCGGGCAAGATTACAACTGCCCAAAAGGACCTAATTGAGGAAGCCCTCACTAAGGCCATCGACAGGACCCTCCTGAGGGCCCTGGAGACGGCAATAGTGGCGCCAACTTTCGGAGGCTTCCGTTACTCCTGTTATCACCTGTGATAACGGGGCCTCTCTGGATTGGCTCCAGAAAACAGTAGCCGAACTACCACAATTGTGGGAGGGGGCAAAATTGGAAATCGTCCAGGTGGACGACATGCCTAGGCTGTCTAAGGCCACCATTTGGGTACCGGGGAAACCCGAGCCCACTGAGGAGGTCATTGGACGGCTAAGGGCACAGAACCCCTGGATCGACATCAAAGAATGGTGTGTCTTCTACGACGCCGACAATAGTGAACCCCCGGGGAAGCTTATTGTTTTCGGTGTCAGCAAAGAGGACAGCGACACCCTAAAAACAAGAAAGGAGAAACTGAGTTACAGATTCTCCTCTCTAAAAGTAAAGGTACAGCGGATATCCCATGATGCTGAGACCGAACCCACTGCAGAGCAGGTAGCTGCTGAGCTGGAACTCATGCACGTAGATGAGGAACCTCCAGCAGAGACTGAAGCTCGTGCAGAAGACTCCACCACAAGAGATGCCTAATGGCGACTCTATGTGAGTGGAAATTCATACAAACTAACCTGCAACACGGCCGGGCGGCCACGGCTACCTTATGCCGCCGCCTGGCAGGATGTACGGACACAATAGCTCTAATTCAAGAGCCATATGTAGTTAGGACCAAGATAACCGGCCTTTCTATGCTGAAAGGACATGTCTTTACAGGCAACCTATCAGATAAAACCAGGACATGTATCTACATTCCTGGCAACATTCAGGCTAACCCTTTGCCGCAGTTCAGCAGTGGTGACCTAACGGCTGTCCGGCTGAGCTGTGACTTGGGTGACGGTCAAAAAGATGTCATACTGGCATCTGCCTACTTCCCAATTGACTCTCAAGAGCTGCCACCAACCAAAGGTCTGGCGGATCTTGTCAGGCATTGCGAACAACACAAAAGACGCCTCATTATTGGATGCGACTCTAACTCCCATCATAACGCATGGGGAAGCGACGGTTGCAACATACGAGGTATGTCCTTATTTGAATACCTAAATGGTACAAGCCTAGAAGTACTCAACAGGGGGGGCGCGCCAACTTTCTACGCGTCGCCCACTCGCTACTCTGTGATTGATATCACACTAGCTACACCGAGTATTTCAACAAAAAATTTATGACTGGCATGTGTCCAAAGAACTGACAATGTCGGACCATAGATGGATATGCTTTAAAATTAAAGCCCTTAAAGTGGAATCCAGGCATTACAGGAATCCGAGGAGGCTGGATAGGCAGACCTTTTTGGATCTGCTTTCTGGCACCTTGGAGGCCGATATGCCTGGTGATGTTGCCACTAAAGTCAAATTTGACAACACTGAAGAGATCGAAACATGCACAAGTGCACTGCAAAGAACTCTCAATAGAGCATACGAAGCGTCGTGTCCGCTAAAGGCGGCTGGCTCTGGCAAACAGGCAACACCTTGGTGGTGCAGGGAACTAGAGCGGCTGAGGAAGGCGGTCGCGAAACTCTGTAATAAAGCGAAAAGTACAAGGAGCGACTCTGACTGGGCGGCATTTAGGGTGCGACAGTCGGAGTACAAGAAACTGATTCGCCAAAAACAAGGGCAATCCTGGAGAGACTTCTGCAGTGGCATAGAATCCACCAAGGAAGCTGCCAGACTGAGGAAGCTCATTTCCAAGGATCCAAATCACCAGCTTGGCAGCGTGTTACGAGAGGATGGCTCCTTTACGGAGAGCCTTGAGCAAACCGTTGAAATAATGCTACAAACACACTTTCCCGGCAGCAGGACTGTCCCTGATCACGTGTGGACTGAGCACAACGCTCGGACACCGACGGGGGCGGACTGGGAAATTGCAAACCAGATCGTTGACCAGATCAAAACGGCTTGGGCTATCCGATCCTTCAGCCCTTACAAATCGCCGGGGCATGATGGGGTGTTTCCGGCCCTACTACAATTGGGCTTGGACCACATCATCCATTACCTGGTGAGGGCGTACAGGGCATGCATTGTGCATGGCTACACGCCCAGAGAGTGGCGGAGGGTCAAGGTCATCTTTATACCCAAGCCAGGCAGGGGGGGACTACTCCCTGGCCAAATCCTTCAGACCGATAAGTCTGACGTCTTTCTTTCTGAAGACCTTGGAAAGACTGGTCGATAGATACATTCGTGATGTGGCCTTGGTAACCAAGCCGCTACATCCGAATCAACATGCGTACACCCTGGGGAGATCCACCGAGTCTGCACTACACGTCGTTGTGGAGCGGATAGAAAGATCGCTGTATTTTAAGGAATGCACCCTAGGAGCGTTCATTGATATCGAGGGGGCCTTTGATAAAGCCACTTTCGAAAGCATAGACGCCTCCCTCAGGGATCACGATGTGCCCTGCACCATCGTAAGATGGATCAACTCCATGTTGGAAGGCAGGGCTGTTGAGATCAGCGTGGGAGACGCAAACATTAAAGGCATTGCCACCAAGGGCTGCCCCCAGGGGGGCGTGCTATCCCCACTATTATGGGATTTGGTAGTAGACGGCCTCTTACAATGTCTCAACAACAACGGTTTTTATACCGTTGCATACGCAGATGACATTACCATACTGCTTACGGGTAAGTACGAAAGTGTCCTGTGTGATCTCATGCAGGCAGCCTTTCGTACCTTGCAAACATGGTGCAATGAGCAGGCTCTTTCGGTTAACCCAACCAAGACTGAGCTTGTCTTATTCACCAAGAAGAAGAAGCTACAGAGCATGCGAATGCCGAAGCTGAACAGAACCCCACTCAAACTAGCATCGGAAGTCAAGTATCTAGGCATAATACTTGACAAAAAGCTGAACTGGGGCAAACATGTCAGTTATAAAACTGGAAGAGCGAGCATGGCCTTCTGGCAATGTCGTGGGGAAATGGGGCGATCCTGGGGCTATTCCCCTATGGTTGCCCTCTGGCTCTACACTGCCATAATGGTGCTTTGGTTTGGTGGCCTAGAACCAAACTGGCAACAGTGGCGTCCTCTCTTCACCGGATGCAGAGAATGGTCTGCCTGGCGGTGACAGGAGTGATGCGAACGGCTCCCACAGCGGCCTTAGAGGCTCTTATCTGTCTCCCTCCACTGGATCTCCACGTGGAGGAGCAGGCGGTCAAGGCTGCCCTCAGGCTGCGAGCGTGGGGGCTTTGGACCAATAGGCAAGGAGTCGGGAGACATTCGGGGGTCCTGGGGGGGCACTATTTCGATAGGCTCCCCATCCTGGCCCTGGATGCTGACAGGATTCCCCCTATTCACCTATTTGATAGGAAATTTAGCATTTTGCTAGATACAACAAGAACCGTAGAGACAGACATATCTCTGTACACTGACGGTTCCAAAACTGGTGATGGCTCAGGTGTGGGGATTTTCTCCCGGGAACTGCAGCTAAACACATCAATATCGCTGGGTAAGTATGCCTCAGTGTTCCAGGCGGAACTTGTAGGCATACTACACGGCGCAAAAACAGTCAAGGATAGAGGCATCCGAGGCAAAAGAATTCAGATATTTACAGACAGTAGAGCGGCTCTTGTGGCACTAAACCGTCACAAGATTACCTCGGGGCTGATACTTAATTGCTATCGGACACTGAATGAGATATCAACCCACAACAACCTTACACTCAGCTGGGTGAAAGGTCATCAAGACAATGAAGGGAATGTGAGGGCGGATGTGCTGGCGAGAACGGGCTCGGGTAACACACCGTGCGGTCCTGAGCCATTTGTCACGCCGGCCATCAGCACAATCAACACCCTCATAAGAGAACAAACTCAGAAACTACATGGTAGAAGATGAGAGAATCTACAGGCATGCCGTCAAGCGAGAGCAGCTATATGCGGGCCCTCCAGCAGAAATGCCAAATACTACACACAGTTGTCTCGGGATAGTCTCCGTATTATTGCGGGGATTTTGACGGGACACTGCAAGTTAAATAAACACCTACACACGATGGGTCTTGTAGAGAGTCCCATCTGTCGTGGTTGTGAAGAAGCAGACGAAACGGCGGAGCATCTGCTTTGCAGATGCCCTGCCCTTGCGTCCATCAGAGGATCCATGTTGGGGGAGCTCTGGCCTAACATGGCCAGTATTAGGGATATGCCGCCCTCTAAGATTCTCGAGTACATTCTAAGGTTGGGATGGCTTGAGGAGTAGAGGGACGGCTTCCCTAATGAAGGCAGCATAATGGGCCAATTGTGGCCTGAGTGCGTACGACCTCGTAAGAGGCTGTCCTTCACTTACAATCCAGAATCCAGAACATACTTATGTGCAGAAACTAATTTGGAAAATGTACCGATAACGATATCGGAAGCTTTGTCAAGACCAGATGGACAGAAATGGAAAACAGCCATGATGGAGGAAATTAAATCATTCGAAGTAAACGACACTTGGGAGCTTGCAGATGTTCCAAAAAAAGGAACTGTAGTTGAATGTAAGTGGGTGTATAAAATAAAGTGCGACAGTGAAAATAAAACTAGTTATCGTGCTAGGTTAATTGCTAAGGGCTTTACACAGAAAGAAGGCATAGATTATAGAGAAACTTTTGCACCAGTGGTAAGATATTCTACATTGAGGTTATTAATAGCATTATCGGTTAAATTAGAGTTAGAAATCACACATTTAGATGTGAAAACAGCTTTTTTAAATGGTTTATTAGAAGAAGACGTTTATACTATGAGACAACTTGAAGGTTTTGTTGTAAAAGGTAATGAAGCTAAGGTTTATAAATTAAAAAGGGCGGTTTATGGACTTAAACAGTCGCCCAGAGCCTGGAACAAACGAGTAGATCAGGTTTTGTTAGGATTAGGTTATTGAAAATCTAAATATCGTCGGCATACAATCAAAAGTGACCATCTGCAAAACCCTAGTTTTACTTTAGAGCAGTTTTTAAGTTATACTTCGCCTGTAAATAGTCAATTTTACCAACTCTATAACTTATTCATTTAATTTCTAATAAAGATGGGCATTTTTCCTTGTAACCGTACTGGTTATTCAATCCCATTTAGTCAATTTTCTCATTTTCAGCATTTTGTAGTTGGTCACTTTTGCTTGTATGCCGACGATATGAACCTTGTTTATATTACTATGATGAGGTGATAACGGATAAACCCCGTCAATAGTAATTTTATAAAATTTATTAATTTACTTTTAATACCTTGGCTAACTGAATTTTGGAGCATGAAACCTACCTTTCTCAGTAGTAAGTTCTTAGAAAATAAGTAGAAAAATAATTAGGATTCGGAATACAGGTATCCCCAAAAAATAATCCGTTTTGTAAAGCAATAATGTATTTTTATTATATAAATTGTGAATGAAATTATTATGTAAATAAATGTTCTTAATATTAGTAACAAAATTTCTTATTTCTACCCCAACTATAAAATTAACGCACGTGGTGTTGTATTTCACGATGTTCGTACCGAAATTTGAGTTTATAAAAATAATGCCTGTAGCTTTACCTTTAAATCTGGTGTTTTCCTTGACGTTGGTACAAAGTACCTTCCAATTACACTGGGTTGGTGCGTCGATGGGTGTGTATTCATACAAATCTCTCTGGATTCCTTTTACGTCGAACTTGTGCTCCTCGTGGTAAAATTTTTATATTTCATCAAAAATATCAGCGATCGATCAATATAATTTACCAATTTCACTTTAATTACACGTAAGTACACTTTATAGATAATATTTTTACTAATTTACTAATTTCAAAGCAAAATTTTCACACAAATTTAATTATTTTTAGGAGGATCAAATTACACCACACGCCATTACCTAACATAAAATTTAACAGGCACCTCGATTGTTTGTTACGTCGTCAAGGTGTTGCTAAAACCAAAGCAAACGTGATTTTTGGTCCATAAAATCGATATGTGAGTATAGATACACCATTTTGTATACCGCGAAATTTGAAATCGTCTTTAAATTAACTTTTTAATGTTTTTTAGGTTAACCAATGATTTTCAACACATAATTATAGTTTATTGATGGAATTGTTCAAATATGGTTTATTAGATGCCCGGTCACTTGGTTTAATGTTCAAATTCGACACACCACGTAATGTTAAAAAATTTTTATATCTAATATTAACAAAATTGTAAATACCTAATTAACAAATTAATGCATGTAATTACAAATTCTTATAATTAAACAATTTTATTCTAATGATTTTTAAACAATTTTCGTTGTTACGGATTTTAATTTTACATTCTAATTTATTCTGATGATGCCTGTATTTTTCTTGACTGTGATTTAAATTATTCTCTTTATTTTTGACTTTGTTATTGATATAAAGAGAAAACCTCCTATTTCGATTAGCAAGTTTCATGCAAAAACCTTTATGATTAACAAATTTGACTTGACGGTTCGTATTCCGATTAATGTGTTCATCCGAATCATCGCAATATGTTAAAAAGAATTAAAAAGTTAAAAGTTTATTAACAGTAGTAACTTTATATGTAGACGATTTTTTTATATTCTCTAATGACAATGAGGCTACTAATTCTTTAAAGGAACAGTTGAGTTCGAAATTTAAAATTAAGGATTTAGGTGAAGCTAGACAATGTTTAGGAGTTAGAATAACAAGAGATCGAGAAAATAATATTATTTATATGGATCAGGAAGACTATGTAAATCAAGTTTTAAATCGATTTAATATGTCAGATTGTAAGAAAGCTAAAACTCCGATGGAAAACAAAATGAGTTCAGATAATAATTATTGTGAGACTACCGTTAGTGATAAAGAGATGCCTTATCAAAAACTTATTGGCAGTTTAATGTATTTGGCAGTTTTAACTAGACCGGATATAGCCTTTGCTGTAAGTTACTTGAGTCAGTACAATAATTGTTATTCTGAGCATCATTGGAAATGTGCAAAACGTGCATATTACGTTATTTACAGGGTACAAAAAATTATAGTTTAAGATTTTGTAATGATAATTGTGATTTAGAGGGGTATGTCGATTCAGATTGGGCTGGTGACCAAAGAGATAGGAAATCTTACACCGGGTTTGTTTTTATACTATCAGGGAGTGCTATTGCTTGGGAAAGTTCCAAGCAGAAGACGGTCGCATTGTCAAGTACTGAGGCTGAGTACATGGCCTTAAGCGAATCTTCGAAAGAAGATATCTACTTAAAGAACCTATTGTCTGAGTTGGTAGGATTTGAAAATAGTATTGTCCTATTCAATGACAATCAAAGTGCTCAGAAATTGTCTATCAATCCCGTATTTCACAAAAGATCAAAACATATAGATGTCAGACATCATTTTATTAGGGATGCAGTTTCAAATAAACAAATAAATATTAAATTTATATCCACTAATGAAATGACTGCAGATATTTTGACCAAGAGTTTGCCATACGCCAAAGTTGTTTATTTTATAGACAAAATTGGGTTGGTGACCTTTTTGAGATAGTGGGGGTGTTGGAAATATCTCTACAAAGGTGTAAGTGGCGACACCTATTAATATAAGTATGACACTTGTAAGCTTTATGACATTTCATGTATGTAACTTTGTGCTGTCAGTCTTATACTACCATTAAACGTGTAAACATATATCGTTGTATTTGTTCGATCCCTCCCTCATGTCCAACATGTTTTTCGTTTCGTGTTTATTGATTCATCAATGCCAAGTCATAAAAATTTTCGAATAAAGCTGTTCTTTGCGAATCTCTTCGAAGGCCCATTGGATTGTTTATTTTTTCGATGGTTAGGTTCCAACCAGATGTAATGATCAAAAATACCCTTTTCTGGGTTGGCTGCTACGGCTAAGGCTTCGATTATTTATTGCTTAAAGTAATTAGCAACGGCAATACTGCCGTCTTGGCTTTATTGCATCTCTCAAATTCTAACCAAAATTTTCTCAAAACAAACCACTACTTCTCATACAAATTTTCCCACTCAGACAATGACTTGCTTTTTTACATTTTTATTTGATTTGTATAAGTGCTATTGTACGGGATAATCATGTATCGTAACAGTAAGCAGATAATTGATTATAATTTTAGAGAATTAAATATTATATAATGATAAAGAGTAAATTACAATTAATATCATTGAAGAAAAATATTTTGAATTCCACAGAATACAATAAAAATGTAAAGGCTTTACTGATATCAAAATTTTCAATTTATTACACCTATTTTACAACTAAGTACTATTAGTTTTGAATGTAATTATTATGCTTTTAGAGCGCTTACATTTTAGTAAGATGGTAATAAATGGGTCATAATTTTTAAATTATTATGGACTTCGACTGTCGTCCATTGTAGTGTTCTTAAAAACGTGATTTTTCACTTTACCTACCCTTTCCATAGTACCCACTTCTTCCCTATCAATATTAAAGCTGCGAATACATAAAAAAAATCTAAAAGAAAATTGCAAGCTAAACACTAAGGAATATTTTCATGGAAAACTGAAATACATATTACTTTTGTTTAAAAATGTAATCTTTGGCATTCAAATAGAAAACTAACTTGATATTTGTTAACAGTGACGACGTTAGGTTTTGCGGGGCCCTGGACAAAAGGCAGTAATATTTAATTATCTAGATCACAAAGAGAAAATAAAATTTGAAATAAAATACTTTGTAATCAAGCGAGAACATAAGAGTTAATCCTGGGAATGATGTAGCCGAGCGCAGCGTGGGAAACATCCGTAGGCGGCTTTTATATGAAGGAGCGTGGACCAATTTAACGGTTTTTGATGAAAGATTATTTCAAATTTATATACTATTTCTCTTGATTGCAAGAATTATTAAAATGTGCAAACTTTTTGGAATGGAAATCAGGGGCTATCCGAGCTTTTTTTACCCCATTTTTAAAAACGTTTTTGGTTTTTCTTACCTTTTCTTATCCATATCTCTTGACAGGATTGTTATCTTCTACACTTATCCTCGATCCACTCTACCAGGTATTTTTACTCAATTTGGTAAAATATGAAGTATGTATAAATCTAATTTTTAACTAGATAATAAGCACATACAGTGAGTCACATAAAGATTCGGACACCACATAAAATTGCAATAAATTGAATATATCCCAATTATTTTTAAACAAATGGGCTTTGTTATAATTTCATCTAATGAAGCATTTGTTATGGTTCACTAAACGCAAAAAAAAATTATTTCCATTGGATAAAAATAAAGCTGACAAGAGATTTTATAAATTACTAGGCTATTATACGTTTCATAAAGATTCGAACGCGAATCGAATTTCTTCGCTGTGCTTATTTAAAAGTACAAAGTTGCAATTTTATCATGCACTATTGTATTACTTTGAGCTCTTTGGTGCAGTATGCTAGACTTGTTGGTGCAAAAATATACAATTTCATTAAGATGGGCCGTAAAAGTAATAGTACTAGTTTTGATATTCGACAGCTTGTTATTTTTCATCGAGAAAAGGGTAAATCTTACCGGGATATTGAAAAAATATTAAATTTGAGCAAAAGTACCGTGGTCGATATTATTTATCGGTACAAAAATGAAGGTAGGATTGAAAATAAACGGCCGACATGGCGTCCAAGACAATTAAGTACACGTGATGAAACTCAAATATTGCACAACATTTTAAAAAAACCCAAATGTAGTGCCCCTAAATTGGCTAGCGAAGTTCATGAACAGATAGGGAAACATGTCTATGTTCAAACTATCCGACGAGTCTTTAAAAAGAATGGATATAACGGCAGAGTTGCACGGAAGAAGCTCTTTATTAATTAGATCAACAGAAAGAAGCGTTTAACTTACGCAAAAGGGTTCATAAATAAAGAAGCTTCTTGGTGGAACAATGTTATGTTTGTGGATGAGAGCAAAAATTATGTTCACAATTCAGATGACCGTATAATGGTGTGACGTAAGCCAAATGAAGAGCTAAAAAAAAACTTCTTGGTGTTATCCTGAGTGACAAGATGACTAGTTGTACTTCCGCTCCTGCTGCCTTCTCGATGCCTCTTTTCGTATACAATTCTTCGGACAGTTTGTCAATGTCCGCAAATTCGATGATTCTCAGTTTCATTCCAGTCGTAGTCGATCTGACCTCCATTTCCTGCTTCAATCTGGCATGCAAAACCTCAGCTTCATCTTGCAATTACGAAGTCCCACGATGTTACGTCTGACACTCTCGTCAATGGCCCTAATCTTTTTCAGAATTCTCAGGTACGAAAGAACCTCCGCCACCTTAATGATTATCGCATGCGGTCTTTTCTGTCCCGGTCGTTCCTTTACCATCGCTTCTGCATGGGGTGTCATTTTGTCCAAATTGACTTTCGATACAGCCTTTTTTCTATCCATCTTTCTTATCTTCTGTAGTCCATAGACCATCCATGAGTTTACCCTTTCTTGGTCTTCTTTGAATATGGTTTCTTCCACCTCCATATCGCTAGTCCTAGCATCATCCTTCGGGAACCTGGTTTCAGGAGTTTCCCTGTTACCACTGCAATTTTGCTAATTCCTTCATCTAGGTTTGCCTTGTCCAGACCTGTCCTTTTCATCCTTATCTTTTTATCCTGATTTTACTACATTTGGCGCAGAGCAATCGTCTGCTTAAGTGCTGACTGATGGGAGGGAGTCTCCAGGACCACCCCCTCTGACGGGTACTGGGCATCCAAAACCTTGCACTGCACGTTTCATCCCATCTTGGTTGTGCATTCCATTCCCGAGTTGGTTTCTTTTAAAATAAGGGACGCCCACCCTCAGGTATCACTATAAGGACGCCCTCTTTCTCTCGGGCGCTATCCAATCTTCAGCGTAGCACCATGACCTTGACTTGGTAGGGAGGTAGATGTTCGTCTCCGATTCGTAGAAACCTATCGCGTCAACCCTGCAGATTTCCTTCATTCACTGAGGTTGGTTACCCGATCTCTAAGAGTCTGGTCCCCTTATTGATATATATTGCGATGATTTAATGGTCAATAAAATTTAATTATTGGGGATGCTGGTAAGATATTACAAATCGCATGAAAGCTCTTTTACGATTTGGAAGGTTCTTCGATGGTACGGAAAAACTCACAAAGATAATAAAATAAAATCAGTTTTAATAAATAAAAGGGAATAGAATAAAAAGATCCAAGAATAAAATAATAATAATTTAAATCATGTCCACAAATAAATTTAATAAAATGTTAGATGTTAAGAAATTGTTTATAAAAATAAATGTTAGTTAAGAAGTGCGAGAAAAAGAGATTTTACGTGGGTTGTTAAATCGGTTCGGCGAGGTGCAACGTGTAACAATTTCTGCCACCCCAAAGGAACTACAAAAACTGCCCCGACGATCTTTGTTGGTAACTCAGGGGATCGCCGGACAAAGATAGATAATGCCACGAAGTGCTAGCTCAAGCACGGACCATGTAGAAAATGGAACCCCCCTACCCTCGGTTGATGTTACACAATTATACGGGATGACGCTAGGAATACATAAATGTAGCGGAAAAAAGGTGTTGATCTGGGCGCCATGTAGTTGTTTTCACCCCGTACAAACAGAGAACTTAGAAACACAAAAACTACAATTTGTGCTTCCGAAAATAGATAACCAAAGGTTGGAGGATGCCCCAGTGACTGGAAAAACATATAACGACTCGTCGAACGACACTACCTCATCTGTGTTAATATAGCAAGATCGACCGCTACCAGAAAACACAAAAAAACCAACCACCAACAATCGATTGTAACTCCCTAAGAAGCGAGCATGAAATGCGACGTCACACGTGATTTGCTAAGAGCAAATATAAATCCACAATAATCGCACCCATGCAAACCCCTTGATGGTAATCGTATTTAAATACACAATAAAATACAATGCTAAAATATTTAAAATTAATTAAAATATTTAACATGGGAAAGTAATCGAATTGTCAATGCGAACGACAACGTTGTTATCTCGCAGCCAAGCGGTCTATCTATGCTATCAGCATTCCCATTCAAATTAAATTCGACTTAATCAAAAATTGCAGTTTTAAAACTACACCAAAAATGGCTCTAAACAACCGTTTATAGATCAAAAAAACACACAGTATGAGGCAACAATTACTACACAGAACAACTTGTTTTTACACACACAAGGAAAATAATTTCGGGTACCAAGGAGTAAATAAAATAACAATTACGCTGAAATTGCGTAATTGCGGGAGCAATACATAAAAGACAAAGCCACATGCCCAAATTTGATCAAGAGACGACAAACCAGAACGGAAATCAAATAGAAATTGCAAGAATATCGCACTCACCTACGCGAACAAAAAATCCTCCAACGAGAATCGCGCAAGCCAAAAAACGAATCCTCGCCACAGCCACCCGAACCACATCCATGGCTATCGCTCCATCACAAACAGGAATTGACCAGCTCTCCCAAAACTCGACCTTCCTTGGCACTACACAGAACCATTCTCTCGAGTCGCTATCGCGACCCCGTTATCAAAATCACAGCAATTCCGCCAACCTTAGAACCAATGAATGAATCCACCATACAGGGCGTTGCAAAAGTTGTCAGATCCAAAGTAGAAAAAATTAACGATTCAAAAAATCATTACAAACGGTACCATCAATCCGAGGCTTCCGGAGAAGCACAGGCAATCGGTTAACGGATAGACGAAAGTTCAATCGGCAAACATCTGAAACAATAATTAAAAAGTTTATTAATAATTTAATGACATTTAAATTAATGATAAGATTTATCAAAAGTGCGAACAATACGTACCAATAAGAAAAAGGCGATATAAAATTCCACAAAATCAAAGTTGGATAAAAGGATTTTTTTTCGGATAACCTTGGCAACGGCGGAATAAATAAGGGCCTCTCACAAGATAGCCGAAACGGACAACACGTAAAAATTCGTGCTCTGTTAAATTAATCGATTGATTATAAAAAAATCAATACAACTTGTGTTGAGCTAAAAATAAACTGTGATAAGAAACGTGTGTGAAAGAAAATTAGTGCAAATCGAAGAAAATTCAAACACTTACCTTATGAATTTTGGAAGAGCTGGTTTTGAAAAACGTATAAGGCAGTCCGATCAATATAATTGGATTCTTGGTGAACAAGAAAAGAAAATAAATCAATTGGAAATAGAAGGTTATGTTGAACCATGAATATGCACAAAAGAAGTCACTTGATGTTGAAGTTCACACTAGGAGGCGTGTCGAAGAATGTTGGGGTAAGCGCATACTAGATCTGGTAAATTTTATAAAGTGTCGCGTGTTCGAATAACTATAAAAAATACGTCGGGAATAAAACAATTTGGGGTAGCTTTAGTAAATGTTTATAAACTTTGAATCAATTTCATTTAATCATAAAACTTGTGTTAATAATTAAAAATAATAAAAACTTTGTTAATTTATAAATGTTTATTCTGGGATTCTCAAATTCAAAGAGACAAACATTTATTCACAGGGTAAAAGTTGAAATACAAGGTAAGTCATCGAAGAATCGACTATCTGAAGATAAAGAGATTTCATGCGAGGTGATTAAAAATAAAGAGCTAGCAAGGGTGCAATTGAAACTGGAAGTAATAATAAATGAAAGTCAATTCAATAAACCACATATAAAAAAAATTATTGCAAGTGACCAGTAATTACCCGCTGGACACCGCAATATGTAATGTAGAGAGTCTATAATTTATGAATGAGAAATAATATCGGACAAATGTCCACTAAGACCACATATTGAGATGTCGATTCTTTCTGTCAGGCTTTCTTTCAAGGCTTAATTGACAGTAACAGCGTTTCCAGTCTCATTAAAGGAAAACTATGGTCCAACCACTCCTCCATACCACAAAGCTCACAAAACAGTAACACGAGTGGAGTGTTTTCTCAATAATCACTCTTGGATAACCTAAAGCCCAAATGCGGCAAATTTTCTTATTAACGTAACCGTTTAAATCAAAATGAGCAGACCGAAATGATCTGAAATGATGACTTTTTCAAAAAATCATCACCTTGTTCAAGGATGAAATTAGCGAATTGTCGACGAACAGAATATTCGGATAGTTTTAATTCTTGCACTAACTTAACCTTGTAGTTTTAGACTGAAAACCGTACGAAAAATTCGCTCGTGGATAGACCCAATTGTTGAGAACGCCGTGGAATTGATAAATTTGGATCTTGTGCTGAGACAAAAACTCCTCTCCCACGAGATGTAGGATTGAGAATTCTCCTCCCACGTGAAGTGGCAATCACCTCACTTTTCAACGTGGGGAGCCCTAGGTGTTTTTGACTAGCTAAAATTGATGTTTACGTCGGTATGCGAGGGACGTGGATCCCAACCACGAACTTTCACTGAAAAGGTTAGAAGTATCCCCTCTCTCAGGGAAATAAAAAAACGGTAGTGTAGTTAACAGTTTAATTGACACACAAAATCAACAAAATAACACACTAGTACAAGTGGCAACAACCTTCAGGTGGTGAAAATATGAATAAATGCTGGCTTCTGACGGAAGCCAGCCAAAAGTAACAAAAGCGTAAAGCAATCCTCCCCGTGGGGAGATCCAGTGAACTACAAAAAAACTAAGCTGTCAAACACTTACACCTTTCAATGATGTTAATAAAAATGACTCGTTTATTTGTATAGAGCAATCACAACTAAAAAGATTAGATATAAAGGCCTCACCTGAGCGCTCGGGAGTTCACAAGATCTTAGTGACAGGAAATCCAATCAGTTCGGAAGGACTGCTCGCGAGATAAGATGTTGAACTTAGTTCCCTCGGTCCCCACCACGAGGATGGACTGCACGCTCGATAATGACAGCTATCACAGCGACCCACAACCCCGGCTGCAGAAAGATGACTGGACTGCTAGACAATGATGGACCAACAATTGGCGGTTCCAAAAAGTGATGTTACAATTTGCTGGCACGAAGGACGGCTCGCTATGGTAACGCACAGGATATCCACCACGACAAATATTGCGGCTCTGACGATCACAGGCATCGGTCACGAACGAATATGACAGTTGTACGGACTTCAGCAAAAGTGGGTGATGTTAAAATAATTCGATTGAGCAACTTTGTTGACAACTGAGTCGCAACTAAAATCCCCGAGAGGGCGCTCACTAACGCGCAAGTACTACGATCGCCTGCGGTGCTGATAACGAATACAAAAGATGGCGGTTAGGCAACAGATGGTCGATAGCGCAAGATCTTGATACGGTACTTCCGTGATCAAAAAAAAAATTCTGTCTTCACCCCACACACTAATGGTCGTTTGGGAATACTTAGACGTTCTTACATTCAAAAGCAACCGCAGAAATCGACACTGATCGTAGCACACGCACGCTCTTCGAACCTCTCACTTAGACGACCCGAACAAAAGTGATTGTCAAATAACCAGCGCGGTCCGGTGCTCGCGAAAAATGGCAGTGGCTACACTACCATCCCAAAGAATTTGAAATAATTGGCAGTGGCCAACAAATTAATTGCTGAAGGTTGATCATGACGAACAAGGATCTAAAATTCGTCATAGTGCAACGTTTTCAGCTGAACAACCCGGAGAAATACATGTTGTCTACCGAACCAGTAGACTCAAATTTAACCACCAAATTTTTAATAGTGTTCTTAGAATGATGATTATAGAGACGAGACGAAAATATCCAAAATTTTGTGATATGTATTTAGTTTTCACAGATACCAATTTTGTAGTGGATTTTAATTATTTTCATGCGATTGACATACGTAGGTCAGAAAGAGAATGACAAAACTGTCATCACATCCAAGATTTCCTCTGTTAAAAAACAAAATCCGTATTGAAAAGCTCTTTACAACACCAAATTAAAAACAAACGTCATGTGCCAATAGCTATAGCAACACGAGATAAAAGTGACACTTTTTATAACTAGGCGTAAAAATTGTCCATCGAGGCGCGTTTTGTCGGCACAGGAAGGCATATGCAAACATTCAGATTGATGGGACGAAAATAATTTACTCATCAAATAATATCAAGTTTACGTTGACAGCTCAAATACTTGTCACAAAAAATTTATATTAATCTAGAAGTTTTTAAATAGCAGTTGCTATAACAATACGTGTAAATTGCGTGTAAATAACAAGCAATTTTTAATATCGCGTAAAATTGCACGAGGTTTGTGAGTGCTTATATAAAGAAAAAAATTAGTGATTCGAAGATTCTGATATTGAAAATGATGGCAATGCAGCAATTTCGACTGTAAATTCATAAATTCAGTTATAAATATTTATAATAATAAATTAAAAATTCCGTTAACTTGCTTTGTGATATTATTTTCATTATATTTAAATATACCATTTTTAACTATTGAATACTATAATAAATTAAACTTTAAAAATAAATAGTTAATTAAACATTGAAATTATTATTTATTCATCATGAGCTTTCAGTAATGTATATTACTATCTTCAGATGTTTTATAAACAAGTATTACTAAATGATGAATAAATAATAATTTCAATGTTTAACACATCCATTCAAAATATTTTAGAACACAACACAAAATATAAAAAATTATGAAATTATAAATAAAAATAGCAAATAATATTAGTAGTACGCGCTCTGATGGCTGTAACTTTGCAACCAAAACTGATTAACACGAAAAAATATAGGATCGTTTCTGTAGAGAATTTAATCTACTTCACTTTTAATTACATAACATTTTATCTAAAGTGAATCTAAACCAAGGTATTTGCGAATTACCTTGCAAAATTAGTATGTCTCTCTAGAGACACGAAGACATGAATGAAGATAGTAAAATTTGTTCCAGCTTGTACACAATTATTTTCGCAATTAAAACCCATGTTGACTGGCCTGTAAACTGTTGTACTATAATTTGTCTGTCTCATTTATTCTTTTTTCGTATATTTTAACAATATCAGCTGTTGAAAATGGCTTTTTAGGAAATGAAAAATGTTTTGGAATTAAAAGTTGTGTGCATTACCTTTCGGTAAAGAAAATGAAAAATAATCAAAAATAAAATCTGCAATATACTAAATACCCATTTAAAAAAGTATTATGTATTAATATAAGTAAATTTTATGAGGGTAATGCATAATTTATAAATTATGTGCGAGTAAATAGTGAATTTTTTAGTAGAAATATAAATAAATTCTCATAACTTACGTAACAAAATATGTATGAAGTTTGAAATAAATTCTATCAATTTTTATCATAGCATAACCATTTTATCATACCTATGCACATATGTGTTAAATTAAAAGCTTTCAAGAAAATTGCTTCCAACTAGGGTAAGGGTAGCTATTCATATTTATAATAAATGCACATTGGAAACTTGTATACCTTATGCTATTCAATATACCTAATATAAATATTATTTGTCCAAAAGTGTGTATATTATGAAGATTATAATATTCAGTAGTCACAATCGAGAAACTCTGTTTTAGTCCCTTACCTGTGCTAACTCAGTGTTATGGCTAATAATCTCCAATTTGTATACGAAACTTTTCATATAAAGAAATTTAAGTTATAAAGTACCTGCACAGATGGATTGATGCAAGAGCCAAAGAAGTTTTTGTATTACTATACTAAAAATTTAATCGAACGATTATTCTTGTCAAGAATTTTATTCTTTTCATTCCACAACATTGTTTTTCAAATTCTAAATTTTGTCATTTCTGGTTTTAATTAGCAAATAAATAAAGGTAGACTCAGTTTCACTAATTTATACATAGAATAATTTTTAATGTTGGATGATGGATGAAACTTAGTAGCGGATCCAGTTTCTGTGCGACCTGAAACTAAATAATATGTCATGGGCATCTCCTTAGGGCATCACCGTCTGAAGTTGCATTTTGTAAGAATGCTGTACAAATGAGTGACATCGACCTAAAAAACGAGCGACCAACAGCTGTCTTTAATACAATATTTACAATACGCATTAAACAAAAAATGATAATAATAAAACTCCTAATAATGTGCTGGCTTTTATCGGTCTGTATAGGGGCCAATGTTATGTTGGAAACTTGAAACATTATTGTCTTTTCTAGATCGTATATAATTATTTTACAAATTAAATTCATTTTTGAACTTGATACTTTGTTGTTAAATAAATATTTCTATAGTTTTTGTTTTAATTAATAAAAAACATCTAAAATTATACCGTGTGTTATAAATATATTTGAGAAAACAAAACGAAAGTCCGTTGAGATAGCGAGGGGACGTTTAAAGCAAACACTCTTTGAAATTTTAAATAGCACCCTCTACCTTGCGATACATCATTTTAAAAGAGGCAAAATTTCTCGTTCGACTGAAACAATATCTGTCCTCACTATCTCTAATGAGAAGATAGCTCGGAACAGATAATGTCTACGCAGAAAATAAATTCTACTTTTATTTGCGTGGGGCCCTGCTGTTAGGTATAAACCAGCTCGTTAATAGCGGCGGCAAGGCCGTGGGTCGTGTCAAATGAACGCCCCGGAGAAAATCAAGGAAACAGCTTTGCTAACACACAAAAATAAAATCAACAATATATCGAACATAAAATTTCAAATACAAGATTTGAACTTAAGTCGACCAATTCGGAATTCCTTTGCCAATGCATTTCACCAAACGCTGTTCGATGTTACCTAGTGGAAATAATACGTCGTTCAAATTTAATTAAATAAAACATTACAATATAATTAATAATTAATAAGTTTTCAAACATAAAACTTAAACATTCGATCCATTTCCACACTTGCGAACGCAAAAGAGATTAGATTGCCTTTAATCACTTCGATGCAGCATACAAAACCTGCAACTCAATCGCAATCTTGGCAAACACTCTGTAATTAAAAATGCAAGACAAAAGAGAAACCAAAATGTTAAAACATAAAAAAACATGAATCAGCCAAGGGTGAATTCAAACAAAGCAAACTCCAGGTGAACGGAGAAAAATGGGCAAAGTCGATCAACATAAACCACTGTGAAACAATCTCATAACATAAATGTTACTCACCGCTCCGACGGAATTCCAAAACCTTCAGAAGCAGTATGAACAGCATCCGACCAAGAAGCGTCAACAACGAAGACATGTCAGATCTCCATCGAGTCTGCGCGAACAAAAATTGTCCCGGTAGCCATATCCTCGCTCCATACCCGCTAATTACGTAACCCAGGAGTCCATGATTGCTCCACAGTAGAAATACAAATCGACATTGGTGTGTGAAAAATTCACACCCCTTATCTTGCTTCAAAAACTGACACAACAAGCGCCTTGTTTGTTCAAAGGTTCACCCAAGACTAACTTTTGCGCATTATGAACAAATCCCCACCTCGGCGCGGTTATCATGCGCCTTTTAAAAGAATAAAAGATATATAGGGTTGAACGTAAGTGATGGATTACAAAAATCCGTCACACGACCACATTAAAACAATCAAAGAAACAATCAAGCGTCATCAAATCTTTGTTTCATCGAACCCCATCTACCAATTCATTTGCCAGGAAATTGTTCATCCAATCATGGTGGCACTTTTAATGCGTAATGTGGGGGTGCTCCGTCTTGTTGAAATTGTACATTAAGCTCATTTAGCTAAAACTGCTAAGACTTAAAAAACGAGCTTTTAAAGGTACACTTCGCAGATTCAAAACACCAAAAAATTACAGAAAACTAATAATTAATTAAAAATCTATTTTACCCACAAAACTTGGTCATAAAATTTATCATCATAATATTAGTTTATTATTATACCACATGTCTATAAAGTTTTCTAACCTGTAACACCAAAATTTGTTTTTAAATTTAAAATTTAGAAAGTTTGAGTCTAATAATATGGCCAGAGACTTATCTCCTTCTTCATTAACTTGATGTTCTAAAGACTGATGGATACGTGAGACCATAAATTTCATTTTCTAATAGATGGAGATAGGGGAGAGTGGTGTCAAAAGTAACATGTGTCAATTGTAACATTGGATATAGCAACTGAATTATTACTAATTTTAATATACTATTAGCATCCTCTACTAGAATTCATTATTATGAGCCACCTCACTGTAAATTTATAACTTAAAAATAGAATAAAACGTATTTGGCGTCAAAGATTAAAAACGTATTAAAAAGTTATTTTATTAATATTGTAAAAGTTACTGTTAAAAAAAGTTGTTTTTGAGTACGCCCGTGATGGTTAAGTAATGTATTTTATCGCTACTCGATCAGTAAGTGAGCAGATAACCCGCTGTACAGACTATGCGTAAGCAGGTGTTCCTTCCCGGCTATCTGTTGCTATAAATAATTTTTGTCTAGAGCTCATTAACTCGTCTAGGGAGATTTTAATGCTCACTTTGCAATTTTTATTTATAATTGCTTTTGAATTAACGTGATCAATATATCTTTAATTAAAGTTAATTTCAATAACTACATTGGTTATTTAAAAGCGAAAGTATTTTGTATTGTAATCATCTTGCATTATTCGTAAATAGATCCTTCGCTTTTATATGCTTATTACTTTCCTGGTTTTAACCTGCAATTTTAAAGATAAAAATAGAACGCATAAATGTACTACATATTTATTTATGGCTACGCTACAATATTTTGTTTTGAATTTTCTTTAAACATTAATTACATATGGAGTTAGCTATAATTATTGGCGATGTTTTATTTGTTATTAAAGGTAAACGTAACATTGTTACAATTAATGAATTTAAACACTCTACTATCATCATTGTCCTCACTACTTTTTTGAACATAATTAACAAGGATGTGCCGCGCTTATCGTTTGGTATGCATTAGATAACTGATTACGCTACTTTTCTTAGTAGCGTTTTCCCCGTATAATGTATTTTCTTTACATTGTATAGTGTTTGCTTACATTATTACGCCTTTTTTGCTGGTCTTCAGCAAGTTATTTTTGCATCATATTTTTATAAATAGTTTCAATATTTTAATTATGTCTGTTTTTAATTCTACTTCCTCCAAATTTTGGTATTTGGTATTTTGGTTCTTACTGATCGAGATTGCTATAAAATATCTTATTTTTCCTCGCCTCGTTAGGGCTTTTTACCGTCAAGGTTGAAATTACGTCACTCGGAGCCGCGGAGAATTGTAAATTTTTCTACTCTTGTAAATTCCGAAGACTAATGAGATCCACGGAATTACAAGGTATCAAATAAACATCTGCCAACTACCATAATAATTGACAGTAAAATTTGCTGTCGGCAGACTCCCTGATGGACGTATAAACCAGCTCGTAATTAGCGGAAGCTAGGGTTCGTGGATCGTACGTCAAAATGATGTGGTACAAAATAAATGACACACAAATAATGATAAACAAATCTATAATCGTTGAAATACTGTACAACAGCTGTGGTAGTATAATGCAACCACAATTCATATACGATCAGCGAGCTGATCACGTAGTAATTAAACAAATGGTGTTGTTAAATGTACAGAAACAAATTAAAAGTCTTACAAGTTGCAACTCACCCAAAGGTACCTTGGTATGATAAATGAAATACAAAATACTCGCTTCTGACAATGAGCGGACTCCAAATTTGAATACTGTAGCACCAGGATGATGAAGTGAATACGTCTTCGACCGGCTCCACTGACAGTACGGAAAGCAGCGGCACTTGACCAGGTCAGGAACACCATAAAAGGAGTTGGTTAAAGAGAACCTCAAAGATTGAATATTTTCACCGAAGTTGTTGCTTTCCAGTGTGTAACATTTATTAATATTCCATAAATGACGAGTTGACATCAATAAAATTGATAACGCAAATCTTAACAGCGAAAATTTAAACTTAATATTAACAGCCCTTGCGTATAGGTGTTAAACACATGTAATCTAAAAATGCAAGGAAACCAAATTCACTTAAGGAAGTCATATCAACAAGTTACTTACGAATATCGATGAAATAGATGTTTTATAAAATCCGCAACCGCGTAAAACAATCATCTGCTAAATTAGATGTAAATTCTAATTAATTAGTCGTCTAATTAACAAAAATAGTCGGAACAAAATTCGACTCGTCTAACTTGATCAAAAGCAAGAAGCAAGATGGCCGTCTCACCGAGCGGTCACGGAAATCAAACGAAAATCGGTCGATTTCAAAATCTTATGTACACGGAGTTACAAAAGTTAAAGTTATTATCCGTAACGGATGTAAAAATTCGTTACATTGCCCTCTCCCAACATCATTTCATGCCGTGAACATGATAGTCGCTGTTGAATACTATGCACTCAATTGTACTATGCTAACTAAGACGTTGAAGACGCTTTTCTGCAATATTGGAAATAAACTAAAAGTTTGAATCCTTCAAACGATTCATAAATTAACTAAAGAAAAAAAAACAAAATGGGTTATGTAAACAGTAATCGCAACGTTGCTATATAAATCTGCATAAAGCGTTAACCCGTTTGACAGAGCGCGTAACGCTTCAAAAAGTCAACAAAAAATGTTGAGACCATCCCTGGCTATCGACATGCACTGGAATTCTCAAATGGTTTGGTACAGCACCACATAGGATCTGTATCCACAAAAAAACAAAATGTGTAACGGTGGTCTAATACCAACACGTACAAACAAATGGACCTCATAGGACCCATTGCACGGCTCGAAAGTAAAAAAGAATATTCACCCAGCAGTAAGGTTTGTTTCAGACAAAGGCACTCAAAGTCCTTTGGGCAAAGAAACGTTTTAATTGACTAAAAATAAAAAATTTCCAAACTAATTGGCATTTGGTCAACATTTGACCAACAAAGGGCTTCCAATATCGCATCAGCACGACTTCAAAAAAAAGTGTGAGAAAGAATCTCAGATGGTACGACTATGAACTTGCGATGTTAACATTCAAAGCCGTGGATAAAAAGACAAAAGACAACAAATTAAAAACAGAAAGTGAGTCGGGAATGATGGACCCACGGAAAATGGATAAGTCAGATGGTATGACTTATGGACTAAAATAAGGTTTCGCTCACCCTCCACGACATCTCTCAACCTGATCCTCAGGTTTCACCAAATCGGAAACCGAAGGATGGGGTTTTAAATCTTTAGCGTGATATACTCCAACTTCTTTACCGCGTTCGTTCACGAGACGATAGGTTAATGGACCAGTTACTTCCTTAACACGACTTCTCAAATATTTAGGAGCCAGTTTACTACTGAAATGTTTACTAGCATTCGACAATGCAAAATTTCGACGCCAAACTACGTCTCCCTTCTTAAACTGTATACTACGCTTCCTAAAATTATAGTGAGTAGAATTACGTTGGTAAGCGTCGTGTAATCGCTTCTTTACATCTACAAAAAGTTTATCTAACCGGTTCATTTCCCCAGCCACCCGTTTACGATTCTCTAAAGTTAATTCCTCTTCCCTCAAATCCATTATACGACCATAATAATCTCCCTTGGCGGGTACGGTACGTCCGAGATTAAGAAAAGACGGAGTAAACCCGGTCACCTCGTGAGTGGCAGATCGGATAGCATGAGCGATTTTATGTATTTCTACATCCCAAGTCTTATGATCTTCCTTAACGTATGATCGCATAGCGGTACCGACGACTCGATTAACTCGCTCAACAAAATTAACTTGGGGATGGTATAATGCATTATAAAATAAATGGTTGACGTTATAATCACTCATGAGTTTCCGAAATTCGTTACTGGTAAATTGTGGACCATTATCGACATGACAAATCTGCGGAGTGCCAAAAAGGAGAAAAACATGATTTTCGAGAAAATCGCAAATGGCTTTAGTAGTAGCTCTACGCAGTGGTTGTACTAAAACAAATTTAGTGAACCAGTCGCAAACCACTAGCAACATGGTGTTACCTTTCGCAGATCTGGGAAACGGTCCCATTAAGTCAACTGAAATACATTGGAAAGGGAACCGCACCTTCTTTTCTCGACCCATCAAACCAAAACGTCCGCCCTGGGAAGCCTTGGATGACAAACAAACCGGGCACCGCCGCACATACCTCGCCACGTCCGCACGCATCCTGGGCCAATAGTACAACTCAATGATTTTATTAAAAGTTTTAAGCGTCCCCAAATGAGCAGAAGTCGGATCATCATGACATTCTTTGAAAATGTCAATCCGACGCGACTTAGGAACTAACTGCTTCCACTCTACTAAATTAGAAACAACATTATGGGAATTTGGTATGAGTTTGTACAAACGCCCTGATTCTATCCTCCAATCGGGATAATCAGCAGGTGCTTTAGTGACTCGAGCCAACATGCGACGATACCACGGATCGAGGTCATCCTCGGACAATTCCAAAGACGAGACTTCTAAGGGTGCGCGAGACAACGCGTCAGGTACGACGTTCAGATTTCCTTTCCGATGCTGGATTTTAAAAGAATACTGTGATAAGCGAACACTCCAGCGGGCTAATCTATTTACTGGATCTTTCATAGAAAGCAACCACAAAAGACTATAGTGATCTGTGATCACTGTAAATTCGGTACCTTCAACATAAGGCCTGAATTTCTCTATACCAAAAATAACCGCTAGGCATTCGCGTTCAGTGACCGAATAGTTACGTTCAGCTTTATTCAACGTCCTAGACGCATATGCGATAGCACGCTCCTCTTCACCTTCTCCCTGGCTTAAAATACAGCCCAGGCCATAATTCGATGCGTCGCACTGTATGAAAAAACGTTTACTGAAGTCAGGACTTGCTAAAATAGGGGCAGAAACTAACTGTTTCTTCAAATTTTCAAAAGATTCAGTGGCGTTTTGATTCCATACGACAGTCTGACGTTTACCACGACCCTTGATTAACTCGGTAATAGGCGTAGACAAGGATGAAAAATTCGGTATAAATCGTCTATACCAACCGATCATTCCCAGAAATCGCTTTATACCTGTAGTATTCTTAGGTTTAGGAAAATCAGTTATGGCTTGAGTTTTTGCTGGATCAGTGTGTAGTCCGTTCTTATCAATGACATGTCCAAGATAAGTCAAACTGGACCTGCAGAACTCACACTTATCCAAATTGATAGTTAAATTAGCATCCAGTAACCTGTCGTAGACCCGTTCGAGTAATTCTAAATGCTCTTTGAAAGTAAAACAAACGACAATAATGTCATCCAAGTAAACAAATATTTTTTCGCCCAGAAGGGGTCCAAAAATTGTGTCCATCAACCGTTGTTGAGTAATGGGAGCATTCGAAATACCGAACGGGGTTACTACGTAATGAAAAAGACCACGACCAGGCACGGTAAATGCGGTTTTTTCATATGATTCGGGAGACAGAGGGATTTGCCAAAATGCCTTTTTAAGATCGATCGAAGTTAGGTACCTCGCATCTTGCAAACGAGTCAAAATGTCATCTAAACGTGGTAGTGGGTAGGCATCTTTCCTCGTCAATTGGTTAAGTTTGCGACCGTCAAAACATAAACGATAAGAATTGTCCTTTTTCTTAACCAAAAGCATAGGAGATGACCAACCGGAGTGACTAGGTCGTACTATATCTAATTCTAACATTCGATCGAGCTCTTTGTGAGCAATTTCACGCATAGCGGGTGATAAAGGGTAGTAACGTTGTTTCAGCGGAGCAGCGTTTCCAGTGTCGATATGGTGGAATATCTTGTGGGTTCTTGTTAAACCATCGTGGGAAAGAGTTTTAAATTTATCTTTTATGGCGGCAAGAGCAACTCGTTGTTCAATACTGAGATCATCAGCGGCTCTGATAGACTCAATTGATTTAACCTCGTTAACAAAAAATTGATCGCGGGAAAAATCTGCTTTGACTCCAAACAGTTTGCAAAAGTCAATTCCTAAAGTTAAACTAGTGCGTATGCTACTGCATACTAAAACGTTAAGGGAACGAGTAACATCACAAATTGAAATAGGCAACTCGACCGAGCCTAAAATTTGTTGCGAAGTACCGTCAGCTGACCGTACAAATACGTTTTGATCACGTTTTAACTTAAGGTCCAGCAAGTCAATCAGGTAGTGTCCATCTGTACCGAGTATGGAAACACTAGCACCGGAATCTAAAAGTGTAGTTAATTGCTCTTTACCAATAAAAAGATTAAGATGGGGTCGTTGATCGGTCGTGGGATGAGCGAATAAGGCAGAGGAATTGGCGGTTGATCCGCAAAAAGCGCTAACGTGCACCAACCAATTACTCCAACCCAACCTGTCTGCTCTAATACTTAAGGCTAGCGGCGAGCAGGGTTTCCGCTTGGCCCACCTGCGTTTTTTGAATGGTTACCACTGCAATTTAGTGAAGTAACTCCTTTGCGTCCGCAAAGATAACAAAACGTAGTAGTAGGTTTGGAACAAAATCTGTAAGAATGGCCGCGTGTCGAACAATTCCAACAAGTAAGAGGTCTACGAGGATTCACAGAAGGTGACTCCTTAGGAGCGGTAGGGGTAACAACAGAAGTCAAGGCTGCGGTGGAGACTTCTTTTGAAAGAGTCTTTTTTGCTAAAAGTTCAGCTCTTTGAGCTACTCGAATAAATTCGCTTTTCTCTGTAATAGAAGCCGTACCCATCACTAATGAAACCGAAGGAAGCATATTTTCCCTGATTGTCCATAGTTGATCGCTTTCAGCGGGTATAGGTGTAACTCTAGCAAACTTTGCAAACATTGATTCGATGTAACTGCTAACAGATTCATTCGAATTTTGCTTACATTTATTGATTTCTGCCAAATAAACCCTACTGAAATCGACAGCTAGGAATCTTATTTTCAACGCTTCTACTAATTGTTCCCAAGTGTTAATATTAGAGTCTAGCGTACGGTACCAAACTAAAGCTTCTCCAGAGAAAAATTCAACAGCTTTGTTGAAAAGCTCTTGAGAATTGACTCCTCGAGTTTTTGAAAGTTCATTGGTTCTTTCAATAAAATTAAAAACCTCCTGAAAACCACCACTGCCGTCAAATGAAAGATTCCACTTGTGGATTGCTACACGGTCATTATTTTTAAAAGGTAAAATATTTTTTAAAACCTCAGCTAATTCAACTGCTGGCAACAATGAAGATCTCTTAAAAGAAGAATAGCCCGGAGATTCCTCATTAGTTGCTGTTCCAGACGGATTGTTAACTTTGGGTTGCCTTAAAATTTCATCGTCATCATCACTGTCGTTCTCACTCAGACGAAGTAAATGTTCTACTTTAGAACGCAATAGTTTAGATAATTCTAATAAATTTCCCCTTTCGGTGTCTTTAAACCCAGCTCCCTCCATAATGTCTAGGCGATTACAATAATGTGCAAGTCGATTAGTGATGTTGTCTAAAGTTTGTGAATCAAACTTCTGTTCGAGATTATTAATTTCTATTGAAATTTCATCAAGAGCATTTTTGCAAATTAATAAATCGGCTTGAACATCAGGTGGAGTGTACTTATGTATAGCAAGACGAGAATTGAAAGCTTCATCGAGCAAAAGCTTTCTTAGCTGTGCTCGACGTGTTGCCTTATGGGCAGGAATGGTGTTAATATCCTCTATTCTTATGGTTAACTCAACGAGTACTTCATCGTTATTGAGTGATGTAAGATACTTTTTAACATTCGACATGATAACGAGTGATAATAACTTCTCTTAGTAATAATTGATTGAAAATAAAAATAAAAAACGCAGTAAAAAATTTGCTAGGGCTGTTAAAATTGTCAACAAAATTATCAACACTACAGTGATAATTATAAAAATCACACACAACAGCAACCAACTTCAAGTTACTTGTCAACAAGACAAAACAAAAATCGTCAAAGGTGTTCCGTCGCTTAATCAAGAAATAATCTACCCAGTGCTGTACAGACTTCAACGATTTAATTGTTAAACTACTTGACATCAAAATGAATAAAAAAATTGCCTTCACAGCGGGCGCCAATGTAAATTTTTCTACTCTTGTAAATTCCGAAGACTAATGAGATCCACGGAATTACAAGGAATTACAAGGTGACCGCTCACCGAGCGGTCACGGAAATCAAACGAAAATCGGTCGATTTCAAAATCTTATGTACACGGAGTTACAAAAGTTAAAGTTATTATCCGTAACGGATGTAAAAATTCGTTACAGAATAATATACTATTAATATTTTATGTTCACTTATTATAATAGTTTGCAAATTTTCAATATAATCTAATTTAACCGAAACTTCTTGGAAGGTTTCAATTGTAACACAATCGGAGGTGTCATTTATAACATGTTACAATAAATTGACATCTTTCGGTAAAATTGCTATTAGAATTACAATGTTTCTCAAGGTTCTCTTTCTTATTGGTCTTTTATGATTTGTTATAGTTGATAATGGTTAAACCTAGGGAAAGAAAAACTTCTAGAGGCAGTGCTCCTGTAGAAACTTTTAAAAATGTTGCAGATATGATTAAAAAGAAATCTCAATTAGAAAAGCAGCAAAGTAATAAATTAATCACAATCACAGTAATTTTTCTGTTATTTTTGCGTTAGAATATAAGATTTCATTTTAAGGAGTTTTAATTTTGATTTATAATAATTATAATCAGCATTTAGTTACATTTGACACCACCGTGGTGTCATTTGTAACAGTTTGAACTATCATAAAATATAAATATTTCTATAAAAACTATCAGCAGTAAAGCGTTTATATCGTTACACGTTGTAGACTTAATCCATTTCTACCTTACACAAAAATATTGTTTTATTTGGAATATTAAGGTCAACTCTATAGGGCTTCTTGTTATTACTTTTGACACCACTCTTACCTACTTACATCTGTTTTTCAGATACAGGTTTACTTTAATAAAAATTGACCCAATAATGTAATTTGGAAGTATACAGCCTAGAGCCTTAGTACAGCCTCTCTGGATTTGAAGTGCATACACGCTCGCGGTTTGGAGCTTACGTTAAGTAGTAGGTCCTTTGTATGTGCGATAATACTTCTGGAATCAAATACGGCACTTAAAGAAGAAGAGGTATCCAACATATTTTTTAGGGTGGCTTGCAATGATAATCCGAGCAGCTCTAGGAGAACCGCAATTTTTTTTCTCAGTTTTACTTTTTCTTGTCAAGTAGACACCATTTTCAAGAAATGTTTAGTATCAACAATACACAATCAATTTCAAGTGTCAAAACTCAAATAATCGATTTGAAATGGATTGTTTCATTATCTGATAATTATGTAGTGGAGTGCAAATTTTATCACTGCTAAGGTGATTTTCGTAAAAATAAAATAATTTCCGCATTTAATAATTTAAGTTTTTTCTTTTAATTTTTATCTCAAACTCATAAACGGATCCATTAAATCCAATTTTTTAACGTGGATTTTTCCACGCTTAAAATGATGTATCGCAAGGTAAGGGGTGCTAAGTAGGGGTAGCTGGAATATCATAGTGAGCATCTTGACCAATATTTTGAAGACAATGGAAGAGGCAGAGCACGCTGAACAAGCCTTCGCTAACCTAAGATTAATTGATGAAAGAACTTGGAGACAAAAACCCGGATGTGACATGGCCACTCATGAGAGGCACTGAGTGGACGGCACCGAATATGACGGGTGAAATACTGTGAGGCGGAAACCCGATACTCGGTGGAAGGAAGTGAAGTTCCCTACACTATCAGCTATGATGAGTTGGTGTCTCTTATGTAACAGCACGAGGGAAAGAAAAATACTTGAAAATTTATCGAGTACCGGTTTTAGTAAGGATAGTGAAGCGAGCACAATGTCATAAACTAAAACCTGTACGAGATGAACCTTCGAGTAGTTTTCGAGTACGAGTTGCAGTTTATTTGATTATTCAGCAATAGGAAACCAACTTCCATAATTTCACAAAATTCGTTACATAAAATTGTTAAACATTTTTTTACACTATTTTCATTGTAAAAATATTATTATGCGGTTATTTTATATATTTTTGATATTATTTTAATATTATTTTTTCGATCCGAAAAAATGTTTCGGCTTGTCGAGACATTATTACTAAAATGACCCGGCAGAGTGTACAAAAAGTAGGGGTAGCTGGTTGGGTGTGGGTTAAACTTTAAATTCAAAAAGTATTGATTTTGATCGCTCTCATCCCCTATATAAACAATTTTGTATTTTTTAAAATTTACTCAACAAAAAGTTATTTCGACTGGCTACTTTTAAAACGAACACCCGGTATGTCGTTCTATAAGAATATTATTCTTACTAGAAACATAAAACTCGCATTATAGCAGGGGAGAATTTGGATAATTCGTCACAAAAATGGATTGATTGAAGTTTTGACGTTCGTATCTACGTCAACTAGAATAATCCCACGTTCAAACTTGACGGAAAAGATCGACCTAACGTCGACTTGATGTAAAAGTCGACGTTTGTGGCTTCTGAACTTCTCTAATAACCGAGGTTAATAAATAAAAGAATATAAATAGATTATGAAAAAAATTAAAAGAAAGAACTTTTTATTTGCGTTAAAAGAAAAATTATAAATTTATAATTTATACTCTTCTCGTAGTTTTAAATTATTTATTTGCAACGCGTTTCGTACACAAACGATCTTTCTTAGACATAATTTATTATTAGATTAGAAAATTATGGTATGATAAATAAATTGCAACTTAAAATAACGTATTAGACTAACGAAATTTAATATTTTATTTAATTTATTATTTAACAAATAAATATTTAAAATTACGAGGAGCGCAATTTTTTTAATTTAGAATAAGCTCAAAGTAAACTTCCAAAAATTTAATTATTAAAAATTATAAAAGTTTGCAGTTCATAAAAAAAATTACAAAATTAAAATTATTACTAAATATATTAATTACCTTAAGGTAATTAGAATTATTTAGTATTCCTACTCCTACTCAGTAAATATCTTAAAAGTATTTTAATATTAAAATAAATTTTAACAAAATTAATTAGGCATCGGACAAAAGAAAGCGACGTGCGATGCCGTAAATTTTGCGAATGAAATATTTTGAAAAGGATTTGCTGCAAATTCTTTTGTACTAATGTTTACCTCGTTTTATCTAAAAATTCATACGCATACTTACTTATCAATTCTTATTTACTTATCAACTTCTTCAACATAAGAACTTTTTACTAGCGACTATTGATTTATTCAGTTGAATTAGTTGTGGTAAGCAGTCTGATTTCAAGGAAAGTAATCAAAATAACTTTTTATCGTGCCTGAAGGTGTAAAAATTTCTGTTGACCTAAAAGAACGTATAATAATTGCGTATAAATCGGGAGTACTTCCGATTGTTTTAAAAACAAAAATAAACTATAAACATCGAGGAGTGGTAGTGAACTTAAAATCAACAGGAAGACCGAAAAAAAAACTACCCCGCAATTTGATCGCAGAGTAAAAAAGGTGTCTTTTGAAATTCCATTTATATGAGCAAATCAAATTTTGGCAGAAATATGTAGGAGAACTTTCAGTATCGAAAAAAACAATCCAGAGAAGATTAGTTCAATGTGCTGGTCTTCTAGCGAGAAGACCTGCCAAAAAACCTGAACTACCTAGAAAAAATATTCTGGCCAGACTGGAATTTCCTTTACTCGTGCAAACTGGACGACTACAAAACAGTCCTTTTTAGTGATGAGTCTAAGTTCAGTGTAATTAGTGATGGAGTGCAGTATGTTGATCACCCAATTAATAAAAAAAACTTGATACTAAATATGTTAAAACACGTTTATAAGAATGTGATATGGGGATGTTTTTCGAGTTATGGAATGGGACCGTCGCATAAAATTGAAGGCATCATGGATCGCTTTATATAGTACATGATAATATTTGACAGTGTTATGTTACCTTATGCTGAATGGAATAATATGCTTCTTTGGTTCATTTTTCAACATGATAACGACCCCAAGCACTCGGCAAAACTTGTGAAAGACTGTTTTATCCGAAACAATGTGTGAGTTTTGAAATGGTCTGCTCAATCCCCAGACCTAAACCCGATTGAAAATCTTTGGGAATCAATATAGACAGAAGAGTTCGGAAAAATCAGTTCAAAAATTCAACTTCCGTATTTGAGAAAATCGCTGAAGTATGGACCTCGTTTGATGACGACATAATTTAAAACCTCATTGCTTCTATGCCTAAAATATGTCGGGAAGCGATTAAGAACAAAGGATATTGAGCAAAATATGTATTAATAATATTTTATTTAAATTATATTAATAGCACTAAAGGCCTAATAGGCCCATGGCTTGTTTGATTACGTGGTTCCACTGCTTCCTATTTCTCGCCTTCTGTTCCCAATCTCTCAAGTCCATCATGTTGAGGTCTTCTTGCACTTCAGTCCACCATCTACTTCTTGGTCTCCCCCTTCTCTTCGTACCTCCTAAATCCACTTCCCAAACTTTCTTGGGCACTCTTGTCTCATTCATTCTTGTTAAGTGGCCCAACCATCTCAATCTTTGTGTCTTGACATAACCCACTATACTCTGTTCACCATATAGTTCCTCCAGTTCTTTATTTGTTCTTCTGATCCACCATCCATTCACTTCTTTTCCTCCAAATATCCTCCTTAGAATCTTTCTTTCCCAAACCTCCAACATAGTTCTATCCTGCTTTCTTAAATTCCATACCTCGCATCCATATGTTACTGTTGGTCTAATAATTGTTTTGTATAGCCTTAGTTTCAATGTTCTCGAGAAGATTTTGCTATTCAGCATCGGTTTCATTGAGTAGGAGCTCCGTGTCCCAGCCGCAATTCTTGCTTTTAGTTCTTGTTCATTGCTCGGTTTTCTTGTTATTACCGTTCCCAAATAATTAAAAAATTCAACCTCTTCAAATTTCAACGTTTGCAATTCATTCAATTTAACATTCAACGTTTGTTTTGGTCTGAAAGGCGTGTCTTCCCATATCATATACTTCGTTTTTCTCTCATTCACCTCGAGTCCCATCTTCTTTGCTTTAATCAACAACTTTCTTACTGTCTCACCCAACTCGATTCTTGTTCTTGTCAAAATTGTTAAATCATCGGCAAAGGCCAAACACTGGTGTTTTCGTCTGAATATAGTGTTATCTCTATTCAGGTTCGCTCTTCTTATCACTCTTTCAAGGCCCAAATTGAACAAGACCGGTGACAATGGATCCCCTTGTCTCAATCCCACATCTGCAATAAATTCTCTAGATAATTCTCCGTTTACTCTTACTCTATTTTGCGTTTCCTCTAGTGTCATTTTTGTCAGACGGATTAGTTTAGCTGGTATTTCCAATTCGTACATAGCCTCATACATTTCTTCTCTTATGATGGTATCGTAAGCCTGTTTAAAATCCAGAAACAGTGCGTATGTGTTCAGTCTATATTCATGGCTTGTAGCTTGTATTTCTTTTAATACAAATATTTGGTCCGTCACCGATCTGTCTTTTCTAAAACCACTCTGATATTCACCTATTCTATCTTCCGCATATGTTCTTAGTTTGTTCTTTATACAGGTAGACAGGATCTTATACATAACGTTCAGAAGGGCTATGCCTCGATAGTTCCCACATTCTGTTTTGTCACCCTTCTTGTGTATTGGGCATATCAACGCCACCCTCCATGACTTCGGCATTTCTTCATTTTGCCAAATCTCTTGGATCAATTTCACAATCATTTCATGTAATTTTCGTCCTCCGTATTTGATCATCTCAGCCTGGTTTCCGTCTTCACCTGCACTTCTGTTATTCTTCAGGCCTCGTATTACTTCCAAAATCTCTTCTTCTTTTGGTACCTCGTTACTAAAATTTTCCTCGTCTCTGTATATTTGTTCTACGTATCTATTTTCACTGTTTATTTGTTGTGTACTTAGGAGTTCCTGGAAGTATTCTGCCCATCTTTCAGTTATTTTTTCTTTTGTTCCCACCAAGTTACCTTCTTTATCTCTGCAAAAGGTTGTTCTTGGTTGGTAACCTTTCTTTACTTTTTTTACCCCCTGGTAAAAATTTCTAATTTCTCTATTTCTGTACTTTTCTTCTATTTCTACTAGTTTTTGAATATTGTATTCTCTTTTCTTTTCTCTTATTATCTTCTTACATCGCTTGCGCTGTTCCTCGTATGTTTTTCTGTGTTCTTCGGATTTTGTTCTTAGCATCCTCTCTCTTGCGGCTCCACGTTTTTTTATTTCATCCTCGCATTGTTTATCGTACCATTCCTTTCTGGTTTTCACGCATTCCTTAGACTGGTTCTTTACTACTTTGTTTATGCTCTCTTGAATTATCGTTAATATTGCGTCTTTCCCAATATGTTTACCCGTCGCAACAAGTGTATTTTCCATCTCTTCTGCATATTTTATCTGTTCCTGTATGCTTCTTAGCTGTATTCTCTTACTTTTCTTTTTCATACTTTCCTTCTTTTTTTCTGCTATCCTTAGGTTTATCTGTTTCATTTTCATTCTTACCATGAAATGGTCGGAGTCTGCATCGGCCCCGCGGTATGATCGTATGTCTTGTATGTAATATTCGTCTCTTCTTTCTACCAGTATATGGTCAATCTGGTTTACATTTCTACCGTCGGGGCTTATCCATGTCCCCTTATGTATATTTCTATGTTCGTAACATGTACTTTTTATTTTCATATCTCTTCCCATCGCGAAATCTATCAAAAATCTTCCATTTTCGTTACTTTCCTCGTGTAAACTATATTTTCCTATTGTGGGCTGATAAACTTCTTCCTGCCCCACTTTGGCATTCCAATCTCCCATTACTAGTTTACAATCATGTTTAGAGACCTCGTCACATATTTTGTCTAATGTCTCATAGTAGCACTCCTTAACCTCTAGATCCTTCTCTTCCGTAGGCGCATGAACATTTATTATTGTTATTTTTCTATGTCCTCCTTTGAGTCTTAAGGTACACATTCGGTCGGATATGGGCTTAAATTCAATCACGTTTTTTCTCATTTTTTCACCCACCATGCAACCCATACCTAATCTTCTGTCATTACCACTACTCTTGAAAAAGGTATACCCATCCAAATCAACTACATCATTATTACCTTGCTTTGTTTCTTGTATTGCTAATATATCTATTCTGTACATTTTCAAAACCTTTATTAATTGTTTTAATGCCCCTTCTACATAAGTACCCCTAACATTCCATGTTCCCAAATTTATAGTTTTATTTCCTCCACCAATCTTTGTTCCATTTACTCGCCAGTCCGTCTTAAGTTTCTTGTGATCTTTATGGTTGGTCAGTTTTTTGGTACCTCTTGCAGGCATCCTTCTTCTCTTCTCCACTTTAGTAATTTATTTTCGCATTGTAATCTTTGGTATCCAACCTTTACCCTTTTCCCGCGTTTTTTCATCTCTTCTGCCTGTTCTCTAATTTTTGCTTGTATTCCTCTTTCCATAATCGTCAAATCATGTTCAATGTATACCCTCTCACTCGTCAAACGACGCAACTTAAATTTATTCTTCATTATCTCTACTTTTTTTCCCCAGTTTTCTACTTCGATCACACTTCTCTCTTCTCCTATCTTATATGCCTTCCTTATCTTTACCTCTACCTCTAAGTTTTGTCTTATAAAATCTTCAATTTTTTCCTCGATTGTGGAATTTCCCGTTACATCTATTTTCATCCCCGTCATCACTATTTTGTTTCTTCTTTATTCTCTCTCTTGTAGCTCTACTTTAAATTCAACTGTCTCTAGCTTATTCTTGAGTTCATCAATTTTCTTCTCATTTGTTATCTTTTCTTGGTTCCAGCTATTTTTTATCTGGTTTAATTCCTCTTTCATTATTTTCAATTCTTCTTTCTGGGACTCTATTTGTTGTTGCATTTTTTTGTTATTTTCCCTTATCTCTTGTTTTATTTCTGAGTTTTCTACTCTCATTTTTTTTATATCCGAGCTTATGGTTTCCATGAACTTCTTGATTTCGTCCATATTTTCCACGTTTATTATTTCCAGTTCAGTTTCAATACCTTTGTTTTCTCTAGTTGGTGTTCTTGCAGTTCTTTTGCTTCGCTTAAAGGCTGTGCTACTTTTGTCCACCTCCTGTGGTCGTCCTCTTTTAATGTATTCGTTTAGACTACCTATACTGTTAGCTTTTTGACGTACTTCCGTTTTTAATTGATCTTGTTTTAATTTTTCGTTGCTACTCATCTATACTGGAAATGTTGTTATATGTGTTGCCTACCTTCTCCTTCGTACGTCCGTTGTTTACTAATTTCCACTTTTTAACCCTTTCCACTGTGATATTTTATAACCTTTTTCAAAAATTTCCACTATCGTTATTGTTCTTCCTGTATCCCAATTTCTCTTCAGATCTCTCCTAACTTTGGCGTCAGCGAGCGTTCACAGGTCAACCCTTCGGGTGAACGTCCTCTACCAATTTGTAAAATTCTATAATGATACCAATATAGTTAATTAGGATTAATCTCTTACTAGTATTTTTTCACTATCTATTCTTCTACTATCTCAATGTACTCCTATTAATTATTCCGCTCGATACTATCCAAAATTTGAATTAAATATCGGAGCCTTTATAATCACTATGTTTACCAATCCAGTGCCGTACACTTTAAATTAGTAAATATTAATTTTATGCTTTATTTATGTCGCATTATAAAATATGAAACTACATAATATTTGAAATGAGCTGTGAAATGTATTACTCTAATTTGATTTATAATTTTTACTAATAACGTTTATTTTAATTTTTTTAATAATATTTTTTAATATTTTTAATTTTTTTAATATTTTTTAATAATGTGCTTTCTCTTGTTAATAACAATGTCAAAATCAAAAATTATGAATGTGTCCGATGCTTACATAAGCAGTATTTTCTGGTAGGTATGTTCATTTTTGAAATTTGTGCTTAAACCGAGAAAATAGGGATCAATACTGCTACTTATTTTCCAATTTTATTAAAAACGGAAATAATTAAATTTGATTAAGAACGTTGCGATGTTTAGATCCTTACCGCAATGATTTATTTTTAATAAGTTCTATTTTAACGCTGTATTCGTATGTAACAGCATAATATATTAATTTCTTATATTAAACTTATATTAAACCCATTCATAAATAATAATATAAATCATGCACATGTTCACTACTGTAGTAATAAAATAGCTTAAGATCGGCATCGATAAAATAAATAATAAATAAAACTTTTCGACGCCAATGTTTCTCAAAATTTATCTACTAATACGCCTTGGGATTTTTTTAATTGAAAATCTGGTTTTTATGAAATAAAAATAGTTTATTCAGTTACATTCATGAAATATTCTTTTCTTTGTTATAAAAACCATAATAATTATTTTCATTTTCATCTTTTTTATAATTTTTCAAATTCGACGAGCACAATGAACGCGAAACAAGCGCGCGCTCTTGACGCCGACAAAGTTGAACCTGAGAAGCAAAATGCGTCCTCCGTTTTGACACGTAATGTTCTTGAAAGTAACTTTTCAATTTTCTACAGCAACTTACATCTTTCGATTTCCCTGTTGCGTGTTGTCCCTATTAAAAAGCCCCGTCTATTGCCAAGATATTATTTTGACTTTTTCGGTTTTTAAAAAATATAATAAAAACTCAGGATTCTGAAAGAATCTGAAATTGAGATCAGTTTATAAGGGAAGTAATATGTGGTTAGTTTGTATCTGTTTGTATCATTTTGTAATTCTATGGATTAGTGAAGATCTGATGACTTAAACTTTGCGTGTTTAGAAAAAATGAAGTTTAAAAGTTTTGAATTTGTGAAAAGATGCGCAAACTGAAAGAATTGATGTATTTTCCTAAAGGAACAGAGGTTATGACTTTTAACAATTTGATTTGTTTAATAAATTTTGGATGAAAGGATTTGTGAATAAATTACTACGTGAGCAAGTTTTAACAATTGCTGTGAAATTAAAATTAAAAGGTGAATTTTAAAATAAAAGGAATTTAATTATGAGTTACTTACAGGAAGTAAAAATAATTGACCAGATCGGTGCAAAAATAGCAGACAAAAAGGAGATTAGAAAAATGAGTTAGAAAAAAATGGACATGTACAGGTGGGATAAAGAGATTTAAGTTGAAATGTGAGATTTTTGGTAAAGTTTGAAAAATGAATGGAATATTTTAAATTTGCGGAGGATGGATGTAGTATAAAAAAGGAAACTCTTGGTATATGGTATTCTGATTTATTGAATAGTTAAAATTGATGGTCACATAAAATGTCGCATTTACAAGAAAAAATTAATGTAGCGTACGGTATTTAAGAAACTGTTTTTTTAAATATTTTCAAGTTCTATGCGCGAAATAAAATTTGGATTAAAGATAATCAATTTTGAATGGTGAACATTTAATTTTGAGGATTGTATTTCTACCCATTTAATAACTTGCTCCTATACAGTAAGCTTGTAAAGTTTGGAATAAATTCGATAATAATATCTTTAGAGGGATTTTCTCAAAAAATCGCTGGATACGTCAACCTCAGTTATATTAAATGTCAAACTTATTAAATGTCACTTTTATTTGCTATTGACATATTTAAATCCGGAGTAAGATCCGGAGATCTGGGTGGCTATTCGATCGTTCCCCTAAGACCAATCCATTGGTTGGTAAAAACTTGGTTTAAAAAATTTATGATGACGCCGTAGCTCAAAAAGAAAACACGATAAAAAATATCAATGACAGAAAAAGTGATACTTAAAATACAAGGTTGACGTGTCCGAGGCTTTTCTGAGAAAATTCCCCTAAAATATTTTATCGAATTTGTTCCAAACGGCAATTTTTACGAGTTCACTGTACATTGTATGTATAATGATGATTTTGTTAAAATTTAAGTTTTTATTGATAATCGATGGCAAAAATTAAATTATGATTGTCTGAAATAAGTTAAGAGATTAATAATTGAAAAAATTAATTTATTCTTATGCAAAATTTTTGTTCATGTAAAAATGTGATAACCGCCACAATCACACGATGACCATTCGAATGTACATAAAAAGGGTACAAAAAAACATAAAATGCGTATTATCTTGTTATTATAGTCTCTCAATAAGAATAAACGATTTTATTTTTGGCGTTATGTGCAAAGTTACGTAGTTTTACGAAAAGTCTCATTAGTCTGAACATGGTCTGAACTCTCAAGTAAAGTTTTTCTAAGCAGCTTGGGGCATAAAAAATATTTGGTATGAAATATAGCAATATGTTGTACCTCTAATCTAACCAGAATGCTATTACAGATTAAGTTTTATCATTTATATATTAAAGCAAATCTTAAGTGCTTATTTGAAAATAAATGGAAGTACACAATCTTTTAAGTAGGTACTTATAGTTACAGTTAATCATGATTGTAGTGAATAATCGATTATCATAATTTTAAATTATTTCCAAATTTTACGAAAAGAGATATAAGGGAACCTCGATACTTATACACCATCGGCGGCTCGGGGGATAAAATATTGGGTAGGTCAGAAACGTATTAAGCAATAAAAACTCCCGAAGACAGGGGTATTCTAATTGGAATCCGCTCCATAGGAAAGCCAGTTTGAAGTGGAATTTAAAACAAGTTGGAACTCGCTTTAGCGGAAGTTCCTAGGCTTCTATACAACTACTTTTCTGTTGTGAAAAGTTGTTGTTATTTTTGGTCGCTATAATTTTATAATGTAATACCTAATATCAGATAATCTGCACTAATTAAATTTTTGCGGTTGGTATTTATCATTCACTTGATATAACTAATAATAATGAAACTTTTCCATTCAATTCGGAACTTTACTTCTCTGTAATATATTAAGGTCCATTTTTGAGGAGGATCGATTCTCTTCTTTCTCATTTATTTACAACTTAACTTCACCAATCACATCAAGCCACTGCTGTGGTTAACAATAAAAATAATAAAAATTGGATCATTGTGCGGATTGTACATAATTCGAATGTACATAAAAAGGATACAAAATACATAAAATGCGTATTATCTTGTTATTATAGTCTCTCAATAAGAATAGACGATTTTATTTTTGGCGTTATGTGTAAAGTTACGTAGTTTTACGAAAAGTCTCATTAGTCTGAACATGGTCTGAACTCTCAAGTAAAGTTTTTCTAAGCAGCTTGGGGCATAAAAAAATATTTGGTATGAAATATATCAATATTATGTTGTACCTCTAATCCAGGGTTTCTCAAACTTATGGCCCCACGTACCCCTGTTCAAGTTCCCAAATGACTGCGAACCCCTAACCTGCCCAAAAAAAAAAAAGAAAATCTAGCTGTATAAAGAAAATAAGGTTTTTTATTTTAATAAAATTTAAATAAATTAATACACTGTATTACAGTGACAAAAATAAATAGGTATGTTAATATTGATGGGTGGGCTTGTTTCTTGTCGCAAATTGAGTCGATTGTAGGAGCAATTTTTGACAACTTTAATCTTAATTCTGACTCAACATCAAGTCAATTTCTGTACTTGGTTTTTAACATGACCAGGTGTGAAAACCCACTCTCACATAAGTAAGTTGTAGCGAAGGGTAAGAGGAAATTCACCGCTTTGCGTGAGAGTTCGGGATATTCTTCCTGTATAACTGCCCAAAAATCAATTAAAGACATCCTTTTAAAATCAGCTAGAAGAGTTTCATCTGCGGACATTTCTAGTAATGACTCCTGTTGCTTAATACTCAAACCAGCAATTATGTTCTCGGTTGTGACCATTAATGAGTTTCGAATCCAGTCTTCAGCATTATCAATATCTGGAAAATACCTTTTCAGTTCGCCGGAGAGTTGAGAGAGATGAAGAACAATTTTAGCCCTCATGTCAGAATCCACGGTCAGAGCGTTCGTCGTAATAAATTCGTGCAGAAGAGGAAAATATTCAACAATATTTGATCTCAAGCTATTTTTTCAAAAATTTATTTTTATATGAGTGCGCGCGCCATCATGCAAGTCGCACGCGCTTCACAGCCATCCAGCTGCCATTACATAAATCTTGTCGCAAACCCACTACCATCAAATGGCGAACCCCTAGGGGTTCGCGAACCCCACTGTGAGAAACCCTGCTCTAATCTAACCAGAATGTTATTACAGATTAAGTTTTATCATTTATATTAAAGCAAATCTTAAGTGCTTATTTGAAAATAAATGGAAGTACACAATCTTTTAAGTAGGTATAGTTTGTTTCACTTTAATTGGAATTAAAAAAGTCATAGCATCAAATTACGTTGATATAAAAACGTACAAACTATAAACGAAACATAATACTATATAGAGATAAGGTTTATTATTTTAATCTGGCGCCAGCCTTTAGCAATGAATAATATGCTGTTTTGGTTGACGCGATAATCTTATCTCTATATTTATTATGTCTCGTCACATAGTTCGTACGTTTTTATATCAACATAATTTGTTGCTATGACTTTGTTTAATTCCAATTAAAGTGAAACAAACTATACTTATAGTTACAGTTAATCATGATTGTAGTAAATAATCGATTATCATAATTTTAAATTATTTCCAAATTTTACGAAAAGAGATATAAGGGAACCTCGATACTTATACACCATCGGCGGCTCGGGGGATAAAATATTGGGTAGGTCAGAAACGTATTAAGCAATAAAAACTCCCGAAGACGGGGGTATTCTAAATGGAATCCGCTCCATAGGAAAGCCAGTTTGAAGTGGAATTTAAAACAAGGTGGAACTCGCTTTAGCGGAAGTTCCTAGGCTTCTATACAACTACTTTTCTGTTGTGAAAAGTTGTTGTTATTTTTGGTCGCTATAATTTTATAATGTAATATCAGATAATCTGCACTAATTAAATTTTTGCGGTTGGTATTTATCATTCACTTGATATAACTAATAATAATGAAACTTTTCCATTCAATTCGGAAGTTTACTTCTCTGTAATATATTAAGGTCCATTTTTGAGGTGGATCGAATCCTCTTCTTTCTCATTTATTTACAACTTAACTTCACCAATCACATCAAGCCACTGCTGTGGTTAACAATAAAAATAATAAAAAGTGGATCATTAGGCGGATTAGATTAGCGGATCGAATCAACGGATCGGATTAACGGATCAAACTCCATATAGGACGAAGTAATTTTTACAATAGGAAAAGAACGAGCAAGAGTAACCAACTTAAAAAATATTCTATATAAGTAAAATTTAGTGACAAAAGATTTAGATTTTCAGATTAGTATCTTTATTATCGGATAAAAAATTATTTTTTCCCATAAAAGCAAAAAAATAGCATTTTAAGTTCCAATATAAATCTCAGAATATTTCATTTCTTAAATCTGTGGTAATTTTGATAATCTGAATCTTTAGTAGCAACCTGACAAATATTCTATAATTATATAAGTAAAATTTTTTGTAGAACGTGGCTAGAAAGTCGATTTTAAATTTAAAACAAATTTTAATTTTATTATACATACGATGTGTTTACAATCACAACTTCAAAGGTTCTGATTAGATTTGAATTATGCGGACAGACGGACAGGCACGGAGCCAGATCATAACGCTTCTTGAGTATAAAAGCCTTCAAAGTACAAAAAATTGTTTTATACATAAACACGCAGGCGAGTTTTTTTTTAAAACGATGTCACTTATTAATTCTTTCATGTTAATACCGCTACTGTGTAATAATAATGCTGATATGTTTTATATATTAATATATCTGATCTTAAACCGTTAATGTAATACATATCTTCATTATGGTTAATTATAGCAATTTTCGGTTTGTATCATAATATAAATGATCCATATCAACGTGTAGGGTTAATCCATATTTGTTTCTTTTAGCGTAGGTATTAAAATTATTACGGGAATAGAGATATTAATATCATGAATTACTAATTTTATAATTTACTATTCATTGTAACATCATCATTTGTTTGACTTTTTTTATTTGATAAAAACAAACGTGGCCAACAGAAAATCCAGTTTTTGTTAAATTATACCATACAAGTGTAAACATTGTACTAAGAAACATTAAAAAATGCGTTCTATTATTATCTTTTTGTTTCAAACACAATTTTGGGGTAGGTTATTATATACTCACAAGAATATTACGTCTTTCAACTTCCAATATTTTTGGTAACCTTATTTACAACAAAGAACAATTATATCACAATATTGGAAGTTCCACAATTAATAAGCGAACTCATTTTTGCAAGTATCGCGAAGCCAAGTGTCTTGTAAACGATAAATAATGCAACTACTTAAATTGAATAATCCAGTGCCTGATTACCAGTTGTTGTCACTTACCTGTGATTCAATGGGGTGAAATTTGATACTGTATTATTGTACTTTTGAATATAAATAATGAAAACACTCAAAAAATAACAAAAATAATTTGTATTTAATACTAATATATTATATAAAAAATATTATTTACTAGCCGGCACGGGCGGCATTCGCCGCCCTTAGCCATCTAGACCCAGAATAGATCCGTGAAGGCCATAGTTGTTCGGCTTTCGGCCTCACAGGGGAGGACCATAATAGATCCGTAAAGGCCATAGTTGTTCGGCCTTCGGCCTCACAGGGCGGACCACAATAGATCCGTCACCATGGATCAACAAATAAATCACCAACCAAAAAGCAACTCTTACAAAAAAAAACAAAAGGGAGGAGGAAAAACCTCCCCCGGATAACATAAATCGATCCATCAAGATTCACTACAAAACTTCCCAATAAACCACATTTCTTGTTTTTCCAGAAGGAGCGTATATAAATAGTTTGTTGGATGTCCCTACTCTGGAGCATCCCACATACAGTTGACCATGAGCAAAAAAATCTTCTTCTAATTGTAGCCCTACCACTTGCAACGTTTGTCCCTGAGATTTATTGATCGTCATTGCAAAACTTAGCTTTATTGGAAATTGCAAGCGCTTAAACTGGATTGGCACATCTGATGTTATTAAAGGTATCCTCGGAATAAACGTGACTTCGCCCTTGCCACAACCAGTTTGTATTTCGGCTTCAATGACATGAGCGTGCAAGGCTTTTATTATCAATCGCGTACCATTGCAAAGCTTGGGATGATCTAAATTGCGTAAAAGCATTATCGGAGCTCCAACTTTTAAACGTAATAAGTGAGGAGGCAGCCCTGGAACTTGTAACGAATGCAGAAACTCAATCGGATAGTGGGTAACTGTATCCACTGATTTGTACATATGAGAATCCACCGGAATTTTATCAAGTAACTGTCGATTGATACAATCAACCGTAACATTTTTCGGTGCTAATATTGCTCTTTCACACAACCAAGTGCAATCTTTGTAATTGGAATCTAGGTTTGGAAATACTTTTTGCGTTAATTCATCAATACTTTGAACTACTATACTGATTGTAGATATAACGACCTTCTTTTCGGAGTCCACAGAGAGTCTTCCTTCGCCGAGTTTAATTAAGTTCTGAGCAAACAATCCCGAATCGGGATCCCCAGAATTTCTTGCTCGCATGTTCGTTGTAAGTTCAAAGGATTTCACATCAGGCCACAAAGAGGAAGATTTAAGACATGCTCGAATTTTGTCAGCCTTGGTTCCTTTAGGTATTACGGGAAGAGTTTGACGAAAATCTCCCGACAACACAACTGTTATACCACCCATCAGTACTTTTCGGTTTCTTAAATCTTGTAAACTATTATTAAGTGCTTCTAATGCCTTTTTATGCGCCATGGTACATTCATCCCAAATTATCAATTCACATCTTTGGAGAACCTCTCCATTGCCAGAATTTTTCGAGATTTTACAAACAGGGTCATCGATGTTGGCTAAATCGAATGGAAGTTTAAATGCAGAATGAGCTGTACGACCACCAGGCAGTAATGTAGCAGCTATACCAGAGGAAGCTACTGCTACAGCAATTTTATTTTGGTTTCGAACACGGGCCAATAACAATTTTGAAACAAACGTTTTTCCAGTTCCACCAGGAGCATCCAAAAAATAAATACCTCCATTCTGCGTAGAGATACTATTTAGTATCGTTGAATAGGCAGTTCTTTGTTCATGTAGCAACATATTTTCGTTATCATTTACGAATTCGGTTAAAACGTTAACATCATACGAAGTTTCTCTAATCACCTCCGTAGATAAATTGCTAATTAGCGTCCTGTCAGTTTGCGGTAGTCCATAGGAAGCTAAACTCGGTCCACCCATGGACGCTATTTTATCTTCAATGTCAATTAAAGGCTTCATTGTACATTCTTTCAGTTAAACAACATCAACGTGGGGATGGCGAAGTTATTCTCGATGCCTGTAATCTTGTGCCAAATCATCTTTGTATTTATGCCATAAATCAGAGGGATTTCCCACATTACAGCTGTTAAGTAATATTGCAAATAAATTTCTAAGTTGCTTTGGAAATTTGTACGTGGCTGCTTCTTCCAAAGTGGCGTCCCACTGATTATCGTCCTCCAACAATCCAAGTTTGTGGCATGCTTCTCTAAATGTCTCACAAATAACACCATCAATTGCTTTAAGGTCTTCAAAACATGTAGGCCCTTTAACCTCGTGTAGCAACATCCTTAAAAAGAAACACTCCTGCTGAGTGGGATGAACACTGTAAACTCGACCTAAATTAAAATCACAATATGTTAGATTGGATATTTACACACAAAAAATAATTACCTACCAATAGCACTGTCAAATTTCACACCGGGATGATCTTCAACTTCCCTTCCTCTTTTTCTTCTAGACCATGTTTTATTGTTCCAAGTGTAATAAGAGGGCAATTGGTGGTACAACAAAGTTTGCGCAAACTCATCCTCCTGGCACAATTTAAAAAAAGCAGTAAGAGTGGTATCTCTGGGAGCAGCGGCTCGTTGGACAGCCGTTTCGTTCGTAAAATAAACCCTTTGTCCGTTTTCTAAATGCACCGCTAGTTGCTGTACCGTAGGATATCTCTCGTGTATCGAGAAACCGAAAATTCTCCAAAAAGCTTCATTTCTGCTTATGTAACGACCTTGTTGATACTGGGTAACTTCATCATTGGAATTTTGTGGTTCGAAACCAAACATTGCCGCATCGGAACCATTGTTAACGTACTTGCAGATATATTTGATTGATTTAACCGAATTACAAAATTCCACATTAATATGGACATTAAAAGTTTTACTCAAAAGGGGACAATACGGAACTATCCATCTGTTATCAATTTGATGTCGCCCTATTTCGGTGGTAAAACCTCCATCATCACGTTTTCTTCGACGATAGGAAGGATAACTATCTTCTCCAGTTTGAGTTTCTTTTAAAAATGATTTCGGGTAACGTTTCGAACATTTATTTTCTTTCATACATTGCAAATTGAAATTTAGATGACCACATGGACCATGAACCATATGTTTTTAACTATGTCGAAGAAGCCCTTGTCTACGTTGGGATCGGGAAGTTCAGCAGAAATAATGGAATCAATTTGATCTGCCCGAATTTTATCGACCAACCAAATCAAAATATTCGCATGAGGCAATCCTCTCTTTTGCCATTCAATAGTGTACATGTAGCATCGAACTGGACCAAAAATGTTGGATTTCGTTATCAGATCCATCAACTTTAATAATTTTAATCGAAACACTCTAGCTATAAGGTCATGTCTGTGAATATGTTTTAGTCCAGGTAGTAACTCATCTTTAAGTTCTCGGTAGTAGGAACGTTTTCGAGAGCACATTTAAAACTTTGAACGTAACGATTGGACGGCTGCTGCGCATTAAGTCTTTGATTGCGTTCATCTGCAACTTCATTCGCTCTATTCAATCGCATTCGCTTAGCCGCTGCATTAGATCCATAGGAAGGACGCTTCTTAGGTGGCATTTTAATTTAATAATATTTGTAAGTTTGCGGTTCAGTAAAATGAAAGATTATACGATGCTAATAATACTTACCAAATTTGTATTTGTATTTTGAATTTCTATTTGAATAATTACTTTGTCAGTATTTTGAATTACTGACAGTGTCAGTATTTCGGTTTTTGACAACAAATTAAAAAAAAAGAATTGAAATTTGCATGACTTGTAATTTGATTTTTAGAAAAAGTATCGAAAAACGCGAATAACTTTGTTCCCCGCGCTAAATTTTTCTCCATTTATGCACGAATAGTTGCGCCGGGACCTACAGAATAACTGTGCAAAATTTGATTGAGATCGGTGAAATGGTTTAGGAACGTATAGCGAACAAACACGCACGCAAACAAGCTCTTTTATATATACGTATATACCTAGATAGCTCAACGTATTGTCATGCCTCTCTTCGATTTTGCTTAAATTTGGTATACTTCTAAGTTATGCCAAATAAATGGACCAGTATTTTTTGTTTGGCCTTAAAGTTGCCTGTTTATATTGTATAGCCCTTCAAACTAAGTCAACTTTGGGTTGTAGAACTTCAATAAATTATTTCTACTGGCCGAAGCGTACCTACCACTTAGAGATACGATTTTTTTAATAAAATTAAGATATTGATTAGGTCTTTTCAGTGAATTACTTTATGTAAATAATTAAGGTTACATAATGGATGCCCTGATCAAATTTTGACTTTGAGTGCACCTACCTCAAAAATAAAGTAATTTAAAATTCTCAAAAGAAATATTATCTTTATTATACTTTTTGGCTACTTGAATACCAAATTTTAGAGTGGGTACAATTATTTTGACAGAATTTCACGTTCCCTACATACTTCCTGAATCCATTTTGATAATGTTTGGAAGAATGTCTGAATGATAGCCTCTAAACGAAGCAACGAAATCATTTCAAATTTTGAATTGAAGCTTTTGTCTACCGTGGCAGGAAGCTAGATAAAAATAATTGAAAATGCCCAAAAGAAAGGGGGGTTTAATGCATAAAATATATACTGTCGTGTTCTGTTTATCATAGGGGTGGTCTATCGTAATTGGGTTACTTTCTTGTGGAATGCTCATAACGAAATATTCAATTTAGAGACCATTATGAAAATTAGATTTACACCTGAATTTTCTTAATACTTCAGAATGAACTGCTTGCATCACCTAATCTATAAGAATAACGAACGTAATTATTTTGTACACGCAAATGATTTGAAACATGTTGTGAAAAGCAAAAGAGGGTTTAGTTGTTTTGTTTTATGAAAATTTTGGAATTAAATTAAAATACATTTTTATTTGTAAAATATAGGCATTCAAAATTAACATAATAATTGTGCGTGAAAGAATAAGTGCGCGGTCAGATAAACAATTTTGGTGGAATGAACAAGGAGAATGAAGGGAAGTCTCGTTCCGTCCATGGAGACGTGAGGACGTAATTTTGGAGTCTCGTAGCGTCTGTGGAGACATCAAGACGTAATTTTGTATTAATTTGAAAGATTGGAACTCTCTGTATGTCCGTGGAGAGAAATAGACGTGATAGTTAAGAAAATTGAGTTTAAGAGTTTATCCAGTTAAAAGTTTGTCTTGGAATTATTCGCTTGTGAAGTTGAGAATAAGTTTTGATTGATATTTGGAAAATATTTGAAAATTTTGGTGACCACTGACAATTTCATATGGTTAATCTTTCTTTGTGGTTATGTTATGAAATATTGAAAATTATAGAAGATTATCAAAATTTGGACTTACCTGAGCGTTTATTCTAATAAAAGAAGAAATCCAGTTCATCATTTATCCAGCTTGGAATCTTCAAGGTATGGAAATTGGATCAAAACTGCAGTCATCTCCACTTCATTCTTTCGCTACGTGTTCTGCGTATCGATGGTGCACGATGATAAACTTCGGTAAGCACAATTGTGTCGACCTTTTTAGTAACATTTATCATAATAATCAAGTTCGCGCGTGATTTAAAATTTGGGGGATTTATAAACTTTTTTATTAATTATTTTTGTAAAATTAATTTAATTCCAATTATTAAAAATTCATCTTTTGTTTTTTAAAATAATTATATCTGTTAATAAATTACAATATTTGGTTACAAATAACTACGTTTGATTTCACTTAAATTTTACAGTAGTGAAGAAAAGAATAATTAGGTGTAAGATTCAATAAGTTTATGATCTTGTTTTATTTCTTCGAGGTTATTAAATTAAGATAACTTACATGAGCATTCGACAGATTAATGGACCCAATTTTCGACCCAATCATATAAGAGTTTCATGCAGGCTAGTCGAGGCATAATTGAATTAAGTGCCATTTCATTCTCCCGCTATATAAGTCAAAATTCTTTATCTAAACAGTAGCGATACATGGCAATACATAAAAATATCAAAAGACCAAAAATAACTGCTATGAAATTCCTTTTCATTTTTGCTCTGTGAGTTTTTCCCCAAAATTTAAAGTTGAAATAAACTTCAAATAAAAATATCCAGGGTGTTTTTCCGTGAAATTTTTCTGATGTATTCACCCAATAAAAAGAAGATGGAAAGTTGTTAATAACATGGGTCCAGAAATGCTTCGTTTGCAAGATTAGGGTATTAAAAAGTTTTTTATTCCTATAACTTTATGAGAGGCATAGCATTCTCATTTATACCATTATGATGCACTATTATAGTATAATATGATTTCTGTGTAATTTTAACAGCAGGTCATTTAAATGATTATTAGTAAAAAATGTACTGTGAACTTATTCTTAAAAATATTTATAATAATATATAAAAAATATAATTAATATAATTTACTTTTGTTCGTAAAGCCATGTCGATGGCCACATCATACATATTTTTAACGATACTTGAATTCTTTATAAAAATTTTAATATATTTTATACTCGTACATAATAACTTTTTGATATGAACTTAAACGTTTTGATGGTATCTATTAAATGTGGCTGTTTTCTTATAAATGTATATGAAACAAAATACTTACACTTATTATTACTTATATTAATGTACCGTATCAAACCTCCCAGATATTGTATCAAACTTCCCACACATGGGGAGGTTTGAACCACTCTGCAAAAGCAAACAAAATTCCTTATTTTAAGTATTAGTATGACCACAACGTCGTATCCATGTAATAAGGTTGTTCGGTAGTGGTTACCACAACAGTTTCAACGATGTTTTTCTGAAAAAAATATCAACTCTCCCACATCTCACCAATCTCATCCCACCACATCCCACTATTTCATCGTATATTAATCTACAATTAATTGTAAACCTACACGCAAAAGAATTTTGTTCTAATAGTAAAAAAAAAACAGGCAAAATCAAATGTTTTTAATTGTGATATAATACGTTCAGTTTCATTTATATATTTTTTTGGATCAAAATGAATTTGAATTTTATAGTAAATAATTTCAAAAATGACGTTGAAATCAAAATGAGTTACTTCAGATTTAAAAGAATTTGATTTCCTTTTGTAAACCATCAATTTACTTTTAAAAGCCAATAATATTGAATTTAAATTATAATTATTCAATTCAAAGTACTTTATTTTAACTACATGCACTAAACACATTGCAGAACTAAGAATGCACAATATTTTTTTGTTTTTTTGTGCATTTAGTTCTGAAAAGTGTTTGTATTGCATCTTTTGCTAATTCTAAAATACAGATATGATTAAATAATATCAAGTTCCACTTCATGAACCACGTATTCGTTGATCTTAAAATTAAGAAGTTTGTATTTTGAAATCAAATCGTTTTAAAAACTCTATCTTCTTCTTCTACACTTCATTGATTAGGCTATGGACAGCCTATTCCGACTTCATACGTCTTTTCATCATTTGCGTGAACGCTGGATATTTCTTTGTCCATGTAGTTTGTAGTTTAGAATTTGTTTTGGAATTTTTCCGTCGTTATTCCTGTACCTTTTCACTAAGATTGTAAATATTTTGATAATTCCTTATGTCGGTGATTCTAATTCTATCCTGTCTTATACATCCTTTCACTCTTCGACAAGGACTTGTACGTGTCCAAGGGAACCCAAGATTCGCATCCACATGTGAGAACTGGAATTGCCATCGTCTTGTAAAACTTTAAAAGTGTGTCCTTTCTGGTTTTATTTCTCAAGGTTCTATCCATTGTTCCACATACATAATGTATGTACTGATACCTGTGCAGTTTTTCATTATATTATTATTTTTATTATATCGTTGTCTTTGTTGTAGTTTGTATCGTAACCGAGGTAATTAAAAACTTTCGTCTTTTTGATTGAGATTTTAATTTTATATTTCTTACACTATATTAATAGTTTTATTATTATTTGCTATTATTAACGAATAGGGAATGGGACTTTCTGGCATAGACGTTTCGGCGTCAACGCTGTTCAGCGCAATCCCTTTCGGCGCGAAGCCTTTTCGGTACGGGTTTATTCGCCGCTAAGCTCATGCTCTTATACCGAAACTTGACTATTTCAGACACTTGCGCTTTTACACTCGTTGATGAACTTGATGAAGCGGCGTAATTCTGTATTTTTCATACCAAATCCGGAGAGCTAAGTTAAAACTGATTGCATTCGTGGGTTCTTCCAATGCTTTCAAATGGTTTACTCACAGGAAAATGATGTTGCTATTTCCGTCTTGATCAAAACTGAAGAAAGCTGTTTTATTTGCTTTACCAAATAAAATTAAATTAAAAGATTAAATCGAAAGATGGGGCGAAGTGTATCAATTCTCAAATCCAGGAAAAACACAAAATAAAATAAAAACAAATTTGAAACTAATAAGTACGAGTATTAAATTTAAGATTTTAAAACTCAGATAAGAAAAATGAAAGTAAAAACAGAAAACGCACAGAAGGTAACGCTCCTACGATGCTTGTAACAGACAAAACAAATAGCACGCAGTTTCTTGAAGTTGTAATCAAAAATGATAACAAAGAAAATAAGCAATGAATCGTGAAAGCTAAATTAAATTCAATAAAACAAACAATAAAAGCATAAAATGGACTACTATATTATATGAATCAAAATTAATCAAATCAGTCAAAAACATAAATAAATGTACCAAATAAATTCAATTAAACTTGAATACCACATACAACAAAATAAATGCAAATTAACGCAATACATTTTATTTTATCGCATGCGTAACAGATCTGTTGGGTTCACAATAATCTGTACAAGTACGTTATTAGAACGTACTTAATATTGAAACAAATTAGAATAAATTTAGGCTGTAACAAAATCTTGTTATCGACGAGAACAATTAATGTGAAATTGATTTCAAATTTCGCAAATGCGACAGATAAACCGAGTTATAGAATCACCCGCACAAAAGTTATTGACCATAAACAAAATAATAATAAGCACTTATCTTATTGGGTATAATCTCCCCCACCAATATACGCCACTAGTTCCTTTAGGGCACTGGATTTGTACACAGCGATAACCGAAGGTGTTTGTTCCCATATCTCGTCCACTTTCGAATTGGAGGAACAAAATAATTCGATTTTCTCGTTGATATCCCCAAGATGGCCAGAGTGAATAATTAGATGGCGACCAATGCTAATTTTCTTCCAAACAAAGTGCAACCGGATGGCGGATCCCGACAAACGGCAATGGGTTGTATTGATAAAAAAAACCTAACGCATCTCTCAAATTTGAATAACGCGAAGATGATCCCAAAAAAATGGTAAGGGAGATACAACTCAATCCGAACTCTTGCACATAACAAGAAAATTATTCTCTTGTAGGAAAATTATTAAATTTATAATTCCCAAAAAAAACTGTAACATTTGAATTAGGAAGTGGCGTTTATATTTTTACCTAAAACCAAAGTAGGAAGAATATATGACGAGTGGTAAATTGCGATCAGTAACTGAAATGAGAGGTTGCAGAACTTCGAAATCACCATCAAAAAGGAAACATCTTCCGTTTAGCAAACAGACAGGTGGGTATGGAATTTTCAGAAACGTGAGAAAACAGAGACAAAAATCAGTTACAAAAAAACATCAAAAATTAATCCATTAAATATCCGAAAAACCGAAATCCATTATCCAACTATCGCACAAAATTTCGGAAGCAGATGTGTCTTCGAAAATCAAAAGTGTCATGGCGTCTTAAAGTAAAAAAAAAGTTTTCATATGGAACATGTGGGTATGAAGTTAAATTAAATAATGGAATTACCAAATACTCGTATAGGGTAGGGTGGTCGACAGTGGATCAACAATTTTTCAAACCCATATATATTGGAAAATAATACATGAAGTTTGTTGAAATTTTGGGTAGAGTAACATGGACTATAATCTTATCGAAATATGGTAATTTAAACTAAGTTGTATTACAAGCAAACTATGAAAAAAATATTTAATTTTAAGTGCATAATGATTCAGTGTTGACCAGGGGTGGTCCACATTGGATCGGCCTACGGTTAACAGTGGATCAGCCACCACGATTATTGCACATATTTTAAAATGGAAAAACTAACAGATTTTCAAACTAAAAATATAGAAAAACAATATATTTTCGAAAAAAATATATTATAGAGAAACAGAAAAAATACATTTTCGAGATAAAAATATAGGAAAATAAAAAAATTAGCACATTTTCAATAGAGAAAGATCAACTGAGAACTTATAATAAGAACGTCGCCTAGCGGTACCGCTAATTATAGGATTCGGAAGGATGAATCTTACATCCTGTTCTTTGACCATGTTTTGGTTAACCATTTAGCACTGATCCACTGTAGACCAACCCACCATTTAATTTTCAAACCGTGGTTTTGACAAAACAAATTGAGTAAAACCTGTTATTCAAGTGTCCTCACGTGCGTTAATTATTTCTTAAAACAATGAAAACATCCAGAACTCTACAATAGAAGATCTGATCAAATTACACAAAAAGTTCAACTTAACTGATAATAACAAATGGAGGCTTTAAACCACAAATGTAACTGGTGAGCATCCGACCATCAACGGAACCGCTCAGTTGTGAAATGAGTCAATGAGGGATCACATTGGCTACCACGTACATCTCGCGGAAGCGCATGCATACAATGGTTTAACTAATAAATGAGTGATTCACTGTGTACCACCGATCCACTGTTGACCACCCTACCCTACTCCAACATCTGTATAAATTTTTTAAAAAAATATTTAGTAAATTTCATACTTGTGATAAAACAATTCATAGCACAATTAAATTTAAAATAGTAGACGATCTTTCTCCAATGTATGTGTTATGGATTGGAAGTTTTATTCCACACACAGAAAACCTAGTGCTTCGAACCGCAGAATTCCTAACAATTCTTTGGAATTCCTAGGTAAACCTTGGACGTCCTTGGAATGTCGAGTCTTGTGTACACAAATTTTCAAAATATTTACCCCACCTATATCACGCTTATTCCATAATTGACAAATTATAAATTTTTAATATCTAATATAAATTATTTATTGGCATTATTAGCTATTTCACAATAATAAATTATGTATTGTTTTGCGAATTTACTGTAATTTTAATATCGTATATTTTTACGTTTTATGATAAAACATTAATAAGACAGCAGTTGTGGTGGATATTAAGGTATTATCTTTATTTGACTTCCTGCCTTTTAGAGAATAACAAATTCTCGTTCACTAAAATATTAGATATTGATTAAATTTTTCTACTGAAACTGAAAAAGTATAAAATTGCCAATTTTTATCCATGTACCAACTTAATAATAATTTGAGTAAATAAGTTCTCGGCTCTAGCCAGTTAGTATTTAAAAATACAAAAAATATCGTACAACCCAATTTGAAATGTATACTCGAGTTTCGAACTTATTAGTTCTCATCAGTACAATATACAAATGGATTGTACGAGTGCATTAGCGGCTACCTGCCATAAACAAGCAATGTAAGCGAATTCTTACAAAATTGAAAGTCTCAGCAACGCTGATATTTTTAAAATGTTCAAATTTAAAAAGTGGTAATATACTTAAGAGTGCATGTGCAGGGTCGCTGGTCATCGGTAGTAAATTTTAGAATATTTTGTGGAACTTCTTTCTGATATACGCCCAATAAAGTGATTGGCTAACTAATTGATGGGAAATTTAAAAAAAGAATTTATTCCAACGAAAATATTAATTTTTCTGTATTTTTATATGAAAATAGACTTTCAACAATCACATAATTATTATGTAAGTAAGATAAATATTGAAATAAACCAAGGTGCAATCACTAGTATACATGTTTTTCTAAGGTGGAAAGCTTCAAAATTTTTTGATAACGGTTACATAACTTAGAAATATAAATATATAATGGCTACAAAAAAAACATCAAATTTCAATTACATTACATTAAGTTTACTATATTAATATCTATTTAAAATTGAAATTTAAACTCGTTAAACCTTAGTCTGAACATTTATTAATTGAAATATTTAAAAATTATATTAAAAAGTAATATAGTTTTGATTTTATCATGTTAATGTTACGGCACTAAAACAACCTATATTTCGCGGGGTATACATGCACTCTTAAGAATATTACGGCACAATAAATAGATTATGGCAATAATAGCGACCTTTCTTGACATTTTGGCACCTGCAATAGTATAGCTCTTCCTTGATATAACCCTAGATCCAGTCCAGAATATATTCGTCCTAGAGATAATTAAATTTAATATTACAGGTCTTCTTCGATTTTTCAGGACTTAAATTACTGTTTCAAATAGTATTTATGATATTACATTATTGGATGTAGGTACTAGTATAAAAAAAATTTCTGCGAGTAAATGATGAAAAGAACTACATTAACTTTACCTAAAGCTGAAAACATGCGTAACAAAAAATAAGTGACCAAACTTTAGTTTACAAAGAGGTATTACCAAAATTTTGAAATATTAGTACTATTAAGGTCTTGTTTGTATAATACCACACATTTACATTGCAAATATAAAGTTAAATTTCAGAATAGTGGCAACTTCTGGCATCTACGACGAAATTCCAACACACCTAAATGCAATATTTTTATGTTTTTAGGGTGATCCTAACATTGAATATTTTCGTATTGTATTTTCATATCTGTTTTGTAGATCTAAGTAGATACTAGTGAAGATTTTCAAGAATATGCAGATACAATTTATTAACAGAATTATTATCTTGATTCATTAAATAAGCACCATCTTGACGAAATAATTCCTCTATACTCGTGATGTATTGGGCTGTTAAATGTTTAATGAAATAGCCTATTAAGATAATCACAAAGAAAAACAATTTAATATATTAAATAAAAAAAATAGTAGCCTCTCGATGGATCCAGAAGATAGAAATGAATTTATTGTATTGTGATTGTAATCTTTTTTCTTTTAACATTCAATAAATCCTTTAAAATCTATAACAATCATATTATTTATTTTGAGAAAACTCACAAGTATAATTTTATTTTGTGCAATTTTAAAGTAGTTACAGTTATAAATCACATCTTTAATATCCTCTTGTAACTACAAATAATAGTTTCTCAATTTTTAAACGAGTCGACCTCTGATGGGGTGGGTGGATCTTCTGCTATTCGTTTTCCGCACTGTCCTGTCCTAACTCCATAAAAAAATTGGTTTGAATATTTACATCTATAAGTGCCATCGAGATTTTAGCACTCAGACAACTTTCACAATCACAACCTTCACAACAAAACCAGACAATGATACAACTTTCACGACTTCAACCACCGCCAATTTCTAATAATTCTATATATTATAAAATATGTGATCATAGAGCCGATATTGCAGTTATAAGGAGAACTCCCCACAGTGCATGAGTTCCTATAGCCCGTAGACTATCAAATATTTTAAGAAGATATACATATTGCAATGTCCGACACTGACCACCACGTCAATAGAAATGATAACGTCACGATTTAAAAATTTGTTTATTAATAAAGAGAGCACATGACTTATTTGTTCGAACGTAAAAGTTTTATCTGAAACCAAAAATTTAGTTTAACGTCATAAATTTATATGAAGAAAGGGTCACGGAACGAGATAACAAAATAAATTCAAAAATGCAACGTTTTAATTCTGTTAATAATAAAAAAAAAATGTTTGTTAAAAATTATAAATTAAATTAATTAATAATAAGAAATGTAATTTGAAATCAAAATAATTGTTCAATGTTAGTTTATAAAAATGTGTTAAAACGTAAAACTTAAATAAGAATAATCTTTACACGTATCGGAGTGTCTCGCAATTCAATGTATCACAAATGGGAAAGACATTTTCTTCAAAAGTTTACTGGAAGATCACAGGAGATGCAAGTACTTTAATTTAATCTGAAACATAAAAACTTTATTAAAATTTTACAAATCACATTGGGCTTGAGCCGAACCTGCAAATTATAACGTCAATAAAATTGATTTATATCGGCGAATAGAGTAAAATCACATTTGCCTTGGAAAAACACAGGTAACGATGGTAAAACAATGGGAAGAAAAAAGGGTTGTTGAATTAATTCGATCAATGGTGTGTGAATTTGTGCGTGCTCCGCTAAAATTATATAAGTTAGAGAAAATTACAAAGAAATTCAACAAAAACAAGAATAGTAATAATTAAAAGTATTGTACTTACATATTTGGAAAGTTAAATTGTTAGAAGATTGTGAAAAATCACGATTATTTTGGAAAAACTTGGTTACACCACGAGGTAAACGAATCCAGAAGAAAATTTTGCAGCTTGAATTATCATACACACCGAAGGTCATCCATCGAGTGCAAGTGAACAGTTTAATGGTACACGAACCCAGTAAATAGAAATACCCCAGATCATTAAAGGTACCGTCCCATTAAGAATTATTTTAAACTTAAAAAAAAAATTAGTGAAAATTTTGCGATTAACTTTACACGTGCATTAATACGTTCCGATTTTATTAAAATAAGATATTTGTCATTTAGCATAAGAACTTTATTACATTTAAATCATTTACTATTTGAAATTATAATAAATTACAATTTGCATTCTAAAACGGAGCATAATAAATTTTTGTGATATCATTCCGAAGACCATACTATTCTATTTCAGCTTCACGATTTGGTCAAGGAAGGAACCCAACTTGAGAAAAGGTAGGTCTGTGCTCACCGAAATTGTTAAGCCGAGGTATAAATTTCTTTTATTTGGATTTATCAATAACAATTTTGCATACATTTCTATTGACGGGGTACATTTACGTACACCTGTACAAGACATTAATACTAAATCGTGCAGCCCTAGTAAGGCTCCGAAATCACATAGCAATATATCTGAAAATGCACATGAAGCTTTGGAGGATGTTTTTTTACCTTTCTTACAGAATTCTGCATGGTCAAGATAAAGTCAACGGAGAAAAGAATAAGTCGCTAGCAAGTCAAATTAAAGCAAATTAACATTTCGAATACCTCTGTTTTAGATCACACTGTGCATTCTAAAAGAACTCCGTACAACTTATCCAAAAGTGTGGAAAACAAAGTTTCAGATGGAGACGCTCGTGGAGGTGTTTGCCTGTTGTCTTCAAATTATGTTTTGGCTCCTGATAATTTAGAAACGCTTGCAGACTTACAATTCAAACATCCATCTCCTCCTCGTATTCTTGAATTTCCTAATTCTCCTTCAAATTTTTATGCTATAAATTCTTTCAGAAGTCGTTGTGCCGGAAGTATTGCTGACCTACGGCTTCAACATTTGAAAGACATAATAACCAAAGCTACCGGAGAAGCCGGTCAAATACTCCTTATAGACATTTCCAAATTACTAAATTTAATGTTGAAAGGCAAAGTGGTTGCATCCTTTTTACTTCCCTATAAGGAAGTATTGTAATCATGAAAAAATTCGATGTCGATATTTTAACGGAAATATCCGTTTTGAGCATTTCTGAATCCGTTTTGACTACTTTCGCAATGATGTCTGTATGTATGTATGTATGTATGTATGTATGTATGTATGTATGTATGTATGTATGTATGTATGTATGTCTGTATGGATGTATGTAACGCAAAATGTCTGTAAGTTCTGTATCTCTGGAACGAATTGTTATATAGTAACAAAATTTCATATTTAACACTTTAATCGGTATACAAAGGCACCATTTGATTTTGGAGGAAATCCTTCAACCGGAAGTAGCACTTCACTTGAAGGACGAAATGGTTTTACTTAAATATCTCAGGAACGAATTGTTATCTAGTAACCAAATTTCATATTTAACACTTTAATCAGTATACTAAAGCACCATGTGATTTTGGAGGAAATCCCTAAACCGGAAGTAGCACTTTACTTGAAGGACGAAATGGTTTTTCTTCAATATCTCAGGAACAAATTGTTATATAGTAACCAAATTTCATATTTAACACTTTAATCAATATACGAAAGAACCATTTGATTTTGGAGGAAATCCCTAAACCGGAAATGGCACTTTACTTGAAGGACGAAATGGTTTTTCTTCAATATCTCAGGAACGAATTGTTATATAGTAACCAAATTTCATATTTAACACTTTAATCAATATACGAAAGAACCATTTGATTTTGGAGGAAATCCCTAAACCGGAAATGGCACTTTACTTGAAGGACGAAATAGTTTTTCTTCAATATCTCAGGAACGAATTGTTATATAGTAACCAAATTTCATATTTAACACTTTAATCAATATACGAAAGAACCATTTGATTTTGGAGGAAATCCCTAAACCGGAAATGGCACTTTACTTGAAGGACGAAATGGTTTTTCTTCAATATCTCAGGAACAAATTGTTATATAGTAACCAAATTTCATATTTAACACTTTAATCGGTATACAAAGGCACCATTTGATTTTGGAGGAAATCCTTAAACCGGAAGTAGCACTTCACTTGAAGGACGAAATGGTTTTTCTTAAATATCTCAGGAACGAATTGTTATCTAGTAACCAAATTTCATATTTAACACTTTAATCAGTATACTAAAGCACCATGTGATTTTGGAGGAAATCCCTAAACCGGAAGTAGCACTTTACTTGAAGGACGAAATTTTATAATTTAATTAAATAATAAAATAAAATTTAAATAATATTTCTGCGAATCTTTAGATGAACGATAAAGGAATGATTCCTTATAGGGAAGTCATGTGCTGGCCACATCAGATTTTTTAAAATTGTATATGGCATTTCTCTGTGCCACATTCACATCGAGCGAATTCGACCTTTAGGGGACTAATCTCAAAATTATGCTGTTGAGACATTTCGGAGACTCTTGGCGCGTTTTTTTCGCCTCGCACAACTTGGCTTCGGTACGAAAGGTGGCTGTGAGGCTGTGTGGTTCGTTCTTCGAGAACTTATTTACAAAACCGTGACAAATTCGAAGTCGTTATAAAAGTAGACGTAAGAAATGCTTTAATAGTATTGGAAGAGATGTCATGTATCTGATGTGGAAACAACGATTCCCCAAATATTTCCTTACCTGTGGCAAGTTTACGCTGACCCTTGCACAGAATTTTAGAAAGACACTTCAATTTCTTCTGCTGGATTCAAAATGGTCATCCATTAGGCCCCGCTATTTTTAATTTGTCTATTGACAAACTTATTAAATCTTCGTCTTCGGAGTCTTCACTCCAAACTGGGCGAAGTTCACCAACAGGTGTTTTTATTTTTCAGTTGTACAATTTTAAAATGTTAATTTTTGCATAGGAACAATAAATAATTACCACTTAAAATAAGTTGATGTTTCTTGGAAAATACTGTAATGTACTCGCCCTTTTAATCGCCCTTACGTTGTGCCGTCAAATAAATATGCTATGTATCGTTGCCTCACGTTGGTATAAAATAAATATGCAATATTTCCCCTTACCTTGTTAAATAAATGATGCTTTTTGATAAATTTTACCCTTACCTGGATGCTTAACAATGATAACTTTTGTAAATAAATTTTTGTAGGTCACCACGGCTAGCTCTTCAATTTATATAGAAATTCTTTTATTATTAATAAATTTTCTTGATTGCATTAGCCAATCTCAACAATAAACAAGATTCACAGTTTAACAATATTTATTTAATTAATTTAAAATTGAAAATAATTTATCATGGCAATCTGATTTTTTTAATGAAATTTTTATAAATTTTTATAATGGTTGTCATGGAAACAAATAAAAATTACGCACACGCCTTATAACTAATTGTAACAAAATTTATCATTATAAAATAGATTATGCAATTTAATGTTTATAAATAAAAGATTTCTGACCTTTATTTTTGTTCAAAAGTACTGCACTGTATATTTAAAGATTTCCAACCTCACTTCCTGACTTGATTATTTTTCTTCCGCGTAATTCGACTGCTGGTCGTCCACCCACAACTTCTTTATAAATTATCGTTATAAATTTTTCCATTTAACATTCGAAAAATCCAATATTACATCCACCACCATAAATTCCATATTTTTTTATATAAATTGGTGAGTAACTTAATAAAATTTTATACCATCACGTAATATAACCTCTTTTAAGGTTCAACCACACTCACTTCCCTATTTCGGATTATTTTTTTACATTTTATTGAAAAAACTCTGGATCACTAAAATTACGTGGACATCTTCGTAAAATTATTACCGTAACTAAGGAAAACAAACACGTTACCAAGGATAATAATTTTTGTTGCAAAATCCAAGGCCTGTCTGTTTTTATTGTTTTTAAAGTTTTTACTGGCAGGTAAATTAATCGATAATTTGTCACTTGATTTTTATTCAAATAATTGTTTTATAGGAACGATCCACAAATTTGAATACGATGCACTATAATTATTTATTTGGAAGCGAATAATCGTCCGTCCAGTTTGTTACATCAATCCATTACACAAATGTCATCGATAAACCTCTTTTTATAAGTTCGCATAACACAATAATTACAAATTAACCTAGTTTTAGAACAATTTCTTAACTAATAAAATTTTCACTAACAACTTATAACTAACAATTATTTTACATGATATATTTTTAATTTCATAAACGAATTACTCGTTTTATCATTTGCCATGATTTTTGTTAACACTCGAACGTTTATTTCAATTTCTATTACCAAACTTGTTCATCTCTTAACTTGCTAATGCAGCCAAGCAAATAACATTACAATACTTATTGCAAAAATGTGAAAAGTTAGTAGGTACATACTACGTATGTACTTCATTTAATTTTCAATTGTAAATGTAATAATGAAAGTTTTAATATTTTTTCTAGTACCTATAGTAATTTCTTAATTAACTGACGTATTAATTTAGTAGTATAATCAATTGTTGTGGATTAGATTAGATAATAATATTATATTTTGTTGAAATTTATCAGTATTTTTTTTGGCGTTGGTTAGGTAGTAATGTACAGTGAGAGAGAGAGACATATTTCTACTTAAAATAATTAATGTGTAGTCCTGCGTGAAGAACCTACCGATCTGATAAAAGTAAGTTTCACAAATTAACTTAACATTTATTTAGTAATTCTTGACCATTATATTTTGTTATGCTGTCCAAAATAATACTTATATAACATTAATCGTAAATTATCGAAAACTTTTGGCTTTATAAAAGTGTACAATGTTCATTATACAGGAACATTCAAAAAGGACCGATTAGTTTGTTTTTAAAATAAAACATTAACTGGTCCACGGCGCGGCGGTAACTTGTCGTGATCACTGAATGTGTTATAGAGCGGAAATTCAGGGTTGCAATAACGGACTTCACGGAATTTCTTTGCTCGGCCTTCCGGTGAACATCGATACGCTGTGGATGTGGTGCCCATAACCTAAGATGTTCATGCATCTAGAACAAAACAAGTTAAAGAAAACATTAACTGTTGCGGATATTATTTGATAAAGGGAGTTTTGAAGATGTGTATAAATCAATTTATTGCAAAATTTTGTGATGGGTACTTAACAAAATGGATAAGTGTAAAGGTGTAGAAGTTGATCCATGAAAACAGCCAAGTTGTATTTAATTTTGCTAATAATTTTTACGACTCATATATTATAATGATAATCCACATGTGGAACGCTAGTTATTCTTGAGTGCTTTTCTGATAAATGACGATCTATACACTATGATCATTATATGGATACTGTGCAGTGCGACCTTCTCATATCTAGTACTTGAGATCCTACTATCTAACGTGGACTCTGAATATCGGGAAGTGTAATGCACTTCATTTTGAGTACGTTTTACTAGGCAAATTACATCTCGGTAGTTTGCCACTATCTCCTGAGTGAAGATGGCCAGAATAAATTTTTTGTTTTCCCCGGAATCGAAGCAGGTAAATGCAAGCTAGTGAATTAGAAATTCACTAAATCAACTAAGTAGTTTGTACAAATCTGGAGGCACAGGGGTAGGTCGCTTGGTACAATTTTTTGTAATCAACATACAAGAAAATAAATGATTACAATTTATTAATCAAGTAGTTACTTTACAGCGAGGCTGTAGTAATCCACGATCGTTTACAGTTTTATACAACTTAAAAGAGCAATAGTTCAGTTTGACCAATTCTAATACAACGGTAGTGCCCACGAATTAAAAATGAACAAATTATTATCGATATAATAACTTGGAACTTCTTCCACAAAACTTAATAGAAATTTTTTAAGTAAAGTGACAGTAAGCTTTCCTTGCTTTGGTATTACAAAAAGGTGAAGCGTGCTTTCGTGGAGCATGTTTATCGTACAACTTGTACTATAAAATATATTGCATTATCGATGATTTTTATGATAACCCCCGAGCCTGTGAAAAATTATTATAGAAAGTTGTTTAAATTTTGTTTTGTTATAAGTTTGAATTGGGAATGGAGATTTTTGATTTATGTAATGTTGGCTCGATGTTTGTGCTGGGTGTGCGTGAAGCGGGGTAAAAAGTGCCCTGAGAGTAATAATAAATTTATTTATAATAATTAGTGTAATTATTGGCAATTTAATTTTCGTGTCACCCGACGCGACGTGGTGAATTAGTAATACAGAGCAATATAACATTATTAAAAGCGTCTAACTACTTATTTGTTGACATCTGCAGCATTCATAAAGTTGTTCCAGTTTATATTTGCCGCGTCGTTTTCAAGTTCAGTTAAATCTATAGCTTTGAAATTATTTGTTGTTGAGATCAATTTCAGCAAAGATTAAATTGTGATCTGCAATTGAATCATTCACTAGTTGAGATACTTAATTTCGGATTTACTATTATTATATCGATTAACATTGAAAACTTGGCTGTTATTCTTGTTGAATCCGCGATTATACGTATGTTTACAGCTGTGAACAAATTATAATTCTTAGACTTGTTTTCCACTTTTTTCATAAAATCATTTACTGGAAAGAACGTAAGTAGATCATCAATAACTTCTATGTTTTCTGTTCCAGTATTCTGTAGTTTGTATCTTGTCTGGTAATTTGTACTACGAAAAGTTTTCTTTTTTTTCTACGACTGAATATTTAACAGACAGGGCAATTTATATGCCATACATTTGTATTACGGAAATTTCTACGACGGCCAGCTTTATACGACTGAATGTGTACACATTTAAATGGGATTTAATATTATGCTATACAACAATAATTATATAAAATTAAAAGTTCATTTACTAATTTGATTTCTTGAAAAGTTGACTGCCAACTATCTCTCCATCTGTTAGTTAATCCACCCGGTGAACGTTGGCTTCCTCTCGGCTTGCCTCCAAGGGCGATGCGCCCCAGTCTGCTGTTATCCATACTTTTACATGCGCGTACTAATAACGCCTTCTCTGTCTTCCCCATCTGACAACGTCATAATATACTCCACATTCCTGCCTTATGTCGTCACCCCTCACTGTATCTCTAAGTGATTTGATTGTTATGGATCTGAGTGTTTTCATCTCCGTGGTTTCCAGAATACTCTCGGTCCTGCTCGTGGTTGCTTGTTTTTTAAATATCGTAAGTTATCACGGGTCTTACACATGCCTTATATATTCTGACATTTCTCTCTGTGTGCATGTACTTGTGTTCCATACAACATCTCTTAGACAACCCGATACATCAGCCGCCGTACCTACTTGACCTATCAATTCTCTTATTGTGTTGTGGTAGCTTGTAATGTCTACGACCAGGTATTTAAAAAGGCTAAAACAGCCATCACTTAAACCTCACCATAAAGAAGCAATGTTAAAATTTGCAAAAAATTAGTTTCATTGGATCGACGAATGGCAAAACATCATTTTTAGTGATGAGAAAAAGTTCAATTTAGATGGCTTCGATGGTGTACAGATTTATTGGCACGATTTGCAAAAAGAAAAGCAATTTAAATTTATAAGCTATTATTCGTCGGGTTCCTTTATGCTGGATTTCAACAAGAATGGATTCCAAAAAGTACATTTAGTTGTTAGATCATTCGTTGCTAACTTGTACCCAAGCCATTGGCGGAAGCAATTGGATTTTTCAGCTGGATAATACGGCTAATTATGCTTGGAAAACAACTAACACCTGGTTTCAAAGCAAGAATGGACAGGTTTTACCTTGGCCTTCTGTTAGTCCAGATCTCAACCCGATAGAGAACCTATGGGGGATTATGGCACATAGCGTTTATGCCAATGGGAGGCAGTTTAATACGATTGGAGAGTTGAAGCAGTGCATTCGGGAAGTTTGGGCAAGTTTCACCATTCTGGAGCAACAAAATTTCATAAAGTCGTTTTTTAATCGTTTTTTTGAGGTCATTAGAAATAACGGAGGCCAAACTACATACGTATTAATTTTATAGTTTATTTCTTCTTCTCTTATTTAGAGTGAAATTATTGAAAGTGCTTTTATAAATATTTCCACCTAAATTAATATTTAATTAATTATTCAATTTTTACCGTGTTCGCATGTGTCAAAAAGTTCATTTTTATGTATAATTTACTTTAATATGTGTATTAAATTGTAAAATAAAAAAAATTATCAAAACACATTAACAAATTTTTTTTGTGGAGGACGACTCTTCAGGTCGTCCTCCGTTTCCGCCAAAAGTGTGGAAGTGTCTGCGTGGCACAAGATTTCGATAGCCCTGTCACCTATTCTGTAACCCATGCTTAACGAAATGACTTCCTCGATGATCCCGTCCATTATAAAATTAAATAGGAATTGACTTAAGCTATAACACATTGTCTTATTCCTTCCAGCGTCGCTATATCCTGAGTTGTCTTGTTGTCCACACGAATCCTGGTAGTATTGCCGATATAAATCTTTGGTATAATATTAACACTTGTAGTCGATACTTTCTTCTTTTTGAGTAGGTCTATTATATCGAGCACTTGAACTCTTTCGAACGCTTTTGTTAGATCAATTAAGCAGACGTACGCTGTTTTGTTAAATTCGATCGGTGTTTTTTTTGTCTTATTATAAATATTGCATCGGTGCGGTGGTGGATCTGTTGTTTCGAAACCGTTGCTGTTCTTCTCTGTTAGTTATATGTACATAGTATGTAATAGGGTAATTCCTCTATAGTTTTTGGGGTTTTTCTTTTGCCCCCTTTTAAAAATTGGAATAGTGAGGTTCTGTTGCCATTATTACGAAATTGATGCCATTCTCAATATATTATTAAATAGCGACGTCATGTTTTTAACAAGTGTAATGCCTCCGTATTTTAAGAACTTGTTTGGAATATTGTCCACCCCCGGTGCCTTTGCTTTTCCATTTTCAGCCTTTTTATTCGTTCGATTATCTCCTTCTGCTGCATGATCACCTCTTCATCTTCATCATATGTTGTCCACTTTCGCGATTCCACTTTCTCTCCATCACAGTACAGGTTTCTAAAGTACTCCCCTCATTTGTCTAATGCGATAGTTTTTCTTTGTATGTGTGTATTGATTAAGAGGCTCTTTTAGGCTTCTATACAAAGTATAGCAAGAAGCCTTATGATCTGACTCCGTGTCCGTCTGTCTGTCCGTCCGTCTGTCTGTCCGTCCGTCTGTCCGCATAATTCAAAAACATACAGAGCGTTTCAAACCGTGTTGGAAATACTCTGTGTGTATAGAGGTCTAAGAACTGGGTAGCCAGTGCGCTACTTTTAGGCTTCTATACAAGGTATATAAAGAAGCCTTATGGTCTGGCTTCGTGTCCGTCCGCATGTTTCAGAGCCAATCATAACGTTGATCAACTGATACGTTGTTATATTGTAAATACTTCGTCTATATAGTATTGCGTTAATCTATTAATCCGTTGTTTCGATTCGCTAATGCAATTTATAAATACGCAAATGTTCGAAAGAAATTTACTACGTTAAAGATATTTTCAACGGGGTCTCCCTATATAAACTACTTGTTAGGCTACTATACAAAGTATAGCAAGAACCCTTATGATCTGGCTCCGCGTCTGTCCGTCCGTCTGTCCGCATAATTCAAATCTAATCAGAACCTTCGAAATTGTGATTGTAAACACATCGTGTACCTATATATACTTAAATAAAATTTGCTTTAAATTTAATATCGACTTTCTAGCCACGTTCTGTAAAAATTTTTTTTGGAACTCGGAACTTAAAATGCTATTTTTTGTTTTTATGTGAAAAAATTATTTTTTATTTATTTTAACCATAGCAGTGGCTTGATGTGATTAGTGAAGTTAAGTTGTAAATAAAAGAGAAAGGAGAGGATTGGTCCACCTCAAAAAATGGACCGTCCATTACAGAGAAGTAAAGTTTCGAATGGAATTTAAAAGTTTGATTATTATTACTTATATAGTAAATGGTAATTACCAACCGCAAAAAATTTAATTGGTGCAGATTATCTGATTATGTGATATTACATTATATGGCGACCTCCAAGAATATTCAATATTTACTTAGAGTATGTCTTGGGACAGTGGAGAAGAAGCTGGGGTTAGACATATAATTCACCAAGTTTAGGAAGTTGATCGTATCGATGTCAAAAATATTCGCAAAAAGAATTTAATTCCAATTTGCATTATTATTATATAGTATTTTAGTTGGCAATGATCACCAACTTAAAAAAAAACAGATTATCCGTTAATTTAGGGCTCTATACAAAGTATACACCGAGAAAAAAAAATTAAGTAGGAATTTGTCTTGCAACAATTTGAAATAATTTCTCTTCACAGAGAAAAAATTGTTTTGATTTGAAGTATTTTTTTACTTCAAATTGAAGTGCAAATTCGTCTCGCATCAATTTGATGTCAATTTTACAAGAAGTGAAGTAAATTTGACAACAATTAATGTAATAATTATTTCAAATTGTTGCATAACAAATTCCTACATAATTTTTTTCTCAGTGTGTGTAGAAGCGATATAATCAAAGTATAGAATCTTATCAACGTATCATCGGATTAGCGGATCAACGTATCAGCGGATCAACGTATCAGCGGATCAACGTATCAACGTATCAGCGGATCAACGTATCAGCGGATTAAAAGTTATATAAGTGAACGTCGATAAAACAAACGGTATAATTATTAAATCTTCAAGCTTATTACTTATTATTTATATAATATAAAGTAAATAACACACAAAAAAAACGGATCAACATAACAACGGATCAAAGTATCAACGTATAAGGTTTATAACAGGTAGTAACTTATATAACCAATTTTCTCGCCCTTACCCATAATGCACCTAAACATTTACCAACCGTAAAAATCGTCATAGTCCTCAAGATTTGCGTGGAAATCGTCATTATACGCTCAGCTGTCATACCGCATAGACCGCTTGGACAAAAGTGTGCTCATCATTATAATTTCGCTACAGCTATTTTGTATTTATTATAAAGTAGGTTATTATAAATTATCGAGAGTCGACTGTATAAGGTTCATACAGGTACTAACTTATATAACCAATTTTGGCGCCATTACCCATAATGCACCTAAACATTTACCAACCGTAAAAATCGTCATAGTCCTCGAGATTTGCGAGGAAACCGTCATTATACGCTCAGCTGTCATACCGCATAGACCGCTTGGACAAAAGTGTGCTCATCGATATAATTTCGCTACAGCTATTTTGTTTTTGTTATAAAGTAGGTTATTATAAATTATCGAGAGTCGACTGTATAAGGTTCATACAGGTACTAACTTATATTTATAACCAATTTTGGCGCCATTACCCGTAATGCACCTAAACATTTACCAACCGTAAAAATCGTCATAGTCCTCAAGATTTGCGAGGAAATCGTCATTATACGCTCAGCTGTCATACCGCATAGACCGCTTGGACAAAAGTGTGCTCATCGATATAATTTCGCTACAGCTATTTTGTTTTTATTATAAAGTAGGTTATTATAAATTATCGAGAGTCGACTGTATAAGGTTCATACAGGTACTAACTTATATAACCAATTTTGGCGCCATTACCCATAATGCACCTAAACATTTACCAACCGTAAAAATCGTCATAGTCCTCAAGATTCGCGAGGAAATCGTCATTATACGCTCAGCTGTCATACCGCATAGACCGCTTGGACAAAAGTGTGCTCATCGATATAATTTCGCTACAGCTATTTTGTTTTTATTATAAAGTAGGTAAAACAACACAATTTCATAATGCCTAGAAAGCAGTTGACACCTGAAGAGCGAAAAGCAGCAGCTGCCCGTCGACGCCAGAAGGACGCTATCAGGAAACATACCATTAGACAAGATCCTTCGTTTCGTTTACAGGAACAAGTTCGCGACTCCGAAACCCATCGTCAAGCCCGTCAAGATCCTTCGTTTCGTTTGCAGGAACAAGTTCACAACACCGAAGGCCATCGTCAAGCTCGACAAGATCCTTCGTTTCGTTTACAGGAACAAGTTCACAACACAGAAAGCCATCGTCAAGCTCGTCAAGATCCTTCGTTTCGTTTACAGGAACAAGTTCGCGACACTGAAAACCATCGTCAAGCCCGTCAAGATCCTTCGTTTCGTTTGCAGGAACAAGTTCACAACACCGAAGGCCATCGTCAAGCTCGACAAGATCCTTCGTTTCGTTTACAGGAACAAGTTCACAACACAGAAAGCCATCGTCAAGCTCGTCAAGATCCTTTGTTTCGTTTACAGGAACAAGTTCGCGACACTGAAAACCATCGTCAAGCCCGTCAAGATCCTTCGTTTCGTTTGCAGGAACAAGTTCGCGACACCGAAAGCCATCGTCAAGCCCGTCAAGATCCTTTGTTTCGTTTGCAGGAACAAGTTCACAACACCGAAGGCCATCGTCAAGCTCGACAAGATCCTTCGTTTCGTTTACAGGAACAAGTTCACAACACAGAAAGCCATCGTCAAGCTCGTCAAGATCCTTTGTTTCGTTTACAGGAACAAGTTCGCGACACTGAAAACCATCGTCAAGCCCGTCAAGATCCTTCGTTTCGTTTACAGGAACAAGTTCGCGACACTGAAAACCATCGTCAAGCCCGCCAAGATCCTTCGTTTCGTTTACAGGAACAAGTTCACAACACCGAAAGCCATCGTCAAGCTCGTCTTGATGAAGACGTGCGCATCCACGAACATAATCTCCGTAGAATTCGCGAGCAAGGCCCATGGCAAGATGAAATAAATCGATTTGAAGCTGAAATTCGCAAAGGCTGCACTCACGTATGTCATTCATGTGGGGGACTCTTTTTTCACTACTCCATTAAAACTCACAGCATGACCGAACTCCTTTTAGCTGGAAAGCAGCAATCCTTCATCGACTCAGTAATTATAGTTCCACCCACTTCAGACCTCGCTGAATTTTGCTCAACTTGTCACAGAACTATCCAACAAAACCGGATTCCACGTCTCTGTCTCTCCAACGATCTTCAGTTTCCCTATGTTCCACAAAGTGTAAAGAATCTGACACGTTTGGAAGCCCGTTTGGTCTCAGCTCGACATGTGTTTCAGTCCATTTGGGCTATATATGGAATGCATGGACAGATGAGAACAAAAGGACGAATTATTAACGTCCCAGTCTCCATAGACAATACCATTCAATCCCTTCCGAGACTCCCGAATCAGGACGATGTTTTACACATCCGACTCGCCCGTCAAATTGAAGTTCCGAGAAATTATACAGCTGGTAACATTCGTCCGGCTTGCGTGATGGATGCCGCTAAAATTCTTACCCGATCTCCGCTTTACCGTGAATACGGAATCACTCTTTCAAGCAATTGGACCGAGATATGTCAGCATCAAATTGATGTGGCATTACACGAAAACCCAGAAGAAATTGCGATGGATGTTCAAGAGGAAGAGGAAGTCGATGACGTAAATCCTGGCAGAGGAGAGACTTTAATTACTAGTGATGAGGGAATCCGGATGGCTCCAGCGGAAGGAAACCAACCAATCTCTATTCTATATGATCCTGACTCGTATTTTCTTACGTTTCCTCAAATATTTGCCGGGCACCGAATGAAGCCATCCGATAGTAATGGTAAATTACTAAGCCGCTCCGAATTTGTCAAATCAATGGCGCGTAACAGTGATCGCCGTGCCGTTGAAAATGTCGAGTTCTTACTGTTTTTGGCCAAATCGCTCGAAATTCAGAGAATTTCTGATAATCGCAAGGTGTGCCTTCGTAAACGAAGACGCAATGGAGAGTTAATCCGAGTCACTGCGGAACAAATTAGTCATTCTAATTTTGTGGATGGGTTAGTTAATGATGATAATGCTTTTAAGGTTTTACAAGGAGTACGAAACTCATGTCATCACTGGCATCAAGAAGGCCTTAAAGTCCGAAGGATGGTCAGTCAGTTCAATTTGCCTCATCTCTTCATCACTATTAGTGCCGCTGAGCTAAAATGGAACGAGTTGATTGTGATTCTCAAGCATATTCTTGACAAAATTACAATTTCTGAAGAAGAAGCACAAAATATGTCAAAGAATGACAAACAATTACTTATTCAGCGCGATCCCGTGACTTGCGCTCGTTATTTTGAACATCGCACTTCTGCTCTTTTCAAGACCTGGAAAAACTCTCAAGGCCCATTTGGAAACCGATCCATTAGGCATTCCTATCATCGCATTGAGTTCCAACATCGAGGAAGTCCACACGTCCATATGATCTTGTGGATTGATGGCGCACCAAACTTTGATGCTTCCAACTCATCTTCTACTCAAGATGTTTGCCGGTTTGTTGACGAAGTTATAACTTGTTCCACGAACTGGCCTGAATATGATCCCATTCACCAGCTTTTGTGTTTTCAAACTCATCGACACACCCACACATGTAGAAAGAAAAGCCACAAAGGAGTCAAATGTCGGTTTGGAATTCCATTTTTCCCAATGGACGAAACCATTATTCTCCATCCATTCGAGGAGCAACAGGAGGAAATTGAGATTTTCCAACGCGATTACAAAAAGATTCGTGACTATCTTGATACGAATGAACTGCCACTTTCTTCAGATATGACATTTGCGGGGTTTCTACAAGATTTATCCATGACACGAAATCGTTACATTTCTGCTATTCAAAGCTCCTTGAAAAAGCCTAAAATCGTCATTCGGAGGCGGCCGTGTGAGACTTACATAAATCCGTATAGTGAGAAAATCCTGAGACTCCAGAAATCTAACATGGATATTCAGTTTATTTTAGACGCCTATGCTTGTTGCTGTTACATCATTGACTACATTAACAAGAGTGATCGTGGAACTAGCGACCTCTTGCGTAAGGTTCTTGAAGATGTCAGAAGCGGTAACAAGTCTTTGGCTCAACGTCTTCAGGCTCTTGGTGCGGCTCATCACATGAACAGTGAACTCTCTGCTCAAGAGGCTGCTTACAACGTGCTTCAGATTCCAATGAGCCGATGCACAGAGCTAGGCATGCATTTTTATACCAACAGGTCCAGCCGATCAACGAACCAGAATGATTAAAACTAATATTCAGTTAGAAAATCTCAGTCCGGACTCTGAAGATGTCTTTGTAGACGGACTTTTATTCACGACCAGAAGCATTATCTAACCTTAATCTTGCACAATTTTCAGCTTGGTATGATTTTTCATTAAAACGAGGAAGTACACAGATGGCCCAAGAAAACGATGATATTGTAGAAACTGAAGACTTACAAAGTATCGATAAATATTTTCCGCTAAAGAATGGCAAACCTGGATACGTTTGGAAGCGAACATTTCCAAAAATTATTCGCCACGTCCGTTACAACAAGAATAAAGATCGTCACAACTTTTTCCGCGAACAAGTGATGCTCTATCTTCCTTGGAGGGATGAGGAAACCGAAATTATAAATCAAGATTGCGAGAAGATAGCGACTGATAATATAGAAGCAATTTCTGCCAATCGTCGCGAATTTAATGCCTTTCAAGAAGATATTCTGGATGTCGCTATGGATAGCGCATTGAGTGAGGATCGTCAATCTGACGATGACAAATCTGATAGCATACCGGAAGAGATTCAGGAGGAATTCGAATTAATCGACCCCGTTGCTGCTGGTGCCATTGACTTTGGTGGTGACGTGATACGCCCAATGTCTGAAAAGTTTACGCTTCCTAATCGAATTCCCAATAAAGAGTTTGAAGAATTATTCGCATCGCTAAATACTCAACAACGGGATTTTGTAACTCACCTGCTTGATCACTTCAAAAGGTCTCCCGATATCCCCATCTACACCTACTTAAAGGGAGGTGCCGGTGTAGGAAAGTCTCATGTAATTAGAACTCTATACCAAGCATTAATTAGAGTGTTCAATGCTAAAGTTAATTCGAATCCTGATAAACCTTCTGTCCTTCTGACGGCTCCTACCGGATTAGCGGCATTTAATATCTTCGGACTCACAATTCACAACGCATTCCAACTTCCCGTGAACCAAAAAGAAGCTAGCAAGCTCTCAGACAGCGTCTCTAATACAATGGCCACTCTCTATTCAGAACTTCGTGTTCTTATCATAGACGAGATTAGTATGGTTGGTCAACATATTTTGGAAATGATCGACAAACGATTGAGAGACCTATGTGACGGATGTAAACCTTTCGGTGGTATATCGGTCATAGCCGTTGGCGACTTCAGGCAGCTGCCACCTGTTATGGCAACATCCCTTCTGGCTGGAACAATGTCGAATTCGATTTCGTCGCTTTTCAACAAACCCTTATGGCACATGTTTACTGTTCATGAACTGACCACAATTATGAGACAACGCGATGATGCAGCTTTTGCTCTTGCATTAAACAATATGGCGTCAGGGACGATGACTGATGATGATTTGAAACTGTTCAAATCCCGTGAGTTTCCAACTACGCCTGAAGAAATAGTAAGCCGACGCCCTATTCATCTTTTTTACACGAATGAAGCAGTTGATGCCCACAATAGTTTTGCGTTATCCTGTTTGCCAGGAAATCAAGCCATCTCAACCGCCAAGGATTCCCTTTCTGCTTACACGAGCGAGGCATCCAAAGTTGCACTCCTCAACTGGATAGCATCTGCACCTCTATCTAAGACACAGGGACTTCACACAAGCCTCTTTCTCAAAGAAGGTGGACGTTATATCATGACAGTGAACACAAGTGACGGTTTGGTTAACGGTGTGGGATGCATTCTGAAAAGAATTGACTTTGGTATTAGTACTTTGGATGCATCTAGACAAAAGCCTCTCCGTCTCTGGGTGAAGTTTGAAAATTCCCGAAGTGGACAGAAGCTTCGTTTGCGCAATATTAACCTCAGTCAGCAACTTCAAATTGATTCGGAATGGACTCCCATCTCACCATGTACGGTCGTCATCCAGCCACGATCGAATTCGGCCACAAAGGTAACAAGGACGCAATTCCCACTTAATGCAGCTGAAGCTCAAACTATACATAAATCCCAAGGATCCACATACGAGCTCGTTGTTGTCCATTTTACTCCTGGAATCAAGCGTGCTCTTCTGTATGTCGCATGTTCACGAGCAACAAAAGCATCAGGATTATTTCTTATTGGAATCATTAAAAAGACAAAAATGCCGCAAGAGAATGATCCGATATCTATTGAATTCAAACGACACCAGGAGATGAAGCTAATGCCTTCATTTGAACATTTGCGCATTAGGAATGATAGCAACAGACAAATACAAGTCATCTTTCACAATGTCCAGTCACTTCCTGCTCATTATAGTCTCTATGCATCGGATGAGGTCTATAAGAGTTCGGATATCATCCTTATGGCGGAGACATGGACGCTCTCAAGTGACAATTTTCCGCTAGGAGATCATCTTCTTGCTGCATCAGTAGATAGTAACGATGTCCGTCGACCGATTGGTGTACGTGTGTATTGTTGTCCGTCTGTTCATGAATGTATTATAGACACCAATTCCGAAATATAATACGACTCACGAGGTTCCTGCAGTGTTCCTTCTATTGTCTTCTCTAACATCCGAATAATTGTCGTTTACAAGTCACCAGGGTTTAATTGTAACACAATGATCTCTTTAATAAAAAAGCAGATGTCTTGCTTATACTTAGTACCACGTACTCTGGTTACTGGAGATTTCAATGAGGATTTCAGCAAGGAAGAAAGTAATGGCCTACAACATGCACTTAGAGAACTAGGACTCCAAATTCGGTCGCCAGCGATACCCACTACGCGGAATGGCACGCGCGATTTTTTCCAACTTTGAAGTGTCAGCTACCGGAATCTACACATCGATTTCCTCTTACCATGAGCCGCTTTGGGCCAGAATTAATATAAAGTAATTTGCGACAGACATCTTCGGACGTGGAATGGATGTTGTTGGTATAAACACCATCATCAATTACTATATGCCATCCGATGCACATAGTTATTTACATAGTGTTGCTCGTGCAAGTCGTTTTGACTCTGTGGGAAGAGCTATCACGTTTGTCGTCAGCGATGAAGTGCCAAATTATCGAACAAAGTTCAAACTCGGTTCCAAGTGAAAATTCAAATTTTCGATCTAACCTATCTATCTTTTAATCAAATATATATTTTGATTGTAAATATTTCTATTCAAACTTATTTCTATTCATTACCTTATCCGGGAGGATAAGGTAAAGGGGTGTAGGGGTTATGCTGCAGAGGTAGTACTTAGTACCGGGACGGTCACATCGAGCGTGATAACGAGAGATGGTCCTTGGTAACTGGTCCTTGCAGGATACCCAACTCTCACTTATGGCTCCACGTGCCACACCCTGGGAACTGCGTTGATCAGCAGGCGAAACTAAGTGAGGGGAGCCAGATATGGCAATAACTGAATGTGGTTGCCGGTATAAACAACTGCATTAATTTTATTGCCAATAGCTTCGGATGCATGAACAAGCAAATATAGGGCACTTTCCTGTCCTTGGATAGAGAAATCATTCCTAAACGCGGACGAACCAAGCAATATGGCGAACGGCATAGAATGAAGATGGCAACGGAAAACTTTCTTCTTCACTTCGCGGTGTAGGCGTTATTGCTTGTTTTTATTAAACGTGTGCATTCCATTTAGTCAAGTTTTATTTTTTTAAGTTCAATTTTTGTCTCGAGAAAGGCAACTAGGTAACGAAAGCCCTATTGGGGCATGGCGCCCACAAGGTAATAATTATTGTGCAAGGAAAGGTTCCGTTTAAGTACTCACGAATCTCTTAGGAGAACCCCGTCTCTCCGACGCGAGGTAATTCTCAAGGGTTAGCCGATACGTACCGTCCATCTACGATCATAAAAAGCGGCAGGTGAAGCCGAAGACTCCATTTTAGGCTTCTATACAAAGTATAACAAGAAGCCTTATGATCTGGCTCCGTGTCCGTCTGTCCGTCCGCATAATTCAAAATCATACAGAGCGTTTCAAATCGTGTTGGAAATACTCTGTGTGTATAGAGGTCTAAGAACTGGGTAGCCAGTGCGCTACTTTTAGGCTTCTATACAAGGTATAGAAAGAAGCCTTATGGTCTGGCTTCGTGTCCGTCCGCATGTTTCAGAGCCAATCATAACGTTGATCAACTGATACGTTGTTATATTTTAAATACTTCGTCTATATAGTATTGCGTTAATCTGTTAATCCGTTGCTTCGATTCGCTAATGCAATTTATAAATACGCAAATGTTCGAAAGAAATTTACTAAGTTAAAGATATTTTCGAAGAGGTCTCCCTATATAAACTACTTGTTTTACTTTGATGTGAAAAAATAATTTTTTATTGATGTGGTTAGTGAAGTTAAGTTATAAATAAAAGAGAAAGGAGAGGATTGGTCCACCTCAAAAAAAGGACCATACATTACAGAGAAGTAAAATTTCTAATAGAATGGAAAAGTTTGATTGTTATTAATTATATAGTAAATGATAATTACCAATCGCAAAAAATTTAATTGGTGCAGATTATCTGATTTTGTGATGTTACATTATATGGCGATCAAAAATAACCAGATAATAACAACTTTCCACACCAGAAAGGTAGCTGTATAGAAGCCTAAGAACTGCCGCTAAAGCGAGTTCCACCTTGTTTCTATTCAGCATTTTCCATGCGTTTCTTTGGGCCCTATATAAGTCGTACTCCATATCTTTCGTGAACTTCATCCAGTATTCTCTCTTTATGGTATTTATTCTCGAGTTAACTTCAACATATCTATTGTATTCTTCCTGTGATGGTAAGCCTTTATATCTTGAGCAGCTGTTTCTCTTTTCTTCTGTGAGATCCTTTAATTCCACCGTAAACCAAGATTTTGTGTGGTTCTGTGTATTTATATTAATCATTCTTTTGCGGCTTTCTTCATGCTTTACTTAATTGTATTCCAGTGTTCGTTCCTCACTACAGTTAGTGATATCGTTCAATTCCAGTTTCTCATGAAATCTGGTTTTATATAATTCTTGGCAGCTCTCATGGATAATTGATTCGATATTATATCTCTCGACATAGTATGGTAATTTTTTATTTTTCGGGATTGTCTCATCCTCAGTTTTCTAAGAATAAGGTTGTGGTGGTCTGTTCTTAAATTAGCAGAAGTCAACGTTCGGGCATCCAAAATCTGCGTCGGGGTGATCGCTTTGTTTGTGATTATGAAGTCTATCTATCATGTGACTTTAATTTGTTCTTTGTATAGAAAGTAAGTTGTTTATTCTCATCTCATTTCTGGTGCAGAAATCGATTAGCATTTAACCATTTTCGTTGACAACATCTTCGTTGAATTTCTGATTGACTCCCGCTTGCACTGAGTTACCTATGCGTGCATTTAGGTCTTCTAAAAGAATTAATTTATGTGATTTTTCTATGTTATCGATAGTATATTGCAACTTTCTAACAATTTCTACCAAAACCAATCCTATCGATAGTTTCCATATTATCCTGAGCAGGGTCAGTTATGTTTAGGAATTGACGCAATTTTGCACTGTTTTTGACATGTCAATCGCATTGCTTTGAGGAAATACGATTTCTCTTGTCAAAATCGTGCAAAATTGTTATCGCTAATTTCTAATACATTTATGTTATTATAGTCCAGGCAACGAAGCCGAAAAATTGGCTCAAACTTGCAAAAAATCCGGGCAAGCTGAATTTTGGCAGAGATGTACATTGGAGTGTTCTAATGAAGCCCCCAAAAGTCCCATAAAATCTCACGCCGGCGTCCCCCACAATCGGTGGTTTTAGCTCCCCCAACGCGATATTTTGCCGATAACTCGCTTATTTATGCTTGTATGAAAAATTATGATCAGACCATAATTGAAGAGCATAAAATTCTCTATAAAATTGTTTGTTTTTCATAGTTTTCCATGGCACACTAATACTTTAATTATTGACCGAAAACACGACCCACTCTTAAAATGGCACAATATTGATTCGTTGCAGGGAGAGAAATGTTTTCGGGCACGGGAAATGCTTTTAATAATAAATTAATTGAAATTGTGACCAAGGTTGCAAAATGAAGAGAAAAATGGATTTTTTCAAAATTTGCCCAAGTTATAGTATCTTCCAAGTAACGAAACCGAAATTTTGGTTTGAGCGAAGGTCCGGGCAAGCTGAAATTTGGCAAAGATGTATATTGAAGTGTTCTAATAAACCCCCAAAATGTCTCATAAAAATCCCAAGCCGGCGTTCCCCCAAAATGAGGATTTTAGCCCCCTAAGTGCGGTGTTTCGCCTATAGCTCACGTATTTTTATTTTTACGAAAAATTACCATTAAACAAAGTTTAATTTGCCTATTACAGTATGTATTGTAGTACTAAACTAAAAAACCTTCCTTGCCTGGACTATTACTAATGATAGTAATTCTCCAATTGAATACAATTTTTTGGTTTGTTGATATTGTCTATTGTAGTAGATCTCAAACTCGAAAGATCTTTTGTGTTAATATTTTAAGAAGCAAATGAATATTTTACAATAAGGCATATTATAATATTGATGCATCAATAAAGTATTGAGTTCTAATTTGAAATTTGATATTCAGGCCGGCTTTCTTGCTTTTCTCGATAAAACACTTTGAGTTATGTTCAATTAGATATTTGAGAACATAAAAAAATTATTTTTTGAGTAGGTCCAAATATTATTTTCATAATATAAAGTATACATAGTAACAAGAGTTTTGCGTGATATTATTAAGTAATCGAATATCATAATAATTATATATTATGGGCATTTTCAAATTTTGTAATAATTGTGTTGTATTATCTTTCCAAAAATATTAATTAATTATATACTATTTATTATCCTCAAATATTTCACAATTCCAGGTTTACTTATATGCAATTTTAAATTGGACACTTTCAGTATACTCTCAGCCTTGTACTTTTATGTAGATAAATGTTGAATTTCACAACAAAACACTTTAAAATTTATATTTCATTCAAAAACAACCTTTTACTTTATTTTAAATAAATAATCAAGGCATTTTTGAATTAGCAGGTTTCTAAGAGTAATTCTAAACGAGAAACTAAATCAACAAAACCTAATTTTTACAGTTCGTTACTTATTTATTTGAATAATTTATTGTAAGAAACGGAAATCTAGACACTTTAACGAAATTTGCAAGTTGATAAAAATTGGAACAAGAAGGTCGATTGAAGCTATATTTGAGTGGATATTTTCAAATCAGCATAAATTATAAAGTATACCTAAAGTAGCAAGTACTTGGTACTTTACAATTTCTTGTGACAAAGGTTTCAATATTTATTTCATTTGAATTTCAAAACTATTGAATTTCAAAACTATTTAATGTGCCGTATAAAGCTAGATTTGCTCGAAAAAATGTATAAAGTGGATTTTTTCGAGCGTCCACTGAGCTAGGAAATTAATTAAAATAGAAACTTGTGTGATCAATTCAAAGCGATTTTCTCGGCCCAATTAATAAAGAAAATAATTTTGTTTAAATGCAATTATTTCGAACACTAATTGAACATTCATCAAGATTACAAATTTATAATAATTAAATAATTCAATCCACGCAGTGTATACATATTACGCGTTTTAACATTAGCACTTCAATTTATTGACGACCCTGTACGATGAATACAGTTTGTTAATGCCATTAGTAATATTCTCTTACATTGTCCAATAGTTATAGGCCTTCGGATTTCTGACGATAAATTAATATTAAATTTCTACAATAGCTTGAAAAACAAATTTAGAAGGTTTCGTAGTAAATAATAATTCGAGTTCTTAAATGGAAATTAAAAATGGTTTATTTTTATCGCCGTTCATCGTCCGTCAAAAATTAGAAAAATAATTCAAGGTTATTTTGCAGCAGCGTGATTAAAATAATGTTAAAATTTTGCCTTGACTTTGTAAAGCGTCTCCCAGCATGAATCATTCATATAAAATTGTAAATAGAAGGAAGTGTTATGAATTACCGGTAGTAACGAATGTCATCATTGTTCCTTTCTCCAATCATCCAAACATAACACTCCAAGTACACGAACTCGCATCATTCGTAACGCGTAAGTTTAACATTTGTATACGAATTTTGTATTTCTTCGGGTGCACCTACCTACCACAAAATTGTGAAGTGAAACTAATTAATGTGTTCCTTTATTGGAATAAATTTGTTAAATTAGAAGAGTATTGATGTGACTACAAGTACCAGAAAATTTTGTATAGTGTCATCTTATTTAGTGAATTTATTCTTTTACTATTGAATAACGAAGATGCAAATGTGCGTTTTAATTAATTAATATTTGGAGTTGCAAAATATTTTTGTATATTCGGTGAAAGCAATTTTTTGTAAGGTTATAAGAAAGTAAAACCTACTTTGTAAGTATATTTTTAATTTTTAGTTAGTTAATTTATATGTATGTAACAATAATAAGGGCATAACAAAATATCTATCGAGATAATATAATAGGTCTTTCTATAAAATTAATTTCTGGATTGCATTTGCATTTAATTAAAATTTTAAAAACATAATAATGTTAATTTATTTATGGGATACCTACCGAATATTTAAAAAATATAAGCAATATTGTAATTGGCTGTATTAGGTATTCCCGTAACAAGGAAAATCATCAAGCACATTTATTTTTAAATGATTTCAAGTTCAAAAGCCTCACGAAATTATCATTTAGTACTTACGTTTTATTCTGGGGAGGACTTATTAATTATCGCCCTTTCATGTTTTTTCGGCATAGTAATTTAGCAAGTAATTATAATAAAATTCTACCAAAAAAATTAAAGACCACAAATTTAATATACAGAATGAAAGAGAAAAATTTATTAACGCTATACAGGAACATAAAAGATTAATTTAATTTATTCATAAATTGTAATCAGAATGAATTGCAGCTCAAATAAACACACATACTTAATTGCTAAAACAAATTATTCTAATCAACATTTTACTTGCAAATTTGATGCCCACGATCCAAAACTAAAAATATCGTTGTTTGATTAATAAAATTTTTTGCTCATCTAAATTTTAAAGTTACAATAAATTTTCAATAAAAAATGTAATTTTCCTGTCAGTTTTGATGTCCATGGAAAATTAGAAAATATTTATTAGGTAGGTTTGTATGTATGTACATACCTGAAATAATAGTTTCAGTTGCAGTTTTTCATTAGTTGATAAACAAAACTTCCAAAGAGTTTTGAATATATTTTAATATTACTCATAGATATTAATAATTAGTAAGTATTGTAGTATTATTATTAATTTAATTACATATTTATGCATATGTGTCGGGTTTCTAAACCAGTTTTACGGACGGTTAAAATTAAGAAATAATAATTAAATGATCAAAATTGAATTAAGCAAAAGTGATATTTCTTAATAAACTATTCTACTTAAGTGATGTTGTAAATTCATTTCCATATTCGTCGTTCATGTTTATGTACTTACATATACCTAACCATAAAATTTCCTACTAAGAAATTTCATTATGGTAATCAAGTCGTTATAGAGAAAATGCGCTCCAAAATACTGTGTTATCGAAGCCCATAATTTGAAGTTAAAGATGGCAAGGAGTAATGGAAGTGTAAAATACTACTTCAAATATTGTTATTTTATCTCATGTATGCATTCATGCATTTAACTTTCTAAATTTTGTTTATAATCAAAATAACGTTTAAGTACATAAAAAATCTTGTATTTAACATATAATTACTTGTAAAGTTTTGGATATTTCTAAAAGTAATCCAGTTTAATGTTTTACTATTGAGTCACAGTAAATTTAAAGTTTTTTTTATCAAGAAGCACTAACAGCTTTATTTGTTAAAAAAAGATACAAGTACTTGCGCTATCGTTATTTTCAAATTAACCAAAACCCTTGAAGATAAGATATTCATTAACTTTAAGAGATAATGTTAATGCTATTTTTAGCATTAAGCTAGTTAGTTCTTTATTGTAGAATACGTAGGGGTTAGATAATAATATGGACGTATGTAATCTCCACCGATGGTTAATAGAAAATCCTCACTGCCGAAATGGTCACAGTTAATTACCCGTAAATTCCACCGATGGAATTCGTATAGATTTAAAAATATTACTAAAGTACAATAGGTAGATTAAAAAAATTAATTTCATTAGAAAAGGCATTTTATTGCAAAATAGAAGTAACACAAAATTGTAAGTAAACAAATAAACTTTTAAAATAAATAAAGAAAAAGTATGTAATACTCGTACATTATTTGAATGAGTGCGGATTTTTCATCCGGAAATTGAAAATTTCTAACGGAAAAGTGTCGACCACGCCCACCATAAAATTTGTGTAATTTTCGATATTTTAGGTGTGCATTCGATTTGAAGGTCAAAACCTAACCTCCGGAGCCTCCGCTCCGCTCCCGACTCCACCGGGCGGTTTTGACAATGGTGACTTGGGCTAAACATACTTGAGGAAAATTAAGAGATTATATTTTTGTACCCTCGACCCACCCGACGAGGCGGTGGAACTTACATATAGGATTATAGAAACCCTTGACCATCGGTGGAGATTACAATCGCCCTACCGTTGACAACACAGAACCGTACGCAGGATTTCTTTGCGGACGGTGTTTTTGTTGAGCGATCCAGATTCCTGGCATTTCTGGTGCTTCTAACTTTTAACGTTCAACTTACGAAAACAAAATCGTTTACTAACACTAATCTAAGCTCGACCCGGCCGATACACCTCTGAGCGGCCGATTTACCTTTTCCCCCCAGTAGTTTTTCGCGAATAACTCTGCGACCTTTGAGACTCAAACGAAAATAATGGAAGCTCGTTCAAGTTCAAACGATGCTCTAACGTTGGACACCAAATTCACCCAAAAATTTGATATTGGGGGCGCCATCATGTCTACTCCCCCCTCCCCTTAGTTTTTTGCGAATGACTTCGCGACCTGTGAGACTCAAACGAAAATAATGGAAGTTCATTTAGGCTCAAACGGTGCTCTAACGTTTGACCCCAAATTCACCCAAAAATTCGATACTAGGGGGGGGGGATCATGTATACGGTCCCCCAAAAGTTTTTGCGAATAACTCCGCGACCTTTGAAGCTCAAACGAAAATAATGGAAGCTCATTCAGGCTCAAACGATGCTATAACATTTGACACCATTTTTATAAAAAGATTCGAAACTGAGGGGCCACTGACATGCACCTGTTTACATGCAATTAATTACCGTTTACAACTCAGGACTCGACGCAGAATTTCTTTGCGGACGGTGTTTTTGTTGAGCCATCCAGATTCAGGACATTTCTGGTGCTTCTAACTTTTAACGTTCAACTTGCGCAAAAAAAATCATTTTCTTAAGTGCTGTTTACGTTATGCCATTTTGCTTGCGAGTTTGCATACAAGTTGCCATAAAAAAATATTGCGGAGTTCACGATATACGATTTAACATACGATACGGCCCGAAGGCGAACTCGTAAGCAAAGTCATAAGCAAATATTACGATTAGCATTGTGTCTTATGTCAACTTGTATGCAAAATCGCTCGAAAATCGCAAGCAAAATCGCATAACGTAAACAGCACTTAACACTATAATTAATTTTACAAATACGAGTAATACCGCAACAAAGTATTATTTTAACTCCGACATGTAAAGTATGTAGGTCACAAGAAGCTCTTAGGCTATTAAATAACGACGGTTAATCTATTGCGTGTGTCGATTACCCTTCGTATAATTAACTTTCATTAATTGATTCGTAATTACGGAACGGCGCGGCGCGGCGTTTGAGTATGGTGAATTATATTACTAAACTGTTCGCAAATAATCGAATGTGAAATTACGTATTCAATTTTTTTTATATGATATAAGATAAATTTAAATATTGTTGAAATAATTATTATTGTTGAATATTAAAATTATTCTAAAGATATCGAAAGGAAAGCCCATAACACAAGCGACAAGAAACCGTTTTCTCGATTATCATTGAACTTGAAGAAATTAATAAACAAGTCTTATAACTTTTAATTGCTGAGTTACTTACTACTGATCTTTTTTAAATATAAAAATATTTCATACTACTGAAATTCAAAAAAATATCAGTGAAACAACCAATCAGGACACATAACTGAATGATGCACCATACTTCTTATCTCTGCAATACCAATGTTAACACCTGTAATGTGCTATTAAACAAATAGAAAATATTGTAGACGTTTTCAAATATTCCTCAAAAATGAAACGGAAATACAAAACTACTCAACCAATAAAATTCCTCTCTTTTTGTTGAAAATAGTATAAATTAAGTAAAATTATATCAAGTATAACTTTCCTTTATCATTAATTAAAGAAGTACTAGGTAAAGAATATCTAGGTAAAAGGTATTTCTTTGCCAATGAAATCACCTTATACATAATATGTACATTACAAAATGTTATAGAGGCGGTCATTGGCCTAGTTATTAGTACTCGTAGTTAGAGCAATCAACTACCGATGCTAAAGGCACAGGTTTGAATCCAGCAAGAGTGAATCTTCTTCTTGACTTTCTTTCCTTCTACGACGGCTTTCGCGCTTCGGAGGGCATGTAAAGCCGGTGGTCCCCCTGATCTGACCTGATCTAATATGTCAAACAAGGTAATAAAATCACCCCTACCCATCAAACAAGTGTGCAATGATTGGATTTATTAGGGCTTTAGGGCTGGGTGGCGCGGTACAGGGGCCATCCATGACCTGTAAATCACGGGAATTTTTAAAGTTTCGTCATCGAAAGGAAGTCCCGAGTTAGTAGTGTCTGACTTTGTTGGAGAGTTCTGATTAGGTGGTGAGGCTGAGAGGTCGCCTAACGGCTGCGGTCATAACAGCGCTGTCGGCACTGTGGCTTAGTCAGGGGGTGAGCAACAAGAAAATGGAGGTTGTACGGAGGAGGGTCCAGTGGAGTGACCTAAGTGTTTATACTTGCCCCTCTCCTGAAATACACAATACAAAATGTGTTTTCTATAGGAATACAAAATATATAACATAAAGTAAAAACCATTTGATAGTTCAAATTTCAATAAAAACCATGGATCATAATAAATAATAGTATGCTATTCTGTTTCTCCATCTCTCAGGCATCCTCCCCTCTTTCCATACTTGTTGAACCAGGTTGTATAGAAGTTTGCATATTTCCTCTCCTCCGTACTTTATGAGTTTAATGGGTATTTATTCTTTTCCAGGGGATTTTCCGTTTTTTATCTTGGTGATCACTGACATTATTTCGTCAATTGTTGGATCTGTTATTTCTTTGCCGTTGGAGTCAATAATTTCTATGCCTTCTGTTACACGACAATACGCATCCAAGACACCTTCCGAACAAAGATTAACGTGATGGCTAGCTCTAGCCGCTAAGGGTGGTTCGTTGGGTGGAGCAGAAGGGCTTGTGACTAAACGTCGCGTCTTGTCGGTCTCTCCTCAACGACCGGGCAATCCTCGATCGCGAGTTGTGATGTTATCTCAAACGGGGGGAGGGGGCTTATTTACACAAGGACTATTTACAAGGGCGCCACGTGAATTTTGAACCAAGGTCCATTTGAAAGGGATGCAAAATCACCCTTTCCAGCTGAATACACGACAGCTGTTGATAGATTGATCGCGAGCATCTCACACTGGTGGCCTCTCTTTGGATTACATAATAAATCTTGCAGTTAATAAACCTTACCTTTATATAATCGCTAAATATAACAAACACATAAACAATAATAAAAACACAGATATAAATAATAAAGAGATATAATAACGAAATATACAGGGGCATTTGGCATTTTATAACACATGTTTAATCAAATTTACAACTACATAATGCTACAAACCCAAATATGAAAAACTGACTTGAATAATAAGAAAATGTTATCAATAAAAATATTGACTTGAAGTTGACTAGCTGTTCACCAAAATGTGACAGACTAGTTATAATTTAATTAATTAAATATTAAATATGACACAAAATTCAATCTAAAAAAGAATGGTTTAATTCATTAAACATTAAATGTGACGTAAAACATAATTCAAAAATGTGACGTTATTTCAGTAAACAATTTAGAATAATGATTTCATCGACGTGGTTACACCACGTCCAAGTAAATATTAACACACAAAAGGACATACAAAGAGGGTGCGATATCGTCTTCATGGGAAACTGAAGGTTCGTAAAATGCAGTGGTCAAAACTGACCACAAAGTACAATAATGCTTAAAAATACTAAAATAATGCTTACATACAAAGGTACAGATGTGTTCCAATCGGAATAGCTCCATATAGATTTGCCTGTGTGAGACACTATAATGTTCTTCTCCAATAATCGGGATGACAAGATGGTTTGTTAATTCGGGATACTTCAATACGGGTTGGTCGGCAATGAATATGAAAGATTGACTCGGAAAATGTAAAATTAAATACGAGCCGGTCCTGACCAGGTTATATTTGCGTGGTCGTCGGTTCGCGCACCTGCACGTATTTTAGTTTTTGATGATCGCAACTCGAGATAAATCGATACGTAATATTGGTTGGTATTGTCCGATACAATTTAGTTATTTATAAACAATTTAATCTTCATTAGGTTTAACTCGAAACCGAAAATTGGTTTAATAACCCGATGATTAAGTTCAAATAAAAAGTCATAAAAATGTGCAGTTGATTCGCATAGCGTACGAATTGAAGTTGCATTACAAAGGCGGTAGTAGTTCACATGATGCTACAAAAGTTCAAATTTAAGTAACCGACAGGTCGTAACATGTTGAAACAAGATCACTCTAATAATTCGACATCTTGACGCAAAAGAATGTTCCAAATCCATACTTTAAGTAACAAAGGAGTTAATTGTTTAACCCGAAAATGTTCAATATTAATGATTTAAATATCAACAAAATTTAATAAAGTTTAATTTAATTTAATTTGGTTCGACCGATGCGTTAGCAACGCAATAAAAGTTCAACCATAAATTCAATTCGGAACTGTGTTAAATGCATAACAATTACTATGGTTTAATGCGACCACGATTTAATTCAATGTGCATAACACACCTTAATTTAAAACAACGAAAGTTCATAATAAAGTCGAAGATAAAAAGGTATAAACTTTTACCTGAATGTAACATATCACTAATATTTACTGTACTGGTTTCTATATTTATTTAATTTGCTTGGTAACAAATAACTAAGTCCGCTTATAGGAAGCGTTTCGACCCGTAGGCCAACATAGCCTGCGGCGGCTTTGGTCGGTTACCATGAACCTCTGATTTTTGTTTGCGAGTACCTCGTTTATATTCATTATCCCCCAGAAATTGGTCGTAAAAATCACAAGTTGGTGGAACAAAAATTTCCCCTTAAAACGCAAATTCAAAGATGATTGGTCTCCTATTATAGTTTTAAATTGAAAAATAAAGGACAACAAATCAATCATTACATCTAATTGGTTACGGGCTGGAAGCGGGGTCCCTCTCTTCAAATATCAAAAATGCAGAACGGCGCGCAAGAAATCTGGCTTGCACATTGTACATCTGGAAGTTTTTGTGCCTGAAGTTAATTCTTATCTTCTCTCACAAATGTTAAAAAGGTTCGACCCAGCTATTTTTTACTGGAAATAATCGCTAAATGTTTCGAAATATTTCATAAAACTGCATACAAAATCGTACACGTGTAGAGATAAGCTTATAAAATCGACATTTGGTAAGATAATAAATTGAAATAACTTCTATTCCCACGGTTTGCAATGGCACGTGTGAGCACATGTCTTTGCTTGGCCTTAACTTGCAACTAAGAATCTCTACACCATAATAAAAGTGTCAGTATGTACAATTTAATTCTCTATATAAAAGTATTTGACTGGCTGACGTGAAAGTAAAAACATATTGGAGTGGAGGAATTTATGCTGACCGGGTGAATTAACAATATAGCGATTTGAGCTACGTCGATTTACAATTGCTATTTCATCCATATGAATCTATAATTTATGTATCGAAAAATTAATATACCTAACTTTTATTCTCAGACGTTGATAATATTATACGAATAGCAAACGTAATTCATGTGTTGATTTATAATTTCAATCTTTTGATTATATTATTCGACCTAACAAATGTATGATTTTAAAATATTTTAATTTTGAAAATTTACAAAAACGGAAGTTTATTCTTTACTTGATTGCTATTATATTTGACCAAAAATTTCACCATGCGGCGAGCGCTATTTTAACGTTACACTTCTTGTTCGCCTGTCTGTTGAGTATTTAATAATTCTTGGAAATCCTTCTTACATATACGTTTCACTTTCTCTGTTTCGTGTTGCATGTTTACTTCATCGTCTTTCAATTCTCTTAGTTTAAACGCCTGTCTGGGCTTTTGTTTTTGTAGTAGTTGATAGTCGCCGTTCTTCTGTTTTCGTTTTCCGGCCATTTGTAAATTGTTGCTTTTTGTCTCAATTTCGCTATCGCCACGTAATGGTCCGTGGCCGCGTTGGCTCCTCTATACGTCTTGGTATCCAATAAAGTATTGCTGTGTAGTTTCTATGATAAAGTTGCACACCTCGGTTTTATGTTTGTAAGTGTAAGTAAAATGTATAAATTGAAAATTGAAATTTTCAAGGGTGCAATTTTATCAAGAAGCTCACCACCCTTGTCCCTCTAGTATAGCTCAGCGTTGAGATTCCCTCAAGGTATTGTAGATTCAGTTGAATTTAGGGATGTTTGTTAAGATCAAAAATAAAATCCTTTATAAATTGAAAATTGTTGATGAAATAATTGTATGGAGAGATAAACGAAATTCACCTTTGCTTTTGATGATCTTAAAATTTGGAACACTTCACTGTTGTGGTTGAATCAATAAAAGTTGCATTTAAATCAAAAATAATTTTATATTGACCAAAATATTAAATCGCATAGCTAAAAGTTATCAAACAAATACAGATAAATTTTTATCTGTGGAAAATTTACACTTATCAAATATTAAAATAAAGTCGAAAAGCGTTGATCCATAAACTTCTTTCTCTTCTTGTTTGTTTGTAGAAAATGTTACAATAAGAATAATAAATATAGATTAATAAAATGTTTACAAGTACCTTTTGACATATCCTGCTTCTTTAAAAAGCATGCGCACTAAACATTATTTCGATTTGCGCGCACTCAGTCACGATTGCACTCAACTAACGTCGCACTTGGTAAAGTTGTTGATGATAAATCTGCTCCTGTCTTTGAATTGATTTAACGGTGTTGATCATCGAGATTTGACTTGTGAATCAGTTGTTCCAATTTTCTGGAATACGGGTGAGTTGTTTGGAAATATTCGCTTCTAGGATATTTGAAAAGTGAGTCGAAATGAACACATTGTTGGTGGTTAGATATTCCAACTAATAGGTAGCCATTTTTTTAGATAAACCACATTATCTAACTTTTAACGAATATTCGGCACGTTGGACATCTGGATGATTTTAACTTGAGTTGTTCACTTTGAACCACACACGTCCTGTCTTTTCAAGCGTTAAAATACAACTTTTACATGACACGTCTTGTCGTTTCAAGCGTTCTGGATCAACTTTTCTTTAATTTCAACATTTACATGGCACGTCCGTCCATTTCAAGCGCTCTGGGAAGACTGACTTTTTGGTTGCGCACTTTTCGAAAATTGGTCTATTTTCATTATCAGTAAGTCAATTTCCATACTTCATAAAATTTTATTTTGTCTAAATCTCTTTAAATTTTCAGAATCGCTTTTATATTTGATGAGATTAATTGTCGAACGATTTCCAGACGCTTTGTTGTACAGTAGCCGATTTGTATGCACTTTTTGGATAGATATTTGAACATTTCTTATCACGAAAATTTTGTTATCACCTTTCAAACGAATTTGAGCATTATTAACCTTTTTGTCGATTTACAGAATCAAATTGTAACCTTTACATAGAGCAAATTATTTGACATATCTGGATATAATCAGTTTTACACAACATAATAAGTTATTCACAAAGTAAATTCAATTTTTATGGTACAAAATTATTGGTTATGTTTTTACTGATAACAGCATTCAGTAAAATTACTATTTCTGATCTAAATATCCTTTTTTATGAAATTTTGATGTGGCAATTTCCTTAATGAATTTATCTAACAGCTTTTTATCTAGTGTTTCAATCTTTAAAGATCTTTATTTCCTCATAATATTGAAAAATAGTGTGAATAGTTTATCTTTTCAATCTGTGTAGTGAAACGGTTAAAATTCCTCAAGAATTTTTCCCAAATGTGACGTTAATAATTGATGTTAAAATTAATTTCTAACCAAAGGGGTGTTAATTAAAACGACGAAGAAAAAAAAAAGATGGAATAGGCGCCACTCGATTTCGGTTAAAAAGGAAGACGTCGTTATGAAAGATTAGACAACTCGATTAAAGGGGAAATCGAGAAATCACGAGCTATCTTTGTAAATCTTGCCGGCTAGCTTGGAAGATAATTAATTAAACAAAAACCAGCAATGAGTTCAGGGCATACGGAAAATTTTTAACAACGAAGAAATTTTGTAAACGAAAATAATAATTGCTCAAATATAAAGCGCAAATATCTTACGCGCAGTCCCGCAAAGAACTAACAAAATAATGGCGGACCACACAAAAATGTTATCAACCATATGTTGATTATCACCCAAAAACGACGGAATATTTATACAAAATTTACACGTTGTGATAAGTAAATCAACTAAATAATTAATAATTATTATCATAAATAACCAACTAAAAATGATACGATACCTCAACTACGCTGATTTGCGGCCTATGCAAAATCTGTCCAGCTTCTAATCCCATAAAGGCGGAAGAGAACTCCGATAAAGTAACTCCAAAAAAAATTGAGTTTCTCGACCTACGGATTCGAGAAGATAATCCCAGTTTGCCACTGGATGGTAACCACTAACCAATTCTTCTCGAAAATCCGGCTTCAACAAAATTTCGCACAGCACACACACAACTACCTCGCACCCGATTCCACGTATCACCTCAAGTCCCGCGTACCGACTCCTGCGCATTTCTCGCTCGTACCAACGGTCACTGGTTCCAAACCCAAAGAATTCGGCGGCAAATTTCAAACCGTTACAGTAGTTTTAAGTAGCTCAAATTTTATTTATTACTTCAAATTGAGCTAGAAATTTTATATTTTGTGTTGGCTCGGTAGCTTGTATCACAGCAGTATGTTCTTTCTTTTTAGATATTAGCACGTGGTCTATCTGGTTTCCATCCTAGTTGCTTCCTCCTGGCCAGTTCCATGTTATTTTGTGAAGCGTTTTATGTTTAAATTTAGTGGTAGTGATAAAGGTGTTTGTTGCTTCTGCCAGATTGCATAATCTATTTCCATTTATGCTGGTTTTTTTGTGTATGGTGTATTTTCCCGCAATCTAAGGTATGTGATCTTCTATTCCTATTTTATATACAAATTTATATACGCGAAAATATACAAATTATTGTTAAGACCAGTGATCACATACGCGTCAGAAACTATGTGCTTCTTTCAGACCGATGCCGAACGTCTCAGGGAGTTCGAGAAGAAAGTCTTCCACACAATACTAGGCCCAATAAAAGATAACAACGGTGAAAGTAGACCTCTAATGAACCACGAGATATAAAAAGAGATATAAGGCGAAAACATAATAAGGTTCATTAAGTCGCAAAGAATTGGATGGTTGGGGCATATTCTGAGAAGAAGCGAAGACAATAACGTTAATAAAATAACTATATGGAAACCCTATGAGGAGAGAACACGGGGAAGGCCGACGGTGAGATGGTGGGATCAGGTCACGGGAGACCTGAGAACAATGGAGGTGAGCAAATGGCAACGTGAAGCTCAAGAAATGCAGATATGGAGTAGTATTGTCAAAGACCCAGAGATGCATGCAAGGTTGTGAGTAACAAGACAAAGAAAATAAACACGTTTAAACACTCGATGTTAAATGGGAACTGATCCACCCCTTCAAACGGATCTGTAAATCCCAGTACGGGATAGGATGTATAAAGCTATGCAATTCTGTACAAGAATTCAGAAAATATTATTTTTATTAAAACTATTACGTAATGTTCGGTAATGTTATATTATTAAAATTTAGAGGTTATAGGAAATTGTCCGATTAAAATTATCACACTCACATAATAACTATCTTTATCATTCTACGTATACGCACATAAAATCATAATATGAAGTTGCAAAATAATGGTTTAAATTCCCAAGTAAGTTGTAAGTTGTCAGAGTTTGAATAGTTAGAAGGAAATTATTCCGATTATGATTAGGTAGATTTTCTATTTTATGATATTATTTTATTATTATTATTACAATCCCAATTAGGACGAAGTTAGTGTAGTATCGAAAACGTCTTTTACTTAGTAGTGCAATATCGAAATCGTATAAAAGAAGCTGTCGTAATACAGCTACGTGTTCTATCGAAACCGTGTACACTTAGTACCGTGCTACACGAGGGTTACCTATACAAAGTCGAACAGTATACCTACCACATTGGTCATACAAGTGTCGACTCGTCATCCCCTACACGGGATGTACGGGTTTATGTAGGTTCCAAAGGTGAAAGTTTGCCTTAATTTCTGTCAGGATTCCATCTCTCGAAATCCGAATGCTCTGCCGCATTGATGTACTTTGAGACAAACTGACTTGTTAACAAATAAAAATAAAATTATGGTAATTTAGCTTCTAAACCATTTTAAGTTTTTTCATTTTACTGTATGTAGAATTTTATTCTCTACCCATAATTTAAATTACTACTTTTATTTGCCCTTCAGGTATTCTGAAATTATATATTTGCGAAAATGTAAAGAGAAGCAGAAAAGGTTCAAAAATAATCAGCTTTGAAAGCTCATACTTACGCCCCTATGATTATGACTAGAAGGTTCTATACGGCGATTTATAGATAATACATGCTAATTTTATTCATCTATGGAAAATTTTTACATCATGTACAAAATAGAACGAAAAGTTTGAATCGAAATCTGTTACTACGTTTTCTTGAGCAAAACTCTAAAAGCTGCGTCCTCATCTGAGCATTTTTACGCGCACGAACGGTTTAGTCTAAGGTTACATTGGATGCGTAGTCGTGCGATATTTTGGTCGTACGTACACTGACGAGTGTTTAAATAAAAACAAACGCTTGAAAATGCATACGAGTGGCTATACTGGCGATGCGACGGGTAGATAAGTTTTGCGACGGGTTACACGTCCGACATCGCATCTAAACAAACACGTTTGTTTTTTCAACAGATCGTACGACTTTTATTATAAAACATGGTTATAGAAAAGGTGATAATTTGAATATTTCTGGATATTTTCTTTTATCCCATTTAAAATGTAATTGAATGTTGATAAAGACATTCTAAAGTACTGATAGAATTTTTGAGGTTGTTCACATAACTTTGAACAATCTCGCATATTCATTTTCCGTATTTCTATGTATGTATTTATAAATCATTCACCCAATATGATCTCTTTTTCATAAGGACATATTTTAACAAACTATTTTCCATCAAGTACAGATCGGCGTTCATCTTTATACTACACTGACGTGTTTAAAACCAGTGTCAGTGTAACCACTTCACTCGTACGAAAGATATCGTACGAGCACGCACGTCTAAAATATCGCACGCATATGCATCCAATGTAACCTCAGACTTACGCGTAAAAATGCTCAGATGAGTACATATACCTTCGCGCGCACGAAAATTGTACGCCCTCGAAACCTGTGCGCGCACGAAATAGTTACCCTTCAAATTTTTGATCCAGTTCCTATAAAGAAATGGGAGAAATAAGACGAAATGTAATTAGTGCGTGTACAGCATAGAAAATGACAACTACATATTATGTCTTATAACACACCACTTTTTGCACTTATAAAATATCTTAATTTAATTTATATTAAAATTGTTACGCTCATGTATCTTCAAAACTATATCCCTTGTGGCGTTCATATTTTTATTTTCTATTAAAATAACCGCAATTCGACAGAATTTAATTAAATGCAGGTAGATGAATTGTATTAAAAATAATCTGGTCATTTCATATTTATAACAAGACATTTTAAGAACTGAATTTTAAGAGTTAAGAGCAAATACATAATATGTCAAAAAAAATAATGAGCTATCTTAACACTGCTTAAGACGCAGATCGTCCTTCGTCCGGCGGTTTATGTTATCTTAAAATGCAACAAAAGCGAATTTTTTTATAGTTAAGAATATTACCTACTCTTACATAAAATTCATTAGCATCTTCTGTTTTGTGCCCCTTGAAGTTTGTACTATGAGAAGTGATAACTTTATTATTTAAATAATTATAAGAGTATGATTATTTGGCGGCCCCTGAATTAAAGAGCCCACTCTGCATACCTCGTTGAGCCGGGCCTGTTTAGGGGTCACAAAGTTAAAAAAACTTCCTTTCTTTTAAAAATAAGAAAAAGCAGGCTCCTATACAAGATGTAACTGATATTTAGAGGAGGTCTATGTTTGGATTGTTTGGGACGGGGGGGGGGAGCTTGCAATTAAGTCGAGATTAGGTTAGGTCAAATTTGACATATGCGGCGCATAGACGTCTGACGTCCTGTGATCTGGAAATTCATCAGCACATTAAACAAAATTTAGAAGGGAAGAGATATTTATTGAACGATTGATTACTGGGCAGAAGCCATCACTAAAACACAAAAAGTTGTTTGCTATTATCGAGTTTTTAAAGTGTACCTTACACAATTACGAAATGAATGTTTAGTTTTAAATTTTGGAAACTCTTTGTAATAAAAATTATTTCATAATATTACATTTTTTGGAATTTCCATATTTTATGATTTTGCCTCAGCAAGGAGGGATACAAGGAGGTGGTACGGGAATGATGTCCCTCACGAATTTTCATGGAAAGTGAAAAAACCCGATTAAATGAACTAAACTTTTCAGAATTTGAAAAATTTACCTTCATTTTGCTTGAACAGGAAAAGTTGTATCTTCATACACGTCGATTTTGGTCATTCCATTTTTTCCATATTTTATAGAATTATTTATAACATACATAGCTAGTTTGGTCTAGTATTTCATTTATGCAGTATTTGATTATACTGGTTGGTATTTTGTTTATTTCACTAGTATGTTTATTTTTAATCCCTCGCGTAATTTCTAAAATTTCATATCTTGTGATAAGTTGAATTTCGAATACAACTTGCTCTAACTATTATTTGTTTGTTATATATTGGTTTGCTTAATTTCTTTGATATTTGAAGTCGTAGCTATGCTGTATTGATTCATTTGATTGCAGTTGTTTTCAAGTCTCCTTCCGTTTTAAAACTTTTGTGATTTGCAATATTTTTATTGAGTTTACTGGCGTCCATAAAGATTTGTTTTTATTGGCCGATTTGTTAGTTTTTTTATGAAAAAATTTTAATTTATAATGTGAAGCGGCCCCTAGAGGATCAATATTTACGTCAATATATTGCACAATAATTGACATTGTACAATAATATTGAGCGTCTGTAGATCACATTGAAAGATTGCGCAATATATTGAGTCAATCAAAAACAGTTTGATTTTTATTGTGCAATCTAGTGAATATTGCATCGTCTGTTGGCAATATTGCACAATACTGGTTCAGTTCTGTGTTGGAGGGATAGCATCTCGCATTATAGTATCCCTTTTTTGTATTTCAGATGTAACCATTCTCAGTAGTTCATCAAATAATGCACTATCTAGTCGCAAAAAATTTTGAAAATCACTTGGTTCACTAATTCTTAGTTCACTTAACAGCTTTCATGAGTGTACTTATTTCTTTCTTTAAACCATTCCTTCATCCATCTGCGCTTCTTTTTTCCTTCATTTTAGAAGCTATAACCAATGCTATAGCCACACAACTTGCTGTCTTCAGTCTTCTTATTATTCCACATGTTGACTGCACAAGTATCACCTGTGAACTAATTTATTGAGCAATAATATTGCACCGTGTGGGTTGGCCACGTAATATATTGACACAATAAATTGTGCAATATATTGACGTAAATATTGATCGTATAGGGGCCGCTTTGTTATATTCTTTTTTGGTTTTGTTGTAACTTTTTTTATTATTATTGTTCACTTTACTACCTAATACCAGTAATACTTACATCGAATTTTTTTTATATTCTTCTAATTTTGTTGGTTATTAATTTTTGCTGAAAATTTTGTTTTGTTTTTACCATCACCTTTCTTAGTGGAAAATTTTCTGTAAAGGATTTCAAAGAGGTGTTCAGGAAACATTTAAACTACTTGTTTATATCTTGTTCTTTTAGTTATACTTAGAATAATCTGGGTTCCACGACGCTTTTGTTAAACATTTAAAAAAAATTTCTTTAATTTCTTTATTTGTTTTAGTAACTTTATTTTTAGTAACCGAACCCATGCCCATCCTATGATCAAATCTGATACGCATGCTCAGCACAATTGCACAAAATAGTTGTGAAAAAATAAAACAAAAGAAGGACCCCTTTAGAAACAGGGGTTGAAATAACGTTAATATTGAAAAATTAATCCAGTTAGGGTTTGAAAATATAAAATATGGTTGAATATTTGAATAGAATGTTCATTTACCTTTACAGAAAATATTTTATTTTTAACTCTAGACCACTGTGGATAAAGTTACAGTCGTTTTCCTACAAGTCACACTAACTTTTTGACTTTTTGAACGACCAGAACAAGGAAACCAAAGCCTCTTTGGACAAATCCTTTAATTTGTATTTTTTATTTCTCACTACGATGGTGTGTAATTTCGTCAAATTAGGCGTGGGTCAAGTAAAGTCATCAGTCGATTTGAGATGGGAATGACCCTATAAATAGATATAAAAACGAAGATCGATGAAGTGAAATGTCGTCAATTGAAATTAACTAAGAAGGAACAGCATTGTTTTGTGAGGGAAATTAAAAAGGGCCTTAAAACGAATGCAATAAAATTGAAAATTGAGCTTAACCAAAGTTTTGAAAAACCTATTTCTATAAAAACCACACATTAGTGAAGTTAGCCATAGAAATATTTTAATTCGCAAACAATTAGAGAAATTAAGATATTATTGCTGGAATAATGTTTTAATTTGTGATGAAAGCAATTTCAAGCTTTCTGAAAGCGACGGTTTCGTAAATGTATAGATAAAGCCGAATAAAGAAGTAGATAAAAAGTTGGATATCCGCGACCGGGATAGTGGAATTTAGAATTTATTAAAACCACTATCACTAAGGATGTTTATTTATACCTTCAGAAAAAAAATGTGCAACAAAGTGCGGAGAAATTAGGCATTCTAAAAACATTTTATTTTTATCGGGATAATGATCTGAAGTGTAAAGCGTATGACATATTACGTTTGTTTACATTATACCTTATAATTGTCCAAAAGTGCTGGACACTCTTCCACAATGTCCAGATGTAAATGTGATTGAAAATTTTGGGATCATTTGCACAAAAACTTTCGGAAACATAAAATTACTAACAGAGGTCAATTATAGAAAATATTACAACACCATGGAGTAATATTTCGTCAGACTAAATGGAAAAATTAGGAAATTTTTTGCCTAATTCTAAGCAAAACGCTAAGAGATGATAATTAAAAATAAGGGAAATCCCACAACGTATTAATTATGATTTTACTGATTAATTTATTACCTTTTTTATAGTAGGTATTTTGTTTGGATTTCACATTGTATCAATTAAATGCATAATATCATTTTTGCAATTAATTATGGGTTTGAATTCGAATTTTTTAAGCTTATTAGTATTAGTGAAAGTCAAATCAAATATTTGTAAAATAAAAATTTAAAGAAGTTATTGATAAGGTTAGAAAAAATGATATTTTTTATTTTCATTTCTGTTGTCCCGATTTCATTTTGATTCATTGTAATGTAATTACAAGTTATGCAGAAAACATTTCCATTAAATATTTCCCTAAAATGTACAATTTAATTATGATACTTGTGAGTATTAACAATACTAATTGTCTGTTAAGTGAATCGAGTAGGCCATTAGGTTTGAATCTTTTTAGTTTCCTTAATTCATTGGTACAATCCATCAATTCATTGGATAGTTGGTTGGAATGTGCTTCTAATTTGTTTGCATATCTCTTACAGAATTTGTTTTCTTCATGTTAATCTCTTATCCATATGCATACCGAGATATTTGGTATCATCAGCTTGGGGCAATACAATTGTTCAGTTTTACGGACGGACCATATTTCTCTCTTCATTGTAAACGTAACATGAATAGATTTTGTTACATTAACTTTATATCATGATACTATTACTGTGAAGATAAACCCACGCGCATGAGATAAGCCCATCTCCCTCGCACGCCTGACGTCACTGGGTGATAACTCGGTGACTATTTACCCAGCAATGGGCAGTTTTATAAGGCATTTAACGGTTTTTGTGTGTTTTATTTGGTTTGTTTACAGATAAATGTGCGTAAAGCTTGATAAATTATAATTAAAAATATTGAATTAAACATTTTTTACCATGGTGTACCGTGCAGTGGTGGGTTGTTCTAGCAACAACAACAAAAAAGCAAGAACTTGTCGCATGGCCGCTTTTTTAGATTTTTGCAAACAATGGGTTCTAAAATGTTATCATTAACACAAATTTAATGTGAAAACAGCAAGTTATAATAATTTTAATGGGGAGTCATTCTAAGTGACCAAAAATTATTTAACAGCCCTAATGGATTTAGCGGAATCTGTTAATTTAAGGGGGTATTCCATTATTTTAACTTTTGTAAAACATTTAAAAAATGAGGAAGTTGTGAAAATATTTAATAACGCAGTTGCAAATTCATATATGGGAAACCTGCACTACAAGAGCCTTAGCGCAAAATTTTCAATGCGTTTTCCTCCGAATGACAATTCTTTAGTTGGTGGGCATTCTATCTTAAACAATAATAAACCAATTAAATTGAATCTTGCGGCGTTCGATTTTATATAAAATTCTCTATCGTCCGAACTAAAACAAATGCATTCGTACAAAATTTCGGTTCTTTTTTGTGGTTTCAATATATCTTCCAGGCATATCTCCACAGGTTCAGGCTGACCGAGTCACCTGCCTGTCGTTACTGCGGGGACGAAGATACGGCGGAACACACTCTTTTCGGATGCCTAAGATGGGAGAGGGAGAGAGTGATGATTGCGCTCCGGATGGGCGACACACTAAGCCCGGACAACATGATTGCTTTCATGCTGTCCGGCGAAGACGAATGGCTGGCTGTAGCGGTCTTCATCAGTCAAGTGATGAAGACCAAGGAGGGGGAGGGACGAGCTGAGCAAGCCGAAGCTCGAGTCCTCGCCCTACAGTTAAGTCAATGACAGCCTTTTAAAGTTCCCTTCAGAAGTTCCCGCGAGAAGATGCGCGAGAAGTTCCCAAGAGAATTCCCGAAGAATATCGTCATTGATCGGCGGGTCGGGTCGGGTCGAGTAGTGACGGTCGTTCGACGGGGTAGGTTAGTGTCGGTACGACGATAGCGCGTAGATCCTCTGTGGACACAAACTCTCGTGCTAATCCAGAGGGGGACGATCGCGAAAATAGTGCCGTCAAATATAAAGACGAGTGGACTGGCATTTTGCCAGCGACCACAAGTTTTTCAAAATGACCCGGTCGCATCGCGCTCTGTGATTTAATATGATTGCAGGGTCGCTTGGGGGCTCGGAGTCTACGGTATGGATGACGGTCGGCTCGGCCTTGACTTTGTCGCCGGAATTTCCGCCTATTAAGTTAATGACGAGTGGACTTTCACCTATACTGACGATCGCGGACCACTAGGTGACCCGGTGAGACGTGTTGGATCGCGGCGAGCGGTGTGTCCGGTTCAATTGAAAAAGTAGAATCAAGTGATAGTGCCTGACCTCCCGGACACAAACTTTCGTGCTAAACCGGGAGGTCATCGGGAGCCTGCATCATCGATGCAGCATGGAAGATCGCAGACGACAGCGGAAGTAATGCCGAGAAGGTAAAACCCGCTGTCGTCGGGGAGGGGGTTTTAGTCAGTTAGAATCTGACACTACCATCCCTGATGGGGTGGTGCCTATGAAGGTTTCCCCCTTCCCTGCAGGAAAAAAAAACTTGAAAAAATGTAGAAAATTTCAATTTTATTTTTTAAAACGCTGCCATTTCCTATGCAATTATTGTTTTCTTATGATTGTAGTAGGGACGATAACTTTGTTGAATACGAAAATTTTTAGTTTTTTAATTTTAGACAAATACAAAGGACATGAGCTTGCCCACCATCGATGGGTATCTTAATTTTAATCCACTTACGTTCAGGAAGCTGTAGCAGCCCAAATTTTTATTATTTTTATATGAAAAATTCAAAATTTTGTATTCAATATGTAATAAATATCCTACCATAACAGAAATTTTTTTATGTTGTTTCTTTTTTCTAAAAAAAAAAATTCTGAAAATTGCCTAGATTTATGGGCAAATTAGTGGAATACCCCCTTAAGTACAGAGGCAAAGCATCTTTTCTTTAGATGCAAAATGTATTTCAAATTTAGGATATTAAATAGAGATACTAAAGAAAAATCCAACGTTAGGAAGAGAAAAATGACAAAAATTGTGATATAAATTATAAATAAAAATTCGTCTTTTTCTCGAAAGTCCTTTTTAATTAAATTTCGAGACCCATTTCGAGAATTTACAATACTGACCGACTCTTGGTAATTTGATGTATGACAATTTGATAACTTTTACGTTTGTTCTCGATTATCGACCGATGATGAGAATATTGTAAATTCTCGAAACGCGTCTAGAAATTTAATTAAAAATGATTTGGGAGAAAGACAAATTTTTATTTATAATTTATTACATAACTTCAAAATATTGGAAAAATGATTTTTGATATAAATTAATAAAGCTTGGTCTTCTTGTGTAAATTTGTAAAATTTATAATAAAAGTTTTAAACAAGACTTAACATTTGTTATTCTTTGTTTATTGTAATCATCTGAATAGCTTCAATAGCTAACAAAGAATACTGTCATGATGGTAATTTAATTTATATATTAATACTTGTGTTTTTTTACTTAAGTTCTTTATACCAAACATCAAACTTTTAATATTTTCTTTTAATATTTTCCTCCAACAATAATTCACTAGATTTGAAGTCGCTATTATATGTTTTTGAAATAAATCTTCGATTGCGCCTGAAGAAATATTATACGAAGCTATCTTTAATAATTGTTATGTATGATCGATCATTAATGTTTTCAATAATTGTCCCGTAATTCCATTCGCTTCCATTTTACTTAAAGATCACATTCCGATCGTACTAGTACCGTTTGGTTCCATTTCTCTTTTATTTTTTTTAATGCTTTCCGCACTCAAGTTGTTACGACACAGTAATAAATCTGAGATAGACAATTTTGATTTAATTAATCGACCAAAAAATAATTGTGCCAGAGATAATCTTCTTGTTTTATAATGAAATGCCGGTATTGCGTTTTCCTTGAATTTTATCGTGAATTTTCCTGGAAACTTGCCTAATCCTTCAAGTACATCGGGATTGTTTTCCATAAATTTATCTTTTGCTTGAGGCAAACAAGTGATTACATGCACACCCACATGTTTAACTAATCCAAATTCGATACAAGCTTCAAATCGCAATAACGGTTCATAATATTTATCATCGACAACAAGAAATTCCGCATTTTAATTTGGCGGTGCCAAAAATTGTTATCTTATTTGTGCTATAATCATAAACAGGAAAATCGTTGTTTGTTGTCCACGGCGATACTTAATTTTTTAATTAACTTCAACGGAACACAATTAACATCCGATTCAATTTTAAAATTAACTATCGCACTATTGCTACGATACGTCTTAATCTATCTTGTTGACATGGAGTATTTTCACTTGTTTCCTCTCGGAACTACTAAAACTTTTAATCGCACTACCAAACCTTACCTAACGATAACCAATGGTGTGGACATTAAAAAAAAGTTTCAACTGGTTTTTAAAAAATCATTGGTGAAATAAATAAATCTTATATATAAAAATGCTTGTATGTGTGTGGGTATATATGTGTGTATGTTCCGCATAGACGCCTAAACCCCGTAACTGTGGGCGTTGAAACTTTCACGAGATCTGGCGACATTCAAGAGTAAACTTTTCGTCGTCTTTGATTTTAGTAATTCGTCACCATAAGACGGTCATCAGCAGTTAAGCGCTTCAGATCACAGTCGTTGTCATAGTTACGAAGCGATTTTGACGCTAAAAGATTAATTAAATGACTTTGACATATTATAGTCAGTAGCGGCTCGACAAATAGGGGGCACAACTTTGACATAAGAATGTTAACCTTAAAAATGACAGATGACATATACTCAGTGGCGTTGCAAAATATTTTTAAAATTAAATGACTTTGACATATTATAGTCAGTAGCGGCTCGACAAATAGGGGGCACAACTTTGACATAAGAATGTTAACCTTAAAAATGACAGATGACAGAAAATATAAAATAATAAAAAAGTACAGAAAACCAATACAACTTTATAATTTATATTTGGATAAACAATTCTTTGAGTGCCAATGTCATTATTTTAAGGTTAATATTCTTATGTCAAAGTCAGTTAATTCCAGGCAGGACATCGTAGGAAATAAAACACCAATAACAAAGGCTAAGAAGGTAAGTAAAAGAAGAGCTGCCGAAAGTGAGGAAGTACGCGAAATTCGGCTTGAAGCATTACGCGACAGAGCTTCGACGTCAAGAGCTGGCGAAACTGAGGAAGTACGCGAAATACGGCTTGAAGAATTACGCGATAGAGCTTCGACGTCAAGAGCTGGCGAAACTGAGGAAGTATGTGAAATCCGGCTTGAAGAATTACGCGACAGAGCTTCGACGTCAAGAGCTGGAGAAACTGAAGAAGTACGCGAAATCCGGCTTGAAGATAAACGCGCCAGAGCTTCGACGTCAAGAGCTGGCGAAACTGAGGAAGTACGTTTAGAACGACTTAATGTCAATCGCTTACGATTAGTTCGATCAAGACAAAAATTGAATTTAACATTGGAAGCATTTAATTACGACAAAGACTACGATTACATGAATCACGAGGATGTAGTAATAGGACTTATGAACAAACTTTGCTTGCATTGTCGTGTTTCGAAGTTCGCTAAGGAATCACCAGGAATGTGTTGTTCGAACGGCAAAGTTGTTTTGCCACCGCTGATTGATCCACCTGAGCCGCTTCTAAGTTACCTTACTGGCACCACTGCAATTTCAAAACACTTCCTGCTAAACATTCGCAAGTACAACTCATGCTTTCAAATGACTTCATTCGGAGCAACAAACATTTTCTCCAACGTCGGTTACATGCCCACAGTCATTTTAAAGTTGAAATAATAAAAAAATTGTTCATAATGTGTTGGTTCTGTTTACTATACGTATGTCTAGCGCCGCAGGCGCTAGTAATACAATAATTATTATTGTTGTATACACGTGGAGTTTATCGTATGCGCATAAGTAAACTTCAGCTTAATTGTTTATGACCAAATTATGGAGTAACAAAACTTTTTATTGAACTACCTTACCTCTTCATATCAATTATAATCGATCAAATGAGATAAAAAAAGTTGAAAAATCGATTAAAGGGGGGCTAACTTGACAAAAAAATTTGATTAGTTAATTATGAAAAAACAAAGAACTACCAAAACTTTTAATCGAACTACCAAACTTTAGGGGTTTGGGGGTAGGCCTTTTTAGAAGCAATTTCTACTTTTAATGACCGTGGCATCGAAATTACCAGATGACTGTATTTTAATCCCATTAAAGGAATGTTACTTCTATTTTTCAAAATTTTTGCAAATAATGTTTCCAATAAATAACATTTGGTGTTTTTGACTTTTGATGATTTTTCGTTTATTCGAAACATCGGTTATTGTGATCAAAACCCCGAGTCCTGATGTGATCACATTAAGCGGCGTCTACTGTATTACAAAAAATCGTAGGTTGGTAGTTTCAACCGTGACCGTCCACTGAACCGACTTTCAACCGACCGACTCAGCTTGAACCGACCGACTTTCAACCGACCGACTTTCAACTGACCGATTTTCAACCGACCGACTTTTAACGGACCGACTTTTAACGGACCGACTATTTTTTCGACCGACTATCGATACTACCCGAAGGTGATCACTACAAGAATGATTTCCAATTCGATTATTTTTCACATCATATAGTTTCATTTTACAGCCATGACAACTGTGAGGTGTCTAGGAATCCTTCGGGAAACCTGACCTCAATCGTTTATCTTTCTTATTAAGCAATATCGTGAGTTTTTGGTTAAAGCTTCGTTGGGGGGGGGGGAGTTCTGACCTTGGCAGATCCATAACTCTGTTGGTTTGGTTGCCGTGGAAATAATAGAGAGGGAACGATTGAGGCCAGGTTTCCCGATGGATTCCTAGATACCTGTCGCTATGGCATCTCCACGAAAACCAAACCAACAGAGTTATGGATCTGTCAAGGTTAGAACTCCCCCCCCCCCCCCCCCCAACGACGCTTTCACCAAAAACTCACGATATTGCTTAATAAGAAAGATAAACGATTGAGGCCAGGTTTCCCGAAGGATTCCTAGACACCTCACAGTTGTCATGGCTGTAAAATGAAACTATATGATGATGTGACAAATAGTCGAATTGGAAATCATTCTTGTAGTGATCACCTTCGGGTAGTATCGATAGTCGGTCGAAAAAATAGTCGGTCCGTTAAAAGTCCGTTAAAAGTTAAAAGTCGGTCGGTTGAAAGTCGGTCCGTTGAAAGACGGTCGGTTGAAAGTCGGTCGGTTCAAGCTGAGTCGGTCGGTTGGAAGTTGGTCCAGTGGACTCCGAACCGTTTCAACTTATATTCAACTGAACAAACCGCAATTCCAAGAGTAAATAAAATCATAATATCAACTTTTGTTGCATATACCGCAAATTTTGGGTATAATAAACAATAATAGTGTCATCTGCGCCTAAAGGTGATAAAATAAAGAAAATTGCAAGATCATGCCGTTGCACTATTGGAAATTGTATGAATTAGTAAATGAAGAGCAATGTGGTCACCAATAAATTTTGTTAGGCCATTTAAAAATTGTGACTAGAATCTAAATTGATACATCTGCAAATTTTATGCTTATATAAAGAATTTTATGAATTGTTATGACTAGTGGGGCCTCTACATTTTATTGTTTTCAAAAATATTTTACAATTTTTTTTTTACTATTTCTTCTTAACAATGGATAATTTATATTAACGAATTAAAAATTTAAAGATTGATCACCAGGGCAGCTTAAAGGTAAAGCCATTAAATAATATTCAATTGTATATATTAAGTATCGCAAAACGCAAGTAAGAAAAAAATTTTCGTGTGCTACACACTAAAGAACATGGTTAATATAGTCTATAGAAAAAATATTTTTCGAGAAATCCTTAAAAACAACCCCAAAATTGAGTTTTGAAAGTACGTAAATTTAGGTGTTTTTTCCGATTTTTGAGGTGTGCATTCGATTAGGAGGGTTATCCATCGTCAAAACCTACTTTTCCGGGGCGCCGCTCCGCTCCGCGTTGCACCCCTCCCGAGCGGTTTTGACTCTGGTTTACTGGGCTAAACATACTAGAAGCGCCTTCTATCAAGAAAACCGGGATAAAAGAAACCGGGAACTTAGAGAACCTTGAAATAGCATTAAAAAGTATAGTAGCGGTATGGGACAGTAAACTTTTACGTTTCACCCCCAAAAAATCGAATAAAAAAAAATTAACCATGGCAGTTTTCTCAGTGTGCGAGAGCCTTTCAGAACTGCGACCAGTATTAATCTTTTGTTCTTTAATTAATTTATTATATGGAATATAAATAATAATTTCAATAGTCCGGCATTAATTAAAAACATTTAATAAAAATGTAATTTACAAAGTTGAATCAAAAAATAATAAGTATCAATAAGTATCAAAAAATAATAAAAAATGCACGGACAAAAGGCAAAGGATTAAAATAATTACAGAACCTTTTCTGGCCCAATTTACATGGGACCCTTATAATCTTTTGGCCCAATTTACGGGTAGGCTTAAAAAGAACCTGACCGCCTGGCCCAACTTACAAGCGCCGGTAAAGAGCTGTACACCAAACTACCTGGGCGATTTACCCCTCGGTTTCCTCAACAGATCACCATTTTCTGAGCTCCCTCTGTTAATGAGTCCTCAAATTTTACCTCTGCATGTTGGCGCCAGTAAAAGTTTTTTTTATTCAGATATATTTATCGTCCACTCCAGCTCCTGGAGCAGTTTACAAATACATCCCTCCGCTGGTCTCGGCACTTTTGTAGGAGAATACTGAAACCGAACAGTGCCTCTCGTGTTCCAAACGTCTACTTAAATCCAAACTTCCAAACATCTAGATTTACTTTAATTTAACTAAATTTAATTCGTAATTTAACAATTTTCTGTAAAAATTTAATGAACAATATTAATGTTTTTTAGAAAGCCGTATGTTCACAACTATTGGGCTTGTGACATTCTAATTATTTTAGTTTTATGTAAAATTTTAAGTCCTAATCCTGTTCTGGTCTTAGCTTGATACAGAAAACATAGGGATTCGACGCTAATTCATGTTGAAACTGTAGAAAGTACAGAAAAACATTTACGGTGTGAAAAGTTTTTTCACTGAAAATTGGTAATTTGACGCTAATGTATGCTATGTAAATATTGCTTAACTTTCTCCATTCAAATAATATAAGATCATAAATTATTTTTCGGTAAAAGTAATGAGGAAGTTTGGTGAGGTTTCATGTTTAACAATCGATTTTGTTTAATTTAGTAAATATAAGATTTACATCCCTATTTTCTAACTTCAAGCGTTATCTTTCAGATCGTTACGAACCGTAAAGTTTTTACGCCTAAAATTTTAATACCAACAGTTGAATTTCAAGTTGTAATTTTATGTGTAAATCGAACTTGATAAATTTCGCGCCTCGTCCGTAACATTACGATTCGTCCGCTAAAACCATATTTTGCGTACTTATTACATAAAATACTATAATTCGAAACAATCGGCAATTCATAATAGTGTTCATTAATATTTAATTTAAAGCGACAAAAGTAATTTAAAACAACGTCAAAATTAAACTGCAAACTTGCCTGAGTTACACTCACTAGATTTTAAACGTATGTCTCGATAACTTAATTTACTGAGGTAAATTTATTAATTCCGCTTAAAAGCGTATCGATAGTCACTAGGCCATAGCGGTCCGCTGCCCGGTTGGTGATCGGTGGATCTCTGATTTTTGCATTCAAATGCATCGCTTATATGTGATTCCTCCCGAAAAATCTGAGCAAAAGATGCATTCAGGGGAAATTAAAATTTCTCCTAACGCGGTATAATGACATGCTGATTGGCTATAGTCTTCAAAAATTCGACATAAAACAAAGATAGCATAATGCAATCGAACTGCATTGGTTCTAATTGATGTGAATCTTATTCCTACTTTAAGGCGGGACTTAGTCGAAAAAGCTACACATTTGGCTTTGCACGTGCAGTTTTTCCAATGAAAGTTAATTCGTTATCGGTACAACCAGCCGTGGTTTTAACATTTTTTGTTACTTTTTATCAAGCAAATTGCAATATAAAGACGCGATAACGTTGAATTTTACCACAAGTATCCATCTGGAGACCCGATAAGCCTTGCAAACTAACAAACTTGAACATACATGTGGGCCACCTGAAGGCAGGCTACTCTATCCCACGTGAAAATGTCTGTACGTGGATATCTCATACTTTTATTATTGCATATAAATTAGCTGCGTGAATATAAAACCAATCTGTCATTCTAAAACACATCGGTCAGCATAATTTTTCGCCGATAAATTTATGCTACGTTAAATTGATTTCGTTCTTTCCTAATGTATAAATTTAATGATACGTAAATTAACATTCTTATGACTAGATTGTCTACTTGATCGGTAGTATTTTTCGAGCGGTAAAATTTCAACTAAGACATTGGATTGTATTTATTTTAATTTTAAAATAACTGACTTTACATTAACTTACGAATATTCGATTTTTAAAATGTTACAATGATGAAAATAATTTCTATTATTTTACCGAAACCATACTACAAAAATTTACATTGCACGCGAGCGTAAAATCCAGGTAACAAATACTAACACCTCAAGGGATCCTTTGTTAATAATATTTGCATAAAATTCTTCTTCTTCGTGTGCCATATCCGGTCTCCCAGACGTTGGCGACCTCTCTCCTATGCATGTGTTATGCGTTTGAAGTATTAGCACACACATAGGGGACCTACTGCGTAACGCGGGCTCCGAACCGCGGGAAGTGTATACACTTCATCTCCAGAGAGGCTGTACCAGGCAGATTACACCTCGGTGGTTTGCCATTGCCTTCCGAGGGGAGACGGTCAGAATAAAGTTTTTACTGAGCCCGGAGTCGAACCAGGCATTCCGCATTAGCAGCAACGCACATAACCGCTTCAGCTAACGAACGTCTCTCGCATATAAACATATAATATGCATAAAATAAATAAAATTTATAAGCAAATTTAGATTAGTTTTACCACTGAAAGAATTGCAGCTCCGCTTAAGAAAAAACGGCGACTTTGATCATTCATATTATCACATTACTGGATTATTTTACGTATGTATTCAACTTTATTTGTAACGAATCATCATAATCTATGATTTCATGCACTTATTTTGCAAACTTTTTAAGCCAAAATTTAAAAACAGCTCACGATGTTAGCGTCCCAAAATTGGGACGTTGGGTGGTAATGGGTTAATAAAAGCTCTCAAATTTGCGGTTTTAAAAATAATTATAATTCGTGTGGGCATTGTAAATTAACATTTAGCTACAATAGTAAATTAAATTCTCATAGTTTCTTTATAAAAAATTAGTAAAGTGTATAGTGCGTTTACACACCATTGGTGAAAAATGGGTTAAGAGCGCTCACGAGTGATATATTCAGTAATTCGTATTTCATGCAATTTACTTCAGGAATGTATATGTAATTTATTATTCATGAAACACGAAAACAAAAATTGATTTACTCGTTAGAATATCGCTTAAAAGCAAAATTAAAATTTTCGGAATTCCTAATCCTATTTTTAAAGGTCCAATGTTCTTATGGGTAAATTGAATTTTTTCTTCATATATAGCTGACACGGGTATACAGTGTTAGTTATACGCACATAAGTTTCAAGATTGGTTGTGACTATCGATTAGTTTAATTTGTGTATAATTCTAGAAGTAAATTACATAACACGCAAATTATACTCAATAGACGATAGCAGGTGAGTACTCTTGATATTCAAATAATGTTAACTGATAATTTGATTACATTTTTAAATTTTCCATTTTAATATCAATCTATTATTACCTACTGCTTTTATCTAATTTATTGTAAGTGATTTCGTTTTAAAACAGTAAATGAAACGTTTCATGAAACAGAACGACTGTTGGTATATAAATTTATATTTTTATTTTTTCTTGCACAGGTGGTGCGGAAAAATAAACGAACAAATTTGTAGTTTAATAACTTTTTTATTTATTAATGGAATTTAACAAACTTAATTTGAAATTATGGCCCTTACTTTTATTAACTTGTAAATATGGTTTTAGCCAAGATTTAAAAGCGCGATGTAATATTTCTGGATGAAGATATGAACCTCTGGAATTATAAAGTTTTTCAGCTGGAAATACTTTTAATGATCGATTTTGAATAATTGCTGTTAAGTAACTGCATAGAAATTAGTCACATGGTGAAACACTGGGTTAATTTGGTGTCCATATCTTGGGTCTAAAGAAAGCAATACTTTCATTTCCGAAAAATGTCAACGTTTTCTTTGAAATGTGAGCTGGAACGGACTCCTGGCGAAAAGTTCCATTTATTATCTGCATACAATGGCTTCGAATTGTGAATTAATTGTTCTAAATAATTGTTTATATAATAATTGTAATTAATTTTGATCCCACGATCGACAAAAATGTGTTCACTTACACAATTATAGGATATTCCCATGAAAATCATTACACTCATTGGATAAAATTGTTTTTCGAAACCGTTCCCAATTCTGGTCATTTGTTTGCGGGAAATATATTGCCTACGATATTGACAATCAATGTTGGACATATAGAACCAAGCTTCATCGACTGTGATATATTTTGCCATTAATTTTCTTTTTGTTAAGTAATTTTATCAAACAAAAATTTGAGGAGTATGAATTTATTTCAAGGTAAGGAAGGGATAAGCGAGCGCCCGTTAATTTTTCATTATTTGAATATGCATCATTTTTGCTTAATATTTGCATATTTCATTTTTATTGAAAATAAATCGACAATATATGTAGATATAAAATTTATTAAAGCTTTGTTGTAATTTTACCTTCAGTTTTACGGCCTTGTCTTCGTAAGCGTTGAGTTGTAACTAAAGTAAGGGAGAGCGAATGAATGAAGAAGCCTTGGGCTTGCACGGCCTGTTGTGCTAAATTCTTGTGATTTTATTAAATGTAACAATTTTTAAATACTCGCAGTGAAATTGAATTCCAAAACAAATTTTAATTTTATTACAATATTAATTTGGTATACAAGGCCATATTAAAACCTATTGCGACCAATGAAATCCAGCTGTGGAGTTCTGCCAGTGACTCAAACATAATATTAAAAATCCAACGATTACAGTCGCAAACATTTTGCAATATCTGTGATGCACCTTAATATACAGTGGGATCGTGAAGTTTGGAACAAATCAGATACAAATTTTTAGAGGAATTTTCTCAGAAAATCCTCGCACATGTCAACCTTATTGTTCTGAAAGTTACTTTTTCTGCCATTGATATATTTTTATCCTGTTTTGTTTTTAAGCTGTGTCGTCATCGGAAATGGCAGCCCTTAATTTTCTTTACGAATTTGGAAAGAGCACAATTTTCTCAATATGAAAATGTAAAGAACCCTAGTTCTCTAACCAAAGTTAGAGAAAAGACTTGCACCACAATTTACACATTTAAAATGTTTTTAGAATATTTTCAAAGTTATTAATGCATTTCATGTGCATCCACTTTAAACAAAAATAAAAAATAAAACAAAAATGTTGATTTGTTATTACTGATTTATCGCAGAGATTTTTTTTTATTTAGATTTATTGGTAGGTATTTCAGCTACATTGGCTATTAACACCTTAATATTTACACTGTATACTGATAACTGATTAAAATTTAGTAATTCCTATATGTTTCAAGAATTGTAGAGTCTGTCTGCTGTTTTTTTGGGATGTATCAAGGGCCTCTTTTATGGTTGTTGGGATGTTGAACCTGATTCTATCGTTTTGGTAGCCCGGACACTCCACAATAGGGAAGATGCATACATTTTTTTTATAGCGTAGTTGGATCAAAAATAACTAAATATACTAATTAATGCTATTTAATTTATTTATTTTCGTTTTGATAATAATTTAAAAAATATTTAAAAATCCGTCAATTTGAATGGAAGAAACGACCGCGCAATTTGCCATGGTACTTGTGACGTAACACGTTAATTTTACGTTCATTTATATTATTTTTCTGTGGTTTTGTGCTTTGAAAGTTCAAGTTTGTTAGTGTTAAAAGCTGTTATTTATCATAATTAAATCAATTAAAAACAAAAAAGTTAAAAAAGTACTCTACACGAGTAGAGTAAACAAGAAAGTGAGGTTATTGCAAGCAAGCAAGCAAACGCGTTGCGTTTAAGGTCACATGATTTATTTTAAATTATTATTGAATTTTAAAATGGATTATTTATAACAAAATACAATAAATAGAAGTTATTTTTGCTGATTTGATATTTAATATATAGGATTAATCAGAAAATACTGTTTTAACTAAATTTTTTTATTCATGCATGTTCCCCATTATGTGACGTACCGTGACTGGCGTATCACATATGTTGCAGTGTGGTGGCTCGTCCCTTTCGAAAACATATTCATGTGTATGTAGGGTGTGTCCCAATCGGAGTCGTGTCAGTATGACTTGTTCTTTGCGGGTGTAGTTCTGTTCATATTTGGTCTTACCTATGTTGGGTTTATTTCCCTTAATTTTTGGGGAGATTCTGACCATTTGGTTTGCCATTTTTCATTAATTTTTTGTGTGATGTAGGTTTTAAGGTCTTTAAGCGTCCATAGATTTACGTCTATTTGTCTTCTGGTGGTAGAATCTTTTGCTAGTTGGTCCGCTTCTTCGTTGCCCATGATGCCTCTATGTGATGGGATCCATAGTACGTCCGTTCTTAGTCCCATAGTTCCTCTCTCTGTAACTAGTTCCAGGAAGTTTTGTGCTAGGATGTCATTGGTATATAGGTATATTAGTTAATGCTTCAGTGGAGCTGAGAGAGTCGGTGATTATTATGGCCTTAGTTATTTTTCCCATATGGGCTATTTTTAGTGCTTCCGTCATGGCTAGTATGATTAGTAATCGTAGTTGTTTTTTTTTGTTGGGTGTAATTATCGCTACTCCCACCTCGTGTCTATCATTTTTTGATGCGTCGGTGTAGTATTTGGTATATTCTGTGTATTTTTCCATAATGGATTTGTGATGGTTTTTAATGATTTCCCGATGGTTTACGTGTTGTAGTTTTTTTAGGTCATTGTTTTATTGTCGGGTTAATGTAGGTCCATGGAGGTGTTTTTATTTTATTTTTTTGGAAGTTTATTTCGAAGTTCTCTAATCCTACCGACTGTAGCATTCTCCTCATTCTTATGTGAGGTGGTTTGGGCATATTTGGTTTGTTTTGATATTCGTTGGTGTATCTTTTGCTGATTATGTTTTCGCGATTCAGGAGTGTTTTGTTGTTTATTGTTTTAATGTAATAATTTGCTGTTAATATATCTCTTCTGATTTCAAGGGGGCTTTCTCCAGCTTCGCATAGGAGACTGTCTATTGGTGTTGTACGCAGAGCTCCAAGTACAATTCTTATGCCTGTATTATGTATTGTGTTTAGTGTTTTTAGTTGTGTTGATGCGGCTGAAGAATATATTATATATGGATCCGTAATCTATTGTTGATCTTATGAGGTTATGATATACTATTAGTAAGGTGTTTTTATCAGCTCCCCATTCATGATTTGCGATTGTTTTTAGGAGATTTAGTTTTTTTTATGGTTTTTGCTTTGATGGCATTTATGTGTGGAATCCATGTCATCTTCTTGTCATAGATCATTCCAAGAAACTTGATTTCATTACAGAATTTTAGTTTTATCGCAGAGATTGCACATCATCTACTTTGCAATATTTTTAATAATATCAAAAATTTACATAATATACCGATATTATCAGAATACATTTGAAATAATAATTTTTGTTTTGTTAATTTAAATTGGTTTTTATAATTATAAATAAATAATATATTACAAAAAAATACTTCTAATAAAATATGATATTTGTCAAAATGGAATATAGATTATTCTAATTTTGTTCAAGTACAAAAGAGACGCAACTGAACATGAGCGGCCAGACCATTCCTTAGTTACTCCCAATAAACTTTGCTCTTTAAATAGCTCCACAAAAAATAATATTTGGAGATCTAGGTGGTCATTCGATCGTTCCACTGCGATCAATCCATTGGCCTCTTATTCTTCTTTGGTTGGTAAAAACTTGGTTTAAATATTCACGAACGATCACTGCAAAGTGTGGTGGAGCTTCGCCTTGCTGGTACCATGTCGTGTGGTTCGGCAGATCTGGATCTTCATCATTCAGGTATAGCACCGCAAATACAGGGACTAATGCGTTTTTAAAAGGGGTTACCTTAAATTTCACCTGTTAATGTGGTTCTAGAGAAAAATGGGCTCAATATACGGTTATCTACAATGCCAGCCCAAATGTTAAGTTTTTGTGAAAACTAGTTATGAATTTCTATTTTCCAGTGGGGTTGACAGGAGACCGAAGAGACCGACGAGGAGAGCGAATTTTGCCCCCGTAACCGATAATCATCAGAAGTTCAATTCTTTCCCTTACAGACAAGCGACGAACCATTGTAAAATAACAAAATTCTATGTTGAACTTGAAAAACAAATTTCAACAAAGATTAAATTTTAACAAGCAGTAATAGTATAAAACAAATTAAAGCATAAAATATGTTTTAGAGGCGTTCCGGTGGGTTTGAAACATCTTTTAGCTGAATACATATGACCGTTGCAAAAACAAACGAGGCAAAGACGAAACTCCATTTATTTTAGTCGTGAACGTAGGTAGCTCATTAAAAATGGACCACTATCGCCTTATCGTGTGACTGCAGTTTCGTTGTTACCCTATATTTGGGACTCAGGCACGCATTGGCGATTTGATACCATTCTCGACTCGTAAACCTACTTGTGTGTTCACATGACATAAACTTCAAGAGAAACGTTAGTACGTTCCGCCACGTATCGAAAGTGTAACAATTTTGTGAGCGTCCTGTATTCAGCTGAAAGCTGTTTCAAACCAACCAGAAGCCTCTAAAACATATTTTATGTTTTAATTTATTTTATATAATTTTAAAATATGTAGTTAACAAAATTAAAAATGAATTCTAAATACAATTTAAGCAACGATTAATTAACAAAATACTAGAGCACAGATTATGAAATTCTAATTACTCTAAAAATCGTGTTATTTTCTCGATAAATAATTGGTCATCATCATCATCATCATCTTCACGTGTTAGACTTGTTGTCCGTTACGTCACTCTTTCATTGGTTTCTCCATCTCTTCTTAGGGCGACCAATACTTCTCCTTTGGTATACTCTAATAATTTTATCATGGAGTTTTGAAACTTTAGGTTGTGATTATCTCGAAAACTTTTCACTTTATGGTTTTTTATATATTCATACCCAGAAAATTGCTTTATCCAAATCCGGAAAGAAAAATAAGGGTTGCAATTTAAAAAATTTACGATGACGTCATAGCTCAGAGAGAGAACACGATAAAAGAACGCCAATGGCAGAAAAAGTGATACTTAAAAAAATAAAGTTGATGTACCCGAGGATTTTCTGAGGGTTAGCATAATTCCGGCTAATTTCGGCGTTGAAGTGTTACGTTTTCTGTAGTTTATAAAAATTTGTAATATTTTCTAAAAATGTAAAAATTTTAATGCATTTTGTGAGATTTTTGTTCGTCGATTAAAATAAATATACACAATAAATAATATACTGTAATGGAGAGGTTAACACTTCGCATTTTTGTGTATCTACATAAATCGGAAATGGAATTCAACATGAATCGAAAAGAATAAAATATAGTAAAATATACATCAATACGTTGAATAGGTACCTGCAATACTTTTCTATGCATGTGAGTAACACTGAATTAAAGAAAATACATGAGAATACCTTTAGAATAAAATGACATTGTATGAATACTTGAAATCTCCTCTCTGGTCTATTTTGCCAAAGAAAACCACAAAAAATTTTCTTTACAGTATTTTTGTTCAGGAGTTATTAAATAAAAACAATATCATAACAAAAGAAAAACTTTTTCTGGCATTAAAGAAAAATAATTTCCTCATAACTCTCTCAACAGTTCATTGCTGAAATTGCATTTACTCTTATATTATACAGGGTCTACCAATAAGAAGTTTGTTTTTAAATTTTAAAAGAAACACACATTTTGTATGAAAATTCTTTAATTATTTATTTCATTTTGGTATCATAACCTTGTTTTTTAGCACGGAATTGGGGACCTAATATGGCTTTTATAGCCCGAGGGCCTATAAAGTAGCTAAGCAATGACAACAATATCAAAACAAAAGAGTTAGTCCAGACTCTGTTTTTTTTGCGCGATCGATCTGAAAGTTTGCATATGCCTTCCTACCGACAATTCACGAGGGGGAGTACCTGGAAAAGGGGGGGGGGAGAATTTTTTGCTCAGTTTTTCGATATCTAGTGCCGTTTTCGAGTTATTGCTAAATAAAAAAATTAATTCTGGCCCCTCCAAGTTTCTCGCCATAGGAACCATGGCACACCAAATATTCATAGCACAAACAAAATGACATGATAGTTTTTCTCAAAATACTTAGTTCTTCAATTTTGACAATTCAAGTACCAAGTACCAAAATGAAATAAAACGTTGTATGTACCACGGGCACAATCAGATTATAGCCCTCGGGCAATTTAAAGCCCTCCGCTAACGCGTCGGGCTTTAAATTACCCTCGGTGCTATAATCTATTGATTGTGCCCTTGATACATAAATAACTATTATTGAAATATGATGTAGAGAATTGAAAATTTATGAGTGAAAAATAATATCAGGCAAATGTTCACCACGACTATATTTGCAGACGTCAATCCTTTTAACAATAAAGTTTTCAAGAACATTTCTGCATAATTGTGGATCTATTTCATGGATGACGTCTTCGATATTGGTTTTGAGCTCTTGAATTGTTTGTGGACTATACTTATAAACATTATCTTTCACATAGCCCCACAAAAAGTAGTCTAACGGCGTTAAATCGCAAGATCTGGGTGGCCAGTTGACATCACCTTTTCGAGAAATTAGACGTCTATTAAATTTGGTTTTCAATAAATTGAAAAAAATTGAAAGTTGGCTTTAATTCTTGCAGCAGTTGAACCTTATAAGGCTTTAGGGCCAAATCTTTCCGTAAAATTCGCCATGTGGTCATTGTGGATAGGCCCAATTGTTGAGAACGTCGTGAAACCGATATATTTGGGTCTTCTGCAACACACTCTCACTTACTGCAGCAATATTTTTAGTCGAACGGCCTGCACGAGCACGTATTTTTGTGGTTACGTTTGCTACTGAACCGATGGACTCAAATTTTTTCACTAACTTCGCAATGTGTTACCTTGCAAATCACAAACACGACACCTTTTGAACAAAATTAAGATGTTGACTAGCTCTAGCCGCGAAGGGGTGGGTGGATTTGACGAGCAAAAGGGCATGTGACAAAAAGTCGTGATTTTGTTGTCTCGCATCAACGATTGGGCGGTCCACAATCGTGATTTCTGATGTTGTTACTGAAAGGGGGGTAAATTTACACACATGGTATTTAAATGGGCGCCACGTAAACTAAACCGAGGTTTATTCAAAGGGGGAAGCAATATCACCCTTCCAAGCTGGTTTACGTCAGCTTGTCGATACGTCGTGTCAATTCTCACACTGGTAAAATCTCGCTGGATGGCCTTACCTTTACAACGGACAGATTTTACCTCGGCAACAATATCTAAATATAACACACATGCAGCGATAATAAAACATATAAATAAACAAATAACATCGATATAATGAAAAATGGAATAGTTACAAGGACTTATTGACAAAATACAACAATGGCACATCAAATTTACAAAAACCGTTGTTGGTTTGCAATAATAATGACACACGAATTCATTAAAATACAAGTTAATGATTATTTAATCAAAATATGAATACTTACATATCAAACAGCTGTTCACCAAAATGGAACAGGTATCTACGAAACGCAGTGAGTAGTTAATGTTGTTAGTTATTGAACCACAAATATTTAATGCACAAATCCACATATGTGGGCGTAATGATTTGCGATGAAACACAAATACCAATCTTTATGTTATTAGCAACAAACAAAACATGACTATCAAATTTGACATGACTGATCGGCAAAACAGCATTAAAATAGAAACACTAAAATACTAAACAAAGGCTACAATGGGGCGAATTCGACTTGTTTCACGGAGAAGCAGAGGGCTTCTTAGATCTGGTCAATCGGACCACAAAATACAATAATTCTTAATATTAAAATAATGCTTACGTAACAATCAGTTGGAGGCGGCTATCCCAGATTCGGCTTCCATAGAAATTGTCCCAGCGTGAGAATGTTGAAAACTTTGATACATTTGTTTCCTCCGAGAGTAGAGGGTGTTAATAATACGATAATAATTGATACTTCTACGAGGTGGGTTCGTTCGCTTCCATGAATTTCCCTTTTAATAAGGTTGCAGGTGCGAAATAATGTTCGCCGATATGCTGGGTTTATATTCTTTCCCATTACCCGATAAATGGAGGACGAAACTCGAACAAGTGGATTTTTTTGAAATAACATTCACGCTTTACAATTTGAACTAATTGCGGCAATGTATTTATTGAAACAATACTAGACAACACGATAAATAATTTAGCATTAGTCAATTTTATTTGTTAACGCTCTTAAAAAACTATCAAATAACTCGACAAAACTGTCATACGAAATTGTTTATATTTGAATGGAAATAATTCGGTTCTGGTAACTCGTGACGTTTCCTGAATTACACGGCTGCGTAATGAACGCACAAAAATTACTACTGTGGTCCATGTTAATTTAAACAATTCGAAACAGTCCCGAATAATATTAGCGGTATATTTAAATAACGAAAATAATTTAAACAACTTCAGCGGTATAGTTTATAACGAAAATAATTTAAATAATTTCGGACTTTCGTAAAATTTTCACAAACTTATAATTTAATCGCACTTAGCTCGAAAATTTAAATTAATTGACGGTAATGTATAAATTCCGCTTCAAAAGCGTACCGGTATAATGACGAAGAGAGCTTTCAGCTGCTCTGACTTAGATTCGGAAATCTCTCTCGATTTCACAGAAAACAACGGTATTTATTTAATTTCTCCCACAAAAATGCATGAAACGGAGTGCAATTGGGAATCTAAAGATTTCCCCTCTCTGTGCAGGGCGACCTGCTAATTGGTTGCTGTCGTTGAAAAATAGACATAAATAGAGACAGGACATGTGTCCTTAAAAGATATTGGATAGACCTTATGTCAGTTTTGTCCCTTCTAAAACTCAAGAAATACAGAACGATGCTCGAAATTTCACAATACATGTGGTCAACAGATCCATTTTTTGTCGTTAATTTTAAGTTGTTATCGCGAATGCAAGCTGCAATATTCTAGAACCTTCTTTCTAAAACTTATGTTTCGTCAACGCATTGCTTCTTTTAAAAGACTCGTAATTTCAACAACGTGTAATAAACATTACAAAATCTAGATGATTTGCATCGTAGACTTCTTCTTGCGGTGCCTATCCGTTTCGGATGTTGGCGATCATCATGGCAATTCGAACCTTCTCTGCGGCCGCTCTAAATAGTCCCACCGTCGTAGTATTGTACCAAGTTCTTAGGTTTTCTAACCATGATATGCGTCTTCTACCTGGTCCCCTTTTACCATTCACCTTTCCTTGCAGGATGAGTTGTAGCAATCCATATCTCTGGCTGTTCCTCATGATATATCCCAGGTATTCTAATTTTTGTATTTATTGCTGCTACTTCTGTTGCTAACGTTTCTGTTCTCTCTCCTGTGTAGGGGTTTCGCTGAATGACGACCCGGGAAGCTCCACTCTTCCATCGTAGACTAAAATATTTAAAAGTGATATTTTTATCGCATAAATTTGTACTTTGAAAAATACAGACGAGATGTTAAATTGAAATTTAAGAAATATATTTACCACATAAGATTAAAATTTTAAAAAAGTTACATAAGCGAAATAAATTGTATTATCCGAACAATACAAAATTGCAAAAAAATCACTTACGCTGCGAGCGTAAAGTCAGGTGACAAATGGTAGTCTCCGATGGCCAATCTTGATGACCAAAAATATTGCAAATTTTACGAAATGTAGTTTTCACAGAACTACCATTTTAATAATGGATTTTAATTATTTTAAAATTCGATTTTCGAGCGAAATTAAAGACATTGGTGGCATTCAGCAGAGGTAACAGTTGCGCAACTGTTGGGGATTTTTTTGCTGACACGCCGCTACCTGCTCGATTCTCCCAACATGTTGAGGAACGGTCGGCCATTTTTTGTAGCTAAAATTCTTCGCTCGTCTTTGGTAACTGTTGTGGAAAAATGACGGGAAGTGATTATTCGAATATTTATGAATATATATTTTTGTGGGTAGCCGCTAAATGAGTTTTAAAAATAAATTCAATAAACATTGACAACCGTCACTTCAAATGTTAAAATTATACCGTTCAGCAGAATTCCGCTACATTTACCCAACTGTTGTACAACAGTTAAGCTGGATTCACACTACATTGTACTGCACGTTTTTTTTGCAGTATTAGTGCAGTATTAGTAGGTAGTGGCGCATACATTTTACATAGAACTGTTCACAGTTCTGTATGCGCCACTACCTACTAATACTGCACTAATACTGCAAAAAAACGTGCAGTACAATGTAGTGTGAATCCAGCTTTACACAACTGCTTTTTCTGCTGAATTTCACCAATATAACAAATTCTAAACCTTCTATTGTGCATATGTCAAAAAACTGAATGACAGAACTCTCAACATAACCTAATTCTACCAAATTTAAAAACAAACTTCTTATTGGTAGACCCTGTATTATACTTTCAAATAAGGAGATTTTCCCTTTTTGTCTTCATTATAAACATTTATGTTTACTTTTGGGTTGACTACTTCAGGTGATTCCATATTAAATATGGAATTAAAATGTGTTAAAACTTTTGTCAACGAAGTTGACAGATTTCCATTTCGCTATACTTTTGTTAAAATTACATCAGTGTAAACACAACGAATATCAGTTGTGTAACTAATAACATTAGCGTCCCTCCCAGCGAAATATCTAAGAGCGAATACACGAAGTTGTTAACCCCTCGTATAGAACAGGGGTGGGCAACCTTTTGTATAACAGGGGCCAGAATAATATTTACGTTTCGTCCGCGGGCCTTAGTAGTTAATGGACACATTTTTGTTACTTGTATTTTTTTCTGAAAATATAAAAACAATAATATAACAAAGTTAATTAAGTAGGGAAAGACTTGTAATTTGACCACCCTTAGCATTTTTGCTCATAACTCATCTTCAAATTGAAATTTTTTGGATTCCTTTACACCATTGGAAAGAAGAGGTCTTTAGCTAAAATTTTGCTAAAGATACTTATTAGATTACTCAAGAAACAAAAGAGTTATGACCATTCTCCCGAAGAGTCGAAAATTGGAAATTTTAATTTTTGGCATGTAAGTTGACCACCCCCTAAAAAGTTGCTGAAAAGTCAATAAAACTTAAATGAAACCAACTGATATACAAAATTATTGATCTTTTATTGAGTTTTAAGTACAAAAGGTAAAAGAAAATAAAAAAGAATAAAAAAACATAAAAAGATGAATTAATTAATCATCACTTGATGACATAAATAATGTTATAAAAAATGGTTTTACAATGCAAACAGTAGAAAAACTGGGGTGGTCATCTTACATGCCACAAATGTGGTCATCTTACATTCTCGACCATTTTGAAACGCACACAAACACGATTATGTTTGGAATTCACTTTGAATCATTAAAATTCAATGAAAAACAAGTTAAGCACATATATTTACCTTGCAATTTGAACGAAAATAATCACTTTATGAACGCACACAAAAATCAATATTTTAATATTTCTCAATTTTGTTTTACACAATGTCTACAGGAACTACTGCGTCGCGTCTGGACGTTTCTAAACTACATAAAAATTGATGACCATGTCAATGAGCACGTGGGCAGTTAAAATTTCGGAGTTGCCATTTGTAGTTTCTTCAAAAAGACTGGGTGGTCATCTTACATGCATGGTCAACTTACATGCCTCTCCCCTACTATATTTATTTCTCTTATCATTTATAACAAATTACAAAGAAATGAAAAAAATAAGTAAGTATTAATCACAAAACAGTAAATATAAATGAAAACAAATTTTAATTTCACTTTAAAACCATTTATTTACTACGACACTACGTGACTACACGGGGGATTCCCCGAACGAAGAACCGAATTGTCGAACATTTCCGACGTTAAACGATTATTGAACATTTCCGACGTTAAACGATTATTGAATATATCCGAAGTTTCTGCGTTACGACTTTCTATGTTACGACGTTAGTACTAAATTATGAACAAAGATGTAGCTATGTGTGTTTAATTTAAATAAGACGAATTATATCGAAAATTAAACTGTAGATCTCTCCTTTTTCCTTATATTAGGTACTAACTTAATCCTTTTCTTTAAAATTTTTGTTTTTGATAATATTTATTTATTATTTCTTCTAAAGATCTCGCGGGCCGGATTAGAACTTTACACGGGCCGAAGTTGGCCCGCGGGCCGCAGGTTGCCCACCGTTGGCTATAGAATATAAAATAAATTCATTGTTTATAAACATTAATTTATAATTTATTTTCAAACATCTGCAGATGGAAGTAAACATGGATGGAAGCTTACGTACAAAAATTATTTTGAACAGTTAAAAAGTCACATAGGCATACCTAAACCATATAAAAAAAAAAAAACAAGGACGATGAAACGCGCAATAGCCGCGACTCCCGAAGTAATGCCCAGACGGCGAAACCGGGAGTCGAGGATAGGGGTGAGGTTTTAGTCAGTGCGAGTCTGACACTACCGGCTTAGATCAAGCCGGTGTCTCGCTCGAGATTTCCTCATTCCGCCGCAAAGCTAAAAAAAAAACCATATAAAAAAAATTCGTACTAATCAAACTGAGGAATAAAGTTTCTTTGAATGTATGGTTCATACACAATATTGTGTTTCAAAGTTTCTGTTACATAAACTTCGCTAGTAACTTTGTTCTTGTTTTTATTCAAAGATACGCATGTGTACATAGGTTGTTAGGGTAGTCCTAAAATATTACATTACACTTCTGAAGAAAGTAAAAACTACCGAACCACAAATAATATAATTATTAGATTTTCTATTTAAAGTGATACAATGATATAGGTATGTTTCATTTCTCTTATAGAAATATAAGAGAATTAAAATGTGTTAAAACTTTTGTCAACGAAGTTGACAGATTTCCATTTCGCTGTACTTTTGTTAAAATTACATCAGTGTAAACACAACGAATTTCGTCTTATACGAAATTTTTAGTAAACTTATACTTAATATAAATTTGGTATGGCATTGAAAATTTAATTTATTATTAAATTGAAATGGAATTGCTTCTTCCATTCCATAAGTTATAATTTTCCTTAAAATTGTATTTACAAAGGAATGTGCGGAAAACCAATTTAAATTGTACCTAATACCAATAAAGAAGCTGCTATAAAAAATATAATGATCTAACTGGATCTAACAAACTAAAGTAATTTACATATAAATAAATGTCGCAACTACAATGAAAAACTTAACTATTCTGTATATTTTCATATAACAAGCGCAGAACGGAAATTGATTTCACATCTTGAAATTGTAACGCATATAAAATTGAATTTATGTATTGTTGAAAAAATGTGCTTCTAGCAATAATAGTAATTAATACTTGAAATTATTCTCAATAAACGAAACCGATTTTAAGGATTGAAGAAAAGTAAATATAGGTACGGGAAATTCAAACCAAAATTTTCTAACTATTTGACATGATTTATTAACACAAAATGTAATTCTAATTTAATTAACGTAAAATTGTAACTGGGAATTTAAAAAAATATAATATGTAAATTTAACTGGCAGAACTTCTGTTGGTAGATAAATCAGTTTATTTACCAACATTCTAAATATGATTTTTGTTAATTACCAGTGACGAGCGCTGAATTTTAACGTCTGGAGCAGACATTGTAAAAAATAGTCTATATTTTATATTATAAAATATAGACTATTTTTTACAATGTCTGGACGTTAAAATTTTTTTTTTTTTGAAATTGAAAATTTCAATGAAAAAAGAAAATGAAAAAAATTGCCAAAAAAATTTTATTATTTGAAATTTATTCGCTCACATTTCATTATGATTCAAGTTCGTATTATTTTTGGGTGATGTAAGAATCTTTGTTAAATATTAACTGAAATAACTTCTTAATTTCTATTCAAATTATTTGTACATCATTCCCTTAGCTAAATATTACTAAGCTCTACCAATTAGCTTTATATATCAGTTGGTAAATACACAAATTTGCAAATATCGTGGTCACATTATGTTTTCATAAATAGTTAAGCATTTACAGTGGTTTCCTTTCAAAGGTAAATAATAACACAAAGTTAAAAATCGGAAGACGTAGAACGTTGAATACCCGATTAATAAGTAAATATCTCTATTTCCATTTTCAATTCATAAATAATGTACAATATTTTATACTTAATATTAATATGTTCCTAATACTCGTATCTATAATGGGTTGATTATTAGATTTGTAATCAAAATTTTTTCCTTCATTATAAATTCCAATTGTGGAAACATCTGGAAATCGTCTTCCAATTTCAGCTACTAAAATTTATTGCTTCATCAATTACTTTCACAAAAGTTGCATCTTGATGATAGTATTCTTTTAAAACTTCCAAACTTTTTCAAAGCTTTATATTTATGCTAATAACCTTCATTTCGGAGATTACAGCATTTCCGGTAACATAATATTTATTTTTGATAAAATATCGCACCATAAAATGAGGCTTTTAATAAATTTTAACTATTGTGTTTCGTATTTTATTTGATTGTTGCGGTTTTGACCAAAGCAATATAAATGTGTTTGAGTTGGAACCTTTAATGCATCGTAGCGAAAGTTTTGCTCTCATGTAGTTGTACAAATTGGTTTCCAAGTAATTTTGGAAACTGTTTTAAAATGTCTCTATAGATAGCTGATGATGAAATAAATATGTAAATCTTAAAGATAAAATTGCTTCAATAATTTTCTTACCTTTGTTCAAATTATTTTTCATCAACATTATTTTGCGACAGTATTCTTTAGCAGTGTATTAGATTTTGCTTAAAAGAATGACTCGATAAATAACCTCGATTCAAAATTATGTTCTATTAAAGCGACAAGTAACATTTGCGCCCCTCTGTCAAATTTCAGTGTGCTCCCAGACCATCTGTCAAGTTTTTAAATTTTCTTTGCGCCTTTTAAATATGCGGGTAGGTCCTTCCGCAATGAAAGTCCATTTTAATAAAATATACCATACAATTAGGCTGTTAATAAATTTTAACGATTTTGTTTCGCATTTTATTTGCTTGTTGCGGTTTTGTTGGATCCCCGAATGCATCGTAGCGAAAATTTTGTTCTCTCATGTATATGTAATTGAACAAATTGGTTTCAAAGCAATTTTAGAAATTGTTTTAAAATGTCCCACAGGCTTAGCCGATGATGAACAAATATGTAAATCTTATAGATAAAATTGTTGAAATAATCTTCTCACCTTTGCTTAAATTTTCCTTTAGATTATTTTGTATCAACATTATTTTGGGACAGTTCTTTTGCAGTGTAGTAGATTTTTCTTAAAAAATGAATCGATAAATAAGCCCCTCGGCCAAATTTCAGTGTGCCTCGCTGGACCACCTGTCAAGCTATTAAATTTTCTTTGCACCCCTTAAATATGCAGGTGCGTCCTTCCGCATTGAACGTCCTGTAGTAACCAGTAATGCCACTCGAATTTTCTAATTATAAATAATATACAAAACCTATAAAAATGCATTACAAATCAATTTTTACAATTCAGTAACGAAGGAGATAATATAAAATTCATAGCAGTAGTAAATTGAATAAATTGTGCGAATACGAGTTGAACTCATGTAAAATGAGCTTTACGTTGCGACTATCTCAATTTAGTACAGACAACTAATTATTTAAATTGATGAGCAGTAATAACAAATACGACAAAGACATAACTTAACTAAAAACATCCAGTCTTCAGTTTCCGATTATAGTAACGAAGTGCGTTGTTAAATGTTCAGAAGTATAAAAATGTTTAATATTTTTTGAAAGTATAATATATTGCTCTTTTTGCTTCGATCTCGTTGTGCTCCTGTTCTTCTTGTCTTTCTAGACCTTTCTAATGTCCTGTCGCTATTCGCACGGTGTGTCTGGACCGTTTAGTAATGCTCTTTTTTTTAATTTCCTGTCTGTCTATGTTACAGTTGTACGGCTTTTCGCCAGTCCGAGCACTTTACATTACGGTTTGTCACCTTTTTTCTGGTGTATCTTGTCTTTCTACCACTTAAAACTCATTTCTATGAACTTGTTGTGTAGTTTATAGTCTGTTTCAGATTTCAGACACGTTTTAGGTAACAAGTTAATTTATTAATCAACTGTTATTTAATCCTTAAGACACACTACCTCTGTTCAAACCGCTTCCAACAACTCTTCCCACTACTTTGAACTTTTTAAAATGTTTAAAACTCTTTGAACTCTGTTTGTTTACAAACCTGTTCAAAAAATGCTTGATTCGTCGGAAAAACAAATATTTTTAACCAAATTTTGGTCATCTTTAATTCTCTTGGACATCAGTTCATAAATTAATCTCGATTCTTCTAACAAACTTATTTTCACCAACTTATTGGTGAATTTGAATTTTATAATTAAGAAACTTGTTGATCTTTTACACTTCATCTATGGAACTAATTATTGAAATATTGGTCTGTGGAACTTTACCCAAAATTCTGCCTTACGTATTAATTTTGTTGCATATGGAAGCGGTTTCTTCAAATTTTTGTACTACATTTATTGCGCAGTGACGGCCTACATTTTCTTCAGGACGGCTTGCATTAAAAATTCGAGAAGGTCTATGGGCACAACGATTTTCAGTCCCGTAAAGAAATATTAATTTTACATTTATTTGTTTATTTACGTGTATTAATTTCGAATAAAATTAATTTTTGTTTTGTAAAAACAAATTTTACCTCGAACTCCTGAAAGGATCCACTGAATTAAATTTTTTGATGCGGATTAACGAATTTTCTCACCTTTAAAATTATGTATCAAAAGGTAGGGGGGTGCTACTGAAAATTTAAAAGTAGGGCAGCTGGTGCGGGGCGAGTTAAATGTAAAATTCCAACAGTATTGGCTTTGGCGCCCCCCCTCGCTATCTAAACCAACGTGTTTTTAGTTTTTCTCAAATTTACTAAAAAAGTTATTTTACCTGGCTACTTTTGAAATGAACATCGATTGTAATTTATTGGTTGGTCAGATTATTTAGTTAATAAGTGTTTGATAAGGAGTTTAATAATATAGTTTTAGTGTTTATTTAAAATTTTATTTAGTAATTTATATGTATTCAGAAAGCAAAATATCAGCTCTTGTAGAAGTAATTTAATGAATACAATATTTAGACTGCATTAAGTGTAAAAGAATAAATCACAGAAGTACGATTTATCAAATTTTTTCAAGTCTCCAGAAAACACGACCAGAAAAGAAAATGAAAAACACTGATTTACATTATTCATAAAAAATACAGGATGTAGGTACTATGAGATTGACTGTTCAAATTCCGAGTAGGAATATTTTATTTATTTTATTCTATGTACATATTTCAGATGATATTTTTCATTGGTTTTTAAACTTTTGGTAATTTAAAAATTTATTTTTAATTTAAGTTAATTCAATGGTATCACATTATTTGCTTTAATATCACATCTCGATTTTATCTTTACTTTTTATTTAAATTACAAATTTTAAATTTTATTCCGCCGGCCTACTTAGCTAATTAATTTCTCAACTTATCTCTTGTAGCAATCTTCATTTTCTTTTATCCCTTCTTGATTGAAATTTTTCCTATTTTCTTCAATTTTCCAAATCGTCAAACCCTTTAATTTTAATTTTCTATTCATTTATCTTCCAGTACGCTTCATTTCATTTAATTAAATAAAGTCACTTTAACTTTCAATTAAAATTTTTTACGCCAGTCCTCACAAAACACAACAGCAAACACTACCAAAATAAACATATTAAAAAAATTTTAAGTGAGAAAAATTTTGGCAAAAATTATTATTTGTTAATTTTATTACAGAAAATCATGCAGTGAACTACCTAAATTATGGGACACTTAAGTGTAATAACCTAATAACAGTTTGAATTGCTTTTCATACGAAATAGGTTTTAAGTTTCATGTACATTACCGCAAAACCCTAGTTGTGAAAGTCGATATTGTTTGTCAACTAATTAATTTATAATCTAAACATGGGGAACATTATTGTTCCTTGATGAAACAGATAATCTGCTCAAGGTATGCAATCTTGAAAATATTGGAAAATGCTTAAAAGCGGCAGAAAACCAGACGGATGCGATAGAAAAAGTTTTATATTATTACTTTAGTATATCGGATCGATCAAGTTCAGATTTTATTAAAAATATTTACGTATAGGATGGGGTGTGCTCTTAAATTCGAAAGGAAAACTATTGTTATGATAAAATGAACGGAAAATCATATTCAAAAGGATCATTGACAAATTTGTGGTTACAATAGTATCTACAATATCAAGTTTATTTAATTGATTTTTAATTCAAATAAATCTATGTTTGCCTACGTAATATTGAATAACAAGGAAACAATATCCAGCAAATAAACTGATAAAAAGTCACGGACATGAAATGTTGTGATTACCACTTGGCACTTGATCAATGCGAGTTTAACGCAACAGAATAAATTAGTATGGCCTCCCTTATTGTAAAATGGGTTCTGCACACCATAATATAATTTCGTCAGGACGCTGCGCCAATGTCGTCGTGTCGGATGCTATGTTGAAGCGCGTGGAGGATCATCAACCGACAATTTTACGAGCATCCCTTGTCAGATCATGTAGCCATCCGACCGCGTTGGCGTTCGACGAAAGTGGATGCGTGCAGAATGTTGTTGGATCGTCGATACGTCGAGCTCAACTTGATAAATCTAATCTGAGAATCTGTTAAAACAGCTTTTTATGATATTCTTGTTGGGAGATATCGGAAAGCCAGAACCTCCAGCTACCTAGTTTTCTGTCCAAAATCTGTTTTTAAAATAACCGAAAAAAATATTTTAATTTGAATTGTAACATGTTGACATATTTTTTTAGTACGTTACGTTTCCCTTACTTTTATATCGGCACTTCGGAGATTCCTTGTGATCTCGCTAGTAAATTAATACCCATTGAATAATACTCACCGGTTTACTTATCCCAGGGTCTTTATGTCATGTAAATCTCACTGTTCAATAAGGAATCAGCAGGTTTTTGAAAATTTTATCCTGCAACTTATTCAACTTCCACTTCACGAAACCTATAACTTACTTAATTAAATATAGAGGAGAGGGGCTTATGCCCCTATATTCTATAACATTTGTAACGCGTACTTGTAAGGTATCCTCGAGCCACGTAATTAATAAATGTTATTTGATTTGATTTGATCAATAAGGAAAGGTTCTATTTTGAAAAAATTAACAACATACCTACGATAAATTTGAAAATCAACTATAATACAGAAAAGAATTATTTAATGCGTATTTATATACAAAGTAATTACAAGGAACAACGTGCTTTAAGGGCGTTCTTAAAGTAATAAAAAATAATTAGTTAGTAGACTAAAGGATAAAAACAATAAAAAAGTTTGTTTCACAAATGTGGAATTATTAAAAATAAAAGGTTTACCTTGGCAATTTTGCAATCTGGTTGTCATCAACATTAACTACATACTATACCTAGGTGGGTGATAAATTGAAATTGTTTTTATTATTCGTACCACTCCAATTAGGAAAAATTCAAGATATTTGCTGTTCTCAAGATTCGAACAGCTTTTTAATTAATAATTGTTTAGTTCATTTATTATTTAATGTTTCACACAATCTATTTAATTAATACGTTTAAACTCAAAATTATTTACTGGTTGTATTTTGCACATTTATTTACTGTCATTGCGAAAATAATCACAAATTTCTTGCCACCTTAATGAGATGTAAAATTTTCAAAATTTATCGCAATACTTTGACGCGAGTGTGAAGCATCTGCGTTAAAAATTTAACATTAATCTAACAATAATTCTTTCGGCACATTGAAGGCGTTTAAAAAAAAATTTGGAAAATTAAAATTTTTTTTCACGTAGCGCTTATATTCGCCAAATAAAATTTCAAATCGAAATTTGTTAAAATTTGTATTTTTGCAATTTGCCACCTTAATTGACGCCACCCGAAACGGTTTTTGAAATTAAAATTTTTTTGATAGTTGTCTCCCCACAACAGTTTTAAGCTCGAAATTTTGAAAATTTTTCAAACGGCGATAATAGCGTCCTTATTTACGAACGGATTTTTAATTTTCCATCGGTATCGGAAGTAGAGCCCGGGGTAGAATTTTATTTCTATAGCTTTTTTTCTTATCTCGCACCGCAAAGCTGTAAAATGAAAACAAAATTTTCAAATTTTTTTGAAGGCTAATCTCCCTTAGAATCTAAAACGGAAATTTTTGTTTCGAAATTCGAAGTTTTAACGACGAAATCTCATTTGGCGAGCAATTTTAAGAATTTTCAACGAAAAAAGTTTAATAAAACTATCCTTCCGCGTCCCAAAAACTTGAACTCAAAGTGGACAATTTTTGGAACTTTTGTGAGAATACCTCCAACGTCAACGACGTCGTTATCTATCAACCAATTTTAAATTTAAAAAATTCGGCTCAAGCACACGTCGGCCCTCTATAAAATTGGTTCTTACACATTTCCTCGTAGGTTCAAAGGCAAGGGGATAAAATAATAATTCAAATTTAAAAAAAAAATTTTTGAATTAAAAAAAATAATAAATTGTGGGTTATTGGCAATTTTAAAACGGATCCTTCTCCGCCTTTGGTCGGACATTACTAAAAGTCAAATTTCCCTTATGCACTTTTGTCTCCGTTGCAATAAAAAATCTTCTGTAGTAGTTATTTTTAATGATGTTTTTTAAATAATTAAATTTTTTATATCGACTATTGCACACATGTGTCACATGACTAACATCAACCAATGATATTTAGGGATCCGATCAATTCTAACCAATATGGCGTTAGAATTACGCGATAATTGTTCAAGTTGCTTTGATAATTGTTCAAGTTGCTTTGATAATTGCACATATTCTTTTTGATAATTTTTGATAATTGTGTACGTTACTTTATATCATGTGATAGATTTTTTCGGATTTTTTATTGAAGTAAAAATACAACTAAAAGTTTTTCTCTTTTTTCCAATTTATTATTTACAATAGAACAAAATAATTCAAAAAGTTGTTTAAATCTATTAATGAAGTATAATATAACAAAACCAACACATTTAAATTAACTTCGAGTTAAAGTTTGAACAGTGCAAATTTTCTGATGTAAAGTTACAATTTGAGTAATTAAAATTATGAATTGTTTGCCCATTATTAGAGATAATAGTTTCATTAGCACTTTTAGTGCTCAGTTCGTTAGTAATAGTAGAAGAAGAAGTATTCCCTTTTCTTAGATCATTTACAATTTTGCTATGGTGCTCTGCATCTAAATTCAGATATGGTTTTAATGAATTGGTATTACTTTGACCCGTTAGTTTGATCAGTTGTTGTTCTGCAATACCAGCTTTAGCAAGATGAGATACAGCAGTAGATCTATTTGAATGATTCGTAATCTTCTTATTTATTGTATCCAGGCCAATTTTTTCTGCCGCATACTTCATCCACTTAGCTAATTCGTTGCGTCCTACAGGCATATTTTTGTACCATTTGTTTGATTTTTCCCAATAAGGATTAACTGTTAAAAATAGACGGTCCGTTTTAATTTCGCCACCCCTCTTACTTATCAGTTTCTTGAACAATCTGAAATAATAAAAAGAATATCAATAAAATTATTACTCTGGAAAAAATTTGGAAAAGTTACCTTACAGGATATTTCTCTAGATTAGCATAATTTGTAGTAAGCCACTTGCTTTCTGCAATGTTTTTTCCACCTCCTTGGGTGGTTTTAGTAAATATTGGATTGTATTCTAACCGACCAGTTGGCTTTCCTTCGTTATTTGTTTCCTGCTTAAAATAAGTAGTAAGGCATGTTGCAGCTTCTCCACCTCTCCACGCTAATTCATACGCAATTACGTGATACAATTTTTTTTGTAATCCAAAAGGAGTTTCTTCATTCCATAAGTCGATAATTTTCGTGTATTCATCATTTGACAATGCTACCGAACTAGTTTTCCTTTTTTCTGGATCGACTTGCAGTTCGCGTCGTTTGGCATTTCTAGCGTTTCTAGCTTTTTTAAAAACTATGTCATTGAATGGATCAAATTTAATGTTGAATTCATTATAGAATTTTTCTTGCAACTGTTTGGCGGTTATATTCCACATAGTTTTTACAACGTTTTCCTTATAATCTTTCCCATCATTTTTTTTCATGTTAAACGCCCAATTTTGTAAAATATTACTTACATCTTCTATGGATGTCGATTCTTGCAATGTAAAATTTTTTTCATTGCAAAATTTCATAAACTGCTTCCAAACTGAAGCTTGTGAACGTTTAGTATTCACTGGAACCGTATTTTCTACTTCCTGTTCTATATCTTTTAGAGATTTATCGCCAAACCGTTGCAATGCAAACATTTTCACATAATACAATATTAATTTTTCGTTATTATTTTCAGACTTTTGCTTGTTGTCATAGTTACCAAATCAAGGCACCTACATTTATAAATTATATTTTTTAAATATCATGTACTGTTACGTTGTGTCTAATTCTAATGTGTGCAATAGTCTTACCGAATTTATTACGTGCATTATTGATTATCGTCCAATTTGACTCCTTTGCTATATTCAAACTTTGTTGTCATTAGTAAATGTCCTCATGCTTCGCATTCGGACATTTACTTGACAACAAAGTTTTCATAGCAACGTAGTCAAATTGTTACCGATAATCAAAAATGCACTTAATATATTATAAGTGATAACACCGTCGATATATCTCGATTTGCTTCGTTGACCATTCAGTGGCTAAATTTTATGTCCAAATGTTATGCTACACATCCACACCGTGGCATTCACAATAAAAGCCATCCCGGTATCCAAGATGGCCGTTATGCGTTTAGTATTATAGGTTTATAGGGAATCGGTCAGTAAAGAAATTTGTGAAATTTTTGCAGCGAAAATAAATAAATGTGTGAAATAAAACCAGTAAATAATTTTGATTTTAAACGTCGACATCAGGAAATGTGATAAGTGGAAAATCGATCTATTTATTGGCCACGAATCAAAACAGAGTGTGACTGGATTCATTGAAAAAGTAAATGATTTAAGATACGTTCAGATACATTCAGATACGTTAGAGAGGAATTGAATACATGGGACGAACTAGTAGTGGAATTAAAAAAAGAATTTTTACCCACTGACTAAAACACCCAGCCTTTAGACGAAATAAGAGAAAAAACCCAAGGAGTTAGCGTGAATGTACATATTATGTTCGTACATGATCGCTTTAGAATATTTAATGACACGGGCTGTTGAAAAACCGACCGAAAAGGAAATTACGGATGGAATCATAAAAAATATAAATCCTTATTTTGCTGAACGCGTCGAAGCAGACGAAAGTACTTCTCTTAAAGACTTCAAAGCGAAATGTCGATCTATACAAAACGGTAAACTACGGGCAGAAAGTTAAAAAGCCTTCTAAACGATCAGGTATAGTTAAACCCGATATGGCTTTTTCTTCAACTAAAAGCCAATAATAGTAAACGCCTTCTAAGAAATACAACTCAGTTAGGATATAAAAATGCACGAATTGCTTGCAGTTTGGTCATTATGATACCAATTGTCTCCAACAACTACAAATTTTTTGTTATCATTTTAAACATACACGTTTTTAAATAACCATAATTGGGATGAATGGTAAAAAAAGTGACTAATTTCCTTCATCCGCCAAATATCGCTCCAATTCTTATTAAAAAACCTCCCGATAATCGCCCACATTTGCAAATAGTAATAAATGGTTTGACGGTAACATCTTTGGTTGGCACCGGTGCAACTGTCTCAGTTATTGGCCAACGAGGTCTAGACTTGCTCGATCCCCATAAATTTGGTCAAGTACAATCTTTAAAGTGGCAAATGGTGCGTCTACCGACGTAAGTGGTATCGTATCCACCTAGGAGGCATTGAAAAAATAAGAAAATTTTTAGTGGTACCAACTTTGGCTAACGAATTTTTACTAGGAGCAGATTTTTGTAAAATATTCCAAATATCTCTTTATTTTAAAATTTTTTCATGGCATTGCTCCCAGCAAAGCAAACTTTCTGCGATCGAAGGAATATCGAGTAGTGTTTCACTTAGTACCGAACATCAAAAACAATTAAATAAAGTCATAATAAGTAAATTTAAATCGTTGGCCACTAACGATCTTGGTTGTGTCAAATGCTAAAGGACAATGTAATACAGGAATCAAAATCGCCGTGGCCCAGTCCCCTTTCATTAGTTAAACAGAAGGACGGAGAAATGAGAACATGTTTCGATGGTAGGAAATTAAATTCGGTAGCCGTCAAAGATTCTTACCCTCTGCATTTTAAACAGATTACGTTATGCTAAATTCCTAACTGCCATCGATTTGAAGAAAGCGTTTTGGAAACTTCCTCTCGAAGAAACTTCCCGACCAAGAACTGCGATTTGCGTTACCGGGAAAGAACTATTCGAATTTAAAGTCATGCCCTTTGGTTTATCTAACTTCGCGCAAACGTCACAAAGGACTATGGAAAAAACTTTGGTTTTGGTTCTCCATAAAGAGGAGGCATTTGTTTATTTAGATAATATCATAACAGCATCTCTGACATTCGAAGAACATATAACTACACTTAAAACTAATTTTGAAGAATTAAAGTCGGGAGGTTTTGAGTAAATTTAGACAAATGCAAATTTTGTTCCAGGTTTTTGACGTTTCTAGGTTTTATTGTTGACGAATTAGGTTTACCCTAAAAAGGTAGACGCCATAACTAAATTTAAGATGCACAAGACCACTTCGGAAGTCAAAAGTTTAATCGGCCCAATCAGTTACTACCGAATTTTCTTGCCGAATTTGTCCACTACAGCTTCCCCTATAACGGCATTAATTGAAAATAAAAAGAAAGGCCAGGTAGTCCAATAGACCCCTGAAGCCGAAATTGCATTTGAGGAAATAAAGAGACTGATAACTTGCTCTCCAATTCTGGTTAGCCCAGATTTCAACAAACAATTTTTGATTCAAACGGACGCTTCGTAAGTCCGAGTAGGCGCCGTGCTATTCCAGGACCGGGGTGCACTGGAACACCCGGTCGCGTATGCCGATGAGCAAAAATATTCCGCAACAGAACTCGAATTAATAGCAATAATTATGAGTGCTATTAATAAATTTATAAGCTATGTAGATGTACCGACTGTGCTGCTCTCCAGTGGCTTCACAGGTTCAATTCCCCAACCGACTGCCTCGCGAGATGGGCCCTCTCTTTGTTTCAATATTCTTTTTAAGTTCGCCATCGACCTGGCAAACTTAATATTGTTCCCGATGTATTATCACGCGACGTGGCTTCTCTAAATATTGAAACCCTAATACCAGATTAATGGTATAGCGACATGTTAGAGCTCGTTGAATAGGAACGGTTATCCCAATTTTAAGATTCAAGAAGATAAACTATATAAATATATTCCAGCTTCGGTCCCGGCCAAAACTAATATCCCAGATTGGAAATTGGTGGTTCTGACAGCTAACCGTCAAGAAATCCTACAATTATGTCACAACGCGACAACATCAGCACACTTTCGTATTGCAAAAATATAAAAAATTAATAACATAACAAGTATACAAATTTTTTTGTAAAACTGCGTAAGACGCCAAATACACGATACAATTTTTCGTACCGATATCGGTGCAACTGATAAGAGAGACGCGCACACACTATGCAAATTGCAATAGCACTATGCAATTGCTACGCAAATTGCATAGTGTGTGCGCGTCTCTCTTATCAGTTGCACCGATATCGGTACGAAAAATTGTATCGTGTATTTGGCGTTTAAGAAACAATCTTTCAAGTAATTTGGTGATAATTTTAAATTCGTCACCGTCGTCCCAAAATGACTTACCTAAAAAGCATCTTTCGAATAAAATTTTATTTGAATATTTTAACTTCTGGTAAAAATTTTTTGGATGAATTTTTGTATTTTTATGCCACACGGGACTAAACCTGCTATTTAAGTACCTTTTTTCGAAAACTCAAGCTTAATTTTAATTCTTATGGGATTTGAAATGAATTTAAATAATTCTTTAATTTAAATCCACGAAGACAGCAAGCAACTTGATTACTAAAAAACGTTCAAGGATATCTTGAAGTAAAAAACTTCAAGGGGCGCAAAACAGTAGAATTGAGTGAATCTTATATAACACAGGGTACTGAAACATTTTCGTTAATATATAAAATTTTTGTATTTTAGTTGCCCTTCACTCTTGTTAAATTATAAGATATTTTTAATTGGGTATAGGTCTTTTGTTACTTTTTTTAAATAATACATAAATATAAACAGTCGGTGGAAGGACGATCTGAATCTGAGCATGTCTGAGACAATGATACGATGCAATTCATTTGATAGATCGCACCCCCTTTGTAAAATTGCAGTAACTTCAAATTTTTCACTCAAAACCCTGCAGAAACCATAAAAAATTAAAATTCAAGATCTGTGGCTTAGAATAACCAGCTTGAATACTTCGCAAACAAAACAATTAATAGTAAGTTACTGTAAAAGCAATAATATTGAGGTATGATTGAATTAATAATACATTTTCCAATTAATCCAGTCATTATGTACTTTTGTGTGGAAATAATTTGGGAATAAGATTTTATTTGATTAATTCGCAAAAGAGCCCTTCAGTTTTCGACATCAGGCTTGGACCGGAACAAGGGTAAATTTGTTCTTGTAAATTTAATTACATTTATTTTTAATTATTATTAAAGTAAATTTTGCTGAAAATAAAATGGTTCTTTCCTGCATTTACCTTCTGCATTTCTTCAAATAACAGCTTTAGCGCACCTAAAGTACAAATTGAATATTACTTAAATTATACGGAATAAAACTCCAAGTTCAGTTGAAAAAATTAGAATGTTGGAACCCCAATAGGTTTGACGAGATGGCGGGGGGGGAGGACACCATTACTGACCTCCCGAAATAGATCGAAAATTTTTCTATAGCAAAGAGGAAGGTTAATAGAGTATACTGTAAAAGTTTCATGTGCGAATGTATAGTCAAAATTTTGAGAAAAACCAATTTGAAAAGTACTGGAAATTAGCATCGAATATGCCGCACACCCCAGGCAGACGCGATACAATTCAAAGACGGTCCCTTGAAATCGCGTAAAATATTTTCGCTCCGATTTGAATTTTTCTTTGAAATTCGGATAGGTGGGGGTGTGATTAGTAGATATTAGTAATAAATATAATCAAAAAAATGAAAAATAACCCGTGTATTGCCGAAAAAGTGAAAAAATTAAATTGTTTTTCTTCGAATTTTGGGGTGTGCATTCGATAAGGAGGGTTATCCATCGTCAAAACCTACCCTTCCGGGGCGCCGCTTCGCTCCGCTACGCTCTGCACCCCTCCAGGGCTGTTTTGACTCTGGTTACTAGGCTAAACATATTTGAAGGCCCCAACAATCAAGAAAACCACGATAAATGATACCGGGAGCTTAGAGACCCTTGAAATAACATTAAAAAGTATAGTTGCGGTATGGGGCAGTAAACTACTACGTTTCACCCCCAAAATATCGAATAAAACAAAAAATAATCGATGTTACATGTACGAGAGACGTGCTGCTTCTGCCGGTCCGTAAAACTCTAAGTTTAAGACTAGTTCTTTCTGCACGCACCGTCAACAGAATGAGCGACGCGCGGGAATCTCGTTAGTTTTACCACTGAATCTCGTTAAATTAGCTAAGTTCAAAATCGATTATTTCAAAATTTTGATTATAAACTCTCACATAATATTTTAACAGTATACTATATAAACCTTCCTCTTTGCAATAGGAAATTTTCAAATCATTTGGAGTGATCGTAATAGTCGACTGCCACCGAGATGGCTTTCTAAAAAACCTAAATTTTTATTTAGGTTAACTTTTAAAATAAAATTTTTATTTATTCCTCCGGGCTTTTCTCCAAAATCACAAAGACTAGAACAAATTTTTTTAGTTTCAAGCACATTTTTAGTTACTTTAAATCTTATCTTATACTCTTTCGACGTGGGATGTTCCAAAAACGAATAAATGATGAAAATTTGCCCGATGAAAAATTGTTAATCTGAATCTGAAAACTGTGTTATTTCGAGCAAAAATCTAAAAAAATTATGTTTCTTTGTAAGGCTGTACCTCGAAAACTGTAAGGGCTGGAAGAATTGTTTTGCTTCAATTTTTACTTTCACTTGTATTTATGATTTAATTTAGTAGAGTGCTCAGACACAAATAAGTCGCTTAAAAACGAAGTTAGTGGGCATTTTGAAATTAAAAAGTTTTTTAAAAAAAGATTCAAGTTTTAATGTTATTCAGTCTTACATTCTGAAGTCAGAACTTGAGGAATTATTATGTATCGTATGTAAGGTACGAGCATATCGAAGCAAAAATTACTTCTTGCTCATCAAGTTCTGACTTAAGGCTTTAAGATCAAATAACATGAAAAATAAGGTGTGAAAACTTATGAAGAAAATGTAAGATATAGTTTGGTTAATGCTAAATGTCATACTAAAATATTATTATTCGAACTTATGCTTTTGCAAAATTATTTCAAAAAATGCTACTTTTAGAAGTCGTATAAATATTCGCAACTTTCAAGTGCCTAAAAGATTTTTATTTTTCTATAACATTTATGTGGTGCATAAAACAAAGTATACTCTTTCAGATATACTACAAACTATTTATTTTTTTTTGGAAAATTTTTGCTGAAAATCGATTTATATAAATTTTAATTTTTTTCATATTTTATATTCAAAATTTGGAAACAGGCACATATAATTTGATTGAAAGTTATTTCCGCAAAAATTATTTATTTAATTCATTTATTAACAATAAAAAAATGAGATTTTAAATAATGTTCAAGTGTCTTTGTAAAAATGTGTCGACGAGCAGAGAAGCGGGGTAGGTAAAAGGTAGCGATAATTACACCGTGAAGATACTGGCATGTATTTTGAGATTTTTACATCTCGGTTGAATTAAATTGTTTTTGACCTTATTACGAGTCGAAAAAATATAAAACTTACATTGTGATAAGCTGGAAGAATCAGTCTATAAATTATTTTCAATCATTTTTTTTGAGAAATATACGGTTTCGGCAGCACCGTAGTGTAAACGGCAAAATACATGAAAAAAATCAAAATATTGTGGTTTTCAGTTCGAGTAAATTGAGTTCGAAAATTATTTCTGCCATAACCGCGCATGTATTTGCAAAGTTTTAACTAAATTTTTCAAGTAGAAGGGCTACAGAGAATCCATTGAAAAAATTCACACATACATGTATTTGAGGTATCAAAGTTTATCGCCATGAGGCTAAATCAAAATTTTCAAATTGTGCCTTTTTCCATTGGACGACTTTTTGACGACTTGTAGATTTCGAGTGTGTGAAGCATGAGGAACATTTTTGGATAGGTTGTTACTTTTTACCTCAATATGCCCGCAGAAGTAAAAATAAAAGCGAGTTTGCACTCTATTAATTTAGGTTACGCCTATTTTGGACATAGGATGCATAGGAAACAGCCAATTTATGACATTTTGACACCTTTTTCGGAAAATTTGCTGTGTCCCAGCCCGAGCCTGATATCGAAAACTTAGGGGCTTTTGTCTGATGCAAAACTAAAAGGTTTAAGCAAACATAATCGTATTTCCGAGTTATTACCTCACAGACTCCATTTCGCGACGTAATGACTGGACTAAATATATTTTTCACAGAAAAAATATTTCTTGCGTTTTTCCGAACACTTATTATTGTTTGTCACTTATGTTGCCTATTGTTTACCTATGGGAAATGAGGCCTCTGGAACTATCATAAATAACTAAGAAGAAATTCATTCTTATTTTTTACGACGCTCTCAAAAATTTGCCGGTCGTGGTGGGCACAATTCTTACCATTAGCACATAGTCAGAAATGTGCTTGAGCCGAGCCTGGTTGAAAATTAGAGAAATGATAAACAAAATTAAAAAAATTACAGCGATAATTTCTTATCACGTAATATGAGTCAAATTGCCAAAAACGTCACTTGATTTTTAATTTGATCAAATTAAATGAATTGTGAGAAAATTCCATATATACATCCCTACGAAGGAATTAAAGGATTATTTGAAGAACTAATTACGCTTTCTGCTGCAGTTTTATGTATATGGTTTTCAATTTAGTTCCTCATCAATCCTCATTGAATTCACAAAAATCTCATATCACATCAACGTGAAAAACTTAAAAATTAGAAAATTGTTCGAATCCCTAACTCAATTTACTGGCTTCTCTGAATCAAATCAAACTAATTCTTGTCTGATGGATTATAAATTTCCACGAATTTTCATTAAAAACGCTGCAATAAGCATAAATAATATAAAGTTTTCTACAAAAAGTTCATGACGATATTTTTGTATTTGTAATAATATCCAGAAGACATTCAAAGTCGCGAATAAGATCTAAAAAGGTAAAATCTGTGACTTGGGATACCTCCAGCGACTGATAATCTCTTATTATAAAAGGCCAAGTCTTTCTTTCTTTCTGTCTGTCCCACGGAAATACCCGAAGCAAATCGAACCGAACCGAACGCACAACGTATCATCGGATCAACGTATCATCGGATCAACGTATCAAGGGATCAACGTATTTAAATTTCCTATATAGGTGAAAAATTATGTAAATAAAATATAACTTATATTTGGTCTGCATTGAAAAAACAGATCAACGTATCAACGTATTTAAATTTCCTATATCGGTGAAAAATTATGACAGCTATTTCCAAAAAAGCATTATGTGAACTTCCATAATGGATAATGAAAATTTTGAAAATCCTGCTGCAAAGCGACGGCGATTGAATCGTGAGAGAAAAGCACGTACAAGAGCTAATAACACAGAAGAACAGCTTCGATCACAGCGACAAGCTGACGCTCGGTCTCATGCGATACGTCGACAACGTGAAACTTTGGAACAAACTCAAGCGCGGCAAGCTGCTGACGCTCGGTCCCATGCGATACGTCAACAACGTGAAACTTTAGAAGAAACTCAAGCGCGGCAAGCTGCTGACGCTCGGTTCCATGCGATACGTCAACAACGTGAAACTTTAGAAGAAACTCAAGCGCGGCAAGCTGCTAACGCTCTATCCCATGCGACACGTCAACAACGTGAAACATTAAAAGAAACTCAAGCGCGGCAAGCTGCTAACGCTCGATCCCATGCGATACATCGACAGAAAGAAAATCGATACCAAAGTCAAGCAATTCAACTCCAAATAAGAGCATTGAGATTTGATGAATCTCACGTTACTCGACACGATTGTGGAGAAATGAATTCCATCTGTCAGTTCTGCGGCTCCAAGAATTTCGCCAAGGAGCGTCCAGTTGATAAACAATTTAACAACTGCTGTCATAAAGGAAAAGTGAAGATTCCGCAACCGCTCGATCAACATGGGAATCTATTGTTATACTAGATGATACCCCGTCCGAGGACGGGCAGCTAGAAGGACGGGCAGGCAGCCAAGGTCATATGGCTTTTGGATTGCACTGAGAGCTTTCCTTAATCTTCATTCAACTTAAGTTACCTTGGGTAGCTGCCCGTCCTTCTAGCTGCCCGTCCTCGGACGGGGTATCATCTAGTTGAAGAAATAATACATTTTCAACAACATTTTTGGCAGAAAGAATTTTCTATTGTACTCTTACTACCGCAAATACCTAAAAATAATAATTCCTACCTTTCACTGAAAAATTCGCCAGTCGCGGTGGTGCCATTCTTACCATTAGCCCATAGTCAAAAATATTCTCGAGCCGGACCTGACCATAATAAGCACATAGGTAGAGAAGGTTACGAAAATGATATTTATGATATATTCGCAGGAAGTATAGAGCGATAGTGTACTAATTTATGTCATATTAAGAAAATTATATCAGTGTTATAAACGTGAAAAATGATTATAATATATTATGTTGCTGTCGATGATCTTCGATTAATCAAATAAATGAACTCAACGATTCTGACAGCACTTTTGTGATAGTGCATTTTAAACACACAATTTGATCTTATTTCTTTATATAAAAAGTTTGATTTATGTGAAGTCTCTATAGTGGACACGTGAGTCCATCTGTGTTAACAAATGATCAGTATCAGCTTTTAATTGGGAAAAACTTCTTATTTTAAGAGCTAACAAACTCGAAACCTAATTATCAAGTGCGTGCCATAAAATCAATTGTGAACTTTTAGTTTAGTCGAGGTACTTATTTGCTATTATAGCGACACTCGTATAGATTAATATAAAATATGAGCTGTAATTTTTCCTTTTGTGAATAGGTTTCTTCAAGGGGACTTCAGTAAATTTTTAAAAAATAATAAATTTATTTTTAACTTTATATTAATAAATTATTACTTATAAATTGATTAATTATTATTATGAGTAAAATATCGTACACAGCATAATCTCCTTAAATACTAAAATTGCTGAAAAAAACGAAACACTTGAATAATAAGTTTAGTTTCTGGGTATTTTTATTTAAGCCTACAAATTCAAAAGATTATTATTTTGAAAAAACCAGGAATCTCGGGGATGTGGAAGCAATAAAACACAATAGAGTGGACTAGACAACTCTATTGTGTTTTATTGCTTCCACATCCCCGAGATTCCTGGTTTTTTCATTATACTGCTTTGGAGGAGAATTTTGGTTTCTTAAAGATTATTATTTGTTATAACTTACTTCGTAAATAAAATTAGATGATGACGTAAGAGTCATCTTTCGTGGTTTCAACTGTATATTGAATTTCGAGGCCTGTAATTAATTGGATGGTGTTATGCAATAACGAGTCAACCCACCGTTGGGTCGTTCTGAGAAAATGAAGATAATACTTCATTCAAGTACAGTAATTAACTCACTCTATGCATGTCAATAAAATTTTAACATCTTACACAATGTATTTATGATGATCTATTACAATATTATTATGAAATGGTACTTTGGGAATACACTGAGTAGGATAACTCAATTTTTTGAAAAATGTGGGTTGACTCGTTATTGCATAACACCATCCAATTACCAATATAAAAAATTTTGAACAAAAATTATTAATTATTTCTTCTTCAGGAAACTTTTAAAAAATGAGTGCGTATTTTACTGCTGGGATTGTATTGGTTTTGACCGGATTTCTGATATCAATAGTCGTAGGCGATTATCGTGTAGGAATTGGAATAGCAGATACGACAGGCCCTGTCGCTGAAGTTGTATTTGTAAGTATTGAATATTTTCTATAAATAAAAAGTTTGATTTTTTTAAAATATCTACACAAAAAAGGGATTTAAAAATGATTGAAAGTGCGATTGACCAATATAATCAATACTTGAACTTTAAATGTCGACTGTGCAAAAACGCATAGATTATAATCAATCATTTGATAAGGTGACAAGTTCAGATCCTCTTTTATGTCTAGTTCTTAAAAAAAATATTACCTATTCTAGATTTTGTTGAATGGATGTAAAGGATGTACGTAATAGAAGAGTGAGATAATGCTATTAGCGAAATAAGAAATTTTTAAATGTTTTTATTCCAAGAGCGTTATGAAAGGATACTTCCACAAAGGGTAAAGTTGGGTTTTCATGAAAATCGTCACTTGCAATTTAATTGTTTACATTTAAATTTTGGGTGTAAACCGCACTTGAACATTTGTAAAGGATATCCTTTCATAAGGGATACGTTACAGAAGCTTTTCAAATTAATTTAATTACAGGATGAACAGTGATAACATTTTGATAAATTAAAGCATTTTAAACACCAAACATTCAAAAAAATATAACGTACAGAGACAAAGAAAATTGTAATTTAGCTACATTCGATAAATTTAATAGTAGTTAATCTGTCTTCATTTATTCAGCCTATTTCTTGTACCTACTTCCATATTTTACAGTTTATGTTCGAGCTGCAAGTGAACTTTAACCTAAAGGACTTAACGTTAATGAAAATTACCATAATATAAATAATATTTAAACAGTCAAGAAACTAAAATTCTTTAAATATTCAAGTGAAAAATTAGGTCTATAAATTTTCTATTTATCATGGTAAAATTAAATAAAAGAACATTTCATTATGATATTTTAGACTTAAAAAAAATTAAGAACAAACATGTTTAGGTATTTATTGTCAATGTATTATTTTGATATTGAATGGCTAAAATTACAAAATGTACAACTGATATTAAAAGATAAATTATTAGGTATTATTATTACTTCAAGCTTTAGACTAATTTACTCAAGAAAATTTGATGAGAATAATTTACACGCTTTCCAAAGAAAAGGTAATTAAAATTATTAATATACTTTAAGGACTTTCTGTTCTATTATACATAATTAAGAAAATACCACTTTAATATATATTTTATACTTCAGAATATATAGTATGTAAATAGTAGGGCTACTCTTGTCGTTATATATTACAAATATTTGAGCTATATATAGATTTTCTTTTGATACCCTGTCTTTTTACTCTGGACCCAAAATGAAATTTTAATATTACAAATATTTTTAATGAAATGACCTCTTTGTAAAAATATAAATAATTTATGAGCGGAAATGTAATGTAGCGTTTTTGCAACTCACGACATTTTCATTAATGTGAAATCGTATTATGTGTTTTCAACAGGCATAGCTTTGCTATAAAACAAAAAGTTGTTCTGTATATAATATTAACGTACATAATATTGTTGAGTTTTTTAAGACAACGAAGCCATTTAAAATTAAACCCTGGGGTTTTCCGAAATTTTATATCCCTAAAGTTATTTTTTTGTGTTCGTTGTTCTTTTGAATTTCCTCTTAACTTTAAAATAATAACAACCTAATTTATGATATTGACAACAGGATAATTTTTATTTACACAAAATTAAATTAATTCGTTGACAGTAATTATCAATAAAAAGTTCGTCATGAAATAATTCCATATACCCTCTATAATTACAATTAAACCAGATATATTCAAAGTTCATCAAAATAAAGGTTCATAAAATTTTTCAAAATTGCTCTTATAATTCTTGTAGGTGTCCATCTTGAAATTTTCCAATTCTTCTGTTTTCCGCAAACATCCATTAATTTTTCAAATATTTTCCAATGACAATTCCTTCCATTAACACAGCATCGCATTCATCTTAATAACTTCCGAATTATTTCCTTTATTTTACAAAATTTCTTTTTGTGGATCAAAATTTTCGTATTTGTAAAATTTTCAATGCGACCAAACTTTTTTTTATCAAATTTTCATGGTCCCAATATTTGCCAATTCAGCCAATTTCACAAATCGAAATAAACCTTCGCATAGATCTCCAATCACAAAATTACCTTATTCGGTAAATATAAATTTCAATGTCGATTAATTATCGACAAATTCAAAATCGATGATTCAATGGTGGTCCAAAATTCTCGTGGTCATTAAAATTCGACCTCACGGTTCAGCGATCGAGCGCTTACTTCTTTAATACTTGCACATTTCCAATTAAGCAAAATCCTTGCAGTACCAACCCATTTTTAATTACCCGCACCAAATCCAAAATTTTCACACAATTACAAAATATTCACTCAACTACAATTAATTATCAAGTGTACATAATTAAACAAATAAATACAAAATCATTACAATATTGGCTTATCATATCAAGAATTAGGGCATTTTTCAAAATTTTGTTTGATTACAATGAACATTTTAATTTTTTTTAAGATTAATTTTAATTTTGGCAATTAGTGAAAATTCTCAACCTCTTTGAATTTCATACAATATATTAAAAATTGCATAACTTTACCCATTCAATTCTAGGGTCACAAATTATTTTTCCGTATAAAACATATGAGGAGTATACCCGATTTTGTACCATTGTGACGATTACAATAAATTCTTTGATGTTTGGTATAAACAACTTAAGTCAGAAAACAGGTTTACAGTAGAAGCAAATGAAGTTTGAAATAGTTTTTATCATAATTATAATTATGTTTTTATAAACGACTGGTGGTATGTCCAAGTATAATTGAGTTCTAGATTGTGTCATATTATCAATTTGAAATTTTCATCCCTTGTCAGTTTTTTTGATGACTTAAGTTGTTAGTAGCACAAAATTTGTTGTTTTTTCTGATATTAACAACTTAAGTCAACTTATGTTTTTAATACCAATTAAATTTTTTTAGATTTAAACAACTTAAAAAACTCTCTTTAATGTACAACAGAATTATATAAAAAAAAATTGTTCATTTAGGCATCTATAATACAACACATAAGTACAGGTAAAAAATTATTCACGCATCGGATACATCTACCAAATCTGGATCATTAATAAGAATGTCACTAAATTTTGGTAAAAATTATGAAGTACTGGGTGAATTAAGGCCAAAAGGTCCATTTAGTTCTTTTCTTTAGATATTTTCACTGGACAAAAGTATCTTTTTTTAAAATCTATTTCATTCTTAGAAAGCTAATTTTATTGAAATTAGATACTATTTCTAGGGAATTTTTATAATAAATAATTCCCGAATCTGATGTTCTATATTGAAACCAAGTGACTTCTTTCAGTTTAAACTGGTCGCCTTCATTTTTTCCCTGTAAACCAAAGTGTTGTTAGTTGGTAGATTTGCAAAATCATAAAATTAATTTTGGCTCATTTCTACAACTTGAAACTGGTTTTTGTTGCCAGTTCCTCTGACCATTTGGAACCAATCATGGGGATGGTAAATAGCACTGTTCACTCTTCTTCTTCTTTTCAATCATTAAATGATTAACATCGCATTTCATGTGGGTGTGTCCGGCTTCCAAAAATTTGTGGTTTATAATTTCTATGGATTTTGAGTTGGCCATAAACTTCAGGAAGATCGCACATAGATGACTGCTTTTATTCTGCCCTTGACAAGTGTCAGAATAAAATGTCACTACTTTGAGAGTTTCGGGCAGTTTCAGCAATCGGTTGTATAAACAGGATACTATCTCGTTAGCGCCTCTACCTGTTGTGGTTTCATCCCACATGTAATTAGTTTACTCCCCTGTTCTATTATCGTGAATTGTCGAATTAAATCTCCACAGTTGCCGTTTCTAGAACGCCACTGAAGAACCCACTAAAGGAGTTGGCAAGCATTACTGTAAATCGAAAGAGTAACACTTCTTTTCATTATCTAGTTTTTCTGGATTTTTATCGTTTTTCTTCGATAAGTAGGCAAAGTCAGCTCTTTCTTGATTTATTTAAAGTTGGTTTTCAGCATCAATTTTATCGTCTTCTATTCTGGCCTCCTTTGCTACCCTTAATTTAATATTTGGGGTGTCTCATTGGTTACATGTATCGACCAAAGGTTTCTTAAATTTTAAATTCAGCTTTTTCAATTCGCATTCATAGATGCTAACATTCTTGCAAACAAATGATTGCATGTGATTGTGATATTTACTCCTGTCACATTATCAGTCTGTTACAAACCAACCATTTGATTGCGATTAAATAATAAGAACTTTTAATCGTCGATTATCTTAACTTAAATACAAAACTTCGTAATAAAAATAAAGAATGATTAAGTACCTATAGTATATGGTAGGTAGTGTTTAAAATTGACCGTTTTTGTTATACTTAGAAATGCGAGGAAAATATGAATTGCCATAAGATGTTTATATTCCATTTATACGTTGTTCTTCTCGTTGCAACTACAATATTGCATATGTAGAATTTGACTTAAGCTTTTAGGATCACTACAATTGTGCACACAAACCGTGGTATTAAGAACACAAGTTGACGTAAGTTGTTGAGATCGCCACATAAAATATTTTGTGTTTGGTATAAAAAGCTTAAGTTGACTTAAGTTGTTTTTACCGTTTAAAAAAGATAAACTTCGAACAAAGTTTATAATATTTTCTCTCTCACACTATTATTTTTGTGATTTGATATAAATTCTTTATACCATTAGAAAGAGGAGAAAAAATGGAATTGAATACTACAATAAACCAAAAACGTCAACTTTTGACTTAAGTTGTTTATACCAAACGAACATCAAATAATTATATTTGATGACTTTTGATGAAGTTAAAAAGTAACTAAATTGTAAACCGTTTAAAACTATCGGAAACCTTAATTATATAATCATATAATATTAAAAACCGTTAGCGTGTCCATTTTCGTCGTTAGTTCATAATTATTAATAGAATTTAATTTTATTTTGAAAAGTTTCAAACCCTCTTCGAAAAACAGTTTTGAACTCAAAATTCGGTTTCACGCCTTTGGTGTGATTCGAAGAAAATTTATATAATAGCTATTTTAGAGCTTCGCGATACTTTTTCGCTGCAACTTAAAAATTAAAAATCGGTCGATAATAAGGGTGCTACAGACGAAAAGTTTTTTCCCAGTAGTTACGAAAAGTTAATTAAAAGTATCAAGAACCTCGGGTTTCAAGAAAATTATGTGGAAAAACGATTCCTTATATCGTTTTTACCGAAGTTTTCTTCCATTCGTAAATATGTTAATCGGAATAAAACTATTGTTTTAAAAAACTAATTTTATTTCATTGTTTGAAAAACATTACTAACTCGCATGGTTACAAACTAACAACTGACTAAAAACTAATATTGTATCCAAAAAAGGCACGTCGTTATAAGAGGATTAAAAGTGTTCTCACATCATATATATTTCACATTTAATCAAGTTGAAGATCGCTCATATACCCGTGAATGCTTTTAAATACTATTAATCTAATTATATTAACTAAAACAAACTAAAGTGGTTGCGGGACGTAATTAACCCGTGTTAATTTGTTGCCTCAAGTTTACTTTGGTTAACTTTGCTTAGTTAATATACTAGTCAACGTATTGCTTATTATGTATTAGTACCAGAATAACAGTTTTTATATTACCCAGTTGAAAATGGATAGTTTATAAACTAACCAAATTTACAGCTATTATGGTAGACATTTGTTTTTCTACTAAAACAACCAAGAGATTGAGATAAATAAACATCTGCCGTTTTTACAACTTTGCACTTTTTAAATTATTATTTGTGTGTGCCAAATCTTCAACAGATGTGGGTGCAAAAAATTACGTTACAAGCTCAAAGCTACTGTGTAGAATCCGTAAAATTACGCACAGCTACTATAGGGTGTTTTTTTAGCTGCCTATGTACTTCAAATTAAAATAACACATTACAAAATTGATGGAATATTTTTTATTATTTCTTTATGAAAGTAAATTTAATGCCATTTATGATTTGAATATGATTTCCGGCATGTGACCACCACGACTAATCGTTACGAAGCGCATCCGATCAGTGCAATTTTTGACCACTTTTTCCAATATTTCTGGCCTTATTTCATAAATGGCTTGCTGAATATTGACCTCCAATGCTTCCAGAGTTGTTGGTTTGTTATCATAAACCATGGATTTAACATATCCCCAAACAAAATAATCCGGAGGCCTCAAATCACACGATCTTGGAAGCCAATTGATAGGACCATTTTATGAAATAATGTTGTCACCAAATTGTCCTATCAATACATCGATGGTTTCGGTGGCTATGTGGAACGTAGCACCATCCTGTTGGAACCATAAGTTGTCGATGTTTAACTCTTGGATTTTTGGAAACAAAAATGTATTGAGCATGTGCCGATATCTCACACCATTCACCGTAACGGTAGCTCCTTCCTTATTTCGAAAGAAATATGGACCGATGATGCCGTTGGCGTGTATTCCACACCAAACAGTCAATTTTAATGGATGCAATGGAGTCTCAAGATAATGTTCCGGATTGGTCTTAGTTCATATACGGAAATTTTGCTTGTTCACATACCCATTCAACCAGAAATGTGCCTCGTCACTGAACAAAATTTGGTGGATGTCAAATTTTCCATGTAGTAGACGGACAAAGCCCAAGTTGTTGAGCACGATGACGAATTGAAATGTTTGGGTTCTCTTGCACACTTTCACTCACAGAAGCGATAATATCTTCGGTACGCACATTTATTTGTCTTGTTGGTGGTCTTATATCATGCAATGAAGATGTGGTACGAAATTTATTCATCACTTCACCAATAGCCTGCTCAGAAGGTCGATTACGTCCACCATAAAATGGGCGAAGAGCTCTATAAGTTTCGCGAACGGAACTCTGACTTTGAAAATAAATTTCCACAATTTGGTAGCGTTGTTCAGATGTTAATTTACTCATGATTAAATGGCAAACGTTTCTGAATACAAATGTCAAATAACTGTCACTTTGACAAACTTCATTCAAAAGATATCCCTATTGAAAGATCTCATGCAGCTAAAAAAAGATCCTATAGAACAAGCCAAATCCACGAACCTTACTTTTAACTAATAATTCAGGCCGCGAAACTAAAATTTGAAGACATAACAAAATTGGCTGTCACTAAACTCGACCTACTCGCTCAAGATCCAGAATCGACCTCCTGTGCGCGCTTTACCTGTCGTGATAAGTACATGGTGCGTTAAAATATTAGTGACAAATACTTAATTTTGTCATATCTTATAGCACTGCTTCTTATAGAAATGCACATATATATTCTTATTCTAATATGCATTCTGTAGGGGCGTGTTTATAATCGTCTATGAGCACAACTTATAGTAATGATTAACTTGACCCATATTATAACTTAAGTTTTAATTCAGTTTTAGTTAGGTTATGAATTGACCTATACAGAAAAATATTGTTTTGGTAAATAAATATAAAAACAAAGATTTTTCATTTATTTCATTTCTTGTACTTTAAAGTAATTAATATATTCATTTTATGTTACGAGTATAGTTTGTTTCAGAATAATTGAAATTAAAAAAAGTCATAGCATCAAATTACGTTGATATAAGAACGTACAAACTATAAACAAAACATAATAATAGAGATAAGGTTAATTATTTTAATCTCACGCCAGCCTTTAGCAATGCATATTATGTTCCCTTGGTTGACCCGATAATCTTATCTCTGTATTATGTGTCGTCTTTATATCAACGTAATTTGATGCTATGACTTTTTTTAATTTCAATTATTCTGAAACAAACTATACGTTCTTTTAATAAGCGTAATACGTAACATATAATGCAAATCTCACATTTGCCGCCAATGTTTCACGTGACAAGCTGGCAGAATAATGTCCTTATATTTAACAATTTGACTTAATTTTATCACTTATAGCGCTTATAGATACTATAACAACTATCAGAATAACCCCATTAAGTTGATTATTCCTAATCACTTTTGGTTTCCGTTTCTTTATCTCTGCGTCACTTATCGTCTCTTCCTTAATTTCTTATCTCAGTTTTACTATGAATCTCGATGTTTACACTATTTTGGCTGCAATTCGACGGAACTGTCAAGTGTAAAACAGATAAATCTTTGATTAATCACAATTCGGGTGTTAACTATAACTAAGCGAAATTACCAATGATTCAAACACTTTATTTTTAAAAATTCGAAATATGTTTATTACAACCCTGCTTACTTTATTTAAGGTTGTGTGTAATAGTGTCCTTAAAGTACCTATTGTATATTTTTGGCATTTTTCTTACCTGATTATTTACCGTTTTAAATTACCTGGAAATAGCAACAAATAAAACGAAATTACCATAGATTCAGTTTAAAAATTTTAATAAATTTATTAAAAAAAACAATTATACACAATTTAATAGTGAGCAGAACCTCCCTTATTTGCAATGCAATCAAAAAAATTTTTCATACTGCAAATTAAATTTTGAAGCGTCGATATCGGAATTTCACCCCATGCTGTTCTTATGGCACGTTTTAATTCTCCCACGTTACCGTATTGGGTAGAATTGCCATAAACTTTGCGGGAGAGTATCCCCCAGAGGTTTTCAATTGGGTTTGAATCGGGTGACCTTGCAGGCCACTTCAACAATTTAATATTTTTAGAGTCAAACCACTCTTTTGAAGCACGCGAAAAATGAATTGCGGCATTATCTTGTTGAAAAATGAAATCTTCAGGGTCGAGCAATCACAAAAATTCAGCAAGACTTCTTCTAATAGCTCAGTATACTTCTGGCTGTTCATCTTAGTGGTTATCCAGCATATTGGTGTTTTTCCAATGAAGGAAAACGCAGCCCACACCATCACTGTCCCACCCCCGAAGTTCCTGCTCATTGTGACATCTTTTGTTTTATTTATGTCATGCCAATAATATTTAAAACCATCCGGACCATTTAAATTAAAATATTTCTCGTCAGAAAAAATTACTTTATGCCATTCTTGATCCCAAGTTTAATGGTTTCTTGCGAATTCCAATCTTTTCGTTTTATGAGCTTTTGTTAACGCCGGTTTCTTCGCTTTTTTCGTCCATTTAAATTGACCGACCACATGTAGCAATTACTTGCTGAACACGTCTTACACTAACAGGAAGGTCCAACTGTCGCTTTATTATCGATGCAGTGACCTGGTGTGTTGAAACCATGCGAAGAATCGATGAACGTTGTCTTTTGGTTAGCTTCTGTCTTCCACCTTTTGGGTAATTTTTTCCAAGGAATCACCTAATTTAATAAAATTATTCACTACTTTTAACGATCTTCCAATTTTGTTGGCAATCTTACGGTGTGACATTCCTTGTTCCTTGTAGGAAGCAATTTTACCTTTCTCGAAGTCGGTAAGTAATTTTCCTCTCGACATTTTAAAACAATTGCACTAAATAAAACTGTAAACTCACAAAATAACTTTAAACAATGTCTAGACAACTTTTCATGTAATTTTAATAATGTGCACAGAATGTATGACCACGGAAAACAAAGTGAGGCTATGGTAATTTCGCATTTTTTATTGTTATTTTCAGGTAATTTGAAACGGTAAATAAGCAGGTAAGAAAAATACCAAAGAAATACAATAGGTACTTTAAGGACTCTATTACACACCACCTTAAATAAAGTAAGCAGGGTTGTAACAAATATATTTCAAAATTTCAAAAATAAAGTGTGTGAATCTATGGTAATTTCGCTTTAAAGTATACTATCATATAAAACGACTGTTAGTCCTAACAGGATTATACGTAATAGTAACTGTACCTAATCATCACTTTATCCTGCTTGTTTTGTTGTTCCAGGTGTTTTTTATAAACCAAGCAGCAAAGCAATAAATGTTTAGTTTTAATAAAGATTACTTAGGGCCAGTTCTACAAAGCAAGTATAAAGTCCGCGTTAGTTGTTCGCCGTATATCTTATACCTTATTTTGTTAGATAGATAGAAAACAAGAGTTAACATATCCGGAGTATATCTGCTCAAGTTCAGAGGGATAAGTTATCCCACAATTTATACGTAGAACAACGTTATACGACGATTGTAAAACGCAACCTGTGTGAAATATACTCAGTATAGCTTATTCTTAGTATATACTTGCTTTGTAGAACTGGCCCTTAGGGGTTTATTTTTAGGCGAGTAGATAAACAAAGCTGGTTCTAGTCCAATTTTGAGTAGAGCTTGATACAATTTTAATTAATATAAAACAACTTTAAATTCGTAATTTTACCCAGGGATTGTTAAAATTTAATTCATAATTATTATCGTACATTGCTACTTTACTCAGGCGAAATTCGTAGTGGTGACTGAAGGCCTCTTGTTTCTAAAAATGTTACAACAGCATTATACTTTTACTTTTATAACCTCTTTGTTAAACAAATACTGTATTTTTACAAATTGAAAAGTTTAAATTATTTAGAAATTTTGTGACTCGAATATTTTGTCGTTTTCGTGTCTTATCTATTGCGGCACGAAATTTATAGTCGCATAGTTTGTTTTCTTTCTGGGCCCAACATAAATGTGTGAATGAAGCTAAGACTATTGTTTGACCAAATAAAACCTTTAAAGTTGATGTTAATAAATAATTTTCTTTGATAGATGGGTTACGCTAAATCTAGTCAAGTAGGCACAGGGCTTCATCTCAGACAGTTTTCAAGAGCGTTTATCATTGAAGATGACAATGTACGAATATTATATGTGAGCGTTGACGCTCCTATGATAGGACATGGTCTCAGAAAACAAGTAATAAAAAATTATATAGAAACTTTTATTTTTTAATAATATAGAATTAAATTATAGATTCTAGACAACTTACAAAGACATTACAATGACACCTACACGGAAAAAAATTTTATATTGAGTGCTACACATACACATTCAACGCCAGGAGGAGCCATGATGGATCTTTTATTCGACTTTACAAGTTTCGGGTTTGTACGAGAAACGTTCCAAGCTTTGTCTGCGGGAATAACAAGGGTTGGTATAAATATGAACATTTTAAACTAATGCATTAAAAAATGTGTAATTGTTGCAAAACGCATAAGCGAGATTAATTATTATTAACAAAGTATGTTAATTTAAACGAGTTTCATTGTGTTGCATTTGAAATAATAGCATTATGTATGTATATTACGGAAATTTCAAGTACAAATAATAACTTATTCACTTATGCATAATATTTTTCTAAATAATTTTTATATTAATAAAACAATAAACACCGACTTACTAATGCAGTGTTTTGCAAATGGAATACATAAATCGGTCTTTAAATGAAATGGAAGCTGAAATGTTTACATAATAATTTGAATTATATGTACAGTAAATCTAACGTATTTATTCTTTATAGGCTATAACGAAAGCACACAACTCGATGCAAAATGCTAAAATATTTTATAATTCTGGAGAGTTGTTAAATGCAAATATTAATAGAAGTCCATTAGCTTATTTGCTCAACCCACAGGAAGAGCGTCAAAGGTAATATTTTAATTATAAAATAACACAAAAATCTGAAAATTTATTAAAATAATAAATTCTAACTGCATGAAAAATTATATTATCTAATATAATTTTATATTTTTTTTGTATAACTTTCCAAAATTTTTATACCGTCACATTACATCGTGCGTTATACAGGGATTTTCAATAGGGACTTTGTTTTTTAATAGGGGCAATTTTGGATGTGTTGATAGTTTTGCCATTTCTATTTGTAGATAACAATAATCGCTTCTTCAGCAATATTTTTAAGTATTATTTAATATTTGACTAATTATCATCATTTCAATTTCGAATTTCTAAAAATTAACATAACAAATATTTTCTTTCTATATCTCTGAGTCTAACATGTTTCTTAAATTCAATTTTGGTATTTTATGCTAAATAATAAATTTTCATATATAATACCACAAGAGACTATCAAATTGTCGGCAATAATTTTTGAAACTGGAACTGAGTGTTTGTCGCCCTTAAAATCATCATGAGTGCTTTAGCACGAATGGTGATTTTAAGGGCGACAAACACGAAGATTCCATGGTTTAAAAATTAACCGACAATTTTATAGTATCGTGTGGAATTCGTTTGACAATTTCGTAAATAAAATTTCAATTTTTTCTGACAACAAATAATTTATAGTATGCGTTTACGTAGTTTCCATCGTTACTTGACAATACAGACCACGGTGGTCGTATTGCCGCGACAATACACCACCGTGGTCTGTATTGTCAAAGGAAGTAGATTATGATTGGTTCAAATTGATGAGATTCTAACATCCTATTGGTTGAATTATTATGAACGAAATTGTCATATTAATTTAAAGTCATCGTTATTCATTCCATTTAACCGCAAGTAAGATCTCTATGTTCAGTCACTTAAAACAGAGCACTTTGTATACAGCAAGAGTTTTAGTGGTTTAAAAAATAATATTTAATAAATAAAATTAAAGCTTGATTTTGACAGCTATTTTTTCAAGTCAGCATCTGAATCTGGGATCAGATTTTTAATAAAGTAAAATTTATTCTAGGTTTTCCAAATTCTTTTGTTGTACTTATTTTCATTTGTTAACTGCTTGGTAAAACAAGATAAAATAAGGCTTCTTGCTATACTTTGTATAGAAGCCTAAAATTGGAGCAGTTCAGTTGAGTAAATTAAAACTCAGGTTACTTTAAAATTGAACAATGTTTGTTTAATTTTTGTTAGCAAAGCTTAAAGATGGGATATCCATAAAACATAATTTGTTTAAGAAGTAAAATTTAAATAATATTGATTTCATCTAAACTTTGCTTGGTTTATTCAGATGGGTAATCTAGAAGCCTAATTTAAATTAATGATATTCACGATGTTAATAATTCAAAAGCTTCTCATTTGAATTTTTTTAAAGGCCTTGGCAAGTTCCAGGTGCGACTATAGATAAATCCGCCACTGCCTTTATAAATTTTATTAGTGACAAAACCTTTTGAGTCAAAATTAATACACATTACATTCTTTTTGTTATCAACATTTTTACAAAAATAATTTTCTAATCGAAATTAATAATATCAATTTCTATTCACAACGTGATTAGCTTTATCTGATGTTTCGTAGTAATAATTTTAATGAAATTAAATAATCGATTTTAATAAGATAGGCAGATGTTTAAAATTGCAAATGGTTTTTCTGAAACATGCAATTAAGGAATATTGTATTTCTTCACTTTTTGAATATCAAAATTACAAAAATTTTCCCCATTTTGTGTGATGAATAGCCTGTAGATATTAAATTTAAATTTGATACAAGAAAAATGCCTTTCTTCCGCCTACAAAAAGAAACGAGATTATGATCTTGACCCTTACTTAATCTTAATAAATCTGTGTCTTTATTATGAGTGTCTTCATAATACCTTGTTGAAAATATAAATAATATTTTAGTCAAGAAGTTGCAGCTGCACGTAATTTGAATGGCGCCAGTTGACAGTTTTAAAACTTAATACTGTTTATTTAAATGATCAGAAATGTATGCTCAATTTTTTGCCACAAGCTTATTTTTAACTTTTCTATGGAAACTTTAAAATTTTTACATGCAGCTTTTCGTAATGCTTATCGTGAACTTTTGATAAAGTTATGGTAAAATTGTAAAATTTTCTCATACATATATTTTTTAATGATAGAACGTTTAAGTATCGTTCCTTTTGAACGGTCCTCCCAGAAGAGCAGTTTCTCATAGAGCTGTCCAGTAGAACCGAGTTTCTCCGCCAGTACACATACATACATTTTCAGTAGAGCAGGCCAGATAATAATCAATTAGGATATTGTCATACCATCACTAATATTCACTATAAGTTAAAAGTTATTCATTAGATAAGCAGTTGTCTAACAAGGATAAAAATGGATTTTAACTGCAATCATTGGAAAAATTTGAATTGGGTTTCTGTGAACTCACTGACCTTAGTGCTTTTTGTACAGAATTATTATTATTGAAGTACATATAAAATAATGCTTGTTCTCATTAAACTTCTTTATTTTTTCTTATTTTAGGTACCTATACAATGCAGATAAAGAAATGGATCAACTTAAATTTGTATCATCGTCGAATAACAAACTATTAGGATCAATACAATGGTTTCCAGTTCATCCTACATCTATGAATAATACTAACAATTTAGTGTCAAGTGATAATGTTGGTTATGCTTCTATTCTATTAGAAGAATATGTAAACAACGGTACGTTGCCAGGGAAGGTAAGAAATTCTATGAATTAATTATTAACATGTGACTTAATACAATATTATGTGTAATATGTGTAAAGCTACAGAATTTACATTATTTTTCAAAAATTATGTTATTCAGTGGAATGATTAATACGGAAGCACTATGAATAACAGTACAACAATGAATTAAATTGAATTCCGGGGATATATTTGATTAAATAGTTTTATTAATATAAATACATATTATGTGTATATGGTATAGGGTATACTACATAGTATTTGCAATTCCTCTTGTGTTGGCTTAATAGGAAATATCCAAAACATGTGACCAGAGAAACACGGTCGAAACGAAAGCTTTTGTATTTTTATTCATAATACAGTAATGATAAAATATTGGCAAATTGCTTAAAAAAGGACTCGAAAAAGTCCATGCAAATAAACTTATAAAACAATACACAATCCTGCGACAATTAAAGCAGATAATTTAATTTGCCTGCGTAAAATAGCCTTATTTTCCTATTTTCATTACGTAATTATGAAAAAAGAAAAAAAATGTTACTCGAACAATTTTTTAAATCGGAAGTTTTATTTAGTGACAAGATTGTGTCCTTTATTTGACACGTCTCTTTTGTTTGCTTCCCTGGATTTGACGAAAATCGTTTTGCCGATTTTAAAACCTTATTTTTAACTTTTTTGCTCACTAAATTATCTCAGCAAATATCACATCTTACTTTTTAATTAGTAAGTAAAAATTGCAAATAATTATCGTGCGAAAATATACTGAATGAAAACTTTTATGTTAAGATCTGTATAAAAAAGGCAATAAAATAATTTAAAATATATAAATTTTTAACATTTGCAATTGTTATTAAATTATAATTTAAAAATTATGAATTAATTTAATTAAACCATTGCTGAAAGCTCATCATCAGAATCTTTTGATTATAATTGTTAAATTTCCTACATGTTAATTTTTAAATTATAGTTTAAAAGAAATATGAATACAATTAGAATAATTAACGTCTATTTTTCGTACAAAGATGTAATAAGAAAAACAAATAAAGTAACATGAAAATCTGAAAATTTATATTACATTTAAATTTAAAAATTAACATTGAAACTAAACTTTCGTGATTTAGAATCTCAGGCACTCGTAAATAATTTTTTGTATCGCGGTTTGCATTTTACGTTAAGCGTTTTGCTTAAGCGATAAGATTTTTTAAAATGTCAAATATCGAGTTATTTACGGTTATTAAATTCTTTACAAAACCAGGAAAAATTATAAAATCATTGAAAATGAAATAAAGGAGTTTATGGTGACCCTTGCCCTGGTAAAACTATGATTATTTACAAGTGGCACAAATTATAACAAAATAGAGAGTCCAGCAACAAACCAATTTTTAGTTGTCCCTTCTGCTGGAAAAGCGATGGTAACAATCTTTAAGGATTCTGAGGGAATTCTTTTAATAGATTATAAAAATAAAGGTACCACCTATACAGTCGCATACAACGCTGGTATTTTACATTGATTAAAAGCGGAAATTACATAAAAAAGAAGAGGGAAATTGACGAAAGGTGTACTTTAACTACAAGATAATGCACCTGTTCGCAAGGCAAAAATTGCGATGAGTGCCATGACGTCATGCGGTTTCGATGAATTTCTTCATCCACCCTAAAGTCCAGATTTGGCGCCAAGTGATTAATAGCTAATTACAAATTGGAAAAACGAGCTCCGTGGAATATCGACAGTGATGAATCGCTCCTGGTAGCAATAAACGGGCATTTTACAAGCAAATATAACATAACAACGTAAGATGGATATACATATAGGAATACACGGACGATTTTAATCTCCACCGATGGTCAAGGGTTTCTATAATCTTATATGTAAGTTCCACCGCCTCGTCGGGTGGGTCGAGGGTACAAAAATATAATCTCTTAATTGCTAAGCCTATAAGTACTTTTTTAAGTAGGTAAGATTCCGAATAAATTATTAGGTCCTTTAATTTATATTGGCGTTATATTTTGTGTATATTTTTATTGTTATAAATATTACATCGCGAATTTTGCTCAGTAGAAGTTGCGCTTATAAATTGGGTTAGTTATCTGTGGGTTTTTTTAAAGTGTACTGCCGCATACCACAACTATACTTTTAAAAGCTATATCTAGGATTTCTAGGATCCCGCTTTTCTAGGATCCCGGTTGGGGTGGATTAATATTCCTCAAATATGTTTAGCCCAAGTAAACCATTGTCAAAACCGCTCGGAGGGCCTAATGGAGCGGAGCGGAAGGCCCGGAGAGTAGGTTTTGACAATGGAACAACCTTCGAATCGAATGCACACCTCAAAAATCGAAAAATACACCAAATTTATGGTGGGCGTGGCCGACACTTTTCCGTTAATACACGGGTAGCTTACGATTATTTTGCCAATATTTTTTACTAAAACGACTATTCAAACCCTCAGCTTTCCGAATCTTAAATAAATTTTCAAATTCCGGATGAAAAATCCGCACTCATTCAAATAATGTACGAGTGGGTATTACATATTGCGATGTCCAACGGGTATTATTGGACAACTGCAATATTTTTTAATTATACTATTTTTAAATTGAATTGTTAATATATTTTTATGGTTCGTTTTAATCCCGGCTAGCTTTTTAAATTTCTACTTTGCATGAAATCTCTTACCTCAGGAGTCGATTCATCGATGGCTTATTTTCTCTCTCTCTCAATTTTACCCTGTAAATGAATTTTCTTGTTCGGACTTTAAAAGTCCCTGAATGCTATTACTTTCACAATAGACATAAGTTTTTATTAAACACATAAAATGTAATAAATAATGTTTATCTAAACTAAATCAATAATTAATAAAATTTTTAACATAAACAGAAATTCAATGTTTTTATCATCAACACCCCAAAAATTCTATTCCCCGTGTATTCGTATTATTTGAATTGCACGAAATGCCGCCTCGCGAACTACTTAACCTTAGTTGGCTGTGCCACTTACGTTTTAGCTTCACGCTTCCGGCTTTTGTAACCTCACTAATCGTAGTGGTTTGGATCTCGTTTCTGTTCCAGAAATCTTCGTGATTTTTAATATTTATAGTGCATCCACACTCCAATCTGCTTAATTATTATCCAGCATTAACCACCTTTGATTATTCTTCGTTAATTGGTACGTACTCGTATTAAACTTTTTATGCTAATTATTTTTCTTGCATGAGCCACGTGCTAATACTTTATTTATTTAATTCTCTTTGTAGTTTCCCACACGCCTTTGCGTTGATTGAAACAATTCAAATTTCTTATTTGGAAGACGAACTTAATTTGCGTCTTCTCTGTTTGGAAACCACATGGGAATTCATTGTTTATATTTTCGTTTTTTTTAAGGTTCTAGAAAATTTCTATATTCATCCTTGATCCCTTTTTAATTAGGTGAGTGTCTTTCGCGCTTTTGATTTTTAATTAATTAGTTTTAATGTCATGGAATTAATTCGTACTTTTTATTGTTTTTAGCACTTGTCGCACAAATCATCGTCAAGTTCGTAGGCCGCACTGTTTGTCTTGTAGCGGTCGCTCGGAGCCGCTACTTCTACGTTCCTCGAGCCAACTAGCGAACCCACGTAAAAATTGTTTAGCGCACTTCTTAACTTACCACTTTATAATTATTAACAAATTTTTATATCTCGAACATTTTTCAAATACCTAGTGAACAATTCTTCACCAGTAGCATTTTATCATTCTTGGACCTTTATTTATCTTACTTAATTGCATTCTTCAATGACTGTTGCTTTTGGGCTTCAGGGGTGACAAAAACCTATGCAAACAAAAAAAAATAATAATAATACAAATGACAATCACAATTTTTGTAAAATCAGTTTAAAATTAAATTTTTATCATCGAATTTATAGAATAGGGGTTGTTTTAACTTACGTACCTCAAAGTTTGATTCATCTGACCAAACTACTTTCTCCCAATCCGCAACGGTTCAATTTAGGTGTTCACGAGCTTACTCTAGTCTCCTTTGTTTGTTTTTTTTCCAAAAGCAACGGCTTACGCCAGGCTTTACAACCCCTCAGGCCTGTTCTGTAAGCCGTCTTCTAACTGTTCGTGCCAAAATCGAAGGCCCACCGTCTTCACGCATTTGGTTAGCTAGCGCTTTCGACGTCATTTTGCGATTTCGAATACGCACGCGCCGCAACTCCCGGTCTTCAGATGGGGTTGTTATCGTTTTCTACCACTTCTCGTTCTTGATTTGAACGAATTTAGTTCTTCGTAGCTTTTAATTGCATTTTGAACCGAATGCGGTAAACATTTAATTTTTTTTACTAATATGAGTTTGATTTAACCCTTTCGAATATAAGAGAATTATTTGTGCCCTTTTACTTTCGCTTAAATCGCTATTTTTTGGCGTATTAACTTATTTACATACCTTAGAAATAATTTTAAATATTTTAAACACAAATGCACACCAAAAAAATTGAAACTAACTGAACGGTCGCTTTCTTTAAATTAAACAATTTTGTACATTTTAAGATATTTTAATTTTTATGGCCCTCATAAAAATAATAAGGGACAAAATTTTCTTTGTATTATATCACAATACCATTCTAGACTACCTGCTAAAAATAGATCGGTCAAATATTACACTGAAAAGGAATTTACCGCTATTTTAAAGGGTGCCCCACTAATATGGCCAAGGCTGTACGTCCGAATATACAATGTATGAAAGCTGAGGAGGTTACTTTACGGCGCTGGAGTCTGAATCCGTTTTCAATTTTTTTTACCACCGAAACTAACATTCTTAGCCATTTCCTTCAATAAATCGTAGCAGGGAGAACGGTTGTTACTGCACTTATCTTTCTCTATTGACAGCCACACTGTCAAATTGTCATAACAGGTTAACCGCTTCACAATTTACCATTCACTTTTAATCAATCACGACCGACGTTGCGATATAATTGTCGCGGCGTCTAAAACAAATATAAAAATTCAAAATCAATGCTCTTGCGCCCGATGAAGGAGGTCAAGCGAGCTTCGCTCGCAAAATACTCCACAACGCCACCTTTCTCTCCTATGCTAAGCTAAGACGGAAGATTCCACTTCCGTAATTCATCATATTATCTTGTTTTTATGTCGTGCAATGTCTTTCTCGGTTGGGTAAAACATTATTAGGTTGTATTTGATTGATGTCCTAAGATATTTTTAATGGTTACTCTGCCCAATTTTGTCAGGCTGATAAACCTACGAAATATACTATAAATTTACCTTATTTTTATTTACTTACTAAAAATTGTAATTTATTGGAGAACATATCGGCCATTCCATATATGCCCTTGTACCCTTAAGGCAAGCCGCAACTGTTTACTAGTGTTAATTATAATTCCTTACAATTATCTTAAATTAAAATGAATGAAAAATTCAACTAATTAAATTTTAATCTCAGTGTCTTATTAAAAAGCTTACCAACCTATTTGTAATAGGATAAAACATTGCTATAATCGTAATTTTTGCCTGAAAATCATATAAAATCTTCCGTGAAAAAAACAGATTACAAATAAATATTTTTGTTTATATTAAAGTCAACTTTTGACTCATAATACACGACAAAAATTTGTTTGCAATTTAACTGCCTACACCTGTTTATCTTAATAAATGAAAAATACTGCCAAGTTTAAATTTTAATTAATAAACTTTTAATGAATATAACCAGCAACGGTATTAAAAAGAGGAAAATATAATGAATCAACCGAAAAAGAAAATTAATAAGACTATGTGTGCAACTATTTTTTTCAAGTTACTTAATAATGTTTAAATTGAATTTAGCGCAGTTCATAATCCTGCTTTGATAATATAATAAATTTTTGCAATCACAAACGCGTGAGCGGCAGACATATGTTTCAAGCTTTTTTGCTATCATCAGTACCGCATACACATGGAAAAACACTACACTTGTAACTGCAAAATGACACTACGGCAAATCGTTCATTCAGGTAAACAGAAGCACAATTTGCCCACTGCAAAACCGTCTGAACTAAAGCCTACGTGTTCAACAACCAATAGGTAATTAATGTTTAAATTGAATTTAGCGCAGTTCATAATCCTGCTTTGATAATATAATAAATTTTTGCAATCACAAACGCGTGAGCGGCAGACATATGTTTCAAGCTTTTTTGCTATCATCAGTACCGCATACACATGGAAAAACACTACACTTGTAACTGCAAAATGACACTACGGCAAATCGTTCATTCAGGTAAACAGAAGCACAATTTGCCCACTGCAAAACCGTCTGAACTAAAGCCTACGTGTTCAACAACCAATAGGTAATTAATGTTTAAATTGAATTTAGCGCAGTTCATAATCCTGCTTTGATAATATAATAAATTTTTGCAATCACAAACGCGTGAGCGGCAGACATATGTTTCAAGCTTTTTTGCTATCATCAGTACCGCATACACATGGAAAAACACTACACTTGTAACTGCAAAATGACACTACGGCAAATCGTTCATTCAGGTAAACAGAAGCCGCTCACGCGTTTGTGATTGCAAAAATTTATTATATTATCAAAGCAGGATTATGAACTGCGCTAAATTCAATTTAAACATTAATTACCTATTGGTTGTTGAACACGTAGGCTTTAGTTCAGACGGTTTTGCAGTGGGCAAATTGTGCTTCTGTTTACCTGAATGAACGATTTGCCGTAGTGTCATTTTGCAGTTACAAGTGTAGTGTTTTTCCATGTGTATGCGGTACTGATGATAGCAAAAAAGCTTGAAACATATGTCTGCCGCTCACGCGTTTGTGATTGCAAAAATTTATTATATTATCAAAGCAGGATTATGAACTGCGCTAAATTCAATTTAAACATTAATTACCTATTGGTTGTTGAACACGTAGGCTTTAGTTCAGACGGTTTTGCAGTGGGCAAATTGTGCTTCTGTTTACCTGAATGAACGATTTGCCGTAGTGTCATTTTGCAGTTACAAGTGTAGTGTTTTTCCATGTGTATGCGGTACTGATGATAGCAAAAAAGCTTGAAACATATGTCTGCCGCTCACGCGTTTGTGATTGCAAAAATTTATTATATTATCAAAGCAGGATTATGAACTGCGCTAAATTCAATTTAAACATTAATTACCTATTGGTTGTTGAACACGTAGGCTTTAGTTCAGACGGTTTTGCAGTGGGCAAATTGTGCTTCTGTTTACCTGAATGAACGATTTGCCGTAGTGTCATTTTGCAGTTACAAGTGTAGTGTTTTTCCATGTGTATGCGGTACTGATGATAGCAAAAAAGCTTGAAACATATGTCTGCCGCTCACGCGTTTGTGATTGCAAAAATTTATTACTTAATAATCTTTCTAAGGTAACATTGATCATAAACAAGGTGGAACTCGCTTTAGCGGCAGTTCCTAGGCTTCTATACAGCTACCGTTTTGGTGTGAAAAGTTTTTGTTAGCTAGCTATTTGTGGTCGCCATGTAATGGAATATCAAATAATCTGCACTAATCAAATTTTTGCGGTTCGTATTTATCATTCACTATATCATTAATAATAATCAAACTTTTCTATTCCATTCGGAACTTTACTTCTTTGTAATGTCCGGTCTATTTTTTGAGGTGGATCAATCCTCTTCTTTCTCTTTTATTTATAACTTAACTTCAGCAATCACATCAAGCCACTGCTTGGTTAAAATAAAAATAATAAAAGATTGAATATTGAAAATAATTTGGAGCGTTCTGATTGGCTCTAAAACATGCGAACAGATGGACGGACGGGCGGACACAGGGCCATATCATAAGGCTTCTTTCGAAACTATGTATAGAAGCCTAAAAGTAACAACAGTCAGGAGCGTCTTATGAATCAGCGATTACAAAGTAACCAAAAATTTAAATTTAAAACAAACTTATAGTGGATGACATATTTCGGTGTTAAACCACAGCCTTCTGAAGAAAGTCAACCTGTGGTAAAATTAATCTACATTGTAAAAACAAAACTAAAAAAGTGTTAAATTTTAATTAAGAAATTCTAATTTGACATCGTGTTATAAGTAGGTGTGTCAATAATAATTATTATTATCGAGACAGATTGTTTACCTAACTATTCCCGACTAAATATTTTCTCATGTTTAATTTATTAAAATGATTAGAACAAAAACATGTTCTTAGTGATATACGATTATAATAAAGAAATTATTATTGGTAAGGTACAAATTAATATTAATTCATCTCTCTCAAAGAAATTCAAATCATACAATAATTAGTGAGAAATTTCACAGAATATGTTACGTATTGAAATAGAAATTACTGAGCAGTCAATGAATGATCGACAAGGTTTTACTATTCATAGGTACTTGGGCCACAAGAGGTAAAATGTGAATACTCGTGTAATTATCCGCATCGATTATATTTAATTATTATATTATATCCTTCATTGGTTTAAATTTGGATTGTTTTGTGCCTTTCAGACAAACAATTTGAATTAATTCTTTAATCAGTTAATTAGCGTTGAAAATCGCTTTATCATTGGGGGCGTACAATACAGGCATAATATATAAATAGGTATGTTATCTAACGAGAGATTCTTATTTTTAGAGTTATACGAAATACTATTTTATGCAACGGAGAGAGTGAAATAACAGCAACCCTAAAACAATTTGAATTCAAAAATATTTACCAGAAGTTTTAAATGACATAAAAGATAAATTGAAAAAATTTATTTACAAATTTATATATATCATATTATGTTATCATACTATGATAACATCCGTTTACGCAGGCAATAACTAAGCAGGCAACAAGTGACGACTGAAAGAAATATGCAAAATATAGCGACTGTTGCATGTATGCCGACTCTTGCCTGTATGCCAACTCAGTTTTCAAGTAAAATTTTTCTAAACCATGAGAGTAAATTATCATTGCAATCTCAGAATTGCGAGAATAAAGATCAGTTTTACCTTCTCCGTTGCATTCTGAAATGAAAATCAATACCAGAAAGGCAAAATTCGTCGAAAAAAATTGAAAAGAGTTTTCAATTATTTATCATTTGAGGTAAATTCTGGCTTGTACATAATTTTCTGCTCTTTAATTTTGGTCCGATTTGGTCCGATAGGTGATAGGTACGTGAAAAAACATTCCGACATTTTGACATTCTGTTTGGTTTTTGGATATTTTTGGGGCGAGTGATCGAAGTGGTTCACGTATATTTTTTGCGTACTTGTGTGTCACAGTTGTAATCGGGAGAAAGATTATTAATCGTCTTAAATCATAGTTTTTGTTTGTTGGGTGACCGGGGACAAGGATCCTGGCTGTATAATCGCTGTGAACCGTTTCAGATCTGAATGGGTGATTTTTTTGTCATTAATTTGATGTTTGCTGAAGCTTTCACTGCGTGGATCATTGTTATTGTATGTAATAATTGAGACTTGTGGTCATCATTTATATTAAATTGCTATTAATCGTGATTTTGATTGCCCTTTCATTGAACCTGTTTGTTCAATGAAAAGCTTTAGAAATTTCCCATTTGAATAACGTAGGATTTTCGTGAATACGTTTAAAGTTTAATTTAATATTACATAATTTTCTTACCTATGATAGTACGTATTATTTCATGAAATGTTCACAGCGTTTTCAAGATATAAATTTTGTTGTTATCTCAAATGTTGAAAAATTGAGCATTAAAAAATATCGTCAAAAATCTTAAAAATTTTAATAGAATACAACATAATTATTTATGTATATCATAAGTAAGAAATGTGACAAATTTAAGATTCTTTGGATCTAGTTTTGCAACTAGGGAAAACAATTAACCGCAATGTTCCAAATGTTCTAAATTATTCAAATAGGAAAATTTGATTGCTTTTGGGTACCTGTAGCCGGTAGGAAATTTAGGTAGTTAACAATACCTCAGTTCTCAACTTTTAGTAAACAAAGTTAGTAATCGACAAATTACCAACTGATTATGAATAAAAACATTTATTTTATAGTATTTTAATAATATACCTTGATTTTAAATTAAATTAAATTATAAACGACCTACTATCGCAAATACTCAAATTTGTAAGTTAAATACATTTTTTTAAAAGTTTTTGTATACAGACTTTTCACATTGGAATTAAATAAAATAAATTTGAGACTGTTTATAATAATAAATTAACCATTTGAAAATTTCAGAATTTCAAACACGACTTTTTTTCCTGTGCGTGTCCTTGGGACTTGAAAATCTTTATTTTGCGTCTTTGGGTTGCTAAGTCCATCACTATTCCACTAGACCAGAAAGGTCTCTTATGTCAAAATTTCCTTATTTACATACATGTTTCAATGCTTAGTGATATTCAATTCATACACATATTATTCATTTTATTTACATCAAAAAGGGAACTTCATTATTTCATATCAAGTGCATGCCGTTTTTATAACGAATACAACATATTAAATAAAATAATAATTAATCAATAAATATAAGGAATAACTAATAATAATTTAGTCTCTATAATGTTGGGTTAACAATGAAACTCTGTCAGCTTCAATGCCTAGGTGCCATCTTTCTTATTGGACGATATTATCTTTTAAAATACACTTGGACACACACTTTTTTTTAATCGTTTGTTTAACTTCTCTCATTTATCAGTTTAGAAATAAATTTATAAATGCCAGTTAAATTTATAAAGCTCTCAGAATTAACCAAGCAAAGTTGAAAACTTGACATGTCAGTTAGGGGTGAGAGTATTGCCATATTGTTAATTTCTTTAAAATGTAAATTTTGCTTGGAATTATTATTGTTCGTTTTGTAAATTTCTTGCAGAAACATTAATTTTTAATTAAATTTTAGTATTTTAACTATCTTTATTTCAGAAGATGTACTTAATTCAATTTTGCGTAATCTATGCTGAACAACGTACTATATGCTACGTTTCCAACTCATTAATTAATATCTCTAATCGGATTATACAAAATACAGACACTGCAACGATTGAATATTGTTTTTGTGTATATAGTAGGTGTATGCGTAGATATGAATCGGTATTGATACACAATCTTATTAAAAGGCTGATATTTTCAATAGTGTTCTTTCAATGAAAAGCTCAATTATTAACAAATAAATAATAATTGGTCAGCCCCGAAAGAGTTTTGCGTACCAAAATGATATGAATCCGATAAAATAATCGTAGTGGATTCGAATAGAAAAAGCGTGCCCACATGAGATCCCAAAGTTAATATTGTAATAATTGATTAAACCTTACAAACAATAGAGGTTTGATTCGTCATCTCAATTCTCGTGGGTTTTCTCAAATATATTCGTGTTTACTCGATCCGTATTGCAACATAAAGCTTAAAGCATTGAATACACAATTAACAAATGTCAGTTACGTAGGGGTGAGATTCTCAAATAACTAGATACTATTGATTAAAAATAAATGCCATTTAAATACGCGGTTACAAAAAAATTAATATCTTACATAATCTAATTTATAGAAGCAGATATTACTACAGTTTGTTGTTTCAAGAACATTTTCTACGATAAATATTCAATTCGAAGACCAAATCGGACAGATATTTGTGAAAATGAACCACCTGACATCGGATGTCACCAATCGTCTCGTGCCTAAAACTGACAGAAGTTCGAGGATTTATTTAGCGTATGGCGAAACAAAAGAATAACAATAATAATAGCACAATAATTTTACAGTTTGATACTCAGACTGTCAAAGTAATCAATTGATGCAGGGGTAGCCTGATAAAAAGACGAGAGGGCTTCCACGAGTCTTTTAGCCTGTTTCTATGAAAGTCACGTTTGTCTTGTTTTTTGTCAGTGTTATTAAATTCTCGAAGCAAGGTATGTGATCTCCGAAGTGCCACAACAATGTGGCAACAAAAATAGAAGAATAATATTGAAAAAGAGTATCTAAATTTAAGAGTGGATAGTATAAAAGAAACCAAGCAATTTAGACAAACATTAATAAAGATAATTTCAAATTGAAGACCGAAAGAGAATCGTTACAGAATGCATTAGTTTAAGTCTCTACGACATAATTCTTACGGCTGGGTTCTGTTGCGTCTGTTGTGCTCCTAGAAATATTAAAAAACCTTTACATTTTATAGCTAAATAGCTTTTAAATAGTTGTTTCCATGTGTTCAAATTTTGAAACCCAAAAACATTTTAATCTTCAAGTTTGAGAAATTTTATTAAAATTCACATAGTAAATTATAATAATTTTTATTATTTATAATTATAAAAATTATGTGGCTGTTAATTTGATCTTGTTGAATGAATGGTAATTATTAAAATTGAGCTTAAAAGCGAAAGTTTCTTAGAATTATAAGTTAATAATCTAAAACATTATGCGGTACAACTTTTGAAATAATATCAGTAAGTTGGGATTTTAATGAAAAGTAGAATTAGAACCACACAAGAAAACAACAGCAAGGTAGAAATTTTGATTGTGTCTGTTATCATAATATAATAAGTGTTTACCTTATATTTAATAGTTTATACACATTATAACTTAATAAACTTTGTACACAGTTTCACAGTTCATAAAGATAAACTGTTAATAAGAATTTGTATTATTTAGAATTGAAGGAAATTTTATAATTCACAATAGCAAAAATAATATTAATGTGTAAATGGTTTTTCACTTATGTGAATAATTTTTCTTAAAACAAACAGTAAGATAAAAATGGTCTATCATGAAGGAAACATCAAAGTAAATAACCAATCAACATATAATTTTTTGGTAGATTACTTAATTGGAAACTTAAAAATTAAAATTTCAGAAAATAAAAATTCAAATACAGTAGAACTCCAATTATCCGAATCAATTGGGACCGGACCCCATTCGGATAATCAAAAATTCGGATAATTGGATTTTTTCCGAAGAAAGGGTACTGTATGGATTTTTAATTAATTAAATGAAAAGGCAACACTTTTACATGTTATATATAGCGTACTTACAAGTGCTGTACATTAGTATGTATTGTAAATGAAAGTCATTGCTTGTTGAACATCTCGGTCAAAGGACATAGAGAGATCGGGCGACCTCAACGAAAGGCAGTTTGGCTTCCGATGCGGCCGATCGACTGTGGATGCTCTGGAAGCAATAGTCGGAGTCGCGGGAGAAGCAGTGCAAGGTACACGGAGAACTAGATGCTTTTGCCTTGTCGTCACCCTGGACGTAAGAAACGCATTTAATTGCGCAGGGTGGAGGCACATACTGAACTCGTTGAGAGCCCGAAATATCAGTCCCGAGATCTTCAACCTGGTGGCCAGTTACCTTGAAGATAGAAGTCTTATCATCAACGGTGCCACTAGGGAAGTTACCAGCGGTGTCCCACAGGGTTCAGTACTTGGCCCAACCTTGTGGAACGTAATGTATGACGAAGTTCTCGGGCTGGTATACCCAGACGGCACTACGCTGTACGGCTTTGCCGACGACCTCACCCTCATCGTTGTAGACAGAGAGTCGTCGGCTTTGGAAGCCAAAGCAAACGCAGCGATAGCCACCATAAACACCTGGGCGGGCAGCCGCGGACTTACTTTGGTGCCGGAGAAATCCGAGGCAGTCGTAATCCGCGGCAGAAGAAAAGCCCCCACTATGAGGCTGCTTTTGGGTGGTTCCCCAATTGCAGTCAAAGACTTCGTCACCATACTGGGGGTAAAGATAGACAAGAACCTGAATTTTGCCGATCACATCCGTACGGCGTGCAACAAGGCGACGGCGATAGTTACTTCGTTCGCTAGACTAATGCCCAACATCGGTGGCCCAAAACCGACGAAGCGAAGGATGTTGGGCACCGTCGCACAGTCCGTGATGTTGTACGCCGCTCCCGTTTGGCAAGAGGCCGTCAACGTCCAGCGTAACCGTAAGAGGCTGCAAGCGGTCCAGCGCAAGATGGCACTTCGAGTAACTTGCGCTTACAGGACCGTGTCCGGCGAAGCCGTGCGAGTCTTGACCTCCATGCCTCCCATAGAGCTTTTAGCTAGAGAGAGAGCAGACGTACGAGCGGGACCGGACCCCACCATTAAGCAGCGGACGCTCGACGATTGGCAAAGGAGCTGGTCCTCCGGCACGAATGCCGCTTGGACCAGAAAGCTCATTCCGGATCTTCGTCCTTGGGTAGCGAGAAAGCACGGAAAGGTGAACTTTCATATAACACAAGCTCTCACCGCCCACGGATGCTTCCAGGCATATCTCCACAGGTTCAGGCTGACCGAGTCACCTGCCTGTCGTTACTGCGGGGACGAAGATACGGCGGAACACACTCTTTTCGGATGCCTAAGATGGGAGAGGGAGATAGTGATGATTTCGCTCCGGATGGGCGACACACTAAGCCCGGACAACATGATCGCTTTCATGCTGTCCGGCGAAGACGAATGGCTGGCTGTAGCGGTCTTCATCAGTCAAGTGATGAAGACCAAGGAGGAGAACGGACGAGCTGAGCAAGCCGCAGCTCGAGTCCTCGCCCTACAGTTAAGTCAATGACAGCCTTTTTAAGTTCCCTTGAGAAGTTCCCGCGAGAAGATGCGCGAGAAGTTCCCAAGAGAATTCCCGAAGAATATCGTCATTGATCGGCGGGTCGGGTCGGGTCGAGTAGTGACGGTCATTCGACGGGGTAGGTTAGTGTCGGTACGACGATAGCGCGTAGACCCTCTGTGGACACAAACTCTCGTGCTAATCCAGAGGGGGACGATCGCGAAAATAGTGCCGTCAAATATAAAGACGAGTGGACTGGCACTTTGCCAGCGACCACAAGTTTTTCAAGATGACCCGGTCGCATCGCGCTCTGTGATTTAATATGATTTGCAGGGTCGCTTGGGGGCTCGGAGTCTCCGGTATGGATGACGGTCGGCTCGGCCTTGACTTTGTCGCCGGAATTTCCGCCTATTAAGTTAATGACGAGTGGACTTTCACCTATACTGACGATTGCGGACCACTAGGTGACCCGGTGAGACGTGTTGGATCGCGGCGAGCGGTGTGTCCGGTTCAATTGGAAAAGTAGAATCAAGTGATAGTGCCTGACCACCCGGACACAAACTTTCGTGCTAAACCGGGAGGTCATCGGGAGCCTGCATCATCGATGCAGCATGGAAGATCGCAGACGACAGCGGAAGTAATGCCGAGAAGGTAAAGCCCGCTGTCGTCGGGGAGGGGGTTCTAGTCAGTTAGAATCTGACATTACCATCCCTGATGGGGTGGTGCCTATGAAGGTTTCCCCCTTCCCTGCAAGAAAAAAAAAAGCTGTTTGATTGTCCGTTTTCGGGCAGCCAAATCGCCCATCCACTTGACAGTGAGAAGTTGCATGTGGTCACACTCGGGCTGATGTAAAATCATCATTTTGCGAATCGCAGTACATTTCCGTCTTAAATTTTTTTTTCTGTAAGCGATTCAGATAATCAGCGATTCGGATAGTCGGAGTTCGGATAATTGGAGTTCTACTGTAATTCATTTAATAAATTTAAAACTTAAGAGGTAAGTCATAGCAATATATTTGCATACTAAAACGTCTCAAGGATGTGACGAATTATTCGTACAATCAGTATTACAACCTAAGTAATGCTGAAAGTTTGTTAGATTTGAATACGAGTACATATGAATATATTTTTAATTATAGAAACTTTATTATGTGCCTACGGCTACGGTTTAATATCACTAAATATTATGTTATACCATTTACAACTTCGCTTTCATATCCCTATACAGTGGTTAATAGCTGAATAGATCATTGTAAATAATTTGGCCATCTGAGCGTTTACTTTGATCTTCTGTTAAGCTTTCCACCCGATGCGGCTGACAAGAAAATTAATAAAGTTAAAGAAATTATCTCTTCTGAATTGAATGCTTTTAAAATATAATAGACATTCATTCTACATGCCTATTTTAGTTAATCATGAAAAAATTAAAAAATTTTTAATTCTTTTTTCGACAATTTATATTAGCATTGACGATTATAAAAATGACAAACGCAATACTAATATATACAAAGGCGAATTCTCATACTCTAATTTTAATACAGATTACAAAAGGAAGTAGGCGCTGAAAATTTTACACATAATTTTTTATTATTTATTGCAGTTTTTGTTCCATTATTTGCGTTGGTATTTTGCAAGTTATTGTCTAAATACAAATATTTTCAAAAAAAATAATATTAATGCTTTTTTGTGATTAAATTAAAAATTTCCATTCATGTACTCGCCTAAGAGAAAATCAGAGACAAGCATATATTTCTTATTTTAATATTACTGTTAATATTTTTGAAAATTATTTTCTTTACAAATATATGTTTACTAAAATTTTATGTTGTTTTCAAAAAAGTTTAGTACGGAAAGACATAAAGTTAATAAAATGTAGCAAGTTTCAGAGCCTACATCTTTTCTGAAGATTTTGTAAAACTTACTTGAAAAACAGTTCGGATTTCTAAGAATTCGTTTTTTTTCGCAATGATATACTGTAGACAATTATTGTAGCCGTTTTTTTACGTTAATCACTTAAATCTTACTAATAAGTAAGTAAAATTCCCAGTTGTGAAACAATTTTTAAAGAACTCACTACATATGTTTTCTACAATTTATTAAAATAAAAATTAAATTTTACAATAAGGAATTCATTTAATACTGTAATACCTAAAGACAAATACAGATATTTTACCTACATGCATAAATTTTCCTTTGGAATTAAAACATATCTTGAGGTTTTGCCACAAAGGTTAATTGAAGCAAAGAGCATTTGTTATTTACAGGATTATAAATATATTAAAAATTTTATTTTTGCTTTCTGATTAATTTAATTTATAAGTCTCAGATTTCACTTTTTTAAAGTTAAAATTTCGCTTTTTAAATTTACTTTCTTTTATATCTGATATTGCGTAGAAAGTTAATTAATTAAATTTAGGGAAGCTTTGTTGGAGCTTTTGCTTCGACCAATTTGGGTGACGTTTCACCCAACATCAGAGGACCACATTGCTTAAATAATGGTTTACCATGTGACGATGTGACGAGCACATGCGATGGTGATGCAAAAATTTGTGTCGCCTCCGGTCCTGGAACAAATATGTTTGGAAGTACGAAAATAATTGGCGAGAGATTATACGGAAAAGCTGTGGTAAGATATAAATTTTGTTTTGCTTTGTATAATACTAATATTTTTCTGTGCTAAGGAATTGTTGGAAAATGGCAAGGCTCGCGAAGTAACGGGAAAATTGAGAATTGGACACCAGTATGCACATATGCCAAGTCAAGTGATTAAGGAAAAGTTAGATAACGGTACAGAGATTACGGTAAATATACAACTGTAAGGTTTTTCATAACATCAACAAAACAACATTGTTTTATAGTTAAGAGGATGCATTCCTGCAATGGGATACAGTTTTGCTGCAGGAACAACAGATGGTCCAGGTGAATTCGATTTTAAGCAAGGCACTGTAAACGATAATATGTTATGGAATATACTTCGAAATGCTATCGCAATCCCGACAGTTGATGACATTTCCTGTCACCATCCAAAACCCATTCTTTTGTTAACAGGAAAAGTAAGTCTTCCACGATTTTCACGTTATTTCTTCTTGTTCAACTTTGTAAATTTAATAATTTAAATAGAATTTTCGTCGTTACTATCGCCGGATATAATATCAAATAATTCCATTCACAAATTAACTTTTCAATACAAAGTTTTAATATGAAGGAATTTTAAATACCAGCAGAAATGCGTCAAGTAAATTTATTATAAAAAGTTTGAAATAAGTATTTTTCTTCTATTCTTCTTTAACAATTTTGAGCGTTGCGTTGGTAGAAAGGCATAAAACAAGTTACATAACTTTTTGGTGTTTTATACTTGAAATAAAAAAAATACTTCTATTAAGACCAAGTATTCACAAACTGAACAAAACACGAAGCTGTGACATTCTGGTTTAAATTTTACAGCGAATAACAAATTTAATGTTTTTAAATAAAAGAATTTTCTGTGAAAGGTTTCAAGTCCAGTTTTAAAAACTAATAGTGTTTTTCCTTCTATGTATATTTAAATTATATTTACAGTATACAATTTTATCTTTAAATTTAATTAAAGCTTGGCGTTCTGATGACGAGATTGGTAAGTGAGATAAATTAACCGTCAGATAATATGATGAGGAATGCTTTCAGCTTTCCCTTTATTTCTTTTGTTTTAGTAATCACTGCTGAAAGCTTTTAGTTATAAAAAAATAATTTTATTCGTTTAATAAACTAGTTTAATTATTAAATTAAACTATTTAGTTAAAAAATTAAAACTATTTTAATAATTTAATATTATTAGTCTGTAATTTTTGGTTTCATCCTTGTTTTAACATTAATTTATTTAATTAAATCGAGGATGTAAAATTAAACGTTCTGCAAATTAAAAATAAACGAAGTCGAAATCGTATATATAAGGTTATCTTTGATACTTATTCGTGAAATAAAAAATATACTAGATGTCTCAATAAATACGAAACATGTTGTGCTAGTACCTATATCTTTTATTTCACGAATAAGTACCAAAGATAAATAAATAAAATTTAACGTTTGACTTAAGCTGGAGTCTCACTGAAGCCATTGGTTTTAACCAATTGAATTAGTTAAATTTTATTAAGTGGCGGTAGGTGGTTGTAGTGAGACTCCAGCCTTAATTATGTTACACGTGATAACTGTAAAAATTGAAAGTTTCCTTTACTGCTGTTTATTTTTAAAGATTAAATACCCTTACGAATGGCAACCCCAAACGATAGCAATCCAAACAGCGATAATAGGAAATATTGTGTTAGCAGCTGTACCGGGTGAGTTCACGACTATGGCGGGAAGGAGATTAAAGGATTCAATCAAAAAAACAGTTAAAAAAAATGGTGGTGCTGAAAATGTCGAAGTAATAATTTCCGGTTTAAGTAATATTTACAGTGACTACATTGTTACCCCTGAAGAATATCAGGTAAGCAAACCATACATTGTTCAGCTCAAGTGTTATTCTGACAAACTAAATAATGTTTTTAGTTGCAAAGATACGAAGGTGCTTCAACAATTTTTGGTCCAAATACACTACCAATTTATTTACATTTGTACAATAAATTAATCGATTCACTGTATAGCGTAAGTGTTTTGGAGGAAATAAATAAGTTCATTTAAAATTGTAATTTCAGGAAGATAGTGATGTTTCAAATTTAAAAACAAATTCTTTAGATGAACAACCAGTTCCTCCTGATTTATCAAAGAATTTGATATCGTTTATACCACCTGTGATATACGATTGGGCTGGATTTAAACTTGAGTTTGGAGATTGTTTGCAGCAACCTCAATCTGTTGCAGGTCATGGAGATGTGGTTGTAGCTAAATTTGTACGTAGTTTAGTGGAAACTTTGTTTTAAATGTTACTATAAATCTAGTAAAATTAAAGGTTGCCGGACACCCTAGAAATAATGTTATGCAAGAAAAAACGTTCTTAACCATTGAGAGACATAGCGATGGCGATGAATGGGAAGTTGTGGCTTCAGATGCTAATTGGGAAACCAAGTAACTGAATGTATTAAATAATTATATGTCTTAATTATTATAATTAATATTTTAAGGTTCATCTGGGAACGCATATCTGTTTTAAAGGGATCGAGTAGTGCTACCATAGAATGGACGGTTACGGAAAAAGTTAAACCTGGAGTTTATCGAATTCGACATTTTGGTTACTATAAATACATTTTGGGAGGAATCTTTCCTTACGAAGGTTTATCTGATAATTTCCGAATTCTTTGATCGAACGAAACATTAAATTGATAAGACTGTGTAAAGAAAATTTTTCTTGCCGCATTATAATGTTACCATGATTATTATTATTATTTAATAAATAAATTATTTTTTACAAAATGGTTTTTGTTTTATTAAAAATGTATTGCTGTCACTTGACTGGTATTACATAATAAAAAGTAATTAATGTATAAAATTATAATTTTTCATTGTCGTCATGGTTGTTTAATAGTGGCTTGATAAATATATTATGATTTTAAGGAGGTTCCTCTGCGTCTTCAATGCTATTACGAGTATTAGTTGCAGAACCATATTGAAGCATTTAATTACGAAAACTAAATTTCGAATTATTAATTTCTACGATTCCTTCGAAACTGTTTAATTAGTGAACCTCCACCAAGATGCGCATACAAGTTCAGGATGTCATATAACTATCAATCATGATTATCATATCAATTATTTATCAAGTTATAAATTTTCTTTGAACAACTTGAAAATAAATTAGATAATGGGTTTAATACACAAGTGTATTCGAGAAACTTTCTTTGGATTCTTAAACCGCACATATTTCGGATATGAAATCTAATAGAAAGCAAAACTTTATGATTTCGACGTGCGATTTATTCTGTTAGTGGCTGGCCAATACCATTAAACTTGTCCGTCGTTCATTGGTATCACACATTACCTATTCTAAAAGCGCGCGCGCAAATAAGTTTGTAAGCGCAAATTTCTTTAGTTTCAAACTGTTGCTGATCTCAGTTCTGGCGAATTTGCCGGGAAAGCTCAACGGAAAACTGGAATGACATAACGCAATTACAGAAAATTTATTCCGCCTGCTGAACATTTTATTAACCGCAACTGTGTTTAGTTTTAACAAAAATGTAATTAAATTTTTTTTAAATAATGGAGCCGTTGACTGAAAATTATCGTGTTGTAAATGTGACAAACTTTCATAATGTTACTTCTATAGAGATGTTGTTAGGACCTAAAAGTGATACCCTCTATGTTGTTATACCAATTACTATTATTTACGTAATAATTTTTATTACCGGAATAATAGGTAACATTAGTACGTGTGTTGTGATTTCTCGAAACAAATCGATGCATACTGCCACTAATTATTATCTCTACAGCTTAGCAATATCAGATTTATTGTTGTTAATTTCTGGACTTCCTCAAGAAATGTATTCTATTTGGTCCAGATATCCGTATATTTTTGGACACACATTTTGTATACTAAGAGGATTATTTTCAGAAACTTCTGCTAATTCGACCGTCTTAACAATTACTACTTTCACTGTTGAGCGCTACTTAGCAATTTGTCATCCGTTCTTATCGCATACAATGTCAAAGCTTTCGAGAGCGATTAAATTTATTTTAATGATTTGGATGGTTTCAATTTGTTTTGCCATACCGCAAGCTTTACAATTTGAAGTAAGTTCCATGATTAAAGGCATTCCAGAATCTGATATGTGTCACGTTGCACATGTCATCATACCACATTCATTTGAATTTTCAACGTTCGTATTTTTTATTGGACCAATGAGCTTAATTACCGTACTATATGCTTTGATTGGATTTCGTTTAAGAGGTTCAAATAGAATGAAAAACTCATCAAGAACTACCGTCTTAATCACATCAAGTAACGGCAGAAGTGGCACATTGAAAAAACAAGGACAATCCTCAAGGAGGGTGCTAAAAATGTTAGGTAAGTAACGAATTAATTTTCTATTGTCCATTAATAAATCGCAATTGTGGAATAATTATAATTATTGTCCCGCGAATACCTTGATACATTTTTCCGACAAATTTGAAATTAATAACCAAGGTTCAAGGATTTACACAAGAATAACAATTACAAATTGTGATCACTTTTTTTTATGTATACAAGTCGTGTAAATTATACATCAAGATACAACAATTACCATTATAAATTAAATGCAATTGTTACCACCGGCTACTTTTAAAATTTAACTAAATAATGCAACTGAAGCTCAGAAAATTAAGATGACCTATCAATAATCTAATAATTCTATTTATATCTGATGTTATAAATTAATTAAACAGTTATTCAAATTTGTTGTTGTTATTCAAATGATTATTTTAACTTTCATATACATTTACCGAAATTTAACTAAAAAATTAAGTACTTAATCAAAAGTTATTTACAAAATGTAATGAGAATTATAATGTGTTGAAGTACTTGCAATATCACAATAACTATTAATATATTTATATACCTATCTGCTAGCAACTAATTATAATTAATATAAATATTTACATTTGCAATTATACAATTAAAAAAAAAAATTTTATTTCCATTTCAATTTATGTAATTATTAGTTTAACATAGAGGAATATTATATTTATAGTTCTTTCTACAAAAAAATTTTGAACACGAAAAAGGTTTGAATATTCCTAGACTTTTGTTATATAAATATAACACGTATAATAGTATATTTTTCAAAGATTACGAATACAAACAACTTTTTTATTTTATTACACGTAATATGGAAAAGTATTGTATTCTTAAATAGTTTTTATCATATTTTTTATCGACACAAAGTACAAGATAAAAGAATAACTATTGCTGTGGCGGGGTCAACGAAGTACAAATAAATTAAATATCTTAATTAAAAGGAATCGAATTCAGCAAGGTTGTTAGCCGTCTGGTTTTTGCTCAACCCATACTTTAATATCGTAAATATCAAATGAAAAACATAATGGAAATATCGAATTTTGTTGGGTTTTGCTTTATTTGTTTGATTACCTGCGTATATCACGATGTGAAGTTCGATTGGATTCATTCACTGGTAACCTTAGGGGATAAAATCATGTTAAGGGCAAGTTGTACCAACCAAGATAACAATCTTGTACTCAAGTTTAACAATGCTCACCATTAATATTAACTACGAATAAACTTAGTTGGTACAACAATCCTAAAGCTTAATGGACACCGGATGCTTAGCTAAGCGAAAATTTATTGCCTTTGGCTTTATATAATATAAATAATATAATTTATAATACGCATCACTTTTAAAGGCAACAAAATTTTGTTATGAATGTAATTAATAAACTGTGCTCTTATAGTTAATATTTATATTTGTGATGACACGTTTCGGCTACTTACAACCATCATCTGTTGGTACGTACCTCTTCATTCTTCTTCCACTTTTAATAAGAAGCGTCTCCCTCTTAATATAGGTCCAGGACCTGTTCTTTACTAATTTTTGTAATTAGTTCTGTTTTGTACTGGTACTACGTACCTAGGGTTTTAAATAGAAATATAAGATTGGACGTTTAAGTCTTGTGGTCTTTTGTAATTAGAATTTAATTGTCTCATATTCTAGCAATTAATAATATGTAAGTAATAATAGTATTTATTAATTTTATATTGCAATTAATAACAAGTACTCTAGTTTTTGACATTTTGTCCGTTGATGATATGAAAAACGTGCATTTCATGAATTAATTTTTCATTACAATTCATCTCCTAAATTTTTTCTATTAGGTATATGTACGTGTGTAATTAATTGATAAAATACAGGAAATGGAGTTGAATAGTCGAGAAAAACTTGAAGTTGTCAAGTTTAACAAAGACCGTACAAAGTTGAATTTTGGTAAAAATGAATCTGTATAAGAACTTCGATATTACACTTCAAAAATGACTAATCTATGTACCTACTTAGGCACTTTTTAACAAAGTTAAAATTACAAAATGCTGCCAGCAAATACAACATTTCTATTTGATTTTAGTTTCTTGAAGTTTCAAGAAGTTTTTAAAAGTTTAATTAAGTCGATCGAAATATAAAATTATTTCTAATTAAACACAATTTTATAACGCAAAATTTCGCATTTACATTTTTACATTAAATATTATAAATTACACTTACAAACAAAAAAATAAATTATATTATATTAAATATAGCGTGGGATGTGCATTATGGTTTAAAAAACCATTAGTGCGTGCCTAATATTAAGAGACCATTAAACGAAATACCACAGGCATAATTTCGGTAAGTTTAGGTGGTAGGTTATTAATATATCTAAAACGATAAAGGAAAATAATATTTATAACTTACTATAAGGCGTAAATTGTTTGATTGGTGGGTTCACTAAATTAATTAATTAATACATTACCGGCATATTATAGTGCAAATACTGCATCCCTAACTTCCTATCATATAATAAAGTAAAATTTGGTTTAAGTTATGGATTTAGTTTACATAACCAAGTTTTGCAATTTTCATGGGCTTACTTTTAAAAAACTTGAAGGAAGTACTACCTATAATTCGTTTTTATACGAAGTTCTACAAATTTTAATAACGTTATCTTATTATTTTTGTAAACTTTTTATAAGAAGATATCGAAGCTATAGGAACGTGATAATTGGTTCCCTATAATCGATTATTCATTAATTCCTAGTTAGTTTAACTGTAATTGGTATGCTCGAAACAAAAAATTTTTGCTTTAAATGAAGGATGCGAAAAATAAATGAGATTTTCTGTTATAATATAAATATTTATTACATATTATAAATGTTGCATAATAGTTTTTATGCAAATATGCAATTGAGTATTTAAGAAAAATAGAATTATTTTAAACTTATTGATTGACAAAGTTAGTGATTTTATCATAATTATTAACTTGTATAAAAAAGAGTTGTCCGCAACCAAACATTATTTTTTATTCATCATATTTTTAAATTTTCAGTGGATTTCATAAAGTGAAAAACATTTAAAGGTCATGAGATTTCCATACAATCAGTTTGAAGTCGTCCTTAAACTATTGACCATCAGACTCGTAATAGTCGCAAGTCACTACTGTAAATATTTTAAATATATGTATGATTTTTAACTATTGAGAATTATAATAAATTAAACTTTCAAAAATAAAATACTTAATTAAATATGAAAATTTTTTCTATTTCAACATAAGCTTTCAGCATTAGTATTTTATATTATCGTCAGATGTATTCAACATTTTTATTACAATAAAAAATATTTTCATATTTAATTAACTATATTTTATTTTGTTAAGTTTATATAAAGAATTGTTCTACATATTAAATTAAAAACATTCCGAGGCTGTGCTGCTAATCGTGGGACTGTCAATGAAGTGCCCATCAATTTGAAGATTTAATAAAATAAATATAAACAAATTAATGAAATTAGAAGAGATTGAACAACACCGTAATTTAACATTTATTAAGCAATAAAGGATAATTAATTGTATCACATAATAGGCATCGATATAATTATTTTTAATGGGGAATTAACACTACTTGAGAAATATTTTGTATACAAATGCGAGGTTATAAGGTATAATGTGCAGTATTTACTGTTACTATTTAGAAAATTTCATCATCACATAAGGATTCAAAAGATACGTGTTTATTGAGCGGAACGACAAAAATATGAAGAAAATAAAATTTTCCATTATGTAATATTTTACTTTGAAATTGCATTTGCAGTATATAATTCGAATAAATCATTTGTATGGTTTCTCGCCTATGCGAATAAATTAAATTAATTTTTTTTGTATGACAATTTCCGTCACCTGTTACATGACCAACGTGGACGGATCAATGATATTGTCACAAGCAATTGTAAAATAGCCAATGATATTAATATTAAGTTGTCACGTGGTTTTACGCTCGCGCGCAAGTAAAATTTTTGCAGCTCTGTATTGTTTGAATAACATAAATAATTTTTCGTTAAAGTAACTTTTTAAAATTTTTTAGTAGTATGTATTTAATATATTTCTTAAAATTATGCGAGCAAAATATATCGTAGGAAAAATATTTTAGTCTGCGATACAAAATTTTATAGATGTTAAAATTGTTTTATACACATAGTTAAAATTACGGGTCATTTGAAAGAATCAATGTGTTGACGAAGCACAACTTTATAGTAAAAATATTTTCGCTGACAATGCAAATTAAACAAATGTGGTAGTGTTTTAAATTTTATCTCACGTTAGCGATAAAATCTGCTCAAATCCGAACCTTATCTTGCTAGTATGTTGAAATCTATTCATTTCAAAGCAACAAAAAACCATCACACTATGGCTTGCAATGTAGATAACGAATTAAAATCTGCGATAAAAACAAGGAATGGTAACCATGTGTATCACGAAAATTCAAGCAAAGTTCTGCATTTTAGGTAGTTTGACGGGAATAATACTGACATCAGTTCCGCCCAATCTCGTGCGAGGACACACATACTGTCTCTATTTTATGTCTGATCTTTAAAGACAGCAGCCAATTAGCGGTTCGCTCTACCGCGTAAGGGGAACGCTTAGGGTCCCCTAATTATACTCCGTTGCATGCATTTTTACGAGGATTCCAATATAAATAGGATGCATTTTGATGAAATTGGCAGAGATTCTCGAATCAATCAAGTGCCGCGGGCCGCTATCGTGGTCAAGTTACCGATACGCTTTTAAGGCGAAATTTAAACAATAACCGAAAATTAAATTACAATTATCGAGCTAAGTGCAATTAATTTTAAAGTTTGTGAAATTTTCCGTAAGTCCGAAATTATGTTAAATCATTTGCGTATTTAAATAAAACTATACCGTTAAATCTATTTTAAATCAGCTTCGGTAATTAAATAAATTATATCGCTGGAGTTAGTTAAAATTATTCGTTATTTAAATAAGAAGTTAAATTCTTGTTCGTTATTTAAATAAATTCAATATACTGGTGTAACAGATCTTAGGTGCAAGACAGCACCAGGTCGCTAAGTTAGTTGAACTATTTTGTTGTTAAATTAAATATACCGCAGACGCTACTTAAACTATTGTTCGTTGTTTAAATTAAATATACCGGAGTAATGGATTTTATGCACAATGTCAGTGCACGTTCGCCAATATTATTGAACTGTTTTGAATTATTTCGTTTAAACATAAACAATTTCGTAGGACAGTTTTGGTCAATTTACTTAATAGTCTGTTTTGTTGTACGTTAATGGGACGAGATTCCGTTATGTACCGTGGTGGCGCGAATTATTAGTAATTAGGTCAGATTGGAAAATCGTGAAGCGTTCCACATTTTTAAGATAACGAACCCACCTCGTAGAAGTATCTATTTTTACCGAATCTTTATCACCTCTAATTTTGGAGGGATCCTACCTGTCGAAATTTATCGAAATTCTCACGCTGGGAACATCTGTTTGGAAGCCAAATCTAGGATAAGAAGCCTCCATTTAACTATTACGTAAGCATTGTTTTAATATTTAAGTATTGTTGTATTTTGTGGTCCGATTGACCCAAATTTAGAGGAGTCTTTAGCTTCACCGTTAAAAGCCGAATTCGCCCTATTGTATTCTTTTGTTTAGTGTGTTAGTGTTTATCTTGAATGTGGTTTTACCACACATATGATGTCAATTTTGATAGTCAAAGTTTGTTTATTACGAATAACGTAAAGATTGGAGTTGGTGTTTCATTTCACATTAATGCACCCACGCATGTGGAGTTATACATTCAATAGTTGTGGTTCAATAAACCAACAATTTCACCTGTTCCATTTTTGATGAACAGCTGTTTGATATTTGCGTATCTCACATTTGGATGGAAATAATCATCCACTTTTATTTTAATGAATTCATATGTTAATATTTTTGCAAACCAACAACGGTTTTTGTAAATTTGATGTACCATTGTTGTAATTTGTCAAAAGTCCTTGTTATTATTCGGTTTTTTTCATTACATCTATTTTATTTGTTTATTTATGTGTTTTATTATCGCTGCATGTATGTTATGTTTAGCTATTGTTGCCGAGGTAAAATTTATCTACTGTAAAGGTAAGGCCATCCAACGAGATTTTACCAGTGTGAGAATCAACGCGACGAATCAGCAAGCTGACGTAAACCAGCTTGGAAGGGTGATATTGCACCCCCCTTTGAATAAACCTCGGTTTTGTTTACGTGGCGCCCATTTAAATAAACCGCGTGTAAATTTACCCCCCCTTTAGTAACAACATCCTAAATCACGATTGTGGACCGCCCAATCGTTGATGCGAGACCACCAAATCACGACGTTTCGTCACAAGCCCTTTTGCTCGTTAAATCCACCCACCCCCTTCGCGGCTAGAGCTAGTCAACATCTTGATTTTGTTCGAAAGGTGTCTTGTTTGTGATTTGTAAGGTAACAAAGTGAATATTTGAAAAGCGGATATTTGGCCACGAGTAGGGGAAAGTGACCTGTGACGGCCCTGCGCCTGTGTCGGCCCTGTCACTTTATTTTCTGTTCTGTACCTCTAGTTGTCTATTTTATTTACTTGGTGCTTTCGATATTCGCCGGTTCGTCTGCGAAACCATTTTTTAGTTATAACTGTGTTTAATGTGACTGCTATAAAAAAAAATGAATCCGGCAAGTAACTGATGTAAAAAATTAGTATTTTAAAATGCATATTGCGTTCGTATCTAAAAGGATAAACGGATACAATTTGGAGAGAGATATTTTAGTAGTATCTTCGTTAGATATTCGATAGTAATTTTAAGGTCATGTTTTCACATGAAAAGTTTTTAGTGTTTTACCGTTACATGAAGTTTTGCCTATGATGGCCCCAGAACAGTGTTCCTATGATGGCCCTAAAGAATTCTGGCTAAAGTGTCAGAACTGCAACGTGTTCCTATGATGGCCCTAAAGAATTCCAACGGCTGGTGTCACACCGAATGTGCTGGTGTTCTTAAGTCAACAAAGACTTTTATATGTGATGTTTGTCAACCACAAAACCACAAAAAGACTAACTGTCATTTAATTGAAAAATTCTAAGTATAATTTTGTTCATAAAAACCGCCTTTTTACAATTTTTATGAAGGGGCCATCATTAGATACCGTTTGCCTATGATGGCCCCTTGATTTTTTTTTATATTTTAATGTTTTACTCTAAACTGGAAGTAAGTAATAAAGTTTATTATTTAGCAATGAAAACAATATATTATAACAAAACTTTTCACCAAAATTAGTTTTCATTTTTCAATTGGTTTTAAAGTTATAACAAAAAAGAATAAGGGGGGCCATCACAGGTCACCTTCCCCTAATTGTCGAATATTAGCTCGCAACCTTTGGAAACATTATTTACTAATAAGATGGCTTATTAAAAGTTGGCAGTTTTTTATTAAAAGAAATTTTTTGTTGGTTAAGATGTAAATACAATTAAACTGCTACAATGCACCTAGTTTTTCGTAGCAACATAAACAAAAAATTAAAAACTAAAAACTTCAAGTTGAATTATAATAATTAATTTATACATTTCTGTGAAATAAACATCGATTGCTGCACATTTAATTAAAATAATTATAATTTATGCAAGTGGTCTAAAATATAATATTCATAGCAGTTATACTTTCCGTGGCACGATTTAAATCCACTCTTATACATCCTACTAAGGAGGAAAATCATAAGGGATTTCGTTGTCTCTCCTTCCTCAACAGAGCTCACGAGTCTCATATAATATGTAGTATACGAAAGTTTTTACTTGAAATTCCATAGTTGTGTCTAAAAAAATTTCGCATTATTTGTTTATATATATTGAAACTCTAAAATTATTAATGTGAGAACCAAACAAAGTAAATTAAGTACAATCAGAAAAATTTTGATTTTATTCCTCAAAAGTTGCTTAATCAGAATCACAAAGAATCCAGAATCATTGTAGTAGTTATTTTGTTAGATTACGATAAAAAAGCTGTTGAAAACATTACTATTAATTTTTTAACAACTTATTTGTAATTTGTTAGTTTGAAAAAAATTCAGGCGAGCTGAAATTTGACAGATATGTCTATTTTAGTAGCTATTCGAATGAACCTCTCTAAAATATCCTGTCGGTTTCTAGGTTTCTAGGCTTTTTTGCTTATAACTCGCTTAATTTTATTTTTAGGAAAAATTGTCATTAGACCGAAATTCAAAAGCACCAAATTTGGATGACGAAGATGACGTGTAAAAAAATTTATTCGAAATTCGAATTATTTAAAAACTTTGTTACCTTACCTTACTTTAAAATTCCCTGGCTTCTCTACTCGGGACTTTTGTACTTGACTTCCAAGACACAAGAAAACGCAAGATAGTTTACAAATATCGTTATATATCATTAAATAACAGCTTTCCAGGACCAAAGGGTCCTGGAACGATACACAAAAAAAACAAATTGTCCTTTAAAATTAACCTAAAACTACCCTATACCCAATACACAAACGAAACATACTGTTCAATAAGTTCGCGGAACGGAACGGCAACTTCAATATACTTATTCCAACGATTTTCCAATTTATGAATTACATCTCGGTAGTGGTTTTCCGGAAGGGCTGCAAAATACCCCTCTACGGCAGCCATTACCTCTTCGTTTTGGTTTTCAACGAAAGAATTTTTTGAGATGTGAATAGAGCCAGAAGTCAGATGGAGCTAAATCTGGCGAATAGGCTGGTTATTACAACAATTCGTACTGCAATTCATTGATTTTAGCTATGTTTTTTTTGAGCTGTGTGAGCAGGTGCATGTTCTTGATGGAAAATGATTTTTTCTTCTGTAAACCGGGTCATTTTTCACGAATTTTTACATCCAATGTAATAATAATCTGAGTTTATTGTTTTACCAGTTTGGAGGTATTTCACGAACAAAATACCTTTTGCATCCCAAAATAACTAACTCTAACACCTTCTTGGCCGATATCTGGACACGAACTCGCTTCGGAGTTGTTGCTGACAAAGTCGTATTCGAATGTATTTTTGTTGAATTGTTAGCGAATGTGGCACACATTGTGCACACAGCTTTTTGAAACCCAAAACTTAACATAAAATATTGATTACTGTGCCTAATGAAATGCCTAGAGCTTCTATAAAATATCTCTAGGTCAATCGACAATCTTCCAAAACTATAAATATCCTGTATATTTACGATGATTTCTGGTGTTAATGCAGTTTTTGGACGTCTATTACGTGGATCATCTTCAAGGCTTGTACGAGTACTTTTTAACAAACCAGCTCACTTACAAGATATTGTTTTTAAAGGAGCAGATTCGCCTAACACATTTACCATTTCGGTATGAATTTCCATTGGCTTTAAGCTTTTTTTTACAAAGAATTTAATCGCTACCGATATTCAATGTTTTCCATTGTTAAAAAATACATTAACACGTCTACTTCAAATGGCTTGTAAACAAATAATGAATTGATAGATCTAAATGAAATTTTGGTTATGTTCTTAAGTGCACATTACACGAGGCCTTTTTTTCATGCAACCGGTTGCAGCAACCGATTGCGGCAGTCAAATGCCTCGTGTAAAACAGCTAATCGCATAGGCAACCCATCCAGCAAATGATCGCCTGGCGATTTATTTAAAATAGAACTTGTTCTATTTTGTAGGCGATTTTCTCATGCAATCCAGTGATTTCTAGTAACATTTGATGTTATTGAAGTTATACCAATAGATAAAATTGACGTAAAAATATTGTACTTTTGTGTTGTGTGGTTAAATTTGTTAATTTTTTTTTGTGAATTAAAATAAAAATTAAACTTAAAATTAAACTTAAAATACGAAAATCGCATCATGTAATAGCCATGTGTATTCGGTTGCACGTGCGTTCGGCTGCTGCAATCGGTTGCTGCAGCCGAACGCTCCGTGTAATGTGTACTTTATGAATAATGAGATATTAAAATATAGTCGAAGTTTTAGTTCTACTATTGACGAATAGATGGCGCTCCGCGAGCTTATTGAGCAGAGCCAGTAGATTTAGAGAGTACCGCCAACTGAAGGTACGGTCGCCATGTTTTGTCCTCTCAACTAAAAGAAACAATTGCTTTTTTTTCAACTTTTTTGTATCAATTACCCATACTAAGGAATTCATGATATTATTTTCTAAAGAAGTAGTGAACTGTTACATCTTATCATAATTAAATAAAAATTGGTAATTCCAATGAATTACCAATGAAAATATGGCCGGCTTTCGGCATTTCGTGGGATAAAAGGATGACGGTACTCTCTAAATCTACTGGCTCTGTTATTGAGCTACCAGTTCAACAACAAAATTATACCTTAATATTAAACGCTTACCCTAATTTACATAATCACACATTCAACACAAATTGCACCTGATCCTAAGGTTGGCCGTTGTAATTCATACCATTACCGTGGAAATGACGTCTTTGTCGTTGATACTATTTAATTGTTGTGGATCCTTAATTATTGATTACTTTTACTTAAAATTTACGCACCTAACTTTTATATCTTATTTACTTATATTGTTTAATTTAAATGTCGATTGTTTTTAATTGTTTTTAGTTGTTTTTTGTGTTTAGTTGTTTTTAATTGTTTTTAGATGAAGTTTAATTCTCGAATGTTTTCTTAACTTGATTTAATTTAAATTAAAATTATTTATTGTTTCTTTCACTATTGGAACAAACAAAACTGACTTCGACTTTTCCAAAAATAACCAATTGCTTTTATTGATTATAGCTGAGACGGGCGGCCTTCGGCCGCCCTTAGCCATCTAGACCCATAATAGATCCGTGAAGGTCATAGTTGTTCGGCCTTCGGCCTCACAGGGCGAACCATAATAGATCCGTGAAGGCCATAGTTGTTCGGCCTTCGGCCTCACAGGGCGAACCATAATAGATCCGTGAAGGCCATAGTTGTTCGGCCTTTGGCCTCACAGGGCGGACCATAATAGATTATATTTATATGCCTTCGGCTGCCTTGACTGCTAGTCCGTGATTGTTCCACCAGGAGCATTCAAAAAATAAATACCTCCATTCTGCGTAGAGATACTATATAGTATCGTTGAATAGGCAGTTCTTTGTTCAGGTAGCAACATATTTTCGTTATCATTTACGAATTCGGTTAAAACGTTAACATCATACGAAGTTTCTCTAATCTCCTCCGTAGATAAATTGCTAATTAGCGTCCTGTCAGTTTGCGGTAGTCCAAAGGAAGCTAAAGTCGGTCCACCCATGGACGCTATTTTATCTTCAATGTCAATTAAGGCTTCATTGTACATTCTATCAGTGTAAACAACATCAATGTGGGGGTGGCGAAGTTGTTCTCGATGCCTGTAATCTTGTGCCAAAGCATCTTTGTATTTATGCCATAAATCAGAGGGATTTCCCACATTACAACTGTTCAGTAATATTGAAAATAAATTTCCAAGTTGCTTTGGAAATTGGTACGTGGCTGCTTCTTCCAAAGTGGCGTCCCACTGATTATCGTCCTCCAACAATCCAAGTTTGTGGCATGCTTCTCTAAATGTCTCACAAATAATACCATCAATTGCTTTAAGGTCTTCAAAACGTGTAGGCCCTTTAACCTCGTGTAGCAACATCCTTAAAAAGAAACACTCCTGCTGAGTGGGATGAACACTGTAAACTCGACCTAAATTAAAATCACAATATGTTAGATTGGATATTTACACACACAAAAATAATTACCTACCAATAGCACTGTCAAATTTCACACCGGAATGACCTTCAACTTCGCTACCTCTTTTTCTTCTAGACCATGTTTTATTGTTCCAAGTATAATAAGAGGACAATTATTGGTAGTACAACAAAGTTTGCGCAAACTCATCCTCCTGGCACAATTTAAAAACAGCAGTAAGATTGGTATCTCTGGGAGCAGCGGCTCGTTGTGGGCAGCCGTTTCGTTCGTAAAATAAACCCTTTGTCCGTTTCCTAAATGCACCGTTAGTTGCTGTACCGTAGGATATCTCTCGTGTATCGAGAAACCGAAAATTCTCCAAATAGCTACATTGCTGCTTATGTAACGACCTTGTTGATACTGGGTAACTTCATCATTGGAATTTTGTTGTACTAAACCAAACATTGCCGCATTGGAACCCTTGTTAACGTACTTGCAGACATATTTGATTGATTTAACCGAATTACAAAATTCCACATTAATATGGGCATTAAAAGTTTATAGTTTAAGAACTATCCATCTGTTATCAATTTGATGTCGCCCTATTTCGGTGGTAAAACCTCCATCATCACTTTTTCTTCGACGATAGGCATTACAGCAACACATTCCTGGGGATTCTTTATCCCACTTTTTAGCATCACACTTGGCACATATTTTAGACATAGATCCAATTGTAACTAACTTATCAGACGCATAAGGAATTTGTGGATTATAGTTGAAAGATCTTGGAATCCCTACGCGATAAAAAAATCATTTCCTTTATTGCTTCTGCCACCATTACTATACAATTTCTCAATGGACCGAAACAATTTTATTCGGTCAGACTACATTAAATTTTGGGTTTTAGGCGACTCGACCAGAGAATTTTATTTGGAATTATACGGAGCTAATTAGGGTAACACGCCGTCAATAGGCCACTCTTTGTTCTAACGCCCATTTGGCGGTTCAGAAGACCATCTGCGGAATTTTAACATAATCTAGGCCTCATAATGCAATTATTTTAATTTATAAAATTACCCTTAAACTAGAAATTTAATATTGTTTGGCAATAACTTACTGCTTAAAATTTAATTGCCTTTATTGAATCAATATATTCTGGACTTAAAACAAATTTGGGAAAAATCCTGATTTTACATTTTGAGATCTTAGTTTTAATTAAAAACCGTGAAGACTTAGCAGTCGCGACAACTTTTTCCAATTTTGGCAAAGGCAAATTTTGGCAAATCTTCAATTTTGTTCTGATGAGAATTTTCCGTAAAAACGGAATTAAACGAGTTATAGGCTAAAACTACGTTAGAGAGGTTAAAGTACCCAATTAGGTAAGAAGCCGACAAGGGATTTGAAAGTAATTTCTGGTGTTACTTAAATACACAAGTCTGAAAAATTTCAGCTTGCTCGGGGTGTTTGTAAAATAGGTACCTATAGAAATATTTTTCGGCTTCCTCGCTTGGACTGCTAGGAAAATTAATTTTTTAACGAATTTAGTGCTCTTAAATTTTGGTTTAATAATAGTTTTCTCGAAAAATTAAATTAATGACTTATAGATTAAAAGTTCTGTTGGAGGAACTAAAATCCGTAAGCGGGGGAGAAGTCAACAGAGGAATTGTACGGGACTTTCGGGGGGTTCCTTCGGAGATTTAAATACCAAATGTTCACCAAATTTCAGATTGTCCGAATTTTTTGGGTAAAGCTCTAGCCATTTTTCAGGTTTTTTTGTCTGCATTACAAGCATTTAGTTTAATAATTAAATTTATTAGTAAGTAAAGTACTAGGTACTGTATACAAGATTTCGGTTTTTGCAGTGTCAGGCTTCGACAGATTTCACTACTAATATTTTAAATTTTACGTACATAAGTACATATAGTACGAACCACGAAAGAAGAGCTCCACGTGATTATTTTATGAACTTAGAAACGACATGACATTATATTTTCCTTATATCGTTTAACGTAAAAGGGACAAAGATACAAAATAAAAAGTTGTCCGATCTTCAGCTATTTATGACAAATTATTGACGGCACAGAGCTCTTCTTTCGTGGTTCAGATAATATGTACATATACTGTTTAGGAAGGTTTCCAAATTAATTTATTGTAGTGTGATTCCTGAGATACTTTGCAAATATTGCAATAGCACATAATAATTATGATATTCTTTTTATGTATTGTGTTTGCAGCTAACACCGGTTAACCTTGTTTTTTTTGGAACATTAAATTATCCATTAAATATACTTTTCAGTAATTTATTTCAATTATGTAAAAACCGAACGCGATGCAAGTAATAAATATTAGAAACTCTAATATTAGAATATTAGAGACGTGTCAACGTATTTTTTAACAATGGAAAACATTGAATATCGGTAGCGATTAAATTCTTTGTAAAAAAAAGTTTACAGCCAATGGAAATTCATACCGAAATGGTAAATGTGTTAGGCGAATCTGCTCCTTTAAAAACAATATCTTGTAAGTGAGCTGGTTTGTTAAAGAGTACTCGTACAAGCCTTGAAGATGATCCACGTAATGGACGTCCAAAAACTGCATTAACACCAGAAATCCTCGTAAATATACAGGATATTTATCGTTTTGGAAGTTTGTCGATTGACCGAGAGATATTTTATAGAAGCTCTAGGCATTTCATTAGGCACAGTAATCAATATTTTATGTTAAGTTTTGGGTTTCAAAAAGCTGTGTGCACAATGTGTGCCACATTCGCTAACAATGCAACAAAAATACATTCAAATACGACTTTGTCAGCAACAACTCCGAAGCGAGTTCGTGTCCAGATATCGGCCAAGAAGGTGTTAGAGTCAGTTATTTTGGGATGCAGAAGGTATTTTGTTCGTGAAATACCTCCAAACTGGTAAAACAATAAACTCAGATTATTTTTACATTGGATGTAAAAATTCGTGAATAATGACCCGGTTTACAGAAGAAAAAATCATTTTCCATCAAGAACATGCACCTGCTCACACAGCTCAAAAAAACCATAGCTAAAATCAATGAATTGCAGTACGAATTGTTGTAATAACCAGCCTATTCGCCAGATTTAGCTCCATCTGACTTCTGGCTCTATTCACATCTCAAAAAATTCTTTCGTTGAAAACCAAAACGAAGAGGTAATGGCTGCCGTAGAGGGGTATTTTGCAGCCCTTCCGGAAAACCACTAGTACCGAGATGTAATTCATAAATTGGAAGGTCTTCAGCTATTTATGACAAATTATTGACGTCACAGAGCTCTTCTTTCGTGGTTCAGATAATATGTACGTATTATACTGTTTAGGAAGGTTTCCAAATTAATTTATTGTAGTGTGATTCCTGAGATACTTTGCAAATATTGCAATAGCACATAATAATTATGACATTCTTTTTATGTATTGTGTTTGCAGCTAACACCGGTTAACCTTGTTTTTTTTTGGAACATTAAATTATCCATTAAATATACTTTTCAGTAATTTATTTCAATTATATAAAAACCGAACGCGATGCAAGTAATAAATATTAGAAACGAATTGTTTAGTTCATGTTAATCGATTTCAATACATGCAAAGTTTCGTTTATGGATAGGTAAATCAATATATTTTGAAGGATTTTCTAACCCGCCCTCCTGCATTTAAAGAATTTAAAAAAAGGTTATATAAAAAATGGCAAATGAAAATTGGGAAAAAAATTTGCTTCCCGAGAGATTTGGCGATGTCTACTACACAATTTTTAGTATCTACTATTTCTATAGTTATACCTACCAGTAATACCAAAAATAGCATAATATTTATATTATAATTACTTTCTTCATTAAAATAAGCTTTACATTGGTAATTACCTCTAATTTGTAAAACTTGTTGATGATTGATAAATAACTCACGCGAAGCTTAACCATACAATTATTTTATAATTAATTAAATAAACAAATTATTTATTGCTAAACGTTTTATTTGTCTGAGTTTTAAAAATTATACAATGACTTTGTTTTATAGAAAAATTTAAATTTATATTATTATTTACATTGTTAAACATAAAAACACATTAACGTAAACAACAGATCATTGTTATATTAATAAGCAGGGTGTTGGAATAAGAGATCCGGATTCTGATGTAAATTAATTGAAATAAAACTACCAAAATGCTCTGGAACACCAGTCCCTTTTTAAACGAATAGCTGGCGACAGTTGCCAAAACTAACAAAACTGAAAGCATGAGATTTGTTAATTTAATTATGAGGATTTGGATTCAATTCCACAGTGCACAAAAAACAATTGCAGTAAATATGCAAATAACAAATTAAACTTGATAATTTAGCCCCTTTTTCTTTGTAACGACTAAATTTCATAACTTCAAATATTATGTAGATACGTATAAAAAATTAATAAAAATTAAATCAACTTCATATCAATCTGAGAAAATAAGTGCAAATAATTAAATTACCGTGATGTAAATATCGTGGGCATACTGGAAAAAGTGACCAAGTCAGTTTTCTCAGTCACGACAAACTTTGTTGATTAAGTTCGCTCAGTATTTTTAAAAAATTTTAAAATTAGCAAAAGCCCTAATGATAAGTATTGTTAAAGTTTCATTTTTATAAAACAAAAATTAAAACTTTAAAAAAATCTGATTTTTCACAAAATATTATGTATGTATATTCGGTTATGAACGTCTTGCGACATTTTCCCGATACTTCCCTGTCAACAAAATATTAAACATTCAATTTTATTTATCTAGAAACTCTGTTGTTTGACTTGGTCACTTTTACCAGTAATGCCCACGATATCTCTATATTTTTTAGCAATGTTTAAAATTTCAAACGGGAATTTTTAAAAATTGACATTAATAAATTCAAAATATTTTCTAATCACTTCAAAATTATTAAGGCACTACAGTGATAATTAAATATATAATTTCCAAACGTTGTTCTAGCTTAATGCATTTTAATAATATATAATATGTCATAATGCATGCTTTATAAAAGTGGAAATTTTATAGCACATATTTCGTAATTATTTCTGTAGTAATAGCTACTCTAATATTCAATATTATAGTGGATATTACAGCATAGTGGTAATCGATCATTTCAATGAAATTTTAATAAAAGCTTCCCCTATTTATAAATTTAGTTCAATTTCTATATTTTATTTAATTCTCTATTTAGGAATATTTCAATACGTTATAATGTTATGAATCTACTTATAAGAAAATAATTTTTTTATTTTAGCTGTCAATTATTTTTATTTTCTTGTATTCTGCAAATTACTCGTTTTATATCGGTGAGTTTTTATGATTTTTAAATTTCACGACTAGTCATAAAGTAAAATTTGTTAGAAATACCAGTTGATGGCCGATGTTGTTATTTCCCTTTGTATTGACTATGTAAGTGGGTTTTATTGATCGACCAATCACATTTATTTGTTTTATAATGAAATGCAACCATAACAAATAAAATAAACAAAATCGAGATATTTCGAAAACAAAATTTATCCAATTTATTGCATTAATTTATGATATTATTACCACCACAAATATCATTGCATAACATTGCCCAACGACAATATGAAATTCATTATTTGAATTAAACTTGTGACATCCTTTTGAATTTGTCTTATTTTCGCAGTGCCAAAGTTATATTTTGGTAAAAACTTATTTACAATTATTCAATTTTTCTTCTTTGTAATACAATGATACAATTTCCTGTTACTAATATCTTTAAGGAAATACACAAAATATTTAATACTTAAAAATAGTAGGACTATAAAATTTTAATGTATTCTAGTAAACCATAAAAAAATAAGCTACATTGTACAAAACTAAAACTGAATTTAATTATAATAGAGCGGCTGCAATAATCTTTGAAGTTAACTCACGGTGGATTTTTCAGGATGCTTCATTCACATTTCTTTTCTTACTTAGTAACAATTTTTATTATGATATTTTTGTTTTTATTGCAACGCGGAACTTCCTCATGTACCACCTACACATAATGCGTTTCACGTGTCCCGAATATGGCATAAAAACCGCGAATCCAGCGGGAGGAAGTCAGTTGTTAGTTAATTGTTGACTTCAGTTGTTCAAGGGAGCAACAAGACAAATCCGTTTATTTAGTGAAAAGTTTGGGTATTTAACCTCCTTTATCGCTTAGGCGGATCATAAAGGAATCGGTATAAATAGTTCGATATTCCCGTGGTTAAATTAGGAATTTCGTTTAATGATATCCATAATAATAAATTGATAAATTATAGTGACGGTTTTGAACTTTAAACACAACTTTTGAGTAAACGTGATAAGTAATTTAAGTGCAGTTTAGCACTTTCACACAAGTGGCAGTTTCGTTTACATCTCGCCAAATATTTTCGTATGCAATTACACCAACTTAATTATATGGAACCAATCATATCGATTTACCGGATTTTTGCCAATAATCATAAATCAATATAATCTCTGTGGAGGAGGATTTAACAATTTGGAACCATACAAAAATTAAGGGGTAATCGACGCTTGGGAGTATTCCTTAGAGTGTCAATTCGTTGAAGGAACGGTTTACGCATTGCCTGTCGTTCAGAAGCTGCTACTGGGAAGACACCGGTCATTTCTACTACAAACCCTGGTTACATCACTCACGGAGGTCATCAGCGGTTTATTGGGTGGAAACGCCGTAAGTGTTTTGTATTTTTATCGTTTTTGTTCAACACCATTTCACGGTTGAAACAATTATTGTGTTTAAACCGAAGAGTTGATTCACGTTTCCTTTTTCACTTTACTTATCAGTTCACAACCAATTTTATTATTAGGCCAACTTGGGCAGCATTTAATGCACTTTAGTTTTGTTAATTTAAATTTTAACGTAGTTTTAATATTTTATTTTAATTCAGAGTTTAAGTTGTCTCAATCACTGACGTCCGAGTTCACATTCAGTGATAACAAAAGGCCATATTTTTCTTTCTAATATAAGTTTAATATTTGTAATTTTAGGTTTTAATCTGTTCTATTTTTTTTTAATAATATATGCTTATTTGTGTTTATTGTCTTATTACTGTGTTTATGTTGAATTATTATTTAAGTTTAAGGCCGCTATTCTGTGAAGCCTTAGTGGAGTCCGGTGTAACCAGATTTCATTTGGTTGTAGTAAGTTTTCCCAATTTTTGGCACTTTTACACAGGCAGTGCGTAATTCAAAAACTGGGTGGCGCCTATTTCATTCATTTACGGTTTCAAGTAGGATTGACTCCGTCCCCTGTAATTAAGTTCCGCGACAACCTGAAAAATTACTTTGTTAACCCACCCCACAACTCCCTGAGCTAAGCCGCCACACCATTTCCTATTACCGGTTGTCTTAACGACGCGGAAGACTGTAATAAACTACAATGTAAATTATATGGCATCAGAACTAAAGTCGCTTTTAATTTCTTGTGCGATTTATGCTCTCGACTTCGTCTCATGCATATAAATTTTACATTGGGGATTACAAATAGCTCATTAGCTCCTAGGTGTATAATATACTGGATGTTCATTTCACAAGTAGCCAGCCGAAAAACAAAAAAAACACATCGGTTTTGATAGTAAGGAAGACGGTCAAAATTAATACTGTTTGAATATTATGTTTAAGCACCCCCCCCCCACCAGCCGCCATTACTTACAAATTCTAAAGAGTGCCCCCTGCCTTGCGATACATCATTTTAAAGGCAAAAAAACATCATCGTTAATTTACGTTAAAAATTGGATTTAGTGGATCCATTCATTAGCTGGAGGTAATAATTGAAATATGAAACAAAAAATTGTTTAATACCGAAGTTGGTTTATTTTTACGAAAATGACGTTACCAGTGATAAATATGCGCACTTCACTACACCATCAAAAACGGTGAAATCAAGCAAGAAGAAAGTGAAAAAAGCAAAGCAACAAAAAAAAGTAAAAAAATCGCCGCCAATTTTTGAAAGTGGTGTTGTAAACATACGCCCCCTGTATGACCTTTTGAATGGAGTAACAAAAGATAAGTACACCGTTAAACCTTATCTAACAACGAGGTTAAAATCCAATTGAGTTGTACAGAAAAATATTTAAAGCTTTAAATGAGAAGAGACTGAATTTCACACATATCAAAAAAAGCAAGACCGAAGTTTTAAAGTACTTTTATAGTGGAGCTGCAAGCAAACGAAAACAACATTTACAAACAAGGACATTTACAAAATAAACTTACCGTATAAATCCTGCAATTTATAACATTGTAACTTTGAACATAGGTTTAACATTGAGCAGCCACACAAAAAACGAGGCATCCCTCGGTATATTAAATGTTAAGCATATGAACATACTAAGAACTTCTGTTACAAAGCTCATAATTTATGTGTTAAGTGTGAAATGCTGTAATTATGATGGTAATCACCCTGCTAGTTATAAAGCCTGTAAGGTACGTAAATTATTAATTCCAAAAATGGTTCTTCGACTTAGAAACAAACAAAATAACCCAACTAATACACAAGCAAACTTTGTACCGGGAATATAGTACGCGCAACAAGTAAACGGAAACCTACAACAACACCAACCTGTTAACACTCAACAATCAGCTGCGCCAGTACAGCTGAAAAATAATAATTTGCAGAACAAGTAAACAAAAATTAACTAATTAAGTCATTTATTAGTAATAGACATTTCCTTACCAAATACCAAGAAGAATATACAGGAATATATATTCAATTAAATCTAGGATTCTACAAGGTAGTGTCCTGGGGGCAATCTTGTACCTTCTGTATACTTCAGACTTACCAACAATGGAACAAAATACTACGACTACGTTTAAGGATGATACAGCTATCATGGCCTCTCTCAGCAATCTAGTGTTTGCCTCAGAACTTTTGCAAATCCATTTAGACAAAACTCAACGTTGGTTAAAAACATGGAGAATTTTAACAGTAAAACAGTGAAATACTTGGGTATGCATTTGTATGCAAAAAACGCAACTGAATGTACAATTCCGGAATACAATAATGACTTACAGATACCGAATATTGATCTGTAAAGCCATACTTAAACCTTTCTGAACGTATGGAATTCAACTGTGAGGTTCCACATCCAACTCGAACTTGGTGATACTTGGAAAGGTTCCAAGCAAAAGCGTTCCAAAATACGGTAAGTGCTTTCTGGTTCGTACCAAATGTGGTCACACGTAAATTTCTTGCTATGCCACTGGTGGAGAAAGAAATTGGTGCTTACTGTGTCAAGTATAGAAACAGCATTAGTATACATCCAAATCAGTTAACAGTGCTCTTGTTAATCAACAGATCGTCAGGAGTAGACTTTAAAGGTGTAAACAGCAAGACCTAATGAACAGATTTAATACTTAATAGTACGATATTCATGTATATTCTCGTGATTTTTCCAAAAAGAATCGATTTTGCGCTAATATGAATTCTTCTTCTTCTTCTACTTTTATTAAGAATTACTTTTACTATTATTATTACTACTTTTATCCAGGACCTGTACTTGACTAATTTTTGTAATTCGTTCTAAAAGCATTTTTGGTTTTTACATTTCAGGCAGCTTGCTAGGCTTATCTTTTGATATGCCTGCACCCTGTTTTTTATTGTTATGATGGCAAATCATTAAAACAGGGCTTTATGGGCCCTCCGAAAGTACGGAAAACGGACAAAAGGACGGTAGTTTACAAAACTACAGGTTAATCCAAGAATTTAGGCGGATTAGTCCAGTAACATTTCAATAAGTCCGTGAAGAACTTAAAAATAAGTTTTACTATTGATTGACCAATAACGAAGAGTATTTTCATAATGCAAAATTTATGAATTTTCTAAAATTTTAATAATTTCTGAATTAAAATTAATTTTTGGTTCATCTTTCAATTTTTACCTCTAACCCATAAATGGTTCTACTAAATCCAATTTTTTCCACCTTCAAAATAATGTACCGCAAGGTAGGGGTGGTAGTTGAAATTTCAAAGTGGAGGTGGAAGGTGGGAAGGGAGTTAAACTTAAAATTTTAACAGTATTGGTTTTGAACCCCTAACGTTATAAAAACTGACGTGTTTTCTGTTTTTCTAAATTTTACTAAAAAAAAGTTATTATGACTGGCTAATTTTGAAATAAACACCCGGTATAAATTTCTATGGAAGAGTTGCTCTTGAAGACTGAACTTGATAGTTTATTAAAAGTAAAATAGCATTTAAATAAAAAAGTAAAATAAAAGTAAATAGAGACGGTCGTTAGCTACAGCGGTTATGTGCGTTGCTGCTAATGCGGAATGCTTGGTTCGATTCCGGGCTCAGTAAAACTTTATTCTGACCGTCTCCCCTCGGAAGGCAATGGCAAACCACCGAGGTGTAATCTGCCTGGTACAGCCTCTCTGGAGATGAAGTGTATACACTTCCCGCGGTTCGGAGCCCGCGCTAAGCAGTAGGTCCCCTATGTGTGTGATAATACTTCAAACGCATAACACACACATAGGAGAGAGGTCGCCAACGTCCGGGGAACCGGATATGGCACACTAAGAAGAAGAAGAAAATAGCATTAAATCCCTGAACAAATGCTTCAGAATGTACAAAAAAGTTTTAAGTAGAAGCGTTATAAATAAATTGTATTATATTAAATAAGTTTGGCGTAAAATAAAATTTTAAGTTTCATTAATATTTTATCTTCTGGAATGTATTTATTTGCGATGTAAACCGTTCAACGCTTGAAATGAAAGCTGGTTTATTTTGGCAAGTTGAAAATTAACGAGTTTAATAGCAAAAGTTTTAAATGCTTTTTAGCGCCGAGAGCTTTTCTGCGCTCTACAATTTAAAAAAAAAATTGTAATATAGAAATGTCAATGGTAAGTGACAAGTGCATAATGCATCCGTGCCGTTAATATAATGCTCTTTTCTAAAATTCAATTCTGTCAAGAAGTAGGTAAATCGTAATTTTCTTCTCCGCTCATGTTCAACGTTCTGATTTATTATGTACGTGTGTAATTTTCTTTTACTTTTGTCTGAGAAGTATTTCCACTTTGCTAAACTATTTTTTTTAAATTGAAAATTTATAATATTTTGTTGAAAGGCGAAAGTTTATAAATTATTTATGTTTTTAAATAATAAATAAGAAGTAGGTACGAATTGTATGGAAAAAGCAAGAATTTATTAATAGGTGCAATTAAAAGTGCTTTACTATATTTTTAATGAAAAAGTTTGAATTACGAAATAAAACTCAGAATTTTTGTTAACAGTTTGATCATTTTCATCGACTTTTGTACTGTATTTACAGATTTGCTTTTAACATTTAGTGATAAACTACATAAAAGCAAAACCTTAGTGGTTTTTACTTGTATCTACACAAACTACATAATGGGGAGTAATTGAGAGTTTAAGTAACAACCATTAGGTATGTAGTTCAACCCTTTCTCTACTACAGGGTGACATTACCAGTGCTCCAAATTTTTTATCCCGTTATCCACAATCGGAACCTTTTGAATACGATTTCATTTAGTATTAAATTTAATTAACATAGATTTTGCTTTATATTCTTTTCTTTGTAATCCATCATAACCAAGTCAAGAAAACCCAGTTCTTAAATTGGTAGGCTTAAAACGTATTATCTATTATTAAAAATAAAATCATTATTCAACAGGTCAATAAATCAAATATTAAAAAATCAAATTACCTACTAAGAAAATTGCTCTCGTTTTTCATAGGTTTAAAAGAATCAAAAGTGAAAATTAAATTTTAAATTCTAAAAAATTTGAATTAATAAAAAAAATTGTTATTGCATTTATAATTTTGTTAAAGTTAATAGAAAAATATTGCGTACATCGAACTAAATTGTATACAAAAATTAATATAAAGTAATTGCGTTAAAAATTCACGAGATATTTCATTACAAAATTAAAAAAATTACTTAAATGTTTGTTTATTACGGTCTTTGATTTATTCCTGGATGTTTTCAGATTTATAAATTATCTAAAAAGGTAAATTCTAGCTTCACCTTTTACCAAATATGAAATATCGTTTAGTAACTGAATAAATAAAAGTATTTTACAACTAAAATTTAAATCAAGAAAGGAAATAGCTTTGATTTTACGGACTACTGGTAGCGCAGATTTGTTTTGACTTTTTTTTGCTGGTGCAAAGACATTTGCGGTATTTTCCATTTCGTATTTTTATGGCTTTTTGCACATGCGAATGAACATAATTTGATAAATTTGTCATGATCGCTCGAGTTTATTTTGCGTATTATAAGCCATGAAAAAGGGACATAGTACATAATCTCGTATACCAAACAACGAGTTGATTGCTAAGCACGTATTAAGAGTGGAGTTACTCAGGTACATATTGCTGTGTCCTGCTCGCCATCAAGTTTAGATCAAATTAAGAAAGCTCATTATGCAAGAATTCAATTTCAGCTACTTAGAAAAATAAATAAAATTTCGTATTTTGTAGGAAACATAAACGTTTGAATGAGGTGTATGCTTATAAAGAATGCCCATTTATTCATCAAATGCATTAAAAAAAACAAAGAATTGCATGAAAGGAATGTTACGATTTACATTGTGGAAATTGTTATAAACCGCAGTAACCTTATCTTGTGTAAAACTAAAATTTTATCTATTTGAAATGAAATTAACACCAAATTGAACCTTATTTTGTAAACAACAATTGTTCTTTAATGACATTTTCTGTGAAACCTGTAATTACGCCAGTAGTCGTACTTGTACATAAGTGAATTTATCAAATTTGTGATAAAAATAAGTGATTCCAAAAATAAAAAAAATAATGAGCTAGTAAAGCCTTTTGGGACCTGGTTTCAAATAAAAGGACATCACAAACATACAACAAACCAGTGGAGCCCAATCAAACTGTTACAACACGTTTAGCATCCACGACACCTTTCCAACAGGTAATAAAAGGTTGACTAGCTCAAAGTCGCGAAGGGGTGGGTTGGTGAAAGGAATAAAAGGGTCGTGTGACGGCACGTCGCAAAGCGTGTGTTTCCTATCGACGACCGGGCAATCCTCGATCGCGATTCTAAAAATTGTCAAAATCGGTGTGAATAATTTACACAGGGGGGGAGTTAAGTCAAAATCGATGGTATTAATATACACGAGGGAGTTTAAATGGGCGCCACGCATACGAAGAAATGAATCTTTTTGAAGGGGACTGGTTATCACACCTTCCAAGCTGGTACGCGACAACTTGATGATCTTACGGCGAATTCTCACTCCGGAAAAGCCTCGCTCAATGACCTTACCTTTACAGGAGGCGAACTTTCCGTTGGTGAAAATAGCTAAATAAACATTAACACAATAACAATAAAACACAACGTTGGGAAATAACAAAAATGTAATGAATAAAATAATATCACGGGGGAGTTGACAAAATTTACACAAGATACTATCAAATTTACATGTATCGTATAAAAATAAATATGTACAGTTGACGGAACCTTTCAGTGTGGTTTCCGTTGCGAAATTAATATTCGTAAAACGATTATTCTTACAAAAATACAAACTGTTAATTTGCAAAGTATGACCCAGAAAGTTCATACGTAAAAGGGGGGCGTATTGAATACAGCACTCCACCAAAAATAATAGTTACTTAAGTGCAACTCGATAACATCTAAAACTGTGACTCATAAAATTGATAATGAAAATTAATCAATATGATCGATCAATTTTTATGAACTTTAGTTGCAATACTAAACTTAAAATATTACGTTAAATTACTGGTTCAAATATGAACGCTCGAATGGCGTGTAAACGTTACGTTAATAAATAGACACTAATATTAATTTACATAAAAGATGTACAAAATGGTTGCGATATCGTCTTCCAGGGTTGAACTGAACGTTCTTAAACAATACTGGTGGCCAAGGTGACCAATTAACATCACAATCTTAAAAATATAAAAAGGTTTCTTACTTAATTTGGGTGGTTGGTGTTCGACCTCTAGGTAAAGTCGATGGCGGGTCCTCCAGGAGTGAGATTCGTCCTCGGAATACAGAATAGAGCTGAATACGATGTCTCAAACCATACCAGAAGGGCAGCGCAATAACCAGCTTCCAAAACCTCTCCAAATCGGAAGGTGGTGAAATGACAGGGTGATTCACGCACTGTGTTTCGCGATAAAATAGGGGTCTCCGTACGAAATAATTCACTAGGGTAATTATCCGTGAAGTTACTATTAGTTAAAGCCGGCACTGTATAAATAAGAAACGTCAATGTGGTGTTCGATAAGAAAAACTAATGGAATGCACACATGTGTTCGTAGCGCAACACCTGTTTTATACCATACCGATAAAAGAAATGCTACGTAATTGCCTCTAAGCGGCAAGTATTGCGAGACTACGGCTCGATACTTCAATTGCAATAACTCGACGTTATTAAACGTGATAAGCAGATGGTATAAAATGTTCGATAATTTGTTAAACGTTAGCAACAATTGACGAGATTAAGTGTTCGATAATTTATTAAACGTTAGCAACAATTGACGGTATTAACTGTTCGATAATTTGTTAAACGGTAGCAACAATTGACGAGATTAAGTGTTCGATAATTTATTAAACGTTAGCAACAATTGACGAGATTAAGTGTTCGATAATTTATTAAACGTTAGCAACAATTGACGGTATTAACTGTTCGATAATTTGTTAAACGGTAGCAACAATTGACGGTATTAACTGTTCGATAATTTATTAAACGTTAGCAACAATTGACGGTATTAACTGTTCGATAATTTGTTAAACGTTAGCAACAATTGACGAGATTAAGTGTTCGATAATTTATTAAACGTTAGCAACAATTGACGGTATTAACTGTTCGATAATTTGTTAAACGGTAGCAACAATTGACGAGATTAAGTGTTCGATAATTTATTAAACGTTAGCAACAATTGACGAGATTAAGTGTTCGATAATTTATTAAACGTTAGCAACAATTGACGGTATTAACTGTTCGATAATTTGTTAAACGGTAGCAACAATTGACGGTATTAACTGTTCGATAATTTATTAAACGTTAGCAACAATTGACGGTATTAACTGTTCGATAATTTGTTAAACGTTAGCAACAATTGACGAGATTAAGTGTTCGATAATTTATTAAACGTTAGCAACAATTGACGGTATTAACTGTTCGATAATTTATTAAACGGTAGCAACAATTGACGAGATTAAATGTTCGATAATTTGTTAAACGTTAGCAACAATTGACGAGATTAAATGTTCGATAATTTACCTGGGGCTGACGCACAATAATTTTAGCACAACTGAATATTGTTGATTTAAAGATCTCGAATGAATGCGAGATCTTGGTATTTTAATTCCGCTTTTGGAAGCGTTACGATACGAGAAGGCGGTATCGGATTCTAAGTGAATCTCCTCGAAAATGCAATTTGCAGTCCTTTTTATGCGTTTTCCCTTCCTAAAACTAGGATAATTCCCACTTAACGATTGATTTGGGCCCTTTTAATTGGGTCCCATAAATTTAGAAAGAAGGGATATGCATTTTAATTGGACGTTCCCTAAAGTGTGAAAGCACGCTTTCGTCTTTCTTCCAAACGAAAGTGTGGGGATATGTATCAGCACATGAGCTGAGAATAACAATTTTTTGCCTGTCTGGACTCGAACAAAATAGGTTTTTGTCTCGTTTTTATTTGTCCTCGATAATTTTAATTCCCTATACCTTCCATGCTAACTGCCAGCACATTTGGCTGCTTATCGGCACACGTTTCAGATAAGAGAACAACGGGCATTGTTTTACACGATTTGAAGGACCGCATGTGGGTTGATATTCAACATGAGTTTATAGATCGCATAAAAGTGTCTCTCAGTCCTCTACAAAATTATAGCAAAGCATATGTATGGGTTGACGTTTGGTTTGCAATGCTATCGAATGGAGACTTTCTTGCTGATGATGTGAATTATTGATGGGTGCTACGTCAACTTTATTAAAACTATATTATCTACCGCATGGTTTATTAGACGTGTATTAAATTCTTTTGAGAATACTTTCTTTCCCATCAAATATTATAATTACTACTCGATCGTAAAACATAAATTTGTCCGTTTAAGTTACCGCTTCAATCTTTTCGATATATCCTCTGACCTAAAAATGTCTTCGCACGGAATATTTGACTTTAAATTTTTGCCGGATCTATTCGAAATTTTTGTTATAAGTATAATACCTCATAATAACAAGATTTTTAAAAAATGTGACCGATGCGCGCAGTCAGGTGACAAAACTTGGAAATCTGCAAAGAAAAAACCAACTTAAAAATGAAAATCGACATTTATTTACAACTTACCCTGTATGAAGCAATTAATTAAAGAAGATAAGACCGAGCTTATAAAAGTCTTGGCGAACAAAAGATAAAGGTCAGTCGTATTTTAACTATTGTCCAAGGCGCACATTGAAATTTGTGTCCTGACAAAAATTAATCGATAAGATCTGGTGACTTTTAGTGAAAAGTTATTTTTGGATTTTTAAGTTTATAAAAAAGTTTTCTGGATAAAAATGGTCGTCTTTTATTTACAATTCTAAAAGTAAATAACATCAATATAATTAATAATCAGCAATTTATTATTGGAGAAGATAAAACATTTTGCACTTACCTTATATTTACCGAAGAAAAGAATCAACAACAAATTTGATTTGGATTGTTGATGGAAATAATTAAAATTTTAATAATTACTGGAGCCGTTATCAACACTTCTTATACATTGGAATGATCCAGGATGACATATGAAATGTTTACCTTCCTTACTCGTCCCTAATGGGAGAACGTATCAGAAAAGTAAACAAACCACGCAGAAAGGATAAAAATCCCTACTACTTATATTGCGTGGTTGCCCTGATGGTAAAATTTAAAACTAGCTCGTTGTAGCTGGAAGCGAGGGTCGTGACTTCCACTCTGTGCTGTTCTGAAAATAATGAGGGTACGCTTCGTCGAAAATAAAACAATACTTTAATAACAAAGTTTAATGAAGTCAAATCAACAACTACAAACGCCAGTGGTGATGAAGTGCTAATACTTATCTGCACTGTAATTGACTTTATTAACGGCACGTCAAAAGTGACGACAATACGGAACGACCAGAATGGTAACCCGGTCAATACAAAAGTTGACTCAAAATAAAATGCCACAAAACCACAAATATCCACACAGGAAAAACAAATTGCCTTACCCGAGCCCGTGATAAGATCACAAATGGTAGTATGACAGCAACTTCTCTGGATGGATCTGCTGTGGCTGGCGTTGAATAACAATGGATACAGTCTGGACTCCTCGCAAGCAGAACACCGACGTGCTGTTTCACGCAGCAACAGGTTTCGCACAGGAACAACGGAATTGGAATGGAACCACTCAGCTGTGTTGTAGTCTGGTACGGAATGACAATCCAAATAAACAGTATGATCGTCCAAAAATATAACGATCATTCAACTACTTGATGTTGTGATTGATAAACACCAAAATGTAAACAAGATGGTTGTCCCAAAAATATAACCATGCGAAAGTTACCAAATAAAGTATGGTTGGTACTGATTTGTAACATACAAAACAAAAAATGGCTGTTGGAGATAACAAATTCCGGTATCTCGAATAATCGAACTAGCTTCTTAAAAAAATCGCTACTCACTAATTTCACAATATCCGTCTTTACGGTGAATTAGTTTATACGTACGATCTACAAAAAGAACGAGGAATCGATTAAAATATATCGATTACACATTGATCAAAAATACAACGACTGAACTTGTCAACGTGCAAGCTAAAAGTTTCATTATCGTCGCCGCGCGTGTCTGTTCTTTGTACCACAAGTGCGTTGCCAAAGTGAGTTAAGAGGTGGCGCTTGGAGTATCAATTTTAAATAATTTAAATAATTTTTCAAATTAGGTGACGAAATAATCAATATTTTGTTACACATAATCTCATTGGAGCCAATCATCACAACATATGTACAACAAGCACGAGAATAAAAGGTCAGATTTTATATTTACCATTTTTAAAACATTTATTCTGTGCGCGATAAATAAAGATTTCCCGCGTAAACAAAACGAACTGCGAATTTTCTTCACATCATTCGAAGGAGAGAAGAAGACGTAGAACACAACATTTATTGTAACAACAAACATAATTTGTATTTTGCGCTTGCGTCAATTTGATATTTAAATTTAATTTTGGTTTAATGAACATTTTTTTTAACAATTCTTTGTCGTCATTTTGGGAGGCAAAACATACCGCCCAACAAACATCCCGATTTGTTCTTTTCTGAACCGACCACCCTGAAGTCTCTCATACTTACTAGCAAAGGAAGGCAAAAAGAAGCTAAATTACCGCAAATAGCCTGGGCATTTACAATCATAGTTAAGGGAGCGTTCAAGTATTACGTAACGAATTTGGGGGGAGGGGGGGTCTTGTAAAACGTTACGATGCGTTACAGGGGCGGGAGGGGGGGTTTGAACTACGCGTTACGTAACATTGTTTTTGCCACATAATTGTGACTTTTAGGTATAAAAATGGTCACTTGGTGGTTACGTAACGTTTTACTAGGGGGAGGGGGGTACAGAAAAACGTTACGGCGCGTTACATGAGGGGGGGTCAAAAATCTCCAAAAATTGCGTTACGTAATACTTGAACGCTCCCTAAGGGGCATAGCAATATGAACCCAAATGCCAGAAAATGTAAAACAAGTTTTATATATCATACTGAGTATAACAAACCTTTATGCCTGAAATCAAAGCTCAAATGCAATTCACCTTATAAATAAATAAAACAGGATCGATTTATCACTGCAGTCCAAGAAGTTCAGAGAGAGAGAGAAGTTCCACAGAAGCTTTCATTCTTTATGAGTGTTTCCTCGATCTAATAGATTGCATTGTAAAATTTTACATTGTATAATTTGTCTCACTATAATTGGAATTAAAAAAAGGCATAGAATCATATCACTTTCATATAAGAACGTACAACTATGCAAATTATTGCGATAACACGGCTGCACAGTAATTGCTATACAGTGTAGGAGTTAGGTACACTTTGTGCAGTACTATTTTATGTAGAGTTCTTGTATTTTATTCTTTCAATTTAAAAGTTTTACAATTTCCTGAATACGTGCCTTTAGCAATGCATTCGTTATCTTGTTATATACGTTATCTTATCTCTATATTATATTTCGTCGCATAGTTTGTACGTTTTTATATCAACGTAATTTGATGCTATGACTTTTTTTAATTCCATTTAAAGTGAAATATACTATACAAGAGAAAATGTATTACATGTAAACCGAGAACTGCCACCTACGATACCAGGCATTTTTAAAATAAAACATAAGGGATTCATTACAACTGCCAGTTAAATACGCGAAAACAAACTACAAATTTTGAGGTTTATCAATGCTGATGGTAAAGCTTCATCCAGGTATCCAAAGTTGGTTAAGTGAGGAATTCTCCATTACAAGTAATATTCCAACGCATATTTTCAGTTTACTAAAAGTAAAAGATGTGAATAATTAGAAAATAAAGCCATGTTGACATGTTACAATGAGAGTTTATGTTAGACGTGGAAATAATGGATCGTGAATTTTGGCACTAAGAAATAGTTATCTTCACCATTTCGTGTTGGCGTGGCATCACATTCATACATAATATATTGTGTTTATTCGATCAGAAGCCGTCATAGACAGCGTAGTAATAGTATTTGTCTGGTTCTTATGTCAGATAAAAAATTAAAATAATAAAATTTTGTCCTTTGTGAAGTGAATACAAATATTGAAATCTTGCAATTTAGTATTTTACAAAAGAAACATTTTTAGCAATAAAACTGTTATATTATCTCATATTATTTTATAAGTATTGCTGTGGTCTGTTATACCTCAATTAATGATCGTAAGACTCCTTAACGAAGGAATTATAAGGTTTCGGGAAGCATTAGTTTTCAAATACAATAACTCCACCTCTGATTTCAGAGATTGTGAATTTAATAAAGTTATCAAAGATTGAAGGATCATTTTAAAACTTGAAAGCATTATCCACATTGAGATTTGTAATGTGAAAAGTCTCCATCGTTTAATTAATCTAAAATTAGTAAATTTGTAATGTGTTTACACACAAAAGATAACCTATAAAATTTGTTACTTTCAATGTCTATTTTCTATGTAAAAAACATGTTTTATGTAAACTGAATTGTATTGAAAATTCGAGCATGTGTATCTCCAGAGAATCGTCATAAATTTGTGTACGGGAAGTGCAGATCAGACACACCTGTAGCGAGTCGTTAGATATTCGCATGTAAAGCAATACTTGTTCGGGAAAGCACGGGTGACCGACTAAAAGTTCAAAAGATAATGCGAGCGCATTCAAAGCTAGCCAGGTAAGCATAAAAGGGTACTAGGTAGAGGATCTTATAAAAGATCAGTACAGTATATTATCCAGAATATACTAATAGCATATTATTATACACAAGAGCTGTAATAGTTATTTACGTACATACTATAAGCGACAGAAACAGATACTTTACGAAAAGAACGACGCAATATCAAGCGAATTTAGTAAAGAAATGTTTCTGCGCGAATCACAGATGCTATTTTTTCTCCAGAACAAAGCCTTAATTGAAATAAAAAACGAAAAACACTTACTAAAAGCCTGGAAGTAATATTACAAAATAATTGTTTATGTCAGTGATGTAGTAAGATTTAAATAAAAACATTATATTAACGTGTATTGTAAATCACGAAGATTATAACATTTTATATCAAACTGCAGTCTTAAAAAGGGCACGTCGAAGGTAGACACCGACGAGGTCAGTACGAACGAAGATAAATAATGCAAGACAGTTGCTTTGTTAAGACAGCCACAGACTACGGCTTTGTTCGACTGATTTGTTCGACTAACAAGTCTGTCGAACAAGTACGCCAGTTCGAATAGGCCACAGACTGCAGATTTGTTCGACGGTGTTATCAAGACAGAGGTAGTGATGAAACCCGTTCATTTGTGTGCAATGGCGGCGGCATTAGCCATAAAATCAGAAAGAAAACAAAAAAGAACAAAGTGGACAAAAGAGTGACTTTTGAAGAGAAGCCAGTTTTCTCACATCAATATTTTAAAAGAGCTTAAATTATAGCTCGATAAATTCAAGTAAAAACTTTTTATTTACGTGGCGTAAATCCATCGTGTAATAGTAATTCACGACGCTACTGATAAACCAGTCGTTTTTAAAAAAACGTTTACCCCACACACTACGGAGCCGTAGTCTGTGGCTGCCTTTATAGTAATAATATTATGGATCACATCTAATGTAAGTTTCAAATAAACAAAAATTTAACATTATTGAATTACTACTTATGATAGAAATTATATAAATGTTTATTTCAGTGATATCGTAACATTTAACGTAAAAACATTATAAACTAAAGCAGTTCAGCTTATCAAAGCTTTAATAAAAAGCATACAATTATCGCCCGCAAATTGATATAAATGCATGTGGGCGAAAACATTCCAAGGCTGTAGGCAGATAACATTCCACCTGCAATAATAAACATTAATATTATATATCATGACAATAAAATAGTAAAGTTTAAATTTAAAGTAAAATGTTAAATGTTAAATACAAAGTGAGCTCAAAATTTGCTAGTAACCTTAAGGTTAATTAAATAACATCGACGTAAAGTAAGTAACCTGATATAACATACATGGTAAAGTGTGAAATTTCGCTACGATATATCAAATATTCAAAATTAGGTAGTTTGTACCGGAATAGCTGATTTTCGTTTTAATTAATCTCAACGTAATTATGCACTTTAATGCGATCCAAGCTCAGGGCGACCGTATGAAGCGATAGATGCCCCTATGGCTAGCTCAAGAGGGCAAAAGACAAAATAACTGAGCCACTTCTTCTGGCTAGATGTTATCTCCCAGAAACTACAAAACTGTGGTTCCCAATTGGGATAACAAAAAGTAATGAGACAATTACCATAAATAACCAAAGGAGTATCGACTAGTCTCTGACCAGCTTTAATCAAAACCAATGAATGATAACCAAATAGATGAGCAACCAGATGGTCGTTTCTCGAAGGTGGTAGTAATTGCGATGTCAGATGGTAATTGCATTAATCGACTTGCCTTGTATAGGAGAAAAATTGTACCATCAAAAACTTCTTCTTAGAATAATTAATTAAGGGAACGTCCGAGGGTGGCGAAATCCCATCAAATGGTTAGAATATACTAATTCAAGTGCAACCACTGCGAACTTCCGAAAGATTAACTAATTGAAAACCCTCGATAAGACTTTTCACCACTGCACTTTTATCATGCATCGTAGTCTTCTTAAATATAAACCACGTAAACAGATCATAAAAATTCACCAACCTCGAACAAAACTTCAACACCTGCCACAAGCTGAGAATAGCGTGAGCGACAATCGCATACTGGAAACCCCCAGATGTTGTCTGGTACAAATTGCTGAGTTGATTGATAAATGTAATTGGTGATTAACACAGACTTGCACTTACCAATTGGACGAAAATAATCTTTCAAGAAAAGTTCGACAATGAATCCAATTCGGCAACGAGAAAAATCAAACCAACGGAAAAACCCAAATATGCAATTCCAGCAACGAATAAGATCCCCTAGGATGAGTTGGAAAAACAATCTGCCAAATTAATTCGTGTACTGAATCGTTCCAAAAGGAAGCAACAAAAATTCTCCGATAATCACCTTCACATCCAACACCATTCAGAAATCAACTGCCATTATCATTTATGATAAAGTATTTATTTTCAAAAATACTTCATTGTCACGCCATGCAACACTAAATTTTAACAATATGCAAAATGTCTATTCACTACGCTTAAAAACCCTACCTGTATCTCCTAGCCCCTAAAGCGACGCTACGGCTCCGCTCAACAGAGAGCAATTTAGGGGGGGGTTGTGAAATCGGGAGTGTATACCCGATTCCACTCTAAAACAAAAAAAGGGGCGCCACAAACTTATCGTCGCAAAACAGGATGGTAAGCCTGAAAGTGTGAAAGCAATTTAGTGAAATAAAACTAGTTGATACAGACGGCACGTATAATGAATAACACTGGAAATTATTTAAAAATAGACAAACATACACGTCAATAAAAACAAAGCAGTTTGCCCAGTCGCAGCTGATAATTAATATTCCGGCGTCAGCTGATGTAGTTTGCACAAATAGTAAGTACAAAGGCTTACGCCTTTAATAAATCAAACATTCAAGTTATTTAGGTTGATATAAAATAAATCTTCTCCCCGCTCTGGTACGCACGTGACGTTATATGCGTTGTCAACACAACACGGAACAATGATTCCAGAAAAGAAAACGATAATGGTAAATGCTTACCCCAAAACTCGGTGGTACGACACTGCTTTGGGTACGCCCCTGTGGCAAAATCAATGTATCCGATAAGGCTAAAATTATAACTGCTTATCACCCATTAAGCCTCAACAGAAGCTGGTTGACAGTTGTTTATGATCGGTAGATTGATGACAGGTGATCTCGTAAAAAAAGGTAAATGGAGTAACTCCGTTTGAAAGTACGATGTCAAATCCGAACTATTGGCCCTGCACTAATACGATTATCGTGACAACTTTGGAATGGCACAAATTTGGTGTTTTCCAAATAAATTACGGCGAACTTCTCTACAAATAATCTTGCACCAAAAATTTCGTCTTATTCCTGCCGGTGGCAGATAATTTACGGTCGTTTCGAACAATACCATAAAACGACTGGTAAAAAATATATTTCGGCTTCCCAACAATCCCAGCAAATGGTAAAGAATTTATATATCCAAAAATTCTAAATAAATGGGAGTCGAATACGTAATTTTACGGAACTTGATAATATATCTAAAGGGCTCGCCACATAGCCTGTGCTGTGCTATGCCAATGTCAAACATTGAAGTAGAAACATAGGGTTTCAATAGTGACGTTCACATAGTTATGAGTTGCTATGCTATTTTGCGCATGACCATGACATTGTTCAACGTTTGTGTTGACATAACACAGAGCATAGCATAGCACAGCACAGGCTATGTGGCGAGCCCTTTATGTTAACACAAACGTTGAACAATGTCATGGACATGCGCAAAATAGCATAGCAACTCATAACTATGTGAACGTCACTATTGAAACCCTATGTTTCTACTTCAATGTTTGACATTGGCATAGCACAGCACAGGCTATGTGGCAAGCCCTTAATCTTTTCCCGATAAGCAACCGCATTACAAATTCTGTAGCCCAACTTACTGTAATAACTAAAAGTGAAGGCTACACAGCCACACCTTGGGAAATGTTACAAATTATTGCAGCGATCTGCAATAGATCAATGTTAAATTGAAGTTGTAATTTTGAACCGTAACAACTTTATGCTGTTCTGAATAAAAAGGTGATTTACCGTCGAGAAGAATTCATTCGAGATTAGTAAATCACCTACAGCTCGAGTTTTAGTAAGATAAATGTTCATATATTATAATACCACAAGAGACTATCAAATTGTCGGCAATAATTTTTGAAACTGGAACTGAGTGTTTGTCGCCCTTAAAATCACCATGAGTGCTTTAGCACGAATGCTGATTTTAAATGGCGACAAACACGAAGATTCCATGGTTTAAAAATTAACCGACAATTTTATAGTATCGTGTGGAATTCGTTTGACAATTTCGTTCATAATAATTCAACCAATAGGATGTTAGAATCTCATCAATTTGAACCAATCATAATCTACTTCCTTTGACAATACAGACCACGGTGGTGTATTGTCGCGGCAATACGACCACCGTGGTCTGTATTGTCAAGTAACGATGAAAACTACCGTAAACGCATACTATAAATTATTTGTTGTCAGAAAAAATTGAAATTTTATTTACGAAATTGTCAAACGAATTCCACACGATACTATAAAATTGTCGGTTAATTTTTAAACCATGGAATCTTCGTGTTTGTCGCCCTTAAAATCACCATTCGTGCTAAAGCACTCATGATGATTTTAAGGGCGACAAACACTCAGTTCTAGTTTCAAAAATTATTGCCGACAATTTGATAGTCTCTTGTGGTATTATATATGACAATTTCGTTCATAATAATTCAACCAATAGGATGTTAGAATCTCATCAATTTGAACCAATCATAATCTACTTCCTTTGACAATACAGACCACGGTGGTGTATTGTCGCGGCAATACGACCACCGTGGTCTGTATTGTCAAGTAACGATGAAAACTACCGTAAACGCATACTATAAATTATTTGTTGTCAGAAAAAATTGAAATTTTATTTACGAAATTGTCAAACGAATTCCACACGATACTATAAAATTGTCGGTTAATTTTTAAACCATGGAATCTTCGTGTTTGTCGCCCTTAAAATCACCATTCGTGCTAAAGCACTCATGATGATTTTAAGGGCGACAAACACTCAGTTCTAGTTTCAAAAATTATTGCCGACAATTTGATAGTCTCTTGTGGTATTATATATGACAATTTCGTTCATAATAATTCAACCAATAGGATGTTAGAATCTCATCAATTTGAACCAATCATAATCTACTTCCTTTGACAATACAGACCACGGTGGTGTATTGTCGCGGCAATACGACCACCGTGGTCTGTATTGTCAAGTAACGATGAAAACTACCGTAAACGCATACTATAAATTATTTGTTGTCAGAAAAAATTGAAATTTTATTTACGAAATTGTCAAACGAATTCCACACGATACTATAAAATTGTCGGTTAATTTTTAAACCATGGAATCTTCGTGTTTGTCGCCCTTAAAATCACCATTCGTGCTAAAGCACTCATGATGATTTTAAGGGCGACAAACACTCAGTTCTAGTTTCAAAAATTATTGCCGACAATTTGATAGTCTCTTGTGGTATTATATATGACAATTTCGTTCATAATAATTCAACCAATAGGATGTTAGAATCTCATCAATTTGAACCAATCATAATCTACTTCCTTTGACAATACAGACCACGGTGGTGTATTGTCGCGGCAATACGACCACCGTGGTCTGTATTGTCAAGTAACGATGAAAACTACCGTAAACGCATACTATAAATTATTTGTTGTCAGAAAAAATTGAAATTTTATTTACGAAATTGTCAAACGAATTCCACACGATACTATAAAATTGTCGGTTAATTTTTAAACCATGGAATCTTCGTGTTTGTCGCCCTTAAAATCACCATTCGTGCTAAAGCACTCATGATGATTTTAAGGGCGACAAACACTCAGTTCTAGTTTCAAAAATTATTGCCGACAATTTGATAGTCTCTTGTGGTATTATATATGACAATTTCGTTCATAATAATTCAACCAATAGGATGTTAGAATCTCATCAATTTGAACCAATCATAATCTACTTCCTTTGACAATACAGACCACGGTGGTGTATTGTCGCGGCAATACGACCACCGTGGTCTGTATTGTCAAGTAACGATGAAAACTACCGTAAACGCATACTATAAATTATTTGTTGTCAGAAAAAATTGAAATTTTATTTACGAAATTGTCAAACGAATTCCACACGATACTATAAAATTGTCGGTTAATTTTTAAACCATGGAATCTTCGTGTTTGTCGCCCTTAAAATCACCATTCGTGCTAAAGCACTCATGATGATTTTAAGGGCGACAAACACTCAGTTCTAGTTTCAAAAATTATTGCCGACAATTTGATAGTCTCTTGTGGTATTATATATGACAATTTCGTTCATAATAATTCAACCAATAGGATGTTAGAATCTCATCAATTTGAACCAATCATAATCTACTTCCTTTGACAATACAGACCACGGTGGTGTATTGTCGCGGCAATACGACCACCGTGGTCTGTATTGTCAAGTAACGATGAAAACTACCGTAAACGCATACTATAAATTATTTGTTGTCAGAAAAAATTGAAATTTTATTTACGAAATTGTCAAACGAATTCCACACGATACTATAAAATTGTCGGTTAATTTTTAAACCATGGAATCTTCGTGTTTGTCGCCCTTAAAATCACCATTCGTGCTAAAGCACTCATGATGATTTTAAGGGCGACAAACACTCAGTTCTAGTTTCAAAAATTATTGCCGACAATTTGATAGTCTCTTGTGGTATTATATATGACAATTTCGTTCATAATAATTCAACCAATAGGATGTTAGAATCTCATCAATTTGAACCAATCATAATCTACTTCCTTTGACAATACAGACCACGGTGGTGTATTGTCGCGGCAATACGACCACCGTGGTCTGTATTGTCAAGTAACGATGGAAACTACGTAAACGCATACTATAAATTATTTGTTGTCAGAAAAAATTGAAATTTTATTTACGAAATTGTCAAACGAATTCCACACGATACTATAAAATTGTCGGTTAATTTTTAAACCATGGACTCATGATGATTTTAAGGGCGACAAACACTCAGTTCCAGTTTCAAAAATTATTGCCGACAATTTGATAGTCTCTTGTGGTATTATATATGACAATTTAATAAATAAAATTTAAATTTTTTCTGACAACAAATAATTTATAGTATGCGTTCACGTAGTTTCCATCGTTACTATGGAAATTTGACAATACAGACCACGGTGGTCGTATTGCCGCGACAATACACCACCGTGGTCTGTATCGTCAAAGGAAGTAGATTATGATTGGTTCAAATTGATGAGATTGTAACATCCTATTGGTTGAATTATTATGAACGAAATTGTCATTACTATTAATTAAGTAAATTGGCAATAAAAATAAAAACACGCATTTGGATTTTCAGATTGACAAATAAAAATCAACGAAGTTTCTGTGACACTTTGGATGCGAAGCATTCTAAAATTATAAATTGATAAAATTTCGGCAAAATAATTGCTTATATTGCAAAATTTATTGCATAATTTATTACAGTAATATCTGATATTATGATACCCTTGCAAATAATAACGTACGTCATCGGTTCATAATTGCAGTTTTAAATTTTTAAATTTTCAGGATGACACATAAAAATCAAAGCAGTCAAATTTCGTATTATAACATTCTTCTAAACCAGTGATTCTCAACCTTTTTTTTGTTGCGGCACACTTTTAACGATTTCAAAATTTGGCGGCACACAAAGAAAAAGGTAAGTTTAAAAATTATATATCTTATATACGAGGGGTCGTTTTTATATTCCCGGACTAGGCATGAAAACAAAAGACTAGAGCAACAACAAAATTTTATTTTTCAATATAGTTCCCCTGTTTTTGAATACAGGTATAACACCGTTTCAATAATATCTTTAATCCAGTATAAAAATATTCATTTGGTTTTTCCGCAAAATGGCCCTCAACAGCTGCTATAAGTTCGTCATTGTCCCTAAATTTTGTCCCCCTTAGTGTTTTTTTGAGATTCGGGAACAAAAAATAGTCACTGGGTGCTAGATCTGGACTATAAGGCGCATGTTCAATTTCTTAGAAGCCACAATCAGCTACAGCAGCTTTTGAAAGTCTGGACTTGTGCACTGGTGCATTGTCGTGGAGCAACAAGACACCTTTCGTCAGTTTTCCGCGTCTCTTCACTTTAATAGCATCTCTAAGGCGATGCATCAGGTTTGCATAATACTCTCCCGTTACCGTATTACCCTCATTCATATAATCAATCAGCAAAATTCCCTGAGAGTCCCAAAAAATTGTTGCCATTATTTTTCCTGCAGAAGGGGTGACTTTAAACTTCTTGGGATGGCTGAAGCCCTTAACATGCGACTGCATCGACTCTTGTTTCGATTCAGGATCATAATGATGAACCCAGGTTTCATCTCCAGTGACAAGTCGATTGATAATTAAATCTGGTTCATCTCCACAGCGCGTCAAGTATTGTTCACAGGTATTCGATTTTATTCATTTCGATACATATACAACGCGCGACGACACAAACTGACAGATAATAAAATTAATAATGATGCAATTGTTTTGTAAATTGCCACACAGGTTACCAAGGCATATGTGATTAAAAAACAGCATATTGAAAAATTGCATCATAATTCAAAACAGCCCAGTCCGGGAATATAAAGACAACCCCTCGTATATACATAATTATATATCTAAAATTTGGCGGCACACTTTTAGAATTTCGCGGCACACAAAAGTGCCGCGGCACAGTGGTTGAGAATCACTGTTCTAAACGATAACCTGCTTTTTAAACTGCCCACTGTATTTCTTTTAATGACGCATATCTAACGTTAAACCGAGTCTATAATTTGTTATCATTGCAGATTCCAAGTATTTTTTCCCTGTAGTCTAGGTCTAGGGCCAAGACAAATAAGAAGCGGGCGGTAAAATTACAAGCTAGAACAATAACAAGCGGTTGGTATAACCCCTTTACATGTGCTGTAAGCAGATATTTTATGTAATGTGTCACTTTTAAAAATTAACAAATTAACCAAATAATTATTATGAGTTTTCAGCAATGGTTTATTGCTATCATTAGATGTTTTAATTCGTAATATTAATTTCAAAGGTTGAAATTGATATAATTTAAATATCATAAAATATACAACTACTAAAAAATTATTATTTAATGTAAACTAATTAAAAGTTGAATAAAACATCTTGACAGCAATAAGCGCATTACTGAAAGTTTATAAAATTCGTTCACTAAATTTGATAAGTTTTAAAGTTTGTTCTAATAATAGAAATTAATTAATAAAGTTTAATGAAATAGATCAAAAGACACGAATCTTAGTAATATAGAGGTATCGCGTAGGATCTTGTTTAGGTATAGTTGTGCGATCATATTTAGTCCTGAGAGAGATTTTATAAATGAAGATGTGTTTAAAACTTAAAGAGCAACTACATTATTGTAGCTATGTATAATTAAATTTTCTTATTTTCAATTTAATATAAATTCCTTATAATACGATAACAAGAATAACATTTCATATTTCTTATTAAAATAATAATAAAAATTATTATTAATTAAATTTATATTATCCAAAAGTTATAAATTTTAGGCCATAAAATTACTTATAATTTAGTTACTCTTCCTAATAGAGTAGTTGTACTAAGTTGCAAATAATATTATACGTAGGCAGTAATCAATAATTAATTAATTCGCGGTTCATTTATGTAGATGCTAATATAATTTGACTTGAGCCGAAGCTGATGACAAAATATTCGAAAATTCACATCTTATAAATTTTTTAATTTTTAAATTTTATTCATGCTTAGTAAGCTTCTCATGCCAAGATTTGCGGGTCTAATTCTGTGAGATGCTATCTATAGAAGGAGTTTTCTCCTTAAAAACCCCCCTGATCGGATTGGACAGTGTGTAAAATTCGTCTATTCCCATGGTTCGGAATCCACGTTAAGCTGTAGGTCCTCATTGTTCATCAACACGCAACGAGCGTAGACAGGGAAATCGAGAGACGTATAGAACGTTTCAAAACTGATATAATATACATTCAATAAACAAGTGGAAATTCCCAATAATTTTTATTAACTTAATTTTGAAAATTTAATCGTTAATCTTAACATTCTGTTTTGGAATACTTTAATTATTTTAAATTATATTAAATGAAACTTGTAATTTCTCATCAGATTATTTATCTATTTGCCATATGGCACTACACATTCCAAGTTAAATTTTGTGTGTTCGTGAATATTTGTTTTATGCTCACTAGTTTTGATGCAGGATGTAATCATGCATGGCCAGTTGGCGAAAATGTAAGTTATTCGTGCTAGAAGACCGTTTCAAGTGGAAATGATTTTTGTGGTGTAAGAAAGTAAGGAAATAAAAAATTCTATATTAAAATTATAAGTTTCGGAATAACATAAGTAATTAAATAAACTTTTTAAATAAAAATAACCACTACGCTGAAACAATGATTTTAAGAGTTAAATCATTTTAATATGTCATAATTATATTATTCTATTATAATTAATTATTATAACCAATTTTTTCACCTTGGCGTTTTGTAAATAATTGATTCAATCAGCGATCACGCCAAGCCATCTCTGTGACTTTTCTTAATATTAGGCGAGCTAAGGTAACAGTGAAACTATGATATTATTAACGATAATCATGAGACATTAAGCTTTTGGGCCCATAAAATAATTTCTACTATTCATTTATCAAAAAATATACAAACTTAATGGTGCAAGATGCACAATAATGTTTAGAATTGCAGTGAACATTCATTGAATCAGAATTTATTGAAATTGTACATAACAGCACAAAGGAAGTTATTATTTTTGCAAATTCATCACAATGTTTAATATAACATCTCTTCGTATATTCCGGTGTTTTCTTATAACAAAAATTGTAACACGAGTTGCCTCGAGTTACAAAATATCTCGAAGCAACCCCATGTTGGGCTGACAATAAAAGATGTGGTGTTTTGATACTTTTTATAAGCTTTAAATTTAAACTAAAATAATTATAATAATAATTAATATACTCCATGTGCAAAGTTCCAATATATTGAACTGTATTTCAAAAGTGTTAATAATTTTAACATATTAGGGGGAAAAATTTTCTAAAATTAAAAAGTCAAATTTAAATAAAATTTATAACACCCACAATTCGTTGTATTTGAAATGAAATTTAAATGCTCATTGCATCAAACAATGTTTAAAAATATTCCAATTTCATAATTTCATTGATAATAAATGATTACTGGTCGACTTTGAAGGTGAAATTGTTCCTTTACGACGATATGTTATAAAATTAATCAATCAAACGAACTTACCTGTGAAGTTCGATTGTAATTATATGAAACGTCCGGTCCGAATACATAACTTGCCTACAAGGTAGTCCACCTTTGTTTCATGCTTTCCGCAATAATTTTAAAGAGACCGATCACGCCCGACTCTCGTCTCCTATCGGGTCGTGGTATTCCGTGATACTGTCACAACCTGTCATTCGTTGAGTTTAAAGGATGTGTAGCAGATTCTTGCAACCTAGCGGGTTGGGTTGGGAGGGTAGTTATGTATTCGGACCGGACGTTTCATATAATTACAATCGAACTTCACAGGTAAGTTCGTTTGATTGATTAATTATATTTCAACGTCCGGTCCTCTACATAACTTGCCTACAAGGTAGATGTTTAAAGATGTTTGGTTGCAAGAAAACATGTATAATTACTTGTAGAACCATTATTTTATTTTGATTACATTTAAGAAAATAAAACTCTCAATGAGTTAAATAATGTATTTTCAAACCTTAAAACTATTATATAGCTAAAAACGCTGATCCTTGTTTAGGTTGAGGATGTTGGTAGCAAAAGAGTCGTTTTCCACTAAGGGTTGATTGTAGAACCGTGCAAAAGTAGAAGAGTCTTTTGTCCACCCGGCTGTTTTCAGAATGATGTCTACCGACACGCCCTGTTTCAGAGCTGCTGAAATTGAAGCATGGCGCGTCGAATGCGGTTTAAACCTGTCCGTGTTTATGCCGGCTAGTTTTAGTATGTCTTTGACCCATCGACTTAAGGTTTGTTTCGTTGCTTTCCTGTGTGGCTTTTTGACCGTAATAAACAGAAAATCGCAGTCTTTGGGCCGTATTTTTTCAGTTTTCTTTAAGTATTCTTTTAGGGCGGAAGCCGCGCATAATTTTGGCATTTCGCTGAAGTAAGGTATCGTGAGACATGGCTGCGTCTTATTAATTCCGGAGGTCTTTATTCTGTCCGGAATAAGGATTTGAAAGCCTGATTCAGATTCTAGTAGGCCCGAGATTCTTATTACACTGATAGTTTGTAATCTCTGACCCGTTACTAGTGCCAATAGCGTCACTAGTTTCTTTGAAGCGAACAGGTGGTTGTCTTCAGTGGTATTAATGAATAGATTTAATACCTCCTGGGGGCTCCAAGTACAATCATACCTTGGTTTCTGAGGTTTCAGTCTAGAGATGCCCTTCAGAAACCGAGTTAAGATTGGATTATTTCCCAAGTTGATCTGGAGAATTAATGCTAGCGCTGATCTGTGAGAGTTGAACGATCCATATCTGTTTTTTCCGGTGTCCAGTAGATGTTGTAGAAAGCTTATTACGTCCTCTACTTGGCCCTGGAATGGTGATATGTCCTTTTCCTGACAGAAGTTCCACCCTGATTTGTACGAGCTATTGTACTGCTGCATGGTGGAACTTGATAGAGACTGTAGGGTTGTCTCCAGCGCGCATTCTGGAGTCCCTTTTAGTTTGAGGGCCTTCCTGATAATCTGGCGACTACCAGGATAAGGTTCTCTGCTAGAGGATGTTGATCCTATCTGTAGGGCGAAGAGAGTAAGTTAGTGTCTGGTGGAAATATTACGGGGGTGGCTGACATTAATTCCCTGAAAAGTGGATACCAAGGTTGCGACTCCCATTGCGGTACTACTACTATACCTGACGCTTTATCTTGGATGATTTTTTGGATAACTCGTAAAATCTACGAGAAAGGCGGAAATGCGTAGAAGAACTGTTTTTCCCACGACATAGTGAACGCGTCTACGGGTACCGCTCCTGGATCTCTAAGCCAGGATACATAGGTAGGACATTTGTAGTTGTCCTTAGAGGCAAATAAATCTATTTGGGGATGCCCAAGCTTTGTGACAATCTTTTGGAATGCCGATTGAGCTAGAGACCACTCCGTTTCCGAAGGCAGAGTTCGAGACTCTTGGTCTGCTTGCCAATTGTTTTTGGAGCTAATATAAGAAGCTACCAACCTAATGTTTTGGTTCTCACACCATTGCCACAATCTCTTAGACATATTACCTAAGAGGGCATGTTGTACGCTTCCCATGCGATTCACGCACGCCATTGCCGTGGTGTTATCAGTTCTTATAAGGATATTGCAATTTCTTAGGTCTCGAGCGAAGCATTGTAGACCTAAAAATATGGCATTTAGTTCTAAGAAATTTATATGCCTGAGCTTATCTTCCGCGGTCCACCAACCGTGGGTTCGTTCGTTACCTGAGCAAGCTCCCCAGCCCGAGAGCGACGCGTCAGTAAAGATTTCTTTCTCAAAAGTATCGTATTTTATATCATTATAATAATAATAATAATAATAATAATAGTTCTATATTACACATAAAATTTACACATAAAATTTAAATTTTACAAGTAATGCGTGGAGATCAGCAAGAGCTGTTTTTCATCCCTACGTTAAGTGATTCTGCCAGTCCATCGCAAAGTATTCCTCCAGACAATAGATAGGATTATCCGCCAGTATAGGTTTCACTGTCCTCTTCATTGTGGTAGTTGGAAGTTCTCGCAATTGTGTGGGTAACTTGTAAACCGTATCGATATTTTTTGCCCACCAAATTAGGTCAGGCATGATATCTTTCGGTTGTTACATGAATGCGTTGTAATTTCCGTTATTTAGTCTTAGTACCTTAAGTTTTTCGCGCTCGAAAATCTTTGTGTAAAGCCAACCGTACTTAATGGCTGGACATGCTGATACCAAAATGCCAATAAATTGTGCGAATTTCTGAATTTTGAAGCGTTTCTTGGATTGGAAAAACGAATCCAAGCTTTTATTTTTTGTCTTTTTTCTTTAGGAAGTTTGATTACTAAGTTCTTTGTATCTAAAATGAACCCCAAGAATTTACATTGTTGTTTAGGGTTTAGTTGGCTTTTTTCTTTGTTTATGATGAAGCCTAAATTCCCGAGGATCTCGAGGGTCGTTTTTAAATTTTTAAGACAGTCTTCGAAGGTTTTCCCCATTATTAAGAAGTCGTCCAAGTAATTCACGCAATCGATACCCCTAGTTCGTAAATTTTGGACAATGGGTTTCATTAACTTCGTGAAAACATACGGAGCCGACGATAAGCCAAACGGCAGGCATGAAAATTCATATAAGCCGTGTCCGAATTGGAGTCTAAGGTAGTTCCTGTCATCGGGGTGGATGGCTACGAGGAAATATGCATATTTTAAATCAATTGACCCTAAGAACCAATCTTTTTGCACTAGTCTTAAGACAGTTCTAGTGTCTTCCATTTTAAAATGGGGGGTCTCGATAATTTTATTTAGCTGTTTTAAATTTAATATGAAACGCTTTTTACCGTTTGGTTTATTTGCCAAAAAGGCTCTAGAAATAAATTGGTTTGGGTGAGCTTTACATTTGTTAATGGCGCCCTTTTTTATTAGTTCGATTATGCCGTTATGCATTTCCGCCGTTTCGGTAGGGGCCCTACTAGGAACAGTAGGCGCAACGGGTTGCTTCGGTGTCGCAATGAAAGGTAATTTGTATCCACTAATCCACTCCAAAATTATAGCATTGGTGGTTATAGAGGTCCACTTTTCATAGAAGTGTGACAGCCTTCCCGCAAAACAACTTACCTGATTTAAAACCGCCTGTGGTATCTGTCCCTCTTATCTTCCCTCAGGGTTTGGCCTTTCAAGGGTCTCGCCTCCCTCTGGCGACGGACCGGGCGATACTTGTTTAACTGTTTGTGGGTGGGTTTTACCTGCCCCCTATTATGGGCTCCCCCCCCTCTTTGGATTTGCTCCACCATTTTTGACGACTGAGGACCATTGTAAGATTTAAGGTCCTTGCCGGCCGTTTCGAGAGATTTTGCTTCCTTGATCTTTTCGTGTAGGTTTGACCCGTTTTTTTTTCCTGTTTTCTCTCAAGAGAGAGAGAGTATATTCATGCAATTCGATACAATCTTAACAATAAAAAAACTTAAAACTTAACAATAATTGATTAAACTAAAATGGTGGTGATGAATGTTGGTGAAATTAATGTTGATGAATTAAATATGATAATTAATAACTGGATAAATATTAAATTATAACTAGAAAGACAAACGAGCATTACAACGGCAGCGGGTAAAAGACAAAAATTAAAATTTAAGATAAATTTGAAGTTGTTTGAATTTTAATTTTTTAAATTTGAACTGGGTTTGGTTAGTTTAACAGTTTTTTTTTATTTATGTAACATCAGTGGGGCATAAATCCATTTTAGACAGACTAAGGGGGGGTGTTAAATTGTTTTAGAGTGTTGATAATTGATTTACAGAAAGTTATAAAAATTTGGGTGATGAATTTATTTGATATGATTTCAGAAATTGTAAAAGGTGAAATATTTAAAAAGGAACAATGTGAAGTGTAGGTATGGCGTTGTTGGACGTATTTCGGGCAGGAAGACAATAAATGATGCAGAGTCTGCCTACTTTTTGAATCGCAGGGGCACACGTCAACAGGACTGATCTTGAATCTGTATAGATACTCGCGCGCAAACGAGTGACCCGTCAATACCTGCGTCATTTCAAAGGAGGTATCAACGGCACTTCGGAACAAGCGAACATCATGTAGCGTAGGTAAATGCTGCCGGGTGGTCGAACCTTGGACGGCATTTCTGTACTCGGTATCCCAAGTACATGCCGCCTCAAGACGAATCACCCTTCTTGCATAGCTAAGAGGGAACTGGTTGTATGCCATGCGACTGTGTGAAACAGCCGCATCTTTGGCACATTGGTCTGCAACCTCGTTCCCTTCAATGCCGCAATGAGCCTTTACCCATGCAAACCTGATGATCGTTTGGTCCTTCAGTTTGAGCAGTGAACGATGGATGGAGGTGACCAAAGGTACGGTGCTACTCCTATTAGCGATGGTAACAAGCGAAGAGAGGCTGTCGGAGAAAATACACACTGAGTGTAACTTCCTGGGGGAGATCCAAGTCAGGGCGGCGTCAATCGCATATAACTCGGCTTGAAACACGCTACAAGTACCGTTTAACCGGTACTTGTGGGTCTCTTGCCAAGCTTCACGGTATATGACGATTGCCGCGCCGACCTCCCCACCTTCCTGCTTGCTGCCATCGGTAAATATAGCAACATCGACCTGGTCGCATATTCGATCGACTTCCAGCGAGTCGTTTGCTTTTACGAAACTGATCGTTTGTCTATAGCGGGGATGTAACATCTCCGCTGGCGACGTACGATTTTGCAAGACGACGTCGTCCGGAAGTCGATCGAAAGTACCATCCATTTTCACTTGCTCTACCCTTGCCACCTCCTTTATCCTTAGCTCGATTGGAGTAAATCCAGCTAAGGCCAACGCAGATATTGCCGAGACCGTATGAAATGCGCGCGTAGCCCTGACGGCGAATGCCCGCTGAAAAGATCGCAACCAACCCAGCACGTACTTGTATCTTAGCACTCCACTCCAAATAAAAGAACCGTAAGTAATGGTCGGTTCGATGACCGCGTGGTATATTGTCTCCACATTTCGTGGATTAATACCCCACGTGGGCCGTACGAACCGACATAAAGATTTAAAAATTTTGTTGGCTTTGACTATGATGTGTCGAACGTGTTCATTGAATTTCAAGTGTTGATCTAAAATAATACCTAGAATTTTAATGTGAGGCTCATAAGTCAAAACAGTGTTGCCGAAGGAAATTCTACAAAATTTGGTTTTTGGAGTGAAGGCTATTGCTTGAGTTTTCGGAGCGCTAAATGTTAATTTAACACCTGCGCCCCACTCACTGATCGCAAGTAGAGCTGCGTTGGCACGACTTTCCATCTGCATTACACTGGGCGAACTCACGATTAGAAGGACGTCATCCGCGAATGCTTGCAGATGACATCCCTCCGGTAAACCTACATCGAGAAGTTCATCCAGTATAATGTTCCAAAAAGTAGGTCCGCAAACAGAGCCTTGGATGCATCCTTTGGTCATGGTCTTGCGCGACTTCCCGTCAGCGTAGGCCAGCTCAACAGACCGATCGGCGATATAACTTTTAATCAAGTTATATATGTTCCGCGGGCATGAAATGTTTCGCAGTCTGTTGAATAGCGCTGGCCACCAAGCGTTGTCGAACGCCGCTTTGATATCCAAGGATACACCAAGTACCAGACATTTACGACTTTTCTCACGGCGGATAATCGATATAGCATCATGCAGGGCGTTGATCGTAGAGGTCTGTTCCCTGAATCCATACTGTTTAGGACTCCATGCCTGACGCTGAACACCAAAATACGTTAAACGCTTGGTGAACAGCTTTTCCAGCAGCTTTCCGAAGACGGGCAATAGTCCTATGGGCCTAAAGGCCGATAGGTCCGTTGGATCGGACCTATTCGGCTTGGGCAAGATCTTCACATAGGCACTCTTCCACGGCTTCGGAAAGTGGCCGGTTGTCAGGCACGAGTTCATTAGTTTAGTAATGAATTCAGGGTAGGCCTCCGCGACCACGCCGCATATATCCGACGTGAGGTTGTCAATGCCCGGCGCCCTGTTTGGACTCATGGAATTTAATTACGGGTTTGACCCGTAAAGCAAATCGTTTGGAGGAGATTGTTCCACAATTGATTTGATATTTTTATTTAATAAAGGAGCGATTAACATTCGTCGGGTCATTGAAAGGTCATGGAACAAATTCGTGAAAATCTGGCCAGAATCGCACAGAGTGGTCAAGATTTTGTCTTTTGGTTCCTTCGGAATTTTTTCCGATTCATTCATAAGTATATTAATGCTTTTAGCTAGAGCGGACAAACCCCTGCCTAATTGGTTTTGTTTGTCTCTCTGCGCCTCGTCCCTGTTACATTGGGCCTGTTAAACTTTTGCAATTACTAGGAGACTTGTAGGTGTTAGACAGCAAATTCTGTGACTCCTTATCAGTACCCTTGGCTATTGTGATGGCCCAGCGTTTTGCCAGCCCCTCGTGAATGGCATCTGAGGAATCACTGGATAGGTCTGGGTCCGCGCCCAGTATACGTGATAAATCGTCTTCTGTTTCTTTGTCCTGTAAAATCAGGGTGTCCTGATTTCTGTTATCCCATGTAGGAATATTCGATTCCGATTGCTCTGAAAGAGGATCCGAGCCACCCGGGCTGCGATCTCCCTATGAAGTGTTTGCCGATTCACTCGGAATGCGATCTACACTTGATTCTAACCTATCGCCTGTAGCGAGGCTAGGGTAGAGGCTAGTATGACGTGACCCGAGCTCGACGTTTTCCTTTAAAGAAGGAGAACGTCTACGTCGCACATTATCGTGAGATAATGGAGAACGGGATCTGTGCACATATTCACTCCTAGTATTTCGTTGTTCCAACATTTTTTCCAGTTTTTTAATGCGTTTAAGCATATCTACATTAGCATCGTTGTCCCTGCTACGGGAGCGATGCTTATGTTTAGATTTACCCATATTTATCTGAGGAGAAATTATATTATGAAATTACTTAGGTAATGTAGTAGCGAAAGCCGTGTACACACAGTGGAAGCACAAAAAGACGAATGAATCGAATGCATACCACGGCCCGCTAGGAGACGAGAGTCGGGCGTGATCGGTCTCTTTAAAATTATTGTGGAAAGCATGAAACAAAGGTGGACTACCTTGTAGGCAAGTTATGTAGAGGACCGGACGTTGAAATATAATTTTATTGATATTGTATTGTATGTACACATAAATTAATTTTAATAATGAGAGAAAATGTTGAAATAAGCGCGCGAATTTAATAACAAGTAGGTATTGCCGGTATGAAAATTTTGTAATTGATTATGATCATCTGCGCTGGTTTTCGAGTTTATTTCGTCCAAATCGAGAAGATGAGCCAACTTTTTCGTCCAGTTAGACCCCGGGGTGATATGGCACGGGCATTCAACGTTAGACCTCTGGAGTGAATAGGTCGAGAGTGTGAATCGACCGCTGTTGAACGCGGATCAATATTAATGACCAATCGAACACATATATAAGTTTAGATTTTTTCACTAATGAAAAAATGTGGGACAATTTTTGTGTTTGTGGTTGACAAATGAAATGCCAACCTTGGCATAGAAAAACAACTTGAATATCCTTAAAACCACTAATTCAATTACTGTACCACCAACCTCATAATATCGCTGGCTGTCAAGAATAACGGCACAACTCAAAATTTGGCAAAATTGAGTTAACCATATATATCGACAGCATTTGACCATATTTTATTGTTAATAATGACAGAATGCAAAATTTTAATAATCCGGCGCTAGTATGGCGGAAGTGTCGTTATGCATGCAATGCAAAGTTAATACTTATTTAAAGTTTAAAAACGCTCCCCTGAAAACAGTGCTTTTTGAGTTGTGTCGTTGTTCTTGACAGCCAGCGATATGTTGTTAACAATGTCTGAGTCTTTGTAATAAATAATTAAGAAAATTTTAAATATTTCCTTATTTAAATAATAATTGAGTCCCCAATTTAAAGTTTATTTTATCTGTTGGTTGTTTCAGCGAAAAGCTGTCGTTTACAATATTTCACAATTTTAATTTATGGTAATATTTCTTACCACTTTAAACATTTTCCGTTGGTCCACAATAGCAACGTTATTTGAACCATCCCAGCATACCATTTTCTTAACATTTTGTAGTACTTATGCTGTCCACATGTGCCAACTTTTAATGTTCTCGTGGTGATTTCCAGGTAATTTTATAATCTCATATTAAACCTGTTCTCAAATCACTTATAAAATGTAACTTTGCCTCAGAAAGATACTTGATCTTTTAGATCGTATCGTGCATTGCGAATGCAAGTGGACCAACATTGCGTCTTCTCGTAAACTCAGAGTGCAAGAAGTTCTCGTTATGCGTGGCTGCAATTTCAATATTTTGATGACCCTTGTTTGGGCTTTGAATAATAGCAAAATCTGTTGACGGAAAATAACACGTCAATATAAAATATATACTGAAGTGAATTTTCCCTTCTTAAATATTTTCAATTTAACATCTAATAAGTTGAGAATGTGCCGTCTACTCATTCTTATTTTCTCAACAGTGAATTTATTATTCATAGTTTGAATATTGCGCCATGATTTGATATAACTCGATGGTATGAAATTGAATTTAGTAAAATTTTGTATGCGGGAATATTAACCCACTTAAATATTAAAAAAGTTTTTTAAATTTAAAAGTGCGGGAAATACGAAGTAACTTATGAGAAATTTCAAACGGTAATTTGAGTTTAAATTGGATGGAAAAATGTGGAATTGTCAGCAACAGAAACTTTAATCGAAGATCTTAGTTAGTGTGAGTCCGAGTTATAGTATTGAATATTATTGTTATCACGTTTGAGTTGGGCGGAAGTCATAAAATACATCCATGAAATTACTTCCGGTCCCAGGTGGAAAATTTTCATGCACACATGATTGAGAATTGTTTGTTAACTAAAGATGGATTTTGGATTATGTTAATGCAACAGAATGAACATGATATTAGTTTTGGAATATTATCACCCCTATTCACTAACTTAAAACGTTTTTTTGGATCGTTAAGAACTGAAAGTTAGGTTTACATCTCAAATTTTAAAATTCAATTATTTCTGCAAGCTGTAATTTTAAGTATGAACCTTAATTTTATGGCTTTTAATGTTCGTAAAAATAACGATTTGAGTTAGAGAATAGGCGTGTAGGTGTACCGACGAAAATATTACGTGTTGAAAAGCAAGATAAATGTTTATGAATGGATTATCGAAGATTATTGGCTACGTCGAGCGATTGTGAATATTTCGAAGTTTGATGTTAATTGGGTTAAAAAAAACTTGATTTTTACTCTGATAAAAATGATAATGGTTTCCACGTGAGTATGAAATTAGTGTAAGAACGTGGATTTCTTTCTCAAGAGATGCCACTTCCTTTAGTTTGTAGATAGTACGCTGCCACCAGTTTAACCTTTTTGATATACGGGAGATTAAACAAAACCCGTGATATTTTACTTACTAGACTTGATTACTCAGTAGCGGAGAGCGGTTTCCTCGAAGTCGCGGGAAAATGGTATGACAAACGATGCTTGCTCACAGTACAACCACAAACGTGTTGCAAGAAAAGAATTAATTATCTTAGTTCGTTTATTAACTTAATAATTAGTACATTTAATGATGAGTTTAACTACTAATTTCATTTGTATTTAAAGCAAGACGCCACAAGTAATATACATAAAGGTTTTGATTTGGATTTGCATGAAATTTCTTAAATACCTTTCTGTTGGGTAGGTAGATGAAGACCTTGCCCTTTCTTATGGGAGTTCCTTAGGTACTTTAGTATTCTTTACTCGAGGACACTTTCACTCGATGATACTTTTGCCCAACTAATTAATTACTCGGATTCTGATATTGATTTATTAAACTCCGAACACTTCGAAGTAGGTTTAGTATATATGATTTAATTTTCGCGTATAATTTTATAATAATATTAATTAACTTTTAACTTGTTCTGACTAACTCGCGTATTAATTGACAACTAACTTTCGCGTATAATTGAATAACTGACTTTCGCGTATAATTGAATAACTGACTTTCGCGTATTAATCGACAACTAACAACTAATCTTGGCTCTAACATCCCTATTTATTGAAACGTCCTGTCCCTAAGTGGGATGGTTTTCGCTTAAGACGTGTGAGTAATTTTACTTAATTTGCCCAGTGTTAGAGGCTTTTCCTGAAGAATTATTCTAAGCACAGCAGCTGGACTAAATGTGTGAGAATGATATGTCTTCGATTGTTGAAGTATTCTTTTAATTTTGAAAGGAATAATAGTGCATTGTATCCGCATGCAGGTGATGCAAATCGCGGCTAAAAATTTTATGACTTAACTTTTCGAGCTTCACCCATTAATTCTAATAAAAACTTCAAATATATTTAGTACAAAACACGGATTTGCATAAGCAACTTTAAATCTATTCTTATGTTATATTCTCGCGGCGCCTTTTTGGCAATGACTTTTCATTGATTTTAGGATTTTCTTTTCAATCTGAATGGATATTACTTGTTTTTGTCGGCACTTGCTATTTCTATATGCGACGGTAAAGGTCTGAGGCCACCGGCTGGCTTCTTTGCTATCGCATAGAGACCTGAGATTTGACTAACTTAAATTAACATTAACATTTATGCATTGTAATTTTTATAATTTCAACTTGATTAACTAAAATAACAACAAATTTTCATGGGGGGGGGGGGTCAACTTCATGCTGCCTTGGCACATTAGATGGGAAAGATTTAAATGCAGTGGGTGACTTAAAATGGTTAATTTATGAATTAAAACATTTATTGTAGTAAAATTTAATATTATAAACTTATGTACTATTATTATATGCTTTTTTCAGGGTATATAATAGTTAAATGCATGGTTTTAGAAGTACAGCCAAGTTATTCCATAACTAAAATTGGTTTTCATTTGTTAGCTTGGCTATACTTAAATTGGTGCCAAATAACTGAACAATATTTAAATTGAGTTGTGAGAATTTTTTATGGAACACAAAACGTGTCTTTTTACTTTATTTGGAAATAAACTGAAAGATATTTTATTTACAGAAAACTTGTCATTTTAATTATGAAATATTTAATTCCAATTTGGTTAACTTTAGGAAATTATAAAATATACAGATATGTACAACAGTGAGATATGTCTTACTGTTACCTACATTACAATGTTTTACTCTTGCCCAAACCGTAAAGACTTTTAAAAGTAGAAAAGTACGTTTACCTAACCGTTTATTTGAAAATGTGACTGCATTTACTACTAATAATTATTCATCAAATCCATCAAAATTTAAACAATATTGCTTGATGTATGCTCAATCACTGTAGGAAATAAGCGTAGTAGATTATTTTTACCTTTCAAACTCAGTAGCACCTCTTAACTGTAAAAAACTACCACCACAGATATCTCAGGTATCTCACTGTTATCCTCGCTCCCTTACTATTTTCCAAAAAGTAATATAATATTTTTACTAATCATGTAACAAACAAAAATAAATGGAGAGTACTTAAATAATCTATAGAAAAGTAAGTAAATACTTTTATGTGATATTTATAAAGTTTAGGCAATATAGAAGAACTTTTTTCTTTAATAAAGAAAAACTTTTAGGAAACATTACCCTGACGACGTACCCTTAATAGCACAAAATTTGAACTTGATTCTATATAAAGTGAAATAAATAGTAGAATCAATGTTAATTGATGAACTGACCAACAAACAACCAATAATTACGCTGCTAACTTTTTCTGAACATCTCATATAAATGTTCATTTCCCACTTTGATTTATATTTTGATACAACGAAGTATTAAACCGTAGTTCACCATTGAGACGCTCTTAGCTAATTATATTAATTTCAGTATCCATCTTTAAATTACAGGCAACTGTTACTGATTTACAATCAGTAGGCATTATAAAACGTTAACCGAAAATGTTTTTTTACTATCCCTAATGGTGTTTTAAATTTATTTCACTATACTTTAATGTTTTGAAATGGCCATAGGCTTTTATCTGACTTGTTATTTTCGCATTATTTGTTCGAATTTCAACAGAACCTGTCCAAGTAATCCGCTAAGTAATGAGTAAACAAGTATATAACTATGTATTCAAGTGTATATTGTTAACTTCATAATTGATTGAAATACAAATATTTTATTACGTACAATTTTATTGTGTGATATAATATATTAGGTATATATTGTAGTCTAAAGCAACCCTTAAACTGCCCCACGTTACTGGAGTGCCATAAAATGTCGTGATCTTAGAGTTATGAAAGGACTAAACAGTTTAGTAAAAAGAAAATGCCAACAACCTATCTGCTCCGGTCCTAGCTCAGCTCAGCAAAACAACAGAAGTGCAAGATTCAGAAAAATGTTTATACAAACAACTCACTAAATTCCTCAAATGGCTCCTTATTAATGTCTGTGGATCTCTGTTAAATGCCTCACTTTTTTGTGACAAATAAAATGTAGTTGCATTGAAAATTTTTATATTCAGTTTAGTAAATTTTAAAATCACCCTGGTACCAGTCAAAATTACAAAATAAATGTTGTACATAAATTTTACTGGGAAAATTCCCTTACAAAACAATAAAATTGTAGAATTAGATGCAGCTTCCTCTTCTTTACTCCTTTGGCTGTGTTGATGTAACACCAACACAGATATGAAATGTTCTTGTTAAATTCGCGTTAATTTTCCTGACCAAATGTCTTTATTATTAAATGAAATGAAATTTTTAATGGTAGTTGCTATCAGTACCCGCAAGTTAGATGCAACGCCGTAAAGTTCAAAAAAATGGTTTTCAAAAAAAATCAAATAATAGTGCTTAAAATACCTTATCTCTTTTAAAACTCGTTCACTTGATGTTTTACTGTGACTCATGCTTAGCATCTGCGCAAGATCGAGGATGGACAATCCAGTTAAAATTTCTTTCTTCACTGTCTCGAGTAGTGTACACTTTAATTTCTTACATCGACCAAAATTCTCAACATTCTCAACTCGGTGTTACCACCTCCAACCAAACGAAGTGCTACTGTTTAAAATAGCCAACTGATAAATTACTAGCGACTTGTCTTTAAAGATGTTAATTCCATCTACTTCACCAAAACAATGCATTTAAAAAAGGATATTAATTAAAGTGGCAAGGTATCTCAAACGTGAGTGTTGCCTCTGCATTCCATCCACGAAGTTTCTTAACAAAAAGTGCGGTTAAAAGTTTCATAACCTCCAAACATAAGGATCCAAAATCAATATTGGTTAAGATTTTCTCGTTACTGAACTTCATAGGTCGAGCGCTCAAGGCAAACTAAAAACTTCCTAAGGATCCACAATCAATAACCTCCAAACATAAGGATCCAAAATCAATATTGGTTACAGTTTAACCGTACGACCTACATCGGTTGAGCGCCCAAGGCAAACTGAAATTTCCCACTATTATGTGTTAAATTTTCAAAATTTTGTGTCTAATGTACCACTTCTAAATCTTAATTATATCCAAATTTTCAATTTTCACGTTATTAAATTTATCAAACGTCTGAAGGTAAGTTTTTATTTAATTTTAGAGTTTTTAAACTATTTTAAAGTGTTTTATGTTTCAGAATTCACTGGTTTTGTTGAAATATTTTTTCGAGACCCGAGTCACTTCCATGTTATGATTTTCTACACTGGATTTTGGTCTTTATCACTAGATTACACAAACCAAGACTCTTAATGTATTAAAATGACTCTGTGAAAAATTTTAGAAAGAATACAATATCTCACAACCTACAAAGTTTGTTATTTTTACAATCATTCACCTTTTTAGAACCCATACAATTTTAGGTTAAAGATAATAAAACCTTCTTACAAAATTTTGATTTTCATTGCAACAACATTGTTTCCTTTTAATCTGATGTGACAGATTCCTTCATGAGATCAAGTAGTGAGCCTAAAATACATTTTTCAGAGTTCCACAGCTCTATTCGTTTTCCTAGCACTAATCGTGGGAAAGTGAAATTGACCATAGTTAAGTTATTCCTACTAGAATCTCCCCATCCTGCTATTTAATCATGTTAACATGGTGATGTTGAATTACTGAGCTCAGCCACCCAAAAACAAAACGCTTGCTTGCATATAATGCAAATTTTATCGCATGAGAGAAAAACCCTTTTAGCGACCAAAGAAAGAAGAGTGTGAAGCTTTTCACTTATGTGAAATTTTAAGAGGCCAACAAAATACGACAATATATTATAAAATTATTCAAATTTTGAAGAATTCTAGGGAACAAGGGGCTAACAAGTACATGAACCGGTTGTAATATTTTGTTTTTATAATTTTGAATTTTTTACACTCTTCAATCACTTAATAATAACTGCATTATTTTTCAAGGAAATATTTTCATTTTTAATTCCATTTTTTCATAATTTTATTCTGTTGACTTTGATGTATTTATAGAGTAAAATATGATAATACACATACATTTTATGTCACAAAAGTGAGCATACACTTGCAGATATTCTAATGTTCTGAAGCGACAATCCAAAAATAATCGAATTACTTAGTTGCATTAGTTACTAATTAGTATTATAAATGACAGTACAGACGTTAGCAGTAAATTTGATCGAATTTTAACAAAATGAATTCAAAAATAAGTGGTACGGACTTATCTACAAGGAAATTGATAATCAAATTAATTTACGAAGGAAAATTTTTACTCCAAGTTGGGCAATTAGTTGGAAAATCCCATTGTACTGTACAAAAAATGATAAATAATTATAAAAATACCAGAACTTTGTAAAATAAACTTTGTCTTGGATGAAAAAGAAACTTAACAGTTGCGGATGAAAATTTTATTATAATGAAAATGAAACGAGAACCCAAGAAAAGTGTACCAAAATTGACAAAAAAAAGTATCTTTAGAATGTAGTTTCTAAGCTTAACGTTATAGTCTGCTTAAATCTTGTTTCTGTTAGATCGCGTAAGCGTTTAATTTCTTACAGTTTTCTTTGCTTTCAATTTGATGAAAATATGAGAGCTTGTTATTCTTAATACTAAAGCAAACAACTTTTCAAATGTATACCTGATCATGCAGAGTAGGTAGAATGTTCCAATCTTTAAAAATAATAGTTATTTACGTATAAACTCGAGAAACACGAGCTTTACTGAATTGAGCTTTACTCAATTCAACTGAATTGAGTATTCAGTTCTGTATATTACTGTAAATAAATAAATAATAATTTCAGTCTTTAATCAACTATTTAAAATTAAAGTGTAATGTATCAAAATTACTTTGTAAAATCGATATTAAAAACAAATAGGTATGTAATATGTACAATTTTAAATAAGTCTTAAATAAACAAAAATTTAATATGGTTGCATTTTTATTAATGAAGGTAACATGAAACTCCAAGCGATAAGGTCATTTACAAATAGTAATTTAAATCAGTAAAGGGAATACCCGCAAGCAAAACTTCACCTTTTAGGAATTTATTCGCAATAATGTACGTAAGCATTATTAAGTAAACAACAAATTATTACAATGCAAACTATATTTTTAATTACGAAGAGCGCATCAAAGCAACTATTGACCTAACATTTCATCGACTGAAAATATGTAACATGATATACTACATCAATTGAAAACATCGTTTTCAGCAGATGTAGGATCATGTTACATTTTTATCTTAGATTGTACCAGAATTGCCGACTTTCAAAGAGATAAATTATAAAGAAAATAATGATTTCGCGCTATCCTGGAGAAAAAATAATTTACACTGAATCGGAACGACTCATGTTTTACATGGTATTTCATGGGCGATATTCAATAAAGTAGGTACTTTATCTAATCATTTCTTGAAACAATACATTTTATACGATTATTTCTCTCTTGCTAGTTCAATTCTGACAATTGATCTGTATTATTGTTAATTGTTTTTTTTTAATCATTTTACTTAATCGACTGTATAACCTGTTACTATCTTAGATTGACTGCAATTTATAATACAATTTCTGATAATATTGTGATAAGTACTACGCGTTGACGAAAGGCGATTAATAATAATTAATCTTGAATATTTAAATAATCAATACCTTGCGCTAGGTTCAAAGGGCAATGTTATGGTTTTGAGTACAGGCTGCTTGAGATTTGCGATGTAATTTTCTTGAATTACGTGGACGAATTTTTTCAAAGAAAATGCTGTCATCTGATGATTAATATAATAAACACTGTTTTAATTATAAAACTGTTTGGTTTTGTTCTTATTTGGTAATGTTACGAGTTTTAGAATATAAGCACTCTAAATAAAACACTTACTTAATTTTATTAGTTGCGATGTAATAAATTTTATTAGCCAATGGTCATTTTTACGATGTTTTGTTTTATTGTTTTAACTTAAAATTTAAATTTTCCTAGTTTGTACTGGATTCTGAATTGGTTAATTTTAAATATAGAATACTGTTTACTGCAAAGCTTCTTCTTTAAATTTTCCTTTTTCTGATTTTGTATTAAATAGCTTTGAAGAATTATAACACGAAAGTTAAGAATATAAAATAAATAATCCAATAAAATTCATTTCGTTTTATTTTTATATTGTATAATAAAATTATAAATTTGATTTATGTTTGAGAATAACGTATTATAATAAATAAAAATATTATTCAAATAACAAAAACAGTTTGTTGAGTTCTTTTGAACTCTTTCTTTTAAAATTTGATTTTACAATGGATGTTGTTTAATTAGCAAGGAAGTTTAGCTTGTTAAATTTTTTGGTACATATTCTAGGTAAGATTAATTTAAAATTCACAATTAACCCTTAAAACTTTTGTATTCTTTGATTTTCCGTCCGATTTTATTAAATTAGAAAAGCACTTATTTTCTTTTCATTAAAAAGTGTATTTTTAGATTACATGACAAAGCTTTTATATATATGCAGTAATAGCCTTTGCTTATACGATAATAATTTAATTATTTATCACTCATTAAATGAAATATTATTCTTAACAACTTATACCATTGCTTTCTATAAAAAGTTTATTTGCTTTTTAATTTTTTATTATAGCTCAAGTTTTATGAAAAGTAACAGAAACAAATACTTTTTCAGTTGAAATCACAATAAGATACAAAACTGTAGGTGTAGGTGAGTAAACCTCTGTGGGTAAAATTGCGAACTTTTAATCCGTTAGTGTGGATTTATCTCCTCGTCCAGTTTATCAGTTTTATCAAAACCAGTTTATCCATAAATATTCTACAACAACAAATTTAATTTTATATACCTTAATAGCTTCTGATTTTAGTAACGATATATAGAGTCTGTAATAGCTTAGCGGTTAAGTGCATTCATTTACTACTAACGTGAAATACTCGGTTCGACTCCGGACTACCGGATTCTGGGACTCTCGAACATTATTCTGATCGTCGTTTTATGAAAGACAACGGCAAACCACCGTGATAATTTGCCATGAGCACCTATCTCGAAGTAAAGTTATTACACTTCCCTTATTAGTTCATATCCCAAGTGGATCATTTCATATCAAATAAAGCAACATATTTTCATGTTCCTCTTCGATTTTGCTAAAATTTGGTTTACTTCTAAGTTATGTCAAATAAACGGACCCGTATATTTTTGTTTGTTAAAAATAATTTTGTTTGTAGAAAATTGTTAAAAACCGGCTGTTTTAAATAACAACATATTAAAAAGTAATTCTTACAAAATAAGTGTGTAAAATTATTTGCACGCGTACTATTTTATTAATTTTCTATACTTGCTTGTAAGAAAATATGAATTTTTATTAATTTAATCAATATGACTACGGTCATGGCCTGATAGCGCGATCAATTACTAATGTAGGGCTCCCCTGGTACACTCTAGAAGTTCTTGACCGTCTTCCGTTCTTCGGAGGGCACCTAAAGACGGCGGTCCCCCTGTGTTAATGATTTGCCATAATTATGATGATGATTTAGTAAAAACCAAAATGCTCATAGAACTATTACATAAATTGGTAAAAGGACAGGTCCTCGACCTACATATATTCTGAGCTTTATCAAGTATATGTTTCCAATATGGAAAGGGAAATTCATGTTGATCCTAAAAAATTTTGGCACCACGTCAACAATTCTAAAAATATAAAAGGATATCCAGCTTACATGTTTTTAAATGATTAGAAATCTTGTACAGGATAGCAGTGTGTAAACTTATTCGCTAAATACTACTTTTCTAAAATAATTTCACTAAAATGTGGAAAGCGAACATTGTCGGGGTTGTCCAAAAAAGTTATCGTCCAGATACATTAGAATATTATTAAAGTAACCAAGGAAAATCCAAAATTAACATCATCAAAGATAGCTGCGCAGTTAGGGAATATCATGAATTAGAAATAGATCCATCCACCATGCGAAAACAACTTATGAAAGAGGGTTGTTAGTCGTTATTAGAAAAAGAAACCTTTAATTAGTAAAGTACACCAAAATGAACGAAAACAGTGTGTATACTATGATTACCACAACAAGGATTTGAAATTTTGGGATGAAATATTATGGTTGGATGAAAGTACGTAAAATAATTTTCAATGAGATGATTGAATTAGATTTTGGAGAAGACCAAATACTGAACTTTATAGCAAGAATATTCAAACTACAATCAAGTTTAGGGGTAGTGAGGTGCTAGTGTCATCATCCGGTGTTGGCGAACTTGTATTTATAGATGGTGTTAAGGATAAACAGATTTATTTGAACATTTTGCAAGAGGATTTTAAAAAAGTGTACAAAAACTAAACCTTAAGGAATCTTTTTACTACCAATACGATAACAATCCGAAGCGTACAGCCTATTTAAGTCGCATGTGCGTCGATTAATTATAATGTTACGCCTCCTCAATCCTCCCCGCGCCGAATTGGCCTCACGCCGAATTGGTTTTGCACCAAAATGGTATTACGCCGAATGAGCTGCACTGAACCTGGGGCGTCGAAAGCTTCCAATCCCGCCTTCCATGTGGGGACGTTCAGAATAAAGTTCATATTCTAATCGAATACTGCATTATTTTACTTAATCGCTAAGCTATTACCATCACCATTAATATGTTATGATATATTTTTAGACCAAGTAATATAATATTATTTTCTAGCAAATAGGTCAATACAACGATTTAATAAAAAGGACGATAATGTTGATCATTACTTATTGTTAAATGACGAAATTACATGCTATGTGGTTATACAGAGCTTTTAATCAAATTAATTTCTTTTCGGCATACAGGAATTTGAGCTAAATTTTACAAGTTTTATGTTGATGAAATTTAAAGTGATTTCTTGAAGTACCTAATTTTATTAATGACTAAATGCTACAACATTGTTTATTATTAAAATTTCATCCGAAATGCTGCCTTTCTTAATTTTTGTTACCACTATCAAATTTAAGAATAAAATAGCTATCGTTTAGCATATATATTTTTTAATATTATAATATATAGTCCAGGACCTAGACCTGGTTCTGTCGGAAAAGTTGAGTGCAGAGATTTTTTTTCGGAAATGTTTAGTAGGTATCTTAGTAAGTATTTTACATTTGGGTGGACCTTCTGCATCTGGTACATTTTACTGTTGTGCCGTTAACACATATGGCGGACGCTCTATCACAAAATTATGCACATGCCAAATTATGCTATCAAAAATGGTATTTTTACAGAAAAATTAACAAAAGTGAAATCGTGAGCAAGCACTTTATCACAAATAACGTACTACAACTTGTATACAACCTTATTTAATCTTCAATCTGTAATCGTGTAACTTAGGATGTCAGCTACAATGAAATTATTCGTTACCACAAAAACCTTACATAGTTTGCTATGAAAACTTATGATCGAAGAATAAACGAAAGTATGAACGAAAAAATTATGATCGTAGTTATAGCCATAATCTGCCATGCCGCTATGCGCAATTGTAACCAAATTGACTGTCTTCTACCAGGTGTGTATTAATTATTCAGGAAACCTTGATCGTACCAGACACTTGCTGTTACCAATAAACGGGAACTTATTTGAATTTGCCAAATCTTCATTAATTGAACTTTAACGCTATACCAAGCGTTACTAAGGGTGGTTCAATATATGCCGAACTTCTATTAACACTCTCCTTCATGAGGTGCCACACAAAACTTAACTCAAACTTAAACACAAAGATCTTAAATTCTCAAACTCAGCAAATAGCTGAGGAGCGATTTGGATGGCGGTAATCAACTCTCAAGAAATGAACTACACGCAAATTTATACACTTTGGTTTCCAAAATGGAACAATGGTATCAAACATCACGTCTAAGCTGACCAATCCGAGAATTTGGAAAATGAGGCGGCATAGATTGAATCATCACCTTCGACCGTATTTTTGTCCAAAACTACGTACATTTTACAGAATTATTTTTACTACAAGGAAACAATAACATTTTATGAACATTTCGAGAAGAATTGAATCATACCGACAACCTAAATTGAAGCAATAGCTTTAGGTTAAAAACAAAGCTATTAAATCTTAGTTTATAAGTTAAAATACATACATAATCCCAAGTAACACCAACGTCGGTTTTATACCGGTATACCATTGATACTATACCATATCAATGGTATACCGGTATAAGACCGACGTTGGTTCTACTTGGGAACAACTTATGTAGTACCAGCATTTATCGATTTGCTATAATGTGTAATTTTTCAAATAAGTAAACATTGTAACGCTATTTAAACAAAAAGACACATTTTATGAATGCAGAAGATATAGCATTATGCATGTAATAATAAATAATTTCCAGTTGGCAAACGATGAGCTGTAGACCATTTTTAAAATTGTAATATAAAAGTCTCGGTTATCAGACCTGAACAGGGCCAAAGAAACTAAAAATAAACTCGCAAACTAATTTTTGCCAAATTGCCAGATGACTATTATATTAATTAGGTTTTACTTGTTACTAACTTAAATTTTCTATTAAATAATAGTAAATCTAAGTGAAATATAAATTTTCTAGTTTTACCAAAGTTAGTAACCCGTGGACGTGGAGAACTCACCCATTGACGTATTGTCGATTTATTTGACAACATTTTAGATAAGCAAACTGCTAATGCTAGGTTCGACTCCAGGTGAATTAATAAATTTAATTTCTGACCGTCTTTCATTGGAAGACTATAGTAAACCACTGAGGTAATCTACAAAGAGAATCCCACTAGAAATGAAGTTAGTGTATATTATTATATTCGTTTTCTATGGTTCACAGCCCACGTTAAACCGTAAATAGATACCCTATGAATGCGAAAACACTTCAAACGCACATCACAAACATAGGAGAGAGGGTCAATGTTTCTCAGCCACGAAGATACGCCGATATGATAACATTACTCTAGAATGGCCCGTAGTATAGACAATAGGAAACACATTTGTATAAGCGGAAAAAAATTAATCAAAACTGAAATAAAGTAGAATTGATTTCATGCGATGTGTTTTAATTACGGTAAACACGAGTAAATCAAGTCGGCGAATGGAAAAATTTGTTGAGGGTGAAATTTCAGATAAGATTGGAAACCGAATTCCAGGGTATAAAATAAAAAGTTGAATTTGTTAACAGTATAGAAAAGCATTTGACAGGAAAGTCGTGAAAATAAAAAGCAGTTTTTAAAAATTGAAATTGTATGTTAAAGATAAGATTAGATGGTATATTGGAGTGAAAGATATTCGCAGCTAGTATAATCGTATCTGCCAAATGTTTAGTACTGTCCCTTTTAAATAAATTATCTGAAATTTTTGAAGTTGAGAATAAAATTAAATGAGAACCTATCGGGAAACCGCAAAGATAAAATTATTTATTACGATCTGAAATAATATTAAAATTGGAAAATATGTAGGGAGAAATTTTTATACAAAGAAATATACAGCCTATATTTATTACTATGGGTGGAATTTTACTGCAATGTATTGCATAATGTTTGATAAAATGGAATCTGGGTTAAAAAAATCGGATATAAATTTTATAATTAGTGTTCAATATAAAATACAGTAACTGATAAAAATTTTCCTATTTTTCATTAAATTCAATTTGTTCTTTAGTTTTGGAACTGGATTTGGATTAAATTTACATTTTATTTTCGTTTACTATTATAAGGAATGGAAAAATTTCTAACATATTTGACAAACAAAACGTGAAAGAACATTTGAATTTCTCCGCACTTTCGGCAAACATTAAATAACGTAGACTGAATGAGAATTTTAGGCTCCATTTATTCTTAAAATAGGCTTATTATGTTAATATACAGTAGAATTTGGATATAGCGAAATCGGAAACATAACAAACAAAAATTAACGTTTTGATTTCCATACATTTTAAATCTATTATGCCGGATCCTCATAGAGAACCAAAAAATTTTCAAGACTTGAATGCTCGTACTAAATAATCGTCCGATGATTATTTCTAGATTATTCAATCCGAGTTTCCAATCAAATTACTGAAATTTAGCTGGTATCATAGCACCAGGCGGTAATCTAAAGGGTGACCGGACAGGTGACCACATGACAAGTGAACGCATGACATCCGAACACATGACAACTGACCCCATTGACAAGCGACCCCACGGACAACTGAACACACAGACAACTGAACACACGGACAACTGAACACAATCTTAATTTTTAAATTTAAATATTTGTTATTTATTTTTATAATCATGAAATAGTAACTTTGAGGTTTACGATTTTATAAATACTAGCCAAATCCTAATCCAAAGATAAATATTCATATTTTGAAAAAAAAATTCAGTCGTGATAATATTCGAAGAAAAACTTTTACTTTTATGTTTACTCAACACCCCACAAAGATGGTCCATTTTAGCTAATTAGGTTCGAAACCGACTTTGCATTGTTCCTTGACAATTTTGCAACGAGATCATTCAACTTTCGTTCATTTTCGCCATCGATTTCACAACAAAGAGATGCTAATTTCAGATTTTTTAAAAAAATTTCAACTTTGAGGTCATTTTTTTGGGCCGCGGAAGAATAATATTACTAAATTTTTTTCGACAAAAGTTCTTAGAATTATTCGGCAAATGAGATTTCGTCGTTAAAATTTCGATTTTCGAAAAAAAATTTGCAATTTAGTTTTAAAGGGGTTGCGCTACGCTCGTGCAATCTCCTTGCTAAAACCTGTACTCGCTGAATCTTTGAGTATTTTGTACACACCCTTAAAAAAAAATTTGAAAATTTTGTTTTTCATTTTAAAGCTTTGCGGTGCGAGATACAAAAAAAAGCTATAAAATTAAAATTGTTTAGGCCCGGGGTCTACTTCCGATGCCGATGGAAAATTAAAAATCCCTTCGTAAATAAGGACGCTATGGGCGTTTGAAAAATTTTCTAAATTTCGACCTTAAAGTCGTTGTGGCGCGACGACTATGAAACAATTTTTAATTTTAAAAACGGTATTGGGTGGTATTTCTCGAGCGCGAATTTTTCGAAATGTATACTTTTTTTTCGTGCGGCGTCAATTAAGGTGGCAAATTGCAAAATCGCAAATTTTGAAAAATTGCGATTTGAAATCGGACCCATTTTTGCATATAAATATTTGCGCGCAATTTTAAGCGAAACTAGTTGGTTTTTCGAAAAATTTTATTGAACACTTTCCGTTTTATTTGGCGAATTTAAGCGGTACGTGAAAAGAGGTGGATCTGCCGCGAAGAGGAGGATCTGCCGTTAGGTTAGTGTTAGTTTTTGATATTTCTTTAGAAAACTAATTAAATACAGTTTAATTCTCCGTGAAAATTTAAATCTGCCGCAAAGAGGTGGATCTGCTGCGAAGAGGTGGATCTGCTGCGAAGAGGTGGATCTGCCGTTAGGTTTGTGTTAGTTTTTGATATTTCTTTAGAAAACTAATTAAAAACAAACAAATCTCCGCGTAAAGTTAAATCTGCCGCAAAGAGGTGGATCTGCTGCGAAGAGGTGGATCTGTCGTTAGGTTAGTGCTAGTTTTTGATATTTCTTTAGAAAACTAATTAAAAACAAACAAATCTCCGCGTAAAGTTAAATCTGCCGCAAAGAGGTGGATCTGCTGCGAAGAGGTGGATCTGTCATTAAGTTAGTGTTAGTTTTTGATATTTCTTTAGAAAACAAATTAAAAAAAAAACAAATCTCCGCGTAAAGTTAAATCTGCCGCAAAGAGGTGGATCTACCGCTCCCTCGAACTTTTCTCCAAGTTGAACGGAAAAAGTGAGAATGGACTCAAAAATTGTTGAAATAGTGTACGTCCCTGGACTGTGACAATACCGCGTGAGACGGCTATGAAAACATTTGACAGTTAGTTAGAGTGACATTGTACATCGTAGCGGTCTGCAATAACCACGCGTGTCGGTTTTATTTACTTTTACTTATTTATGTTAATTACTCTTTTGTTCAATATGCGTTTGTTATCATCTGCGTTTATATATATTTAAATACATCTGCTAACAGGTTATGGTGCCCAGTTCAGTTGCAAAAGAAAAATTAATAATATAAAAGTGTTCATTGTTCTTTTATCATCGTGTCAACGGAATCATTAAAAATGAGTTTTGCAAACGTTGTACGCATTGAGAATTTAAGAAAAGACAATTACGATACGTGGAAGATACAGATGGAAGCTTCTTCTTCTTCTTAATCTATTAGGACTACGTCCTGTACTTCCCAACTATAGTGCCTCTGTTCAAGGTACTGTTGGTTCTATGAGCAGTTTTGAAAAATGAGTTTTGCAAACGTTGCACGCATTGAGAATTTAAGAAAAGACAATTACGATACGTGGAAGATACAGATGGAAGCTATTTTAGTTAAATGTGACCTATGGTGTTTTGTGAACGGATCATCTAAGAAACCGGAAATCACCAAAGACGCCGACAGTACAAAAAAGGTGGAAAAATGGTCGACAAGCGATAACAAGGCAAAATCCGAAATAATCCTTTCAATAAATCCAACGGAATTGAAGCAGATTAAAGGATGCGTTACATCTCGTGACGTGTGGATGAAATTGGCAAGTATTTATCAGTCATCGGGTCCTGCTAGGAAGGCACAATTGTTAAAGCAATTGACACTACAAAAAATGGAAAATGGCGACGACGTTCGAGTTCATATGAACAGCTTTTTCGACGCAGTCGACAAATTACATGAAATGGATGTGGAAATTAACCCGGATTTATTAGCTATCATGTTATTATACAGTTTACCGTCAAACTTTGAAAATTTCAGATGTGCTATAGAATCACGTGACGAATTGCCAACGCCTGAAGTGTTGCGTATAAAAATAACCGAAGAAAGCGACGCAAGAAGCGACGTACGTACAAACAAAACAGAAAATGTTATGTTCTCCAAGAAATCGGAAAGATGGAGCAACAACCACAAGAAACCGATGGAAAAACTAACAGATAAGCATAAAGACAATGTGAAATTTAAATATAAGTGCCATAAATGTCGTAAATACGGACACAAAGCGGCCGATTGCTACGTAAATTCTAAGCAATCATTCGCGAATCGTTCGGAAGAAGCTATGCTTACATGTGAAATAAATAAAGTGGAAAATTACGATCGTAAATCCAGCTGGTGCTTAGACAGCGGGGCGACTTCACACATTTGCAAGGACGTGATGTATACATTTGTGGAAATTGGCGAATCGGGTAATGCAAATTTGAAACTCGCGGGCAATTCGCACACGCAAATAACGGCAAAGGGAACGGTTAAAATAAACGTGAACGGAACTCGTGAATCGCGAAATTTTAAACTGTGCGATACTCTACATGTACCAGATTTACGAACGAATCTGTTATCTGTAAGTAAAATTACCGATTATGGTAATGAAGTACTTTTTAAACGGAATAAAGCGTTAGTTTACGGAAAGACCGGTGAAATAAAAATGACAGCTGATCGTATAGGTGACTTGTATTATGTGCGCGTGAATGACAATAATAAACATTGTGAAAAAGAATCGACAGCTAACGTTGAGAAAAATGTGCTAGAAAATCGAAAAACTGATAGTTTACTCGAATCCTCAACCGAAGATGTAATGAAGTGGCATCGTAAAATGGGACATTTGAATTTTAGAGACCTTTGTGAAAGTGCACGAAACGGTAATGTAAAAGGACTTACAAATTTTGATATTAAAAATGCAAATTTGGAATGCGAAGTCTGTGCCAAAGGTAAAATGACCAGAAGTACATTTCCAAAGAAGTCGGAACGAACTTCAAACATTCTGGAATTAATTCACACAGATGTTTGCGGACCGATTGTAACCTTCGGTTTATTTTTTTCATGTAAATATTTCTTTTTATTCATTTTCGGTGCGCCCCTGAAGTTAACCTGGCGAACCACTATGCGCCGGCTATGGCGGTGGCTTTTGACATCTTGGGTGTGGTTGAAAAAGATGGTGGTCTAAGGACAAGTCGAGTTTTTTTGGGTTGTGTGGAAAATCGAAGTCAAGGCAGACTGGTGAGTGCGACGACTCGTGGAATAGTTGTGTTGGGTGTGAGTTATTCGGTCGCAGATTGCGAATCGTCCGATTGTCGCCGTACGCATACCGTTAGATGGTCAATTATTAGTGATCTCCTTCATTGAAGAATAAAATCTGCCAGCTCCGTTTTTCCGTTTATCCAACTTCGACCCCTTGTGCTACTGTCCCGGACAATACCGATCGATAAATTAATAAAGGTAACTTGATTATTTTGTTGACTAACCATCTGGAGATAAACCCCCATCGACCGTCGGGAAGTCGCCCGAGAGCGAATTGTTTTTATTTGTTTCTTTTATTTGTTTTTATTTGTTTTTCTTTGTGTTTATAATAGATGTAAGATACTAACCCTTTAGATTTAGTTTTGTTATTGTTTTATTATTTGCATTATTATTAAATATTTATCCAAGTCCCGGTAAGGTAGAAACCTGTCAAAGGCAGTCGGAACAGTGTGTGTATCCGTCTGCCACGAGAGGGCACTGGCTTCGGTTAGCAGTCCAGTGGCGTACCACCTGTAGGGCTACGAGGTTCAGCGCCGACGTACCGGTGACGTATTTTATTGTTGGTTATTTGTTTGTTGTTTTTAGTTGTATTAGGTTAAGGTATATTAATTTGTAAGATATTCGTGGGACCCATTGGTTTGTTTAATTGTTATACTTATATTTTATTATGTTTTTGGGTCCCCAATGGTAACCATTTCTGTTCCGTACATTTTTTTATTATAATATCTCTCTTTCGGTTCATTTTATTAATTGATTCTTTATTCACGACCTCACTGTTCCCCCCTTCGTTCCTACCCAGAACTACGGACGGAGGACATCTGGGAAGTGCGGGTACAGTTAAGTTCTGGTGGCGCCCTACCGATTTCGACGTTCTGTATTTTAAGCAAGGTAAGTGCCCCACCCTCCGACCAGTTTCCGCGGTACATAGTACAACTTCCCCCCACGGCCACTCCACCGAGCTAGTCGTCGTGCAGCTGGTCCAGGGTTATCACCTACCCCCCCCTTCTGGGGAGATTTGGTACCGTGACATATTTTGGCGCCCAACGTGGGGCCACAACTTAAGTGGGCCGGTTCGAAACAATCCCAGCCCCCTATTGTGTCTATTTTTTTAATCCATCACTTACCTCTAGTCTGTTGTTTGTCTCGTTAATTACCTTTTCCAACTATGGCGTCCGAACGCCATCAATTCAAACTTAATGTAGATCGGCTGTTAAAAATCGAGTTGAAGTATGAATTAGGAGTGAGAGGTTGCACGGTGGATGCGGATGTCGCCTCTTTACGCAAATATCTGCGAAAGCTCTTAAACACGGAAAATACCGACCCAAATTTTGTTAGACCGGCGTATATGTTTTCTTTTGAAGAAGATTCTGAAGCTGTAGTCGACTCGTTGGAACACTTAAGTTCACTTATCGAAAGTTGTGACCTTACTCAAGTGATCCCCGCTATTGAGACAAAAATCACTCACATTTTACATCGTTTGGAAAATTCTAAGCCCCTAGAGGAGCAACAGTTCAAATTCAAAGCCAAATTGTTTAATACCATTCAAAATTATATAAACGTGTATAGTAACGCAAAAATTCCACCTCCCAAATCTACGGTCGAAGCAGCAGCATCAGTTGGTTCGGATGTTGATGCTGTAGTTGAATTCCTACAAAAGTCATGCGTAGTTACTAAGCCTTTAGTCACGTCACCCGTGTTGGTCCCTTCTGGACCTGTTGCCTCCTTGTTACCGTCGATTGATCCGTTAGAACTGCCCAGCAAGTCCCCTGCGTTTGCGGTTCCCCCAGAATATGTTTCGTCTCCGGTATCTCCTGTGGTCCCTTATGGACAAGCCGTTTCTTCCGTTAGTGGCAAATCAATTCCAGTCGTTAAGTGGGGAATATCGTTTACGGGCGAGAAAGGTCAGTCGGTCAATGCGTTCCTAGAACATGTTGAGGAGTTAAAAGGCGCACGAAACGTCAGCGATGACCAGTTATTCCGCGAATCGTTTGACTTATTCAAGGGTAAGGCTTTGGTCTGGTACCGTGCCAACAAGGAAACTTTTTCGTCTTGGAGGGAACTTGTTGTTGCCCTTCGTGAGGAATACCTCCCTCCCGATTACGATTACTTATTATTTAAGGAAATAGATAGGCGTACCCAGGGGTCCAATGAAACTGTCGGTACTTATGTCGCGGTTATGAAGAACATGTTTTCTCGGTTAATCGAAAGGGTTTCAGAATCCCAACAGGTAAAAGTGATATTAAGAAACCTTAACCCGTTTTACCAGACACAATTAGGGTTAGTTCAAATTTCCAGTTTAACCGAACTAATAAGGTACGGTAAAATTATTGAGAGTAAAAGGTCGGCAATTGATAATTACGTACCGCCGACAAAACGTAAGACTGACGTTGAACCGGACATGGCCTATATAGAGGCAAACGTTGAGTGTGATGTCGCAGTTTTGGAAAATCCTTCCGTTATTCCTTCGGGTGTCGAATCCCGTCGTCGCACTGGTACTCCTCCGCGCACCGCGAGCGATAAGTCGTATGCTTGCTGGAACTGTGGGTCGACCCAACACATTGCGAGTAAATGTTCGGAACCGCGTGGTGAAAAGTACTGTTACCGTTGTGGCAAGCCCGGATTCACGGTGAATTCGTGCCCTAAGTGTGCGTCAAGGTCGGGAAACGGGCCAAGAGGTCAATGAATTGTGGGTTTGTTGCCTCTCGTACTTTTAGAAACTCTAACCACAATTTCGACTTAACGGCGGATCGCGACGCGAAGTTCGTTAAAAACAAAGTGTTGTTAGACTATATTATCGAACACGCGCGTGAAGATGAGAGACCTTATGTTACGGTGGAAGTGATGCACAAACGTATTCCTGCTCTGTTAGACTCTGGTGCCACGCGCACGATTTTGGGTAATGCAGGCTGGAAAATTGTGTCGGAACTCGGTTTTGTTTTGAATCGCCGCCGCCAAACCAATTGTTCCTTAGCAGATGGAAGTTCCATTGGTGTAGTTGGTACCGTTGATTTGCCCATAAATTTATGTGGCAAGATAATTATTATGAATGTCCTGGTCGTGCCGGAGGTTAAACATCTGTTAATATTGGGCATCGATTTTTGGAAGTCGATGGGATTTGTTCCTGACGTCTTTCGTGGCGAATGGAACTTCTCGAAACCGGAAGCCATTCAAGTTTCCGCCATAGAGTCGGTGATCACCTCTGAACTGGATTTGACTACCGAACAACAAGCACGATTAGCTGATTTAATTTCGAAGTCATTTCCGGAAGAGTCGGAAGGAACCCTTGGTTGTGCCAATGCTGTCCAGCACGTTATTACTACCACTTCGGCGCCGATCAAACAGCGCTATTATCCTGTGTCGCCGGTCATCCAACGGCAAATTGACCAAGAGTTGGAGGAAATGTTAAAGTTAGGTGTCGTCGAAAAATCTACCAGTGCCTGGAGTAGTCCCGTCCTCCTTATCAAGAAGAAAGATGGAAAATTTCGTTTTTGCATCGATTTCCGGAAAGTGAACCAAGTCTCCGAGCGTGACGCCTATCCCTTGCCTTATGTGTCGGCGATCCTCGATCGTTTGAGAGAGGCTAAATTTATATCGTCTCTTGATATTAAATCTGCTTATTGGCAGATCCCGCTTGAAGAGAATTCAAAGCAGTACACGGCCTTTACTATTCCCGGTCGTGGACTATTCCAATTTACAAGAATGGCCTTTGGGTTACATAATGCCCCGGCAACGTGGCAACGTTATATCGACCGAATTCTGGGTCCTGAGTTGGAGCCGTTCGTATTCGTATATTTGGACGATGTGATCATCTGTACTCCTACTTACGAAAAACATGTCGAAGTGTTAAGTGAAGTTTTGAGACGTTTACGCGCTTCAGGTTTAACTCTTAGCCGAGACAAGTGCCAGTTTTGCCAGTCGGAACTTAAGTACCTGGGCTACGTTGTCAATGGTCAAGGACTGTCGGTCGATCCTCAGAAAATTGAGGCGATACTTCGTATTCCCGCTCCTAAAAATGTGTCGGAAGTGCGCCGTATTATCGGTATGGCGTCGTGGTATCGCAGGTTTATACCGAACTTTTCGTCGTTAATTGCGCCTATGACGTCGTTACTTAAACGCGGTAAACACTTTGAGTGGACCGAAACATGTGAGGTCGCTATGAACACTATTCGCGACAGCTTAGTTAGTGCTCCAATCCTTACCTGCCCAAACTTTTCTATTCCTTTCGCCATCCAAACTGACGCATCGGGCTATGGAATAGCCGCAGTTTTGACGCAGGAATGCGAAGGTGCGGAACAAGTCATTTGTTATTTGAGTCGGTCTCTGACCAAGCAAGAGCAGAACTTCTCGGTTACGGAGAAGGAATGCCTTGCCGTGTTATGGGCAATAGAGAAATTGCGCCCGTATGTCGAAGGCACCCATTTTACGGTGATTACTGATCACTATTCGTTAGTGTGGCTGGCTCGTCTTAAAGAACCAACAGGTAGATTAGCTCGGTGGGCTGTTCGTTTACAGCAATACAATTTCGAAATCGTGCATCGTAAGGGTAAAGATCATGTAGTCCCAGATGCCTTGTCCCGTGCGGTCCCCATATTAGAAACGGTCTCCGTTCTAAATTTAGATCAACCCGTAGACCCTGCGAATCATACCGGTACTATTGCGGAAGGATCTTTGTCCGTTCCGGTGGATAAGTGGTACAATCTTATGATTGGCCGCATTAAAAGTAAACCTCAGTCTTTCCCTAAGTGGAAGGTTACCAATGGTGTCTTATATAAACATGTCGCTCCTGACTATCCTGATCTGCGCGAAGACGTAGATAATTGGAAGGAAGTCGTGCCTAAAGGCGGTCGTGCCGATATTTTAAAGTCCTGTCACGACATCCCTACTTCCGGTCATTTAGGCATTCGAAAGACTTATGAACGCGTGGCTAGTCGTTATTATTGGCCGAAATTACGTTGTTCCGTTACACGTTACGTCAATCATTGTTCGATTTGCGTGGCTCATAAGCCCGAACAAAAGAGACCCGCTGGTCTCATGGTAGGTCATCCTGTGGTCACACGTCCGTGGCAAATGATCTCCGTAGATCTAGTCGGCCCACTGCCCCGTTCTTCCCGTGGATATACATTCATTCTTGTGGTTGCTGATTACTTTTCAAAATACTCCTTATGTTTTCCGTTGCGTGCCGCAACTGCCGCTGCCGTCACCAAGCGTATTGAGGAAGAGGTGATCTTAGTATATGGCGCTCCTCGTATCCTTTTGTGCGACAATGGCGTACAATTCCGTAGTCGAGAATTCCGTAATATGCTGGCCACCTATCAGGTGAAGGTTACCTTCAATGCCTTGTATCACCCACAAGCTAATCCCGTAGAGCGCGTTAATCGCGTGATGAAGACGATGCTCGCATCGTACGTCTCGGACAATCATCTCAATTGGGACAAATACCTTGCCCAAGTTGCTTGCGCTATGCGCACTGCCGTTCACGAGGTTACGGGCGTAACCCCGTACTTCGCTAATTTTGGTCGGGAGCAATGTTTAGATGGCTCTAAAAATTGCGACGTTGAATTGACCGAAGAAACTCCTTTGTCGTTTGGTGATCGTGCTTACCTTCAAAGTAAGCCGAAAGCATTCCAAAAACTCTTTTCGGACATTGTAGATCGACTTCGTGTCGCTTATGACAAAAATAAAGCCGTTTACGACTTACGTAGACGTCCCGCGAATTTTGCTGTCGGAGATTCGGTTTGGCGTCGCAATCATGTCCTTTCCGACGCTTCCAAATTTTATACGGCTAAACTAGCCCCCAAATTTCGCGGCCCTTTCTTTATAAAAAAGAAAATCTCTCAGGCCACTTACGAGTTGTCTGACGCGTCAGGACAAGCCCAAGGAACTTGGCACGCCAAAGACCTCAAGCTTAACCCCGAATAGTTAACAAGCTTGTTCCCCTCTATTCTGACGCGACAAATTTACTTTGAGTCACAATGAAGGGATCCCTGTCTCCTAACCTACTTGATTTCACCCCGTGTATATACTTATTATAGCCTTTTGTTACATAGATTAGTTAACGTTAGTTAGGTAGTTCGATTAGTATAGTTTTGTTAGCCCTTAAACGTGGTTTCGTCACCCTTCGTTGGTGTCCCCTACCCCACCGAAGTGAATCTTTGGTAAGGGGGGTGTAACCTTCGGTTTATTTTTTTCATGTAAATATTTCTTTTTATTCATTTTCGGTGCGCCCCTGAAGTTAACCTGGCGAACCACTATGCGCCGGCTATGGCGGTGGCTTTTGACATCTTGGGTGTGGTTGAAAAAGATGGTGGTCTAAGGACAAGTCGAGTTTTTTTGGGTTGTGTGGAAAATCGAAGTCAAGGCAGACTGGTGAGTGCGACGACTCGTGGAATAGTTGTGTTGGGTGTGAGTTATTCGGTCGCAGATTGCGAATCGTCCGATTGTCGCCGTACGCATACCGTTAGATGGTCAATTATTAGTGATCTCCTTCATTGAAGAATAAAATCTGCCAGCTCCGTTTTTCCGTTTATCCAACTTCGACCCCTTGTGCTACTGTCCCGGACAATACCGATCGATAAATTAATAAAGGTAACTTGATTATTTTGTTGACTAACCATCTGGAGATAAACCCCATCGACCGTCGGGAAGTTGCCCGAGAGCGAATTGTTTTTATTTGTTTCTTTTATTTGTTTTTATTTGTTTTTCTTTGTGTTTATAATAGATGTAAGATACTAACCCTTTAGATTTAGTTTTGTTATTGTTTTATTATTTGCATTATTATTAAATATTTATCCAAGTCCCGGTAAGGTAGAAACCTGTCAAAGGCAGTCGGAACAGTGTGTGTATCCGTCTGCCACGAGAGGGCACTGGCTTCGGTTAGCAGTCCAGTGGCGTACCACCTGTAGGGCTACGAGGTTCAGCGCCGACGTACCGGTGACGTATTTTATTGTTGGTTATTTGTTTGTTGTTTTTAGTTGTATTAGGTTAAGGTATATTAATTTGTAAGATATTCGTGGGACCCATTGGTTTGTTTAATTGTTATACTTATATTTTATTATGTTTTTGGGTCCCCAATGGTAACCATTTCTGTTCCGTACATTTTTTTATTATAATATCTCTTTCGGTTCATTTTATTAATTGATTCTTTATTCACGACCTCACTGTTCCCCCCTTCGTTCCTACCCAGAACTACGGACGGAGGACATCTGGGAAGTGCGGGTACAGTTAAGTTCTGGTGGCGCCCTACCGATTTCGACATTCTGTATTTTAAGCAAGGTAAGTGCCCCACCCTCCGACCAGTTTCCGCGGTACATAGTACAACTTCCCCCCACGGCCACTCCACCGAGCTAGTCGTCGTGCAGCTGGTCCAGGGTTATCACCTACCCCCCCCTTCTGGGGAGATTTGGTACCGTGACACGATGAGGGTCGAATCGCATGGAAAAGCAAAGTATTTTGTTGAATTTATAGACGATCGCTCCCGGTGGTGTGAAGTTCGATTTCTAAAATCTAAAAGTGATGTGTTACAAATAACTAAAGAATACGTTGCAATGGTGGAGAGGCAAACGAGGAAGAAAGTTAAGTGTATCCAATCCGACAATGGCACGGAATACGTAAACGAAGGGTTTGACAATTTCTTGAAGAAAAATGGAATCGTGAGGCGCCTGACAGCACCTTACAACCCACAACAAAATGGAATCGCAGAAAGAAAGAACCGTACGCTGGTCGACATGGCTCGTTGTTTGCTAATTCAGTCAGGACTACCTCCATCGTTTTGGGCTGAAGCAATACTAACAGCAAACTACATACGAAATCGTTGTCCAACCAAAAGTCTTAACGGGAAGACTCCTTACGAAGTTTGGACGGGGAAACCACCAAACGTAAGTAATTTTAAAGAATTTGGTTGTAAAGTCGTTTCTATGTACAGAAAACCTGGAAGAGGGAAGTTCGACCCTCGAGGCAGAGATGGAATTTTCATTGGGTACTCGATCGAATCCAAAGGCTACAGGATCTGGTTGACAAACGAGAAGAAGCTGGAAGTGACTCGCGACGTGAAGTTCTTGGATGGAAACAAAAACGTCAACAAATATTCAAACGTTTTTCCGCATGAAGAAACCATCACGGTTGACATTAAAAATGGAAGCACCCGTGACGTCAATATGGACATCGATCCAGAAGAAAATATACTTCGAAAGGAAGAAGAATGTAAAGAAAACGAAATCACAGAAAACGAAGACTTAGTTGAAGAAAACGAAGACTTAGTTGAAGAAAACCTAACGGTTCGTGGTAAAGGAAGACCCCGAATAGTAAGGACTGGTTCCAGGGGAAGACCGCGAAAGAAATTCAACATGGTTGCGAACATTGAGGAAGAAACCGGAGAAGTTTTTGTCTCGGAAGTCCCAATGAGGAAAGCATGCCAAGTGCGTAAACATGTTCAACTTCGGTCGGTCTTTGAACTCGTGCTCGACGCGTATTGAGGGGAAGTGTTGAAATAGTGTACGTCCCTGGACTGTAACAATACCGCGTGAGACGGCTATGAAAACATTTGACAGTTAGTTAGAGTGACATTGTACATCGTAGCGGTCTGCAATAACCACGCGTGTCGGTTTTATTTACTTTTACTTATTTATGTTAATTACTCTTTTGTTCAATATACGTTTGTTATCATCTGCGTTTATATATATTTAAATACATCTGCTAACAAAAATAATAATAATTACCCCAATAAGCTAGATCCATTACGATTGTGTTCAGTTGTCCGTGGGTTCAGTTTTGTAGTTTCGGATTAGGATTTGGCCAGTATTTCTTCTTCTTCTTAACGTGCCTATCCGTTACCGGATGTTGGCGACCTCTCTCCTATGTATGTGTTGTGCGTTTGTAATACTATCACACACATAGGGGACCTACTTGTTTAACGCGGGCTCCGAACCGCGGGAAGTGTATATGTTACCGTGAGAGTAGATAATGCAGTGAAAGTAAAGAATTACTAGGAACTGCAGACATTCACTGGACTAGTTAGGAAAAGTAGATAATTTACTTTTGATTCACAAAAAAGATCAACTCTTACTAGTGAAAGTCTACAACACCTAGCGAATGTATACTATTCCTACAAGAGGTCAGGAATAGTAGATTGACAATAAATTGTTAATCTCGTTTGCATACAAAATTTTTTTTATGTATGAATATCTTTTTAGTTTTTCTTCTAGTTTTAGAATATATCTTTAGTTTTCTAAAGAAATATCAAAAACTAACACTAACCTAACGGCAGATCCACCACTTCGCGGAAGATCCACCTCCTTGCGGCAGATTTAACTTTACGTGAAGATTTATTTGTTTTTAATTAGTTTTCTAAAGAAATATCAAAAACTAACACTAACCTATTTAATGCACACGTTTTACGTTCACTTCTAAGTTTTTCGTAGAAATCCTGCTCTTTCGTCATTTTTTTATTGTAAATTTTACAATTTGGAGCATTTGGAGGTTAACATACACAAATATAAATATGGAGCATTTTAAGTATCACCAATCTTATGACACCTATTTCAAATTTTAAAATAAAATAAACAAAATATCACATTATGGGATTAGGTTTAAATATTATTCCACATTTCCTAAACGGTGGTGATTAGGTTTAAATATTATTCCACATTTCCTAAACGGTATCAGTGACTGTATACATTCGCTAGTGAAAGTGTTTTTTTATGTTATTGTAAACTTTCACTGCCCATATTAGTGAGAGTATACCTTCACTAGAAATTGTATATATTTCCTAACAATACGCTTTCACGGTAACATATACACTTCATCTCCAGAGAGGCTGTTCTAAGCAGATTACACCTCGGTGGTTTGCTATTGCCTTCCGAGGGGAGACGGTCAGAATAAAGTTTTTACTGAGCCCGGAGTCGAACCGGGCATTCAGCATTAGCAGCAACGCACTTAACCGCTTAAGCTGATCACCGTCTCTTTAAGTATCTTAATGCTTTAAGGCCAGTATTTACAAAATAATAATTATAAAATCGTAAACCTCAAAGTTACTATTTCATGATTATAAAAATAAATAACAAATATTTAAATTTAAAAATTAAGATTGTGTTCAGTTGTCCGTGTGTTCAGTTGTCCGTGGGGTCGCTTGTCAATGGGGTCAGTTGTCATGTATTCGGATGTCGTGCGTTCACTTGTCGTGCGTTCACTTGTCATGCAGTCACCTGTCATAGAATCATTTTAAATATATCTGGGGCTTAATCAGATGAAGTCTCAAGCATCGACTGCTTTTACAGAAATAATTCGCTGTAGTACAATGATAATTCTTTCGAATTTTATGAAAATATTCTGTCAAGTACAATTATTGTAAACGAACGTTAAATTTTTCTTTGCAAACTAAACTAAAAATATTTTACAGAAAAAGATGTCAACAAATGTAATTTTAAATAACCGCATGAGAAGTTTCATGACAGGTAAAAAGTAGCCAAAGGATAATGGAGGTAAATGTCGACAAAATATGTATGCTAATTTTTTCATTTATACATTGCCGTGTCAAGAGAATTTTCTGTTTCAAAAAGAGCAGAAAGCTTTCAAAGGATATTTGAATACGATCATCGTACCCCTATTATTTTAAATGGCGATAGATCTGCCAAGAGTGAAAGTGTTTGTTTAGAATGAACAACTCTTCAATTACATTTAAGGTCGTGGGCGAGAGCACTCAGAACTCTCAGCAATTATCTCGATGAAACTGCAGTAAAAGTATCTTGACTACACAACTTAATTTCAAAAATTATATTTTTGAAGCTAATTAATATTAATTCATTTATTAATTTCGAAAGTACCATAAAATATATTTAGCAAAATCTGTAGACTGACTAATATAATTAATTGTTTGATGCTTTGTTCTATTCTAACGCAATTAGTTATGTTCAATGTTTTCATAAATGTCTTTAAAAGAAATACAGAACTGAATGGTTTATTAATCCCTTGCACATTCTTAGTAATGAAAGGCAATCAACAAAATAACCCGATTTCTTACAGCGAGAAATGAAATAATCTCTCTGATACTACGCATTGCTTCTCATAGTAATGTCTTGTCGGCTTAATATTGTTTTATCAAAACATTAAAAATATTTTTGAGAACGATAAGTAATATGTAGTATGTATTTTCGTGTCCTCTTTAGCTCTCTCAGGTCGCTTATTAGTTAAGATTCTTCAGACGTGACACACAATCAAAATAAGAGACAGGATACCTCGAACATAATTTATTAACAAACATTCAACACAAACAATAATACAATTAAATAATAAAATGAAATCAAGAGATAATTGACAACTTAGAGTCCCTATTGCAATTTTTGTATAATAGTGTAAAGCTTTACCTTTATCAGTTTCCTTCCGTAAAACGAACTTAATTTCGTCGCACGTACACGCACTGCCGAACTTTATACACCTTCTTTCTTTCCGCGTAATTCCGGTATTCAATGCTGGACCAAATCCACCAATTCTATTTACCCAAATTTGTCCACTTCTGCAACACTCTTTATACTCTGAACTGCAAAAGTACTATTGGTTTGCGTGTTGTATATTCATCCACTTCTTTAAACACAATTGATCTGCATATCATTAATTTAGATACTTCTTAACACGCTCGGACTGTATGTAATCTTTTCCACAACTGACTCAAAAATACGACTGGTTCGTATCTCGTTTTATCTGCCACTCAAAAATAACACGACTGGTTCGTATCTCGTGCAAACTGCAACTCAAAAATACGACTGGTTCGTATCTCGTTCAAACTGCAACTCAAAAATACGACTGGTCTATCTGTCGTTTTATTCTCCACTCCAAAACACGACTGGTTCGTATCTCGTTCAAAACTCCACTCCAAAACACGACTGGTTCGTATCTCGTTCAAAACTCAACTCCAAAACACGACTGGTTCGTATCTCGTTCAAAACTCAACTCAAAAATACGACTGGTCTATCTGTCGTTTTATTCTCCACTGTCTTCATGCTCTTTATTATCACTTGGCATGGTTACCACTTGCTTTTCTTTTCTTATGTTTTTCTTCTAAGAGGCCGCACTATACTACCTCTATTCTTTTTTATTTCATCACAAACAAAACTTAAATCTAGTAACATTTTTTAATTTTTAATAAACACATTCATACTGAACAAATTTTAATTAAACAATGTTGACATATCCTCCCTCTTATCTTGATTGCGTATCACGTACACATTTATGAGGGAGCTAGCATATAGTGGACACAACATTACCCCACTGAAAAGTTACAATAACTATTTGAAACCTTGTGGTAATTTTCAAATTTTTATTTTAATCTTTGCATCTTTTATGCCCCATACTGGTTCCTCAACTCATATGTAAACCGTTACTCATCTACCCTTCATCTTTCTTTCTAACACTTTCAACTGTTCCTCTAACTCTTCATTCATGTCTACCTTCATCATCTTCCTACTATACTGTCATGCTTCCATCTGCATTTATTCTTTTATCTGCTTGGACAATTTTATAATTTACCCTTCCCCTTGTAGATAACTACATTTATAATGTCGAGACAGCGCACAGCTTGTCCTCGACTTTCCCTTGTAGATTCCTACATTCATACTGTCTAGACAGCGCACAGCTTGTCCTAGAATTCCCCTTGTAGATTCTTGTAGACTCTTGAAGATTCTGGTCGACTCTATTTAACCCCACTTGCTGCACAGCGCACAGCTTGCTACAGTTTTTCCCCATTCTACTATCTTGTCCTAACATTCATACTCAACCTTTAGGTTGTTCTTCGCAGATCCCCTTTGATTTTAGGTAAACTTATTTTTTTACGTCTTGTTAGCAAAGATGCCTGGTATTCTATATTTTCGTACACAGTTTAATCTCACCGAACCTTTCACTCCTGCTTCATAACATCTTTCATGCTCTCATGTCCCGAATTTATTAATGTTTAAATTGCTCAGTATTCACCTTCACCTCTCATTTATCAAAATTATATTTTCGAATCTTGCCTAAACTTTTATTCGTAACCACATTATCATTTTCAAATTTCTTCCTAAAATTGATTGTTATCAAATTTCCAACTTGGGCCTAAAAATGATTGTCAAATTTCTAACTTGGATCTAAATATGAATTATGCTTTTAAATCATAAATCTTCCAATTTGTGCCTAAAAATGAATCTTGTTAAATTTCTAACTTTGATCTAAATATGACTCTTGTTAAATTTCTAACTTGGATCTAAATATGAATTATTTAATTTCTAACTTGGGTCTAAAATTAATTTTCTTGCCCCCATTCGCTATTAATATTTTCTTTTATAATACTTGTAATTCAGCATTACTTCATTTGTCAACATACTCCCTCTTGCTTTTTCCCTATCTTCAACAAAACATCTATATTTCCAATTCTCTTTCCACGATCGATGTGGACTCGGATATATCTTATTTTTGAAAGATGCCTCATTCTCAATTGACAAATGATGTTCGTAACCCTCTACAACAGTTACCTTTTCATTAAATAATACCTGCTGTCTATTTAATATTTCCTTTATCTTTCTAATATGAATTTCTGTGCAATTTTCCGACGTTACAATTGAATTTTTACTGACGTCTGTCATATTTATTTTTTTTTGCTTGCTTTCTTTACTAGATTTCTCAAATTTTTGTATTATCATTTGATTATTTCCAAAATTCACCGTAATATTTTTAATTTCTAAATGATTTGAATTCAAATTCCGATCAAAACTGGACTTATTTTCACACTCCCATTCTATTTCTTCTTCATCAACCTCAATGATTTGTTCTTCCCCTTGCACGTTTACCTCCTCTGTTAAATCCTTCCTTGTATTCTCATTCTCTCTTGCACCCTCATTCAATCTTACGTTAATCTCCTTCACTACTAGACCACTACATTTTACCTCTTGTCTCAATTCATTCAACCCTTCATTCATGCTTCTAAACCCTTCAATAATAGAAGCAAAATTTTTAACTCCATCATCTTTCATGCTTTTCAATTCCTCATTAACAGAAGCAAAATTTTTACTTGACTCCTTATTAATAGCCGCAGCCAAATTTTTACTTGACTCTTCATTAATATTTCTAAATTGTGCCATCATCATATCACACAACCTTTCATTCGGGTCCTTTTGTACCCCTTGTACTTCTACCACCTTTTCTTTCTCCACGCGCTCACCCCTTTCTGTCGTCCTCTGTTCTTTATCTCCCTGTCCAGCCAAGCTTTCATCTTTTCTCTCTCTCCCCTCTACACTTCTACTCCTTCCACTCCTAGTATTCATTATAATTCCAACTGTTCTACTTACTGTGTCCTACTATATATCTGCTCTTTTTGATTGTGATCACCTGATGCCCCACGTTGGGCGCCACGTTTCGTGTCCTCTTTAGCTCTCTCAGGTCGCTTATTAGTTAAGATTCTTCAGACGTGACACACAATCAAAATAAGAGACAGGATACCTCGAACATAATTTATTAACAAACATTCAACACAAACAATAATACAATTAAATAATAAAATGAAATCAAGAGATAATTGACAACTTAGAGTCCCTATTGCAATTTTTGTATAATAGTGTAAAGCTTTACCTTTATCAGTTTCCTTCCGTAAAACGAACTTAATTTCGTCGCACGTACACGCACTGCCGAACTTTATACACCTTCTTTCTTTCCGCGTAATTCCGGTATTCAATGCTGGACCAAATCCACCAATTCTATTTACCCAAATTTGTCCACTTCTGCAACACTCTTTATACTCTGAACTGCAAAAGTACTATTGGTTTGCGTGTTGTATATTCATCCACTTCTTTAAACACAATTGATCTGCATATCATTAATTTAGATACTTCTTAACACGCTCGGACTGTATGTAATCTTTTCCACAACTGACTCAAAAATACGACTGGTTCGTATCTCGTTTTATCTGCCACTCAAAAATAACACGACTGGTTCGTATCTCGTGCAAACTGCAACTCAAAAATACGACTGGTTCGTATCTCGTTCAAACTGCAACTCAAAAATACGACTGGTCTATCTGTCGTTTTATTCTCCACTCCAAAACACGACTGGTTCGTATCTCGTTCAAAACTCCACTCCAAAACACGACTGGTTCGTATCTCGTTCAAAACTCAACTCCAAAACACGACTGGTTCGTATCTCGTTCAAAACTCAACTCAAAAATACGACTGGTCTATCTGTCGTTTTATTCTCCACTGTCTTCATGCTCTTTATTATCACTTGGCATGGTTACCACTTGCTTTTCTTTTCTTATGTTTTTCTTCTAAGAGGCCGCACTATACTACCTCTATTCTTTTTTATTTCATCACAAACAAAACTTAAATCTAGTAACATTTTTTAATTTTTAATAAACACATTCATACTGAACAAATTTTAATTAAACAATGTTGACATATCCTCCCTCTTATCTTGATTGCGTATCACGTACACATTTATGAGGGAGCTAGCATATAGTGGACACAACAGTGTATAGCCGTGAAATAAAAATAATTTTGATTTATATAGCGGGGAAAAATACCGGCACTTTTTTCTTCCCCGAATAACTCAGCAATAAGACTCTTCGTTGTGGCATAAATTGGGTTCAATCGAAATTTAAAAGTACACTCAACAGTTACTAATACTTCGTAACTCATACCAATGAAAAGTTAATGTAAATAGCATCGACCTGAAACCTACGCGTACCCTGCAATGCTGTGTAAACTTAAACAAATTATACCAAATAAAATTTCTTCACTTATTACCTGTTCGTTTATTCCTAATACAAAAAAAATCCTTTCGAAACAGAATTATCAATAATATTAACAAATTAAGTGTACAAAAAGAATCTTAACAACTACCTAATATAAACCCCAAATATTATCGCACTTATACAATTTAATAACTTCTAACGATCGCTTTTTAAACAACGCGCACAAAAAAAACAGTCTTACCACTTAATTCACTCCAGCGCTGCAGGAACTAAGCGTTCTTCCGTTGCATGCCACTCGCTTACGATTACCAAGTCTTGCCACCGTGTTGCTGATGTAAATACCATTCGAACCATAAGAAACAGCCAATTACCAATCATCAAATACGCCTTTTCCAAACTTTTCAAGAACAATCGCAGGTTTCTTTTTATTTTTACGAATTCTTTGTATATCCAGTTATACAATCTTCTAACCAAAAATTACTTTCAGTGGTCCTTAAAATTTTCATAATTCACAACTATCGGAATTCATTTAACAAAAAAAAATTACTTGTATATTCGCCGTTGGTCACGATTAGCAATCTTGTTAACAAAAATCGTGCACACTCTTTACTGGTCTTCATTCGAATCCTCCACCTCCGTCCTTTTTTGAAAAATTATCTGTTGCTCCCTTCCATTTGGCGTAATGGTGAATTTTCCAAACTTGTAGAATTCAAATTTTGTTGTCCATCGTAACTGTTCATCCATTCACTATTTGATCTTTAAACAGTACTCAATTCACTCTCTTTTTTAGTAGCACAATTACATGAATCACTTTTGAATTGATTGTACGCGCATACCTAATTTACAAACTTTGTTTACTTAACTTGTTGTCATGCTACATTTGACCAAAAAGTTAAACTAACAATTCATCATTCTGTTTCTTAATTACATATTGCAGGAACAGACTGTAACTGGCAGGTCACTTAAAGAATTGCAAAAGAAATTATTGCTTTCAGTTACAGTTTGCCTCTTAATGCTCGTAGTTGTAATTAACGAAGCGGCTTAGCTATGTACGTTTAGTACTAAGTACTCGAGAGCGGGGTAGCGACGAAGTCGCTTTCGTGGGTTCCTTGTTGAGCTTTTCTTCGTGTAGTAATGTTCTCCGGTAGGGCGCCAATATCGAATACGGACGTTCAGTGACCTTAGTGATCCTTATCGATATAAAATAAATCAAAGTAGAAAATAAAAAGACCTCTCGTTCTGAACACACAATTTTAATATAAAGTAATTTGGGGTTAATCGTATATAACATAAAAGAATTCTTGCTTACACAGATTATATGAGTATTGAATGTTTGTATTAAAAAATAAAAATTGGTAACGATTTACAAATAATGTTGAACACAAATACATATACTTGACATGCAGAGCGAATCGACAGATGTCGCTGCGTTGGAGTTGGAATGTCGAACGGAGAGAACCTTCGCACTTGGTTGTCGTCTCTACGAATTTAATTGTCTTACCAAAAAAACTTGCGATAAAAACTCGCACTAGTACTACTAAAAAAGCAGGAAGTACTAACTACGTCATGCAAGCAGGTAATAAAATGTTAGCTACAAGCTTGGTATTTTTTTGTTAAACAATAATCATATAGTAAGTGTTTATAACTACTTACGATTTCTCTTGAAATGGTTACTAGATAACATACGATCAGATCTGATTGTTTCCTTATCCTCCTGGTCAAAATCGTCAGGATTTTGAATGACGAAGTGTGATCTAAAATATAGTTAAAACACGATATACGATATTGTAATAACATAAAGAGTGTAGCAATAAATCTGAATTATTTGAAATATTTAAATAAACAATTAAATTCGTTTTGTCACCAATATTGCGTTTTGTTCCTCCTGAGGTATTCGAAATGTCGATTGTCTTTACACACATGAATTTCAGAAAGGCTGGCAGATGTTTAGCAAAGCGGCGATACTCGTTGGCCCAAAATGGTGGAATTTTTGTTCGTGTTTGAAATTAAACGAACAGATGTGTTGGTGGCTTTTCGAGTTTTCTTTTCTTATTGGAAATTTTACACTTCTCCGGATTTGTCCAATGATATTAGGATCAATGTTAAAAAAGAATGATTCACCTCAATAGATTGGCTGCGGTGTTTTGCGATATTTTCCGGATTTGGAAAGAATGGACTCGCTCGATTTTGCACGTGTGTTGCGACAAATTTTCGATGATCGTAATAAAAATCGGTTTTCGTGATCATATATTGATCTTAGGTAATCTAAAAAGGCAACACTCACTCGCATTGACTTTACTAGTCATAAACTTAAAAACTTTGTCGATAAAACTTAATCGCACAATATTAAAATTAATAATTTTACTGAGCTTGAAATTTAGCGTGTTGTCATTACTATGGTCGGTTTGCAAGAGAGAGATTTTTAGTCGAAGCGTTCGATGCAACCTTGAATGTTAGCGGTTAGCGACCTACTCTACCGACATTTTATTAAAAGATCATTGATTAAATAAGTAAGAAAAGATGTGTTTTAATCAATGGTTTTTATCGAGTTATTAATAAGTGTTGCTAATTTATAATAATAGTTGTAGCAATTAGTTGTAAATCATAATAATAAGAAACAAAATCAACTTTGTTATACAAAGCTGGTCGAAAAAATCATACATAAATTTAATAATAAATTCATAAACCCTAGAATTAAAATAAAGTTCTCACAGTGAGATTAGAGTAACAGAATTCTGTTACAAGACTACCTAGTGAAGAAATTCGATTTAAGTTCCTTAATTGATTGAACAAACAGCTCATATCTCAACTTAAGAGACACTAGCCAAGTCCCAGGTACAATCTTGTCAACAAACTCCGATATTGTGAATATTAAATTTTATTTTACAGTGGATGTGCTCTTGATTCGATTGACCCCTATTTGGACCATCGCAATATATATTGCTGTGTGCGGAGCCTCGACTACTAATAATGCCACACGTTGGGCCGTCAAATTGCTGTGTGGGTCTTTGCCTCACTGGAGCTAAACGTTTTAATTGTAAATGTCTTGTACGAGTGTACGTAAATGTACCCCGTCAATAGAAATGTATGTGAAATTTTTGATAAATACAAATAAATGAAATTGTACCTCGGCTTAGCTATTGCGATGAGCACAGACCTACCTTCTCTCACGTTGGGTTCCTTCCTTGACCAAATTGTAATGCTGAAATCAAAATATCGTGGCCTTCGGAATGATATTACAAAAATTATGCTCCGTTTTAAAATACAAATGGTAATTTATTATGATTTAGTTTTTAAGTGATTTAAATGCAATAAAATTCTTATGCTAATTAACAAATGTCTTATTCTAATAAACTTGAAACGTATTAATGCACGTGTAAATTGGATCGCAAAATTTTCACTAATTTTTATGTTCAATATAAATTTTTAATGGGACGTTACCTTTAACAAAATCTGGGGTATTTCTGGTTACGCAGTTCATATACCATGAAACTATTTATTTCCACTTGATGGATGACCTTCGATGCGTATAATAATTCAAGATGCAAATTTCCTTGTGAGTGCATTTAGCTCGTGGTGTGACCAAATTTTTCCAAAAATAATCGTAAACCTTCGTTATCTTCTACCAATTTTACTTTTCAAATACGTAAGTACGTTGCTTTTAACTATTAATACACTTTTTTTCTTGAATTTCTTTAAAATTTTCACTGTTTTATATAATTTTAGCTGGACGCACACAAAATCACCACCATTAATCAAAAATTAATTAACAACTCTCCTTTTTCAATTGTTTTACCATCGCTACCGTTGTATTTTCAAGGCAAATGTGATTCTTAATTATTGGTCGAAATAAAATCAATACTATTGACGATTCAATTTGCAGGTTCGGCTCAAGCCCAATGTGACTTTGTAAAATTTTAATACAATTTTTATGTTTTAGATTGAATTAAATTTCTTGCATCACCTGTGATTGTTCGGTACACTTTTTGAAGAAAATGTCTTTTCCATTTGTGATACATTGAATTGCGACGCACTACGATAGGTGTAAAGATTTTGCTTATTTTAAAATTTTACGTTTAACACATTTTTATAAACTAACATTGAACAATTATTTTGATTTTAAATTACATTTCTTATGATTAATTAATTTGATTTATAATATTAACAAACATTTTTATTAACGTAATTAAATCGTTGCATTTTGAATTTATTTTGTTACCTCGTTCCGTGACTCTTTCTTCATATAAATTTATGACGTTAAACAAATATTCGGTATCGGATAAACCTTTCCGTTCGAACAAATAAGTCATGTGCTCTCTTTATTAATAAACAAAATTTTGAATCGTGACGTTATCATTTCTATTGACGTGGTGGTCAGTGTCGGACATTGCAATATGTTACGGTCAATGATAATAATTCGGACGTTGACGTCATTCCCGGCCATTGACGTTAATGTCCTTCAAAGTTGGGTGTTGACGTCATTGTCCGGCCATTGACGTCAATGTCTATTCAAATTGGTTTTACTATCTATGGTTTTTACATCATTGTCCGATATAGAGCGGGCGATGATAAAACTATGGTGCATCAAGATCATCTAACAAATAAAGTTTGTGTTGCTGAAAGCATTAAAAAGAAAAAGAGCAGAAGTCGCATTTTACTTGCTGGAAATTTATGCTTCTTTAGGAGCACCTCTTATTTTACACTCCGACAATGGACGAGAGTTCGTTAATTCAATTCTGGTAAAATCACATGCTATGTATGTAGCTTGAGGTAGAAATTGTTCACGGGAAACGTAGGCGTAGCCAAAGTTAAGGGTCTGTTGAACGAGCCAATAGAGATATTGAAGATATGTTGGAAGTGTGGATGGATGAAAATGAAACTACAGATTGGCTCGCAGGAATCAAATTTATTCATTTTAAGAAAAACTGTCCTTTGCATTCTGGAATTGGAAGAAGCCCATATGAGACTAGAGTCTCTACTAGAGACCAGCCGTGAGTCCGGCTAGAGTGGGATAAGCTTCGACTGGAATACTGCATGATGAAATTCCAAATTTGTCCACTGAAGAAGATGTCGAAACTTTGTTACAATAAATGGAAGGGCGGTCTGAAGAAATAGAGGATAATAATTCAGATGGTGAAATAGAAGAAAATATGGAATTAGCATTTGAAATTGAAGAAAACACTGAAAGCTTGTTGGAACCCGTTATTGGACACGAAGTGAAAAACGTTTGTAGCCAGTGCTTTATAATATTATCTGCTAGCAAAGATGTTCACAATGCTGGAATATGCCTCAATTGCGAACTTGATATTTATAATATTATAAAGTTAGTATTATTACTAAAATGCTGTTTAAACATCCTTCGCCGACAACTTGGCATACTTAACATATCCCTTTTTTGATGTTGCAACTGTAAATGAGGAGTTTGTTTCCAGAACGCAACAAATCCATTTTTTTAAATTTTCGTTATAGATGGCATTCTAGATGTATGTATTAATTTGTGTCGCACATAATACTAAAATATGATTTTTCAATTCATTGCATTTCCTATATAAATACGTGGTAGAAAATATACTTCCACTAACGAAACGCAAGAAGTCCACAAAGTTGTTTTTTCAAAGTGAAACAAGTTCCATTATTTTGCACATTAGTTTTACATTTATATTGAAGTGTAACTGCCCCACGCAATTAACGTGTGTTGTAATTATTGTTGTTCAATAGGTAAAATTGGTTTTTAAAATGGATCTAGTTAGTGTGGCTGAAAATAGTAAAGGTAGCAGAAAAAAATTGAAAGTTAGAGAGTGGAAAAAATCCGAAGACAAGAAGAAAAGGTCACATGTCCACGTTTAACTTTCAAAGTGAAACAAGTCCACGAAAGAAGTTAATTTTTTTTGAAAACGCTACGGAATACATTTGTGATAATGCTCTTCTAGCTACTCCAGGACACCCATGTTTCGAATATTAGCAAGTCTCACTTTCTCCCTGGCTTAATTTAGACAATAACAGTTTTTACCATTTATCGTAAAAACTGCATTTTGGACATATTGCGTTCTGGAAACAAACTCCTCAAATGTTGTTCTTGATAATATAACTCGTATGGTAAATACAGTTCTGTTAAACCAACTTCAATATCCTGTGTACTGATGTTACCTAGTATATTGCGATGTCCCGCTTATAAGATAGGGTGGTCTGGCGTAATTGGGTTGTTTTCTTGTGAAATGCTCGTGTCGAAATAGTCACTTAAGAGACCATGATGAAAGAATAAAACTTACACCTGCATATTTCTGATACTTCAATAATGAACTGCTTGCAACACCTAAAGCTGATACATAACAAGCGTAATTTTTGTGTACACAAATATTTCAAAAGAATGTGATAGAAAGCAAAAGAGGGTTTGTTTGTTTTATTTCAAGTAAGTTTTGGGAATGAATTAAATAGAATTTAATTATTTGTAAAAGTGTAGGTAAAAATTAAATTGATATGTGTGTGCGTTAAAAACAAATTTAGTGCGCCGGCCTACAGACAATTTCGGGGGGAGAGAAAATTGATAAGGAAGCGTGAGGAATCGTCCCGTCCATGAAAGCGGAAGGACGGAATTGTGATTTTTGAGTACGTCTGGGAAGACGAAAAGACGTAGTTTTGAAGCAAGTTGAATGCTGGAAGCTGTTTGTAATAATTTACTTATTCATTTATTTATTGATGATTCATGAAATGTGTGAAGTGATCGGAAGATTAGTAAAAGTTTCGATTGATATTTTTTAAGGATGTTTGGAAATGTTGGTGACCGCTGATAAATTTCATATGGTTGCGTTTTTTGGATGGTTGTGTTACTGATTGTTGGAGAATTATCAAAGATTACCAATTTATGAACTTACCTGAGCATTTAATACTAAGAGAAGAAGAAAATAAATCAGTTATCGATCCTGTCTGGGGTCTTCACGGTGTGAAAACTGGATCCAATCGCATCGTCATCTTCACGCTAATTTGTTTCGCTCCTCATACAACACATCGATGGTAGGCGACTGCATTTGACTTCGGTAAGCAAATTTTGTGTCAACGGTTTTTAATAACATTTAATGGTAAAATAGACAAGTTCGCGCGCGTATTAAAAAAAAGGGGATTTATAAACTTTACTTTTATTGTTTTTGTAAATTTAATTTGTTCCATTTTGATAAAAATCAATCTTTTGTTTTCTTAATGATTATGTTTGTTAATAAACTACAATATTTCGTTATGCAGTAATTGCGTTTGATTTTGATTCAATTCTACAGCAGTGAAGACAAAAATAAGCAGGTGTAAGGCACAATAAGTTTGTTGTTTTTCGTTTCTACAAAGTTACTAAATTAAGGTATCTTACATTGAGCATTTTACTGATTTAGCAATCCACTTTTGACCCTGAGAGTTCTCATGCAGGCTGGCCGAGGCAATTTAAAAAAAAGAGCCGTTGTTTTTTTTTTCTTCCCGCTATAAAAATCCTAATTCAGTAGCTATACACGGCAATATATAGTTACATTATCTGAGTGTACCAGACGTTTTACCGCTTTCTTACACGATTTAAAAATAATAAAAAACATCACAACATGAAAGCTAAACATGACAGTTAAATTTAAGGTCACTAAAGAATCTATGGAATAGCTCGGCTTAATATAATACATAGTATATGAAACATTTTCAGTCGATCAACTCAAACATCAAAAGTAATTTATTAAATATAAGATAAGTTCGTTAGAGAATTTATTGGAGAATAAATAAATTACATGATAAAATATTACTCTCGTGCATACAATTTTATGCAATCGAGTGCAAACTTGTTTTATTTTGGAAAACTAATTTACACTGTAATTAGCAGAATTTATATAAAGCGATTGCGTGCTGCCTCAAATTAGAGCAATGATATCAAGTAGAGCATTAAGCAGACACATTTTGGCTTTCACATCATAAGGATCAAAACATACACCGAGTATCATTAACGTACATTAATATTTGAATTGCTAAATAATTGACAGCCAAGTGCATAAGTAGATTACGGATTGGATTATTCGAACAACAATTAATTGCGAGTGTCACATAGGCAAAATTCTTCCGGAAAAAAGGTGATGAAGTTGGACAAGGACATTAGAAGAATACGACGCCGACGGAAAGGATAAAATGTTCCAAAAGAACAATTTAAATCAATTAAAAGCATTTATAAATTTAAAAAAATTAGTTGAAGTAAATAACTTTAAATACAAATTGTGGGAAAACTAGTGATTATTAAGAGAAAAGAAGGATATTAGGGTGATCCTGGAGGAGTAGAGAATGATCCGAGGCAGATTTATAGGAATCTGCAAGAATTTATTAATTTTGAAAATTGTTTGATTATACAAGGTTAACAAAATTTTTCAAAATTTAAAAAAAAGGTATGCATAAGGGTGGGAATAAACTGCCATTTAGTCTTGTGTCACAAGCGAAAGTAGATGCTGTCAAGTAACTTGATGTCTTTTAATTTTAACTCGCAGAATTTAGGTAGTTAGATCATAGTATATGTTCCTTTTAATGGAATGTTTTCCTTTTCATTTTTACACTTTTGAATGCCCAATAATCGGTTTGTCGATATAACTATCCACTTTCCATTATCAACCTTTTGAATTTTGATGTTGTTTAATTTAATGGTTTCTTTTCTACAATTTTTTATATTTCCGGAATATTTTAAAAGTTGCACTTCACAGGGAGTGTCTTCATCCTTTTTTATTTCGGATAAGTTTTCTTCGCATAAATATTCGTCATAATTTATTTCTTGACATTTTTTTTGGAAATTCAAATAGTAATGCTCATTTAATAAAAGGAATTTTGAATTGGGTAGGATTATTTCGTAATTGTTTTCGTGTGTGGAAATTGGTAATGAATATAATTGAAAATAGTCATATTTTTCTTTTTCAACGATTGGGATATCAAGTAGAAATATTATTTGATTTAATTTTGAATAACTTTTGATATTAATAATTTTCTCAAATAGTAAGATATTTTCTAATTTTGGTTCGAATGGTAATTTGTCGTTTTCAATTTTATCATTTATAAGTTTCATTTCTTCAAAATGATCCATAGGTGCGGTGCGATTATATAATTATGAAAAACATTAATTTTTGCAAAACTAATTGCTATTTCCAAATTATTTAATAAGTTATTGATTATCTGAAAGGTAGTTATTAATTCTGAAATTGTTGACATCATAGATTTGAAATGTTGATACGTTAAACTTTTGATTTCAAGTGATTTTATAAATTCTTGAAATTGATTTAATCTGACTTCTAATAAATTTTGATTTTTTACAAGGGCAGTTGTTGTTTGGTTAAATTTTGAAATTGCAGTTTGCATTATCGTTATTTGGTCGCCTAATATTGTTTTAATATTATTTTCATTTTTATTCAAATTTTGAATTGCATTATCAAAACGTGTAGCATCTTCATGATCTAAATTTCCAGTAATTATTTTGATTAGATACCCTAGTTCATCAATAAGAACGCGTTTTTGTTTTCCTAGCTTCGTTGGATTTGAAGGATTGTTCTGCAAAATTTGTCTGTTTATCAGTTCTATTAAATGATTTGTTATTTGTAACGAGTTATGGAATTCATTTTTGTATTGATCTTCGACAGGGATGTTATGAAACGTAAGGTTTATGAAATTATAATGTTTTTCTAAAAGGTGAAATTGATTTATAACACGGGACATGTCAAAAATTTAGATAAACGTCTAAGATGAGATTTTATTTTATGCATTTCCTAATTTGTTCAATATTTCGGTAATATTGGGTATAGGGTCTTTTTCATTTAATGTTTTTTCGTTCAATTTCCGGTAGTCGATGACATCTCGCCATTTTTCTTGCCGCTGGCATCTAACTTTTTGGGTAACTCCCAAACCGGTGATGACCATGGAGAATTTGAATTTTGAAGAATTTGAATCTTGGAAAATTTGGAATTTTTAGGTTTTATATTAATTGTTTGAAATTGTGAACAATAATTTTTTTTTTTGGTGGTAATAAAAGTGAATATCGGTCGATGAAATGGTTACTTATTTTCTTCCTTTTTCGGTTGTTGATTTTGAAAATTTGTTGTAATTTATTTAAAAATAAATTGAAATTTCTAAAATGTTTTCTTTTATAGTTATTACCTAGTCGAAATTTTATTTACGCGTTTAAGATTTCTAGCTGGTTTTTGGAAATTCATCAGTTCTAAATAATATGAATTAATAAATTCAGGTGACTTTAAATTTTGATCTTCTAATTGAATTGGTTGTTTGTTTTCAGAAATTGTATTCTGTAGTAAAATTAATTTTTTATAATTTTGATCCATCATAATTTCGATAAGATTTATAGAATTATTTAGTTTCAACAATAAATTATTTGTTTGAATGTCATTAAAATTCAATTTTGAATGTTCAAGATTATTGATTGTATTTTTATTTAAATTTTCATTTCTTAATTTTGTTGTCTTTAAATTTTGTTTAATTACTTGATCGGTTTTTGAAATTTGGTTTTGTAATATTTGCAATTCTTTAAGATTTTCAGCTATTAGGGGTTTAGAATTTTTTATTGGTTTTTGATTTTTAAAATTATTTTGACTTAAGTTTTGGTTAATTGGAATGTTTACGACTTGTTTACTCATAGGATCAATAGCTAAATTAATTTTTTGAAAAACTTTATTTTGTCCACATCATGGACATTCCTGTAGTACCTATGAAGTGTCAAAGTTCAAATTTTCCATTTTGGATTGATAAACCTTGTTTTGATTTTATATTCACTATATTTAATATCTCGAGCTACGAGTATAAAATTTGCTATTATTCGGGAGGAGTTTTGTCCACCAGATCTTAATAACTTATTATTTTTCCGTTTCCTAGTTACTCAAAACATTCCTGCAAAAGCAACTTCCATCTCCGCTATTCTTATTTTTAATCCTGTTTTTTCTTTTAAAGATTCATCATCGTTACGATACACCACTTTATCAATTTTTTTATATCACCTACCGCTTAATTCTAATATTTTTATCTGTTAGCAAGCACGTTTACACATTATTTTATCTGGAAAAATTTCATTGGATTATTTGTTAGCAAAGGTCTGGATATCATCGCAATACTAATTAATAGATTATAATGACCTATGCCTCAACTATAATTTTACGATTACATATTTATATATTACTTCATATATTACCTATTGCAAATTTAATTCAATAATATTTAATTTAAAAAGTATCAAATAAAAGAAAAATTACATTTTGGTTCGGGACTAAGGATTTTCGGGTATTACAAGAAAATAATTATCATACAAAAGCAATAATAAATCAGGCACTTACAAAATTTTAAAAGCGGTATAAATGAATGAGACTTTTAGAATCTCTACCTAAGTAATAAATAGCTCTTTCGGCTTACCTGGTATACAATGGTTTATATTTTATTTTACTGATGGGATTAAGCTTGAAATTTAGAAATAAATTTTTGAAATATCGAAAAAACAAAATTAAAATTGATGCATAAACATCCTCTCTAGTAAAATTTAACAAGTTCAAATATAGGTTTTGAAAAATAATAAGAAATTAAGTTAAAAATAATCAAGGAGAACTTATAATACTTCATAGATACAGGAATGTCCATGGTGTACCCATATTACACAAGTTTGTAAATTCTAAATAAATTTTTAAAATTTCAAATATATAAGAACTTGAATCAAAATACTTATTAATTTTCTAATGTACAAGTACTATTATTATTAGGTACTATAATATTTGTAGTCAGACGCACTTTTCTTGTATAAATATTGCTATGATTCAATCGGCAATGGGGATTAACAATTATTAGGGATGCAAATAAACAATTACAAATCGCATGAAAATTCTTCTACGATCTAGAAGGTTCTTCGACGTTACAGAAGACTCACAAAAATAGTACAATAAAATCGGTTATTAATAAATAAAAGGAAAGAGAATGAAAAGGTCCAAGAATGAAATAACAATAATTGTAATCATGTTCACAAATTAATTTAATAAAATGTTAGATGTTAAGAAATTGTTTATAAAAAAAATAAATGTTAGTTAAGTAGTGCAAAAAAGAGATTTTACGTGGGTTATTAAGTCGGTTCGGCAAAGTGCAACAGTACAGCTCCGAGGCTTCCGACGAAGCGCAGGCAATCGGTTACCGGAACGACGGAAGTTCGATCGGCAAATAACTGAAACAATAATAAAAAGTTTATTAATAATTTAATGACATTTAAATTAATGATAAAATTTATCAAAAGTGCGAACAATACGTACCAATAAGAAAAAGGTGTTATAAAGATTTGATATGTTTTCCCTCCTTTCCGTTCCTAATGGGAGAACGGTTTGGAAGAGCAAACAAAACCACGCAGAAGTAAAACTCCTACTTATATTCGTGGTACCCTGATGTTCGTATAAGCTAACTCGCTGTAGTCTGGAAGCGAGGGTCGTAAGTCCACTCTGCGTTGTGCTGAAAAATAACGAGGGTACGCTTCGTCGAAAAATAAAACAATAATTAACAATAAAGTTTTAATGAAAATTGAAACGATTACGACAATTACAAACGCTTGTGGTAGTGGCGTGCCAAGAACAAGAAGCACGTTTACTGATGGTGACAACGGTACGTCAAAGGTGACACAATACGGGACACCAGAATGGTAGGCCCGTCAATACAAATAATTGACTGTAATTAATTACCACAATACCACAAGAATAAATCCACACAAGAATATAAAATTTGTCTCACCTTGATATCAATCGTGAGTTCACACAATGGAGACGACAGCAACAATCCTTGTATGGAATGCAGTGGTTGGTGTTGAATTCCAATGGCTCCCAATCTAAGATCCTCGGACTGCAGTACACCGACGTAATACTCGATTAGCAGGTTCGGGCAGGCGGACACGAAAATGGACAGGAGTCACTTAGCCGCGTCGATAGTAAGGTACAGGTTGACGATCCAAATAAAACAAAGTGATCGTCCAGTACAATTTGATCACAAAAACTGAAGCTGCGATTGACAATAACAATCGACTTCCAAATGTAAATAAAAGCAGCTGTCAAAATAGTCACCAGACGAATGTTACCAAATAAAATTATGGTTGGTACTAATTTGTTCTTCGATAAAGAAAATATGGTGGTTCGAGATAACCAATATAACGAATATTTTCCAAAAAATGCTTGAACTGGCTAAAACAAAATAGTTACGCACTGCATTCACGAAATCCGTAATGACGGTGGAATTAACTACTGCGTATAACTAATTTTGTAACGAAAATCGACAGATAAATAATTGATTTACACGCAATCAATAAAAATCGAACTGTCTTGTCGCACTTCAAAGCCAAAGTTAAGTTTTTAACGGCGCGCGTCTATATCCTGTACTATCAAGTACGTTGTAAAAATGAGTAAAGAGATGGCGCTTGGAGTAACAATTTATAATTTAAATGTTATGAATTAACATTTGGAACGAAATAGACATATTTTGTTACAGATTCCACAAAATCAAGTTGGGACGAAAGGATTTTTTTTTAATAACCTTAGCAACGGATCGATAAATAGGGGCCTCTCACAAGAAAGCCAAAACGAAGAGCACGTAAAAATTCGGGCTCTGAAAAGTTTATCGATTAATTATAAAAATCGATCAAAATATTGTGTAGAGCTAATAAAAGTGAATAGTATAAAACACGTATATAGATAAGAAATTTGTGAAAATATAAAATTACGAGCACTTACCTGAGGAAAGTTGGAAGAGCTGGTCTGGAAAAACGTATAAAACAATCCGATCAAGATAATTGGATCATTGTAGAACAAAAATAAATCAATTAAAAATAGAAGGTTATGTTGGAACCATGAACACGCACAAAGGAAGCCACTTGATGGTAAAATTGACACACACTAGGAGGCGTGTTGGATATTTAAGAGTAAGAACACACTGAATAATAATTTGTTTAAAGTGTCGCGTGTTCGCGAAATTAACTTAAAAAGGGAAAGCGATTCGGGGATAAAACGATTTGGGGTAGAATTAGGATAATATTAAGAGTTCCTAGGTTAAGTTTGTCAACAATTAAAATTTGGGTAAAAAAGTTAATAATAAAAATAAAAACTTTGTTAATTCATAAACGTTTATCATTCTGGGATTTTTATATTCCAAAAAGAAATTTATTCACAGGGTAAAGTTGAACTACAAGATAAGCCATCGAAGAATCGACTAACTGAGAAAAGAGATTTCATGCTAGGTAATTTAAATAACGAGCTAGCAAGGGTGAAATCGAAGCAAAAAGTAATACGAAAATTCAATTCAATAAAGTATCATTTAAAAATATTGCAGTTGACCAGTATATACCCGCTGGAAATCGCAATATGTATAGCGTTTTATACTAAACAAATGCTTTTAACTATAAAATGTAGTCAAGAAATTTAATTGTATTACTAATTTAAGCTTTTTTATATTACAATGTTAATTTAAAAGAAATTTTAGTTTGTCCCCAGCGAAAAAAATCCTATGAACACTCACGGTTGAATTTCTTCTAGGTACTTTCTAGGTAACTTGAATTTCTAGGTACTAAAATATAAAAATTATTTGTCGGTTTAAAAAACTTTTCAATTACTAAATTGTTCATTTCAAAGTTAAGTATAATAACTCTTTATTAAGCTTTGGAATTTTATATTTGAGTAGAAAGTATATTTTTGAATTTATAGCTGCCAGCAATTGTCATCAAGGTTAGATAAAACGCGTGTTAATAATTTCATAAATTTTATGGTTAAATTTTTTGCCGGCTAAGCAGAGCGGTTTGCAAATATTTAAAAAAAATTATTGGACGTAGACTGTCATTAGCTAAATGTATGAAAGAAAAACAAAAGAAACACAAAAATAGTTTAAATAATACATAGTATATTGAAAATCATAAAAACATTTACCAGGGATATATTAGCAATTAGATAAAAAGTTCAAATAAACAAGAAATTTGAAACTTTACATATAAAGGCTTACCCCAAGAATTTATCAATAAATAAACAAATAGTTCAAAGTGGGTTTGTCGATACAAGTTCAATGTAGAAGTCCATAGCTTTCGTCACTCGCAGTTTGGGAAGTTTGTTTGTTTAAACGTAGACCGTTTTCCACAATAATTAGTCGAATGTTTTTATTTGTTATTTGCAAAATATTTGGATCACTACCCAGAGATATTAGGAAGCATAATTAGTTAATTTATTTCATACTTTGTAAAATTGTTTATTTGCGGCAAAACAATATTAAAAAGTTCGATATTGTTTAATTTCGAGTTATCACTTATTAAAAAGTTCTATATTGTTTAGTTTCGAGTTATCACTTATTGAAAAGTTCGATATTGTTTAGTTTTACGTTATATACGGTAAATCACGAAACTGTATTAAAACAAACTAATATTGCTCAAAAATTACCATAAGTTAATAAGGTACTACTTGATTCTTGAGCGAATTTTTAATTAGAATCCTCACAAATAGATATTGCACAAAAAAAATCACGATACGGTAATAAGGTACTTGATTCCTAACCGGGTAGAGTGTCTTTTTCCGGCCACCCCAAATAAATTGAAAATTACCTATTGCGAAGAGGAAGGTTTATATTTATAGTATATACTGTTAAAATATTATGTGAGAATGTATTATCAAAATTTTGAATAAATCGATTTTGAAGTTAGCCAAATTTAGCCACTTTTTCATGCGAGATTCCGCGCGTCGTCATTTTGTTGACGGTACGTGCGGAATGAATGACCCTAAAGCGGCCTTTACACGGGGACAGTAACTTGCACAAGTTACTAAACGCCAGTACTGGAAGACAGTAATATCCATAATACATTCTCGCAGAAAATTTTGGTTAGTAAATTCTGCCTAAACCCCATATGTCTGTATGGTGTTACGTTTGATGGTTTATTCTCAACAATTCGAGCGACTTTCGTAATGAAGTCCGCCACGCGTGCCTCCTTTAAAGCAGGGGCTTTCACTGTACAGAAATGTACTTTCAGTATTATTAAATAACAGGTCGCATCACTTCACATTATAAGATATCGCGCAAATTATTGGTCATGGATTATCTTTAATACGATAATCCGACCAATAAGATATCTTAAATAAGGGAAGCAAATTCTTGTCACAATCAAATCATTTCAAATATACGCCACTGAGGAGATCTAATAAGATCGAAACATATGTCTGTCGTTGTTGGAATGATTTGATTGTGACTACATTTTTATGTTAAATTTTCTGCGGGAATGGTTAATAAATTCTGCCTAAACCCCATATTATGTCTGTATGGGGTTACGTTTGATGGTTTATCCTCAACAATTCGAGCGACTTTCGTAATGAAGTCCGCCACGCGTGCCTCCTTTAAAGCAGTGGCTTTCACTGTACAGAAATGTACCTACTTTCAGTATTATTGCATTCGATAAATAATCTTTGATGAGAACTGTAAATAATTATGACCTCATGCTTTCTTTTAGGTAAATGATAAATAAAAACTAGGGGTTCGCCAAAAAATGGTATGAAATGGGTACCAAGCGTAACAAGAGATATGCGTTGATGTGATTGAACTATACCTACTATAACAACCCAAATTTCCTCAAGGAAATCTTGGGGCAATTGAATATTACTACGAGTAGCTCCGGGAGCTGAATCCAGTGGGACCTTTCCTGCCGTAAAGGTCTTCTCACTCCTGGTGGGGGAAATGTAAACTGTAAATAAACGAAGGTTTGGAAACTAAAAATATTAGCAGTATAAGGTTGTATGTGGTACGATGAAATCAGTTTTACAGTCTCATAACACATCAACTAATTATTCCAATAATTGCCCTTAAAGGTTGATAACCAATAAACAAAATTTAATTGAATTTAAATGTCTATCTTCTGGCCACAGGTAACATTATATATGGTTCAAAAACCAACATTGGTTCGGAATCCACGTTAAGCTGTAGGTTCTTTGTGCTCGTCACATAATTTCAACACGCAACGAGCACAGACAGGGAAATCGGAAGACGGCGTAGAACGTTATAAACCGAAGTATGAATGAATAATTGAATTAAAATTTGATCACAATTTTAGCGTGCGCCCCTATCCGGTGGGTAGTTAATTTTAAAAATACAAATTTAGGTCTTTAATATTCGCAATTGGACTTTTCTAGACAAGTTAACGGCTTTAAAAATCCACACCCAAACTAATGATAAACCAGTTACCTGAATTATAACCTATAATCAACAGGGGACGGTGATCTCAATCTTATACGGAAGAATGAATCTCGAAGCGAGAACAAAAACGAAAATATTTCAAGAAAAGGTAGATGGGGAAAATACATCTTGCGAACAAAAGACATACATTCCCGGATAGGAAGCTGAACTCAGCTTCCCCTTTACACAGAAAAATATCCTCTTTACTTAAACTTATGGGCACAACATTCCAAATTTCGATTTTTAAACATGACATCTACTATTTAGTTTTAAATTAAAATAATTTATTTAATCAGTCTTACGGCAATTATATATCTTTTATTATTCAATTTTTGAAACAAATAAATAAATTAAACTGTTTTACAGGAAAAATTTACTCATTTAAAATTATCTAAACTTTTATCTACTAAAAATCATTAAGGATAATTTGACAAAAATAAGGTTTCATTACATTACAACATATTTTATACCTTTTATGATTTGTTTTATATTTCAATTTTACTTATAACTCATAATATAAATGGATCCATTAAATCGAATTTTTTTTAATGTGGATAAACGAGGATTTTTTCAATCGTCAAAATGCTGATACAGGGGGTTCTATTCAAACTTTTAAAGTTACCAGTAGGAGTAGCTGGTGGAAAAGGGGTTAAACGTAAAATTCAAACAGTATTGGTTTTTAACTTCACCCTCGTTATCTAAACCGACGTGTCTTGTGTTTTTCCCAAATTTAGTAAAGAAAATTATTTAGATTGACTAACCTTGAAATTAACATCAAGTATACATCGGTAGCATTACATTTTAATTACAGTATAAATAAAAAAAAAGTTTTTAAAACTAAATAATATATGTGTGGGTTGCAAAAAAGCATTAACTGTATTAGTTTTTCCAATCAATGCTTTTAGCGGATATTATTTTTTCAAAACAATTTCCGTCACTATTACTAACATTTACTTATTTACAGGCAAAAAATTATTTACAATTTTTCTTGTATACCTATATAATGGGGATAATAATTACATTTTTACACGCCCGGGAGTAGAAGTCGATTTCTAGGTGATTGAAATTGTGACAGAAATAGCTCATTTTACCCTAGGGAGTATAATATGAACAAAACTCCTCTAGGGAGTTTTCATTATACACATATTAATAAAACGAATAACGAAGAAAAATTTAAGAACTTATTTATTAATATTAATAGAAAATGATACATTTTTACAGTTTTCAAATTTAATATTAGAAGGAATATCAATATCAGTATTTTTTAAAGTCTTGATCGCACTTGCAGGTTCTAGTATTCGATTTGTTATTTCCGTCTTATTTTTGTGAGAAGTTATGCACAGTCCATTGTTTTTGCTCGTTCCTGCAGGTTGTAGTAATTGGTTTGCAATATTTCTTTTATTTTCTACCGAATCTTCAATGTAGCCTTCACAAACTGCAGTTGACTTCCAACCCCCGTGACGTTTTATTGTCGTAATGTCCGCACCTGCGTCTGCCAACAGTGTTGCAGAGGATCTGCGTAGACAATGGCCAGTGTAAGAGATTAGATTTGGTAGGTTTAAGTAAGTAGCAATCAAGAATGGTATTTTTCCAAATTTATTTTTTCCGACTGGCTGTGTAGTGCATTTTCCTGCTTTATAAAATATGAAGAAGCGACGATGATTAATGTGAGTGGGACGTAATACAGCGTATTTGCGGTATAAATTAAGTATATCTATGGTCCCTGTATTATTGGTAACCACAAAGACTCGAGATATTTTAGTCTTTGTTTTCGGCACGGTTATTATTAATGATGTTCCAACATCTTCAATATCATCAAGTGTTACGTTTGTCAATTCTTCTGAGCGACATGCGCCTGCAATACCCAGAATCAATGCTACCTAAAATGTATAGAAACTGTTAAATACATAATAACATCTACTTAAATAATGCAATATATTACCTTAATCATTAAATATTCATTATCATTTGCCTTTGATAAAAAACAATCAATTAGTTCTCGTGACAGAACTTTTGATTTCTTTCCACGATACCCATCAGATTTTCGTTTTAAAAATGCAATTAGTTGTGCATACTTGCTTATGTCTATATTATCATAAATCACCATGCACGCTCGTATCGTTGAATATTGCGCCCATAACGTAGAGGATTTGTACACTTTTGCCTTTTCTGCAAAATAAGCCAACATGACGTTCTCAGAATATGTTTTTACTTTTTTTTCCGTGCACCACTCTCTTAAACGATTATATGCAATATCGTACAATTTCTTTGATTTCGGTGGTAATAATTCGGAGACCGCAACACTAGCAGCATCAATAATTTCTTGTGGTTCTTGCATTTTGAAACTAAGTTTGTTTACACAATTTTGTTTGTTGTCATAGTATTAATTATATTACAATTCAAAATTCAAAGCCTACTACTAAATTAAATAATTGCAATTCTCTGTCAACATTTATAAATTAGTTTTTTATTTACTTCTTGGCTTCGGGCGTGTAAAAAATAGTATATATGTTACACTCAATACCCGATTTCGGGCAATGCCCGAAAAAAATGCGCAAAACTAGTTTTGAGCAACGAAGATTTCCCAAACCCGAAATTTTACTTTTAAACGGCTATTGAGCGTTACAAAATAAGCAGAACTAGTTTTGCGCATTTTGAATTGTACAAAACTAGTTTTGTAGGTTTCTGAATGACCAGCACTAGTTCTGCTTTTTTCATTTAATCAGCATCCGAATAAAATAAATAACATAAACATAAAGGGGGTGAAACGTAATAGTTTACTGCACCATACCGCAACTATACTTTTTAATGCTATTTCAAGGGTCTCTAAGCTCCCGGTTTTTTAGATCCCGGTTTTCTTGATCGTAGGCGCTTCTCGTATGTTTAGCCTAGTAACCAGAGTCAAAACCGCCCTGGTGGGGTGCAACACGGAGCGGAGCGGAGCGGCGCCCCGTAAGGGTAGGTTTTGACGATGGATTACCCTCCTTATCGAATGCACACCCCAAAAATCGACCCGTGTATTGCCGAAAAAGTAAAATAATTAAACTTTTTTTTCTTCGATTTTTGGGGTGTGCATTCGATAAGGAGGGTAATCCATCGTCAAAACCTACCCTTACGGGGCGCCGCTCCGCTCCGCTCCGTGTTGCACCCCTCCAGGGCGGTTTTGACTCTGGTTACTAGGCTAAACATACGAGAAGCGCCTACGATCAAGAAAACCGGGATCTAAAAAACCGGGAGCTTAGAGACCCTTGAAATAGCATTAAAAAGTATAGTTGCGGTATGGGGAAGTAAACTATTACGTTTCACCCCCTTTATATTTATGTTATTTATTTTATTCGGATGCTGATTAAATGAAAAAAGCAGAACTAGTGCTGGTCATTCAGAAACCTACAAAACTAGTTTTGTACAATTCAAAATGCGCAAAACTAGTTCTGCTTATTTTGTAACGCTCAATAGCCGTTTAAAAGTAAAATTTCGGGTTTGGGAAATCTTCGTTGCTCAAAACTAGTTTTGCGCATTTTTTTCGGGCATTGCCCGAAATCGGGTATTGAGTGTAACATATACACTACAGGAGAGAACACCATTATTCCCTCGGTGCATTGTAGCCCTCGGGCTTCGCCCTCTGGCTACAAACTTGCACCTAGTGAATAATATTGCGTTTCTCTCCCTAAATGTATAATGTACTATTTCATACATTTTCTATATAATATAAAATAAAAATTTTTGAAGCTATTTAATTAGCGGAAAGAATTTCCATATTGGAATTTTAATAATGAAAATCTTATTATCAGGTAAATATTATAAAACATCTTTTTAAACGTTAAATGAAAATTGTTTTAACATTTTTTAATTTTAGGTTTTGTTAAAATTCAATTAAAAAAAAATTGCGGTGAAATTTAATAAAATTAATTCTATTCACGCAACAAGAAATAAAATGTAAACAGCTGTTACGCAAATCGTACGACGTCCTACGCATGTAAATTTATTTATTTTCTTTTAATGTGGCAGGAATTAAGATATTTTCTAATCATCCGCATTATAATCCTGGAAAATCTGCCTTTCTATTGTGATGCTTAAAGTTAATCACACAGAAACTATTTGTTATAAGCTCTGTAGCAAAGGGAAAGTTAACGACGTAATCATTTAACGTAACCGCACCACTCTATCTTCTACAAAATTATGGTTTAATTTTTGATTTAAAGCTTATAATTCACTTTCTCGTGGGAAATCCCAGTTAAGTCTATCAACATAACTTTTCAGGATAAACAAATTTCTAAGTAATATTTCGTCTAATGACATGGAATATATTATTATGTAAGTTGAGATCAATCTAAATAGAAGAGGGTTCAATATTAATTGACAATAGGATGTGGAAAGCCTTAACGGGTTTTTCTCAAGCGGAAGTGAATAATTTGATCTACTTATGAATATTCAATAGCAATTAAAAAATAAATTACTTTGTTTCAGTTGCTGTTGTGGTAGCATTCTTTGTATGTTGGGCGCCATTTCATGTCCAGCGATTAATGGCCATTTATGGAACAATACCAGCGGATCATAAAGATCGTAAAAAGTTTTTTAAAATATATGAGATAGTTACATATATCAGTGGTGTATTCTATTATTTATCTACAACGATCAATCCGTTACTCTACAACATAATGTCGAATAAATTTCGAGAAGCATTTAAGGTAAGTTACCAACATCTAAATTTTTGTTACATGTTAAATAAAAAATTTAAATTTATCACAAGAGCTTAGAATAAACTTGAATACATTAAAATAATTCATTTGATAAAAGTTCAATCTTCTCAAAGGTCATTATTTATTTTATCTTTTTTATATTTTAAACTTATAAACATAGTACTTATAAGTACTATTTTTGGTATTTGTGCACCCATTAATTTACAAGATTGCCGAGGGTCTAAAAGTTTAAGTTAATTGAATAAACTTTATAACATAAATAATATAATCAGTCTCTATCATCTCTATCATCAATCTCTATGTATTAATTAATAGTCATCAAATATTTATCTTATATTACTTTGTACTTTGAAAATTATTAATTTAGTGTACTTCCTCATGTTTGTCATTTTAATTTGCTACCATATTTTAAACCCTTTTCTTGATTAGTATCGTATAATATAGTCATACCCACAAAATTTTAGCGACCTCCTCAATATTACTGAATTGTTTCAGAAACTGTCCAAAACCGTTAAAAAATAGCTTCCAATATTAAGATCCATTTAAAAATGCTTTTAAGTTGTATCACGTTTCTTGTCGTTTATTATTGGTCCATATTCAAAGCTTTGCGTAGACAAATATAAGTTGGAGAACCTTTTTTAGAAGCTATAATGTAAACTATTACTCAAACCCATACTTGGCCTGAAATTGTTTTTATATTGTTAAGGGCGGCTATATAGTCTTTATTTTCAGTTTCAAGAACGTGGGTACGTGGGAACTCATATAATTATGTATTCGTTTACTTAGGTGCGTGTCTTACTATTAATTATGAAATGAACGTAATGTTGAAGTTCTTGAAGGACACCAGCTGAAGTTAATAAAACACAAGATGAGGACAAAAGTGGTTTTATTATTTCACCAAAATGAAACTCCCAAGTGTATTCACATTGTTTAGAGCACACATTAACCCCACACGCGCACATAAGACATATTTAAATAAAATAATTGAAACTAGAATTCCAGATTTTAAATATTGAGCCTGATAAAATTCAAATTGAAAGCTAACCACTTTGCTTCCATATACGAGAAAGCATTCACAGTCAATCACAATTGTTGCTGTGCCATCTTTTGTACGTTTACTTTTCCTCATTGATAAGTTTGAGTTTGGGAATTACACTTTAACGTCAGTTCTAAATCTTAGAGTAGCAACAAGTACTTCAATGAACAATAACTTAGAAAGTCGGCGTAAAAATAAAACACAGTACCACACATGTACAAACCAAAAACAGAAAATGCTTCATAGTGGTTGTTAAAGGATTACACTCCTCCATAATATCAAAAAACATAACAATGTCATTAGGGAAATTAGGCCATGAAGCCAATAATGTTTGGAATATAAAACATAGAATAACAAAATAAATTTTACCAATTCATTATGTAGACCTCAAAGCTAAAGAAAATAACAAAAGCATAAACAACTCAAAAGATCTAAGTTAGAATGTTGTCAAAGTCTAGCCCCCACATTGAAAATTAATAAGAAGACAGTGTACAAGGTGTCAAAGTTATGGCCACACCAAGAACTTCTGCCGTAAATAATCCCGTCTGTACCCGGTAGTTTTTAGATTTTTTAACTTTTCGATTGCTTCCTGTATCTCCTCACTTGTTGGTTCATCTGTGTTTTGTGTGTCTTCTGTCTGATTTTCTTCTACGTCCTTATTATGTTGTATATTCAGGAGCCTTCTGAAATGATTCTCCCAGATTTTTCTAATTTTCTCGGATCTATTCTCTAGTATTCCTTCCTCGTTCCTCATTCTTCTACTTCTTATCTCGTAGTTATTCCTCATTTTCTTGATTTGTCTATAAAAATTTCTCACATTATTATTAACACTGCTTAACTCAATTTCTCCCATTCTTTCTTCGATCCATTCGTTCTTTTTTCTTGTTTATATATAATCTATTAGCTTCCCTTTTTTTCTTTTTGTATTTATCCAGGTGTTCTCATTCATTGCTTCTTAGCCATTTAATTCTTGCTTTCTTTTTTATTTTATTTATTTCTTCGCATTCTCCGTCGAATCATGCCTTCCATGTTAATCACTCGTCGGTTGTCCAGAAAAAAAGTATAAGACCTTTTTATAAATAATTTAGCCAACTTTATTCTGTTTTAATCTGATTAAGCGCTTGATTAAATAGAAAGAAGTATAAGATGTTTTCTCTAAATAATTTAGTTTGCTTTATTTTCAATAACTTGACATTTTGCTGCAAAGTACACTAAAACCGAGATATTCACGAATATTCGTAAAAATGTCATTCTTAGTATGGATTTTCCACAACGGAGGCGAAATCCGGGGTTGCTAAAGGGTGCAAAATTGTTCCCAATTTTTTATGCAATAATACACTTGTTGATTGGTCTACTTGTAAGATTGTTCGTAAGATTGAAAAAGGAAAAACACATAAATTATATTATATAAATACCATAACAGCAACGTTTTTATTTTTTTTTAATTGAAAGGAATATACATTTTTATTAAAATAAAGCGAGAATTTTATTATTTGTCTACAAAACATGTACATTTCATATTCTGTTTGAATATAATATTAGGTATGTCATTAAAATTTAAGTCCATTAAAAAAAATTGGGGAAAATATCATTAAAATTTTTTTAATTTAATCATTACTGAAGTTACACTGACATAATTTCTTTAAAGATAAGAAGGAAGATAATACTCCAGAAAGCTAGTGAATTTGACATTTTCAGAAATTAATTTAGTAAGGTAATTATTTTATTTCTTTCAGTTCTATCAAGATCAACATAATATTATAATTATATTTCGTCGATCAGTCCGAAGATATTTACATGGTAGTACGCATTCTTGGTACTCTATTCACAAGGTTTAAAGAAATACTCCCCTCTACTCCGTCGCATCGTCCCAGTGCTTGTTGTTAGCGTTTGACCTCATAGTATTTTTTGTGCTATATGCATAAGGTTGTGTGTCAGTTATCAAAGCGTGATTCTCTTTTATTATACTCCTACACAAACAAATTCCAATAGGATAAAAATACCACGTAATTTCATTATCAATATTATAAGTAAGTAATACTTAAAAACTATTTTACTAGATATTTTCAGTTTCATTTAAGATGGATAAATCAAAACGGAAAAAGGACAGGAGCAGTTCGTCCAGCGAGGGACCCAGGGATCTTGTCGATCCCCGGAAACTCGTCAAACGACTCAAAAAAGAAGTTAAAAATAAACTTCGTTTACAACGCCGATCGCCATGCAGGAATCGGTCTCGCTCCCACGCAAGTTCGAGCTCACGTCATTCACTTTCACATGTAGTGTCAAGTGACGACGATAATAAAAACACACGACGTGACAGGTCGGTGTTATCGAATTCCTACAGTGTCGGACCTGCGAGCGGATCCCCTAGCAACAGGAGTCCCAACCAGAACTTGTCCACCCCGATAGGCGCATGCAGCACCTCCGGGGAAGTTCATGATGATGAATTAATCATCCATAACAATGAAGTGCTCCCATCCGAAATCCTGCAGATTTTAGGTCAGGAGCCGGAGGACAAAGAAGAAGGTAAATTCTCCCTCCATGATGCCTTAGCCCCGAGGTGGAGGCAAATAATAACAAATGGGTTACAAAAAGACGACCGGATGAACCTCTTAAAAAAATTAAGACTGCATCCATTCTACCTGAACTTACCCCCCCTCGGTTAAATCCAGAGGTGCCATCAATCCTCAACAAATTTGACCTGGTCAAGGATGGATCTCATGTAGAGGTCCAACACCAACTAGGCAAAGGATTGTGCGCCCTAGGCCAGGGCATTAACACACTCCTGAACAATGTCGAGGATATCCCTCCGACAATAAAAGAAGGCCTAACAAGTTTGTGCGATGCTGGGCGAATATTAACCAGTTTATTTCACCGAATTTCGGTGACACGAAAAAATTCAATAACTCCCTTATTGAATAAAAACGTTAAGGACATAGCAGATCAACGCCTACCATCCGAATCCTTATTCGGACCAGACCTTGGCGAAAAATTAAGATCGCCAAAAATTTACAGACAATAGGCAAAGATCTGAAACCACAAATCACTGGTAATTCATCTTTCTACAAGATGGACAAAGGAAAAGGGGAGGGAACAAGTAAAATGCAAAGAACCCCCACTACTTCAGCCAATTTAAACTTCCAGCGCCCGGCTCGTTACGGAGGGAAACGAGACCACCCAAGGGGCAAACCTCGAGGGGTGCGCGGAACGACAATGTTCAAGGTCGCTACCGAAGGGACAAATATCGGAGGAAGGATCCGGTAAGTTATAATTATGCTGGTCGTCTGAAATCATTTTACAAAGAGTGGACTAATATAACTACCAACCCAATTATTTTGGATTGGATACAGGGATACAAATTACCCCTAATTAAATCGCCAATACAGCCACAAATCTCAAATCACAAATTTTCTCTAAAAGGGAAAGCTTTAATTGAACAAGAATTAAAACAATTAATAAAAATTGGCGCAGTGGAGAAGTGTACCTCCCTCCCAGACCAATTCATTTCAAGGATTTTTCTTGCCGAAAAATCAAATGGCAAAAAACGCCTTATTCTGAATTTGAAACAATTCAATACATTTATTAGCGCTCCCCATTTCAAAATAGAGGACTCTAGGTCAGCCACCCGACTGATCCAACATAATTGTTTTGCCGCCACACTCGATCTCAAAGACGCCTATTATTTAATTCAGGTTCACAAAAATTACAGAAAATTTCTAAGGTTTCAATTTTACGGAGACCTCTACGAGTTTATATGCCTCTGTTTCGGTCTCTCATCGGCTCCATACACCTTCACTAAACTTATGAAGCCAGTAGTACAATACTTACGCTCTAAAGGCGTAATATGCGTAAACTACTTAGACGATTTTTTACTGCTAGGTAATTCAAAGGAAGAATGTCACAATAATGTTCGCATTACCACTAGCCTGTTAAAATCCTTAGGATTCATAATTAATACCGAAAAATGCGTCCTCACACCTAACACCAGGTGCAAATTTCTTGGATTCATATTCGATTCAACAACCTTGACATTAGAATTGCCACCGGGAAAACATACTAAAATACGGAAGTGGGTCGAATATTTTAGATCTCATAAATCATGTAAAATCCAACTCTTGGCCCAGTTTATAAGCTTACTTACATCGGCGTGCCCAGCGATAAAATTTGGATTCTTGTACACTAAATCCTTCGAACGTGCAAAATTTCTGGCTTTAAAGTAAAATCACGGTGACTTTAATAAAACCATGACTTTACCTAATGAGCTTTTACACGATCTGACATGGTGTCATAAGAATATTAATACCTCATATAACCATTTAAAAAAAGACAACTTCGTCTTAGAAATTTGCACCGATGCCAGCCTGTCTGGGTGGGGAGAGCATATTCGAAAGGCGAAAGCGCACACGGCAGGTGGACGGAATCGGACCAAAATAAACATATAAACTTCCTCGAGCTCAAAGCAATCTTTTTGGGTCTAAAGAGTTTTGCCAAAAACCTAACGGACGCCAACGTCCTAATAAGAACGGATAACACCACAGCCCCAGCATAAATCAACAAAATGGGTAGTATCCAACATCCAAATTTGAATCTGCTAGCGAGACAAATTTGGCAATGGTGTGAAAAAAGTAATCTATGGATATTCGCATCATACATAAGCTCGAGCGAAAACGTCCAGGCCGACCGAGCCTCTCGCCTACTACGACCCGAAACAGAGTGGGAATTAAACAACAGAGATTTTTCTGGAATTACTCGGAAATTTGGAACACCAGAAATAGATCTTTTTGCATCGGTAGACAATTATAAATGTAGCAGATACGTTTCTTGGTTCATTGACCCGGGAGCAGATACCGTAGATGCATTTACTATAAATTGGGGAAACTGAAACTTTTACGCTTTTCCTCCTTTTTCCATTATTTTGCGAGTTCTGCAAAAAATTTGTAACGATAAGGCGACGGGCATTGTTGTAGTTCCACTGTGGCAATCACAATGTTGGTATCCACTCTTTTTAAAATTGATAGTGGACAAACCCCTCTTAATGGGACCCAAGACTGACATCTTATACTGTCCTTACAGCAACAACCAACACCCCTTATCGAAAGAGCTTATCCTGGTTGCCGCCAAATTATCAGGGAAGCCTTTAGGATAAAAAACATTCCTGAAGAGGCGATACCCACCATGCTGAACTCACTATCCGATGCAACTATTAAACAATACAACACAACATTCAAACTATGGTGGAAGTTTTGTGAAGGGAAAAGGATATCTCCTTTCGACAGTGATGTTTCACAAGTAATATTATTCTTCCAATCATTAATCAACGAAAATCTCTTATGGCTCTTTCAACTCGCACAGATCAGCCTTGTCCTTAATCATGTCTCGGAACATTGGTGAGGATCCACATCTAAAAAGATACCTGAAAGGCGTATTTAGATTAAGACCTCCAAAACCAAGGTACGAAACTACCTGGGACCCACAAAAAGTAATAACCTTTTTAGAAAATAAAACATATATCTCATTAAAAGGCGTATCATACAAACTCGTAACCCTCATGGCACTGGCGACGGGTCACAGAATACAAACCATCTCATTAATTAGAAAATCTAATATCCACATTACGGAGACAGGTATAACAATACGGATCCCAGATTTGATCAAGACTTCAGCTCCCAACAGGAAACAGCCAATCCTAAATTTACCATACCTTAGGGAAAACCCTCAGATCTGTGTAGCATCCTTAGTCAAAAATTACATAGACGTCATCAGAAAATCAGCGGGTTGGAGCAAGGGATCATCAACTTTTGCAAAGTTTTATAATAGACCCCTAGCAGAACCAGATAGTTTCCTTCAAACTATCTTCGGAACGAGTTCCCAATGATAACTATTTTACCACCGGCCTTATACGCTGGCATTTTTTGTTGCTTCAATAGTAAATAAGAGTTTCGTTATATTAATATAACCACAAGTAGTTAGGATTGTTCATGTTCAATAAAACATTTAATCAAATAAATTTTTGTATATAAATAAACATGATTATCCACATAAGCATACAAGGACAACCCGAATGATTCGTGCAACTCTTCTTTAAACAACTACCATGTAAATATCTTCGGACTGATCGACGAAATATAATTTAACGATCAAAAGAACTTACCTGAAGTTCGATCGTAATTATATGAGGCGATCAGTCCGAAGATATAAGGACCCTCCCACCCTCGACCCAGTTGCCAACAAAACATTCGGTAATTTCAACTAATGAGGTCAAACGCTAGCAACAAGCACTGGGACGATGCGACGGAGTAGAGGGGAGTATTTCTTTAAACCTTGTGCATAGAGTACCAAGAATGCGTACTACCATGTAAATATCTTCGGACTGATCGCCTCATATAATTTATTACGATCGAACTTCAGGTAAGTTCTTTTGATCGTTAAATAAATCTACATAAATATAGATAGTACCTATATGAAGTATTACGAAAAGAAATACTTTACACTGATTGGCTTAATAAATTGAAACAAATAATTAAATCCTAACATATTAACGAAAATCTTAAAGTGAAATAGTTATTTTACACATTGTTAACTTCTAAAGTGAACTTCGTAATTAACTGTCTGTTAGTTTTACAAAAAAAGTAGAAAAACAGGAGGAGGATTGTTTGGATATCACAAAATTGTTGTAAAAATTTAATCACGTAAATTTAAAAATTTGCATATTATTTTAAATAGTTATGCTATCAGAATTTTTTATCCCTTCAAATTTATTATTAGTTGGAAATTATTTACACGTTTTTTTTTAACCGAGTTGATTTACTTGGATGCTTACAGTTTTACAGTTTGTAACCTTACTTTACATTAAAATACTCTTTTGCCGGCTAAGCCTGAGTCGGTTCGCAAATATTCAAAAAAAATATCGGGCGTAGGCTGTGTTAGCGATACGTGGAAAGAAAAACCAAAGAAACACACAAATAATTGGAAAACATATAATTAAAGTCCAATACAATATTTACACAGAATGACTTAACACTAATCACAAAAAAGTACAAAAATACGGAGAAATAAAAAACCTAAACTACTTTACAAAACTTAATAATAAAACAATTCTAAGAGCTTACCCAAACATTTATCAATTTATATACACAAATGGTTTACTGATGATCGATTCAAGTTAAAATTAAGACTAACATAAGACACATAAAATAAAAAAATAACTCATATAAATCGCACAACACAAAAAGATAAGAAATTAACACTCTTCGATAAGGTAATCGTCGCACCGAATTTTGTGCGAGAATGACCCTCTTTCTACCTAAAACCTTTCTTTTATCCCTTAGTTACTCACAATTTTAACATCTTGTGGTAACGGGATTCTAAAAATTAATTTACAAAATTTTATTGCTTTACCTAATTTTAGGGCTTTACAAAATTTTAATCTTAAAAGCTTTTTTTTTTAAAAAAAATCTGTTACGGATTGGGCACCAAACGTAACACATCCCTTCAAACACAAAAAAAAAAGAGAGGAAGTTTTGGGTAGACATAATAGAACGGGAATCGAGATCACTTAACTTAGATAAAAAATTTTATGAGATATAAAATCAAAAGGACGATATGGTACAAGACTATTAACTATGATTTTCTCTATGAGAAACAAGATGTTCGCGGGCAGGCGAATAAATATCCAAATTCAGATAAGGTAAGCAAAGACTTGCTAAAACATTAGGCAATTCCGTGCGAAAAAAAAGAGACATCCAAACTTGCGTCAAGGAAACTTAAATTCTGGCTATTTGTACTTGGTTAACGAAATAGAGAGCGATACGAATTTCTTTTGTCAAAACACAAAAAAAGATCAACTTTAGAATAGAAATATTACTAATTATTGAACCAAACTCGAATAGTAGTTGATTGGTTCACGTCACGAAATTCTTTGTTAGGCGCCATCAATTTTATCGTAATGATTTTGGGAAAAAATTGAAAACCCTTAAATCATTGACTGTGTACATAAACTGATCGTTGGTTGATATGGGACAACACATTGGTTTTCGCGGAGGGAACGCATATGATCAAGACAGCAATAAATCTACAGGAAAATAATATACATAAATAATAATTTGAGAGACGGCAACAATGCTTTACATGGAGGGAAAAATATGTAGTGGAGACAGCACTGGGCTTACACGGATAGATATAATTAACAATAAAGACAGCCGTTATTAACGATAGAAATTCGTTTAAATAATAAGCTTTCACGGGGGATGTTGAACGATAGTGCATGACACAGTTTTTTCAAAACTCGTACTGAAGGGTAAAATATGCATTCGAGAACTAAGAAATCATTAATCCGGGTCATAATGGCTTCTGGACTAGTACAAAAATACTAAAAAATACCGTTACAGGAGAGTTTAAGTACAAAACAAAGTGTTTTGAGGAAAGGATCATATTTACAATTATTAAAACTAAGTAATTAAAAATTAGGGGTAGTATACCTAGTCTCGATTGGACTCCTTCTTAATCATCCGACAAAGGTTATTTTTTAAATTGAACAAATTAATCAAAGTTAAAGAACAATGTAAGATTTAAAGAAAGAGACAAAATTGAATAGGGATAACAAAAAAGTCATATTTACACTGGGGGTTCAACGTATACTTTTTGAAACCCAAGGAGGAGCGAGAATCGATGCAAATTATTCGAATCTAGTCCCAAGGATTAATCATTAAAATGATTTTGAATAATTTTAAATATTTAAAATTATCTGTACGAATTATGTAAATTACGTGATAATGTGGTTACTACGATTAGACATAATACTAAATTACTATCATGGTAGCTAATACATAATTAGCGCACGAAAAGGTAGATATTGTAGGAAATAAAAATTAAATAGGTAAATGGCAGTAATTAAAATTATAGAGACGGGAAAAGAAAATATGAATGGTGCCTTTTTACGCCGATGCCCAGGGCGTTAAAAATTAAATTTCAAATAAATGGGAGTGAAGGAGTGGAATCAAGTTACCTGAGGTTAACATACGAAACTTTGTAACTGGCTTCATTAAACTTTTATCTTCACAAACCGTCGACTGTCTATGAAGGAAAAATTCAACAATTATAAGCCATCAATTCGGGAAGGCATAAAAAACTGAGATAACTTGAGTAAGGTACAAATAAATAATATGGATAAAAATTTAAACAAAATATAAGAAACAGGAAAGAAATTATTAACGGAAATTAAATTTCGATATCATCTTCAGGTTCGATAGCCGTACCTTTGAATGATTTTAAATCTTTGACGTGCCACCGTCCAACATTTTGACCATCTGCATTAACTAATTCATAAGTTAACTGACCAATTTTCTTAAGGATGGTACATAAAATATATTTTGGAGCTAATTTTGCGGCAAAATTTTTACTTTTATCTGAAAGTACCATATTTCTTTTCCAAACTTTATCATGGACTTCGAAAGATAATGGACGTTTCCGTAAATCGTAATGCTTTTTGCTAGTTTCATAGGATCGTTTAAGATTTACGCGAACTCGTGCATATAACTCCGGAATGGCTTGATGATCTTCATCATTCAAAATCTTTCGTTCGATATTAATGACTTCATTGTCCTTGGGAGGTTCGCCAAAGAAATCTCCCGAAATAGGAACAAAACGGTTAAAAACAAGGTAAGATGGGGTAAATTTACTCACATCGTGTTTTGCGGTGCGAATTGCCTGCGCAATTTTATGGATGTTTTCATCCCAACGGTTGTGTTCGGTTTTAATATAGGAAGAGATAGCGGTAACTAGCACACGATTTACGCGTTCCGTCGGATTAACTTGTGGATGGTATTTGGCATTGTACCAAACTTTTTGAACGTGATAGGTCTCGATGAGTTTCTTAAACTCCTTAGATATAAATTGTACACCGTTATCACATAAAATTATTTGAGGAACTCCAAAGATAAGAAAAACTTGGTTTTCTAAAAACTTAACAACACCTGCGGCAGTGGCTTTTGCCATAGGATGCACAAGAACAAATTTTGAGAACCAATCTGTGACAACGAACAGATGTTGGTTTCCTCGTTTCGATCGAGGTAATGGTCCTAAAAGATCGACGGAAAGCAATTGAAAAGGAAACGAAATGTTTTTGTATTGGCCCATGAGGCCTGGTCGAGCTAAATTAACACTCTTTTGAGCTCCGCAAATAAGACAATCATTTACATAATTTTTGACATCACGGTACATTTTAGGCCAATAATATAATTCGCTAACGCGTGACATGGTTTTTGAAATACCAAAATGTGCTGATGTTGGTTCATCATGGCATTGTTTTAATACTTCTGCGCGATTTGCGGTTGGAACAATCAATTTCCAATCCGGAATATTCGATTTAACAGGGAGGGACGTAGGAATATATTTATACAATCTATCCTCGTGGATTTTAAAATTAGGATAACCATCAGGTTCTCTTCGAACGTGGTCTAGCATTTTGCTATACCACTCATCCGGAATTAAGGTCTCAATTTGAAGTAAAGCGATATCACGGGATAAAATGTCAGGGACGATATTAAGTTTTCCGGGGCGATGACGAATTTCGAAATTATGTTGCGCAAGGGAAAGTGACCAGCGAGATAAACGCCCGCTCGGATTCTGAATTCTATGCAAAAATTGCAATGCGGAACAGTTGGTAATAACAACAAATTCGGTACCCTCGATATATCCTCGAAACTTATTAATAGCGAACATGACTGCTATTAATTCACGCTCGGTGGCAGAATATTTTTGTTCCGCGGATGTTAACGCGCGACTTGCATAAGCAACAGGATGTTCTAGTCCTCCTTGGTCCTGAAAGAGAATAGCCCCCACCCCGACCAAGGACGCGTCTGTCTGAATATAAAATTGTTTAGTAAAATCGGGGCTTATTAATATAGGAGCGCAAGTAATAAGTCGCTTGATTTCTAAAAAGGCTAATTCAGCTTCGGGACTCCATTGGATGGTTTGACCCTTTTTCTTGTTTTTGATTAATTCTGTAATTGGTGACGACACGGTCGATAAATTCGGGAGGAAGATACGGTAATAACTAATTAGCCCGATTAATCGTTTGACTTCCGTGGTGGTTCGCGGAGTTTTGAACTTACTAATTGCAGAGACTTTTTCTGGATCAGTACGTAAACCGAATTCATCTACAATAAATCCCAAAAAGGTAAGGGATTTGCAACAAAATTCACATTTATCGAAATTGACTTTAAATCCCGCGGCACCTAAGCGTTCATAAATGGTATTTAGGGTAGTGATATGTTCCTCGAAAGTTGAAGAAGCGATAATAATGTCATCTAGATACACGAATGCTTCTTCCTTGTGTAATACGGAACCTAGCGTGCGTTCCATAGCGCGCTGTAGACATTGAGGGGAATTCGATAAACCAAAAGGCATTCTTTTGAATTCAAAAAGCCCTCTTCCAGGGACGCAAAAGGCTGTCTTGGGTCGCGATGACAGTTCTAGCGGGATCTGCCAAAACGAATTTCTTAAATCGATAGAGGAAAGAAATTTAGCATCCCGTAACCGATTCAAAATGCTGTCGGTACGCGGTAAGGGATATGAATCTTTTATTGTCACGGCGTTTAATTTTCGTCCGTCGAAGCAGGTACGAACTTCACCGTTTTTCTTTTTAATTAACAAAAGAGGACTGCACCATGCCGAACAACTTTCTTGGATGACATCATCTTTTAACATCTGATCAATTTCAGCATGCACTTTCGATTGCATACAGGGACTCAGGGGATATTGTTTCTGTTTAACAGGAGGTGCGGCTCCTGTATCGATAAAATGCGAAACATTTTTCACGCAACCGAGTTCTCCCGTAGCCAGAGATTTAAATTTTCCGATTACAAGATTTAATTCTTCCTGTTGAGCAGGATTCAATTTAATAGAATTTGAAACACCTTCAACGGAAACGATATCGTTAGGGACTTGTGAGGTAAAGGAAAAATTATTAAAATGTAATGATAATTGAAATAGTTTGCAAAAATCTGACCCAAGTAAAAAACCATAAGTTATTTGAGGTACAACAAGAAATTTAACGGTTTTTTCTAAACCGTGCAACCTAATTCGTAATAACAGTACACCAGACACTTTACTCTTACCTCCATTGGCGACTTTAATTTCGTCCACTAAGGTTGGTTGAATTTTTCTTAATGTTTGTAGGTTTAATAACTTAAGACCGTTTTTCCCGATTAAGGAAGACATTGCTCCGGTATCTAACAGTGCAGTCACTTTAATGTCCCCGATATTTAGTTCTAGATGTGGTCTGTTATCAAAAGGTTTTTTTATCATGACCGGTGACACATTTTTTAAGGGTTCATGAAAAACACGCACTTTATTAAGCCACTTTTTCCAGTCTCTTGGGTCGTGTAGTTGTTGAAGAATTTTTGTTCTAAGACAGCTGGAGGAAATTAATTCTGGCGAGACGAAATTTCTTGGGAAGGACGATTTTCTAGATTCAAGTTGCTGACGTCCGGAATTGATGCAACTTGCAATCCGTTTCCCGATCGATTATCAGCAAATACCTTCGCTGCACACACGGGACAATTTGTTTTAATTGTGTTCTTAAGTCCACAGCCGAAACAAAATTTATTTCTGTTATTTACACAGTTCGTATAAGTATGTCCAGAATTTCCGCAATTCCAACATTTAAATTTAGTATTGTTCGCATCACTAATTAATTTATCCGAAACTTTTTCCGTAGCACTAGGAAAGTTTTTATACTGAACGGTAGAAATGTTAGTTACCGGCACGTTATTATTCCTAAACTTACACTTTTGAGATGCAAAAGGGGTTTTGTATTGTTCATGAAGTTGTTTAAGTTCCTTCACTTTTTTACAACGTTCCCTTAATTGCGTTAAGGTATTGTAGACATCTAAACTTATATGGGAGGCAAAGAACGGATTTAGGTTTCTCAATATTTGCTTTATGATGTCCTTTTCCGAAACGTTCGCATCAATTCTTCGGTACATAAATTCAATGTCCATAATGAACGAGGAGATATCTTCATCGATGCCTTGTTTACGGTTTCGTAATTGTTGCGTCATCTGGTATTCGAAATCGCTCGGTAAAAATTCTGCTTTTAATTGTGTAACCAATTCATCCCAAGTAGATATGCTTTTCTTAATTGCTCGAAGCCACTTAGATGCTTCGTCCGAAAACAGGTCGTGAGCGGAAGTAAACAATTCCTCGACCGAAATACATCGCGATTCACGTAAGTCATCTATTTTATCCAAAAAATCTAGGATATTTTGTGGATCCTTGTGTCCACTAAATTTAATGTTCCATTTGTAGATAGTCGGAGGTTTCTTGACGGCCTCTTTATATGGAGTTGGGTTATCGTTAATTGGATGACTACCAAAATCCATTTTAACATCTTCTCTTGATTCGGGTATCTCCTCCAGAACCCCAATCATCATAGCTAATTCCGCTTCTAGAACTGTAATCATCAACAACAGTTCTTCTTGACTTGTGTATTTTCGTAGTAGGCTTAAACGATTTTCAACATGATTAATTTGAGAAGTTATTTCGCGACGTTTGTTACCAGAGATTTGTTTAAGATTTACTTCAATTAGTTGCGCAATTCCATGTAGCGATAAAGTTAGCTGATCTTCAGTTAAATGCCAATCGATATCGGTTAACGATTGTATAATAGAGGTATCTTTTAGAACTCTTTCAAGTTGCGCGACTTTTTGCAATTTCGAACTTTTAGGTTTTTGACCGCGACTTGTAAGTTCAAAAATTAGTTGATCTTCAGTTAAATACAAGGTCTCCATAATGTTTGTAATTATTTAACTCACAAAAATTTATAGCGTCGGTACGAAATTTAAAGTTTATGCACAAAACTTTATTTAGGTACGCGGCACTTAAGAAGTTTATTAACTTGAATCGACATAGAAAAATTACTAGAAAGGGGTATTTGAAAATATCTACATACGTTACGATAATTTTGAATAAGGAAAATTTCTTAAGTTTTTCTTTTCAACACATAAAGCTTTTACAACTCTGTCCCACGATGGTTTCGCCACTTTGTAACCTTACTTTACATTAAAATACTCTTTTGCCGGCTAAGCCTGAGTCGGTTCGCAAATATTCAAAAAAAATATCGGGCGTAGGCTGTGTTAGCGATACGTGGAAAGAAAAACCAAAGAAACACACAAATAATTGGAAAACATATAATTAAAGTCCAATACAATATTTACACAGAATGACTTAACACTAATCACAAAAAAGTACAAAAATACGGAGAAATAAAAAACCTAAACTACTTTACAAAACTTAATAATAAAACAATTCTAAGAGCTTACCCAAACATTTATCAATTTATATACACAAATGGTTTACTGATGATCGATTCAAGTTAAAATTAAGACTAACATAAGACACATAAAATAAAAAAATAACTCATATAAATCGCACAACACAAAAAGATAAGAAATTAACACTCTTCGATAAGGTAATCGTCGCACCGAATTTTGTGCGAGAATGACCCTCTTTCTACCTAAAACCTTTCTTTTATCCCTTAGTTACTCACAATTTTAACATCTTGTGGTAACGGGATTCTAAAAATTAATTTACAAAATTTTATTGCTTTACCTAATTTTAGGGCTTTACAAAATTTTAATCTTAAAAGCTTTTTTTTTTAAAAAAAATCTGTTACGGATTGGGCACCAAACGTAACAAGTTTATATGAAACCGAAATACGTACAAATTTTATATTTTTAGAACCACTATTTACGTAATTGAAATTTTAAAAAACCGAAAACGTAAATTATTTTTTATTTAAAATATTTAATAAACACAAAATTTTTAGGAAAACACAAATATTCAAGTCGTTTACGCTTATATGGGTATATTATATCGCATGTTAATTCGCAAATAATAAACACAACATAACTCAAGAACCACAGAAATTTGTGTAATAAAAGTGTCATTTTTACACCTATTGTTAATGTTGTACTTAATATAATATTATACCTTTAAAATTAAGTTAAAATTTAACAAGAACTAAATTAATTGAACAATTAAAATCTAATTATATTCATGAGCTTTCAACAGGAAAGCTAAAAATTGTTCCAAAACTCTTAAACGTTCTTGTAATATTGGATATAAATTAGATTGAACACAGCAGCGACTTGCTGTTACCTCTGATTGAGAAAATAAAAAGAGAATTCCGGCTGGGTGCACTTGACTTCAAATTTCTAAACTTTAGCTCTTCGGGAAAACACTGTTGTAATAATTTCTTTCAAAATTTGACATGGTTATCTGAATAAAAACTCGAAAACAATAATTTAAAATGTAAGGCAATAAAATAAGGTTTTGAAGGTATCGCAAGTTTTGATTCAGGAAACTTTTAAAGTGAATTGTTTTCAAATATGCCCACAGTTTACAAAAGTTTGAGTTAATTAAAGTTTTTTTGTTCATTAAACAATTATTTTGCATTCTATGCAATAGCAGGTTAATTTGCGAATCTAAACTTTGACTGGAAGAAGAAATTTTCTGGTTGACCAAATAAATCCGAAACTTTTTGAATTAATTTGAAACTTTTATAATATCGTTTAGCAAGCATATTAATTTGACCGAGATTTTATAAAACCAGTAGGTATACCATAAAAGAAAAATTGAAGCAATTTGGAAAACTTCGTATATTATAACTTCTTGTATTAAGCGGCATTCACATAGGGTATTGTATGTGGATGGTAGAATCGGTAAGAGTTAAAACGCATTAACCGATTCTTCTACTTCTACCACCATCTTCTACCACCATCCACATACAATACCCTATCTGTAGGCCGCTTTAATTTCTCTTACACTAATTTAACTAAAAATATCTACATCAGTGATTATATTTTCAATTGATTGTTAATAATAAAAACGCTTTTGTATAAACTTAATGATATCTAATGTTGTAATTAGGTGTTAAATATAAATAATAATACTGCAGTTTGCCAGATGACTTGATCAATTTAAATAAATTATTACAACGTTAGAAATATGAAAATCCTATTTAATGGATATGAATAAAGTTTAGTGCTCTAGTGGATTAATTTAATACATGCAGATAAATTGCTTGAAATGTTACCCTAATTTTAAAATAAATTATTAATTTTAGTTAATTATAAATTATTACTTCTCTGGTTTATTTTCACTATCTAACGCCTTTTGTATCATCGCTTTTGTTTAGTTTCTTCAACCTATGATACATGAGTTAATTTAAGGTCATTTAAAATTACAGATGATGAGTTTAATGTACTAAAACTTGAGCTAAAAGCTTTTAAAAGCACGTTAAAATGCCGAGATAAAATATTCCTTTTAATAAACCTTTAGAACACCTCATGTATCCAACAATTTATGAAGTATTAGGTTTCTTAATTCATTTTTGTGTAGTGTAGTTGAAGCGTAGCTTCTTTTCTGTTCATCCGCTCAAATATTTGTAAAGAAGAATTTAATTCATTTTATAGGAAAAAAAGGGAAAGTTTATTACTATACCAGAGTCGTATAATTAATATTTAGCTCCATTCAGGTGTAATATATCACAAAAAACATTGCGATATAAAATAGATAGGTGTGGCGCACTGTGATATTGTCCTTCCCTGTTCTAGCATGAGTTTTCAAAACAAAATCTAGTATGTATGCAGTAAAAATGAAATCATTACAAAGAATAAAAAGAAGAAAGTCGAAAATAAATTTAGCGAAGGGAAATTTGAAATGGACTTTTTATCGCTTAATAATATCAAAATTAAATTGTTAAAACGTTTCAAAGCAAAAATTCCTATAATGTTTAAATATTCGAAAACTTTTATCCTGAGTTTTGAAACTTGAAAAAGTTGAAATGATAACCTATCCGATGCAAAATCCTTTATTGCTTTTTTTGCTATATGAAAATTCTGAAACATAAAATATTAGTAAATATGACATTTTTCCAGTTGGAAGAATTGTAAATAATTGTCATGTCGTGCTTCAAAAATTAATTATATTCTTTATCAGGTAGACAATGTGTTACGTCCCTCTCCGTTAATTTTATTAGAAAATTAATTTAAAAATCTGATGTGGCCATCGCATAACTTTCCGAACAGACGCAAATTTTTATATTATTTTTTATAAAATGGTTACATAATTTCAACAGTAAATCGATGAAAAATTTCATATTTTACCAAAATAGGAAGAAAAAAACTTTTGAATGCCTATATCTTGCAAACGAAGCATTTTTGGACCCATGTTATTAGAAACTTTTTATCTTATTTTCGTTAGTAGAATGCGGTTTACTATTTTATTTACAAATACAAAAAATTTTTACAAATACAAAAATTTTTGAAACGCCCTGTATATTTTAGAGAAAAACTTGTAGGACAAAAAATGTAGGAAATTCCATAGCGCTAATTTTTTGTTATTAATATTTTTACATATTTAATTTCGTTTCGAAGTTATGACGCATAATGTCATAATAGCTCCAGGTAAACCCCCCTTTCCCGTTACACGATTTAAATTATTTTCATCTGGCTTCGTCCTACGACAGGAAAAAGCTTATATGCAAAATTTGGAATGATTTGCTTGCTTCGTTTAGACGCTATCGTGTTCACAGACGTACATACACACACACACACATACACACACACATACATACAGACATCCTTCCAAAAATGATAAAAATGGATTCAGGGGACCTCAAAACGTGAACATCTGTCAAAAAATTGGGGGGTCAAATTTTGACTGATAACAATACTTTCCTTACCTAGGGGTTCGGAAAGTAAAAATGTATTTATTTAACTTGCGCAAGTTTTATCTGATAAAAATAACTAACTATATATTCGTTAAAAAATATAAATATAAAAGTCATAAAAATAAAAATTAATTGTTTGTACATAAAATATTAATTAATTATCCAAAAACATGAAATTGTAATATTGTTACCAAAATTAATAATATAATTTGTCGAAACTTAAATTTTTCATAATATATTAAAAACATTGCCATTCTGATTCAGAAGTTGTAAATATAGTCGACGCCAGGTGGAAGGAAGTTGGATGTTGATTGAATCCTTTAATTGACTCATACCGGTCAAATTAATTTTACTTTAAACCTCATAAGATTCAAAACACAATTTCTCGAAAGTACTAGCTCACATATGGACCTACCCAGGATTGGCTTGAAAGTAGCCTTCATTTGGGCCTACCCAGCATTAATAAGATCCTCCAATATTATAGGAGCAATGATTAATTAATCACTTTAATAACTGGATCCGTTTCACTATCATCCTTCGAAAATCGATACTATTATCTTTCCAAAAGAAACAAAATTAATTAATTAAAGATTACAACTTAACAATTTTCTCTTAATTATTACAACTGGGGGCTTAAAAGGACCTGCCTCCGAAAGGGAGTCTATTAACCCATCTTTACATGACGAGAAGTTCCAGTTCTTTACATGGTTCTTCGATGAGAACTCAGGGTCAATTGTTTTAAAATATTATTAGGAATGCCGACTTGCCCTTCTCAAGAAAAAAAATCTGATGTGGCCATCGCATAACTTTCCGAACAGACGCAAATTTTTATATTATTTTTTATAAAATGGTTACATAATTTCAACAGTAAATCGATGAAAAATTTCATATTTTACCAAAATAGGAAGAAAAAAACTTTTGAATGCCTATATCTTGCAAACGAAGCATTTTTGGACCCATGTTATTAGAAACTTTTTATCTTATTTTCGTTAGTAGAATGCGGTTTACTATTTTATTTACAAATACAAAAAATTTTTACAAATACAAAAATTTTTGAAACGCCCTGTATATTTTAGAGAAAAACTTGTAGGACAAAAAATGTAGGAAATTCCATAGCGCTAATTTTTTGTTATTAATATTTTTACATATTTAATTTCGTTTCGAAGTTATGACGCATAATGTCATAATAGCTCCAGGTAAACCCCCCTTTCCCGTTACACGATTTAAATTATTTTCATCTGGCTTCGTCCTACGACAGGAAAAAGCTTATATGCAAAATTTGGAATGATTTGCTTGCTTCGTTTAGACGCTATCGTGTTCACAGACGTACATACACACACACACACACACATACATACAGACATCCTTCCAAAAATGATAAAAATGGATTCAGGGGACCTCAAAACGTGAACATCTGTCAAAAAATTGGGGGGTCAAATTTTGACTGATAACAATACTTTCCTTACCTAGGGGTTCGGAAAGTAATTATGAAGTTCAAACTTAAGGTGATATTTAAATTTGATCAATGACAAAATTCAAACTAATTGGTAACTAGCAACCGAAACTGGAGCATCCACTCGAAATAAATCAATATAAATGTCAAATTTTAAGATTATAAGTACCGCAGTAGTTTTTACCGTTGATCACGTCATAACCCGGTTTTTTTGATTTTCTTTATGATAGAAGCCACTACGTTGAATTTAAAAGGCTTAATTGGAGTGCTCAGTTAGTCTGGAAATTATAGTAGCTTTGAAATTTTCTCCTGAATTTCCAGGTACTTCACAGGGAATGATCGAAATACCTGGTGCAGATGCACTGCGAAGGTTCTAATTGAGGGGTAAGACAGGAGGACAGGGGACACTTTCTATATCGAGTAGTAGGTGGCATCCATATTAGGTGCAAGATTCATTAAGCATTCCTGAACTTTTGATACTTATTCTTGTGAAGCTTTTTCATTATTGTTCTTGTCTCTTGCTTTTATCTTCTTTTACAATCTGGTATCTGGTGTTCTGCAAAATTCTTCTGAGTGTCTTGTTTTCAATAATCGACCTTAGAACTGCTGTACACGAGCTTCCTCCGTTGTATTCCAAGTTTGGTGTGGATTACCATGCAGCGCTTTGAATAGTACATACCTTTAGCGACTTCGTTCAAAATATATTCCAGTGGTTTAATATCCTGAATAAATGGGACCAAAATAGGTGGGGGTTTTATGTACTTGGGATTCATCCTTCTCGAATTTATTATTGGTGTTAATTCTTGACTGCTGAATTTCTGGAGCATGCTCTGTAATTCTTCTTTGTCTGACTTTTCTAATTGTGTTCTCCGACGAAATTGATCTGCGTCTTCTTGGATTTCGTTGCTACCAATGTGGTCCAGATTCTGTCGCCGGTAAGTTTTCGTTTAACGTCGGTTCTATATGATTCCGTTAGAGAAGGATATTTTAGGCATTTAAACCCCACGGCTGCCTACACCTTCTTTATGGTATTACTCGTATATGCCTTTGTTTAAAGCATTATTATTGTTAATAAAAATACTTATTACTATTTTTCATATTAATATAAAATTAATAGTTATCTATGGGATTTTGTTACCAAACTTTGATTTTTTTTAATTAGTTATTTGTTTTGTACTTCTTCCGGTGGGGTTCTTGAATAAAACTTCCTAATTTAAATTTATTTTTGTGTTTTGAACATTCATACTACGCTGTCCAAATTTTATTTATTTAAATTTATTTTATTACGTTATTATACAGGGTGTTGAATGAGTTAGCCGTTCATAGGATATTTACATGTAAAAACTTATTTATACAAATTCCTGCTTCCCTAATTATTTTAGAAAAAAAATGAAAGACACAAAAATCATGCAGAAAAATAAACTACAAATGATAAAAGAATTATTTTCATCTAGCTTTTACTTAAAGTGGCAAAAAATGCTTTTGAAATTGTTCAAATTTTCATTTATCAGACTAGCCATGAAAGTTTCCAAGGTAATTATTTTTGATAAGTATTAAAAAACAATTGCACTTTGTTTACAGTTTTGCACTTTATTAAATTTTAATTTCATAAAATGGAAGCAAAGTACACAATTAGTGAAAAAAATCAATTTTTAAAACTATATTACTCTGGAAACAGTATACGTATGGTACGAGATCTCTTTGCTGGTTTATACCCTGAAAGACCAATCCCTACTTATTCGACAATTAAAAATGTAATTGATAATCAAAATCAATATGGATCTGTATTTAAGCCGTCATGCAAGACCTGCAGGAATAAAAGAATAAATTTAGAAGAAATCAATATTGGTGAAGCTCCAGGTACCGATATCGAAACAAATGTAATTGCTGCCGTAGTGAATAATCCTTGTATCAGTACAAGAACAATTGGTGCGGAGTTAAATATTCATCACACTACGGCGTTCAAAATTATAAAAACACATAAATTTATATCTTATAAGTTCCAAAACCATCAAGAAATTTTTGAAGAGGATATGTACAAAAGAATGATTTTCTGTGAAAGCATTATCGAAAAGGCCAATTTGGATAGAAATTTTATTAAAAATATTTGTTTTACCGATGAGACAACGTTTAGTATTAACGGGGAACCAAATGTTCAAAATTATCGGTTTTGGTCCACCGAAAATCCTCATTTAATGATCAACAATCGTTCACAGTATCGCCAAACTGTAAATGTTTGGGCAGGGATATTAGGAGCAAACATCATCGGACCATTTTTTATTGATGGAAATTTGAATGGACTAAAATATCTAGAAATGTTACAAAACGAAATTGGATCTACTATCAACAAGACGGATGTCCGGCACATTATACTAGAGATGTAACCAATTATTTAAATGAATGTTATCCCAATTCTTGGATAGGACGCAATGGACCAATAAACTGGCCAGCTCGGTCACCAGACTTGGCTCCAAATGACTTTTTTTTGTGGGGTCATTTAAAATCTAAAATTTATGGTGAACGATACCAAAGTATTGATTCATAAAAAAATAAAATTGTGGAGGAGTGTGGCAATATTACCGAAAGACAACTTGCGAATGTACGATGTAACTTTTATGATAGACTTGGTTTTTGTTTAGCTGAATATGGAAATCTGTTTGAACATTTGCTGTAAATTTAATTATTTCTTAATGTTTGTAATTGTTTATTATTAATAATTTATGTAATAAATAAATTAAATTGAATTTATTTCATGGCTAGTCTGATAAATGAAAATTTGAACAATTTCAAAAGCATTTTTTGCACTTTAAGTAAAAGCTAGATGAAAATAATTCTTTTATCATTTGTAATTTATTTTTCTGCATGATTTTTGTGTCTTTCATTTTTTTTCTAAAATAATTAGGGAAGCAGGAATTTGCATAAATAAGTTTTTACATGTAAATATCCTATGAACGGCTAACTCATTCAACACCCGGTATAACGTAACTTATCCACAATTTTGAAGTTGCACTTGAAGATGTGTGTTTGGTCATAACGAAACATGTTGTGCTATTAAAGCTTGAATCTTAGAATTTTAGTTTCAAGAAACCCACGCAAAGAAATACAAATCAACTAATTAATTATAATTGACTTCACTTAACGATCAATTTTTTCAATTTCATTATTTTGTTAAATAAATCCGTAATAGATGTATAAAACATCATTTATTTTATACTTTCTAGGAGTAACCCAGGCAATTCTCGCCTCTACGTAATGCCAAAAATTAAAATAACACAGTAATTAATTTAACTTGAATGGCGTTTAATTAATTTTTTACCATTTTTTAGAAATCAAGACAATTATTTATCCCACTAGCAGCTCTATTTTTAAATTCTATACATGAACGAAAAAACATTACATACCTATGACAGATTCTACATTAAGTCATAATAAATTCACTGTCGAAAAGTTATTGATCAAATATGAAATATTTCGAAACGCAATTGCTAATACTTTTTAAACATTTCCCATTAACTTTTTAACTGTGATTTTATATTACATATTTTGCAAACATGTTCAGGTATCTATTAAGAAACTTGTTATTCATAACTTTTTGGTAATTAGTTTTCTCAAGTTTTCTTTCATTTTTGATTAAATACTATAGCTAACTCATGATTGGTAAATGCCAAGAAATGATGTCATATTGCATTATTAAGATCCTTTTGAATTTATTTAATATTATCGAAAGTTTTAAGTTTCATATTTTTTAAAAATATTTTGAATAAAATTTCCAAGTGGATGTACTTACCGTTCAAACAAAGTGATTTTCTTAGAGCCGTTTTACATTACACTAAATTTTTCAGTACTGAAAGTTTTAGTACTAAAAATCTAATGCGCGCGTCGAATAAGGAAGATAGAAAACTTGTTGTAATTTTTTCCTGTTTGCAACTACAACCTGACGATTTTAACTTTTTCAGCGACTGAATATGCGCCGTGCGCATTAGGTAAATTGTTTTTAGGAATAGCCGACTTGCCTTTTGGCTAAACTAATTGGAAATAGTATCCAAATTGGATCATTCACGCGAAATAAATCAATATACGAGTAAATGCCACATCTTGAGACTACAAAAAAGGTACAAGAAATAATAGAATTCATTGATTAAATTTATTGTTACACTTTTAAAAAAATATAGTTTTTGAAACAGGATGCCATAAATTAAAAGTTTGAAAAGGTTTGAAACGCTTGAAACAAATAAATTATTTTCTATCAAAATTAATAAAAATTTATTAAGCTTACAAAGAAACGCTTCTAAAAAATAATTCAAATTTTAAGAAGGAGTTTCTAACATCTTTACTAATTGACTGAGACTTTAGCATGCATATGGCTTAATAAGTTGGAATGCATAGTGAATAAGAATTACAGGAATTTAACGAGAAAGTTGTTTTTCAATTCATGTAATATAAAGTTCAGATTTCTCATTCTTATATTCAAAATATACAAAAAGCGGGGATTACTTTATAACGAACCAATTAATCATAAGGCTTCCATTGTTTGCAAGAGAGCGATGTATCGTATTTGATACTATATATACTAAATCTGTACGACATACTAGTTTACACTTATAAATAATAATAAGAGAAAATATTCTTTGTACGAGTATATTCACAAAATATACCTCAACTTTAGAGGGTTAAGGTGTAGTATAAAAAGTTTTACATTTATGTTATCGGCATTTTATGCAGTTAATAAAGTTTATTATATCCGTGACTAGGGAAAATGAGGAAGTAAATGTTAAACAATGTTTAAAATGGAAAATACAAGCTTACGTATACGTACTGTAAATAATAATGCAGCTTAATTAACAATTTTTCATACTGAAAGCTTATGAAAAAGAATTAATTGGATATTTTAAATGTTTAGTTAACTTTTACAGTTTAGTTTAATGTAATCTAATTACACTGTCAATTGCGATTGCCAACATTCCAATCATTTCAGCCAAGATCACTCCTTCTTGTTGCTATAGGAATATTGCAGTTGTTGACATACTCAGAAAAATTGTGATTACTTGTGTAATGAAGTACCTCAGGGGCCGTTAAAGGCACAAGGCAATAAAAACAATGTTTTGCATGGATACGATGCGCATTATTTTGTTCTCCCAAGAATGTTCAGCCCCGTTCGCCACGAAAGGCTTGGCATGTCACTGCACTTGTGACCGACTTGTAATATTACTATTGACAATAAATATATTTTTTGCTCTACAAGATGACCATCATGATGTGACAAAACTTAAAATTTGCAAAAAAATGAAAATAGACCAGGCGCCAAATATATTAAATTCAAACTGGATTTTTTTTTATATAATGATCTCCTACGAGATCAGCGTCATTTCCTACAGGGTAAGCAATAAGGGGGCAAAAATTAGGTTTTCAATGATTTCTCTACTTTCTTTTAACTTAACGACAAAAATTGTTATATGCAGAATTAAAGCTAATTGTAGCTACAGTAATTCTAAAGACATAATAATCATCGGATTTTTTTTCACCTAGTAGTGATCATCTAAAGTTGAGCTAAGTTGTGTGAGCCCCAATCTTTATTTACAGGGGGTGGGATTGAGTTTTTATTAAATGTATAGAATTTTAGCAAAACTATTTATTACCTGAATACAAATTAACAATGTCGTCGTTTTTTGAGCAATACACCACATCTATGAAAGATTTTGAAGAAGGAGTTGGGAATGTCATTTGTGCGTGTTCTGTGGTATTCATATATTGTCTATGATATATCCGATGTTTCGGTGTCGATAGTGTTACCACCGTCTTTTTCTATGTAAGAATGTTGAAGGTCAACTTCTATTGCTTCGATTTTCTGCTTTTAGTGATTTCTCGGCTAAAATTGATTAAGACTAATTAAATTCTTTATGAAAATCATGATTAACCACAAATCACAAGCCGATTTACGTTTCATTACGTTTTATTATGAGTTAGCTCCGTATCTTCTCACACTTTTTGATGAAATGGGCATGCGAAAGACAGAAAAAAAATTAGTATTATACGACTCATTTTCTTCAATGAATTCGCTGATTGATTTAAATAACTTCGATCTGGCATCAACAAGAAATGATCATTAATATTCTGGAAAAGTATGTTGCAAATATCAAAAAATATTATAAAGCTAATAGCGTGATTATTTTCGATGGTAGTCCAAGAGACACTATAAATAAGAGCACAAAATTCGCAGAACATCTCCGTAGATTGCCAATGCACACTTCTGTCAATATTTGATGACTCCATGGCAGTAACCATGTCACAGGAGAAGTTCGTTGCCAACGACGATAACAAAAATCGAATTATTTCCTTTTTGTCTAAAGAACCGAAAACTACAGCTAGTAGCATAAAGCAATCTGCTGGAGATGCTGATTTTCTGATAGGTAATTAACACTGCGAATGAGTCATCAAGCTATCATGGCTCTGTGTTAGTTGTCGGTGAAGATGTGGACCTGTTAGTAGTTCTGAGGACATGGCTCATTCATTATCTAATGTTTATTTAAGAACTAAGAGCTTCAAATATTCGGATGAAGTTATTGAACACAAATTTTTCCTCCACGTGTTTAAATAAACCGGTTGATCACTGTAGTAGGAATATCAGTCATCAAAGCTATGTATAGAATGACATCCAACGGAACTTCACTGAAGAATTTCAGTCAGGTCAGAATTTTTTGCAAAATCTTTTTAAACAAAAGTATGCGATCTCTCACCACCGCCACCAACTCAAACAGCACCGTGCTAGCACTCCTTGAGAACCTCTGGTCAAGTTCAAGATTGGCATGGTAATCGAAAGAATCCACAAGATTGGGGTTGGCGAATTTCTATTCATTTGAGGATCCTGATCTATAAGAGATTCTGTTACAAATCTTCTGCACGTGTGCAAAAGTTTGTCAAGGAGATTGTAGTCGCAGAGAGGGTGAACTTCTTTGCTCAGCAATTTGTAGAAGCTGAGCTTTACGTTTGACGAGCTGAGTTGAGACAAAAACTCCCTTCCCACGAGATGCAGGACCGAGAATTCTCCTCCCACGTGAAGTGGCAACCACCTCACTTTTCAACTTGGGGAGCCCTAGGTGTTTTTGACTCTAGCTATAAGATGGTAACGTCGGTATGCGAGGGACGTGGATTCCAACCACGAACTTCTACTGAAAAGGCTAGAAAGTATCCCCTCTCTCAGGGAAACAAAATACGGCAGTGTAGTTAACAGTTTAATTGACACACAAAATTATCAACAAAATAACACAAAATTACAAGTGGCAACAACCTCAGGCGGTGAATATATAAATGCTGGCTTCTGACGGAAGCCAGCCAAAATTAACAAAAGCGTGAAGCAATCCCCCCCGTAGGGAGATCCAGTGAACTACAAAAAAAACTAAGGTGTCAACAATTACACCTGTCAATGACGTTAATAAACAAAATACTCGTAAATTTGTAAAGAGCAATCACACCCCAAAAAGATTAGATTAAAAAGGCCTCACCTGAGCGCTCGGGAGTTCACACAATCTTTATGACAGGAACTCCAATCAATTCGGATGGACTGCTCACGAGATTGGATGTTGAATGGTCGTCCACTAGATCCACACCACGAGGATGGACTGCACGCTTGATGATGACAGCTCTCACAGCGACCCACGACCTCGGCTGCAGGACGATGACTGGACTGTCGGACAATGATTGACCAACAATTGGCGGTTCCAAATTGATGTTAAAATTGCTGGCACGCAGGACGGCTCGCTATGATTACGTACAGGACCGCTACCACGAACAAATACTGGCGGTTCAATCGACCAAGGCAACAGACACGAAACAAATAGGACTGATGCACGGACTTCAGTAAAAGTTGGGTTATTCTTAAAATAATTCGACTGAGCTAAACTTTGTTGACAGTAGTGTCACAACAAAAATCCCCGAGAGGGCGCTCACTAGCGTGCGCGTACTGCGATCGCCTACGATGCTGATAACCAACACAAAATATGGCGGTGAGACAGCAGATGTTGATAACGTTAAATTTGGTACGGAACTTCCGTAATCGAAAAAAATATGCTGGCTTCACCCCTACGCACTAGTGGTTATTCGAGAATAAGATAGACGTTCTTGAATCCAATAACAACCGCAGAAATCGACTATGACCGCAGCACGCACACACTCTTCGAACCTCTCGCCTCAACGTTCCGAACAAAAGTGACTGTCAATTTCCCAGCGCGCCGGTAATACTCACGAAAATGACAGCGAAAATGACAGCGCAGTGGCTACACTACCACCCAAGTAACATTTTACCGTCATAAATGTACATATACCTTACAGAAATTTCCGTAGCGGTAAAGCATTGATTTGCCCCTTTTGCAGTTACTGTATTGATGTATCATTTATGCACATATAAGGTACAGGTATTTTCGCAACGGTACGGCATTGATTTGCCCCTTTTGCAGTTACTGTATTGATGTATCATTTATGTACATATACATTACAGGTATTTTTGCAACGGTTCAGCATTGATTTGCCCCTTTTGCAGTTACTGTATTAGTACATCGTTTTTATACCGATTATGTGTTGATTTTTTATGAACGAGATATTTATTTAATAGAAAAAATAATTTTTATAAAAGATAAAATTTTTGATTTTTAAATATTTCTATTTTTTACATACTGCTAAATTGTTTCCCTGTTGTCTGCGCCAGAATCTGAAAATTGACATTATAAATGTGATAATTTTTACTTACTTTTTTTTTCCGAGGCCAGGTTTTGAACCCAAGCTGTACTGTACCTATACGTCTGAAAACCAACTGCTTAGCCAACTCGACTACCTGGGTATACGGTATAAACTATGATATTTCTTATTTGATGGTCAATTTTATTTTCAATTCATAGATTAAAAATATTACCTAATATTGAATTAAAATAAATCAAATATTTTGCTTTGGTACTTTAAAATTTATTACATTATGAATTATTTTAAATAAAAGTTGTTATTTTGCACGTGTTTTGAAGAAAAATGCTACGACGCCGACGTCACTTTAATTCGAATCGACAGCGGTGGTGGGATTAAATTTATTTAATTTAAATTTATTAAATTTTAATTTCCTGACTTTTAATTTCCAGAATTTTTATTTCAAATTTGGAGATTTTCGAAGATTTTTGATTGTTATTATTTGCGCCGTAGTTTTTCTTAAAAATCCGTATTGAAGTAACGAAGTTAAAAACTTTTTCAATATTTAGAAAATCAAAAATTTGATACATAGTTGAAATAAAGATTTATGATTACTAGAAAGACATAAAAGACCGATTCCCCAACTATAATATTATTCCTTTCTCATTATAGGAAAAAAAAAATTGGAGAATGTAAGAAATCTTGATGGCGTAATGGTAAATAGGCACGATGGTACCTTTGGCAATCCGTTGTACAGTGGTTCAACTCCCAAGCCGGCAAAGTTATTTTAAAAATAAATTTCCTAATTAATTAATTTTTTAATATTTTTATTAATAAATATTATAAACACAGTTATTTATCGGTCTTAAAACTTTAAAAGGGCCTTTAGTTAATTAGCTATTAGAAAACATAAAATATTTAAAATACACGTTTTACATTAGCTAGTTAACTAAAGGGCTTTTTATATGGGTTGATAATACCGGACGTAAGAGGTTTAAAATTTCCGCCCCCAATTTAGAAATTTGACCGCCCTTCTTACTCCAATAATATCTCATATAATAATTATTGTAATATAAAATGCTTATCATAATTTGTAACCAATCAGAAACAAGAGTTTTTCTAACGGCGAAATTTTTTTTTATACATAATCTTGATACATAAATAACTATAATGTTACATATTTTTTACATTTCAATATTAATAAAAATTATAAAAAGCGCGTCTCGAAATTTAATTTAATAAAAAGGGGCTTTGGAGAATAAGACGGATTTTTATTTATAAAATTATTATATTATACGAGTATATATTTCATAATATTTTATTATGTACTTATTAAAGTAGTCATGGACAATATCAAAACCGTGAAATAAATATCACAAAGTTTAACTAATAAATCATCTTTACATATTATATACCGGAATTGTAAGCGACTAAAACTTTACTATTTAATCTACACTTTCAGGTATCAAACCGGTGATGAAAATATCGTACCGTCCATCTTATAAAATACCTGTATATGTTAGACATTGCTTTTATTGTAACAAAACGAAACGATTAAAACATTACCTAATCGGTACCGTATGTTCAACTATATTTTAGTTAATAAACTTTCAGTGCCGATCCGATAAAGCAATTGCCTTCAGAATAACGGTGCGAAAATATGTACATTGAAACTATACCTAAACAGTACAGTGTAAATATGAACTAAAATTTATGTGCCGCTTAGGTACCATTTTGGTACTTAATTTTCAGGTAATAATTGTAATATAAAATGCGTATAATAATTTGTAACCAATGAGAAACAAGAGTTTTGCTAACGGTGAAATTTTTCTTCGTTCTGATTGGTTACAACTGTTTTAAAACGTAATTAATATTCATTGATCTTTAAATTACTTATTTTTATAATAAATATTTTAATGTTACGTATGTTTCACATTTTAATATTAATAAAAATTATTATATTATATAATATATTTCATAATATGTTATTATGTACTTATTAAACCTGTCATGGACAAATATTATTATGTTGAACAATATCAAAACGGTGAGGTAAAAATCATAAAATTTAACCAATAAAGCATCTTTACATATTATATACCGGAATTGTAGCAACTAAAACATTACTATTTAAACTGTACTTTAAGGTATCAAACCGGTGATGGAAATATCGTACATTCCATCTTATAAAATACATGTACATGTTAGATATCGCTTTTATAGTAACAAAACAAAACGATCAAAACATTACCTAAACGGTACCGTATGTTCAAATATATTTTAGCTAATAAAATTTCAATGCCGATCCGATACAACAATTGCCTTCAGAATAACGGTGCGAAAATATGTACATTGAAACTATACCTAAACAGTACAGTGTAAATATGAACTAAAATTTATGTGCCGCTTAGGTACCATTTTGGTACTTAATTTTCAGGTATGAAAATATATGTACATATTCGTTATAATTCAATGGTATACCGGTATAAAACCGACGTTGATGTTACTTGGGCATCCCAATTACTTTGAAATAATTGGCAGTGGCCAAAACACAAATTAATTGCTGTAGGTTGATGCATGACGAATAAGAATCTAAAATTCGTCATAGAGTTTGACGAAGATTCGCTCGACTATGACAAAAAATAGATATGTTTTACTCCAACATTTTTTCATAGGAAATGACGGGGGTTACACTGTGGACCCCAAAACAACCGATATTGACATTATGGTCACTATTGAATACGCACCCCAACTCCTTCTTCAGAGTCTTTCATACAATATCGCGTAATGCCGAAGAACCGACGAAATTATTAATTTTCATTCAGAAAATTAATTGTTTTGCTAAAAATGTATAAATTAAAAATCGACATTTTTTGTAGAAAACTTAATTAGCTTTTATTTTATACGTAATAATTTTTGTTGTTTAGTTGAAAAAAAGGCGAGAAATTGGTGAAGAACTAATTTTTGTCCCCTTCCCCACCCTGTAGAAAGTAACGCCGCTCTCACTGGAGGGGAGAAACTTCAGGATTAATTAATTACATCCTAAGGAAAATCATATGAAAAAAATCCTGTTAACATTTTTCTACATAACGTAAATTATTCCGACTTGGTGCTTGGTTTAAAAACTGTTTTTTTGAATAAAATATCATACATAAGAACAGGAAAATTTCTTTGCTTAAAGTACTCCTGTACTACAAAAGAAAAAAAAATCGTTTGCGATATTAAATGTTTTCTGATGTTGCGTAGGTTAATTTAATACAATATTAATCGAAAAATTTATGTTGAAAAATACGTACGTCTACAATAAAAACAAAATCATATTGTTATATAGCAACGCGTTCACAACACTAAGGTATTTCAATATTATTTTTGATGAATTCTAATAGCAAATATAAGATAAGCTCACAGTTTCTTCTTGGTAATTTTAGCTTTCAAACAAAAATATGTATTACTAGAGGAAGACCCTTCAGACCCTTCAGGAATAACAGCTCATCTGCAAAATGGTATCCATCGGTATCCACCTCGATTGATGAATGGCAGTATGCTTAAGTAAGATTAATTGATGTTGTTACTTTAGAAATATATTAAAGTAGACTATTGTTTGGTTGGTAGATAAAATTTATGTGTAAATTTTACATTTACCAAGTTTCCAAGTTTTCTGTTACATAAATTTCAATAACACATTTATTTTTCACATTCAAATTTGCGCATTAATGGGAGTGGTTATAGATTAAAGATTAATTGACTAATCCGTGATGAAAATAAGTTCTCGCCGTTTCTTTCTGATTTAAAGTTAATGTTCTATCTTACAATAGAGGTTTGAGAAACATAAATAAAATTTGTTCCGAAATTGACGGTTTTTCTAACCGCTTTTCAGGCCGGATAGAAAAAATTTGGTGTGGTGAATTTCTAAATATATTTTTATAAGACTTCGTATTTTAGGTATTTTATAACAAAAAACTAATAAAAAATTAGTTCACGCGTAATTTAATTAGCAAATTTCGATTCACCTTTTAGCAATTTCTCTTTATTATTTACGTTTTAAATAGGTTTTATCTCATCATTTTTTTCGAATAGTAATTTAAATAATGAAAGTTAAATGTTTGACTTGCTATAAAATTCTTTTCGAGTGTTGCTAAATGTGACATTTATGAACATTTAACCTTTTTTTACAAGCATAATAGGTCTTCTCAGGAAAGATGAGCCTTCGTTATAAAACTAAATCATATGAACTAAGACGTTAATCCCTAGTCAAAAGAGGGTACTTTTAAATAATAATAAAATTTGTGTTTTTTTTTTGGTGACTGTTTTTTATTGTTATGATGGCAAATCATTAACACAGGGGGACCGCCGTCTTTACGTGCCCTCCGAAGCACGGATGACGGCAAAGAAATTGTAGACTGAATCCGGAGTCGAACCGGAGAGCCCTACGTTAGCAGTTGATCGCGCTAACTATCAGGCCATGACCTTCGTCACAGTTATTTCAGATCAAAAGTCAAAAATTACTATTCAACATTATTAAAAAACCTTCTGTTTATCTAAGAATATTAGTAGTAATATGCCATTATCAATTTAAAAGTGAGGTACCTACTCAGTACAATAGCTATTCTTTTTATAAATAGTAATAATCTTATAAATATAAAGCGCAGTTTATGTTATGCGATTTATCGTACGATTTCACCTACGATTTCTAGTACGATTTCGGTAAAATAAATATACGCAGTGCTATGTTCCAAAATGCTCTATAGAGGTATAAAATTTAAAAATGAATAATATATTCAAAAAGAACACAAAATTCTAAGTAGGAATCAATCATAAAAACCTTAGATATCGAACATTGCAAAACCTTCTCAATTTTCATTTTTATGACATTATTTGAATCTCTCGGGATAAGAAGGACATGTGGAAAATTGCTGAGAATAATTAAATTGATGATTGTCACATCAAAATGTTACTAAAAGATTTAATTGGCTGGAAATTGATTAATATTATATTATTATCTTGGATATCACAATAACCTACAAATGTAAAACTTTGATACCAAATTGTTTCTTGAATTACATGTTTTGTGCAAATCTGTTCATATCAAAAATTATGTAATCTCTTCATCTATGTAACTCAACTATTTTCGTGACACAAATCGTCAAAATTGTGGATAAGGGTGAAAATCGCATAAATTTGGAAATGACCCTAAAATGGTCGCAAGTGAGTCAAAAGTATTCCGAATTAAACGATAAAAACAGCGAATACCAATGGAATCGTATGGGAAACATCTCTTTATAACACAATTTCAATGTGGATCCAAAACCAGGAACAAAATAATTATTTTAAGAAAATTAAAAATTCAAAATACAATAATTTTATTTACTTTTGAGCGGCAGGCGTACCAATTTGTCGATTTTTGATGCAAAGTTAGTTGATCCCGAAAGTTAAAACAATGTAGACGTGTTTTCATTGTATCCAGGATTTTATGAAGTTTTTGGAAGTTCAGAAAATCAAGATGGCTGACAACAGGTGTAGCAATTCTACAAAATTGCAACTTTTGTAATCAACTCACAATTCACTGTAATCAAGAGTAATTATCGATTCATTCAACTTACCAGAAGTGATATTTATGGTAGCAACTAAATTCGTAAACAACAACTTTGATGAACACAGGAAATTTTGGAAACGAAGTCAACAACAACATGAGGTCAGGTTATGTCTTCCAGCTTCTCCAATCTGCAGTTGCATCAACAGTGCGCAGGTGTTTTTTTTTGTGATAAGCTAAAGGTGACCACACACACATATCCTTTTTATTTTTGTATCCACAACATTGATGATATTTAAGGTACAGTGAATTATTATTATTTAACATTTATAAATTTTGCCATATGCATATAAAATACGGTGAGCGAATGGCTGAAATGCTAGCGTGTTCGCTTTCAAGCCAATATTCACGGGTTCAAATCCTGTGAGGTGCTATCTATAGAAGAAATTTTCGCTCACCAAATGTCTATCTGCTGGCCCCAGATAACATTATTTATGGCTAAAAAACTTCCCTGATGGAGTAGGCGGTGTAAAAATCGTCTATTCCCGTGGTTCGGAATCCACGTTAAGCTGTAGGTCCTCTGTGCTCGTCACACATTTTCAACACGCAACGAGCAGAGACAGGGAGGTATCGGGAAAATGTCGCAAGACGTTCATAACCGAATATACTATACAATATAAAATACAGGATGTTGAAAAAAGACTTTCACGGAAGTGCATTTTTGACTACCCTAATTTGAAAGGTTTTTCATTAATAAACATTATTATATACATTTTCAATATTAAGCTTTAACAAAAGCAACATTATTATCTACAAACATTTAACGCGCTATTGGACAGCGAAAGACTTAATTAATGCAAATTAATTAAGCAATTAAGAAGAAAAGAAGAGATCTTTTTCGACTTGTATATTTTATGAAATTTAGGTATTTTATTTGTGAATCATTCTTTGATAGTAGATCTTTGATCTGCAATTATTTGTACAACCATTTGTTTATTTGCGCTTTGCGACTTTCATATGAATATAAACATTTCTTTCCAAGCTATTCAAATTTTTTTATTTTTTTTACTTCATAAAAGCAATTTCTACGAATCCAGAAAGAACAAATTAAGTCATTTTCAACGTTTACCTCTAATTAAATCACAAGGAACCGACGTCTGAGAGTGTCATTGACTGAGCTGGTAAAAAGGGGCATAAGTGCTAAGCATCCCTTAACTACAAAATTTATTACGGGACTTATAACATAGCAGTAGGTAAAGAAATCCTTCCTGGGATAACTTGAAATGCGGAACTTACGCACAACACGTTATTGTGGTAATTCAATGTATTTACATTTCTACAGAGTATTATTTATATAAATATGGCATAAGCACAGTATTTACACGGGCCTGACATGGGCCTGACTTAACATTAATTTATAATACGTTGCTATTCTATTGACCGACTTATTTCTTTTGGTCAATAGAATTGAAGAATGTGCAAATGTGGTTTATTTTTATAATATTTTTTATATACAGGATGGTGTAAATCTCTAAATACTAAATTATGTTTAATTTTTTTAAATTAAACATTCTGCCACCTCCTGACAGACTGATGTTTACCGTGGTTCCAAATGAATCTGTAAAAATTTTGACATTTTCAAATGATGCTTTTTATTTTCCTCCAGTTGTATTCTTTCGTCCTGGGAGATTTCAACTTCTATATTGATGCTAAGGAATCATTCTATGATTTGTACTGCATTGATCCTTTGTTGTTTTGATACGTTCCATGTTATCTTAATGATTTCAACCCTGATTTCTTCTCTTTGCTCATTCCATATTTTGCTGTTGATAAATTTTTTTATATTCTTTACATGAACTGGCGATGGTTCATGTAAGTTACCACCTCCAAATGTTCGTTTGAATTCATCCAAATATCTTTTCTTTTTTCTTCTAATTTTCCATCTTCTCTTTTTCCATCTTCTTCTCCATCGTCGTAGCATCTCTCTGAATTCCTATTGAAAACAAGGGCGTGTGTACATTTTTTGTTTCGGTCCAAATTTTCTTGCATTAGTGCGTTTTCTTGAATGCGCATTTCCTTATTTATTGGTTTGCATAATCTCTTTTCTAACTGATGAAAACTTGCGATATCTTTTTGTTTCCATTCTCCTATTTTTGGTGGTACTTCTTTTGATTTGTATTTTCACTGGTCTTCCATCTTCGTTTATTTTTGTGTTTTGTCTATACTTTTCTTTTTGAATATGCTGAGGTCCAAGTTCCATATGCCCGAGGTCCAAATCTTCTTGTTCATAATGTTTTCTTGTTGAATTTTCTTATGTTCCTTAGAAATTAGTTTATGACTTCCAGCTTCTTCTAATTTCATCTCCATTGACGTTGGTTTTAAACCTTCTTCATCTGACATTTGACTTACAACTTTATCTGCTTTCATCTCCATCTTACTTATTTGTTTCATACTCGCAGTTTCTTCTTCTTCTATGTTTGTTGTTTCTATGGTTTTTTGTTCTGATTGCTGAACACTTTCTGATCATTCCCATTCCAGTAAATTTAATTCCTCTTCGTCTGTTATTATCCATCCCTGTATTTTTTCTATTTTTCTAAGGATTGTAGACGTATTGGTCTTACGCTGAAGTGTGGTTTATTTGGTTGATTCATTTTCTTTTCCAAGTGCATTATTTTCTTTTCATAGTTTTCTACCACTTCCTTGAACATATTATTTTTTAAATATTCGTTTTTGCGCTTTTGGTCATGTATTTCTATTTCTATAAGTTCCCTCATTTCCTTTCATTGATTTTCCAATTTTTCTCTTAATTTGTTGCACCAGTAATTCGTATTTTGACGATTTTGTACTAATTTATTTGTTATAGCTTCCATGGTCTTTTTCAGGTATGACATTTTAACTTGTCTTTTCAAACGTATTTCGTTGTTATTTTTTGATGATTTGTTTCCAATTTCCTTCCTTCTTGTACACTTATGATTGTTTGCTAGGTGATTGCTTGATCTCTGCTTCCTTCTTTGATTCTTATTTGCTGCTTCTTTGCTTTTTATTCCCTTAGGATTGATTGTTGTCTCTCTGGACGGAATTGATTCTTATCTCTCTGGACTGGATTATTTTCTTTCTGAACTGGATTGATTATTATCTCTCTGGACCGAATTTGTGGTCTCTCTGGACTGGATTGATTGATTGCTTCTTTTTCTTATCCACTTAGGATTTTACTTCTTTGCTTCTTATAATTGCTTCTTTGAATCCGGCTCGAAGGACAATAAATAAGAAATTCCTCCTGTGATAACTTGAAATGCGGAACTTACGCCCTACACGTTATTGTGGTAATTCGATATATTTACATTTGTACAGAGTATTTGTATAAATATAAATATGGCATAAGCACATTTTTTACACGTGCCTGGTTTAATTGTTACATTTTAAATTCTTTACTTTCAAAATTAATATATTTAATTGTTACATTTATAATACGTTGCTATTTTATTGACCGACTTATTTCTTTTAGTGAATAGAATTGAAGAATGTGCCAATGTACTTTATTTTTATAATATTTTTTGTGTACAGGATGGTCTAAATCTCTATTATATACTAAATTATGTTTAATTTTTAAATTAAAAGGTAGGGTAAAGAGGATCTGAAACATTAACGACAGTTGCATACAAAATGAAATGAAAATAATATATAACCTAATCGTATGATTTCGTTTCGAGTCGCTTAAGACTTGACTTTCAAGCCACATCGTACGATAAATCGCACAACGTAAACGTTGAAATATTTGCTTACAACAATTCGTCTTATTGGATGAAAAGTTATTTGACTACTTATGATGATGAATGTTATAGTGAATATATCATTATTTAAAACATAAATATTGAACTGAATGCCTAATGTTTTAATTGTTTAATTTAGCTCATCAGTAATTTTAAGTGTTAAATTTGAATTATGTTGCTCAAATCGAACATCATTGTAAAACTACACCTACCACATAATATTATATATTTTACCCGTACATACTAATATTGGGGTAGGTAGTCGTTATTTGGGGTCTGATCGAATTTTTATCCTTTCGCCCTCCAAAGAGGTTCCAAAATAAATAGAAACAAACTCTGTAATTATTTCCGATTTGAATATTAACTTTCAACCCTTCACCACAGCGCATAAAGTTTTATATTTAAAATCCATGCGGTTTTACGGTATTTCCAGTTAGTATTTTTATTGTAGTACTAATTATGGCCCAAAAAATTTTAAATTGTTAGAAATTAGTTTACGAAAATGCTGCTGCACGGAAAAAATTTCCAACTTTCTACACATAAAACTTTAAATTTCATCTAGCCTTGCTTAACAACATTAAAAATTAATTATTTTTATCGATGTTTTTCGGTTCATTTACATTTTATTAGAGTTATTCCTTTATTATTTAATATTATATGAACGTGACGAAAAGGAAATTCTGTTTGCTAACATAAAAGTTGACTTTCTAGCTACCTTAGTTACACAAAAATATACGATTAGAAGAAATAATGTATAATGAATTTATATTTGGCAGATGAATTCTCAATGGGGCCATGAGTAAATATCCGAAAAGTTTACACCTGCCCTGTTTATAAAACATCCCCAATGGAGACTTAGAGCTGAAGTTTTTACTTTTTTACGAAGCGTTATTACATACTTATAAGGAAAAATGAAAGGAAATGAAAATGTTTAACATTTAATTCTACTCTGAAGTATTGTATTATTATTGCTTTATTTGAATTTGACGTGTATGTAAATTCACAACCAATACTTAAATCCACAGCGTGCCGATGTTCACCTGAGGGCCGAGCTAAGAAACTCCGTTCTCCTCAATTCGAACCTGCAATTTCCGCTCTGAAAAGTATTATTTATATTGAACGTCAGGCCAATCCGCACCCAACTCTTCTGAATAACGTTTCAAGTTGAGGTAATAGTACTGTTACAGGCTCAAAAGATAATTTTAACGGAAAGAAATTATATAGTTTTAAAATTCGATATAAATACCCTTGAGTGCTGTATAATCCAATATATTTCGAGTTTTATACTCGAACAGTCATTTAGTAGCAATTTACGTACCCAAACACGCAATTTATCCACCAACCTCCCACTTCTAGCCTTTTCACCACAGGAACTGTAGCTTTTGCGTAATTGGTTCTCATAAATTTTACCGATATAATTTTTTTATAAGATTCACTATTTTCGAAATAATTTTTCACCATTTAGAGGGCGATATTTAAAATTTAATGGATGAGGCCCCCATGGGGAATAATAGTAACTCGAAGAATTATATTATCAGTTCTACAGTACTCTTCAAGAGTATGCACATAAATTTCTAGCCTATTAAAAGCTGTATTATGGATTATATGACTATTACCAAAGATATAAGAACTGTGAAGATGGGAAACGCAATGCATTTTTATATCTAGGTTATTTCTCCCCCATAAGTAGATGGCGTTAGTCACTTGGGGGATATATTTTTGAAATGTCGGTAATTCTCGGGGTTTCTTTAATTTCCCATAGATGTCGTTTTTAGATTTGCATATTACCTGATAGCTGAAAGCAAAGGATAACTTTACAACAGTTTGCATTTTTGTGTTTATTGTTTAGCTTGACCCAAGATAATCCGTATAATAACTTTTTGTTTTACAATACAGGTATCTACTTACCTGCTGCCCTATTATAAATAAATAATCTTTGAAAATGAACTGAAATTTCAAACGTACATATTCTGGTCTGATGGATCAAAGTACTATATATTCTTATGTAACAAGTTATTTATTAATTATTTTGTATAATTTAATAAGGAAAAAAAACTTTATAACAAATTTATTTTTTATTTAGAAATATTATTTATTGGTTAAATGTTGTACTTTTCTATTAATTTTTGGTTTTGATACCCTACTTGGTATAGCTTTCATGTCATTTGTTAGCCATTTTAATGTTCGTAATAATTTGATATTGATTAAATGTTTCACGAAAAATGTTCTGTGAACTAAACAGTGCTGCGGGACATTATAAAACTCGGAGCATTTATCTCGAACAAGTTGTTCACTGTTGCTTATGATCATTTTTTCTTTAATTCCCATAGCACTTTTTTCTTTAGCAAATAATTTTTCAAATGTTGTAAGAACTATGTTTGCTACATCTACTAGAACGATGCTTGCAGGATTTCTTAAAAACATTGTATTTTTTTCATCGTGACCATAGTCTCGAAACAATATTAATAAGTCGTGATTCGATAAAACACCTTCGTTTAGCAAACTCTTTTGACATAAATATATCGCAATTAAATTTCTTAAGTAAAGAATGCACCACATAGCCAATCAAATAAATGTTTCCAAATGCAGAGTGCTGACGCAATCTTTTAAAAACACTCCTGTTATTAGCCCCTTGGTCACAAATAAACGCCCTGACTATTAAACCTAAATTTTTAAAAGTATTGCTTAAAATAATTAAATGATCAAATAGGTCGTTAGTTGTTATGGGACCGGAAGTAATCAGATAAGAAATTACATGTTTCCACTTTTTTAAAAGCCCCCTTAGCATAAAAACCGTACTGTGATTGGCAATATTTGAATTCCGTTTACCCCCCCCCCTAGGTCTTGAAATCCTTCGATAAAATTAAGTTTTTGATTATATTCTAATCCTTTCTTCAAACTAATTTCATCGAAAAGTAAAACGCAGTTTTTATCAGTGTTTTCCATTCCGTCCACAATTGATTTTAACTTCGATACGAACTTAAATAAATAGATTTTTAAAATCAAATTTCAAAGTGTATGAAATTTAACTCGGCGTACCCAAAAAATGTACACATGAATAATATTTTTACATATTTACAACCCTTCTATTAATTTCATTTCTTTATGTATTTACCATTATTTTGATCGAGATATTTTTTTAATGTATACCTACTGCTGTGTTCCAAAATGCTCTATAGAGGCACACAATTCAAAAATGAATAATATTCTGTATTTCTTTATTGATTGTACGTATGATGTAGAAAGTCTAGAATTTATGAATGAAAAATAATATCGGACAAAAATGTCTACCAAGACTACGTATACAGACGTCGATCCTTTTGTTAAAATTTTCGATTAAATTTTTGCATAATTGCGGCTCCAATTACGCGTAGGATGTTGCTTTGCAGTGCGCTTATGAAATAATTGGTCAAAATTGGGCAGTTGGTTAAACTCATTGTATGATGAAAAACGTTACATTAAACATAATATGGCCATAAATGCATCTCGAAAGAGTTCGAGTTCTTTTAAAATAAAGAAAATTAACTTAAAAGTGAAAAGCTATAAGTTTTAAAATTTAATAATTAAGAGCTTAAACTCATCATAGAAGCATTTAATATTTATATAAGGAACATTCGTCATTTTTACAACAAGTTGACCAGATCCTAAATTGTGAATAATAACTATTTCGTGACTAGTAAAAATTCTAAATTTTTTGATTTAAATACCTTATGATAATATAATATTATAATATGCTTTCTGAATAACTTAATTTTCAAATAAAAAGATATTCTAGAAAAAGATAAAAGAAAATATTTGAACATTATCAAACAAGTGTTGTTATGGTTATTGCTTATTAATAATATATGACCTTTTTTTATTTCTTTCCAAGTCAACTTGAAATACAGTTTGGCACAAAAGTTACCGATCAACTTTGAATTGGCGTTGATAGCAATTAAACAAGAAGCTTAATGCAAAAAGGGTAATATCGGGAAAATATTAACATTTTCAATGGAAAATGTGATATTCAAGGGAATAAAAGAATTGGGCTTTTAATTTATTGTAAACAAAAGTAAGTAATTATCGAAATAATTTGTGAGATTAAGTGCCTCATTTAATGTAAGCATTGTATGATAACATCTGTATTAAGCTGTAATCACCATTGGAGCAAAACGCAAAAAAAATCTTTGAAGAGTTTGTTGCTACTTTGTTGCTCTTATCCTTTGTAAATTACGGCCATTTGAAAATAAGGGTTCTAGGTTAATGTTAAGTTGCAACACCCACTATTATAAGTCGCGAACGGGTGATGCTACAAAAAAAGTTATCATGCCAAAATTTGTTGCTACTTTGTTGCTCTGGACAAATATAGTTTTTATTGTTTGCAATAAAACGGCCATCAAAGAATGGGAGTGAAGCCACAGCCCTCGTCATTATAAGTCAGGAGGCAGCGTTTAGGTATACCACTACACTTTAATAAGGTTTAATGATTTTTTTCATTTTTACTAAACCCATCGAGTATCTCAAGTTTGTTATTATAGGAGCTTTTGACCCCATACCTGGCCCGTTTTACCCTACTAGTGGGGTGAAAAGTGCCAGTCGCTGTGGTTCACTAAAATGAAAATGATTCAGTTATTATAGGTTGTGATTAAAAAGTAATTAGCGGAAACTGTGCACATGGTGAAAACAGAATTTCTCTAAAACGATGCACGTGCGAAATATTTGCTCAAAAGTAAGAAATGGCACATTCCTTCCCACCCAATCCTATTAATTTATAGAACATAACTTAAATGATATTAACTATTTCAGTATTGGAATAAACTTCATACGTCATATTTATTTACCTATCAATCTGTCAGTCCGAATTACTTGTGAGATCGGTTGGCATAGTTTGCAAACTTTCTACCCTACTTCTTATAACAATAAAATTTTATATGCATACCTCTGGTCCACATGACAGGTAATTTAGTGTTATCTTGATAATTCCACATCTATTTTTATTTTTATTGCAAGAATTACAAAAAATCGCACTTCGAGTTCAACAACTATGGTCTAATGTATTTTGTGTGCCATAATGTTCATCAGATTTTTGTTTCTCGCTTTAATATTTGAAAACTTTGCAATTGAAAGTTTACAATTCCGGTAATCATATTCTGATCGGAATGTCACAGACCCAGATCCAAGTTTTGTTCGGATAAGTGATTTGTTAAACTAGGAAAGTGCATACATTTTTGCACTAATTCCTGTATATTATTTGAGTTTTTCTTTAAAAATCATTGACTTCTTTATAATGCAGAGTCTCGTAATTATGGCCTGCTTTTGATTTATTACCGGAAATATCGTATAATATTGAAGTATGAAGTTAACAATTATAGCCCAAAATTTGGAGCAACAATGCAAATATAAACTATATAATATTATAGAACAAGAAAAGGTATAATACCAATACCTGACTCCTTTGCTGGTAATATAAGGTAAAAAAAAAGATTTATTTTATCAGCTTTGGAGAAAAATCTAAAAAATTAGGTAAGTCTGGACCAAACTGGTGTGAAAGTTTTCAGACTGTGAAACTTATGTCAAGTAAAAATAATTAAGTTAAAAACTTGGTCATGCCGTGAGTTAAAGAAGCTTTGCTAGTTTTATCAGTGGTTTATCTCGGCAATTTTGTTACATTATTTTTTAAGATAAAGATCATAAAATGAGATTTAATATTTAAATTTCACCGAATAGGATGCACACCAGAGAACACGAATAATTGGAATGCTTCTGGAAAAATATTACTTTTTGTGAAGTTGGTAAATTAGATTGTTTACTCGTAATTCATCCTAGAAGAAAATAGTATAGAGAAAACCAAGTATTGTAGTTAATTTAATAAAGAAAACTCGAAACAGCTGTAAAACCTGTTTGACGATTGGGGATTCCGTATTTAATTTTATTGAAGGTAAAGTGGATCAATATGTGTAAATTGACATTCTAAAGAATAAATTACAATCCATTCAGAATTGTATTTTAACCAGAATATAAAGAATAAAGAAATGAATTAATAAAGATTGATAGAATGCCATATTATATTAATATTATATTTCCATCAAAATGTATTATTACCATTTAACTCAAGTCAAATCAAATATAGCTACTATATTAAATATTGTTAATTATACAATTGATGTTCGTTAAATTAGTTAAACAATGCAGCTATTATTTTTTAATATTTTCATTTTTAATATTTGAGTTTTACTCCTCGTGCTTACACACATCTCCAATTTCAATGCTTTTAGCTTATTGGCTTATAAATTTGCTTTAATTGTTATTCATTTTATGTTTTACAATGTTTGTTCCGTAAATATAATGCAATGAAACAACTAAGCCCTGGCTTTAGTTGTCAGACATGAACATTAACTATAGGAGAAATTCGTGTACCTCGATTTATTTTTAATCTTTAAATTTTTACCTCTAACACATAAACGGGTCTACTAACTCAAATTTTTTAACGTGGACGAACAAGGATTCTTTCCATCTTTAAGTTTAAGAACCGCAGGTAGGGGTGTTATTTAAAATTTCAAAGCAGTGATAGCTGGTGGGAAAGGGGTTAAACTCAAAATTCAAAAGTATTAATTTTGAACGTCCCACTCGCCATGTAAACCGATGTGATTTGTTTTTCTCAAATTTACCATAACTCAAAATTACTTCAAATGGCTACTTTTGTAACTGCTACTATTGTTCCTACGGGCAATCCTATATGTTTATTTAATAATTAAAATGGGTAAATTAGGAAAAAATAATTTCGGTTTTTAAGTAAAGCGAGAGATTAACGATGGTCATGACCTGAATGTTAACGAGATCTACCTAACCCAACGCGGCCCGATTCGAATCCGGATATACATAGTCTAAAATTTCTTGACCGTCTTTCGTACTTCGGAAGCCGTTGGTCGCCCTGTGTTAATGATTAATGTAATCATAATATGAATAAATGAATAATATAGGTAACGGTTTAATTTACAGTTAGTAGCGCTTCTCTGCCTTAGTTTTTATTTCTCTCTATTGTAAGATAAACCTTCTTCGAAATCATTACATAATGTCAACTCATACAAACTGTATGTATCCAATCTTACGAAAATTTTTAGCCAGTCTTAAAGAAATAGGTGTTGTCGTAATCTTTAAGTTTGCTAAAGATTCCTTAAGAGCGCATCTATGATTTTGCTCAAGAGTCGGCTCTTATGGAAAATCATATGGCGTAAACAACGAAAAACCGTTTTATGTAAAATCTTATGCAAAATCCTAATCAATCTTAAGGAAAATCTTACAAACCCTCACAGTATAAGCTCAGGATTTAAACACGAGGACTTTTAGTATGATAAAGTACGAACCATTACCTAACAAAATCCGTCGAAAAATCTCAGAAGACCGATTTTGGATATTTTTCGCAATTTCCTTAAGATTGTACCTTGATCCAGCTTCTCGTACTGCACCACAGCCTTGTAGTAAAATCAAGAACAAACATGGTCAACTGTTAGCACATGCAACTTTAGGAACTGCAAATGCTGCAAGAGAAGAAATCACGTGTCAAACAGGCTGCGAAATTTAAATTTTAGTTTTTTGTTATTGTGTTGAAATTTTACCATTTATTTTATGTTTTCGAGAGCTGACACATGGTACTATATTTTCTTTGATCAACGACTAACGTACGTTTTTACAAAAGTTCTTTTTATTTCAATTGTGTAAATGATAAAGATTTGTATTTTGGAATTTAGATATAGGGTAAACCATGCAGTTATTGGACACTTAAGAAGAATTTTGATACAAAAGTTAACCAAAATTTTATCTGCAGACGTAGAAATGTGTACGTAGGTACTAAAAGAAAGGTACAAAAATGTTGGTCTATCATACCAATTTTTATATTTACTCATTGCTGCACTGATGTTAAACATTTTGTAAAAGAAGGATAAATTACCGAAAAGTTCAGTTATTGGACAATTTTTGTAGTTATTGGACATAAATAAAACTTCAATTAAGTATCTACCTTCCAAAATATCTCTACAAGTAGTACCTACTAAAGTACCTAATAGGAATTATGTATATAAGTATGGGTTACTTTCATCAGCTCGATCTTCTTTGGAACATTCAATCTACCCCTGGACTATAGCCTCTCCCCCACGAAGAGGAGGAAGTTCGGGCCATACCCTACCACGCTGACCAAGTGCGTGTTGATAGGGAAGCAGCCAGCGCAGTTCTTTTTAAATTATTTATTAAATTAAAATCTTTCCGATCAGTTATTATTATCCTTAATTTTATTTTCTAAGATTTTATTGTTGGTCATAGTATAAACACATCAAAATTCTAACAAGTTTTTTCGTTAAAATCATGGCGTTTTACTCCTCCAAGTTTTTACAAAATTTGATCCTTCAAATTATATAACAACTTTAAGAAAACGTGGTAGGATCCAATTCAAATTTACTGTATTACACAAACTAGCAATTTGTCAGAACAAAAATTAGAAATTTCAAATTTATCTTAAAATTATATGGCTTTTTGCCATTTAGACAATTTTATTATAAATATTACAAATACCTGGCATTAAATAATTTTATTTGCATAAATTTGATCAATAGTTATCGAAATTTAAGTATAATCTAAATTGTGGAATCTTTCTTCTACGTATACCATTAATAATTTGTATTAGGAAATAGCCGTATTTATGATCTTTTCTGCATATTTCTTGGGGCTCTGATCAATCAACACACGATATTTGCCACTTATAAGTAGAGTCCTGATTCGTATGCGGTAAAAAACATCAATATAAGTATTTTATATTGTATACTACATAAATACTCGTAGTATATCTACACTACCGTCGGAAAGTTTAGAAGCAGACACAATTTCTACATTTTGTTCAATAAAACACACATAATTTTCAAAAATTTAATTATTTCAAAGGTAATATTAAGAAAATAGGTGAATAGCTATGGATTCTACAACATACAAAAATTAAATTATTATATAAAACATTTCTAAATGTCTCTCATCAATATGTCCTCCTTTCGCACGTATTACTGCGTTACAAATTCTCGGCATTCTTTCTATTAAATTGATTAAATAATCAGGTGTAATCTGTTGCCACGCATCTTGCAGATATTCCCACAACATATTTTCATTTTGTGTCAGGCGTTGTTTAGCTTTTCGGTCCAATTCGTCCCACAAAAGCTCGATAGGTGAAAAATCGGGAGACTGGGACGGCCAAACCATTATTTGAAGTTCCCCAGCGGTTTTTTTTCTTCCAAATGGCTTTTGCATAATCGGAAGGAATGTTTTGAATCATTATCCTGCTGGAACACAACATTTTTCCCAGCGATCCGCCGTCCAGATGGAACTGAATTCTCTTGCAAAATTTTTAAATGTTGCTCTTTGCGCATTAGTCCTTCTTTTTTAACTAAATCGCGGACCATATCTCCAGCAAAACATCCCCAAACAATAATACCGTCTCCACCGTGTTTCACTGTGGGCACTAAACATTGCTCTGCCATTCGCTCACTGGGTTTACACCGAATATACAAATGTCTTTTAGAACCGAATATTTCTAATTTCGATTCGTCGGTCCAAAGTTTTGAATCATTATCCTGCTGGAACACAACATTTTTCCCAGCGATCCGCCGTCCAGATGGAACTGAATTCTCTTGCAAAATTTTTAAATGTTGCTCTTTGCGCATTAGTCCTTCTTTTTTAACTAAATCGCGGACCATATCTCCAGCAAAACATCCCCAAACAATAATACCGTCTCCACCGTGTTTCACTGTGGGCACTAAACATTGCTCTGCCATTCGCTCACTGGGTTTACACCGAATATACAAATGTCTTTTAGAACAGAATATTTCTAATTTCGATTCGTCGGTCCAAAGTACTTTTTTCCATTTTTTTATCGATCAATTTGAATGTTGACGAGCCCAAGAAGCCTGTTTTTTTTTTGAAAACTGTTTTTTTTTGTCGAGGTTGTGCAGAATACACAACCCCTTAAACCTGCTGCCAACAACCGCGTTTTAACGGTTGTAACAGATATTCTTTATCCCGAATTTGATTCACCCTGTGGGTTATTTTGGGTGCGGTAAGTTGTCGATTATGTTTAGACGTTGTTACAATATAATTATCTTCGGCACTAGTTGTTGCACGAGGTCGTCCACTGCGTTTCCTATCATTTACCTGCCCATTTCGCTTTTACGAGCTATGATGTAATGCACCCCTTTGCAAGATACATTTAATCTACTTGCAATTTCACGTTCTGTTAAACCCTCGTCGTGTAATGCACAGATAGCAGCACGTTTTCCAATTGATATTTGATTTTTTTGGCCATTTTTCAAAAATTTTAAAATTATTATACAAATTAAGTTAAACTTGATCTACTGCTAAAAATAGGTACTCACTTCTAGACGTAAACTAAACAAATGAATTACTTGTCAGGACTTGTGGGTGACTAGTAGCAATAAAAAAAAGGCAATAAAAACACAGATTGTTAATATTTCGTTGAGCTTGACCGGAACTTAAAATCCAGACGAAGAATACCGTTACGTAATAAAATGCGATTTTGTGAAATGTGTTTGAAAGAAATATTATTTTTAAGTTAAAATACCACCAAAAATACTTAAATACTATGTATTTATAATGACAATCAAAAATATTCAATAAAAAAAATTATAAAATATTATTAAGTACTAATTAAATATTTTAATTAATTTATTAATGCTTGCTTCCAAACTTTCCGACGGTAGTGTATGTTTAAAGTATATAATTATTAATTTAGGAATTCGCAGAAATATAATTTATTGAAATCAACGTCGCTAAATTTTCCTGGATCGCGCGGGCCAAGATTGGTTTGGAAGTTACAAAAAGATGGTAATATTTTTCAGACCCCAAAGACAAGAAGTGATAATAAAATTATTAATTTATTGATTTGAAAGGTTTTAGACGTGCTAATGCGTTATTTTTGTAAATGTAACATGCTGCAAGGGAAAGAAATGGTCCAGAAAATGTTTACCCAAAAATAAATGTGTTTGACAAGGTTGCATTTTGTACTTCATTTTTAACATTAGGATTTTATTTTTAAAAAAATTGCACCTACATAATATAATTAAACATAATTATGCCAAATTTTGGCTATATATGCGGTTATATGCGATTATATGGATAATAATTTCGTATGCGGTAAAAATCAAAAATATTAAATTATACGCGCAATAAAATTTCGTATTTTGCTTCATTTCATAGAGAAAGGTATACAACCGTATTCATAAAAATTTAAAACAGGTTAATAAACCCTTTTTAATCAAAGTGTCAATAAACGTTATTCATAAACGTTCAATAGCGTTAAAACACTGTTATAAGACTGTTTTAAGTGACTTGTTTTTATAGTTCATACATACCTACTATAAGCCTATTTTAAAGTTAACCTAAAAATATTTGTTCATAATATATAAATTATTGAAACCAATATGAATGCAATAGCGGCTATTAATGTTATTAACATGATTGGTGATGCGCCTCCGCGTCGTAGATAATTGTACAAGCCGAGATTTGACCCTTTCAAGCTTTGCGATGTTGAATTTAAAAACCCGAAAGACGGTCTAAACATATTTTAAAGCATTTTATAGAAAATAACTTTCGAAAATAATACGAGTATGTGCATGTGATGCTATTAACATTACTTCAAATCACTTGGCCATCGCTTTGGCAAGCCACGAAAGAACTCAAAAAATTTCATGCTATTATTATTATAAATTATTATGAAATTTTTTTTTTTTTTTGCTGCAGGGAAGGGGGAAACCTTCATAGGCACCACCCCATCAGGGATGGTAGTGTCAGATTCTAACTGACTAAAACCCCCTCCCCGACGACAGCGGGCTTTACCTTCTCGGCATTACTTCCGCTGTCGTCTGCGATCTTCCATGCTGCATCGATGATGCAGGCTCCCGATGACCTCCCGGTTTAGCACGAAAGTTTGTGTCCGGGAGGTCAGGCACTATCACTTGATTCTACTTTTCCAATTGAACCGGACACACCGCTCGCCGCGATCCAACACGTCTCACCGGGTCACCTAGTGGTCCGCAATCGTCAGTATAGGTGAAAGTCCACTCGTCATTAACTTAATAGGCGGAAATTCCGGCGACAAAGTCAAGGCCGAGCCGACCGTCATCCATACCGGAGACTCCGAGCCCCCAAGCGACCCTGCAAATCATATTAAATCACAGAGCGCGATGCGACCGGGTCATCTTGAAAAACTTGTGGTCGCTGGCAAAGTGCCAGAAATTATTATGAAATTAAAAGACATTATGATTTAAAATTTTTATTTATCTAACGATCCTACTATAGTATGTAGTTTGCATAAATAAAATTAAATGTTTTCTTATTCCATGTTTTTTCTTTTATAAAACAAAAGTTTTTCTTGCAGAAGCTCATGTTGTACGTCTAAATTACGACTTCGTTTATCTAAATTACGACTTCGTTTATCTTCATTTGGGCAGCATGTAACAATCTTGCAGATCTGCAAATCGTTGGGTAGCCAACTACTTATATCGGTATCCAATTCAGTTCCAATCTGAATTCGTGGCCCACCACCCGTTGTAAGCAATTGTCGGCGTTCGACAGCTTTTTCTTTCTTCGTCATCATTTTTGCGATGCACTTTAAGTTGTGCTACTGTACGATGTGGGTACCCTTACACATTCCATTAAAGCTAAAAGAGTACATAACAAATGTTTAATTTTTTTTTTCTGCAGGGAAGGGGGAAACCTTCATAGGCACCACCCCATCAGGGATGGTAGTGTCAGATTCTAACTGACTAAAACCCCCTCCCCGACGACAGCGGGCTTTACCTTCTCGGCATTACTTCCGCTGTCGTCTGCGATCTTCCATGCTGCATCGATGATGCAGGCTCCCGATGACCTCCCGGTTTAGCACGAAAGTTTGTGTCCGGGTGGTCTGGCACTATCACTTGATTCTACTTTTCCAATTGAACCGGACACACCGCTCGCCGCGATCCAACACGTCTCACCGGGTCACCTAGTGGTCCGCAATCGTCAGTATAGGTGAAAGTCCACTCGTCATTAACTTAATAGGCGGAAATTCCGGCGACAAAGTCAAGGCCGAGCCGACCGTCATCCATACCGGAGACTCCGAGCCCCCAAGCGACCCTGCAAATCATATTAAATCACAGAGCGCGATGCGACCGGGTCATCTTGAAAAACTTGTGGTCGCTGGCAAAGTGCCAGTCCACTCGTCTTTATATTTGACGGCACTATTTTCGCGATCGTCCCCCTCTGGATTAGCACGAGAGTTTGTGTCCACAGAGGGTCTACGCGCTATCGTCGTACCGACACTAACCTACCCCGTCGAACGACCGTCACTACTCGACCCAACCCGACCCGCCGATCAATGACGATATTCTTCGGGAATTCTCTTGGGAACTTCTCGCGCATCTTCTCGCGGGAACTTCTCAAGGGAACTTAGAAAGGCTGTCATTGACTTAACTGTAGGGCGAGGACTCGAGCTGCGGCTTGCTCAGCTCGTCCGTCCCCCTCCTTGGTCTTCATCACTTGACTGATGAAGACCGCTACAGCCAGCCATTCGTCTTCGCCGGACAGCATGAAAGCAATCATGTTGTCCGGGCTTAGTGTGTCGCCCATCCGGAGCGAAATCATCACTCTCTCCTTCTCCCATCTTAGGCATCCGAAAAGAGTGTGTTCCGCCGTATCTTCGTCCCCGCAGTAACGACAGGCAGGTGACTCGGTCAGCCTGAACCTGTGGAGATATGCCTGGAAGCATCCGTGGGCGGTGAGAGCTTGTGTTATATGAAAGTTCACCTCTCCGTGCTTTCTCGCTACCCAAGGACGAAGATCCGGAATGAGCTTTCTGGTCCAAGCGGCATTCGTGCCGGAGGACCAGCTCCTTTGCCAATCGTCGAGCGTCCGCTGCTTAATGGTGGGGTCCGGTCCCGCTCGTACGTCTGCTCTCTCTCTAGCTAAAAGCTCTATGGGAGGCATGGAGGCCAAGACCCGCACGGCTTCGCCGGACACGGTCCTGTAAGCGCAAGATACTCGAAGTGCCATCTTGCGCTGGACCGCTTGCAGCCTCTTACGGTTACGCTGGACGTTGACGGCCTCTTGCCAAACGGGAGCGGCGTACAACATCACGGACTGTGCGACGGTGCCCAACATCCTTCGCTTCGTCGGTTTTGGGCCACCGATGTTGGGCATTAGTCTAGCGAACGAAGTAACTATCGCCGTCGCCTTGTTGCACGCCGTACGGATGTGATCGGCAAAATTCAGGTTCTTGTCTATCTTTACCCCCAGTATGGTGACGAAGTCTTTGACTGCAATTGGGAAACCACCCAAAAGCAGCCTCATAGTGGGGGCTTTTCTTCTGCCGCGGATTACGACTGCCTCGGATTTCTCCGGCACCAAAGTAAGTCCGCGGCTGCCCGCCCAGGTGTTTATGGTGGCTATCGCTGCGTTTGCTTTGGCTTCCAAAGCCGACGACTCTCTGTCTACAACGATGAGGGTGAGGTCGTCGGCAAAGCCGTACAGCGTAGTGCCGTCTGGGTATACCAGCCCGAGAACTTCGTCATACATTACGTTCCACAAGGTTGGGCCAAGTACTGAACCCTGTGGGACACCGCTGGTAACTTCCCTAGTGGCACCGTTGATGATAAGACTTCTATCTTCAAGGTAACTGGCCACCAGGTTGAAGATCTCGGGACTGATATTTCGGGCTCTCAACGAGTTCAGTATGTGCCTCCACCCTGCGCAATTAAATGCGTTTCTTACGTCCAGGGTGACGACAAGGCAAAAGCATCTAGTTCTCCGTGTACCTTGCACTGCTTCTCCCGCGACTCCGACTATTGCTTCCAGAGCATCCACAGTCGATCGGCCGCATCGGAAGCCAAACTGCCTTTCGTTGAGGTCGCCCGATCTCTCTATGTCCTGGATGAGCCTGTCCAGGATCATTCGTTCGAAAACCTTGCCGACGTGATCGAGGAGGCATATAGGTCTATAGCTGCTCGCTACGTCGACAGGTTTGACACCTTTGCGGGCCAACACCAGTCTCGCCTTTTTCCACCTCGCCGGGAAATCTCCCTTAACGAGGCAGTCGTTGAAGGCGGACAGGAAAGTTAACCCGCACTCGTCGAAAGCTATCTTCACGACCCGACCAGGAATATTATCGGGACCCGGGGCCTTGTCCGAAGCCATTCTTTTAACTGCGGCTTGGATTTCAACGGTTGTAAAGAGGTTAATCTGCTGGGGTGGGAGCATTCTTGGCTCCCGGAAGATCGGATGCTCAGGGAAGAGCACCGTCGCTATCTCCCGGACCTTGGGTGGGCTCGGTCCGGTCATGTTTCTTCCCCCTTTTAGCTTACCCCTCACTACCTTATAGGCCAAGCCCCACGGGTCGTCGTCCAATGACTTTAGAAGCTCCAGCCAACATTTTCTTTTACTATCAGCAATTGCATGGCGGAGCTTTTTCTTTGCAGCTTTGTATTCTGCGATAGAGTGCAGAGTTTTAACTCTCTGAGCCACTCTGCTGAGCTTCTTCGCGGTCTTACGAGCTTCGTAGATGGCCTCGGTCCACCAGTAGACCGGGCGTCTCGACTGTCCCTCCCTTCTCGGCATAGCCTCGTTGCAAGCTCCCACAAGTGCATCCGCGAGAGCGTCGGCGTCTGTTATCTGCCCAGTTGAGGCTATACGAGTTTATAGCCTCATATAATGTTTAATTTAAAAAGATACAAAAATTATTTGGTTACCTGTTTACTAAATCATTCCATGCAGCTTTTTTCTTATTGTTGGTGTTTGTATCCGTGTTTTTATTTTCAACAATGTTTACTCTCTCGCGGATTAATTACTTTTTTTTAATTTACTCTAGTAAATTTATTAAAGTGCTTTAAATTAAAGCACTTACCTAGTAAATAAATTTAGGTTAATGTACACGATTTAATGCACAGTTACCAACAAAATCACATTACCACACTAAACTCTCTTGAAATAGTTCGCTTGCCGTTCATATTACCTATTTCTGTCTTTTAACAATGTTGTAGCTGAGATACCCTTAAAATGCGTTTATGAATGGAACTACATTTAAAATACTGTTTAGCCTTAAAATGTGTTTTAACTAAAACATCTCTAAGAGACACTTTAAGATATTTTTATGAATACGGCTGATAGTTTATAGTAGATACTAAAAATTAGTTTTCTATGATAGAGCAAATAAAGCATGTAAAAACATATAAATCCGGACTCTTCTTATAAGGTCATCACGCACCCTCTGTTATTGTTCTAAGGCTCTCCAGTAAAAAACAAGTCTTTAAATTCGTCGATCGTACTGAATTCATCATAAATAATAAAAATCACCCTCAATCATTGCTCTGATTTTCCTTTCGTAGCATTGCCAATAATGTTTTTTAAACGGGTATTAATTATTGTTATCCTATTAGTAGTATTGTGGTGCAGATTCTTTATAAACTGTTTTGTGTTGATCCCATCCTCATTTTCATAAAATTTTACTTTATTATCGCGACCAATGTTGAAACTAACCTCTTGAAGAATGAACGATAGATCATTCACAATTGCGTAACATCTTTTATTACGTTACGCTAAACACAGCAGTGGCTTGGTGTGATTGCTAGTTGAATTACAGCGCGGAAATTATGGGTTCAAGTCGCAGACGGAATTTCTTAGCGCGACCCTCCGGTGATCATCAAGACTCTGTGGATAAATTAAGTTGAAAGTTAAACAGAAAAAAGAGGATTCAATAATTCCAATAAATTCATACAAAATAATTTCGCTGTTCCTACCACGCGCACACCCAGCAAAAAATACTGCAATAATAAGATAAAAATTTCAAAAACGCCTGTTTACAATTATTTAAATTTTAAACAAATCAAAATTTTAATTAAAAATGTTAATTCTTCCTTAATTTTAAAAACTTATTTAATTTTAAAACGTATTTTGAATGGGGTAGGTGCTCTTATAAAAATTATTTTTAAAGTCCTTTTTATAATAAACTTGAAGTTACTAATTAAAATTTACTGAATATGAAATATACGAATAATTGTAATATGCTTCTCGTTAAAATACGTGAAAATCTAAATCTCGTGCTAGAATCATCCGTTAACTCTTCAAATTTCATATTAGAGCCCCATAATTTATTAAAGCTTCTCCGATAACAAATCTCTCGTTGTATTATATATTACAAAAATAACATCGAAAATCATATGAATTTATCCAAAATTATATTAGACAATGAGATAACTGGATAACAGGCCAGTCAGTTAAACATCTTGAACTTGTTAGATCCAAAAGTAACACAAGTAAATATAGGCCTTTGACGTTAAACTAATTAACCAAATAAGCTACTAATAGAGAAGATAATAATATGTTCAAATTAGTAGACAACCGTAGGCCAGATCTGCGTCTCTTCTGGTTTAGAATTTGAAATAAATTAGCACCTATTATATTTATACTATCCTATATAATTTAGAATAACTTCATGTAGATGTTAGTTTCAATTTATATTTTATATAAATAATTAAATGTAAGATTATAATAATGGTAATAGATTAAACCTTTATACTAAATCAAATTAGACGTTGTTTTTCAGGAAACGCTTACTCACTGCTGCAGAAATGAGCTTAGCAAAGTTGAGAAACCCCAGTCTCGGAACCCGATCCTCTCACGGTCTTTCAGATGGAGATACGAGTCTACGACCGATTCAACAAGTCGAGACTACCCTAGCAGCCAAACCAACACAACACTTACTCACAAGAATTCACAAGATTCAATGAACATTCAATCCACTTCTTCTCAAAGGTGAATATTGACTTTTTAAAATATTTTGTAGGCAAGCGATTGAGCTGGTAAGTTAAATAAAAATGCCACGCACACGTGGAACGGCCACAAAAAATTTAATGTCGAGATTTCGACAACTGTTTACAAGTTCTTTTTAGTTCTAAAACTTGTTTTCTGCATTTTTAGGTTATTCTAAAAATGCGGTTATGTTTAATTTTAATTTTATCTCTATTAACTACGAATCCATCGATTATGAAACTAAATATTTATTGGCTAAATATTTATCTCTATTACGAATTACTTATTTACGAATTAATATTACTTATGTACACATAGTATATATAAAAAATTTAGGTAAATCAAAATTTCCATATTATCAAGTCTCACTAGTTAAATTCTGAGTTTTGCTAATGAATTTTGATGTTTGATATCAATTTTTAAAGCGAAATGTTAAGCGGTCCCCGAGAGAGTCAGTTCATGCGGAGTTTTTTCGTATTCCCTAATACAATCTACATGATTAATAGTGTCACCGTCACTTTAAAAAATAAAAAGAATAAAAGACGCCCTAAAATTTTCTACAAGCCAGTAATATTATACGCATCGTTTGAAGTCTTTCGACGGTAGAAATTATATACATAAATCTAATCGCATTGTTCTCATAGGAAATTCTTTCACTTTATTTACATTTTTGGAATATTAGTGAACGATAAGAACTGTGTACGTAAATAAATACATTTTTTATACACTTTTAATAAAATTTAACAAAAATTTTTACAGAGCGCTAGGCTATCAAAGCGCAAAGCAGATCAAACAACATAACTATTTGTATTTGGATGGGTGACCGCTTTCAGAAAATTGTTCGGCTCCTCGGTGCTCCCCTATCAGCCTGTATTTCGTCAACGTATTTATAGACTATTGACTAACTGTTTCCTCGATCGTAGAGGGCAGGGCAGGTCCATAATAACACTTAGGTGGAAACGGAAAGAAGGAAGATGAATTTAAATTCATTGGTTATGGAAATGGGTCCGTGCGAACTGCTCTAATCCGCCAGATAAATGGAAAAAAAAACATCCTACATTTCGGTTGTTTATTTGAATTCCCAGATAAATAAAATCATGAACTTCTTCATATACCTCATTGTTTACCTTAAAAGATGTTTTAAAATGGTCTTTATATAATATTTTGTATTTTGTTGGTTAATTTTTATGCCATTAGTTTTACCACTACTTTTATCTTCCTAAGAGAATTCCACCAATTTCTCTGCCTTTCACCTCTGGCAGTAAAAATTTTTAAAGTAGGAACCGAAGTTTCAACGGCATAAAGCGACATCCTCTGCTTTCCAACTTTAAACATACCGGCCGTGAAAACCGAACGTAGCATTCCTTAATCGTGAACTTGAACTGACCAATAATTTTACTTGAATGATGGCGGTTTCTCACCCGAAAATAAAAAAATAAGGCGCAAGATTGCAGTAGCAATTTAAGTTCAAAAACAAAACACAATCGTAATCTTCGCTTGACGGTTTGAAAATTGAAAAAATAGATTCGCTATGAACTTTAATATTTACATTTTGTACTTTGTCATGAAAGGAAAGTTCAACATTTAAAGTTGAAAAGTACACAATTTTTTTGTAGCCGTTCCACGCGATATGATGAAGTTGTTCAAACAATGTTATGAAAAAATGGCATAAAAGTTATTTGACGAGATTGTTTTTTATCAGCCGAAGGGAATTTACAGTATTATAAACATTCTTCCAGAAAGTTTTATGTATGGTACGTCGCCGTCGATACCATATAACTTGAACACTTAAAATCATTCCTATTTACTATTATTTTGAGTCCTACCCTGTGATAAAGCTGTAAATAAGAATATTTTAAGATGTTTTAAAATATATTTTCTGTTTTCACGAACTGTTAGAATTCAAATATTTCAGCGTTGATATGTTAAGTTTTTGTTCAAATTTATAACTTTTTATTTTTTTACAGTTGATTTTTCTGACAGTAGTTATTCTTTTTCCGTTAAGTGTTAATGCCGTTTGACACTTGATAAAATTTTAACAAATAATAGCAGACGAAATAATATTGTAAACACTTTTGAAATATGAAGTTTAAAAAAGATATTTCAACAGCTACCTAGTACAATAAAATGGAGACGAAAGTTTCAATTCAGCTAAACTATTTCCCTAAGAAATATTAATTTGCAATTCACTTTTGAACAAGTGCAACTTGTTACATAAATTAATATTAAACGTAATTACTTCTTTGTTTACTGTTTTTGTTTTAGTAAAGAATTAATTGGAATAAAGCTTTAAGAAGTAAAGCTAACAGGTTATAATTGAAGGGGCAAGTGGAAGAAGGGGTTAAGTTACAAATACATAGATATTACTGAGATAAATAAGATTTAGTAAAATTAATTGGCATTTTTTAAGTAAAAATAATTTTAAGATTTGATTTATTCAGTTAGTAAGAGTTGAGTGTGTATTGTTGTCAAGGATATAAAGGTTTGAGCTTCCACTTAATTTTCATACAAAATCATACACATAGCTCTTTCTTCCACAGCACCCTTGGTTATTAGTGCGACATGACTCCTTGTACCACTCTATATCTCTTTTACAGAAAATGTTACTTCACCCCTTCTTCCACTTGCCCCTCCAATTGCAACTGACGTTTTTAATAAAGTTCCAGAATTTTGAGCTTTCGAAATGTTTCTCCGAGTAACATTCCGCAATAACAAAACAGTAAATTAAAAACATGGGCATTGTAAAATTCTTTAACAAGATAATATGTCGACCTTAATTTAAAAACAAACAACGAAATATTTTGATTATCTTTCTAATCAATATTTTTTAAGGAAGTTTTTAAACAAAATATAAATCAACTGGAGTAATTTACAAAATTGTTTTTAGTTTAAAACCAATTAAGAAAGCCTAAATTTTGTTTTATAAATTTATTACCAGTATAATAAATAAATTTTATGAGTGGTATTAATATAAGAATCTTACAGTAAATAAAAAGAATGTAGCACATGAACTTATGAAATACAAAATTATTGAAATAGTAAGATAATCCATATTCTTTTTCCTAGTCAGTTACGTTGATGTTTTGAAGAAGCTTCCTCTTTAATTTTTTGTGGGTGTTTTTTGTTCGATGGAATAAAAATACGCCTTGGTAAGTTTTCCTATAAATTTTGTTAAGTTCATCAAGTTATATTCTATGAAGAGTTATATTCTATAACTTGCTGTGACATTAGATAAAAAATACTTCCTTTGTCTAATGTTATTGAACTGGCATTTCCATGGGAAATGCAACAATTGCGAATTCTTGAATGTCTGTAAAAGTTCAACTAGAAAATGATTTGTTAGTAGTAGTTAAACAGTAGATTAAGAACGTTCGTTCAATTAGCTTGTAGTTTAGTGTTAGAATTCAATAAAGAAAATCAAGTTGTAACAAGTTTAATAAATAAATAAAATAAAAAGTTTAAGTGTTTTTTAAGTAAAATAAATTGGGTAAACCCCAAACAAAACTCATCATTCCCAGCTCATTGTGTAACTGTTTGTTGCGGGAAGAGCCCGGTCTGTTCTTATCGATGAATTTCTATTTAGGCAATGTCTAGGTAACTGGTACCGGCTACTATATTGAGAGCCGATAGTGACGTTCATTAGTTAATTTAAAGAAGACGGAACTATCGGTGTAGTGCATAATACCATTAAGTTACAGATAGGTATTGAACTTGCAAAATAAAACGATTGCCGGTATTAACAAACTGATGCAAAAACTTTTTCATAAAATGAAAAAAAATTCAGATTCGATTTATACATAAATATGTGTTTAGAGTAATTATAACGTTGTAATAGTTATAATGTTACATTGTTTATAAGAAGGTTGTACATATACCAGATGATAATAAAGTCGCCGGTAGAGGAAGGGGTTCGGAGATCTAATCCTGGTTCGGATTTTTTCTTTACTATTTCTTTTCGTAATTTCCACGTCATTCGAATTACAAATGTATCAAGATTTGTAACAACACGTTTTGCATCCACGACACCTTTCCAACAGGTATATAAAGGGTGACTAGCTCAAAGTCGCGAAGGGGTGGGTTGGTGAAAGGAATAAAAAGGGTCGTGTGACGGCACGTCGCGAAGCGTGTGTTTCCAATCGACGACCGGGCAATCCTCGATCGCGATTCTAAAAATGGTCAAAATCGGTGTGAATAATTTACACGAGGGAGTTTAAATGGGCGCCACGCATACGAAGAACTGAATCTTTTTGAAGGGGACTGGTTATCACACCTTCCAAGCTGGTACGCGACAACTTGATGATCTTACTGCGAATTCTCACTCCGGAAAAGCCTCGCTCAATGACCTTACCTTTACAGGAGGCGAACTTTCCGTTGGTGAAAATAGCTAAATAAACACTAACACAATAATAATAAAACACACAGTTGGGAAATAACAAAAATGTAATGAACAAAATAATATCAGGGGGGAGTTGACAAAATTTACACAAGATACTATCAAATTTACATGTATCGTATAAAAATAAATATATACAATTGACGGAACCTTTCAGTGTGGTTCCCGTTGCAAAATTAATGTTCGTAAAACAATTACTGTTACAAAAACAAAAAAACTGTTAATTTGCAAAGTATGACCAAGAAAGTTCATACGTAAAAGGGGTGCGTATTGAATACAGCCCTCCACAAAAATAGTTACTTAAGTGCAACTCGATAACATCCAAAACTATGATTCATAAAATTGATCATGAAAATTAAACAATGGTATCGATTAATTTTTATGAACTTTAGCTGCAATGCTAAACTTAAAATATTACGTTAAATTACTGGTTAAAATATGAACGCCCGAATGGCGTAGTAAAAATTACGTTAATAATAGACACTAACATTAGTTAACAACAAAAGATGTACAAAAGGTTGCGATCGACTTCCAGGGTTTGAACTGAATGTTCATAAACATAACCTGTGGCCAAGGTGACCACTTAACATCACAAATCTTAAAAATATAAAGGTTTCTTACTTAGTTTAGTTGTTGGGGTTCGACCTCTAGATAAAGTCGCTGGCGGGTCCTCCAAGAGTGAGAATCGTCCTCGGAATGCGGAATGGAGCTGAATACGATGTCTTAAACCATACCAGGAAGTCGGTGCGATAATCAGCTTCCAAAACCTCTTCAAATCGAAAGGTGCTGATGGTGAAATGACAGGGTAGTTTACGCACTCCGTTACGCGATAAATAGGGGATTCCGTTCGAAATAATTCACTAGAATAATTATCCGCGAAGCTACAATTATTTAAAGTCGGCACTGTGTAAATATGAAACGTAAATGTGGTGTTCGATAAAAACAACTACTGGAATGCACAAATGTGTTCGCAATGCAACACCTGTTTTATATTATGCCGATAAAAAGAAATGCAACGTAGTTGCATCAAAACTGCAAATAGTGCGTAACTAACGTTCGATAATTTAATTGAAATAACTCGATATTATTTAAAAGTTATAAACAATTGGCGGTAAATGTTCGATAACTACTTCACAATCTCTCGATATTATTTAAAAGTTATAAACAAATTGGCGGTGAATGTTCGATAATTTAATTGAAATAACCCGATATTATTTAAAAGTTATAAACAATTGGCGGTAAATGTTCGATGACTACTTCACGATCTCTCGATATTATTTAAAAGTTATAAACAAATTGGCGGTGAATGTTCGATAATTTAATTGAAATAACTCGATATTATTTAAAAGTTATAAACAATTGGCGGTGAATGTTCGATAATTTAATTGAAATAACTCGATATTATTTAAAAGTTATAAACAATTGGCGGTAAATGTTCGATGACTACTTCACGATCTCTCGATATTATTTAAAAGTTATAAACAAATTGGCGGTGAATGTTCGATAATTTAATTGAAATAACTCGATATTATATAAAAGTTATAAACAATTGGCGGTAAATGTTCGTTATTTTTACCTGGACATAAATGCACAATATTTTTAGCACAATTGAATTTTATTGATTTAAAAATCTCGAATTAAATGTGAGATCTTAGTGTTTATTTCCGCTTTTGAAGCGTTACACCCAGCGCGACTGTACAGAAAAACGGTATGGGACTCTGTTTAAATCACTCAGAATCTCTCTCGAAATTGCATTCTGCAGGGCCTTTTATATGTTTTCCCATCCCAAAATTAGGATAATTCCCACTTAAAGATTGATTTAAGCCCTTATAATTGGGCCTCATTAAATTGGAAAGAAGGGATATGCATCCTGATTGGGTGTTCATCGAAGTGTGAAGGCACGCTTTTGTCTTTCTTTCAATCGAAAGTGTCGGGGATATATCAACACATGAATCCAGAATAACAATTTTTTGTGCCTGTCTGGAATCGAGCAAAATAAGTTTTTGTCTAGTTTTTATTCGCTTTCAATATTGCGAAATCCGTATACCTTCCATGTTAAATGCTAGCACATTTGGTTGCCTGTCGGCACATGTTTAAGATAACAAAACAAAGGGCATTGATTCACACGGTTTGAAATACCGCACGTGTGTGTTTTTGTATTGACAGCGGACACGAGTTTATGGATCGCATAAAAGTGTCCATCAGTCCTATATAAAATTATAGCAAAGCATTTGCATGAATTGACGTTTGGTTCGAAACGCTATCGAATGATGACTTTCTTATTGACGATGCAAATTGTTGACAGGCGCTACGTCAACCATACTAAGACTGTATTATCCACCGCATGGTTTATTAGACGTGTATAAAAATATTTTGAGGATACTTTCTTTCCTATAAAATTATTAAGATTATTATACATTTGCAAAATATAAACTTGTCCGTTAAGTTAATGTTTCAATCTTTTGGTTATATACTCCGACCTAAAAATGTCTTCTCAAAGAATATTTGACTTGTAATTTTTACTGGATCGATTCGAAATTTTTTAATTATAAGTTTAACACCTCATAATAACAAAATTTAAAAATGCGTCCGATGCGCGCAGTCAGGTGACAGATTATGGAAATTAATACTATTTGTTTAGCAAAAATCATTTGTTATAAAAAAAATCTAGTGTGGTATTTTCGTTACCTCTGTTGTATTTTATAATAAAAATATTGAATTACACAAAAGTAATAAAGGCAAGTAAAAAGAAATAATATTTGTAGCTTCTTCCATAACATAATCAAATTTCAATTTTATTTAGAAAAAATGGATATTAAATTAAATTAGAAAATCAATCTAAGCAATGAAAGGCCAGATTTTTCACAAGATACACTAATGAAAATACTCAAGTGAATTTAAAAAAAAATTATTATTGCTAAACAAATTGAAGTAATTTCCATATTTTGATACATTTGTAATTCGAATGATATAGAAATTACGAAAAGAAATAATAAAAAAAAATCAGAACCAAGAATTCGATCTGCGAACCTTTCTTAACCCATTAGTTCCCAAGGGTCGAAAGTAACACTAATTTTATGTTTTTACTGCATTTTATTACTTACCATATACTCAAATAGAAATTTATAAAGTTACAAAATATTATACCGTTGTAGTATTTTTACAAAATAATGTTGCGTATACGCAATGTTGGAACTAACAGTATTTCTGTACCTCAGAAGCATAACACTGTAAGTAGAAAATCATGATTTTTCAGGACAATCAAATTTGTGTTAGAAAATAGGTAGGGATAACTTCACAGCGCTACTACAGAAGTATAGTCTGAAGTTAATGAAAGATATTTTATATTAGTTTGAGTACTTTATTTATTGCTTTATAACCAGGTACATATTTATTTGGCAATTTTGAAATTCAAGAGTAATTTTTAAGAATTTCAAAAAAAGTCGTATCACATACATTATTATGCTTCTATCTATCTAGCGTCACTAATCCGAAGTGTGCAAAACATACAGTCTAATTTTAAAATTCTAAACTAAAAAAATATTATACTTACATAATCAACCCAAATATTTCTTCTGTAAAAATCTACATAACTAAGTACACACTTAAAAGTTAATAATAAAAAAAATAAAAAGTAATAATAATTGAAAATAATAATAATTATTATTCTATGTCATCAACAATAAGTCATCAGAATTATTACCTTGTGGTAGATTAACATAATAAGACTTCAGTAAAGGATCAGAAATCCACCCAGTCAAAGTCTTGGCAAATAGAACGATAAATTGAATTCTTCATTAAATATTTTGCGATATACCCATTCTTTGGGTATTTTATCGTCAGATCAACGGCGGCTCGTGGGGTAAAATCTTAGGTAGGCCAGCTTGTTAAATACAGAAAAAAAACTCAAACGGGGGGGGGGGGGGGTATTTTTGAAGTAATATTTATTAAATAATATATCCTTGAAATATTAAATTAAACTGTTAATTTTCAGTTTTTAATTCTCAATAATTATTAATTGTGAAAATTAAAATATTTTTATTTGTAAAATAAAACGGTGAAAGATATTATAGTATACTACTTACTACATTATGTTTCTATGTATGTACCTAATTGTAAAATGTGATTATAAAAAATATAATATTTTTAATTAATCATCGATAAGAACTCCACGACGACTTTTATGACACGAATTCAAATTATTAGGTTTTGCTTTACCATTCTGAAGTTATTTTTGATAACTCCTGAAGACAATTCTGAAATAAGTTAAATTCTTTTACAAGAATAGCACATTTGATTTAAACAATTATTATTTACCTACAAACCAACATACCAATAATATATAGTTCATAGCAAAATTACATGAACACGCGTAGTAAATACTACAAAGTTTCAAATATTTATTGTACAGTGCAACATAGCGCATAATAATCCACGGCCTACCCAGCCTGTTATCATATGGTACGTGATTCATACGTTTCAGTATGCGAGTAGATATCGGCTTTCACTGCCTATTGAATACTCGTACAAATAAAAATTACCGACTTTTACTGATGTATTATTTAAATTTTGAATATATTGTTGCGTTAGGCACCTTTTATGAGCAGACCTACCTATTTGGTTGACTTAATCTCAGGGTCAGTATTTTGCTTAAGAGTCACGATGAACAAAGAACAACACAGACAAAGATGTAATTTCAAAATTCATATTTATTGAACAAACTTAAAACTAACAAAATGAAACACACAAAACTACAAATTGAAATTTACCTTAGTTTTTTGGCGTACGTATTCGAATACCTCGGTCACTGTTTGGAAGACTTATATTCGCACTAAAACGTTGCACTTCTTCTAATGAATGCACCTCCTTCCTTCAGGATTGACCTCGTTCAAGTGATTCTCGTCACAGACGAGGAATTGGATTTGCTTTTGTTGGTTCCAATTCTTTATCATTCACCCACTAGGATGATCGTCGGCACTGTACTATACACGTTCTGTTCGGACGAATATTTTTGTTGTCTTTGGCTTCGTCCACTTTGATCACCCACCGGTGTTAGAATCCAATTTAATTAGTTGGATTCTCGATTGAAGACTTTACGTCTCCTCCGTTTAAATATTCGCACGTACCTCACTTTTTGAGAACACGATCTCTCTCATATGAGAGCCTTTTCCAATTCAATTTTCAATCTCCCACACTCCTTTGCGTTGATTGAAACAATTTACATTACTTATTTTTGAAGACGAACTTAATTTGCGTCTTCTCTGTTTGGAAAAACACTTCGGAATCTTTGATTATTTCTTGTTATTTTTTTATCTCCCCCGTTACCTCCTCCTTTTTTGTTTTTATTTTAAATCAACGTTACTAAAACGCGCATGTCATAGTCTCTTTTCAAAGCATAACAACCAGACAATAAACAACAACTTCAAAATTAAAAATACAATTCTATGCAACAATCTAAACAATACTACCATAACTAAACTAACATATGACATGTTGAAACCACATCCCGTCCGTGCCGATCGTTATTGATCGCGGATCTTATGAGATGTTGTGGACACAACACATCCCCCCTGCAAAGGTTGAACCAATGGTTTGTACCCTTGAGATGTTCTTCAAATCATTGTTCCACTTTTTGCACCGCTCGTCCTCATGTCGTTTCTCTCTCCCCCCTTTTTTCATTCACTTCTTTCATACCTCATTCGTCTCATTTACAGTCACACATTATCATCACCTTTGCTTATGGTATCTGAACCACACATTCATTCAACAATTTATAAATTTCATGCTTTCGGGTTACTTTCGTGGTTCGCTTGTATCCGTTCAGCACTCAGCTGATACCGATATTTATTCATTATTGTAGCCTCAGCTCACAATAATTTTCCCCTTGTAGATCTCGACGATTCATGTAGACATCTTGTCGATTCTTATTTCCCCCCTGTTCCCCGTTGTCTTAAGACGTTATACCTTCTAGGTCATAACTGGTCCGCAACTTTAAATTCTCCTGGTAACTCATATCACCAGGCATTTTCCCCCCCTTTTTTAAACCACTTTTGTTTGAAACCCCATGATTTATTTGTTAAATTTTCTTTCCGCCTTTCCTACGAAATACTGTTGGTGATGACCTTCTGACTGTTTTGTTTAATATGTCACTCGACGAAAGGATATAAAAGATTAATATGAAACCTTCCTCTTGTCTCCCCTTCTTCATATCCCAGTACATACACGTTGTCGTTTATGACTTGCAACACTTTGTATGGACCTTCATAAGTTCCATCATTTTTCCTATTCATCTCATGGTGCAATAGCTTTTAAATCATATTTACATTTATTCGTCTTCAAAGTTTCCAATCCAGTATCCGAATTTATTGTAGTTTCAAACGTACTCGTCTGATTTTGAATTTCACTCTAGTGATTTTCCATCTTATACGCTTGTTTTGACGTTTGTCGCTGTCACTTTTTATTAAATTTTTTATAAATTTTAATTGAATATCATTCATTTTTTTTTCGTAGCTTAATAACTTACTAAATTTTCCGTCTTTAAATGTTTTGCTTTTCTTTACTAACCTGCTTTGTGTCTTTAAATTATTCCGTGGTTGCAAATTTTTCCTATTTTTCACTACGTTCGTTCGGCATTTCTTCATCGAATTTTCTTCTTCAATTCCTTCTTTTATTGTTGCTCTAATAATATTTTTCCGCCTGATCTCGTCTTTGATACGGATTAAATTGTTCCCTAAATATTTAATGAAAATTTTGGGATTTATTTTGTTATCCCCGTAGAACTTGGTAAACTTATCTATGTCCCCATCACGATAACTGTGTTTTTTCATTACCTCCACGAGGTCTCCCATTGATTCGTGTTTGCCCGAATCCTTTATGACATTGATTTCACCTCGAAAGCATGAAATACTCTTGTCAATTTTATCTTCCGTTTCTGTCATTTTGACATTTACCTGATCGAAACGTTTATTTACCCCTTTTTCGAGGCCTTTTACATTTTTGTCGTTTAAGCCGACACATGGCTCTACCCGATCGTTCACCAAGGTTATTACCTCCGCAATCTTAATTTCTAATTTTTCATTTTCACATTTGACCTCTGATTTCATATTTGTCAAAGATTCATTTATTTTTTCACACTTGTCAATTACGGCGTCAAATTTTATTTTGACCAGATCAAAATTGACTTTATTTTCCTCATTCAAGCTTTTAATGCTTTCGTTAAGACCATCCATTTTCTCATTCTGAATATCTATTTTTTCTGTGATTTCTTTTTTAAACCCCCTTAAATTTTCATTCACTCCTGCATTCTGAGCGTCCAGGTTGTCGAATTTATCCGTGATTTCTTTTTTAAAACCTTTTAAACTGTCATTCACTTCTTTTTTAAAACCTTTAAAACTGTCATTTACTCCTGCATTCTGATTTTTAAAACCTTCCATCATCATTCTCATCATTTTCTCCATCGGATCTTCTGGCATCTGTGCATGCATCGGTTCCGGCACCGATTGTTCCTGGATTGTGGTCTCGGTCTCTACCCCGTCATCTCTACTATCCCTATCTCCCCCCGCTGCATTCACACTTTTACTCCTGGTGTTCATTCTCTTTTATTGAGCTTTCCCCTTTTTGTGCCTTCGTTGAATGTATTGCTGTTTGTAGTCGTGTACTCTTTCAAAAGCCCCACGTTGGGCGCCAATTTGTTGCGTTAGGCACCTTTTATGAGCAGACCTACCTATTTGGTTGACTTAATCTCAGGGTCAGTATTTTGCTTAAGAGTCACGATGAACAAAGAACAACACAGACAAAGATGTAATTTCAAAATTCATATTTATTGAACAAACTTAAAACTAACAAAATGAAACACACAAAACTACAAATTGAAATTTACCTTAGTTTTTTGGCGTACGTATTCGAATACCTCGCTCACTGTTTGGAAGACTTATATTCGCACTAAAACGTTGCACTTCTTCTAATGAATGCACCTCCTTCCTTCAGGATTGACCTCGTTCAAGTGATTCTCGTCACAGACGAGGAATTGGATTTGCTTTTGTTGGTTCCAATTCTTTATCATTCACCCACTAGGATGATCATCGGCACTGTACTATACACGTTCTGTTCGGACGAATATTTTTGATGTCTTTGGCTTCGTCCACTTTGATCACCCACCGGTGTTAGAATCCAATTTAATTAGTTGGATTCTCGATTGAAGACTTTACGTCTCCTCCGTTTAAATATTCGCACGTACCTCACTTTTTGAGAACACGATCTCTCTCATATGAGAGCCTTTTCCAATTCAATTTTCAATCTCCCACACTCCTTTGCGTTGATTGAAACAATTTACATTACTTATTTTTGAAGACGAACTTAATTTGCGTCTTCTCTGTTTGGAAAAACACTTCGGAATCTTTGTTTATTTCTTGTTATTTTTTTATCTCCCCCGTTACCTCCTCCTTTTTTGTTTTTATTTTAAATCAACGTTACTAAAACGCGCATGTCATAATCTCTTTTCAAAGCATAACAACCAAACAATAAACAACAACTTCAAAATTAAAAATACAATTCTATGCAACAATCTAAACAATACTACCATAACTAAACTAACATATATGACATGTTGAAACCACATCCCGTCCGTGCTGATCGTTATTGATCGCGGATCTTATGAGATGTTGTGGACACAACAATATAAATGAAAACAATAAAAAAATAGTAATAATATAAACTGCATTACATTTAAAAAACTTATGATTACAGTTAAAAAATTCAATGAAATAATCCACGGCCTAAAGCATCACAAGTTGCCGAGTAGGCTAGGGGCCACTTGAAAACAATTATACTTTAAAAAAATTATAGCACGGTGAATTTTGTTATGTATTTTTGTACTTTTGAGTATAAATAATGAAAACAATCAAAAAATAACAACAATTAATTGTATTTAATACTAATATTAAAATATATAAAAAACATTATATTCTTGGGTAGGCCTGGCCTAACCTGCCTGGTCGGTAAAACCGCCACTGCGTCAGATAGACCTTCGGCCTTACATTTAGCAACAAACAAGGAATACATTTTGGCAACGTTCAGTTCAGGGCCTAGATAATCACGTTTCGATCTTGACCTGGAATAATGTGAGGTATAACGTGGAAATGATGAAATGTGATTCTTGATACATTCGATAGTTTCAGCTGGGGTTTTATTGGCTGGGACGTGTTTATCTCGCTGATCTGGTTTTACAATATTGGTTGATTCACAGAATTTGGATAGCGTTGTACTTACGAATTGCTCAGAAATAACAAAAGTATTCAAGAACATAGTTTGACATACTCTAATGCGATTATCATCTAATTTTAAATAATAATTACGGGTATTTTTACGTCGACTAGGTTTTTCGTTCATGTTTCGAATACCAGGTCGCATTACAGGTGTCAATGTAATAGAAGAGGCAATAAACTGGCGTCTTTGTTCCCAACTAGCCATAGTCTTCCAGAAGGCATTACATTGTAGTTGTCTTTTTGCTTCAGTAATATTTGTACTACATTTCATTTTGCAACTATCCGAACAAGGCGGTTTTAATTTCTTTTTATTAATCGTCTTTCCAGTTTTTGAAACTGAACTTTGGTATTCTTCTCCTTTGAATCTTTTTGATTGCGCGACGTTTCTTTTCCATTGTAACTTATTTTGCATTCTTTTTCGCGATTTTTTTGTTTGGCTTTGAGAGGTTTTTTCTTCATTTGATTTTGAATTGGGAGAAACTGAACGTTGAGGTAGGTAAACAGAATCTTGTAATGAGTTTTCGCCCACAGATTCACTCTCATTTGATGTCGTAATATTAACAGAAGGTATTTCTGTCTGAGGATTAAATGGTGTTTTCTTCTTTCTGCGTCTTTTATTTTTCTTCTGGATGAAATTATTTTTACAAAGAGACAGTTGTTGTTCTACTAAAGTTGGGGCCCAGCTTGAATCGCTATCTGCCGAAAAAGGATCCTGATCTGATATTTCAAAGTTTTCTTCCAATTCTTTGTAGCAATTCAAGAAGTCACTATTATTTTCATTCTCCTTAAAAAAATGTTCTTGTTTTTCGTCAAGGGTGACATAGGTATTATAGGTATTACCTCTTTCGGTGATTTATCTTCTGAAAAACATCCTTGATTACTTTCCACACAGGTCTCCTCAATAGATTTCATGCTTTGTTTCTCTTGCGTTTGATTTGTGTCTAAATAATAAAATAACAATTGAAACACAAATAATTAATTGACCGAATAATGTTTGTAGTACCTGTGTAAGTAAAATAATACTTACATACAGAACGTAACTTACCGTTAGAAAATTGAGTTGGTAACAAATCAAATATTTTTTGTATTCTTAAATTTGCCATTGCAATACTATTAAATTTTAGGACAATAACGATCCGTCTCCTCTAACACATATCGGAAATCTGAATGCAGACTATTGTAAGTTCCGCGCTTATGATACTTGCGCACTGTCATGTAAATACGCTTACAAATACACTTCGAAGCATAATATCGTAAGTGGAACATACCTTAAAGTGCATACTAGACTTGGTAATGCATTTTATTGTATTGTCTATTGCAATATTATGCTACTATATAATCGTTCTTTATACATTATTATACTATTGAGATTTTATGGGATAGAAACATTTCCTTGCAGTTACATTAATATGCTTCGAAAGAGCTGAAAAAATACTGCATGATAGTGTAAAAAACTCAAATTAGGGATTTTGTCACTTACAGTGTTATGCTTCTGAGGTACAGATTTATTATTGGGTAGAGTACGGATTTGCCAACCCGGAATTTTTAATTATCTATAGAGATTCGGAAAGCTGACGGTTTATATAGTATAATAAAAAAAAATTTGCGGTAAATTCAGAAGATTTTCAATAAATCGACGTTGAAGTTCGAAAATATCCAATAGACTAATGTAAATGACGCGCATAAGGAATCTCATGTAACTTGTATGAAATTTCATAAATTCATAATCATAAATATGTAAAAATTAAATTTTGAGATTATATCGACGTATTTAATAAAAATCATAATGTTCTGTTCAGAATAAATTGTAGTAGCAGGGGGCTGAAAAGTAATTTCTTTCAATAACATAATAAAAAATTAATTATTTCAAAGTGTTTTGTATACGCAACGTTGGGGATGTTGAGATGTTCTGTTGAGAATAAATTGTAGTAGCAGGGGGCTGAAAAGTAATTTCGTTCAATAACATAATAAAAAATTAATTATTTTAAAAATGTTTTGTATACGCAACGTTGGGGATTAATGGGTTAACAAGCGAATTTGTTAACATCCGAACTACAACCTTCTTACAAACCATAATTATAATGTTATAACTATTACAACGTTGTAATTACTCCGAACACATAGTAGTATATGAATTTTTACAAATCCGTTGAAGTACTAATGAAAGTACTTGTTAGTTGGTTTTATCCTATATATTAAATTTTCATGTTTTCTGAAAATTTATAAAGATAAAAAAAAATTTATTTTTCTGATTTGAATTTAAATATTTTAAAAAGCATAAAAATTAAATTTAAAAAGCCGAAGACTATTAGCGCACGAAACAAGAATAAATTTGTAATTAATCGTAAGAATAGGCTTAGCTTTTTCGTTCAAAATGTATTACTAACGAACCCTTTTACGAATTCTTAGTGATTAGTTACCGAAAACAATAATTATTAAAATCGCTATGTATTTTTATATTTTAAATTTTAGCTAGTGACTGATTACCGCCAATGCAATAATATAATCGGATGTACCAGTAGTAACGCCTTCTTTAAATTAAAACTACAGGCTCTCTAGTAACCGGTACCGGTTACCTAGAAATTGCCTTCTATTTAGGAGTGGATATAATTGGGGTAGTCGGGTGTTACATACGTTGAGTTTTTTATTAATTGTGTCGAGTTGCACGCCAAGATATTTAACCGTACTTTTAGTGTCATTCCATGGGATATTTGTATTGTTAATATTTATCACATTTGTAGTGTTAACTTTACGAAGAGTGAAGATCGTAGTTTCGTACCTAGTGGGTCGATTTTAATTTTCCATTTATGAAACCAGGATTATATGATGTCAACGGCTTCTTGAAGCTGTTATGTACCTATGAGTAATTCTGTGTTTTGTGATGCAACATGCCGATTGTGTGTGTTATTGGAATATCGCTTACATAGATATCACTTGCTCGAATGTTATTGATATTTGAGAAAGTTGAATTAATTCTTACCGAGAATATTCTATTAGTTATGAAATATAGGACCAGCCTTACAAAATATTGCGGTAATTTCAGCTTGGTTAGTTTACATTCCAGACCTTGAGGCCAAACCTTAAATAAGCATAACTGCTATTGCAATATATTGTTTATTTTCACAACCGTTTTCAATCATTTCTGTGATACGCTGGGCCGTGCCGTGCTATGATACAGAGAGGCAGCCGCATCAGGCTGCACAGAGGTTTTCCCTGGATTAACCGACAGTCCCTCTCTTGTACACCATCTTTCGACGTTTTTCAGGGCTTGTTGCATCAGTGAGGACACAACTTCCCGAATTTCCCGATAACAAGGATTGTGACATCATCAGTAAATCCTTGACCGTGTACCCCATCCTGTTCCAGCGTCCGCAAAAGGCTGTCCACTACAGCAGGGGGTGAGAGGACCCCCCTGCGGACACCCGCACACGGTGAAAACCTCCACGGTTGTCTGTTCCTGTTGATTTTCCTGCCTCTTAAGGTAGAGCCGATCCACCCCGTGATGATCGGTCAACTCCACGATCGTTGACAGCTTTTTCTATTGATTCAAATGAGCTGTTATCAAACGCCCTCCCGATATCGAGAAAGGTTCCCAAAGCAATTTCTTGACTTTCGAGAGCCCTTTCAATCCTGTGAGTTAGTTTAGTGTATGCTTAACTCACACGATTTTCCCGATTGATAGGTATATTGGTGTCTATGTAAGGGCATTCTTGCCCAGACATCGTGCCTGATATGCCTATCTATCAGTTTCTCTAAGGTCATTAGTAGAAATGACATTAAACTTATTGGTCGAAAAGACTTACCTTGGGCGTATGAAGAACGCCCTGGCTTGGGTATAAATACCACTCTGGCCTTTTGCCAACTTTGAGGCACATAGTTGAGAGCTAGACTAGCTTTGAATATGGCACACAGAGGAGTAGCTAATGGGCACGTTCAGCCGGGCCCAGCTGCTGGGTTGCATCAGTAAAGCAGCTGGGTATGCTTTATTGCAGCGGAAAGAATTCGGCTGAACGGTACGTTGGGAGTTATCAGTTTACATAACCTAAAAATATGGCAAATAATTTTTTGAATTTTATGATTCTAGAAGAAATAATGGATGACGACAAAGTTATAAGCTGATAAATTTAATTTAATCGGTAGATAGTAACTTGCCTTTTATAGATTGTAACAAAACATGGTTTTCTTCTATTATGGCTGAATTGTCCATACTATTTATCACTAAATAATGTGTTTTATTATTAAAATCCATTCTTGATTTGTTATTAACTTGAAAATTTATTAAAATTATGATTAGTTTTTTATTTTCCACGCAAATACAAACAATCTAACCTACAAACTATGTCAAACAAACGTGAACGATCGTGCACGATCGTGCTCAAACGGATAAATTCGTAACCGCTGGCTAACAAAGCGTAGATTTTTACCGCTGGGAAGTTTACCCAGCTGCTGGGTTACAACGTATACCCAGCGTACCGTTCAGCCGGAACCGCTTTCCCAGCAGCCCAGCAGCTGGGCCCGGCTGAACGTGCCCATTATCTCCAACCCCTGTGTTGTAGTAGTGCAGGGAAAATACCATCCTCGCCCTGAGATTTGTATGGTTTGAAAGTATTTATTGCCCATGCAACTCTCGTTTTGTTAATTATCTTTTTTGCTACTTTCCAATGGTCCCTATTAGCCCGACGGATCGGGGGTCCAGAACCCTAATGGTGACATCGAAATTGAAATTTCCCTATAGAAATGGCTTAATATTTCGATCAAAAAAGTCATTAGCTTTAATTTAATAACATCATCATTAAGTTTAAATGGAAAATAAAACCGAAATTTCATTAAAAACGAAATGCGTCGTTCCGATTGCATTCGGCCAGTAAAATTACTCGATTTAAGGCCACGCCCATAAAAATGTTATATATACGACACGTTTTGTGGGAGGATCTTTAGTACACCTCGAGCGTTCGCCAAGGGAAGACGTACACATCGTGTTCTTGAACATGTTGGAGCATATTTATACAGATGCTGTCGTCGCTTGGGGTGGATTCGAGACTTGTCGCGGCTGTCGCCATCGAAAAACCTGAGCCTGCGCTGCTCCGCAGCTCCGGCCGGTTTTTCATGGCTTGCGCCGCTACACGGCAAAAGCTAAACAAACTTGAAGGCGCCATCCATCAAGAAAACCGGGATAAAAAAATCGGGATCTTAGAGAACCTTGAAATAGCTTTAAAAAGTATAGTCGCGGTATGCGACAGTTCCCTTTTACGTTTAACCCCCAAAAAATCGCGTTAAAAAAAATAATGGAAAAACAGTAACCTATCGTCGATGTTACAGGTATGGGAGACGTGTTGCTTCTGCCGGTGCGGAAACCGCTAAGTTTAAGACTATATTGAATTGCACGTACCGTCAACAAAATGGGTGAGATTCCGCTAAACTCCTCCCCGTGCGTCGGTGAATGTGTAAAATTTAGGATTTTCAAAGTAATTTTTTTCATATTATAAGTCCCTCATCCAAGAATTTTATAATTGAATATCACTCTATAAACCTTAAACTTCACCATAGTTAATAGGAAAAAGTCAATTTCGGAGGGCTCATTAGGGGTCCTTAACCCGGATCGGTATATTGAGGTGTTCTTGATCAGTAGATGAATTATTCAAGGATTCTGGGGGAGGCAAAAATCTCGGAATATCGAAAAAACAGTTCGAATCATTTAGACTGCAACTTGCCACTTGCAACACAAGATCACTGTCCAACGAGGAGCGAATTATTGAACTCGAAGAGGAAGCCAAGAAAATAAAATGGGACATAATGGGCCTTTCAGAAGTTAGAAGAAAGGGAGAAGCACATATTGTACTGAAAAGCGGCAATACATTAAGATACACAGGCAACAATGACACATCATACGGAGGAGTAGGATTCCTAATAAACAAAGACGTAATTCAAAATGTTGTTAAAATTCAGGCAATTTCAAGTAGAGTAATCTATCTCATTTTCCACATAAATATGCGATACAGCTTAAAAATTATACAAGTGTATGCCCCCACCAGTTCCCATACAACAGAGGAACTGGAAGAGTTCTACGAAGATATCATGATAGATATGACAGAAAATAAAACACGTTACACCGTGTTGATGGGGGACATGAATGCTAAAATGGGAAAGAAGAAAAGTGACCTGGAAACACCTATATGAAAATACGGTCATGGCATCAGAAATGAAAGAGGTAAAATCTTGGTAGACGTCATTCAACAGAATAACATGTACAACATGAATAGCTTTTACAAGAAACAACCGCAAAACAAATGGACGTGGCGAAGCCCAAATGGTACAGTAAAGAATGAAATTGACTACATCATCACGAGTCATAGGAATATTGTTCGCAAGGTAGAGGTACTTAATGCATTCTCAACAAGTAGTGATCATAGACTGGTCAGGGCTAACATACAAGTTAATCTGAAGTTAGAAAGGTACAGATTGCTCAACAGTGGAACACAAAAACGTATCAATATAGAGGCACTAAAAGTTCAATGTGACCTATATGAAGAAACTGTAAACAGGCGATCGGGAAAACTGCTGAAGTTGGGATATACATTATAGTTATACATTCCATGTATACATCCCATGCGGGTATAACAATGACTCGAAGCAGGCCCAACATACTTAACGTGGGATCTGAAGAATAAATTCCTTGTCCCCGACAAGGAATTAGGACTGGAAAACATTTTTAAGGAGCTGGACTGGACAGGTATGGGTGTTAACATCGATGGAAAAGATCTGAATCATCTACGCTATGCCGACGATATCGTTTTGATCGCAAAAAATGAAGAAGAAATTACCACAATGCTGCACCAGCTGAATGAACAATCAGAAAAAATAGGTCTCCGTATGAACGCACAAAAAACAAAAATTATGACTACTGGTCCTGAAATCGATGTTGACATAAACGGAAACAGAATAGAAAATGTGAACAACTACATTTACTTGGGCCATACCATCAGACTTGGGAAAGACAACCAGGACGCTGAAATAAACAGAAGAATAAGTTTGGGGTGGGTGGCATTTGGAAGACTTTCGTTTGTGTTGATGTCAAAAAAGTTCCAAAAAAGCTCAACGCAAAAATATATGACACCTGCATACTACCAGTGCTAACCTATGGCGTGGAGACTATGACAATTACAAATAAGACTATAAGTCGATTAGCAGTGACACAAAGAGCAATGGAGAGAAGAATGCTCGGCATAACTCTACGTGATAGGAAACGCAACGAATGGATCCTTGAAAAAACAGGAATCGCGGACATAACACAAAGGGTTGCAAAACAAAAGTGGAGTTGCACGGGACATATTGTGAGAGCAGACGACGGCAGATGGTCGACCAGAATAATAAACTGGAGACCGAGATGCAATAAGAGGAGTGTCGGACGACCGCCCAAGTGATGGGCAGATGACATGAGAGAGGTAGCCGGAAGACGATGGATGCGAACCGCGCGTAACCGCGAAACATGGAAAGATAAAGGGGAGGACTATGTCCAATATTGGAATGAGAGAGTCTGAAGAAGAAGAAGAGAAGATGAATTATCAGGTTTCTGTATGCATCCCGAGAAGGGCGTCTAGAGCAATAATCCCAGAGTCTCCTCTCCCGTAGATGTGAACCCTCCCTGTGGTTTTTCCAGAGTTCCCACTTTACCGTGGTTATCTTTTAGGAGAGCTCTTTGAAGTCTAGCACTTTCTGGAGTTCCTACTCCTATTTCCTCCAAGAGTTTTGCTTTGCTTTGCGTATGGCATACGCATACTTCAGAAGGGAGCTTCTATAGGCTTCCTAGTCTGCAGTTATTTTGGCTCTATTGAAGAGTCTACGAGTGTCTGCCCTGAGAAGTTCAATACGTTAATCTAATAAAACATGCATTAAAAATAAAAGTCAAAAACGCTAGAGCCTTCTTTGTTAGTTTTTTCGGCGCGACATGACATTGGGAATCATATCGTTTCCTGGAGATTTTCTGACCTGTAGTATGGCTATTCGACTTCTATTTCAGTGAGCGATGTATATTTAAATTTGTTTGATTATGACCCTCTTAATGTCTCCCTCTTAATATAGGTCCAGGACCTGTTCTTTACTAATTTTTGTAATTAGTTCTATGAGCATTTTTGGATTTTACATCTCAGGTAGCTTGCTAGGCTTGCCTTTCGATGTGCCTGCACCCTGTTTTTTATTGTTATGATGGCAAATCATTAACACAGGGGGACCGACGGCTTTACGTGCCCTCCGAAAGCACGGAAGACGGTCAAGAAATTTTAGACTGTACCCGGAGTCGAACCGGGGTGCCCTACGTTAGGAGTTGATCGCTCTAACTGTCAGGCCATGACCGTCGTCATCCGAGTTCAATTCCGGATATTAGATATGAATGATAATAATTGTAATTATCGGAAGCATATTATATAATATATACCGGGTGACCGGCCGAAAACTGAACATAGGGAAATAACATGGGAAATTGATTTTTTCTAAATTCCTGCTTCCCATTATAACTGATATGAATAAAAAAAATACCAAATTAAAGAGATTTTTTTTCCGCGCCTAAAGATACCAAACACTTACTATTTTGTTTTTTAATTATTGTTAAAAAGTCGATAGTAAAATTAAGAAATAGCGCTTCTTAAAAAAATATTAGCGGGCTGGGTCTTTGCATTACGTCTAATGTGCCGCATTGCTATTGTATGAAAGCCAAATATTACAAACAAAAGTTACTTTGACAGATTAAAATTAATTTTGTTAACAATGAAGTGGTCTGTTGAAGAAAAAGTTTTCATGGTAAAATATTATTACAGCGGTAATAGTTTACGCCAAATACGTGACTTATTTTCTGTTAAATTTAATAGTAGCCAAATTCCATCAATATCGGCCATACAGAATATAATTAAGAAATTTGAAGACACTGGTAATACTTCGACAAATTTAAATAAAGGTATTAACCAAAATTATTAATTGAAGTTGTCTTATCATTATTTTTTAAATAGGATATCAGAGAAACAACCATGAATTGGAAGAAACTATATTAGGTTTAATTTCTGCGAATCCAAATGCAAGCATTAGATCCATTGCAGCTGAGTGTAATGTTGGTAGAGAAAATGTTCGAACAATTTTAAAAAAGCACAAGTACCATCCTTTTAAATATCAATGTCATCAAGAAATATTTTTGTTTGACGAAGAATCCAGGCTTGTATTTTGTGAGAAAATGCAAGAACGTGCTAACAGAAACCGAAACTTTCTGAAACAAATATGTTTTACAGACGAATGTACATTTACATTAAACAATGAGCCAAATGTACAAAACCATCGCTATTGGGCTATACAAAATCCGAGACTAAATTTAATGACCGGCTCACAATATCCTCAAAAAATTAATATTTGGGCTGGCATTTATAATAACCGTGTTCTTGGTCCATTTGAAATACTTGGAAATTTAAATTCAGATATGTATTTAGATCTTCTTATAAATAATATTGGTCCTGCGTTAGACGAAATAGCTTCTGAACACCATGAGGTCTGGTTTCAGCAAGACGGTTGTCCAGCACATTTTGGGGTAAACGTTAGAGATTATTTAAACCAAGCATATCCAAATCGATGGATTGGTCGTGGTGGTGCTATAAACTGGCCAGCCCGATCTCCTGATCTGGCACCGTGTGACTTCTTTTTGTGGGGTCATATTAAAAGCAAAATTTATAAAACTCGTCACCCAAATATTGATTCTTTGAGGAACGCGATCTTTGCAGAATGCAATCAAATTACTGCTAGACAGCTAGCAAATGTAAGAGAATCATTTTATAATAGATTGGGTTACTGTTTAGTGCAGAATGGAGGGTTATTCGAATACTTGTTATAATATTATTATTATTTGGTTACTTTCGTTCAGTATTTAATAATCCAATTGATATTATTCTTATTCTTGGGTTTTGTTGACTAAATAAAACTACTTTTAACTTTTAATATTGGTCAACTTGTTATAATAAAATAATATTCAAATTGCGTTCTTATTATTTTTAAAATAAAAACAAATTTAAAAAGTTTAAAAACAATAGCAATGCGGCACATTAGACGTAATGCAACGACCCAGCCCGCTAATATTTTTTTAAGAAGCGCTATTTCTTAATTTTACTATCGACTTTTTAACAATAATTAAAAAACAAAATATTAAGTGTTTGGCATCTTTAGGCGCGGAAAAAAATCTCTTTAATTTGGTATTTTTTTTATTCATATCAGTTATAATGGGAAGCAGGAATTTAGAAAAAATCAATTTCCCATGTTATTTCCCTATGTTCAGTTTTCGGCCGGTCACCCGGTATGAGATCCCCAGTTGGCGTATTTGGAATTTAAATCTCCAATTGCCATATTTACTTCGGCGTTGTTGAATATTTTTCATAGATCGTCGTCCAACAATGCTATTTATATGCGCAAGTTATATTAACAGAGTTATCATCAATAAGTTTAAACCTTTGATTATCTTAAACTTAATGGAAAAATATTCCAAATTATGAAAAACTATATTAGTTTTATTAAAGATTAAGGTCCGTTTATGGCCGCTCCTCCTGCGACTTTCTTGGAGTGTCAATCGTTTCTGATTATGTTGTAGCCTGGAATTTTAAATCATTCCTTGTAAATTAAACGTGTTTGGATACGCAGGCGATATCTATTGTTGTGATCACCTCCTCTTTTGTCGCTTTTACGGACAGAGGACGTGCGACAAAAAATCGATGAGCACCTACCTTCTATTGACTCTTTTTGGCTCTCAGGGTGCCTACTATTAAGCTTTACGAACTTGATCGGAGGAAACACAAAAAGGACACAATTCAACAAGAACAATATTTAATAAACACATATTATTAAACAAATTAACAAACATTTTCTTAAAATAAACACAAACGAACTCAAAATAGAAATGTTAACTTAAATACCTGCGAGGTAATGCTTAGCTGTGCACGTGGTTCTGCGCACTTTCGTAATCTTTGGATCGTGGCTTCCATCTTCTCCTGGAAAATTCTGTCCTTCGGATAAATCTTCGGAATTCCTGTGATCGGATTCCGTTTTTCGGTGCCGTTCCAAAACACTCAAGGTCGAGTGGAATAACTCTATGCAGTCCAATAGTCCCCAACTGTGGAGTACTAATTGGCTTTGTAGTGCTTAGCACTTGAATTCAAAATTCGAAATTTATTTTCACGGAGCAAATTATTTTGCGACCTTTCGATCGCTCGCAAATTTTTGAACTCCCTTTTATCTTGGTTGTTTTTTTGTTTACCAAGGTGATTCCTTCTTCCTTTTGTTTTGATGGTTCTTGCCATCCATATTAATTTTTATTTATTTTAAACCCTGTTTCCTTGCCTTTGCTAGCACTCGCATTTAAAATAACAATAACGAAACTTAATTTAACTAACAATGCCTAATCCTAACAAATACAATTCTAAAATGCATGGCAACAAATAATAATTGTGTCCCCCTTTAAATGTATTGCTATTTCAATAAGCGAATTTGCACTCGTTCGCGGTAGACACAACACTATGTTGTGTCTATCTAAAAAGAATATAAACTTCAATCGGTGTTTTAAATTCCATTCGCGTTCCAATTAAGGATTCTTGTGCTTTTAATTTAAATAGCTTGCGTTTAGTTAAAACTTGATGTAATGTTTTGGTTTTCTTGGTTTTCTTGGTTTTCTCGCTTTAATAATTCCATCACTGATCTTCTTTGGTCTCAGTATTATTCTCACAATGTTAATGCCATGCTTAACACTTCTGTCGCATATCCACTACAGGTCTTATCAAACTTTCATATTTTATATTCTTATATTTGTTCTTCTGCTTATTTTTCTATCCTTCAGTAAAATTATTTTCGCATAATACGCAGTAAGATGTCCAGCTTGTATCTATTTTACTTATCTCTTTCCCTCTTTCATTATTACTATTCAAGTGTACTCCCAAATATTTTAATTGAACTTTTGTACCTCTTCGAAAATTTGTTGATTTCAACTGTTAAAGGTGATAATGCCTCATAGGCTTTATGTTTATTGGTATCATCCACCATTTATGGATTACTACTGTTTGTAACATTCTTGTGTAATAACTTAAATTTTTCCTACATCATTCATCGCTGTGGCGATGATAAACGCGTAAGCAATGCCACGTATCGCAGTGATAAGAAAGCTCAATAATACTTAGTATGCACACTCTAACCCTCCTCATGTTAAAGAAAGTTAAATTTAATTAATTAATTGAATAATGCTAATTATTTTCTTACTTTTAGGAATAACTCGAAGTTTACGCTGAAAAATTTGGAGCTAAATAGGTGCAATATAAATAATCAACAAAATGCTATAATTTCCACTCAAGATAACGAATATTCTGAGCCACGTGACACAAATTTTAATTCACATTCACTTGAAAAAACAAAGACTAATTTTATTCCAATTTGGAACTTTTTATTATGTAATGCAAGGCGTCTCTCAGATGCAGAAAGTGCTACGCAGTTTTCATCGCCCGTGCAGGAAATGGACAAAGATAAGAAAAGGACATCATGTGATATTAGTAATAGTAGTTTGAAAGATGTAGATAGTGCCCTACTGAAAGTTGAGTTGGAAAATTATTTATTTACGACTAAGTATCAACAATAACGTTGCTATATTCTATTTTTGTGCAATAAGCATGTATGATTCAATATTTTTGGAAAATAGATTACCAAATTAGATATATTAGTGTTACGATGTTATGAAATAATATATAAGTATTGTTAAAAATGGATGTACATAATAGTATTTATTGGTACTATTTAGGTACTGTTATTATTTTTATATTATGTTATTGATCATAGCATAAATTTTTGTGGAAAATGTCCTTAAAAATTAATTTTTAAGTACGTTTTCCATTATTTGGTACAATCTTATTGGTTGAAAAAAGGTGGTAGATTTGAAAGGGTTCCATATCTTTTCAAAATAATTCGTAGAAGTCAGTTTAGTACAGTGTACTTTATGACTTACAAAACAGTAGTGGCTGTTTCAAAGAAATTTCATTGGTAGGTTTTTAATTCATTTCGATCTTACTTATGTTAGTTAGATCATTTTTTTTTTATTGTGATTTTATATTAATAAATATTTTACACGTAGTTTTTATTTATTTTTTAAAGATTTTTACAATCAATTTATTCAATTAATTTGTTTTATATTGATTAAATGCAACTGACGATTGGTAATAACCTAATAACCATGAAATCACATCCTATTGCATTATATTATCTACTGTTTTTCTCAATTTATTTAATAATTATATAATGAAATAATAATTATTCAACCGTTTTTAAAAAATTGATTTTCATAGCCCCTCTTCCTCATTCTCCTATGACTTTAAAAAATTGTTCTCGTTCTATTACTAAGTGGTAAATAAATAATGTCTTAAAGTGTTTTTTAAATAAAATTCCTAGTACTTACTGTTAAAATTAAAATACTTTAACTTCTTACTTACGACTTTGTTATAATTTATAATTCTTGTTTGAAGCCGATTTGAAGCAATGTTACCTATATTGTATAGGGAGGTTGTAGACTGCGCCCGATGGTTGAAGGGTCTCATAATCTAGCATGCAGATTGCGCCGGGTTCGGTTAGGGTTAGTATGTAGATTGCGCCGATGGTCAATTAATAGGTAATCTTTTTGGGTAACGACGGAGTGAAAATCCCATTAGAGGATTAAGGTACTTAATTTATTACAGGAGTACCTATTATACATTATGTGCGATTTTTAATTAAGTTAGTAATTTGACGAGGTTATTTTTAAATAACTGCATTATTTTGATTCTTTCATTATTAAAATACTTTTTAATGCTATTTTGAGGTTCTCTCACATCCCGGTTTCATTTATCCCGGTTTTCTTAATGGGCGGCGCCTTCTCGTATGTTTAGCCTAGTAACCAGAGTCAAAACCGCCCTGCAGGGGTGCAGAGCGGAGCGGAGCGAAGCGGCGCCCCGGAAGGGTAGGTTTTGACGATGGATAACTCTCCTTATCGAATGCACACCCCAAAAATCGAAGAAAAAAAATTTTAATTTTTTCACTTTTTCGGCAATACACCGGTTATTTTCCATTTTTTTGATAATATTTATTATTAATATCTACTAATCACACCCCCACCTATCCGAATTTCAAGGAAAAATTCAAATCGGAGCGAAAAAATTTTACTCGATTCGAAGGGAAAGGTTGGAATTTATAAAAAGTATCTGCAATAAGTATTGTCATATTAATGATAATTAGGTACCGCAATTTAATTTTTTATTAATATTTAATAAACTGATTTACAATAATAACCCCATTATGCCTTAGTAATACTTTTTAATCCCTCAGGTACACCATCGGCGCAATCTGTATGTTACCCTTAATGACCATCGGCGCAATCTACAGGTTGCCCATGGTCATTTACCCAAAAAAAAGGATTAATTTCTGACCATCGGCGCAGTCTACATATGTCCATTGTATATTACTGTGTAAAATTTCATAGTGTTTTTTTAAATAATAATAATCTTCCGAAGTAAGCTTTCTTTTGTAATTATTATGGTATGCAAAACATTAATAATCCATGCTACGTAAATGTTCCTTAAAGTTCATCTTAAAAATCTGTTATTGTGTAATGCATTTCTGATTCGTTAATATTTAGATACCAACCTAAAAACGTTTCTATGGAAAAATCAACAGTATCACAATTTATATTTAATTCTTACATTGTTGCAGACTCGAGTAGGTATAGTTCAAAGGTATAGTATAACAGAAATCCTCACATAAGAATTAAAGATTAATATTTCTAATTTTAGGCTTCTATACAAAGTATAACAAGAAGCCTTATGATCTAGCTCCGTGTCCGTCCGTCTGTCCGTCCGTCTGTCTGTCTGTCCGCATAATTCAAAATCATATAGAGCGTTTCAAATCGTGTTGGAAATACTCTGTGTGTATAGAGGTCTAAGAACTGGGTAGCCAGTGCGCTACTTTTAGGCTTCTATACAAGGTATATTTATGATTAGGGCCAATTTATTTGTCAAATCGTCTTGACGTTTCTTCGGCGAATCGCCCATGAAAGCTGCGGGTCTCGCGGAAGGAGGAACAACCGGTAAAACCGTCACGATCATCCACTCGGGTCGTGAGTATTTCGGATCCATTCCCAGGGCGCTGCAATCTGCGTCGCTAATTTGTCTAAAGATATGCAGCACTTCTTCCGCCAACAAATACTTTTTTTCTTGTGGAACCTTTCCGTCGGATTCCTTCCATTCGGCCGTCAAATCGAGACCCGATTTTCTAATTACAGGTTGATGATTTCCACATCCACCATCCGCGTGACATATTGTTTGTTCTTTGCACATACCGTACACTACTTCTAAGCGTTTCTTGGAATCGTCTGTAGTTATCTTCTGAGCGTGTTCATAGTCGTTTTGTTTCTTTGTGTTCACTAACAATTTACTGCAATTAAAGCAGACGCAGCGTAAAATTTTCATGACATTGTTAATCATGCCAACGTGAAAGATAGGTTTGGCCAATTCGATGTGACCAAAGTGACCGGGGCAAGTGTCCCGGTCGCCTTCGCATGTTTGACATGGTAAAGTGCTGTCAAACGCTCCCATCCTCGGATCCATCAAGCCGCCCACTTTTGGAAGACTTCCTTCCATAATTTCTACATGATTTATACCTTCTGGGACGACAGACATGCTACGAATATCTTCCGGACTAAAAATACCAAATTGCACATTCTTTACAGTTTTGAAAGCAGATTTGTTTTCGATTAATGCCATTGTTAATACCGTAATTTACTTTTACTTAACGCGCGAAAAATTAGCCAAACTGTTACATCTACTATACTCATAGGGCGATGTCCTATATAAGCAAATTGATCTGATGATACGTTGATACGATGATACGATGATACGATGATACGATGATACGATGATACGATGATATGATGATACGATGATACGATGATACGATGATACGATGATACGATGATACGATGATCCGTTGATACGATTATACCTTGATACGATGATTCGTTGATACGATTATACCTTGATACGATGATCCGTTGATACGATGATCCGTTGATACGATTATACCATGATACGATTGTCCGTTGATCCAATTATTCTTTGATACGTGGCTTACTGGTCTAACTGCCGCAGGGATTAACGGCCAGAATAAAGTGAAGATAAGGTATTGTCCCAAGGATATGATTTACTAGTTTTACTTTGATGTGAAAAAAACAAGTTTTTATTTATTTTAACCATAGCAGTGGCTTGATGTGATTAGTGAAGTTAAGTTGTAAATAAAAGAGAAAGAGAGGATTGGTCCACCTCAAAAAATGGACCGCACATTACAGAGAAGTAAAGTTTCGAATGGAATGGAAAAGTTTGATTGTTATTACTTATATAGTAAATGATAATTACCAACCGCAAAAAATGTAATTGGTGCAGATTATCGGATTATCTGATGTTACATTATAAATATTATGTCGACCAAAAATAACTAGCAACAACAACTTTTCACACCAGAAAGGTAGCTGTATAGAAGCCTAGGAACTGCCGCTAAAGCGAGTTCCACCTTGTTTTTATTAATAAACTGTCGTTTAAACAACTTCTTTTAATCTAGAACAGTAAAAATGAACACTGTGCGAACGTACCTTCAAGACGTATCTTTTACTTGATCTAAGTTTCAAATCTTCGTTTTGATTAATACTTTCTTCTTAATTGGTGAAGTAAATAAACAAGGTGGAACTCGCTTTAGCGGCAGTTCTTAGGCTTCTATACAGCTACCTTTCTGGTGTGGAAAGTTGTTATTATCTGGTTATTTTTGGTCACCATATAATGTAACATCACATAATCAGATAATCTGCACTAATTATTTATTATTTTATTTTAACCACAGCATTGGCTTGATGTGGATAGTGAAGTTAAGTTGTAAATAAAAGAGAAGGAAGAGGATGGATCCACCTCAAAAAATGGACCGGAAATTACGCGAATTTCGAAAGCGAAAGCAAATTGCCAATATGACGTCAGAACAAATTATTCAACATCGCGAAAGAAATCAAATTGCCAACATGACGTCAGAACAAATTGAACAAAATCGCAAACGAAAGCAAATTGCCAACATGACCCCTTCGAAAATATTACATCGTTCACGTAGTCATGCAATTCGCCGACAAAATCCACGAAGTAAAAACGCAGCTGTTCTTGAAGTAGGTAACGTTGTAGAACCAAATGTCGACGTTCATAACGGTAGTTTTACATTACCAGAAAAGTACACTACCACAACTACCAGAAAAGTAGTTGTATTTTATTTTACTTTGATGTGAAAAAATAATTTTTTAATGATGTGGTTAGTGAAGTTAAGTTGTAAATGAAAGAGAAAGGAGAGGATTGGTCCACCTCAAAAAAAGGACCAAACATTACAGAGAAGTAAAGTTTCGAATAGAATGGAAAAGTTTGATTGTTATTACTTATATAGTAAGTGATAATTACCAACCGCAAAAAATTTAATTGGTGCAGATTATCTGATTATGTGATGTTACATTATATGGCGATCAAAACTAACCAGATAATAACAACTTTCCACACCAGAAAGGTAGCTGTATAGAAGCCTAAGAACTGCCGCTAAAGCGAGTTCCACCTTGTTATAATAAGAAATGAGAACAACATTAAATAAATAAACAAAAAACTTACATATATTTTTTTAAATTAAATTAAACTTAATCAATATTTAAAATTTTTTTACTTATTTTAAACTAGATGATACCCCGTCCGAGGACGGGCAGCTAGAAGGACGGGCAGCTACCCAAGGTAACTTAAGTTGAATGAAGATTAAGGAAAGCTCTCAGTGCAATCCAAAAGCCATATGACCTTGGGTAGCTGCCCGTCCTTCTAGCTGCCCGTCCTCGGACGGGGTATCATCTAGTTATGAAAATAAAATATAACTTATATTTGGTGTGCATTGAAAATAGATAATCTGCACTAAATATATTTTTGCGGTTGGTATTTATCATTTACTATATAATCAATAATAAGCAAACTTTTCCATTCCATCCGGAACTTTACTTCTCTGTAATGTACGATCCATTTCTTAAGGTCGATCAATCCTAATCTTTCTCTTTTATTTACAACTTAACTTCACCAATCACATCAAGCCACTGCTGTGATTACAATAAAACCGGATCAACGTATCAACGGATCAACGTATCAACGTATCAACGAATCAACGTATCAACGTATCAACGTATCAACGTATCATCGTATCAACGTATCAACGTATCAACGTATCAACGTATCAACGTATCAACGTATCATCGTATCAACGTATCAACGTATCAACGTATCAACGTATCAACGTATCAACGTATCATCGTATCAACGTATCAACGTATCATCGTATCAACGTATCAACGTATTTAAATTTCCTATATAGGTGAAAAATTATGTAAATAAAATATAACTTATATTTGGTCTGCATTGAAAAAAAAGTTGTTATTTTTGGTCGCCATATTATTATAATGTAATATCAGATAATCTGCACTAATTAAATTTTTACGGTCACAATCACAATTTCGAAGGTTCTGATTAGATTTGAATTATGGGGACAGACAGACGGACAGACGCGGAGCCAGATCATAAGGGTTCTTGCTATACTTTGTATAGAAGCCTAACACGTAGTTTATATAGGGAGACCTCTTTGAAAATATCTTTAACTTAGTAAATTTCTTTCGAACATTTGCGTATTTGTAAATTGCATTAGCGAATCGAAACAGCGGATTAACAGATTAACGCAATACTATATAGACGAAGTATTTACAATATAACAACGTATCAGTTGATCAACGTTATGATTGGCTCTGAAACATGCGGACGGACACGAAGCCAGACCATAAGGCTTCTTTCTATACCTTGTATAGAAGCCTAAAAGTAGCGTACTGGCTACCCAGTTCTTAGACCTCTATACACACAGAGTATTTCCAAAACGATTTGAAACGCTCTGTATGATTTTGAATTATGCGGACGGACAGACAGACACGGAGCCAGATCATAAGGCTTCTTGCTATACTTTGTATAGAAGCCTAAAATGCCAGCTCGCTCCTGCGGCGTGTCAAAACCTAATCTCATTGGTCCAAATTTGTTACCAACATAAGCACTAATCGAAGTTATGGAAGGGGAAGGATCTGAACGGAACGAAAAGAAGAAACAAAAATCGAGGAGATAGGAAATAACGGTTATTAATGATTAACTTAAATCCGGATTAACGGATTAACGTTAATACGTTAATCCGTTAATATTTAATAAAAATACTATATAAACCAAATGACTTATTATGACTTAAATGTGTTGAACGTGAACTAAAACTGTCTTTACAAAAAATGGCTTTGCGAGAATTAAATAAGGTTGTGGAAGGGGCGCTAAACAGGGCTTTATCGTTCGCTAAATATGAAGATTTATCATGGAACCTGTTTTTCGGTACCAAACCATTTATCATAGTTTTCCTCGAGATTTAGGGGTGCCGCGGGAGTGGCGCCTATCTCGTTTTTTCTTCTTTTTACTGTTTTCCGAAGTGCGGCGTAGTTGTGTAACCGTGTATTACACGTAGTTGTGTTACACGGGGGATAATCCCTTAATTTTTGTGTTGGTAATAAAAAATTTACTATATAAGCAGATTTGCTTTTTGCGATCGGTTTCGGATTTAAATTTTTGGTAATGAAAATTTTGTTATTGAAAATTCATTATTGTGAATGGGAAGATGTTATTCGATAATCTACTCTATTCAAATTATAAACTATAAATTTGAATTATACATGTGGTGCCAATTTTTGGTATCGATTTTTGGTGTCGGTTTTTTGGTGTCGATTTTTGCGAGGAAACGACCGTAAAAACATGTTAAAATAAATTGCATTAGCGAATCTAATCAACGGATTAACAGATTAACGCAATACTATATAGACGAAGTATTTACAATATAATAACAACGTTTCAGTTGATCAACGTTATGATTGGCTCTGAAACATGCGGACCGACACGAAGCCAGACCATAAGGCTTCTTTCTATACCTTGCATAGAAGCCTAAATAAGGCTTCTTGTTATACTTTGTACAGAAGCCTAAAAGTAGCGCACTGGCTACCCAGTTCTTAGACCTCTATACACACAGAGTATTTCCAACACGATTTGAAACGCTCTGTATGATTTTGAATTATGCGGACAGACGGACAGACGGACGGACAGACGGACAGACGGACGGACAGACACAGAGCCAGATCATAAGGCTTCTTGCTATACTTTGTATAGAAGCCTAAAAGGCCAAGTCTTTCTTTCTTTCTGTCCGTCCCACGGAAATACCCGAAGCAAACCGAACCGAACCGAACGCACAACGTATCATCGGATCAACGTATCATCGGATCAACGTATCATCGTATCAACGTATCATCGTATCAACGTATCATCGTATCATCGTATCAACGTATCATCGTATCAACGTATCATCGGATCAACGTATCATCGTATCATTTTGTCTATATAGGTAAGTCTATTTCCAAAAAAGCATTATGTGAACTTCCATAATGGATAATGAAAATTTTGAAAATCCTGCTGCAAAGCGACGACGATTGAATCGTGAGAGAAAAGCACGTACAAGAGCTAATAACACAGAAGAACAGCTTCGATCACAGCGACAAGCTAACGCTCGGTCTCATGCGATACGTCGACAACGTGAAACTTTGGAACAAACTCAAGCGCGGCAAGCTGCTGACGCTCGGTCCCATGCGATACGTCAACAACGTGAAACTTTAGAAGAAACTCAAGCGCGGCAAGCTGCTGACGCTCGGTCCCATGCGATACGTTGATCCGATGATACGTTGATCCGATGATACGTTGATACGATGATACGTTCATCCGATTGGTTATGAAATTATCCGTTACGCGTTCGGTTCGGTTTGCTTCGGGTATTTCCGTGGGACAGACAGAAGGAAGGAAGGAAGGAAGGACTTGGCCTTTTATAATAAGAGATTTTTCACCTATATAGGAAATTTAAATACGTTGATACGATGATACGTTGATCCGATGATACGATGATACGTTTATCCGATTGGTTATGAAATTATCCGTTATGCGTTCGGTTCGGTTTGCTTCGGGTATTTCCGTGGGACAGACAGAAGGAAGGAAGGACTTGGCCTTTTATAATAAGAGATGAGAACAACATTAAATAAATAAACAAAAAACTTACATATATTTTTTTAAATTAAATTAAACTTAATCAATATTTAAAATTTTTTTACTTATTTTAAACTAGATGATACCCCGTCCGAGGACGGGCAGCTAGAAGGACGGGCAGCTACCCAAGGTAACTTAAGTTGAATGAAGATTAAGGAAAGCTCTCAGTGCAATCCAAAAGCCATATGACCTTGGGTAGCTGCCCGTCCTTCTAGCTGCCCGTCCTCGGACGGGGTATCATCTAGTTTACAATATAACAACGTATCAGTTGATCAACGTTATGATTGGCTCTGAAACATGCGGACGGACACGAAGCCAGACCATAAGGCTTCTTTCTATACCTTGTATAGAAGCCTAAATAAGGCTTCTTGTTATATCGTACTTTGTATAGAAGCCTAAAAGTAGCGCACTGGCTACCCAGTTCTTAGACCTCTATACACACAGAGTATTTCCAACACGATTTGAAACGCTCTGTATGATTTTGAATTATGCGGACAGACGGACAGACAGACAGACGGACAGACAGACAGACAGACGGACACGGAGCTAGATCATAAGGCTTCTTGTTATACTTTGTATAGAAGCCTAAAACCTTCTTTAATCTTCTTTTGTTTTCGCTTAATCGATTTTCAACTTTTTTTTTTAGCTCATTTGATCGATTATTAGTACGTATAAAAGTTTGGTAGTCCAATAAAAAGGTTTTGGTAATTCATTAGTTCGTAATTAATTAATGGAATTGAAACTTTACTTGCCCGCTTGCGCTGCATTCCAAGTTGTAAGTAAATGGATCGAATAACGACACAAGGTAAGAAAACTAATACACAGGGTGTTTCTAAAAATAATCACCAACACCTTACAGTACAACACCTTTTTAGGCTTCTATACAAAGTATATCAAGAAGCCTTATGATCTAGCTCCGTGTCTGTCCGTCTGTCCGTATGTCTGTCCGTCTGTCCGTCCGTCTGTCCGCATAATTCAAAATCATACAGAGCGTTTCAAATCGTGTTGGAAATACTCTGTGTGTATAGAGGTCTAAGAGCTGGCTAGCCAGTGCGCTACTTTTAGGCTTCTATACAAGGTATAGAAAGAAGCCTTATGGTCTGGCTTCGTGTCCGTCCGCATGTTTCAGAGCCAATCATAACGTTGATCAACTGATACCGATACGTTGTTATATTGTAAATACTTTGTCTATATAGTATTGCGTTAATCTGTTAATCCATTGTTTCGATTCGCTAATGCAATTTATAAATACGCAAATGTTCGAAAGAAATTTACAAAGTTTAATATTTTTTCGAAGAGGTCTCCCTATATAAACTACTTGTTTTACTTTGATGTGAAAAAATAATTTTTTATTGATGTGGTTAGTGAAGTTAAGTTATAAATAAAAGAGAAAGGAGAGGATTGGTCCACCTCAAAAAAAGGACCATACATTACAGAGAAGTAAAATTTCTAATAGAATGGAAAAGTTTGATTGTTATTACTTATATAGTAAATGATAATTACCAATCGCAAAAAATTTAATTGGTACAGATTATCTGATTATGTGATGTTACATTATATGGCAATCAAAAATAACCAGATAATAACAACTTTTTCAAGTGAAGCTCGTGATGGTTTACAGTTTCTTCTTCAGGTATGTTGAATTTTAATATGTGGAGTTCTACTTGAAATAATTAGTTTACTTCTTGTTAGATTTAGATCAACCTATATACAGATGATTAATCTATTAATCCGATGATACAATGATCCGATGATACGATGATCAGATGATCCGATGGTACGATTATCCGATGATCCGATGATACGCGTACAACCAATTATGATTCTATGGTTTTCTACAACCGTTAAATGTTAATTAAACATTGAAAATCAAGTAAAAATATATATATTATTGCGTATAATATTCCATATAAATATATAGTGTCAAATTAAGAACGGTTATAATATAGAATGTTTTAGTTATCGATTAACAGATTATGTGATAATTTCTTATTGCGATGTTAAGTCACCTTAAGGTCGGTTTTACAATTGTCTCTCGACAACCTTGTTAGGCTTCTATACAAGGTACTAGATGATACCCCGTCCGAGGACGGGCAGCTAGAAGGACGGGCAGCTACCCAAGGTCATATGGCTTTTGGATTGCACTGAGAGCTTTCCTTAATCTTCATTCAACTTAAGTTACCTTGGGTAGCTGCCCGTCCTTCTAGCTGCCCGTCCTCGGACGGGGTATCATCTAGTTTAAAATAAGTAAAAAAATTTTAAATATTGATTAAGTTTCATTTAATTTAAAAAAATATATGTAAGTTTTTTGTTTATTTATTTAATGTTGTTCTCATTTCTTATTATAAAAGGCCAAGTCCTTCCTTCCTTCTGTCTGTCCCACGGAAATACCCGAAGCAAACCGAACCGAACGCATAACGGATAATTTCATAACCAATCGGATGAACGTATCATCGTATCAACGTATCATCGTATCATCGGATCAACGTATCATCGGATCAACGTATCAACGTATTTAAATTTCCTATATAGGTGAAAAATCTCTTATATAAAATTATAAAAGGCCAAGTCCTTCCTTCCTTCCTTCCTTCCTTCGGTCTGTCCCACGGAAATACCCGAAGCAAACCGAACCGAACGCATAACGGATAATTTCATAACCAATCGGATGAACGTATCATCGTATCAACGTATCATCGGATCAACGTATCGCATGGGACCGAGCGTCAGCAGCTTGCCGCGCTTGAGTTTGTTCCAAAGTTTCACGTTGTCGACGTATCGCATGAGACCGAGCGTCAGCTTGTCGCTGTGATCGAAGCTGTTTTTCTGTGTTATTAGCTCTTGTACGTGCTTTTCTCTCACGATTCAATCGCCGTCGCTTTGCAGCAGGATTTTCAAAATTTTCATTATCCATTATGGAAGTTCACATAATGCTTTTTTGGAAATAGCTGTCCTATATAGACAAAATGATACGATGATACGTTGATACGATGATACGTTGATACGATGATCCGATGATACGTTGATCCGATGATACGTTGTGCGTTCGGTTCGGTTTGCTTCGGGTATTTCCGTGGGACGGACATAAAGAAAGACTTGGCCTTTTATAATAAGAGATAGAAAGAAGCCTTATGGTCTGGCTTCGTGTCCGTCCGCATGTTTCAGAGCCAATCATAACGTTGATCAACTGATACGTTGTTATATTTTAAATACTTCGTCTATACCATATAGTATTGCGTTAATCTGTTAATCCGTTGCTTCGATTCGCTAATGCAATTTATAAATACGAAAATGTTCGAAAGAAATTTACTAAGTTAAAGATATTTTCGAAGAGGTCTCCCTATATAAACTACTTGTTTTACTTTGATGTGAAAAAATAATTTTTTATTGATGTGGTTAGTGAAGTTAAGTTATAAGTAAAAGAGAAAGGAGAGGATTGGTCCACCTCAAAAAACGGACCATACATTACAGAGAAGTAAAATTTCTAATAGAATGGAAAAGTTTGATTGTTATTAATTATATAGTAAATGATAATTACCAATCGCAAAAAATTTAATTGGTGCAGATTATCTGATTATGTGATGTTACATTATATGGCGATCAAAAATAACCAGATAATAACAACTTTCCACACCAGAAAGGTAGCTGTATAGAAGCCTAAGAACTGCCGCTAAAGCGAGTTCCACCTTGTTTTTACAGTCGTGTGAAAATGTGGGCGCATGTAAATTGCGTCCCGCGGTCACTATTTTCTAAGGTTTTTGAAGTGGTCAGAAAAAGGTACGGGTAAATTGCGTCCCGAACCCAAGTCGGATTACAGGTAATACCTAACGGATTATAGGTAATGCCTAACATACTTAGAAAGAAGATATGAAATTAAATAAAACACTTAATTATAATAATAATTTATTATACTTATAAGAAATTGTAATTTATGTTGCAATATGTGGTAAATTACAATAACAAACTAAATTAAGAGATTCGGAGAGCTGGGGGTGTGATTAGTAGTAAATATTAGTAATAAATACTAGCCAAAAAATCGAAAATTACCCGTGTATTGCCGAAAAAGTGAAAAAATTAAATTTTTTTTATTTTCGATTTTTGGGGTGTGCATTCGATTAGGAGGGTTATCCATCGTCAAAACCTACTCTTCCGGGGCGCCGCTCCACGTTGCACCCCTCCAGAGTGGTTTTGACTCTGGTTTACTAGGCTAAACATACGAGAAGCGCCTTCCACCAAGAAAACCGGGATGAAGGAAACCGGGAGCTTAGAGAACCTAGAAATAGCATTAAAAAGTATAGTCGCGGTATGGGGCAGTAAACTTTTACGTTTCACCACCAAAATATCGAATAAAACAAAAAATAAATCGATGTTACATGTACGAGAGACGTGTTGCATCTGCCGCTCCGTAAAACGCTAAGTTTAAGACTAGTTCTTTCTGCACGTATCGTCTACAAAATGGGTGAGATTCCACCCACGCGTCACTGAATCGTGTAAAATTAGCTAAGTTCAAATCCGATTTATTCAAAATTTTGCTAATACTCTCGCACATAACATTTTAACAGTATACCTACTATATAAACCTTCCTCTTTGCAATAGGAAATTTTCAATTTATTTGGGGTGGTCAACATTAGGTTACTCGACCCGGTGATTGTATTGTAATTTTAAAAAGCTAATACATAAATTTTTCAACAATACAATAACTTGAAAAAATCATTAAACAAATATATTGCTATGAGGGTTTCTTTACTTATTGAGCCACACGTTGGGCTGTCAAAAAGTGCTATGTACGGAGTGCTTTAACAATGCCTTTGTAATAGAGCGGTAACCTTTGATAGTGCGGGTTTACACAAATTAACCCCGTCAATAGAGACGTTTGCAATTTTATTGTCGCAAATAAATATTTACCTCGGCTAGATATAATTTTTATTGTAAGCATGAAACCTACCTCTATCTCGGGCTGGATTCCTTCCGTGACCAAATCTGTGAATTGCTGAAATCAAATATTTTTGGATCTCGGAACAAGATTGAAAATAATTCTCCGTTTCAAAAGCACATGTAAAATTTTATTGTTTGTATTATAATTATAGCAAATAAAAATTCTTAATATTAATAAAATAATTCCTTAAAATTACCCAAACTGTTAATTTTAACGTAGGCGCAACGCGGTGATAATTTTTACGCACGCACTGAATTTTATAAAAATTATAAAGTTTTATGTAGATTTACCTTTATCTAGGGTTTTTCTGGTTCGTAAGATATTTGACCATGAATCTTATCTGCTTGCGTATAGCGATGGGCTGTTGTACCATTGATATCAGCGGATGGGTGTCGATGCACAGTTTTACCTCGTGTAATTTTGTGGATAGTTTTTGTTGAAAATCTCACTAATCACTGGACTTTTCTTTTATAAAACACTTTAATCTGTCGTAAGTAATTATTATTTAAATTATTTTGTACTTTCGTAGTTAATTTCTATTAAAATTTTTATTAATTCAATTAAATCTTATTGTAGCACAAAATCACCATTTGCATAACCCAACTTCGTTTATTAACCTCTTTTTCGCTTGTTTTTGTTGCCTTGATACCCCACTTTCCAGGCAAGGTTGATTATTATTTTTGTTCAAAATAATAATATCGATATTGCACAGTCAGGTACGTATTTGCCCATTTTGTTTTGACAAAATTTTTAATGAAATTTTATCTTTTCCAGATTGAATTGGTTTTCTACATTCCATTTGATTGTTATACGATAAAATTGGTGAAGATGTATTATCCATTCACTGTTCATTGATTAACGAAGCACTTTAATGTCATGTAATGTTTTAACTTGCTATTTAATTTTATGCTAACAAACTTTTCATATTAACAAGTTATTCAACAATATTTTGATATTAATTAGGATTACTCATAACTAAACAAATTGATTTTAAGACTAAAATAACAAATTTTATGATAACGGAATTTAAAATTCACATTGTTAAATTATTTTATTAATCTTTGTTCCATGAATGTATTTTGAATTAATTTTTGAATTTGAATTAAAGTATTTGCTCTCAGATGGAATCTTTCCGTATGATTTTAAAATAAGTCTCATGCTTTAATCGTTGATCAACTTTTGAATATTAACGTACGCATCTCTATTAACGTGGTCAGTGCATAACATCGCAATATTTATAGAAAAATAATTTTGTAATAATAGTTGTAGTACCCTGTATTGTAAAATGACCAAAATATTTTAAACTTCCATACAGCTTAAAGAATAAGGGGATTACAATGCAGCTTAAAGAATAAGGAGATTACAATTACCGTTCTGACCATATTGCCGATGGGACGCAATTTACCCGTACCCTTGACCGTGGGACGCAATTTGCCGTCACCGGAAAATGTACCGCAAAGTTACCTGTTTTGCAATAAAATCTATTGTATTCAAAAACGGGGTGGGAATTGTTTAAAATCCCTTTCAGGTCTTATACCTATACTACTTTATGATCTTCTCAGAACAAATTTAGAATTTTTCAGTATTGATTTTACCGTGAAAATAGTTAAAAATATGCCGAATTATATAAATTGTTAACTGAAGAACAGAAGCTATAATTATAGCATTAAAAGCAGAAAATTTTTCTGCAAGCGCTGTAAGTCGTCGAGTCAAGTGTAGCCCTTACAGAATTAAGAGACTTTAAAATTGTTTTCTCGAAAATTGGCTCTACGCAACATAAAGAACGCTGGTATCTGCGAAGAAAGACTATGGCAACGGAAACCGCGTATTACAGCGTTTGTGTCTAAAAAAATCGAACTTCTACTTCGACAGAATTGTGTTCTAAATGGAATGAAAGTATTGGAGTATCAGTATCATCTTCAACTGTGCGTTACAGACTCTTAAATATGGGATTAAGTGCATGTCGCCCTTGCCGCATATCACTTTTAACCAAAAACATGCGTAAAAGTCGTCTCACAATTGGGCACGAAAATAGAAGAACTGGTCATAAAATGATTGGGAAAAAGTAATATTTTCTGACGAGTCGAAATTTAATTTGTACGGGACAGATGGTATTAATTACGTGCGAAGAAGAAATTGTGAACGATTGGAAGACGAATGCTTAAACCGAACAGTGAAGTTTTCAGCCACATGGGGATGTTTTTCCTGAAAAAGGGTTGGTCCATACCACATAATAAGTGGTACTGTAAAAGCTCGCGATTATATACAAATATTGAACCAGCAATTATTACCTTCTATTGAAAGTCAATTTGGAGGAGTTGATAATTGCGTTTTCAGGACGATTCTGCACCTAGTCATCGGACAAAAATTGTTGGTATTTTTAAAATTTCTCTATTTTTATAATCTTATGTAGCAATTTTAATGTTTTAATTTTCGTATAAGGTGTCGTCCATTAATTACGTAAGGATGATTTTTCTAATTTTGGACCCCCCCACATCTTACGTAAGGATTATTTAAAAGAAAATTAATTTTGACCCCCCTCTCCACCCCTTATATTAACATGGAACATGTTTTTTCGGTCGTTACCTCGCAAAAATCGACACCAAAAACCAACACCAAAAACCGACACCAAAATTCGACACGAAAAATCGGCACCACATGTATAATTCAAATTTATAGTTTATAATTTGAATATAGAGTAGATTATCGAATAACATCTGCGCATTCACAATAATGAATTTTCAATAACAAAATTTTTATTACCAAAAATTTAAATCCGAAACCGAGCGCAAAAAGAAAATTTGCTTATATGTATAGTAAATTTTTATTACCAACACAAAAATTATAAGGGATTATCCTATTATGACCAACAGTAAGAAGAAGAAACGAGATGGGCACCCGTAAATCTCGAGGAAAACTATGATAAACGGTTTAGTACCGAAAAACATGTTCCATGTTAAAGATATTAGTCGGAGACTAAAATAGAAGGAATCCGGGGGTCAAGGGGGCGGAGCCCCTTTGCGAGGCGCGGAGCGCCGAGTTTTATAAAATATGATTAATAATATATTATTTAGATAATACGAGTAATACAAAAGTTTAAATTAAATTTTTATTTACATAGATAAAAGTTAATATAGATAAATAATTAATTAGGTACATAAAAAAATTAATACAAAAAATTTGAAATTAAATTAAAGGTCAGTCCATGTAGGAGCTACTAGCCATTCCGATATAGATTGTATATTATGCGGAATAAAGCAGACAACATCACCAGCGTCAGTGACAAGATTTTCCTTATTTTCAGGCACTTCTATTTCTACTTCAGCTTCGTTGATCCATTCAACGTCTTCTGCTCCCGTTTTTTCGTCATGCGTCACGCACAAGAGTTCGTCCTCACGTCGAGTAAGAACAAGTTTAGCCCTTGCTTTAGCCTATTTCAGAGAGCGTTGCAATGCTTTCATGTGTGCTGCGGCTGCTTTTTTTGACGCAAAATATTTTAAGAAACTTAGGTAAGGAATACGTTGGACCCCCCCTTACGTAGGGATCCGTAAGATATCCAATACCCCCTCCCCCCCCTAAAACCCTAACATAATTAATGGATGACCCCTAAACGAATATTTAGAAAGCGAGGGCATTAATCAATTGATCTCTCCCGACGACAGCCCTGATATGAACCCGATAGAAAATTGTTGGTTCATGGTTTCAAAACAAATTTCTACGAAAAAACCAAAATCCAAAGCAGCATTAATAGAAGCCCTTAAATTAGTATGGACAGAAGAAATTTCATTAGAATATTTGCAAAATTTGGTGAAATCCATGCCGAATAGCATAAAAGCATTGATGAAGTCAAAAGGAAGGCCCACAAAATACTAAAAAAAATATATTTTTAAAATATGAATTTTTGCTGAAAAGGTCATAAACTAGTGCAGGTATAAGGGCTTAATAGGGTTTCAACTAATACTCGGCCCTTTTTCGAATACAATAGATTTTATTACAAAACAGGCACCTTTGCGGTACATTTTCACACTACTGTATACTGTAGATAATTCCAATCATAGTCATATTACAGTCGTTTAGACCAATGACGGCGCGCCATTTTACATTGTACATTATACAGATACACATCATGCACAGACGAATTATATCCGCTAATACAGTGAGCCCTAAGAAATATCTGTATGTTACTTCACTAGGGCAAAGAAAATACTCAAGATGAGCCGAGTATCAGGTTATTTAAACATTGCTCGAGCTCTTTAGAGCGAGAGTAATATCTATAGGATATCGCGCGAGCGAAAACGAGAGCGATATCCGGTTTAACCTGTACAAGGCGAAGTCTGAAGTATTTTCTTTGCACGAGTTGATGTATTTATGGTAATTCCCCGAAGAAATAATTGATCATATCACATCAACAACCGTAATATGACCCTGAGTGGAATTACCAGTTATATTGAAACCCTAGGTGAAAATCCAGCAATATATAAACCTGAAAATTGAAATTTTATTGCATACATTTTCAAAAGTTAACTACATTTTAACTTTTAATATTATTTTGGAATAATTGTTAGTTCTCCTTAATTAAATACTTTAAAATAAACTATTTTTTTGTACATACATTTTTATTTAATCCAAACTGGATGCAAAACTAGCCGTTTGAAAAATTTAGGTACAAGACTCACTGTTTACTGTTTTAGAAACATAATTTTCGGTTATTTTTAAACATTCAAATTATCAACGCTAATCGATTCTAGGTAAGTTTAGCCACGTACCTAGTAATCAAATATTAAAGTAAAACTTACCTTTGCACTTATTTGAAAACTGGAAATTGTGAAAACAGTGAATTTTACATCTAGATGACTATCTACAGATTTATACCTATTATAACTTTGTCAATTCAACAGTGTCTCATTATTATATCTACTGCGTTGGACCCGCAACATACATAATAAATCTCTCAGTAATCCGCAAGTCTGTTTTAAAATTCCATTATTTACCGATAGCAAATTGTATTTCAGATCAACTTATTTCATAAAATATACTTGAGTCCGTATATGAAATTTATCGCATTAGTCAAAATTGTGTCAGGGATAACGAGAGCAATAGGGTATCGCGCCACTTTCAGGTCTCTCGACTTGCATATTAAATGTGCCAAGTACTTGACATGAGCCGAACATGAGTTCGACCTGAAACAATAACGATTTATCGCACAAGGAGTAAAATATAGCTATTTAAAACTTACTAATTTCTTTTATAAATTTACTTAGTATTCTTTGTTCTTCTTGCTCAATAAAATTTTTGAGCATCTAGGGTTACCAAATAGTTATTGGACTTCAAATTTAAATTTAAAAAAAATTGCAAACGCTTTTATGTATTTTAATATTATTGAGAAAAAAGCTGAAAATGTCTAGTTTAATAAGATATAATATGTGATTTTCATCTAATATTTGTGTAGATAATCTTGAAAATTATTTAAAATTTTGTACCGCAATTTTGACTAAATTCAATTTCTTTTCAAAAATCATCAGGGACGTTGGAGTTCTTAAATTAGGGGTACAAAGTTTGAAACAATATCTGCCCTCACTATCTCTAATGAGAAGATAGCTCGGAACAGATATGTCTACGCAGAAAATAAATTCCTACTTTTATTTGCGTGGGGCCCTGATGGTAGGTATAAGCCAATTCGTTATAGCGGCGGCGAGGCCGTGGGTCGTGTCAAATGAACGCCCCGAAGAAAATCAAGGAAGCAGCTTTGCTAACATAACAAAAATAAATTAGCAATTAGATGTTCGTTGCCAGAAGGTGATGATATAAGCGATGTCGGATGGAAATTGCGTTAGCCGACCTAAGACCAGTACAGTGGCAAAGACATTACCGCCAAGAACCACTCCCCACAATCAATCAACAGAACGTTCGAGTGGTCATTAAAAATCCCACAAACGGTGGAAACACAAACGAACTTCCAACAATTAAATCAAGCGGAAGCGACCCCGATGAAACGCAACCCCTGTACGTTGGTCGCACATCGCTACTTTCTTAAAAAAAACATATAACCAAAAATAAACACAAAAAAATGTTCAACATAGAATTTCAAATACAAGATTTGAACCTACATAATATGTCGAACGCGTAGGAATTACCTTGCCAAGGCATTTTACCAAAGTAACTCGATGTCACCTAGTGAAAATAATGCACAGTTCAAATTAAATAACTTAAAATATTATAATACCAATATTAATTAGTAATTCTAAAACATAAAACCCAAAAATTGGCATTAAAATTCACGCCTGCGAGCGTAAGATTAGATAACCTCTAATCACGTCGAACAGAATTACAATACCTGAAACTTCACGATTATTTCGGCCAAAAACGTTCTAATCAAAAAATGCCAAGCAAAGGATAATCCTATATAACAAAACATAAAAAAATACAAGAAACAGCCAAGGGTGAATTCAAACGATGGCGACTCCAGGTGTTCGAAGTAAAACGGGCCAAGTCGATCAACGTAAACCACTGTGAAATAATCAAATAACATAAATGTTACTCACCACTCCGACGGGATACCAAAACCTTCAGAAGTAGTATGGGCAGAAGGAATCGACCAAATAAATGTACGACATGGGAGAAATCCGCCATTTCCCAACAACGAAGATATTTCAGGACCATCTGGCCTGCGCGAACAAAAATTGTTCCGGAAAAGAATATCTTCTCTCGAAGATATTTCAGAACCCAACGGCCTGCGCAAACAATTTTTGTCCCGGAAAAGAATACCTTGTTCCACATCCCGCTAAAATGCGAAGCCCAAATCCCATGATTATTCCACAGTACACACACAAATCTACATGTCGGTTGAAAATTCACCAAGCTGATCTTGCTTGTTCGAGAGCTCAAAACATGACCTCTTGCTCGATCGAACGCTGACACAAGACTCCCTTTTTGCGCAGTTTGAACAATCCCCACCTCGGCGCGGATAGAATGCGCTTTTAAAAGAAGAATTGATATATAGGGTTGAACGTAAGTGATGGATTGCAAAAATCCGTCACAAGTTTACCCTGGTCTGGCTCAAGTCTTTCAAGATATTTGTAGTTGCGCTGGTAGTTCCAGTAGGTGGAGATGGAAGAATGACTGCGAACCCAAATGGTGAAGCACGATATGCACAAGGAAATAAAATATCAATTTTTTATCACTCACACCCAATTAAAATTTATTAAAAGATCGTCCGGCGCCAAAAAAATTTAAAGATGTGCTATCTGTTGGAATAGTGCTGACAACAATCTTTTAGAATTTTGAGGTAATTCTTTTAATATATTATAAAAATAAAGGTACTATTTCTAAAAACGAGCTCCGTGGAAAACATTTCGACAGCGATGAAACGCTCCAGGTGGCAGTAAACGAGCACTTTCACAAGCAAATATAAAAATTATTTCTTTGAAGGTTTACAAAAATTAATTCACAGTGATATGTTTACCTTCTTTCCCGTTTCTAATGGGAGAACGTATCAGAAAAGTAAACAAACCACGCAGAAAGGATAAAAACCCCTACTACTTATATTGCGTGGTTGGTGGTTGCCCTGGTCTTCGTATAAAACTAACTCGTTATAGCTGGAAGCGATGGTCGTGAATTCCACTCTGTGCTGTTCTGAAAATAATGAGGGTACGTTTCGTCGAAAATAAAACAATACTTTAATAACAAAGTTTAATGAAGTCGAATTAACAACTACAAACGTAAGTGGTGGTGACGTGCCAAAAATTCTATGCACTATAATTGACTTTAGTATCGGCACGTCAAAAGTGACGACAATACGGGACAACCAGAATGGTAATCCGGTCAATACAAAAGTTGACTCAAATGAAGGTACCACAATACCACAAATATCCAAACAAGAAAGATAATTTGTCTTACCCGAGCCCGTGATAAGATCACAAATGGTAGTATGACAGCAAACTCCCTGAATGGATCGACTGTGGTTGGCGTTGAATAACAATGGATGCAGTCTGGAATCCTCGCAAGTCGAACACTGACGTGATGTTTCACGAAGCAACAGGTTTCGAGCAGGAACAACGGAGGTAGAATGGAGCCACTCAGCTGTGTTACGGTCTGGTACGGATTGGCAATCCAAATAAACAGTATGATCGTCCAAAAATATTACGATCATCCAACTAATTGATGTTGTAATTGATAAACACAATCCACTTCCAAAATGTAAACAAGATTGGTTGTCCAAAAATATTACCATGCGAAAGTTACCAAATAAAAATATGGTTGGTATTACTTTGTAGCCCACAAAAAAAATGGTGGTTTGAGATAACAAATTTTTAATATCTCGAATAATTGAACTAGCTTCTAAAAAAAAATCGTTGCACACTAATTTCACTATAATCCGTCGTGACGGTGAATTAGGTAATACGTACGCTTAACAAGAAAAACGAGGAATCGATTAAAATATATCGATTACACACCGATCAAAAATATATCGACCGAACTTGTCAACGATCAAGCTAAAAGTTGGTTCCTAGCGGCGCGCGTCTATCCTCTGTACTATCTAGTTCGTTACGAAGTGAGTTGAGAGATGGCGCTTAGAGTATTAATTTTAAATTTAAATCAGATTTTAAATTTAGGTGACGAAATAGACAATATTTTGTTACAACAGAAGTAATAAATGTATTGATGTTCGAAGGGATTATATTGAAAAATAAAATTATATAAAAAATAAATGACGACGGTCATGACCTGATAGTTAGCGCGATCAACTGCTAACGTAGGGCTCCCCGGTTCGACTCCGGGTACAGTCTAAAAATTCTTGACCGTCTTCCGTGCTTTCGGAGAGCACGTAAAGCCGTCGGTCCCCCTGTGTTAATGATTTGCCATCATAACAATAAAAAACAGGGTTCAGGCACATCGAAAAGCAAGCTTAGCAAGCTACCTGAGATGTAAAATCCAAAAATGCTCACAGAACTAATTACAAAAAATTAGTAAAGAACAGGTCCTGGACCTATATTAAGAGGGAGACTTCTTAATAAAAGTGGAAGAAAAAATAAATACGTTTCTTTCTGCCCCTTTCAGCGCACTTCAAAGTTACCCCTCGTACGTGTCCACAATGAATATAAATCTATTATTATTTGTTATATTACAATTATTATTGGATACGATACAGTTTTCTTTTCGGAGGTTAGAATCTTGCAAATAAATAACAAAATTAATTCATTAGACTTACCATTGGAAAACAAAAACAAAAAATTTCGATGTATGGCAAGATTATTGAATTTTTACATCGTCTGGATTTCTCTAAACAAAGTTGTGGGTTTAAATAGGACGTTCATGAAAGCATACTAAAGAATAATTCTATTTATTGAATTGAGCATTGTGACAAACCTTATTAAACCCACAAGAAAGGCTGGTAGGTATCCAATAATAACTTGTCAGTGTTGATTACTGTAATAATTTATAATAATTAAATTTGATTGATTAATTATTAAATTATTTACATTATGTCTACAAAATCATTTAGTTTACTATTTATATAAATTACTCCATTTGTATTTATTGTAAATTATATGACCTGTCACAAATGTAAACCTGATTTATGACTACGTGTACGTATTAAAATACGAACTGGATAATAACAGGAAATTAAAAATTAATTAGCTAGGTAAGTACAATTAAATACTAAATTAAATTGTATGTTAATTTTAACTAAATTTAAAAGATCCCACTAAATACGAACGAAACCTACGAAATAAAATCAAGTAATAAGATGGTATTATTTCAGAGATTTCAAATAATTGCAAAAAAGCGAAGCGACACTTTTAACAGTGCAATATTGAAAATAGCGATATCGAGAAGCTTACAGAATAAACCTCTTTGTAGGTAACATCAATTTTTCAGCTGCTTTGCGACACTAAACAGCACTTTTATTCATTTTGTAAATGTTAAATTGTGTTGTAAATATATTATATAATTTTATTCAAATTTTATATAATTTTTTATTTTAAACGTTAAAAGTAATAAATATAAAATAAATTATTTTATATTTCTAAAGTCGCATTAATTTGTTATGACGTGAGTTAAATGGAAAAGAGCAGAGAATTAAGTTGTCTGACTGTAATAATGTAACGATTAATGGGAACAGGAAAAAAGCGCTGCGTTGTCCAAAATATCAGGCGAAAAAAATGAAAATGACATAATAAAGAGGTTCTCCACTTGTATTAATATAATCCTCCGTTATAATTTCCGTTTCAAAGGTGGATCGAAGTTAAACTGATGCCCGAAATATAATAGGAATCGTCTGTTACCCGCCGAGATAAATACAGCAAAGCCGTATTCAAAAGTGGAATTATTAATAATAAAAGAAATAAATACTTGCAAAAATAAATTTGTTGTTAATATACCCATAGCGCAGATTAAAAACCAAAAACAAATATTAAACCTGAAAATTGGTTCAAATGTCCCTAAGTCATTGCTGGACATTATACTAAAACTTCAGATCGCTAATATTGTTCATTGACTTCTGTTTTTGTAAGTCTTCTGTGTAAAACTTTTAGCTAATAACCCTGAAATAGTCAGAAAATCTTTTCATAAAAATATGTAATCATATTGAAATAATCGTGTTTACAAATAATAACTGATATTTCATTAACTTTTTCTTGTTTGCAATACAGCTTAAAAGTAAATTGCTAAAAAGTTTTTTTGCAATAACTTTTCAAATTGCAACATTTTCTTTACAAATTCAAAACAAATTCTTTGCTTACTTAGCAATTAAAAACATCACTCCATCTCTTTAGATAAATATTTACTTGCAATATAAAGTCATCAAAAATACTTGTAAACAAAATATACTGAAATGGAATGTAAAATACCTTTTTTTAATCAGACAAAAATGCAGAAATGTAGAAAATGACGATTTAAAAAAAAATTTGAAATGTTAAAAGAATTTTTATATTATTTTTCTTTAACTTTTATGATAAAATAACTTTCTTTCCATAAAATGAGAAGTCCGTATAAAAGTAAATTGTTTATTGAAATGTAATACAAAACATGAATACAAAATACTTAAAATTAAAAATGAATATAGTTAATAAATTATTTAATGAATTAATGTAATTAAATAATTAAAAGATCACCGGTTAATAATTTTAAATTTCCTTTTGAACGTTTTCCGCCAACAGGTACTTGTTTAGCTGCCAGACGAGAATTTATATAACAATACCTTGTTAAGCCGATTATATAGTTGCATATAAATTTCTTAAGATTTTGGACAGGTGTTGCGGCCATTAATCTAGGTTTCGGTTTCTTCGGGAAAATTCACAATTAAACGTTGAATGCCTTTCGTTGAAATTGATCAAATGTTTTTGAGCGCATATTTCATACAACAGATATTTCCTCCTCCGAAACACTAAATTCTTCACTGGGATTTCCTTCAACGTTCTTTGTTAAAGTTTGGATTTTCCTTCAACGTTAAATTGCTCAGACATCGGGATTACTAACAAATTTTGAATAAATACATAATATATAATTCCTTGCAATTTCATGCATTAGTTATTCTTTTGCATATAATACGAATTTTTGTAAATTTAACTCTGTAAGCATAAAGAAAATATGAAATTAATTTGTCGACTTAAATAATTTAAAACGCATTTGTTTTAACAGAATTTATTAAATTTTAGTTACAAACGGTTACAAATATCTGTTAACTGTCTATGCAGCTGTCCTGTTTATTATAATTTAAACGTTAAATCTCTGTTTTGCTATGTCCTTCCTACTGTTATTTTCCAATTTTTCCAAATGAAGCTGATGTCCAAGAATTCGGTCCTCTCTGAGATACCATTGGATTGTTGTTCAACCAAGATAACATCGAACACACTTTTACTTCTATTTTATTTCTTAGATATCCATATTCCCAAAGCCATGTTGTACATCTCAATTTCCATAAAGAAATATTTTTAAAGTATTTATGGCTAAACTCAAATCAATTAATTATGTTTAATTTACATCGATGCTCTTCGCACAGTAGAGAGGCCGATGTGTAAATGGTGATCTAGTTAGTAAATTTAATTTAATCTTTTTTCTATATTTATTCTATCATATAATTTGAAGAGGAAAATGTAATAAATGGATTTTAGAATTCAGCAGGTACCTAACTGTGGGATATTAATTAAGATGTATAATTAATTAGAAGATAATAATAATCGTTTATTTATTAAATATAATTACATTAGTAAGAACGTAAAAGATTTCACAACCATTCGAGCCAAATGCTGGTATCGGACTGCCGTTAAAAGCGCCCGGTCCCTTGCTACCTGCTAGCAAGGAAGGACCCCTCGACGTCCGGCCGTTCGAACCGCCTGCCATTTCATTCACACACAGTTTATATTTGTTTACATTCATACATTTAATTTAGATATCATTATATTATTACATTCCACACGGCCTCTCCTGACAAACAAGTGCCGACCTCGGAACTTTCGCTATCTTCAAAATCTGTAAATATTTCGTAACAAGCTTTAACCCTGGCTTGTATTCAATTAGGTAACCGAATTCTTCTACAAATAACGCCCAGCTAGCCACCCGTGCCCATAAATCTTTCCTTTTCATTGTTACCATAAATTCTTTACAGTTCGTAACCATTTTAAATATCAAATAAGCTTTCAATTCCTTTAATGTTTTAACTACCGTTAACACTTCAAGTTCATTACTGCTACATTTTCCTTCCGCCGGAGTGTAACTTACACAATTTCGCACCACTTCTTCGATCTTTGTACGCGCATTGGGAAATAAATAGTCTTTCTTTATTAAATGTTTAGTTTCACCCGCCGAACCATTTCCTTTTTCATGCCGCGCTACCTGAGTTTGCATCGTTTGACTTAAACACTTTTCACTTTCGATTTCACTCGTTTCAACGTTTGGTTGTACACTCTCATTTGCTACTAAATGTTCTAAAAATTCAACTTTTGCTTCGCGCTCGTAATTTAATGCTGGTTCTTTAATCTCCTCATTTAACACAAAAATTGTCTCCTGAGCAAACCAAATGTAGCATTTATTTCAATTTTTAACGCTTCGTAATGCTACAAAGGATTATATAACATCTTCAGACGACCTAAATAAGTTCAATATTAGTTTGTTTAATTTATTCAATTATCTTCTTACACTTTCGTAGTACCCTGTACTCAACTTTTCCATTTTTGAAAGTTTTAATTTGATAAATTAGCAAGGTCGTACTGACAATCAGAGAAGTCGGATATAAGCAAGCAGACAAGTGCGTTTTACGAGTAGTTCGTAGTAGTTTATAAGCCGATATCTGGGTCTTTCTACGGTTTGATAAGTAATTAGTTACTGTTGTAATTTACTTATTCGGCAGCGTCCGGGATTAACGTAGAAGACCAAAAATATTTAACCTGGTGGAATTACGCGAAGATTTCGGTACCATATGTTAATATTTCCTCGTTTGGAAGCTAAATAGGATCATTGTTTATAATCACGTTTACTTCGATCAACCGCTTATCGCTATTTTGGAGTACACTCTTGTTATTTTTGGATGTTTTACATCAACTTGATTAACCGCTACTGTTTGCCGCCTGTATTGTTCAATTCAACTACGATATCAACCGTTGATCAATCTGATTGCTATTCAACATTCAACTCTGCTACCTAACCTCTACAGCGACGCGAATTCACAAACACCATAAGTTTGGTTACAACAAGGTCAAGCTCCAGTCGTGCCGTCCCGAGACGAGTTTGGTTAAGGGTGAGAGTTTTTTTTGATATATTAAATTTTCGTGTGGGGTTTGCGATACCGCCACAACCATCGTTTTCGTCGTGTATTGGTGCGCCATCTACTGCCATCCTAACCTATATTTTGTTTGCATTATTAGGGGTGAATCCCCCATGTTAGTTTGGTATTTATTTGATGATAACAGTTGTTATCGACGCCAACGCAGATAACCACTTGTACGGTGCAACCATTTATTTATACTGTGCAACCATTTATTTTTCTTATTTTGAATTCGACACTGATAATTATATGTTTATTTGTACTCCGGCGTTTTATTTCCACTAGCTTTTGCCCTTTCAGGAGAATATCTATTTTTAGCGACATAAAGGGTGTGGCGCCTTTAGTTTTAGAATGCAGTTCTAGGGAGAGGGTATTCATCCCCTGCTCGTCTGACCGCCCCATAAATTGCTCTACTGTTGAGCTTGCTGTAGCGTCGCTTTACGATAATCACCGGGAGTGCAGGTAAGGATAGCATATTATTATTTAGTTTTTGACGACTGGTGCTCAGGTGGAGTAGCTGTAGCTAGGTCGCACAAATAGTTGGAAATTTTCCAAATTGCATGTTGGAAAAAAATGCTTGGAATAGCTAGAAATCCATCTTTACGTCCCAAACCATCTTGCTAAATCCCTATACTTGCCAGCAGACTTCTTAAAAAATTTTGCACAGGTGTTAGCCATTAATCTGGTTTTTGGTTTCTTCGGAAAAATTACAATCCAAACTTTGAATGCTCTTTATTGAAATTGATCAAATGTTTTCCAGTGTATTTTTGATACAACTGATATTTCCTCCTCTGAAATAGCAAATTTATCATAGGGCGGACATAAACATTTTGAACTGCATTTTCACAAATTGCTGATGAAATTTTCACATTTATTTTTGTCCATTAATGCAATTCAATTGTTGTGAAAGTCTTGAATATCCGACTATCACTGGTACATTATTTTTATCAATTTTCTGTTGATGTTTTTTGAATGGTTTAGTCGGATGGTTTTTAGCACAAATTAGAAGAGCTGCTGTAACATATTATTAGTTTCGGTATTGAACCCTACAAGTATCTCGAAACCTCGATAAATGGGTTATATTGGTAGGAATGCCAGCTATCTACTTCAAAAAAATTGTTGCTATTTTGTTGGAACCTCTTTCGCCATTAGTTTAATTCCAACAACCCTTGTTTTCTTATCCTCCTTCATAAATTATTAAATTATAGACGCACAATTTTCTACTATAATACAACTCTCCTACATACATCTTTTGAAGGCAATTGAAGAACACTCTGCCAATCGAAAATAATTATTTAAAAATTTGCACCTTAATTTGCTCTTCTTTCGCTTTGTAAAAATTTCCTCTTTTGGCAAGATGTTCTTTGTAAATTTTTTTTAAAAGTAGATCTTTACAGAATTGAATTTTGCACAAATACTGCATTGATCTTTTTTTGGAGTAAAAATGGAAATGATAAACTCTCTGCAGAAAGTTTTCTATAAACATTGCTTTGCATGAGTGAGAAATCTAAATATAATGAATATATCTCAAAAATGGTTAGTTTTGAATACAGGTATTGTCTGCTGCTGGTTTTTCTTATATTTACTATGGTGGGGAAGCATTCTGGAAATATATTTAATATACTTTTTGATAAATTCGATATTCTCTTTACTTGTAGCGTTCCTGGAGTTTTGTGTCCCTGTTATCTAAATCTGAGAAAGTACCATTTCCATTTGAGCGGTAATTGATATATAAAAATTAATTAATAGTCGGTGCTGTATAGTACAAGAGGTTAGATTTATGATGGATTTACTTGTTTTTAACAAAAGCTTGGTTACAACGGAAATTTCTCGAAAATCAATTAAATGAAAAAATCCTGCCAACGAAGGTGGGAGTAGCTTCATCTAATTTCCTTGATTTGAGAGGAATTTCCAAGAGGAAACCAAACTTCAGTTTAAAAAATTACTAAATTGATGGACATAACGGAAATAACGGAAATAAAGTGAATATCGAGTGTATTTTAGGAAAATTAATAGCCATAAAGCGTTGACCAGGAAATTTAATTTTCGTTGAGAAAATAACGTTGTTAGGAGATGTCGATAAAATGCAGCGATGTTATTGGCGCATTACGAGAGGTGTTTACTAATCATTTATATTAAACCTAAAACTTGCTTTCATTCCCAAATACATTTTCTCAGAATTTACAAGCTTCATAGATGAATTATTTTTAAAATAACTTGTTCTGTTGAAAACACTCTTAATTTTTTGAGGGTATAGTTTTTTCAAATTTTACTGTTTTTTAAATTTTAAATAAAAACTCGGAGTTAATGGAAAGATCGGAAACTAAGGAAATATTAGAAGGAAACATATAGTCAGTTTGGATAATTATCTAGCAATTTTATGGATTAACAGAAGTTTGAGAAACTTATATAAACTTTGCGTGTTTGGAAGGAAATAAAATAATACCCAAATTAATAAGAATCGATGTATTTTAATGAAAGAACAGTTGTCGTGAGTTTCGAAAATTTTGATTCGTTTTATTTTGTAAATTTTAGAGAAAACGATTTATAGTCGAGCTTTTTTACAAGAGAGCGAGTTCTGAATATAGTAAATTTAAATTGAAAATGAAATAAATAGTAAAGATGAAGTTACTTGCCAAAAGTGAAAATTTATTAAACTTTTTTATCAGTGCTGTACGACGATAATTGAAATAGAGGAGATACGAAAAGTTTTTGGATAAAGAAAAATTGAAGTTGAAATTATTGTTGTAGTGGATGGTAAAAAATTTGGTTATCACATGAAACGTTGCGTTTGTAAATTGAAGTTACATAATACGTATATAAATTAGGACAATATAAGTCAATATTTATAATTTTAATTTAAATATTTAACTTTTTAACTATTGAGAATTAATAATAAATTAAAATTTAAAAAAATCACATTTAATTAACAATTTAATATTTCAGTTTCATTTATTGATAATTTATTATAATTGCGTTTGGCTTACCTACAAAAACTATAATGGTAGAAGAAAATATGGAACTCTTGAATATCATCAATTAATGTCATTATATTTAAAAAAAAACTTGCTCTACGTATATTTTTTAATTGTAATTTTGGAAAATTTTAAGATTTTATTGAAATTCAAAGGAAAATTAATTTACTTTTGTCTGAAAGAATTGACGAGATTTATTTAAATAATTCAATTTTGCTTATACAACAATTTTCGTCGAAGTACACTTCTATTTATAGAGATCAGAATAACAATATCTGTCGAAATGTGAAAATTTCCGTGTTATTTTGTGAATATAATCTCCGATTGTATTTTAAATTTATGTTGTGTTTTTGTTAAGGAAATTCTTATTGGTGTTACCGGAAGCTACACCGGTGGATATTTGGTGTTCAAAGTTTTTTTAAATTAAAGTTTTTCCAGCCAGCCTGGGTCATAAAAAAATATTTGACTAGAGCATATTATATTATGTAGGGATATGTAATATAATATGTAGGGTGTAAAGGCTATAAATTTGATATTATTCTCTAGATTAAGGTCTATGCACACTGTTGCAAATATTTTCTTGTACACCGTGTTGATATTAAACAATGTTTTATCATTGAATATTGAGATCACACAGTCAAACTCTTCGTTTTAATTATGTATAATATTTGTCTTTCCGCACAATTCAATGAATTTTTGATCAACAAGTTTATAAACACTGTCAGATGTCATAAGGCTTCCTACAGACTGATCAAGCAAAAACGTTTTGTCGCACAACGTTTTTGCTTGATCAGTCTGTAGGCAGCTTTAGTAAAAAATCGTTCACGGCTGCTTTGGCAGTTTTCGCAACCTGAAGCATGAAATCAACTTCCGAGTTGGACATGCAAAAAGCAAGAGCTTTAACAAATGATCGGTTTTAAATGTCTAAATTGTTTACTACAATAATTTGAAACTGCATTATTTCAATTTATTCAACTGTTAACAGCTCTCCCTGTTACGTTTTATTTACAAAACAGATTTCATTTAATGAATTACTTTATTATAATAATTAATTTAAGATTTGGACATATTAATTATGTTGCAAAACAAACAAATAATAATGTATAGATTATATTATCTTCTTGTTCATCTTTCCTCTACCATCCAACAAAGCGGGGTTAAACTTCTAAATTTGATTTTGTAAGTTATGTTAAAAACTATATTATTGTAATTGTTAATCAACCACATTCATGCAGAGTAAGGCCATCCGCACGCAGTAAAAAAACGAGTTCCGTCACTTTTGAGTAGCTCTGTGTGCGGATAAATTTTACTCAAACTCTCGGGAGTTCCTTTAGTACTATGACATTTATGAGATCATATCCAGGTGCTCTTTAAGTTAGTGTTTAACTCCTTATTTATCATTGTTGCTAACTCAGCATATTATGTTATTGGCGGTTATAGTTGGCAAGGGGCATCTATAGGAATCGATGAATTTAATCTTCCTCATCATGTTTGCCAAACTCAAAAGGTTGGAAAACTCCTGTTAAATGTCTTGCAAATAATGCCGCTTCTTGTTTATTAGTTTTGGCTCAATTTCCATCTTTCATTTTCAGTGGAGGTATCATAAGTTGTGGTGGGTTTAAAGTTTTGGTTGCTCTCCAAAGAGAATATTCGATAGCCTCTGTTGGGGTTAAACTTTGGAAATAATTTGGAATACTATAGTTTCCATCATCCTGCAGTAAATGTTGTAATTCTTTGACTACTCTGTTGAATATTGTAGTTTTCCAAGACTTTCTTAGTTGGTGCTTTTCTTTTAGTTTTTGTTGCACTATCTATTTTTGTTTCTGATGTAGAATTCTATCCTGCCTGTTGAATTGTTTTATTTAAGTGTTCGATTGATTTTTCAATATCGTTTGCCTCTTTCAAAAAATTTGTAGCTCCTATAGTAGATTCTATACATAAAGTGCTAAAAATCAACGAGTTTCTACCCTGTAAAATTCAAATTCAGTAGCAACTTGGCGAAGATGATTTTGTTTAGATGAATCGAATTTAGGAATTGACGATCCATAGAATTCAAGATGGCATAAATTGGGATAATAAAAATATCAAAAAATTCCCTGGCACATGGATTAGTACAATAGTCCCCCAGAGAATCTTCTAGAACTGAAAAATAAGTTTATCCTATTTCCAAATAAAATTATTTTTTGTTTCATCTTTCAATTTTTACCTCTAACTCAGAAAGGGATCCATTAAATGCAATTGTTTAACGCGAATGAAGGAGGATTTTTCCTCCTTTAAAATGATTTTTCGCAAGGTAGGGGCGCTAATTAAAATTTCAAAGTAGTGGTATTTGGTGTGGAGGGGGTTAAACATTTCAGAAAGTATTGGTTTTAAATGTCTCCTTCGCTATCTAAGCCGACCTGTTGTTTTTTTTCAAATTTATTCAAGAAGGGCGTTATTTAAACTGGCTACGTTTGAAGTGAACACCCGGTGTAGTGTTTGTATGCTGTATTAAAATATAAATTATATTGGTATAAACAAACTTTAGAAACATATTGCACATTTTTTAGGTTATAATAACAACCTAAGTCACATTTAGTCGAAAATGAGATTTCTATTGCTTTACATAGATGAAAGTTTATTCTTTAAAATGCAAAAATAACCGATGTCATATTCCGTTTCGGTTGGAGTGCCGAAATGTTGTACACTCAAATCAAAATTTCTTCTGCTACACACTAAAGAACATGGTTAATATAGCAAATTGTAAAAATATTTTGGGTGAACGGGGCCCAAACTTTGAAACGTAATCCTTTCTCCACGTTCCTAATGAGGGAACGGCCCAGAGAAGAAAACGATTCACGCAGAAAGTAAAACCTTCTACTTTTATTTGCGTGGGACCCTGATGGTAGGTATAAGCTAACTCGTTGTAGCGGTGAGCGAGGGCAGTGAGTTTCACTCCGTGCAATGCTGAAAACAAAATGAGGGTACGCTTCCGTCGAAATAAAACAATAATTAAGTGACAATGTTTAATATTATCAAATCGACAAAGACAAAGCATACGTGGCTGTGACGTGCTTATAATAAAATGCACCTTAACGAATTTGACAAGCGTCACGTTGATGTTACACAAAGATGTTACACAAACTGGGGAAACCAGAAGGGCAACCCCGCCAATGCAAATGTTGGCTTCAATGAACAAAAAAATATACCACCATAAACAAACAAGAAAGTAAAAAATACTTTACCTTGAGCTTAGGCAAGTTTACAACTGTAAATGTGATAGACGGCTTCTTGAATGTACATATATGTGGTAGCGAGTGTTGACACAATTGGCTCCCCTCTAAGATCCTCGGACGTATACCACCGACGTGAAGACACGAACAGCAGGTTTTGGCAGGATGGAACGATAATGGACCGACACTCCTCAGTAATAGGTGTTGGAATGGTACACTTATGCAATCCATTGATTTAACAAGATGATTGTCCAAAAAAATAAGCAATCATCCAAATGACAACAAGAGTTGATTGTCAAAATATACCAGATTCTTTTCCACCAAATAACTGTTGGTAACACTGCGTGTTAATCGCACGATGGAAAAATGTTGCCGAACGATATAAAAAAATATATATCCAACACGGTTGAATTGGCTGACGAAATATCGGATACGCTCAATTTTCACTAAATCCGTAGTCACGGTGAAAATACCAACACGTACGATAATCAAACTAACTGGCGATCGAAAATCGAATCAAAATTATCGATTTTATACACTCGAACACAAAATGTCGACCGTCCAGTTCGCTCGTCAAAACCAGAATTAAAAATTCTCCAATGCGCATGTGAAAACTTCTTGTCATATCAAGTTCGTTGTAAAGGCTGAGGAAAGGTGGCGGTTGATGTAAGAATGAATTTAAATAAATTTAAATTAGTTGCGAAATGAGAAACAATTTTGTAACAACTTTTGAATAAATCGAATTTGAACTTAGCTAATTTTACAAGATTCAGTGACGCGCGGGTGGAATCTCACCCATTTTGTTGACAGTCCGTGCAGAATGAATGACCCTAACACTTAGAAAATTTCGCTCCGGCAGAAGCAACACGTCTCTCGTAGCAGTTACATCGACGTAAGGTTACTGTTTTTTCCATTATTTATTTTTAACGCGATTTTTTGGGGGTTAAACGTAACAGGGACCTGCTGCACACCGCGACTATACTTTTTAATGCTATTTCAAGGGTCTCTAAGCTCTTCTTTTTTCCCGGTTTTCTTGATAGAAGGCGCTTCTCGTATGTTTAGCCCAGTAAACCAGAGTTAAAACCGCCCTGGAGGAGTGCAACGCGGAGACTCTATTATCTGGAGTCTATGTTCACTAAAAGGAAAATTCAGAATGTTGCAAAGTACCATGTTTGCAACTAAAACTGATGCAGTACCGAAAAGAAACGCCTGGAAAAATATATTAGAAGTTTACATTCGAAAATAAAAAGCCATTCAAAGAATTAAATTTGCTTCGACTAAAGCGTAGGTCGAGACAATGTGAAAATGTTAATGAGCAAATAAATTGATGACTTAATTAATATCCTTGTTACCTTTTATCGATAAAAGCAGTCGATCCTTCTACGAAAAATTAAAAAAGTCTGGCGAAATTAAAGATACCATTATTTTTAGTGATGAAGATGCCGAAGACGAAGAAGATCACATTTAAAAGAACATAATTTGTTAATTTTTCTATTAAATAAGTATTATTAAATTTTTTCCTGTTCGTAATTTTATGCACTTTACAATTATTAAAGTTATATTAATATTAATCTTAAAAACCTACAGATTTAGTTCATGTTTACACTAACCTATGTCATAAATCTTAAATTTGTTTTCCCGACCACAAGAACCTATGTCATTATATTTTCAAACGTTTAAATTTGAAATTTTTGAAAATATGCATTCAAAAGGTCAGGCCAATACAAATTAGATTCATTAATTTGATTTTAGTTACAAAGACAACTGCCATCAAAAACCGTCGTCAAACATTTAATGAATTTTCAATTGCAATTATCTGAAAGTTCTATTTTTTGACATAGGTTATTATTGTTTCAAGGTACAGATTTATCACAACTTATAACATAAAAAGCAGTTCAACTTTACAAGCATATTTATAAACTGAAAAATAAATTTGAGTTAATTTAATTATAATTAAAATGTGAAAATTTAAGCGCGATATCCCTATAGATTACAAGAAAAATAAATTAACGTCAACTTTCGCTTGTAGCGCACTCTTAATGAAAAATTTTCAAGTTGGAAAATCATTACCTACGGAAAACTGTTTGGAAAAGCTCTACCGAAGTAACGTTCTAGTAGATAGCATCCATCTCATAATAATTATGATTATACCTTATTATTGCAGTATTAAAAAGTAACGTTGAAAGGAAATCACCACAAGAAAATATTAATTAACAACAATATGGATTGGAATAAATTCAACTCGAAAATTTTCCGTATTTCATTAAAGTAGACATATTTAAAACTTTTCATTTTAATTGAAGAGTTAGCCAAGAGATGAAGTTATATGGGTTTAAAATAAATTAAATGTATTTCAAGTTTGAAAATTGGAAATTGGTAAAATATTGACAATACATAATATTTAAGTACATCATAATATGTGTTTCTTTTAATAGTTTATGATAAAACTACTTTTTGGGTGTAAAGGAATGCAATCAAACGAATATCTACCGTTAGCCAACGTTTCGATTAATTTATTTAATCATCTTCAGGGCTGGAATTACAGAAGTGTAAAATTAACAAATAATTATGTACAAGTTAAAACGTCTACTACATACCAAACAATAGGTGATGGCAAATGTGAGATTACATATCAATGTAATCTAGGACGTTAGGAGGGAATATGGTGCAGAAGTGGTTTTAGCGTTAAACTCCATCAAATCTAACTACGCAAAGCTTGCCAGGGCCATTAGCAGAAGAAACTTTTTGCTACGATGTAGGAGGGTTTATATCTACCCTAATTTTATCCAGAAAAAGGTATTAAGTGTCTCACAAGAACTAATTCCAGATAGAGAATTACTACGGGATGCTGATCGGTTATTGAGGAGTTTCAAAAGGGGGTATATTGAATATACATATAAGTATAGCGATAAGAACTATAAAATTTGTCAAAAAACAAGTGGAACTTAATAGAGAAAAGGTTGCAAATAAGTTACCAATGGATGTGGTAGAGAGATTTGTCAGTATTGAGGAGTGGCATTTGGGCACAAAGATCATTAAAATGAGGGAGGGGATGTGTAGGAAGTTCACTGTTTTACTACAACAACAACGAAAAACCGACATATTAGGTAACAAAGATTGGGTCATCAACCTTACCAATTTAGATTTACCTGAAGAAGTTGCTTGCACCTTATCCTTAGGCCCTAAATTTGCCATAACTCCCTTGTTGAGAAACTTCCCCATGTATTCCTTTTTGGCGGAAGTGGACTGTACTTTGGAAGGCACTACTTTACCCCAAGATAAGAAGGAGCTACTGAGAGGCAAGATAATAAACATGACAGAAAACTTTTTGAATGATGGTAACAAGTGCCTGGATCCCATAGCGAAGCAAGTCTGGTCGTCACGAAAATTCATAAAGGCCAATCCTGATGTTTTAGTATTGAGGGCCGATAAGGGCAATTCCACTGTCTTAATGTACAAGGATGACTATAAAGATAAGATGACACAGTTGTTTGGCGACCGGAAAACATACAAAAAACTAAAAGCTAACCCTACCAACACTATTCAAGGTAAATTTAATAAGGTCATAAAGAAATTGGAAGAAAATGGGCATATAGACATGCCCACGAGGAGGAGACTTACCAAATACAATGCTCAAGTTCCTAGAGCGTACGGTCTCCCTAAGGTCCACAAGGCTGGAATTCCTTTGAGACCTGTCATCAGCTGTGTAGAGTCCCCTTCAACTCCGTTGGCGAGTTTCATAAATAATATCTTACAAAATGGCTTCCCGTTGTTACCGTTTAATGTCAAGAACTCAAGGGAAGCCAAAGAGAAGATAGTTGATCATGTCCTACCTGATGACTATGTTTTGGTGTCCTTTGACGTGAATTCCCTATTCACGAATGTATCAAGGGAAGCTGTTGTATTATCCATCAAGAATAATTGGGATTTGGTGACCCCATACACCACTATCCAATTGGACGAATTCTTGAACATGGTTACCGCGATATTCCAGAATAGCTACTTTAGCTATGATGGAGAATTTTATTCGCAACTAGTTGGATCAGCCATGGGTAATATCTGCTCACCAATATTTTCAAGCTTTGTGACGAACGACTTACTTTGTAATTTTTTCGGGTCCATCTTGTTCAATGTTCCATTTTTGTTGTTGTATGTGGATGACATTATAACAGCCATCCCTAAAAGTGAAATACAAAATTGTATAAATATTCTCAACAGTTTTGATGAGCTCCTTAACTTCACCTATGAATTGGAGATTAACGGCTCATTACCCTTTTTGGACCTAATATTAGTAAGCCGAGACGTGAATGGCTCTCTAAATACTGACATATACACAAAGCCTTCTTCCACAGAGCGCCTACTAAACTTTAACTCTTCTCACCCTCTACAACAGAAGATTAGTGTTATTACCACATTAAAATACCGTTTACACAATTGTGTGCCCAACAACAAAATAGGTGTTAGATTACATGAACTTAAACAACAACTGTTAAAAAAGGCTATCCAGGTCGTTTACTTGATAACATTCTGTTTAGAGGGAAGGTACCATTTGTCAAACATGAGGTTTCATGTGAAGAACCTAAAGAAAAATCCAAATTTAGTAGGATTACTTACCATCCTAAGTTAGCTGATAAACTCAAACACATTTTTAGGGACTGCATTTTGAGTGATAATTTACATTTAGCATTCCGCACACCTATGACTCTAAACAATATCATTTTTTCAAGAACCAAAACTTCACACCAGTCTTGGATAGGTCCAATGTAGTGTATATGATAAATTGCTCTGAATGCCAACACCAATATATAGGACAAACTTCCCAGAGACTATCCAAGCGGGTTTACCAACATCATTATGACATCCGATTGGGGAAAAAAAACGGGTCTAGCACATCATTCAATAAACAAACATCATAATTTTAAAGATGAGGATGTTCAGATACTTGCATCAGAGAAGTGCTACAACAAGAGGCTGTTTATTGAAGCTGCTGTTATATCTACAAGCAAAAATAACATTAATATTCAGAGTGATTATTCATGCATAAATAATGGTCACCTTAATTTATTGCATAATTACAAGATTAAAATCTAGAGACCTAATAGATAGTGCTGTGTTGCACCCTGGCGAGTTGGACGTTTTTAGTGTTTGCTCTGATGATTCTTTTTAGGATTATTAGTGTTTAGTCTAGTGTGTTTCGCAATGTGGATTACTTTTAAAATTATTTTTGTTTACGTTTGGCGTTGACACATCGTGTTTTTATTGATCACTTTGTACGATTATTTATTCTTGATGTCCACATTTATATGTAATCTCACATTTGCCATCACCTATTGTTTGGTATGTAGTAGACGTTTTAACTTGTACATAATTATTTGTTAATTTTACACTTCTGTAATTCCAGCCCTGAAGATGATTAAATAAATTAATCGAAACGTTGGCTAACGGTAGATATTCGTTTGATTGCATTCCTTTACACCCAAAAAGTAGTTTTATCATTAATTAATTGAGGAAGAAAATAGTTTTAATAAATAAAATTTTTAATAGTTTATTAACAATTTCTAAAATATATTAATAGAATTTAGGAAATTTTTCTTAATTAATATGTTAATTAATTTTCTGAAAATTATAATGGATTACATCCGATGACTGACACAAGCTTTACTTTGCTACAAATTTCTGAAAGTCAAACAGTCACTGTAGTACGGGAAGTAGAAAGTTTCGTTTACACAGCATTTAAGGCTGCCGTCCTGACAGTGTTTAATATATGGGAGATCTGTCGAGATTGCGGACTCAAAAACTAAAAAAGTATGCACTTTTAGGTAACCATTTTTTGATCATTGTAAAGTTAAAACTTGGCCCTTGGATGTGATATATTTTTAATTCCAATCAGAAAATTAGAAATATTGAAATTTTTGCTGTAAAGATGCTCTATTTCACAGGGCACAAAAGTGACCGTGCAATAATTTTTATAATCATTACAGTTATAATTACAAACTTGAAAAGTGTGTCACATCCAGGACAAATGCTTGACGTAATTTGAAAAAAAATTTGATAGAATTATATGCATTTTTCTAAAAGATACTGCGTCCGAAAATAATAATATAATTTTTTCTTGTTTTGACGGATTTTTTTGAAATGGTAAGTAGAGTTCTGTCGCATTTCTAACGACGTTAGTTGGATCTCGGTTAAAATAGTTTGTCTATTCTATACTTGGGGCGCTATATCAGAATCACTTCTTACGGTTATTGCTCATTTGTATAATATGCACATGTAATTTGATAGACATAAATACAGTGTTATCGTGTAGTAATTTTTGCTCGTGCATGTCGACATGAAAATTTATCAAATACTTTTTGTTGTCCAGTTTGGAATTTGGAAACAATTTACAATTGAATTTTTATTAAATATTATTACATGGTCACTTTTGTAATCTGACAAAAAGAGTAACTTGACGGCAAAATTTGTGGATATTTCTAATTATCGGATTGGAATTAAAAATATATCAGATCCAAGGGCCAAGTTTTAACTTTACAATGTTTACCCTAATAATGTAAATCGGCTAAACAATAACAGGTAAAGCTTACAGCAAGCTTTACCTGAATACATGAACGGCCCCTTATACCATTGTGCACAAAATATTCTTTTAGTTTTTATAATAAAAAGAACTGAATTTGATTTTAATAGCCTATTTAAAAAATTATATAAAAATGTGCAGGACGGTATAAGTCCCAAAAATTTTTCGAAATTCAACGTGTAAAATTGTATAAGTAGGTACCTACTATACTTATACCATTTCGCACAATGCAACTGTTGATTTATACCTGTGTCAAAAGTCAAAAGGTATATAATTCAACTTCTACCACTTTGCACGAAATATTTGTTTAATTTATGTATGTACTTATGGCTACCGTCCTGACAGTGTTTAATATATAGAAAATCTGTCGAGATTGCGGACGCACTAGGTAAAAAAGTATGCACTTTTAGGCAACCATTTTATGATCATTGTAAAGCTAAAACTTGGCCCTTGGATCTGATATATTTTTAATTCCAATCGGAAAATTAGAAATATTGAAATTTTTGCTGTAAAGATGCTCTATTTCACAGGGCACAAAAGTGCCCTGCAATAATGTTTATAATCATTACGGTTATAATTACAAACTTGAAAAGTGTTTCACATCCAGGACAAATGCTTGACCTAATTTGAAAAAAAATTGGTAGAATTATATGCATTTTTCTAGAAGATACTGCGTCCGAAAATAATAATAATTTTTTCCTGTTTTGAAGGATTTTTTTGAAATGGTGAACAGAGTTCTGTTGCATTTCTATATAACGAAGTTAGTTGGATCTCGGTTAAAATATTTTGTCTATTCTATATCAGAATTACTTCTTATGGTTTATTGCTCATTTGTCTAATGGTATTTTCAATCGCCCACGCTTAGGACGGCAGCCTTATACCAAATTTCAGTAACATAATTTTGCCGTTAAAAAAGTCGTTAGACTAATATCGTTTTACACACATGTGCTATGTCATATGGGGAACCTTCTTATGCACTTATCTCAATTTGCCAAAAATTGACTTATAGTTATACCCCTTTACACGCGCCCTCCCTAAATATGTGTGCCGTATTAAAAACATTTCCATTTTAGATTCCAGAATTCAAATCAAGAGAATATAGTATCATTTGATTTGAATTACAGCCGTAGGCCGAACAACCACATCCGACACGGTCTAGATGGTTAAAGGCAAGCGGTAAGCCGACAAGACAAGCTGCAGTTCAGCTTGCTTATAAAACTTATGGGGGCCGTTCATGTAGTATTACGTAAGACGTTTAGGAGGAGGGGGGTAGCTGACATCTAATTTTTTCTTATTCGGTGTAGGGGGTCAATACAATTTGCGCTGTTGGTAATGTTAATGTAAAACACGATACTATTAATTATTTACGTTTTAAATTAATAAAAGCACTTTTTCTGGAGTAGCACGAATTTAGTCACCTGAAATCGACAAATTTCCTATATAGATTCGGAATTCTGAAGGTTTATACAGTAGCATTGAAAAAGAAAATTTGCGGAAGATTAACATTTACTAGTCTAAAACAGCCCTTGAAGTTGATTAAAAATAGGGTTTTTTTACAGAGTTCAACCATAGGTTACAAATTGTTATATTGGTTGTATATTAAAGTAAATTGTTTGAATAACTTTTTTTTTAAATAAAATAAACATAATATTTTCATTAATTTCACTTTTAGCATTTAATAGATACCGAAAATTCTTTTGACCCGATTCGATCTGGCTTCTTATTGGGTAATAATTAATCTTACGTAAGATTAGTGGGGGGGGGGGGTATAAACTATCTTATGTTTTCTTATTAGGGGGTAGCGGGGAGTCTAAAAGTAGGAAAAAACGTCTTACGTAATACACGAACGGCCTTTTGAAATACTTATACCTACATTGAGTTATGACCTTTTCACCTTAGAATCAGAATTTTAAAATTTGTTTATTCTGTTTCTCACTGTGAGACCTAAGTTTGGCTGACTTGCAAAATTTAGTCAAAACCATGCCTGATTATATTAAAGCTGTTATAAAATCAAAAGGGGGGCCCACAAAATATTAATATGAAACAATTAATTATAAACAATACCGCGAAATAATAAATTTGAAACATTAATAGCTCAATGTATTTTTTGTACTATTTTTATATAATTAAACTGGATATTATTATTATATGCAATAATGATTAATAATAAATTGTGAAATAATAAAAAATAAATTCATTTTAAAGTAAATACAATTTCTTTATTTTTAATGTTTCCAAACCAGCCTGCAAATATTTACGAATTACGTAGATTTTGAAAAGTTTAAAATGTAAAGAAAATAAAACCTTTTAAAATATTTCTTTTGTGAAGAAAGGGTCATAAACCAATGCAGGTATAAGTATCTCAAATAGCCGATATGCAACTCTTTATTTGTTTCAAAAGTAGCATTATTATAAAGAATTATTAGTTCTACCTTTACTCGCTACGCACCACTACTTTCTTTATGTCTAACGGCATATTCAATCCCCCACCCTTAGGACAGCAGCCTTAAAGAAAGTAATTATTGTACGAAAAAATGACACTTTCATGTGAAAATTTTCGTGTTATGAATTTTTACGATTTTAAATGTGGTTTAAAGCCGAAACAATGCATCGATCGGCTTGTTTTGGCTTTCGGGAATGAAGCACCATCCAATAGTACCGTTTATAGTTGATTTTCCGAATTCCAACGTGCACGCACCATTCTCAGTGACGAATTTCGTGCAGGTCATTCAGCAACATCTGTTGTTGCCTCTAATGTTAATGCTGTACGTGAAATGATTGAGCGAGATGGGCATGTTAACATACTGAGAGATTTAAGCATCCTTAGGCATTAACATGAAAGCAATACACGCGATTTTACATGATCATTTAGACATACGGAACCTTTACAGTCGTTGGATCCCATACAATTTGATAGAAGCTCAAAAAGAAAGTCGTGTCAAATGGTGCGAAGAAATGCTCAAGAAATTCAAACGAGGTCTTTCAAATTTGGTCTACAATATCGTTACTTGGAATGAAGCTTGGATTTATTCATATGAACCCGAAAATAAACAACAGTCCACCGTTTGGGTATTTCAATATGAGCCTAAACCGATAAAAGTTGTTTCTTTAGTGTTACTGGACATGAGAATAATTGAAGAACCGTGAACGCTTATTGGCATACTACACTTTGTTTGCCGGTAGTCATTGAGAAAATTAGAAGAAACAATCAAAATCGGCGAATTATTCTGCATCATAACCATACAAGTTCTCACGCAGCGCATCAAACCCGTTGACTTACTGCTTACTTACATGACTTAAGGCCCAGTTGTTCAGTTTCGGGTTATTTTTTAACCTGGGTTATTTTCCATAGAAATGATTGTTTCATGAATTGTTTCCATGGAAAATAATTCAGGTTAAAAGATAACCTAATACTGAACAACTGAGCCTAACATGCTGTTTATGTTGTACTGCTCTATTTGGGAGACACAAGTTTAATTTTTAAGAATGCTTGAATATCTTTAATGTTCCGGAGGTAATATTAATCGATCAACTTAATGAACTTGATCACTTGAGCTAAAATAACATTTTTAACTGCAAAATGTTGCCATATACTTAAAATTGTTACGAATTCCCAGTGTAACGATAAAAAGTTTATTGACACCAACACATTTCCGGAAAATCTGGGGAGACAAATTTGGTGCAATCGGACGGTATAAATTCAGGGCAACTGTTTTAAACTATGGATTGCCCCTTTAGTTAGCTCTAGAAGACAAAAGACAAAATAAACCGAACCAGTACCTTTTGCAAGTGCGACGATAAGATTTTTGCTTGTTAATTAATTATGAAGGAACTTACTAACTTTTGACTAGATGTATTTAGGATAAATGAGTGGTAAACGCTACAGATTTGCGCCACGTAATTTCTAGACCACTTATTACCACAGAATAGGAACTACAATTAAAAATCACAAAAAGTAGTTAACCCCGGCCCTGCAGTCCAAAGTAAATAATTCAATTCAATAAAAAGAATAATTCAAGAATAATAATAATAATAATAATAATAATAATAGACTTTATTCCTCATAGAACAACGGCTTCGTTATAACCTGATAACGAAGAATAAACAGAAAGTGTATGGTTGCGTAATTAAACAAATAAACCCTCTTTAAATTAACACAAAAAAAATTAAACATTAAAATGAAATAACACCAAGATAATTTCCTCGATGTAAAATTGAAACGTATTACGTCGTACTCTACGTACAAAAATTGAAATGTGGCGAACGTCAAGCGATATGAAATTTACAAAAAAGATGTCCGAACCAATTTGACTCTACAACAATTGGATATTATGTACAACGCAAAATTTATTAAATCAAATAAAATATCTAAATAGATCGATGTACATAATTTTAAAACTCAAAAGATACAAAAATACCTTGATCTGAGGAATTTTAATAAGGCTCCAGAGAATTCCTCTATACGCATGTGTAGACGAACAAATATGATGCAGCCTTTATCCTTCTAACGAAGCTTCAGGAACTTCCCCAAAATTTTCGCCAAAGGCCAACCGGTAAATAAATTGGGCAGTCCAGGAAAAGAAACAGCCAAACTAATTTTTCCCACACTCGGTGGTTGGTAATAAAACCAATAATGGCGCTGACTGTCGTACACTAAAAATTTCTCGACCTTACACACTATTGGATGTCTTCGCGTTCACCTCCAACAACGGACTGTCTTGGCGACTCTCGCACTTAAAATTTGCACATAACCGAAAAATTGTAGCGGGAATTTTCAAACCGTTACATATTCAATATCAAGGATAATCTAATTCAGTTTTGAAATTTTACTCTGACGTATAATGAAAATATTCACCATCATGGTATACGAATCAAAACCAGTATCCATCTGACAACAAAGTACCACTTCTTTCGAGCAGAGAAGAATAGCCTGGACACCCGTAAAATATTTCAACGGACTTCCAGAGGAAATTAAAAGTAACGTGAGTTTGTGCCCTTTCTATTGTGCCATATACTAAGAGCCGGAAATCGTCGGATCTCTTGATTGCGGTTCGATACCTTTTATGTACCCGACTCTGATGTGTGAATTAGCGATTTGTAGTTTAATGTACACAGTGTGAATTTATAAAAAATGCAAGATATGTTTCATTAACTCTTCTTCCTTTCGAGGTTTAGTCATTTTTGCCTGTTCCGACACCACAAGTCACGCTTACGTTTTCTCGGGCGGCCAATATCCCTTTTGGATTGTAAAAAAGCATTTTCCTTGGAATTCGTTTGCTTTCCATTTTAGACACGTGTGACCTCCAATTTTCTCTATATTCTGAGAATTTTGTATTCATCGGGAAAATTTTCAATTCGGCACGAATGCCCTCATTTCTTATTAGATCCAACCTTGCAATCCTTTACGATATGGATGTAGTAAGCTTAGTAGATGTATCGAATGCAATTTTAAAACTGAAAAACAGAAAATCTTCGGGCACCGATAAAATAAAAAACGTAATGATAAAATACGGGGGAGAAGAATTGACAAAAGAAATAACCAACCTATTCCAAAAGATACTTTCAACTGGTAATATAGGATGACAATATTCAAAAAAATGATCAAAAAGAGAGCCCAAGAACTACAGAGGAATATGCCTTCTTAATAGCATTTCAAAGCTTCCAAGAAAAATATTAGCTGAAAACCGAACTCGTCTAATTGGAACCAGCAAAGAGCAGCTAGGCTTCCGCCCAAAGAGATCGACCATAGATGATATATTTATATTACGCCAGCTAGTCTAAAAAGCTATCAAATTTAATAAACCACCCTACCTATGTTCTGTTGACCTCGCTCAAACATTTGACAAAGTACATATTTTGATGTAATAAGAATACAGCAAGAAAAGGCAATTGACCAAAAAGTGATCTATACAATTAAAATATTAAACACCAAAAGGCACAGGCAACTAAAGCGGCTGTGGTCTCAGAGTGCCTTAGCGAACTGGTATGGAACAACAACAATATGACCATGGTAAGCTAAGTTCGAAAATAAAAAAACCTGTGTAAGGCCAATCCTTACCTGCGAAGCTGAAACAAGATTCGATACGTCAAGAAATAAATGATGAGGGCCATCGCTAACCTGAGTCTGTGCAATAAAAATAATAGTGAGAGAATCCGGTTAATTCGTGACATACAGGACATGGTGAGATGGACGAGAGAATGACGAAGGCACTGGAGAGACCATGTTGGAAGAATTGGTAAGGAAATACTGTTCATAATAGTGCAAATTCAAAAACCAGATATTAGAAGACTACTCAGATAACTACACAAGAGGTGGCATGAAGCTGGACGTCGAGTTGTCGTCACAAGACAACAATCCCTAAAAAGAAAAAAAACTTTGTCCTATTGCAAGAGGAAGAAGAAGTTATAAACTCAATATTATATAAATCTATAAACGTTTTTTTGTAAATTTTATTGATTGAGGCCTGATATAAACTCTGGGAAGTCTTTTGAAGATATGTAAATAAAAAAGTCTTTTCGTGAATTATAAACTCATGAACCCATTGTGTTTCTCATATCGTCTATAAAATTTTCATCTGACAGAAAAATTAAAGTGTTAAAGTGTTAGGAGAACCCTAATCCAAGTTGAAATCAAGTAGAAAACTAAAACTATAAAAAATAATAACTATTTGTAATTATAGATTATACAGTTAATAGATGAGTTTACGAATGAATTATGATTGCAATACCAAACCTATAATAAACCTTACTAATCCATTTACATTAATCCATGATAAATGGTGTTAAGGCAGCCACAGACTGCGGCTTTGTTCGACGAACAAGTCTGTTCGAACAAGTCTGTTGCAAAGCTGAAGTGTGTGGCAGTAACTCCGTCGTACTTGTTCGCCAACAAGAACGACGGATTTGTTCGACGGTTTTGTTCGACGGCTTTGTTCGACGAACAAGTCAGTCACAAGTCCGTAGTGTGTGGGGTAAACGTTTTTTTAAAAACGACTGATTTATCAGTAGCGTCGTGAATTACTATTATACGATGGATTTACGCCACGTAAATAAAAAGTTTTTACTTGAATTTAATTTAAGCTCTATTAAAATATTGATGTGAGAAAACTGGCTTCTCTTCAAAAGCCACTCATTTGTCCACTTTGTTCTTTTTTGTTTTGTTTTTGATTTTATGGCTAATGCCGCCGCCACTGCACACAAATGAACGGATTTCATCAGTACCTCTGTCTTGATAACACCGTCGAACAAGACTGCAGTCTGTTCCCTACTCGAACTGGCGTACTTGTTCGACAGACTTGTTGTAACCTTCGATTCCCGACCTTAACGGATACCAACCAGTTACCTTTAATAATAGGGAGGAAGGGGGTACATTTATAAGACCAAGTTCGTTTTGTAATTTATATTTCCACCTCATAATGGTTTTAGTTTAATTCCGTACTTATTTACATTTGTTAAAGTTGGCGGTAAAATTATCTCTATCCATCCTTTTGATAATTTTCTAGGAGAATTAAAAATATTTCCAATAGTTTTCAGGAAGTGACGTATAATCAGATAGATAAAAGGTAGATTGAAGGTAGAATAATTTTTGACCTGCAAAAATTGGTGTAAAGTTGAATAATCAAGTTAAGAGTTGGAAAATTATAATTCTGTACCAGTATTTTGGGATCATTGACTATTTATTCGAGTTTGGAGGTATATCGTTGTTTTTTTTGGTCGATATAATCCATAGCCACTTAAGTGGGATACTTTTCGATACACCGATTTGAGCTGTTGGAATTATTACGAACCCATCAAGATTTAGTACTTATGGTTTTTGGTTCGTCACTTTGGAAATATCTATACCGATTGGTTATTCGATAGCGTTTACTGAAAATTATTTCTAGAAGTTAAGATACTGTTTTGAGGTTGGAAATACGTGTTTTACCTGGTTAATCAGAGAAAAGTTGGTTTATCCGTTGGTTCGGATATTGTCGTTGGCTGGTTTGATCAGGGTGCTTTTTGGAAGTGATTGGAACTTCTCCACACTGTTGTTGGTTTGTTTTCTGGGTTTTAAGTAGTCCCAAGCTGTTAAGCACAACGCACGCTATATTTGGAGACTCGGCGATTCGAGTATTTGTTTTGTTTGGTAGCCCATTGGCGTGGAAATTTTGCAGCGGCGTAGCATAGAGGCGGGACCACCGCAATATAAGATAAGTGAACATTGTTTTATTTTATTGTTTTATAAACTGTCTATTTGCGCTGTTCGATTGTATTCGGTCAAGAACAAGAAGGTTATATATATTTTTTTGACAACCTAACTTTAAATTTTGATTGATCGATAAGTACGCAGAACTAGCGTACTTGTAAAGATTAGTGTGAAACGCCAACAGATCTGTCCGCGTGCAAAATTATTTGGTTAACAATTTAAATTTTTGGGTTTGCGTTATAGATATCTATTTTATATATTTGACTAGTTAACTTTTTGATTTGCCTGTTTTTTCTGATTGACTTTATTTTTAATAAATTATAATAATAAATTATAGTGCTTCATTTATGCTTTTGTTTGTTTCAATATAAGCTTTCACGATTCAGATAACACCAAGAGTTGGGAGCGGGAAAAATCGTGTGGCGCCGGGTAATAAATTTTTTCATTTAATTTTGAGCCACCTTCACCCTGAGCTCGCAATAGCTAGCCGAAGCTCCGCTCCCATAATAAAGGCGTTATCTGGAGTCACTATTTATCTTATTTGTTTAGCCACACGTTCTTTTATACGTGGCTGGTGTGGTGACCCAAGTTACGCTATATTGTTCGTCGAACAAATCAGTCGAACAAATCTGTCGAACAAAGCCGCAGTCTGTGGCTGCCTTTAGGGTTCCTTTACGATAAGAGTTCATTATACGATAATTGCTTGTTATGCATCATGGAATTATGCAGATACATTCCTTTTATTTTTCTGAAATTGCAATCATTAACGTAGTAATTGCACAAATATTATTCATTTCGTAATATTTGAAAGAAAAGCAGTTTAAAGTTAACGCAAATTCTGTAAAATAATTCCACCCACTTCTTATCGGAAAAATAAATTTTCTTTATTGCTTTCAAGATTTTTCAGGGGCTTACTTAGATAACGCGACTAAATTCGAAATTATTTAAATGGGAAAATTCGGTAATGTAATACCACTTAAACAGCCAATAACAAACTCTTCAGACTTTATTCAATCGATACATTGTAATTCTGGTTACAAAACCACTTACCGATAATTAGGTTATAATCATCGTATTTATACCTACCTGGATTTCAATAGTTCATTACGGTAATTATTATTAATAATCATTTTACAAATTAAGAAGCTAAAACTTTATTAAAATTAATTTTTCGTTATTTATATTATATTATTTTTAAATGTAATAAATATTTATAACATACAATAATTATTAGAAAAAATTTATAATTCAATGTCGTATGGCTTCTTAAACATGAACAGTTTTACAATCTTTGATGAGGATGGTAAAAAGCTCATCTTTAAGATTTAGTACAACTAATTATTCTCTTATTTTCAAAGTCAAATATGCAAGAATAATCGCAAAAAACGCTATACTATTTATTGATTATTCTAATTCTTAAAGGAGACAACCCTAGAATGAAAATTTTGTTAACATAAAATCTGATACTAGTATAAACAACTCAAAAGTGTGTTTATGACTCTTTTTGGGACAGCTACGTCAAAAACTTTTAAAAAAGTTGCTGTTGAGCCTTGTTAAAAGCAAGCATATTTTAAAATTTGTATAAGAGAACGTAAAATAAAAGATTCGATTATCTTTAAAAAGTGTTTAAATAAGAAGTTGGAGGGATGTTTTTGAATAGGATGATAACAATTTTGTGTTTAAAAAGTGGTAGTGCACATTTGTGTGACGTACAAAATATAAAAGGCGGTTACGATGAAAATCATACCAATTTAATACATCAAAAGTTAAATTGGAAATATATAAAAATTGAAAGGAAACACCTCAATTGATAAAAACACAATTGGAACCAAAAGTGGGGATTCTTAAAAAATTAATAAAAACACAACAATTGGCGTTAGGTACAACTGAGGCTTGCAATTTTTTAACAACGGAAATTGGAAAATCGAAGCTGTGGGTCGTTAGCGACATTTGTAAAAGAAACGTAAATAGAACCTATACCGTAACCCTACGATAACATTTAAAAATATCCGATAAAAAACAAACAGTGGCTGAATACGAAAAATTAGAGGAAGAAAAAGAAACAGAGGAATACAAACCCGATGAGATTGAAAATGTTTCATCACTGCCATTTTCAAGTACTAGGGATACAGGCGAAATAATAGGTATGTTTCATCGACGAGTTCTCGTTAGTTCTAGAATTATGCGCATGCTCTTTAACTAAAATCTGTTAAGATTTTAGTTAAAGAGCATGCGCATAGCTCTAGAACCAACTAGAACTAACGAGAACTCGTCGATGAAAGAAACCTAATGAATATGATTTCATTCATGGAGGCTATAGAAAATTTAAACAAAAAACTTGAAAATAATCAAAAGATGGATAAAAATAAACAAGAAATAATTGAAGAAAATAAACAAGAAATGAACTTAAGATTGAATGAATCACAAGAAAAATTTTAATTATACATAATATTTTATATAGCTGTGGAAGAAAAGAAACCAAGAATTTTTGAACAAAAACGTAGAATCGTTAAAAGAAGAATATTCGAAAAATTAATGCAGATTCAAACAAAGCTTGAACCAAAGTAAGAGTCAAAATTTACTATGGCGTGAAAAATTAATTGCACAGGTATACAAAATAAATAAACCTAAATTAGACAAAAAAAATTGAGGGTTGTGTCAACACCATTCTTGATGATAAAATAATGTCACAACGATTCTTTTATCCAAAAAGAAGGTTTTATTGAAGAACATTACTCAAAATAAAAATTCCACAAATACGGAAATTCGAAGTTATTTTACTGCATTCCCTGTAAAAGTACTTCGAATGCACGTATAATAAAACAGTTAAATCCATACAAAGAGCATAAAAAGAATGTCTAACTATAGATTAATATCTTACCAAATATCCTGAAAATTTTGAAAGATTTTGATGAAACAGTTTGTCTGTAAATAATTATTGAATGTTGAGGATATACATACTTCTGAAAAATTGGAAATTCGCCGATTTCAAATTCAATTATCTCGTAATATACTCAGTCAATTTGCTTCAAATTTTTCCAACGCACCCAGTAAATCATTAATATTATACCATGTAAATTTACAATTTTTGGAATTGACTTGAAGAAACCCTCCAACTACCTTAGGTGAAGAAACTCATTTTCAGCTGAATAGCTTATTGTTTGTGCTATTTGGTGCGTTTTCTGGGCTTGAGGGGTAATTGAACTATACTTGGTCAAAAATTATGCCTGCCAAGCGCTTAGGGTTAGTGGTTCTCATTATTCCGACATATTAACAATTATTTTGTGGCCAAAATTGTGTTGTGTTGTTGTATCATGTGTTGTTTCAGCTAGAAGAACGCCGCATCTCTCAACGTACTGACACGAATTGGTCGCCTTGATCAACGGTGGGCAACCTCCGGCCCGCGGGCCAACTCCGGCCCGTGTAAAGTTCTAATCCGGCTCGCGAAATCTTTAGAAGAAATAATAAATAAATATTTTCAAAAACAAAAATTTTAAAGAAAAGGATTGGGTTAGTACCTAACATACGGAAAAAGGAGAGATCTACAGTTTAATTTTCGATATAATTCGTCTTATTTAAATTAAACACACATAGCTACATCTTTATTCATAATTTAGTACTAACGTCGTAACATAGAAAGTCGTAACGCAGAAACTTCGGATATGTTCAATAATCGTTTAACGTCGGAAATGTTCAATAATCGTTTAATGTCGGAAATGTTTGACAATTCGTTTCTTCGTTCGGGGAATCCCCCGTGTAGTCACGTAGTGTCGTAGTAAATGAATGGTTTTAAAGTGAAATTAAAATTTGTTTTCATTTATATTTACTGTTTTGTGAATAATACTTACTTAATTTTTTCATTTCTTTGTAATTTGTTATAAATGATAAGAGAAATAAATATAGTAACTCTTTTGTTTCTTGAGTAATCTAATAAGTATCTTTAGCAAAATTTTAGCTAAAGACCTCTTCTTTCCAATGGTGTAAAGGAATCCAAAAAATTTCAATTTGAAGATGAGTTATGAGCAAAAATGCTAAGGGTGGTGAAATTACAATCCTTTCCCTACTTAATTAACTTTGTTATATTATTGTTTTTATATTTTCAGAAAAAAATACAAGTAACAAAAATGTGTCCATTAACTACTAAGGCCCGCGGACGAAACGTAAGTATTATTCTGGCCCCTGCTATACAAAAGGTTGCCCACCCCTGGCCTAGATCTTGCGATTTGACGCCAAGATGCTAAAATAACAATTTTCTAATTTTTCCAATTATTAATGCGTTCTTTTAATAAATCACAATAACACCTCTTATTGAATCACCCTTTACAAAAAAGTTTTAAAAGTTTAAAAAAAATGTACTAAGAAGAGATAGGTCAATTTTTCAAGCTTAAATCGTAAATTTAACGGATAACCGAATATTGTACATTTATGGGGGTGTATTTGACAAATAGAGGTAACGAATCGTATTCTGATCAATTTCAGTGATACGTTTTTAACAAATAAAATTTATTATAATGAAAAGATAGATTAGGAATATAAAAATTCTGCAAATGTGATGATAATTTAAAGAAGTGATTTTACCTACTACCAAATTGATTTCATTATGCGACTGGCGCTGGAAATTAGCATAACATTAATAATTCATGTTCGTGTTAGTAATACTGAGTTTTGCGAAAAACTGTTTTGCAATTTCATTATTTCATGTGGTTACTTTTAAAATGTCTTTTGTAGTCAACATTTTTAAATGCAATGATATTTATTCAAAACGTTAACCCTTGTGGTGATGTTTGTATATTAGTTACTTGTGCAACGGTTACGATTTATTTTAATTATTGATACTATTCACTCTCATGATTCTTATAATATCTCAGTCATCTTAATTTAAATCTGTTCATTAAGACAAACAAATTCAGTTTAATGGCGCTGCGACACTGTCTTTCCTAATAAGTTAGCCAATCCAAGCTTAGGATGAATTTAAGGATTAGACCGGGAAAAGTAATGTTAATGCTGGTCAAGTTGACCCTAAAATTCTTCAACACGAATCTAGTCATTAACGCCAGTCAGGGGTAATAAAGCACGCGTTTTGCTCTTTTGCCTGTGTCATTAAATTAACGATATATGTACACAATATATTTTTATTACATTAACATTAGCTTCGTTCCAACGAGCAGTTCTGTTATTGTTCACGAGCAATAATTGAACTAGGAAATGCGCTTGCGTGTACAAGACTACTAAAATTACGTGCAATCCGTAAAAGCATGTTGGAACGGTTGTAGTCTGTTTTGAAAACAAGTGAAAGTCGCACGGTTAAACGTCAAATTTGATGCATACCTAACCAAAAATTGCAACGTTTTTAAATTCACTAAAATATATTAATTTATCATTTTGTAATTGAAAGGCATTTCGGCGAAGTACCTGGCCATCGATAATGGCATTCGAGTTAATTACTTAAAGCTTCTTAGGGGGTTTTCAACTTTTTCGCTCATAAATCTAGGCAATTTTAAGTGTGAATTTTTCATATAAAAATAATAAAAATTTGTGCTGTTACAGCCTCCTGAACGTAAGTCTATTAAAATGGTGGTTGGCAAGCTCAGGTTCTTTGTATTTGTCAAAAAATAAAAAACGAAAGATTTTCGTATTCAACAGAGTTGTCGCTATCGTCTCAACAACAATCATAAGAAAAAAAAATGGCATAGGAAATGGCAGCGGTTTAAAAAAAAATTGAAATTTTCTACATTTCCTCCTTTTTTAAATTTTTTACAAAATTCTTTCACTAACATGTTCCAGAAAGATTCCAGATTAATAATAAATATATAAAAAAAATGTAATTTTTGAAGTGAAAATAATGGAATTATTCTTAAATCTAAAATTTAAAATGAAATAGTTGCTGTTGCAACAAATGAACACGATCTGTAAACAAAGTTTACACTCGTTTGCGAATTCGTGCACGCGTATCCACTTTAAGAACGCTTGGTTCTTGCTCTAGAGCAAGAATCGTATGAACTCGTTTGGCCGATAATATTACTGATTCTAAACTTGTTGGAACTGCAGATTTATAGTAATCTAGAATTCTGTCCTAGTAGTTCTAGTTTGTGGGAACGACATTTCATGAATGCGCTTGCGTTGTAGTAATATTACTGGAAATAGTCGTTGTTGGAACTAAGCTATTATTACATATTACATTAATGCGTGATATTAACTATATAATATCGATATAATATTATGATTTCTGATACATGAGTGGCATTGATTAAAATGTTTTTCTGTAGAACAATTTATTTTAGAATGCATAAAAGAATAAATTACAATTAAACATATAATTGCCTGTTATCTCTATTAAATTCACTATGCAAATCAATGTTTTTTAATCAAGGTAACTGAACGCGGGTTATGATAATGATAAGTGTCCAGATATGTTCATCAATAGCAGCTTTACTACAGTTTTTCATTTATATTGGAACTTCCATGAATTCTACTATTTGAAACACTAATTATTTGCAAAATAGAAACAAGCTTGTTATAAGATATCAAATACTAGAGGAGGTATGCGTATAATATACAATACAATTAATTTTGAATACTGCGATGCAATCACATAATGTTATGTTAAATCAATAGTAACTTAAAGATATCAACAATGTACTTCTTAATTTTTAGACCGAACGTAAGGTTCTGCATTCTTCGCAAAAAGAACAAACCCTAACAGCAAGTGTTGAAACATTTCTATAAAAAAATTGGAAAATGCATGAGAACAAACGGTACCGTCTCTTTTAACTTAAGTATACTTTGGATTTGAATTTACAAAATGAAAGTTATTTCTTAACAAAGCACAAATTATAACATAACATAAAATTGAATATCGAACTAAAGTCATTGCCACGAAAGTTGACATCTCGTCATAGATTGACCGAATATAGCAACGACGTATTGCTTATGAGCATTACCAGTCATTTTGTATTGATACGACAAAGCACGAAAATATATTGCACGTGTTGTGATACGATTCCAGTAACGACTTACGCTGTTGCGTTTGTTAGACGATAGTAAAAGACAGATATACTCATAGCATGTCGTACTAGTACCGGAAAAAAAATTTGACTCGCGTAGTAATTTATATAAAATTTCTGTCACTTTTAGTATTTTTGAGGTTAATAATAATTTTGAGGTTAATAATAATTTTGAGGTTAAAATAATTAAGTCGTTGTTTAATCTTAATCATCCTACGACTTCCGAAATTCGATCATGGTCAGCGCTACGTATTCCCAAATTGAGTGTTCATCGAAAAGCTCAGGTTTCAGGAAAAGTAACCAAAAATTTTCGATGTGGTGGCAGTTAATCCGAAAAATTTCAATTAATTCAACTCTTTAACGCCATGGGGTGTTACACAATTTTGTTTCTCTTCAGGTCTGCGTGAAAAGGCAAAACAATGTAATTGCAAAAAGTTAGTTTTGAGTAAAGCTCTGAACAGATTGACAAAGAAATTATCAACGCAACGGTACAAAAATCTCAAAATCGCAATTTTTGCCATTCATTGTTTTGCTTTTGCACGGCACAGGTGCTGTATACCTACTTATGCTGTGTCTTATTTTGAATTTGTTCATAACTATTGCTTAATAAATAAATAAATTTGATAAGCGACAATAAAAACATAAAGCGTTTCCTTTCAGCATAACCTATATTTGGTTTGACAGGTGACAAGTTCAAATTTGTTAAACTAAAACGAAAGTGAGAAAGAAAATTAAAAAAAAAGATAACCAATATATTCTTATTTTAAAATACACTTCATTTGACTAGGGAGTATTAGCTTAGTTCAGACGATTATGCTTTTATGACGAGACGTCAACTTTCGTGGCAATGACTATATTGAAGTTATTCTATAAAAACTGGAAATGTGCAATATTACAAATAAAACACCAAGTAACATGTAGTCACATTAGTCACATTAACAGATTGCAGTCGGACGAACAGGTAACCGAATTGACTGTCTTCTACCAGGTGTTAATTAATTAATCTGGAAACCTTGATCGTACTAGACACTTTCTGTTACCAATAAACGGGAACTAATTTTGAAGTAGTCAAATTATCATTAATTGATATTCCACGCTGTACCAAGCGTTACTAAGAGCAGTTTGATTAATACCGAACTTCCATTAAAATCGTCATTCATGAGGCGCAACACAAAGCTTAATTCAAAACTGAAAACAAAAATATGAACTTCTCAAACTCAGCGAATGGCTGAGGAGTTATTCGAATAGCGGTAATCAACTCCTTGTAAAATTAAAAACACACAAATTTATACACTTTGGTTTCAAACATGAACCAATAACATTACTGCTAAACTGACCAATCCGAAAATTTATAAAATGAGGCGGCATAGATTGATTCATCAACTTGGACCGAGTTTTTGCCCAAAATGGCGCAAATTTTTAAGAACTAATTTTACAACACGGAAACAATAAATTTTATGATCATTTCCAGAAAAATTGAATCATACTGACAATCCAAATTGAAATAAATAATTCTACGTTAAAAACAAAACTATTCAATCTTATTTTAAAAATTAACATGTATCGGGTGTTACAATAAATTCAAATTGTTTCAATTTTGAAATTCTATAGATGTTTGTTAAATTTGTAGTGCCCTATTAAATTCTAAAAATTGACTTGCTAAAATTTACTTTAAACATAAATTTGATATTTGAAAGCTTATTTTAACAAGTTCTGTTCATTTCTTTTGCCAAATAGCGCAGAAAGTCACTAGAGTTGCTTTTAACTATATTAATGTCCGTTTTTGGTCATTCTTCTTACGCCATTTCACTAAATTAATAGCGTTATGATATTATATTCTTATGTATAAATGTTGATATTGAAGTTACAAGCAACTTAATTTTATGTTTCTTTGAAAGTTTCAAAAGTTTAGATAGAAAAGGGGAAAAACGTAACCTACTTACTGCCTATAGATTTTAACTTCGATCACTTGATTGCTATTTTACGAGTATTACTTCCCCATAAATATTATTTATTTTGAAACTTTTACTGTTGCTTCAAAATAATACAAGCCAAGTTTCAACTTAGCAAACATTAAGCATCATAATTTACATACATAAACATTATTACCACATAATATTATACAAAGAAACTTTATTTTTATAGGCGAATAAGTTATTGTAAAATAAATTTTCATTAAAAGTTTTTTATTTCATCTCGTTTGAATTTAAATTCGAGGAAAAATAGTTTTGTCATTCGAGCATAATAATAAATTTATATTTTAGCGTCACAATAAATTAATGATATTAATCTATAGGTAGTTAAAGTAAAGTTAAAAGCATAGAATAAGGTGTAATAAATTTTATCGCAACTCGATCCGTAAGTGAGCAGATAACGCGCTGTACAGACTATGCGTAAGCAGGTGTTCCTTCCAGGCTATCTGTTGCTATAAATAATTTTTGTCTAGAGCTCATTAACTCTTCTAGGGAGATTTTAATGTTCACTTTGCAATTTTTATTTATATTTGCATTTGAATTAACGTGATCAATATATCTTTAATTAAAGTTAATTTCAATAACTTCATTGGTTATTTGAAAGCGAAAGTATTTTGTATTGTAATCATCTTGCATTATTCGTAAATAGATCCTTCGTTTTTATATGCTTATCACTTTCCTGGTCTTATTCTGCAATTTTAAAGATAGAAATAGAACTCATAAATGAACTACATATTTATTTATGGCTTCGCTCCAATATTTTGTTTTGAATTTTCTTTAAACATTAATTACATATGGGGTTAGCTATAAATATTGGCGATGTTTTATTTGTTATTAAAGGTAAACGTAACATTGTTACAATTAATGAAAAAGTTATTTTTTCAACGACCTTACGGCTTAACAAGGATGTGCCGCGCTTATCGTTTGGTATGCATTAGATAACTGATTACGCTACTTTTCTTAGTAGCGTTTTCTCCGTATAATGTATTTTCTTTACATTGTATAGTGTTTGCTTACATTGTTACGCCTTTTTTGCTGGTCTTCAGGAAGTTATTTTTGCATCATATTTTTATAAATAGTTGCAATATTTTAATTATGTCTGTTTTTAATTATACTTCCTCCAAATTTGTTTATTTATTGTATTTTGGTTCTTACTGATCGAGATTGCGATAAAATATCTTATTTTTCTTTAATAATATACTATTATTAAATGAAGGTGTAATTTTATAATAATTATCAGTTATATATGATTGTATTGATTTTATAAACTTCAGTTTAAAAGCAGCATGTTGTGTTATGATTAATTTTTGTTTGTTAAAAACGATCGTAATTAAAAACACAAACGTGGTCTTTGGAAAATTTAAATTTTTTTACAAGAAGAAAACCAGACAAAAGAAAAATGGGAGCGTTAATCTGTGCCATAGTCGTTAAATTAAGAATAATTTTTAAAGGAGAAAAGCAAGACAAACAAAAAGTAGTAATTAATTTGTATGATAGTCATTAAATTAAAAATGTAATGTGCTTTTTTGGTGATCCTGCAATATTCTATTCTACAAAAGAAGTAAATTTTCGTAAATTTCCTATTCAAATATTAAATTACAAGAGTTGCATATAATATTAAGTTTTTTCAAATTTTGTAAGCTTTTAACTACAGTCGATTTGGTTTACGACTGCAGAAGTGGGGAGGGGTAGCCAAACTCTATTTTTGCACAAAATTAGTTTTCTGCACGATTAGATACGAATAACACCCACATAACGTTGTAGCAAAATCAGATTAAGTATACCACCAACAAAAAACTTTCTATTGAAATATTGAATTTCGACGATGTCCATTTTTACTATTCGCTTCAATACTTCGAAAACCAAATAAGTGCTAACACTTATCTTTTTTTATTTGTCTACGTATAAATCTAAAAATAAATCTGTAGAGTTTTGTTGTAGCAAGATTTATGATTTCGAGTAAAATGTTGCAGGACTACTCAACCAAGATGTTGATGTTGGACAGTGTTGTCAGCGAGTGTGAATCATTGAGACACAGGGTGGAGGATCTTGACCAGATATCTAGAACCAATAATATCGAAATATTTAGTAGGAGTTCCCGAGAAATCTGGTGAATACTTGATCCAACTGGTCTCTTAAGTTAGGCGTATTTCCTGACGCCTGGAAGAAATGTTATGTGAGACCGACCTTTAAATTGAGTAATAGGGGTGGAGGCAAGTAACTATTACAATCCTATTTATATCCTAAATACGTTTTCTAAAGTCTTCGGAGCCCTGATTTTTAGTAAATTAAAGTTTACTCTGGGAGGTGTTTTATTCAGAAACAGAATGAATTCATTCTGGGCGATCGGTCGAGACTAACTGAGTCCTGATGGTCGAGTTTTTGAGTTTTTGTTACATTTGAATGCATCACGACTTATTGATTCTCAAGTTGGGTAACATGGGTATGCTATGATTCTATGGTTATTAAAGCGTTTAAAATGATGGGATCCATATTTAGGAACAATCGTTTGTTTTTGAATAGAAATTCACTGTTGTAATTGTACAATACGTCGGTTAAAAGCCAATCAGGAGTGCAGTACTTGAAGCCCCAGTTACGAAAGGAGCATCAGATTGGTAGAGTCTTTTCAGGGAAAATTTATCTCTATACTATGATATTGCACCAATTTTTCTCATGTCACGTATGTTGATGCACTGAATCTCTTCGGCTTGGGGACCCTTGAGAATTAAAGGACACTAATGACATGATGTTGCTCTACAAGTCTTTAAATGGTGTTATTAATGGTGTCTTGTTTATTCATGGCTCCAGGGCCTCCTCCAGGTTCACGACATCAAATGGGTTCTTCCACTGAAGTGCTGATAGCATTAATAATTATAGATACTCCGTGATTAATATACTCACATAGTTATACTGCTATGTTATACGAGTTTCCACTTTTCAAATTAACTAAATCTTTCTTTTACCATCATTTAAATTCAAATACTTTCCATATTTTTAATTTTTTTATTTTAATACTGCATAATTTGATATGCCTATTTTAATTAAAGCTCAAAAACAAAACCATCTTGGAATGATGTGTATGGTGTATGTGTGTAATTGATATGTACCTATGGCCTAATGATTTTTATTATGTGATTTTCATGTTTGAATTTTGTCGCCGATGAGACATTTCCTTGCATAATAATGTGTTTATATTGCCATGATATATTTCGTCGGCTTACTGTCAAAACAAGATAACTCCATTTTTGGACAAAATGAGTTATATACATGATTGCATTCAAATAAGAGCAAACTACATTTTGACAAAACCTGATAACTGTAAGTCAAATATTAAAGGAGTATTAAGAAGTTCATTTTTAACTTTTGTTAACTTGTTTATGGTGAATCAAACTTTAAAATCAGTTTTACTCAAAACTATCATTTTGGAGTTATCTTGTTTTAGCAGTAAGCCGACGATTTCTGAAAATGAAGTTATAAATTGTTGAATGGAGTGTGCTTCTCATTTTGATAAAGAAATTGATGATTTATTGAAGCTGAAGGTGATTGTAAAATGGTGATGGTAATGTATTATTTTGAAAACACACTGAACTTGTTTAGGTTTATTTGATAATTATGTAGATTTCGCCATTTGTATTGTATTTTTGATAAAAGTGAATAAAAAGTGTTAATAAAGTGAATAGTCACTAATCTTAAAAAATATATATAAAAGTGACAATAAGAAGTGTAAAAACATGTAAATCAAATTTCACTAAATTAATTTACAATGGTAATACTTATTTGGCGTAGCAAGTTTGAAGGAGTAGACAAAGCCGAGGGTATTCGGCCTTTCTTTACGATACTCGGCAGAAGATAGACCTACAATAAAAGCGCAGATAAAAAATGTCTGAAATTTAAAGAAATTGATAAAACAGCGACGGAGCGCAAGCAAATGCCCAGTGGTCAATAGATCCCGAGAGTCCAGCAAGGTTGCTCGCGGTTTACACTTGGATGGATGACCGCGTGGTCCCTATTTAAAAAGAACGCTGGCTGCTCCCATACCAACTCACACTTGGCCAGCGTAGTAAGGTATGGCCTGCACCTCCCCTCATTGGAGAGAGTTTTATAATCCAGGAGTAGGCTGGATATTTGAAAGAACATCGAGCTGATGAAGATGAAGTATTGATAAAGTTTAAAAAATGAAGAGGTAGCAAGTGTTAAGAAGTGTTTTTGTTTGGAAGCAGTGGAGAAATGTTTAAAGTAGAAAGAAATTAATTATAGAGGGAAATGTGCTGATAAGAACTAAAAATTGAAGAAATTATATTATTAAAAGTGGATAGTTTACAAAATTTATGGAAAATCGGAAAATTTAAGTTCGAAGCGGACATTTTATGGACATCTGCAACTGATCGTGAAACGAAGTTGTATAAATAACATGGTTGCAAATTATGTTACAGTTTTTGGCAAGAACAATTTTAAATAATTAAAAACCTGTAGGTATAAAAAGTTATGAACATTTCTTTTTGTTTATTGTGATAACATTAATTTAATAATTCAATTTGAGGATTTAAGTTTTAATTTGGTTTAAGAAAATTAGAACTTGTTACATAAAATTTATATATATTTACTTATTTTTTTATTTAACTCATGGGTACAGCAATCTATCAAATAATGGTAATAAGCTTTTTTGTGACAAATAATTGACATGTACAGTGTGTTCCTGTGGGCACTCTTTATAATATTCAAAATTAATTAAACATTTTTCTGATACTGAAGTATGTACGTAATATGTGTAACATACTATCTACAATTTTTCATTGAAGAACGCTACTGTTTTATTTTTTCAAATTTAATTTTTTATAAATGTCGTTAGTAAAAAATCATATATTTATATATTTGTACATTCACTGACCTTCTTTGTTTAATAATAAAATTTTTAATTGGGTATAGGACTTTTAATATTTTAATAATATCCAACGTTTTGGGCCATTGAAATTTGGCTCATTTTCAAGGCTTTACCATTATAAAACATTCAATTAGGAAAAAGATTAGGGCCTTTTGTTAGGCTTCATTATGCTAGTTTTGAAAGATATTTCTGAAAAATATATATTAACCCGTCAGTAGTCGCTATGCATTTTATTCCTCCAGTGATCGCGCGTGAGCGAAGGTAGACTAGATTATTTGGGGATTTTATTTGACACGTAATTAGAATAACATGTTGTAGGATTATTATTAATAACAATAATAATAATAACAATAATATTAATGAATAAATTTAAACTTCTGTAAACTGACAAGTTATTTAAAATTAAAAAAAAATTTTTTTGCTTTAATAAATAGTTCTAATCTTATAATTATTAGTGTGTGAAAATCTTATATCGATATTTATAGTATTTTTCGAATTATAGTACTTTAAACGGACTAATAGTTCAATAAATTCCACAAGCTCTGTCTGATGTTTATGGTAGAATTTTAACTATCAATGGAATAATAACCCAAAGGGTTTCATTACATTTGGATATTTTTTAAAGTTTATGTCCTTCGAATCTGACAATATGAAAATTTTAATTTATTATGTATTATGTATACAGCATGAGGAAGGGTACAGAAACGCAGATTAACGGTAAGATAGGAAATATTAAAAAAAAGTTATTGTTAACAGGTATTTCCTTGCTAAAAAAAACTTCTTGTACATAATTATATACTATGTCGTGTGCATTCTGCATACTAAAGCATTTTCTGGGCATTAGTGTCAAATTCCAAAAGTGTGTTTCATATTTGTTATTGTAGCAAATCGGATATGCTTCATAAATTTTTGTAATTTATACATAGCTGTGGCACCTACTTGGAATAAATAAACCAAAAACTCGCGATACTTTTGCTTGTTTATTGGTAATGAAATAATTACGTATTTTCAAACCATTTAAATATTTAATTTTATTACCTAAGAAGATTTCGAATCGGCAAATCCAAACAAACTGAACAAAAAATACAGTTTACATGTTCATTGTGTAAATTAATATTTACCTCATTGTACGCATAGTTTTTGCATAGAAAACAAATGGCTCAATTTTTACAACGGTGTTCAAATATTGTAAGGGATGATGTAAAACTCAGCTAGACCCGGATAGGCGGTTCCTCTTTGAGTCATTCAAAATTTCCAGCACTTCAAACTAAAACGTGAGCGATTTGCTTATAGCGCGACCACTGAAGGGTTAACACTGATTTTAAGAATTATAAAGCTTACTTAGTCAAAATGGGCGATTTGTTTACTCATCTAGATTCATCGAAAGAGTTTGGAATGATTCAAATTGAAGAACTATCTTGTGAAATAGTTACTATATCTATGAAAAACGTGCATGCCAAGTGTGTTGAAATCATGGTGGACGACAACCGTTATGTGATAACTTTGCTACATTACTAATGAATTAATGTGATGAGTGCTCAGTTAAATTGAAAAAATGAAGACACCGAAGACATAACCCGAAGAAGGCCAATGACATGGTGGTGGGATGGAACGATGGACGATTTGAGAACAATCCGAGTGAGTGACTGAAAAAAGAAAGTTTAAGACACGAAATTCTGGAAAGAAATAATTATCCAAAACACGCTGCGGCACACCCAAAGTTGTAAAACTGAAAGAAGATAAAATACAGAGTAAAGATGTAAATAATTATTTACGAATTGTATTTTAAGTAAATTGAATTATGCATTATGGTGCTTAATCCTCCCCGTCAATTGGATTTATAAATTATGGAAACGGGACAGCAATATTCTATTAGAATGTAATGCTTAATGAATGAATGAATGAATTCTTCCGACACTGGATGCTTTACAGTACCTTTACATGCATAAACGAAGGTTCATCTTAATGCAAATGCATTAACGCAAATTTAAATTGTACAGAACTACATACTATATAAAGGTTGTGCTCAAATTAATTAGATGAGAATAATACATCTTATAATAATACACCTCAGATTAAGAAGGTCTCGTTGTAAGTTATATGATAATTTCAATATAGGGCCTTAATTATAGTAAGTAAATTATTTTGGTCGCACGGCTGTTTCTCGGAGTTACGGTTAAATTAAATTTCTAGATAAAACATTTACTATTTTATCCTTTAAATTATTTTAAATTTGTCCTTACTATAATTAATGTACTTACTATAATATTATAAATAAGGAAATTATGCTCGAGCAAGCAGAAAACGGTTTCCTTAATATAATCTGACAATACCAACACGATTAACATAGAAACCGTTGCATCAGATTTAATCATATCGACGAAGTTCTTAGCAAGATAATCCAACTGAATTACAGTACTTGAAAATGGCGTTACTACTTCGAATATCAACAAATACAGGTAGAAAATCTTCTATAAATTATAGAAACAAGCGAAGAAAAAAAATTAAAGTAAACCAGATCTGGGGACTTAACAGACTTTTATCGTCTTGCAACATCAACAAGAGTTATATCGAATTTATTTACTAGGCATAAATTTACAGTCAATTTACTATCTGCGGAGAAAACATTACTTCTTCTGTAGATATCCTGCCTGGAGAAATGAGTTTAAGGAGAGCTATGGACAAATAATTTCAGTTAATGGGACTTACAGTTAAGTTAGAAATTGAATATATTAATTAGTAATAATATATTGCTATGATAAGCGGCCAAAATTCTGAATAATCACAGATTCGGGTAGAAAACTTTTAAATTTTGATGATTCTTAAAATGTAATTAAGGTAAATGAATTTTTTTCACATAATTTCATTCTAATGAGCAATTAAATTGAATATTTTAGTAATATTTAATTTGTTCAGATTCTTGCAATAATTTAATTTACTCATTGATATCCCCCCAATTAAGTCGAAATTTACAATGAAATACAATTTTCTACAATTCTATAAATAAATTCATTACAAAATGGTACCTTGTAGGTTGTATGCAATCGGCTTTTAACAATTTTATCAGTTTATCGTTTACGCTAATGAACTTTTTTTGAACATGCTACAAAAATTTTATTTCTCATCAATACTTCTGCCTTTCCAAATTATGAACTGAACTTCATTTAAATTTTCCCAAATATCGCATGAATTGTCTATTAAACGGTTTCATTGTCCATAAAACATTTCTCAACTTTCAATTTTCTTCAAATAAATCAATCAAAATAGTTTTACTAATAAACATTTTACCATAACATCTGGACATTTGATAAACCATCAATTCCAGTTTTATTTTTCCAGTTGGATTTTCTATCAAATTATTTAATTATTTTTTCAAGCGCACGTTCTTAAAAATTTCCCTCTCTTGAGCCGTTGAGATTGGAATCAAATCACATTCTTCTTCTGTTTTCTTTTGGAACGTTTTAAATTTCGATGTCTAACAATTTGTAATTTAATTCGCCTTTAAAAAAAACTTTTCATTAATTTTGATCTTCCAAACTTATTTTTAAATTCATCAAACTGTAACTTATTTGCATAATATCTTACGACTAATTAAAAAACTTCTGGTTGATATCAAATGCCACTCAAATAAATCAAAAAGTTATAAAATTTTATAAACTTTTTATAAAAAAATAAATTTATAAACATTATTATCGTAAGTATGGTGGAGATGTATTTCACAGATAACTGCATGATAATGAGTGGAAAGTGAATCATGCGATACCAATATTAAAAAAAGCAAAAAATGAAAGATTCTGATAATTTCCTAGGGATTACCCTCCTAAATACTGCTTTAAAGCTGGTTACGTTTATTCTGAAGGAAAAATTAGAAAAATAAATGGATGTCGACGATGAGTAGCAATGATTTCGAAAACAACAGGAGCACAATAGATGCCATTTTCATACTTCTACAAATCACAGAAAAGACAATAGAATAAAACCTGCCAGCGTATATTTGTTTTGTATACCTGAAAAATTATTAATTTAATAATTAATAAAATAATTAGAAGTGTAAGAAAACTGAAATGGTATAGAATAAGAAAGAAATTGCGGATGACGAAGCACTGATAGCGAATAATGAGGGCTCCTTGCAAAGCCTACTACACCAATTTAACTTCACACCAAAGCAATTTAACATGGAAATCTTTGTAACTAAAACTAAAACCATGGTAAGTAATATCAAAGATATGCCATTTCGCTGTAAACTGTAATTGGAAGGTGGTATGATTGAACAAGTTCTGAGGATTATAGTATACTTGGGAGCCGGAATAACTCCATCTAGAGACATAAATGAAGAAGTGGATAGACAAGTAACAAAAGCAGCCCAGATGACTGAATGTCTAATTTAAAGTATATGGAAAAACAGGTACGGGACCCGATCTAACTTACGCGGGGGAGACTAGCGCCGCCACGAAAAGAACAAAGAAAAAGTAAAAACAACGGAAACGAAAATATGAAGAAAACTACTGGGGACAAAATGGTCAGACAGGCAGACGAACAAAAGCGTTACAAATAAGACTAACGTACAAGAAGACGTGAAGTGAATGAAAACCAGAAGAGCATGGAATGAGCATGTCAGCAGAATGGGCGAAGAAAAACTAACACGAGCGTCTAGAGACGGACGACCTCTATGTCAAAGACTTCCTGACTCTCCTCTTCTCCTGACAAAAGACAGTCCGAGGTTAAGGCAAACTGTCACCTTATTACGCGCATTGGGCGCACCCTTAGATTTTGTTTTTACAATCCATGGAACTCATATTTTAAATTTCAAATCGATCCGGTGAAAATTATTCTTTTAGAAGACATTTTTAGGTCGGGTTGTAAATTAAAAGATTGAAACATTCGCTCAACCAACAAAATTTACGTTTTGCAAATGTATAATAGTCTTAAGAACTGTAGAGGTAGGAAAGTATGTTCATAATATTTTTATTCGCGTCCCATGAACCATGCGGTAGTTAATACAATCTTTATAGAGTTGACGTAGCATACATCGTAGATTCACGCCATCAGCAAGAAAACCATCATTCTATAACGTTGCGAACTAAACGTCAATACAGGCAAATGCATTACTATAAATTTTAGGTAGGATCGAGAGACACTTTTATACGATCCATAATCACGAGCCAGTTGTCAATACAAGGACACGCACGTGCATGTTTGAAAATCGTGAGAATCAATGCCTTTTGTTTTGCTATCTCGACCATGTGCAGATAAGCAACCAAATGTGCTCGGGTTTAACATGGCAAGGATAGCGATTTCGCAATTGCAGACTTCGATAAAAACAAGTAAAAAGTGTAAAAGTTAGACCCTTTTCGTCCAACCAGACGAGCAAAAAATTGTTTTGCTCGCACGTGTCGTACCAAATTTCTCGATACACTTTACATGGAGAAAGAAGAAAGCGTGCCATCGCACCTTGATTGATATCCAATTAAATCGCGTCTCCCTTCTTTCTAAATTGATAGGACCCAATTACAAGGACCCAAATCAATCAGTAAGTGGGAAAAATCCTAAATTAGAGTAGGGAAAATGCATAAATTGAGCTACAAATTGCATATTAGAGGAGATTCACTTAGAATCCGATACTACCTTTTCGTATCGTAGCGCTTCCAAAAGCGGAATTAAATACCGAGGTCTCACATTTATTAGAGATCCTTAAATAAATACAAGTCATTTGTGCTAAAAATTAGTGTGTGTCAACGGCAGGTACTATCGAACATTAATATCGTCAATTGTCATTAAACAATTAATATTTTATCGAACACTATTATCGTCAATTGTTACTAAACAATTAATATTTTATCGAACATTAATATCGTCAATTGTGACTAAACAATTAATATTGTATCGGACATTAATATCGTCAATTGTTGCTAATATTTAATGAGTTATCGAACATCAATATCGTCAATTTGTTACACCACGTTCTGCATCTACGACACCTTTCCAACAGGTAATAAAAGGTTGGCTAGCTCAAAGTCGCGAAGGGGTGGGTTGGTGAATGGAATGAAAGGGTCGTGTGACGGCACGTCGCAAAGCGTGTGTTTCCTATCGACGACCGGGCAATCCTCGATCGCGATTCTAAAAATTGTCAAAATCGGTGTGAATAATTTACACGGGGGGGGAGTTAAGTCAAAATCGATGGGGTTAATATACACGAGGGAGTTTAAATGGGCGCCACGCATACGAAGAACTGAATCTCTTTGAAGGGGACTGGTTATCACACCTTCCAAGCTGGTACGCGACAACTTGATGATCTTACAGCGAATTCTCACTCCGGAAAAACCTCGCTCAATGACCTTACCTTTACAGGAGGCGAACTTTCCGTTGGTGAAAATAGCTAAATAAACATTAACACAACAATAATAATAACACACAAAGTTGGGAAATAAAATGTATTAAATAAAATAATATCAGGGGGGAGTTGACAAAGTTTACACAAGATACTATCAAATTTACATGTCTTGTATAAAAATAAATATGTACAGTTGACGGAACCTTTCCGTGTGGTTTCCGTTGCGAAACTAATATTCGTAAAACAATTACTCTTACAAAAATACAAAAGGTTAATTTGCATGAAAGGGGGGCGTATTGAATACAGCACTCCACCAAAATAAATAGTTACTTAAGCGCAACTTGATGATGTCTAAAACTATGATTCATAAAATTGATCATGGAACTTAATCAATGCAATTGATCATCAAAATTCCCAACAACGGGACAAACAAACTTTAGCTACAATACTAAACTTGAAACGTTACGTTAAATTGCTTGGTTACATTCGGAACGCTCGAATGGCTTGGCAAAAGTTACGTTAATAATAGATAATAATATTAAGTTAAATAAAAGGTATACAAAATGGTTGCGATATCGACTTCCGGGGTTGAACTGAACGTTCATAAACACAAATAATGGTCAATAGGACCAATTAACATCACAATCTTAAAAATATAAAAAGGTTTCTTACTTAATGTGGGTGGTTGATGTTCGACCTCTAGGTAAAGTCGATGACGAGTCCTTCGGGAGTGAGATTCGTCTGCAGAATAGAGCTGAAAGCGATGTCTCAAACCATACCAGAAGGTCAGCGGAGTAACCAGCTTCCAAAACCTCTTTAAATCGAAAGGTGGTGAAGTAACGGGGTGGTTCACGCACTATATTACGCGAATTTCCTTCGTGTACAATTAAATTAATATACTTCACTTAAGTTCGTTATTCGCGAAATGACAATTAATTCAAGCCGGTACTGTCTAATTAAAAAAATGTCAATATGGTGTTTGATAAAAACAACGATTGGAATGCGCACATGTGTTCGAAGTGCAGCACCTGTTTTGTATTATTCGATAAAAGCAATGCTACGTAATTGCCTTAAGAGCGGCAAGCAATACCTCGTCGTGATGAAACGTGATAAACAGATGGTATAACAAAAAGTCCGATAATTGATTAATTGTTTAACAACAATTAACGTATTGTTGTCCGATAAAATATTAATTGTTTAACAACAATTGACGTATTGTTGTCCGATAAAATATTAATTGTTTAACAACAATTGACGTATTGTTGTCCGATAAAATATTAATTGTTTAACAACAATAGGCGATATGAATGTTCGATAAATATTAATTGGTTATTAACGATAGACGGTATGAATGTTCGATAAATATTAATTGTTTATCAACGATAGACGGTATGAATGTTCGATAAATATTAATTGTTTATTAACGATAGACGGTATGAATGTTCGATAATATTAATTGTTTATTAACGATAGACGGTATGAATGTTCGATAATACCTGCCGTTGACACTCACTAATTTTTAGCACCAATGACTTGTATTTATTTAAAGACCTCAAAAAAAAAATGTGAGACCTCGATATTTTAATTCCGCTTTTGGAAGCGCTAAGATACGAAAAAGGTAGTATCAGATTCCAAGTGAATCTCTTCGAATATGCAATTTGCAGCTCAATTTATGCATTTTCCCTTCCATAATTTAGGACTTTTCCCACTTAGTGATTGATTTGGATTCTTGTAATTGGGTCCTATAAATTTAGAAAGAAGGGAGACGCGATCTAATTGGATATCAATCACGGTGCGATGGCACGCTTTTGTCTTTATTTCCACCTAAAGTGTTGGGGATATTTTACCACATGAGGCCTGAATAACAATTTTTTGCTTGTCTGCAACTCGAACAAAATAAGTTTTTGTCGCGTTTTTGCTTGCTTTCTAGATTGCGAAATTTGTATCTTTCCTATGTTAAACCCGAGCACATTTGGTTGCTTATCTGCACATGGTCGAGATAGCAAAACAAAAGGCATTGATTCTCACGAATCCAAACATGCACGTGTGTGTCCTTGTAGTGACAGACGGCACGTGATTATGGATCGTATAAAAGTGTCTTTCGATCCCACCCAAAATTTATAGTAATGCATTTACATGCATTGACGTTAAGTTCGAAACGTTATGGAACCATGATTTTCTTGCCGACGGTGTGAATCTACGATGTATGCTACGTCAACGTTATTAAAGCTATATCATCTACCGTATGGTTTATGGGACGCGAATAAAAATATTATGAACATACTTTCCTACCTCTACAATTCTTAAGACTATTATACATTTGCAAAACGTAAATTTATTAGTTAAGCGAATGTTTCAATCTTTTATTTTACAACCCGACCTAAAAATGTTTTCTCAAAGAGTAATTTTCAACGGATCGATTCGAAATTTAAAATATAAGTTTAATAGATCATAAACGCAAAATCTAAGGGTGCGCCCGATGCGCGGAATAAGGTGACACTCCCCTTACGTCAAGAGTGGTTATCCCTAACTACTCTTCAACTGGGACGCGCGCAACCTCAACCGAAACAAAAACTGTCCTACGATAAACCGTCAACACTTGTAGTGTTGAAACAACTACTCAGCTAGTGACTAGACTATACGTATATGCCGGGAAAGAGAGAGAAGGTTCACCTAACCCTAGGCTTAATCAACCCGTGAGTCGTAGTGACTCCTACATGAGAGGGCGGTTCGCGAAATCACGCGATCATTCGCTGGCCGTGGGACCCACAAATGTCTGTGAAGACACCGGACTCTAGATCAAGGTAGACCTGAGCTAAGGTAACACTTCCTTGGCGTACTCATATTTACAAAGCCTTCTCTAAAATGGTTCAGTCGATGGGGACTGTCTGCCTTTTTCAATACGTTGAAAAAACAGAGTAAAAAAAAACGCGTGCTTGGCTGGATCATATTTACAAAAGCCGTTTGATGCACTTCAGTAGATGGGGACTGTCTGTTTTATCAGTTATCGTTGGTGAAACAGAGAAAAAAACTTGCGCTTGGCTTGATCAAATTTACAAAGCCGTTTGAGAGATCACTAACCTTCCTCATGACTTCGATCCGGACGAGATGATCGGAAGAGAGAGAAGAGGTAATGATGGGGGGGGGCGAGAAAAAAAAATTGAGAAGGGGGTGACAACCTATGAGGGACAGTCGAGGGAACAAATCCTCGATTCGTCCGGCTTGATCACGGATGTACACGAAAAAAAAATGTGGGGCATAATCGACAATCCAGATCGGGATGGGGTAATAAACTACAAGGGCAGTCGAGGGAACTTGTCCTCGATCCGTCCGTGTTGGACATTGATGTATACAAAAAAAGAAAAAAAAAAACATGGGGCCTAGCCATGAATCGGGTTTCCACTGAATAAAAAAAATATTCGTGGGGCATAGTTGACGGTACGGGTCGGGATGGTTTGCCTTCATCAGTGTAGTCGAAGGGAACGTCCTTGAACCACACTGACGTAAACGGGAGCTTTCATTGAAATAAAAAAATATTACGTGGGGCCTAACCGTGGACCTACACAATCTATCGCCACAAAAAAAAATGAAGCTAGCACAACTAAGGTTGACTCTTCCAACGCTAGTGGTGAGTTTTGATGTGCAAAAAAAACATCGTCATTTATTGAGAAGTCCTGCGGTGATCGGCACCGGAGTAAACTTCACTCTAAATGTTGTCTTACACAGGTAGTGTTAGTGCAAGACGGGGACGTTGTACCAGTGGAACGTATCCACTAGGGTACAAGGCCACAAAAGATCATAACATGTATCATAAGGGGGGGGTTTAGAAGTTGAACGACGGCTGGATCAAATTTACAAAGCCGGTCCTATCTAATTCGGTAGGCGGGGGGGGTTGATTAATTTAAACGGGACTAAAGTGATCGTTATACACGAAAAAAATTTAACAACAAAAAAAAAGATATACGAAAACTGACTGAAATTCGAAATGGTGACAACCGTTCGGGTTGCACCTAAATGTTTGCTCAAAAATATATGAAGTGACTCTACTATATGAAACTGACGAATGTGAGAAATAATTTTTCTCCAAAAGGTCAAAACGTAACTATGAAATTAACGCATGACTAATGATAACATTGGGTAATCAATTCAATGTAATCCTAGTCTCTACTTGATTCAACTGAGCGATTGATTGGGTGATTAGGCCAATGGCTCGCTAAGCGTACCCTCTAAATCCATAAACAATAATTTCTGAAATGGTTGACTGAAAATTCAAAAAAAAAAATTCGAGATTACAAAATGACATGCGAGAGAAACAAAGAAGCAAAAAGAAAAATGACCCGTTTATACTTTGGGGGACACGTAGTTTTCTGTCGTACGATAGGGACATAACAAATATCTCCCTTAACCTTACTGACTTAAAACTAGCTTAAAAATACCCAAACTTAACGCTAACTAAACCGATACCTAAAATTAACTAAACCGAAATCTAAACTGAACTTAATGCTACCTAAACCGGAATCTAAACTACTCCTTACATACTAAAAGCGCGAGAGAAAAAAAGTTACACAGAAAAAAATGTTCCACGTCCCAAGTCTTAAACAATCTTAAGCCGTTGTGACTGTTGCAAGAGAGGGCGGTTCGCGAAGTCACGGGATCGTTCGCTTGCCGTGAGACCCACAATCACAAACAGAAACGCTGAACTCTAGCTTGGGTTGGACCCGAAAACGTGGTAAAAGTTGGGAGGCGTCAAAATATATGCCTCTGGGATGAACAGATCAAATTTACAAGTTCACCCCTAATGGGTTTGTTCTTCCTTAGACCGGCAGGTGTTATGACCGCGTAGTATAGTTGTAGTCAATCTATTATTCCCTAACAAAAGGTAAATTTCCCAGAGTGTTGCTTCGAGTTATAACCCCTTACTTCTGTACGAAATTCCCTTACTAAGAAGGTTCCTTTGGGGCAGATTTTCATCCGCCAAAAAAATAAATGGGACGATAATTCACCGGGGAATGGACTAAGCCCACGAAATTACTTTATAACCCTGGGGTTTGGATCGTCGTCCATATGTGGATCGACGTCCAAAAAAAATGTTTATCTAGCAGTGGAACCATGTCCAGCATGATAACTCGATACCTCAATGAGAAGTGGGTCACTCTAAACAACTATTAACTATGACAACCTTACTACAAAAAAATAAAATTCGGTAAAATTTTCCTTCCAGGGTGTGTTAAAAAAACTTCCCCTAAAGGGTGTGTTGCGACAAATGATTTGTCCGAAATTGGACACAAGTCCAAACAATACAACACGGCATGAGGCAATGTCTACTGCAATTGCATTCTCAGCCCTGATCTTAATTTTTAATCTCAAAAACGAAAACGAGAAAGCTAAAAAAATCTATTTTAAACGGTACTCGATACCAGGAAAGAACGGTGAGGGATGGTGGGGGCAAGTTAACGTCGTGCGATTGACAAAAAGACATGGTCAGTGTGTATGAAGCGACAGTGACGCACTGACCTCAACCCGAAATGATAACTAGATGTTACCCTACCACTAACTTAAAGAAAAATGTCACAATGGACTGGGATTCAAAACTCTTTGATTGATTTGATTCACCAAAGAAAACTTTACGTTAAACTTTAAATTCAAAAAAAACTCAAAAATAAACTTTAACTGACGTCAAACTTCAAAAAAACTTTAAAAAACTTTAACTTAAATTCAAAAAAAACTTTCAACTGAATTTGAAAACTTTCAATCTAATTTGAAAAACTATTAATCAAGTTTGAAAAACTTTTGATTAAATTCAAAACAACATTCCATTAATTTCAAAAAAAAATTCCCCTCAATTCGAAAAAACTTTTCGTTAAACTGAAAAAACTTGGCTCCAAAGGCCGATATTAAATTCAAAATGTTTATCTTAATTCACGAAAAAACTTGACGTCAAACTAAAAAAAAATTTAATTTAAGTATCACTATTAAATTTAAAATGTCTACTTTAATTAAAAAAAACTTGACGTTAAATTCAAAAAACTTTAATTCATATGGCAACACGAAATTCAAAAATGTTTACCTTAAAAAAACTTGAAGTTAACAATAACTCAAACTGCTCTAGATCAAACTCAAAATTCGGAAATACGTCTGCAAATGAAATTCAAAAAAACTTTTACTATTCCACTAAATGTGTGCATAAAATCTCAAAACTACACCCACAAAACTAACTTCGAAGATTGAACCTTGAAACTAAATTCAAAAAAAATTTTAGAAAAACTTTACGTTAAATGTCCATACAAAATTCAAAATATTAAAAAAATAAATGCGTAATCTAATGAAGTGCGTAAGTGCGTAAGTGCGTGACCCGTAGTCAAGCGTAAGAATGCGTACGAAACGCTTTGTGTCTTGTTCGGGACACATGCAAACAAAAAAAATACGTAATGAGTGTACGGTGTTACTAGCATAAAATACGTATGGAAACGAGTGCGTAAATAACATGCGTACTTAAATATACTTGATCTAGATGTGAACATGTGTGCTAGGCACAACAAAAAAACTTTCTATCGCTATTTGCTAAAGATGGAAATAGAAAACAAGGTTCGCTATAAACGGTACGCAGTGATAATGCGTAACGGTGCATAGAAGACGCAGATCAAAATCTTTCATCGTTAAATGCTGAAGGCTAATAAAAATTTGTTACTAAAATTTCCGATGTGAGGGGGGGTGGCATTGCTAAGGGATTGTGCGTTAGGGTGGTTTTCGTTCTACAGAAAGGGTTGCGAAATACAGGGTAGACTTTCAACGTCCGATATAGACGGTAAGGGTTCACACAAAAAAAAATGGTGAAACGAAAAAACTTTAAACTAAGTTGAGTGACAAGTAAGAGTTTTCAACAAAATTTAAGGGTTGCGATATCATCGCCACGTTAGGGCGGTAAGGGTGTTCGCAGTTTTACGTCATGCACGGGACAATAAGGGTTGTACACGCCAAAACGGCATTATGAACCGATAAAAAAAATGTAGGTTGTTTCGGTCTACAGTCAGCGGTGGTCCGCACCAGACCTGACCTCTTCGATTCAACCTAATAAACACGCAATAAAAACAAAGCGAGATGTTATGGCGACATTTCCTTAAAAGTACAAAAAGCTAGGTAAAATGTTATGATGACATTTTCTAATACAACGAGAAAAAATTTTAACAATAACGACTAAGGACTAGATACATTCGCAACGACACACACGCACTAAAAAAAATTCATTCATACATTCACACGAAAAACAAACACACACAAAAATCTTAATATTAAAATCGGGGCTTTAGTTTCTCTTAATTGGAGCATTATGCCCTGCAACGATTTTTTTCTTGGCCCTACTCTGTCTGGGGTTACAATGGGGACAAGTTTTTGTGGTCTCATCTTTTCTCCCACAACGATAGCAATATATACGTTTCTGCGGAACGGTACAACGCAACGCTAAATGTCCTGTGCCACCACAATTCCAACACAAAAGGGTGTTATTATTTGTCTTATTATGAATACGGCTCTTACACCCGAATTCACCATTACTTTGCTCGTCATTACGCGGTCCGCTAAAATTTTCGGACTCGTCCCGGGATAAATTTTCAATTTCTCTTACTGACATATTTTCTTTTGTCAGTATAGAGACGTTTTCGACCTGACCTGAAATTCGTAAGTGAAACTTCACGATCGGGGTTGATATTTCGAAATTTCTATTCGAATTCGCCGCTTCGACGGTACCGCGATCAACAGGGGGTTCTTTTGTAATTTCCTCCACGGTATTGGACCTAAAATCTCTCTCCGTCCGGGAGTCTGCTAATAGTAAGCCATAAGTTGACCTAAATTCCTCCAATTGATCTAAAATCCTAAGTTTGGAGTCTTTATCTTTTATTAATACGGGTTTTGATTTAAATAATCGATTAAAATAATGCGTTAGTTTCGTCTCTATGTTCATTTCTAGATTGGGTTTCTGATCACGCGAAACTTCTAAGCGACCAAGTAACTTTTTAATAATTAACACGCCTTCTTTTAAAGCTGCTAAATCTTCCGCAAAGGAAAACGGATACCATAATAAAATGTATTTTTCACCCTGTTCCTCTTTCATAAGGGCTGATACTAATTCATCGCGTAATTCTCTTAATGAACCGTGAAAAGGTAAACCTCTAATTTTTAATTCGTATTGGACCTCGTCCTTTCGCAACTTGTCCGGTACAATCCTGAATGCCATTATTAATCGAAATGAATAAATTTAATTAAATACAAAAAAGGATTCGCGGAACACGACTCTACTTTGTTCTCTGAACAACTAATGGTAAACGGAAATACAATATTTGATCTTAAAATCGCGATAATTTTCACTTTTAAATTTAAATAGGGGGGCGTTATGGAATCTCGTTAGTCCATTCATGCGCGTCGGTACTACTTTTAAAATTGAAATCTTAATTCAAAACTTCGTGATTTACAAAATTTGACGTAATGTGCCAAAAGGGCTTTATCGATAGCTACTAAGTTGGGTGCCAAGTTATATTTTAACCTACAAAAATTAATTTGGAATTTACTTGATTTACAAACAAAAAAAATTCGATACCATAACATGCCAAAAGGGCTTTATCGATAGCACCACGTTGGCCGCGCCAAATTATTATCCTGTTACACCACGTTCTGCATCTACGACACCTTTCCAACAGGTAATAAAAGGTTGGCTAGCTCAAAGTCGCGAAGGGGTGGGTTGGTGAATGGAATGAAAGGGTCGTGTGACGGCACGTCGCAAAGCGTGTGTTTCCTATCGACGACCGGGCAATCCTCGATCGCGATTCTAAAAATTGTCAAAATCGGTGTGAATAATTTACACGGGGGGGGAGTTAAGTCAAAATCGATGGGGTTAATATACACGAGGGAGTTTAAATGGGCGCCACGCATACGAAGAACTGAATCTCTTTGAAGGGGACTGGTTATCACACCTTCCAAGCTGGTACGCGACAACTTGATGATCTTACAGCGAATTCTCACTCCGGAAAAACCTCGCTCAATGACCTTACCTTTACAGGAGGCGAACTTTCCGTTGGTGAAAATAGCTAAATAAACATTAACACAACAATAATAATAACACACAAAGTTGGGAAATAAAATGTATTAAATAAAATAATATCAGGGGGGAGTTGACAAAGTTTACACAAGATACTATCAAATTTACATGTCTTGTATAAAAATAAATATGTACAGTTGACGGAACCTTTCCGTGTGGTTTCCGTTGCGAAACTAATATTCGTAAAACAATTACTCTTACAAAAATACAAAAGGTTAATTTGCATGAAAGGGGGGCGTATTGAATACAGCACTCCACCAAAATAAATAGTTACTTAAGCGCAACTTGATGATGTCTAAAACTATGATTCATAAAATTGATCATGGAACTTAATCAATGCAATTGATCATCAAAATTCCCAACAACGGGACAAACAAACTTTAGCTACAATACTAAACTTGAAACGTTACGTTAAATTGCTTGGTTACATTCGGAACGCTCGAATGGCTTGGCAAAAGTTACGTTAATAATAGATAATAATATTAAGTTAAATAAAAGGTATACAAAATGGTTGCGATATCGACTTCCGGGGTTGAACTGAACGTTCATAAACACAAATAATGGTCAATAGGACCAATTAACATCACAATCTTAAAAATATAAAAAGGTTTCTTACTTAATGTGGGTGGTTGATGTTCGACCTCTAGGTAAAGTCGATGACGAGTCCTTCGGGAGTGAGATTCGTCTGCAGAATAGAGCTGAAAGCGATGTCTCAAACCATACCAGAAGGTCAGCGGAGTAACCAGCTTCCAAAACCTCTTTAAATCGAAAGGTGGTGAAGTAACGGGGTGGTTCACGCACTATATTACGCGAATTTCCTTCGTGTACAATTAAATTAATATACTTCACTTAAGTTCGTTATTCGCGAAATGACAATTAATTCAAGCCGGTACTGTCTAATTAAAAAAATGTCAATATGGTGTTTGATAAAAACAACGATTGGAATGCGCACATGTGTTCGAAGTGCAGCACCTGTTTTGTATTATTCGATAAAAGCAATGCTACGTAATTGCCTTAAGAGCGGCAAGCAATACCTCGTCGTGATGAAACGTGATAAACAGATGGTATAACAAAAAGTCCGATAATTGATTAATTGTTTAACAACAATTAACGTATTGTTGTCCGATAAAATATTAATTGTTTAACAACAATTGACGTATTGTTGTCCGATAAAATATTAATTGTTTAACAACAATTGACGTATTGTTGTCCGATAAAATATTAATTGTTTAACAACAATAGGCGATATGAATGTTCGATAAATATTAATTGGTTATTAACGATAGACGGTATGAATGTTCGATAAATATTAATTGTTTATCAACGATAGACGGTATGAATGTTCGATAAATATTAATTGTTTATTAACGATAGACGGTATGAATGTTCGATAATATTAATTGTTTATTAACGATAGACGGTATGAATGTTCGATAATACCTGCCGTTGACACTCACTAATTTTTAGCACCAATGACTTGTATTTATTTAAAGACCTCAAAAAAAAAATGTGAGACCTCGATATTTTAATTCCGCTTTTGGAAGCGCTAAGATACGAAAAAGGTAGTATCAGATTCCAAGTGAATCTCTTCGAATATGCAATTTGCAGCTCAATTTATGCATTTTCCCTTCCATAATTTAGGACTTTTCCCACTTAGTGATTGATTTGGATTCTTGTAATTGGGTCCTATAAATTTAGAAAGAAGGGAGACGCGATCTAATTGGATATCAATCACGGTGCGATGGCACGCTTTTGTCTTTATTTCCACCTAAAGTGTTGGGGATATTTTACCACATGAGGCCTGAATAACAATTTTTTGCTTGTCTGCAACTCGAACAAAATAAGTTTTTGTCGCGTTTTTGCTTGCTTTCTAGATTGCGAAATTTGTATCTTTCCTATGTTAAACCCGAGCACATTTGGTTGCTTATCTGCACATGGTCGAGATAGCAAAACAAAAGGCATTGATTCTCACGAATCCAAACATGCACGTGTGTGTCCTTGTAGTGACAGACGGCACGTGATTATGGATCGTATAAAAGTGTCTTTCGATCCCACCCAAAATTTATAGTAATGCATTTACATGCATTGACGTTAAGTTCGAAACGTTATGGAACCATGATTTTCTTGCCGACGGTGTGAATCTACGATGTATGCTACGTCAACGTTATTAAAGCTATATCATCTACCGTATGGTTTATGGGACGCGAATAAAAATATTATGAACATACTTTCCTACCTCTACAATTCTTAAGACTATTATACATTTGCAAAACGTAAATTTATTAGTTAAGCGAATGTTTCAATCTTTTATTTTACAACCCGACCTAAAAATGTTTTCTCAAAGAGTAATTTTCAACGGATCGATTCGAAATTTAAAATATAAGTTTAATAGATCATAAACGCAAAATCTAAGGGTGCGCCCGATGCGCGGAATAAGGTGACAAATTGTTGCTAAACCTTCAATATTTTATCGAACATTAATATCGTCAATTGTTGCTAATATTTAATAAGTGATCGAACAATTAATATCGTCAATTGTTACTAAACCTTGAATCAATTATCGGACTTTTTATACCATCTGTTTATCACGTTTAATCACGTCGAGTTATTGCTTGCCGCTCATAAGGCAATTACGTAGCATTGCTTTTATCGAATGGTACAAAACAGGTGTTGCACTTCGAACCCATGTGTGCATTCCAATCGTTTTTTTTATCGGACACCACATTAACATTTCTTACTTAGACAGTGCCGGCTTGAATTAATTGTCACTTCGCGAATAACTAACTTAGTGAATTATTTCGTACGGAGACCCCTATTTTATCGCGAAATACAGTGCGTGAACCACCCTGTTATTTCACCGCCTTCCGATTTGAAGAGGTTTTGGGGAGCTGGTTATTCCGCTGACCTTCTGGTATGGTTTGAGACATCGCATTTATTCTACATTCTGAAGACGAATCTCACTCCTGAAGGACTCGTCATCGACTTTACCTAGAGGTCGAACATCAACCACCCAAATTAAGTAAGAAACCTTTTTTTATATTTTTAAGATTGTGATGTTAATTGGTCCTATTGACCATTAGTTGTGTTTATGAACGTTCAGTTCAACCCTGGAAGACGATATCGCAACCATTTTGTACACCTTTTATGTAACTTAATATTATTATCTATTATTAACGTAACTTTTACCACGCCATTCGAGCGTTTATATCCGAACTAGTAATTTAACGTAACATTTTAAGTTTTGTGCTGCAACTAAAGTTCATAAGAATTGAGCGATCACTTTGATTGGCTTTCATTATCAATTTTATGAGTCACAGTTTTAGATGTCATCGAGTTGCACTTAAGTAACTAGTATTTTTGGGTGTGGAGTGCTGTATTCAATACGCCCCCCCCCCTTTCATGCAAATTAACCTTTTGTATTTTTGTAAGAGTAATTGTTTTACGAATATTAATTTCGCAACGGAAACCACACTGAAAGGTTCCGTCAACTGTACATATTTATTTTTATACAAGACATGTAAATTTGATAGTATCTTGTGTAAACTTTGTCAACTCCCCCCTGATATTATTTTATTTAATACATTTTTATTATTTCCCAACTTTGTGTGTTATTATTATTGTTGTGTTAATGTTTATTTAGCTATTTTCACCCACGGAAAGTTCGCCTCCTGTAAAGGTAAGGTCATTGAGCGAGGTTTTTCCGGAGTGAGAGTTCGCCGTAAGATCATCAAGTTGTCGCGTACCAGCTTGGAAGGTGTGATAACCAGTCCCCTTCAAAAAGATTCATTTCTTCGTATGCGTGGCGCCCATTTAAACTCCCTCGTGTATATTAACCCCATCGATTTTGACTTAACTCCCCCCCTGTGTAAATTATTCACACCGATTTTGACAATTTTTAGAATCGCGATCGAGGATTGCCCGGTCGTCGATTGGAAACACCCGCTTTGCGACGTGCCGTCACACGACCCGTTCGTTCCTTTCACCAACCCACCCCTTCGCGACTTTGAGCTAGCCAACCTTTTATTACCTGTTGGAAAGGTGTCGTGGATGCAGAACGTGGTGTAACAGGATAATAATTTGGCGCCCAACTAAGTGGCTGTCGAGAAAGCCTTTTTGGCATCTCGTATCGAATTTTTGTAGTAAATCAAGTAAACGCCAAATTAATTTTTGTAGGTTTAAAAAATAATTTGACGCCGCCAACGTAGTGGCTATCGAGAAACCCCTGCCTATCGAAAAGCCCTTTTGGCACATTACGTCAAATATTGTAAATCACGAAGTTTCGATTTTAAAAGTAATACCGACGCGCATGAATGGACTAACGAGATTCCATGACGCCCCCCTATTTAGAATTAAAAGTAAAAATTATCGCGATTTTAAGATCAAATATAGTATTTCCGTTCACCATCAATTGTTTAAAGAACAAGTAGAGTCGTGTTTCGCGAATTTCTTTTGTATTCAATTAAATTAATATATTTCACTTTATAATGGCATTCAGGATTGTACCGGACAAGTTACGAAAGGACGAGGTCCAATACGAGTTTATTGTTATCGATGTGGTCGGACTAATGAAACCACAAAAACTTGTCCCCATTGTAACTCCGGACAGAGTAGGACCAAAAAAAAAAATCGTTGCAGGGCATAATGCTCCAATTGAGAGAAACTAAAGCCCCGATTTTAATATTAAGATTTTTGTGTTTGTTTGTTTTTTCGTGTGAATGTATGAATGAATTTTTGGTGCGTGTGTCTCGTTGCGAATGTATTTAGTTCTTAGTAATTGTTGTTAAATTTTTCTCGTTGTATTGTAAAATGTCATCATAACATTTTACCTTGCTTTTTGTACTTTTAAGGAAATGTCGCCATAACATTTCGCTTTGTTTTTATTGCGTGTTGGTTAGGTTGAATCGAAGAGGTCAGGTCTGGTGCGGACCACCGCTGACTGTAGACCGAAACAACTTACATTTTTTTTTATCGGTTCATAATGCCGTTTTGGCGTGTACAACCCTTTTTGTCCCGTGCATGACGTAAAACTGCGAACACCCTTACCGCCCTAACGTGGCGATGAATACCGCAACCCTTATATTTTGTTGAAAACTCTCACTTGTCACTCAACTTAGTTTAAAGTTTTTTTTGTTTCACCATTTTTTTTTTGTGTGAACCCTTACCGTCTATATCGGACGTTGAAAGTCTACCCTGTATTTCGCAACCCTTTCTGTAGAACGAAAACCACCCTAACGCACAATCCCTTATCAATGCCACCCTCCCTCGCATCGACAATTTTAGTAACAAATTTTTATTAGCCTTCAGCAATTAACGATAAAAGATTTTAATCTGCGTCTTCTACGCACCCTTACGCATTATCATTGCGTACCATTTATAGCGAACCTTGTTTTTTATTTCCATCTTTAGCAAATAGCGATAGAAAGTTTTTTTTTGTTGTGCCTAGCACACATGTTCACATCTAGATCAAGTATGTTTAAGTACGCATGTTATATACGCACTCGTTTCCATACGTATTTTATGCTAGTAACACCGTACACTCATTACGCATTTTTTTTTGTTTGCATGTGTCTCGAACAAGACACAAAGCGTTTCGTACGCATTCTTACGCTTTACTACGGGTCACGCACTTACGCACTTCATTAGGTTACGCATTTATTTTTTAAATATTTTGAATTTGGTATGGACATTTAACGTAAAGTTTTTCAAAGATTTTTTTTGAATTTAGTTTCAAGGTTCAATCTTCGAAGTTAGTTTTGTGGGTGTAGTCTTGGAAATTTTACGCACACATTTTAGTGGATTAGTAAAAGTTTTTTTTTGACTTTCATTTGCAGACGTATTTCCGAATTTTGAGTTTGATCTAGAGCAGTTTGAGTTATTGTTAACTTCAAGTTTTTTTAAGGTAAACATTTTTGAATTTCATGTTACCATTTGAGTTAAAGTTTTTTTTGAATTTAACGTCAAGTTTTTTTAATTAACGTAAACATTTTAAATTTAATAGTGATACTTAAATTATATCGACCCTTGAGGCCAATCTTTTTTCGTTTAACGTCAAGTTTTTTGAATTAAGAGGGACGTCTTGAATTTAATATCGGCCTTTGGAGCCAAGTTTTTTTTCAGTTTAACGAAAAGTTTTTTCGAATTGAGGGGAATTTTTTTTTGAAATTAATGGAATGTTGTTTTGAATTTAATCAAAAGTTTTTCAAACTTGATTAATAGTTTTTCAAATTAGATTGAAAGTTTTTCAAATTAGATTGAAAGTTTTCAAATTCAGTTGAAAGTTTTTTTTGAATTTAAGTTAAAGTTTTTTAAAGTTTTTTTTGAAGTTTGACGTCAGTTAAAGTTTATTTTTGAGTTTTTTTTGAATTTAAAGTTTAACGTAAAGTTTTCTTTGGTGAATCAAATCAATCAAAGAGTTTTGAATCCCAGTCCATTGAGACATTTTTCTTTAAGTTAGTGGTAGGGTAACATCTAGTTATCATTTCGGGTTGAGGTCAGTGCGTCACTGTCGCTTCATACACACTGACCATGTCTTTTTGTCAATCGCACGACGTTAACTTGCCCCCACCATCCCTCACCGTTCTTTCTTGGTATCGAGTACCGTTTAAAATAGATTTTTTTTAGTTTTTTTTCGTTTTCGTTTTCGAAATTGAAATTAAGATCAGGGCTGAGAATGCAATTGCATTAGACATTGCCTCATGCCGTGTTGTATTGTTTGGACTTGTGTCCAATTTCGGACAAATCATTTGTCGCAACACACCCTTTAGGGGAAGTTTTTTTTTAACACACCCTGGAAGGAAAATTTTACCGAATTTTATTTTTTTTTGTAGTAAGGTTGTCATAGTTAATAGTTGTTTAGAGTGACCCACTTCTCATCGAGCTATCGAATTATCATGCTGGACATAGTTCCACTGCTAGATAAACATTTTTTTTTTGGACGTTGATCCACAGTTGGATAACGATCCAAACCCCAGGGTTATAAAGTAATTTCGTGGACTTAGTCCATTCCCCGGTGAATTATCGTCCCATTTATTTTTTTTTGGCGGATGAAAATCTGCCCCAAAGGAACCTTCTTAGTAAGGGAATTTCGTACAGAAGTAAGGGGTTATAACTCGAAGCAACACTCTGGGAAATTTACCTTTTGTTAGGGAATAATAGATTGACTACAACTATGCTACACGGTCATAACACCTGCCGGTCTAGGAAGAACAAACCCATTAGGGGTGAACTTGTAAATTTGATCCGTTCATCCCAGAGGCATATATTTTGACGCCTCCCAACTTTTACCACGTACTCGGGTCCAACCCAAGCTAGAGTTCAGCGTCTCTGTTTGTGATTGTGGGTCTTACGGCAAGCGAACGATCCCGTGACTTCGCGAACCGCCCTCTCTTGCAACGGTCACAACGGCTTAAGATTGTTTAAGGCTTGGGACGTGGAACATTTTTTTTCTGTGTAACTTTTTTTCTCTCGCGCTTTTAGTATGTAAGGATTAGTTTAGATTTCGGTTTAGGTAGTATTAAGTTCAGCCTAGGTTTCGGTTTAGTTAATTTTAGGTATCGGTTTAGTTAGCGTAAAGTTTGGGTATTTTTAAGCTAGTTTTAAGTCAGTAAGGTTAAGGGAGATATTTGTTATGTCCTTATCGTACGACATAAAACTACGTGCCCCCAAAGTATAAACGGGTCATTTTTCTTTTGCTTCATTGTTTATCTCGCGTGTCATTTTTGTAATCCCGAGTTTTTTTTTGTTTTGAATTTTTAGTCATGTCATTTTGTAATCTCGAATTTTTTTTGAATTTTCCGTCAACCATTTAAGAAATTATTTTACATGAAGTTATAGGGTACGCTTAGCGATCCATTGGGATTAGTCACCCAGTAAATCGTGCAGTAAGCCAAGTATCGACTGGTGTTGCGTTAGATCGACTACCTAGTGTCAACATTAGTCATGCGTTAATTTCGTAGTCACTTTAGGCCTTTTGGAGAAATATTGTTTCTCACATTCGTCAGTTTCATATAGTAGAGTCACTTCATATATTTTTCAGCAAACATTTAGGTGCAACCCGAACGGTTGTCACCATTTCGAAGTTTAATCAGTTAGTATATTTTTTTTGTTGTTAAATTTTTTTTCGTGTATAACGATCACGTTAGTCCCGTTTAAATTAATCAACCCCCCCGCCTACCGAATTAGATAGGACCGGCTTTGTAAATTTGATCCAGCCGTCGTTCAACTTCTAAACCCCCCCCTTATGTTACATGTTATGATCTTTTGTGGCCTTGTACCCTAGTGGATACGTTCCACTGGTACAACGTCCCCGTCTTGCACTAACACTACCTGTGTAAGACAACATTTAGAGTGAAGTTTTCTCCGGTGCCGACCACCGCAGGACTTCTCAATAAATGGTCGATGTATTTTGCGCATCAAGACTCACCACTAGCGTTGGTAGAGTCAACCAAGCTTTGATAGCTTCATTTTTTTGTGGCAATAGATTGTGTAGGTCCACGGTTAGGCCCCACGTAATATTTTTTTTTGTATTCAATGAAAGCTCCCGTTTACATCAGTGTGGTTCAAGGACGTTCCCTTCGACTACACTGATGAAAGCAAACCATCCCGACCCGTACCGTCAACTATGCCCCACGAATATTTTTTTATTCAGTGGAAACCATCTCAATTTTTTTTCTCGCCCCCCCATCATTACCTCTTCTCTCTCTTCCGATCATCTCGTCCGGATCGAAGTCATGATGAAGGTTAGTGATCTCCCAAACGGCTTTGTAAATTTGATCAAGCCAAGCGCAAGTTTTTTTCTCTGTTTCACCAACGATAACTGATAAAACAGACAGTCCCCATCTACTGAAGTGCCCAAACGGCTTTTGTAAATATGATCCAGCCAAGCACACGTCTTTTTTTACTCTGCTTTTTCAACGATATTGAAAAAGGCAGACAGTCCCCATCGACTGAACATTTAAGAGAAGGCTTTGTAAATATGATACGCCGATGAAGTGTTACCTCAGTTCAGGTCTACTTTGATCTAGAGTCCGGTGTCTTCACAGACATTTGTGGGTCACACGGCCAGCGAATGATCGCGTGATTTCGCGAACCGCCCTCTCATGTAGGAGTCACTACGACGCACGGATTGACTAAGCCTAGGGTTAGGTGAACCTTCTCTCTTTTTTTTTCCCGGCATATACGTATAGTCTAGTCACTAGTTTGAGTAGCTATTTCAATACTACAAGTGTTGATGGTTTATTGTAGGACAATTTTTGTTTCGGTTGAGGTTGCGCGCGTCCCAGTTGAAGAGTAGTTAGGGATAACAACTCTTGACGTAAGGGGAGTGTCACCTTATTACGCGCATTGGGCGCACCCTTAGATTTTGTTTTTACAATCCATGGAACTCATATTTTAAATTTCAAATCGATCCGGTGAAAATTATTCTTTTAGAAGACATTTTTAGGTCGGGTTGTAAATTAAAAGATTGAAACATTCGCTCAACCAACAAAATTTACGTTTTGCAAATGTATAATAGTCTTAAGAACTGTAGAGGTAGGAAAGTATGTTCATAATATTTTTATTCGCGTCCCATGAACCATGCGGTAGTTAATACAATCTTTATAGAGTTGACGTAGCATACATCGTAGATTCACGCCATCAGCAAGAAAACCATCATTCTATAACGTTGCGAACTAAACGTCAATACAGGCAAATGCATTACTATAAATTTTAGGTAGGATCGAGAGACACTTTTATACGATCCATAATCACGAGCCAGTTGTCAATACAAGGACACGCACGTGCATGTTTGAAAATCGTGAGAATCAATGCCTTTTGTTTTGCTATCTCGACCATGTGCAGATAAGCAACCAAATGTGCTCGGGTTTAACATGGCAAGGATAGCGATTTCGCAATTGCAGACTTCGATAAAAACAAGTAAAAAGTGTAAAAGTTAGACCCTTTTCGTCCAACCAGACGAGCAAAAAATTGTTTTGCTCGCACGTGTCGTACCAAATTTCTCGATACACTTTACATGGAGAAAGAAGAAAGCGTGCCATCGCACCTTGATTGATATCCAATTAAATCGCGTCTCCCTTCTTTCTAAATTGATAGGACCCAATTACAAGGACCCAAATCAATCAGTAAGTGGGAAAAATCCTAAATTAGAGTAGGGAAAATGCATAAATTGAGCTACAAATTGCATATTAGAGGAGATTCACTTAGAATCCGATACTACCTTTTCGTATCGTAGCGCTTCCAAAAGCGGAATTAAATACCGAGGTCTCACATTTATTAGAGATCCTTAAATAAATACAAGTCATTTGTGCTAAAAATTAGTGTGTGTCAACGGCAGGTACTATCGAACATTAATATCGTCAATTGTCATTAAACAATTAATATTTTATCGAACACTATTATCGTCAATTGTTACTAAACAATTAATATTTTATCGAACATTAATATCGTCAATTGTGACTAAACAATTAATATTGTATCGGACATTAATATCGTCAATTGTTGCTAATATTTAATGAGTTATCGAACATCAATATCGTCAATTGTTGCTAAACCTTCAATATTTTATCGAACATTAATATCGTCAATTGTTGCTAATATTTAATAAGTGATCGAACAATTAATATCGTCAATTGTTACTAAACCTTGAATCAATTATCGGACTTTTTATACCATCTGTTTATCACGTTTAATCACGTCGAGTTATTGCTTGCCGCTCATAAGGCAATTACGTAGCATTGCTTTTATCGAATGGTACAAAACAGGTGTTGCACTTCGAACCCATGTGTGCATTCCAATCGTTTTTTTTATCGGACACCACATTAACATTTCTTACTTAGACAGTGCCGGCTTGAATTAATTGTCACTTCGCGAATAACTAACTTAGTGAATTATTTCGTACGGAGACCCCTATTTTATCGCGAAATACAGTGCGTGAACCACCCTGTTATTTCACCGCCTTCCGATTTGAAGAGGTTTTGGGGAGCTGGTTATTCCGCTGACCTTCTGGTATGGTTTGAGACATCGCATTTATTCTACATTCTGAAGACGAATCTCACTCCTGAAGGACTCGTCATCGACTTTACCTAGAGGTCGAACATCAACCACCCAAATTAAGTAAGAAACCTTTTTTTATATTTTTAAGATTGTGATGTTAATTGGTCCTATTGACCATTAGTTGTGTTTATGAACGTTCAGTTCAACCCTGGAAGACGATATCGCAACCATTTTGTACACCTTTTATGTAACTTAATATTATTATCTATTATTAACGTAACTTTTACCACGCCATTCGAGCGTTTATATCCGAACTAGTAATTTAACGTAACATTTTAAGTTTTGTGCTGCAACTAAAGTTCATAAGAATTGAGCGATCACTTTGATTGGCTTTCATTATCAATTTTATGAGTCACAGTTTTAGATGTCATCGAGTTGCACTTAAGTAACTAGTATTTTTGGGTGTGGAGTGCTGTATTCAATACGCCCCCCCCCCTTTCATGCAAATTAACCTTTTGTATTTTTGTAAGAGTAATTGTTTTACGAATATTAATTTCGCAACGGAAACCACACTGAAAGGTTCCGTCAACTGTACATATTTATTTTTATACAAGACATGTAAATTTGATAGTATCTTGTGTAAACTTTGTCAACTCCCCCCTGATATTATTTTATTTAATACATTTTTATTATTTCCCAACTTTGTGTGTTATTATTATTGTTGTGTTAATGTTTATTTAGCTATTTTCACCCACGGAAAGTTCGCCTCCTGTAAAGGTAAGGTCATTGAGCGAGGTTTTTCCGGAGTGAGAGTTCGCCGTAAGATCATCAAGTTGTCGCGTACCAGCTTGGAAGGTGTGATAACCAGTCCCCTTCAAAAAGATTCATTTCTTCGTATGCGTGGCGCCCATTTAAACTCCCTCGTGTATATTAACCCCATCGATTTTGACTTAACTCCCCCCCTGTGTAAATTATTCACACCGATTTTGACAATTTTTAGAATCGCGATCGAGGATTGCCCGGTCGTCGATTGGAAACACCCGCTTTGCGACGTGCCGTCACACGACCCGTTCGTTCCTTTCACCAACCCACCCCTTCGCGACTTTGAGCTAGCCAACCTTTTATTACCTGTTGGAAAGGTGTCGTGGATGCAGAACGTGGTGTAACAAAACAGGAATATCCTAGCCTAAGGCCGTATACAGAAAGAAAGCTGGAAACTTATAAGCGCTTACCGCGCTGGTCCGTTCTACACAAAGGAAGCAGGTTGAAGCAGACCAAGCAAAATGTCGGACTCATCGGACGATGATTTGGTTTTGTTAGAAAATGTGTATTTAAAAATGCGAAAAGAAGCTATACATCCAATTAATAGAGATACGCCGGTAAGCGCTTATAAGTTTCCAGCTTTCTTTCTGTATACGGCTTAAAGTAGCAGAAAAACATTTAGCAACTTTACTAAAAATTATAATTAAATCAAACTGGTTCTCAAAATCCCCAATTCCAGCCAAAATGTTCATTTCGCACATTTTCCGTAGTTTTTCCTTTTTAGCATTCGTTCTAACTTTAGTTGCTTACAGTCTCAGATCTGTCTTAACCCTCTATGATGATCAAATTATAGCAATATATCGACCCAGCGAATGGGCGGAATCATTTAGGCTCGAAATGCATTTTAGTGATTAAATATAATATGGTTAAGCTAGGATATTTAAGTCGAGGTTAAAATATTATGAATTAATTTTTGAACCAAAAGACAACGCAAATGACACAGAAATTGTAGAAACATTTAAGTTGATTCATAAATTATAATCAGATAGAAAAAATACTTCACAGGAGTGACTTGCTGTGATCGCTGGTTAAGTTATTACAGGGCCCAAATTTTTGGTAGAACCACAGACTGTACAGCATATCTTAGCTCGGCCCTTTTCCGTGATCATCCATACGCTGTGGATTTATCTTACGAAAAAAAACTCTTATTAATATAAAACGTGTAATTTAATTATAGTTTTCATTTTCATAACTTGGGACGTTTTCTTGGTATTTCCAACTTTTTGTTTTCATTATGTATAAATTTAATTTAAATTAAATTCATTTATAGTTATGAACGTTTTATAAAAGCTATTGCAGATTTAATAGTTTATTTTTCATTGCTTAGTAAAAATTAAAGTTTTATTTTTTTTAGAGAACTACCCAAGTAACATTTTTCCCTGTGAAATTAAAATTTCTCTGGTAGGTCCCTGGCAAATACCTGGTAGGTAACTAAAACAGGGTTTACGGCTTTGCCTGTCTATAGGGATTTGTGAGGTACCTGTTAGCATGTCCTTTGTAGGGCCCTATTAAATGCTTGCGCTAGGGATTTGCCAGGTAGCCAAATACAGGTTCCTTGTAGGGCCCTGTGAAATGCTTGCGGTAGGGATTTGCCAGGGAGTCATATACAGGTTCCTTGTAGGGCCCTGTGAAATGCTTGCGGTAGGGATTTGCCAGGGAGTCATATACAGGTTCTTTGTAGGGCCCTGTGAAATACTTTCGGTAGGGATTTGCCAGGTACTCATTTACAGGTTATTTGTAGGGCTCTCTGTAAAATGCCTGTGGCAAGTTGAACAACCAATAATAGAAAACCTTTGATTAGTAGACCAATCAAAGTCGACATCGACGTCAAAGTAAGAAATTCATCGCAAAAACTTTGAAAATATCGCAAAAAAATAGTACTTTTGATGTAAAAAAAAATCGTTCTACAGTATCGTTTGGAATGTAATTCTAGTAGGTTGTAACGAAATGTCGAAGGTATCATTTTTTTTACGTATTTATGCTCCGAGCAACATGCGTTACACTTTGAAATGCAAACAAGTACCCACGAGCGATGTTTTCAGGCAATTATAACAAGTTGCGATGAAAATTCCGACAACATTTTTTTCTCTTTTTTTCACTTTTTATTTTACGAATACCTGTACAATTACATTTCAAACAATACTGTACAACGATTTTTTTTTTGCATCAAAATTACTAATTTTTTTGACGTATTTTATGATTTGAACCCACGTGTTTGAAAAACATTTTTTTCGCTTTTTTCCATTTTTTATTTCACAAAACACTGTAGAATTACATTCCAAACGTTACTGTAGAACGATTTTTTTTTTAAATCAAAATTACTCATGTTTTGCCATAATTTCCGATATTTTTGCGATAAATTTTTTAAATTTACGAAAAAAAAAAATTTTTGGCTTCTTTTTTGTAATTCTTGGCTTAGTAAGAAGTAAGAAGACAAAAAATCATTGAAAACACACGAAAATTAAGAAAAATGTTTATTAAATTTTTGTAGTCATAAAGCAATTTTTCAACTAAAATAACAACAGCTAGGTGGCACAGAGGTTAACGCTGTCGGACAATGAAGGGAAGGTTACGGGTTCGATCCTCGCACAAGGTAAGATTTTATTTCTAATTTTCAAAATTTAATTCCAGACTCCAAGAAACAAAGAAGACGACAACATCATGAGATATATCACCACCAACAAGTTCTTATAATGAGAATAAATAATGAGAAATGGGTAAAATAAAAAATTATATGTTGTAGAGTTAAAATTGTTAAAATTAAAAATGTAGCAAAAATTAATTAAATATACAATAAATTTAATTATAATCAAATTTTTTTTGCACCCTGTTAATCGCCTATAACAATACCCTGGTAGATCCCTATAACAATACCCTGGTAGATCCCTATAACAACTCCCTGGTAGATCCCTGCGGTAGGGACTTACCAGGGCCCCTGTGAAAGGTACTTAGTAGATCTCTAGTAGAGGCCCCTAATAGGTGGTCCATTTGCCCCTGGCGCAAGCCCCTACCACAATCCCAACTAGGGTTTTAGACAGGGACAGGGACCTGTGAGATTTGACTGGTAGGGATTTGCCAGGGGCCTACCAGGTTAAAAATGATGCTTGGGTATAGAGTGATTTTCTTTATGTTAGCGAATTTTACTATTTTTGCGTGGATTTGTACTTTTTAATTGCATAGGTTAATTACGGTTAATTACAATGATCGCAAAATTTTCAAAAATAATTTTGAAAGATTGACATGTTACGTATATACAATAAAATTTATACAAAATTTATAAGTTTAAGTTGGTTTAAGTGAGATTAATTGATTTTTATGAAACAGTAGTAAAATAAAAAATAAAATTTACAGATTTGTAAATCAGCGAACTCAATCCAGTTCTGAAGTAATTGAGTTTTAAAAATTTCTCTTTGTCTGATGACGCTAAAATTTTTTTTATGTTCAAACGGTCTCTCACAATGCTATGCTGGTAAAATGAAATAACTGTGAAATTTGTGAAGTTTCAAATAAAATTGCGCACAAAAATGTAGGTTTTCTGTGAGCTTCGTCTTAAGCATATTCGGCAGATTTGCGTAGCTCTGACGAATTTCCTAGTAATTTACACCGAGGTTATAGGAAAATCAGCAGTTCCATGGAAAATATCTAAAAGCAGGATATTAAAAATAATGTTAGAACGAGAAATAAAATTTAAAAAACTTTCTTAATTCTGTCGAGCAAATTTACTACATTTATTTATTTTTTTTTGAAAAACCAAATCTGCAGATCTAATACCTAAATGAGATTTTCAAGTTATATCGTTTAAATCAAATACCTAATCGTGTTTGAGTTTTTTTACTTTTGTAAGTAGCTTTGTAAGTTTTTTTTATTTTCTTTTCAAATGAAATTTTTCTGTAACACCATTGGCCGTTTGATTGAAGTTAATGCGTTTAATTTTACCAGCATTATTTACAAGGATTAAGTAATTATAATATCCTTAATAATTTACAAGTATGTAAGTAGGTTTTTGAATTTGTAATCTATTCCGAATAAACTTGAAGCTTATTTATTGTGAAACCAAACTGGATCACTAAATCTTCTAAATCCTTTTTTAGGTTCTATATTACTATCTATATAAGCACACTCGACACAGTTTCAAAGAAGTATTTTTTTCAGAAGAGTTAAAGCGCTGTAAAATGCAAGAGATTAATTATTATTAAGCAATTAATAAACAATTTATTAAGACATTTAATAATTAATAAAATGTAAAATTACTGGTGTTGTAAATCTCTCGTTCAAATTTTGTTATTTACATAATAATTATGCCTGAACATTGAATAAAGCTACAAAAAGTATTTTTATTACATCTGAAAAGAAAGTTAAAAATTATTCCCTATTGAACAAAATAATAAATCATTTATAACATCGGAAAATTTTACTTTTAATGAAATAGTATTTACGTTTATTACATCTTTTAAAATTGACAACCATTTATTTTACAATTAAGTCACACTAACTTAAGAAAATTTACAAGTATTTATATTTGAGATAAATTGTTAATATCTGGCATAGTACACGATTTTGTTAAAACTTGGTTGTCGTGTTCGCAATTGCATGATGTGTATTTATTAAAATTTAATTTACAGTAGCTTCTCTTTGTGTTATTTAACTTGAGTTGCTGTTGACGAATTAATTCTATGTCTGCTTTGGAACAATTTTGCCATTTGGCCGTAAGTATGCCATTTGAAGGAAACCTAGATGACGACTGCAAGTTATGAAGCTCTATAAGCCCAAAGTCAGGATTTAAAGTACTCCACGAGGACCTTTGATGTTCCGCAATATCGTTGTATTTCTTACTATTACGTGACACCCTTTGAAAACGGGTTTCTTTATCAATTTTTTTCGATTCCTCGCTTAAGCTGTCTAATGCTTTTTGTAATTCTACATCTAAAACTGTAACTCGTTTAACTTTCTGCACGGAAGGTTGTTTACGACGAAACGAGACAACTAATGGCCTACGAGAATCTCTTAATCGTCTCATTTCAGTTTCTAAATATCTTATGGAACTTTGTTGGCTACAGGAATCTGTGTTACTTTGACTATTAACTTGAGACGATCTTCCTGATAAAGCGGAGTAACACCTTTCGTCGTTTGTACTCGATTTCCTTCTCAGAAACCGCATTATTGTGTCCTAAAAATTAAAATTTGTTAAATATTTTGTATGAAACCTCAACTTAAAACTTCTGAAATTAAATGTTATTATGTCAGCAAATAAAGGACTTGGAAATTTTAATTAAAAATGAAAAATAAATTAATTTAATATCAACAAGTTTTAAGTTAAATCAACACGAAATAATTTAATACATTTTAAGGGTACAATATTAAGACTTCTGGTTATAATATAATAATTTTATTAAACAGTTGAACTGCTGCTGTAAGTAGTTTACACAGCAATAATATTCAAAATTTTACAATGAATTTCTGGTTTAACTTATCTACAAAATTTTTATGACCATTTTTATAACAAAATTTATCAATCGCATGCATATCGGTTTAATGGGTATCAAATTTTGTTCGCTTAACCCGAAGGGTCTCATAAATATTTATTTTACCTACGTCCATAAAACTTTAACTGTCTGTGTGAATTTAACAGTAGTAAAGGTTAGGTTTCCTGGATAGAAATAATGAATCTGCAGTTACACTTTTTACTTTTTTAATTGTTTTATTTGATGGATTAATCGATAATGCACAACTAAAATACAGCAACTGTTATGCGACAAAAACGTTCTGACAATAAATACTCGTGGTTTTCAATTTTCTACAATTTTGATGGATTAACTGTAAAATTAATGAGAAAAATAAAATCATAAAACTAACAATGTGACCACGTCAAATTAAAAAACAACTGGCGCTGAGAAACACCGACTAAATAATCATTAACTTTGTTTAATTTAACAGAAAAGCTAAACTACTGGATTTATATTTAAATAGAATTTCTCGGTTTATATTTTTGTTAAAAGTACTTGTATATGTTGATTTCTGATGTTTTTATGGTTAGATTTTCTAAAGCAAACAAACTTGAAAGCAATTTCTCAAAAATAAAGATATTAACTTAATTGCTCTTATAAAACGAAATTTTCTTCTAGGGTATTTTATGATTATCGAGTAAAACAAAAAAATCTCTGCTAATTATTTTTTTTTCTTGCCAGCAAAATGTAAAGACCGAAAAATGATATTTCTCTCAGGAAAATCATTCGAGCAGTGCTTATATTTCTCTTGGATAACACTTCGTAACTGCACCTTATGTAGTTCATGCTTAACCATCTTAATAGGTACATTATAAAGGATAAGTCTCTTCAACAATTTAATGCGACGTGATCCTAGTCCTTGACACTTATTTAATTATTTTATTAAAATTAACAGTTTTCATAATTATTGTCGTTTGAACAAATTTTTGCTCTTTGTTATAAAATCGTGTTACGTTTTTTATAATTTATTTCAATACAGAAAATAAAATTAAATTGATTAAATTGTTAACATATTTTTTTATAGCAACTAAATATAGGATTTGTGTAAAACAGGGCGATTAATTCGTGTATATTGTGAAGGGAATTCGGAAAAATTAGCTACAGAAGAGTTGCCGCTGAACAGCGCGAAGAGTCAAATGGCATCATTTCAATAAAACATTAGAATTTTATTTTTCAATTGTTGTATGAATACTTTTTGATCTTTTGTTGCAACATATTGACATAATTGACATTTTTTAAATAAGATTTTTTATAGTGGTGTAATTTTTCTCTTTGATATATTATTAACATTTCTCTGGGAATTAGGTCAGGCTACAAAGGATTCTAAATGAGTAATTAAGGAAATAATTAAGGGCAAGTTTGAATAAATTTTATTGTCTTGACTTGGACCTATAATAATACTTACTAATTTTGCACAGTCTAGCGATTCCGGATTTGGCCACCATATTGGAAAAACCATGCATAAAAGAGACAGTTGTAAATATTCGTGAATATCTAAGTTTGGGTTCACTTTAGAACAAAATATTAAGAAATGTAAAATAAAGTAAACTAAATTGTCCGTAGAAAAGATTTTAAACTTTTTCTTATAAATTAAACGGTTCCAGAGTTACAGTCATTAGAGAGCGACATATATTTATCATTCTTTATTCATTAATTTTATTATTTAATATCTTGCGCGTCTTCTAAAATATGTTTAATTTATTTGTTGAAACCCCGAATACCGGGAGTATTTCTATCAATTTTTGTTATTTACTTATGTAATATTTTTATCATAGGTGTATGAAACATGAAATAAAGTGTCTTTAATGGTCACGTTGACCATTTCGACTGCGCCTCGATGGACAATTTTTACGCCTGGTTATAAAAAGTGTCACTTTTACCTCGTGTTGCATAAATAACTATTAGTTGTTATTAAAACGGTTAAGTTTTTTGAGGGTTCAAAACCAGCTAATATCGTTTCATAAAACCACAACAGTGGCTTCGTGTGATCGCTAGCTGAGTTATAGCCTGGGTATTGCAGCTTCGAATCGCATAATCGTGGAATTTTTAAACGTTACCCGGCAAGGGCTGGGATCAAAATTGAAAACAAAATCTTTACATAAAAAATGCCACGACCATGTTGGCCAAGAAAAAGTTTGAATTTCACTTAAAAATTAATTTTATTGTATTATAATAATTCGAATTATAATAATTTTCTTTTAATACTAGAAAACCCCAAATCCTAAACTAAACTGTATTTATTTTGTTTGATATTTTTTAAATTAAATATTATTGAATTAAATCTTAATTAATATATAAAGTACTTTATAAATAAGTAATCGTAAAATTAAAGTTGAGGAATAGGTCATTATAATCTACCAAGTAAATCCTCTAGTATCAAAACCCACTAAATCCATTTTTAATTTAAATTAAGTTGCATAAATCAAAATGTTCTTTATAAAATTCTCTACCGAATTGTATATTCTTATGTTTACAAAACCCTCTAAAATTCACCTAAGACGTACTTTAAAAAATGGGTTGAGATTCAAACGCCACTAAATCCATTTAAGTTAATTTTCAAAGTTCACTTTTGCAAAATCTATGAAAGTGGATTTAGTGGGTTTTGATACTAGAGGATTCAATTAGTATAGAGTACATAATATTATGAACATCCTAATGAAAATCGACGGTTAGTGCGATATTCAGAATCAGCGTTCAAATAAATACGACTCTGACCGCAGATGTTTGTTGTGATATTATTTTTTTGAAATATTAGTTCAAATTCCTCAACTATAAGTTTACGATGATCACTTTAAAGTCTGTGAAATTTTGACTGCCAGCCATTTCGCAGCTTGAAAATGGTAGGGTAGAGTGGGGGAATACCGGCCCCTTAAGGGAAATCTCGAATATATCGAAGATTTTATGATTTAAATCGGGATTGGAAGGTTTGAATGAAAGATAAGACATTTAGGAACAAAATGAATATTAATTGGAACTATACAAAACTACTCAAAAAAATATACAATTTTTTTAAAAAACATATGTGTGGCCGGTATTACCCAAGAGTTGGGGGTAATATCAGCCGTGTGTCGCAATTACCCACAAGTTTTTTTATTGACAAAAATCGCACACATAGGACTTCTTTCTTTCGCCATTAGTGCATTTCATGTGAGCCCATCCAGAACAGCCCACACACCTTAGCCAGAGTTCACGATTCTTTCCGAATTCTCCGCAAATAAGGCAAATGTTCTCTGTAACTTCGACGTTTGACTTCTCTTCCTCTTCATCGCAATCATGGTAGCTTACATTGGACTTCGTAAGTTTTGGTTTTTCTTTTATATTAACGTTGGTGTTCTTGTTCATTAAAACGTTGGTGTCATCAGAGTTACCGAAAATCTGTTTCTTCACTCTTTTTATTTTTGACTGTTCTGGACCATCACGCTTTGTTTTCTGCAGCCTTTTTTGTTTTGCATTTTCTTTTTCTTCCAGAACATCTTTCATTGGAGTAGACGTAAATATTTGCGAGTGCTGCTTTTTCCCTCCTCTCTTTCTTTTTTCGGTATTGATTCCAGAACATCCAGGAACTGGTATTATTTCTCCGAATGATACGTTCTGTCTTGCTTCATTTTCGTTTGTGCCTGTCTCCATGCTTTGCTCTTCTACATCTTCCCTTTCAACTGGTCTGTCCTCTTCTATTTGTTCATTTCTAGGAATCTGCTGATTTAAGTTTGCAGCATTTAAATTTTCAGCGGGAGCAAAATCCTCTGCACTGAAAACATCAGGGTTGACCGGGAATATTCCCGTTACTTCGAAGCCTTTAGTAGCTTTTTCGATAGTCGCAACTCTCCCGAAAGCTTTGTTGAACAAGTCAGCAATGATATTGGGTGTAATCTTTTCTCCTGGATGACTCCTCATAAATTTATCGCATTCTGAATTATATGCTGCTTTTAGGGGACCATAAAACGTAACATCTAGGGATTGAACTCGGTGCGATGTGTGTGGAGGAATTGTCAGCATAATAATTCCTCTTTCTTTGCAGAATTTGTAGGCATTTAGCGAGCAATGACTTGAGTGGTTATCCAGTAATAAGAGAACTGGATCTTCCTTCGAAACTTTTACACAATTCTCGAAGTGTTTTAACCATTCAATGAATAAATCTTCGGTTATCCATCCGTTATCGGAGCAGTGATAAACAGCACCTGCAGGTCCGTTACTCTTCAAGTGATCGGCCATTCTTTTCCTGGCATAAATGAACATTGGAGGAACGTACATTCCAGACGCACTAAATGCACACATAACAGTAGTGGTTTTCCCTTCTCCCAGCTAGTTAGAAAACCCACTCTTTTTTGACCTTTCTTAGCATAAATTTTACTTGGACGTTGCACTGTTGTAATGCCGGTTTCATCGGCGTTAAATATTCTTGTTAGGGAAAATTTGTATTTGTCCATTACAGTGTTAAGGTTTGTAAAAAAGACTCCAACTTCCTCTTTGTTGAAAGCCGTCACACGATTTACGCTGGTTGATTCTGGTTTTCTTAGGCTAATTTGTGGGTTGCGTCTTAAAAATCCCTCTAACCAGTCACGACCTGCTAAGCCTCTTTCCTTCTTGAACACATTTGTCAAATTATTCGATTTCGCAAAAGTGTAGGCGCTTTGCTGAATCTGTGCCGGCGTAACTCCAAAAAATAGCTTGGAGAGATTGATTACATGTTCCACAAATTCACGCTCCTGTCCTTCAGTGAATACTGGACGTCGTCCCAATTTAGGTTTAGATACTCTGCCACTTTTACGTCGATCTTGTAGAGTCGCTCTTGGAATTGCAAAACTTCTCGAAACTTCCCGAACAGAGCGCCCATTTTCTATTGCTGCCAGAGCTGCTTGAAGAGTCTCTGAAGTCCAAGAACCCTTCGTAGTTTTTCGTGTATAGGTACGCGCCATCTGAAAACGAACGAATATTTTAAACAAATTTCTATGGGGTAATAACGGCCGGGGCCGGTATTACCCACAACATGATGGCCGGAATTACCCCTAAAACAATAATCAATGACGCAATACATTATTTAAAAATGTCTAAACTTACGCGGTTTTCAAGTATATTGATTGAAAGGAAACAGGATGTAGTTCATTTTATATATATATAAACTATTTCTACAACGTACCGTGATTGAATTACACCGCCTAAAACACACACTTCTCTTATAAGAGCACGTGCTTTTTCTTAAAATTCCTCATAAAGATGACTCAACATGCAAGTGCACTGCTCAAACGATACTAACCGTTAGGTTTGGTGACATGCATGATCGGTGGACATACCCCGCTTCAAAATTTGTATTAGGGTGGGAGAAACGTGACGGCCGGAATTACCTCCAGGGCCGGTATTCCCCCACTCGCCCCTACTTGGGATTACATAAGTAAATAACAAAAACTCGTAAGTTGTAGAAAACAAAAACAAACGAAACCATTTATTCCAGTGTGTAATAATATGTAATATGTAATATTATGTCATTTGATAAATAATTTATATTATATTATGATATTTAATACTCGCGATATTTTGTCATTGCGGTATTTTTGTTTGCGGCATTTTGACCTTGTGGTATATTGTGGTATTATGGCCGCGGCCATGGTCAAATGTCTGATCCCGTCAGAAACCTTTTCATGAGGTGTGCATTATTCCTCCATATACATACATAAATTATGCCATTTCAATTCGCAATATCCTTTCGTGTGATTTGGTTTCATTATCAAATTCATCTCTACGTTTTCCTATCCGTACATATTATCATCCTTCAATCGACTTCCAATCTCCCACAACCCACCATCTCATTCTCGGTCTCACTCTATTTCTCTCTTTATCTGATTTCCATTCTATTATCTGATTTGCAGCCATCGTATTCGCTGTGCTTATAATTTATTTATATAATTTAATAAACTTGTATCTTTGTTATCTCTTAGTTCTTTCTCTGTTCTTTTTTGTCGAAAATTTGCTCCGATTACTTTCCTCTTAAATACTTTTAGTTGATCCTCCTCTAAGTTTGTCATACGGAATACTTCAGATTCATAAGCTTTATAGTATTTCAAATCTTTATATATTCTACGTTATATTTTTCTATTTATACCTACTTCTATTCCTCAGTATTTTCTTATTTGCATAAAAGGTTCTATTTCCTGTTTTTAATTTTTCTTTTATTACCTCTTCTCTTCCATTTGTATTGTTCACCTTCACTCCTGGGTATTTAAAAACATTCATTTCTTCAAGGTCATATTTTTTTATTCGTAGGCTTCCATAGTGTTCTACTTATTTTGCTTCCACATTGCATATACTTCGTCATTCCTCCTTTCACCCCACTCCATTTAATTGCTGATTCATTATTTCGAGAATCTTGATCATTTTCTTTCTTGTTCTTGATATTCTCAATAGGTATATCATCGGTTGATGTATTATTGGTGCTTTTTTACTGATTATTGTGCCTTTACGGATCGATTTCCTAATCACTTCCTCTGCCATTAAGTTGAACAAAGTTGTCGATAGCGCATATCCATGTCTCACGCCCACATTTATTCCGAATTGTTCGGTTTCTTCCTTTGGGACTCTAACTATACCTTTCGTATTTGCCATTTACACGTATACCAATTTTATCAGATTTTCCGGAATTTTCATATCACGTATTATTATAAACTAGCGCTGCGAAACCCTCCGGGTTTTTGACGCTTTGCCCGCCGGCGGCAATTCGCTACGCGGATTCTTGATCAATTTTATCGTAGTTACTCTCAAATACTCTTTTTGGTATTGGCTTGGTATTGAATACACGGAATTTTCATTCAAGTTCCATTGTGCTAATAGAAGTCTCGTAGCCAATTATATTGTGATGATATTTGGGGTATAACTATTGTATCGCCCAAATGTTGCTTTAATAATCACGATCTCTCTCACCTCGACTAGCTCCAGCACTTGAGACTCTTTTATTGTGACACTTGTAGAATGTTGAACTGCGATGGATCGTCTTTGCAAATCTGATGCAAATCCTAAGTTAGTTGCTTTAATAAAACTGCAACTCGACATACGAATAACAATAATTCGTTGATTTACCTTGATTTGACTATAATAAATTCCTAGTACTACTCTGCAAATGTAGCCCTTTTTATTGAAATTAAATAAAAGGAACAATATCTCATAAACAGTTGTATTGGTTATTATTACAAAACCAGGTGAATATTTGCTGTGGCTATAGAATAGATGTAAATTTGAAGATATAAAATTACAAAATACATAAAAAGTTTTGTTACGCAAATATTGTCCACGATTATTAAAATAATAAGATGTTTTCGAAACTTTCCAAAATGTTTTAATTAAATTTAAGCAAAAGTTACCTTTATTTAGTGCGCCACTGGGTACGATAATCTTCGCTTCTGTAGCAACGAGTAGAACAGGTGCGTTGTTATCAGTGAACTCAACAGATGTGTCAGTGTCCTTGGATTCAAACAACGGTATCACGTTCAGATGATGTTCAATGGTGTATCCATAACAATCAGGCACGTAGTAATCAATTGTAATATTTGATTTAGTGATGTTGAAATTTATTACCTTTGACCAAATTTTACTTTCAGGTAACCTCCAAAATTCATCCAACGAAACAAAGTTTTCAAGCATAACCAGGCCGTGCTTGATATAATACACAGCAACAAAATTTTCCAACTGCTGTACAAAATTGCTCTCAAAAATAACCAGCATAAACCAATATCGATTGAATTCCAATAATTTTATAATCAATCTCGAAATCGCACACAACTTCTGCCAACTATGAAATTTTCTCTCTCGTACCAACTGTTAATTCTAAAACTAACCAAAATATTCTGAATTTTTACGATATTTACTCGAGCACATATCAAATACAACTGAGAGCGGTTAAATTGTTCCAAGGCCTTTTATAAACTTCGTGCGTGGACCGGAAATGGTTGTATCCAAATTGAAAAAAATTCAAAATTGTCGAAGGAAATCCCAGTGATCCGAACTTGATAGACATTTGGTAAATATTCTTTTGATTTTTAAACACACACTGCACTCATAATTTTAATCAAAACACTAATTTTAACATAATTTTCAGATTTCAATCCGTAATCATAAACATCATAGCAAATTTCACCCTTATTAAATTTTATACAAAATTGGCGCAAAACCACAGCAAAAGTAATGTTACATAACATAACAACAATACAAAGAGGTAAGTTCAAATCTACATCATTAAAAACTTAAAATTTATTGAAAAATAATCAAAGCAAATATTTCAGTTCAATGACCTCGAATCACAGCTGAGGTCCTCAACCAACCATGAGAATTGTTCTGCACAGATACCATTGATCTGGATTAATGAAGAGAAATTTAGCTACCTAATGTTTCGCAGGGATGTACCAGGAAAATATCAAATTTTTGCTCTATTGCGAACAACATGAACTCAAACGTAAAGTCACCGAGAATGAGTCAGATCTGCAAAAACTTAAATTTCCAGTTCAATATATTAGAAGATATTTTCTATCTATTCACGCTATCAAAAGCCTGTTAGAAGTTCACAAACAAAAATTTCGTAGATTTTTTCTGTTAGTTGTTTCAAATTATAAATTGCTGTTTTAAGTTAAATATTAAAGTTATGCCCATGGCTGCTTGTTTAAACTGCTTACAAAATCTTTGAACGAAGATTCTCCGGTCTAACTTTAGGTAAGCAATGAGACTTTTAAAAATAAAATAAAACTTGAGTTGAAATTTAACTTTGAAATTTTGCAGATATTTCTAATTTTAAATTTCATGTTGCAAGTTGCAATTTTGTTGAGAATTTATGATCGAGCTTATTTGATTTTTTTTTATTGACTCCAAAATCATACAATCTGTCTTTACATTGACAATAAGTACTTGTTATGACTTTATTTTAGGACATGTGGAGTGACTACCCAGTGGTCGTCCTCCTTTAGAGCTAAGTTACTTTACTTATATGTGAAAAATTTAAAAATTTTGAAAACTTAATTAATTAATTAAACAAATTTTGAATCCAAATACAATAATTATACCAGGTTAAATCTGGTAGTTAGGTCTGATGGTTTGAATCGTTTTAGTCGTCTTGGTTCGTCTGATTTACTCATAAGTGTGTTTGCAAGTTTGTTGGGATGCACTTTCACTCTTTCGCTGTATTTTTCACTATAATCCCGCACTTCTTGTCGTATTGAGGTTAATCTCAGGTTTTTTGTATGGTTAGGTTTGGCACGTACCAGGGCGCGTTCACTATTACTCGAAGCACCTTGTTCTGAAACCGTTGCAGGATATCTATATTTGAATTGCTCGCTGTACCCCAAAGCTGAATACCGTACGTCCAGATCGGCTTCAGGACAGCTTTGTATATCAGTAATTTATTATCTTGAGATAGTTGTGATGTTCTACCTATCATCCAGTACAGTTTGTTTAGTTTATGACCTAGCTGCTTTCTTTTTGTAAATATATGTTTTTGCCAAGTTAATCTTTATTTGATTTATCGGTAAAATATTTCATACCATTTACAATTCCATCGTATATCGTTATTACAATAAATTTAATAAATAAATATTAAAAATGATATTACAATAAAAGAAAAATTAAATGTTGGTTAATTTTATTTGCAGGTTTTAAGTTATTTAAAATTGTTCTTACCAAATACTATAACTTTATTCGCGAAATATTTTCCTTCATAGGTGGAGTACCAGATTTCGACATAAAATTGTATTTTCTCCTAACTCAGGTTCATGTTCATCTACGATCACTCACTATAAAGTTTGTAAATTATTTATTTATTATTTTTGATTTCTGCTTATTCCATAACGATTTATTTCATTTCGATCAAATTTTAACCATTTCATACGGCGATGGCGTTCCAACCTTCAAATTTCTAGTGTGAGCTCAAACTTTAAAGTTTTCTAACACTTCAAAAAAAACACTTCTATACACTTGATGTTTCGTCATTTTTAAATTTTCATCAATACTCTGCTTATTCTTCATCAGTTCGATGTTCTTTCAAACATCCATTCCACTCCTGAACTATAAGCATCTCCCTCTGAGGGGGAGGTTCAGGCGATATCCTACCATGCTGGCCAAGTGCGGGTTGGTAGGGGAGTAGCCAGCGGCATTCTTTTTAAATTAGGCGCCATATGGTCACCCATTCAAATGCAAACCGCGAGTAACTTTGCTGGATCTCGTGATCTGACCACGGTCATTTGAATTGTGCTGCGTCACTGCTCTGTTTTTATTAATTAACTTTAATTTTAAACATATTTCTCTCCGTCTACATATTGAAGTCCTCGAGAAGAATGCTCAATTCTCACTCTTGCTAACCTTTTTTGGTACCTTTGTTTATTTCAAAATTTTCTACGCAGAATAAGCAGTACCATAGTAAAATAATTTCGTGGAATCTAATTTAGATGTTTAAACACTTTTTATTACTACGTTTACTTGTTTTTGGTAAGATTCCACGATATTTAACTTTATTAACACTTTTTATTCATCTCTTTAAAATAATAATTTTTCAGTTTTAGAAAACATACTACAAAATCTTGCGACATCTACAATATTTGCAAATAAACAAAAGTAATTGAAGTGGGTTTTCACGAGTGGGAATGCATTTCCATAACTTTACAACTACGAGTATATTCAGCTCAAATCAGATAATCAATTTTTCTAATATTAGTTTCAACTTTATTTTCAAAACATATCATGGCAATATGGTATCGATCATGTTTGATCTTGAAATCCCCATTGACATTCTCTGAGTGCTTGCTATGTGTACTTCTTCAGTTTCTCTAGGATTAAGGCTGACATCACCCACTCTACTAGTAATAGGATTATACCTCTGTAGTTACTACATTCCTCGACATCTCATTCCTTATGAATTGGGTTTATTCTCCCCATCTGCCAGCGTTAGAGTATTTTTTGTATAATCGATTTCTAGTACTAGGTCGTATAATATTCGTTGCTGTTGGTTTTCTCCATTTTTTATCATCTCTACGTGTACCAATCTATACGAAACGCTTTTCCATTCATCATTTTACCCAGATTCATTTTAATTTCTTCACATATGAGTTCCTCTCTCTGTTGTTCATCTTCATTCTTAAGTATCTATTGTGTTATGTTCTACATCTTTGCTCTCACTGTTGATAAATTTTTGAAGGAGGTTGTTCCATATTTCTTTTATTTTTTCTTCATCATTCTCTGTATTACCTTAATCATCCTTTATTCCTCTGGGTCTTACTTTGTAAGTTTATTTCTTATAAGAGTTATCATTTATCTTCTTTTTATTTTTCAATTCATCCAACATATCGTTCATCAAGATCCCTTATTTCTCATATATCCTCACGATTTCTTGTTTTTAACCAATTGAATATTGCTTAATTTCTCATCTGAACTTTTACTTTCCAAGCTCGATCAAACTATTTTTTATTTATTTCCCTGTTTTTGTGTCTTGTCGATTTCTCCATTGCAGTCTGTATTATTTTCTTTATACCGTTCCACTCCTCTTGAATATTATTATATTTTCCAGAGGTTCCAATTTGCTCAATAATATTTTCCTTGTTTATTTTGTATTAATAAAAAAAATTTTTTCAAGTGGATTTCCCAATATAGTAGACAAATCCGGGTCGTTAAATCGTGCATAGAATTAGTATGTCTTTTTAGAGGTCCAATTACAGATAATAAAAGTTGATTTGTTTTTTCAATTTTGGGAGTACCACTAGACGTGTTTGTAAAGGACTTTTTGTATCATAACCGATCGATCAACCAGAAAAGGTACAGGATATGTTCTGTGCAGAATTTAGTCTATTTTATTTTTAATTCATTAACTTTCTCGGTTAAAGTGAAACCAAATCGGGATATAAGCGAAAGAAAAGTCTCCCAAATTTAACAGATCTTTTTAGAGAACCAAATAAAAATAATGAAAATTATTCCATCTTACCCCGCATTTTTTCCACGATAAAACTCTTTTCGATTGGCCTAAATTTGTATTGTCGCTTTTCACAATTTAATTTTACTAATTATGTTGTTTTAAAGTGCAACGAATCAAGTAATTAATGATCTATTAAATAGATCAATTTTATTTCAATCAATTAATTGACTTTTATGTGTAGTTTCTGACAGGCCTGATTGCACCTGATTATATGATGAATACCGGGTATTTCCTTACTAACACAAAATCCAAGTTTCGACCGGTTTCGTTTGACTACACCATCCTCAGGACATACTATAAAATGTACATGAAATAATTACTGATTTTAAAATCATGTCAACTTAAGCATTAAATTACAACAATGTATAAAATATATTCCGAACCAGTATACAATTAAATTTGGAAGCAACACTGAAACCTCGTCAAAATGATGAAGTTATATCAATTACATACACGTACAAATATGAAACGTGCAAAACAATGAAAACAACAAATGCATATCAAATTGCTGAATAATAGCTTTAAACCTAATTTAATAATGTGGGCCGTTCAATATTGAGATAGGTACTTTTGTATATATTTACGTAATTTCTCTATTTCGCTAGCTTCCAGAAAAGTTAACTTTAAGTTACGTTCTCCAAAGCTGTACAATATTTCGGGGTTTTTATCATCCATAATAAGCTATCTCTTCTATAAGCTACTTACCTGGGCAATCTGTACAATATAACTGCTAAACTATGCTTTGAGGTTTTCTTTTGTATTGCTTAGAAGTGGAATTAGTTTTCCATATTTTTTCCGCTAAATTAATTTCTTTATTTTTAAAAATGTTTTCATGCAGGTGGAAGTATTACATTGGAAAATAACCTCTTTAAAATTTGTTGATATTCTCGCTTTTCTTTAAAAAGTGCGGGTAATTAATCTTTTGTTATTTCTTTTTAATCGTGTTTTCCATTAACTTAATTTGATACCGCTTAGAACGTGCCGTTTGCTGAACCTCATTTTCTTTGCTTTCCGTGTATATTGCAATCGTTAATACTCTTCTTATTAATGCGTGGAAAGCTGATTGTTGTGTTTTAGAAAAAAAGGCCGATCTTTTAATCTCCAGTTTAAGTTCCAGATAAGAAATAGTTGATGTAAATTACAGTTTTTAAGAGAAATAATGTATAAAGTTTATATTTAAGAAGTGTGTGGATTCTCAATTAGGGGGTGTCATTTTCAAATTTTATGATGTGATCAAACCTCCTCGAGAGAATAGAACTCGATGTATATTAGATTCTACAGTACTTTTTAAGAGTATGTGTACCAAATATTAAAACTGTACAATTTATTTCCACCAATATGCCTTTTGGAGGTTCATTATTACTTTGTTATTTGTGCAAGCTCTTTCCAAACTTTTCAGATCCTTATTACTGACCCCTTGCGAGTCGGTATACCAAATTTAATATAAACTCTTTATAAATTATTATTTCTCTTATTATTATTTTCGTCTAATTTTTCATACCCTAGGACTGCAAACTGATTGATGGTTTTAATTGGAGCATTTGACCAATAGTTTGGCAGTATTGTTTAGATAATATGTTAATTCAGAAGCATATTTGGGCAATTCTTATGCTAACATAGTAAGATGAATCCCACAACCTAAATTTTCCATTCCAACGTCAAATATTACTACACCAATCTCATAACCATTCCTGCAAATTTCTAACTTTGGAAAGTATGATGACAATAAGATGGAGGCACACTCAATTAGGATCAAAATTGACTATTCCGAGAGGTTCCAAGTTATGAAAACCAAAAACCTGGACCATTTCTTCACCGGTCAATCTACTTACTGGCCCACATACAGATAAAAGCTCCCTAATGATCTACTGGACTTCTGTGTCATTAGAGGTATTTCAAACAACGACCTCACTACAGAACCCTGTTTCGAAATCATTTTAGATCACACCCCAATCGTTGCCACGTTCTTTTCTCAAATGGCTAGAAGACCCAAACCTACAAATCTACACATTAAACAAACTGACTTCGTGCTGTCAAAAGAATTTTTGCACTTCGGTTGCACACTAAGATTCCTCAACATGTCTCTCTGAAATCTGCATACGAGCTGGATGAAGCCGTACAGTCTTTGTTTAAAAGTATTTAGAAAGCGGTCTGAGAAGCAACCCCAGGAAATCTAATTAAAAATGTAGAAAATCACTATTCGAAACGTATTCAAGACAAAACACACGAAAATTATCTTAGACAAAAACAGCAGGTAAGTCGTGCACCCAACGATCACGAAAACTATAACAGGGCATTTAAGGAACTCAATAAGCTGCTAAACAGTTTCAAACGCCAAGAAATTCACAAATTCCGAAATGAATTAATTGACTGTAACCTAAGTAAGGTACCTGAGGCAAAAAAATAAAAAGCCACAACAGACAATTCCATCTATTAAAACTCCCACACAGGAATGGACAAGAAGCAACAAAAGTAAATGAGATACCTTTGTTGACCATTTAGCTGAATTATTTAAACCCTTTGAAACGGAAGACCGTCAAGAAGATATCAAAATCAGCAAATTTTAAGAAGCCTCATTCCTGATCGAGCTGGTAATAAAACAATTTAAGATGAGTATTACGGTATCAAGCACGAATGAAACTTTAAGAAATCTCTAAGCTTCTAGGCTCTGCTGCTAGTAAGAAAAAATAGTGAAAGAGCTGCAGAACAAAGATTTTCAATTCAATTTTGAGAGAAGAAGGTGGCCTAAATTATTTAATCCCCAAACCAGGAAAACCACCAACGAAAACTCCTTTATCCTATCAGCTTGTTGCCTATCTTGTCAAAGGTATTCGAAAAACCATTCAAGAGAAAATTTATGTCAATAATAGAAGAATGGAAAATAATTCCCAAGTAACAGTTTAGTTTCCGTCAACAGCACTCCACAATAGATAGAAGGTCATAGAATCGCCATTAAAATAAATCGGCTATAAAATCGGCTGCATTCTTCGATATAACTCATACTTTCGACAAGGTATGAAAAAATTAAAACATACTTGCCATGGCATACTTCTGATTTCTTTATCTATAGTCCGAATGTTGCTCTTGCAAAAAAACTCTCATCCATCCCTTCTAGACTTGAAGCTTCTTCCCCGTTGAGACAAGGGTTAATGACATAGCCTGCCACGCTGGTCCAGTGCGGGTTGGTAGGGGAGTAGCGAAAATCGGTGTTATTTTAAATTTTCACCCATCCAAGTTCAAATCGCTAGCAACTTTGCTTGACGTTCCGTAATCTAATGACCATAGACATTTAGATTGCGCTACGTTACTGTTCCCTATTAAATATATTGAACTGTCTTCAACAAAATTTCACAATTTAGCAAATTTTTTCTATAAAAAAAATTCAAAATTTAATAAAATAATTTTTCTAATGTCAACTTTATAATTTCGTTATACAAAAAAATCTTTAATGGTCAATAATTTATCCAGTAATAATTCTTCAAATTTATTCAATTTACAAGTCTGGAGTATGTTCCAAAAAGACTAGATTTGTTTTTATTAAAACAAATACAAAATTTTATTTGTATTCAAAAATTTTAAAATTATGTGCTTAAAGTCATGCGTGAGTTGTAAAAACACAAGTGCGCGAACTGACACTCGGAAGATTTGGAAAATTTCGAAAACGTCCATGCATGGACACATTTAAAAATTGCAAGCTAAGATCCACAAAATCAACCAACCAGAAGCGCTGAATTGCAATTGCACACGCGTGGTAAAGGATTTTCGGGAAAGATAGTTGAACATGGACGTATTCGTTCTTGGATGAACAAGGAGAATCAAGCGGTGATTTTTCAATCAGTAAAAGTGGATTTTAAAAGCGGATTTTCTAAGTGGATTTAAAAGTGGATATTCAAAGTAAAATTACAAAGTGGATTCTCAAATGGTTTTTAGAAGTGGAAACTTAACAAATTGCAATTAAGAGAAATAAAACGCGGTCGATATTAATGGGAATCGATGGTTGCAAAATTAACCACAAATTATTTGCAAAATTCAATTGTGGATTTGGTTTACGTAAAATTGGTATGGAAAAATATTGGAAATCAACCTACGTAAGAAGTTGGTATGTTAATCGAGTGTTATGAACAAAAATTAAGAGAAAAGACAAGGTATTTAGATTTTTTGAAACATTTTAACTCAGTGAAATTTATTACTTTAAAAACATGCTACAATCACATGTGTGTTTGTAAGCTGAATGACTTTTTTTTTTATCTCAGAACAATTTATTTTATAGAGGTGCAATTAATTTTTCTTTATGTGTAAAAACAATATTTTATTAACCAACCCATATTTTTTGTATTGTAAAAAATTTTATTAAACAAAAAATTAATAAAATTGAAGAATTGAATTATTTTAAAAAAACAAAAAAGTTATCACATATGAGAAAAAACAGAATTTTGAGTGTAACGAGAAAATAAAAGTTAAAAAATTAATTTTTCATAAAAAAAATATCTGTCGTGGATTCGAATTAAGCTAACGGAACACCACAATATATATTCTTGTTGGCGAACAAGTACGACGGAGTTACTGCCACACACTTCAGCTTTGCCACAGACTTGTTCGACAGACTTGTTCGTCGAGCAAATCTGTCGAACAAGTCTGTGGCTGCCTTAAGAGAGACGAAGAAGAACTACGAATTTTTAATATAAGGATATTGAGAAGAATATTGGGACAAACGATAAATGAACAAGAATTCAGACCTATGATGAATTTTGAGCTGTTACGAGAAATAGGAAGTGAAGACATCGTAAAAATAATTAAGTCTATGAGAATAAAATGGTTCGGACACGTGATGAGAAGCGACGAAAATTCAATCACAAGACGTATCACAGAATGGAGACCAATGGAAGACCGTACCAGTGGAAGGCCCAGGGTTCGATGGTGTGAAAGATGAGGGTCGAGGACTGGAAAATAAAAATAATAGACAGAAAGACATGGAGAAGAATATCAAATGAAGCATAATCCGATATAGACTATAGAATAAAATGTAAAGAAAATGGGGATTAAACCACCCCAATTATTGGTTTTGTGAAATCTCTCCGGAGATAACAAAAATTCTGTCTGGAATAGAATGCTGTATTTCGATCGGGTACTTAAATCCTACCTTACCACTGGACATTTCTTTGTGAAATTCCAGGATGAGATTTCACTTATGTTGTCCATCAACTCAGGAGCTCCTCAAGGTGGCGTACTCGAACCGATTTTATATTTATTTCGTTCAGCTGAACTACCAACCAGAAATACCGTCATAGCAGATTCCTCAATTGCATCTGCAATCTTACAAACATATTTAACCAAGATAGAAAATTGGTTAAAAATGGCGCATAAAATCAAATGCCCAAAAATCAGTAAGCGTAACTTTTACAAATAGAAGAGCCCGTCTGTCTTCCTGTCAGGCTCAATGGAAACCTTCTACCGCAAAGAGAAGAAGTTGGATTCCTGTGTATGAATTTATACAGAGCATTGACATGGAGTAAACATATTTGGAATGAAAGATTCCAATTGGGTCATACACTTATTGGATCCCGCATTGTCACTCACGGTTATCATTAGAAAACCAGGTGCTTATCTACGAGATGATCATAAAGCGAATATGAATGTATGGTATCCAACTGTGGGTAGCTGCAAGTAACTCGAATATTGATCAAATTCAGCGTTTTCAATAAAACTAGCTCTACGAATGGTCACTGATGCTCCATGGTTCGTACCCAATCAAGTAATTTATCGAGATCTTCAAATCTCAGCCGTTGAGGAATACATAAAATTATACAGTACCAGGTATCGCGATCGGAATAAGGATCACCCTAACTCTCTTGCGGTGGATCTATTAGTTAATTGTGCGTCCAACTGGGAGGGTAAAACGTCACGATCCACTGGACGTACCCAATCCTTTCTGAAGTGGATGTTGATATGTACCATCTCGGATTCCGCATTATTCGAAGGTCAGATATAACATCGTCGGGTGTGAAATTGTAAAGGAAGCGTGCTACCGGGAAAACTTCTTTTATACATTTTGTAACATAAATCAGATCTTTTACTCATTGTCATTATTATAAAAATACTACATAATTCAAAAAAATTATTCCTTAAATTTTTTTAATTATACCTATATCTTTTGATATGTGTTTTTGTAGAACATATTTCAAGAAGTAATCGATACAAAGCTTTAACATAATCTACAAGTATAAAAAAACTATGAGGTATCCTTTAAACAAGCACCAGCTTTAAATTTAAATATTACCAACTTTATTTCAGTTTCTTAGATTAATTTGAAATTTTGTAAATCTCTTTTGAATTTTTGTCTACTTGAAGAAAACATAGCATTTATCATTCGTATTGAAAAGTGATTTTTTTGTCAAGCAAGTTTAGCAAGCGCAAAACGTAGCGTTGGTTTTTCAGCGAATTCTTATAATTACAATTTACTATCTTCTGCATGTATAACGCTTAGAGGAGACCTATAGCTTAAGGTGGATTCAAAACCACGGGAATATACAATTTTACAACGCTCATTCAATTAATTAAACCATAATTGGACATTTTAAAATAAATTAAACATTTATCCCACAAAAAATTTTAAAGCATTTTCCTATTTCAATAGAATTTTTTTTATTCGTTTTCGAATTAATTACATGCCATAAATATATTCACTAAAAGAAACGCTTACTATTGAGGGCTGTAATGAATTTCTACAGTCGGATAATTGCTCAGGATTGTAAGCAACGTATGGGTGGATTCCTAGCAGGAATATTTAAATAAATTATAGTAAAAATTTAAAAAAAAAAACAAAAACCGACTTCAAAAAAAAGCACTACAAAAAAATTGCACTAAAAAGTAAAAAATAATTAGAAGTTATTAGGAGAAGATTTAACAGAAATTAGAAGTATATTTTTACAGTGCTGAGCATAAAAATTAATGTATTACGTCAATAATATACAATTATTGTTATTTTTGGAGTCGGTGCCAGCCAAGGTTAACAAACGTGTATTAACGAAGTAGCGGAGTACCAGTAGGTATACATTTTATATCACTTTGACTGCAAAGAGTTTCACAGTCGACAAGATCGCAGGCGCTTGGCGTTAAACAACACGACATCGGTATTGCTACATTGTCGTATTAATGTGATTTCAAATACATTTTGTAAATTTCTTAACTGCTTCGCTGGCACCGACTCCAAAAATAACAATAATTGTATATTATTGACGTAATACATTAATTTTTATGCTCAGCACTGTAAAAATATACTTCTAATTTCTGTTAAATCTTCTCCTAATAACTTCTAATTATTTTTTACTTTTTAGTGCAATTTTTTTGTAGTGCTTTTTTTTGAAGTCGGTTTTTGTTTTTTTTTTAAATTTTTTTATTTCTTGCTTTTTAGTGAATCTTGCGTTCCTTAACTGATTTATCGAAAGCGAATATGGGTAGACCTACTAAACGCGCTGCCCATATATGCGACAGCGCCGTTCAAATGAGACAAGCGAAGAAAGGGCGAAACGCCTATCTCAAAGTTGAAAATGCGGGCTTACAACATATATTTTATAATTGACAATACGGGAAACGGAATACGGGAAAAATTATTGGCGACAAGATTTACAGCGCATCTACCGGCCTGAATTGTCAATTAACACGTACAAATTGTCATTTTATGTTTTGCATTATCGTATTATGCATTGATTAGACTTGATTACACTTTATTAAAAATATTGTGCAACGCCACTGAGTATATGTCAATGTCATTTTTAAGGTTAACATTCTTATGTCAAAGTTGTGCCCCCTATTCTCGAGCCGCTACTGACTATATGTCAATGTCATTTAATTTTTAAGGTTAACATTCTTATGTCAAAGTTGTGCCCCCTATTCTCGAGCCGCTACTGACTAAATGTCAATGTCATTTAATTTTTAAGGTTAACATTCATATGTCAAAGTTGTGCCCCCTATTCTCGAGCCGCTACTGACTATATGTCAATGTCATTATTTAATTAAACTTTTAGTGTCAAAATCGCAACGTAACTATTATGACAACGACGTTGACCTGAAGTGTTTACTACAGATGACCGTCTTATTTAATTTATAAAACCAAAGTACTCAACCGATTTTGATGAAATTTAAATGGGACCAATCTGAAACTATATCCTTTCGAATTGTGAAAAAATTTTGAAAATCGGTTAATAAATGACGGAGTTATGAGGTAACAAACATTAAAAAAAAAATACAGACGAATTGATAACCTCCTCCTTTTTTGAAGTCGGTTAAAAAGTATGTCATTTCAAGCAGATTTATAATTGGATTGTTTAATGAATTTACCCCATTTGAATCTTTCACACTGTGTACATTATATAAAATATCATGTACGTAGTCTATATTCTATAGGAAAGGCAACTTAATAATAACCTTCAATTTACGGAAACTTTTTAAAAGCTACATTTTATTTAATTTTCATTATTTTGTTTACCTACTTTAAAAAAATTTACTGATATAATTTTTTTAATCGAATTAATATGTTATTCTAATTCCCGAATTTATTCGACAGCTCTATATTGATTAAAGAAATTAAAGGTAATTGTTAAAGCAATTTGTAATAATTATTTGTTAAAAACCAGATGTTCATTGTTTGTATAAGTATCGTAAAAAATACGTCCTTACCTGAAAAGCTACTCGAAATTTGTGGGACATGATGTGGTAGAGCAGTGGATTTATCGATGTCGAAAGATAATAGAAAACTCCACTCACGTAAGTCAGGATATTAAAAATTGTTATCATATTGGGCGAATCTGGTTGTGCATAAATTGCCAGAAGACGTTGTGCATGAAATGGAGCCCAACATATGAAGAAGGCAGAAACAACGGCAACTGAAATTTTAATACAATTAGACATTGTTTTTATCAGAAAAAAAAATTAATTAATATTCTTCTCACAGCGTGTAAATTCCGTCGGTTTTTGGAATTGTTTTACTAAAATTTAATAATGCTTCTAACCTCTACTGCACAAAACGTGATATTTTTTAAATTAAATTTCAACTTGTATATAATTTTAATGTGCTACGTACTGCAATTGTAAATGAACAAATTGGTAGCTAATTTTATTTATTGGAATAAAGCATTTTAAATCTTATTAAGCAACAATACGTTTTAGTTTCTTATACTATAATAAAAATCTCATCTAACCAAGATTTCTCGCAAAAGAGATTCGAAACTGGGTCGACTGCTTAAGAAGTTTACAATAATTACAATTAAATGGCTTGGTTACGTTACTGTTCTTGTTAATGTATTAATATCTAGGTGACATGCACAATAAAATTTAAACGTTTACATGAAATTAGAAACATTTGAATAAAGTTTTATTCTTCCTCGAAAATTTTAATTACCTACACCTCAGTACGTTCATTTTAAGATTTCTTCTACTTTTCGTGTTATTTGAATTTACTAATATTGATGTTGTAAACTATAATAAATTATAATAATAAACAATGCATTACCAATTATTATAATAAGGAAATTATAACTAATAAAAAAACTGCAATTAGATAGTTCCCATTTTTTTAAATCTGAATATAATTAAATATTTCACCGAATAATAAGTAAATAAAATATAACATATAATTCTTAGCAACAAAATTGCTAAAAGTAGGGTTAAGTTGTGCAATAATTTTTATTACGGAATTTTCAGTGTTTCATTATGCCTAACCTAAATTAGATTTAATTAAAATCGGTCTTAAGTAGCGTGCAGTTACCCCATTTCAAATACTTGATCGGCATACCAATTCTGAAAGCGATAGAAACGATTTTGTATTTTGGTAATTTGCCTTATTAAATAAATCACAATATGCTAAATGCGTTAACAACACCAATTATGTAGCAACAAAGCGAAATAAGAATGATATCGCAGGAAAGAAACATGTAATCATAAATAAAAACAATTATAGGCCAGGCGAAAATCAAAATAATTTACAATATTATGGGGAAAAAAATTCTGACGGGGAACAAAAATCAGTGTTTTATCGATTTCTCGACTTTTATCAACTTTGTAACAAAAATTGTTAATTATAAAATTAAAGCTAATTAAATTTTATACAAAAAATCTCTAAATATTTTTTTGAGGTTCGCATTTTGCATAATAATAATAAATTGTCTAAATTTTAGCTACCGCTGACCTTCCAACTACTAGATTAACAACAGTAGCAACCTTCACCGACGATACAGCCATACTTGCGTCACATATCAATCCTGCAACAGCTTCTAAAAACCTCCAAACTAATCTAACCAAAATTGAAACTTAAATGGAGGATTAGAGTAAATGAAACCAAGTCTTCACATGTCACTTTTACGATGAAACGTGATACCCTGTCCACCAGTGACTCTGAATAACTGTACCCTACCACAAGTGGAAGAAACTAAATACTTGGGCATGCACCTGGATAGGAGGCTTACATGGCGCAAACACATTTTTACCAAGCGAAAACAGTGAGGAATGAAACTCAGACAGATGTATTGGTTGTTGGGAAAAAATTCACAACTGACAATGGAAAATAAAATATTGATATACAAAATTGTATTGAAACCCATTTGGACATACGGCATCCAACTTTGGGGTGCGGCTAGTGTATCAAACATCGAAATTTTACAAAGATACGAAAACAAGGTGGTTCGAGTTATAGCTAATGCCCCATGGTATGTTGTAATGATATTTCACTTTTCCCCGTCTATTTACGTTTTTCCCGCGATAATTTTAAATTTTATAAGTCCGCCATCTAGGGTTGACGAGAGGAGTTAGTTGTTTTGCGTCATGTGGCGCGCGCACAACCACAAGAAGGGGCTTGACGAAAATGGCGTAGTAGGAAGGACGCTTGTGATTTGTGTGTGGTTGAAAACTTAGTAAAAATTACCGAATTGGCGTAATTCCTTTGTTCGTTCATCTGGGTGTTAATGAAAAAGGCCGTCCTTGTGACAATTATTACGATCGCCAATACTTGGTTATATTGAATGCATATTTGGTGTTATGCAATCAACAGCTTTATGCAAATTTATGTTACTGGAGTTTTAACGACAAAACCAATCACCACGCAATTCAATCAATCCGTTTGAAGTTTTTGCTACAAAATTAGGTTCTGTGGTATTCGAAGCTGATGTATTTTGATGACGCCATTCCTTTGTTCGCACATTCCTGAATGCAGGACCGTATTTCGCCCCATCGTCAATGTGTATTTATTGTTTATGTTAAATTTTGCGTAAGTACTTTTTATCAGTTTATTTTAATTAACCCCGCTACCGATTCTAAATATTACAAACATTAAATTACGTCAAATTAAAGATATAAATTAATCATCACTTATTCTACCGGTTTTAAACAATTGAACTCCGAATGAAGTGTTTCGCCCATCCCTTTAGTTTTTGTGTTTCGGAGTTGCTATTCAAACAATTTTGCGTTCACCTTCAGCATAAATCTCGTGAACACTTGTGGTCCGTACCCAGGTGTAGTGCATTGTGTAATTCGATATTTTAAACATTTTAGTTATCTTCACGTCAAACTTTTCAACATTATTTAGTTTATCAAATGTTCATATATTTAATTATAATCTTAAGTACTAACCCCTTTTTTGGTTCTCGAACGTGGAATCGAGGTGTTGTTTTAGTGGGATACTACCCGAGTCAATTTTCATCTCGATTCGACTGACCGAAACCTTGTTTATATTACATTTATGTTCCTTTATGTGTTTAGGTTATATATACAGTGTGTTGAACATTTTATGTTCACCTTTAGCATAAGTATTATTATTCTTTATATCATTATTTTATTATTGTGTATTATTAGCCATAAGTTATTTAAATCTGACAACTATTTACCGTATTCATATTTCATTATTTTACAATCTTATCAACGTTTATTATTATTAATCTACATAAATTGTCAAAATCGCCGTCATTATTATTCACATATTACTTTATTAGCTTCACCAAAATTAAGTCTTTTAATTAAAATATTGTTACTCGTTATTGGATATATTTTATTTCACTCTCGACTCCCCCCCCTATTTCTATATAGGTAAGTTCTGAATTACTTTTGGGGTAAGTTTATGACAAATTCAGTGGCGCCCTAATACCCGATTGTGACTTCCCTTGATTTTGCCGTCCCGGATTGTTATTGGAGTGATTCAAGCACCACGACCCACGCGATTGAGCTAGCGGCATCCAATACAAATCCAGGTAGGTGCCACACATTCACCTGTGTGATCACAGTTTGTTGACGGAACCAATTTGGCCCGTTACAATGTGCCAAATGATGTGATTCAACGAGACCTACAAGTGACTCCAGTGAGTGAGGAAATTAAAAACTTTTTTTATAAATATGAAAAGAAAATAGAAACGCATCCAAATGAACTGGTGGGTGGGCTGCTGGATCGTACTCGCGATGTTGGAAGACTGAAGCGATGCAGAACTGCAGACTTAGCGACACGATTTAAATGAGCTTCAATTATTATTGACATAAGACATATTATTTATGTACACTTATTTATAGGAATTTTTGAGTTGGTTTGAATTAAGAATATTCAATGGATTGTTTTTTTTGTGTCATTTTCAAATTTGTTATACGATTTATTTTGTAAACAGATTGTAAATTTACTTCAAATAAAAAAAAAATTTAGCTAACTGCGCCACCCTGATATTTATTTCAGCAAAATTATACAATTTCAATAAATTGTATAGATTTTCAACAACAATAATTATTATTTTAACACAAATTAACAATGCTGTCGTTTTTTGGGCATTACACGACGTTCTCTTTAAGATTCTGCAGAAGGAGTTGTCATTTGTCGTGTTCAATAAAGTTCATATCATCAATCTCGGTTTATTCGGTATCCACAGTGCCACCATCGTCATTCTTTGTGGAAAAATGTTTTGTCAGATTCGTACTTCACGATAAAGACTGTTTTAGTTGGTGAATGTTTAACACAAAAATGAAACCATGTCATTGGTCCTCTTATATCGTTGTGAAGTTAATTACGTATCGTGCAAAATTTTACAATCATGAACTCCCAATCCTGAGGATGTCAATCAGCAATGAACAGGGCCTACTGAAGGCAACATGTATTTTACTTGGACTTAGCTCTAAAATTTTCCGACGGAAGGAATTTTTGACAACCACCAGCAGACCACCGATTTACCATACCAAAGTTCAAGTTTCATTTCAACAATTCAGCTGAGAGAGAGAGAGAGACAGCTTGATTGGGAAATCAAAGGGAAATCAATCAACAAAAATTTTATTTTATTAACTTGATTTTTGACGAATGGGGAATGGAAATCTTATGTTAAGTTTTATATAACTTTTAAGGTGAGCATAAAGGATATTTTACACGTCCATCAGTTAAGGATACATAGAGGAAAGTGACCAAATATGGAATATTATCCCTAATATAGAATACCATTGTTTTTTTAAACCATCAATTCAAGACGAAATACGCGACCATCTACTAATCTCACTTACTCACTGAAGTGTTGCAGTCAATGTATCTCGGCAGTCGAGCGAGTGCCATAAAGACGTTAATATAGTGTTTTGTTTTGTCGGTGCCAAGAAATTTTTCAAGGTATGTAGAAACTAAGTGTTTTTCGTTAGTTAATTTGTAAGAATACCGTTATTATACATTTAGCGTGTTGTATTGATGCTTGTTTTGATAACTTTCATATGTTTTATTGTGTAGCTATTGTTATTTATAAAACACGACAAGTTTGAGCCTGTCCAAAATTCCAAATATGGAATATCAATGGGTGCCCAAATTCCATAATTGGGCTTCATGGTGCTAAACTAATAAATTTAAGCATTTGTTTGAAAGGGAATCCCACGCTGACTGGCTTGAAGCAGTCACGAGATGGTTGTACAATAGATGTCACTCCGAAAGAAGGACTATCTACTACCAATCCAAATCACCGGGTAGCAATTCTACTTTAAATGATGCTACAGTCGCTGAACTTAGACTTAAAACACGACATGAATCTGAACCTTCAACTTTCGGACTTGATTGTGCAAGTCTTGATTTGGTGTCTCCTTATGACATAAGTCCAGTTCCAGAAAAAAAGAGGAGAGTGTCTAACCGGGGAAGGAAAGCTGCTGTGGCAGCAGTAATCACTTCTTCACCTTATAAAAATGATCTTATCGAGAAAAATAAGAAAAAAATTGAAAAGGAAAAGAAATAGTCCAAGAAACAAAATAAAAAAACAGTAGGAAACAAAAAGAAAGGAAAAAAGAATATCAAGGCAGATCCTGCGACAGGTCCATTTCGCCAGCCCCCCCCATCGCGAATTTGGGGTCGAATTTGATGTCAATCGTTTGTGCTTCGTTTGTGCTTGTTTGTGCTTCTATTATTTTCGTTTGTGCCAACACCGTTCGCGAAATATCTTAAAAATAAGTTTGGGGGGCTGGCGAAATGCTAGCCCCCCCCATCGCGAATTTGGGGTCGAATTTGGTGTCAATCGTTTGTGCTTCGTTTGTGCTCGTTTGTGCTTCTATTATTTTCGTTTGTGCCAACACCGTTCGCGAAATATCTTAAAAATAAGTTGGGGGGGCTGGCGAAATGCTAGCCCCCCCCATCGCGAATTTGGGGTCGAATTTGGTGCCAATCGTTTGTGCTTCGTTTGTGCTCGTTTGTGCTTCTATTATTTTCGTTTGTGCCAACACCGTTCGCGAAATATAGACTTTTAAAATTTTATAAACCTCCGAGCAACAATCGTTACAACAAACATTAACTTAGGAAGAAATAAAGTACATTGTAACAGTTTTCGTAAAATATTTTTATTATAAATTATGATTTTCATCTACAAACAAATTTAAAAATTACTATAATGTACTTTACATTTGTATTAGACCGTATGTTGGATTTGCGATTCATTTTTAAAAGGTCGTCGTATTTTTCCAAAATACCTAGATGGGATCGCCAGCAATAAGCTATATAATGTCCTAAGGATAACAAATTTCTTCTTTAAGGTGGGAGAAAACTAATAATTCCTTTCAAATGAAATTGTTTTTCTAGAATATTTAAAATTCAGGGAACATTTGAAAGAGCTGTTGAAAATTGGGATTCATGCGGTATAGAACTGGTTACAGTTTCTATAAAAAAAATGAGAACCTATTGTGAAACTTCGCGCTATAGACGGATTACCGCAGAACCACATTTTGCTGGATCTTCGAAATACCTTAACATGACTTGTTGTAAAAGTTGAAGATTATCCATAGGTAGATTAGCCACTATTGTTTCCCCGGGTCGACTGTTTTCGAAATCGCAAGAAGAGCATTTTCTGATTTCTGTGAAAGAAGGATATTTTCTAAATAATTGAGTTAGTAAATAATTTGCCCGGGCTGGGGAAATGCTTGCACCCCCCATTGCGAATTTGGGGTCGAATTTGGTGTCAATCGTTTGTGCTTCGTTTGTGCTCGTTTGTGCTTCTATTATTTTCGTTTGTGCCAACACCGTTCGCGAAATATCTTAAAAATAAGTTTGGGGGGCTGGCGAAATGCTAGCCCCCCCCCATCGCGAATTTGGGGTCGAATTTGGTATCAATCGTTGGTGCTTCGTTTGTGCTCGTTTGTGCTTCTATTATTTTCGTTTGTGCCAACACCGTTCGCGAAATATCTTAAAAATAAGTTTTGGGGTTGGCGAAATGCTAGCCCCCCCCCATCGCGAATTTGGGGTCGAATTTGGTATCAATCGTTTGTGCTTCGTTTGTGCTCGTTTGTGCTTCTATTATTTTCGTTTGTGCCAACACCGTTCACGAAATATCTTAAAAATAAGTTTGGGGGTTGGCGAAATGCTAAACTATATTAGTAAAATAATAATAATTAAATTTAACGATTAACGACAAGATTATAATAATGCCTCGCAAAGCAAACGTCAACGTGTAAAATCTACTAGATGTTCTTCATAAACATAAATCTTAAATTCGGGATCCAAATAACAAAATTATTATTGGATTATCCAATCATGTCCCAATGATAATTGGATTATCTAATCATAATTATCAAAGGATAATTGAATTTTTCTTTGATAATTATAATCTTTTGATTATCCTTTGATAATTAACTTTTGAGTATGATCATTTTAAATAAAAATAAATTTACGAAAAACTGTTACAATGCACTTTATTTCTTCCTAAGTTAATGATTGTTGTAACGATTGTTGCTCGGAGGTTTATAAAATTTTAAAAGTCTATATTTCGCGAACGGTGTTGGCATAAACGAAAATAATAGAAGCACAAACGAGCACAAACGATTGATACCAAATTCGACCCCAAATTCGCGATGGGGGGGGGCTAGCATTTCGCCAACCCCCAAACTTATTTTTAAGATATTTCGCGAACGGTGTTGGCACAAACGAAAATAATAGAAGCACAAACGAGCACAAACGAAGCACAAACGATTGATACCAAATTCGACCCCAAATTCGCGATGGGGGGGGGCTAGCATTTCGCCAACCCCAAAACTTATTTTTAAGATATTTCGCGAACGGTGTTGGCACAAACGAAAATAATAGAAGCACAAACGAGCACAAACGAAGCACAAACGATTGATACCAAATTCGACCCCAAATTCGCGATGGGAGGGGCTAGCATTTCGCCAACCCCCAAACTTATTTCTAAGATATTTCGCGAACGGTGTTGGCACAAACGAAAATAATAGGAGCACAAACAAGCACAAACGAAGCACAAACGATTGACATCAAATTCGACCCCAAATTCGCGATGGGGGGGGGGCTAGCATTTCGCCAACCCCCAAACTTATTTTTAAGATATTTCGCGAACGGTGTTGGCACAAACGAAAATAATAGGAGCACAAACGAGCACAAACGAAGCACAAACGATTGATACCAAATTCGACCCCAAATTCGCGATGGGGGGGGGGCTAGCATTTCGCCAACCCCCAAACTTATTTTTAAGATATTTCGCGAACGGTGTTGGCACAAACGAAAATAATAGAAGCACAAACGAGCACAAACGAAGCACAAACGATTGGTACCAAATTCGACCCCAAATTCGCGATGGGGGGGGGCTAGCATTTCGCCAACCCCCAAACTTATTTTTAAGATATTTCGCGAACGGTGTTGGCACAAACGAAAATAATAGAAGCACAAACGACCACTAACGAAGCACAAACGATTGATACCAAATTCGACCCCAAATTCGCGATGGGAGGGGCTAGCATTTCGCCAACCCCCAAACTTATTTTTAAGATATTTCGCGAACGGTGTTGGCACAAACGAAAATAATAGAAGCACAAACGAGCACAAACGAAGCACAAACGATTGATACCAAATTCGACCCCAAATTCGCGATGGGGGGGGGCTAGCATTTCGCCAACCCCAAAACTTATTTTTAAGATATTTCGCGAACGGTGTTGGCACAAACGAAAATAATAGAAGCACAAACGAGCACAAACGAAGCACAAACGATTGATACCAAATTCGACCCCAAATTCGCGATGGGAGGGGCTAGCATTTCTCCAACCCCCAAACTTATTTTTAAGATATTTCGCGAACGGTGTTGGCACAAACGAAAATAATAGGAGCACAAACGAGCACAAACGAAGCACAAACTATTGATACCAAATTCGACCCCAAATTCGCGATGGGAGGGGCTAGCATTTCGCCAACCCCCAAACTTATTTCTAAGATATTTCGCGAACGGTGTTGGCACAAACGAAAATAATAGGAGCACAAACAAGCACAAACGAAGCACAAACGATTGATACCAAATTCGACCCCAAATTCGCGATGGGGGGGGGGCTAGCATTTCGCCAACCCCCAAACTTATTTTTAAGATATTTCGCGAACGGTGTTGGCACAAACGAAAATAATAGGAGCACAAACGAGCACAAACGAAGCACAAACGATTGATACCAAATTCGACCCCAAATTCGCGATGGGGGGGGGGCTAGCATTTCGCCAACCCCCAAACTTATTTTTAAGATATTTCGCGAACGGTGTTGGCACAAACGAAAATAATAGAAGCACAAACGAGCACAAACGAAGCACAAACGATTGATACCAAATTCGACCCCAAATTCGCGATGGGGGGGGGGCCTAGCATTTCGCCAACCCCCAAACTTATTTTTAAGATATTTCGCGAACGGTGTTGGCACAAACGAAAATAATAGAAGCACAAACGACCACTAACGAAGCACAAACGATTGATACCAAATTCGACCCCAAATTCGCGATGGGAGGGGCTAGCATTTCCCCAGCCCGGGCAAATTATTTACTAACTCAATTATTTAGAAAATATCCTTCTTTCACAGAAATCAGAAAATGCTCTTCTTGCGATTTCGAAAACAGTCGACCCGGGGAAACAATAGTGGCTAATCTACCTATGGATAATCTTCAACTTTTACAACAAGTCATGTTAAGGTATTTCGAAGATCCAGCAAAATGTGGTTCTGCGGTAATCCGTCTATAGCGCGAAGTTTCACAATAGGTTCTCATTTTTTTTATAGAAACTGTAACCAGTTCTATACCGCATGAATCCCAATTTTCAACAGCTCTTTCAAATGTTCCCTGAATTTTAAATATTCTAGAAAAACAATTTCATTTGAAAGGAATTATTAGTTTTCTCCCACCTTAAAGAAGAAATTTGTTATCCTTAGGACATTATATAGCTTATTGCTGGCGATCCCATCTAGGTATTTTGGAAAAATACGACGACCTTTTAAAAATGAATCGCAAATCCAACATACGGTCTAATACAAATGTAAAGTACATTATAGTAATTTTTAAATTTGTTTGTAGATGAAAATCATAATTTATAATAAAAATATTTTACGAAAACTGTTACAATGTACTTTATTTCTTCCTAAGTTAATGTTTGTTGTAACGATTGTTGCTCGGAGGTTTATAAAATTTTAAAAGTCTATATTTCGCGAACGGTGTTGGCACAAACGAAAATAATAGAAGCACAAACGAGCACAAACGAAGCACAAACGATTGGCACCAAATTCGACCCCAAATTCGCGATGGGGGGGGCTAGCATTTCGCCAGCCCCCCCAACTTATTTTTAAGATATTTCGCGAACGGTGTTGGCACAAACGAAAATAATAGAAGCACAAACGAGCACAAACGAAGCACAAACGATTGACACCAAATTCGACCCCAAATTCGCGATGGGGGGGGCTAGCATTTCGCCAGCCCCCCAAACTTATTTTTAAGATATTTCGCGAACGGTGTTGGCACAAACGAAAATAATAGAAGCACAAACAAGCACAAACGAAGCACAAACGATTGACATCAAATTCGACCCCAAATTCGCGATGGGGGGGGCTGGCGAAATGGACCTTCCTGCGACCACCGATGAAGACCATGAGGATGAAGGCGGAGTCCAGTTTGATATAGACAGTGAGCCTGACGCCACAATAGGACAACAAGCTCCTGACTCAGCAGACGCTGAATGTATGTTCTGTCAGGAACTGTTTTCTGAAGATACCCAAGGAGAAACATGGATCAAATGTTTAATGTGTGGGCTCTGGGCACATAAAGACTGCGCTGGTCCAGAGATCGAGACTTGGGTTTGTGATTTCTGCAAGTATGAAAATAAGTTAATTTTAACCAAATAAGTTACTTTAATTTTTGACTAAAGTCTCAAGTTCTCTTATAAAAAGACGTAACTGTTTTTGTTGATTTGGTTTTAAGAAACTTTGTGTCATATTTCCATATTCCATATTTGGGTACCTATTCCATAAATAGCTACTATTTTATTACTTAGATTTTTAAATAAAATAAAATTTATTGATTAATATTAAAACACGCGACTATGACTAGATAAGCCAAAATGTATGACCGACCGTGCTTATAATTAAAAGCCTTTAATTCATGATAATTTTTTTTATCCCACAAAAACAAAATGGTATTTCTATATTTGGTCACTTTCCTCTAATAGGATGTCGTCTGGTGTAAAAATCTAGTTTTGACCTGAAATTTTACATTTGAAATACCTACTAAAAATAGTTGCATTTAACAAAACAAAGTGCTCTGTCGCATCGTGAAAGTACACCACTTGGATTTGAAACAGAATTCTACAAGAAACTAAAATGTTACTTTAAACAATTCAATTCCATATTCTACAAAAGCAAAATTGTAATAACTCCTTTGAAACAGAATTTACACTGTCAGTTTTGGTCGGTATCCTAAAATAAAATTGCAATTTTCACCTCTTCTGTGAACTTTGATAATATTGTTGCGTTCAAAAACTCTTCGTTGTTACATAGTATGTTCATGTTACACGACATATTATATAAGGATAATTTTAATAACTAGAAAATGTGCAGGACGAAATTCTACAAACTTTTACTTCGTTCAACATTTCATTTCCCTGGAGTGAAATTATAAAAGTGCACTGCGGTTACCAGAAAAATTCTTATATTTAATGTACCAATAATTCAATATAACTCAATAATAACTGTATTGAATTGATATTTTGTGTAAAATACAGAAGAAAAATTTAATTTCGAAAGTGTTCTGAAGGATCGCAAATAAAATTTTCTGCGCAGCGCGCGAAAAATTGAATTATTATATTACTGAATATTTTACATAGGTAAAAAAATGTTTTGTCAGATTCGTACTTCACGATAAAGACGGTTTTAGTTGGTGAATGTTTAACACAATGTACGTATACAATGTATGTACGTACGTGTGAAGTAATGATGCATTTATTTGCCAATAAATACTTGCATGAAATCTATTTAATATAATACCAAATACTTAAATATCAATATAATTATTTATTATGATATTACTAGGAAGATCCCTCCTTTCTTTGGTTGTAATCAATGAAAATGCTTATTAACATTATAATGGTTTTTATTGTATGTACATTAAGTACGATAGGTATGTTTTTTCTGTGTAGATTATTGATAACTTGGTAATACTTTTAACCCTCCAGCACACGGGTGGCCTTATTACAATTACACGGGCGCACTGGTGAGGCCTATCAGGCCCATAGTTAAAGGGCATGTAAAAAATTTGTATCAAAATAAAATAAAAAATTTTTTTGGTAAAAATAAACTTTGATTAGTTCTTTTTAAGATCGTTGAAAAAATTTTAAGAAAAAACCAGATTTACCTAGTTTTTTTATCAACAATAAAAACATTGTTATTTTACATGATTTATTAAAAACGCATTAGAAACATATAATATAAAGCATATATGATTCTAAATTTAATGTTTTGCTATACTACACATACTAATCTAAGGTAAAAACAAGAAGAAAATTTCTATAAAAAATGTCCGCACAAATTAAGAAGCTTTGAATTTCAAAATTCGAGCTTGGTCATGACCTGGCAGCAGTGGTGTGGGTTCATATTTGCCGATTTTCATCAAGATCGGTCAAGTAATAGCAGAGAACATTTTTGCAATTGAGTCGGCACCAAGGAAGCTACGATTCAATAATGAATTAAAGATTTGTAATATTGCGAAGTCGTGTTCTTACAAAGCAGTTAATACTGGGGATGAGTGAATTTAGAGATTTTATTTTTAATAGATACAATTTAATATCCAATATCGAAACCTGTAACCAATTTAGTCGCGAGTTTTAGAAAGCAATTATAAATTGCGATAATAAAAAATTCATGAGAAGTTCATGTTTTTCTAAAAGTTGTAGATTTAAAAGCTGTAATTTAGTTTAACCCTTAAGTACTAACGAGACGTCTGAGAGACGGAATGAAACCTATATAATTATATATTGTCATTAAAATGTTTAACTAATAAAATTTATTTTATCTACTAAATCATTTTTAAAGCTTTTCTTTTTGTCTATATGATCAAACCATGCTTTAACTAATATAATTAGACATATCCATTCATCTTAAAATGAAAATTTTGTAATTAAAAAAAATTATTACGTACGTCTCTCAGACGTACGTTATTGTTGACGTCCAAAATTGTAACGTTAGTACTTCAGGGTTAAAAACGAATTGATCATACTTACTTAATAAGAAAATTTACCAAACTTTTTCAAGTTGTAGGTACTTTGTAAAAAAATAGCATCATTTTTCCTATTTCCTCCAAATCTTGTAATATTTTTGTAACAAATTAATAACATAACAAATTATCTTCATTCATCATCAATCAAAAACAGTAAGGCTAAATTATAACCTGTCAGTAATGTAACTTTGCAAACATTTTATTACTGTAGATTATTTTTCCATCAAAAATTTTATAGTTATTTATGTATTAAGGGAATTATGAGGGCCTTAATTACCGATGGCAAAGTTTGCGTCCCGAGGGCCTCTGGCCCGAGGGACAGCAATTGCCAGAGGTTATTAAGGCTCTATAATTCCCGTGGTACATAGATAATTTTATTTTTGACCGATTTTCATAACAATATGTCCATATTTAGAACGCAATAAATGTTTAAATTCATAATTTTTCTGGTATATTTGAATTAGGTAGCGTTGATTGTAGCATTGTTGGTTGTTGCTAGGCTGTCGCTATGTTACATGTTTATAAGCAAACTTTATTTATCAATCAATGTTTTTCCGTTAAAAACGTGTTTATTTTTTACCACAAATCGACGATCTTTTTCTGATATAATGGAGGATATTATAAAAAAAGCGGAAAAAGCAAGACAATCATTACTTCCATCGAAAAGTGAAGCCCTATATCAAAAAGAATACAACTTATATCTGAAGTGGCTGACACAGAGAAATGTTATGTCAAAAGATGCCAACGAAACTGTCTTTCTGGCATATTTTCAAGAACTGGTAAAGTATTTTCAGTATTTTCTGGTAGATTTGGTAATAATTGTATTTATTCGTTGCAGTCAGAAACGTTTAGCCCAAATTCGTTATGGACTAAATGGTCAATGCTCAAATCGATGGTGACCATATATGAGAAAAGAGATACCACCAAGTTCAACGAACTAGAGGCTTTTTTGAAACGGAAAAGTAAGGGGTATAAGCCGAAAAAGTCTGCTGTCTTATCTCCTAAAGATGTCATCAAATTTCTAAAGGACGCCCCTAATGAAATTCATTTATTGCATAAGGTAATTTTTTTCTCAATTTTCTTTTTCGTTTGTTTATGTCGTTTTATTTGTTATAGGTTGTTCTAATTATGGGTTATTTTGGAGGATGCAGAACTCAGGAACTTCTAAATATGAGTATAGCAGATATAGAGGACCGGGATACTGTTATGGTAGTGAACGTACCGGAAAGTAAAACTGGTGTATCGAAGAAATTTACAGTTGTGGATGAAAAAGAGTTCTCTGCTTTGCCTTTATTGAGACTTTATATGTCCTTGCGTCCTGAAGGTACAAAACGATTTTTTTTGAGCTTCCGACAAAATAAATGTACAACTCAGCCAATTGGAAAGAATATGTTTGGCAAAATTCCCAGCAAAATCGCAATGTATTTAGGATTGCCAAACCCACTAACCTATACGGGACATTGCCTTCGTCGCACTTCTGCTACTGCCCTAGCCAATGCAGGAGCAACTATGACAAACTTAAAAAGACACGGAGGTTGGAGAAGTTCCACGGTGGCAGAGGGGTATCTGGAGGACAGTATTGAATTGAGAAATAAAACGGCGCGTATGCTGTCTACTTTGCCATCAGAAGAGGCAGGCACCTCGACTGTAGTGAACAGCAACAGCACCACCCATAAAAAAGAAGAAATTGTTTCCAGCGGCGGAAGTAATTTTCAGGGAACATTTGAAAATTGTACATTTATTATTTGTAATGACGTGAATAAGGAAAATATGTCTTAGTTTTCATTACATATAAACGTTTATAAGCATTTCTTGTATCATTTTCACCTGTAAAAGGTAAGAGGGAGTTTTTGAACTTTAATATCCCAAGGGAGTTATGACCCTCATTATAGATATCGTAACTATGACGATATAAGCTTATAATGTCACTGTCAGAAATAAAATATTTTTTGTTGAACAGAACGTACGTAGCATTACAGCATAGCAAATGCAATGTAAACATTAAATTTAAAATTTAAATTATTTATTACTAGAGAATTATTTAACTAGTTATTTATGCACAAAATGTTTGTTTAAGATTTTATAAAATTACATAGTAGGTGCCAAATACATCAAAGGAGAAAATTTGAAAACGTGGTTATTCAAATGCATAGGGTATGTAAAGATCTCATTAAGATTTGTCATTTTGATTTGTTAAAAACCCATTAATAATTGGAAAAATTGGAAAATTTTTATTGCAACATAAAAAGCAAAATATTTCGATTATATCATTCAAATGCCCTCCCAGTGCTCTGCTAGTATGACATAATTCTTTCGGCAAAATTTTCCAGTAGGTTTTCGCATAAATGATACTCAATGTTTTGCAATTTCACGTTGATGGCGTCAAATCGCAAGATCTAGGCGGCCAATTGATGTCAGCATATCGAGAGATAATGCGATCTTCGAATTTAGAATGCAATAAAGTTATTGTTACTTGCTTTAGTTGAATCCTTTAAGGGCGTAAACAAAGATCTATTTTTTAAATTCGTTGCAGAGTCCCATAAGAGAGGTTCAATTGCTGTTAACAGTGGCGAATTACAGTTCTAGGTTCATCTAGAACCATTTTGGTATTGTGTTTTGATTAGTAATGCATAAGTGCATTTGACAATGAAAATCGTGTTTCCTCAAAGCAACACGATTTACTTGTCAAAAAAGGGTGCAAAATTTGCAAATTAATGCACATAATATACAATTCGGCAAACGATATCCTAATAATATTTAAGACAATGAGTAATTTATTTATTAGAATAATAATAATTGCTATTTGTAAAATAAATTGATATTAGATTACTTTCTTTCGTTACTATCAATACCAATCTGTCACTATTGTATAAATTCAAAAATGTTATTTGAAAGCAATTATTATATGCCGAAACATCATAGCTTACTCTACTTACTCTACTTACTTAATCGCGAAGCAAAACATAGGGTACCTTATTCAAAAGTAGTATTATAGCTTTTTTTATCGGAAACTATCGACATGATTGGTTTTGTTTGTATAGCTATTGGTCGATCATGATTAGTGGGATATAGTCGCAATAACTATACATTCGTCGATCATGTAACGTTTGTCACCTTATTACGCGCATTGGGCGCACCCTTAGATTTTGTTTTTACAATCCATGGAACTCATATTTTAAATTTCAAATCGATCCGGTGAAAATTATTCTTTTAGAAGACATTTTTAGGTCGGGTTGTAAATTAAAAGATTGAAACATTCGCTCAACCAACAAAATTTACGTTTTGCAAATGTATAATAGTCTTAAGAACTGTAGAGGTAGGAAAGTATGTTCATAATATTTTTATTCGCGTCCCATGAACCATGCGGTAGTTAACACAATCTTTATAGAGTTGACGTAGCATACATCGTAGATTCACGCCATCAGCAAGAAAACCATCATTCTATAACGTTGCGATCTAAACGTCAATGCATGCAAATGCATTACTATAAATTTTAGGTAGGATCGAGAGACACTTTTATACGATCCATAATCACGAGCCAGTCGTCAATACAAGGACACACACGTGCATGTTTGGAAATCGTGAGAATCAATGCCTTTTGTTTTGCTATCTCGACCATGTGCAGATAAGCAACCAAATGTGCTCGGGTTTAACATGGCAAGGATAGCGATTTCGCAATTGCAGACTTCGATAAAAACAAGTAAAAAGTGCAAAAGTTAGACCCTTTTCGTCCAACCAGACGAGCAAAAAATTGTTTTGCTCGCACGTGTCGTACCAAATTTCTCGATACACTTTACATGGAGAAAGAAGAAAGCGTGTTCTCACACTCTAGGCATTGTCCAATTAAATCGCGTCTCCCTTCTTTCTAAATTTATAGGACCCAATTACAAGGTTCCAAATCAATCAGTAAGTGGGAAAAATCCTAAATTATAGTAGGGAAAATGCATAAATTGAGCTACAAATTGCATATTCGGAGAGATTCACTTAGAATCCGATACTACCTTTTCGTATCGTAGCGCTTCCAAAAGCGGAATTAAATACCGAGGTCTCACATTTATTAGAGATCCTTAAATAAATACAAGTCATTTGTGCTAAAAATTAGTGTGTGTCAACTGCAGGTACTATCGAACATTAATATCGTCAATTGTTATTAAACAATTAATATTTTACCGAACATTAATATCGTCAATTGTTACTAAACAATTAATATTTTATCGAACATTAAGATCGTCAATTGTTGCTAAACAGTTAATATTTTATCGAACATTAATATCGTCAATTGTTGCTAATATTTAATAAGTGATCGAACAATTAATATCGTCAATTGTTACTAAACATTTAATCAATTATCGGACTTTTTATACCATCTGTTTATCACGTTTAATCACGTCGAGTTATTGCTTGCCGCTCATAAGGCAATTACGTAGCATTGCTTTTATCGAATGGTACAAAACAGGTGTTGCACTTCGAACCCATGTGTGCATTCCAATCGTTCTTTTTTTATCGAACACCACATTAACATTTCTTACTTAGACAGTGCCGGCTTGAATTAATTGTCACTTCGCGAATAACTAACTTAGTGAATTATTTCGTACGGAGACCCCTATTTTATCGCGAAATACAGTGCGTGAACCACCCTGTTATTTCACCACCTTCCGATTTGAAGAGTTTTTGGGAAGCTGGTTATTCCGCTGACCTTCTGGTATGGTTTGAGACATCGCATTTATTCTACATTCTGAAGACGAATCTCACTCCTGAAGGACTCGTCATCGACTTTACCTAGAGGTCGAACATCAACCACCCAAATTAAGTAAGAAACCTTTTTTTATATTTTTAAGATTGTGATGTTAATTGGTCATATTGACCACTAATTGTGTTTATGAACGTTCAGTTCAACCCTGGAAGACGATATCGCAACCATTTTGTACACCTTTTATGTAACTTAATATTATTATCTATTATTAACGTAACTTTTACCACGCCATTCGAGCGTTTATATCCGAACTAGTAATTTAACGTAACATTTTAAGTTTGGTGCTGCAACTAAAGTTCATAAGAATTGAGCGATCACTTTGATTGGCTTTCATTATCAATTTTATGAGTCACAGTTTTAGATGTCATCGAGTTGCACTTAAGTAACTAGTATTTTTGGGTGTGGAGTGCTGTATTCAATACGCCCCCCCTTTCATGCAAATTAACCTTTTGTATTTTTGTAAGAGTAATTGTTTTACGAATATTAGTTTCGCAACGGAAACCACACTGAAAGGTTCCGTCAACTGTACATATTTATTTTTATACAAGACATGTAAATTTGATAGTATCTTGTGTAAACTTTGTCAACTCCCCCCTGATATTATTTTATTTAATACATTTTTATTATTTCCCAACTTTGTGTGTTATTATTATTGTTGTGTTAATGTTTATTTAGCTATTTTCACCCACGGAAAGTTCGCCTCCTGTAAAGGTAAGGTCATTGAGCGAGGTTTTTCCGGAGTGAGAGTTCGCCGTAAGATCATCAAGTTGTCGCGTACCAGCTTGGAAGGTGTGATAACCAGTCCCCTTCAAAAAGATTCATTTCTTCGTATGCGTGGCGCCCATTTAAACTCCCTCGTGTATATTAACCCCATCGATTTTGACTTAACTCCCCCCCTGTGTAAATTATTCACACCGATTTTGACAATTTTTAGAATCGCGATCGAGGATTGCCCGGTCGTCGATTGGAAACACCCGCTTTGCGACGTGCCGTCACACGACCCGTTCGTTCCTTTCACCAACCCACCCCTTCGCGACTTTGAGCTAGCCAACCTTTTATTACCTGTTGGAAAGGTGTCGTGGATGCAGAACGTGGTGTAACAGGATAATAATTTGGCGCCCAACTAAGTGGCTGTCGAGAAAGCCTTTTTGGCATCTCGTATCGAATTTTTGTAGTAAATCAAGTAAACGCCAAATTAATTTTTGTAGGTTTAAAAAATAATTTGACGCCGCCAACGTAGTGGCTATCGAGAAACCCCTGCCTATCGAAAAGCCCTTTTGGCACATTACGTCAAATATTGTAAATCACGAAGTTTCGATTTTAAAAGTAATACCGACGCGCATGAATGGACTAACGGAGATTCCATGACGCCCCCCTATTTAGAATTAAAAGTAAAAATTATCGCGATTTTAAGATCAAATATAGTATTTCCGTTCACCATCAATTGTTTAAAGAACAAGTAGAGTCGTGTTTCGCGAATTTCTTTTGTATTCAATTAAATTAATATATTTCACTTTATAATGGCGTTCAGGATCGTACCGGACAGATTACGCAAGGACGAAGTCCAATACGAGTTAAAGATTAGAGGTTTACCTGTTCACGGTTCGGTAAAAGAATTACGTGTTGAACTAGTATCAGCCCTTATGAAAGAAGAACAGGGTGAAAGATACATTTTATTATGGTACCCATTTACTTTCACGGAAGATTTGGCAGCGTTAAAAACGGGCGTGTTAATCATTAATAAATTACTCGGTCGTTTAGAAATTTTTAGTGAAAATGAAACCGACATAAGAATTCAGGTAGAAACGAAATTGGCGCACTACTTTAATAGATTATTTAAATCGAGACCCTTGCTAAATAAAGACAAGGACTCTCATCTCGCAATTTTAGACAAATTGGAAGATTGTAGGTCAACATACGGGTTATTGTTAGCGAACTCTCGGACGAATTTTGCAACAGAGATCGTGGAAAAAATTATCCAAGAATCTGTTGATTGCGTAAGCGAAACTGAAAATTCACTATCGAGCATGACCTCGGCAGTTTCAAATAAAATAATAACCGATGCAAATTTTATCGACCCTACAAGTAAATTTCCGGACGAAATTTGTCAATGTAGAGATTTCAAAATATCGACTCCGGTCGTGAAATTACACCTACGAATTTCCGGTCAAGTCGAAGCCGTTTCGATACTGACAAATGAACACATGTCAGTAAAAGAAATCGACAATTTATCTCGAGTCGAGTCCGACAGTTTTAGCGGACCGCAAAACAACGGTCAAATTAATCACGAGTTTGTTTTTAGGAACCGTGTTAATAATAATAGTATTAAAACAAATAATAACGCCTTTTTGTGTTGGAATTGTGGTGGCACAGGACATTTAGCGTCGCGTTGTACCGTTCCGCGGAAACGTATATATTGCTATCGTTGTGGGAGAAAAGATGAGACCACAAAAACTTGTCCCCATTGTAACTCCAGACAGAGTAGGACCAAGAAAAAAAATCGTTGCAGGGCATAATGCTCCAATTGAGAGAAACTAAAGCCCCGATTTTAATATTAAGATTTTTGTGTTTGTTTGTTTTTTCGTGTGAATGTATGAATGAATTTTTGGTGCGTGTGTCTCGTTGCGAATGTATTTAGTTCTTAGTAATTGTTGTTAAATTTTTCTCGTTGTATTGTAAAATGTCATCATAACATTTTACCTTGCTTTTTGTACTTTTAAGGAAATGTCGCCATAACATTTCGCTTTGTTTTTATTGCGTGTTGGTTAGGTTGAATCGAAGAGGTCAGGTCTGGTGCGGACCACCGCTGACTGTAGACCGAAACAACTTACATTTTTTTTATCGGTTCATAATGCCGTTTTGGCGTGTACAACCCTTTTTGTCCCGTGCATGACGTAAAACTGCGAACACCCTTACCGCCCTAACGTGGCGATGAATACCGCAACCCTTAAATTTTGTTGAAAACTCTTACTTGTCACTCAACTTAGTTTAAAGTTTTTTTTGTTTCACCATTTTTTTTTGTGTGAACCCTTACCGTCTATATCGGACGTTGAAAGTCTACCCTGTATTTCGCAACCCTTTCTGTAGAACGAAAACCACCCTAACGCACAATCCCTTAACAATGCCACCCTCCCTCACATCGGAAATTTTAGTAACAAATTTTTATTAGCCTTCAGCAATTAACGATAAAAGATTTTAATCTGCGTCTTCTACGCACCGTTACGCATTATCACTGCGTACCGTTTATAGCGAACCTTGTTTTTTTATTTCCATCTTTAGCATATAGCGATAGAAAGTTTTTTTGTTGTGCCTAGCACACATGTTCACATCTAGATCAAGTATGTTTAAGTACGCATGTTATTTACGCACTCGTTTCCATACGTATTTTATGCTAGTAACACCGTACACTCATTACGTATTTTTTTTGTTTGCATGTGTCTCGAACAAGACACAAAGCGTTTCGTACGCATTCTTACGCTTGACTACGGGTCACGCACTTACGCATTTACGCACTTCATTAGATTACGCATTTATTTTTTTTAAATATTCTGAATTTTTGTATGGACATTTAACGTAAAGTTTTTCTAAAGTTTTTTTTGAATTTAGTTTCAAGGTTCAATCTTCGAAGTTAGTTTTGTGGGTGTAGTTTTGAGATTTTACGCACACATTTAGTGGAATAGTAAAAGTTTTTTTTGAATTCCATTTGCAGACGTATTTCCGAATTTTGAGTTGATCTAGAGCAGTTTAAATTATTGTTAACTTCAAGTTTTTTTAAAGCAAACATTTTGAATTTCATGTTACCATTTAAATTAAAGTTTTTTTTGAATTTAACGTCAAGTTTTTGTTAATTAAAGTAGACATTTTAAATTTAATAGTGATACTTAAATTAAATTTTTTTTTAGTTTAACGTCAAGTTTTTTCGTGAATTAAGATAAACATTTTGAATTTAATATCGGCCTTTGGAGCCAAGTTTTTTTCAGTTTAACGAAAAGTTTTTTTCAAATTGAGGGGAATTTTTTTTGAAACTAATGGAATGTTGTTTTGAATTTGATCAAAAGTTTTTCAAACTTGACTAATAGTTTTTCAAATTAGATTGAAAGTTTTCAAATTCAGTTGAAAGTTTTTTTGAATTTAAGTTAAAGTTTTTTAAAGTTTTTTGAAGTTTAACGCATAGTTTTTGAATCCCAGTCCATTGAGACATTTTTCTTTAAGTTAGTGGTAGGGTAACATCTAGTTATCATTTCGGGTTGAGGTCAATGTGTCACTGTCGCTTCATACACACTGATCATGTCTTATTGTCAATCGCACGACGTTAACTTGCCCCCACCATCCCTCACCGTTCTTTCTTGGTATCGAGTACCGTTTAAAATAGATTTTTTTTTAGTTTTTTTCGTTTTCGTTTTCGAAATTGAAATTAAGATCAGGGCTGAGAATGCAATTGCATTAGACATTGCCTCACGCCGTGTTGTATTGTTTGGACTTGTGTCCAATTTCGGACAAATCATTTGTCGCAACACACCCTTTAGGGGAAGTTTTTAACACACCCTGGAAGGAAAATTTTACCGAATTTTATTTTTTGTAGTAGGGTTGTCATGGTTGATAGTTGTTTAGAGTAACCCGCTTCTCATTGAGTTATCGTATTATCAGGCTGGACTTAGTTCCACTGTCAGATAAATTTTTTTGGACGTCGATCCACATATGGACGACGATCCAAACCCCAGGGTTATAAAGTAATTTCGTGGGCTTAGTCCATTCCCCGGTGAATTATCGTCCCATTTATTTTTTTTGGCGGATGACAATCTGCCCCAAAGGAACCTTCTTAGTAAGGGAATTTCGTACAGAAGAAAGGGGTTATAACTCGAAGCAACACTCTGGGAAATTTACCTTTTGTTAGGGAATAATAGATGGACTACAACTATGCTACACGGTCATAACACCTGCCGGTCTAGGAAGAACAAACCCATTAGGGGTGAACTTGTAAATTTGATCCGTTCATCCCAGAGGCATATATTTTGACGCCTCCCAACTTTTACCACGTACTCGGGTCCAACCCAAGCTAGAGTTCAGCGTCTCTGTTTGTGATTGTGGGTCTTACGGCAAGCGAACGATCCCGTGACTTCGCGAACCGCCCTCTCTTGCAGCGGTCACAGCGGCTTTAGATTTGTTTGAGACTTGGGACGTGGAACATTTTTTTCTGTGTAACTTTTTTTCTCTCGCGCTTTTAGTATGTAAGGATTAGTTTAGATTTCGGTTTAGGTAGTATTAAGTTCAGCCTAGGTTTCGGTTTAGTTAATTTTAGGTATCGGTTTAGTTAGCGTAAAGTTTGGGTATTTTTAAGCTAGTTTTAAGTCAGTAAGGTTAAGGGAGATATTTGTTATGTCCTTATCGTACGACATAAAACTACGTGCCCCCAAAGTATAAACGGGTCATTTTTCTTTTGCTTCATTGTTTATCTCGCGTGTCATTTTTGTAATCCCGAGTTTTTTTTTGTTTTGAATTTTTAGTCATGTCATTTTGTAATCTCGAATTTTTTTTTGAATTTTCCGTCAACCATTTAAGAAATTATTTTACATGAAGTTATAGGGTACGCTTAGCGATCCATTGGGATTAGTCACCCAGTAAATCGTGCAGTAAGCCAAGTATCGACTGGTGTTGCGTTAGATCGACTACCTAGTGTCAACATTAGTCATGCGTTAATTTCGTAGTCACTTTAGGCCTTTTGGAGAAATATTGTTTCTCACATTCGTCAGTTTCATATAGTAGAGTCACTTCATATATTTTTCAGCAAACATTTAGGTGCAACCCGGACGGTTGTCACCATTTCGAATTTCAGTCAGTTTTCGTATATCTTTTTTTTGTTGTTAAATTTTTTTTTCGTGTATAACGATCACTTTAGTCCCGTTTAAATTAATCAACCCCCCCCGCCTACCGAATTAGATAGAACCGGCATTGTAAATTTGATCCAGCCGTCGTTCAACTTCTAATCCCCCCCCCTTATGTTACATGCTATTATCTTTTGTGGCCTTGTACCCTAGTGGATACGTTCCACTGGTACAACGTCCCCGTCTTGCACTAACACTACCTGTGCAAGACAACATTTAGAGTGAAGTTTTCTCCGGTGCCGATCACCGCAGGACTTCTCAATAAATGGACGATGTATTTTGCGCATCAAGACTCACCACTAGCGTTGGTAGAGTCAACCAAGCTTTGATAGCTTCATTTTTTTGTGGTGATAGATTATGTAGGTCCACGGTTAGGCCCCACGTAATATTTTTTTTTGTATTCAATGAAAGCTCCCGTTTACATCAGTGTGGTTCAAGGACGTTCCCTTCGACTACACTGATGAAAGCAAACCATCCCGACCCGTACCGTCAACTATGCCCCACGAATATTTTTTTATTCAGTGGAAACCATCTCAATTTTTTTTCTCGCCCCCCCCATCATTACCTCTTCTCTCTCTTCCGATCATCTCGTCCGGATCGAAGTCATGATGAAGGTTAGTGATCTCCCAAACGGCTTTGTAAATTTGATCAAGCCAAGCGCAAGTTTTTTTCTCTGTTTCACCAACGATAACTGATAAAACAGACAGTCCCCATCTACTGAAGTGCCCAAACGGCTTTTGTAAATATGATCCAGCCAAGCACACGTCTTTTTTTACTCTGCTTTTTCAACGATATTGAAAAAGGCAGACAGTCCCCATCGACTGAACATTTAAGAGAAGGCTTTGTAAATATGATACGCCGATGAAGTGTTACCTCAGTTCAGGTCTACTTTGATCTAGAGTCCGGTGTCTTCACAGACATTTGTGGGTCACACGGCCAGCGAATGATCGCGTGATTTCGCGAACCGCCCTCTCATGTAGGAGTCACTACGACGCACGGATTGACTAAGCCTAGGGTTAGGTGAACCTTCTCTCTTTTTTTTCCCGGCATATACGTATAGTCTAGTCACTAGTTTGAGTAGCTATTTCAATACTACAAGTGTTGATGGTTTATTGTAGGACAATTTTTGTTTCGGTTGAGGTTGCGCGCGTCCCAGTTGAAGAGTAGTTAGGGATAACAACTCTTGACGTAAGGGGAGTGTCACCTTATTACGCGCATTGGGCGCACCCTTAGATTTTGTTTTTACAATCCATGGAACTCATATTTTAAATTTCAAATCGATCCGGTGAAAATTATTCTTTTAGAAGACATTTTTAGGTCGGGTTGTAAATTAAAAGATTGAAACATTCGCTCAACCAACAAAATTTACGTTTTGCAAATGTATAATAGTCTTAAGAACTGTAGAGGTAGGAAAGTATGTTCATAATATTTTTATTCGCGTCCCATGAACCATGCGGTAGTTAACACAATCTTTATAGAGTTGACGTAGCATACATCGTAGATTCACGCCATCAGCAAGAAAACCATCATTCTATAACGTTGCGATCTAAACGTCAATGCATGCAAATGCATTACTATAAATTTTAGGTAGGATCGAGAGACACTTTTATACGATCCATAATCACGAGCCAGTCGTCAATACAAGGACACACACGTGCATGTTTGGAAATCGTGAGAATCAATGCCTTTTGTTTTGCTATCTCGACCATGTGCAGATAAGCAACCAAATGTGCTCGGGTTTAACATGGCAAGGATAGCGATTTCGCAATTGCAGACTTCGATAAAAACAAGTAAAAAGTGCAAAAGTTAGACCCTTTTCGTCCAACCAGACGAGCAAAAAATTGTTTTGCTCGCACGTGTCGTACCAAATTTCTCGATACACTTTACATGGAGAAAGAAGAAAGCGTGTTCTCACACTCTAGGCATTGTCCAATTAAATCGCGTCTCCCTTCTTTCTAAATTTATAGGACCCAATTACAAGGTTCCAAATCAATCAGTAAGTGGGAAAAATCCTAAATTATAGTAGGGAAAATGCATAAATTGAGCTACAAATTGCATATTCGGAGAGATTCACTTAGAATCCGATACTACCTTTTCGTATCGTAGCGCTTCCAAAAGCGGAATTAAATACCGAGGTCTCACATTTATTAGAGATCCTTAAATAAATACAAGTCATTTGTGCTAAAAATTAGTGTGTGTCAACTGCAGGTACTATCGAACATTAATATCGTCAATTGTTATTAAACAATTAATATTTTACCGAACATTAATATCGTCAATTGTTACTAAACAATTAATATTTTATCGAACATTAAGATCGTCAATTGTTGCTAAACAGTTAATATTTTATCGAACATTAATATCGTCAATTGTTGCTAATATTTAATAAGTGATCGAACAATTAATATCGTCAATTGTTACTAAACATTTAATCAATTATCGGACTTTTTATACCATCTGTTTATCACGTTTAATCACGTCGAGTTATTGCTTGCCGCTCATAAGGCAATTACGTAGCATTGCTTTTATCGAATGGTACAAAACAGGTGTTGCACTTCGAACCCATGTGTGCATTCCAATCGTTCTTTTTTTATCGGACACCACATTAACATTTCTTATTTAGACAGTGCCGGCTTGAATTAATTGTCACTTCGCGAATAACTAACTTAGTGAATTATTTCGTACGGAGACCCCTATTTTATCGCGAAATACAGTGCGTGAACCACCCTGTTATTTCACCACCTTCCGATTTGAAGAGTTTTTGGGAAGCTGGTTATTCCGCTGACCTTCTGGTATGGTTTGAGACATCGCATTTATTCTACATTCTGAAGACGAATCTCACTCCTGAAGGACTCGTCATCGACTTTACCTAGAGGTCGAACATCAACCACCCAAATTAAGTAAGAAACCTTTTTTTATATTTTTAAGATTGTGATGTTAATTGGTCATATTGACCACTAATTGTGTTTATGAACGTTCAGTTCAACCCTGGAAGACGATATCGCAACCATTTTGTACACCTTTTATGTAACTTAATATTATTATCTATTATTAACGTAACTTTTACCACGCCATTCGAGCGTTTATATCCGAACTAGTAATTTAACGTAACATTTTAAGTTTGGTGCTGCAACTAAAGTTCATAAGAATTGAGCGATCACTTTGATTGGCTTTCATTATCAATTTTATGAGTCACAGTTTTAGATGTCATCGAGTTGCACTTAAGTAACTAGTATTTTTGGGTGTGGAGTGCTGTATTCAATACGCCCCCCCTTTCATGCAAATTAACCTTTTGTATTTTTGTAAGAGTAATTGTTTTACGAATATTAGTTTCGCAACGGAAACCACACTGAAAGGTTCCGTCAACTGTACATATTTATTTTTATACAAGACATGTAAATTTGATAGTATCTTGTGTAAACTTTGTCAACTCCCCCCTGATATTATTTTATTTAATACATTTTTATTATTTCCCAACTTTGTGTGTTATTATTATTGTTGTGTTAATGTTTATTTAGCTATTTTCACCCACGGAAAGTTCGCCTCCTGTAAAGGTAAGGTCATTGAGCGAGGTTTTTCCGGAGTGAGAGTTCGCCGTAAGATCATCAAGTTGTCGCGTACCAGCTTGGAAGGTGTGATAACCAGTCCCCTTCAAAAAGATTCATTTCTTCGTATGCGTGGCGCCCATTTAAACTCCCTCGTGTATATTAACCCCATCGATTTTGACTTAACTCCCCCCCTGTGTAAATTATTCACACCGATTTTGACAATTTTTAGAATCGCGATCGAGGATTGCCCGGTCGTCGATTGGAAACACCCGCTTTGCGACGTGCCGTCACACGACCCGTTCGTTCCTTTCACCAACCCACCCCTTCGCGACTTTGAGCTAGCCAACCTTTTATTACCTGTTGGAAAGGTGTCGTGGATGCAGAACGTGGTGTAACAGGATAATAATTTGGCGCCCAACTAAGTGGCTGTCGAGAAAGCCTTTTTGGCATCTCGTATCGAATTTTTGTAGTAAATCAAGTAAACGCCAAATTAATTTTTGTAGGTTTAAAAAATAATTTGACGCCGCCAACGTAGTGGCTATCGAGAAACCCCTGCCTATCGAAAAGCCCTTTTGGCACATTACGTCAAATATTGTAAATCACGAAGTTTCGATTTTAAAAGTAATACCGACGCGCATGAATGGACTAACGGAGATTCCATGACGCCCCCCTATTTAGAATTAAAAGTAAAAATTATCGCGATTTTAAGATCAAATATAGTATTTCCGTTCACCATCAATTGTTTAAAGAACAAGTAGAGTCGTGTTTCGCGAATTTCTTTTGTATTCAATTAAATTAATATATTTCACTTTATAATGGCGTTCAGGATCGTACCGGACAGATTACGCAAGGACGAAGTCCAATACGAGTTAAAGATTAGAGGTTTACCTGTTCACGGTTCGGTAAAAGAATTACGTGTTGAACTAGTATCAGCCCTTATGAAAGAAGAACAGGGTGAAAGATACATTTTATTATGGTACCCATTTACTTTCACGGAAGATTTGGCAGCGTTAAAAACGGGCGTGTTAATCATTAATAAATTACTCGGTCGTTTAGAAATTTTTAGTGAAAATGAAACCGACATAAGAATTCAGGTAGAAACGAAATTGGCGCACTACTTTAATAGATTATTTAAATCGAGACCCTTGCTAAATAAAGACAAGGACTCTCATCTCGCAATTTTAGACAAATTGGAAGATTGTAGGTCAACATACGGGTTATTGTTAGCGAACTCTCGGACGAATTTTGCAACAGAGATCGTGGAAAAAATTATCCAAGAATCTGTTGATTGCGTAAGCGAAACTGAAAATTCACTATCGAGCATGACCTCGGCAGTTTCAAATAAAATAATAACCGATGCAAATTTTATCGACCCTACAAGTAAATTTCCGGACGAAATTTGTCAATGTAGAGATTTCAAAATATCGACTCCGGTCGTGAAATTACACCTACGAATTTCCGGTCAAGTCGAAGCCGTTTCGATACTGACAAATGAACACATGTCAGTAAAAGAAATCGACAATTTATCTCGAGTCGAGTCCGACAGTTTTAGCGGACCGCAAAACAACGGTCAAATTAATCACGAGTTTGTTTTTAGGAACCGTGTTAATAATAATAGTATTAAAACAAATAATAACGCCTTTTTGTGTTGGAATTGTGGTGGCACAGGACATTTAGCGTCGCGTTGTACCGTTCCGCGGAAACGTATATATTGCTATCGTTGTGGGAGAAAAGATGAGACCACAAAAACTTGTCCCCATTGTAACTCCAGACAGAGTAGGACCAAGAAAAAAAATCGTTGCAGGGCATAATGCTCCAATTGAGAGAAACTAAAGCCCCGATTTTAATATTAAGATTTTTGTGTTTGTTTGTTTTTTCGTGTGAATGTATGAATGAATTTTTGGTGCGTGTGTCTCGTTGCGAATGTATTTAGTTCTTAGTAATTGTTGTTAAATTTTTCTCGTTGTATTGTAAAATGTCATCATAACATTTTACCTTGCTTTTTGTACTTTTAAGGAAATGTCGCCATAACATTTCGCTTTGTTTTTATTGCGTGTTGGTTAGGTTGAATCGAAGAGGTCAGGTCTGGTGCGGACCACCGCTGACTGTAGACCGAAACAACTTACATTTTTTTTATCGGTTCATAATGCCGTTTTGGCGTGTACAACCCTTTTTGTCCCGTGCATGACGTAAAACTGCGAACACCCTTACCGCCCTAACGTGGCGATGAATACCGCAACCCTTAAATTTTGTTGAAAACTCTTACTTGTCACTCAACTTAGTTTAAAGTTTTTTTTGTTTCACCATTTTTTTTTGTGTGAACCCTTACCGTCTATATCGGACGTTGAAAGTCTACCCTGTATTTCGCAACCCTTTCTGTAGAACGAAAACCACCCTAACGCACAATCCCTTAACAATGCCACCCTCCCTCACATCGGAAATTTTAGTAACAAATTTTTATTAGCCTTCAGCAATTAACGATAAAAGATTTTAATCTGCGTCTTCTACGCACCGTTACGCATTATCACTGCGTACCGTTTATAGCGAACCTTGTTTTTTTATTTCCATCTTTAGCATATAGCGATAGAAAGTTTTTTTGTTGTGCCTAGCACACATGTTCACATCTAGATCAAGTATGTTTAAGTACGCATGTTATTTACGCACTCGTTTCCATACGTATTTTATGCTAGTAACACCGTACACTCATTACGTATTTTTTTTGTTTGCATGTGTCTCGAACAAGACACAAAGCGTTTCGTACGCATTCTTACGCTTGACTACGGGTCACGCACTTACGCATTTACGCACTTCATTAGATTACGCATTTATTTTTTTTAAATATTCTGAATTTTTGTATGGACATTTAACGTAAAGTTTTTCTAAAGTTTTTTTTGAATTTAGTTTCAAGGTTCAATCTTCGAAGTTAGTTTTGTGGGTGTAGTTTTGAGATTTTACGCACACATTTAGTGGAATAGTAAAAGTTTTTTTTGAATTCCATTTGCAGACGTATTTCCGAATTTTGAGTTGATCTAGAGCAGTTTAAATTATTGTTAACTTCAAGTTTTTTTAAAGCAAACATTTTGAATTTCATGTTACCATTTAAATTAAAGTTTTTTTTGAATTTAACGTCAAGTTTTTGTTAATTAAAGTAGACATTTTAAATTTAATAGTGATACTTAAATTAAATTTTTTTTTAGTTTAACGTCAAGTTTTTTCGTGAATTAAGATAAACATTTTGAATTTAATATCGGCCTTTGGAGCCAAGTTTTTTTCAGTTTAACGAAAAGTTTTTTTCAAATTGAGGGGAATTTTTTTTGAAACTAATGGAATGTTGTTTTGAATTTGATCAAAAGTTTTTCAAACTTGACTAATAGTTTTTCAAATTAGATTGAAAGTTTTCAAATTCAGTTGAAAGTTTTTTTGAATTTAAGTTAAAGTTTTTTAAAGTTTTTTGAAGTTTAACGCATAGTTTTTGAATCCCAGTCCATTGAGACATTTTTCTTTAAGTTAGTGGTAGGGTAACATCTAGTTATCATTTCGGGTTGAGGTCAATGTGTCACTGTCGCTTCATACACACTGATCATGTCTTATTGTCAATCGCACGACGTTAACTTGCCCCCACCATCCCTCACCGTTCTTTCTTGGTATCGAGTACCGTTTAAAATAGATTTTTTTTTAGTTTTTTTCGTTTTCGTTTTCGAAATTGAAATTAAGATCAGGGCTGAGAATGCAATTGCATTAGACATTGCCTCACGCCGTGTTGTATTGTTTGGACTTGTGTCCAATTTCGGACAAATCATTTGTCGCAACACACCCTTTAGGGGAAGTTTTTAACACACCCTGGAAGGAAAATTTTACCGAATTTTATTTTTTGTAGTAGGGTTGTCATGGTTGATAGTTGTTTAGAGTAACCCGCTTCTCATTGAGTTATCGTATTATCAGGCTGGACTTAGTTCCACTGTCAGATAAATTTTTTTGGACGTCGATCCACATATGGACGACGATCCAAACCCCAGGGTTATAAAGTAATTTCGTGGGCTTAGTCCATTCCCCGGTGAATTATCGTCCCATTTATTTTTTTTGGCGGATGACAATCTGCCCCAAAGGAACCTTCTTAGTAAGGGAATTTCGTACAGAAGAAAGGGGTTATAACTCGAAGCAACACTCTGGGAAATTTACCTTTTGTTAGGGAATAATAGATGGACTACAACTATGCTACACGGTCATAACACCTGCCGGTCTAGGAAGAACAAACCCATTAGGGGTGAACTTGTAAATTTGATCCGTTCATCCCAGAGGCATATATTTTGACGCCTCCCAACTTTTACCACGTACTCGGGTCCAACCCAAGCTAGAGTTCAGCGTCTCTGTTTGTGATTGTGGGTCTTACGGCAAGCGAACGATCCCGTGACTTCGCGAACCGCCCTCTCTTGCAGCGGTCACAGCGGCTTTAGATTTGTTTGAGACTTGGGACGTGGAACATTTTTTTCTGTGTAACTTTTTTTCTCTCGCGCTTTTAGTATGTAAGGATTAGTTTAGATTTCGGTTTAGGTAGTATTAAGTTCAGCCTAGGTTTCGGTTTAGTTAATTTTAGGTATCGGTTTAGTTAGCGTAAAGTTTGGGTATTTTTAAGCTAGTTTTAAGTCAGTAAGGTTAAGGGAGATATTTGTTATGTCCTTATCGTACGACATAAAACTACGTGCCCCCAAAGTATAAACGGGTCATTTTTCTTTTGCTTCATTGTTTATCTCGCGTGTCATTTTTGTAATCCCGAGTTTTTTTTTGTTTTGAATTTTTAGTCATGTCATTTTGTAATCTCGAATTTTTTTTTGAATTTTCCGTCAACCATTTAAGAAATTATTTTACATGAAGTTATAGGGTACGCTTAGCGATCCATTGGGATTAGTCACCCAGTAAATCGTGCAGTAAGCCAAGTATCGACTGGTGTTGCGTTAGATCGACTACCTAGTGTCAACATTAGTCATGCGTTAATTTCGTAGTCACTTTAGGCCTTTTGGAGAAATATTGTTTCTCACATTCGTCAGTTTCATATAGTAGAGTCACTTCATATATTTTTCAGCAAACATTTAGGTGCAACCCGGACGGTTGTCACCATTTCGAATTTCAGTCAGTTTTCGTATATCTTTTTTTTGTTGTTAAATTTTTTTTTCGTGTATAACGATCACTTTAGTCCCGTTTAAATTAATCAACCCCCCCCGCCTACCGAATTAGATAGAACCGGCATTGTAAATTTGATCCAGCCGTCGTTCAACTTCTAATCCCCCCCCCTTATGTTACATGCTATTATCTTTTGTGGCCTTGTACCCTAGTGGATACGTTCCACTGGTACAACGTCCCCGTCTTGCACTAACACTACCTGTGCAAGACAACATTTAGAGTGAAGTTTTCTCCGGTGCCGATCACCGCAGGACTTCTCAATAAATGGACGATGTATTTTGCGCATCAAGACTCACCACTAGCGTTGGTAGAGTCAACCAAGCTTTGATAGCTTCATTTTTTTGTGGCGATAGATTATGTAGGTCCACGGTTAGGCCCCACGTAATATTTTTTTTTGTATTCAATGAAAGCTCCCGTTTACATCAGTGTGGTTCAAGGACGTTCCCTTCGACTACACTGATGAAAGCAAACCATCCCGACCCGTACCGTCAACTATGCCCCACGAATATTTTTTTATTCAGTGGAAACCATCTCAATTTTTTTTCTCGCCCCCCCCATCATTACCTCTTCTCTCTCTTCCGATCATCTCGTCCGGATCGAAGTCATGATGAAGGTTAGTGATCTCCCAAACGGCTTTGTAAATTTGATCAAGCCAAGCGCAAGTTTTTTTCTCTGTTTCACCAACGATAACTGATAAAACAGACAGTCCCCATCTACTGAAGTGCCCAAACGGCTTTTGTAAATATGATCCAGCCAAGCACACGTCTTTTTTTACTCTGCTTTTTCAACGATATTGAAAAAGGCAGACAGTCCCCATCGACTGAACATTTAAGAGAAGGCTTTGTAAATATGATACGCCGATGAAGTGTTACCTCAGTTCAGGTCTACTTTGATCTAGAGTCCGGTGTCTTCACAGACATTTGTGGGTCACACGGCCAGCGAATGATCGCGTGATTTCGCGAACCGCCCTCTCATGTAGGAGTCACTACGACGCACGGATTGACTAAGCCTAGGGTTAGGTGAACCTTCTCTCTTTTTTTTCCCGGCATATACGTATAGTCTAGTCACTAGTTTGAGTAGCTATTTCAATACTACAAGTGTTGATGGTTTATTGTAGGACAATTTTTGTTTCGGTTGAGGTTGCGCGCGTCCCAGTTGAAGAGTAGTTAGGGATAACAACTCTTGACGTAAGGGGAGTGTCACCTTATTACGCGCATTGGGCGCACCCTTAGATTTTGTTTTTACAATCCATGGAACTCATATTTTAAATTTCAAATCGATCCGGTGAAAATTATTCTTTTAGAAGACATTTTTAGGTCGGGTTGTAAATTAAAAGATTGAAACATTCGCTCAACCAACAAAATTTACGTTTTGCAAATGTATAATAGTCTTAAGAACTGTAGAGGTAGGAAAGTATGTTCATAATATTTTTATTCGCGTCCCATGAACCATGCGGTAGTTAACACAATCTTTATAGAGTTGACGTAGCATACATCGTAGATTCACGCCATCAGCAAGAAAACCATCATTCTATAACGTTGCGATCTAAACGTCAATGCATGCAAATGCATTACTATAAATTTTAGGTAGGATCGAGAGACACTTTTATACGATCCATAATCACGAGCCAGTCGTCAATACAAGGACACACACGTGCATGTTTGGAAATCGTGAGAATCAATGCCTTTTGTTTTGCTATCTCGACCATGTGCAGATAAGCAACCAAATGTGCTCGGGTTTAACATGGCAAGGATAGCGATTTCGCAATTGCAGACTTCGATAAAAACAAGTAAAAAGTGCAAAAGTTAGACCCTTTTCGTCCAACCAGACGAGCAAAAAATTGTTTTGCTCGCACGTGTCGTACCAAATTTCTCGATACACTTTACATGGAGAAAGAAGAAAGCGTGTTCTCACACTCTAGGCATTGTCCAATTAAATCGCGTCTCCCTTCTTTCTAAATTTATAGGACCCAATTACAAGGTTCCAAATCAATCAGTAAGTGGGAAAAATCCTAAATTATAGTAGGGAAAATGCATAAATTGAGCTACAAATTGCATATTCGGAGAGATTCACTTAGAATCCGATACTACCTTTTCGTATCGTAGCGCTTCCAAAAGCGGAATTAAATACCGAGGTCTCACATTTATTAGAGATCCTTAAATAAATACAAGTCATTTGTGCTAAAAATTAGTGTGTGTCAACTGCAGGTACTATCGAACATTAATATCGTCAATTGTTATTAAACAATTAATATTTTACCGAACATTAATATCGTCAATTGTTACTAAACAATTAATATTTTATCGAACATTAAGATCGTCAATTGTTGCTAAACAGTTAATATTTTATCGAACATTAATATCGTCAATTGTTGCTAATATTTAATAAGTGATCGAACAATTAATATCGTCAATTGTTACTAAACATTTAATCAATTATCGGACTTTTTATACCATCTGTTTATCACGTTTAATCACGTCGAGTTATTGCTTGCCGCTCATAAGGCAATTACGTAGCATTGCTTTTATCGAATGGTACAAAACAGGTGTTGCACTTCGAACCCATGTGTGCATTCCAATCGTTCTTTTTTTATCGAACACCACATTAACATTTCTTACTTAGACAGTGCCGGCTTGAATTAATTGTCACTTCGCGAATAACTAACTTAGTGAATTATTTCGTACGGAGACCCCTATTTTATCGCGAAATACAGTGCGTGAACCACCCTGTTATTTCACCACCTTCCGATTTGAAGAGTTTTTGGGAAGCTGGTTATTCCGCTGACCTTCTGGTATGGTTTGAGACATCGCATTTATTCTACATTCTGAAGACGAATCTCACTCCTGAAGGACTCGTCATCGACTTTACCTAGAGGTCGAACATCAACCACCCAAATTAAGTAAGAAACCTTTTTTTATATTTTTAAGATTGTGATGTTAATTGGTCATATTGACCACTAATTGTGTTTATGAACGTTCAGTTCAACCCTGGAAGACGATATCGCAACCATTTTGTACACCTTTTATGTAACTTAATATTATTATCTATTATTAACGTAACTTTTACCACGCCATTCGAGCGTTTATATCCGAACTAGTAATTTAACGTAACATTTTAAGTTTGGTGCTGCAACTAAAGTTCATAAGAATTGAGCGATCACTTTGATTGGCTTTCATTATCAATTTTATGAGTCACAGTTTTAGATGTCATCGAGTTGCACTTAAGTAACTAGTATTTTTGGGTGTGGAGTGCTGTATTCAATACGCCCCCCCTTTCATGCAAATTAACCTTTTGTATTTTTGTAAGAGTAATTGTTTTACGAATATTAGTTTCGCAACGGAAACCACACTGAAAGGTTCCGTCAACTGTACATATTTATTTTTATACAAGACATGTAAATTTGATAGTATCTTGTGTAAACTTTGTCAACTCCCCCCTGATATTATTTTATTTAATACATTTTTATTATTTCCCAACTTTGTGTGTTATTATTATTGTTGTGTTAATGTTTATTTAGCTATTTTCACCCACGGAAAGTTCGCCTCCTGTAAAGGTAAGGTCATTGAGCGAGGTTTTTCCGGAGTGAGAGTTCGCCGTAAGATCATCAAGTTGTCGCGTACCAGCTTGGAAGGTGTGATAACCAGTCCCCTTCAAAAAGATTCATTTCTTCGTATGCGTGGCGCCCATTTAAACTCCCTCGTGTATATTAACCCCATCGATTTTGACTTAACTCCCCCCCTGTGTAAATTATTCACACCGATTTTGACAATTTTTAGAATCGCGATCGAGGATTGCCCGGTCGTCGATTGGAAACACCCGCTTTGCGACGTGCCGTCACACGACCCGTTCGTTCCTTTCACCAACCCACCCCTTCGCGACTTTGAGCTAGCCAACCTTTTATTACCTGTTGGAAAGGTGTCGTGGATGCAGAACGTGGTGTAACACGTTCCATCATCAAATCGCATTATTTGCAGATGACGTACTAAGTCAAATATAAACGCTGTTAAATATATAAAGCAGAAATGCCGTGCAATTCAAAATGACAACTCTTATTAAATCACCATTTATATCGAACATCCAATAAAACTCGATGCATTTTAGGAACTACTTCTATCTGAACTCTCTTTTGTGTATATTTCTTTACCATTATGTAACAACTAAATTAAAATATTTTCACGAATCTGACATTACTTCCAAGCCAAAAAAAGCTATTTTCGTAATAGCAAATCTTTAAAATAAAAATGTCAAATATTTGAACAATATTGTGCTTGAAAATAAATATCAAGTAGTAACGTAATACCATAATATAGTAGGTACTACATAAAATACTTACATGAAAAGATTTCGATTATAACGACTCTGTGATATTCGAATAGGTATACGGTAAATTGCTTTAAAATGTTTCATTATTTTACACTTTCAAACTTAATTCATTTCATAATTTAATTGTTAATTAACTGCAATCAACAAAGAGGAATTTCAGGATAGTTTGTTAACAACGCCCTAAATTACCCCAAAAAATGTGTAATAACGTAGGTGCTATATTTTGCATAGGATGTTACTCCGAGCTTGTTAATTACAGCGAATACTATTTAATTAGTAACCACTTAAAAGATCAAAACAAAATTTAAATGCATATTTTGATAACTAGAACTTTAATAAACAAAATGGAGTTATCACGACTTCGAATTATCGAATATCTATTCATACATAGAAAATGAATTTTATAAATTTAAGTTTACGTGCGATGACATGTTTTGATGAGTAAACTGGGTTTTTAACATCTCACGAGTCCAGCGGTGTTTATTTTATAGAAGTGAAATTTGTAAAAAAATTGAAAATTAAGTTGAATCGCTGCTTTGTAAAAAAATATTTTTGTGGCATGATAGCGAAACACGACGTAACCTTCTAATCGAAACTTCACATGTAAATAATGGAAACTGGTGTGCCGGAACAATTAAAAAACTCGACACACTGTAATTTGTGTTTTTTGCAAATAATAAAGCGGGGATTTCCCCGAAACATTAAACTGAACTTCCACCCTGAAAGTTTTCAAAAATTACTGTTTTAGCTTCACCGTTGTTAACTACTTTACGATTTTGCGAACAATTTAAGCCGTATTAGGCTTTAAAATTAAAAAACTTAATGGACAAGTTTCACCAACTTTAAGGTTTAATCTATGATTAAAGTATAATTAACTAATCTTTGATCAAATACAATGCTTTTTAATTGTTAAAACTATGATTATAGTTTTTAACACAGATTAAAGTTAATTATGGTCGAATCGGTTCTTTGCTATGGATGTGAAGTTTGAAGTCCAACGATGCAAACATGCAAAGAAGACTAATGCAAATAAACGTTTCGAGACAAAACAATTTGGTTTTTTCTTGTCCCGAAACGTTTTGTCTTGTATCGAAACGTTTTGTCTTGTATCGAAACGTTTTGTCTTGTCTCGAAATGTTTTGTTTCGCCTTGCAACGACAAGACAAAACGTTTCGAAACCAAACAAAACGCTTTAAGACAAGACAAAACGTTTCAAGACGAGGCAGAACGTTTCGAGACAAAACTTTATGTTTATTGTGCGAAATAAAACTTCTTGTATAAAAAGATATCTTATCTGCTTCCCCATACACAAATGTGATTGTGATAGTGTACATTTTTTAAAATTCAAACACAATTCCTTGTTTTTTTCCTTAGATTAGTATCTTTTTTTCGAATCTTGTCCTAGACAATATTTAAAATATAATCGAATGGAACTTTCTGGAAATTAATCTAGTAAAACTACAAAAAAAAATTTTCATCACTTCTTAATTCAGTAATGAATTATTTTAGGGTGTTCTACTCCATCTTTTTTTTGTTAATCGGGTGCATCCATGGTGATCTTTCGTTATTTACTTCCAGGCATATCAGCTTTATGTGCTATATTTTCATTATCGGATGCTGACATGATACTAAACTTACCTGTTTATTCGTTCAAAACGTTTTTGCAATTCATCAGTGTGTTGAGATAAAACAAAACGTTTCAAGACGAAACAAAACGTTACACGACAAGACAGAACGTTTCGAGACAAGACAAAACGCTTTATGACAAAATATTTTGTCTTGAATCTGAACATTTTGTTTAATTTTTTTGAAACATTTAAAAATCAAAATATTTCATTTGATACTTTCGGGTTTATTAATTTTTTAAAAGAAGTCCATTTCTCGAGCGGTTATAGTGGTTATAGACAAGATACTATGTTTCTGTCGGTGCAAAATTTTTGGTTCGAGTTATTCTGGAAAAATTATACGTATTTCTATATATAGACGGTATTGCTAATACATTTTGTTCGGCTTATCGAAGATCCACTGTATATAAAGTAGAATCTCTATTTTCCGTGCTCTTGTTTTTTGATCAAAAATATCTGATAAAATTCATTATATTGACGGAACTTCTGTAAGCATGTGCTAAGAAATTTATTCTCCCATTCAATTATCAGTTGACATAAGGAATGTATCCCTTGAAACTGTTATATTTTGTTACTATATTATAAGGACGTCTGATCTTTACTAAATTATTTATTATATTTTTTTTATGAATATATCGTAAGAAGTTTATTTTCGTATTTAATTAAGTTACATACTTGGTTAGTTTACATAATCCTTGTAGCTTTTCAAACTGTTTCATAATATTACAATTTAACTTCAACTATTATCTGTTTACTTATTAAACATAATAAAGTTACTATTTTTTGTATTATATTGAGGTTGTTACGGACCATTTTCTAATAATTTTCAATTTTAATTTTTAAAATCAGTGCTTTTTTGTGATGCAATAAATTTCTAATTATTTATTAGAAAATAATTTTTTTTAAACGACTCAGACGTTTTTCAAATTTTAATTTATTACATCCTGGTTTTAGAGTTTATTTTCAAGTAACCAATATCCCAATAATTATTTATGGTTTTCATAATTTCAAATTTAGACACTTTTATTGTGATTTATTTGTGTGAACAGACCAGTAGCCTGAAAGTTTGTTTCCAAAAGTATAAATTCTTTTGATTGGTTTGATTTAGAATTTAGAATACATCCCTAAAATTTTAATTTCAAAGAAAGGCAAGTCGATATTCCTAATAATATTTTAAAGCAGTTGAACTCAAGTTCTCAACGAAGAAACATGAAAATTTGAGGTGTTAACCGACTCCCTCTGGGTGGCAGTCATCTAAGTCCCCAGTTGTAACATACAGCGAAGTTATTGAGTTTTAATCATTAAATTAATTAATTTTTGTGCAACGTATTTACTCCAGTGTTAAATTCCAAGTTGTTTATTCCAAGTTGTTAATTCTTGTTATATTTGATGGCGAAGACAATAAATTTTAGAAAATGAAATGGATCCGATTGGTTAAATAATTTTTAAATAAGTATCACTTCAATGTTATGGAGGAACTTATAATGAGCTGGGTAGGTCCTATGCGGGCTACTTTCGAGCCATTGCTGAGTAGGTCCAGATGTGAGCTACTTTCGAGTAATTAATACTGATGGGTTTCAGTACGAGTGGAAATAATGGTCCAATTTTAATGCAACTTCCCTTCATTTGGCTTAAGTTTTAGCAACTTTATAAAAAAAGTAAGAAAACTTGTGAGATTTATTATAAAGATTGATATGTTTTTGAAAACGACAATAATATTTAATTTTTGGTTTCGATTAATCCAAATATTCTGAGGATTTTTAAATTTATAATTGATGACGATATTTTTTTTTATAAACATTTTTATTTTAACTTGTGCATAAATATTACATTTACGTTAAATTTTATATTCAAAACTTAATAACAGAAAGTGAATTATGTAAATTGTTTTGTATTATTTTTTAGGAATTAATGATTTGTTTAGTTTATAAGTTTTATCAATTGATATTTTTTTAATATATGTAATTTTTTATATTAATATGTGTGATTTTTATTTAAGCCTAATTTCCCGTTTACAGGTGAATCAAAATAATTGGTGTACAGACCCTGTGATATTCATGCTCTCCGAACGATTAGTCTGGGTTTACGTTACTGCTAATTTATTTGTTTAGCATTTTTAGTAATTAATTTTTCATAAAAATCATTTATTTTTTTAACTAATTTAAAATTTTATATTTGTAACAAGGTTCTACTGTAATAGTTTTGAAACTGTTACATTGCTAAAAGTTTCAGTGGCAGCTTGCCCTAAAGAGAACATGGACATGTTCCATGCTATCCTAAACCGATAACTATCCAAAAAATTATTTATATTTATACAGTCTCTAGTGAAAAAATTAGCCGCACTAGAAAATATATAGAACCGCTTAAAAGTATAAATTTTGCACAACAAAATTATTAAGGTTATTATCTTTAGTAAGGTGACACCAGCAGTGTGGCGTTAAGCTTACACCGGCAGACTAGCGAGCGGGAAACCGTGGTTCTATACCTAGTCGCGCCGGATATACTGCTGTGATCTTCAAGCCCAATATAAATCTGTGGGCTATGGGGAAGGCAACGGGAAACCACCCCATTAAATTTCTTTCCCTAGTTAAGTCATCTTGACTTCGGTCAAGTTGATTACCAACGTTCGCTGAGCGGATACGGTACTTTAAGAAGAAGAAGAAGGTGATTATCCCAGTAAGGACCTATTTATCATCTTATATGTTATAATATAATAATTAAAAAACGTAATTTTAGTGAGAAAGTTGTGATTGAAAGGATATTAATTTTTGAAAACTGCGTGACGAGTAAGGCTAAAGATATCACTACAGCCAAAAGGAGTAGTAATATAACATTATTAAAGCATATAAATAAGTCTAAGCGAGAAATTGGAAGGGTTTCGTGTGTAAGTGGGTATTATACCTATACAATATGCAGAATTGTCAATTTTGTTTAGAAACAAAGGCGAAGGCCGGAGTCCAAGACTGAATTGCGGCCGAAAAACGCAAAACCTCAGAAAGAATCGACCGTAAAAATATTATAGAATCCCTTTAGGGATCGCTATGCAAGCGCTTGTGACATTCAGAAAAAAAATTGCAAGCGGGACGGCCAAATCAATTAGTGCAGTTAGACAACGATTGAACAAATTTGGTTTTAAATATCGCTAACAATTAAAAAGGCCACTACTTATTTAAAAGAATTCAAAATAAATTACTTGCATGGGTTAATTTTCATCAAAAATTTTCACCAGAACCCAGAAACGAGTGAATTTTGAATTGAACCTTTATTTGTAATTTAAATATTATTTAATTTATTTTATTTACTTGATAGATATTTTTAGCGGAAAATCAACGCTTCAGTGAATAACCTAGTTCAAGCATTTCATTCGCAGGCGTCCATGTGAGAAATATAAATTGGAGTGTTAGATAAAATGAGTAAAACATCTCAAATCTGTTATGGTTTGGTCCATTATTGATGCCCAAGGTCTTGGCCCCATCTATTTCGGGGATGGGATTATGCGCCAGGGCCAATATAAAAAGATCTCTCGCGTGGTTCTGCTTCCACACATCGCATCTTGAGGTTTGCCCAATGGTTATTGCCACTTTATGCACGATGGTGCACAATGCCATATTTCTAAAATTATTGACAAATGTTTGAATTATATAAATACTCTCCTGTTGGATTGGTCTAGAAATTCTCCAGACTTAAGGATATGACAACATAATTTACCCAAAGCATGCCGCCAAGAATTACAGAGTGCTTTAAAAAACGTAACTCATTAATCAGGTACAAATCAAACAACAGATGCAAATCTCAGTCTCTACAGCGTAATAAACTACAACTAGCGAATACCAGCTGGTACTGATGGTAATCTACCAATAAGATATACCACAATTTATTCCATTTTACCAATAATATGTTCCAGTGGAGAATTCCAACTGTTTTAAACAGTATGTTCCCAAATCTTCTGCAAACAAAACAACTTTCACTATATAGCAACATTACCAATTGCGAAATCTTTAGAATAACACTAGATAAATTTGGTGTTCATAAACAAAACATAACACTAGATGAATATATCCACTCCTTGAAATTTTTATCAAATATTAAAATTATACTTTAGCGACAGAAATTCTGTGGTGAAATATCTGGAATAATAAGTTCAGGAGTACCACAAGCTAGTGTTTTAAGGACAATCTAAATAATATTCAAGATTGGCTCCGAAAGTAGAGAATCAAAGCTGGCGAAACAAAATTGCAATGATATGGATCCTCGTGATGACATAAACAACAATATTTCAATACCTTTAAAAATACCTAACATTAAATTTTTAATTTACAAATCCGTAATAACATCGATACGAATATACGATATACAATTCTGGGACACTGCTAGTAACTCTAATATTAATATTCTACAAAAAGTTTAGAACAAATTTGCGAGAATAATTATTGTCAACGCTCCATGGTGTCATCCAACAAGATTAACAAGTAAAATCAGTTCATAAAGAAATTCAAATATTCTACAAGAGATATGCTAACAGATTGGAAGCCAAGAAATTCTCCAATAAATTGATGAATAGCACCAACGAAGTTGGAAAACTGAAAATATTCAAACCTAATGACCTACTTATTCGATTCACTTCACAAACTCATGTTAGTATTCTCAATTAAATTTAGTTATTGTAAACTCTCCTTAAGTAGTATTTGTAATTGAATTGTAAATTATTTAAGGAAACATTTAATTGAATGTTTTCATCACATTTACTTATTGTTTAAAATTAAACAAATTTTAATATTATTTGAATTAAAATTTTAAGGGTTATCGATTAAAGCTTTTTTGAAATTAAATAGAAAAGTAAGTCTTCTTCTTCTTCTTTAAGTGCCGTGCCTGATTTCAGACGTAGGCGACCTCTCTCCTATGTATGTGTCGTGCGTTTGAAGTATTATCACACACATAGGGGACCTACTGCTTAACGCGGGCTCCGAACCGCGGGAAGTGTATACACTTCATCTCCAGAGAGGCTGTACCAGGCAGATTACACCTCGGTGGTTTGCCATTGCCTTCCGAGGGGAGACGGTCAGAATAAAGTTTTACTGAGCCCGGAGTTGAACCAGGTATTTAGCATTAGCAGCAACGCACTTAATAACCACTAAGTAAGTAAATAACTAAAACGGACATTTATATTTGTAATTTTCCTTTAAATTTTATGGCCATCCATTGAAACTAATAACGAGCCACCACTGGAAAACTTATAAAAACTTCGGTTTATTTAAATATGGTAAGTTTTTATTTATATTATCTTCTACCAATACGAATCTGAGCAGATCAATTTCACGAATGCATGTCATTCGTTATGTTTTAGTTGCTATCTTCCATTTTCCATTTATGTAGTATATCTGATTTTGAAGGTAACCCCGGGTTCATATGGGTTTTGTTGGTATCTATTTCCTGAAATAAACTTTGCAAAATAAAGTTTCAAATAAAATTTAGATTGAATAATTGCTCTTTGTTTTTGCAAACTATCCTATTATATTTAAAATTTACGAAAAGATAAGGGTAGATGTATAAATTTGCTGAAAATTGCGAATAGACAATTTCAAAAAGTTTTCTTATAATTTATTTTGAAGACACTTAAGTTTTCTTTACTATTATTTGTTGTTGGCAGCCCGAAGGGAATGCGAATGATACAATTTATATAATTAAAATTCTGTACATTCTAGTGTAACCACAGTAGTAGCAATATAGGTAATTTCGCAGATGTACTATGTAAACTGTGCTATTGACTATCATAAACATAAATTCAGTTAGTATTCTAAGAACTTACGCAGATGTAATTTTGCAATTTAAATTTAGTTAAAGCTTAAAGTTTCTCTAATTCTTTTGAGTTTATTACTGCATTTGCATAATAAAATACTTAATTTAGTCAAGGAAATGTTTTTCATTAAATTAATATTAGGGTCTTAGTAAACAATTAGTTCAACAAATTAATAAAATTTAAATAATTTGAATACCTGAACATACACCCTTAGGTACATGTACAATAAAATAATTTTCAATAATGTTCATTGTTGTACATATTATGTGCATACTTCCACTTCTGATTTATTAATAATTTACATTGCGTGTTAAAGACGGTTGAATTTTTTTAAAATGTTTCACTAAATTACATTACCATTTTTTCCAAGTTAAAATTACATAAAAAAACTTTTCTCCCTTAAAATTAAACCGTAATAAATTTAACATCAAATTGTTGAAAACTTTGCGTTCGTAAATCATTCAGCATTATTTTGATTTTACCATTAGAATATGTTTCACTTCTTTTTGTTATAAATTGCTTATACTTTACTAATTTGACTAACTTTTTTTTAACGCTTTATGATAACATTTTTATAAAAATTTTTAATCCGATTAAAATTCAATTAACAGGAAATTTTTATACTCTGTAGAATATATTGTGCTAAAATTATACACAATTTTCTAATTAGTTGTCAGTAACTTGTAAAATTGATAATTAACATTATGTTACATTCTTGTTATAATTGAATATACAAATTATAATTTATCAAAGCTATCGTCTACGAATTTCCTCTTAGGTGTAGTAAAAGATTACTGTTCCTACTGATTAATTAGCGTTTAGAACAGTTTTTATTGGGAAATTAGTATGGATTTATTTTATTTTATCATCCAATATATTTCGAAACAGAAGATTCTAGTATACCAATCAACTTTTTATAATTTATAGGTCACATAAATTAAATAAAAATACATTTTCATAAAATTCCGTTGGGAACATCCAGCTTTCGTCGCCAGCATTATTGTAGATTTATATGTCATTAGGATGAAATTCCGTAGGTTCTACAACATAAAGTATTTATTCTGTATTTATTTTTTAGTCTGAAGTGCTCTAATTACGACTTGATTATCTATAATAAACTAAACCAAACTTAATTTAAACTGACCGTTAATATTGCACTAATGTTTATTGGAGGCAAATTATCTCAATCTAGAAATTCATTTATTTTTATTATGATTTAAGTGATTATAGTATCGTATAACAATTATTGTGCAACAGATGAAACTACTGCTTAACGAAAAGTTTCAATAAGGCAAATCTGCGCAAAAGTCATATACCTGATTCCTTTAAACGAAATACTACAATATGTACAACAGGACGACAACAGAAAAACGATCTTCTTCTTCAAGTGCCGTGCCTGAGAAAAACGATGGATCATCTAAAACAAAACTGGACATCCTCTGTCGGTGACCGAAAATTGGGCGCAACAACAACTGGGCGCAGCGACAACTGGGCGCAAATACAATTGGGCGCAAATACAATGGGGCGCGAGGGAGATTTATCTATTACGTATTAGTTATTATAACTGATTGTAAGAATTTTTTTATAAAAAACTAATAGGTATTTACGTATAAAAATGTTTTAAATCTAGAAATGTTTATTTAGACAATAAAAAAAATTATAATTAAAAATTTAAAGAAAATGTTTTTAAAATGTTTAGTCCTAACAATTACAAATAATAAAAATGCCTATTAATAAAGTACCTAACTAATCATGGATTCATTTCGTAATTATGGGAAATTCCCCGCAAAAGGCTATAATATTTCTATGGGGTCGTCCATAAATTACGTTACGCTCCTAGGGGGGGGGGGGGGAGGGGGTTCCGACCCTTGTGACGATTTGTGACGATGGGGGCGGGGGGTTTTTTTAAAATTTTTAAAAAACGTAAAAAGATTAAAAGATTAAAAAACTTAATTTTAGTTGGTAATCTGTACGAGTATATTTATGTATAAATATACAGAGCCGTCATAAATCTATTATAATAAATTGTTATAAAAATCAAAATGAAGCCGATTGTAAAATTTACTAAGAAGTCAATAAAACTACATTGGGGGGGTCAAGAATATGTGACGTAATATTTGGAGGGTGGTCTAGGTTTGTGTGACGAAGTGTGGCGATAGGGGGGAGGGGGTTAAAAATTGCTTAAAATTGCGTGACGTAATTTATGGACGACCCCTATGTGGCGTAATCCTCTACTAGATTTCTGATGCGCGCATCAGCCTCCGACTATTTTCTTTTCTTAATAGGTGGATTGTTGCCGGCAACTAATTTTTCATAAAACAGATCTCGCCCACGTTGAATAACTTTTAAACTAGAAATTAATTTCCAAATGTTTCCATACTTAGCTCCATACTTAGCTTAGATCCATACTTAGCTCTGTCTCTAATCGTCTATGTGCCGCTTCAGTATGATTGTTTGTTCCCGTGTCAGTTAAGACGCGATTATACACTGACCACAAATCTGGAGAAAACATTGCCGGCCGCCAGCAATGGAACAAACGCTAACGATCAACCTTTTATGATAAAGTTTGGTTTAATTTTCAAAAATAACCGTGCGCCAAACAGGCATATGCTGGCCCTGTATTTAAGCCGTTCTTAAATTTCAGTAACCTTAATCTCCTGCTAACAACATAAGTAGTATAAGGGAGTATAAGGGAGTATAAGTATGTGACCTATTGTTAAATTGATGCAAGCGCAGTTTACATTTAGTAAAACAAGCTTTACTAGTTAATATCCGAGTTAGTAATTCACTCCTACAGAAACAAGTTGGAACCTGCTTTAGCAGCGGTTCTTAGGCTTCTATACAACTGCTTTTCTGGTGTGAAAAGTTGTAATTTTTGGTCGCCATAATTTTAATAATAAGGAGGGGCCAAAAAGTTGGCCTCTCCTTGACCAGAAATCTTTACTTCTCAATAAAAATTCAACGGGCCCAGCATTTCCAAAAAAATTTACAGCATTCGCCAGCATTTCGATAGTATTGGCGACTGACAAAAAAATATATCAAATTCAAAAAAGTTGTTATTTTCTGATTATTTTTGGTGGCCATATAATGTAACATCACATAATCAGATAATCTGCATTAATTATTTATTATTTTTTTTAAACCACAGCAGTGGCTTGATGTGGATAGTGAAGTTAAGTTGTAAATAAAAGAGAAGGAAGAGGATGGATCGACCTCAAAAAATGGAACGGACATTACAGAATAATTCGATAATCTGCACCAATTAAATTTTTCGAGATAACTTCTTATTAGGGTATCAACGTCTTAAGGTATCAACGTCTTAACGGATCAAAGGATCAACGCATCAAAGTCTCAACGAATCAACGGATCAAAGACTACTACAGATTGATATTCTCATAGCAAAATCTATTCCAATGCCTTTAATAAGGACAAATCTGGGAATAATGATTTTTCAATGAGTAATTCCAACTTAATTACAAACTTTTAGAAAATTTTTTTTTCTATTCATAACAATCACATGGCATACAAGTAACATCCCATTTCTTATTTGTCGTACCAATCCACAATTCGACTTGGGGAAAAATTTTGGCCTTCAAATCGATTTTCAAGGTCACATGTTTTGGAACAAATCAAAGCTATCGACGGTATCTATCGAGATGTTTAATTGTGGCAATTTTGTAAAATTTTTAAATTTTGCTGTTACCGCCATAACTATGACCTTCAACAGTTTTTCAAGGTGACAATAGACGGATAGTTAACAACTACATAAGACCTCTAGGAAATACTGCATTTCAAGTTCCGCCAGATTGAGAATAACTGTCGGCAGAATACTTAAGCGTGACCGCGCGGTCGCACAAAAAAACTTTATTACCCTCCTGAGGTCACCTAATAAAGCTGTATTCGAATTCGCAATAAAATCACTTGACCTTGGGGACTTCAAAAAAAAAGTTGTTATTATCTGGTTATTTTTGGTCGCCATATATTGTAACATCACATAATCAGATAATAATCTGCACTAATTAAATTTTTGCGGTTGGTATTTATCAATTACTACATAAGCAGCGATGCCAACCCGTACTATAATTGTAGTACGCATACTATAATTTTACCTTCTGTGCTGTACAACAGAAGGTACAAATTACTTATAGAATGCCTACTATAATAAATTATAGTACGGTTGGCATCGCTGTACATAAGTAATAATAATTAAACTTTTCCATTCCATTCGTAACTTTACTTTTCTGTAATTTCCGGTCCATTTTTTGAGGTGGATCCATCCTCTTCCTTCTCTTTTATTTACAACTTAACTTCACTATCCACATCAAGCCACTGCTGTGGTTAAAATAAATTAATAAATAATTAGTGCAGATTATCTGATTATGTGATTTTACATTATATGGCGACCAAAAATAACCAGATAATAACAACTTTCCACACCAGAAAGGTAGCTGTATCGGCAATTTACATTACCGTTGGTAGCGCCACCAGCAACAACAACATGGCCGTGTTTAGACGTATATTTCGAAATTCAAAATCATATTCTAGTGAAAATTTGCAACATTTCAGTATGGTATTAAATTTATTATAATATATGTTTTGTTAATTAGTTGATTTTGTTATGTCTTGAGCCTGAAGAACGAATTTTTATTTTCATTTAATACGTCACTTACTAATCTAAAATTCTCCCGCATGGTGGCGTTTGCTTAATGTAAATTGCGAATAGAAGCCTAAGAACTGCCGCTAAAGCGAGTTCCACCTTGTTTAATTTTTGTTATCTGAAAACAGCTGTCATACAATAAGTCAGGGGCGTACTGGATCAAGTTATTCACGAGGGCTTAGATTTTTCATATCGATCGTCAGCTATAGCGGTTAAGTGCGTTGCTGCTAATGCTGAATGCCTGGTTACACTCCGGGCTCAGTAAAACTTTATTCTGGCCATATTTATTACTTTATAACTTTATTCTGACCATATTCATTGTATGTTTACTACAATGTGTTACACAAGAAAACATTTTACATCTGTTTTGAAAGGTGACATATTTTAAATTCGATTTGTATTTTTTCGCTTGTTTATGTACATTTTTCTATATTACAGTCTTGAAAATGACCCCGATAGAGGGTCGCAACTAGTCGATTCAAAACGTAGTCTTTCTTTAACACGTCCACTGATATCCAATATCCTAGTAAATCATATCCTTGGAACAATAGCTTATCTTCACTTTATTCTGGCCGTTAATCCCTGCGGCAGTTAGACCAGTAAGTAGGGGTGCGCATATAATCGATTAATCGATTACGTAATTCGAATAATCGATTATTTCATAATCGATTATGATATTTTATAATAATCGATTAATCGATTATTGAAATAATCGATTATTCATAATCGACTATGAGTTCATAATCGATTATGAACTCGTAATCGATTATGGGTTCATAATCGATTATGAGTCCATAATCGATTATGAATTCATAATCGATTATGGGTTCATAATCGATTATGAGTCCATAATCGATTATAAGTTCATAATCGATTACAAGTTCATAATCGATTACGAGTTCATAATCGATTATGAACTCATAGTCGATTATGAACTCATAGTCGATTATGAACTTATAACTATAATAGGTAGGGCTATTAAGGGTCTAAATTACTATATAATTTATTATTTTGCTAATTGTGTTACGGTGGTGCTAATAAGAAGTGTTGTTAAGCACCAGTTGATATTTGGATTCAAAATATGGATTTGCCATTCAACTTTTAGGTATTTTTGTTTATAAATTTGATAGTTTTTAAAAAATATTTTTTTGCTTTTCAATTAGGGGCCGTCCATTAATTACGTAAGGATGATTTTTGTAATTTTGGACCCCCTCGCCCCGCCACGTAAGGGTACGTAAGATTGTGGCAACCCCCCCCCCCCACATCTTACGCAAGGATTATTTAAAAGAAAATTAATTTTGACCCCCCTCTCCCCCCTTATATTTATAAAATATGAATAATAATATATTATACTAGCTGGCACAGTCGGCCTACCGGCCGCCTTTAGCCATCTATACCGTGTCGGATGTGGTTGTTCGGCCTTCGGCCTCACTCCAAGGTACTAAAGTAGCCTATGTTTTTCGTAGCATTGTAAATAACTTCTACACCAAATTTCGTTAAGATTGGTCAAATAGAAACGTAAAACACGTGCACGCATATTTGCATTGTCGATCGGTTGACAGTTTGACAGCATTCATTAGTGTTTTTTAAGTTGATTTTGAGTAGCCTGCTTTCCTTTAAGGAATCTCGATAATCCATTCATGCGCGGCCCATAGGGACGCGCATGAATGGATTATCGAGATTCCTTAAAGGAAAGCAGGCTACTCAAAATCAACTTTCCTTTCCTTTGCGAATTTTTGCACTATTTCAATACAAAAACATGCGCAGGGACCTACACAATAATTGTACCAAATTTGGTTCCGATCGGCCAAACGGTTTAGGAGTCTATAGGGAACATACATACACACATATATCCATTTTTATATATTACTAGCTGGCACGGGCGGCATCCGCCGCCCTTAGCCATCTAGACCCAGAATAGATCCGAGTAGGCCATAGTTGTTCGGCTTTGGCCTCACAGGGGGAGGACCATAATAGATCCGCGAAGGCCATAGTTGTTCGGCCTTCGGCCTCACAGAGAGAGGACCATGATAGATCCGCGAAGGCCATAGTTGTTCGGCCTTCGGCCTCACAGGGGGAAGACCATAATAGATCGGTGAAGGCCATAGTTGTTCGGCCTTCGGCCTCACAGGGCGAACCATAATAGATCCGTGAAGGCCATAGTTGTTCGGCCTTCGGCCTCACAGACCGGACCATAATAGATCCGTGAAGGCCATAGTTGTTCGGCCTTCGGCCTCACAGACCGGACCATAACAGATCCGTGAAGGCCATAGTTGTTCGGCCTTCGGCCTCACAGACCGGACCATAATAGATCCGTGAAGGCCATAGTTGTTCGGCCTTCGGCCTCACAGACCGGATCATAATAGATCCGTGAAGGTCAAAATTGTTCGGCCTTCGGCCTCACAGACCGGACCATAATAGATCCGTGAAGGCCATAGTTGTTCGGCCTTCGGCCTCACAGACCGGATCATAATAGATCCGTGAAGGCCATAGTTGTTCGGCCTTCGGCCTCACAGACCGGACCATAATAGATCCGTGAAGGTCAAAGTTGTTCGGCCTTCGGCCTCACAGACCGGACCATAATAGATCCGTGAAGGCCATAGTAGTTCGGCCTTCGGCCTCACAGACCGGACCATAATAGATCGGTGAAGGCCATAGTTGTTCGGCCTTCGGCCTCACAGACCGGATCATAATAGATCCGTGAAGGTCAAAGTTGTTCGGCCTTCGGCCTCACAGACCGGACCATAATAGATCCGTGATGGCCATAGTTGTTCGGCCTTCGGCCTCACAGACCGAACCATAATAGATCGGTGAAGGCCATAGTTGCTCGGCCTTCGGCCTCACAGACCGAACCATAATAGATCCGTGAAGGCCATAGTTGTTCGGCCTTCGGCCTCACAGACCGGACCATAATAGATCCGTGAAGGCCATAGTTGTTCGGCCTTCGGCCTCACAGACCGGATCATAATAGATCCGTGAAGGTCAAAGTTGTTCGGCCTTCGGCCTCACAGACCGGACCATAATAGATCCGTGATGGCCATAGTTGTTCGGCCTTCGGCCTCACAGACCGAACCATAATAGATCCGTGAAGGCCATAGTTGTTCGGCCTTCATCTGTCATCTGTCATCTTTAATCTGTCATCTGTCATCCGTCATCCGTCATCTGTCATCCGTCATCTGTCATCCGTCATCCGCCATCTGTCATCTGTCATCCGTCATCTGTCATCTGTCATACATACATACATACATACATACATACATACATACATACATCCATACATACATACATACATCCATACATACATACATACATACATAATCTTCACGTAAAGTTACATCTTCATGTAAAGTTAAATCTTCCGCAAAGAGGTAGATCTTCCACGAAGAAGTGGATCTGCGTCTTCTTGCACAATTCCGGCGAGTTCTGCGACCTATATAAAGTGCTCCGGTCTTATTCGCGGCATTCAGATTAATTTGTTAGTGGTTTGCATTTTTCGAATTAAAGCCGCCATCCCCGCCATCTGTTGACAGTATTTTCAGATTAATTTGTTAGTGGTTTTTTGTTAGTAGTTTTTTATATATTTGACAAATTAAATTTTTTGTCAAACTTGTGATTTGATTTTAGAAAAAAGCGAATAACTTTTTTCTCCGCCACTGACTGTACGTCAAATTAATTATTTGACAAATTAAATTTTTTGTCAAACTTGTGATTTGATTTTCGAAAAAAGCGAATAACTTTTTTCCCCGCTCGAATTTCTTCTCCATATATGCGAGAATAGTTGCGCCTGGAGCTACAAAATAACTGTGCAAAATTTGGTCGAGATCGGTCCACGGGTCTAGGAACGTATAGCGAACAAACACGCAAGCAAGCAAGCAAGCAGATCTTCTCTTTTATATATTTAGATATAGATAGATAATAATAAATACAACAATTTAAATTAAATTTTTATTTACATATGGAGGGTTCAGAAGCCAATCAGTGTAAGTCATTAACTAAGTTAAATGAGATAATTGGATATTTTCAAATTGTTGCACATGAAAAAAACTACTTTTTATTGGAAACAAATACTTAAACACAGTATTTTTAATTGAAATTGAATTAAAATCACAAAATTGATGAATAACGAACAGGCTATAATAGGTAAGTCATGTTGAATAAAAATTTGACTTACACTGATTGGCTTCTGAACCCCCCATATGTAGATGAAAAACCGTTCGTAAAATCGTAAAGATCGCCAAAGTTTGATGCCATTTTCTATAATTCACACTATTATGCCACTATGTTTAATGATTTTTAAGTACTATATATTTCAATATAATATGGTATTTCGATTATACCTGGATATAATTACCAACATAAAAAGAAAAAATTATATTTGATTTTTAAATTTAATTTAAAAAAATATTTTAAGAAACTTACGTAAGGAACACTTCGGACCCCTCCCCCCCTACGTAAGGGTCCGTAAGATATCCAAACCCCCCCCCCCCCAAAAAACCCTTACGTAATTAATGGATGACCCCTTAAAGATTGCAACCCTTTTTCATCAATATGGATTTAAATTATGAAATAGTCGCCAATAATTTGTCCGATATTTTGAGTGAAAGTGTATACTTTTGCAAAATGAATTTTAATTAGAAGCCTTTTAGATGGATTATTGTTAACAATAAATTAATTACATAATGCATAATACAATAGTAACATTCAGTTAAAATTTAAAAACAAAATATTTGGTACTTCAGATTTAATCAGCGTTTTTATGAAGGAGTCGTAAATTCTCATCAACACACCTGTAAGTAACATTATAATCGGCTACGCAGGTAAGTTATTACAGATTGATACCGGATCGTAATGTGTTATCAACTGGTGCTTAACAACACTTCTTATTAGCACCACCGTAACACAATTAGCAAAATAATAAATTATATAGTAATTTAGTAACCCTTAATAGCCCTACCTATTATAGTTATAAGTTCATAATCGACTATGAGTTCATAATCGACTATGAGTTCATAATCGACTATGAGTTCATAATCGATTATGAACTCATAATCGATTATGGACTCATAATCGATTATGAATTCATAATCGATTATGGGTTCATAATCGATTATGAGTCCATAATCGATTATGAATTCATAATCGATTATGGGTTCATAATCGATTATGAGTCCATAATCGATTATGAGTTCATAATCGATTACAAGTTCATAATCGATTACGAGTTCATAATCGATTATGAACTCATAGTCGATTATGAATAATCGATTATTTTTAATAATCGATTAATCGAAAAAAATCGATTATTTTTTATAATCGATAATCGATTATGAAATTCCATAATCGCGCACCCCTACCAGTAAGCCACGTATCAAAGAATAATTGGATCAACGGACAATCGTATCATGGTTTAATCGTATCAACGGATCATCGTATCAATGGATCATCGTATCAACGGATCATCGTATCATCGTATCATCGTATCAACGGATCATCGTATCAACGGATCAACGTATCATCAGATCAATTTGCTTATATAGGACATCGCCCTATGAGTATAGTAGATGTAACAGTTTGGCTAATTTTTTGCGAGTTAAGTAAAAGTAAATTATTAACAATGGCATTAATCGAAAACAAATCTGCTTTCAAAACTGTAAAGAATGTGCAATTTGGCATTTTTAGTCCGGAAGATATTCGTAGCATGTCTGTCGTCCCAGAAGGTATAAATCATGTAGAAATTATAGAAGGAAGTCTTCCAAAAGTGGGCGGCCTGATGGATCCGAGGATGGCAGCGTTTGACAGCACTTTACCATGTCAAATATGCGAAGGCAACCGGGACACTTGCCCCGGTCACGGACTTTGGTCACATCGAATTGGCCAAACCGATCTTTCACGTTGGCATGATTAAAGATGTCATGAAAGTTTTACGCTGCGTCTGCTTTAATTGCAGTAAATTGTTGGTGAACCCAAAAAAACAAAACCACTTCGAACACGCTCAGAAGATAACTGCAGACGATTCCAAGAAACGCTTAGAACTAGTGTACGGTTTGTGCAAAGAACAAACAATATGTCACGCGGATGGTGGATGTGGAAATCATCAACCTGTAATTAGAAAATCGGGTCTCGATTTGACGGCCGTCCGACGGAAAGGTTCCACAAGAAAAAAAGTATTTGTTGGCGGAAGAAGTGCTGCATATCTTTAGACAAATTAGCGACGCAGATTGCAGCGCCCTGGGAATGGATCCGAAATACTCACGACTCGAGTGGATGATCTTGACGGTTTTACCGGTTGTTCCTCCTTCCGCGAGACCCGCAGCTTTCATGGGCGATTCGCCGAAGAAACGTCAAGACGATTTGACAAATAAATTGGCCCTAATCATAAATATACCTTGTATAGAAGCCTAAAAGTAGCGCACTGGCTACCCAGTTCTTAGACCTCTATACACACAGAGTATATCCAACACGATTTGAAACGCTCTGTATGATTTTGAATTATGCGGACGGACGGACTGACGGACGGACGGACAGACAGACGGACGGACAGACACGGAGCTAGATCATAAGGCTTCTTGTTATACTTTGTATAGAAGCCTAAAAGTGTGCGTGAACAGCTTGTAGAAGTTTTTCAACTGAAGGATTTTTGTGTGTGAAATGGAAGTGTCATCTGAAAGAGGGAGGAAAAAATTTGTGAGTAACGGTTACTGTTGTGTCTTTGACAGATTTAGTAGTTGTGGATCAAAAGAATTTTGGAGATGTGATAACAAAAACAATGGTTGCAAAAGTCGTATCCATACGAGTACATTGGATGGTGTAATTATTAAGGAATTGCATAATCATTCTCACGATAGTAATGCGGCAAAAGTCGAGAGTGATGCAGTTCGTGGCAAGATAAAAATCCGTGCTGGCGACACTTTGGAGCAAACATCACAAGTTATAAACATGTGCTTGAATGAGGCCAGTTTGTCACAGGCTGCTCAAGCGGCTTTGCCCAAAATTTCCACTTTGAAGCAAATGGTCCGTAGGAAGCGCAATCAAATCAATTATGTTCCTCCAGCTCCATTACGAGTAGAAGATCTGATAATTCCTGAGGACTACAGAACTTTTGTAACGAATGGAACGGCGGAGAATTTCGTATTAGGAGATAGCGGGCCTGCACCTGATAGAATATTAATATTCGGTAGGGAGAGAAACGTCCATGAGGTTAGTAATATTTTAAATCTATTTTTTAAGTGGTGCGTCAATATTAATATTATTTTTTCTCATTAGATCCTACTGGAATCGAATCATTGGTTTGTCGACGGTACATTCTCTACGGCCCCCCATTTGTTTTACCAAATATATGTAATAATGGCGGAAAAATTTGGTGGAGTTCATCCTGTGGCATACGCTCTCTTGCCAAATAAGCAAACTGGAACATACGCCTGAATGATTGGTTTACTGAAAAATGTGCAACCGAATTTAAATCCAAGAAAAATTTCAATTGATTTTGAACTGGCAGCCATTAACGCCTTCAGGGAAGCATTTCCAGATGCTGAAATTCTGGGGTGTTTGTTTCACCTCACTAAAAATTTAAAAAAGCATTTGGGTGAACTTCACCTAAGGGGCAGATACAATAACGACGCTGATTTTGCGCTGCAAGCGCGTATGATCACGTCGTTAGCGTTTGTTCCAATAGAAGGGTTAGATGACGCAATTGAAGAGTTATCCCACGTATTGACACCTGAACTGGAACCGTTGCTACAATGGTTTGAAGATTCGTATGTAGGACGTCCAAATCGTAGAGGCAATGGAAGGCGGCCGGCGATTTTTTCTCCAAATTTGTGGTCAGTATATAATCGCGTGTTAACTGGCACAGATCGAACGAACAATCATGCTGAAGCGGCACATAGAAGATTAAAAACAGAGCTGAGCATGGATCACCCAAACATCTGGAAATTAATTTCTAGTTTGAAAATTATTCAACGTGGGCGAGATGTATTTTATGAACACTTAGTTTCCGGCAACAATCCACCTACTAAGAGAAGGAAATACTTGGAGGCTGATTCGCGCATCAAGAATCTAGTAGAGGATTACGCGAATAGAAGTGTTATAGACTTTTTGCGAGGCATTTCCCATAATTATGAAATGAATTCCTGATCAGTTGGGTACTATATTAATAGGCATTGTTATTATTTGTAAAAGTTAGAAGGAATAAACATTTTAAAAACATTTACTTTAAATTTTTAATTATAATTTTTTTATTGGCTAAATAAACATTATTTCTAAATTTTAGTGGAAGTTAGAAGGGATAAACATTTTAAAAACATTTAGTTTAAATTTTTAATTATAATTTTTTTCATTGGCTAAATAAACATTTCTAGATTTAGTTACATAAATAATAGTTTTTTAGAAAAAAAATTCTTACAATCAGTTATAATAAGTAATATGTAATGGATAAATCTTCCCTCGCGCCCAATTGTATTTGAGCCCAATTGTATTTGCGCCTAGTTGTCGCTGCGCCCAATCGATCGCACCCAATCGATCGCGCCCAATCGATCGCACCCAATCGATCGCGCCCAATCGATTGCGCCCAATTGTACTAGACCGCATCCTCTGTACCCCAAAACGTCTCTAAAATATTTTATGAACCAACAAGAAAGAAAATTGAATCGTACCTGTAAGATAATCAAAGAAATATAACCTCAACGATTTACGAACTTAATGAATAAAACTAAACCCACGATCCAAAATGGACAAATAGAACAAAAATGGATTAATAATATTACAAACTTAACGAAACCTAATGAAATTGAAAGAACTTGATTAAAGTACGCCATTCCTTTCACTGGCAAGGGTTTTCCTACTGATGACATCATCGTAGGAATCGAAACGCCATTAAAATTCTCGATTATGATACATATGAGACTTATTCTCCACGTACGTGGTGCAAAGTTCTTTCTAGATATTGTGACATTTAACGAAATTTAATACTACAACCATCCGGGAGGCTGCAGTCGCGCGAGGTATTGCCACAAATGACAGCGAATGGCTTCGCACCATAGCATCGTTGCTACAAATCATTTCAAGTAAGTAATTTGTTTGGATATATCTGCGGAATGAACATTCTGAATAACGCAAAACATAATATTATATGGAATGACTTCAAGGAATTTCTCTTACGATAAATCCAATCAAGAACAGCGGTAAGTGATTGGCAGAATCCTTAATGTCGTTTTTAGGTCTTGACATAATATTGAAGGAACTATAAAACCTTAAACCTTACAACATTAATGTAACGTTCAAATCTTCCAACAACATTGAACAACTCTGCACAAAATTGAAATCCCCAATACCTCAAGAAAAAAAATCAGGTTTAATTTACAAAGTTCAATGCAATAATTGTAACCTTGTATATATCGGTCAAAATAATCAATTATTGCACAAAATAATGGGGCATTATTTAGCCCCATTATTATTTATTATTATCGAAAAATTGCCTTGATCTTAATGAGATCCTAGTAAGAATCTGTTGGATCGATTGATTGGATGATTTATTAAATTCTTACTTTGATCGAATTAAAAAGGATTGATCGGGTAAGTTCCTACTTAGAAAGAAGTACGCAGGATTTCTTGGTCGAGTCCCTACTTAGAACCTGATTGTCGGTTCTTGTGAAAATAAAAATGGAGTTTACTTTGGGGTTTCACTAATAAAGAGACATCTAATCTCTTTGAAACAATGATAGGTACTGCCCAAGTAACATCAACGTCGGTTTTATACCGGTATACCATTGAAGTATGACGAATATGTACATATATTTTCATACCTGAAAATTAAGTACCGAAATGGTACCTAAGCGGCACATAAATTTTAGGTCATATTTACACTGTACTGTTTAGGTATAGTTTCAATGCATATATTTTCACACCGTAATTCTGAAGGCAATTGCTGTATCGGATCGGCATTGAAATTTTATTAACTAAAGTATATTTGAACATATGGTATCGGTTAGGTATTGTTTTAATCCTTCCGTTTTGTTACTATAAAAGCAATGCCTACCATGTACAGATATTTTATAAGATGGATGGTACGATATTTTCATCACCGGTTTGATACCTAAAAGTGCAGTTTAAATAGTAATGTTTTAGTTGCTACAAGTCCGGTATATAATATGTAAAAATGTTTTATTAGTTAAACATTATGATTTTTACTTCACGGTTTTGATATTGTTTAACATATAATATTTGTCCATGACAGGTTTAATAAGTACAAAACAAAATATTATGAATATATATAATATAATAATGTTATAAATAAAAATTCGTATTTTTCTCCAAAGACCTTTTTTTAATTAAATTTCGAGACGCATTTTTTTAATAATTTTTATTAATAATGAAATGTGAAAATATATAACATTAAAATATACAGTCAGGTCCGCTTATAACGAGCACATGTTATAGCGAGCGTTCGGTTTTAGCAAGTAATTTCGCAAGTTACCAAAAATCATCCACTAAACTTAATACATTTTGGGTTCGTATACAACGAGCTCGGATATAATGCGCACATCGGTTATAACAAACAATTTTTTTTGCAAAATTGCTAAATTACTTCACTTATAACGGGATATTTTCATCAAACATTTCTAAGTTAAAACGAATTCAGAGACCAGTTAACAATGAAGTTGATCGAGCTTTACTTGAGTGGTTTAAGCAAAAAAGATCTCAAAACATTCCCATAAAGTGGACCAATATTACAGCAAAAAGTAACAATAGTACGTTCATTATAATATAGAACCTATTTAAAAATGTTTATAGCGAGTGCTCGCTTATAGCAAGTACTTTTTGCGAGCACCAGCGCACTCGCTATAAGCGGACCTGACTGTATATTAAAAAAATAAATAATTTAAAACACAATGAATTTTAATTCCGTTTTTAAAATAGTTTTAACCAATCAGAACGAAGAAAATTTCATCGTTAGCAAAGCTCTTGTTTCTCATTGGTTACAAATTATTATACGCATTTTATATTACAATTATTATTACCTGAAAATTAAGTACCAAAATGGTACCTAAGCGGCATATAAATTTTAGTTCATATTTACAGTGTACTGTTTAGGTATAGTTTCAATGTACATATTTTCACACCGTTATTCTGAAGGCAATTGCTGTATCGGATCGGCATTGAAATTTTATTAACTAAAATATATTTGAACAAATGGTACCGTTTAGGTAATGTTTTAATCGTTCCGTTTTGTTACTATAAAAGCAATGTCTAACACGTACAGGTATTTTATAAGATGGACGGTACGATATTTTAATCGCCGGTTTGATACCTGAAAGTGCAGTTTAAATAGTAATGTTTTATTTGCTACAATTCCGGTATATAATATGTAAAGATGTTTTATTAGTTAAATTTTTTGATTTTTACTTCATGGTTTTGATATTGTTTAACGTAATATTTGTCCATGATAGGTTTAAAAAGTACATAATAAAATATTATGAAATATATATAATATAATAATTTTATAAATAAAAATTCGTCTTTTTCTCCAAAGTCCTTTTTTTAATTAAATTTCGAGACGCGTTTGTTTAATAATTTTTATTAATATTGAAATGCTAAAAATAAGTAACATTAAAATACATAATATATATATAAAAATAATTAATTTAAATATCAATTAATTTTAATTCCGTTTTTAAAATAGTTTTAACCAATCAGAACGAAAAAAAATTTCATCGTTAGCAAAACTCTGTTTCTCATTGGTTACAAATTATTATACGCATTTTATATTACAATAAATTATTATATGAGATATTATTGAAGCATGGGTGGTAATATTTCTAAATTAGGGGACGACAATTTTAAACCTCTTACGCCCCCGGTATTAATAACGTATATAAAGAGCCCATTAGTTAACTAACTTATGTAAAACGTGTATTTTAAATATTTTATGTTTTGTATTAGCTAATTAACTAAAGGCCCTTTTACAGTTTAAAGATCAATAAATAACCGTGTTTATAATATTTAATAATAAAAATATAAAAAATTATTTAATTAAAAATTTAAAATAATTTTGCCGGCTTGCGATTCGAACCACTGTTCAACGGACTGCCAAAGGTACCAAGCGTACCTGTTTACCATTGTGCCATAGAAACTTCTTACATTCTAGAATATTTTTTGTCTTATAATAAGAAAGTCATAATATTAGCTGAGGAATCGGTCTTTATAATAATCATAAATCTTTATAGTCAACTATGTTTCAAATTTTCGAATTTCTAAATTAATATTGAAAAAGTTTATAACTTCATTAATATAATATAATACGAGCAATATACGAGCAATTTTTAATATAAAACACGTGCAAAATAACAACTTTTATTTAAAATAATTCATAATGTGATAAATTTTAAAGTACCAAAGCAAAATATTTGATTTATTTTAATTCAATATTAGGTAATATTTTTAATCTATGAATTGAGAATAAAATTGAACATAAAATAACAAATATCATAGTTTCTACTGTACACCCAGGTAGGGCAGTGGGTATAACGGTTGCCTTCAAACGGATTAGTGCTATCCAACGCAGGTTCGAATTTCGGTTCGAGAAAAAAGTAAGTAAAATATTTATCACATTTATAGATCACTTTTCAGGTTCTTCGCAGACAAACAAAAATATATTTATAACAGGGAAGCCAATTTAGCAGTAAATTATGAATAAATAATATTAATGAACTTGAATGTGAATAAAACTAAATAATTGTCTGAACATCGAATCTGAATAAATATAAATAAGTAATTACAGAAATTTTTGAAAATCAAAAATTTTATTATTTATAAAAATTACTTTTTTTGATTATTAAATGACGATACTATAAATTTCAAAATATCTCGTTCATAAAAAATCAACACATAATCGGTATACAAACGATACACTAATACAGTACCTGCAAAATGGGCAAATCAATGCCGAACCGTTGCGAAAATACCTGTACCGTATATGTACATTAATGATACATCAATACAGTAACTGCAAAAGGGGCAAATCAATGCCGTACCGTTCCGAAAATATCTGTACCGAATATGGACATAAATGATACATCAATAGAGTAACTGCAAAAGGGGCAAATCAATGCTTTACCGTTACGCAAATTTCTGTAAGGTATATGTACATTTATGACGGTAAAATGTTACTTGGGTGAGGCGTCGAGTGCATTCCTACTCAAAAATTTGTAAACGAATTTCGCTAAGATGGGGGGGGGACATGCGTGAACTAACGCTTCTGAGCTCTATTAAGATATTTGAAAAACGAAAATTTAAACAATATACAGGGCGTGTAAACTATGAACGTTATAACCTGAAAGTATATACTGCCATTCCTAATACATTTTAGTCCAAAAGCATGACGCTGCGTAGACTTTAAAAATCCGAAAATAATTAAATCCGTTAAAAATGGCAAGGATCGTCTTCGTCATGAAATGGTTATCCATCAGGAAGGAAAATAATGCAATGAACAGAAAAACTGACATCGATGGTTTAAGCAAAATATACAGCAATTGACATATACCTACTTATTTAAATTTCTTCAACATATTGGAGTTAAGATTTTCCTACTTTGACGAATTTACAAATTAGGTTGTTGCTTATCTCGCGATCAAGTATCAAGCTTTTCATGATTTTCACAGATAAAAATACGTTTTATCTGTATCCATGTACGGTAGTTACTTGTTTATTAATAAACATCTGAAAATAGCAGTAACCACTGCTGAAAGCTAATATTCCAAAAAAAATTTATTCGTTTAATTAACCTAGTCAATTTTTAAAGTATAACTTAATACGTAATAATAATTGTAAATATTATTGTTCTGTATAACGAACACGAATTTTGTATTTGGAATAAAAAAGCTCACAAAAATATGTTATGTATTTAAAGTTGATGCAACTGTAATTTTATTACTTTAAAAAGGTAGCTTTAACTTCGTATATCAAACAAATTTTAACTTTTATGTTAAATGAAAATTTTAAAAGTAGGTTGCATATATTATCTGAACTGATAAAATTTTATCAATTTCTCAAACCATGCATCTGTAAGCATGATTACAGATTTAATGCGAATTAAATAATCTCGTTTAATACACCCCACAAATTTTAGTTAATTATAGTGATTAAAGTTTCACTTTCAGGATTTATTGTAATTCTACATAATTGTAAAATGTTTGGGTTCTAGTATTTAGATTGATGGTCGGAATATTTTTGTTTCCCTTTCGAACTTTATTTCTCTCGTGCTATCGGGTGAAATTTATTAAACATGCGGTTCGTTATAATTTTATTTTTCATTTAAATGCTAAAAGCAATGCTTAATATTTTATAAAGATTATTCGTAACAAGAATAATAATAATTATTTTGTTGAAAAAAAAGTAACAAAGTAAAATATATTTAATGGATATTACAAAAAAATTTCAGTGCTGAATTTGAAAAACAATTTCTACAAAAATTAGCAGCCAGTAGTTGTGAAACAAAAATTCATATATGTACACAAGGATGTTAGATGACGTTCTGGTTGATTGAAACAGTATATTAGTCAAATGTACTGCCATGTAATCCTGTAAACTTGTAAATTGTTATTCACAAAATTACGGTGGCACTTATTAAAATGCGCCAGCTAGCTCAAGAGATCTTTCAGGGTCAAGAGGCGAGTTCCTATACTCAATTGCAACGCTCATGTGTCTACTTACTTAAAATCTTTCTTATAAAGATTAATTGATGAAAAGAGATTACCCAGAATTGTATCTGTTTTCCTTCCTGATCTTTACTGCAAAAATTGAAATTCAAACTCATTCGATACCAATGAAAAATATTTGTATTTATTAAACATAAATAAAATGGAAACAAACGTTGATTGTAATCATAATAAAACAAATCAAATTTTACAAAATTATTCTTATTTCTACCCCAATGTTTTTACTTGCGCAACCGAATTATCGTACCCGACTCGTCTATACGCGAATAAAGTTAAAACGCACAAAAAAAACAATCCTTACCAGAGAATCTTACGTCCTTTTCGCACTTTTTTTCTCTCTCGTATTATTGCACGCGTTGTGTTGGTTGGTGTTGGTGTCGCCGTAGATGGAAAAAAACAGCTCCCGAGCTCGATTGGATCGGATCAACCAAGGAAAACCATTAAATAATTTCTCTTCTTGAATCAGACAACTAATCATAGGTGAGTATTTGAATATTTCCAGCATAAATTAGTTATTTTCTTCCAAAAATGTACCATTAATTCCCATTGATTCCAAAATTTTCTACACCAATTAAATTTCTATTCCAATTCTCAATTAGAAAAATATTGACAACCATCGACTTATTCAAATTAATTATTGCAAAAATTTCAGCTTATTCAATTCTTCAATTCTTTTTACCAATTCACTAATTATATCAATAATATTACTAATTAACTCAACTTTGTCTCATGAACGTTCTTCAAATTTTTCAAATATGTCGTCCCTTTGGTAGACGAAACTCCACTCTCCAAAAACGTCTTTTTCCTTCCATCCACCAAACAAGACTCTCATACGTCGTCCCTATCTCGTGGACGGAACGAGACTTCAAAAATCCGTCTTTCCTATCTCGTGGACGGAACCAGACTCTCCTCTTCCAACCTTTACACCAATTTTATCACTCGCGCATGCATTCCGCGAACCGTCACTTATATTCCAATTCTAATCCTATATTTACAAACTAGAATAAATAATTTGATTTGTTTCTAAATTTTATTACATCATAATAACCAAAATTTGTCTCTTACAATTCTTTTTTTATTTTTCAGGGTCTTGGTAGCGAATACATCTATGGTTTTCTGAAGCAAAGCAGCGTTAAATTTCCAGATCAGGGAGAATTCAGATACAACTATTTTCTACCTATTACGGTCTGATTAAATAAAAGGACTTTATGAGTGTTCCAACTTTGTACAAATGACCCAAAAATCATCCCTTATACTGAGCCAACCATGACAGTACATAACTACTGCAAAAATATTTAGTGCAATATATTTTACATCCGTTTACTAACTTTTCCAGTAGTAATTCAGAAAGCGTCAACTGTTATTCAGAAAACGTCAACTGTAATTTAGATTTATGAATTAATATTCAGAAATCGTCAACTGTACTTCAGATTTGTCAACTGATATTCAGAAAGCGTCAAATGAAATTTAAAAACCGTCAAATGTAAATCAGAAAGTGGAAAATGTAATTCAGTGCTACAAAAAATGTGACATCATTTCTTGCGCACTGCAATTCAGTAATGTTAATGTACAGGTTGTTAGTGAGGTTCAAGCTTCTAGCCTTATAATTGATAGAGCTGCACTAATCCATATTATGCTGTCACAATAAACAAGTTAAACATTCCAACAGATAGTTTAAAAAATACAAATCACCAATATGTTATGTCCTCTTCCACCACCTAATAAGAACAATTATGCAGTGTTTTGTGTGGAGAATCGGTAGAGCAAAAAGATCCCTGCGATTAGGGGTGGATGATATAAAGACATTTAAGAGCCTCTTTGAACTGGAAATCCCGACGTATCTACCTATGGAGAAACCTCAGGAAATTATATCCCGTAAATTCAAACAAACTTATACTAGATGTCAATGTGTAAAAGCTGGTTTAACTTATACTTGTGAGTGTCAGTGTTTGAAGGAATAAAAGAGAAGTTTAATTGTTTATAGTATTATTAGGAAGAGAAGAAGGGACAACATTTGAACCGATCTTTGATTTGAACCAATTCTAGTTCACGATAAACTATTGAAAATAGTTTATCTTTATATTTTCGGTTAAGCCTACGATCTTCGGTATACGGCTAGCTATGTTATTCTTCGCGGAGGCCGGGTCGTTGGTAGCCTGCAATGCCTTTTGAGAAATGCTTACTTTCAATAAATAAAAATGCAGTTGAATAATTAACAAGTTTAATAAAATAATTGTATTATCAACTACAACAATGAAATACTTGAAACACTGATAACAATGATAAAACAGATAACACACATTATTGAAATCCTCAAACAGATGGACGTTTGAATTAAATAAATAATTAATAGCTGGTATAAAATGTGGTCACACCAAGTAACCCAATAAAACTTACTGAACAAAAATGACCACCTATTGTTTTGCTCTATTAAAAAGAAATACAATTTTGACTTACCAGCACTGATCAGTCTTACAAAATTTAAGGTGACAAAGACGACTTCTTTTTTTTGCAAAACGTGGCTTCCAATTTGAACCAACACAAGGCACTTGGTGAGAATTCCAGCTGATTGGATGATATTGAGATTCACACAGATGTTGATGGACCCTCGATGTTGAAAGAATAACCCGTCGAAAATGAATGGAAAGGCTGCGTACAAGTTGCAACAATGCAGGTAGAATTGATAAGCGGTAATGCGTTCCAATTTACTTGAACGCAATGACAAAAACTTCTTTAAATGAAATTTCGTAATTTGCAAAGTTTTACTATAGCAACGAATGCTACTTTGTTGGATAATAAACTGTAGCGTATTCCAATCCACAAAATTACTTCGTGATAATCTAAACTCGACACGTGGGTGTACAAAACAGATAACCATGAATAAGCTGTTCACTACTGCTACCAAATCCGTAAAAATACGAGCAGTTTCGAGAGACCGAAAATACACTAATTGAACAATAGTTCAAGCGGAAAAACTAATACTATTATCACAGTAAAAACTATCGTCGTGTAGAAATAAAAAATGTCGACTCGACACCTACGTCCCTCGAATAGAACTGCCGCGCGCCGGTCCGTTCGACTAGACGAAAGCGCGGATCTGAATCTAGCGATGCTTTAACAAGTAAAATTAACATGTATAGGGTGAAACGTAAGTGACGGTTCTGAAAACCGTCACACATTGTCATCAAAGGAGTATTCTCAAATGATGCAGCAACAAGGGAAAAGTCGAGGACCACATAGAAAGGAAACTCTTGATACAAGTGAAGGTAAACGAAGTGCTCAAAATAGGAAAAACCCCCGGAAGGGAAATAGTGATAGTTAAGTTGAGAGATTCCAGCCATAAAATAGTAGTAATGCACAAACACAAGTTAAAGGGAACAAACACATACATAGAGAATGACCTTACGCCGAAGGAAAAAGCCATTCAGAACAAGATTATAGAAAGAGCGAAAGTGGAAACTTCGAATGGTAGAAAGGTGAGAGTGGGATATACTCGTATAAAACTGTTTATAGAAGGAAAGATATTTGTATGGAATGATGGAGTCTCCAAACTGGTGATAACGGAAGTAACACCAATTGTTAGTAAGTTGAGACACATAACGAAAACAGGACAATTCAATCGGAAAAACGAATCAGAAAACAAGATGAGGACAAGCAACCTAATACAAAAGAAAGCAAAAAAACGACGGAATTCACTTAAAATTAGAACATGGAATGTGCGAACGCTGCAGAAACCAGGAAAACTGCAAGAAGTAGCAAGCGAAGTTATAATAAATATATAGGGTGGATGTAGCAGCACAGCCAGAAACAAGATGTAAAGACCACGGTGAAGTGAAACAAAAGAAATACATTGATGGGGGTAGAGGACTGGAGAAAGAAAGCACAGACTAGGCGGAGCACAACCCACGCAAAGTTATGAAAAGGAAAATAGGAGCGAAAAAAATGATATACGATGAATTGCATTATATGAGGACTGATTCCTTCTCCAAAAGAATCTGTAAATGCCGGAAAGGGATTACAATATTCTCACGAATGTGACGCTTAAATAATAATAAGTATTGTTATTTCCTTATATTCGTAAGAGTTGACGTTCAATGCAGAAAAAGTAAATGGTGTTTTATTAAGCAGTTGAATATTTGACCTTTTGAAAAAAAAATTAATTAATTAAATAACCGATTTATGAACAAACAACAAAATATTTAAGTAGACGAAAGTTCAACAAGTCAGTGACCGTCGTTTTTTTACACACAACCAAATTTGGTTAATTGAAAAATAATGATTAGCATATTTTTCAGTTCATAATTATTATTATTATAGTTGCGATCCTGAAACAATTATTGGTGCCATGGTTACTTGTAGAATTTTCGCAAACTTAGCTATATCTTTGATTATACATATACTTAGTAGCTATATTAACAGATAGCATTCTCGACAATATGTTAACAATTGCACATAGAAGTGTTTAACTACTTTTCTTATTTCATTATAAATTTACCTTCTCTGTATCGTTTCAGCGTTGCTTAGTTTTATTCTTTTTACAAAGGCGGATATAGAGTGTAAATTTAAACCCAATTGATAAATGAACATAGATTTACAAGCAATATTGGATTACTTCCCAGAGTTACTAGCCTACATTTTATTGTTAAGCTAAGGTTGTATTGTTTAAGCAAACATAATTGGGAGTCTTTAAAATAATTATTAATAATAACAATAATAACTTGATAAGGAATTTTTTAAGAGATTGCTTTTTTTACATTGTTGTGCTAATAGAATGAAAACCGTCACATTTACACAAAAAATCCATAGAATATTTTGAAAGGGCCCCTATCATCTTTAAAATAAGTCTAATAAATTTAAAATCCGACTACGAATTACCCAGATAATTAATAATAACGAACTCAATGTACTACGATGACACCCATAATATCAAAATCCAATGAAGTATCTCTTTTCAAAAATTTAGTAATGCAAAGTAATGCAGAAATATTAACAATAATAAAAGGAAAATACAGTCAACATAATGGGAAAACAATTAAATTAAGTTGATCGAGCTAAAGGATCATTGAAATAAGAGTTAAAATATAAAACTGAGTAAATTGTGAAATTCTGGATAAATTCTGGTCACGAGTGGCTTATTCTTCGTAAAAAGCTCAAAAAAGCTTAAAAAACGCCAAAGTCAGATGAAGGAGATTAAGCGAGTTTCTCCCGCAACATGCTCCGCTTCGCGAATCATATTTGCTTGCTGTAATAAATTCTGGATAAATACTGGACAAATTGAGAATAAATTCTGGATAAATTGTGGATATATTTTGGAACGGTTTAATGGCAGGATATTTTGAAAATAATTTGGAAAGGATATTAAAGCTGATGGTAAGATGGAGTGTGATCCAGTTAACCATCAAAAAAGGGATCGAACAAGAAGTACACAAAGTTAGTAATTAGTGTATGTAAATTAGACAATCATTAGTTTGGAACGAATTATTGTTAATTTTAATTGTTATTTTATTTGTGTGGGGTTAATTTGATAATTTTGTGATCGATATTTTAATTATACACATTAGTACAACTTGTGAAGATATTTCAATGCAGTAAAATTTTCAATAAAAAGATAAAAAGGAAATCTAGGATTTAATCACTTTTATTAATACACAAACAAGGTCAACATAAAATTTTAAAGGCTTTATAATCAAGGTCAAAATAATTGTCAGAGCTCACAGCATATGTAAATTTTTGCGTTCAACGTCGGGACATTTTGATAATAAGCGAAGAAAAGGGAAAAGGTGGGTAACATCATAGTACCTTGTCTTGGCGGCTATAGTTATGACATCATCGCGGGAGCTCAAGACACCTGAGAGAGTACCTCTCGATAGATTTTTAATACTTAACTGATATAATAAGCTGTATGTAGGATTTTTGGCACGGGTAGCCGGAAGTGAACTATTTAACCACTTTATGATACTTAAGTACATGCACTAATCAAATTGGGGTTGAAGGATAGACCATTTTTATTATGTTATAGTACGACATAATTATAATATATTATGAATAATCTAGTCATAGCTCAGCTTTATGTTTGTTATGAATTAATAGTATATAGGTAATAAATTTTCTACACGGATAACGTCAAAGAAGAAAATGTTGAATATGATTATAAGGATAAGTATTAACTGTGATATAGTAAGAACAGATTAATAATAATTTCTGCAAAAGCTAACACAACAGAGATAATATGTCAGTATGCAATGAAAATGAATACATTTACATTAATTTCCTGTATCATACATCTTAAAGCCTTAAATAAGGCAGCCTCCTAAGATTGATATATTTTATGTTTTATTTATTTGCTCACTCTTTGAAGGCGATATGAGTAAATACTCAGATAAAATTATTATTAATATTATTAATGAATATAATAGCCCGAATTAAAATAAGTACTATTATAGAAATACAATAGCGTTGTGTCAAAATCAATCGATTTAAATTATTCACTCCTTTCAAATTCACAATTCCATATAAGTCAAGCTATATATTTGTTGAACTGTACTTGTTATTATTATTAAAAAGTTGTTTAGTAAAAGGGTCAATAAAGGATTGTATTGATTGTGATAGGAAATGCTTGAAGTTCAGCAATTAATTTCCATATCATTAGCCTTGAAAATGGGCGGACCAAGCCCGAAACGTTGGATAATCAATACTATCTTTTATTGACCCTTTAATCAACAAGTTTTTTAATAATATTAAATGGAAGGTCAACTAACCAATAACCACATGCACTTTTATTATTATAGTTATGAATGGCTATAACTTCTAACTGAATTTGTATCTCTTACATTAATCGAAATTGCCGTATTAGTCTGTTAGAAACAAAACTCCTGATTTATAAGCGACAGCGATATCTTAATTCATTAGAAATAAATTATAATGTGGTAGTTATAATATAATAAATTAAATATATACAAAGTAAATTCACGCAATATAAAATTAATCGTCTCGCGGTGGAGCAATATGTTATTATGCGTGTTCACAATTTAGTACTGCGGGGTGGCTGTATTCGAATACAGATTAAGGAACCCATTTTCGGCATTATCTCGCTGAATTATTGGTGATCTTATAACTTTAGTTGCATCGTATCAGGTTGATGCATAAGTTCGTAGCGTTTTTGGTTTCAAAAAAAAATTTCTACGAGAAATAACAATGTCATTTTAATGCCATAGTATTGTTTTATTGATTACTTCTTGAATTTTTCAATTTGTGGAAAGTTAGGGGTAATTTTTGGCTAATGAAAATGGAGTGTCAAGTACAAAAACATGAACATATCCGACATGTCCTTTTGTTTGAGTTTAACCGAAGAGTTAAGGCATCGGAGGCCGCTAGAACCATTTGTGCCGTTTACGGAGAGAACGCCATTGCGGAAAGTACTGCACGAAAATGGTTTTCTCGTTTAAAAAGGGACATTTTGATATAAACGATTTCCCACGTTCTGGGAGACCATAAGGCTTTCATGAAGACCGATTAAATGCTTTAATTCGTGATAATCCACGTCAATCCATTCGGGAATCGGGCAATATGATGAATTATGACCAATCAACTATCGTACGACATTCGCATTCCATGGGCAAAGTTCAAAAGTTGGGTGTTTGGGTATCATACGTTTTGAGCGAAAACAACAAAAATCAGCGTGTTACCATTTGTGCTTCTTTCCTTGCTCTTCATCGTTTAACTCGTCAACAACGTCGGCCGTTTTTATCCCAAATTGTTACTGGTGACGAAAAATGGTGCCTTTGCATCAACATCAAGAACAGAAAGGAATGGCTGAGCCCTAACAAACAAGCAAATCCTCGTGCAAAAGCTGGAGCCCAACCTAAGGTAATGTTGTGCATGTGGTGGGATAAAGAAGGCGTCATCTACTATGAATTGCTTCCGAGGAATGTAAGCATCACTTCTGAGGTTTGTTGTCAACAACCGCATCGCTTGGAGGCTGCAATTCAAGAGAAAGGACCGGCAAGTCGACATCAAGTGGTTTTGCAGGATGATAATGGCCGTCCGCATACTGCTAACATTACAAAAGCAGCTATTCAAAACCTCGGTTGGGAAGTTATTCCACATCCGTCCTATTCTCCTGATCTTGCTCCATCAAATTTTCATCTTTTCCGCTCTCTATCCAACAATCTCCGCAGAATCTCATTTAATAATGACTTTTCTTTGACTCGACGACTTCTTCACCTCTAAACGACCGGATTTCTTCAGGCGTAGAATGGACAAACTACCAGAACGTTGGGAGTCAATCATAAACAATACAGGAGATTATATTATCGATTAGTGTAGTATGTATTTTTTTGTATTTAAGAAATTAAATTTTAAATTTAAGAAAATCGCTACGAACTTATGCATCAACTTGATCGTTTGGGGATCATTGACATACAGCTTGTGCTTCACATAACCCCAAAGAAAAATATTCAACTGCGTGATATCACACAATCTTGGTGTCCAATTTTGGTCACCGAAACAATAAGTGATTACGCAGTCGGGAAACTTTGTGTGAAATAACTGCATTGTTTCCCTTGCTATGTGGCATATGGCACCGTCTTATTGAAACCACATATCTTCAACATCAATGTCGTCTAATTGGTGCCAAAAATTATTTATTATCATGTTCCGATAAGTTCACCATTGACTGCCGCCGCGGCCCAAAATACGCACCAAACAGTGACTTTCTGTGGGTGCATTGATTGTTCCTGAATAATCCATGGAGTTTTATCACCCCAAATGCGATAATTCTCTTTGTTTACGCAGCCATTCATTTTAAAGTGAGCCTTACAGGTGAAAATAATTTTGTTTGAAAAATTGCAATCAAGTTGGTGGGTCTCTAACAACCAACAACGAAGTCACGCTGCTTTTTATGGTCCGTTTGCTATAATTCCTGAGTTAATTCGATCTTGTAAGCATGCAGGCGCAGATATATTGCTAAAATATCACTAAAAATAACACTATCACTCACTATGCGTAACAGACCACTACGAGGACGCACTGGTTTTTACACATCTAACACTGACCCGGTTCGATCGAATTTTTAGATTAATTTCTGATCCGAAGCACGACTTGGTCGGTTATGCACACCAAAATTACTTAGCAATGCGCAAATCGTGTTGGTGAAATTTTCTCCACTTCGAACGTGGGTTTTAACAATTAAAATGCGTTATTCTGTCGTATACAGCTGCATTACTACAAATGTTAATGCTTAATAATCACACATGTCCAAATATTAATTGTTAATATTTTATAGAAAAACAATGGTACTGGATTTAAATTGTTACCTGCAATTGAACCACCCTATAGTATTTATTTCTAGTTTTAGGTGTAGTAATATGATGTAATACAATAATATCATCGATGATTAAACGTGTTTAAACAAAATATACTATATAATTATTATTGTAAGTAATTACTTCAAACATTTTAGTATTTGGTTGAGTAAATATAAGTCCTTCCCGAGGCTTATTTAGTGAATGATTTTAAATGCTTATGTGCTTATTAAGCTTCAGCAACACTACGATATGTGGTTAGAAACGTTTTTTCTTTATTGTTATTCATTTTTTTAAGTTGTGGGTATTGAAGCCGTGTTCTATATTTTTGTTTTTGTTCATTCTCATTGGTTTTTATTATAAATGTCTATTATTAGTTCGCTATTTTTACTTTGTTTTGAATAAAATATTTTCGCACACTTGTCTATATAAAGGGTGATTCAATTTGAGGTAACATTTTAAATCTATATTATCACTGTATTTTTGTCGAAGGAAAACAATTGATATTTGAAATGTGTGATTATTAAGCATTGATAATTTTTGTAATAATGCAACGCATTTATAATTATTAAAACATAACATTATTAATACATAATCGACCAAGTCGTGCCTGGGTTAAGAGATTAATCAAAAAATTTGATCTAACTGAGTCAGTGTTAGATGTGTAAAGACCAGCGCGTCTTCATAGTGGTCGGTTGAAACGTGAATCTAGCCCTACTTATGAAACGGTATAAGTAAAAGCTAGTGCTTCCAGTTCCAATTGCCTCTTTTATGCTCGTAGATGTACTAACGAAGCGGCTTAGCTTTGTATGTCTAATACCAAGTACTGAGAGCTGGATAGCGACGGGTCGCTTTCGTGGAATCTTGGATGGGTTCTTCTTTGCGTAGTAATCTTTCCCGGAGGGCGCCAGAATCGAATAAGGACGTTCAGGGACCTTAGTTATCCTTATCGAGACAAAAAATCAACTCAAAGTAGAAAATAAAAAATTACTCGTTTTGAACACACACTTTTAATATAAATTAATATGAAATCAATCGTAATTAACATAAGCGAATTCTTGTTTACACAGATTATATGAATGATAAATGTTTGTATTAAAATATAAAAATTGACAATTATTTACAAATGTTGAACACAAATACATATACTTGGTACCCAGAGCGAATCGACAGATGTCGCTGAGTTGGAGTCGAATTGCCAAACGGGGTGAACCTTCGCACTTGAATTGTCGTGTCTACGAATTTAATTGTCTTACAAAATGCTAGCGATATAAAAATCGCACTAATACTACCAAAAAAGCAGGAAATTCTAGCTACGTCTACTGAAGGTAGATTAGTTTTGGATAAGCAGGTTGACAAAATGTTAGCTACGAGCTTGGTATTTTTGTTAAACAATTCATACAGTAGATAGTGTTTATAACTACTTACGATTTCTGTTGGAATTGTTACTGGGTTACGTACGATCAGATCTGATGGTTCGTTGTTACTCCTGGCCAAAATCGTCAGGATTTTAAATGGCAATGTTTGATCTAAAATATAGTTAAAAACACAGTGTACGATATTGTAAAACATGAAAAGCGTAGCAATTGATCTGAATTATTTGAATAAGCAATTAAATTCGTTTTTGTATCACCAATTTTGCGTTTTGTTCCTCCAGTTGTATTTGAAATAGAAATTATCTTTGCACACATAAAACTTTGAAAAGTTGGGCAGATGGTCGACAAAGCGGAGATCCTCGCTGACCCAAAATGGTGGGGATTTGTTCGTTGATGAAATGAAACGAGCAGATGAATTTGCGGATTTTCGAATTTTCTTCTTATTGGAATTTTTACAATTCTCCGGATTTGTCCAATGATATTAGGATCGATATTGTAATAGAATAATTCACCTCGATATATTGGCTGCGGTGTTTTGCGATCTTTTCCGGATTTAGAAGAATGGAGTCGCATCGACTTTGCACATGTGTTTGGACAAAAATTTCGGTCGTCGAAATAAAAATTGATTTTCGGGATCATATATTGATCTCACTGACCTAAAAAGTAACACTTCACCCGGAGTGACACTTTTCTCATTAAAAACTCGATATTTTGGTTCGATTATACTTATTCGAAAACCAATTAACTTTAATTAAAATTGAGAGCTTGTAATTGCACGTCTATACGCGTTGCTGTAGATTTGGCGAGAGAGCATTACCAATCGAATTTGCGCCGAAGCAAATCGATGCAACCTTGAGAGTTAGTGATCTAACTTACCGATATTGAATAGAAATCGCATTGATTATAAGTGGGAAAGATGTGCAGTAATCAATGGTTTGGCGTAAAACTCGAGAAAGTGTTATTAATTTAGAATAATAATAGTAAATAATAGTGAACCATAATAATAAAAAATAAAATTAGCTTTGTTATACCAAACTGTTCAAATTAATCGTACATAAAAGTTATTAATAAATTGATAAGCCCTGAAAATAAAATTATATTTTTCATATTGAAACCAAAATAACAGGAGCCTGTTACACGGTCACGCAGAAATATCGCTGCAGTGAGTGACAGTGTTCTTGAAAATCTTTCAACCCCCAATTCTCCATAGATTCCAGCATGTGACCTTTCCTACAGCTGTACGCAGCGCATTTTAGCACTTGATCTGCATTTGCATGCAGGAATTGAAGTCACCAGACCATAAAAAGCGTCGTGACAACGTTGATTGTGTGTTAGAGAACCACCAAGTTGATACAATTTTTCAAACAGAATTATTTTCAACGATGAGTCCCTCTTTCAATTGAATGGATACTTACATAAACAAATAAAATTGTTGCATTTGGGGTGATAAAATCCACGGGATATTCAGGAACAACCAATGCAAAAACAGAAAGTCACTGTTTGGTGCGGATGTTGGGCCCGGCGGTGAGGTACTGTAGCAGTCAATAGTGAAAGTTATCGGAACATGGTAACAAATAATTTTTGGCACAAATTGGACGATATTGATATTAAAGACATGTGGTTTCAACAGGATGATGCCATATATGCCAGACAGCGCGGGAAATAATGCAGTTATTGCACACAAAGTTTCCCGGCCGTTTTTGCGACCAAAATTGGCCACCAAGATTATGTAATATCACACAGTTGGATATTTTTCTTTGAGGTTATCTGAAGCAAATAGTGTATTCCAATGACCCCCAAACGATTTCAGAGTTTAAGATCGAGATTCGACGATAAATATCGACGATATTTATGAACTACCACAGGATTTATGCCAAAATGTAATTGAAAATTCATCAAAAGAGCGGAAGTCTGCAAGGCCGGCCATAATCTTATCGATACATGCTTAGTGTTCGATTCCTCGTGAATAAATCCACGCAACGGCTAGTCTATGCTATAAAATAATTTAATTTGTGCTTGTCAATAATTTTTTTTTATTAAAAAGTCGTATGCACGCAGTAGTAAAGCAATCACTTCCTTAACGTACGCCAATTGGCAAATCCACATTATGGAATATGTATTACGCAACATTTTTTTAATTTCTCCATTTATCATACAATCTATCCAATACAATACTGTAAAAGGATAATAAGTATTCTCTATGACAATAATAATATAAAATGTAGGCATAAATTTCACAAAATTTAACCCTTCGCGATTAACCTACACATTAATGAAGGTAAAATAGAATATATTTCAAGTTCCAAAGTTCTAAAATTATTATAACAATGAACACAATACGATATAATCGTCGGTCTTAGGAAAATCTGTATGGTTAATCCGAGGGTTTGAAACATTTTAAGCGCTTAGGTTCATTTGGTTTATCCATCAGTTTGTTTGCTAATTTGTTTGGATGTATTTTGACTCGTTTGTTATATAAGTATTTCACTGCACCTTTCAATCGCTTTACACACTGTCGACACGCATAGGTCATCTCATTTGTTTCATACCAAGGTGCATTGGTTATGGCGCGTATTATGTGAAGCCAAAGTTCACATACAGGAATATTCTCGAACATTCATCCGAAACCTGGGAATTGCACCCGCTTGAACTTTCCATGCTTGATAATGATAAAATGATATCTGTGTAAACTATTGTAATAAACATTTTTGATTTATATATATTGTATTACGATTGTAAAAGTTTAAGTATTATTCTGTATGCTAAATTTGCTTGAAGTATAGTTTGTTTCAGAATAATTGAAATTAAAAAAAGTTATAGCATCAAATTACGTTGATATAAAAACGTACAAACTATAAACAAAACATAATATATAGAGATAAGGTTAATTATTTTAATCTCGCGCCAGCCTTTAGCAATGCATATTACGGTGATATCTGGAGGAGACGCCACTCGCAACACGAACATTCAATTTGGTTGAAGAGAAAAATTAATGCATGGAACTTGTTAATTTAAATAGGAGGTTTACCATTATCATCACAAAGTCAAAATAAAAAGAATCATTTAAATCATAATAATAAAGAATACAAGGGTTAACAAAATAAATTAAGATGTTCAATTTAAAATCCGTAATGACAAAAATTGTTAAAAATAGTATAATAAAATTGTTTAGTTATAAAAAATTTATAAACCACATATAAAATTTATTAGTTAAGGTGCTAGAAATAATTTGTTATAAAATTAATTAAAATTAATTATAAACGATAAAATTAATTAAAAACAGAGTGATAGGTCATCCGAGAAACCATCGGTGGACAATTCAAGTGATAATCAGAAACTAAGTGCTTCAAATCAACCATTAACCTAAAACAATAAGAAAAATAAATTAAAAGACAATTTTGAATTTCGCGATACTAAAAGATGGAGTCCATTCACCTACAGAATTTATTATGGTTAAATAATCAAGGAGTAATGAATTTGTATCACCTTGACGATATAACAAACAAAAAAGGTCTTCCTTAGATTTGCATCGAGATCGCACGTGTAATTTTCGCGGCTCGAATATTAATTAATTAATTGTAGAAAATTCAGGATAAAAAGGGAAGAACTGTAAAAATAAAGTGTTTAAACATTAGTGCGAACGTAAATAAAGTGAAAATAATAAAGTTTACTTACCGATTGCAAATATTTTTGAGAAAGTAGAAATTTTGCCACGAGGGTTGAAAATTTATCGAAGAAATTGATCTGGAAATATTAAGGTGAAAACGAGGTCATCGACAGGAAAAATCATCGATCACTGCACATGCGCTACACCAAAAAGGGGAAGACACCAATATTTATACAGGGTAAGCGAAAATTTTTAAAAAAAACTTACATTTGTGCAACGAGTGCGGAATTTCAAAATACGACGCCACGCTTGTTCGATTTAATTGTGGGGAATTTAGATAATAAGGAACTATTGAATATTTGTACAAGTTTATTTTCATCAAGATTATTTATAATAATTATTGTAATAAAAACAAAGTCAGTACAAAACGGATTATTTTTGGGGATTCTTGTATTCCCGGCTATTTTATTTTACAGCACAAAAATATTTCCTAAAGAAACCACTACTGTGATAAGCAAGTCTCCATGCAATAAGAACCTAGCTAGCCGTGATAATCAGTAACATCGAAAATTTTATTAAATTGCGATTGACGGGGTCCATCCGTACCTTATCATCGTAATATGCTTGGTCGACAGCATATCTTATCACATAGTTCGTACGCTTTTATATCAACGTAATTTGATTCTATGACTTTTTGTAATTTCAATTATTCTGAAACAAACTATACTTCAAGAATTTTTAAGATTCACATTGTTTTTTTTAAGTCTCTTTGGGTAAACAACTTAACTTGCGTAACACTTTATTTTGAAACCAACGTGAAATTTCTGTATTTGAATTTCTGGCAGTGCCCAAGAATTGTATTCTATTTGTCTAAAATGGAATGGGCCTTAATTTAATTTTGTAGATAAGCATCTTGTTCTCTATTGACAGCTGCGACTCTCTGCGCATCATTCAATATACAGTGGCTCACAAAAATGAGCATACACCCTTAAAGCACATAATAAATGCACTATATTTCAAGGAGATATATGTATTTTTAATGTAATGTTTTGATAATTAATTTCTAAAAACCTCATTGAAGTATTATACGCAAAATAGTTTAAAAATTTGTCTCAATTATTATGCAAAATTGGTAAATATTATACTTGTCTATAATATCATCTATAAATTCTTGGTTCCCAAACCCATACAAGACCAAACTAAAACTGAAGTGCCATCGTGTTTCACTGTTCCACACGTTTTCTTTATATTGTTCAAAATTCTTGTTGCGAGACACAATTTGTTTGCCATCCGAACCAAATAAATTTTACTTACTTTCATCATTAAAATTTACAGTGTCTCAAAATTCTATACTCTTTTATTCATAGCCAAATATTTTCCCTAAATTTAGTTTTCTCGTGAAACTTGCCGTATTTAAATTTTATATTTTTGAGACCCGTGTTTGATTACTTTTGGTGCCAAATAATATTAACAATAATTTAATTGAGTTCTACGGTTTATTTTAAGGAGCGCCTATGCTTTATTTGGGATCCATTGCGATTACGGTTGAGTTTATCCGTGGTAAAAATTATTCAAGGAAGGAATGATCCAGTTTCATTATCGATTTTAAATTTTCTGAATTTTCTTCATAACTTTCCATAATTTGTTTTTATAAAAAAAAACACTACAAATTTAATTGGAACCCAACGTGGGGCATGATTAACATTATTGGCATCGTCAATATTTGCGTAGACCGCGTAAAAATTTTAAACTTACTTTTAACCCCGACATTTTCGAGCCATTATAACGATTACTATGGGTGATCAGGAAAACCCAATAGGGCAATAACACCATGGCAAATTTAAAAAAGAGTTTACTAATCTACAAACGACAAATAGTAGACTGTTCCTTTGATAAAAATAATTGTTTTCTGGGTAGGGAGTATTCGAATGTTAACTCGCAAGAATTCATAGAAGTTTTGATGCATTATGTTGCAAGTCAGATAAAATGAAAGGAATGGCTAGACAAAAGAAATGAAAATTTAGACAAAATAAATAAAAAATCATGAAGTAGAAGAAAAATTAAGAATTAGTTAGAAAAAACAAAGAAATTAGAAAAGGTTCAAATGGCATAAAAAAATTAATGAACGAAAGCGCAAACAAAACGACAGAATTAGTAGACAAGAAAATACACGAAATAAATCAAAGTAAAATCATTAACAAACAATTAAAAGAAGAAAACCCATATGAAATGATCAAAGAAATTAAAGAAGACGCAAGAGACAATAAAGAATTTTCAAATAAAAAGATAGACAAAGAGATGAAGATGTAGACAACACAAGTGAGAAAATGATTGAAATGAAAACAACTTTAGAGGAAGATAAAACCATAAAAGCATGATCGGAAGTTTCATACTTCAAATTGGGACAAATTGCTGAATTTCAGCAATAAATTGCATATTATTCTTTTTTGCTATTAACTAATTCCAATGTTTCATTAATAAATCCCATCTAGAAATTTATTAGAACTAATTTTAATTAGTAAAGGTATGCAAATATAAAAAGGACGATGTGGAGCGGTAAAATTTATAATATAGTAATGGCATAAAGTTTAGCAAACAAAACCAAAAAAAAAGTAATCCGATTAAGCGTTATACTTTCGTAATTAATTTGTAACAGTTAAAATTAAAAAATATTTAATTTACAAGTGTATGTTGTACGTGTATACTACGCACCGCTATGCTTTAATTAAGTTTATATTGCATTTTTTCTACAGTCATTGCAACCTGTTAGCAGCTTTTTCTAGCTGCGATATTAACTCAATTTAATCATTAACGTAATAATCTAACCAATAAAAATACATTTATGAAACGGACCATTAAATCAATTAAGTTATAAGTTTTATTGCGCAGAAATAATTTTATATTTTATTATGGTATAATATGAGTGAATCAAAATGAAGTATTTTTGATCTTTAGTTTCAGAGTAGATTTTCGACATGAATATAAATCGTGATTTAGAAAATTATAAAAAAGATTTATATTAATAGGTAACGTGGCGAATCTAAATAAGAATTTTTATATCATAATCTTTAATATTTTATTTCTGAGCTCTGCTTTTAAACGACAACTTGAATAACTTGAGATCACATTTTTAAGACATTTGGTTTTTATGTGCATTCGAGATAGGGCATTATTTTTTAATCGAATTGTTCGGTATAAAATTCCATTCAAAGCTGCAAAGGAAATCCAATTGTTTGCAAGAATATTCTATTTGTTTCCGATACCCGATTTGTTCCAAAAGACTTTAGAACTTGGTGAAAATTTACCTTAAACATAATAAAACAGGATATTGTTAACTTTCCTTGAAGGTATTCTGAATAATAAATTTTAACGGTGTGAATATAGGCACGATAGTACGATTGATAAAACAGTTTTACGTTTGGTTATAATGAGAACTGCTATAGCACTAAATAGAATAACAATACGGTTAGACACAATAATACATAATAAATATCAGATTGTTAATCTGTATATCAAGATAAATGTTTAATAGTTGGAAATGCTAAATAATCCCTAGAACGCCATTGTGCTACATTATAACGCGTGTATTATCAAAAAAAAAAATTTCATTCAAAAACAAAATGAATTGTAACAATGAAATAAAATAAAAGGGAAATCGTCAGGATTGATTCGGCTTGCATAGAAGAATGCTGGAATTGAAAAGGTCAACGATCTCAGATTAATTCAAGATAAATTCATGCAAATAAATTTTGTAGCTGCCATTTGCTTAAAGTAATAAAAGGAAAACGTAGTTTCTACGTGAACAATAAAGTCTTCTGTTAAAAGATTTTATCTTAACGGGTTGGGCAATTTAAAAAAAAAAGTAACGACTGGAAATCGTTAGAAGCTAATCAATTGCTTTTTTCTGCTCTAGTTATTTGAATTCTCTTTCAAGTTTAATTATTATTGTTTATAAAAGAAAACAAATTTCAGGCACTAAAAATTCGTCGACATCATAAAGTTAGCAATGAATATCATATTTGAACATAATATGGTGAACTGATGAAATTGCAACCGACTTGTTAAATATTGTGTAAATCTAAAAAGAAGCTATGTATTATTTTTATATTTATAAAGAGTAATTTAATAAGAGGTGTCATTTTGATTTGTTAAGAAAACGCATTGGCAATTGGACAACTTGGAAAATTTTTATTTTAAGATGAAAAGCAAACATTGCGATTATTCTCCACGGCTTTGCTGGCATGACATCATTCTTTTTGGCAAAATTTTCCATTACGTTTTCGCATAAAAGAGGGTCAATGTTTGCAATTTCCTCTTGAATATTGTTCTTTAAATCTGGAATCGTTTGTGGTTTTCCCTTCAAGTACCCCCAAAGATAAATATCTAATGGCATCAAATTGCAAGATCTAGGCGGCCAATTGATGTCAACACGTTGAGAGATAACGCATTCTCGGATTTTTATATGCAATAAAGTTATTGTTTCGTTTACTGTATGGTATGTATAAGATGTCACGATATTGAGAACAATTCGCCGTAAGTAGGCATCATTTTTGTAGAAGTATGGTCCAGTGAGAGGCGGTCATAGCTTGGCAGTTAAGTGCGTCTACTGCTAATGCGAAACGCTAGGATGGAATCCGGGCAGGGTAAGAACTTTATTCTGACCGTCTCTCCTTGGCAGGCAATGGCAAACCACCGAGGTAATCGACCAAGAAAATCCATCTCGAAATGAAGTGTAGTACACTTCCCGTGGTTCGGAGCCCACGTTAAACAATTAGGTCCTCTATGTATGTGAAAACAATTTGAACGCACATCATATGCATAGAAAGAGATAGAACGAGATGGGTCACCAAACCCTCATTAGGGTAAAAGGACTGAGAAGGAAGGAGGCATCATTTTTGTAGAAGTATGGTCCAGTTACCCCTCCAGCTCAGAAAGCCCACCAAACAGCGACTCTGCACAGATTCATGCATTGCTCTAAGATAGCTTGTGTGTTTTCAGCCCCCCAGATTCGGTAATTTTGTTTATTGACGCGTCCATTCAGATGCAAATGAACTTCATCACTTTAGATCATTTTAGTGCAAAAATCAACATCGGCAGCATTGTTTTCCAACGCCCGATTGACAAATCTAAATAGCTACGCATCGTCTGTAGGCTTCAGTTTTTGCGATAGTTAAATCTTATAAGGTTATGAACGAAGATCTTGTTTTAAAATTCGTTGCAGCGTACCGTAAGAAAGGTCCAATTGCTGTGAACGTTAATTAATTGAGGCTTTCGGATCTTCTCTGATACTTTCCTTTACTGTAGCAGTATGAATAGCCGAACGACCACTACGGTCACAGACAAGTGTTCTTACATTTCTTACTCGACCGGTTTCCTCAAAATTCTCACCAATTTGGTAATGTGTTTTCACAATAATTATACGTTCGTCGTTCGTGTAACGTTCCATGATCAAATCACATTATTTATAGGTGTCTTATGTCAAATATGAGCGCTGTCAAAAATTCCGTGCAATTCAAAGTGACTGCTCTTATTGAATCACCCTTTATATTCCAAATTTACAAATAGAGCTATAGAATTTTAAAATGTCGTATGTATTAATAACATTTATATCAACTTAAATACATTTTCGAATAAAGTTTTCAAAACTTGCAAGGGTATAAGCTATTATGTATTATATTATTCAGTAATTCATTTTTAAATAAATTTTTTGTAGGTACTGTTTGGTAAAAATTCTTCTATTAATAATTCCTGCGCTTTCAAAACCTGCCATCACGTTTTATTAAGACCAGAAATGTTCCAAATATTAACCTAATCCACTTTGTAGAGGTATATTAAAGAACCTTTTTTTGGCTTTATATTTCATTGTGAAGACAGTTTTTAATTTGTGCATATTTAGTATAGAAGTGTAGCGTTCCTAGAATTAGTTCAAGCGATATAGAAGTTCTGCGCTACGTAAACTAATCGCCTGGAGAGCGCAGTTGTTAGAGCGCCCGTATTCACATCTAATACGCTAGGGTTCTAATCCAAGTTGAGTAACATATTTTCCAATATACCATCTTGCAAAAGTAGTATCATTGTTGGCGAGTTATTTCAGTGCAATCTTGGAATAGAAATTCCTAAGGAAAGTCGTTAAGTGTTCAAAGTCGATCTGCGATAGTGCGACTATATATAAAGAAGAATAATATTCAATATGTAAAATTTCGGAAAAATTGAATTAAAAAAATTCTATCGTTCTTTAACATTTCGACTATTCAAAGAAAGTGATAGTCTTGAAGATCTGGACCTCAGAGCCAAACAGTATTAAGTACACTTTTTCATAGAGGTTTGAAATGCTTATTTATGAATTTATTCCGCTTTTTCCTATGGTGATTCGTAATAAATACAACTATTTTCTGTTTACGAAATAGACGTAAATAATTGATATGAAGTCCTCTATTGAATAGAGCCAAACAGTATTAAAAGCTTTCGATACTGTTTGACTCTGGAAACTATTCTGTAATTAGGTATTAAGTCCAAATGTGAGGTAAGGTTGTTGGGCTTGATACTGTTTGAATTTAATTTAAATCATTTAATATTAAATGATTAATTAATTTCATTAGTTTAATATTAATGAAATAGTGCAAATCTCAATTCGCTCACCTTTATTTTATGTAATCTACATAAATTACAAAAAAGTCAGCACATTGACTTGTATGTAAAATTATATATGATGGTTACATCGGTTTTTTATAACTGTTGAATTCATGCCACCCAGTAATAGGCAGTATTTCTACGGAAAAATGTATCGGAATTGTAACATCCGATCAAAGGGGTAAACATAAATCTCCAAACAAAATTGCCCTAAATGTAAGAAATTATTCCAGTTATAAATCCCAGAGAAAGTATTTAGGAAGTCATCGTAATACTACCATAATGTATCTGTTTTCCATGACGAATGTGTAGATAACGTGATTCCCAAGCAATGGCTATTTTTGGCTAAACGATGGCATTTCAATTAGGAATTTAATTTATCCTCCTCCCGAAGATCTTCACCTTGACGCAGTGGTGAAGCTTGCGTACTTCAAGGACCGACTGACGAGTGAACTAAATTTAGTGGTAAATAGACTAATAATTACATAATAAAATAAAATAAAACGTTCTCAAAATAGAATATAAATCGAATATGATTATAATTAATCTTTACTGGGGTTTACCGATCACCAATATGTGTATTAAAGGTAAGATTTTATTTTTCAGTCGCAATTTAGACTGTAGAATATTCTTTAATCCGACGTGTTTTACAATTAGTATAAATTGTTACTAGCCTTACATAAATGTTGAATGAATTGCCAATAAACATGAATAAATTATTACAAATATCATAATCCACTTAATAATGAGTTGTGTTCACTTGATTTAATATCGATAAGAGATTACTTTCATTGCTATTTTGGCTTGTTGTTTCTATCCCGTATTTCTTTTAAATAATAAATAAAATCTAAGTACAATTTGTTGTTTTAATGTTTTATTAAGTCTACTGGGTTTGAGAATCTGAATTTCGTTCACATTCTGCTTCGAAGTGTAGAGTATCTTTCATTGCATCACTGTGTATCACGTAGGTAAGCTAAATATGTTTTTAGAGGTAATGCAATCTTTACGAACCAGGCTTTCCTGTTCAAAGAGGATCTGAGGTGTACTACGGTGTACGGGTTTGCTAGACGGATCACAGGCTTCGACGATGTAATTTGAATTTCAGGATGTTCAGATTTGTAGAAAAATGGAGGGAGATTCAAGTTCAAAGTCCTGTATTACACAATCGGGGCCGAAATTCTAATTCTAAAAAATTCTAAAACGCCGTTTGCAAGACTTAGATTTACACGATACGAACCTTTTTTGCGACGTGATGACAAACAAAAACGTTATCAGTGGGGCCATATTATAAAGTATAAAGATTGGTCAGGGCAACAGTGGTAAATGTGTTATGGAGTGATAAATCAAATTTGAAATGTTTGATCACAAATGTAAAATTTTTATGCGACGTTATAATAAAAACCAAAAAATGCTCCCTCAATATATTTTGCCCACTGTGAATCATTGGACCCCGAATCCTTTCTTGTATCGGATTACTTTTCTTTAGTTCGTGCCGGAGATTTCGTTAAAATCAATGGCATTATGCAAACATGAAATTACGAGGAAATTTTAGATAAGAATGTCACAATACCTTCAGGTTTTCGTTTAAATGACAATAATTTTGTGGTTATGCAAGATAACGATACTAAATACATATTGTTACAACCCCTAAAATCTCACAAAGAAACTTCAAAACACGTTTATTTATTCACTAATTCTAATAATCCAAACTTGTATCTTTTTAAGTAAATTTTTATTTTTCAACTCAAATTTACAAAATTAATCGTGTTGTCCACCTCGCGCGGACCCAACTGCACAATTTGCTCCTTATTTTTTCCAACACTTCCCATTATCTTCCTTCAAGCTGATGATGATGGCGGCAAATTTAAATTTTCATATATAATACCACAAGAGACTATCAAATTGTCGGCAATAATTTTTGAAACTGGAACTGAGTGTTTGTCGCCCTTAAAATCATCATGAGTGCTTTAGCACGAATGGTGATTTTAAGGGCGACAAACACGAAGATTCCATGGTTTAAAAATTAACCGACAATTTTATAGTATCGTGTGGAATTCGTTTGACAATTTCGTAAATAAAATTTCAATTTTTTCTGACAACAAATAATTTATAGTATGCGTTTACGTAGTTTCCATCGTTACTTGACAATACAGACCACGGTGGTCGTATTGCCGCGACAATACACCACCGTGGTCTGTATTGTCAAAGCAAGTAGATTATGATTGGTTCAAATTGATGAGATTCTAACATCCTATTGGTTGAATTATTATGAACGAAATTGTCATCGCAAATTATTTAAAATTTCCAACCATTCTACTGGTATGCAAATATGAAGGATGCGAAAAATATTTGGAGGAGGAAAATAACAGTTCAATACAAATATAAGATGTGTAAAGATTATTTTGTTCAACTTGAAAATAATGCTACGTATACCGAAAGCAATAACACCACCCCAGAGCCCGGAGTTGCATCTCATAGAATTGCTGTAGGATAAACTGGAAAGAAATGTAAGAAAATAATGTCTTATTTTAAAAAGACAGTTGTGGTCTATCTTGAAAAGAGATTGAGTAATATTTTTCAAGATGTAATTGGAATGGATGTCGCGAATTATACATGCTGTAATTAAAGCAAACGGAGGTTTTGTTGATGAAAATAAAATTTAATTAGAAATTGCATGCTGTTTTAGTTTTAACATTATGGGTATTGGCGTATCCGGAATTTTGTTCGCCAGCATTTGTTCGACAAACACTTAATCGACAGCGTTTATTCGACTATACATTTATGCGAATAAGCATTTGTTCGACATGGAATTTTATTCGACATGCATTTGTTCGACTCAACATTTATGCGAATAAACATTTGCTCGACATGGAAGAGGTGGATCTGCCGTTAGGTTACTGTTAGTTTTCTGATATTTCTTTAGAAAACTAATTAAAAACAAATAAATCTTCGCGTAAAGTTAAATCTGCCGCAAAGAGGTGGATCTGCCGCAAAGATCTTGATCCAGTAAGCCATGGATGGTGCACATTTGCTGGAACAGAGACGGAACCGTTTTGAAGTTGTAGATTTCTTTTGGTGGAAAATATAACGATCCTATCTCCTAAATTACCAGAATCGAACAACAAGAACGGTTCATTGTTTTCAGTTGTTTTGTACATTTCCGGAAATACGATTTCCCGTCGGGAATTGCCTGTTGTGCTTATAAAACCGCTCTCTAATTATATCTAAAGAAGGTTACCTACGTCTTTCGTGTCATGTCATTTCGGCATGTCGAACAAATGCAAGTCGAATAAAAGTCCATGTCGAGCGAATGTTTATTCGCATAAATGTTGAGTCGAACAAATGTATGTCGAATAAAATTCCATGTCGAACAAATGCTTATTCGCATAAATGTGTAGTCGAACAAATACATGTCGAATAAAATTCCGTGTCGAACAAATGCTGTCGATTAAGTGTTTGTCGAACAAATGCTGGCGAACAAAATTCCTAGAATCAGGTATTGGGGTACCATATATTTATTATTGATTTGATATTAAGTTGATTACGTCGCCATACACTAAAAACCCGTTAACTCTAAATGCACCATACTTTTGAGTAAGTTGCATTTTAACATTGTGACAATAAAAAACAATTTGTTGCCTGAAAAATAATGTACAAACAATTTTTTTTATTATTAAACCTTTATTTATGTATCGATTTTCAATAATAACAAATGAAAAATGTTAGGCGTTCTTTTCATAATAATATTAAACCCAACCATACAGGAAAAAAAGGACTTAACTGGTTTTACCTGAATATAAAACGAAGTTAAGTAAAAAAAATGAAAAATAATAATCTTAAAACACTAGATAAAACCAAAGTAGAAATACAAAAACGTGAAGTTACTCATAGGAGTTATTTTATTTGATACGGTGTCATCGTGTATGGATGGTTCTGGTAAGGTGTCTTTTTGACAAGAACAAGTAGGTAAGTTGAGATACCATCCATGAAATTCTTCTGGAATCACACTTGATTGACAAAGTTTTGTTAAGCCTTTCTTTTTTGCTTCAGTTGTTGTGGGCTAGTGCTTTTTATAAAAATTTTTAATTTTTATTGGTATTTGGATTTCATGAGTATTAAATACATCGATCGTGCTATATTCATCTGTATGTTTATATCTATATATTTATATTGTAATTTACCCCAGTTTTCATTGGTATATTTTCAGCTTTTAATTTTAATCCATTTCACAGTCTACCCATTCACATCTATGTTAATGAATTTAAATTTTAGTTGGTATGGATGATCAAATTAACGGTTTAATCGTAATTCCTGCAACAGTAATAGTCGCCATAGTGCTCCCCCTCTAGTGATGTACATTGTACGTGATTGAATTGCTTCCTCTCAATTCGATGATTACTTCTGGTGCTGCATTTATTCGGGGTAAAATTCATATGACAGGACGTGGAATTTATGATTTGTCATATTGAATTGCGTATTTTTAATGAGGTGTGGGGTTATTGAGTGCGTTGCTTATTTCGTTTGACCCAATTTTCTTTTCGCATCGTGTTCAATTATTGGACTAATCACTGTGGTAATTCTTCTTCTTCTTCTTCACGTGCCTATCCGTTACCGGATGTTGGCGACCTCTCTTCTATATATGTGTTGTGCGTTTGTAGTACTAACACACATACATATAGAGAACCTACTTGTTTAACGCAGGCTTCGAACCGCGGGAAGTGTATACGCTTCATCTCCAGAGAGGCTCTTCTAGGCAGGTTACAGTTCGGAGATTTCCAATGGCCTTCCGAGGGGAGACGATCAGAATAAAGTTTTTACTGAGTCCGGAGTTGAACCGGGCATTCAAAATTAGCAGCAACGCACTTAACCGTTTAAGCTGATCACCGTCTCAAGGAAACAATGCAAAATGTGGATTTACCTATTTAACTTTCTTGTCTTCGGGGTCATCATTATGGGTATAATGGTGGATTCTATTTATAATTGAATTGAAATTAAGTTGATAGGTTGTTTTTATTGGATACATAAAATTGCTTATTAGCATAATATTTCAGTCGGCATGGATTATCGAATTAACAGATTAATCGTAATTTCTGCAATAGTATAGTCACCACTTCGTATTATTTTTAATAAAGTTGTTGTAAATGTATGTTGTTAATTATTAAATATTTTCTTTAGTTTAGTTTTTTTGAAGTTTTTGAGCTCTCATCAGTCAAAATGGAGAATACTAAGTGTTCATACTACCATGAGCGGCAGTCTAATAATTTTAATTTTCTAATAATTAAATAATAATTTTTTATCGTATATATTATTAACTATACTAACTCAATAATATATATTATACAATATTTAACTGGTCTGCTGCAATTTCATCTGGTCACCATATTTTTACTCGAATATCATTATATTCGTTGCTAACTTTACGGACGTAAAGCGCGTGAAGGTACTACGCTTGAATGGAAACGTCAAATTCATATAAAAGAAATTGCAATATTAATAATATCACGTTTTTCTTCAAATGCATCAACTTTACTTTTATATCATTATTATGACTGCGTCTTATGACCAAGGTAAATATTTTTTTGTATCAACATAAATTTTTCAGTTTACCCTATTTCCGTATCAAGACAAAAATAATATTCAATAGTACCTTGCAAGGAAAGAAGTTCAAAGTCAATGCCTCACTTGTAAACAATTTTATCGAAAGTTGTCATAAATTTGAAGTAAATTCAATTTAGCAGTTCCGTTTGTGAAAATGAAAATTTTATTACCAAGATACAGGCATGATTTAGAAAATGCGCAAGACTTTGCTTGTTCATATCTATCTAGCTATTGCAGTATAGCATGGGTTTTTAGATATCTGATATTTTCACGAACTTAATAACCCAGGATCAAGTGATTTGCGGATCCACGTTTTTACTTATGTTTTTATGTAGGAAGTACATAAAGTTAGATATAAATTTCTAAGCCTCTTATTACATTAACTTAAGGAAGTATTTGAAAAGTTCGTGGCCTGGCATGGACACAATAATTATTAAATACGTTAAAAGTTATTTATATTTTTCTATATAATCTCCTACAAAACAGTGCATTTATTCCAGTGATATTCAAACTTCAAAATTGACCAAAGACCATTTGTCAGAGTTTGTAAAATAAGAGTCTACAGATATTATTTTTTAGATAAAAAACTTAATCCTGCCAAGTGTTATTTGAAATTTTAAAAGAGGTGGTTTATTTATTCGTATAGCATAATATAGTGCCATGTATCGCTACTGTAAAATTAGAATTTTTTTGATTTTTATAGCGGGAGTGAAATGGCACTTAATTAATAATGCTCCCGACCAGCTTGCATGAGACTCTTTTAATTGGGCGTGTAAGTAGTCCGATTATGAGGAAAAGACACTCTCGTCTGGTTACCAACTCGCAACTCAACTGAATGATACAAAATTTTAGTCTGTACCAGATTCTGTTCACACCTGCTGTATTTATTAAACAAAAATGCACTCAAATAAAATCTCCTCATTCAAACCTTGCTCATTTATTGTTACAAACAATATTATTAACGAAACAAATTATAAATCCTAAAAACTAAACAAATCAAGTGTACAAAAGAATTTATGCTATAAACTAACGTCCCTCCCCGATTGATCGCACCAATCAAATAAAAAAATTATTGTCTAACGACCTTTTAAAAAAAACGCGCACACAAATTTTATTGTCTTACCGATTATTCTCCCGTCGACGATTACTGTTCTTGTTGCACAACACTCGAGTGGCCTATGTAGAAGTGAATTAGCTCAAAATTTCTTCTTTTAAAATAACCATCAGAGAAATATTCGTCCACCATTGATCGTTCCTAACGAAATATTCTTCCTTTAACCGATGAGTAAATTACTAAGCATTGAATAACTCAACCTTTCCATCATCGTTCACCCATAACCATAAAAACTATCCAGTCGTAATCAAAATTTTCACCCAACAGATGTCACAGCTTTTCAATATTAATTTCTCTTTCTCAAATTTACCATTACTTTTGCGAATCATTAACCATCTCAAAAATATGTCCTTAACATGCTCTGGCGTACACCATCAAAATTCAACTCATAAAAAATCCAAATACGTTTCGATTCTCACTGACATTATGCGAATCTCTTCAAAATACGTCCTCACGTGTCGAGAGGCACATCGTGAGTTCTTTTAATCTGCAAAATTCCCATGGGCAGGCGCGTTTCACTAATTCTCGAAATTTTCCGCAAAATAAATCCGTCCTTCTTCATCAGTTATACACTTTATTTTTACACACCGCTATTTGCGTGTTTACCCAACTTAACAGATTTTTACAATTACCCAATTTGTTTAATTCTGCATAATGAAATATTTTTCCTTACTTTATAATTTATTTCTTACACTTTATAATCAGGACCTGTTGAAGAGACTTTACTGGAGTTTCGTATTTATCTGAACCAACAGCATTTTTTAACATCTTTGTAGGTATTTTCAAACCATGGTACAGTTAAGCAAACAAAATTCTAGCCTCTAAACTAACTAAATACGATCGTGTCTTTTCCTTGAAACGGTCTCATTTTGGACCACCGCAATAGATATAATAAAGTTTCCAACAAATTAAATCGCCACTTTATCAGAGAGACACATCCAAACCATCCAGCCAGGCTACTGCATTGGATATCAAAAAGTGCAGCTCCTCCAAGCTGCAGTCATTAGCTATGTGACTGAATATCACTGCAATCGCAGGTCTCAGATATTCTCGAGTCCCATTTATGCAGCTTGGAATTTTTGCATGTATGATTCGTTCTTAAACGGTCGAATGCTGGAAACTAATATGAGATATTTGTTGGTTATATTGTTTAGATGTTTCTTCCCAGGCCATCCCAATTGTTCTACTTGCCATAATAATCATGCAATATATTTAAATCAGATGTTAATATAGACAATTTTACTTCTTCAGACTGTTTGTCATAATATTGTACTGTAACGCCATTGCTATATCATCGATATAGATAAATTTACGAGAAGCTGTAACTGGTAAATCTAAGACGTATAAATTAAATAGAAGCAGAGCTAATACAGAACCTTGCGGAACACCCTAGAATTGCAATTTATAATTTCCTATAAACAGGTGCTATACTTTGGGAGGACAATTCTGGCGAAACTCAGTTCTTCAGTTTTTGAGGCTGTAATTTGGGACGAGTGAACCCGGTGCATCCTATAGTGACATAAAAGAACCTTTCTCTTCGCCATACCAGGGTTTTCAATTTTTTCCTCGCCAGCTGCGACTCGAATACTATTTGACAGATGAAATCAAATAGTGGGTTCATGCAAAATATTTAACATAAGAATAAGGCATGCGCAAAAACTACTTGTTGCCAGTTTTTAGAAAATATCGTTGGTAAGTTGGTGGTTTGTATATCACACTCAGATACAATCTCATATTACATAACCGATATAATGTGAAGTTGACCAACTTATCCTTACGCTAAGTTAAATTAAATTAAATGCAGTTTTGCATAAACGCCTATATGGAGTTACGTACTCTGAACTTTCTTAAATTACATTAAATATTTTGCATGAACTCACCATTAAAGGAGACTAAACATGAACACGGCGCTTGTAGCGTTTTGTAATTTTTCTCGTTGCTTAAAGTTTTATCGAGGTGATAGTATTCTTTTTCTATGTTACGTATTTCAGTTTGTAGATATTGAAGTACTTTGTTCAAATATATTAATATTCAAGTGATACTCTGTAGGTAAATTTCATTGAAAAACTGAAATGGGTAAGGATGTCAAAAAATATATCTAGATGATGCTGTTCAAATTTAAAAACATTTTATTGTATATTTCTTTTATACGTATAGTTAAAATGTAGCTAATTACAAAAATTCGGCATTGTTTTCAATTAAGAAAAACGTGAAAACAATTTATAAAACTTTTTTGTTGTATAATATTATTTGAAACTTTTTTAATGCATACCAAAGTAAGCATTTAATTTTTTTTAGTGAAAATTCTGAAGTTAAATCTTGCATGGCTTGAGACTAATAAATAACAAGTTTGTGGAGGTGAGACACCCTAGATACTTTAGTAACACTGATAATATATCTACCCTACCTCATTATAAACATAAAATCTCTTTTAACATAATGGTTTCTAAATCTGAGATAATTCAAGCTGGTTGTATACTAGGCAAAGTCGTAATAATGCTTTAAACAACTTCATGTAATTTTATGTGTAGAACAATGTGAAGATTAAGCTTACAGCATCATTAAACTATCATAAGAAAATTTAATTTTAATGCGTAATTCGGCATGAAAATTAAAATTAACTAAAATTTTTGCATTAATAGTTTATCTCGAAAATTTTCAATAGTTCTTTTTTATATGTTAAGATTTGTCATGGTCAATTCCAATTTAAAACAAAAATTAATTAAAAAAATTTAATTAAGTACTTTAATACAATAAAGCAGAATAAAAGTCTTGAAAAGATTTTCCGTTGAGATAGAAACTTGAGAAAAAGGTATAACGAAAATTGTTTATAGCACCTAATAAAAAATTATAATTAGTAAAAGTTAAAAAATTTAATTGAGAAAGTCAGAAAACTGCGAAAATGCTGATAATTCTTAAGTTAATGTTATAATACATAATTATTTCGTTTAATATAATAATATTAGGGTGGATACAAACCTACGTTGTTTAGGTATACATACATATCTACTAAAAGTATCTTATACTTCTGTAGGTAAGTGTCTTAGATACTTGACTGAAAGGATTAACGAATTTAGAAACTTTGAAGCTTTTAGCTTTGAATAAAGAAGCTCTCTTAGCAACAATTAGATACAATTTTAAAGTTCAAAAATTAATATTAAGGGTATTCACACTCTCTTGTATATTGCCCTTGTATTTATACACAAGTTTACTAGGGTGTATTTATCCCTTCCCTAGTAGTTATCCCCTCTATTATATAATTATTGATCGAAATTGAAATATATAAATGAAATTAAGGATGGCTTTAACTGTTGCTAAATATCTAAAGTCAAAAATTCATTTTGATAAAGATATATTTTTCTTCGAAATACTATAAATCTGACAAGTTGGTAATAAAGTGCCGTAATCCAAAAGTTGGTAACACTTTTCTGTAGTAATTTTCCTTGTTTCCTATAAAATGGGATACACCTAGGTGTTGTATTTATAAGTAGCTCTTGGACGTATTTTTTTGGTGTTGCATTTTAATACAAATTACGTTAGTGCATTTAAGTAAATTAAATTTGAAATGCATAATAATATGGTCGACGATAAAAGAGGAAAAGTGAAAGCAAAACGCCTAAGAAAGGGGCCGAATAAAAAATGGAATGAGTTGGAAGTCAATCTGCTCATAAACTTTTTAAATGAGAATAGACCGTTTGAGAAACCAACTGCCCAAATTTTTTACAAGAAATTTATTCTAGCTATATCCGGGATTTCTAAGATCCGGCTTTTCTAAAATCCCGGTTGGGGTGGATTAATATTCTTCTAGTATGTTTAGCCCATGTAACTATTGTCAAAAACCGCCCGAAGGGCCTAATGGAGCGGAGCGGAAGGCCCGTAGGGTAGGTTTTGACAATGGAACAACCTTCAAATCGAATACACACCTAAAAAATTCGAAAATTACACCAAATTTATGGTGGGCGTGGCCGACACTTTTCCGTTAATAAACGGGTAGTTTACGATTTTTTTGCTAATATTTATTACTAAATCTACTAATCACACCCCCAGCTTTCCGAATCTCAAAGAAAATATCAATTTCCGGGTGAAAAATTTTCACTCATTCGGACCGGGTACGGCTAATGCAGTAGGCGAGCCTGCTGCTATGTGACTTGTATCCCCTGGTATATGAATGTTGCTGATTTTCGCACTTTTTTCGAAATTTTTCGATTTTTCGTTAATGTTTTACGCTGGCAACGTCAGAGTCACATTCGGACCGAAAAAAACCGAAAATAATGCCAATTTCTGTTACATTTTATGGGGGGGGGGGGGCCTAATTTTAACAATCGGAATATCTCCAAAAAAAACCGTGTGAAATTCCATGTACCGCAAATTTTATTTGCTTAATCAACTATTCAGACCTTGAGTGTATCGTACAGCATCTCTATCATAAGAAAATTTCAATTTTCGGTTGGATACGTGCCCTCGCCTATTTAATAATCTGATTTACAATAATAACCCCATTATGCCTTAGTAATACTTTTAAATCCCTCAGGTACACCATCGGCGCAATCTGTATGCTACCCTTAATGACCATCGGCGCAGTCTACATAATATGTCCCAAAATCGACTCACTTGAATCCGCAGTGATTAAATCTGCTGTAGCTTGTGTGCAGATGGCACTAATTAATTACATACTTAATTAAAATTACATACTTGTTTTATTTTATCACATTGACCCACATCCCGCGACTGGTCACCAAACAATTACTAATTAATTTTTCTTTATCTGAATTTCGTGGCATTTTAAAATAATTTACTTAAGGTAACTAAAATATTAGCGTTGTTACAAATAATGTGTTGACAGCTGATGAAAGCAAGTTTAAGCTTATATAGGTTTCATGATAATATAATACAGGGTGTGTTCACAAATGATGTATTTACAACAGTGTTAAATTTACAAGGGAGTGTGAATCTGTTGTATTTACAAGCTATAAAATACAAGGGTGTATAAATACAAGGGCAAATACTAGAGAGTGTGAATACCCTTATTATAATGAAAGAAAGAATTTGAATAAAATATAATGGAGCATAAAAGTGCACAGAGTTCATGGGAAACTTGTGAAACCATATTTTTTTAAACTTGAACTTGAGCCACAAAAATGCGTTTTTGAGTTATTAGTACCAATATTTTATAAATTTTCGCTCTGTCGATTGATATATAGAAAATGAGTTAATCTTTAAAAATGAGAGAGATACAAATACAATGAACTTATATGTTTATTTTTCCGCGTAAAATAATCCTATAAACTTAACTGAACTTAAGTATTTTATACTGGTTGTATAAAATTTATTAAAACTATTGGAAAATGGAAGGAAGAAGCGCAAGATAGAAAGAAATGGAGAAGTGTCTTGCAAGAAGCCCTGGGGCTGCATGTTGAGCTAAATTATAATTATTATACTATATAAATTATAAATGTGCGGTATTATAAACTTAAGTCGATTAGTAATTTTTAGAAAACTAAAAACATACCGTTGTACTTGTAGCAAAACTATATTTTCTATCAATCATTGTAGGATCTAACAAGAAATCCAAAACGCGAATTGATTTAAATTAGTTCAAGCTACAAAGCTTCAAGTGGTTGGACTTTGCTGGCCTGTCAAATACTTCGGAATTTACAACAAAAATGAACCAGAGAAACAATTTACAATTCAAGAAGTAAATTGGTTTCAATATTGAAAATCACGCTGAGAATTAATTTTTATACAAACGATGAATTTTAAAAAAATTCGATTTTTAAAAAAGAAAGATAGGATCACCGTGAAAAATCTGCTTTGGTACCGATTTATAAAGAAAAGAATAAATATCTTGTAGATATTCTTCATTTGATACCACCTGTTTTCCATCAATTTTATGAGAACTTCCAATATTAGATGTTCCCGAGCGTAGCCAGATTTGGAAAATTTTGAAGAAGTTATTAAGGTTATAATATCAAGCAATTCATGTTTTATTTACTTCTACTGAAAAGTTGAGTTTCTTGACTTAAGCTCCTTTTACCTAACCGCAAAGTATAAGTACCTACTACGTATACATAAAAATAATTTTGACACTTTACTGAAAAGATTAACGAATTTAGAAACTTTGAAGCTTTTGAGCAAAGAAGCTTTCTTAGAAATATTCAGGTACAGTTTAAAGTTTGAAGACCACAATGCTTTAAATTAAATATTATAATCACAACAAAATTTCATATTAAATGTTTAGCTCAATATAATGAAGCAAAAAATGCACAGCGTACATCGAAACCATATTTATTTAAACTTAAAATTTATCTCAGGTGAATTGAAAATCCTGAACCTGAAAATCTAGTGAATTTCCAGGGAATATCCAGTGGACATCCAGAGGCTAGTGGCTATCCAATGGATATCCACTTGTTATTGCGTGTTCCCTGGGATCTACTATATTATAATATTCAAATAATTGTTATTTGTAAAAAGTAAATTGAATCTGCAGTACATTTTTTTTGTCTGATCATTTTTACCTCTAATAATTGAGATAAATTAATTATTGTGAATAATTTGGATTATATTAATTGTGTTATTAACTTATTTTATATTTTGTGTATCTTTACAATATTAATATTTTTCTTTAATTTTTCTTTATTAGTTTTTCGTTTCTAATCAGAATATCTTTTCTTTAAAGATATTTAAAGATATATTATAAGAAAAAATTTTCATACGGATGGAAAACACGCAATTTAGTATGTACGCCTTTGGATTATGTTGTATGTTGTGATATGATTTTCAATTTTTTATTCAATAAAAAAGTAAAAGATTGAAATACACAATAGAAAAAAATATATAAAACAAAACATTCTATTAAATCTGAAATATAAAACTTGTTCCTAAAGTTGGTATAATTTAAATAAAGCTGTTATAGCTTTCTACTCACAATTTTTTATAAACATATAAATGTACTATGTAGTTTATTATATTAGGGATATAGGATGTTCACAATGTAAAGCTTATTAATAAAATAATTAATTAATCCAATGTAAGTAAAAATGACTTAAAACGCAAATTGCTAATAAATAATCTAGTCTAGTAACGTTGGTTATGTTTTGGAGATTTTTCATAGAATTTATTAGATTAGTTAAATTGTTACACGATGCTTTAATACATACTACATAAACAAAATTTTATAACCTCGTAGTCTTTCTTGTCAATATTTGTAATTATATTTAATTGATATTATAAGATTGATAATAGCAATGAAAATTATATTGAAATAGTGCCAATTTCTATAAAAGTCAGCTTTTTCATAAATTTGACTTGGAAAATCATAATTAATAATTTCTAAACATCCACCTAGTCCATTCTCAATTTCTATCATTATTGTCCTTTAAATTTTTGTTTGTACTTTCTACTTTTTTAACATTTAACTGTACTGTATTGTAAGAGCCAATACAAGAACCAATCAAATTAAAGTGTCTAATATCTATTTTCAATGATATAAGAGTTACAAAAATTAACAGTACATTTCTGTACATCGGAAGCCCTTTTTACAATTCAGGCACGTATAAAGGACTTCATTTCCACTGAGCGTTGAATTAGAATAAGGGCTTCCAATGTATAGCAATGTACTTTTAATTCTTTGAGAAATAACAGGCCGTCAGTTTCTCTTTATAGATATCTTTAGTGTAATAATTCTTCCGGTAAGATATCTACATAAACGAAAGCAAATCATTTGTGTGTCGTTATTGGAATGCTTTGGTTGTGACTTCTTTAAATTGTTAAATAAGTAACTGTAAAAACAGAAAATACTATTCAAATGTATATATTGAACTATTACACCTCAACTTTAAATTGGCTGGCCCACAACGTGTTGCTATTTTTTTCCATAACCACGATATGAAAAATTTGATAAATTTTACAGTATTGACTTTACCAATAATTGCGTGGGGTGCGATTAAAAATTGGATTTACTTTAGCCCTGAGATTAGAGTATTGTTTGTTATGATTTGTGATAAAGATAAACCTTTAGGGGAAATCACCTCGGAAAAAAGGAATGTGGATGCATCGGAAGAAGAAGATTCCTTCAATGCTGCTAATGTTTTTCCGAGTACTATAAATCCTGAAGTTGGATTGCAACTAATGATGAAATTGTCATGAAACAGATGATGAATAAATCACAGATCTAGTTTCAAATGGAGATGGACCATTTGAGTACAGCTCTCCGAGATATACAGGAAAAATCTGTCACGGAAGAAATACTAAACATGGGCGTACAAGAAATAAAAACAAATTTTGGTACAAAAATTAAAGATCTAAAGGACAGTGTAGATGAACATATTAAGAAAAATACAGATAAAATGATGGCATTAATCAAGACAGACTTAGACAAAACACGTGATAAACTAGATAAAATGTCAACTGGTAAAATCTTACGAGAACATTTTATCTTAAAGATCGAAGAAATTAGAGAAAACAAAGAGGCATTCAATAATAATATCGACAACAAAGTCAAAATAATAAAATAAAAAATGAACCAGTGAAGGGAAATGAAAATTATCGACTAAGAACTGAAGGAAGTTTAAAGCAACAACATTTCATTTCATTAGATGCATTGAGGTTTGGAAAAGTGAGAGGGATGGACTACCTGTCTTTCACATGGATAAAATTCGGATACAATGGCAAGAAGAAATGACCAAAAAATGGAAATGATATGAAGACGATTAGGTTTAGTCGTATAAAATTTAACAGGATGGTCGGTACAACATCAAAAATATGGACGCCCTTAACAAGAGTTATCTCGTGGAAGCATGTGAGATGAAGATGGAAGACTGGGGTGCCGATTAAAAGGATACACCATGGACTCCGTCTCGGGTAAATTGGAAAGAACCAGAACGAAATATTTACAAAACATGAACAAAAGACTTTATTTTTACTTTATTTTACTGTAACTGTATCGACTTTTGTCTCTTATTCCAATATAGTCTTGAAGATGGATCCGTTTAGGGTCCGAAACATGTCGATGAAGTAAATTGTCGTTTTATTTCCCAACCCTCAAAACCGAGAACTTTGTAATATAATCAATTTCGAGGGGAAGAAATTTTCCATTCTATGAACAAAAGGATCATAAAAGCAAATAATATAATGCAATATCGGCGTTATTGTTATTATTAGTTATTAGTTTATAAGTTATTGTTAAAAACCTTAGGGTAGGCAAGAGATCGGTTAATTTGTGTGCGAAATTGCAGTTTCCATATGAGGGACCATATAAAATTAACCGCAAGATCGGTGAAAACACATACGAATTGTTCAACGAAGCTACAGGGGCAATTAGAGGCAGATTTAATCGGAGTTTTATTTATGCCTATAACAATGAAAATTAAAAGTCATAAGATTAAAATGTGAATGATTGTGAGTTTAAATGAAAAATTTTTATTTTGTAACAAATTTAGTTTAGGGTAGATACTCCACTTAAGAGGGAAATTTTATTTTATTGAAATCAAAAGGGATCTTATTTTAATTTAATTTTAGTTATAATTTCGAAACTTTAAGTTCATTTGAATTTATTTTTGATTCACACCGGTGAAAAACCATTTATTTATCATCCAATGCATTGCTTAATAACTGTTGTCTTTTGTAAAGATTCTTTAAACAAATCTTTTCTCAATCCAAAGGGGGAAATTGAACTATTGTTTTCCTTCCTCAAATTTTTATATCCTTCATATAGTATAATGCATACAAGCAAAATGGTTTACAATGTTTTCTTGTTTAAAAATGCATTGTGATTTTATGCTGTAAAATAACACAAACTAAACAAAGGAGAAACTCTACCGCCCGTTTGCACCACCTACACTTAAAATTTAAGGGTCCTTTAAATGCCATTTATTCCGTTGCACCAACGAGTTAAGGGTTCCTTAATTTCCTATGGAGCACCTAAATTTAAACCTCAGAAATCTACCTACGAAACTGTGCCTTAACTTTAAGTGACAGAAATGTGTGAATAATGTTATGATTTTACCGCTTATGTGCACAGTAGATGTGTATTTATTGTAAAAGTTATTTAATTATATTATAGCTTCAAATGAAATATAAAATAATTAATTTTATCAAACAATTTTATCATTTACAAGTGCTTGCTAAATTACAGACATTAATAAAATGTTTAAATATTTGTGTTATAGTTAAAGATAATAATTTAATCCAATGTAATATTTTACATTAGTAATTTATTTTTTTACTATAATGAAAATGAATAAAAAATATAATAGAAGATTCTAGTGTTTCATAAATTTTTGAAATTATTAATCATGGTTTTCCAAGACAAATTTATGCATGAGCTGACATGATAGTATGGCTTATTTTCAACTGGCACTATTTTAAAAAGAGTATGAGGGGATGAAATTTTGTTTTATCTATGAAAGCATCGTGAAAAGGTATAACCGATCAGATAAATTCTATGGAAAATCCATAAAACATAACCAAAAAGGTAGTAGATAAATGTGGTATTGCTGAGGGCTTAACTAAGTGGACTTTAAGCAAGAGTGGTGCAATGCAAACTAAATTAAGATGTCCCTTATAGTATAGTTAAGAATCCCTTAGTTAAGTGACACATTATCAATCTCCAGTTAAATTTACCTGTCAGATAAATCTAACATGTGACGTCGTTTAGGTCTATGAGAAGACTCTAAACCTCACTTAGCTGTCATATACTATGTAAGTCTAACTGGAACTTTAACTAAAGATTGATAAAAAAGTTGGTGCAATTGGGCATTAAACAATTTTAAAAATTATGGAGTACAATTTAACAAATCGCTGTGCTAGTTCTAAACTAAGACTTCTTAAAAACCAAGTTTTGAGGAAAACTTGTTAGAAAATTGTAAGTTATCTTATAAATCAGAACTTTTATTTTAAATTTGAAAGAATGGTTTTCATAACTTTCAATCCTGAGTACAGGATTGGTCAGATACACCAAATTCTTATTGTATTATGCCGATATCTCAAAATTGATGTTTTAAAGATGTCTTAGTTTAGAACTAGCACAGCGAAATATTAGTAGCATTTTGATTGTGGCACTTATTACCACAAAAGTTGTAATATTTACTTCAAGAATAGTAAATATAAATAAAATGTACATACCTAACATAGAAATTTTTTTTATTAAAATTTTGTAGAATTTCCCACTACTACAATTTCATACAAAATTTTCATTACAAAGTCATTAGTTTACTACAAACTTTTAGGAAACTAGTGACATGTACAAAATTGTAGTGATAAATATAATTTTGTAGGAAATTTTAGAAGTATGGAATTTTAGTAATAGAATGCAATGTATCCATATTTACTGATTTTATAGCAAATATTACAACTTTTTTAACAACATGCGCTACAATCAAATTATTATTAAATGTTATTAAATTTTGCTACATTCTTCTTCTTCAGGTGCCTATGCGTTAACGGATGTTGGCGACCTCTCTCCTATGTATGTGTTGTGCATTTGTAGTACTATCACACACATAGGGGACCTACTTGTTTAACGCGGGCTCCGAACCGCGGGAAGTGTATACACTTCATCTCCAGAGAGGCTATTCTTGGCATATTACACCTCGGTGGTTTGCCAATTGCCTTCCGAGGGGAGACGGTCAGAATAAAGTTTTTACTGAGCCCGAAGTCGAACCGGGCATTCAGCTTTAGCAGCAATGCACTTAACCGCTTAAGCTGATTACCGTCTCTTTGCTACATTATTTCATGCTAATTTACAAAATTGTCGAAATATTTTATATAAGACGTAATTTTTAGGAAATTTGTTACACCACGTTTTGCATCCACGACACCTTTCCAACAGGTAATAAAAGGTTGGCTAGCTCAAAGTCGCGAAGGGGTGGGTTGGTGAATGGAACGAAAGGGTCGTGTGACGGCACGTCGCAAAGCGTGTATTTCCTATCGACGACCGGGCAATCCTCGATCGCGATTCTAAAAATTGTCAAAATCGGTGTGAATAATTTACACGGGGGGGGAGTTAAGTCAAAATCGGTGGGGTTAATATACACGCGGGAGTTTAAATGGGCGCCACGCATACGAAGAAATGAATCTTTTTGAAGGGGACTGGTTATCACACCTTCCAAGCTGGTACGCGACAACTTGATGATCTTACGGCGAACTCTCACTCCGGAAAAACCTCGCTCAATGACCTTACCTTTACAGGAGGCGAACTTTCCGTGGGTGAAAATAGCTAAATAAACATTAACACAACAATAATAATAACACACAAAGTTGGGAAATAATAAAAATGTATTAAATAAAATAATATCAGGGGGGAGTTGACAAAGTTTACACAAGATACTATCCAATTTACATGTCTTGTATAAAAATAAATATTTACAGTTGACGGAACCTTTCCGTGTGGTTTCCGTTGCGAAACTAATATTCGTAAAACAATTACTCTTACAAAAATACAAAAGGTTAATTTGCATGAAAGGGGGGCGTATTGAATACAGCACTCCACCAAAATAAATAGTTACTTAAGCGCAACTTGATAATATTCAAAACTATGATTCATAAAATTGATCATGGAACTTAATCAATGCAATTGATCATCAAAATTCCCAACAACGGGACAAACAAACTTTAGCTACAATACTAAACTTGAAACGTTACGTTAAATTGTTTGGTTACATTCTGAACGCTCGAATGGCGTGGTAAAAGTTACGTTAATAATAGATAATAATATTAAGTTAAATAAAAGGTATACAAAATGGTTGCGATATCGTCTTCCAGGGTTGAACTGAACGTTCATAAACACAACTAATGGTCAATAGGACCAATTAACATCACAATCTTAAAAACATAAAAAGGTTTCTTACTTAATTTGGGTGTTGATGTTCGACCTCTAGGTAAAGTCGATGACGGGTCCTTCAGGAGTGAGATCTCGTCTTCAGAACGTAGAATGAAGCTGAATGTGATGTCTCAAACCATATCAGAAGGGCAGCGTAATAACCAGCTTCCCAAAAACTCTTCAAATCGGAAGGTGGTGAAATAACAGGGTGGTTCACGCACTGTACTTCACGATAAAATAGGGGTCTCCGTACGAAATAATTCACTATGTTAGTTATTCGCGAAGTGACAAATAATTCAAGCCGGCACTGTCTAAGTAAGAAATGTTAATGTGGTGTCCGATAAAAAAAAAGACGATTGGAATGCACACATGGGTTGGAAGTGCAACACCTGTTTTGTACCATTCGATAAAAGCAATGCTACGTACTTGCCTTATGAGCGGCAAGCAATAACTCGACGTGATTAACGTGATAAGCAGATGGTATAAAAAGTCCGATAATTGATTCAATGTTTAGTAACAATAGACGATATTAATTGTTCGATCACTTATTAAATATTAGCAACAATTGACGATATTAATGTTCGATAAAATATTGAAGGTTTAGCAACAATTTACGATATTCTGGTTCGATAAAATATTGAAGGTTTAGCAACAATTGACGATATTCTGGTTCGATAAAATATTGAAGGTTTAGCAACAATTGACGATATTCTGGTTCGATAAAATATTGAAGGTTTAGCAACAATTGACGATATTCTGGTTCGATAAAATATTGAAGGTTTAGCAACAATTGACGATATTCTGGTTCGATAAAATATTGAAGGTTTAGCAACAATTGACGATATTCTGGTTCGGTAAAATATTAATTGTTTAATAACAATTGACGATATTCTGGTTCGATAGTACCTGCAGTTGACACACACTAATTTTTAGCACAAATGACTTGTATTTATTTAAAGATCTCTAATAAATGTGAGACCTCGATAGTTAATTCCGCTTTTGGAAGCGCTAAGATACGAAAAAGGTAGTATCAGATTCCAAGTGAATCTCTTCGAATATGCAATTTGTAGCTCAATTTATGCATTTTCCCTACTCTGATTTAGGATTTTTCCCACTTACTGATTGATTTGGATCCTTGTAATTGGGTCCTATAAATTTAGAAAGAAGGGAGACGTGATTTAATTGGACAATACCTAGAGTGTGAGAGCACACTTTCTTCTTTCTCCATGCAAAGTGTATCGAGAAGTTTTGCAGGACACGTGCGAGCAAAACAATTTTTTGCTCGTCTGGTCGGACGAAAAGGGTCTAACTTTTGCACTTTTTGTTGGTTTTTATCGAAGTTTTAAAATTGCGAAATCGCTATGCTTCCCATGTTAAAAATTAACACCTGGGTTTGCAAGTCGATGCCTGTCTAAGATAACGATGTCGAATGCATTCGTTCCCATGGTCTCTCCATCGCACGTGCCCGTTTTTTGTATCGACGGCCGACGTGGATTTATGGATCGCATAAAAGTTTCTCTCAGTCGTTTGAAAGATTATAGTAAAGTATAGGTATGAGTTGACGTTTAGTTTGCAACGTTAATGAATAGAGAATTTATTGCTGATGAGGTGAATTATGGATTAATGCTACGTCAACATTATTAACACTTCCTCATCTACCGTATGGTTTATTGTACGTGTATTAAAATATTTGATGATACTTTCCTAACTATACAATTCTTAAGATTATTGTGCATTTGCAAAACGTAAATTTATTAGTTGAGCGAATGTTTCAATCTTTTATTATTACAACCCGACCTAAAAATGTTTTCTCAAAGAGTAATTTTCAACGGATCGATTCGAAATTTAAAATATAAGTTTAATAGATCATAAACGCAAAATCTAAGGGTGCGCCCGATGCGCGTAATAAGGTGACACTCCCCTTACGTCAAGAGTTGTTATCCCTAACTACTCTTCAACTGGGACGCGCGCAACCTCAACCGAAACACAAACTGTCCTGCGATAAACCATCAACACTTGTAGTGTTGAAACAACTACTCAGCTAGTGACTAGACTATACGTATATGCCGGGAAAGAGAGAGAAGGTTCACCTAACCCTAGGCTTAATCAACCCGTGAGTCGTAGTGACTCCTACATGAGAGGGCGGTTCGCGAAATCACGCGATCATTCGCTGGCCGTGGGACCCACAAATGTCTGTGAAGACACCGGACTCTAGATCAAGGTAGACCTGAGCTAAGGTAACACTTCCTTGGCGTACTCATATTTACAAAGCCTTCTCTAAAATGGTTCAGTCGATGGGGACTGTCTGCCTTTTTCAATACGTTGAAAAAACAGAGTAAAAAAAAACGTGTGCTTGGCTGGATCAAATTTACAAAAGCCGTTTGGGGCACTTCAGTAGATGGGGACTGTCTGTTTTATCATTTATCGTTGGTGAAACAGAGAAAAAAACTTGCGCTTAGCTTGATCAAATTTACAAAGCCGTTTGGGAGACCATCCACCTTCATCATGACTTCGATCCAGACGAGATGATCGGAAGAGAGAGAAGAGGTAGTGATGGGGGGGTAAGAGATAAGAGTGGGGGAGGGGGGGGGTTAAAAAAGTGAGGGGTAGCAACCTACAAGGGACAGTCGAGGGACCAAATCCTCGATCCGTCCGAGTTGATCACGGATGCAACCGGGAAAAATAGTGGGGCATAAATCGTAATACGAAACGGGACGGGATAACGACCTACAAGGGACAGTCGAGGGAGCAAATCCTCGAACCGTCCGGGTTGATCACGGATCTACGCACGAGAGCGTGCAGCACGAGAAAAAAATGGGGCACGAATGCCGCGTCAATCGTGTTGAACGGAGGGGCTGAATCTCCGAACCAACAAGTAAAGACTAATAAAGGATCACGATAGGCGTGATCCAAAATTCGCGAAAGACGCGATATAAGGGATATGGAGTCCGGCGGGACGAGAGTGGGACGGTACCGAACCGACACCCATATCAAAAGGTACAAGTTACACAACTCGTGGTCGCACAACTAAATATGCGATACTTTTTAAAAAGATATTTACGCTACAGAGCTCGAGTTGACGAGACGGGAGTATCAGTCGTCAACAATGATACAACGAGCATCAAATATGAAATAAAACCAGAAAAACTGAACCCTATACGGGGGTAGGGATTGTCTTTGTCAGTATAACCGAAGGGACCGAATCTCCGAATTACACCGACGAAAACGAGAACGCTACTCCGAAATGATCGGGACATTTCCACAAAAAAACTTGGAAAAACTTCCTACTTGAGAATACCCGACGTCAACTTGACTGGTGGAGTCCAACGGCGGTAAGCGCCGACTGGTAACTCCAATCCAAGGAACGCCTGTACCTCCTATGCAAAGTATGAACATACCACACTCGACAAAACCTGAAAAATCTGGAGGTGAAAAAAAAAAAAAAAAAAAAAAAAAAAAAAAAGCGAGAAAGGTAGTTTAGTGTCTTGCACGGACGGTTGATCGGGAAATCCAGCGGTGACTGACACCGGGGGAAATCTCCAATCTAAGTGCAAATCGCGCAAAGCGACAATGCTCGCCCAAGATGGCGACACCATATGAGTGGAACGTATCCACCAGAGCTATATGTCACAAAAGTGTAAGGAATGTAACAAGAGGGTCTTGCTCCAAGATGGTGACATAATACTTCGGAGTCGGGCAATTTGTAAAGTGCCTGGATCCCAGGGTAGTACCATGACATCAACCGAGAGTCAACATGGTTGAAAATCAAAAAAAAATATCGGGAACTTATCTTGGCTCGAACCGAGAGTCAACATGGTTGAAAACCAAAAAAAATATCGGGAACTTACTTTGTCTCCAACCGAGAGTCAATATGGTTGAAAACCAAAAAAAATATCGGGAACTTACTTTGACTCCAACCGAGAGCCAATGTCGTTACAAAATGAACGAAATGTTCACAGATACTGAGCGTTATACCTTAATCCTAAAGAAAAGAATGCAAGGGTTAAGCACCTATGCACTAGAGTACGAGAAGAAAAAGAAAAAAAGAAAAATGTTCGCATCATTTCAGATACTCCTATACCGGTATTCTTGGACGTGCGTCGGAAAACACCGACACTTCCAAAAAAGAAACAACAGTAACACGACGTTCGTGACGATCACGTTGTACGTGAACAAAATCTGAAAAATATGGAAGTAAAAATTGAGAAGGGTAGTTTAACGTCTTACGCGGACTATTTCTCAAAACCATAACAACAGCGACATAAAGTTCGGGACGTAACTATCACGTCGTGAGAGAACAAAATCTTAAGAACCTAAAACTAAAAGTGAGAAGGGTAGTTTAATGTCTTACACGGACTATTCTCAATGCTGGTTCTATATACAATTCGGTAGCCGGGGGGGGGAGTTAATTGACTAAACCGGGACTAAAGTTGTTGTTTACCCACGAGAAAAAAATATTCCCACAAAAACGTAATTTGGTCAGGGCTCGACATGGTGACAACTGTCTGAGTTGCATCTCTAATGTTTACTGTAACCGCATGAAGTGACTCTACTACATTTCATTCAAAAAAAAAGGGGGGAGAACACAATCGTTCTTCCAAACAAAAATCAAAATTGACCACAAAATTAACGTATGACTGATGAGGACGTTGGGTAACTAAGCCACCGCAACACCAATCTATACTTGGTCTACCTAAGCGATTTATTGGGTAGTTACTCCAATGGACCGATAAGTATACCCTCTAACTTCGCGTAAACTACTTCCTTAAATGTTCGATAAAAAAAACGAAATTCGCGACTCCTACCGTCATGCGTGATAAACAAAAAAAACCAACTAAAGACCTGATTACTTATTGGGTCTGTAATTTTACTCTATACGCTCGAGATACCGTTAAATAACTTCCTTTTCCCTAACGTCTTCAATCTATCTACATAATATCTAAACTTAACATTGATTAAATCGATACCTTAAAATTAATTACACCGAAACTCAACCTAAACTGCTAATTACACAATAAAAGAATAAAAGTTACACACAAGGAAAATATTCGAGGTCCTAATCACTTCTAAAGCCGTTGTGACTGTCATAAGAGAGGGCGGTTCGCGAAATCACGCGATCCTTCGCTTACCGTTAGACCCACAATTAACAACAGAGACGCAGAACTCTAGTTTGGGTTGGGCCCGAATCTAAGGTGAAATTTAAGAAAGGCGCGATCAAATCTACAATGGCCTCTGGGATGAATGGATCAGATATACAAGTTCATCCCTACTTTTCTATTTATTTTCCAAATGTCGTAGAGGAGAGAGAAAAAAAAAGGGGGGAGAAAAAAATAAAAACTAATGATCGAATTGTCCTTCCGTGGACCGACAGATGTCCTAACTGCGTAGGCCGATGGTGGTCGATCTGTTATTCCCTAACAAGGTAAATTTCCCAGGTTGTTGTTTCGAGTTTAACCACTACTCCTGTACAAAGCTCCCTTTCCAAGAAGGTTCCTTTGGGGCCGATTCTAAATCGCCAAACTACGAGAAGAAAAAAAATATATGGGACGATAATGCGCCGAGGGATGGACTATGTCCACGAAATTACTCAATAACCCCGGGGTTTGGATCGACATTCCACACTGGATTGACGTCCAAAAAAATTTATCTGACAGTGGAACTAAGTCCAGCCTGATAATACGATAACTCAATGAGAAGCGGGTTACTCTAAACAACTATCAACCAACGCAACCGCACTACAACAATAAAATTCGACACAAAAAAAAAATCTCCTTACAGGGTGCGTTAGAAAAAAAAAGAACTTTCAAAAGAAAACTCTAACTTAATTCGACAAACTAAACTCCCAACTAAATTTAAAAAAGCCTTATTATAAATGTCGGTACTAAATTCAAAAAAAAATTTTAAAAACTTTACGGTAAAAGTCGATACTAAATTCAAAAAAAATTTGAAAAACTTTACCTTAAGGGTCGGTATTGAATTCAAAAAAACTCGACGTAAATTAACTACGTGAAAGTCAAAAACAACCTTCTACGGGTCCACTAGGTGGATGCGTAAACTTCCAAACCGTACCTATAAACTAATTAGAAAATTTGAACTTCAAAATTAAGTTCAACAAAAAAACATACTTAAATCCTAACCTGAACTTTAATCGGGGCTTGACTTCAAGTCCTTGGCATGCCATGCACCAGGTCTCACTCCTGTGGTATCTGATAATACAAAAGTGGTGTTCGAAAGTTTCTTATGAATAACAAAAGGTCCTACAAATTTTGGAGCTAACTTTGCATTAAAATGCTTCGATGCATCGGATAAAACATAATTACGTCTATACACGGTATCACCGACATCGAAATTCGACGGGCGTCGTCTCAAATCATAAACAATTTTAGATTTCTCATAAGCGCTTTCTAATCTTTTGGTGATGTCATCGTAAACATCACCTAGTGCTAATGCACGTCGTTTAAGTTCGTCACGATCGGCAAACGTTATGTCTTTCAGCGTGTTCTGATCAGCTGTTTCGATACGCTGTCCACCGGACATGATCATCTCTCGACCGAAATTTGCGAAATACGGAGTCATTCCTATGACTTCATGCAGTGCAGTTCGTACTGCGCAAGCAAATTTTCTGAAATTGACACAAAATCGATATGATTTGTCTTTCTTTTTGACTAACAAAATGGGGTTTGACCAACCACTAGATGATCGTTCTATTACACCTAACTTAAGCATATGATCTAGTTCTTTATCGATATGTGCTTGTACACTAGGGTTAACCGGATAATAACGCTGTTTAATCGGCATTGAGTCGGTTTTAATAACATGTTGCACTAGGTCAGTACAACCGAGTTCTTTGACCTTAGTCCGAAAATGTAGGTCAATGACCTTATCTAAACGCTGACGTTCCTCAACTGATAAATTGAAAAGATTTCCTAAGGGTGTTTTCTTGTCGGTAATTACAGATGTAACTTGGGGTTTCCCGAAATACCACGATTTGTTTTTCAAATCAGGGACGAAACCGATGGATTCCCAAAAATCTACACCTAAAATAAGTGCGTGTGAAAACTTTGGTACCACAATGACTGAAATATGGGCGACACGATGCTGTAATCTAATGGGTAATTGAGCTATCCCGATACTGTTTATAATTTCACCGTCTGCTACGGTACACTTTGGTCGTAACGTGGAGTCAAGTTGAATTTTTACACCGGTAGATTGTAAAATATTCCAACCTTCCTCGCCTAAAATCGTGTTGGTCGCTCCTGAGTCCAGGAGGGCTAAAATTTCACAACCGAGAACATTGACTCTTACATGGGGACGATTATCATGTCTTGAATCCTCTAATACATAATCTAATATAGTTTTAATGTTATCTTTTCGTTTAGCTAACACCTTATGACAATGGGTCGAATTTACAAACTTGCGGGAGTTCACTAGGTGACCACGTCCTAATGAGTCCCGGAAGAGTTTTCCGAACTCCTTCTACTCTGACTGGGGTTACAGTGGGGGCAGGTTTTTGTTGTTTCACCTTTTCTCCCACAGCGATAGCAATATATTTGTTTCTGCGGAACGGTACAACGCGACGCTAAATGTCCTGTGCCACCACAATTCCAACAAGAATTATTACTTGAAGTTTTACTAAAAACTTCGACAGCGCTATTACGACTTTTAAAAGTCGGTTTATTTACAGATCGTTTATTATTTCGTGATTTATTAAAAGACGTTGATTCGGCACGCGGTGCGCGATCATTTTCTTGAGTCGGTACACTCAAATGGGTATAAGCTACATCTGGTTCTAAGTCGTTTTTCCTCTTTGACGGCGGTGCGTAATTGGAAATGGTCAACCTACGCGCTTCGAGAATGCGCCCCAATTCAATGAGCCTGTCAAAAGACGTAATTTCGGTAAAACCTAACTGTGCAATATAAAAGGGGTTTAAGTTTCGTAATGCGATACTTAATTGTCTTTCTTCCGATAATGGGATGACTAAGCGAGCAAACATCGTTTTTAACATTGCTACATACATTGCCAAGTTTTCCTCGTTCCCTTGAGTTCTACGTGTAATTTCCTCAAGTAATCTGACGTCATAGTCAGCTGGTCGAAATTGTGCATTTAATAATACTACTAATTCTGACCAAGTAGATGCCTTATCTCTATTTGCGCGAAACCACAATAATGCTTTACCCTCGAACAGGTCAATCGCCTCTTCGAAGAGTTGACTTAAATTTACACGTCTAGCAACAATTAATTCATTGACTCTTTCTAAAAATGCAGTGATCGAAATACTTTTTGCTTCACCGGAAAACTTTAATCGCCACTTGACAACAGGTGTTGATTTCGTACAATAACTTTTCTGCCCTACCTCAACCGGAGGGGGGTTAATATTTAATGAAACTGGATTTGAAGTTACGATTACTTCTGGTTCTACTGGGGTCTCTCGACTAATTTCGGCCACGATATTCGATAATGAATCTCGCTCCGTTCGAGAATTTGCTACAAATAAGCGGTACGCGGATCTACATTCTTCTAATTCGTCCATAACTGTTCGTTTTGAATTTTTATCTTTTACTAAAAAGGGTTTTGATCGGGATAATCTATTAAAGTAATGTGCTAACTTCGTTTCTACCTCGATTTCTACGTTAGGTTCTTGGTCTCGTGAAACTTCCAAGCGACCAAGTAGTCTATGAAGAATCAATAAGCCGGCTCTTAATGCCACCAAATCTTCTGCAAAGGTAAACGGATACCACGCTAAAGCGTAACTTTCGCCTTCTTCTTCTTTATCAAGGGCTATTACTAATTCATCACGTAATTCTTTTACCGAACCGTGAAAAGGTAAACCTCTAATCTTTAATTCGTATTGGACCTCGTCCTTTCGCAACTTGTCCGGTACAATCCTGAATGCCATTATTAATCGAAATGAATAAATTTAATTAAATACAAAAAAGAATTCGCGGAACACGACTCTACTTTGTTCTCTGAACAACTAATGGTAAACGGAAATACAATATTTGATCTTAAAATCGCGATAATTTTCACTTTTAAATTTAAATAGGGGGGCGTTATGGAATCTCGTTAGTCCATTCATGCGCGTCGGTACTATTTTACTTGATTAACTAACAAAAATTCGATATAATGTGCCAAAAGGGCTTTCTTGACAGTCGCCTAGTTGGACGCTAAATTATTTTTTAAACTTACAAAAATTAATTCGGAATTTACTTGTTTTACAAACAAAAAAAATTCGATACCATAACATGCCAAAAGGGCTTTATCGATAGCACCACGTTGGCCGCGCCAAATTATTATCCTGTTACACCACGTTTTGCATCCACGACACCTTTCCAACAGGTAATAAAAGGTTGGCTAGCTCAAAGTCGCGAAGGGGTGGGTTGGTGAATGGAACGAAAGGGTCGTGTGACGGCACGTCGCAAAGCGTGTATTTCCTATCGACGACCGGGCAATCCTCGATCGCGATTCTAAAAATTGTCAAAATCGGTGTGAATAATTTACACGGGGGGGGAGTTAAGTCAAAATCGGTGGGGTTAATATACACGCGGGAGTTTAAATGGGCGCCACGCATACGAAGAAATGAATCTTTTTGAAGGGGACTGGTTATCACACCTTCCAAGCTGGTACGCGACAACTTGATGATCTTACGGCGAACTCTCACTCCGGAAAAACCTCGCTCAATGACCTTACCTTTACAGGAGGCGAACTTTCCGTGGGTGAAAATAGCTAAATAAACATTAACACAACAATAATAATAACACACAAAGTTGGGAAATAATAAAAATGTATTAAATAAAATAATATCAGGGGGGAGTTGACAAAGTTTACACAAGATACTATCCAATTTACATGTCTTGTATAAAAATAAATATTTACAGTTGACGGAACCTTTCCGTGTGGTTTCCGTTGCGAAACTAATATTCGTAAAACAATTACTCTTACAAAAATACAAAAGGTTAATTTGCATGAAAGGGGGGCGTATTGAATACAGCACTCCACCAAAATAAATAGTTACTTAAGCGCAACTTGATAATATTCAAAACTATGATTCATAAAATTGATCATGGAACTTAATCAATGCAATTGATCATCAAAATTCCCAACAACGGGACAAACAAACTTTAGCTACAATACTAAACTTGAAACGTTACGTTAAATTGTTTGGTTACATTCTGAACGCTCGAATGGCGTGGTAAAAGTTACGTTAATAATAGATAATAATATTAAGTTAAATAAAAGGTATACAAAATGGTTGCGATATCGTCTTCCAGGGTTGAACTGAACGTTCATAAACACAACTAATGGTCAATAGGACCAATTAACATCACAATCTTAAAAACATAAAAAGGTTTCTTACTTAATTTGGGTGTTGATGTTCGACCTCTAGGTAAAGTCGATGACGGGTCCTTCAGGAGTGAGATCTCGTCTTCAGAACGTAGAATGAAGCTGAATGTGATGTCTCAAACCATATCAGAAGGGCAGCGTAATAACCAGCTTCCCAAAAACTCTTCAAATCGGAAGGTGGTGAAATAACAGGGTGGTTCACGCACTGTACTTCACGATAAAATAGGGGTCTCCGTACGAAATAATTCACTATGTTAGTTATTCGCGAAGTGACAAATAATTCAAGCCGGCACTGTCTAAGTAAGAAATGTTAATGTGGTGTCCGATAAAAAAAAAGACGATTGGAATGCACACATGGGTTGGAAGTGCAACACCTGTTTTGTACCATTCGATAAAAGCAATGCTACGTACTTGCCTTATGAGCGGCAAGCAATAACTCGACGTGATTAACGTGATAAGCAGATGGTATAAAAAGTCCGATAATTGATTCAATGTTTAGTAACAATAGACGATATTAATTGTTCGATCACTTATTAAATATTAGCAACAATTGACGATATTAATGTTCGATAAAATATTGAAGGTTTAGCAACAATTTACGATATTCTGGTTCGATAAAATATTGAAGGTTTAGCAACAATTGACGATATTCTGGTTCGATAAAATATTGAAGGTTTAGCAACAATTGACGATATTCTGGTTCGATAAAATATTGAAGGTTTAGCAACAATTGACGATATTCTGGTTCGATAAAATATTGAAGGTTTAGCAACAATTGACGATATTCTGGTTCGATAAAATATTGAAGGTTTAGCAACAATTGACGATATTCTGGTTCGGTAAAATATTAATTGTTTAATAACAATTGACGATATTCTGGTTCGATAGTACCTGCAGTTGACACACACTAATTTTTAGCACAAATGACTTGTATTTATTTAAAGATCTCTAATAAATGTGAGACCTCGATAGTTAATTCCGCTTTTGGAAGCGCTAAGATACGAAAAAGGTAGTATCAGATTCCAAGTGAATCTCTTCGAATATGCAATTTGTAGCTCAATTTATGCATTTTCCCTACTCTGATTTAGGATTTTTCCCACTTACTGATTGATTTGGATCCTTGTAATTGGGTCCTATAAATTTAGAAAGAAGGGAGACGTGATTTAATTGGACAATACCTAGAGTGTGAGAGCACACTTTCTTCTTTCTCCATGCAAAGTGTATCGAGAAGTTTTGCAGGACACGTGCGAGCAAAACAATTTTTTGCTCGTCTGGTCGGACGAAAAGGGTCTAACTTTTGCACTTTTTGTTGGTTTTTATCGAAGTTTTAAAATTGCGAAATCGCTATGCTTCCCATGTTAAAAATTAACACCTGGGTTTGCAAGTCGATGCCTGTCTAAGATAACGATGTCGAATGCATTCGTTCCCATGGTCTCTCCATCGCACGTGCCCGTTTTTTGTATCGACGGCCGACGTGGATTTATGGATCGCATAAAAGTTTCTCTCAGTCGTTTGAAAGATTATAGTAAAGTATAGGTATGAGTTGACGTTTAGTTTGCAACGTTAATGAATAGAGAATTTATTGCTGATGAGGTGAATTATGGATTAATGCTACGTCAACATTATTAACACTTCCTCATCTACCGTATGGTTTATTGTACGTGTATTAAAATATTTGATGATACTTTCCTAACTATACAATTCTTAAGATTATTGTGCATTTGCAAAACGTAAATTTATTAGTTGAGCGAATGTTTCAATCTTTTATTATTACAACCCGACCTAAAAATGTTTTCTCAAAGAGTAATTTTCAACGGATCGATTCGAAATTTAAAATATAAGTTTAATAGATCATAAACGCAAAATCTAAGGGTGCGCCCGATGCGCGTAATAAGGTGACAAATTTTCAAAATGAATCTTTTCAGTAATTGATTAAGTTGATTTGAGCTATTCGGTCTAGTGACAACAAAATGGCCCCACAAAGAATACTTCTTGAAACCTCCAATCGCTCATGTTAATGTAAGTTAATAATTATTAGTTCTACATAATTAATTTTAAGTTCCGTTAATTATTCAATGTTTTCCAAATTGGTATTTTAATAATTCCATCCCAGGCACGAACGCGTGATAGTTTACACGCCATTATTTGTTATATAACTAACTAATCTCATTAACTTCAAAATTTCAAATAATATTAAAATTACATTATTGACATTCAAATTTTGTATGAAATCAAAAATGAAATTTTTATAAATACTACATATCGTGGTATTTTTAATACGAATTTTTATAACAATATGTTTTCAAGAATAGTGTAAGCAAATTGTGAAAAAGTTAAATAGAACATGTGATGTTGATAGTGTTAAGTTTTACTGTGATTATGAAAATTTGAATTGGAAGTGAAAATCATTTTTTTAATATGTAGAAATTATACTATGGTATTCTAATAAGCCATAAATTTTACTTTTTTATTTATGTACGTTGTTTCCGTCAATCCTAAGTAAAATTAACACGACAGCATGAGACGGTGGCGATTGGGGCGATTCACCGACTCAGTCAAAATTGTTTTCATCATCTCAAACTTCGGGTATCTAGAGGACAACTTCGAAAGGCTTTCACACCTAGACTACTTTTCACAAATACACAATAATATGTACTTTTCCGAACGTTTGTTTAGATAATTCTATGATCTAAAAAAAAACTATTTCGAATTTTTCACTATTTAGTTTAGTTTTTGTAGAATAAGCGATAATAGATAAACATGTACCATTTGTTCATTAAATTCTTCAGTTGTTAATCTTTTTGAAATTTTTGAGACTCACAAAATTTGTTATTTTCCTCTCTATATTGATACGTTTAACAAACCGAGTTTGGTCCATTTATTACTATCTCTTTCGAGGTATTCATGAAAACTCGCGTCTAACACTTTCCAGATAATCAAGATGCGTTTGTAGCCAGCGTTAAAGCTTATGACATCTTTTTTAACCTATCATTCATATGAGTGAGTACTCTGCAGAAGCATGTGGCGGGCCTCTCTAATTTTTCTATTTTGAATATTGCGTTCCCGGTCATGGAGATTAATATTGTCATTGTTGATGGTTGTTTAATTTAAAATTAAACAGGTTTTTTGTTGGTTGGTTGGTTTGTCGTTTCCAACCACCCTGTATATAAGTAAATTAAGCAAAAACGCATAATTGTAACAAACCTACTTAAAAAGTGCTAATAAAGCAAAAATGCCTTCATCGCACTTTTAGTAGGTCAAATTAAAATTAATTTAAACTATAAATAAGCAAAATGCACTTCCGTACTGTAAGCATATCATAGTTAAAAACATTTACTCACCGGGTCAATTAACTTTAATTAAGCATAAATGCATTCAAATATTATAAGTAGGTAAAATTTAAATCATAGTCATCAGGTCAATAACTTTAATTTAAAATATAGAATTAAAATGTGATAATCTAGCAATTAAGTTTTGTATAAATAGTGTATGTAAACTTAATAAAATTAGTATCATTTAAACCTACAATTTGAGTATTACTCAAACCACATAAGTTAGGAAGGGTACTTCTTGCCACCTTCTCCTAATTTATTCAATGGTATGACCTCGATCAACCATATTTCTGCATAAAGTCGTAGGCCTTTTTTGCTTCCTTACGCCCCCCCCCCATTTACATTCGTCAACTAGTTTACGCCTATTTATAAATTTTTATATTTTCATCAAATTAAATTGATCCCGAAATCGTCATAATTGATGACGAAATGCTTATTTTTCAAGCAAACCTAAGAAATACCCGTATTTTACTTCATCATGAAACGAAAATTAAAAACACAAAATACTCAACAAGGTAGACTTTTCAAACTTTGCCGGGAAAATACTATTCCTGAAATGGAAATCAATTTCGGCGAAGTGCGTTGTACAATCAACGCTTGTACTTTAAAAAATTTAAATGGAACCCAAGTTTTTGAATAATTGGTATATAGTGATGGAAATATTTAATTTGTAGAGAATTTGTGTTCTTCAATTTTATTTTCTCTTGCCCTCAATAATTATCTACTCTTCAAAACCGAAATAAAAATATTTCTTTGAAGAATTGCACAAGTGAAAAAAGTGTGGGGACAGGGATTCACGAACATTTTTGAAATACTATTGCACAAATTTAATTATGTAAATTGAAATCGGAAGACGGCGTAGAACGTTATAAATCGATGTACCTATATTAGAGAATGTTGAAAACGGCTGCTTGATAATGCAATGTATAATTAAACAAAAATTGAGAAATTGATCTCAAAGATTTACTGAAAATATTTTAAGCTTAAAAATACTCGTATTAATAAAATAAATGAATATTACCATTGATATTACATTGAAATATACCATAAAACATCAAACCACTTTACCACAAAGTTTTTTAATTTAATAACTTTAATTTAATAAATAATTTAAGTAATTTAATGATAAATAAAAAACATGATATTGCTATGTTCTCCACTCACTATATGCGGAGGAGTCTTGACATTTCTGTATAAAAAGTTTACGATTACATAATTGTTTAGTTTATATTATAATTGTATTATTTTAAATTTTGATTTAAAAGTATGGAAATTTTGTATTTTTATATTAAGTTAGCAAATTGAAAAATGGTTCAATAACCAACAATCTATGAGGTTAAATAATATTCGCTTTCAGGACCTAGAATTGATCGGATTTGTGGTGATTAAAAATTTAAAAATTTATTGCATTAACTGAAAGCAGTGCAATTTGCACTGCAATTGGAACCAGGTAGAATTTGCAATAAAGTCGATGGAAGGCACAAAGAAGGGAAAGAACGAATAAATTAGAATAAATAAAAAGTTTACGTGCAATAAAAATGATAAATTCAAAACAGAGATTTCAGGCTACATCTATTCGTTACAAAAATGGCAATGTGAAAAACGATTCTAAAATGAAATTGCAATACTAAAATTAATAGTAAATTTGTAATTTAAACAAACGTAATTTAAAATCTAGATGCATGATATAATAAATATGGTAAATATATAATGCACGAAAAAATATTTTCCCATCAGTTTTTAAGGGAGTTCCATATAGCAGTAAAAAAATCATTAAAAAAGAGGTTATCAATACAAAAGAATAAAAGAAGTAAAATTTATGATGGAAATCAGCAAAAACTGAACCGCTCTTCCACAAAGTTTAAAATGTTATGAAAGCATTATAAGAAAATAGATTTTTTTTTGGCAGCACTTCGTGCTCCTCGTGGTTCGATCTTTCATACTTCCACTAAATTTTAATTTACTTTATTCACAACGTGAAGTTGTAATCTAATAATAAATAAATGAGTAAATAATGTCTTCGGATGTATGCATATCAAACTTACATTTGAAATTCAAATTAATAATGTACCGGTATGCAGCATTAAGTAAAATTTTTTATTAAAATTGTCTAATTAATTCAACATTGCATCTACCAATAATTTGAGTATTTCTGTTATCTAAGCAAAAAAAAGTTTATTTATTTAAATTTTTATTTAGCAGTAGGTACATGCAAGAATTAATCGAAAATAACTATTCGACTGGAAAAACAATTCCACACAAAAGGACATTAAATCATAAAAGCGTTGTCGCGTTTACTAATACAAGAAACAATAAATTACATTTTCTCCATAAACTCGGAATGTTCTGGAGAAATAAGAAAATTATGAAATATGATACCGTTTAAGTTATTTATAAAAAACAGAAATACTTACTTAGCATTTTTACAACGTGTTTAGACGCCTGCGAATTTCTTGCGTAGTTTTTTCTGCCTTCTTCTTCGTATGCGTATGTAAGTTGTACTTTATCGACTTGGTTCTCGACAGAATTAGGTCTGGGAATATTGGAAGGACGAACAAATGTTTTATTCTTGCGATGCTTTAACCGCACGCTGCCATCCCGAGCCCTTCCTCTAGTTGATTTATGTATTTTAATCCCAATTAAAATATATAAAATTGTTATAACAGTCATCGGAGCAACAAAAAATACAAAAGTGGATATTTCAAAAGCATGAGGAATTATTACTCTAGTCACAGTGCAGACGTAATGATCGTTTATTTCGTTATGTCCATCTGGTAATTGTTCGTAAAAAATTCCAAATGACATAGCTTGTGGAAGAGCTAAGCACATAGCGAGCAGCCAAATCACAATGACAAATTTAATAGCTCGTGAAAGTTTTGACATTGTGTGAGATAGAAAAGGATAGCATATGGCCATATAGCGTTCTATTGTAAATGCTGTTATAGTTAGCACAGTAGCATTTGCAGAAGTTTCGGCAGCAAAGCCTTGAAGGATACAAAATATCTCTCCAAATATATAAGGATATTTAGACCATGTCGAATAAATTTCCGTGGGCAATCCCGATATTAAAAGCAGCAAATCAGAAATTGCTAAACTGAATAAGTAGTAGTTTGTCGCAGTGTGCATCGACTTGTTACGTGCAATAACTACACACGTACATACATTTCCCAACAGCCCAGTTACAAATATCAAAACATATAATAAAGTAATGGGAATTACTATATAAAGAGAGTCACGTTTTGGACCCCAATCGCTTAAATTAAATACGTGAACAGGCGGTTTTGAAAATGTTTGATTAATTGAAGCATTATCACAGATTATTGACAGTTCACTACGGTTAGCATTCACTAGCATAGCTATCGATGTACTATCATCAAAAAAATTGGTTAATTTGAATAATAACGATTCTCCTAGCATAATTTTGAATGGTAAATCCGCCAATCATTCTTCTTTGGGACGTTTCTGAAAATAAGAGTTTAAATTAATACATGTTTTAAATTACAGCACAAAATATTCAACTTCAAAACAGTTCATGTTTTTAGAGTACCAATTTTATATCACTGCTAATCAAAATTGTTATTCAAGTTATTACAAGAACTTACATTATTTCTTCACAAGTATTAAGTTCTGCAAAGCTCTAATTACATTATAAAACTTTCCGTAAAGACGATGATCCAGTAATATCGAATGTTCTAAGGCTTTTTTTAAAGGAAAATTGATACCTATATTTTGTCCTTATTTTTAACTTAGAAGTTTGCACTTATAACTTGCATATGAGTAGTACAAACACCGACTAGTTTTAAACAAGCTAATTTGTTATTTATTTTGAGTACATTTCATAAGCGAAATTAGGGTATAAGCACCCTCATAAATGTATGTTTTGTGTTTGGATACCAGAGGTGAGATCTTCAGCACGCCCAAAACTTGAGTTTAGTTAATTATTTTATCGTCAAACCTGAAGGTAACTCTTTTAACTTTATAACGTGGGTCTTCGCAATATATTATGTCATTTTAATTTATGGTTGCTTTATATTATGCTATACAAACCGAAAGATTATTTACTCTGAGTGGATCATGAAAATAATTTTATTTTCAGAATTTATTTAGCACGTGCGAACTTAAGGAATGTAAACTTTATAAATTATATTACTGAAAACCTTTTTTACAGCTTCTGGGTTTAATGAATGTAAGGGTCACCAATAATTGAGTGTTACCAAATGAAACACAAAATAAAACATTGTTAACATTTTTTTATTGAACAGGTTTTTCATTGTTTTTTTTTTCTTTTGAATAAAATTGTTTGACTTCTGTCACGATTTACCTAACAAAAATAAAGCAAATATTTATTTAAATTATATTATTGAAAATATCAAAGAATAATATTTAATTTTAGTTAGCTATATACAATAATATACAGTGTGTTCTTTTTACACATGAATACTAAATATGCTTGCACAGTGCCGAATGATTATTTTAGTTTTGATTAACTCGTAAGAATTTGAAGACTTTCATGGCCGTAATATAACTTTCAAATATCACCTGGAATCTGGAATTATAGTTTATTTATAGTTTACGGATACTAAAATATTATACTTCAGTAAACTTATAAGAAATGCAACCATCCTAACTTATTTTTTTAATTAAATAAAGAATTCGTCAAGTGAGGCATCGCTTGAAAGCCATATTTCGAAAGGGATCCAATGTAATATTTATTTTCTCAAAAATTCGAAGTACTAAAAACGAAAACAATAAATTAATAAATTGCACTCTTCTCGCATGTAAATCTTTATTTGTGACGCGTTTCGATCACAAACGATCTTCGAACACACAGATATTAAATAATTTGATAACAAAATTTTTTAAAAAACGTATTTTTCAAAAGAATTTAAACATTCATTATTTAACATCTGTGTGTCCGAAGAAGATCGTTTGTGATCGAAACGCGTCACAAATAAAGATTTATAAGAAAAGAGTGCAATTTTATTAATTTATAAAAACCTCGTAACAACTTCAAAAAATTTAATTAACAAAACTTATATTTTAAATTAATATTTGAACGAAATTTTCCGATGAATTTCTATTAATGTCGACGTAAATTAACATTTTGCGAAAAATTACTTTTAAGACTTCTATACCAGGTACTGTGGTGTCACCCACTGAAATCCCCTTTTATGATTTGCCCCACGATTGGAAGCCAAATTTATATAAATATGCTATATTACCCATTATTTGCTTCTTTCATATGAAATTCCCTTTCTCTGAGACTTAACTAATTAGGCTTTTTTTATGCCAAACCATTATATTTTCTTTTTTAAATTTGTTATAAGTTTAATATAAATATGTGGAATTGAATTGATGCTGTTATAATTTGTTATGGAACCAATAATTAAACTAATTCAATTTTCTCGTCTCATTTCTTAAATGCAGTTAATTAATTTCTTTTTTTTTAATTGATCCAATGAAATATCCATACAATATTTGATTGGTACATATATAATTAATTAATAATCTTTACACAACGACAATGAACTTTTAAACTATACATAACCAACAATAATTAATGGTTTTAACACATAACATCCTCAAATGGTCTATCCTGACCGTCACAAGCTTCATTTTCCAACTGGTTTTATTTTAAATTCCTTAACCGGTTCTATTGCCCCTTCCAAAAATTTATTCCATTTATTTTACAAAATCTACTTGCAATATAACCTTTCCATCGACGAAATGCTTACTATTAGACGTTCACTTTGCCACCGCCTTTCAAGCTAACTCCTTCTTATAGTGCCGTCTCCTCATAGGAGGTTGGCTACCATGACATTATACTCGTCTCTGTTCTTCGCAAGTCTTATAAGTGTTGCGGCGTCCCGAATGTTGAACCATTGCCTCAGATTTTTCAACCAGGATTGCCTCTTCCTTCCGAGACCTCGTTTCCCCTCTATCTTCCCCTCCATGATCAATTGGTGAAGAGAATATTTTCGCCTCTGAAGATGTGCCCGAAGTAAGTTGCCTTTCTTCTTTTAATGGTGGTTAGCACTTCTCGATCTTTATCCATGCGACGTAAGACCTCTTCGTTCGTGATATGCTCAGTCCAAGATATTTTGAGCATTCTTCGGTACATCCACATCTCGAAAGCCTCCAGTTTATTAATGGACGAAATCTTTAGGGTCCATCCTTCAACGCCATAGAATAGTATCGATATGATATAGCACTTTGCAACACGCCAGCGGGTTTTCAAATTTAGTTCCCGGCCACATAACAAGGTCTTTATCTTAAAAAATGAGTTACGTGCTATCTCTATCCGTTTCCTGATCTCATCATCGGGATTCCAATCCTCGTGCAGCCAGCAGCCCAAATATTTGATCCTATCCACCCTCTCCAGTCGATCGCCCCCGATATCAATATTTATGTTGTTCATTGGTCTTTTTGATATTACCATTACTTTGGTTTTTTGTTTGTTTATGCGGAGACCGTAAGTGTTGCTGGTTTCATTTATTTTGTTGATTAGTATTTGCAAGCCTTCAGGACTGTCGGCAAGGATGAGGGTGTCATCTGCATATCTTATATTATTGATGATTCTTCCGTTTACTTTAATTCCGTGCGGTGCTTCTTCAAGAGCCTCCTCGAAAATGGCCTCCGAGTATAAATTAAAAAGGAGTGGTGAGAGCACACAGCCCTGACGAACTGCCCTCTGGATTTCTATGTCTTCGGTTGTAGCATCCCCGAATCTGAGTTGGGCCGATTGAAACCAATACAAATTTTGTATGACATTGATGTCTTTACTGTCTAGACCTATTCTTCGCAGCAGGTTAATGAGTATGTCGTGTCTCACTTTGTCAAAGGCCTTCTCATAGTCAATGAAGCAAGTAAACACTGGTCGCTGTTGATCAAGGCATTTCTGTGCTAAGACTTGTATAGAAAACAGGGCTTCCCTCGTTCCTAGACCATTTCTGAAGCCAAATTGAGTGTCTCCCATTGTTTCCTCAGTTTTTCGCCACAGGCGCGCGTGTATTATTTTTAGAAAAGATTTCAATGCATGACTCATTAGACTAATCAATCTGTAATCGCCACAATGTCTTGCGTCGATCTTTTTAGGCAGTGTGATGAATGTTGATTTTAGCCATTCTTTGGGTATATATCCAGTGTTGTAGATATGATTGTAAAAATTCAACAAGGTGTCGCTCTTTTCTGTGTCTATGAGTTGAAGTAATTCTGCATTGATATTATCTGGTCCTATGGCTTTGTTGGATTTTGTCTGCTTCAGTGCCCTATTTATTTCTTCTTTCAATACCTTCGGCCCCTCTAGAACGTTACTGGTTCCTTCGTCGATGGGTTGCCGATTGTCGTCAAATAAGTCTTTTATATAGCACTTCCATATCTTAGATTGTTCGTCTCTGTCTGTGGCTAGTCGATTGTTGTTGTTAACTAGTTTGCCTGTCATTTTCTTTTTGTTTGTGTGTGTCAGTTCTCTTATTTTCTTGTGTAGGTTAAAACTGTCGTGTTTCTTCTCCAATAGTTCGACCACCCGACATATCTCATTGAACCATGCCTCTTTTGCATCTCTGATTTTCGCTTTGATTACCCTTTGAAGTTCACGGTAGTTCTGCGTGTTTCGTTTTTGTTTTCTTCTTGTGTTCATTAAATCCAATATCTCTTCGCTCATCCATTCTTTCCTCTTCTCTTCCTTTTTGAATCCAAGTGTTTCCTCGGCGGTCCTCTACAGTACATTTTTAATGTTTGTCCATGTTTCCTCTATATTATTTGTGCCTTTTATGTTCGACATTCTGTTGTTGATCTTGTTAGAAGTAATATTCCTTATGATTGGATCCTTCAACGCTTGGAGATCTATCCTACTTTCTGTTGGGTTTGTTTGGCAGTTCTTCAGTTTTAATTTAACTTTTGCTATTAGAGGGTTATGATCCGAGTTCAAGTCTGCACCTGGATATGCTTTTACAGACCTGACGGCATTTCGGAACCTGGATTTAATCATAATAAAATCTATCTGGTTCCTGACAACTGCCCCGGGTATATTTTGGGGCGATTTTACCGACTACCATGCATGTGTTAGTGCTTATCATTTTATTCTCGTGACAGAATTGTACTAGTCTGTCACCTCTATCATTTCAAGCTATAAATTTTGTTACAGCTCGTGAGAAATTAATTCAAATTCCTTTTACTATCAAATTTCAATTAATTATTTTTCTGTCCGTCTCTGTGTAAATTGTGTAAATTTTATACAAAATTTGCTAGTACACCCAAGTAACAATTTTTGCTGGCGATTACCACATCTTTTCATAAATTTGCTCAAGCAAATTGTTTTTTGCAAAAAGCAAAATCAAGCAAATCAAATCAATGTAAAACACGTAAATTTGCTAGCAAATTTTGTTGTAAATTTGCTGACAAATTATTTAAAAATATTTCTATATTTTTTTGCTAAATCTGCGTGCAAAATTGCACACAAGAATATTGTGGTTGGCAATATGTTGGTAAAAGTTTGGTTATATGTTATACATTTCAATTTTAAATGAAATAAATATTTTGTAGAAATTTAGAGTAGGGGAGGTGGAGGATACCTGGTCCACTTTTTTAATAATTTTTAAATTTGGATGAAATTGTTATTTAAACTAAAATTCTATTATTTAAATAAACACATAAAAATAAGTAGTAATTAAATTATTGGAACTTAAATAATCTATATTAAAATATATAATATAAGACTTTTAACTATTGATAATATTATAATAATATAAAACTTTTTTAAAAAAGAAATAGTTAATTTAAACTTTTTAAAAAATGTTTATTTAAGCTTTCGGTGTTGTTTAACAATATCATCAGAAAATAATGAACATTTACATGGAAACAATAACAAGATTTCAACGTATTGTCATCTGAATAAGGAAGATTATTAAAGATCGTGTTGATAGGCTATATAATGGCAACGCATCCTATATTAGATCTAATAACAAATTCACGGTTATGCCTTATGTTCAAGGACTTAGTGAAAAGATCAAAAAGACCTTAGTACCATATAATATCAATATGACTTTCAAATCTACTAACAACATTGGACAATTCTATAGTAAACTGAAAGATAATATACCACATAGAAAGAAGTCGGATCTTATATATAAAATCCAATGTAATAATTGTAATCTGGTATACATTGGACAGACCAACCAATATCTTCATAAGAGAATGAGTGGGCATATCTCATCTGTTAGATGCAATAAACCAGAAAGTACGGCCATTGCTAAACACATCCTTATCGATAACCATGATGCCGATTTTAAGAACCCAGAAGTTATCAAATCTGTTAAGAACTACAATGATCGCCTACTACATGAGATGATATGCATCAAGAGGGAGAAAAATGCTATGAACCGAAAAACTGATATCGATGGCCTTAGCACTATATATAGCCATCTACTTGTATAATCTTTTTCATTTTTCAACGTATTGGAGTTAAGTTTTTTCCTGAGTAGCCTCACATATCAGGTCGTTTCCTTAACTCACGGTCTATTGTAACCCCCATTCCTAATTGGATCGTTTTACCAATTAGGTTGTTCATTTACACGTGGCTTTTACATTTTATTAATTATCTTTTTGGATCGTATCAGATGACAATACGTTGAAATCTTGTTATTGTTTCCATGTAAATGTTCATTATTTTCTGATGATGGTGTTAAACAACACCGAAAGCTTAAATAAACATTTTTTAAAAAGTTTAAATTAACTATTTCTTTTTTAAAAAAGTTTTATATTATTATTATATTAAAATATAGCACTATTAATTAATCAACCGCAAAATTAAGTTGTGAATATTTTGAAAATCTAAAAGATGTAGAAATTGTTATACTAACATACACTGTTAACAGAAATTTAATGGCGTCTTTTATTTAATAAAAATATATTTTTTTATAAATTAACGTAAAAGTAACTTTTCTGCTATTAAAACAACTGAAAATTGTCAAATACTAACCGTATGAGTTAAATTATTATCAATAGTATTAGTAAACACGTCCATTTGGAAGACCATGAAACTATTTTAACATTAACTATTGGTTCGCTAATTTTTAATTCAAACGGACAGGTTAACCTGGCGGTCCAGTTAACCTGATCCTCCTTACTACCGTAAACATGAATAAATTTAATACGAATCCCAAATATCAACTTAATAGGTTTAACAATTTTTTCAAATTTAATTGCCGAATATGAATGTTGAAAACGAGTATCTATACTAGATACTCCCCCTTAAATATTACAAAGTACTCGGTTTTGAGGGTTGGGAAATAAAACGACAATTTACTTCATCGACATGTTTCGGACCCTAAAGAGTCACCAACTACGCATTTACAATCCACCAGGATCACCTTTTACGGGAGTTACGACGGGGTCATCTTGCTTCGAGGTGAACTTGATTTTTATATGGTGTTTTTTTTTACTTTATTTTACTGTAACTGTATCGACTTTTGTCTCTTATTCCAATATAGTCTTGAAGATGGATCCGTTTAGGGTCCGAAACATGTCGATGAAGTAAATTGTCGTTTTATTTCCCAACCCTCAAAACCGAGAACTTTGTAATATAATCAATTTCGAGGGGAAGAAATTTTCCATTCTCCCCCTTAAAGTTATTTTGATAGGTATGATTTTCTTGGTAATTTTTCATAAGACGATAGGTATGCTTGTTCTAAATACGGTCGTTACCGTAATGTTTTTGACCTATTCCTCAATGATTTTAATTCTACGATTATATTTTATAAACTCTATAATCCGAAAATCTTATAAAAGTGAACATACGAGTACTAATAAAAATAACGGATACCTCATGATTGATCGTTGTTGATATTTTTTCTCAAAAGTGTAGGAGCTGCGTTATGTTTGTATTGTGCTATGATATATTGTTATACAGTGCTTTGTAACTCAAAAACAATAAAATCGTTTTATATAAAAACAATTTTATGATTGATTTGCTAAGTGGTATTATTATTTAATCACAGTAATAAAAATCGGAGACTCTTTAATGTTCGATTATAGTCATTCGAATTTATTATTAAACATTTATAATTTAAAATTTAAAAAAGCAACAAACTAAATAAGTATATAATATGTTTCTTCTTTAAATAGATTACTAATCAAACATGTAAACATAACTTACATGTTACTAGGCAATTTTATTATAACGAGGAAAAATTTTTCAATTACAATTTTTCAAGTATTAAATGAGAAAAATTTATTTTAAAGTAATATTAATAAAATTGACACAATCAATGAGAAATAGTGACTACGCAGATGTTATCAACTTTGAAGTGCTTTTATTTAACACTAAATTATAATTAAATTTCAGTAACATTTCTATTTATCTTCTTAAAAATTTTATTTTCATTTCATTTTGTCTAAAGATTTTAATTCTTGAAATAATTAAATAAATAAATTAAAACCGATAGATATTCGTTGCAAAAGTTTAACTAAACTTAGCAAAGGAAACTAAAAAGAGCACCACTGTTAGTCGACGTTGATTATATTTTGATGGTTTACGTCAGTCAGGTGTACGTCAAAACTCCAGTTGGAGTTTTCTTCAAAAAAAACTGCTGACAAACAGATTTAAAGTACTACCCATTTCACATGAAACTTCATTTTCCACTCTGAAAATAACCAATATGAATGAAAACAAAGAACAAGAACAAAGAAATACATTTTTAACGACTCGATTACAAAAAATAAATTACGTGACTATCACAAAAATTCTTTTTTTAAATTTTGCAATTACTCGATAAACATAAACTCCCACATATTTAGAACTAATAGAATTATTGATTGATGTAGAATTAGGTCCTGTTCCTAAAAAATTGAAACCACTGTTCTAAACGAATAAAGTTACAAGTTGTTATCAAACTTGAACACTGTTCGAGTGTTTGACACCTAATAATTTACTAAATCGTAATTATATTACATCAGTCATGTAGTAACTCATTTAAAAGTTTAAAATTAAAATAATTTTGTTAGTTAACGTATTTTAATTGTTGACATATAATTTGGTAAAAAAAGTGTTAAAAAGTTTGTTAATTTCATTCCTACTCAATTAAAAGTTTCTAACCATAGAAATTTTTTTCAAGTGTTGAATGTAGGTTTTTTTCTTTCCTTAAAACTGTAAAGATTACTTGGATTATTTATAGCAAATAGAATTCAGTGTGATTTATTTGCGACTTGACAGAAATTAATCAACTAATTAGTCACAAAATGTATTTTTTCTTTATTTATTTATAATTATATATTATTTACATAATAAATTATGTACTTTATAGTGGATAATATCAGTACATTACTTATACACCAAGGTTGTGAAAATTACTATTAATGCTAAGAGCCAAGATACCATCGTGAGGTGCGGACCAACGAAAAACAAAAGATATGAGGCCATAAGAGTGGTTTCAAGCATAATAATTATGCATAATTTTTTCCCTGCTAGCACCTCAATTCTTCTTATTTAACAATCTTTTTATCCTTGATAATAAATTTTGTAGTCTGAAATTCGAATTATTTTTGTTTTTAATTTGGTGCTATCTTAATAAGAAATAACTATCAAAACCTACTATTGTGTTTTGCATTTGAATTAAGAAGTTAAAAAAGTATCTATGTACTTTTGGAGTTTAAGAAGTGAAATTGTGATGGTTGAGTTACTTCAAGAAAGTAACAAAAGAGTGACATTTTTCATTATTAACCTTAATCAATAATAAGTTCATTTATGTCTTAAACCCCTCTTACACCTTCAATAATTACGATCGTAATTATGGTCACAATAGCGCAGAGACAACTTCAGAAAATTTTTACATTACGCATAGCGTTCTGCACAATTATTATAACCTTAATTATTGATGGTGTAAGACTGGTTTTAAAAAGAGAAAATCAATTTTGTCCATCAAAAATCAGTGTATAATAATAGTTTTTTTAGGCTAATAGTGAAAAACCAAACAAAAATATTTAAATAGAATGGACGGAACATTCAGAACAGAACGTTAAAGGTAAAATAACGAAAATATCCGCAACCACGTTGAAAAGGCACTATCAAAATGAAAACTTACTTAGTGTGATGCACCAAAATTCTTTTTGGAGAAATTTAGATTTTATTTGTCATTAATTTATTTTCAGGTGCTATATCCTATATCAACGCCTTTAAAATCAGAAGTATCATTCTGAGTATGCAATAATTTTAAATTAGTTGATTTCATGTCTTGATTAAGTTTGCATGCCATAATAATCATAATATATAATTGTGTAGTATGTGATGCAGCACAATTATTTAATGTAAGTAGTAGTTTACATAACAAAATTAATTATAATTGTCAAATTGTCCAAGTTTTCTGATAAGTTCTTGCATTGCAAGATAAATTTTTTAGCAAGAACTCCAATTGGTTGAACGATATTGTGGATTAAATTTTACTTACCGGAGCAAAGTTTTCTATCATACAGTGAAACATTAAAGTTACATAACCTCAAACACGTCTGTTCACTACGAACTTTACAGAATATACACGTTTTTGACTTTATAAAACTCTTTAGATACAAAACAACGTGTAATATTACTTTTCGATTTTGCCACCACAGCATCACGATTTTGCTGCACTATTTATTAAAATGATATAGTCAATTTAGTTTAAGTGTAGAGGGGTGGGGTCTCAAACGACGAATAAGATTTACCTTATTTAAATTTTAACCAATCATGTTACGAGGTCTAAATTTTAGTTTTGAATTCTTAAACCAAACGAATTATAACATATCAAGCATTTTTCAAGCTTTAAAAGCGGGCACTCTTCTAAGCGCTGAAAAGCTTCAAACAGAACGATCGAAATATAATATATTTGTCAGCACTTCAAAGCGCCTAAAGCACCAATCCAAACGTGGTCTTAAAGATATTAAAAGTTAGTTTCGTACTTGTATTGCAATATCATAGGAATTTCAAGGGAGTAACCCTAGCGATTCACGTGGTAGCGTGGATACTAACACATAGAAATCTTGTTTATTTTGAACAAAAGTTCGTAAATTTTTTACTTAACTTATTGTTTTTTATGTGATTATCGTCAAGATGGTTTATTTTTTTCATTTTTGGCAGAAAAAATTTAAATATTCTATTTGTCATACTACATACTATATAATATATAGTGGTTTCAATATTTATATATGGAGCTACAATACGTTTATAAAATGGTTTTCATTCTTTCGTATAAAATATTCTATATTGTAAAACTGCCCCTAAATATTTTACAGTCAATTGATTAAAAAAGAAATAAATAATTAAGGGCACTCAATGTTTTCTTGAAACTGAGAAATGGAAAAAATTAAATTAAAGAAAAAAGGAATTTAGGAAAATAATAACAAGAAAAACAACTTGACAGCAAATTTTAAATTTTCAAAATTTCAAAAACATTATTAACAACAAATAATATAAATGAAATTTCTCGTCCGATGGTAATGTTAGTAGCAAAAAGGAATATCGGGTATGCGGACACCAAATAAAACAACTAGGTTACTTCGTCGACGTTTCGACAACAAAATATACGCCCAACTGATAGGCAGCGCGATGGGTGACCCGTCTTCCCCTATCTTTTCGAGCTTCGTGATGAACGATCTTCTTTACAACTTTTTTGGTTCCATCGACTTCGAAATTCCTTTCTTGCTCCTGTATGTGGACGATATCCTGACGGCTGTTCCCAAAAATAGGGTGGAAAAATGTATAGAGATACTGAATGAATTCGATGGTTTGCTTACTTTCACTTATGAATTGGAATCCAGCAACTCGATTCCGTTCTTGGACCTCATGGTTATCAGAGGGGAAGACGGATCGCTCTCTACAGATATATATAAAAAACCATCATCCACTAGCAGGCTACTTAACTTCAACAGCTCCCACCCTATCGATCAAAAAATGAGTGTGATAAGTACTCTGAAATATAGAATTGAGACCTGCATACCTAAGAATTTAATTGGCACCAGACTCCACAATTTAAAGCTGCAGCTATTGGAAAACGACTACCCTACTCGACTGATAGACTGTGCACTTTTCCAGAAGAGAACGCCCACGATAATCAACCCTAAGTCACAACAAGTTGATCTAGAGAAAATAAAAATAAAATTCAGCAAGGTCACATATCGCCCGTTGTTGAAAAATCAGCTTCAACATGCCTTCAAGGATGTCATTAACGATGGCTCCCTGAAGTTGGTCTTCTATAACGACTTTAAATTGGGAAGAATTTTATACTCTAGAATAAAAGATAAGGTTCCTACATTGGATAGAGCAAACGTTGTCTACAGGATAAAATGTGAGTGTGGCCAAAGGTACATTGGACAAACTAAACAAATATTGAGGAACAGAATAAGACAACATACGTACGACATCAAGTACAATTCCAAGAAAACAGGATTTTCTGAGCACATTATAGATTCCTCGCACAAATTCAACATAGAAGATGTGGAAATCCTGGCCAATGAAACCAATTTCCACAAACGCACATTCCTGGAAGCCGCCTTTATATTCACTTTGGGTCCCAATGTGAACAAACAAAATGACTTTTACCAGATAAAAGACTATTATCGCAACGTTCTCAAGTGCTTCAATAGTAAAACTAAACAACCGGGTTGATACCTGCACTGATTGGCTTGGCAATCGCACCTATTATTCTTCGTTCTATTTTCACGACCACCTCCAGTTTTTGTTTAATTTGTTTGTTTGTTGACATTTTTAGTTCGATGGCATCACCCATGGATGGCGCCGGCACACAACAGTATTTTCTTATTTGGCGGGAATACACTGAATGTTTAAAATTATCCTATAGGATTGGTCGTGATTTTATCTAAGGGACCACGTCAAATTTATACTTTAACCAGATGTACATATATTGGAAAATTATTTTAATTGTAATGTCCATAATTTTAAAGTGTATTTGTTTATTTATTTTCTTAATACTGTACATATTTTACATTGACAAAGTTAACGCCTGTTATCGTGTTTTGAGCCATCGAACACCTTTTTGCTACTCCATTGTCTTGCAACAAATTTTACATTACGTTACGGAGGTGAGATATATTATTTTTGTTATTTACCGACGTTCCACACGTTTGTCTCTCTTCACAGTCTTGAAAATGAAGGCCTAATATACCTTCGAAACGTCGACGAAGTAACCTAGTTGTTTTATTTGGTGTCCGCATACCCGATATTCCTTTTTGCTACTAACAACAAATAATGCAATAATTTTAATTTTAAAATAATGGATAATATTGTAAATTCCATTAAAGGAAGCTTTCCTTTCTTCAGCCCACTCCCACCGTTCATCCCGAATTCTTTTAACATAATGAAAAGTAATTTTCTCAATTTTAGTTAATGAGGAAATAGCTTCGGTTGCAACACTAAAAGTTTCATTAGTGTTTGATAAACCACGATGAATTGAAGCGGTTATTCATTATAGCAGAGCTACAATGTGTTTGAATATCTATTACATTGCCTTAAATATTTTAAACTTGATAAAAATTTCTTCAAAATTAATAGAATAACATAATATTGTTGGTTAAATATTACTTTTTCTTTATATTACTTTATACATTGTTGAATCACAATTTTACTTCCTAAAAAATCTACCTATTTAGAATAGAAGATAAGCTTTTAAATTTTCTTGCTGGTGATAGGAGTGATCGGAAATCGAAAACGTTTTCTTAATCCTCAAAATAGATTGAGATAATTGCTACGTTTCAATTGTGTCTTATCTTGTTAGCACCTTAGAGCTGTTAAGTTTGAAAAATAGCAGTTTCAATGACAGCTAATTTTGTTCTGAAAATTAAGTATAGAAAATATAGGTAAAAAAGTTAATTTTCCATTTGCATATAAAATTCTTTTAGAGAAGAAAAAAGAAGTACCTATCTTGTATTCGGGAGAAATGGCATTTAATTTACGTTGAGGTGCAAACGTATATAATAAATAATAATATAATATTATTCCTTACTGCCAATTATTAAAAGTTCCGTAGTAAATTTATTACATAGGGTGGATCAAGTATGAATTTTAGATGGAATGTCTTTATGAAATTCAATAATAAAACCGATGAAATTTTTTGAATATTTAAGTATTTGTTAAATATGGAAATAGTGGTTTTCGTATTATAAATTACAAAATTTATTGGTTAGCTTTAGTTTTTGAAAGTTTTAATATGCCTATCGCATATTATCTGGGTTATGTAACACTGCAAATTTGTAGTTGTCCAAAGCTCCAGTTAATTTATTATTCTTTTGTTTTAGGTTATAGAGTAAACAAAAGAATACCATTAATTTAGAATTAAATCAGACAGTTTTTACTGGTCAAGCGTAAGTTACAATCACTTCCAGTGTTCATTTTTAATTTAGCTAGTTTATTCATATAGTATGTAGTACCTACCCTGTTAAATACACATTAGGTTTGTTCGTTTTAGCAACACTTTTTACACTCGAGTGTGGCCGAGTGTAATTTACACTCCCACTTTTTTCCGAAAGTGTGCGTTTAACACGAACGCAAAAGTGTAATCCCTAGTTGAGAAGCAAATCAAATTTGTGTTGGTACCTAACCTAACTTGTTGCCATCCACTTCACAACGAAACACATCATGTTCGAATGTGATTTCAGCGCTAACCAGTTGAAATAGCGATCCATCTATAATATAATAGTAAAATACTATAGAAAAAAGCCAACAAACTTACCATCACATATACAAGTCACAAAGCCGTCTGTGTTTGGAATGTCTCCGTTCGCATCTCGAATTAACCACGCTGTTTTAACATTAGTACCCATTTTATTGAATAAATAAATAAATTATTGAATAAATAAATAAAATATATAAAAGTTGAGCAAGTTGTAATAAATTAGAGACAAACTACTAGGTTTCATACAGTAGGTATAAGACATTTTTAACGGTTTACTTTTATTTTTTTAGGTTTGTAATTTGTATTTTAAATTTTAAATAAATTTTAAAAAATAACTAAATTTAAAATAAAATTTTAAATAACTTACCGCCAATAACAGCCAATCAAAATTAAGTGTTAACTTGCACACCTGCTCTGGAGCAGGTGTGGAAAGTGTCGAAAAGTACAACTGAGTGTAGCTACACTTTATAACACGAACAGAGCGCTCTGCTAGCACGAACAGAAAAGTGCACACTTTGTACAAAAGTGTAAAAAGTGTTGCTAAAACGAACAAACCTATTAAAATTTAGAAAATATATTTTACTAAATCTTACTTTAGTTTTTCTTCAAAATTGATATTAAAATTGTGTCTATTATAATTATTTTGAGTACTTATATTAAAGCCTTACAAATAATTAGTCATGTATAAAATTTCTTATGAAGTAAATATTTTTCTTTAACTTCAAATTTATTTATAATGAAATGAAGTATTTGATAAATCCAGTATTTGTCGGTACAATTTCAGTTTGTAATTTTAGGAATGTTCTGACAAATGGTATTACATTCAGATTTTCCAATTTATTATAAAGTACAATTTGTTATTTGACTATATATTTCAAAATTTTTCAGAATCAATTTCCTTCTTTTCACTAAACGAGTTAGTCAAGAAAGAAAATGAACAATTATTTAAAACACATGAAGGCTACCCCAAAAGATCACTGAGCTGAAATAAAAATTAATAAACCAAATCTGTGGCGGCTGGCACAGGGAGGGCGATGAGGCGCTCAGAAAAATTTTGTATAATGTGAATGTATGTATATGTAGTAGCTACGACACTGAATATTATAGCAAACCACTAGTCGCCATTGATGAGCAGGTTAGCAAAATAACCGCCTCAAGGCAGTTGATTGATGAAATTAAATTGATTTAAGCCCCCCCTCCCTTGAATTGGAAGAAATAAATTACGTTTGCACCTAATCAGGGTATTGCTAGATTGTGAATTTTTAAATTTTATTTGAATATTAATTTCGCAAGTCAATTATTACAATGTAATATAATAACTTTGTTGCTTGTTGTTGGGGATGTTTGGCATTCGTCCACTGAGTGTTCGCAGGATTGCGATATCGGTTGCTTTCCTTTTTGGACTACTTCATGGCAATTTAGACTGTTGTTGTATCTTAGAGAGCTTGAATTTCCATGTACCTAGAATTACTAGCCGCAGCAGATGGGTATTTTACGTTGGTGGTCGTCGCACTAATGTGGCTGCTCGGAGTCCGATAAATTGTATGTGTGATAACTTCAATAAGATCTCGCACTTGTGTAATATTCATGCGGACAGTTTAAAAACTATATACAATGTCATTTTTGACTTTCACTCTCATGTAGCCGCATTGGAGTGAGTGGACTACGAATATCAACCTCATTTTTAAATTTGTGAAATTAAGTTATGTAAACTTACATATTTATTTTGGTACCACATGGTATATTGTAATTACTTTCTGTAATTGGATTCGTCCGTTGAAAGGTTTAAATAAATAAACTTTAATTTATTTAAGTCAAAGTTTCCATTTATTAATTTATCTATCTATCTGTGTGCCAATAGCCCTAAATTGATTCGCTAATCTTCTCTCCAGAACGGCTTTTAGGCCGCACAGCCAGGGCAATCACATTTTAAATCATTAGCTACTATATTAAAACAATTTCCATTTAGAGTTTAGAATTAATTATTTTCTCATTTGTGTATTCATTACTTTTCTACTAGTGCTTGTAAGCCGAACTGAAACTTTTTGAAGTTGGTAACAAAAAATAAACCAATGACAGATGCTTTATGAACAAATAGACCGACATAAGTGATATTTTGATTCTTAATTGAATCTAGGGGAGTATTCTATACCCCCCCCCCAGCACATGGTGATCAGAATGGCAATCTTGATATGCGAGGGTATTCTATAACCCCCCCCCCCCCAAGGATTATTTAATTTGACAATGAATAGTATTAATATTTTCCAAGTAACACAAGAATATATTATTATATTTATATTGTTTGTTTCTATTTAAAATTTGTGCCTTCGCATTGAAAGAAGTAACGAAACGCCAGTGACTAAAAGTACATTACTGTGCATTGGAAACCCTAATTCTAATTCAGGCGCGTATACAGAACTTCATTACGATGGTCTCTGGAGGGCTGAACTTCGATCATGACCACGTACAGGGTTGGGCCAATGCAAATTAACCTTTTTCAAAAAAATTTAACAATTTAAAGAACTTACAACCAAAGTTTCGATATATGTTTCACAACACTGGAGAATAGAAAGAAAAAATTTGGTTGATTACAATGAGTAGGTATGTAATGTACATTATAGCAATGTAGTTACTTTTAGTTTCTTGAAAAATAACAGGCCGCCAGTTCACTTGATAGACGCGAATTACTGGTTTTGGATTATCATTAATACGATAATACTTCCAGTAAGATTGCCATGATTCTTTTTGAATTTTGATTTTATAATCTTTGGAAGAATTTTGGAAATATTGCATTGGATAGGTGGGCAGGACTCACACCACTGCTATAAAACTGAATAGATGTGAGTCGCGCAAAGAATTAGAATATTTGATTTTAACTAAAAATGTGTAAAAAAAAGTGGCTGGATTATATTTGAAAAGAAAATTATTTGATAGAGCATTATTTTGATTTGGGTAAATGAAAAACTAAATTTTAGCTGTGTATCACAGCACCTATTTAATTGGCGCCCAACGTGGGGCATCTATATATAATTGGCAATCCCAAGTGGGGCTGTGTAACATTTAATTGAAAATTTTGAATATTTAAAATTTTAAAGTTAAAGAATTTAAATTAATAAATTGAAGGTCAAAGTAAAAATTTTATCGTGCATTCTATTTGCAAGCGTGGCTTGAGCGATGATAAATTTTGAAAATATTGGATACCTAATAGTGGAGAGGCGATTATAAAAAGGAACCTACTATCTGAGATTGGAGTTTTATGTTTTCTTTTGAGTTCATTTAGTTCTCGAGCACCCGGAGTGCATCTAAGACAATGGATAGGACAGAATTCAGCGTACTACTAAAAGAGATGACTAAAATGAGACTGACGTTAGAGAAAATAGACAAAAAATGGACACAAACGAAAATGAAGCAAAAGCAAACTTGATAACCAGTATTGTAAAAGTAGTAGAAGAAATGGATAACTACATGCGAAAGGCAAAAATAAGCTAAAAACAACAATGGTGACTTAGGAAAAGTTGAATGCTAAGATAACATAAACAATGGAAAACGTGTGGTTGAAAAGATGGATATCTACAGATAGAGTGGTAAAATAAAAAATGAGTTGCAAACGATCAACAATGAATTTGAAATTCAAGGTTTTAAAACAAAAACAATTATTTTGGTGACGGCAAATAATAGTAAGAAGTTTTCGTGTGTTAACAAAAATGTAGTAGAAAAGATTAAAGTAGGCAAACAAGAAATATTGGATAGCATCTTTATCATGAATGAATTAAAACTGGATTGTAGGTACTCTTGGAATGAATATCATCGACAGATTTGGTTTAACGATTGATGTACCAAACGAATTGATTAAAGTGCAACAGGAAGAAATTGAATGGTTTAAAGAAATAGAAGAACAAATACTAACAACAATTGATTAACTACTACTGCTACTACCTAAATGCAGATGAATTAATTGAAAAGAAAAACCAAAAGAAATAATCAAAAATTATAAGTTTTTGTGGTATAAGAAGTGAAATAAGATTCAATCATAAAAATTGGAATAATAAGAATTTTGCTGCTAGAGGCGTAAGAACATTGAAAAAAAATAGCAAACAAAAAGAAACACAAAAATTTAAGAAACAAGAAAAGTAGAGTTAAGATTAAAATATTAAAACTTGATGCCAATAGAAATTTAAAATATGAAGAGTTTAAAAATAAAAACAAGAATGAAAATTATGAATGTAGAAAGAAATTTAAGATTTGAAAAGTTGGAAAACAAAAATATTATAACGCCAAGAGAAATCAAAAGAAAAGCTACAGACTGGTTGAGAAAATTTGGTAGTAGAGTTAAAAATAAGACATCTACTAGGATTTGGACGCTAAAGACCAGAGTAAAAGCAAATCATTGTCACAACCAAAGTTTTTCCTTCTATGAGCCCCTAATGAGGTATAATAAGGTTGAAACATGTTTATTGTTCTTGCAATGCTTTGGTTGTAACTTCTTGAAATTGTTCAACAATTAACAAAGGTATTTAATCTGATAACATATAACCGCATATTATAGTACAAAGTCGCCAATTACACAAGACTCGATCTCGCACAGACCGAGATTAATCTGCGATGAAATACTGTGGTCAAAGAACTTTCGGAATACAAAAATTACAAAGAGCTCTTATTATATAGTAGCTTTTAGAAAAAAAAAAACTAATTTGCAGTACGGTTAGAAGTCTAGTAATCAACTTAATCTTAGCGTTTAAATATTTAATTTTCAGTGATCGGATGATTTCGTAAAATTAAACACGTGTTGATTACACCAGTAAATGAAACATATTATAGCTTTTTACTTCGATACAAAACTGAAACAACTACGTAATCATAATTATTCTATGTTCGAAAGTATTATCGATGGAGTTAAATTAGAACAATGATCGCACTAAATTGATTTAATCATAATTTAGAATTTTTTAGAAATTGCTATATTGGTTTTCTTACGTATTCTAGTGATCGGTTTTGACAATAACGCAGCTGAGCTGGTTCATACATGCGTCACTTCCTCCAGATAACACTAAATTGCGATACAATGAACTCAGTATGTGTGGAAAATAAATGTTTAACAAAATATGATTAACTAACTCACGGTAAAATCCAACGTTATGTTGAACTTTACAGTTATTGGATTGTCAAAATACTTTTAATGAATGCTCTTCAATTTAAAATAATTTAGTTAAATGATGTCTCAAATTCCTGAATATCAATCAAGAAACTAAGGGAGGAGCAATGTTTTGTTTAGTTACAAAATTTAAAAATTCAATGTAGCCCCAATGGAAGTGGGATAACCGTGGTGAATACGATAAGCACATTAGGGAGGAGGAATTTTAAATTTAACCCCCTTCTCTATCTAGCCCTACTTATAAATTTTAACTAGCGCTCCTACCTTGTAATAGAGGTGGAAAACATCCTCGTTCATCCACATTAAAAAACTGGAATTAGTGGATTCGTTTATGAGTTAGAAAACAAAATTGAAAGTTGAAACAAAAAATTGTTTTATTCGTAAATTATTTTATTTTGACGAAAATTACGTTAGCATTGGACTTCAGTCAGAAGCTATTGCATCGCTTTAATCCGCTTTTCGCCAGTAGGCTCCAATTACTCCACATACTGTGGTGCAAAACAACACCCGAGGGAACCCATCCTCCACAACAAGTCATCACATTTAAAAAATCAACTATTGACCTATATGGTCAATCTCCTCTCTCTCCTTTCTACGATGATCGCATAAATGGAGAACTGCTCACACAAAAAATTCCCGGTTATAATTTATTATTTATCACCACTACTATATCTTCTGGGACAAGAGAATCCTATACGATAACTCCACTAGTTTTTGTAGTTTCAACTTTTTATAGTATTTTGGCCACGTTGTAATTACCGATAAAATTAGGTAACAATTCGTATAAGAAATCTCCTGTTATGTCATACCTCCATTCAATGTTCCAAATATTTCTACCCTCACGTAGTAACCTTTCTCGCAATACTCGTTTGGTCATCAAAATATGTGCAGTGACTTCCACGTTAACTCCGAGTCGGGCTAACTCATGCGCATCTTGATTCCATTCATTATCACCATGTATAGTTTGTATCACTATAATTGGAATTAAAAAAAGTTATAGCATCAAAATACTTTGATATAAAAACGTACGAACTATGTGATGAAACATAATAATATAGAGATAAGATATGCTGGCGACCAAGCACATGCATTGCTAAAGGCTGCCGCGAGATTAAAATAATTAACCTTATCTCTATATATTATGTTTCGTTTATAGTTTGTACGTTTTCATACCAATGTAATTTGATGCTATGACTTTTTTATTTTCATTTATAGTGAAATATACTATACATCTACATATCGAAAATTAAAGCTACTTAGATTCTGAAGTGAGCACTTTTGGACATACAGGGGGTTATTTTTCAGCACACCCGTTCCATTTAAGTTGATTAATACTTATCCGTATTCGCTATACGTATATCCGTGATAATTCCATTCAGGGTCAAATTTTGGCGTTTCGACCAATCAACGTGCGTTATTTTACATTGTAGTTAAATGGGTACGACGCAATGACAGTCGAATAATATTCGAAAATAAAAAATATTCCAAATACCCTACCAGAATATCGAATATTATTTGTAGTGGAGCGTAAAAGAATTCATACGTAATAAAAAATCTCTTCGAATATTTGTAGTGTGTATTTGTAGACTAACCCACTTCGCAACCGATGCGATGTAGGAAACCGGTTCAACGCATTAGTTCCCACCCGAATTCACTTAAAGCAATGTACTTCTAACGAATTTTATATTAACGAATTTTATATTACAAATTTTGTGCGATTATGCTTCCATTTTTTTCGGTACTTACGAAATTTTTTTTTTTGATTTTTTTTTGCAATGATTGTGATGCGAAATGGTCAATTTGTTTCACCATTTTCGACATTAAAAATGGCGTTTGAAATGTCGATTTTCATATGTGATGTTGTGCTTTTAAGTTGTGGCGTTTCTTCACGGAATTATCACCGCAACAGCAACGCGGGTTCGGACAATACGGACAATTATCACAGAACCTATCTGTGCTTTTATGAAGCTAACACAAATCCATTAAAATAAAATAAGTGTAAAAATCTTTTATCGACAAATTCAGCAGTTAGTTCATCTACTTGAAATGCCAATCATGTGTTTGCCGAAACTGTAACATGGTAGGCAAGGAAATCCTATTAAACTCAATACGTTAAGTGGCTATAAGCAAAAAAATCTTCAAAAATTTAAACAATGTTCTTCCCAAGGTTTTGGAAACTACTCAGTAATAAATGGTCAAAAACACCGAACAATTAATATTATTTTACTGATCTAAACCTAAACCCTAAGCTTAAATTCAGTTCGTGAAATCCAACATAAGAGTATTAATTTAATGATGCCATATTTTGAAATTTGAAAAACATTGTATATTATTTGATTAGTAACATAATTTAACTATTATATTGAATTTATTACAGAAATAAAAATGAACTTAAAAATACATAAAAAAGAAAGATCACCTTTCATCTCGATAGGAATAATTTTATCTTTAATTTGCAATAAAGATTTTTTATTACCTTAAGTGCGGTGCGTCGCGAATTACATTAAGGAGGGTATTGAAAATGTCTACTTTGATAAAAAGTGATTACTTAATTTTAAATCTTTTGTAATAATAATTATTACATCGCAGATAATTTTCCCTCCTAATTTATTAATCGAAACCGTTATGGGATGTTTGAGTTTTCCCAGTCGCGGTTCGTGGGATGGTACAGTGGTGTATTTCAGCTTCACAATGCTGAAGATTATTTTTCAGCCGTAGCTAAACTTCTGTTTTTTCACCTTTGGAAAGTCACACATCAGAAAAGTATTTGTACAGCATTATTATGTAATAACTATATTAAACCATTCCCATTTCTCCCTCCCACCTCCCATTTACCTCTATCATTTTCTATCGATTCTGCAGATGTTATCGGAAAACTGGACTCACATAGAACTGTCCCGATTAAGGATTAGTTACAACGTTGCGCTATAAAATTAGAAAACTATAAAGAAATAAGTACTTTTGAAACAAAATTTAAAATATTTTTTGAGAAGTTTGAGCTCCTTATAGAGAAGCAGCGCAATAACTTCACATTAGAACCTTATCAGACCTTGTTCATTTTAAGGGTTTCAGAGGTGCAAACAGTTTTCCTTGAATTTTTCTTCTGTCTGTATTTTTAAATTTGAGGTTTTTGTATTTTACAAATAACACAGTGGTGTACTGTAGCGGATTCTCGGGAACTAGCGCGAGCCATTTGTTAATTTTTGAAAATTCAGTTGTTAAAATAATTTGTAATTAATGGGTTCTTAGTTATTCTAGAATAGCTTGTTACCAGGAAGGATGGTAGTCTTGATACCCCAAAAAAAATTTTTGCCTTGCCCGGCTACTTACTGTCCAGTAGAATCTACTTATGGCAGCAGCTCTTATCCCGTCCTTCAGGGGTGGTTCTTACACTTATTTGAGCGAAGACAAGATGAATAAAAAACACAATATGCAAAATATACATTTAATGAATTAATAAATTTGATAACCTGTACAAATGCGATAAAATTTAGCATTGCAAAATATTTGTTTCCTTATCAATTAAATCATTCACACCTTTCATACCGTTTTAAAATTAGTGACAAATTATTACAATTATTGTGATAAATCACAATATTTAATACATTAAAATAATTAAATGAAATCAACATTTTGATAATTTATACATTCGAATACAAAATTTGTTCCATATGGAATTTAAATACCTTTTTGTGAAGGTTGGATAACACGGTAAAACATGAGAACGAAGCGTGGGTACCATTCAATGCTGGCGATGTCATCCCCTGATGTCGATGTGCCGCTCCATATGAATGAACCAAGTTGCTGCCGAAGTCAGCAGTTTACGCTTTTAGTCGCACTTTGTGATAATTTATTAACTTGCAAATATAGACTGATTGTAGTTTATAATGAATTTCTTATTGGTTTATTAGGATTATGCACCATAAGTTCACTTATAACCGCAATTTTATTTAAATGGTTCCACAAAGTTACTCCAAAATTGTTATTTTGTATTTAATTTATCGATACGTAAATTAAGAAAGTCAATCTTATTTTAACTTACGCGAATTGTTCTTCACAATGATGTTTAAAATTATTCGTATTAAAGATTTATTTAACCTTTTATTTTATTTGGATTTGTTACTTTGACGATGCACTTATAATGAAATTTGTTAGTTTGTTAACAATAAACACATGTAGATAATTTGGCACTTGCAAGTGTGTTCGATAATAAGATAATTATGGTTGACTGAATCGTTTCTTTTATTAATTTTAACATTATTTTAGAAAACAGATAATTAGGTAAGATAATTGAGTGTTACTTCTTTGTTTGTTCTGCATACACTGAAGATTAAATTATCCCCACCCGTCAAATTGCATTTCGCAGTACAGTTCTTTATAAATTTTATATTTCAAGGCTTTAATAAACGAAGAGTAAGTAGGATGAAGTGAACTAACGATAGTTAGTAACAGCATTTTGCTTAGTTTACTTTTTAGGGGATTTACTTAAAGTCAAGCGGAGAAAATATTACATCATGTTTTTAAACAATTTTTAAAATTGTTTACCACAACCATATTTAATTTAACATTTAGAATTATTTTCTTGGATTTGATTTTAGTTTTTAACATTAATATTGTGGATAGACAGGGAAGCTGTAACACGCTCACTTGTTTTAAAAAAACAAAAAAAAAATGAGGTATTGTACCTATATTTTTTTCAAATATGGGATGAGTATACTTATTTACTCTTAAGCTAAATTAAAACTACAAGAAAGGAAAGTTATGGTACGCTTATTAGGAAGAATTATTATATGATTAATTAAGACCACTCATTGTCTTCGGCTTGACTCAAAGTACGATGGTGGTTGATTTGTTGTTGGACGCCACTTGTTCTGGATTATTCTTCAGGAGTAGAGCAAGAAACCTCTTGAAGAGTTGAGGGGGTTTATGAGATACAATCATTTATGAAATCAATCCTTGGTTTTAGGGAACCGAAAGTCAAGCGCTCTGCTCGTGCGAGGATGAGCCTTAACGCGAATCCGGGTCATCGTGTCAGGTTATTCATACAGGCTGGGCGGGGGCGTAACTCAAGGTAACTTCAAACGAGGATGTTATTTTCTAATGACTGGTACAACATAAACAAGATAATTCAATGAATCAAATTTACAAATTGAATTATCAATGGGGGGACTACAAATTCAACAGATCATATTTACAAGTTGAAAGTCGGTTGGTTGAGAGGATTAAACAGTAAGTGAAATTAAAGAATTTCATTTTCATTTTTCTAACCAGGCAATTCTAAATTGTCTGTATGAAAATATCTTACTTTCCTTATAAGATGTTTATAGAAAACAATTATTTTATGTTCAAAATGGCGAAAGCATTCATTCAGCATTCAGGAAGGACAAAGTTCAATGAGAACGGGGCTTGATGGGAATCCGAGTCATCCCATTAGCTTGACCGCACAGATTTTAGTTTTCCCCTCTTTAAATGGTTGAAGATAGTGCAACCAAGATGAACATAACATTCCAACTGGAGTGTCTTAAAGAAGAATTTCCATAGAAATGCGCTGAATTTTCGTTTTATGATCCGAATGCTTTAATTCGGCCTCTACGAGAAAAAAATTTGTCTAAACGACATAGGATATATGATTATAAAGATAATCTTTCCCTGGATTATAAAGATAATCCTTTACATAGGCGCAGTTTGAGGTCGTACCAGGGACCAGAACATTATTTACAAGTTTAATGTAAATATTTAGAATACACGATAAAAATATAAAAGCGATAAAAACATTTATACGATACTATAAAATTATCTTTTTAGATACGTAAATTATTATTGAGATACGATAAAATTATTAGTAGATACGATTATTTGCTTATTGAGATACGATAAAATTATTAGGTAGATACGATTATTTGCTTAATGTAGATAAGACAAAATTAATATGTAGATACGACTAAATAATTATTGTAGATAGGACTAAATAATTAATGTAGATAAGACAAAATTAATATGTAGATAGGACTAAATAATTAATGTAGATAAGACAAAATTAATATGTAGATACGACTAAATAATTAATGTAGATAAGACAAAATTAATATGTAGATAGGACTAAATAATTAATGTAGATAAGACAAAATTAATATGTAGATAGGACTAAATAATTAATGTAGATAGGACAAAATAATTAATGTCGATAATGATATTAACAACCGTATTTAAAAATATTTAATTACTAAAAGGGGTACTATGTAGACAGGGAGATAGTTTAAAATTTCAGAGGGGGGGGGCCTGGTTTTTCAATTATCCGCTGGTTAAACTCAGGAAAACTTACGATCGGGGTCAAATCATTAGTGATTTGTAGTGAACTAGGTCACTTTAATAAAGGAGAGGGGCTATTATGAATATTGTTTATTAAGGTATTTAAAATTATGAGAAATTAGTATGTACAAATAAATATATTAATTGGACTAATCATATTAGGGACATTGGGGTTGATTTTGTTTAAAAATCAAGTGATGTTTATTTTCTTAATTTATCTTAATTAAAACGGGCAATAACTTATTTTATTCTTAAAACTAACTAACCTGATTATTTACAAAAAAAAATAAAAAATTTTAACTAAATTAATTAGATTAAGGGACTATTCACAATGGGAATTTAAATCTTAGCGGTTATTAATAAGGTTAATTTATAAGTAAAATAATAATATTCAAGGCGTTACCATAAAAATTAAATATTTAATGAGTGAGATTTTTTGACAGGGTCGGATTTCCCGTATTATATAATCAACTCATTTTTTATAAATAATTTGTCAAAATCATATACTTAATAATTGGGTTGAATAATAAAAACACGAATCATATTTACATGTGAAATCATTAAAAAGCCAATACAAGTAGTAATCTGTCGTTCAGTATGCGGCGAGCTTTAGTTCGAGTTATTATTGGAATTATAAATTGTGATATTTTTTTTTTATTTTATAATGAGTCATTCATTTTAGAGAGATGATTTAAATTAATTGTTAATAAATTTATTCTATTGATAATACGGAATTTGGTTCAGGAACGTTTTATTTAAAAAGATAAAAAATCATTAATTTTACTTTCATAAATATAAGTGTCTTTAAAAGGTTAATTATTTTAAATTATCGTATTATTTACGCTTAGTTTTTACTAAAAAATTTTATATTGTTAACATATTTTATAATATTTACTTTTGTTCATTAGAAAAGAACAGACACGTTAAAGTTTGATAACATTTCTCAAACAAAATTCTTCATTCAAAGCCATGACTCATTATACTTCGTTAAGGAGGTACAACGTAGATCACGTACGAAGAAAAATAAAAAAATTTTTTCATATCAGTAATTACTTTTTAGACATTTTTAATAAACACAAATCATAATTACCAGTGAAATTAAAAGCTCTCTGAAGTAAGTAATTATTTACCAATCTTTTATTGGCAAGTCATAATTAGGATTTGAAGAGCCAAGAAGTCGTATTACTTCAATTATTCTTTCTTAAGAGTCATTTATTAATTTAGATTATCAACGGAATCTTTAATTACTTGTGGAATGGTAATTTAACATGGTATATTTTTAAGAAAAACAGTTTATTTAGATAATAATAGTCTAAGTTGTTCCTAAATTTGGAAAACAAAAAAAATTTATTAGTTATTCTTAGTTATATTTTATTTATACGAATTTAATGGGAAGAAACTTTATTTTAATTTTATTATCATAACGATGATTTTTAATAATTATAAAAAATATACCAGACACTTTAAAGTGAATAAATTCGTCATTGCAAACGCCTTGTTTACTTTACTGACATCATCGTCAGGGATGTACAAAGCAAGAATAATTCTAGAAAAAATTTCATAGTTGATAATTTTCTTTATAGCAAACGCTTTGTTTATTTTACTGACTTTGTTGTCAGGGATGTACAAAGCGAAAATAATTCCAGATAAAACAAAATTTTATTTCAAGACCCATAATAATATGCTCTAATAATCAAAATTAGCGGGTTCTTCTTTTCTTGTATTCGATCTGCATTGAAGTGTAATTAAAAATTTATTCTTCACCAAATTTACTCATAAATGGTGTGATAATAATTATTTAGTTAATTATTTGTTGTACACAGTTTTAAATTCTTTATTAATTTAATTTCCATTAGATAAAAAAATATTTTTATTTCAATGTGATCGTAATTTCTTCCACGAAAAATTAGAAAGAAACAAATTACTATTCAACTCATAAGTTTTATTATTGCTGCATTGATAAGCGACACTTTTATCATACAAGGTCAAACAGGTTTGAACTCGACATTTTACTCTTCCTTATTTAACATTTAGTAGGAGGTAAAAATTTTCACTTATTAAATTATTAATTTGTATCAATCGAAGTATGTTGTAATATCTTAATTTTATTTTGTAACTGTAGTTACTTTATAACATTTTTAAGCTTGTATTTTTAAATAAATTCATGGTTCTACTTAAAGTATATACTTTTTCTAACTGGGTAGTAGAATAATGTAATGAATTATCAACACTTCATTCTTTGCTTTTATAATTCGTTGCTGCGATCACCTAGCAGTTGTTTATTTTGCATTGATTACATTTTAAAACCCAGTTGTAATAATATCGAGTTCCTTTTTGACCATACTAAAAGTTTAACTTCATTATTTCATATCATAATCAATTTATTCACTTAAGATTACCTGTTAATTTAAATATTACCAAATTAATTTTTTCAAAATCGTGATTTAGTTTTTAAATCTTTTACGTTTATTTAATAATTAATTAGTTTATGTATTTTAGATAGTTCAACGTTAAATATATTACTTTAAGAAAGATTTAATTGTTATCTTTTATTTTTGATTCATATGCAAGCTATTTTAAACTCGAGGTCAATATAAGTGTAAATGCGATTTCTATACTGAAGTTGTTCATGATTTACCTTGCATAACAACTAGCAACAATTATTTATAAAAAACTTAAACTTCTGAGCTATTTAATAACTTTTTTTTTTTTTATTATAACAATTACATGTCATTAAGGTTATTTAACTCATTGCGGAATAATACATCTTATTTGAAAGAAATATTTTATTTTAACAGTCAACTGCTATTTGTCTTAATTACGTTATTCTATTAATTATTCACTTTAACTTGCTCAAAAAAAATAATTTGTTTGATTTAGTAATAACTTTTTAATTTTACATATTAATTCATAGGCGAATTGCTGTAATTGCTACTACCTTTCCTTAACATAATTTATCAATTTCTGGAAGCATCGTGAGACAAAAATAAATTGAAGGTTAGCTATTCCTTCAACAAAATTTCTATCATGCACTAAATTTTCCACAAATCTAGTTAATTAGCTATTTTAACAGATTCGCAAAAAATCCTTTCGCCACCAGATTTAATAATTTGATTTTGGTCTTGCTAAAAAAAACTTAATTTAGTCGCCAAATCGGTTACATTATTAAATAGTGATTTTTGTTTTTTATTTAAAGCAAGTTTATGAATTACTTTCCAACACGGTTGTGATTATTTTTTCAACCTTAAATTCAAAAGATAATTATGGTTCTTTATTTCCAGAACTCAACAAAAGATAAAAGATAAATATTCCGTTTTGGAACAATTAATTAAGATATCAATTAAAAGACAAAATTTAAGGTTAATTCATAATAAGATAATTAGGTACTTGATTTTTATAATTCTGTAAATTGTCTTTTTGACAGTACCTTCAAAAGATAATCGATAAATGTTCCGTTTTGGAACAATTAATTAAGATATCAATTAAAAGACAAAATTTAAGGTAAATTCATAATAAGATAATTAGGTACTTGATTTTTATAATTCTGTAAATTGTCTTTTTGACAGTACCTTCAAAAGATAATCGATAAATGTTCCGTTTTGGAACAATTAATTAAGATATCAATTAAAAGACAAAATTTAAGGTAAATTCATAATAAGATAATTAGGTACTTGATTTTTATAATTCTGTAAATTGTCTTCTGTTTAACAGAACACGTACTACAATGAATCCGCAAAAAAGTAACTGCTGGTCATTTGTTTAAGGTTGTGAACCAATTTAGAGTTATATTAGTCTTGAGTAACTTGTCACCCTTGCCAATTCTGTTATAATTGGATCACTTCTTTTGACCAGTAACTTTTATAGTTCAAAAACATAGACAAGATAAAGTAAGGACCTTTGATTGGAATTTTCCAACTAGTAAATTTAAATTCAATTTTATGGATTGATTATTTTCTTTAGATAATATGCAGGCCAACACCAAATTTGTAATAGATAAATTGCTTATACAATTTTATTATTTAAGATTATTAATTCATAAGACAAAAAATTTTAACTGGATAATATAAACTTAGTGATCGATAATTGTAGTTGACGTTCGTTTAATAAAATAATTTTGGTTTTTAAATTAACACCCATGGATTTATTTGTTAATAATAATTAGAATAATTTTAAATTTAGATATATTTTACGTTAACGACCTTTTGGGCGGGATGTAGTTTTGTGTCTTACCCAGGACATTTGACGCAAATTTGGGACATTTTAAGAAGATGCTATTGGCTTTAAATCAGTAACATGCCAAATACCGATGTTTTCGCCTTGTTCATCGAGCAGTTCATACGCTACGTTTCCTAATCTCTTTACAACTTGGCATAGTACGTATTTAGGAAATGGTTTTGCTATAAATTTATTCTCGGCGTTTGATAATATGTAATTACGTTTCCAAACGTAATCGTTTACTTGGAAAAATAAGGGTCTTTTTCTTAAATTATAATGATATTTTCCTTTATTATAAGCTTTAGTTAATGATTGTCGAACATTTTTGAATAATTCTGGTAATTGTTGTTGATGTTTATCCCAGCGAATTAAATTACTATACTTTTTATCTTTTCGTAGCGTTTTTAAATTTAAGGTACAACTTTCAAGCTTTTTAGCTGACGCTTTAGCTTCTAGCTCAGAAATACAGGATTGAACATAATTTACAACCTCTTTTCGAGCTTGTTTTATATTATTTTCGCCCTTGATTTCAATGCCGTCTAGCTCAATCAAACTTCGAGTTAACATTTCCTCTAAGTAAATGTACTGCTTATCATTTATTGTGCCCGTAAATTGCTCGACTTTACTCATTATTTTTGCTACATTTTGTTGAATATCATTTAATTGATTATTTTTTAAAGTTTTCAAATTCGTAAAACATAAATCTCGGGATAACATATCCGTTGCAATCTTTACTTTTTTAGATCGACTATTAAACGGTTTTTTAGAGTAGGTTGTAGCCACTTTTTGATCTTTATCCAATTTATTTTTAGTGCAGAAAGAATTTATTTTTTTTAACCATTTTTCCCAATTAGGTCGATCGAGTTTAAAATCACGGACAGGTGGTTTTACTAATGGACGTTGAACATTGTTCCGCGCCGGCCTCGTATATGATTGCGAATTTATTAGATTGACCCGTAAAGTACCAGTTGGGTATCGTTTACCGGGGTTTTGACTACAGGGACTAACGCGGTCACTTCCTCGATATCCTCGCCCTGTTTCTGGGTATCGAGTTTTTCGTTTTTTGTCACCGTAGGAGTGAATTTTTTATTTTTACAATTTAAACAATCTGTTTTGTAAATACCTGGATAGCCGCAACCATAACAAAAAGGTTGTCGTTTTCTTCTGGGACATGAAAAATAAACATGGCCTATTTGTTGGCAATTCCAACATGTAGGATTTACTCTATTTACTTCAACAGGTGGTACTGTAGAAGTACCAGGTTTTAAGGAATTTACTTGTACTTGTGACATTCTTTTAGTGACTGAATTAATTTTATTATTAGGTCGTATCGGATAAATTAAAGTCTGATCTTGCAGCTCTTGTATTTTTCTACATTTGGATTTTAAATCGAACAAAGTGTTATTATGCTGTAATACTACATGGTTAGCAAAAAAAGGGTTCAAATTACGAACGATCTGTTTTACAATATTTTTTTCAATTGTTGGTGTTTCAAATCGGCTATATAAAGATACTATATTGTCTATAAAGGCTAACACATTTTCATTTGGGTTTTGTACCCGCTTATTAATTTGTTGCTGTAACTGATATTCATAATCCGAGGGCAAAAATTCAAGTTTGAACAAATCAACAAATTCTTTCCATGTAGTACTTTTTGCTTTAGCACACAAAATTTAATTCCCTCCCCCGTAAATAAATCATGGGCAGAAGTAAATAATTCATCTTCAGTGACTTGTCTAGCTATACGAAGATCTTCTATTCGTTCAAGAAAATTCATAGGGTCTTCTTTTGACGAATGACCGGCAAATTTAATATCCCATTTATAAATTGGAATATTTTTTATTGTTTTTACTTTTAATTTATTGACAGATAGATCTTGAGGTTGATTTTGTTTTGATTTTATTATATAATTGTTTAATTCTTGTTCCATATTTTCAATACATTTTTCATAATCCGCGATTTCGTCATCATTTTTATCAAGTGTTTCTTTTTTTATTATTGAAACGCGTTGATCCGCATGTAGTAACCGAGCTTTAGTTGCTTCTATATTATTCGCCGTTAACCCGCCTTGAATAATATTAGCTATTTCCGATAGCGTCGTATTTAATTGATCTGTGTTAATTTTCCACGTATTCGGTACACTAGTAATTGGCACATATTGTTCCATTAACCCTATCAATAATTGTTCGTTAGCCATACGCGTTACGTGCGATTGCCCATTACGAATTTCAATCTCGAATTTCAATTCGTCATTTGTTAGATATGTCGGGTCCATTTTGCGTTATTTTATTTTTACTTAATTATTATTAACAGACAAAAAATTCTTTTGCTGAAAGAAAAAGTTTTTCATTCATCCACCTTCAACTCAAATAAGCTTTTTCGTTTTTTCTTTAAAAATTCGAAGCCCATAGGTTGGAAGCCATTGTTACCAGGAAGGATGGTAGTCTTGATACCCCAAAAAAAATTTTTGCCTTGCCCGGCTACTTACTGTCCAGTAGAATCTACTTATGGCAGCAGCTCTTATCCCGTCCTTCAGGGGTGGTTCTTACACTTATTTGAGCGAAGACAAGATGAATAAAAAACACAATATGCAAAATATACATTTAATGAATTAATAAATTTGATAACCTGTACAAATGCGATAAAATTTAGCATTGCAAAATATTTGTTTCCTTATCAATTAAATCATTCACACCTTTCATACCGTTTTAAAATTAGTGACAAATTATTACAATTATTGTGATAAATCACAATATTTAATACATTAAAATAATTAAATGAAATCAACATTTTGATAATTTATACATTCGAATACAAAATTTGTTCCATATGGAATTTAAATACCTTTTTGTGAAGGTTGGATAACACGGTAAAACATGAGAACGAAGCGTGGGTACCATTCAATGCTGGCGATGTCATCCCCTGATGTCGATGTGCCGCTCCATATGAATGAACCAAGTTGCTGCCGAAGTCAGCAGTTTACGCTTTTAGTCGCACTTTGTGATAATTTATTAACTTGCAAATATAGACTGATTGTAGTTTATAATGAATTTCTTATTGGTTTATTAGGATTATGCACCATAAGTTCACTTATAACCGCAATTTTATTTAAATGGTTCCACAAAGTTACTCCAAAATTGTTATTTTGTATTTAATTTATCGATACGTAAATTAAGAAAGTCAATCTTATTTTAACTTACGCGAATTGTTCTTCACAATGATGTTTAAAATTATTCGTATTAAAGATTTATTTAACCTTTTATTTTATTTGGATTTGTTACTTTGACGATGCACTTATAATGAAATTTGTTAGTTTGTTAACAATAAACACATGTAGATAATTTGGCACTTGCAAGTGTGTTCGATAATAAGATAATTATGGTTGACTGAATCGTTTCTTTTATTAATTTTAACATTATTTTAGAAAACAGATAATTAGGTAAGATAATTGAGTGTTACTTCTTTGTTTGTTCTGCATACACTGAAGATTAAATTATCCCCACCCGTCAAATTGCATTTCGCAGTACAGTTCTTTATAAATTTTATATTTCAAGGCTTTAATAAACGAAGAGTAAGTAGGATGAAGTGAACTAACGATAGTTAGTAACAGCATTTTGCTTAGTTTACTTTTTAGGGGATTTACTTAAAGTCAAGCGGAGAAAATATTACATCATGTTTTTAAACAATTTTTAAAATTGTTTACCACAACCATATTTAATTTAACATTTAGAATTATTTTCTTGGATTTGATTTTAGTTTTTAACATTAATATTGTGGATAGACAGGGAAGCTGTAACAAGCTATTGTTTTTATATACTTCCACATTTATGAAATTTTTTATTTTTATTGGTGGTTATATTTCATTAAGAATTCTTTTTGTTAATTTTACGCAGTAATTAATATTAATATTCATTAGCGGTATAATACAGTTTGTATTATTAGATTTACTTGGTTTTGTAAATGAAACAAAATTCGGAGCACTTTGATCAAATATTCACAGCACACCACTGATTAAAAATAAGTAGGTATTTGCAGAATTAGTGATACAAGCGATGGTACTTAGTGGAGTATGGAAGTTTCGGATCCCTTCATGTACAAATGAACTTGGTACCTGACCTACTTTTAGTAAGTTTTCTTTTTATCATCGAAACGTTGACCATTCGCATCTTCAGATTTACTATTCAATTTCGTTATAAATTATTTTAGTTTGATAAAATATTAAATTTGAATACGTTCGATATAAAAGAAACTTATGCAATTACTTATATCGTCAACTTTATTAAAAATTGAGTAAAGTAATCTATTAAGGGATTAACCCATAAAGTAAATTATGAGGGTAAATTTTAGTACTTCAGCATGATGTGATTTTATAAACATTTTTATTTCGTAATTTATTAAAGTTTTAAACAGTTATGATAAAACCGTCTATAGTTTATTAATTTCATCATTGACTATGTATGAGATATATTATTATTAAAAAGAAAACTTTAAGAATTAAATTAAAAATAATACTATTTGATCATTCCATACCCAATCAACCAATTTTTTGCAGTTTATTTTTACGACCCTCTACAATTCTGTTCAAACTTGGTGTAACTCTAAAGCTATATAGAATGAACATACCCGTATATTTTTGTTTTCCTCTCAAGTGCGCGTTCACGTTGTACATCCCTCCAAAATAATTCAAACTTGCCTTGTAGAGCTTTGATAAATTTTTTATACTAAGGGTACATTTATGTTGGAGCTGCGATAAACGATAAGAGCGACGATACTAGCGAAGCAAAGAAAATGATGTCATTATTTTATATGCAGGTGTTTATATTGGAGCGAAGCGTTGAGCAACGCTTGGCAGCAGAGCAACGATTAGGGTACGTTTATGTTGGAGCTGCGATAAACGATAAGAGCGACGATACTAGCGAAGCAAAGAAAATGATGTCATTATTTTATATGCAGGTGTTTATATTGGAGCGAAGCGTTGAGCAACGCTTGGCAGCAGAGCAACGATTAGGGTACGTTTATGTTGGAGCTGCGATAAACGATAAGAGCGACGATACTAGCGAAGCAAAGAAAATGATGTCATTATTTTATATGCAGGTGTTTATATTGGAGCGAAGCGTTGAGCAACGCTTGGCAGCAGAGCAACGATTAGGGTACGTTTATGTTGGAGCTGCGATAAACGATAAGAGCGACGATACTAGCGAAGCAAAGAAAATGATGTCATTATTTTATATGCAGGTGTTTATATTGGAGCGATGCGTTGAAACACGCTTGGCAGCCGAGCAACGATAAGAGCGGCGCTAATTGTACTGCCTATTTTCTTTGCTTTTATCAGGTGTCATTAGCCGCTTTTCGGATAAAATTGGTCTACTATGACAATTTCTCCATCTTTTTTCAATCCCATCAGAGATATGCGAAAGTATGTAATCAAAGGTATCTATTCTCATTCTCATATATTCCATAAATTTTGCAGGGTGTTGCCTTAATTGTTTGCAAAGATGATGATATTCTCCAAACATGTACCTTTGGGTATTTACAGGGTGCGCAGAGCATTTGCGCTTTTTATTAGCACTTTCAACAATATAATACTTTACGGCATTTGAAGTTAAAAGTATTTCTTCTTCAGAATCACTCATTTTTAAACAAAATATTTTTAATTAATTGGTTTGATTTAGATAATAAATGAAACATCACCTACAAAGCAGAGATCGTCGTTATTGTCGAAGCTCCACTATAAACTACATATCATAGAAATGAATTTTATTTGTTTCTCATTTGTAAACGTCAGTTTCCAAAAACACAATATTAATCAAGAAAGTTTATTTTATCAAGTCACTAACTTGTAAAACTGACAGTTAACTTGCAAAATTTTTACAAGTTAGTAGTATTATTTACATTAGGAAATTTTGTTTTATCGTCATATATGTTGAAAATCATGGTACAATTGTTATTTCCAGTAACACAGATTTTTGATGATGAAAGAGTTGATACTGATGATGATGAACCATCTGTTGACTCAGAAACTGCTGAACTCGAGGACTGCAGAACATTTGTACTCTCCTTACTACCAAATAATTTGCTAGACATTTCGATTTTTTTGTTGACCGAATCATCGACATAACTCATCGCAATTTCGGTGCTCTTCCACCCTCCTGCACGCTTTAGTGCTAAAATATCTCCACCCGAATCCGCAACCATAGTGGCTCCAGTTCTGCGAAAAGAGTGGCCGGTGTATAACTCTGGGTTTTTTAAACCTAAATATTTTGCTATTTGCTTTGGGACACCACCAATAGTGTGCTGGCCAGCATTAAGGGAAATGCACTTTCCATGTCGGTATGTCAAAAAAAATCTTAGGCTTTCTGTTCCAGGAGGCCGAAGATTTACATATTTTCTGTATAACATGCAGGGCTTGAAGCTGCAGCCATCATCGGTTATGGTGAATCTTCTTGTTGTTAAATTTTTTGTTTGCCGCAATGTCACAATAACGTATTTTCCCATATCTTCTACATCATTCATGTTTAAGGAGAGAATTTCGTCACATCGACAACATCCAAAAATCCCAAATATTGTTACAATTTTCGCCAGCAACCACTGGTCATCAGGAGCATGTAAAAGAAATTGTTCAACCTCTTCTTTACTTAATACCTTGGCCTTTTTTGGCGCATAACGCTCATTTTTTCGTTTCAGAAACGCTATTACCTTTTGAAATCTGCAAATGACAACTAAACGTCATATTTTTCAATAAATTTTTTAAGGAAAACAAACCTGCGAACAGGGGCATTTTCTTTCATTTCCAAGCAGCTTTTCAGCATAGACCATTTTGCCCATAAAGTATTAGGGCTGAATCTAGCTGATAGTTGATTCAAGTATACCAACAAAACATCTTCAGTTACCCCAATCACACTATTTTTGTTTTGCCACTTTTTGAAGTCGTCGTATTCTCGCTCGTACCTTGAAGCTGATTTTGCAGGTAATAAACTTGAAGCTACACTGCTGGCTGCCTCAATAATTTCTTTTGGTACATTCATTTTCGCTTTCGCCAAAACAAATGTAAAGAAAAATAAACAGACATGTTCATGGCAACGCTTCCATAGCTTACGACATTTGCGACAAATTATTGAGATTTTTTTGGAATTTATCAAACCTTTTTACAAATGAGAAACAAATAAAATATAAAACAATGCACGCAAGGTAACGGGTTTTACTTGCTCAATGAGGTAACTGACTCGCCTGCGGCTCGTCAGTTATATCCTCCATTCGCCAGTAAAAACCCTCTTACCTTGCTAGTAATGTTATATACTATTGCGCTGCTCTTGTCGCTGCTCTCATCATTTATCGCAGCTCCAACATAAACGTACCCTATAAGAGCGGCGCTAATTGTACTGCCTATTTTCTTTGCTTTTTTAAAAGTATTTCTTCTTCAGAATCACTCATTTTTAAACAAAATATTTTTAATTAATTGGTTTGATTTAGATAATAAATGAAACGTCACCTACAAAGCAAAGATCGTCGCTATTGTCGAAGCTCCACTATAAACAGCATAATATCATAGAAATGAATTTTGCGCTGCTCTTGTCGCTGCTCTCATCGTCGCTCTTATCGTTTATCGCAGCTCCAACATAAACGTACCCTTACTGAACCGTACCACTCAAGACAAGATTTTTTTTAATTGCAGTTATTGAAGACGTCTTTTCGGTGAGTATTATTATGTAAATTAGTCACTTAATTTCAAAACTCAGCAAGTCCAGATTAATAAATATCAGGTAATGCAGAGAAACTAATAAATTTTTATTTCAGGCTCCAGTTTCGGGGTTTGTCAAATAATGAAAATTATTGCACTGACCAAATTTTGACATTAAGTAAGTCCCGCCCAAAACGGTGTGATTAAAAATTCTCCAAAAGTTATACACCCTGTTCAAAAAGTTCCGAGACTGACGGAATAAAACTCAAACTACAACTTTAATGTTCAATATTAAATGCTCAATTACACGAGGATAGTGACTTGTACAAGTTACTAAAACCCATCAGTACTTAATAGCAAGTAATTTAGATGACAGTTGTGTTTACATGGTGATAGCAGCTTACTTGCATTGCTTTAAATAATGAATTAAGTTAACTTAAGTTTTGTATTTTATTTTTTACGTCTGATGTACTTAAATCTTGTATACCCAATTCTGTTAGAATTCCTTTAAGCGCCGCTTCACGGGATTGTTTATTTTTCTATATTCGGAACTTCGAATTCTAGAGGCATTCTTCCTCTCTATATAGTTCTACAAATTTTACAGTTGTCTCTTCTCACCATTTAGCGCACATTTTAAATTTAATTTAACCTCACTTCACTACAAACAACGATACTATCACGAAATGCTGGAACGGCTGCTAGAATGATATGTTTACACGGGTTTAGTTATCAGGAAAGTGGAAGTGGGGCTAGCCACTTGCTCCAGTAAATAGGATTGCTTACTATTCACTGTACTGGAATTGTTACTGAAACCAACACTGGAATCCAGTACTAAAATACATGTTTACACGAAGAAAGTACTAATATCCAGTACTGTATTTTAGTAACTTGTACACGTCACTGTCATCGTGTAAAGGCCGCTTAACTTTGTCTCCTTTAAAGTACCTTGGTAAATGATCGTGGTAATGTAAATCTATACATTTCATACACAAAAATGATTAACATTTATTATAATAACAAAAACGATCAATTTATTTCTTCATCAGCTCGATGTTATTCGATGTTATTTTTTTTAAAAAAGCCCTTTTTTATTTATTTAAAAAGGAGTCTAGAAATCGCATCTTTTTACTAATCGCCTATGCAGCGCAGTTGTTAAAACGCGCGTATTCACAGCCAATACGCCTGGGTTCGAATCCAAGTTGAGGAACATATTTTTCAGCATACCATCTTGCTAAAGGATACATTAATAGACAATTGTATAAAGTGCATAAAGTGCATAATTACAAAAGTATTATTACATGACACTGTTATCTTTCGTAATGCGTTTTTAATAGCCACTTCAATTTATATACTCTTTTTAATTTGAAGTACGACCATAATCTTAACAATATTAATTACATGAAATTGAAATGGTTTTAATTTTATATATTAAAATAAGGCTTTATGTAAATTTTACGTCTTACGTATTTCCTATGTCTTACGTTCATTGTGAACAAACACTTAGAATTACATCTTTTGAGCAAATTCCAAGAGTCATGATTTCATATGGAATAAACCCTATTTTAACATTTTTCTAAGAAGTAGCGAAAGCTAGTATCTGCCATGTAAAAGCAGTGCTTCTTGTATTGAATTTGTATATCTTTAAATTTTTAGCGAACAAATTCATATTTTTAAAAAATTTTAATCATTTTACAACTCAAATAAAATACGAAAATGTATTTACATCGTATTTCTTTATTCTGTGGTCTATGCTTATTGCTGATTTGTATTTCTGTAGGTAGTAAATTATAAATATTTATGAATCCACTTAATTTTTTTAAACTAATAAAATTCGAAAAAAATTTAATTTGTTAAAAAATAAAGTTAAATAAAAATTTTCATTTATGTGAATGACAAGCTCTAGAAACCATTTTCACTGGCTTTATTAAGATTAGTAATTACACTCTTTTACAAAATTCTTGCTCACTGTGAAGTTTAAACTACCAAATTTATGCCATTAGAATCCAGCTGCTACAATTTTAATTTAAATTTCCCTTATATTTATTGATATACCTTTTTAGCTGAGCATAAAATACTTAACTATAAATAGTAAAACTTAAAATTTAATTACCTAAATGCATCACGTAATAAAACCTTAGTGAAATACCGGTAGGTATTTTTCAGCATTTTAATAATATTCATCGTTCAAACTTTTGCAAGTTACTTATGACTTCGTTTCTTTTATTTTTTCGTTTTCTTCTTTGAACAATAAAAATAAAAAATAAATTAACCAAGATTATTTCCAAGCAATTTTCTAGTTTATGTATTAAATTTACGAAGAGTAGTCAGTTGGAAGACGAAACTAAATATGAGATGCTATATTAATGATAAGTACATACAGTGCAGCCCCGACAATTCGGACTAATTAATGCAAATTGTCTTTTGTATATTAAATTATAAATTTAGAATACTTTCTTGTTGAGTTTTTATTAACAGATATCATTAAATTTTAGATATCAGATGCTTATTTTGTTCTGATCTTAGAAGCGCGGTGTCGTCTTTGTAAATCATAATGGTATAATTTTCGATTTTATATAGCCTATAACCAAATTTTGTAAATCCGCGTTTTTGTTAAAATACATTTTTTACATATCTAATAATAAAATTAAAGGAAAGGCAAATTTATTTAATATAATAGACAGAATATTTTAAATAATTGTACTTTCGTTTTGTGTTTTTAATTATTTGATTGATGTCGTCTTTGAACGGAGTTGGTGAAATTTTTAATTTTATAAAAGATTACAGAAATGAAAAATTAAAAATAGTAATCTCCGAAACGAATAGTTTATGAATATTACATATTATGTTTATGTATAGGCTTTCCTTACTATTATCTTGAGCTGCAGAAAGGACCTACTATAAGTGTAGCTGATCGTTTAGGAAATACCCCGCATAAACAGAACAAAACAGTTGTGAAAATAATTAACAGAATTAATTGTAATAAATTACGGTTGCAAATTTTAGCAAAATGAGCGGAGTATACAATTTATACAAATTGCTTGTGATAGTAAATCTAAGCATAATAATGAGATGAACCCAGATATGCAATCTTCAAAGCTATTAATCAAACATTTTACACTTATCTTAGGATAAATCCTTTAGTACCAATTAAATATTCAAAATTACATTTAATTTTATAAATATCTATGTAAATTTTATTTAAAAAAATTCCTATAACATTATGTACTTGCGTATTACAATTGCTAATGTCAGTAATCTTAAACGATGTACGATAATAACGCTTCTGAGAAGATTTTACTATGGCAACTTTTACCAAAAATGAATTCGTAAAATAGGTTTAAAAGGATATGTTACTGGTACAATAATTAGAAGAAATCAATATTTGAAAAGAAAATTGTCAAACCATATACAAGTTTATATCGCATAACGCCTGCTTATAGATTTTGTCGGTGCGTATTCATTAATAGGCAGCTACCTATTGGCCATAATTATAGCAACAAGTTAATTGAAAAATTATAAAGGGTCATTTCCTCTCAAATCAACTGAAGAATTGACTTGACCCACGTTAAATTTGACGAAATTTGGTACACACCATCATAGTGATAAATGAAAAATACAAATTTAACGATTTGTCCGAAATAAAATCCTAAATGGGATGAGGTTGGGTTCGGTTACTAAAAATAAATTAAAGATAGGGAGAAGTTGACAGAAATCAGTTTTTCGCCGATTTCTCGACTTTCTTCAACTTTGTGGCAAAAATAGTAAGATATAAAATTAAAGCTAATTAAATTATCCTCAAAAAAGCTTCTAAATATATTTTTCGTGAGATTCGTATTCACATAGTAAGAACCGTTCAAAGCTGAGTTAAGTTGCGCGACCACCGATATATTTACTTTTTATTTTGGGGTCATGAGAATGCAATGAACGGAGAACGGAAATTTGTGAACCGAACGAACGAATAATAGTAATATATTATTATGTAGGTAAAGTGTTCTTATTAAATAAGAGTAAATGGGTACATTTTCTCAAGATAAACCAAGATTTGATATGTTTCGCAACAGATCCATGCGTCTTCAGGACTTTATAGTCAATTTTCTAAGCCGTACAAGCGATTGCACAATATAAAATCGATTAGTTATGTAGTATTGTATGAGTAATCTTAAAATTAGCAACAAACAAATCATATACATTCAATCTTCTAACAATTACAAACTTTAATAAGTTTTGTAAATAAGAAAAGTTTGCAATTGTTAGGAAACTGAATGTTGGGGTTGTTTGGTGGTGATTTTAAGATTAATCATACAATGTTATATAACTGCAAAGTTTTTATTGACAACTGTGCAGGTTCAATTCATTAATATGATAAATAATACTGTTATTATTTCAAAAAATTCGCAAAATTTGAAAACGCACAGTAAGGGAAGAGGAAAGGTAAAGTAGAAAATCACGATTTTATGAAAACTACAATAGGTGACACCAGATGTTTATTATAAGTTCAATTATGATGCTTTTGTTACCATCTGAAATTTAGCGCTCTAGTACCTACATTCACAGTAATTAATTTGAAAACTAATGCTTGTGCAAAAGTAAACTGAATTACCAAATTAGCTGTAAGTAAATTTCTTTTATTTTTATTAATATTTTATGCAATTAAAATATTTGTTCTGCTGTTAATTAAAATTTACTCTTCGTGCTTATGTATTTACTAATTTAAAATAATATTCTATTGTCTGCTGGATATTACGAATATTACATATTAATCGAATAATATTATTAGCCCAAAAGCTATCATATTTTTTGAAGTGGTCCCAAGCTTTTTGTATTTTGGCGGCTTTAAAGATAATTAAAATATTTTGAAGTAATTAATGTGAGATATAATTAATTAGATGTTGTAAATTTGGCTTTATTAACAATTATTATTTATTAATGAAGAATAATATGTACATCAGTAAAATACATCAAATATAACAGGTTGACCGTCCGTCGTTAGGTATCAGCTACCCTTGTCAACTTCCTCGAGTCGCCCGCTGTTAAAGACTGAAGACCCTTGTCCGATACCGGTCCGATGGTACACCCCATTCAGGCACCCCTGTTGAATACCACCAGACCAGCCGCTGAGTCGTGCTTCCTGGCGTATTATATTCGCTCTCGCTCTTACAATCGGCCTTTCCTGAATTGATTTGTTGACCCCCAACATCTGTGCCACTTTCGCTACGAGAATCTGTGCAGGTACTAACCCATGACTTGTATTCAATTAAGTAACAGAATTCTCCTAAAAATACCACCCACCTAGCGACCCGTGCATATGATAATTCTTTCCTATTCATTGTTAACGTAAACACTTGACAGTCCGTAACAATTTTAACTTTGATAGTTAAAATTGTTACGGACTGTCAAGTGTTTACTTTCAATTTCTTTAATGTTATAATTACCGTTAACACTTCAAGTTCATCACTGCTACATTTTTCTTCCGCCGGAGTGTAACTTACACAATTTCGCACCACTTCTTCGATCTTTTTACGCGCATTGGGAAATAATTAGGCTCTCTTTATTAAATGTTCTGCTTCACCCGCCGAACCATGTCCTTTTTCATGTATTAGCCGCTCTGCCTGAGTTTGCATTGTTCGACTTACGCTTAAACACATTTCACTTTCGATTTGTTCGTCCACTTTCATTTCACTCGTTTCAACGTTTGGTTGTACACTCCCATTTTCTATTAAATGTTCTAAAAGTTCAACTTTTGTTTCGCGCTGGTAATTTGATGCAGGTTCTTTAATCTCCTCCGTATAATTAGGTGTGACCACATCTGTTGCACAAACTTCGTTCACATCCTGTGCGCACTCGATTTCACAGATGTGCGGTTTTTCTTCTCGTGGACGCCGCTCGTCTTTTACCAATTTATGAATGTTTACTTTGCCTTGTCTGACCCGCAATTCTACTGAATTAAGAAAGTCTGTCCCTAACAACATGTGGCAACTCATAAATTTACTCGAAACGATATGTACCTTTATTTGGTACGCCTCTTCGTCTATCGCTGCTTCGGCTTCAAAATATCCCATCGTCTGTACTTCTGCCGCCAGTCCAATCCCTCGAAACAACATTTTCTTTTTTGTAAGGGACGGAGCTCCGATTTCAACATATGTCTCAGCTGTGACCATAGTTAAGTCGCTGCCCGTATCCACAACCGTAACAACTCAATTATCGTTTATTAAAATGTCTTTGAAGAATTTCCGTCCTCCACCCCGTAGTGTGTCGCAAGTATTCACCGTAAATTCGGCCGCCGTTTGAAGTCTCTTACCACATCTTGATGCGATATGCCCGTACTCATCGCATTCGTAACACTTGACACCCTGTGCCTTTGTAGGACAACACGCACTTACGTGTTCACCCGATCAGCAATTATAGCATCTCTTCGACGGACGCCAATTTTTATCATGCACATTACCACTACATTGTTTTTCTGCCGGATTTAGTACTACTACACTCCGAATTGTCCTTGCTTGTAGTGATATTTCCGCGAAAGCATCTGTCAATGATTTAGTACTGTTGTACCGCTGAATTCTCGCCTGGTTTCTTAAGATTTCTTAAGGTATTCCGTCGATTATAAAGCTGATTAGCTCGTCTTCGTCGATTTTCACTTGGCTACCTATGATTAACTTCTCGTGAATGTAATCACTAAACTTTTCTTCAGTTTTCCATTTTCGTGCTTCAAACTTCCTTCGTAATACTAATTTGCTTGGTCTATTGTCGAACATTGACCGCATTTCATTAAGAAAATCCACAACTGGTATTTAAAGACATTCCGACTTTGAATTGAACCAATTTCGTGCTTTTCCACCTAGACGCATTCCAATCAGAATTCTCGTCAACCCTTCGTTCAAATTGTACGTCGTTTGGGATGCCGGTGACATCGGCCCAAGCGACAAGGAATGTCCAAAATTAAAAATCCTTCGGTACATAGGTCCTAAAAGGGATAAGGTACAAAATAAGGTGCGGATATTTGAGGATTTTTAAGAATTAATACCGAAAATTTAGTAAAAACTATAACCCGTGGCCGGGATAGGTTGTCGGCCTATTTTTCGCGTGGCTTGAAGAACTACGGACACGCCCCCAATTTTAATTTTGTAAAATTTTGTGTTTATCACGGCCTTTTTGGCAATGTTTTGATGCGAATGTATAACTTTTGTCGGCGCGGAGGTGATCATAAAAAAAAATCCGAAAAAAGTTTGAAAATAACAAAGATGCTGCGAGTTGAAATAGTACGGGTCGCTGATGCAACACCGGTCGTGTGTTCGATCGTTTGGCCGGTCCCTTGGAAATGGGGTGAAATTTTTTCGGTCCGATTTCAGATATTTTTTGAAATTCGGGTAGGTGGGGGTGTGATTAGTAGATATTAGTAATAAATATTCGCAAAAAAATGGAAAATAACCCGTGTATTGCCGAAAAAGTGAAAAAATTAAATTTTTAATTTTGGGGCAAAAAAACATAATAAACGTTGGCTTGGCCAGAACTGCGAGCATCAAAAAACCTACCCTCCGATGCTCCGCATCTCCGGGCGGTTTTTCGTGCTCCGAGCCGCTACGCGGCAGCGCTAAAGGAACTAGAAGGCGCCACCGATCAAGAAAACCGGAATTAAGGCAATCGGGATTCGAGAGACCCTCAAAATAGCATTAAAAAGTATAGTCGCGGTATGGGGCAGTAAACTATTACGTTTCACCCCCAAAAAATCGCATAAAAACAAAAAATAATCGATGTTACATGCAGTCGAGTCGGGCTGCAACTGCCTCTCCGCAAACGGCTAAGTCTAAGACTAGTTCAACTTGCACGTACCGTCAACAAAATGAGTGAGATTCCACCCGCTAGTCGGTGTTTTACATGTAAAATTAACGATTTTCAAAGTCGATTTTCTCTATCAAAAGTTGGTTTATCCTCCCCTAAAATTGGTACCAGTGTCTTTTAAAAACATTGAACTATCCGAAAGTCACCAAAAAATTATGAAATTCGATGATGGAATATGGTCACGCGCACCCGTCAGCTATTGCACCAATGCTTGCCTTAGACGTCGATTCCATCCGTCGTTCTTGGTTTGCATAAACCACAGCTCGTAGGTCTTCCAGTTCTCGCCGCATCATTCGTAGTTCGCGCTTCGCCAACTCTTTCTCGCGCCTCGTTAATTCCAATTCGCTCACGTCGTTTACATCGTTATTCACCTCGTTATCACTCACATCGTCGTCATCGTAGTTTCCTAAATTATTTCTTGCGTCGTTACCACCGTTATCATCGTTATTAACATCACCGTCGTCGCCGTAATTATCTCCAACGTTGTCGTCGTAATTATCTCCATCGTTGTTTGATAATTTCCATGACACCGTTGGGTCATTCGTCATTAAACGATTGAATAAACCCGCTTTGGACCCCGTCGTTCGTAATCCATGCCGTCGTAGGATTTCCTTCAGATCGTTTAAAATCAATCGCCGTCGTCGTTTTGTCCATTTTAACTTATGCACTTTTTAATCACAATTAAAATAATTTTACTGTTCCATTTTTTATTAATGAAGAATATGTACATAAGTAAAATACATCAAATATCACAGGTTGACCGTCCGTCGTTAGGTATCAGCTACCCTTGTCAACTTGCTCTAGTTGCTCGCTGTTAAAGACTAGAGACCCTTGTCCGATGCCGGTCCGATGGTACACCCCATTCAGGCACCCCTGTCGAATACCACCAGACCACCCGCTCAGTCGTGCTTCCTGACGTATTATATTCGCTTTCGCTCTTACATTAAATTACGGAACGAGTTTAAGTTGGATTTATTTAAGCGATATTTCAGCCTATTTGTGAACTTAATAATTATTATTGTAAATTGACATTTGTGACGTTTTAAAAATTAAATTATGTCACCTGACTGCGCGCATCGGTCACATTTTTTTAAATCTTGTTATTATGAGGTATTATACTTATAACAAAAATTTCGAATAGATCCGGCAAAAATTTAAAGTCAAATATTCTTTAAGAAGACATTTTTAGGTCAGAGGATATATCGAAAAGATTGAAGCGGTAACTTTAACGGACAAATTTATGTTTTACGATCGAGTAGTAATTATAATATTTGATGGGAAAGAAAGTATTCTCAAAAGAATTTAATACACGTCTAATAAACCATGCGGTAGATAATATAGTTTTGATAAAGTTGACGTAGCACCCATCAATAATTCACATCATCAGCAAGAAAGTCTCCATTCGATAGCATTGCAAACCAAACGTCAACCCATACATATGCTTTGCTATAATTTTGTAGAGGACTGAGAGACACTTTTATGCGATCTATAAACTCATGTTGAATATCAACCCACATGCGGTCCTTCAAATCGTGTAAAACAATGCCCGTTGTTCTCTTATCGGAAACGTGTGCCGATAAGCAGCCAAATGTGCTGGCAGTTAGCATGGAAGGTATAGGGAATTAAAATTATCGAGGACAAATAAAAACGAGACAAAAACCTATTTTGTTCGAGTCCAGACAGGCAAAAAATTGTTATTCTCAGCTCATGTGCTGATACATATCCCCACACTTTCGTTTGGAAGAAAGACGAAAGCGTGCTTTCACACTTTAAGGAACGTCCAATTAAAATGCATATCCCTTCTTTCTAAATTTATGGGACCCAATTATAAGGGCCCAAATCAATCGTTAAGTGGGAAATTTTTTTTTTAGTTTTAGGAAGGGAAAACGCATAAAAAGGACTGCAAGTTGCATTTTCGAGAAGATTCACTTAGAATCCGATACCGCCTTCTCGTATCGTAACGCTTCCAAAAGCGGAATTTAAATACCAAGATCTCACATTCATTCGAGATCTTTAAATCAATACAATTCATTTGTGCTAAAATTATTGTGCGTCAGCTACAGGTAAATCATCGAACATTTAATCTCGTCAATTGTTGCTACCATTTAACAAATTATCGAACATTTAATCTCGTCAATTGTTGCTACCGTTTAACAAACTATCGAACATTTAATCTCGTCAATTGTTGCTAACGTTTAATAAATCATCGAACATTTAATACCGTCAATTGTTGCTACCGTTTAACAAATTATCGAACATTTAATCTCGTCAATTGTTGCTAACGTTTAATAAATCATCGAACATTTAATCTCGTCAATTGTTGCTACCATTTAACAAATTATCGAACATTTAATCTCGTCAATTGTTGCTACCGTTTAACAAACTATCGAACATTTAATCTCGTCAATTGTTGCTAACGTTTAATAAATCATCGAACATTTAATACCGTCAATTGTTGCTACCGTTTAACAAATTATCGAACATTTAATCTCGTCAATTGTTGCTAACGTTTAATAAATCATCGAACTTTTAATCGCGTCAATTGTTGCTAACGTTTAATAAATTATCGAACATTCAATGCCGTCAATTGTTGCTAACGCTTAACAAACCATCGAACACTTAATATCGTCAATTGTTGCTAACGTTTAACAAATTATCGAACTTTTAATCTCGTCAATTGTTGCTAACGTTTAACAAATTATCGAACATTTAATATCGTCCATTGTTGCTAACGTTTAACAAATTATCGAACACTTAATCTCGTCAATTGTTGCTAACGTTTAACAAATTATCGAACATTTTATACCATCTGTTTATCACGTTTAATAACGTCGAGTTATTGCAATTGAAGTATCGAGCCGTAGTCTCGCAATACTTGCCGCTTAGAGGCAATTACGTAGCATTTCTTTTATCGGTATGGTATAAAACAGGTGTTGCGCTACGAACACATGTGTGCATTCCATTAGTTTTTCTTATCAAACACCACATTGACGTTTCTTATTTATACAGTGCCGGCTTTAACTAATTGTAACTTCACGGATAATTACCCTAGTGAATTATTTCGTACGGAGACCCCTATTTTATCGCGAAACACAGTGCGTGAATCACCCTGTCATTTCACCACCTTCCGATTTGAAGAGGTTTTGGAAGCTGGTTATTGCGCTGCCCTTCTGGTATGGTTTGAGACATCGTATTGAGCTCTATTCTGTATTCCGAGGACGAATCTCACTCCTGGAGGACCCGCCATCGACTTTACCTAGAGGTCGAACACCAACCACCCAAATTAAGTAAGAAACCTTTTTATATTTTTAAGATTGTGATGTTAATTGGTCACCTTGGCCACCAGTATTGTCTAAGAACGTTCAGTTCAACCCTGGAAGACGATATCGCAACCATTTTGTACATCTTTTATGTAAATTAATATTAGTGTCTATTATTAACGTAACGTTTACACGCCATTCGAGCGTTCATATTTGAACCAGTAATTTAACGTAATATTTTAAGTTTAGTATTGCAACTAAAGTTCATAAATATTGATCGATCATTTGATTAATTTTCATTATCAATTTTATGAGTCACAGTTTTAGATGTTATCGAGTTGCACTTAAGTATCTATTATTTTTGGTGGAGTGCTGTATTCAATACGCCCCCCCCTTTTACGTATGAACTTTCTGGATCATACTTTGCAAATTAACAGTTTGTATTTTTGTAAGAGTAATCGTTTTACGAATATTAATTTCGCAACGGAAACCACACTGAAAGGTTCCGTCAACTGTACATATTTATTTTTATACGATACATGTAAATTTGATAGTATCTTGTGTAAATTTTGTCAACTCCCCCCTGATATTATTTTATTCATTACATTTTTGTTATTTCCCAACTGTGTGTTTTATTGTTATTGTGTTAATGTTTATTTAGCTATTTTCACCAACGGAAAGTTCGCCTCCTGTAAAGGTAAGGTCATTGAGCGAGGCTTTTCCGGAGTGAGAATTCGCCGTAAGATCATCAAGTTGTCGCGTACCAGCTTGGAAGGTGTGATAACCAGTCCCCTTCAAAAAGATTCATTTCTTCGTATGCGTGGCGCCCATTTAAACTCCCTCGTGTATATTAACCCCACCGATTTTGACTTACCTCCCCCCCCCCGTGTAAATTATTCACACCGATTTTGACAATTTTTAGAATCGCGATCGAGGATTGTCCGGTCGTCGATAGGAAACACACGCTTTGCGACGTGCCGTCACACGACCCTTTTTATTCCTTTCACCAACCCACCCCTTCGCGACTTTGAGCTAGTCAACCTTTTATTACCTGTTGGAAAGGTGTCGTGGATGCTAAACGTGTTGTAACAATTATTGGATCCAAAATTTCGATAATTAAACTTTTTGGCAGCATTAATCTAAATAGTTTGTTGCTAGATAGTTATTGGGAAATTCAACCTTGTTTATTAATTACAATAATTGTTTTAGCGCTATTAAATTTTTATATACTAGTCGTGCCATAAATTCTGTCCCAGTTGAAGTACCTGTAATTGTTCACCTAGGTATAGGGATTGGGGGGTTGTTTACGGTAATTTTGAAAATGTCCATTCATAGATAGTAAACTTGTATTAGTTGATGTTTACAGTTCAAACAGTAAATATGGAATGGGGTGTAAAAGAAAATCGTGTTGCGGTAATTGCATTACATAAATGTGGTAAAAGTGCAAGTGAAATTTTTAGTTTGCTTGAAACCTTTGAAAATTTCGAAAATATTAATTTATCGCGCTATAAGTCGATTCACTGAGCTTTCTTCTGTAGGTGATAGGCCAAGAAGTGGACGTCCACGAACCACAAGAACTCCAAAGGTAATAAAGGCAGTACGGGAACGAATTCGCAGAAATCCATTGCGAAAACCAAAAGTAATGGCTAGAGAATTGAAAATTTGGAAAAGAAGTATGTCTCGTTTTATAAAAGAAGACCTTAAACTTGGGGTTTACCGTCGAATCACAGGACAACGGCTTACAGTGGCTTTAGAAGAAATTAGACACGTAAGATCAAAAATTCTGTTGCAGAGGCACGCTAAAAATGAATACAGAAATATTTTGTTTATCGACGAAAAAATGTTTACGGTAGAATAAAAATATAATAAACAAAATGATAGGGTGTACGCTCGCAGTTCCAAAGAGGCGTCAGAAAAAATTGCAAGGGTTCAACGAGGTTATTTTCCAGCTTCTGTAATGGTTTGGTGGAGTATCTTACGATGGGGTAACTCAATTACAATTTTGTGAAAAGGGCGTTAAAACGTCCGCAGTTGTGTGCCAAAAAATGTTAGATGATGTGGTAAAACCACTCAATGACACCTTATTTGATGGTAAGCGTTGGAAATTTCAACAAGTCTCAGCACCAGCGCACAAAGTTAAAACCACCCAACGGTGGCTAGAAGAAAATCTACCTGGTTTCATTCAAGCTGAAGATTGGCCCTCGGGGAGCCCCGATTTAAATCCCCTGGATTACAAGTTGTGGTCTGTACTTGAAGACATGGCTTGTTTTAAACCCCACAAAAATATTGAGCTACTTAAACGCGATTTAGTGAAGGCAGCAGCATCGATACCTATTGAAGTCGTTCGTGCCGCAATAGATGATTGGCCACGCCGTTTGAAGGAATGAGTGAAGTCAAAAGGAGGGCATTTTGAGTAAATTTAAATTTAATTTGTTGTTTATAATATACTTAATAAAATGTGTTAAAAAAATTTGGAAGTTTTTATTTTTCAACTTGAATACAGCGTCTTTAACATGGGACAGAACTTATGGCACGACGATATATTATGTTATTATTAGGTATAATATAATCCCGGTCCCAAGTCCGGAGGAAGAAGGCGGAGGGAAGAAGTAGCAACCTTGTAAAATACGTGGGTTCATCTGGCTCCGGATGATAGCACCTATTAAGAGCCCCTGTCTAGGCTTGCAGATGAAAACCAGCCAACGATCCGATGAGCAGAAGAAGAGTAATTTATTATTTGATCTCTCAATGGTGGAAAGAGCGGAAGAGCTACAAAAAGTGGGGAGATTTGACCTCTTTAATTCATAAAGACAATGAATCCATAGGAAAAAAACCCTGAAAATAAATAACCCGGCTCTCCAGGTTCGGACGTTGAGCAGTATGGTTAGTAGCCAACTCTCGTAAAACATTATAATACTTGCAGTTCTCAAAATGGCCTCAGATATTGGCATGATCATTGATGACGAATAATGTAGCTAAAAAGATTAAACGGAAATAGATCGCGAATAAAATAAGATTGACTGCATGGAATGTCGGAAGTATGACATACTAAAACTAGAGATAGCAACAATTCTGTGTAAACCAGGTATAAATTTTGTAGCAATTTCGGAAACAGAAAAGAAACTACGAGGCATTAAGAATGTTGAAGACTATTTAATGATTTACAGCGATGTAGGGCAGCACGAAAGAGTTGACAAGGGTATAGGGTATAGCATTTACAACGAAGCCTTTCAAAATTAAATTTTGATGTTTTCTGCATTTTGATAAGATCTTCTTCTTCTTAAAGTACCGTATCCTCTCAGCGAACGTTGGTTATCAACTTGACCGAAGTCAAGATGACTTAACTAGGGAAAGAAATTTAATGGGGTGGTTTCCCGTTGCCTTCCCCATAGCCCACAGATTTATATTGGGCTTGAAGATCACAGCAGTATATCCGGCGCGACTAGGTATAGAACCACGGTTTCCCGCTCGCTAGTCTGCCGGTATAAGCTTAACGCCACACTGCTGGTTTTGATAAGATGGAGCACCTCTAATCCTATCTTACCGGCCTGTATCTGCGAAATATCTCAATATGCCTTCTGTTCGTTATATTTTAAAAATGCTCTTAATTTTTTATATTTTAAATAAAATTCACATTTTTGAATATGATTACCAAAACATTTATTTATTCAAATCAAAATAATTCGTTGACAATAATTATTATCACAGAGTTCATAATACAATTTTTAATGTACACCCTATAATAATGTTATAATTTATAATCACATCCCGAAATGTAATTGCGTAATTAAAATTCGTCACCTGGTTAGCACGTTTATGTCCGTACATACAATAAAAGTTTACAATATCAACAATTTATGAAAAACTTCATTGAAACATTCGCTCACCGTATCTTATTAAATTCCATGCGGAGTCCATTTTGTAATCTAATTTTTTTTATTCCTTAAATATCCATTAAATATCCTAATATTTCCAAATTCCAATTTGTTCATCCTGTACTGCATTGCATCCTTCCCTTGATTTTCGTATTATTCTCCTTATTTTTCAATAACTTAGTGAAATTCCAAGTTTTCCATGTGTTCAAATTTTCATTAATTAACTTTTCCATAAATCTTCGCTATCCAGAAATACGCCAATTTAACCAACTCTTATAACCGAGCTACCCGTTCGTATAAATTCACTTCAATCAACAATTTTTACCCTTTTGGTAATCACAAAATCTCAATTATGGAGGTCACCTCCATCTCTCTAATTCAACCTTTCTGCTATAGTGGTCACTGATCCAGCTTAAAATTCGATCCATCCACTTTGGTGATCGGACGACAACTCCAAATTCGACCCCCATTACGGTGGTCAATCATCGACTGCCTTCTTGCCTGCTTCCTTCGACCTGGACGTAAATCAAATAAAAAAACTACGCATTTGATCTTAATTAATCCAAACTTTTACAGAGGCAAAGCCAACTTCTGTTACTAAAATTCGCGCACTCAATTTAAAATTTAACTTCTTTTTAAATATTTTTAGATGTACAAAATTTGAAGAAAATTTACAATTATTTTGCCACAAATAGATACAATTCCTTGTTTTATTTGGCTAACACTATCGGTTATCATTTTGAGAATTTAAGATGTTTTCAAATTTTATGTGCTGCAACGAGCACTTAAATTCAGTTTCAAAATATAAAATGAATGTGTTGGAATTTTATTTAATAAAGTTATAGAAATTTCTCAAAATTTTGTCATCTTTGAAATTACATGTCGAAATACGCTAGAAATGAGAAAACCGAATAAAACACTACGAATTTATAAATGAAAGAATAATAACATTAATGCTCAAACTTGAAAGAGGGAATCTGACGGTAGTTGCAGTTTATGCTCCGGAAAACTGACAAATATGTTACCTTTTACGGCATTCTACAATAAATCATGGACAAATATACCAAAACTGAATAACTGATTCTTCTCAGAGATTCAAATGCGAGGATAGTAGACAACAGTCCCATACCTAAGATTATTATAGATATATTTTGTAAACCAGTCTGCAGTGATAATAATAGAAATGTTCTTAAAAATTTTGCTTCGTTTAACAGTGTTAAAATCACGGCTTCCATCGTAAAAAAATTCACAAATATACGTGGTCAGCACGGGGACGACGCTCTATAATAGAGCGTGAAAGATACGAGAGTTTATAGAGGATGTGATGTCAGCACAGATCGTTTTCTTGTTATTATAACTCAAATACTCGTAGATAATTATGCTAAATGGATAACATCAAAAGAACCCCCCACCCTCTTGATAACAAAGTCTACTTACTGCAAGAAGAAAGAATGATCACAGAATTGTGAAATTTAATAACTAAATGTGATATGGATGAGGAATGATCAAATATAGAAGTAATAATTGCAAAAGTAGCCAGCGAAGCTTTAAGAATGGAAATAAAATATAGAAGAAGAGGAGGTCTAAGACCATGGACGCCGGAAATCGAAAAGAGGCCGTTAAAGCGAAGCAGAACGAGTATAGTACATCGCCAATCCGACAGCAAATAATCAAGAAATCTACAAAACCAAATTTTTTTGTGAATTAGAAATATTAGAACAAAGCGATATACTGAATATCGAGAATGACGTTCATGGACGACCGATGATAGCATATTATTATAAAGTACTAAAAATTCTAAATAAATCTGTAAAAGAATCGGTTTAAATAAATAACCTTGAAGAACAGAAATAGATAGATCACTATAAAAATGTATGATATGATGAAAATGTCCAGGAAGATGAGGAATTAGTGGTCAGTGATCCGAAAAGACTAGATTAGAAATTACAAGAAGTTTTAAAACTTTCAGAAATAGGAAAGCTGGAAAATATAATATAGAAAATAGCAAAAAATAGCATTGTTTAATTATTAGGAATCTGTTTTTCATTTATTTTATTTAACATTAATTTTTAATAATAAATAATTAATGAATTAGTAAAAGCAATAAAGTACTAAATATAATAAACCATTTACACTCCTTTCGTTAAAGTACCTACTAATTAGTACCTAATGCTAAACTGACGAAGTACTATCTTTATAATATGGTTCTTTTTCAAGTAAGATAAATATTTTCCATTCTGTCATTCTTAGTGTTCCACTTTACCGACCCAGCTAGAGAAAAATGGAAAATAGCTACCTTTTACCCTCGCTTTTACCAAAAACTCTTCTTTGATGATTTACTATATTAATTTTTTGTTTTTACTGCTGTTTTCTGGTATAGATATTGTTGATACATACAAACATAGTTATAATTTACACTATAACTACTGTTAAGTTTTGGTAACTTTTGATCAAGTTACACAGTTACGAAATTTATAACCGCCGCCAAGCAACAGACTTTTGTTAATGTTAATCATTCATGTGAATCTTTCAGTCAACGTTTTGTTGCAAAGCACGTTTACTGACGTGCTTAATTCAAATACTAATACATTTTCCAGCTAATTGGTGCATCAAATAAATATAATATAACTCCATTTGTGTATCATTTTAGCTATCAAATCCGAATTTGCTTTCTCGATTATTTTAAGAAGGCGTCTTTGAACAAACCAGAGTTACGCCTGCGTTTGGAAGACAACACAAAAGATCAGCTTAACCAGCAAAAACCATTTGGTCCTTCGAGCCGGATATTGGAGCTTTCCGAAGCATTTCCGAAGAATTTTGCCATAGCAGAAGCGTTTGGACATTCTGTGGAAAACTGCACCAGGTTAGGGCATCATTTTACATTCTAAACTGATTCAACCAACCTAAGGCTACCACGTTTTGTTCAAGCCTATCAATTTTTAAAATCATTTTAATTTCTACTTATACAAATCATACATTTCTCTCAGTAAGTCATTAGTTATCATGACAAAGGCTGAAGGGAATTCGTTACTGTGCGAAGCGGAAGTACTAATAGACATATTAAACAGATTTGAAACCCTTTTAGCGTCGGTTAAAAGTGACTCCGACGTAACACCTAGAATGCTAAAAGGGTTAGAATTAGAATTTGAGGAGTTTGTTCCTATAAACGCCGCATATTCAAAACTCAGTGCGCGTTTGAACCAACTTTCCATAGTTAATGAATCATTAATGTCGAAATCAGATTTCTATCACCAATACATAGAACTGAAAATCGATGCGTCATTAATACTTGATGAACAAAGGGATGCAAAAGAGAAACGATCCTCATCGGCTTCTTCAAAGCGAGGATCAAACGTCAAACTGCCTCAAATAAAACTGCCCACATTTTCGGGAAAATATACGGAGTTTAAGGGCTATTTTGATTCATTTACGGCTTTAGTCCACAACAACAAAGATCTTTCGTCAATCGAAAAATTTATATATCTAAAGTCCAGTTTGGATCATTCTGCCGAACTTGTAATAAGCGACATACAAATGTCAAGTGAAAATTATGACATTGCACTTGACGTTTTGCGCCAAAGGTATGACAATAACAAATTAATAATTCAAAGTCATATAAAGGCGATTTTTAATTTAAAGACCCTTCCCAAAGAGTCAGCTTCACAAATTTCCATTTTGAAATGATGATGATGACGATGAGTTAACGAAGAATGTAAGAGCATTAAAGAACTTAAAGGTTCCTATAGATAGTTGCAACGCGTTTATTGCCCACATATTAATGACCAAGCTTGATGATGAAACAAAAAGGGAATTCAGTAAATTAAAACCCAGAGAAATTCCCTCACTTTCTGACATTGATACTTTTCTTAAAGAAAAAACGCAATTGGTAGAAGAGCTAAGGGAGAGTCTTTAATTCAAGTCAATCAAAACAGTCAAGCTCAACAACTCAATAAATTATCGTACCAATCATTTTCCAAAACCGACGTTGGTAGCAGCTAGTCAGCCAACTTTATGTTCTATTTGCAACGAAAATCATTCAATCGCGGTCTGCCCAACTTTTATATCGCAATCTATTCAACAGAGGTTCGATACTATAGTGCGGTTAAATAAATGCAAAAATTGTTTGCGTCATGCCAGCAATTTAAAGTGTAACTTACGTTTCAATTGTAAGCACTGTAACAAGCGGCATCATACCCTGTTGCATTTTGAACAAGATCCAAGCGCCTTACCATCGCAATCAAATAGAACCGATACTTTTTCTACATCTCCGCCAAGTTCAAATGACGAAACACAAGTTTCTTTGACTTGCTACGGCGATTGTAATCAGGTACTTCTCTCTACGGCTTGCGTGAGGGTTAAAGGTTCAGCGGGAAAATGGTTTACTGCACGAGCCGTTTTAGACACCGGTAGCATGAACTGCTTCATTACCGAAACACTTTGTACGGCACTTAATTTGCAGTATCATCGTGTGAAGACCGTCATAAGTGGAATTAATTCATCAATTAATCAACAAATAAACACGGCAGTTAAAATTAACATTGCTTCTATGAGAAAAAATTATAAGGGCAACCTATCATGTTTGGTGATTCCCAAAATCACATCTCCACTTCCAACGTTTTCATTCAATGGTAATTACTTAAGCATTCCCAAAAACATAGATTTAGCGGATAAGAAGTTTGACAAATCCGCTCCCATCGATTTGCTGTTAGGGGTGTCCATTTTTTACGAATTGCTGTGCATCGGGCAAATTTCACTGGGAAGAAACCAACCGATTTTACAAAAAACGCTCTTGGGTTGGATTGTGTCAGGAAATATTACTACCAAAATTCAAACTCGCCCGCCTACCATAATTCCAAACACTACCATATCAAACCTTTCAATTTCAAACGAACTGTTAAACGAAAGTTTAAATAAATTCTGGCAATTCGAAGAGGTGAACCCCAAAAGTAACCTTTCACTTGTATCTAAAGAGGAACGTTTTTGCGAAAATCATTATAAAGATACCGTCACTCGCGATGTATCTGGGAGATTTTTGGTCTCCATCCCTTTTAATTCGAAATTAGATGCTCTGGGGGAATCTAGAACTCATGCGATTGATAGATTTCTCAAGATAGAAAAAAGGTTAAATACCAACCCAAAATTAAAACTAAGTTATTCATCATTCATTCAAGAATACATTTCTTTAGGACACATGCCCAAACTTACTGCTCAACCTAATAAATATAAAGTTTTCGTGGCGAATCGAATCGCCACAATTCAAGAAATATCTAATCAAAGTGATTGGCAACACGTCCGTTCGGAGAACAATCCTGCCGATCTGGTGTCTCGCGGAGTCTCAGCACTTTGAACATTTTAACAAACAAATTTTGGTGGAATGGTCCAAACTTTTTGAACAAACCTCAATCTGAATGGCCTGTGACATGTTTGAACCCGAATATTGAAACCACCGAAATAAAATCCAATAGTTTAATTACTATATGCAATTGCCCTGCGATGTGCATGTTCAATTCAAGCACATCTGATACAATTTCTTCAATAGTTGAGATTATATCAAAATTTTCTGCTCTAACCAACTTACAACGAGTAGCAGCTTGGTTGCTCAGATTTAAGCATAATTGCCAAACCTCAAAATTATTGAGGCGTATAGGTCCCCTCACTGTGGACGAATTAAACCTATCATTACAAACATTAATTAAGGCCTGCCAGAATGAAGTCTTTATTAAAGAGATAAAACTATTACAGCATCGTCAATGCATTAATGACAAATCGACCATTTTATCGTTAAACCCGTTCTTGGATCAAAATGGCCTGCTCCGTGTTGGAGGCAGATTAAAGAATTCTGAATTTCCATACGAGAAAAAATTCCCTCTTTTGTTACCCAAGCGGCATCATTTAACCGACTTAATTTTTTGTAATTTTCATTTGAACTTGCAGCATTGTGGTGCACAGCAGCTCTTATACTGCGTGCGCGAAAGATACTGGCCAATCTGTGGAAAGAACACAGCCAAGAAAATAATTCGGCAATGCATCAAATGTTTCAGGGCCAATCCCACATCTCATAACCCTTTAATGGGAAATTTGCCTTTAAAACGCCTTCAGTTTGAAGCTCCTACATTTTACCACACTGGCCTCGATTATGCCGGGCCTATTTTAATCCGCGATCGTAACCTGAGAGGTGCAAAGACAATCAAGTCTTATATTTGCTTGTTCATATGCCTTACAACAAAGGCAGTTCACCTAGAATTAGTCACCGATCTCACCACGGAATGTTTCATATCTGTACTAAAAAGGTTCATTAGTAGACGAGGCATGCCTTACTCTTTGTCTAGCGATAATGCAAAAAACTTTGTTGGTGCACACAATTACTTGAAAGACCTGTATGATTTTTTTCAAGTAAAAACAAATCAAGACACAATACATGATTATCTGGCCGTCAGAGGCATAAAGTGGGAGTTCATAATTCCACGTAACCCACACGAAGGTGGTATGTGGGAAAGTAACATAAAGTGTACAAAGGGTCATTTAAAACGAGTGTTAGGTAATACGTGCCTAACATATGAACAATTTAACACAGTTTTAATTCAAGTTGAATCAGTTTTGAATTCTCGCCCCCTGTCGCCACTTACTTCAGATCCCAACGATTGCAATCCACTTACTCCCGGCCATTTCCTCATTGGAAGACCATTAAGTGCCGTTCCCGAAAGGGATCTCACTCACTTGACGGAGAATCGTCTATCAAAATACCAGCAAATCCAACAGATCACGCAGCATTTTTGGAAACGGTGGAGCTCAGAAGTGGTTCCCAATTTGCAACGAAGGACGAAGTGGTTTGTAAATCTACCAGAAATGACGCAAATTGGCAAATTAGTGCTAATTAAGGAAGACAATTTGCCTCCATTATCTTGGTCCCTTGGGCGCATCATTGCAGTGCACCCCGGAAACGACAATATTATCCGTTCTGCGTCTGTGCGCGTTAATAACGGTTCAGTGATAAAGCGGCCAGTGGCAAAACTATGTGCGCTACCTGATTAAAACAAAGTGTTATCCGGTCGCCAAAAATACTTTTGCGGAAACCAATCTGGTTCTATTTTTTGTACATAATTAAACATAAATTTTGTAATAGATATTTACGATACAAATATTGTACAACGTTTTATCTACTTTGATTTTGTAATCAAACCTACGCATATTTTTGTGTTTCTAGTTGAATTTTTAAAATTGCATTTATAAAAAAAAATTATTGGGCGGCTAGTCGCGTAGTTACGAAATTGTTTAATTGTTTCGCAAGCATTTAATTGACAGCAAGTTCCAGTATAATCGTAAGTGAAACATGAGTAATTCAGAGGAAAGTTTGCCTTCTGATATAGAATTGGCTGCTCAATCTGCTATAGATACATTAATGCCTGCCAAATCTAAAAAGCGATACGAAATAGTGTTCAAATATTTTGAAGAATGGATGGAAGCTAAGAAAATTCGTGAAATCTCTGAAAATGTGGTCCTTGCCTATTTTTCGGAACAAGCAGGGAAGCTAAAACCATCTTCGTTATGGTGCCGGTATTCTATGCTGCGAATGTTGGTCTCGATTAAGAAACAAATTGATATTAGTGAATATCATCAAGTTGTGGCTTTCTTGAAGAGGAAATCAGAAGGATACTGACCTAAAAAATCGTGTATTTTTCGCAAAGAAGAGATACATCAATTTCTTAAGGAAATGAATGATAAAGATTTCTTACTTATGAAGGTAAATTAGTGCTTAAATAATAAAAAACAATTTCAAACTTGTAATGCTTTTAGGTCATTTTGATTATTGGAGTTTTTGGTGCTTGCCGAAATTATGCGCGAATTTGCAAACACAGAAGGAAATATCCTGGGAACAGCGTCTGAAGTTCAATTTGTAAATATTTCAAACTGTGTAATTAATATTAATAAATAATTGTAAACATGTTTTGCAAAATTCATTTCTTTTACAAAATTACCGCACTAAACTGTTTTATTACCGCACTAGTGCGGTAAAAACTATAATTACGATACTAAAAAAAATTATGAAATATGGCACATTACAAAATCAAAGTAGATAATAGTATATTAAAGAACAATTATAAAACAATTATAAAACGAGTACTTTATACAATTTTTTCTATTTTGCTTTTTTTATGGTTTAAAATTAAAAAAAAGGACAATATTAAATGATTGTCATTTTAAAAATTTCGTTTTATTTAATGTTTGTTGGTAATACTTTGACATTTTTACAAACAATTGAAATTTGAAAAACTTTTGAAGTTTGTGTCAAATTGTAGATTTGTTCATAGTAACGAAATTATACCTGCCGTTAATAATTTTCCTTATTTATTATTATATCTTTAATTTATAGTTAATTAAAATGTTTAACACAAATTTGGAGATTTTTAATGTGATTTAAAATGACATTCGTTTCAATAATTAATATTATTTTCAATGACGTTTATGCTGCCAACCTCTTAAAACAAAAAATTGCGTATCGTAATGAGTCCATTTCGATACCCATTCGCGTATCGAAATGACTTTATTTTAGACGCAAAATAGAAAAACTAATTTTAGGAGTTCAATCCATTTGTTATTTTTCATGTTTTCCATTTTATTGTTTTTCGAAATCCATGTCATTTCAAGGCCGGCGGTATGTTAAGTTTTGGTAACTTTTGATCAAGTTACACAGTTACGAAATTTATAACCGCCGCCAAGCAACAGACTTTTGTTAATGTTAATCATTCATGTGAATCTTTCAGTCAACGTTTTGTTGCAAAGCACGTTTACTGACGTGCTTAATTCAAATACTAATACATTTTCCAGCTAATTGGTGCATCAAATAAATATAATATAACTCCATTTGTGTATCATTTTAGCTATCAAATCCGAATTTGCTTTCTCGATTATTTTAAGAAGGCGTCTTTGAACAAACCAGAGTTACGCCTGCGTTTGGAAGACAACACAAAAGATCAGCTTAACCAGCAAAAACCAACTACCTTTTATTTATCTTTCATTGAACGTCAAATAGATATCCTTATACCATGCTGCCAATTTAATACTTCACGCAACAAGGTCACCATTTCAGTTCCTCTGGCCATGTTTCAATTTATTTATTATTATTGCATATTTGTCACAATCAACCATTCAAATAAATTTTATGATTTATTATAATTATAATATATTTATTATAATTATAATAAAGCCGCCTACGAGATACTCTTAATTTTAATTCTCGACGCAGATATTTATTCTAAAGTTTTCAAGGGATTTTCCTTCAAAGGAAACAGTAAGTTGTTGACAATTCCCGGGTGCAGAAGACAAACAAAGTTTGACAGATGTTACATTCGACGAATTTTATCTAGGCTGTATCAAAGTTAATGACATTCACCCTATTGCAGTTTTGGTTTAACTTAAACCTTAATCTGACTTATTTCTTGACTTAAAAACCCAATTGGCATTTAGGGTTAAAATTAAGAAAAACAATTCTTAGTACTAAAAAGAATAAATTTTCACAAATAAAATTCACTGTAAGAATAATTTGCAAACGTTTTCGTTACATTATGACATCTTCAGGCGATTAGACTGTAAATGGCGAGAAGACTTGTTTAACAATTACTGGAAAAATTTGTTTAGGGTGGAAGGTTTTCTATTGGCTTTATTGGCATAATTGTAATACTATTTTTCAAGTATTTGATTATTTTATCAGATTTCTTCCCCACATAATATGGTATAGTTTCGAATTTCACGTCAGGGTTCTATTCGTTAGAAGTCACGATGTACGATACTTAATTCGAATTACTTAGTTCTTTTTGAAAATGAGTTCTATTAAGAGGAATTCTTATTGAAATTTTAAGAATTGCGCGAAAAGAAGTCATGTTATATGAGAGAATGGATATTCTGAAGTTCTAGTTGTGTATGATGAATCCGGATTCTGTGAGATTGTGAAAAATGTTAAAGGAATGAGCGTTATTTCCTTTGAAAAATGGTGAGGCCAAGATATTTAATTCCATTAAAAGTTTCGATTCCGTTTATAAATTTAATGTTCGTATGCAGGATATTGATAAAGTCGAATTATCGGTTCAATTATTGTCTACATAGCTACAAGAGTTTTCAAAACAAAATAAAATGAAAATTAAGAATTTTGGATTCAAGATGGCCCATGAAAATATTCGCGATTAGGTAAAAGAGTGGATTATCCATTTATCAGTATCGTACATTCAAATAATATAAAATTTTTCATGAAAAATGACTGCTATTCAAATTCAAAGTAAACTTATCAAATAAAATTGACATGAGACTTTTAACATAGACTGTGAACTTCACAATAGTGCTGACAAGTTAACACTTGTCTGAATTAGAATACCATATAGATACGCGTATAAGATCACTCAAAGAGAAAACAAAATTTGCAAAAGCCGACAGTGCGATAATAATTAACTCAGTGAGTTAAATTGTGAAATCACAGTAAGTATATCGTTAAGAGATGCGATGTACACAAATTCATTATTTGTCGTTATAATTTGTCAGTAATTTCATTTTAGAAAAATCAACAAACTAAGTAACATTGAGACATTTGATATATTTTCTATTCTAATCAGCTCACAAAAATTGCACTTTAATATAATCTATTAATGTAAATTTCCAATTATAATAATTAAAGTATATGTGGTGGCAGTTTTGACCGTTAAAATGTGCTAATGATTTTCTAGAGGCAAAATAAATTTCCAACAGTGTTTTCCTGACGCGATTGTGGATACGCATAGTTTAACTTTTGAAAATTGGGTAAGAGTGATACGTTCTATTTCTTATTACTAGTTTTTCAGTTCCGTTTGGTGCAGGAAAAGTTTAAATTTACCACCAAATAATAAATTAGAATATTTTCTGAAGAAAAAGTTAAGAACATGTTGTATAAAATCTATGGCAAAAGAGGAGTGTTTAATTCATTTTGATTCAACAGATTTTCTCTGAAATATTGGCACCAGATTGGCACTTAGCACTTAAACGCAATATTGTATTTTGGTAAATATATAGTATAATATATTTTATTGTTCCCAAAAATTAATGTCTCACTGTTACCCACCCATAGGTTACATTTAATAATGTCTTTATTTGAGAGTATTCCACTTATTACCAAATTGGCAAGTGAAAATCAGCAACAATAATATGTTATGTAAAAAGGGAATTTTAATTATGGCTAATAATACCTTACTAGTTTAGGGGATTAGAAACAAAACGTATTACAGTTGCCCATGCTCCCCTTCTGTTACAAGAAAATTATGTCAAGCTCGAATAAGTACCTCAAATTAATTGCAGGAGAAAATTTAAGAGACAGTAAATTATACAAGAAAAAAATTTAAAACACTATAACGATATAACCAATATAAGGAAAGATATTAAATAAACTTAAGTGTTATGAGTCGGTTACAGTCAATATTTGTTGACATTCTTTACTTTCCGTAATGGGTTTACTTACTTCAGGCAATTTTAAATAAACACAATCAAGAGATTCGTGCAAGAGTAAATTATTATTATGGTATTCTTTAATCCTATACGTACTTTAAATGTTAACAATTTTGCTCCTTCGAACATTAAAATTTAACAGAATATTTTCAGTTACGATCCGTGCTTATTACTAAGAAATAAAATTTAAATATTGTCAAATGGGAAAATGGAGAAGTACGTTATTTTGCTTAAAATAAATGGTTATGAATATGTAGTACATAACTTTGAGAAAATAAGTTACTACGAATGTAACAGAGTTCTTTTGAATGACATTATTTGTTGAATAAGTAGATAATTTGTATGTTTCTGTACCTTGTTGTCTGGTTTTACTTGGATGTAAATTGTTCTGTTTATTGACGACTAACCTTAGAAATTCTCTTTAAACCATCCGCATCCGTCTGACTTTCACAAATACTCTTAAGGAATTTATGGAATTACTCGTACATGAAATCGGATTTATAAAGATACATACAAATAATAATTAACCCTTAAATTTTTTATTCTCCAGAACAGTTGCTAATTTATTTCAATAGATTTAATCAATATGCTTTGCGTATACAATGGTTTTAACCTTTGCGAAATACCATGACCTTCCCTTCTTCATTCATTATTGCGGAAAATTATTGCTCGGCTAAAATCATATTTTTAGAAACACATGGAATATTACTCCATTCAAATATTATTTGTACTATATGTGTTCTCGTTGTGTAGTATTGCATAAAAGCAAGTTCAATTGCCATACGACATAAATGTAATCGTCACTAGTTTGGTGAAAGCGATGGAGCAAAACGCTCCACTATTACTAGGATATAAAATTCTATGCATGTACAAATGTCATAATGTAAGAACAGAAGATGGTAAAATGTCAGGTTAATATTTTTAGCAAAAAGGTAATTTCGCTTAGAATGATTCTCATTCAGCGTAATTTATGTTAATAATAGATGAGGCTAAAAAATGCCACTGTTGGTGGCATAATTTTTAGTAATCCCCTGCGCTATTTCTTAGGTGTATCGCGTACACAATAAACATTGGCTATAAACCTATGTTATATAATTTTGTTTATTGTAGACATCCGGTAAAATTAATTTTTAAAATAACAATTTACACAAATTGTATTACATCAACATGATTACATTTCCATAGAAATTCATGAAGATTCCATAAAATTTATTGTTATTATAGTGCCTTAAAAGTCATTATAAATTTGAGGCATGTTGGGAAAATGTGCAGTTGAAGCAAATGATTAAATTTATGTCCGTTCATTTTACAATATTCCGATTGGTTCTTTTGGGCATAATCCTTTACAGCATTGGTTCATTTCTTAAGAAGTTATGAAAATTGAATTTCCTTTATTTCTTAAGCACGTTAATTATCACCATCCGAATTGCTTTTCACTAGGGTTGTAATCACTACTTAAAATTATTACCTTGTGATCGAAAGACTTGCTAGGCCATCATATTTTAACCAACCTTATTAACGCTTGATATAATGCAAAATCTCTTAATCTAAAATATGACTACTTCAAAATTAGCCTCAGGTATGTGTAATTATTAATTAACTACGTAAAATTAATTACCTTAATTTTAGCCCCTTCATTACAAATTTTTTAATGAAATTAGTGTCAAACATAATATGAGCTTCCATAAAAATTGCTTATACCACAACACACAGCAAAGTTATTTGCGAAAACTTTGGACAGGGGGGGTCTGTAGAAACGACTGGTCCCCTCCCCATCTCGATTATTTTTATAAAATTGATGTAAATCGATAGAGAATCGTTTGAGCTCCAATAAACTTCAATTTACATATTTTGTACCCCAAAGATTTTTAATAAAAATTCAATTCTTTAGAACAATTTTGGGAGGGGGTGTAGAAATGCATTTTTCAATATGTGACTTTTTTGACCGACTATTCGACGAGGGAGGCATAACTCAGATTGTTTAATTTAAAATTAAACAGGTTTTTTTGTTGGTTGGTTGGGTTGTCGTTTCCAACCACCCTGTATATAAGTAAATTAAGCAAAAACGCATAAATTGTATCAACCTACTTAAAGAAGTGCTAATAAAGCAAAAATGCCTTCATCGCACTTTTAGTAGTCCAATTAAAATGTAATTCATTTCCGTACTGTAAGCATATCATAATTCAAAACATTTACTCATCAGGTCAATTAACTTTAAAATATTAAGTAGGTAAAATTAAAATCATAGTCATCATCAATTCAATAACTTTAATTTTAAATATAGAATTAAAATGTGATAATTTAGCACTTAAGTTTTGTATAAATAGTGTATGTAAACTTAATAAAATCAGTATCATTTAAACTTACAATTTGAGTGTTACTCACATCACATAAGTTAGGAAGGGTACTTCTTGCCACCCTCTTCTAATTTATTCATGGTCCTTCGAACCGGATTAGGAGGGGTACTTCTTGCCACCTCCTCCTAATTTATTCACAGATGGTTTTTAATAAAATACAACCGGAGATCACTTTAACGGATATATTAAATAACTTGGAACATTGGCATAAATAACTTGGCATAAATACTGCCGTGATAAGCTACTGTATTTATTTAATTTGTATAGCGGGGAAAAAATGTACGGCACTTTTTTTTAACTGCTCCGGCTAGCATAAATTTCGACTCTTATAGGGCGTAACTTGGATTCGATTGTAAGTAACAAAACACCTCATCGATTCGCTAATTTGCAACCTATTCAAATTTAAAACTTATTCCTATGAGTATCTGAATCGACTCGTACCTCTTTTGCTGTATCAAACTTTAAGTAAAAACTCAAATAAATCTCCTCTTTAAGAAAAAAACAATCGATTCATTTATTAACACAAATTAAATTTATCAAGAAACAAAGTTATATCTACCAGAAATAAACAAATCAAGTGTACAAATACTGTAAAGTTCAAATATCCTATCCACCCCCCGATTAATTCGCACCAAGTCAATTTTTAATTTATTATTAAACAATTCAAACAGATCGCGCATAGTTTTCTCTTACCAAGATTTGTCCACCATCGAACAAACGAAGCAGTGCTGTCGGTTGCTGAATTTGCTGACATTGACGTAATCTCGTGTCCAATCTGTCCATCCACGACTCGAAATGTTATTAAAGGAATCGACGACCATAGATAATCTCATATAACAACCCAGAACCATATTTCAAAAATTACCAATAAATTTGTATTAAACGGTACCATAAAACTTCTTCTATTAATATTCGTTGCTTCTTAACTCTTAGAATATTTTAAACCACAATTGCTTTTCATACTGTTCACCAATCGTACCCATTTTCTAAATTAATATCCAAATGCAATTCAAAAGAAAATTTATCCTTATTATTATTGGACAACAAACCAAATCTAACTTCCAAAACACGTCCTCGCGCTTCGATGGACACACCGTGAGTTTTTAATCATTCCACAAATCTCCCCTTTCCAAAATTCATGAGCAGGCGCGTGTTATGTTAAAGTAAAACCATGCATTAATATAATAATTAAAAATTTCAAATATGTTACGATAGCCTGACTCACATTCGATTCAGCAGTCTATCGCATTCCTTTTAAAGTTCAATAACTGTAAAATTAGCAATAAGCAATATTTTTATTATAAATAGTCACAATTGTAATTATAGATCATTATTATGCTGTATGTCTAAAATCGATGTCAGTCGTAATTTTCAATAAATTTATTTAAGTAATTTTGATTTTTTTTAAATAATTTTGTTAAGTGAAATTAACTGGCGCAGTCGGTAGGATACTCAGAAGGGCTTTAGATCAAATTCTCTAAAATAACCCTTTTTGTGTTAACAATCAACTGAGAACCAACATTAAATTTTAAGTGATAAGAAGAAACAAATAAAAAGTGCAACAAGAAGAAACAAATAGAAGACAATCAATCAATCCAATAAGAGGGAAGAAGTTTCGAAAGATTTATAACCAAGGGATGAAGAAATTCACAACGTTCTTCATTTGCTTAGCGTAAGTTTTTGCTCATTATTATATTTCCTTTATTCCTTCCTGAATGTCAGAAGCAGAAATAACCGAATTATTCAATAATTTAACCCTATCATCGGAATCAATTTTACAAAGTATTCCAAATATTCTATCAAACGATCCCCCTAGTAATAATTACGAAATGGCACAACTAGATAGATTTAACTGCGAATTAGTACCAAAATATGATGGCAATCCAGCGACTTTATCGATATTTATTAATGCATGTGAACATTTATTGAGAAGATTTGGTACAACAAATTCAGATGATGTTGTCAACGGACAACTTATACAAGTTATACTGGGCAAATTCGAAGGACGAGCACTCACATTAATTGCTAGTCGAGAAAATTCAAATACCTGGGGTAACATAAAAAAATTATTATTACAACATTTTGGAGATCAACGCGACGAAAATTGTCTACTACGTGATCTGATGAGCCTCAAACCATACAAAAACGAATCCTCATATCAATTCGGAATGAGATGTCAGGATGTACGAAGCTTACTTTTAACCCATCTACAATTACATGAAGCGGACCCAAACGTCAAGTTGGTAAAAACGAAAATTTACGATGATTTATCACTCCAAACATTCCTTCAGGGTTTGAACGGTCAAATTGGCCTAGTTGTAAGATTAAAACAGCCACCCAATCTAGAAGCGGCAATGGCGTACGTAACAGAAGAAGAAAATTTCATGTACGCTCAAAATAAAACAAACATCTTAAATTTCCAACGGCAATATCAACCGATAGAAAAGAAACAACCATTTCATCCAACTCCAATGCCGAGTGTCAACCCACCTATGTTAACCAATTTTGGACAGCAGCCACTACAAACCCAAAATATACTTCGACCACCCGTATTCAAACAAGCTAGTACAACAAGGACACCAAATCCATTTGCCTCACAACCTCGAACTTTCGGAAGATTTTCAGGCCCACCAACGCAATCAAGAATGGTCCCACAGCAAACAAATAATTACAGTTACAAGAGAAACTATCAACAACCTAATTATAACGGACCACAATGGAACACATTTAAACCTCCACAACAACGCTACGAACCAGAACCAATGGACATTTCATCTGGGAATACCCGTCGATCAGGAATCCCACAACAAGAAACACAAGTAGTGTACTATCAAGATATAGAACAAGGAGATTATGAAGATACACCCACATATGAACTAGCAGAAAATTGTGATGAAGTTTATGAAACAAAAGTTAGCCAACCATTGGAAAATTCCAACGAACATGAGTACGTCGAAAATTTCCACCTGGAAGCCTACAGTACCAGCACGACAAATAATACAATAAACCTTAATATAACGACTCTTTCCAAATTGCCATATATTAAAATTCCAGAATTAAAGTTAAAATTTTTAATAGATACAGGATCAACAAAATCTTTAATAAATCAAGAAATCGCACATAAATATTTCCCTAACCAAATTAATTACGAATCGTTCAAAATCCTGACAGCTCATCAAGTAAGTCAACATGATGAAGTAGCATACATAAGGTTACCCGATTCAATCGATTCTACAATCAAGCACAAGTTCTACCTTTTTAATTTTAACAATAAATACGACGGTTCAATAGGTGTAGATTTATTAAAATTTTTAGAAGCCGAAATTAATTTCAAGGATAAGGTACTAAAAACGAAAAACAAAACGATACCGATCTATTTAGGAGACGACGACGATGACGACATCTCGATGGCAGTCAATCTAGACGAATCCGAAAACGACCTCAGAATAATCGATTTGGATACAGAGAAAGAATGGGCAGGAGCACCCATGCCTACCATAAGCGAAATCAACGGGTTACTGAACAATTCAAATGAACCGGCAGCGAAAGGCCAAGGTGATGGAACTATTCATTCCAACATAAACGACGAACGAGTAACAGCAACCCACATCATTAAAGAAGCTATAGATGATAAAAAACACCAATTCATAATTAGGACAACCCACCAGGGAGAGTTGAAGGTACAAACAAAAAACCAAAAATTTCTGACACTAATCGACAGTTTGGGAAAAATCGGACAAGCAGTTCCAATAACAAGTAAAAATATTACTGAACTTGCGAATGCCTTAATCACACATTTTTCATACTACGAAGTTCCAGAATCAATAACAAAGGATAACGGGACGGAGATAAAACACGATATCGTACGAGAATTGTTAAACTTACACAAGGTAAAGGTTCATTTTACTACACCAAGAAATTCACAATCAAATAGGATGATCGAAAGGATGATTTCAACCCCAATCGAACACCTACGAATTATGAGGGTAGATGGCAAGAAAACTAGTAACATAAGAAGAAAAACTAAGAAAAAATTTTACGGACCTTTTATCATTACAAAATTATTTAACGATAACACGGCGGAAATCCGGAATAAAAATAACCGAATACAGAAGATACATGTTAGATTACTAAGAAGACCTACTCTTGTTACAGATGCTGCTACGCAACCGTTGACATCCAAGACTTGAAGAACAACCCCGGAATGTTACCACTTAGATTAGGAATAGTTAATAATCAAATTAGTTACTGGACGCTTATTAGAGTAATAGATATAGCACCACTTAGAAGGGAATTAGATGAATTAAATAGTAATTTTAACAATTTAACCTTAATATACAGTAAACATGAAAACGGGAAAACACATCGATGGAATAATCAAAATCTACATAGCCTTTTGGAACATACCATAACCGAAACTAATACAAAATTCGAACAAATTAATCTTTACGAAAATCATAGAAGAAAAAGAGGTTTCATTAATGGATTGGGCGGACTAATTAAAACCGTTACAGGAAATTTGGATAATGAAGATGCAGAAAAATATAACTATGCAATAAACCAATTGACCAACGATCAAAATAAAGTAAAGTTGCTATTTAAGGAACAAATTAAATTAACAACTTCAGCAATGGAAAACTTCAACAACAGCATTATTAAAATAGCAAGAAATCAAGCACTTTTACTAGAAAAATTAACCTTCATGGAACTTAATATAAATGCAACTAATTTTTACAAAACTAAAGTAGATGAAAAATTAACGATGACGACAATTTATCTAGAATTAATAACAGCCGCAGCAACAATACGGGATATTTTAGAAACACTCGAAGAAGCGATCACCTTTGCATCAGCAAACATTATGCATCCATCAATATTAAAAGCCAAAGACCTTAATCACGAATTGTTACAGATACAGCTATTATTAACAAATTCTAAATTGCCTATAAACCCAAATTTGGAAAATATTCACGAATTTCATAAAATCATAAATATTAAAGCCTTTATCCAAAATACCAAAATACATTTCATATTAGAAATCCCAGTCGTCGAAAAAATCGACTATAATTATTTTCATCTATATTCCTGTCCAATATTTAATAATCCTTTATACTCAATAATCATTCCCAAAGCCAAATTCCTTGTAATAAACGAGCAAAACTTCGCATTAAGTAACCAAAGATGTAAAGATATAAATTTTAACAAATTTTTGTGTAAATTGGAAATTAACCAAATCGAAGAAAAGTCACCTTGCGAAGTTCATCTTATTCAACACACAAAGAAATACCAAAATTGTCAGCAAGAAAGTTTAAGTTTGGCCCACACGAAAGTCCAACAGGTCTCTAGTAATCAATGGATGGTAATAACAAAGGGAGAAGACGTAATCAAGAAAGAATGCGATGCAACAACAGAAACTATTTCGTTAAATGGAACATACTTAATATCACTAAATGGTAAATGCAGGATCAAAATACAAACAAAATTACTAACGACACAAGAGAAACGACTTAAAAATAACTTAGTGGAAATCCCGAAGTTAAATTTCGAATACACTAGCAACAGACACAATAATGTCAACATTACCTTCAGGCCAATCGAATTGGAACCGATAAATTTGGACGAAATTAAAGCAACAGAAATCAAATTGCATCAAATCGAGGAAAACATTGAAGAAACATCCCAAGCTGCTGTGTACTTCCATCAAGCAAGTGGATGGACCATCATGTTATATATGTTAATTTTCATTATTTTAATCACATATGTTTTAGTTAGAGTTTTTAAGAAGAAAACACCATCCGGAACAATCAAAGAGAAACCAATCGAACAGAAACCAATCGAACAGATCGGACTTCAAAATTTAAGGATACCCTAATTTTGGTCCTAGAGGGGAGGTGTTATGTTAAAGTAAAACCATGCATTAATATAATAATTAAAAATTTCAAATATGTTACGATAGCCTGACTCACATTCGATTCAGCAGTCTATCGCATTCCTTTTAAAGTTCAATAACTGTAAAATTAGCAATAAGCAATATTTTTATTATAAATAGTCACAATTGTAATTATAGATCATTATTATGCTGTATGTCTAAAATCGATGTCAGTCGTAATTTTCAATAAATTTATTTAAGTAATTTTGATTTTTTTTAAATAATTTTGTTAAGTGAAATTAACTCGCGCCTTACCAACTTTCAAAACTTGACAGCACCACCTTTGTCTTTTTCTCGTGGCCTTCACTTCATTTTATCCCACACTTCTAATTATTCGCGTTTACCTAATTTAACCATTTTTTTTTACTTAATTTGTTTTCCAATTAACTGAACATTTTCATGAATACTCATAACTTTGCATCTTTACATTTTTAGCAATGAATTGCTTTTTGAGGAGACTTAATTTAGTTGGTCAGATTTGAGGTCAAACAGCTTTCAAAAAATATAGAGGTACTTGTACGACTTAGGTACATTCCAAAAGTGGTATCTTAACCTTTTAACTTATTAAAACAAAAGGTGTTTATTACCTACTCGAACTCACCCCTTTGGACCATCGCAATACATTATTTGGACATCAATTGTTATTTATTACACACACACAACTATCTTGAAAAATCTACCTCTACCCCCCAAATAAACTATTCCCTTCCAACACCTTATTTCAATCAACCTTTTAAAATCTCCTCCTCAGCAACCTACTTCCTGTCTTTCAGACCACACTTTAGCATAAATTTTGTTATAAAATTTTCCGTGCTTAGTCTGATTTAATAGTTCTTTCACCTAACAGGACCGTATTATAAAATAATACCCAAACTATTTCTTAATTAGACAATAAAATAAATACCAATCGATCGAGAATCGTTTGAGCTCCAATGAGTTTCAATTTCCATCGTTTGTACTCTAAAGGTAAAACAGTTAAAGCGTATCAAAGATTGTAAAATTGCAAATTTTACCAACATCCGAGCAAGTAACGCACAGAATTTTAGTGTTACTGATAACAATTAAAATAGATTTTATTTTTAACATTAAAGAAAAATTGAACATCACAATCGATCAAAATAGTTTACAACTCCATAGTACTGGTGTGAGTTATGCGCTAATTTTTTTTAGTCGCGAATAAATTTTAAAATTGTTGAATAAAATTGGTGTCAATCGATTGAAAATCGTTTGAGCTCCAATAAGTTCAAATTCTCGTCGTTATAGCTTCAAATGTTTTTAATAAAATTTCAATTCTTTAGAACAATAATTTTGGGAGGGGCCGTAAAAATGTTTTTTTAAGAAATGATTTTTTCAATAAACTAAATACCAATCGATTGAAAATCGTTTGATTTCCAATGATCTTCAATTTCCACCGTTTGTACTCCAAAAGTAAAACAGTTAGAGCGTTTGAAAGATTGTAAAATTGAGTGACAATTTACTACCCCTCCCCATCGCGAATTGTTTAATGAAATTGGTGTCAAACATTTGAGTTATATTGGCAATTCTGACATTGTTTTGAGGTAAAATTATCTAATATTTCTTGCAACTTCTGCTTTAATTGCGAAATTATTCTGGCCGGGTTTACACTCAACCGTTTCTTCATTTAATGTCAATAAAATCAAAATATTACATAAAGTTTTTTTTTTCCTGCAGGGAAGGGGGAAACCTTCATAGGCACCACCCCATCAGGGATGGTAGTGTCAGATTCTTACTGACCAAAACTCCCTCCCCGACGACAGCGGGCTTTACCTTCTCGGCATTACTTCCGCTGTCGTCTGCGATCTTCCCTGCTGCATCAATGATGCAGGCTCCCGATGACCTCCCGGTTTAGCACGAAAGTTTGTGTCCGGGAGGTCAGGCACTATCACTTGATTCTACTTTTTCAATTGAACCGCACACACCGCTCGCCGCGATCCAACACGTCGCACCGGGTCACCTAGTGGTCCCTGATCGTCAGTATAGGTGAAAGTCCACTCGTCATTAACTTAATAGGCGGAAATTCCGGCGAAAAAGTTAAGGCCGAGCCGACCGTCATCCATACCGGAGACTCCTAGCCCCCAAGCGACCCTGCAAATCATATTAAATCACAGAGCGCGATGCGACCGGGTCATCTTGAAAAACTTGTGGTCGCTGGCAAAGTGCCAGTCCACTCGTCTTTATATTCGAGGGCACTATTTTCGCGATCGTCCCCCTCTGGATTAGCACGAGAGTTTGTGTCCACAGAGGGTCTACGTGCTATCGTCGTACCGACAATAATCTACCCCGTCGAACGACCGTCACTACTCGACCCGGACCCGACCCGCCGATTAATGACGATATTCTTCGGGATCGGGATATACATAAAGTTTAAAAAAATTATAAAGTAGCAGCTTGTTTTACATTAATGTCAATAATTTCGAAATAAATTGAAATTTTAGTAGGTGGGCCAACTGTAAGTGGACGGTGTTCGAATGCAGTGAACACGTAAAGTTTGGAACAAATTCGATAAAATATTTTAGGGGAATTTTCTCAGAGAATCCTTGGACATGTGAACCTTATTTTATTAAGTGTAACTTGTTTCTGCCAATGACATATTTTGATCATGTTTCTTTTGTGATCTATGACGTCATCGTATATTTTTTTAAATTACAACCTTTTTTTCTTTCCAGATTTGGATAGAGCACAATATTATAGGTAAGGAAGTGTTAGAGATAATCGATCCTAAAGTTTCAAAAATGGATGATAAAATTATTACGGGTAGGTATCCCAATTATTTATCAAGAAAGCGCTGGAAAAAATAACACCGTTTGGCAGTGATTGGAATGTTATAATTAATCAATTATTAATCGGTGCCTAAATTGTATTTAAAAATTCATTTATATTTTTTAACTGTTTTAAAATGGTTCGTTGCTTGTACGAAAAGGAAATTCCGATGAATCTGATTATTATCGGTTACGAGGAAATTGAATATAATATCTTGACTTTTTAAGGTACGAATTAGTCCCAGAATTAGGCCCAACTTTACGTTGATGACTCTGTTATGGCTGTACCAAGAGGAGCTGAAGATGCAATATTGCAGGAGTTTAACTTTTTTCATGAAGATATTGCATTTACGATGGAGAAGGAGAAAGACGGTAGGTTACCATTTTTAGATTTAAATCTTATAAGAAGCGAAGATGGTACCTTGAAGTCAGACTGGTACATGAAGCCTACATCCTCAAGAGTAGTGGTAAACTATAACTCATACCACTGCATGAAAATAAAAAGATCTATAGTTACCTACTATAGTTTATAAACTCAAATTTATTATATGTAAAATTAACGCCATGTTACAACAAACACTTATCTATGTTGTATTACCACATATTTACAATAATACAAAATATTCAACATACAGGGTATTTGTTACACTATATTACAGTTACAGGACTGATCAGCAGAGTCATTGACATCAGCCATCCGGATTACATAAAAGAGAATCAGCAGAATAATGAATCCTTATTGCAGCTTGGGGGTTTACACTCTACAAGACAATCATAGGCTCTACACAAAACTAAAAGACATGGTAGAAAAAGAAAAAAGATCAGAACTTGTGTATAAGATACCATGTAAGGGATGTGACCGTTGTTATATAGGGCAAACTTTGCAGTTTCTCGGAGAGAGAAAGAAACAACATCAAAAGGATTGCAAAAATGCGATAAAGGACAGCATTTGGGGGGGGGATCAAGCAGCACCGAGTGACGGCTACAAGATGGAGAGAAGCACAGCACTGGTGGTACATCATCTCGACATGATTTTAACTTCGAAAACATAGAAATATTAGATAATGAAAGTGGTAGATTGAAAAGAAACATAAGTGAGATGTACCACGTAAGTAGGAATAAATCTGTGAATTTTAGAGAGGACACCCAGAAACTAAGTTTAATTTATAGCGACCATGAACTTAGAAGATTAGGACCGGCAACTCCCTATCTAAATGCTTAAAATTTGCGAGCGCTTATGCGAATCACGAAAAACTATATCACAAGGTGGCGCTGTTCTTAATGTATGTTAAATGTCATTTAAATTCAAATTTTACATGACTTTTAATGCGTATTTTAGGTTAATATAAAAATAAAGTCATTTTGCACCATACATTACTATGAGGTTGAGGCAGTATACATATCATATTAATTCTGAAATAAAGAAAAGTAGAGCTGAAAAAAAAGTATTCTAAATTATTAAAAACTTAGTTATAATTAATTGAGTTTTCTTCTATCATTTTTTATATTTAGTACCTATTAATAAATGTACATTTATTTCTTGTTAGATATGTATTTTATTGTATAAAAAGTTATGCATGTATGCAAAAATACGTTTTAAAGTGAAAATATTGAAATAACGCTATATAACTTGATAAGTTTTCGTCATTTAATTGCATAGTGTAATACCAGCATTATAGCACTAAAGTCCGCGCCATCTATTATAATAGATTTGCGCGATTCGGTTAAGCGCTCGTATTTATAACCATAGTTGCCGGTCCTAATCTTCTAAGTTCACGATAGCGACCTATAGGGGAGAAATATTAACGATGGTGCGCTGTAAGCAACATCAACGTGACGTCACGCTGATGCACGCTAATGATATAACCTCGCTTGACCTCGCTCAGAAATACTTTGATTTGGTTTTGAACGATAATAACACATTACAACTAAGTAATAAATATATAATTTAATAAAAAATAATAAATTTAACGTATTTTAATTGATTTTTAAAATAATTTTAATTAATTAAGACGTCAAATATTTAGTAGATATTACAGCCACCAGGGTGCGTACAATTAATATTTTTCCCCTATTGAAATGATATTAGTTGAGATTTTGTTGATTATTTTTGTTGTGGGGGGGGGGGGGGGTTGAGTGTTTTTATTTTATTTTAATTTTATTTTGACGATGTATTTGTGTAGTCATTTTAGTAGAGATATGGGTATTTGTTCGGAGACATGCAAGTTTTTACTTTGTTTCATTTTATTTTATTGTGCGATTAGGTTAGATAAATAATTGTAGATAGTGATTATAGTTTTGAATTTTAAATTTTGGTAATTTTAACGTGTGACTTAAAGAGTTTTTATTGTTTTTTTAAATAATTTTTAATAATTTATTATGTTTTAAATGTTTTAATGTGTTATTGGAGGTTTTTTCTGACGTGTAATTGTGGATTTTTGTAATGCTGATTGTAGTATGTTGTACCGATGATGTTGGCTTGCATGGCTCTCTTTGTTGGTGAGGTGGCAAGTTGTTGATCTATAGGTGAGCAAATGGGGAATAAGCATGAATAAAAAAATTTAGTCAAAACAGTATTTTCCGATTAATCCTAATATATATTAAATATCAAATCAGCAAAAATAACTTCTATTTATTGTATTTTGTTATAAATAATCCATTTTAAAATTCAATGATAATTTAAAATAAATCATGTGACCTTAAACGCAACGCGTTTGCTTGCTTGCTTGCAATAACCTCACTTTCTTGTTTACTCTACTCGTGTAGAGTACTTTTTTAACTTTTTTGTTTTTAATTGATTTAATTATGATAAATAACAGCTTTTAACACTAACAAACTTCAACTTTCAAAGCACAAAACCACAGAAAAATAATATAAATGAATGTAAAATTAGGACTTGCGACGCAACGCGTTTGCTTGCTTGCTTGCAATAACCTCACTTTCTTGTTTACTCTACTCGTGTAGAGTACTTTTTTAACTTTTTTGTTTTTAATTGATTTAATTATGATAAATAACAGCTTTTAACACTAACAAACTTCAACTTTCAAAGCACAAAACCACAGAAAAATAATATAAATGAATGTAAAATTAGGACTTGTGACGTCACAAGTACATGGCAAATTGCGCGGTCGTTTCCTTCAATTCAAATTGACGGATTTTTAAATATTTTTTAAATTATTATCAAAACGAAAATAAATAAATTAAATAGCATTAATTAGTATATTTAGTTATTTTTGATCCAACTACGCTATAAAAAAAAATTTATGCATCTTCCCTATTGTGTAATTTCATGATTTTTTCTAAATAAAAAACAATTTTTAGTCCTGATGAAGCCGTGACTGGCGGCGAAACGTCGAAAATAGAGTAAACGAGTGTTTCATTTTGCCAGTCCTATATCACCATTACAACTAGTATTTAATTATTACACAATGACGATATGGAAGTTATACCTTTTTTATGGGACTATTCAAAGAGCAAAGTCTGTTTTAATAAACCAACTACAATGTTGTACAGTGACGGATAAGATATTTCCAAAATGTGAGCGGGGGTCACTTCGAACATTTAATTTGATTTTCTTCTTTATATCAGTTGTGCACAAACCTTAATAATTATTGCTTTAATTAAATTTTATGTAATAATTAATTACATGCTTTTCTGTAACTTTGGGACCGATTATCTTGAAAACTTTTGTTTTCAAGGTTAGAGTTTACCACAAGTTCATACTCGAAACATTGTCCTCTTTTCCAAATTCGTAAGGAAAAATAAGGGTTGCCGTTTGAAAAAATTTACGGTGATGTCACAGGTCATAAACATAACATGTTAAAAATATGTCAATGGCAGAAAAAAATTAAATTACAAAAAACAAGGTTAACGTATCCGAGGATTTTCTGTGAAAATCCTTCTAAAAATTTGTATGGAATTTGTTCCAAACTTTAAGAGCTCACTGTATTAATTTCTACTTGTTAAATTCTTTTGTGTTATTGGATTTTAAAGTTTTATTAGTTAGCTGCCTTTATATAATGAACAATTATAGCGGATAATCCTTTGAAAAATGGCGAGTTTAATTTATATTTTCATTTTCTAGAGCGGATCACGTGAGATCAGTTTAAGGTGTAAATCGTGAATTAAATTGAAACGTATCTTGTGTTACGTTTTTCGATTGTAATTATTTCTCTCGCTAGTTTTTCAATTGATGCTGTTTCTTAAGACGGCTCTTACTACCTTATATAATGTTTATAAATTGATTAATTTTTAACTAAAATTTAAGCTTGAACCTCGATTTTTTGTTATTTAGAGCGCAAATTCGTTTAGTTCTGTATTTAATTGCTGAAATGTTTTCTCATGCGAATATAATACTACCATTGTGTAAATGAATTATGAATTTAGCAGCTGTTAGAAAGTATATAAATACTGATCATCTTGGAGGAAGAAAATTTGTAATAATGCTGGTAATATGACAGGTTTGCTAATTTAATTGCCACGTTAATAATTTTTACTAGAACTAAATCAATAGTTTTAGAAATGAACTTAACAACTCTTTTCAAATTATTTCTTTGAAGTCAATTGAGTACCGTGTTGCACATGAATTCACATAGCGACAGATTCGTTAAATGAGAAATTTTTAATTTAAGTACATTAATGCATTTCAAAAAATCCATGTGCTACAATGTAGTGCTTCGATCTCACATTTCTATGTGAGGTTTTACTTATTATATTTTGACTATAAGATAGTATATCTGTATATCCTTGCCAAAATTAAAACGAATGCATTATGTTTACTAGTTTCGGTGTATTTCCACCATCATTAGGACACAGTGTCAAAGCAAAAGGCATTGATTAAATTTTATACAGATAATACGTCTCCAATACTACTATTTCCCATCAGATATTATGTCATTACAAAATATAGGGATATTGTAATACTCAATTTAAAAGAAGAATATTATTGTTGTTTCATCAATTTTTGTAGTTGTTACCGTATTTCTTTATAATTACCGGCATTTCAATGAAAATCTTATATCAGATGGTCATTTCAAAAGTAGCCAGTCGATTTAACTTTTTGTTGAGTAAAATTCCCTCCCCTTAGATACCCCTATTTTGAAATTCAAGCTTTGCCACTCTGAAATTTCTTATGCACGTAGCTAAAAGTGTGATAAGGGTAATATAGGTATATTTTTCTAAAGAAAACCCTCTAAAGTCTTCAGAATTATTATGAATGCTCTCTGCTACGTCCCTAATGATCTAAAAGTAAATAAAGTGAAAAGTAAAATAAAACCGGTGCAGTGAAATATATCAAAATAGATTTTGTGTTTATTCATTCAATTTAACTGTAAACTTGCTTAATGGGAGTGACCAAAGCAGAAGACTTAAAAGATTTAAACTTTGAGATTTAATTGAACGATTTGCGGACACCATATTATAATCTATCACCAATATTCTAATAATTATTGTTTGTCACTACGATAGTTTCGGATTACTACAGATTCAATAATAATTTAGTAATAATATGCTATTAGGTTTATAACAAGAGAGGAAATAACAATAGTTATTCTCTTAACATGTCTATTTTAATTTGTGAACGTGTTTATTTGTTGTTTTTTTGATGTATCAGATTGTAAATTACTAAATTCCTAATACTATTTCCTAAATTCCTAAATACTAAAATTAAAGTATCAGTCCTGAAAAATTAATAATAAGAAATTTCTAGTCTCAAAATGAGAAGCGTACATTTCAAATATCATTTCGGTCTAGGACATTTCAACATGGGAACGTTTCGACGCGAGAACGTTTCGATACAGGGACGGTTCGACGCAGGGACTTTTCGATGCACACCCTTTTTAATACCAATATTATATAGTAAAGTAATAAATTTGATGATCTGTTGTATTCTTAATTTCATTTCTTGTTGTCTCTCGTTCCTGTTGTTTATCTGGACTCCTATAGATAGCCAAAATAATGAAGTTCTTCATACACGTCTTGTTGTCGACCTTTAGTTCGGGTTTTCTTTCTTTCTATTTCTCTTCTCTGACACCTCACATACATATTTATTTTTTTATTTTATTTTTATTTTTAGTTCCCTTGCTACTGCCACGTAATTGATTTTCTTGGCCGATTCTATTAATTTCTTGATCCCCGCGTTCTAGATCTTATCAGAACGCCATCCTCATATGCTATCACTTGCACATATCTGTTAATTATTGTGCCTCTCATATCCACCTTCCTGATTATTGTTTCTAGCACTAGGTGTAACAGGGTTGTTAACATTGCGCCTTCATGCCTCACTCCAGCGTTTATTGTGAAGTCTCTTGCTTCTCCGTTTGCTGTTCATACGCAGGTCGTTGTACCTTTCAGTGTCATGCGTGGTATTCTGATCAGTTTGTTTGGTATTTCGATTTCTTACATCGCTTTTCCTAACTCGTTCCTGTTCACTTTGTCAAAAGCCTGTTTAAAATCGACAAAAACCATATGCATATCAATGTCGTGTTCACGAGTTTTCTCCGGTATTTGCTTTAATACAAAAATTGCGTCAGCTGTCGACCTTCCCTCCAAGAAGCCACGCTGATATTCTTCTACCGTTTCCTTGGCATATCTTTTCAACCTTTCGTTTATCAGTGTGGACAACACTTTGTAAGCAATATTCCAACAGCATAATCCCACGATATTTCTCGCACTTCTCTGCATCTCATTTCTGTTTATTTTCCCAATAATGCCATCACTCCATTGCTTTGGCATTTTTCCTCTGTCCAAACTTGCTTTATCAGATCGTGCACTCTTCTAATATGCAATGTTTCACCTCCGTTTCTTTAGTTTAGTTCTGCGCTAACATCGTCCCTTCCAGGTGACTTTCCATTTTTCAGTTTGTTTATTAATACTTCCACTGTTTCTTCGTACGTTGGTTCTTCCGTTGTTTGATTTTCATTTGTTATGATGGTAGTTTCATTTATTTGTTGTTCATTTAATAACTTTTTGAAGTATTCCACCCGTTTGTGTTTTATCTTTTCTGTGTCGTCCTCTATTTAACCCTGCTTATTTCTAATTCCCTTTGTTTTTACACTGTGTTCCGCTTTCTGTTTCTTTAGTTTCTCGTAAAAAGCTTTAATGTTTTGATCAGAATGTTATTTTATTACAATGACCAAAACAACACACAAAAACAAAATAAATATATTGACATGAAATTCGAGGATTTGGAAATGGAAGAATGCGCAAGGACAATTTTTGAATAGGACTGACCCCGCTACGAGACGGACGTGAAATCGCGCAGAACGATAATTGTGAAACGATTTTGGAATTTAAAAACTAATTTTTGATTTGGAATAAAAAGTAATTGAATAATTAAGTTTAAAATGGTGCGTTTGATTTCTGGTGACTACTTGATTTAAAAAAAGTAATTATTTGATTTGAAAATGGTTGATGGACGAATGAATACATTGCAAAAGTTAGTAGGTGGCTAACGTTTTTACATGCATAATTGCATGTTTATATTGTTTATAATTATTATTGAAATTTCACTGTAAACTCATTTATAGATTAATTATAAATCACATTTAATATTGGGGTCCGTTACTTTGGCTTTCCGCGGTTGATATTTTTTCTCGAAAAGCTAACTCCCGATTCCTTAGAACTAGCACCGGCTAGCATCCAAATATTAAAGCTATCACCCCCTAGATTGCTATTGCAATCAAACTGCTATTTGTATTGAATTCATAATCATCATCATTAGCTATATCATCCATCGTCGGATATAAGCCTCCCCCAAATTCCTCCAGTCTTCTTGATTTCTTGCTCTTTGCATCCAATTGTGCCCAACGAATCTCTTTATGTCGTATTAAATTAACCATTTCAAAATCGAAAGGCAATATAAAACTATTAAATTGTATTCACTAATTTATGATTATAATTCACATATTACGCCCTAGAGAATATTGTTTATTCGAGTGCGGGCTAAAAAGCTCTACTACTTACTCTAGTACTTTACGACATAAAAGAGCTACAATTCCACTAACTCCAAAATTTGGAAAACTGAAGTAATTTATTATAGTAGTTGCTCTCATTTAAGATAACTCAAAATTATAGTTAGCCGCTAACTAAGCGTCGTTAATAGAACAATTTACATAAGCTAGCAGGAAACAAAAAACCAACGACAATTAATAAATTAACACTGAAAACACTAATAACTTTGTTATAAAAATAAAGTTTAATTTTCCAGCTTTCAAAACAGCTTTTCATATTTCACAATTCCTAGGAATTTCAGCAATAACTAATTAATGTTAATTATTAAATCATAGCACATACAATAAGTACAAATGTTAAAAAACTTGACGTAATTTCCTTTCGTTTAATAATAAATTGTTTGAATATGTATTCAGGTAGCCCAAATTGAATGTTATAAAGAAACAATAGAAATTTTTAATTATAGAAAACGATTACGTATCAGGAACATTTTTATTTTGTAAGTTTTTCATTAACAATGAAAGAAACTAGTTTCTGAGCTTTATTAAAACGTTTCATTGCATAAGCTTCGCTTTTCACATTTAGCGTCATTAACTCTTAAACAGTTTTAATATAAGTGGTTTTCTTCGGCATTATAAATGTAATATTTGTACTTGTAATAATAATACACTTTTAGTTTAGGTATTGAAGTCATCCTCTATTTCTAGCAATTCAGGGATTATGGAATATATATAGTCTTACAATAAATTAACAAACTAATGTCAAGTCTATAGGAGTGGCTTGGTGTGATTGATGGTGGAGTTATAGAACGGATATTCTCGGCTCTCTGATAAACATCAACACGCTGTGGACCTATCTTGCCAAAGAAACCGTTATCAATTATTAAGTTCAGCTAAGTTAAAAAGAAAAATATTAGTTCGCATAATTATGTAATGGTGAATAATCGAGCGACTGGAAAAAACGAATCCAATATGAATTTTTATAACTTCAGGAACATATTTCTTGAAACTTTTCATTCCTCACTTTGCAACTTCAAACTTTTTGATTTTCACTTTTCATGATGTGTTCACAACTAAAAGTGGCCATATCATTTTATACCATAATCCATTAATAAGAATTTAGTACAGTTGACGCCGCGCGCCGCTTAATGTGATCACATCGGGACTCGGGGTTTTTGATCACAATAACCGGTGGATAATGTTAATAAACGAAACTGATCAAAAATCAAAATATTGTAAAACATTTGAATATAACTAAAATGTTATGATAAAATTATATTATAAAGGATGAATACTAAGCTGACAATAATTAAGTACGTCGCAAAATATCCTGCTAAATTTGTTTTGTAATACTAGAAGAAATGCACATTAAATAATTTGTCTGCTGACACAATAACGTGTTTAATTTTACATAATATTATTTAGAGACATTTATTTATTTAGCCTCAGGCAGAATTTTATCCCTACAATTAATAAAATGCTTGTAAATAATTCTTATTGAATGCGAAAAACATGCATTTTAACAGAAATTTGATCCCATAAACTTAATTTTGAGCACTATACACGATGATCTTTCTATGTAGTCACATACGACCAGCACGTTCTTCACAAAAATGATCTCAATACCCGATTGATCTCATTATCCGTGATTATAATAAGCGGCGTCTATTGTATCATCTTTCATAATTTTTTTCATAATTATAATTTTCACATGAAAAGTGAAAATTATGTTTACAAAATTACTTACAAACTTATATTTAAAAGAACAAATGAATAACTAATGTTTTAATATCTTCAGTTAAAAAACAATTAGACGAAAAGGAAGCTTTTTTAATTTAAACAGATATAATTTAACTGTACTACTTATGAACGTATTGTACTGAAACGCTTCATTTTGCAGATTTACCATTATTATATTCTATGTTTAAATTGTATAATGGCTCTTCTGATTAAATTTCAAGATATTTCTAGTCATATTCTGTATTCTCCGTTCAAGCTAAAGAAATGCGCAACAAAAAAATTTTTTGGTGGATCTGTAAAGTTTAACGAACGATCGAAGGAAGTTTAACAACTACAAATGAGCCAAAAGAAGTGATTTTTCTTTGAAGAAACATACAAAAGGAATCCCAGATTGTTATTATCAAGATGAACACAAATGCAGTTTTCATGATTTCCAACGTGTAAAGGGCCTAAACAAGGCAGGAGTAGTATTGGATGAGTTGTTAAATCAGCATTACATTTATCAGTAAATAAAAAATGTACCTGTATATACGTCGATATTAATACGAATTGTTATTGAAAAATTAATAGTAAGAAACTTCAAGTCTATTTTTAAAAAGTATTCTACTTTTTTGGGTGCCGTGCCTGATTCCAGGCGTAGGCGACCTTTCACCTATGTGCGTATGTATTGTGCGTTTGAAGTATTATAACACACCACGGGAAGTGCGTACACTTCATCTCCAGAGAAGCTGTACTAGACAGATTACACCTCAGTGGTTTGTCATTGCCATCCGATGGAAGGCGATCAGAATAAAATTTTAAAAGCATAAAAAGCAACGCACTTAACCGCTTAAGCTGATGACCGTCGCTTTTAATATTATGATACCACTTTATTTTTACTACAGTGCATATTACGATTAAAATGATAAAGTTGTATTTTTTAAGATATCATTATTTATTAATTAACGTTATAAAATTAAGTATACAGTAGCTATGCGAAAACTGATATGTATGTGTTTTAAAATTAATTGTTTGAAAATTGAGGTACGATATAAACCAATTATAGTAGATTTATTAATTTATGATTGTAATTCGAATGGACATTAATATCATCGACAACATTGTTTAGTCGAGTGCTACCTGCATAATAACCTAGATATTATATGATTTTAGTGTGCTTTTAAATATTAATTGCTTACACATAAATATAATAATATGTACCTATTATATAGTTATTCAAAACAATATCCGTCCACTGCATAAAATTCCAATATTGATTAAATATATTATTTATTTAAAAAGAAAACCGCCTGATTATGATCTCATTTAATAACCTATTTATAATGGCAATCCTTTTTATCATATAGAGCAAGCACCGAGTATTATGGAGTGGAAAAATTCTAATTGGAATTTTTTTATGCCAAGGCTTTTTAGGGTGTAATTAAGTAATTCAGAAGTGCTTCCCCTCAAGCAAAATTAAATTTAACTTAATTGTTATTGAAAAGGTTATTATAATATGCATACATACATATTTCGATACTTAACTGCCTCAAGTTCGAAAATACTTCGAAAGTCTTAAAAATGTACAAAAAGTTGCAAAAGAGTTTAATTTCACGTTGATGTAAATAAAAGTTGTTATAAATATTAATGAATGTAATTGCACAAATAAATTGCAATAAATCATATAAGAGAAAGTCAATAAATGCACTTTAAGCCACACTGATAAAGTTAATTATTTATGCATTATTGATGCCTTCACTATCAACACTTCTCTGCTGAAAATTACGATGGTGAAACTATGGACATCGAATCAACCGAAATTAACAAAATCAACACCACTGAGGCGCACAATTGACACCTTGTTTAGAATCTTTCATGGAATGTCCAAGAAAGAACGAATTCATTAACTTATCTAGTAAATCTATACAATTGATTGAAGATCATTTTCTCCCCCCCCCCCTCCGCAGCGATGAAATGCAAATCAGCATACACTAAATTCAAAAATATCTACTAAATTTTTTTAGATAACTTAATTAGGTTTGCTTTTGTATAGTATAATAGACAGTCGATAACTCTGCAAAAATCTAATATTTATCTTTTTTCCCACTTCGTAGAGGGGTACGCCGACCTTGATGGAAGAAAACTTCAAAATTTAATAACACCCTAAAGAATAACTGCATGAAAATTTGGTGAATGTAAGATGCTAGTTATTATTAACCACTTAAAATGATGACTTCGCGATTCACTTTTTTACAATAAAGCTTAATAATAATTTATTAAATTTTAAATTTATATATCGACTCTCGCTTTCATACCAGATTTTAATAATTAATTTCCTTTATTAATTTTTAACTTTAATATGTTTTCGTGTATTACTTTAAAATAAATTATTTTTATCAAGTAATATATTTAATTTAAATTCATACCATCACACTGAGAATATTGGCTTTCAGCTTACCTATGCGAACTATTATTAAAAATCTAACCACCGATTTAAAATCTGTATCAATATGTACCAAATGTATGCTACAACCGTTTACCACTAATAAACAAATTATATACAATATCGAAAATTGAAAAATATATATTTTTCTCTGTTTGTCCTAAAAACTGAAAAGATTTTGCCTACATATTTAAAGTTGGTCTTTGCAGTACTTCTTACTGCAACAATTATAAAAGACTTAGTATTTTTTCGCATTGATTTCCACGCAAAAAATTCTTAAATAGGCTAATTTCCTTGGGGATTTGTGCTGCCGAAATTGATTGCTTTAGGTTCAGAAATTTTATATATTGTTTTGTTTGACATTTTATCTTAGACGTATTATCTTAGTTGTTATTTTTTTGCGAAAAGTTAATATTTTTATAACATACCCCGAATATTTTCTATATATTTGACTAAATTTGGAGAAAAAATCAAAAACTACACAGAAATATCTCTTTAAATTCACATAATTGACCGTTTACTTAAGAAACCGTATCCACCAGTAAAACTACATTAACATTATACTATTGAAAAAACTTACAGCTTAGTTTACTATTTGTAATTTTTTCATTTTGGTTATTTTTAGTTTGATTTGTTGTATTATTTGTATTTCAACGTTTTTAGTTATTTCTTTAATTTCTATGTTATTTTATTGTGCTTTATTTATATATTTCCTTCATTAAGAACTTTTACTTTTAATTTTTCATTTCTTTTCATTAACTTTAATTGCTTTCTATTTTCAATCACAATTTGTTTGAATTTACTTTCAAAACATCAAGCAGAAACTATAGTTTTTAATAATTTTTCAATTTAATTTTTAACCCCTCCTTTTTAAACCTTAACATTGAGATTGACAAAAAGATATATGTATTGTAGCGTTAAGCGCTTTATATAAGCAGACCTACCTATTTGTTTAACTTAATCTCAGGGTCCGTATTTTGCTTAAGAGTCACGATGAACAAAGACCAACACAGACAAAGATGTAATTTCAAAATTCATTTTTATTTAACAAACTTAAAACTAACAAAATGAAACACATAAAACTAAAATTGGAAATTTAACACTCAACTCAATGACAATCAACTCTAATAAAAACTTAAAATTATTAATCAAACTAATGCTAACCTTGATGACCTCTTGTGGTAACGCGTGGCTTGCGTTGCACAACACTATTTCACTTTCTTCCTTCTTCTTGTGATCGCCTGGTCCAATTTGTTGCCTATACTCATTGGTTCCAGACCTGTCACGATTGCAGTCCAAATGCTGGCCGTTATTATTCTTTCTCCTTAGAGGACACACACGTAATGATCCCTTTGTGGGGAATGCTGTAGCACATCGGCTACACGTCCGTATCGAATTAAATGTAAATTGATTTATTTACTTGGGTGATCGATTCACCTCGCTTCTGAATAAACGATACCCCGTCTTCTCTCAATTAATTGTCGATTATCGATGAAATAATTTTAATTACTTGATTAGGTTCAATTCGCGACGCGACACGTCTTCTCTGGCTGCTATATTAATGGTTACTTTGGTTCAATTCGCGACTCGACACGTCTTCTCTGAACGCTATACTATAATTGTAACTCCAAAAATACGTCCTATCTGGACGTTACACACTTCGGAATTTTTGTTTATTTTTTTATCTCCTGGGTTATCTCCTCCTTTTTTTTGTTTTTATTTTAAAATCAACATTACCAAACGCGCATGTCATAGTCTCTTAAAAACATAACTACCAAACAATAAACAACAACTTAAAATTTAACAATACAATTCTATGCAACGATCTAAACAATACTACTATAACTCAACTAAAATATGGCATGTTGAAAACACATCCCGTCCGTGTCGATCGTTGTTGATCGCGGATCTTAAGATATGTTGTGGACACAACAGTATATACTTCACCATGATGAATATATGTATAAACACAATTCATCATGAACAAATTTAATAACTTCACATTAATTCTGATTAGCAAGAATCGGCCAATTGACACTCTTAACAACACCATAGAGAATCAAGACGAGATCATTACAAGTGGTGTATTTCAGTTGTCAACCAACACCAGGTTCAAAATTAACCATCACCTGAAATACAATGGACATAATCTCGAAAATCTCACAAATCGTTTTTCCTTTCTTCCTTATTGTATAGATAACATTATTATATAGGTTGTGCGGCATAAAGGCCTGAAAAATTACTGAGCGATGTAATTGTTCCGCTTCGTTGATTTATCCGTTGAAATATTATGACACTTCTATAAACAACAAACTAAGCTTCGAAAATTATTATAGTATAAATTCGCTCGGTTTGGATTCTCCAAATAAAATTCTCCTGATTCAAATTTTATCTTTTCCAGCATGAGGTCAAATTTATAAAACTGAAAGTGCAATTTCATTATGTTTTACATCACTAAAAAATTACCTACTCGAAATACTCTTACTTAACCAACAGTTTTCAGATTAATTTTTAATTGCTTCTAAATATAGTTATTTGGAAACCACGTTTTTCATAAGCGTGATATATCTTTTGTATTATACGTGGTATTTTTCAGTATAAAAAATTGTTGACTGATGCGCGATGAGATTCGCGTAAAATTAAAAAAATTCATTTTAAGTTCGTCGATATAAAAATGAATTGTTTCCTGAAAAATTAATAGCAAAAACTTGAAGTTTGTTCTTTAATATTACGATCCTATTCAATTTTTATAACAGTGAATATTCTGTTTAGAATGATGAAGCTGTATTTAAGGCTGTTCGGTAGGGTAAAAATAAATATGATGTGATATTCTTATTATATTATATTTTAGAAATTTTCTTTGTTAAAAGTAATCCTTTTCATTAACTTTTGTTTATAAAACGGTGCTCAACATTGTTACGGGCCAGAACGGCGCACTAAAACCATTCCGTAGCTATTAATTTAAAAATACAAAAAAAATCGAAAAACAGTAGGTTTGTTTCAACGGCCTCCCCGTTGCCCAACTTTAACTCAGCCTGGGGTGGTTCGAAGCTTAGATAAGGACCGTCAAAGCGTCATAATCGTGAAAAAGGCGCCAACTTCCATATTACTGGCAAAATACTCAATTTGGGGACGTAGAAGTTCATCCTCAATGCCCTTAATAATGCGTGTTATATTAACGCAGGTTTACTTGACAATCGGTAAATTCTTCAGCATATTTGGAACATTTCGCTAAATCCTTGACAAGAAACACAATAAAAGAAACAGAAATAACTAGGTAACATAATAAAATAATCAACAATAATGCACACAAAGTACACCTTCAATTTGGTGTAGTTGACAAAACTGGAAGTTCTTACTACTAAAATAGTGCTTACTTATTAAATTTGAATTTAACGTTATTTGAAAAAAATGATCGAGCTCTCATCATTGTGTAAAATTAATCCTTACAGATTACTACGTTATTTAAATTTGGTCTCACAGGACCCGAAAATTAATGACATAAAATTTACTAATGGAACATATCCAAAAAAAAACATAACTTCTTAAAATTCTAAACGGTGATACTAAAATTGACCACAATGCACACTAACCTTAGAAGCGTGAATGGCTTTGTACCCTCCCATAATCACAACTGGATGTTAAAATGCGTGAACTAAACACCAACTAGCTGGGTTATTTCCAGCGGGAAATAACGCGTACCCAAAAGCAAATATTCACTCAAGCGAGAGCGAAATATTTGGAGACCCACAAACACAAAAACTCCACAGACATTCTTCAACTCGGAATCAAAGACGTTCTGACCCGGTTGTTTCGACAATTTGTCGAACGGAAGACTTAACTGTGAAACGTTATAGTTTACTGCCCCGTACCGTAACTATACTTTTTAATGCTATTTCAAGGGTCCCTAAGCCCCCGGTTTTTTAGATCCCGGTTTTCTTGATAGGTGGCGCCTTCTCGTATGTTCAGCCTAGTAACCAGAGTCAAAACCGCCCTGGAGGGATGCAACGCGGAGCGCCGCCCCGAAAGGGTAGGTTTTGACGATGGATAAACCTCCCTATCGAATGCACACCCCAAAAATGGAATAAAATTTTTTTTATTTTTTCACTTTTTCGGCGATACACGGGTTATTTTCCATTTTTTGCGAATATTTATTACTAATATCTACTAATCACACCCCCACCTATCCGAATTTCAAAGAAAAATTCAAATCGGAGCGAAAAAATTTCACTCGATCTGAAGGAAAAGCCGATGCATTTCATCGCGTCTTCCTGGGGGGCGCGGCCTATTCGATGCTAATTTCTCTACTTTTAAAAAGTCGATTTTGGGTTTTTTTTTCAAGGGTTCTCGAAAATTATTGTTTCTATAGACTAAAATAAGCCTGTTCTTTAGTGTGTAGCTGAAGAAATTTTGTTTCAGCTGGTCAGAGATAGCTAACTCTCCCCGAAAATTTCATTAGAAAACAGGTCAAGGTTTACTTTTTTATTTATTTTTTGAAGCTACGATAGTAAACAAAATAGTACCTACTAATTATTAATTTCTCAGGTTTTGAGCCAGACTTTGGCGCTCCAGGTTTATGAGAAAAATAAATTTCGAAATATTTTTAGATCTCAACATTTTCAACGAAAATATTTGAATCATTTTCTTCAACTTCAATTTTATTTAAAAGCAATTAATAAATTTTATATTTACCACTTCGTGACGGAGTAGGACTTAAGATATTTGCAAAAAAAAATAAAAGTGAAAAAAAGGAGGGGGAGTTCCCCATCACAAAGTTATAAATTAATAATAAATGACTTTTAAGCGTTTCTAAAATCTTTATGAGAAACTTGATATTTACATTTTCGACGACATTTTTCATCTCATCCAAGACAAAATTCTTTCTTTTTCATTGATTTTCCTTAGTTTTGATATTCTTGACCTGAGTTTTTTAATCGTTTACGACATTCGTTTTCCAAATACTAGGATCTCTCTATCTTTTTCTACCAGCATTTGATTTCTTGGGAAATTGTTTTTTCAGTCGGTGTGGAGTTTGAATATTTTGTGACCGATTTTCATTTTTTAACACGAAAAACACGATAAACACGAAAATATAATAAAGACGTAACTTACTGTATAATAAATGATCTGGTCATTAGTTTTATACCGGGTGTCAAATTTCAAACTCGTACATAGGAATTTAAATTTGCTGTAACAATTTCATTAGGTACAATTTTTAAAATGATTTGAAAAATAATATCAAAAGCAAAGTTCTTTCATAGATTATATATTTAAAAATATTAATTTCTATTAAATTTTGTTCTATTTTATTCTATTAAATTAAAGTTATGGGCTTTAATTCTGCAAGTGTCAAATTTTACTTTCCGATTTACGTAGTAAAGTATTGTAATCGAGTTAAAAAAAATTTGAAAGTCAAAAGCAATATCAAATTCTGAAGAAAGGAACAATATTTTAGAAAATATAGTACAGTAACATAAATAGTAATAGTAGCAATAGTAATAATTTGTACAAAATGTTATAACTGTTATTTCAAAAATTTTAGATTGGGCAACATTTCAAGTACGATTGAAAATCTTGGTATCGTACCACATCGGTATAATTCAGGCAGCAGCTGAAATAGAAAATGGATTTTCAGATATTATAGCTCTGATAATTTTTGGATCAGCTATTATTATTTTGAGCCTAATAATATATCATTTGGAATTGGAAGATTTGAATTTGAACATTCATGCTTAATGTAACAATATAAAAATTAATTACGATACAAATATAAAAAATTTATATCCAGATACCAAATTTTTCAAACGAGTTTCTCATATCACACAATTCTTAGATATATCAGCAATAAAGATTTAATTTTAATTGTTAATTAAGGTTAAACATTATAAGACCTATATTCGCTATATATTCAAAGGTAGTAGTTAAAATTGACAACTTTTTTATAATATAATAGAAATATTTAATTATAGAAAATACTCTACAACAACAAACCTTTTATTTCTAGTTTGTTATTAACATTAAAAAAGTAGTTTCTGAGCTTTATTAAAACTTTTCATTTCAAAAACTTCATTTTTCATAGTCGCCTTCGTTAGCTCTTATTGACAGCTTTTTGTCTAAACTTGAACAGTTTTAATATAAAGTGGCTTCATGTGGGCATTATAAATGTAATATTTCTTACAAGTAACTTGTAGTTAGTATAGATACTTTGAAAATATACTTCAAGTCGGACATCTAAATCATCTTCTATTCCATGCATTGCAGGGATTATGGGAAATGTATAGTCGTATAATAATTATTATGCTTATGTATAGTCTACTACAGTGGCCTGGTATGATCACTGAATAAGTTCGGGTTCGAACACGAAGTTGACGTATTTTCTTAGTCTTAATTTCTAACGAAATTTTGCACGAAAACTTACGTTACTTACGACTTCCTCTGTATATCGTCTTACACTAGCGCTATGGTATATGAAATACTTGGTATGTACCTCCCGAGATTATAGAGTTCCGATATAGTCATCGATCCGTACGGATGGGTTTGAGAATTTGTCCTCGCAAGAGTGTAAAGAAGGAATATTATGCTCATTTATGATTTATTTTCAAAAATTTACTTTTCAAAAATCAAACATCATAATATTGTTGGAGTACTGTTGGTTGCCTAAACAACCAACCAAATTTATTGTTAATTAAAGGAAACTGAATTAAAATTACAGTTTGCTAATTTTTATTAGAATACATTAAGGTAGATGACAATGGTGAAATAACCAATTCATTAAGTTTTTGTCATTACGGCAGGAAGCTTGTTGAAGTTTCAAGAAAGTTGTCTTTTGGACCACCAATCCCCGGTGTCTTTCAGACCACCCGTCCGTTGTCTTTTAGACCACCGGCCCGACCGACCGTTATCCCGTATTCCGATCCGAGCTTTCCTTTAAATTGCTTACGATTCTAGGCGATTTTTCCAGTTACCAAACCTTCTTTTGGTTACGATTCTAGCCGAAGGAAACTTTCCGATTATACCAGCGACAAGCTTACGGATCTAGGCTTCTAGCTGAAAGTATAATATAACCTATAATAAAACTACTTTCCGAGACTGCCCCTTACCTGTTCTCAAAAGATTCAATCTGCTCCCGTATTTGAAGCCAGCCACTGGCTTCCTCCGTTCTCGTTTCCGTAATTGGATCTTCTAATCTAAAAAGTTCAGTAGTCACTTCAAGTAGTTTTATTTTATTTTTTTCTTCCGTTTGTTTTGAAAATTCAGTAACCTACCTTAAGTAATTGCTGAGTTAAGATTAACCGCCACCAGAAAAATTCAGTTTCATTTAAGCATAATAAAACCACTTAAAAATACAAACTCCGATAATTTTCAAACATAATTGTCAAAGGTTATGTTGGTTATGTTTTCTGTCTTATCCCAGTGCCGTGCGAAATAAATTTCATTATTAAGTATCTTATTCAATAAGATTTTGGAATTGTTTAAAGTTTGTTTCAATTCAATAAAATTAGTAATTTGCTTCCGTTTATTTTCAGTTCTCCATTTATTTTTATTAATTTGCTTCCGTCTTTTTGTTGTAAATAAATTATTAAATTTGTTTCCGTTTTCATTCATTGTAAATATTGCCATGTAATCCTGTAAACTTGTAAATTGTTATTCACAAAATTACGGTGGCACTTATTAAAATGCGCCAGCTAGCTCAAGAGATCTTTCAGGGTCAAGATGCGAGTTCCTATACTCAATTGCAACGCTCATGTGTCTACTTACTTAAAATCTTTCTTATAAAGATTAATTGATGAAAAGAGATTACCCAGAATTGTATCTGTTTTCCTTCCTGATCTTTATTGCAAAAATTGAAATTCAAACTCATTCGATACCAATGAAAAATATTTGTATTTATTAAACATAAATAAAATGGAAACAAACGTTGATTGTAATCATAATAAAACAAATCAAATTTTACAAAATTATTCTTATTTCTACCCCAATGTTTTTACTTGCGCAACCGAATTATCGTACCCGACTCGTCTATACGCGAATAAAGTTAAAACGCACAAAAAAAACAATCCTTACCAGAGAATCTTACGTCCTTTTCGCACTTTTCTCTCTCTCGTATTATTGCACGCGTTGTGTTGGTTGGTGTTGGTGTCGCCGTAGATGGAAAAAAAACAGCTCCCGAGTTCGATTGGATCGGATCAACCAAGGAAAACCATTAAATAATTTCTCTTCTTGAATCAGACAACTAATCATAGGTGAGTATTTGAATATTTCCAGCATAAATTAGTTATTTTCTTAATTTTCTTCCAAAAATGTACCATTAATTCCCATTGATTCCAAAATTTTCTACACCAATTAAATTTCTATTCCAATTCTCAATTAGAAAAATATTGACAACCATCGACTTATTCAAATTAATTATTGCAAAAATTTCAGCTTATTCAATTCTTCAATTCTTTTTACCAATTCACTAATTATATCAATAATATTACTAATTAACTCAACTTTGTCTCATGAACGTTCTTCAAATTTTTCAAATATGTCGTCCCTTTGGTAGACGAAACTCCACTCTCCAAAAACGTCTTTTTCCTTCCATCCACCAAACAAGACTCCCATACGTCGTCCCTATCTCGTGGACGGAACGAGACTCTCCTCTTCCAACCTTTACACCAATTTTATCACTCGCGCATGCATTCCGCGAACCGTCACTTATATTCCAATTCTAATCCTATATTTACAAACTAGAATAAATAATTTGATTTGTTTCTAAATTTTATACATCATAATAACCAAAATTTGTCTCTTACAATTCTTTTTTTATTTTTCAGGGTTTTGGTAGCGAATACATCTATGGCTCCTGAGGCAAAGCAGTCATTTTAAATTTCCAGATCAGGGAGAATTCAGATACAACTATTTTCTACCTATTACGGTCTGATTAAATAAAAGGACTTTATGAGTGTTCCAACTTTGTACAAATGACCCAAAAATCATCCCTTATACTGAGCAAACCATAACAATATATTGCTTCCATTTTTCTTTTTGTAAATATAGTTAAATAAATTATTAAATTTAATATAAACATTTTTTTTTATTCTTTTATTTTAGTTTTAAAGTTTTTCCCTACAAAAAACTTTTGGCGCCTGAGTGTTTTTTTTTTAAAAGTGTCAAAGAAATCGACAAAACGTCCTCAGCCCTGGCTACCCAAGGGGCAATTTGAACGAGGCCAAAATAGCGTTACAAGAGGTTACAAATTAAAATTCATCAGAGTATGGATGCTTCCCGCTTCTACAGATGCATTTATGGGCATAAACCTTACGTCCGGGGTTTCATTTCGGGGTTCCCAGTTCACATCTCAAAGCGCAAACGTAAGATGGTTGCCACATTTTGTCCACATCAAAAGAGTGTCCGTGGAAGGTGAACGCCGTACGCCGTGCCGATGCCTATGCGATTTGTTAGTTGTGTTGCGAATGTTAGGATGTTGATTGTAGTATGGAAAGTCAACATTTGAGTTAAGAAATTAAGCCAACCCTAGAAGAGAATCACCTCATTCCGGATCACCAGTTTTAATACAGACAGGTGCACGCAACTATGGAGTAGGTACATATTAGGGTAGCATAAATATTCTCATTTGAGAATAAAAATTATTGGTCAGCTGTTTATAGATGTTAGTGCAAGCATTTGATAGGGTTTGGCATACGGGATTGTTAAACAACATTAGGAAAATTCTGCCTGATAACATCTACATAATATTAAAATCTTACCTGGAAAACAGATATTTTGTTATAAAATTTCAAGAAGAGTGCACCCAAATTAGTTCAATTTCTTCTGGAATCTCCCAGGGAATAGTCATGGCAGAGATCAGCTATGAGTAAATTGACTTTAATATGGTAAGATCAAGCAATTAGTAAGCATACAAACACATTTTGGAGGTTCAGATTGGTACCTATATATTTATGTATGCTGTAGCTGTAGAGACATGGACTATTAAGAAAGCAGATAGTAACAAATGCCTTTGAGATGTGGTGGTATAGGAGGATATTGAGAATATTCTGGGTGGCGCACAGAAGCAATATCTCTATTACAGGAACCGAATATAGCCAAACGACTGATCACCAAAATACAATAGCAATATCTTGTATATTTCGGTCATGTTGCCCAAAGAACAGGCAAAATAAAAACCTTATAGTATAGAGCAAAATTGATAGAGGACGATCTAGAGGACGGTCTCCGACACGATGGGTGGATCAGACAAAACCTCTGATTGATGAGAAGCATCTCAGCGTGCACAGGACCGAGAAAAATGGAGGCTAATTGTTAACATTGTGTAGTGTAGTTTGGTGTAATGTACCTTATTTAAAAAAAAGCCTTAACTCTGTAAGCTTAAGGAATCCATCTGATCGACAGTTAACTTGGCGCACACATAATATACATATTTATGTACACATAGAAAATGAAAAGTGGAACAAAGGCATACTTTGCATTCGTAGATCTAGAGAAGGCTTTCGATCGCGTACAAAGACAAAGAGTTTGGAACATGCTAACAAACAGAAAAGTAAATGGGGGTAATTATCCCCATATTGTACATATACTATTTATAGATGAAATAATTAAGAAGTGCCATCAGAATATAAAAAAGCTTTTGGTAGGACATAGAAACATGCAAAAGAGTAGAAAAAATATCGCACTGCGCATTTGCAGACGAACTGGTGATAATGGCCGGAAACGAAGAGGGCCTACAACATAATCTAAAGATATGGAATGAAGAACTAAAGGGAAATGGAATGAAAATGAACCAAGATATAACTAAAGTAATATTAATATCGCCATAAATACGATATAAACAATAAATGTCACGATAAACGAAGAAAACTTCGAGCAGGTTAAGGAATTTAAGTACCTGAGAGTGGTAATACTTATAAAACAGCGGAAAACAAGAGAAAGACGTAGAATAAAGATGCGAAAAAGCCACTAAGGTGCACCACATGATAAACAAGAAGTTTCTAAGACGAACAGAAATTGCAAAGAAAAGCAAAGTTTCAGTTTTCATAGATCAATAGTGACATACGGAAGCGAAACATGGTTAGAATCGGTACGAGAATATATTGAGAAAAGACAGCTAGGATGGTGGGGACACTTGCAAAGAACGAGTGAGGATCGGCCGTCCAGAAGAATAGGGGAAGCGAGAGAGAGGTACAGAAGAAGAATAGTTAGACCGCCGGAGACCTGGGATGGAATAATAGAAAAATTTCTAGAAATTTTTGTTTCTCAATTTTCAATTTAGAAATACTACAGAGATTCCAATCAAAAATGTTGCGAGTGATCGTTAATACCCAATGGTTTGCTCCAAGCAAAATAATCAATCGCGTCTTACAGGATAAAAGTACGATGTTAGACGGAGTTCCCACGCAAATTAACTAATGGAAGAAATTAACACAACATACGAGTATATAGGGTCAATAAATTATAGGCTAAAACGCCATAATATCAGTGACTGCTTAAACAAACTTTGATTAAGTGTTATAATGTTTTTGATTTCTTTTTAGCTTGAGCTGGGTCAAATAAAAAGTAGTCGTTGTTGAAATAATTAATTGATTATTATCGATTATTATTATTATATGAATTGAGGCAAGAAATATATCTCGAAAACTATGTAATCGATTAACTTAGAAACTCCAGAAACAAAATCTAAAATACAGCATGTGATTAATTTTTTCAAGAAAAATCTGTGTATAAACCGTTTTTTTATTCATCGGAATTGCCTTAAAAAATCCGTTAGGTAACATAATAGTCATATTATTATTCATTAATATGTTGGTAAATTTTTTTAATTTTCAGGTGCGCTATTGCCAAGATTTTTATTCGCCCAGCAACGCGAGTATCCGTGGAGGACCTCCATGGTATCAAGTGTAGCGTCGCCATTTTGAAATATTTTTTTATGATATTATAATTTTCAAAACATCTTAGTCAAAATTTAAAAATTTCATTCCATATTTTCAGGTTTTTTAATTTTTTAAAATAAATAAATATATTTTACGAACGGTCGGGTAGTGGTTCCCCTTAAGGATTGACGTTCGCAAAATTTTTACTATTTAGTGAATAAATAAAAATTTAAATTCTGATCAATAAGCAGTATTAATACATTTCACTGATTGTATTATTTACTGTTTAGTTTAAAAGTTTTCGAAAATATCCTGCAATATCGTTTATTACGACGTTATAGTTACGATATAATAAAATTTTACTTATAGTTTTTTATTGAAGTAAAAAAACCGAAAAATTGTACTTTATAATATATTTGAGTAAGCCAGGAAATTGAAGAGTCGAACAGAGACACTTTCTGGATGTATTATGTTCAACGTTTTTCATCGAAAAAAAAGTATGGAAATGACTGAATTAATGATTTTTAAATGAATTTCTGATCTCTTTTATTCTAGAGATCGGTAAAATGGAACAGAAGAAAGTTTTTACTGATCCTTTATAACACTTTACCGATTTAGTATATGTACAGATGTGTATATTTTCCAGTCTAAAAAATCATCAGAAACGTCCAAGTTTCCGAATGGATGTACATTATATTGTGATTTCAGTGACCGTTGTGTTCTACGTTTATACGGTTTTGTATATTTATTTGGATTTGGATATAGAAAATATGTAGTTATAAATTTCTGTTAACGCAACCTAAAAGCTTTGAATCGGGCGCATAAACACACTGTATGTCAATATATCGTTATAAACCTTCGATTTGTTCATTGAATTAAAAACTGTCCGGGTGGATGAAAAGTTAAACAAGCTACGATAACTCCGGACCGGAAATCTGAAGTTTTATTTACTTTTGATTTCATTATTTGCAAATACTAATTTTCTTTAATTTTATATAAGGAAGTATAAAAACAAGCAAGATTTAGTGGGAGATTTAGTATCTCTATCTATTAAAATAGCCAAATTACTTACACTAAAACTAAAGGGTTTCTTTAAAATGAACAGTACCTATCGGACATATCAAAATGTGTTTACTGAAAAATTAATAGTACATACGAAAGAACAAGCTTGTTTTCTAATGTAATTGTTCTAACAGTATACGTAGGATACGATTAAAATGATAAGGGTGTATTTAGTGTATCGTTTATTTAATTACTTTATAAAAATAAATACATGGTGGCTATGTGAAAATTGCCATATGCTTTAAAATGAACTATTTGAAAATCTAAAAAACATTTTAAAACAATTAAATTGCATTTATTAATATCGTATATATGAAATGATTCGCATATAGTAAATTCCATCATTGACAACATTTTTTAGTCCTTACCTACGTATCAATGTAGTAGATATTTTATATCCGATTTCGTTTTAAAAATTAGATTTGTTAATTTTAATTTAAAGAAACATATAAGTTTGTATATTAAAACTGAAAGAGTGATATGGAGAATAAAATAAAATTCATCCGCTAATTCCTTTGAGTGTCAGAAATTCTTTTTAATATTATTTCGTTTGTCGGCAAAGCAAAATGTTTTTTATATACTTTATTCAATTAACTTATTAATTATTTTAACAATCTATTCACGTTTTGTAATCCCCGAAATTTTAACATTAAAGAATGATTTCGATGAATTAACGGATGGCGTGTTTTACCAGCTGCGCCCAAGCACTGGAAAGAAACTTTTAGTGTTATTTCTAATAATCGTAAAATATTATATTAATTTTATATACATTTGAATTATTCACCAATCTGAAGAATTTCAGATTAGATGCAAAAGAAAGTCAGTCGTTAATTATTTTGAAAATGTATTTAGTAAATTAAGGTAACTTATTAAATAAAATTTAAATTTTCTGTAGATAACATTAAATAATATTTGAATGGATTTTTTCACTTTTCATAATGGTTTTCAGCTTTTCATTTTCCAAAATTCTTTGAAACGAGCTTACCAATTAAACACCACAATAAATCGGCACAAGTTATAATTTTCAGTTTGTTTTTTGTGCTTGATTGATATTTCAACGCAAATGTATCATGACGAAGATTTCGTGGTTATATAATTTTGTGAAAGGAAAACTAATAGGCATTCAACTGGCAATAGATCCAGCTGATTTCCATTCGTATATTGGAAGTTTGTCTTCAATTGGTGCAAACTGTTTCGAGTTTGGAAGAATATCGTCCGTTTTCGGGATTTTGTTGTTGATGACCGAGACGATGTTAGAATTTGTTGTGGTTCTTTAATAGAATTTTGTATTCATTCGATTTCTTTTGGAACTGTTCCGGCGTATTCGAATAACTCCTGCTATCAATTTTGTACATCTTCAATGCAATTTACTCAAAATACAATATTTTTCCGAGGAGCAGTGCTATATAACGAGTTGCCAGGGAATTTGCGGAGCTGTACAATATTTGAAAACTTCAAAACCCAATAGAAGATTTATTATGAGAACAAGATGGAAGATTATATTATATTATTATGTGTATTGCAATGTGCCGGTCTCTCTATGACGGGTCACATACACTTTTAATGAAATTTTTAATTGTTATTGAATTTTTCCTCATGCTAGCTCTATTTGTAAATATTTAATTCGCATGAAAACACCTTATCCCAGTAGTAAGTTGCTTGTGAGGGACTCTTTGCTTATCCTGAAATATTATAAAGTGGGTGGAGAAAGTATGTTCGCCAATGATACGCCAATGGATATCAAAAAGATATAAATAATTTATTTTATAATTAACATGAACAAATACAAACCCCAAACTTATACTAAACATATAATTTTACGTGGAACATTTACATTTATTAAAATTATCAAATTAAAGTTTATTTGCTGCGTTTACGTGTTGTTGTTAAGCGCGTTTGATTTTAAATTAGTCACTTTTCCGCGAAAATGTTAAATAAGTTTTAATGTTTCTTACCAAACATAGGTGGCGACGTATCTTCTTTCAGTTTCTTTTCAAGATCAAGACTGCAACGCTTGTTGAATCGTGATTTTTCTTATTACCAACACGTGTTTGTGCTCCAGAAATTCCTTTATAGACACTTTGCATCTAATTAATTGTAATCACTGTTCCAATTATTCTTAAGGTAAGTACCTCGTTCTCAATTTTCATCAATTCAATTTCGCAAAATTTGAATACACTTCTGGTAATCCAATCTAAACTTTTTTCTATTTTTAGGTTACACACCTCCAGTTGGATTCTATCCAAATTAAACACTTTGCAAACGAGAGGACTACAACACCTCCGTTTCCCAACGCACTCGCGTATCGCACCTCGTCTATAATTTTTTTTTATATCCCTTTTATTATTAATCGTTTCCCTGGTTTTTCGACGATCCTCCAATTTTTATCACTCTTTGATAATTCCTTTTTCACGTAAGTACATAGCATTTTTGATAATGTTTTATTATAATTAAATGTCATTCAATTAATATTTATTTCTGTTCCAGCGTTGTCATCACAACCCAATCTTGTCTGTCCACACGCAAACTTTTGGTCTCGGATGAATGAATCGTTGCATTTTATCGTCACCGTTCTAACAACAACTACGTAATCACTGTTTATTTATCACACGTACTTAAATTAACCTACTTTTTTTATAATTCTAACAATTAAAATTATTTATTAAACAAATTTTTCAATTATAAATTAATTTGTGGTATCCATAATTTTATACGCATCATTGATGAATTTCTTTCTCACCCATTTATTAATTTGACTTTATCAGAGTCTTTTTTAAATTACCTGTTGGACCTTGCTTTCTGTTGTTAAAATGTCTTCATGCAATTAACGATATACAGAATGCTTGTTTCAATTTCATATTTGTTATTGTTGATATTTATTTCATAACAGATTATCCCCAAATTAATTTGTAAAATTTGCATAAAAGTTTGTTTTATGAAATATTTTAAATATTAATTTTTCTTTTAACATTTCTTTGTGTCCTCCTGTTCTTTATTTTTATTAATTAATTAACCTATTTTAAACGAAAACAACTAACCTATTTTAACTAACAATATTTTCATTATCTGTTTATTTTTCTGACCAGAACTTTATTTCTTCTTATAAATGACCTTTCCTCTTTCTTTGCTTTGTCTTTGATTGACCTTTTTCTATTCTATAATTCAATTTCTTTTTGCCTGTTTTATTTCCTGACAATTAACTTCATGTATAATTTTTTATGGTATTCTTTAAATAAACTATTTACGTTTCGATAAATCACCTATTTATTATATATTCCCCATTTAACATTTATTTTTGGACCTTCTTCGTCCCCTTAATTCATCTCTCAACTCCAATTAACCTTTATTCTCCAGTCTCAACATTCCTTGTAATATTGGCCCTCCTTTATTACTACTTAAATCTCATTTTCGTGTGATGCTTCTTTTGAGCTATCACCTAAATTCAATTACTATTTCACCTATCTACTTCATTTCAATAATTATCTCTACGTACCCCCCTGTTTATCTCATAATTGTCTTTCTCTTTGAGAATACCACGTTTTGTTTACATATTGTCTCTTTGAATTATTCAATTTATTGATCCTATTTTTAACTTTCCCTCTTTGTCAATCAAGTCTTTAAATTTACCTTCCCCGTTTTTGCTTTAATAAATCATTTGTTCTTGGTCTTTTCCTTCTCGTTTTTCTTTCTATCTTTGCACCTTCTTTCTACTACTTTATGCGGTTCTTTGAAATAGATCTTCTTTGCTTCTAATTAAGTTTCGCTTCTATTTATAACAATTTCAAATTCCAATTCGCTAACCTTTTTCAAATACCACTCGTAGTAGAATTCTTTCTTCATTTTTTTAACACAATTCTTCAACTTCTTTATTTTAACACAATTCTTCATCTTTTTAATCAATAACATCTTAGTTAAATATTTACAAAACTTACACTAATTTTCCAATGCATGTCCATTATCCCATTGCCTTAATCAAATTTACATTTATTTCGTCATATTAATAATCCCCAAATTCTTCCGATTTATCTTTATAACTTGACACGTGCAGTCTTCCACCTGACGTGCTTAAATTATTCCATTAGTTTTATATAATTTGTATGATTCTCGTCGACTCGTTGCATCTTGTAGCTTCGAACGTCATTCCAATTTATGAAATTTTTCGAACTGTCACTTGTAATTAAATTATTATTTTGACGTTTATAACTGTCATCGTTTAATAAATTATTTTCGAATTTAAATTTAATGTTTTCCGTTTGTAACCGTTTAGCTAATAAATTCTTTAGTTTTAAGTTTTTGTTCACTGCACTGTTATGTATTAACCCGTTTTTGAAATAAAAATTGTTCCGTTTATTGAAATTTATGCAGTTTGTTCGCACATTTATTTTATCGCCTGTTTGCATCACCCGTGATTTCGATTTTTGTTTCGCCCGTAAGTTTTTAATTTTCATACTTCTTCTTCGGACTTCTTTTCTACTTGCTGTTGTGTAGTGCCTCTCTTCTTTCAATGTTGTGTATGGTGTTGGGCTTTCTTTTGCTATTATTACTTCCAACTTTACTGTTTCTAGGTTCTCCAACTTTGTAGTTGTGTCGTTCACCAATATTATGGGTTCTCTGTTCACCAATTTGTCTTTGTCGTCAACATTTTGTTCCACGATTTCTTCAACTACTAATTCTTCTTCCATCTTTTCGACATCTCGGGGTTTTTCGGTTTCTTCTTGTTTGACACTTCTTTTCATGTTCTTCATCCTGTCTTCACGGTCTTTTTTCATCTCCTTCATGAATTCTTCATGGTCTTTTCTTGCTTCTTCTCTGTCTTTCTTTGCTTCCTCTCTGATTTCTTTATACGTTTCATTTATGCTTTTCAATGTTTCCATCATGCTTTTAAATGCCCATTCCGGTATCTCATATTCTTTGTTATTCCCCATGTTTGTAATTATTTTAAAGCAATATTTATTTCAATTAACGCACTTATTTTGTGACTTGCTAACACCCATTATTGACGTCTTTGCAAATTTTTAAATTAATCATCCCACCTAGCTATCAAATTGCCGGTCACAACTTTTATCCCCTTCAATCAAATTCAACTCAACTTATTTACCTAGCTATTAAATTGCTGGTCATACACTTTTTTATCATCATTTAATTCAATTCAACTTAACTTTCAACATTAAATTACCTATCTGTCAAAATTATTAAATCAATTCTATCTTTTATCAAGCAGCCCCGTGCTGTCATGAAATTATTTATTTTAATGTTGGATTCTTTTTAGAATCCCCAATCTTTCCTAAGCGTATCCCTTTTACTATCTTTATACAATTCTCCTATGCGAGTCCCTTTATCAAAATTAATCCCCTGATCAAAATTATAAAAAATTCTACACGTTTTCCAATTCAAAAATTAACTTTACGGTCTCCTAATGGAGTCACTGAACCACCACGTTTTTGTTCTATAAATTCTCTATGCGGAGGTCTTCCTCTGAAGCCACCACGTTTTGGGCGCCAATTTTACTATGTGCCGGCCTCTAATGACGGGACACATGTAAATTTAATGAAATTTTTAATTGTTATTGAATTTTTCCTCTGTTATGAAATAAATATCAACAATAACAGTATATATATATTTTTCTTTTTTTCTCTCCGTTATTTAATTATATATTTGTGTAAATTTTATAGTACTTATATTTGTATCTTTTACCGACTTTTTTGGTTTGTACATTTTATTTTTTATTTGTTTTTGTGTAAATATGTATTATATTATGTAAGTTACAGTATAGCCAAAGCGGCTAAATAAACAATAATAATAATAACAGGTGGTTGCACGGGTTAGAATATAATCGATTTTGTATTTTGTAGCTTGGTTTTGCATAATAACGGAGACGAGTAGGTAGAGGGAGGTAAGAGTCCGCACTTAGTACGTTGTATTTTTTTACGCTTATATATTTTACTCCATCAGTTGAATATTTGCATGAGAAGTTTGTACAGTACTTCTACTTTGATATAAATAATAGTAGTGCCATGATTTGAAAACGGTGTGTATTGAAAAAAATAACATACATGTTGCGGCAAAATGGGACTTTTGCCCCATAGGTGGGGCAAGAGTCCGCCACTGGTGGGGTTAAATTCCGCACTATTTTAAGTCAAATCAAAATAAAGCATTTATTCCAAAAGAAAAGTAATAAGCAAAAACAACAAACGTATTGCAAAGACTTGAACGTTAGTCCATAAAATCTTAGACCTAACTGCCTGCAATGTTCTGCTAACTCTTCTTCTTGTTGTCGGTCAAATATATGTATGTGAAACGTCCAAACTTTGATGCGCCATATCCTTCCTTCAACCTTTTTCTTAAAGTAGACTCGTCAATTTTCAATTCCTTTGCAATCTGTCTGTTTGAAATACCCTCTTCTCTTCTTTGTCTAGCTACAATTAGCATGTCCTCTGTACAATTTTTCCTATCTGTTTTTCGTTTATAGACCCTGAAAAGTACCGAAAATTGTAAACCTATTTGTCTAAGAATCGTCTTTGACACAACTGATCACTTATCTATCTACCTATTTTGAAATAAAAACACGTCGGCACATAAGTCCGCTTATTGGGGCATGAGTCCGCATGCGGACATATGCCCCACTTTGTAGGAAGACTCTTGCCCCAAGTACCCAGAAATGTTTCCACGCAATGACCTTTCCAGACCATCAAACATAACTTCTATTCTAACCTATAAGTTTGTAGCAAGAAACATGAGTTTTCAATAAAAAATATACTAGCTATGGTTACTACTAATTTTCTACATTTGAACGTAATTTCTACAAGAGCTAATTTTACATCAGACATAACCAAAATCGTAGTTACCTCATAGTTCTCCAGTAAGCCAACTTTGCGTGATAAAATTTCGTCCACACACTATAATTGATAACTATATACTAACTACACCTTGCACAAAATTATGCAAATATTTTAACTGCGGCGCGATATTTGAATTTAGGACTCTTGCCCCATGCGGACTATTACCTCCCTCTACTCTAACCATAAATCATAGTAAGGACTCTGTTGAGATATAGATAAATTGGACCCCTTTGTTCATTATGGGTAAGTTGCATTTATAATTTTATTTGAATTTTTGACCACTGAAATATTATTTGTAGGTACTATTTTTTTATTGAAATGTTTCAACGTTGATTTGTGTGTTGGTGAGCTATTGGGCTACGCTGGACTCTTTTGGTTAAGGGTGCTCCGTAAGAGCTCCTCAATTGTGAATTGCTTTATATTGAGTTACCTCATCGAGGCAATTTCAGCTTTCACTTGTATTTCTTTTGACTTCTCTGTGGGGCTGAGCCATCAACTCTGTTCCCACTTTACGTATTTATGATTGTATTATCTATGTATTGCAGGGTTTTATTAAATTTATTTTTTTTGAGTCTCTCGAATTGATGAACAATTGGATTCACAATTATTCTATTCATCTCCACCTACTGAAATTACCAGCGTAACTGGGTGGCACTCAAGGATAAGACTTGATAATGTTGATAAGGGTAAGACTTGAGCTAACCTAGGGTAAATTTTGTGCCACTATTATAAGAACTCTATCGACCCTGTAGGCCCTTGAAAATTAGTTTATGTCAGTCAAAAATACGGTATAACTTGTTAAATTAAATTAATTAAAAATTAGGAGGTTAATCGATTTGGCAAGTAAAAACAAGTAATATTGTCAAATTTAGTCTTCAAATAATTTTTTAATACAGAAAAACCCAAGAAATCGGACGCGTCAATTTCAAAAGATTTGGATATTGCCGCGGCAGAAGGCGTCTGGGCTTATCACACGATACAAGAAAACCACAGTTTTCGCTCCAATGATTGTGCGTCGAAGTTAATTCAATCATGTTTCGATCAGAAATTTAGATGCGCGCGTACGAAAACAGAAGCTATTGTAGTAAATGTTTTGGCGCGCACAGCAATCAAAGAATTAAAAGATGATCTTGGTAAATCCAATTGCATTACAATTTTAACCGACGCGACGCTTCAAACCACATTAACAAGAAGATATATCCTATTTTAGTGCGCTTTTTTCAACCTTACGAAGGTATCCAAGTAAAAATTTTAGACCTTCAAGACCAACCAGGTGAAACTTCTGATATCATTGTCAATTATTTAGTCCAAGTGTTGACAGATAACAATTTGATTGCAAAAGTCGTGGCATTTTGTGGGGACAATGGCAACGTTAATTTTGGGGGCGCAGCTAGGCGAGGAATTAATAATGTGTTAGTAAAATTACAAACATCTATGGGAAAACTATTAATAGGTATTGGATGTGGAGCCCATATAATTCACAGCGCAATAAAATCTGCCGCGGATGGCCTACCCGTGGATTTCGAATGCATTATTGTAAAGATATATTCATTTTTTTACATTTACACGGTTCGAGTTGAAGCTCTAAAGGAGTTTTGTGCCGAAACTGAAACAGAATATAACAAAATGCTGGGCTATAGCAAAACCAGGTTGCTTGCTCTTATGCCTTCTGTGGAAAGGGTTTTAAAAATGTACCAGCCATTAAAGAACTACTTTTTGAGCATTGAAAAATGTCCCCAAATATTAAAAAACTTTTTTGCAGACCCCAGATAAGAACTGTGGCTTTATTTTTTACACGCTCAGTCGGAAAATTTTCATCAAGCTGTATTGAAGATTGAAGACAAAATCAGTTATTATAATTTTATTGGATCTAAATAATTTTTTTCGATTAATACTCATAGAAACACAATAACTCACAACATTATTTAATAATAATTTATTAAAAGGTATAATTAATTTTAATTAAAACAATAATTATTTATACAATTAAACGGAAATAATTATAGCCACGCCCAATATTTTATCTTTAATTTGTATTGAGAGGTATGGTTTGGCCTCATAAGATATGAAACCTCCGAAACCTATCCTAACCCCGACATAAAAAAATTTGTCAATGTTGAGGCATGCGTCCTATATTTGCGATTAACAGGGCTTTATCCATACTAAAAACAGCTGACAGATGTATTTTTACCTTCGCGTGCTGACGTTCTAAATATATTTTTCATTGTCAGTCATAAACAGTTCGTAAAAGGTACAGAAATCCGGAAATTGGAAGAATACAGATCAAGGCGCTTCGCGCGGCGCCTCACGCCGCGTTACATTTGTTGACTGACAACATTCCACCGACACATGAGATGACTGACACATGAATTCATCGATCCAGGAGGTCCAATTCAGGTATGCATCGAAGTGCCAGTCGTCAAATTACACTATTGAAGAAATTAGGGGCGATATTTCAATATAGTCATATTTGACCTGCATCGAGCAATTGCAGGGTACGTGCTAGTTTAGCCACCAATTGAGCTTATCCATACTATGGACGGCTGAGAATTGTGTTTTCATCTTCACGTGCTTACGTCGTAACTACATTTTTGATTGTCAGCCATAAACATATAAAAATTCATAAGTGGTAGCCGTTTATAAGTAAAGCCTTATAAAGCTCATTCCACGAACTTGTTTTTACGACTGACAAGATTTACGATACATGTTGGATGACTGTTGATTGTATTTTCCGATTAGACAGTTGCAATTGAACGTAATTTTGAAACCTAGCCGTAAACCTATCATAAAAAGTATACCTGGGCATTAGTCCCAAATCGGTGGGCCCGGCGCGCTTCCGCCCCATTGAAAAAAGCTGGCGGACGGGGTTTGCGTCGTTCAAAGGCTAATGGTAAGATCCCCCCATTGTCAGTCGTAAACTCGAAATTTTTTTTTCTTTCTATTTTTGACATCTTCCGAGGACTGCAGCGGGTGAACGCCAATTCGTAGACGACTGACGACCGGCGAGCGTCGGATTATTTTACTGAATTCTTTGCTTTCCCACTACCCTCAGTCGTAAACTTATGAAAATTTTCTATTCACTTGTTGATAACAAGTTGATAAGCCCGGCCCTCCCACTTCGCCCCGGAAATCAGGGATGGCGAGCATCTCTGTAGCATCGTCGACATCGATAATACAAGTTTAGGTGTTCAATGGGCGTAAACCGATCACTACCTAAAACGGTACACGGGCTCTTGGTCTATGATATCTTCTTGGTTAGCTGTATTTGAGGTCCGTCATGTCGATTTGTTCTTAAATTTTAATACATTAAAAACTGAACTAGCGAATTAAACAAATCAAAATTATTTTTTTAACGTAAGCTTTCAGTAGTGCTTACCTTTTCGCTTTGTTTTTGATTAATTTAATTAACTAGTTAATTTTTTAAAGTTTGATTTAATATTAATTCCCAATAGTTAAAAAGTTAGCTTATTACAATTTTCTACCTGCTACAGATTTTCTAATATTAATAGCATTATACATTCTGAATCTTCTTATTTTATACATTGTTTAATAATTGACAAATGTACTTGCTTCTTAAATAGTTAGACTGAAACTGACTAATTTATTTTTAAACAATTTACTGTTATCATCATGCACTTGCTTCTGCGTTTGAATTACATTATTGCAACAATTTACATTAGAGTATGAAGTAAATCAGATTGGCTACGGAAATAAATTAGTTATTATTCGTTATTTAAACAACTTTTGTCATTTAGTAATGTTACTTCTTATTATTGCCGAAATTTATTAATATTTACACTTTCAAATAAATTGTTGGGAAAAACAAATGTAATTATAATATAAAAAGTATGTGAATGCAGCAAATGAGAAAGCCATTTGTTATCACATCAGATTTATGACGTTTATGAATTAACTTCACCTGTGCAATATTTTATATTTCATATATTCATTACAATATGAAATGAATATAAGTGACTGACAAATTTATTCATACCCCTGCAGTATATTTGTTTAGATGCTTATAAAATGTATTGAAAGTAAAATGAGTAAATTTTTTTTCATTTTTTAGGCATCTACATGTTTAAACACTGTATGTTGAAAATTTCATGTAAATTTGATATGTTTTAAAGACGATACACAAGTTTATTTATAAAAGCAGTACAAACACTGGTGACAAAATTATTCATACGTTTAGAAAACGTTGGCATTATCATGTTTAATCCAGTGGCAATTTCTAGAAATGCATTGATATCGGTGATTCCCCTAATTATACAACATGTATTTCGATTATTTTTTAATAATATTGCCATTTCATCAAGTATAACAATTGTATTAATCATGGGACGTAAAGGTAAAGAAACTACACCGAAAGAGAGAGAAATTGTGTGGAAATTACATACTGAGGGTAAATCTTACTGTGAAATTGGAAAAATAATCGGTAGATGTAAAGCTACTGTGCAAAGTTTGGTGAAAAAAATTAAGAAAGACGGATTTTTTGAAAGCAAAGTGTGCAACAGAGGACGTCATAAAGAATTAACAAACCGGGATGAAAGATTTATAGTGCCTGAAATTTAAAAAAGTCCTTATATCAGTGTTACAAAAATTAGAACATCGTTTTATGAACAATTTCTAAAATCAATTTCAACCAATACGTTTCGTAGATGCCTGAGAATACATGGGTTTCATGCACGAGTAGCACGAAGGAAACCATGGATAAGGAAAGTGAACCATGTGAAGCGTTTAAAGTTTGCAAAAGAATTTGTAAATAAGGATAATTCGTTTTGGGAAAAAGTTATTTTCTCTGACGAAAGCAAATTTAATATTTTTGGATCGGATGGGAGAAGTTTTGTGTGGAGACAAGTGAATACCGAACTGCAGTTAAAAAACTTAAAATGTACAGTCAAACGCGGCGGAGGTTCAGTGTTAATTTGGGGTTCTATGAGTAGTGCTGGGGTTGGAAATCTTGCATTTATCGAAGGAATAATGGCCAAATTTAAGTATATGAACATTTTACAGGCAGATTTAAAACAAAGTGCTGAAAAATTGGGACTCGAATCTGATTTTTATTTTCAACAAGACAACGATCCGAAGGATTCCGCGTATGTTGTGAAATTATGGATTTTATATAACACTCCACATTTATTAGTCACCCCTACAGAAAGCCCCGACATAAATCCGATTGAAAATTTGTGGGCAGAAATTGCTTTAAGATTAAAAAACCATACAGTTACAAGCAAAGTAAGCTTAAAACAAAAAATCATGGAAGTATGGAATTCCATTGGTCCAGAAGTTTTCAACATACAGTGTTTAAACATGTAGATGCCTAAATAATGAAAAAAAATTTTACTAATTTTACTTTCAATACATTTTATAACCATCTAAACAAATATACTGCAGGGGTATGAATAAATTTGTCAGTCACTGTACGTACATAAAAACTTAGTAGTAGTCAACCCAATGCTTTGACACTAAAATTTGAAAACATTCAAAAAGTGTTTTTAATTAATAATTAAAAAACTATACAAAAAAGTATCATTTAAATTGTATAATTGCACCACCTTATCTACAAAGACAATACAAATATTCAGAGGTATGAAAATTTTATTAGAAAATAGGTGAGGATTACGTTTTCGATTATTTATTAGAGCTACCACAGTACACAATCTACTACTTGAAATTAAGTTTATGAATTTACTATTACCTACCATCTGAAGGCAGAATTAAAATGATCTTAAAATATGTTTTCTAGTCAACCTAAGGCTAGAAACTTATCTTCAAAATATTGTAAGAAAGATGTTTATCACAGTCCTATTCATAGAAAGGCGCTCTGATGGAGATAATCGGGAATTAATTAACACTTGTAATGCTTTCCACTGAATGAGTAATTCGGGGTTCCTCATACTTTGGTCCATTCATCATGTGCTCCATGTTGGTGCATCATTATAACCAAGAATTCATACCGTAAAGGACCACTGATTTTGGTAAAATATGTATTTTACGATTATACTACTAACTCTCCAAAATTAATTTGCTACTTTTCTACTTGACACCTGCTAAAATGAAAGAACGGAAATATAAGAAAATTGGGAAAAATACATATCTATACGGTGTTTGGTTAGGACATCCTGTACTATAATTTAATATCCGCATATCTACACCAAACTACTATCTGTAGTTTGAAGCACCATTCGTTTTAGTATACTGATATGAAATTTCCGATGCAACACTTCGGGCCAAGCAATTGATATGACATTTCTCTAATTGAATGGGAGGTGGTGCAATCATTCGCTAAAAGACCACTAAGTTAAGTCCACCAATTGAAAAATAGAAAGATTTGAATATGAACACAATGCTTAGGTAAGAATAGAGAAATTAGTTATTATTATACTTATGAATTAAAACAAATAATAGAATATTTTTCAGATTTATCAAAAAAGCTTCTCGTATTATAGTACAATTCTTAGAAATATCAGCAATAAATAATTAATTCTAATAAATGTAGAGTTATTTTACACACAAGCATAAATATTATGTTAAACATAAATAATGAGGCCTGATACTATTAGGTTTTCCTCTTCACTTTATGCTTAGATTTCACGTTATACCGTGTTGATTGGGAAAAAGTGGATAAGTATGTTTTTGCCTAAATTGAGTTAGGTAGGCAGCATATATTTGGATAGAGCTGATTTTTCTGCATATAACTTTAAATCGGTGTATTGCTAAGTAGATTCTAGCTTGCGATATAATTTAATGTAATTTTTGCTAATTATCGTCGTTAAAATAATAAAAAATTTAAAAAGTAAAGAATGTAAAACTTTCGTATTTAAAATATCATAAATATCTCTAAATTTTATTTGGTTTCCTTATTTACCGTTTTTAATTGCGCAAACTTTAAGGTCGCCAACTTTAAATTTCTCGACTGTGCTAAAAACAGATAATACTTTTCGCTTATTATCTCAAGAAGAAATAGACTTAATTTGTTTGTATGTATATTCGGTTATGAACGTCTTGCGACAATTTCCCGATACCTCCCTGTCTCTGCTCGTTGCGTGTTGAAAATGTGTGACGAGCACAGAGGACCTACAGCTTAACGTGGATTCCGAACCACTTAATTTGTTTTCCTTCGATAATAGATTGTTCCGCGCTCTTTAGGTAGTTAAAATTAATTGTTATAAAATAATAGAAGTTTATAATAAATTATAGAAAACACTGTAAAGTAAAAACTTTTATTTTAAGTTTTTCATTAACAATTCGAAGCACCGAATAGTTCTGAGTTTAATTACAAGTCTTCATTTCAAAAGGTTCACTTTTTGCATTTAGCTTTATTAGCTCTCATAAAGCATTTTTTAGCCAATCTTTTTTGAATCTGAAATACAAATATTATGCAATTTACTGTATTTTATTGTTTTTTTTTCCTGCAATAATAATATTTATAACATTTCAAAATTTTAAAATTTTGTTAGTTGTTGACCGGAAACGATAATATTGTAAATTTATGGTTAAGAAATCGGTCTAACTAACAAATTTCTATGTTGAACTTGAAAAACAATTTCAACAAAGATTAAAGATTTACAATCAGCTGTAGTATAAACTAAAATTCATACTTAATAAGGTATGTTTAGAAGCGCTCTGGTTGATTCAAACGGCATTTAACCAAATACATAACCATTGCAAAAACAAACGAGGTTTAAGCAGAAATAAAGAGGAGTAACTCCTTCCGTTCAAGCCATGAACGTAGGTAGCTCACCAAAAAATAGACCACTTTTGTCTTATCGTGTGACTATAGTTTCGTTGTCAACCCGTAAATAAAGGCACTGTTGAGCTAAATATTTTACTCGAGCTTCAAAAAAATCCCCATTTAATCACTCATGACTCCTGTCAACCCACATTAGAAGATGGAAACTTATAGCCAGTTTTCACAAAAACTTAACATTTGGGCTGGCATTGAAGGTAACCGTATATTAGGTTCATTTTTCTTTGAAACCACATTAACAGGTGGAATATATCTTGACTTTTTAAGATAAAAATTAGTCCCTGCACTTGCGGTGCTATACCTAAATGAGGAGATCCAGATCTGCTCATCAACACCGTATGGTTCCAGTAAGACAGAGCTCCACCCCACTTGGCAGTGATCGTTCGTGAATATTTAAATCAAGTTTTTACCTACCAATGGATTGGTCGCAGAGTAACTATCGAATGGTCACCTAGATCTCAGGATTTTACGCCGCTTAATTACTTTTTGTGGGGCTATTTAAAGAGCAAAGTCTATTGCAATAGACCAACTACCAAGGACGAACTCAACGATAGAATTCGCAATGAAATTTGGGAAATTCAAGCCGATACGATTAAAGATGTTTTACAGGAGTTTTATTGGCGACCAGGATATTGCCAGGAAGTGAGAGGGGTCACTTAGAACATTTAATTTGATTTTCTTCTTTATATCAGTTGCGCACAAACCTTAATAATTACTGTTTTCTTGAAATTTATTGAAGTAATTTATTAAATGCTTTTTTGTAACTTTAGGGCTGATTATCTCGAAAACTTTGCCCTTGTCATACTTATTGTCTTTACTTGTCATACTTACATACATTGTCATACTTAGAAAATTGTGATATTTCCGAATTCGTAAACAAAAATAAGTATTGCTATATTTAAAATAATTTACGATGACATCTCATCTTAAAAACAAAACATGTTAAAAGTGTGCCAGTGACAGAAAAAGTAACATTTAAAAAAATTAGGTTGAGGTGTCCGCGAATATCCTGAGAAATTGCCTCTAAAAATTTCTATAAATTTTGTTCCAAACTTTACGAGCTTACTGTGTCGTTGTGAAAGGCTTTGAAACGGAGAAGACGCTGTAAGGGATAATGCAGTCTTCAAGTCTTTCTTATGTGTGCGGGATTTTATGGTGTTTGATCTTCTGCAATTATTAATGTTGAAATTAATAATCATATGGAAATAATATCATATTATGTTTTAATATAATACCGAGAATACTTACGCAAAACTTCTGTAATACTTGTAACATTTGAAATAGTAATATACTTGAAATAATACCGAATAATCCAATTAAAACCAAAAATATGTAGGTAAATATATTTAATACATATTGCTGTGATACTCGGCTAAATTTAATTTATCCAATCCAATAATCTTTTTAAATTAAACATCATCCATTTCCCTTGCATTCAAATAATGACTTCTTTTTTCCTTTCATCGCTCATCCCCCATGTAGCACACATTGTTGGCGCAATATTGGTCCAATATAGCAGAATGTTCACATCTCTATATTGGCGCAATATTGATTTTCAAATTTTTCAATATTGCAAATAAATATTGAACCAATATTGGTTGAAGCTCGGCAGTTAATATTGGCTATCAATATTGGTTCAATATTGCACCAAGCATCAGCCAATATTGGCGCAATATTGGTTTCCTATATTGGCGCAATATTTGAAATCAATATTGAACCAATATTTGTTGAAGCTCGGCAGTTAATATTGGCTATCAATATTGGTTCAATATTGCACCAAGCATCAGCTAATATCGGCGCAATATTGATTTCCTATATTGGCGCAATATTTGAAATCAATATTGAACCAATATTGGTTGAAGCTCGGCAGTTAATATTGGCTATCAATATTGGTTCAATATTGCACCAAGCATCAGCCAATATTGGTGCAATATTGATTTCCTATATTGGCGCAATATTTGAAATCAATATTGAACCAATATTGGTAGAAGCTCGGCAGTTAATATTGGCTATCAATATTGGTTCAATATTGCACCAAGCATCAGCCAATATCGGCGCAATATTGATTTCCTATATTGGCGCAATATTTGAAATCAATATTGAACCAATATTGGTAGAAGCTCGGCAGTTAATATTGGCTATCAATATTGGTCCAATATTGCACCAAGCATCAGCCAATATCGGCGCAATATTGATTTCCTATATTGGCGCAATATTTGAAATCAATATTGAACCAATATTGGTTGAAGCTCGGCAGTTAATATTGGCTATCAATATTGGTTCAATATTGCACCAAGCATCAGCCAATATCGGCGCAATATTGATTTCCTATATTGGCGCAATATTTGAAATCAATATTGAACCAATATTGGTTGAAGCTCGGCAGTTAATATTGGCTATCAATATTGGCTCAATATTGCACCAAGCATCAGCCAATATTGGCGCAATATTGGTTTGCTATATTGGCGCAATATTGGAAATCAATATTGAACCAATATTGGCTAAAGCTTGCAATATTGGGCTAAGATTCAATATTGAGCCAATATTTGTCCAATATTGCGCCAACATTGTGTGCTACATGGGCCACTTCCAATTAAACATATTTTTACCTTTCTTTAATTTATTCAACTTTTTATTCAAATCCAATTTATATTTTTCAAAATTACCAACTATTTTCGAATATTAAAATTTTAAATTTTTCAAATTTGAATTGCAAATTGGGACTTTTTGTAATTTTATCTCACGTTGGCGCTGTGTGTGCTGAGTGTGCGTGAGTAGACAAAGAAATATACTACCAAGGCAGCGAAAATATTGTTAATTTAATTAGTGGAAATTAAAATTGAATTATAGGAAATAAAATTGAATTATTGGTATGGTGTAATTATTATGAGACAGTGATTTCGTGTGTACAGTTTACAAAATAAGTTTTTTACGAACAGCCGAGTATATTAAAATAAAATAACTGGCACGTGTGATCAGTCTTCAGCCAATTTGATTGGCTAATCCGAGGGTTAAACCTGGGTTAACTCTTACTCAAGCTTTATGTAACTGGTTTTTACAGTATTATACCGTATAGGTAATATAATACTGACAGGATATATCAATTTATTCAACGAAACACGGAATTAATTAGTGAATAAATAAAAGTTTAAACTTTGTGAAAATTGGTTTCATTTAATTGAATTTTATTCAATTAGCATTATTAATTCATTCCATTAGTGTATTAATTTATACTAGTTTAGTTCAAATATTTAAAAAAAATTCTTGAAATATTTTCTATTAAGAGGTCGTATATAGTTATGGTAAAGTTATGTAATCAACGTAATTAAAAGTAAAATTTTGCTTTTAGTTTGTTCTTGACCATAAAAATCATTTGCGTAGGCAAGCCGGAAAACGGTACTTTGCAGAACGATTGTGTAATTGTAGGAAATTTCATTGTTGTTTAAACTAAAATGTGCGTATTATAGCGTACATATAGAAAATCATAATATTTATTTAAATTTTAAATTTCCTTCTACTAATTATTTTTTCATTTAAAAAATGATCAAATAATAGTTATAATTGTTGATAAAAAGTACAGAGACGTTGTAAAGCAGATTTACGCCTGATAATTTTTATCTCGATTCACTTTTCTCTAAAATAACCTGGAAGCAGGAAATTGCCTATGTATGATTTTACCTGTAAAATCTCTATGTACGAGTACTACTGAACAATTTACTTGATAGAACTTAACATTTTCGTTTGTAGTTTTTGTTTGAGTTTAATTTTCAATTTAACCTTATATTTTCAAATGATCCATCTGCTGTAGGTCGTTGTCATAATATATGACCGTCTCCCATCTCCATTTCAGCGTTGTTTTGTTTGTTCTATTGCGTCAAATAGGTTTGTTTTTTCTCTTATGAGTTCGTTTCTTACTCTGTCTCGGAGATTTTTGTGTCCTATTTTTTCTTTATCTCCTTCATATAGCTTTATTTCTTCATGACTCTTTGGGTCTTGAACAGCTTGTCTACGATATCCTTTGTCAAGGTCCAAGTTTGAACACCACATGTCGACAGGTAACACAACAGGTATTTTGTGACTTTTTAATCACAAATTTTATCTTGAACACAATTTATAATCAAACAGAAATGGGATATATAAAATAAACACAAAGTGAAGTTAAGAGATTTACAATATATAACACATAGTGCGGAATAAATATAATGTTATGCATAATGTATAAATATAATCTCTTTCGCAAATCTGAGTAGTTTCATTTTCGTGGGTTACTATTTTAATTAAATGCTATACGAAAATTTTAGCGATGTCAATTTGCTGTTTTGTGCAAACTTCTGAGCCTTAATTATTTCGTTGCGATACAGAAATTCTCTTGTCACTTAGTATCCAGTTGCTTGCTTTTCATATAGTAGTATGATCTAGATTTTCTTTGCATGTTGTAGGTTTTTATTATAATTTTAATTTTAGGTTTAATTCAGCACTTGAAACCGCTACATTATATTTACGGAAAAATTTAAAAGACTGGAAGCTCTATTGTTTATTGGTCACTGGTTTCCGACGTATCAATGAGCATGCGTGGCCAGTTGGTAGATATTTTTAAGTCTTTTGTTCTGTTAAATTTCCTATTTGTGCCTACGCAGTTATAAGAAATTCTAAAAGTTGATGAATTTTAGAATAAAATAAAATTTTTAATGCAGTTGATAATTGGAAATAAAATACGTAGATCAAGTGCTTAAATCAATAAGAAATTTTACAAGAAGGAAAGTAAAAGAAGCTATTTAAAATACGAGTGGAAATATTGCGGTGACTGAAAATAAAAGTTACACGTAATTAATTCATAAGAGATCGAAAATAATAGAATCGAATAAATAAAGGGGATTTTGAATTAAAATTACATCGGTATAGGGAACTAGTGACAAGCAACACGGCACCTAGCGGAATTTTGGCGAACTTAGTTAAATGACTAGTATCGTTTATTTTACGCAATTTTGCGTATGTTGTAGTGGTAATTTTAAAAGTTTTCGACGATTAACAAAATTTTCTAATAATATACTTCGATATGAGCGCTAATCAATATTGTTCAGTGCCTCAATGTTCATCTTGGGCAAAGAAAAATCCGGAGTTAAGTTTTCATTTATTCCCCACGGCTGAAGACCCTCGTGGTAAATAAATTGGGAATAAATTTATTGCAGAAGATTGGATGCACAATGCTACAATATTTATTTTGTTCTGCTTCGCTTCTATTAATGTTTGACCACATAGAACAACGTGCCCTTCGTTTAAAACTGCTTTGCCTTCATAAACACATCTAGATGTTTCAGACCCCTCTAAATATTTGAGATAGTCAAGAAGACTTAATCTTAATTCGTAAGATTCTGACATATCTGCAAATTTTAAAAATTAAACATAAAACCCCACGTCGAAAATAAGCGATCTAAAACTCACCTAACCGTATATATTATTTAACTACAGGAAGATGAACTACTAAACAACATTAGCCGTAATTTGTCTTAAACAAAATAACAAGTTCACTTGTAAAAAGGAATGAAAAACTCGTAAAATACAACGAACACAAGCGCGGCTGTCACACGAATGTTTTTTAACGTAGTTCACATTTTTACCCAGCGGCGCTGCGATCTTAATCTCATATCCCTATAACTGTGATTTTAAGTTGATTTATATTGCATCATTTATCAACGTAATTTTATAAATTTAATATTAAAAGTTGTAAAATATTGTTCAACTTTTATACGTATAACAAACTACGTGTACAATAGAGAAAAACACAGATGTTAAATAAAAGTAAACTAAATACTTTTTGTAGTACCAAACTTGGATAGGCAAAATTACCAGTCTAAAATTTTATTTAAATTAATCGCATTAAATTTACATTTAAAATGTCTATATGAAGTTTTATATCTTCAATCTAAACTTGAACAAAATGTCCATTATAAAACATAGCTAATATAAAATTTGTTTTGAAAGGTATTTATAAGAAAATTATTATAACTACAACTAAATTCACTTTAAAAGTAATTATTTTTAACTACTATGTTAAGGGCTAGTTGGTAAGTGTTGGTAATATAATTAAAAGGGTTGATCTTAGATTCAGTAGAGAGTTTAAAACATGTTGTAGTGAATAATATTGATTTTAACTTTATAAACTTTAATCACCTGTTTAATGAGATCTTGACAAGAATTCTCGAGGTTCAGAATATGAAAATTTTACATTTACCTGGGTATAGTTTGTTATAATATAATATCTAACTATTCCTATATCAATCCATTTCGGCCGTAGGTTTGAAAGAATTTTGCCTTTTTTAATGCCACTCATGCCATGCGTGTTGATGAGTTTGTTTTTACATCTAACAAGGGGAGCTTTAGCATGCGGCATAGCCGATTTTGATAAATTTGAAATTGGTAAAACTAGATCGAATTTCATTAGGTCTATAATTTTTTTTGTGCTCATGAGGTGTCATTTGGACGTAATCGACACTTGAAATTTCGCCGCGCCACGCCTCCCCAGTGCTATGATTGGTAAATCACCGTTACCTTTAGAATACAATCTTTTTTAAATTTTTCGAAAATTTGTTTAAATATTTGATAATGTGATCGTTTTCGTTAAAAATTACAGGCAATTAACTTATTTTTATAAATAGTTTATGTAACATTTTTGAATTTAAAAAATAACAACATAAGTGGAGTTTAACAGCTTTATATAATTTAATGATAACAAGGAAGCACCTAGATAGTATAATGGTGTAGGTAGTCTGCTTTTAGGACGTATCGTGGGTTCGATACTTGCATCGGCGAATTTTTTTATCATACTTTCGTTATGAAAATGTTTTTTTATGATTCTCCTTTCATCCAATTTAATTTAAGAAAAGAACTGAATTTAATTTAAAATCGTGATTATATTAATAATGTCATAACGAAAGTATAAATTAAAAAAAATCTCCGATGCAAGTATCGAACCCACGATACGTCCTAAAAGCAGACTACCTACACCATTATTCTATCTAGGTGCTTCCTTGTTATCATTGAATTGTATAAAGCTGTTAAACTCCACTTATGTTGTTATTTTTTAAATTCAAAAATGTTACATAAACTATTTATAAAAATAAGTTAATTGCCTGTAATTTTTAACGAAAACGATCACATTATCAAATATTTAAACAAATTTTCGAAAAATTTAAAAAAGATTGTATTCTGAAGGTAACGGTGATTTACCAATCATAGCACTGGGGAGGCGTGGCCCGGCGAAATTTCAAGTGTCGATTAGGTCCAAATGACACCTCATGAGCACAAAAAAAATTATAGACCTAATGAAATTCGATGTAGTTTTACCAATTTCAAATTTATCAAAATCGGCTATGCCGCATGATAAACCTCCCCTTGTAAGACAGTTTGCTAGGTTTGCCTTCGATGTGCCTGCGCCCTGTTTTTGTATTTGTAAATAAAATAGTAAACCGCATTCTACTAACGAAAATAAGATGAAAAGTTTCTAATAACATGGGTCCAAAAATGCTTCGTTTGCAAGATATATGCATTCAAAAGTTTTTTTCTTCCTATTTTTTATTGGTAAGATGGCAAATCATTAATACTGTAAAACTTCATCCAAAATTCTGCATTTCTTATTAATTTTATTTCCTCAAATTTTCGTACTAACTTTATCATGTGCTGGTTGCCTACATTTTTCAGGGTGGCTTTTATTGAAAATTTGAGCTGTTCTATAAACAGCGATTTGCAGCCCAGTAAATAATTATTTTTACTTTTTTTATCAAATGTTCAAACTCTAATGATTTGTTTTATTATCTTAAGTGGTAGTGGAGTGCACATGTTTATCACTGCTAACGTGATTTTCGTAAAAATAAAATACGTTCTAAACAAAATTAGTTTTTGTTTCATCTTTCAATTTTCATCACCTATAACTTATAAATGGATCCACTAAATCCATTTTTTAACGAGGATTTTTGTACCTTTGGAATTACGTATTTCAAGCTAGAGGTTGCTATTTAAAACTTCAAGGTAGTGGTAGCTGATGGGGAGGGAGTTAAACTTAAAATTCAAATCCACTTTGTCAAATTTACACACAAAAAAGTTATTTCGACTGACTACGTTTAAAATCAACACCCGGTATTGGTATTATAGAGTGCTACTTTTTAAAAAATAGTAGTACTAAAATAAAATATGGCTTAATCTAGAGAATTTAAGTTTATATATTTTTCCAAGTTAGAATTTTTTAACTTGATAGCACTTTTTACTGGCTCGAAAAATTCATAAATCTTGATGAAAAGTAGACATAAAACTTTTGAAATGATAATTTTATTATATACCTACGTGATTTTTATGTGAAGAAGAAAACGTCCGTAATATTTATTTAATTTTAGAAATTACATAACAAACTTTCAAGTGTACGTACTAAAATGAAGGAAAGTAAATTAATTGCAGCAGAACATTAAATTTGATTTATGAAGTAATAGCACAAAAAAATTCGTTTAAAATTTATTATACTGAAAAACTTCTTATATCTATGCGTTTTGGTAAATCGGATTTTTCGCAAATACATAAATTCTAATATTTTTATATCTCGTAGGAATTGCTTTTCTAAATTTAAGGATTCAATGTTAAGTTCCCATAATTTGAAATATAGGTGTGTGTTTTTTGTAAAAATAATATTTTTGTTACTTTGTAACGCACTGTTTAAAACTTTTATTCAACTTTGTAGTAATATGAAAAGAAACCCTAGTGAAACTTTTGAATAATAGCAAGAAAGAAATTTATTACATTTATTTGGTTTATGAAATGTTTATTTACGCTAAACGTAGAACAGTGTTCTCAAGTGTTTACTGAAAAAGCATCTTGTATTACATAGTAGATAAATATTTCTTAAATTAAAGTAATCTGATCTTAATAACTTGGAATAAAATTTTTGTTAAAGAAGATCCGAAGAAAAAAATAAGATAATTTTTAACGTCATTTTAAATATCGGAAAAATTTAAAATTAAAAGTGCCTTTAGCCAAAAACTTGCCTTACATCGGCGCAGCGATTTTATGTTTATAACAGGAAAATGTTAACTGCAATTTGTTGAACATAACACTCTGTTGAGCACCCACAAATTATTTTCAGTACGTAACCATTTATTAATAATTGGCGCCTCAGGCGAATATCTTACAAAGTTTCAAACCAAAAACCACTGAAAGTCATCGAGAGATATACTACAGATGTACTTGACTTTCTAATCATCTTACCCTGTCTTTGCCACTGACGACGTATTTATATTATTTATATCTAGGGTTATAATATTTTACAAAACATGATGGTCTTGTAACTTAATAATTAATTTAGCAGAAAAAATTACTTCAAACAGTAAAACTGAAACAATTATTTTTACGCTTCAGTCGTAATCAAAGAACTTGTAAAAATTAATTAAACAAATTTATACTCTGCTAAAATATTATTAAAAAATATGCTGGTAAATATAATGAAATCTACATCTACAATACCACACAAATTATATAGTAGGATGGTGTTAATAAAATACTTGACCGAACAATGCTGTATTTCAGGTTATATTAAATACTAGCGCCTGCGGCGCTAGACATACGTAGAGTAAACAGAACCAACACATTATGAACAATTTTTTTATTATTTCAACTTTAAAATGACTGTGGGCATGTAACCGACGTTGGAGAAAATGTTTGTTGCTCCGAATGAAGTCATTTGAAAGCATGATTGTACTTGTGAATGTTTAGCAGGAAGTGTTTTGAAATTGCAGTGGTGCCAGTAAGATAACTTAGAAGCGGCTCAGGTGGATCAATCAGCGCAGCGGTGGCAAAACAACTTTGCCGTTCGAACAACACATTCCTGGTGATTCCTTAGCGAACTTCGAAACACGACAATGCAAGCAAAGTTTGTTCATAACACCTATTGCTACATCCTCGTGATTCATGTAATCGTAGTTTTTGTCGTAATTAAATGCTTCCAATGTTAAATTCAATTTTTGTCTTGATGGAACTAATCCCAAAAACGGTTTGCCCGTCCATTTCTGGCGTAAATAAGAGCGCTACATACGTCCAAAGTTTTTACACAATTTTCACTTTTCAATTAATCTTCAGGTAAAGTTAAATCTTCCGCAAAGAGGTGGATCTTCCACGAAGAGGTGGGTCTGCGTCTTCTTGCACAATTCCGGCGAGTTTTTCTTTAGAAAACCAATTAAAAACAAATTAATCTTCAGGTAAAGTTAAATCTTCCGCAAAGAGGTGGATCTTCCACGAAGAGGTGGATTTGCGTCTTCTTGCACAATTCCGGCGAGTTCTGCGACCTATATAAAGTCTTCCTCACAGGGGGAAGACCATAATAGATCGGTGAAGGCCATAGTTGTTCGGCCTTCGGCCTCACAGGGTGAAACCATAATAGATCCGTGAAGGCCATAGTTGTTCGGCCTTCGGCCTCACAGACCGAACCATAATAGATCCGTGAAGGCCACAGTTGTTCGGCCTTCGGCCTCACAGACCGGACCATAATAGATCCGTGAAGGCCATAGTTGTTCGGCCTTCGGCCTCACAGACCGGACCATAATAGATCCGTGAAGGCCAAAGTTGTTCGGCCTTCGGCCTCACAGGGCGGACAATAATAGATCCGTGAAGGCCAAAGTTGTTCGGCCTTCATCTGTCATCTGTCATCCGTCATCTGTCATCCGTCATCTGTCATCTCATCTGTCATCTCATCGGTCATCTGTCATCCGTCATCTCATCTGTCATATGTCATCCGTCATCTGTCATCCGTCATCTGTCATCTGTCATCCGTCATCTGTCATCTGTCATCTCATCTGTCATCCGTCATCTGTCATCCGTCATCCGTCATCTGTCATCTCATCTGTCAGCTGTCATCCGTCATCTGTCATCTGTCATCCGTCATCTGTCATCTCATCTGTCAGCTGTCATCTGTCATCCGTCATCTGTCATCCGTCATCTGTCATACATACATACATACAGACACACATACATACACACATACACACATACATACATAATCTTCACGTAAAGTTACATCTTCATGTAAAGTTAAATCTGTATGTGCAAAATGATTTTTAGGTTATGTAGTTAATGCCGTCACTTTGACACTATCGGGGGGCCCATGGGGGCTATTCAACACTATCAGGGTCACTCTCTAGGTTATGAAAAGGGTCTTGCTAAAACGCGCACTATTTATGTTTTACCCTGTATATGCAAAATGATTTTTGATAATTTTAAAAATATTGTGCAACGCTACTGACTATAATATGTCAATGTCATTTTTAAGGTTAGTCAAAGTTGTGCCCCCTATTTGTCGAGCCGCTACTGACTTAAAAATATTTGGAACGCCACTGAGTATATGTCATCTGTCATTTTTAAGGTTAACATTCTTATGTCAAAGTTGTGCCCCCTATTTGTCGAGCCGCTACTGACTATAATATGTCAAAGTCATTTAATTTTAAAAATATTTGGAACGCCACTGAGTATATGTCATCTGTCATTTTTAAGGTTAACATTCTTATGTCAAAGTTGTGCCCCCTATTTGTCGAGCCGCTACTGACTATAATATGTCAATGTCATTGAATTAATCTTTTAGCGTCAAAATCGCATCGTAACTATGACAACTACTGTGACCTGAAGCGTTTAACTGCTGATGACCGTCTTATGGTGGCGAATTAGTAAAATCAAAGACGACGAAAAGTTTCCTATTGAATGTCGCCAGATCTCGCGAAAGTTTCAACGCCCACAGTTACGGGATTTAGGCGTCTATGCGGAACACACACACATACCCACATACCCACATACAAGCATTTTTATATATAAGATATTATTTTTAACTGTAATTTAAATACATGGAAATTTGAGCGACATAAAGTACTAAATAAGATAATATAGGTACTATTTCAGAAACGAAAACTAGAAATTTTCAATTAGAAAATGATTATGAACTTGTAAATACGAGGCAAAGAGAAATTTATGAAAATTGGAAACACGATAGCTTACTACAATTATTATTGTTGGAATCTTATTTTACTCAATTTGCATATAATTAAACGTAGAGTAAAAATTAATCCATTTCTGTTAAGTTACTTCGCAATATTTCATGATTTAAATAACGTGCTAAATTCGTTTACTTGTTCAAGTTTAAGTTGAATAAAATTTCCAATGCGTTTTAAAAAGTGTGAAATATTATTTCAGTGTGAAGAATAATAAATTAAAATTAAAAATAATGCAAAGTGGCCTCGAAACAATAAAAAATTCCTTTATAAGTGATTCTTAAAACTATGTTATACATAAATAGATCATCTTCACTTCCTGATAACCATTTTTCTTATTCTCGAGAAAAACAATTATTTTACAATCAACCACATTTTCTTTACACAATTACATGCTCCTTCAACTACAACTTATGTAATCATTAAAGAGTTAGATTATTTTATCAGAAGTGTAAGTTTTCATGAAAGGTTGTAAGTCTTTCATTACTGAAGTTTTCTTTAATTAATGTTACAACCCTATAAATAATTATATAAAGTTTTAAATTTTTATAAAGTAGACTTGAATAAATTTTATAAAATTAATTTTAAGAAATTATTATGAACGTAAATAAATTTGAATAATGCTACATTAATTAAAATAATTTTTCTTCCTATTTCGCAATGGTCGACAAAACAAATTTTAAAATTTTGCCCTTGCTCAATGATTATATAGCGCTTAACTAATATAATTAAAGTTAATATTGAAACTCTATATAATAATATTCGTATATTGAAAGCGAATTTCAGGAGTTGAAAACATTCAATTTATCAATTTATTGACAAGGTCACAATTTTATATCCTTTTATGTTTACTTAAAAAACCGAGGACAAATTCAATTAAATTTGTATTGTAGTGTTGATTTTTCTATATGTTTTATTTTATGTAAATAATTTTACATTCTGTTAAAGAATTGAGTTGTTCTAAGGGGGTACATTGTTCATTCCATCTATAGATTGCGATATGTGTTTCTTGCGTCATTAACTCTCTAATTTCCTCTTTCATTAACCCACGGTTTCCAATCACTCCTATCCATATTTCTAAAGTCGAAAGAAGAAGACACTTTTGACAATGTTTTAGCCTTGAAAATGGGCCAAAGTTAAATATCCCGAAACGTCGGACAATAAAATTATTGAAATCGTACCTATTTTATATTAATATCTGAAAGGTCAACTATATTTTTACAAATATATAATTTTATATGTTTTAGGTATTTTGTAACTTAAATATTTATGTTAGTCTACAGTTATGAGTAATATTATATTTACATAATAGAATGAAAATCATATTGAAAATTTTTATAGAAAATCACTTCGTTTATATTTAAAGTGAAATCAGTTTTGTTCAATTTTTCTGAAACTATCATAAATCTATATTTCTTTGCAAATCTCCTCACGTTTTTAGCATATCGAACACAATAGAAGCGAAGAGCAAATTACTAAAGTTATCAAATTTTTCGATATCATTATTAAACACTGAACAAGTTATTAAACTAACTTTTACAACGTTTATTTACGTTCTGTACAAATATAATTTACCTTCATTTTACTTAAAGCGTGTAACTGGCAATAGTTCATTTAAATTATTATAATTCAGATGTTACATAGCAAATAAAATGTGTAATTTCTGGAAAACAATCATGGCGGTAGGAAAATTTAGTTTAAATTACTAATTTAACAAAATACTATCAGAAATACTTCAGGAAACGTATTAAAGTAGATAGTACGAAGCTGGAAATTATAAATTCATTTCATAAATAAATAACCTGTGTACTTCGCATTACAAAAATTAAATTATTCCTCGACTTATGCTTTTTTAAACTTATTAGTTATTTTTTATGTAAAAGTGCATCTTCTCGATATGAGGCAACGCTGAGGTCGATAACTATGCAAATACTGAAAATATATGTTGAGAACAACGAAAACATACTATTTTATGCGTATTTCGAAGAAAATTTATACTTTCTACAAAGAAATAAAAGATAAGCGTGAAAAAACGTAATTGCCTTTTGATATAAAATTAATCCATTTTACTCCCCAAAAAATTATGTTATTTTATGCTCTCCCTAAAATTAGGCACCCTCAAAAAATCAGAAATCAAATTAATTTAACCATCCCGTAATCCAATGTAATTAGTAAAATTTTGAACAAAATTTTAAATATCAATTTTCTAAGTTGAATTTGCAAAAAATTTCAAACATAGATCAAAAATAACAACCAGTTAAAATGTAAACAAATTAAATAATACATAAAGTATTTCTAAAGCGTTCTGGTTGATGGAAACGACTTTTATTATTACAGTCAAATACATGACAATTGAAAAACAAACTTTTTTATGTTTTAAATGTTAAAGCTTAATTTGAAATTTAGTTCATAACTACAATGCAAATTAATTCATGCACACGAGATATCGATATGTCTCAACATTAAGTACACGTAATACAATATTGGCATATGCTACAAACGTTGCAGGTTTTCAAAGTTAGTAATATTGGTAATATTATAGAAAACGCCCGTTAAATACAACTAAAATTGAATAAATAATTTTTACCTTAATATTTTATCAGAATTATCAAATTTAATTTCAGCCTGAAAAATCAGAAATCAAAACACGTGGTTCGACTCATGGTTGGAGTTCAAAATTTCTTGATCCTCTCTGTGCTTCGGAGGGCATGTAGCCTTCGGTCCCCCTGTGTTAATGATTTGCCTTCATAATAATAAAAAACAGATTACAAGCACATCGAGGACCAGCTTAGCAACTTACCTAAGATGAAAAAACCAATTTTGCTCACAGAACTGATTTCAAAAAATATCGGTAAAACAGTCCCAGACCTAACGTAAGAAGTTTATTGGAGACTACAGACGCGTTTATTAAGGCTATTTTATGGAATAAAATAAATATCTTCAATAATGATGATTTACTGGTATTACGAAAAGGCAGAGAAAAGGCACGGAGGAAATTTTTTTTGTGCGAAAGCATAGAAATTGTGAAAAGAAAGTACAAAAGCAAATAACACAATACTTTAATATTATGTACAGAATTTAAATAAAAACAAACAGGAAATTCTAATAACGACATACTCGTACATGTTCCGATTTTAAGGAAAACAAAGGATCTGCGTACGACCATTCACAAAATATTCTAGAATTTAGAATTTTCTAAAGACTTTCGTATTGAAGTCCTTTATACTTCCTATTGGAATTAGAGCTTCTATTCTACAGAAATGTACTTACTTTTAGTTCACATACTGTCAACATCTAATAATTTGAAGAAAAACAACTTCGAATAGTGTACCTTGGTTTAACGTGTCTTCCACAACAGCTGACTTTTCATTTTTATTTCAAACGAACAGCTGTTTGAGAATTCAATACTGTGTGACCACCTTTATAGTGGAATTATTCAAGCTTTTTATTAAAGTTATTGTTAAATAATATTTAGTTTTATTTGAAATAAGCATTGCCCTAAAAATACTCCAACTTATTCACTACCCTGCTCCCACTAAAAACATAGCTAGCCGTGTACAGAAGATCAAAGGCTTAACGAATAAATAAATATAAGCTATTTTTCAAGTAGTTTATCGTGGACCCAATTGAGATTTGGTTCCACAGATCAAAATTCGGTTTAGGTGTTCGTTGAGTTTGCAGTGTCCAGTTAAGATCTCTGCAATTATCCGTAGAATAACTCTGGAAAACTTGAAGTAGTATTTTGAATGTTTACTGGAGGGTGCTTTTATCGCTGCACTTGTTTGTCTGCATTCAGTTTCATTGGCCTCCCTAGTGGAATACAGTTCTAGGGTATGCGGTTTTGATGGCTGACACAATTATCGGCTGAGGGCCGCTTATACTCTATAGTTTTTTAAACTTTTTAAATATTTGAATTTGAAATTTTAGCAATAATTTTAAAACACAAATTGAATTGGGAAATTCAACCACCGAGGAAAAATGGGGAGACGTAAGAAAAAAGAGAAAAAAGAAAAGCAAGAAATAAATGGATGAAAACACAGAACAAGACAGATAAGGTGGATTACAAGGAGAAAGCAAAACAGACAGTGAAACTATGCAAAAGACAGAAAAGACAATGGATGGATGACGTAGTGAAAGAAATTGAAAAAAGTGACAGAAATCCAAGAAAATTATATAGAAAAATAAAAGACCAAAAGAGAAAAACCCAATATGAAGTAAGATGATTGAAAGACACGAAACGCTACAAAAGAAATTGAAACTGAAATAACACGAAGACATAAAGACCTAGAAATAAACCATGAACCAACTTACCAAGAATTCCTTGACACAATAGCAAAAATGAAAAATAACAAGACCCCGGGAACTGATAGTATAAATAATACGGAACTGATAAAAAAGGAAGCGGAAGGGAAGAAAAAGAGTAAACAAAAGACAACTGATGGAAGAGATGGGAAACTTGGAAAAAGAGATTAAAAAAAATAGTAAGAACAAAAGTAGGAAATACCGACGAGTTTGAAATCGGCTCGGGAGTGAGACAGGAATAAATATGCGCATGGGAGGACGCCTACCCTGTTCAATATTGTGTTGGAAAGAATAGCGTGACGAGCCAACTGCAATGGAACGATAACGAACCGTGAGGTGCAGATAGTGGCGTACGCCGACCACGTGATTATAACGGCAAGATCACACAGAGCCCTAGTGGAAACTTTTTAAAATATAGAACGAGAGGCTCGTAAGGCCGCATAAAGTGTGAAAGAGGACAAGACCAAACTTATTAAATGCAACAGCGAAAAAGGAGGAGACTACCGTACCTGATTCCAGACATTGGCGTCCTCTCTCCTAAGTATGTATGTGTTGTGCGTTGGAAGAAAAATCACACATATATAGGATCTATTGCTTAACGCGGGATCCGAACTGTGGAAAATGTATACACTCCATCTCCAGAAAGGCAGTTTACATCGCGGTGGTTTCCCATTTTTCCTTCCGTTAAGAATAATGTTTTTACTAAGACCGAAGTCGAGCCGGGTATTCAGCATTAGCAGCAACGCACTTAACTACTTAAGCTGATGACCGTCTCAAAACTAGATCTTAAGTTTTAATTAATTTTAAGCTAATTATCAAATAATTTTTAGAGATAATCTCTCCTGAATCCCAAGATTTTCTATTGCTTTTGACAAAAATTTAGATAATTTTTTTAATCTGATTGCATATTTGAGTTTACTCGTGAACGGATATAATTTTTGTCTGGGTTTTTAAGAAGTGTGAATGGTGCGTTTAGAGAACAAGTCCCTGTTCTTATTTTTTTAAGTCGAGCATTGAAGCTGATCTCTACAGATTTTAAGAAAATAATCTTTTCACATACAAAGGTAGATAAGTTTCTCTCTGAAGAAGTTTTTTTGTATATCAGCACTACTTTTGTACAAATACCACCAAGTAATGAAAGCTTTCAGACACTTAGGTAAGTTGTTCATTCTTTTTCGAACAAAAAGAATTTCATTTGTAATGATAACACTTGGATTACCTTGTATATTTTTGTGGTTGGTAATTTATTTATTTAGTTATTTATCTTGAAATGGAGAAATCTAATATTTCGCTGTTTGGCAAATTGTTAATTTTATTAAGCTCTTGAAACTGCATGAAGATGCAAGTAACTAATTTACGAATAATATTGTTATCTTTAATTCTGTATGTATGATTTCAACATTATCATCATCATCTTGCTACCCTCTTGCCTCCGCATTATTATTACTAGCTGGAAAATTCGTCTGTCGTTACAAGTAAACGAAGTTAGTACATTTTCTAATCTGCTACCTTAGGTTTAACGTGGACTGAGTTTTCCTTGGGGAAGATAAGCTAAACGTTTTAGATGATGAAATTTTATGGTTAAAAGGAAAAGTGAAAGTGAAAGGCGAGTTAAAGTTTATAATTATTCTTAATTGTACCAGGGTGGAGGAGCGAATTATACAAACTATTTAAGAAATTATAGAAAGAAGATAATATTTAAAATTGTAAAAATATTAAAATTATGAGTAAAAATTGAGAAATTTGTTAAAAAATGCAAAGCTGGTATTGAAATTCTATCCCATGTGCAAAAGAAATGACTGGTTCGCACAATTAAATTGCAATAACGAAGTTAAAAGTAAGTATAATAAAATGGCAAGCAAATTAACAAACCAAAAATAAATAAAAACATCTAAGTTCCAAGATTTTCCTTAAGAAATGGAAGCTATTGTTAAGTTCAGTCATAGCAATATATTGTCATGTTTCATTTTGATCATAGAACAAACCACCAAGTGTATTTTTTGTAATAATCGTAACATTTTTGAAAATTGGAAGATTCACAGAATATAACAAGTATAAAATTCAAAAAACCTTTTATAGCAAGTGAAAGGAAAATGCAATAAACAGTAAAACGTTATTTTTTAAGGAGCTAATACCTTGTGGCCAAATTAATGTCAATATCGAGTTGATAAAAGTCATGGGGTTATTATGCACTTATTAGATTACATTCTACCAAAAAGTCTCATACACTAATCTGTCGATAGCAATTCCCACGCTTTTTGTCAATTTAATCAATTTTTTTGCTGCAGGCTGTTTAAATTCCTTGAAAAATTAGGTTTTCATTTTCAGTGTAAATTATTTTCATTAAAATCGTTCCTTTAAATATTTTTACTTTTAATACGAGTTCTAACCGAGTTTTAACAGTAAAGAGGAGATTTTAAGTTCATAATAATTATTTTTTTAAAGCAAGAAAAGCTGTACGTACTAATTATTAATATTGTTTGTCGAATTATTAAATTCGATATTATTAATAGCCGTACTTGGAAGGTTAACAGCAAATTTTAAATGGCATGAAAACCCATAAATTTCAACCAATTATTCGGTACGGAATAAAGTATATCCTCTCAACTGAATTAGATCGAATTTCTTCAACCAAAATCAAGACATTTTTACGCACCTTGTTTTTAACAAAACCAAGATTAATTAAATTATACAATTTTACACTGCACAATTTACCTTTCCAACAGGTGTATTGTCCATTACAGCGGACTTGACGCTATACATATTATATTTTGTTAAAATAATTGGTTGATTAAAACCTAAACGCTACGATGCTTTTCGGAATTTTAATTTGCTAATTGACCTACCTAAATTTAAATAAATTAAAAATACTTAATCTAGTTCAATGCTTGAATACCAATATTAACGATTTAAATCAAAATGTTTATAGAATAAATTTCATTGTTGAAGTTATCCCTAAAAAGTTGCTAGTACGGTACAAGAATTTTAAATGCGATGTAGCGAACTAACATACGATATTACCTACAAAACTAAACTTTAGCAACACTAATTTTCAACACACCATAGACTTTAGACTTGGAATATTTTGAGACCTTGAAAGAAAATTCTTATTAAATGTTAACAAAACACGTAGTTTACAAACTTGTTAAGTACAAGTTGTAACATTAATCATTCAGAAGAAATTGATTGTAAAATTTCGTGAACGAATAGCGTTGTAGTTACTAATGGAAGGTGTAAAAACGTCTATTCTCGTGGTTCGTAATCCACGTTAAGCTGCAAGCCTCCGGTGCCCGCCACACATTTTCAACATGTAACGGGCAAGCAAAACCGGAAACTATACAAAATAAACTGTACAAAAACCGGAAATTAGATAGAAATTTTCGTACTGGTACAAAAATTTCGATATTCCAGATATGATTTTTAATTTCCATCCACGTTTAAAAATTTTTATTATTTCATATGTTTGTAGTAGAAGACTTGGAACCAACTATTATCAGGTGTGTATTTTTGAAAAATACGCTTGTTAATCAATATCAGGTTTCAAGTTTTCAATGTCGATTTTTAAGGTGAAATGAATATTTTATCTAATCACAAGGTTGTTAATATAAATAGGCGCCATGAGGGCAGTAGGGCTAAGCTCGCCCAATAATTAGTAGAATATTCAAGTAATTATACCCAACAAAGTTTTAATTTTATACACTGTAACAGAAGGATAATGAGTACATCGAATTGACCAGTTCTGATAACTTTCGAACAGAAAGCAAAATCCATGCAAATGAATTTTAATGGATACTTACAAAATGCGTCTAAAGCAGTGTTATCAAAGTATTATTATAATAATGAGGCAATTTAATAATTTTCGATAGGTTGTTACGAAATACGTAAAAGTTTATTTGCGCGTTTTCTTGTAAAATTATTCAGCTACTAGAGATAGATTAAGTTTAGAATTATTTAATTAGTTAATTTTGGATTTTTTAATTAAAACAATTGTTGCGAGTGTTAAGAAAATTAGTCGGTAAAAGCAAATGACATGAAATTTATAAATAAATTATTTCGGTTCATTTAATTGACCAACTAAAACCAATACGATACTCGATAAAGTTGTCATATATGTGAAAGATAAGACATTCTTAAATTGATTAGTATAATGTCATGAAATTGCATGAGGATCACTAGAGGATGAATTTAATTTAATGCTGAAAATAATTAATCAAATTAATTAGAAATCCTATAAGGAAGGTATCATTTAAATTGAAACTTTATTTCGAGTTGCTTATAACTCTTACCTCTGGTTTCGCAAAACATTTAATAAACTTTCAAGACTAACTTATGATTTCTTTTGGATTGTTAACGCCTTAAGATTTAACGCTTGATTAAATCAGGGACGATAGATTAAAATTATTTACATACTTATATTTTCTCAAAAAATGTTAGTGCTGAAATATGGCAAAATTATATCAAATTAACAACTTACAAAATAGATCATGTTGATATTTGATAATGCATAAAAAGTTTTTCGTTTTACACATTACGTCGTAAAAGTAATATTACATGACGTCCGTTCACATTTCAGGATAATGAGCTACTGAAAGCTGCCGCGCTTTTCGCGAATAGCAGCGCATGCTTCAAATGTTATGAATGAAATAAGCTGAATTTTCTCAATGACAATTTTGTAATGAGAAAATTTATCACTTGTTGTTTTTTAATTAAAATCTAAAAATTTACACCATCCTTAAAATTTCTCTTACTTACTTTTAATACGATTTTCTCTAAGACGAAGTATCTTACAAGAATTTTGTCATTAATTTTGTGTTTTCAAAGTTGAACAAACTTCTAGATTAAACACATCTGTAGATGCACCTACTTTTAAGTTTAACTTTCGCTAGAAAACATTTCATTACTTTTCACAAGTTTTTCTTATTTATAGGTCTTTTGAATTTTTTTAAAGTTGGCATTAAGAAATATTTTTAAGTTATTTACAGTTGCTGATTGAATTCATGCAAGTAGTAACTTAACAAGAGAACGTATGGTGCTTAATAATTTTATCTACGGTGCGTGATTGGTTAAGGTTGTCTTTCATGAACGTTCTGAATGGTTAGAAAAGCAAACAAAGTTTATGTAAATTTTATAACGATGCTATCTTAGCCGCTTTTCTAATATGTGCTATAATGCAATCAATCTCACTCTCGGCATCGCTACTATCCATCTTCATATGTCGGTTGTATTTAATTTTTGCCTTCTTTTGTGTCATAATTTCAAGATAAATTTTGAAGTTATCCCTGAATAATATAACGATTAGCATAAGTTACCAACCCAAAAATAAACACTCGTGGCTTAAGTACGGTAATGAATGATTTTTCACTCGCCGAATTATAAATATAGTAACATTATAAATTGCTTAAATGCTTTTGTCGCCTATTCTCGTGGTTCAATATCCACGTTAAGCTGTAGGAAAGCCGAAAACTTTGTAAACTATTAAAATCCAGAAAAAAGTTTTGGTTCAAAACTTTTGAAGTTAAACTTGTTACATCGTTAACATTAATTTACTACAAAACGTATTAGCCATGTTTAGCTCAGCTGCTAATCGGAAAGCACAAAACAAATCTCGAGTGGAGTAATAATTTATAATTGGATTTCAAAAAGCACAAAAAGCAAATACAGATATTTGTGTAATCAATATTCAAAAATAATAAATATAGTTGTCCAAACCTGCCAAGTTATTGGTTCCTCCTGTACAAATTGGAATCGATCGATATATAAAATGGAAATAAATTTCCTTTTTACTCGGAGATAAATAACTAATGGGCAAACAAACCCTTAGACACACAACCTGCTGTTGATGACTTCATTGTTCCAATTGGAGCCATAAAAAGGTTGGAAATACACCTTTAATACAAAAACACCATTAACATTAAAGATATCTTATCCTAAAAATGTTTGATTTCGTGAATTTGATACACAATAAACATAATAATTTAACTTAAACACGAAATACGCTAAAAATAGAAGTGGGTGCATCCAAATTTTACCACTGTCGTTCCTTTGTAGCTAAAATTGAAGAGTTGACCTTGCTTTAATCGACCCCTTGGGTGCATTATTGATCTTGACCTAAAGTGTTAAATTGATTTTGGTTAAAATGAGTTTTTCTTTTACCGTTAACATTGAAAATTCCGGATTAATGAAAGTTTGGTGAAATTTACAGATAAATCTGTACATTGATAAGTAAAATATAACAAAAGAATCTTCTCCTTTTTTAATTTTAGTTTCGTAAAAGATTTTATATTAAATGAATTTAATTAATGATGAGCCAATAAATGTGCGGAAATGTTGGACACAATGTAGTAGTCTAATTGACTTTTATCTCAACTATATAATATTAAAGTGTTTTTATCAATTTCATTTAATAATTTTATTCTTAATTTTTTAATGTTCAAACGTTGTGGCGTCAAATTGATATAATTTTAGCTAAACCATCTGCTAATTTAAGTGCGTCTTACAAATGTGCACCATAACACTTTCCAAACACAAAATTTTTATCGTCTACTTATTATTTCACTTATCTTTCAATGTTTCTCATTTAATGTTTTATTTTAAACTCGAATTGCATATTACAATATTTAGCCTGCCTACTCAAGCAAGATTCAAGAATCAACTACCTCAACTTGTTTTCGTTTGAAACGTATCTTAGTACCAAAGAAATATAGTCCCAATAGAAATAGACTTTGTATAGAAGGGAAGAATAGAAGGGTTTGGACTTGGGCAAAAATTTTATTTGAAAATTTGTCTTAGAAAAGTGTCCTTTATCACCACCTCAAAGGTTCTCCACGGTCACGGGGACACCCTGTATATACATACTTATATATCTAAAATTTGGCGGCACACATTTAGAATTTCGCGGCACATAAAAGTGCCGCGGCACAGTGGTTGAGAATCACTGATCTAGACTATCCATATGACGTTATTTTCATCAATTATTTCTTGTTTATTTTAATTTAACTTTTTATTCATCTGTTGTTTTTTTTCGTCTAACTCTGCTTATTTTTTCCATAGCCTCCATAAATGGAATTATAGTTACTCATTATTTCGCCTGTCTCTCTTCCAGTACTCGAAAATGGCAGGATGGAAAATTTTTACCTCATTTGGTTTATAGTCTGTTTCTTCATCTTCTTCTAATTTCTTTTGGTCCGCTGCTACTTGTTTTCTATCGGAAATTTTTAATCTTATCTCAATTTTTGTTTTATAAATGCCGCAGACGCCCCACAGTTTTGGTTCACCAATTGCTACTGTTATATAATTTCAAGTCCTACTTTGTAGCGCCAACTGATATGATTTTAATTATTTAATTTAAAATTTCACTCTTCATTTTTTAATGTTGAAACGTTGTGGCATCAAATTTATATGATTTTAACAAACCATATTATGCTATTTTATATGCGTCTTACAAATGTGCACCATAACACTTTTAAACCGCAAATTTGTTTTATATTTCACTTATCATTCAATGCTTAAACTCTTCTCTAATTTAATATTTAAACATTTTTCTAATGTAATGCTTTTTAAGCCTATTTAATAAATATATCTAAATATATAAAAGAGAAGATCTGTTTGCGTGCGTGCGTGTTTGTTTGCGTGTTTGTTCGCTATACGTTCCTAGACCCTTGGACCGATCTCAACCAAATTTTGCACAGTTATTTTGTAGCTCCAGGCGCAACTAATCGTGCATAAATGGAGAAGAAATTCGCTCGGGGAAAAAAGTTATTCGCTTTTTTCGAAAATCAAATCACAAGTTTGACAAAAAATTTAATTTGTCAAATAATTAATCTGACGTACAGTCAGTGATTCAAATTCAAAATACTGTCAACAGATGGCGGGGCTGGCGGCTTTAATTCGAAAAATGCAAACCACTAACAAAAAAACACTAACAAATTAATCTGAATGCCGCGAATAAGACCGGAGCACTTTATATAGGTCGCAGAACGTGGAAGATCCACCTCTTTGCGGAAGATTTAACTTTACATGAAGATGTAACTTTACGTGAAGATTATGTATGTATGTATTGCTATGGTACAAATGGATGATAAAGAATTAATAATTAAATATGCTCGTACGCTCATGACAAATTGCATGAAGGTTCTTTCTTGAGGAGAAGATTTTTCGAGGTCACAAAAGCATTACAAAAATGCAAGTAAAACAATTTAAAGGTAAACAAACGGGTAACATAATGAAAAATACCAGATGAAACAAATTATCTTTTTAAGAAACATGTTCACAATTTAATAAAAAAATGTTAGATGTAAGAATTTAGTAACATAAAAATAAACATTTGTTAAATTTTAAGAAGTGGCGAATTTTGATTAAAAAAGGATATTTTACGTGTTTATAAAATCGGGACGACATAGTGCAGCAATACGGTTCATCCGAGACAACAAATTTGGACAAGTGGTGCGTCACTGATCGAACGGGTTTGTAGATCGGAACGTAACTGAAATAATCAAAAGGGTTTCAACCAACTTATAAAAATAAATAAAGGATAAATTTTATCAACAAGGCAGGAATAACTTACCAATGAAAAAGGTTGATTCAATTTAAATTATAACATAAAATCAGGATTGCATAAATGGGATGAAAATTTCAGGATAACCCAGGTTACGAAAAATAAACATTGTTCTTCCAAAAAAGTAGGAAACGGTGAACGCGTGTAATTTCGTGTGCCGTGCAATTTAAAGAATTAACGAATTTAATTCAATTCGGGAGTATCTGAAAAGATAAAGAAAGATTATAAGTTGTGATTTTACCACGTGTGTGGCGAAGAGAAATTATTATTTTGAAAATAAAAAGTAAATTTGGACTTACCTGCATAACAATACGAGAAACTGAGGTTTATGGATAGTCAAGGAACCAATTTCACAAAATCCGATGATAAATAATTGGATAATTGCAGCAATAGAAAAACGAGTACGCAAGAGTAACTTATAGGTTAATTGAATCGGATACAAAAGGATTTACAGCGAAAGAATACAGGAGGCGTGTCGAAGAATAGGTGAGCTCACTCTGCATAATAAAAAGTTAACTAAAAATTTAAACGTGGCGCTAATTTACAAATTAAAAACTAATACGTCGCGAATAATAAACAAACGTTGGGGTAATTTAAGTTTATTGATGAACTTTGAGTTTTATTGTACATTCAATTTGATTATAATTTATGTTCATAATTATTATAATAAAATTTGTTCACTGTTTAATGTTTCATCTGGCATTTTGAATTCGACGAGACCAATAAGTTTATTCACAGAATAAAAGTGATAACCAAAGGTAAGCCGTCGAGGAACTTGCTCCTGGGAAGGAGATTTCATGCTTAATAAAAGTAGTGTACCCAAAGCTAGCACGGAAGATTTTATATTCTCAATCATCCATAATAATAATAAAAAAATAAATATAGCGGTGAAGCAAAAAAGTAAGAAGGACGTTGTAAAATTTGTTGCAACACAATTAAACAATATAAAAATATTAAAGTTCTACCGCAGTATGTATGTATGTATGTAATAAGACCGGAGCACTTTATATAGGTCGCAGAACGTGGAAGATCCACCTCTTTGCGGAAGATTTAACTTTACATGAAGATGTAACTTTACGTGAAGATTATGTATGTATGTATGTATGCATTGCGATATCGAGATACCACGTCAATGGAAGTACGTTATTTAAGATTCGGAAAAATTTTGTTATTAATAAAGCATGTGACTTATCAACGTAATCAGAAAAACTTCGTCCGATACCAAGAAATTTAGTTCAAAGTCAAATGATTTGTAAAAAAGGACATGAAGCAGGTTTGAATAAATTAATTTAAAATGTAACATTTAATAATTCTCTTTGTTGAAAAATGTTTATTTATAGAAAATGAAAGATTGTTTAGTAATAAGAAAGGTATTTCAAAAGTTAGAATATTGTTAATTAATTGATTAATGTAAAAATTTGTGTTAGCGTTAAATTTAAATAAGTTCTTAAAATCATTACGTGAGTTCGACGTGTCACAAGTTAATGAACTGTGAATGGAAATTTCATGTCCAGCATCTTTATCAATTCAACCACGAAGCAATTAGGAAGAAGTCAATCCAATCTGAAAATATAAAAATTTTAATTATAAAATTTCAACGAGTCACAATTGGCTTAATCCATACCTGTACTGTGCAACTTCAATAATATTGATTTTCCGATCAACCAATAAAAATGCGTCTACGCAAACATCGAGATTGCTATGAATTTCGAGACAGAAAATTATAAAACAATCGAAGAAGTCCTGGTGTTAAATTTCACACGTAATGGTGGCGAGTTTTGATCGTCCTAATAAAAATTAATTTTATAGTGAAAATAATTGGTGAAGGTATAAAATACCAGTGTAAAAATCAGCAAATTAATTACTTACCTACGTAAAACTAAAAATAAGTTGAGAAACGTAAAGGATTGGGAATATTTATGAAGAATTAAAAATCGACACCAACGAGGTCAACAAACTGCAACTGGGAACATTTTCATGGTAATAAACCCATCGAGTGAACTTTGGTGCGCAATTGTACCATCTCAAGTACAAGTAACTAGAAGATTCCTGTATTTTTCTAAGGTAACGTGCACATTAAGTACAATTTTAAAATAACTAAGTGAAATTTTCGGACACCATACGACACGTGTTTTTCTTTATTTAACGTTCAGAATTTTGATGATTAGATTTAATAATAGAACTTTTTAATATAACAAAACCTTTAATTACATTTGTGTGCTAAATAAAAACATTATTAATTTTGTAACGAAGGATATTTATTTTGACCTGTTCCGAGTCCATAAATTTATTTACAGTATTGGTCACGGAACGAACTCACCCTGTACAAGGTAAGACACATGCACTACGAACCAGCTAAGCCGAGGCATAATATTTCCATTTATTTGTATTTACTAAATTTCACATACATTTCCATTGACGGGGTACATTTCCGTACACTCGTACAAACATCAACAATAAAACGTGTAAACCCCATTAGCGAGGGTTACTCAGAGCAGTATGTATGTATGACAGATGACAGATGACGGATGACGGATGACGGATGACGGATGACGGATGACAGATGACGGATGACAGATGACGGATGACGGATGACAGCTGACAGATGACAGATGAAGGTCGAACAACTATGGCCTTCACGGATCTATTATTGTCCGCCCTGTGAGGCCGAAGGCCGAACAACTTTGGCCTTCACGGATCTATTATGGTTCGGTCTGTGAGGCCGAAGGCCGAACAACTATGGCCTTCTTGGATCTATTATGGTCCGGTCTGTGAGGCCGAAGGCCGAACAACTATGGCCTTCACGGATCTATTATGGCTCGGTCTGTGAGGCCGAATGCCGAACAACTATGGCCTTCACGGATCTATTATGGTCCGGTCTGTGAGGTCGAAGGCCGAACAACTTTGACCTTCACGGATCTATATGGTCCGGTCTGTGAGGCCGAAGGCCGAACAACTATGGCCTTCACGGATCTATTATGGTCCGGTCTGTGAGGCCGAAGACCGAACAACTATGGCCTTCACGGATATATTATGGTCCGGTCTGTGAGGTCGGAGGCCGAACAACTTTGACCTTCACGGATCTATTATGGTCCGGTCTGTGAGGCCGAAGGCCGAACAACTATGGCCTTCACGGATCTATTATGGTCCGGTCTGTGAGGCCGAAGACCGAACAACTATGGCCTTCACGGATCTATTATGGTCCGGTCTGTGAGGTCGAAGGCCGAACAACTTTGACCTTCACGGATCTATTATGGTCCAGTCTGTGAGGCCGAAGGCCGAACAACTATGGCCTTCACGGATCTATTATGGTCCGGTCTGTGAGGCCGAAGACCGAACAACTATGGCCTTCACGGATCTATTATGGTCCGGTCTGTGAGGCCGAAGGCCGAGCAACTATGGCCTTCACGGATCTATTATGGTCCGGTCTGTGAGGCCGAAGGCCGAACAACTATGGCCTTCACGGATCTATTATGGTCCGGTCTGTGAGGCCGAAGGCCGAACAACTATGGCCTTCACGGATCTATTATGGTCCGGTCTGTGAGGCCGAAGGCCGAACAACTATGGCCTTCACGGATCTATTATGGTCCGGTCTGTGAGGCCGAAGGCCGAACAACTATGGCCTTCACGGATCTATTATTGTCCGCCCTGTGAGGCCGAAGGCCGAACAACTATGGCCTTCACCGATCTATTATGGTCTTCCCCCTGTGAGGCCGAAGGCCGAACAACTATGGCCTTCGCGGATCTATCATGGTCCTCTCTCTGTGAGGCCGAAGGCCGAACAACTATGACCTTCGCGGATCTATTATGGTCCTCCCCCTGTGAGGCCGAAGGCCGAACATCTATGGCCTACTCGGATCTATTCTGGTCCTCCCCCTGTGAGGCCGAAGGCCGAACAACTATGGCCTACTCGGATCTATTCTGGGTCTAGATGGCTAAGGGCGGCGGATGCCGCCCGTGCCAGCTAGTAATATATACATCCGGTTCATACTGCAATACGCAGTTTCCTGTGCTCGTTGCGTGTTGAAGCTGTGTGACGAGCACAGAGGACCTACAGCTTAACGTGGATTCCAAACCACGGAAATAGACAATTTTTTTATCGTCTACTCCGATCAGGGAAGTCTTTGAACCAGCAAATAGACATTTGGTGAACGAAAAATCTTGCCATAGCACCTCACAGGATTTGAACCTATGAATCTTGGCATGAGAAGTTAACCGCTCGGCCATTTGCCCACCTTATTTAAGAAATAATATAATAAATACCGTATATCGGTTTTCGGCTTCCCGATTGCTTATTTTTCAGAGTACGGATCGGCTTTCGGCCTCCAGATTGTTCATGAAAGTACGAATTGGCCTTTGGCATCCACTAAATAAATGTAATATAGAATTTACTATAAAATAATTGTGCCACATCCAGCTTTACATTATTTTACATTCTATGTAGTTTGTATTAACATTTATACTAGTACATTCATCTATTTTAAAAATAGAGTAAAGTTAAACGTTGAAATAATTACTTTTAACAATTAATAATAGTTGACCGCATTTGAAATTTAAAGTTACACTTTTCCATTAAAAAAAGTTAAAATTACACTTCTATAAAAAGTATTATTGGTCGTTTAAACACTGGCATTTTCCAAAAAAAAGCAGCTATGTATATCGAATGAAATTAATAGTTTACATACCTACTATTATTAATGAAACGTTCAAATATTACCTTTACCAGTATAACTTTTCCAAATTTCAAATTCAAAATTGCTTTTTCTTCAAACAAAAATTCATTCATCTACATACCTACATAAAAATTCGGATTAAAAAAACGATTATTGCGAACAAAATTATTATTAACTTACAAAACTATTGTAATAAATTAATTGAAAACGTAATTAAAAGTTATTAATTATGCTAAGCCAAAACTAAATCGAAAAATAAATCTTAACATTCGATTAATTCGTCATGGCTGCTGCTTGATATAAGTATTCAACTTAAATCAAACGTCACAATTTATAATGGAAATGTATGTTTAATTAGCATATTGCGATTACTCGGCAAAGGTTGATTTTTCGAATGAGGTTTTCTACGAATTTTCAGAAGTTTTCTTGACGACTCGACTGTGTTCTATTTTTTGAGATGCGTTTGATACCGCCAAGTCCGGCGCATAAAACGGTTGCCTGGAATTAATTAATATCAGCAACTAAAATGGCGATGGCATTTCCAAAAATCCTAATCTAAGTTCGAGAGGATCCATTCATAAATAAAGAAATCGGGCGCTAAAATAGATCTTTGGGTTCCCCTTAAATAAAAAAGGCAAAATTTTGAAAATCTGTTGCAGTAAATCATGCGGTTCCCCGTCCTCTACCCTTCCTCCAATATTAACGTTCATTGAACGAAAAACCTGCAAAGAGTAGGGAAAAAGCGAAAAACTCACGGTGCTATTTTACGGGGCCCCGGAAAAACTTTACAAAATAAGAATTGGTTTTGTACCCTCGGTGACTCCTAGCTGCAAAGTTTTAGCTCTCTAAAGCGAATTCTCTAATTAAAAAATCATTTGAGAACCCCATTTCACCCCTCCTATTACAAAATAAAAATGCAACAAAAACTTTAAAATAAAACAAACAAAATTAATAAGGCGTTTGGTATCCTTAGCCTTGAATAACTTCTCTAAGTCTTGATGGTATGCTTTTTATTAATTTTGAAATTATGTACTTCCGAACTTATAACCAACTATTCCCTTTTTATTGCTTCTAAAATTTCTGTTTTTATAAAACGGTGTGGGTCGCTTTAACGAATTTTACTGTCAAGTTCATCCTACAAAAATACTCGAAGGGATTTAAACACGAGATTTATGGGAGTTACGTTAACACTTGAATGCAATTTTCTGCCAAAAATTTCTGAATAGTCTTAGCTCTGCGTTTTGGATCATCTTCGTGCTAAAAGACATATTATCCATTATGGTCAATTGCTCAACCGAATCAAACAAAATGTCTTTTAATATAGTTACTATGTACTTATCTGCTAAGTACAGAAGTGGTATCTGACATTTTTTAAAACGTGAATTATGATATTTGAACCATTACAACATTTCAAATCTTAAAAGTAATTTCGTCTATATTAAAACTTGATAAAATTATATAATAGACAAGGATAAATCAATCAACAGCCACAGTTTTAAAAAGAAGAAATTTACTTCTCGTTTTTAACTAATAAATTAATGTAAAAATGCCACTTCTGGCGGTGTAGTCATAACACCTTCAATTACATGCAAATTTCCTACGACTTGTGAAAAAAAGCACATCCAAATCATAATCGAGCATAAAATATATAATCGTGTTTACAGTGGTTTAATTAAATATTGTTTACATTTTTTTACTTAGTTTCTATTCTTTTTAATTATAAAAGACTTTTTGTTTGATTTTAACTATAATTTACTTTCGTTGTTCCATAAAAAAGTTTCCCAAAAACGTGGAAGCTTATTTGGTGCCCGTTGCAAATTACAAACGTTTCTCAGCAGTTTGTAACGATATATGGCGGTCTTTTTTATATACTGACTTAATCGACTTAAGTAACCCCTTTGGAATGTGCGCCCATAAAAAGCGATTGTAAAGTGGTAGTACCCGAACCACTCCCGATGGCGATATAAGTAAAGGGTGATTCAATTGGAGGTAACAATTTTAATTTGAAATAAAGCACATTGGTTCTTGATAATTTGCTGATATTTTTATTTTAAAATAATGTTTAAGACATTGACATCAAACTTGACAAATGATATCGGTCAAAGGGCCGCCATTATTTCCCTTTTTATAAAATTTCCCAATTCTTTTTGGCGTAAATCCTGCGGTAGTTCATAAACAACGCGTCGAATCTCGTCCTTTAACTCTGGAATCGTTTGGGAGCCATTGGCATACACTTTCTCTTCACATAAAGAAAAATATCCACCGGAGTGATATCACACGATCTTGGTGGCCAATTTTAGTCGCCGAAACGAAAGATAACGCGACCGGAAAACTTTGTTTGCAACAACTTCATTGTTTCGCGTCTATTATCTTACGTGATAGAGGAGTACATACTACATAATGTTTATCACTGCTAACGTGATTTTCGTAAAAATAAAATAATTTTCCAATAATTTCTACCTTATAAAGTATAAACGGTTCCACTAAGTCCAATATTTTAAATATGAATGAACGAGAATTTTTCCATCTTTAAAATGATGTATCGCAAGGTGAGGTTTAACTGTTGGGGGGGGGGGAGTAAATTAAAATTCAAACAGTATTCGTTTTATTTAAACCGACGTGTTTTTTGTTTTTCTCAAATTTACTCAAGAAAAGGTTATTTCGAATGGCTACTTATGAAATAAACACGCGCGGAATGTAATTTAAAAACATTTACTTTAATAATTCTATAACTAAATAATGTCATTTAAATAACTTGTAATTCCTATGGAAATTATTATTTACTCTCAAGTTACTACTTTTCTGTCAAATTATACATTTGGATATGAAATAACTTAATACAAGCACCAAATCCACAGTTCTCAGGGTTACGTTGCAATTAAAGTTCTATAACAAATTCAATTATTCAATTTACTTGCTTACTCATGTCATGTAAGATAAACTTTGATTAGTAAGTTTGACAGTGAACGTATTCGATTTATTTTGAGGAATTTAGCAAAACTAATCATAAACATTGTAGAAATATACACACTATAAAATATTAATGTATGTAAGTATTACTATTTATTATTACCGACTGAAAATAATTAGTGCAGGTTGGTGATATTTCATTATTATATGGCGATCAAAATTAACTAGCTAACAATTTTTAAACCCAGAAAGGCAGCTTTACAGAAGGGTTCGGAACTGTGGACTCCATCCTCTCTTTAATACTACAAATCATCACACAGGCTTAACCCCCTCCCCACGCTTTTCCACGCGAAAACTTTAATTGAACAACTCAAAAGTTTTCCAAGAACCTTAATAATTTTTAGTTTTTAAAATCTGTTTAATTATACTACGAAATTCCATTCCGGACAACTGCATTGACTTTCAGGCTAAATTGAGTGAGGGTAACCAGATATGAGCAAAAATAACAGAGTACAGCAAGCGAACGTTGGTGAAGACCGAAGAAGAGTACGCTAATGTATCACACACTCGTGAACATAGTTAGAATTACTTCGACGATGCGATGATGAAGGCAACGGAAAACTACCTCATTATAATATCCAGAAGACTCAAGTTATTAAACAAATGGCACCCAGTCCCGGGCGCCCCTCGGGTGGAAAGAGGTTGCAAAGAATCTCTCGGAGGAAGGATGGATTATATCGGGACGACAAAATGCGAATTGGTACTTTGAATGTGCGTAGCTTATATTAAGTTCGAAAGGCGAATAATCTTTTGCAAGAAATTATTCGGTTAACCATCAACATCTTGGGATGTAGTGAAGTTAGATGTTCCAATTCAGGCAAATGTACAATAGACCAATATACAATATATTATTATAGCGGAGCTAAGAGCTCACAAAATCGAAACAGTGTTGCAAATATAGTCAAGAAGAAAGTTATTAATGCAATGAAAGGATTATTCCATTATCTGGTCGAGTCACAAAGCTTCAATCGAGGTCGACGTCCTTTGGCATCAACATAATTTAGGTGTATCCGACTTCTTCTGGTGATAGTGAACAGGTGGAGAAATTCTACGAAGACATTACTTTCTGCTCTTACACGAAAAAGGAACAAGCAACGATAATAATGTGAGATTTCAATTCAACATAATTAATTCATAATTCATAATAATTCATAATTTATTTATTTTCTCCATCAATAAAATTACATGGAAAGTCAACAATATCATAAAAAAACAATTTAACAATCTAAAATCACAAGACCAAAAACAAATAAAAGGCAACAGCCAATTTACAATAAATAAACTATTATAAATATCAAAAATTATATTTCAAAAACTCGTCGGTCGAGTAAAACGTCGTTGACAACAATATTTTTTTAAGCTTTCGCTCAAATGTCCTTTTACACAGTCCTCTAATCTCGGTCGGTAATTTATTGTATAATTTAACGCATAGGTGGTTCATTCCCAATAGTGTAGTTTTCAGTCGATGGTATGTAATTGCGAAATTATTTCCATTTCTAGTGTTGTACAAGTGCAGTTTTGCATTCCTTGTAAACTTGTTTTCGTTTTCGTGTACAAATCGGAGACAGTCAAGTATAAAGACCGACGGCAAGGTAAGAATCTGTAATCTCCTGAACAGATCACGACAGCTAGTGTTTCTTGGGACACCACAAATTGCTCTAATTGCCTCTTTTTGCCTTATGAAAACTCTCTCCGACACAAGAAAGAAAAGCTGTGGGACAAGATGAATTCCGGGAAGAACTAAATTGCAATTACTTGAAGAGCAACATATACGACTGATGTCATTAGACATTGTCATTCAAATTAAAAATAATATTTAAAATGGATTTTAAAAAAAATTATAAAGAACATGACGAAAGATATGATGGAAAAGGAAAATGAAATTGAAAGCAAATATGGCAGAAATAAAACGGGAAAGCGAAATTAAGGCAGAGAAGATGCAAAGATTTAATGAGAATATGATAGAAAATTTAACCAAAGGTATGGTACAAAAATTAAATGAGGGAATAGAGAGGATATACAGCAGTTTCGCAAAAGTAACTAGAACTATGGAAGAAAGGTGTACCATGTATGAAAAAGAAATAAAAGAAACAGAGGAAGAAATAGATGCAGGACTAAGATTGGACAACATCAAAAGAAACGAAGAAAACAGTGATGAAATCATAACAAAATTCAATAAAGAAGCATTCAATTGTACAAAAGCAATTTGGATAATCGAAAACAAACATCATAAGCGTAATGTAGAAAAAAGATTAAGTGGAGGAGTACGAGGAGTCATAAATAAACTGTCCTCAAATGCTATAAAATCTAAAGGTAGCTGCAAGCAAAACAAGAACAAAATGAAACAAAAACGTAACCAAAAAGATAACTAGAAAGGTGCATATTTAACAAACGATTATAAAAGAAAATCGAATAAAAAATACATAAGTACAATAGAGTCAAAATTAAAAACAACAAAATAGCGAAAATGAAACGTTAGAAAATAGGAAAAGAAGCGAATCTACGTCCGAAAGTTTAACTAAAAAATGGGAAAGAAAGTGAAAGTATGGATATTTATGTCATGGAACAATGTCAGGTGGAAATATTTCATGGTTTGGATTCATCGGATCACGAAGATTGAATTGAAAATTTGGTAGGTTTGTTTTCTTTTAGTGAATTGGATATTATTTTGTAAAAATGATATGATGTTATGGACCAGTTTCTGAATCTCTGGTTAACTTTAATTAAAGGGTTGTTTCCATGGATCACATTGTTGAACAATTATTTCCATGGAAACAACCCTTTGATTAAAGTTAATCAGAGATTCAGAAACTGGGCCTTATTAATTGATTATTAATGTTATTAATGTTAATATACAATTGCTACTATTTGGCCCTTTGCGATTAATAGTAATTTTCCCAAACTTGATATAATATAATAATAATAATAATACTATTAATCTTTTGGCCCTGACTTTACTGTGACATAAAATACGTATAATTATAACTGAAACATATTAAGGAACAAAACAAATGATTCGTATCATACTGAAAGTTTATAATAAGTACAAATTTTGTGTGTAAAAGTATTTTCCTTTATTTTCCATTTGTAAAAATAACCTGCTTACAGTAATGTTTACATTATTATCCTGTAATAACATAATTCTAATATTCTCCGGAAATTACTATACTTGATTGATATATTATCGAGTTCAGCAATATTACGTTAGAAAAGTTGAACTTTTAATATTTAATTTATGTAAGATACTCACAAAAGTAGGTTAACATGTAAGGAAATTTGAAAAACCATCATATAAAGTCTCAAAATCAACACAAAACTTTTTTTTAACATGGAACATGTTTTTACGGTCGTTACCTCGCAAAAATCGACACCAAAAACCGATATCAAAAACCGACACCAACAACCGACACCAAAAATTGACACGAAAAATTGGCACCACATGTATAATTCAAATTTATAGTTTATAATTTGAATATAGAGTAGATTATCGAATAACATCTTCGCATTCACAATAATGAATTTTCAATAACAAAATTTTTATTACCAAAAATTTAAATCCGAAACCGAGCGCAAAAAGAAAATTTGCTTACATATTGCAATGTCCGACACTGACCACCACGTCAATAGAAATGATAACGTCACGATTTAAAAATTTGTTTATTAATAAAGAGAGCACATGACTTATTTGTTCGAACGTAAAAGTTTTATCTGAAACCAAAAATTTAGTTTAACGTCATAAATTTATATGAAGAAAGGGTCACGGAACGAGATAACAAAATAAATTCAAAAATGCAACGTTTTAATTCTGTTAATAAAAAAAATGTTTGTTAAAAATTATAAATTAAATTAATTAATAATAAGAAATGTAATTTGAAATCAAAATAATTGTTCAAAGTTAGTTTATAAAAATGTGTTAAAACGTAAAACTTAAATAAGAATAATCTTTACACGTATCGGAGTGCTTCGCAATTCAATGTATCACAAATGGGAAAGACATTTTCTTCAAAAGTTTACTGGAAGATCGCAGGAGATGCAAGAACTTTGGTTTAATCTGAAACATAAAAATTTTATTAAAATTTTACAAATCACATTGGGCTTGAGCCGAACCTGCAAATTATAACGTCAATAAAATTGAGTTATATCGGCGAATAGAGTAAAATCACATTTGCCTTGGAAAAACACAGGTAACGATGGAGAAACAATTGAGAAAAGGTGGTGGTTGATTGAATTTAATCAATGGTGGTGAAAATTTAGTGTCTATCCTAAAAATTAAATAAATAGTGAGAAAATTGATTTAAAATCGTACAAAAAGTGAAAATATCATTAAAGCAAATATACTTACGCATCCTAAAGGTAAAATTGATTGAATTTATACAGTGATTGGAATTATTTTCGTAAAATTGATAATCGACACCACGAGGTAAACGAATCCACAAGAAAATTTTGCAGCTAGAATTATCATACACACCGAAGGTCATCCATCGATTGCAAGTGAACAGTTTAATGGTACATGAACCCAGTAAATAGAAATACCCTAGATCATTAAAGGTACCGTCCCATTAAGAATTATTTTAAACTTATTAAAAATTAGTGAAAATTTTGCGATTAACTTCACACGTGCATTAATACGTTCCGACTTTATTAAAATAAATATTTGTCATTTAGCATAAGAATTTTATTAGCTTTAAATCATTTAATATTTGAAATTATAATAAATTACAATTTGCATTCTAAAACGGAGCATAATTTTTGTGATATCATTCCGAAGACCATACTATTCTATTTCAGCTTCACGATTTGGTCAAGGAAGGAACCCAACTTGAGAAAAGGTAGGTCTGTGCTCACCGAAATTGTTAAGCCGAGGTATAAATTTCTTTTATTTGTATTTATCAATAAAAAATTTTGCATACATTTCTATTGACGGGGTACATTTACGTACACCTGTACAAGACATTAATATTAAAACGTGTAGCCCTATTAGCGAGGGACATCAGAGCATATTTTTGGCGTCACAACGTGGAGGCACGAGTCACCTCGAGTAACCTCGAACCACTAACAGAGTTAGGTTATCGTAATTAAAAATACTAGATAGGTTAATTACAACGAGAAATTTAAAAATTATTTACAACGTCGACATTAAAACTAAAATTAAAAATATTCTTATTACTAAAATTAAAACGTACAATAAAAAGAAAAGTTTTCTTAAATTTAAACTAACGTACATAAAAAATTTTACAATTAATAACCATTCTTATACATAAACACATAAACTACGATGGAAACGCTTTTTAAAGAAATTCAAAAGGAACGGGAAGCTATAAAAAAGGCCATAGAAGAAAGACACAGGTTAGAATTAATCGAACTTGAAGAGATTCATAATAGATTGAAGATAATAAAAGCGAGTGATGATGAAAGAAGAAATCTTCCACACACAGTATTGTATGAAGAAATAAGAACAGAAATTAGAAGGGAAAATTTAATAATGAGAAAAGCAGAAGAAGATCCAAAGAAAGAAGAAGAAGTTCTAAAGAATTTTGAAGAAGATGCAATTAAGAGAAGAAAGGAAGCAGAAGAGTGGGAAATCACTAAAGCTAAGATAATAGAAGAAAAGAAAATAGCAAGAATAGCAGAAAAGAACCAGAAAGAGTTGAAAGAAAGGTTCAAAATAATTAAAGAGAAAACAGAATCAATAATTAAAAGGACAGAAAATACCAAGAAAGAACTAGATGAGAAAATACAAGATAGAAAAGAAGTAGTTGCATCAATTATAAAACACACAGAGAACGTTGGGACTAATATAATAAATTTCACGATAAACGAGGAAGAAGTGGTGACCGAAGAAGTCTAGAAACCACAAGAAGTTGCGAACGAGATGGCTGAAATGTTGAAAGCCATAAAATTCAAACCATTTAACGTAACGGATAAAAATGTGTCAAGAATTAAGGGGCAAACGACATCAAAAATAAATCAATATCTGTCATACGTGGTAAATTCGAGAAAAACATTTAAACGGGTGCAATTGAAATTCAAAAAGCTACGTTTTAAACAAAAATGTCAAATAAGGGGCATGCGAACAAGCAAGAAAAGTTTACAACGACGAAATACAAAAATTTTACAAAGACAGAATATTTTAAAATTAAAATGCGATTTACAAAATAAAACGGGCACATTTAAAAATACAAAAGTTTACAATTTCACAAATAATGGTACAACATTTAAAAATAAAAGATTTCATAACTTAATAAACTTAAAATTTAAAAACGTAATAAATAAATGGGTTCACAATTCAAAATTTACAAAATCAGGGGGCAGTAAAAAGTTTACAAAAGAAAAATTAAATAAACACAAAAATTATGACGACATCGGAATGAAGAAACATAATTTATATAAGAAGAATAAGAAAAGAAAAATGTTAATAAATAACAAGATGCAATGGACAAAGAGGTCCAACATAAAAATACATGTTAAAGTGAAAAGAAAGTGTTGCGTTAATAAGAGAAGATTATTAAACGCGAGCGCGGAGCGCCGAGTTTTCATTTGCAACTCATACATGTACCTTAAACCTGGAGATATAAAGTAAAATCAGCATTTCTATCGGCTTCAAATCAATTGTATCATTAATGCAATTGCCGAGCTGTTATTTTCATTTCACAAAAGTAGGTTAACAAAAATTTTTCATATCAGTCTTTTGATATCAGCCCAAGTGCATATAGAGTTTATTGAAATTATTATATTATATTGAACTGTTGTAGCAGGTTTCTGCTAGCTTCCTTCGGAAATGAAAACTTTTTTTTTTTTAAATACATATTTCGAATTATCGACGCCTATGGGTTAGGTAACCCATTTGACAATTGGAATTGTACACCTAATTCCAACAAAAATCAAGGACGTAAAAGATCACTAACGTAACGAGGTTGTTTACAAACACCAAAAAACAAGTACGCACGCAAAATTTTTGAGTTCACAAAATAATTTAGTTTTTCGAATCATTTATTGTTCAGTTATTATTAAGAGTGCATGTGCAGGGTCGCTGGTCATCGGTAGTAAATTTTAGAATATTTTGTGGAACTTCTTTCTGATATACGCCCAATAAAGTGATTGGCTAACTAATTGATGGGAAATTTAAAAAAAGAATTTATTCCAACGAAAATATTAATTTTTCTGTATTTTTATATGAAAATAGACTTTCAACAATCACATAATTATTATGTAAGTAAGATAAATATTGAAATAAACCAAGGTGCAATCACTAGTACACATGTTTTTCTAAGGTGGAAAGCTTCAAAATTTTTTGATAACGGTTACATAACTTAGAAATATAAATATATAATGGCTACAAAAAAACATCAAATTTTAATTACATTACATTAAGTTTACTATATTAATATCTATTTAAAATTGAAATTTAAACTCGTTAAACCTTAGTCTGAACATTTATTAATTGAAATATTTAAAAATTATATTAAAAAGTAATATAGTTTTGATTTTATCATGTTAATGTTACGGCACTAAAACAACCTATATTTCGGGGTATATACATGCACTCTTAATAAACCTTCAAAAAGGTAAATTAATCGTCAAAATCGAGTACGAAATATTTGAAGTTAACTTATCGAGTGACGAGCGGAACGAAAATCGATGGCCGTGAACCAGTGATTTACACCATTTTAGGGTAAAGGAATCATTCAATTCGCATTTAAAACTGTGTCGAGCCTTTTGATTACGGCAGAAGTTATTATTTTGGATAACACGAATAATCGACCAAGTTCGGAATTGGATGATTGCGAAGTTAAATTTACCATATGGGATTATTTATTCGAACACCAAATTCGAGGTTACACGCGCTATAGATGAGTTATTGTTCCACCAGTTTTAGTCAGATCGATAAAGGGGATGTGTGATTGTCAAAGTACCATCAAAACGAAACATTTAAGGAAGCCAACGAAACAGGGTGATATCCAAAATTTTACCTTATTTATGTCAATTAAAATTTGCAATACAAATCATCATCAGTAATTTGCTTGCCTTTAAGAAAGAATTTGCGAAATTAATCGCAGGGCGTTTACCTCATATAAGTGTGCTTTTTCAACTATTTTTAGCTCCACGTCAACAGGAGGATTTAACACCTACCATTTATTCCAACGTAAGATCGTTCATACGAAAAGGAAACAGCATTCACCACAAGTGAGTAATTGGAAAAGTCCCATTTTTTATTATATGAGGTTAAACCTAAAAGTTTGTTCGCCATTTATTTCTTTACGATTGCAAATTTATAATAAGCATACAACCCGGTGCAAGCAATCAGCTTCGCATCCGGCAATTGGATCAGTGGCGTTTCGATCATTTCATTTAGTCACCATGAACCCAAAGACTGTGAAGTTCGACGTCAACAGATTTACCATTGTGACGGAAAGTTGTTGGTCGTTTCCCAATTTAATTTGACAATCGTTTTAGTTAATTTATTTACTTATGTCATTTGTTATTTTTGTTCCATTTATTTATCATAATTTTTTTATTATCAAATTTAAGGTTAATGTCAGTAGTTAAAAATCATCTTTCTTTTTCTTGAAATGTTTGTTACCAATTTTCTTGTAATTTCTGTGAATATTAATTTATCATGTTATACATTAAACGAGAATTTTTGATAACCATTGTATTTTTGTGCCTACTTGTGTATACTCGAGTCTTTTTGTTTATTTTGAAATTTTGTTGAGAGAGTCAAGTATCGGAGCCTCGTCTCGATATCTTGTCCCTCCCATCTGGCGCCCGGCATTGCTATTAAGGTAAGAGAAAGATCGACGAAATTTAACGTTCCCACGAAGGTTCAAAATAACAACCCGAACCTCCCAGCTCTTCGACGCATGAATGAGAAACTATGAACTAGCCGTCTCGTACAGAACATCCACGGTCAAGAAATGTGGCATTGTAAAGGCGAAACCGAATTAGTAAAGTTTACGCGGGTTTTACCTCTTACACTGTATTTCAATAATAAGCCAAATTTCGGAAATATTCAAGAAAAAATAAATAAATTAACATGTTTAAGAATTGAAAAATTTAAAAATTATTGTAAATTATAATTAAAAGAAGGGGGAATTTGTAAAATGGATATCCTTGTGCGCAGACAAAAGGAACTTTTGCGTTGGAAGGAGAAGGGGGTCAGTCAGCGCCGAGCAGTGGAGCGGATAGGACGCTTGAACGGAGAGAGAGCGCCAGGCAGTGGAGCGTATAAGACGCTTGAGCTAGAAGATTATAAAAATTTTTGTATAGTTAATTGGTTGTAAATAAAAAGGAAAATTTAAGTTTTAAAATTGTAAGAGTGCGTTTTATTAAAGTGGAGAAGAGAATTTGGAAAGAAAAATAAATCTAGCGAAAATATTCAGAATTCACGGATTCCAAAAAATAAATGGTTGGTCCCAGGACAAAAAAAACACGTCAATATATGCAAGCGAATTCAAGCTTTTTGTTACAAGTTTTTTTTGAAAAACTCAAAAAGGTCAAAGTAAAAGAAGGTAATTCATTTCAAATTATTTTGTTAAATGTTAACATTCATTATTATAGAATTATCAAAATTTAAAGTACCAATATGGCAAAATTTAAATATTTAACGTTAGAAGAACGTACATTAATACTGAAAATGTCTGGATTTGGCAAATAAAATTTCGAGATAGCAAAATTATTTGATAAATCACTAACTTCGGCTTTTAAACTTATAAAAGCATTTAAAACCGAAGATAGACAAACGGCAATTAAAAGACAAGAACGGCCAAGAATCACAAATAAACGGGAGGATATTAAAATACAAACCCTCTCGTCTTCAGATCCATATATGTCTGTTCCACGCATTCGTGCAAAGCTTGAAAGTAACACCAAAAATGAAATATCGACAGAAACTGTAAGAAGTCGTCTTCGCGAAGTAAATAAAAATGGACGATCTGCTCGCAGAGTACCCTTCGTTATCAAGATTAATATTAAAAAATGGACGAAGTTTTATTCAGATCACGCTTTAAAACCTTCAAATTATTGGAATAAAATCTTATGGACTGCCGAATCTATGATTCGTCTAAAATACAGCCATGGTAGGATGACGTTTGGAGGAAAACTGCAGAAGTATACTTATATAAGTGTACTAAACCCACACTAAATGAAAGAAAGGTATTAATGACTTGGGGGTGTATGTGTTCAGCAGTAATAGGAAAAATTGTGGTATCAGAAGGAAGATTTAATGCTGCGGTATACTTAAATCTTTTAAAAGAAGTAATTATACCATAAAGTAAACGTCTAATTGGTGAAGAATTTATTCTGCATCAGGACAATGCTCCTATACACCGCGCCAATGGTCACCAATTACCTTAAAGATGCCAATATTAATGTTATGAAGTGGCCACCCTAGAGTCCGAACCTTTCTCCTATAGAAAACCTCTGGGCTCTGCTTAAACTTCGAATCTTAGAAAGATGTCCCAGAAAATTGACTAATCTTCGCAATTTCATAAAGAAAAATGGTTTGAAATTATTACTCCAACTGAGTGTAATAAGTATACCTAATCATTACCATCTAGATTGGCAACTATGTCACTTTGAGGGGGTGGACATTGTGGGTACTAACATATAATTTTGTGTTTGTTAACCTACCTTTGTGACATGCATTTTTAGCTTTAATTGCTAACAATATTGAAACACATATATTGCAATGGACGAATACCACGTCAATAGAAATGATCACGTCACGATCCAAAGTTTTGTTTAATTAATAAAGGTAGCACATGACTTATTTGTTCGAACGTAAAGGTTTCATCTGATACCAAAAATTTGGTTTAACGTCATAAATTTATATGAAGAGAAGGTCACGGAACGAGATAACAAAATAAATTCAAATGCAACGTCTTAATTCTGTTTATAAAAATGTTTGTTAAAATTATCAATTAAATTAATTAATTATAAGAAATGTAATGTGAAATCAAAATAATTGTTCAAAATATTAGTTGATAAAAATGTGTTAATACGATAAACTTAAATAAGGAAAATTTTTACACGTATCGGAGTGCTTCGTAATTCAATGTACCACAAATGGGAAAAACATTTTCTTCAAAACTTTACTGGAAGATCACAGGAGGTGCAAATACTTCAAATTAATCTGAAACATAAAAATTTTATTAAAATTTTATAAGTCACGTTGGGCTTAAACCGAACCTGTAAATTATAACGTCAAATATTGATTTTACATCGACCAATGGAACAAAATCACGATTGCCTTGAAAATACAGGTAGCAATGGAAAAACAATTGGTTGAGATTATTGGGTTGTTGATTCTTGAATAAAATTAATGGTGGTCGAGTTTTGTGTAGCTGCTAATAAAAAGTAAATTAAATTAGTGAATTTTGCAAGTAAAACCGACATAAAAGTGTTCAATATTATAAAGAAAATTTACTTACGTATTATAATAGTGATTTGAAGAAGAAAAACTTAACGATTGGTGATATTTTAGAAAAAGCCGTATATGAATTTACACGAGGTAAAACGCACATGAAAAATACATCTGCTTATATTTATGAAAAGATAAGTCATCCACGAGTGATATCAACAACAGTTCATGGTCGAACATCTCAACAACGAGAAAATAACCAGATTCCTTAAGGTAAAGCCATACAACTTTAATTTCGATAAAATTAGTGCGAACATTAATAAAAATTTTACACCGCGTCGCGTCGACTTAATAATTATAGTTTGGGGTAATTTTAAGGATTTATTAATTGATGTTTAAAGATTTGTTTAGCTTTAATTACATTTTATATAATAAATTTTACAATTTGCATTACGAGACGGAGCATAATTTTGTATCATTTCCGAAGACCAGCAATATTTTATTTCAGTATCACGATTTGGTCAAGGAAAGAGCCCAACTTGAGATAAGGTAGGTCAGTGCTCACCGAAATAGTCAAGCCGAGGTATAAATTTATATTATTGCATTCATCAATAATAATTTTACAGACATTTCTATTGACGAGGTACATTTACGTACACTCGTACAAGACATTCATATTAAAACGTGCAACCCTAGTAAAGCTCCGACAGTACACAGCACATTTTGACAGCCCAACGTGTGGCATTATTAGTGGTCGAGCCGAAACACAGCACAATATGTTGTGAAACGCTTTATTCAGAAACTATGTCAACACTTTGGTTCCACGTGGCGAGCGATCGGAATCGATGTGCTCAAGCCGGTGGTTGTGATTATAACTATTTAGAATGGCGGTGTTCATTTGCAACCGGAAAAGTCTCCCTCTCCTGGTGATGCTGGTAACGTCTTGGTTGCGCCATCTGTGAAGTGGCCTGTGTACCAAGGTCGCCACACATTTTCATGAGTGTACTGGAGTTTTTATGTTTAGAACTGGAATATTGTGAAATTTTCTTTTTTTTTTCTTTTAATATTTACAAAAATTAACTATTCTAAGATAATGTTTTTTTATTTTTTTGTTTTAGATAATAATTAACCATGAAAATTAAGATTATAGTAAAAAATATCCCTTGTTAACCTACTTTTGTGAGTATGATATGTAACTTCAGTAATTAAGTAATCAATACTTCTGTTGTTATATTACAATTTTGTGCAATGCAATTTAAATTGGATATTTAGATACTTAAAGTATTGTTTTTTAATTAAAATATGAAATTACTTTGCGTCTTGCGACGTATCATTTATAATGAAAATGTACTTAGATTCTGCAAATAATAAGTTTTAAAGTAAAACTTAAGGTTGAACAAAATATCACGTAGAAAGTTAAGTTAAAATGTTTAGAATAAATTACCTACCACAAAATTGAGGAATAAAGACATATTATAAAACAAAATTTTAATACTTAGCACACCATATTTGTGGAAATAGAAATAATGTAGAAATAATGCATATTGCATGGGTACTCTGAAAGTTGAGAAAACTAATAATTTTCTCTAAAGCTTATAATCGTATAGTTTATATTTTATTATAATATATTGTTAACGTTTGTGTAATAGATAATAGATAGTGCCTGCTTATGCTTATACCTTCCTACAAATTGCTACTACTATTTCATTAATTTATATTAATATTAAGGGTAGTTATGTTAAATTATGTTGACAATTTCGTTCATAATAATTCAACCAATAGGATGTTACAATCTCATCAATTTGAACCAATCATAATCTACTTCCTTTGACAATACAGACCACGGTGGTGTATTGTCGCGGCAATACGACCACCGTGGTCTGTATTGTCAAGTAACGATGGAAACTACGTAAACGCATACTATAAATTATTTGTTGTCAGAAAAAATTGAAATTTTATTTACGAAATTGTCAAACGAATTCCACACGATACTATAAAATTGTCGGTTAATTTTTAAACCATGGAATCTTCGTGTTTGTCGCCCTTAAAATCACCATTCGTGCTAAAGCACTCATGATGATTTTAAGGGCGACAAACACTCAGTTCCAGTTTCAAAAATTATTGCCGACAATTTGATAGTCTCTTGTGGTATTATATATGACAATTTATAAACAGTATTCAAAATATTAATTTATTAATATAAATAGAAGAAATAAATTTTCATTGTTTGTATAAGGTAATGTGTGATACCTACCGCAAAATGTTGTGATATTTTTCAGGAATTTTATCATCGAGATTTTAAATCTATATCAAAGATATTCCTGTCATAACTCCAATATTATTTTGTTACTTTTATTAAAAATTCCGTTATTTAAAAAGAAAACATTGCTACTATCAACTATCTACACGTTCCAAAAACGCTAGTTCAGCCAACTTTAATTTAATTTGCTCTACCTACAATTCCTAGACTTCTACCAATTATAATATTCCAATTACACCAATCAAACAACTTTTTATTCCATTATTTTTAGTATTAAATTAGTTCTTCTATTATTCTCTCTTACTTCTGAAGTCACTCCTCGCACCCGAGCGAAATTACTTTTTCCCACCTGAACTTCCTGGTTTCTAACTTACACAAATGAAAATTTCGCTACAATTGAAAATAATAAATATCCAAAACTAAAATTTTTACAAACACCTTTTTCCATGGTCCTGGATCAAAGAAAACAGCAATATATTATAGAGTATATCCATATTGGTCAAATTCATGCCGACAAATTTTTTTCTAGTTTTACCAGGTACGACGCGATCTATCAAGTACGACATGGGCAGAACTGGAACATGGAAATTTGCATTCTTTTAGTTCCCATTTTAAATGTGTCGATGCTTACAATAATAAATTATTGCATTATTTTTTTTTTGACTCCGTGCTATAGTTTACAATCTTTCCATTATTAGATAATGAGTAACACCGCTACGATTGTGGGGTAGTACAGAGTGAGAAGATTTTCTTAAGACAATTACTTACATCCTCTTCTGTTATGGCTCAGCCTGGTTAATTAATTATAATATCGCTTTCTTGGAATTCAGACATCCAGCTGTCCTTCCATCTTTTTAGGGGTGTTAAACCATTGTGTGATTACTATTTTTACGATTCTCTCATCATCTATTCTCTCTACATGGTATCTCCAAAACGTTTTTCTCGCTCTGGCCCATCTGTTTCTCAGTTTATTTAGCTTCTTACTCTATCCCACAACGTTACCCCTGCATCGTTCTCAGCGTTTTCCTCTCTGTAGATCTCATTGCCTATTTTGTTTTTGATGTTGATGCTCTTGTTTCTGCTGCGTAGGTCAGAACTGGTCGTACGCATGTTTTGTATTATAGCCTTGCTTTGTTTTCAAATCACATGTTTTTGTTGAGCTATATAATGTTTCGCAGTCAAATCGAGATTATAGATAATCTGGATGCTTTGCACGTACCTCTGAAAAGGTACTTCGGTCGTTGGTTATAGCCACACCAAGGTATGTAAATTTGGTGACCTGCTCAATGATTTCTTCGTCGACAATAAGTTTACAGCATATGGGATATTTCAAGATCACCATATATATATTTTTTGAGTTTATATCTTCATGTTAAACACGTTTGATAAAATATCGAGTCGACACAGGAGTCGCTGTATGTCATCTTAATTTTCGTCAGGACCACGTCATCTGCATTGCACACCATCACAATTCTGCTACTCCCTACTTCATAACCAAACTCAGTGTTTCTGACTTTACTTATTGTAATTATATTACATTTTAATATAATAATATGTTACCTTTACCAACTCGCACTTGGCCAGCGTGGTAGGGTATGGCCTGAACCTCTCCCTCATGGGGGGAGAGGCTCATAGTCCAGGAGTGGAATGGATGTTTGAAAGAACATCGAGCTGATGAAGAAATAGAATATGTTAGATGATTAGTCAATCAATTAAAAGGAGTCCATTCCTGAAAGAATATCGCCACGTAGTTCGACGCTTCTCAGTCCATTTTCTAGGATCGATTAGTCGAATTCTCTTGGGTTTTTATGCATTTTTTCCGTCTGTCATCAATGCTCCAATCCATTGTTGGTTCTTCTGTTTGCACAATTTTACAGTATATTTTGTATATTTCGTTATTTTCTGTTGTTTGGGAAAACATCCATTTCAATCTGGATTCTTTTTTTAGTTCTATTATCGTTTCACATTCTTCGTGAAACCATTTGTTTTTAATATTTTTATCATTTTGTTCAATTGTCTTTTCAGCTGCTCACAGTATGCTGCTTCTAATATTGTTCCATTCTTCTTCCATATTATGGTTTTGTTTTTTATGAATAATCTCTTCGTATAACGCTTGGGCATATTTCTTCTGGTTCTTCTCAGGGTCTATCACAATTAGGCGCGGCCGATTAGACGCGACCGATTAGGCGCGGCCGATTAGGCGCGGACTCAATTAGACGCGGACCCAATTAGGCGCGGACCCAATTAGGCGCAGACCGTTTAGGCGCCAAGCCATTTAGGCGCCGGCCATAAACAAATTAAATTGTTAATCTGTTATTATAAGTCTGTATTTATTTCACCTCTTCCACCTCTTTGCGACAGATTTAACTTTTTGCGCAAATTTATTTGTTTTTAATTACTAGTTTTCTAAAGGAATATCAAAAACAAACACTAACCTAACGACAGATCCACCTCTTCACGGAAGATCCACCTTTTTGAGGCCGATTTAACTTTTTGCGAAGATTTACTTGTTTTTAATTATTAGTTTTCTAAAGAAATATCAAAAACTAATACTAACCTAACGACAGATCCACCTCTTTGCGGCCGATTTAACTTTTTGCGAAGATTTATTTGTTTTAGTTATTAGTTTTCTAATGAAATATCAAAAACTAACATTAACCTACCGGCAGATCCACCTCTTCGCGGCAGATCCACCTCTTTGAGGCCGATTTAACGTTTTGCGAAGATCTATTTGTTTTTAATTATTAATGGACTTCTGTGATTTTTAAAAACAAATACACTTATAACAGATTAACAATTTAATTTGTTTATGGCCGGCGCCTAAATGGCCGGCGCCTAAATGGCCGGCGCCTAATTGGGCCCGCGCCTAAATGGCTTTGTGCCTAAATGGCTTTGCGCCTAAACGGTCTGCGCCTAATTGTATCCGCGCCTAAATGGCACGGCGCCTAATTGGGTCCGCGCCTAATTGATTCCGCGCCTAATCGATTCCGCGCCTAATCGGCCGCGCCTAATAGGTCGCGCCTAATAGGTCGCGTGTAATCGGCCGCGCCTAATTGTCTGGATCCCTTCTTCTCATTATTCAGCCTTTCTATAGCGAACCTGTTGTTTTTCGGTTTTTCTTGTATTGTATTTTCTTTGATTTTACCCATTTTGACTTTGATCTTTTCGTCACTAAATTTAAATGTTTTTCTTGTGGCCACTAATAAACGATCAATTTAATCCCTTCGTCACTTCCGGATTTCATCGGCGACATATTATTTTATGTGTAACGCGTATTACTACGTATTATCGTATTACGCATATTAACTAATTAAAGTTCAAATGAAGCTCTTTCGATTGACCTAGTTTTGTACAAAAATTCAAAATAGGAAAGAAAATAGAAACCACGTCTCCATTCTGCAACCCCCAAAAGGTTTTGAAAATGACTTCGTTTGAGCTTTAAGGTTTTGCAAATGACTTCGTTTGAGGTTTGAGGTTGAGAGCTCGAACAAAAAGAATTGAGACTTATTGAGGCTGTAACGATTTATCTTTCCACCCTCACTATAAACACCTGCCGAGGGTATCACCCCATTTCGCCGCCTCATATTTCGCCGCTTCTCGTTTCGCCGCCGCTTTTATTCCCATTTCGCCGCCTGGTACCATTCCATTTCGCCGCTTATAAAATCGCCGCTTTTCAGTTCGCCGCCACTTTTTTTCCCATTTCGTCGCCGCCAGTTTAATCTTAATTTGATTTATTTAAAATAATAAATTTACAGTTTAGTTACAGTAATTAATTCAAATGTCCATAAATTAATGTGACTAACACCGTCCAAATATTCAATCCACTGAATTTCATTATTCAACACAATAAGTTGTTGCAAGTTCTGGATACGTTCATTGTTGCGAATATATTCTGGTCGCTTACGTGTTCTTGGTCTACCATTGGCAATTGTAACCACGTCACGTTCTATTTTTTCTTGCTCTCCTTTATGGCACTCAATCACCTCATAAATTTTGGGATGACATTTCTTGGCCAACTTATTAAAGCGGTTGAGCCAACCTTCCACGTGATTGTTTGTCCTATACTCTTGATTTTCCCAGTGATTCCAAATAAGGCGACTATAACGAGCTTTCACGTTTCAATGAAATAATCAAGTAATTGGTCGATTCTTGCGTCTTCTGGGCGCTCTTCATAATTAATTTCCCAAAGCGCATCTTGTTTACGGATTGGTACAAGTGCCATTCCAATAATTCGCTTTAAGGCCTTCTTTATGCCAACACTCTTTTCTCTTCTGTCGGCGTACTCCGAAGCCAATCCTACATCTTGAACCTTCCGCCAAATACTTTGTGCGAAATGAAACATACAACCTCTAATAGCTGTATCAGGAAGTTTTAGATTTATTGTGTTTATCATTGCCACTTCATAATCGACTTGAATAGTTGCTGGAGCAAATGTAAGTCCATAACTATGAGCAGCATTACCAATAAGCGTAAACAAACGTTCGTACGTTGGTGTTGACTTACTTGGTAAAAAGGCATAGAGTACAGGGCACATTTTTCCTTTAATTTCACAATGGAAAGAATACAGCTGGGCGAAAATCTGTAGAACAGCTTTAAAAGTGCCATCCATCAAAAGCGAAGGTGCATCGCAAAGTTTTCGTAAGAAATCTAAGGTACAAAATACCGCAATATTTCATCTTCTCCATCTTCGGCTAAAATAAAATTGCGGTCATCGTTAGTGGAACGCCAAGTACCTTCTAAATTCAAATCGCGTCTATCAGCTGGTTGTCCAGGGAAGGCTTTCTTTTTCTCGCGATATAATGCAGATTTTATGCTGTCATAATGAGGAACAGCACTTTCTGCCTCTGCTAAAATGCCAGATGTAGATGGTCTCGAAAGAAATTCATTACGGGCAGAGTTATAGAGCTCCGGAATAGGCATTAGCGGAGTCGATTCCACTTTCTCCTTCACATGTTCTTTGAATTCTTTTACAATAATGTTTGTTGTTTTGGGTGGATGATTGTGTATTGCCAAATCATCTTTGTAGACATTCTCACCAAGTAAAGTCACTCGTGCTCCACAGTCACAGACACACTTCAAACAATAGATGAAAAAATAATATGGAATTTGTTAAATTAATATGCAAGATGAAAATAGAGCGGCAATAATTACTTACCTTAAAGTCTCTTTTATCACGAAATACTAGCAGATTGCCTCCCCGTTGTGATTTTATAAAACGTATTTCATCGGCCATTTTAAAATTCTTTTTTGTAGTTTGTTAATTAAATAAAATAATGTAAAATTAAAAACAAAGTTATCCATTTGATTTGTAGGATAGCCTCATATATAGGCAAACTTGCATCAGTTTGCCAACCTAAGCATGTCTACCATCTCTATACTAACCGTAAATAATTGATTTTTTAAATAAAAATCTGTGTGATTGACTTTGACAAAAATTAGGTTAAATGTTATAGATTTCCACGCAGGACAACGTAACCTAATTGGTTAAATGTTTTGCTCATGTGCTCCCCCCCCCTTTGCTCCGCCTTTTCTTTACCCCCCCCTCTCTGTTGATCCCGCAATTTCCTTATCCCTCCCCTTCTTTTCGGCTGTAGACCCAAGTGTACGCTCTTCGTCTGTGTGCTTGACTCGACGAGCATGTACTTGGCTTGCGTTACGCGTACACCGACCGGTATTTTAACGCCTGGTGGAATTTTTTCCAAAAAAAATTAATTTAATGCATAGGCGGCGAAATATATATTGAGGCGACGAAATGAAAAGCGGCGAAAAGGGGCGAAATGGGAAGCGGCAAAATGGAAGGCCGCGAAATGGGAAGCGGCGAAATATAAGGCGGCGAAATGGGGTGTATTCCCTGCCGAGTACTTAAATTTTTTTTAGTTTTTTTGGTTTTATTTATAAGTTTGAAAATTTTTGAAACAAAATTTATTTTTATCCCTCCTTTAAAATAACCGCATAGTTCTCAGAATTTTTGTAATAATATTGGTGGATTCGCAGATTTCATATTAATAATTAATATTACTTATGGTATAATTAAAATTTAGCGTTAAGAATCGTAAGTTGCTTGGAGTTGTGGGCATCGTGAATAAATATCGATTTGTGGACAAACCTAGGGAGTGCTAGCTTTCACATTTGGGTGTTAGCTCTAATGAATCGGGAGCTATCAACGGAAAATATCAACAGATGGGGGCCAAAGTAACGCTAACCCCAACCAGTTGCCTTTTTTTTCAAAAAGCTAACTTCCTATTCCTTAGAGCTAGCACCCCCTAAGTTTGTCCACCAATTAATATTTATTCACCAGGTCCGAACCGGTAGAAACATTGATTGGAGACCAACCTAGCGGGCGCTAGCTTTAATATTTGGGTGGAAGCCGGTGCTAGCTCTAAGGAATTTAGAGCTAGAATTTTGAGAAAAAATATCAACAAATAAATGAAGTAAACTTTTTAGATTTTGTATATCAATTCATCGCACAACATTCTATTAAACGCTTGCGAGATGTCAAGGAAAGTAGCTGAGAAATATCTCTTAGATTCTAGGTGTGTTCTGGTTCTCTTTACAATCCTATGCACCTTTTCCTACGTTCCATGACCATGCCGAAAACCAAATTGATGGTCTGGAATTAGATTTATATCCGCAAGAAGAGGTTTAATCTTTCCAGAGAAAAATTGAAATAAATGGAACATGGAAATCCGCGTTTTTTGTTCCCGTTTTAATCTCTCAATGCTTACAAGTCTCCATGCAAGTCCTATCGTAGGGAGTTAAGTACGCCCAGAGTAAAAACTTTATTTTGAACGACTCTCCTCGGAAGGTAATGGCAAACTACTGAGGTAATCTGTCACGAAAATCCATCTCGAAATGAAGTGCATTACACTTCCCGTGGTTCGGAGCCCACGTTAAACAAGTCGTAGGTCCTCTATATAAATAGTATGTAAATACACTTCGAACGCGTATCACATCCATAGAAAGAGACGAATCGCGACGCTTCTGTAGGGAGGCATAACGACGGAGGATGTTTACAATAATTGTTATAATACCATTATGAGATTATTGTGTTGAAAACTCATATTATTATTTATTATTACCTACAAAAACAAAAATTGATTTACTCGTTGGCATATATTATGTAGGAACAAATAAAATTTAAATTTTGGGAATTCCCTAAACCTATTTATTGTTTGGTGCGATATTCTAATGGGTACATCAATTTTTGGTTTGGTAAATAAATAAATAGAGATGCATTAAGATTGGTACGACAACCAATTATTTACATTTTTTATATAATTCTGGAAGTAAATTAGCTACATAAAACATCAGTTAATCTTGTTTAATGCTTACTGTAATAGTGGAGCAGGTTTTTTCTCTTTCAGTGATATACAACTCGACAGCTTTATTTGTACCAATAACCAAATTATATGAAAAATACATATTTTATAAATAATATGAGGGTAATAATGAAAATAAATACAGTAAATGCTCGCAAAATGCAACTTCGAAAAACTTTTCGCCAATTGCAACAGTTGCATAATGCAACAAATTTTATATCAACCTATTCACCTACTCATAAAATGAAACCTTTCAAGATAGACAATATTACAAAAACTTTCAATATTGAAAGTTATTCAATGATTGTGCAGAAAATAAAGTATTTCCTGAAGAAATATTATTTATACGCAAAATAAAAATATAGAGGCAGTTTTGAAAATTAAAATTTCCTTTATAAAAATTAAATAAATTTGTTTTAATTTGCAATTATCTATCGAACAAACCAAATAATTTTGTTGGGTAAAATAATAATATCAGTTCAATCTTAAGTATTTTAAATCCTCGAAGATTAATAGACTAAAACACTATCCACTCCTTAATTTTACTAATAGATAAAATCAAGAATTTCCAATAAAACAAATCAGAACAGCTTCAAATTTGAATAATTTTAACGATATCGATTCCAATAACGTATCAGTGTCACCTTCACTCAAAGAAAATAATAGGTAAAATCAACTAAAAAGAGCATATGAAACGGCGTCTATCTAGTTTCATGGTTAAATCAACCACAAAATAATAGTTAAACCATTTTTGTTACCATACAATTTTGATTGTTATTTTGAACTAAGAAATAGTTGGTAAACAATTTTTTAAGTTAAGTAACAATTTTTTTAGTTCTACGACAACTTTATTTGTTCATATAAACAAATTAATAGTACGTAGTTCAGTATATTATTTAATATTTATAATAAAAATATAATAAATAAAAATATTTAATTTTTGTAATTAACCATATTTCTTCGTTTCAGCTGTTAAATTTTAACAATTTTAAACAATTTGATTAATTATTTTATTAACAACTCGACACTATTTACAATATTATTTAATCATTAATTTTACCATATTATGCTTCCATCCTCCGTATCTGTGTATCTGGAAATAACTGAAAATTTATAAATCACTTAAAATTTACTTACATTTTTTTTCGTCCAAACGAGATTCGAACCAAAGCCGCAACGTCCATACAGATTTGAAAGTACCCGCTTTATCGTCGAACCTGCAAGGGTGTACTTAAACGAATGTTGATTTATGATGAACAACTTCATTTATCATAATTCATAGATTAAAAATTCAGTGTTAAATTAAAATAAAAATAAAATATTTTCTGAAATGTTTCTCAGATCAATTTTATATTATGAATTATTTAAAAAAAAATGCATGTTGCAGAAAAGGGAGGAACACGTGTCACACTTTTGTACAAGCATTATAATTTATTACATTAACTAGTATTTATTTAAAATAATTTATAACCACGTGTAATTTTTTTTAAATTAAGACAAATAAATAACTGTTATTAATTAATAAAAACACACAAAATACAAGCATTATAATTGAAGGGGCAAGTGGATAAAGGGGCTATGTGACATTTCTTGATTTTATGATATTTTGTCGTGAATGAAGAGGCAATGTGTAAAGGTAACTCATGCACTCTTTAACCATGTGCAGTGCAATGGTTACAGCCATTTATCAAAAAGTAGCAACAAATTTAACTAATTGGCTTTTTACTCAATAAACGGTTTTTGTCACATAGCCCCTTTATCCACTTGCCCCTTCAATTTATTACATTAAAATGAATTGATCGCAAAATTGTTTAATTAAATTTGAAAATTTTTTAACTGCTTAATTTTAAAGATATCTTTAGTTTTTGATACATGTTGCTATTTTTAAACACTAAACTTTGTAGTCACTATGCAACGTGTATTTTAATAATACATTTTTCATTTATTAAAATACACAAATAATTTGAAAACAAAATACATAACAATAAATTTATCCCTTTGGAATTATTTTAAGCACATTTTAAGGGATTTTAAAAGTACCGTTACGGTCAGGTAATAAACTAGAAGATAGCATTTTTATGACAATTTTTTTCCTAGAACTACAAATTATGGTTGATTTGGTATAACATAAAGCAAGAAAATTAATAAAATTCCCACCCGATCTCATACTTTTGGCCAAAATCCGGGGTGACCTAATACTTTTGGCCACGGCTGTATTTGTATTTTTCAATTTCAGAAAATATTCCAAGATATCGTTAATTTATAACATTAATTTAGCTTGATTAATTTATAAAATCAAATTTTTTTCAAAAAAGTTTTATATTATTTTTTGAAGGTATTAAGACTGTAATTAAACAAATTGCACGATCAGAACATTTTTGTATCACTAGGTGGAAAGAACTGAAAATTGCAAATGCATATTCAGTGCAGTGTACATAATAAATGTTTCTGGGGTCTTAAGAAAAAATACAATATCATAAAGGTCGGTAGCAGAACAATTTTATGTTTACATAAACATATCAACTAGTTGATTTTGCTGTAATATTTGTTTATATAACAATTATAAAGGTAAGCGAACTATTACTATGTTAGATTTAACCATTTGATAATAGTTAAATGTAAAATTGAACGCATTGGTAGTTTGATTTTACAAAATTTAACAAATTAATAGTAAGATGACAAAATAATAGTCAAATGTGCCTATTTTTTAAGTAGGTTTTCATTTTGTTGTGCAACAATTTTTTAGTAGTTGTAATAACAATCCACTTTGGTTTAAAAATACTATTAATGTAGTTTGATTTTACAAAATTGACTAGATTGTTAGCTAAACATTTAATTTAGTTGAATTAACCTATACTATTTCTTTGAGTGTTCTACTGGGTGAGGAAGGTGATAACAATAATCAGTTTTTCGATGATTTGTAGACTTTTTTACAGCTTTACAACAAAAGGAGTTATATAGTACAAAATTAAAACTATTCAAATTACTCACAAAATAGCTTCTATACAAATTTTTCATTAGATTCGTACTTCACTAAATAATGACCGAATAAAATTTTAGCTCAGTTTGCTCCACGCGAGCTTTAACTTCAAATATCTTGCAAATTGTAATTTCTGGACTATATTGTTCAGGGAACTGTCGTAGACAGTCATGTACAAATGTCGTCACTGATAAAGACTTCATCGACTACATTTTGGAGTTCTATAGAACTCCAAAATATTTTTTACAGAAAGTGACAATGATGAATCTAAGGACACCAAACCAATTGACTTGACAATGTGAACACCACTGACGACGCACAAATGACTTATTTGGAATGTTTTATGGAATGTCGTGTAATACCCAAGAAACTACGAATTTAGTAACTTATATTCATTAAGACGGTCATGATCTGAATGCTATCGAGATCGAATGCTAATGCAAGGCTCCCCGGTTCGACTCCGGGTACAGTCTAAAATTTCTTGACCAACCATCATAACAATAAAAAATCAATGTTGTGAAAAGTTGTGCATGCTGCAATACCATTTTAGCAGCTATCTTTTAATATACTTACCTAATAAAAAAATAAAGTGCTACGTATTAAAATTTCGTTATTTTATTATGTTCAATACTTCCTTAATGACTATCATCGAAAAGACATTCAAACTGCATCATTTTAATTTATTGTTTGATATTACAGTTACGACAATACTATTAGCAATTTTGCATATCAATTTTTCTATTGCCAAAAACTTGATAACGTTCCGAAAGTATACTTATTGCTTTGCAAATAGCGTTAATTGGTGCAACAGAGAGCCTAATTTCATTGAAAAGCTTCTACAACTTTTCCTTTGCACAACGAAACTTATCACTTTTCAAATTCGTGGTTGGTGCAACAGAAATTTGCTAATTTTCAAACTTTACAAAATTGTCACTTTTCAGTTCACCACCACCACCACCATTAGCAAACCACACTGCAATTTGCTACAAAGTATGTAAATATGTTCGGTAATGAGTTTAACACCCATTAATGTTAATTTTGTTTTCAACGTTAGTAAACAACAATGCCACATCAAGAGACATATGAGGTTGTCATCGTGTTTCGGAATATGATTACAGAGTATATTTTCAACTGAGATTTTGACATCAAAGGATCGTTAAAATAAATGGGTTTCAAAAAAGAGCACATGGATTTAGAAAGGGAATATAACTTCTTCTTCTTCTTCTAGGTCTTTGACCTGTTCTGTTGCGATTATCAAGCTTGTTCTTGCGATGTTGACGTCCAGCTGTTACGCCATATTTTGGGTGGTCTTCCTGGCAGTCTACCCCCATGTGGTATTTTTGTCATCACGATCTTTGCGATTCGCTCGTCACTCATTCGTTCCACGTTTTGTCTCCACATTCTTCTTCTTTGTCGTCCCCATCTCACGATTTTTTATCTTCGCACATTTCACGTATTATGCTGTTTCGTACTCTGTCATGCAGCGTTTTTGCTGAACGAAACAGTAAAAAACAAATTTGTTGACAAATAAGCTCGACAACGTGACACACAGTAACAGTGTACTGTTACAAGCATATCCACCGTTATACTTTAAGTAAGACGTCCGTGACAGATATGCTCACAGCAATATAAGTGTTCGACGCTTTCCGAAAGTTTCCATAATATCGAGACTTGAATCTCCTGGAGCTCCAACTCACTAAGAGAACGCCAAACTTCGGCACCGGACTACTACTCGACTAAGTGCCTAAAAATTCTTCTCTAACTTAGTCATTTGGAACCCACATTAAACTTTAAGTTTTCAATACGCAACCTTAAGTATGTTCAGAGAAGGAACACCCTGCATATTTATATTAAAATAGGAAATAAATTGATAGATAATATAAATAGTCAGCTAATAGGCTTCCACCGACGTGACGTCTTTCAGAACAATTAATCAAGTTTGGACTTTTACCGATCGACAGAACAACTTCCATGGGACATGTCACTAGAATATTTACATTTTAAAATAATATTTTACCGTAACAATGTAATACGTAATGATTTATATATTATTTCATTACTAGATTATGTTGACAACAGAATACAATAAAATTCAAATAATAATCTTAGATCAAAATAATAGGCAATATGAACAGAACAGAAATATAAAGCGGTAGTTTTAAGTTTCAGTTCTTGTTTTATCACTTCCGTAGTTTTCAACAAATTTTCACCAGTTTTTCTGACCTAGTTTATATTTCCTCTTTATCACATGTTGTGGCATTGTGACATTTGGTTCAACAGTTGGATATGTGTGATTGATAATACTTTTACCGCGGACAATAATTTAAAAAAATCTCTTTTAGCCATAATCGACCACAATAATAACAACTTAATTAAATAATAAATCTGTACGTTTGTAATATACCTACATTATATTCAAAAGAACAATTCGTCTTTAACTTAAAAGTAAAGTTTGTTGGGTAACCACAAATAACGTTTAAAATATACACCCTTGAGATTTCTTGACAATCAAATGCCAGCTTTTATTATAAGAACAAACAATTTGAACAGTTGAAATCACCACATTTTAATATAAAACCTTTTTATTGTATAATGAAACAGAAATACTTAAATTCAGAAATTGCTTGTTGAAGTGTGAACTGTCAAATTTTATTTGCTTTTCTTAAAAAGTTTTCCGATCTTACACTAAAAAGTGATTTAAATTATTAATAATGTGAAATTTTTCTTTATATTTCCAATGTAATAGAACATTATTGCTCTTCTATTGAAATAATTCCTATTGGATCCGTTGTTTAAAGAGTCGAATAATTGTTTTAAAAAATCATCTTTTGTAAATTGCTTTGTAACAATGGAAGCAAACTTTAGAAATATAAAGAATCGAATCTATATTTCTGAGAAAATATTTAATGTTCAACTAGATAATTTAAACAAGAGACCCAATATTAAATTGAAGTATAATAATTATTGAAAATTCTTTATTTATCTATTTGTATCATAGTTATACAAATAATCTTGTAGATTCCGTCGTTTAATTTCTAATTTTCAATTGTATAATAAATATTAAATCAAATCTTTAACTTTGATTCCATTTTACGGATATTCTGTTTCCAATGGTGATAGCTTCTATAGGATAATACTTTTATAGAACAAAAATAGACCTTTCAACCCTTATAATTTTAAATTGAATAAAATTAAGATTTTTACATTGATTTACAAAAATTGAATTTGATGTATTATACATTTTAATCTCTTCATTCAAATAACGATATTAAGTGATACAATAATTTAGAGTGGCTCATTGAGGTTTATACTTAAGGCTCGTAACAGTTTACTATACATGGTGTTCCGTTTCCCATTTGTGGTGCACGAAGTATATATATTTAGTACGTCTTTAGTTTTTCCTGTGGAAACAAGTACAAAAACTCAATCCGTTTCAAATCACACGTTATAGCGTTATTATACCACGCAAAGCTGAGTTTATGCACACATAGTAATATGACGTAAACCACGTTCAACGATTCCGATTGAACTCAACACGAAAAACTAACGCAGTTCATTTCACGATTAAAGGGAAATTTTCTTTTATTTAACATGTAGTATATAATTTACTATTTTTGGCCGTTAAAGTATACGTGAAAAGCTATGCACTGTTTCAACCTCTTGTCAAGTTCTATCATATGGCAGCAATAGCTAGCGTAATCTTGAAATGGAGCGCTTATCTCACTTGAATTGACCATTCCACTGAAATTCGATATTTAGACTGCATCTTAAAACAATGAAGTTCGATTTTTCTTCAAGTTTTTATGTTTTAAAGAAAGCCCTTATAATGCTACTGCCAGCAACATTAAATAAATATGACTGGTGAGTTATTGAGTAATTGATTTCTAAATTTTGTGAAATTGCCAATAAAATTTCGCGTAATTTAATTTTTTATTTTAGTTTATTTAATACAATCAAGATTAGCACCCTCTGAAATAAATATTAAAACCCCTGACCCTCAACGGACCGATTACAACAAATGATAATTATAACCATTGGAGAATTTTATATACCTACCCCGGTATAAACATGATAAAGTTGTTTTAATCCTACTGTTTAAATATTAAATTATTTTGAAGCTAAAAAAGCAACACAGAACACAGTCTAGGTACTCACCTTCATTTAAAAAAAAATTACTGCTTATTACTTATTTACATACATGCAACAAGCTATCAAGGTTATTTTGGAAACGGTAGTCATCATACTTTTCAGGAAAACACTCAAAGGGTTCTCCTTGAATGCGCTTCTTTATGATGTAGGCAAATTTATTGTGATTAGCTTTACTTCTATGTTTAGAAATTGTTCTGTTTTTGTTATATACGTATATACCTATAATATTATTATGCTGTATTCCTCTTTGATGTAGGTACATTATATTCTCTATACTTTAAAAGATTACAATAATATAATATTCAGTATATACAATTTGAACCCAATTAAATATATGACATTGTTGTGTTCCAAAAATGAAACCCGGCAGTGAAAATTCTTGTTTGTTTGTAGCGTTGGTCTCCAATCAACTTTTAACTTAAAATACCTCAATATGTCGTTTTACTTTCGTTGTATTTTGAGATGCTCTTAATTTGTTATAATATAATAATAACCAATATTAAAAATAGATAATTTACAAACAGCATTTATAAATCCATATTATATTCAGTGGCTTTCTCCATTACTTGTTTAAGAACATGTATCGCTCCCACCGTCGATCGACGGTGGGAACCCAAACTGATATTTTCCTATTTTGTTTCTTGTAAACTGTTTCAATCTTCTGTGGATCGCTGTCGATAACACTTTGTATGTCGTATTAAGCAAAGTGACCCCTCTGTAATTTGCGCACTGTTCAGGGTCTCCTTTCTTTTTCAGTGGGACTATGACGCTTTCTCTCCATTTTTCTGGCATAATCTCTTCTGACCATGCTCTTAGCACCATTTTGCATATTCTCCTGCACAGTTCTTCACCTCCATTTTTAATCAGCTCTATTTCTATTTCATCTTTCCCCGGTGATTTTCCATTTTCATTCCTCTTATAATGTCCATTATTTCCTCACTGGTTGGCATTGGTACCTGTTCTTCACTATCCGTTTCATTTATTTCGTCTTCTTCTACTTCCTGTTGGTTGTTCAGTAATTTCTGGAAGTGCTTAGCCATATCTGCTTAATTTTTTCTGGGTCGCTTTCAATATTTCTCTCTTCGTTTTTCCTGTTTCTTGCCTTTACTTTGTGTTCTCTCTTCTCATTTCTTATCATCTGATAAAAAATTCTTTTATTACTGGTTCTGTTGCTTTTCTCTATTTCGGTAATTTTTTTCATTATCCATTCATTCCTTTTCTCTCTAAACAGTTTGTTAATTTCTCTTATCTTTCTCTTGTATTTATCCATGTTCTCTTGCCTTCTTGCTTGTAGCCACTTCAGCCTTACATCTCTCTTCTCCTTACTAGCCTCTACACATTCTTCGTCGTACCATTCTTTGAATTTTTTCCTCTCTCTATATCCTAATACTGTTTTCGCGCTTATTCGTATAATTGTTGTGATTTTGTTCATTTCCTGGTTTATGTCTTTCTGCTCCTTGTTTTTACCTAGTTCTTTTGTGATATTTTCTTCGTATAGTTTCACTGTTGTGCTGTTTCCCAATTTTTCTGTGGCTATTCTTCTACTTCTATTACCTGATGTAAGATATTATTTAGTTGTTCTCTATCTTACTTTGGCTACTACAAGGTAGTGATCTGTGTCAGCATTCGCACCCCTATATTATGTTCCTACGTCTTCCACCGTATTTTCTCCTTTCTTTGACACCAGTATATGGTCGATCTGGTCGATCTTTTCATGTGCAAATTTCGTGCTGCAAACTACTGCGTTCAGTGATGCCACCGTATTGCATAGTTTCTCCCCATTGTCGTTCGTTTTCTCATGGATGGTGTGCTTTCCGGCCATTGATTTTATATAGTCTTCCTTTCCTATTTTGGCGTTGAAATCTCCGAGTACAATCAGTATATCTTGCTTAGGTACACTTTCGCATAACTTTTCCATTTCATCATAAAAATCTTCTTTCTCCTGATCGCTACTATCTTCTGTCGGTGCATATCCGTTTATGATTGACAGGTTTGTCTTTTAATTCACTCTCAAATATGCAAGTCTTCCGTTTACGGCTTTAAAACTCATTACCCTATTTATCATGTTTTTCGTTACTATAAATCCTTGTGATTGTTCGCCTGAGTAAAACATAGTGTAGTTTTTCTTTGTTATTTCACCTTGTCCCTTCCATCTTAATCTGGGGAGACAAATTTTTTTTTTTTTAGCTCGACGCAGGAAGGAGAAATCTCGTGCGAGACACCCACTAAATCGAAGTGGATAGTCAGACTTCACTGACTAAACTCCCCCCTACCAAGCACCCGGGTTTCGCCGTCAGGCATTTCTTCCGGGATGCTCGGTCCGAGATGTCGGGATCTTCGACATCTCCCGCCCTGGATGTTCGGGCAGATGCGTTGGGTCTGCAGTATCGTGTGCAGACCCGCCTTTTTCGTTTGGGCCTCCAAGTTCCTCTCATGAATGGCTTCCTGGTTGCTCAGTCAGGTAGGGGGCATTGCGATGGAATTCGATGAAACGTGTGCTCTTTCGCGTGCCTCTCTTCTACCTGTCCGAGTTTTTCCTCCTCGTTGGTTGGCCTCCTGGTTTGACGGTCGGGTAGGGGGCATTGCGATGGAATTCGATGTTACGTGTGCTCTTTCGCATACCACTCTTCCACCCGACCGCGATTGGCCTCGGGTCACTGGTCTTCAGTGTCGGTATCCTCCCCCGTATGGGCAACGGCACCGGCGGCCCGTTGTTCGGCTCTTCCTGCTGCCTCCTTATACCTCAGGATGTTTGTGATGAGGGTGTTTATCCGCTGCCACTGGGCCTCGTCGACGAGCATTGCTTCGACCAGGTCTTCGGGAGTCATTGTGTACCCCAGTGCAAGCGAGACCATTGTTCTCTCGCGCTCCCATCTCCAGCACTGGAAGAGGGAGTGTTCCGCGGTATCGATTTCGTCGCAGAACCTGCACCTGGGGCTTCCCAATATGCCGAATCGATGCAGGTAGTACGCAAAGCAGCCGTGCCCTGACAGCATTTGTGTGAGGTGGTAGCTCACCTGTCCATGCCGCCTCTCGACCCATCTCTTGATGTTGGGGATGAGTCTGCGGGTCCACAAGCCGCAAGTTGCCTCCTCCCACCTGGCCTGCCAACTTTCGGCCACCTCGCTTCCGGCACCCCCCACTCCGTCGTAGGTTCTGCTCGTTGCTAGTGCGAGGAGGTCGATGGGGGGCATCGACGCCAGAACGAGGGCCGCGTCGAGCGAGACCGTCCTGTAAGCGCAGGAAACGCGCAGCGCCATTCTGCGCTGGACGCTCAGCAGTCTCTGCGCCTTCTTTGGGTAGACAAATTTAGTGCAATCAGACGGTCTAAATTTAAGGCAACCGTCTTAAAGTATGGAATGTCCCTTTGGCTAGCTCTAGAGGGCAAAAGACAAAATAAACCGAACCGTTACCTCTTGCAAGTGCAGCGATAAGATTCTTTGCTTGCTTATTAATTATGAATGAACTTTCTAACTTCCGACTAGATGTAGTTTGAACAAACGAGTGGTAAATGCTATAGATTTGCACCAAGGGTGCTAGCAAAAATCAGATATTGTTTAAGGCACCAATAAACAAATAATGATTTCTAGACCACTTTTTATCACAGAAAAGGAACCATAATTAAAAATCATGAAAGAATAGTTAACACCCGGCCCTGTAGCCAAAAGTAAATACATAATTCTATTCAATAAATATTTATTTGGGAATAACCAGATAACGAAGAATAAACAGCAAGTCGATTGTTGCGTAATTAAACAAATACATTTTCTTCCAATTAAAAAAAATGGGTCGGGTTATGTAACCACCACCGGCTGAAAAAAAATTTCTTCAGCTACATACTAAAGAACAGGCATAATTTAGTCTATAGAAAAATATTATTCGAGAAATCTTTAAAAACAACCCCAATATCGACTTTTTAAAAGTACGTAAAATTAGCATCGAATAGGTGACGCCTCCCATGCAGACCCGCATACATGCATCGGGTCCCCTGTCGGAACGAGTGAAATTTTTTCGCTCGGTTTTCATTTTTTCTTTGAAATTCGGATAGGTGGCGGTGTGATTAGTAGATATTAGTAAAAAATATTAGTAAAAAAATCGTAAATTACCCGTATTTTGACGAAAAAGTGAAAAAATTAAATATTTATTTATCTTCAATTTTTGAGGTGTGCATTCGATTTGGAGGTTTATCCATCGTCAAAACCTACCCTTACGGAACGCCGCTAAACATATACGAGAAGCGCCTTCCATCAAGAAAACCGGGAAAAAAGAAACCGGGAGCTTAGAGACCCTTGAAACAGCATTAAAAAGGATAGTCGCGGTATGGGGCAGTAAACTTTTACGTTTTACCCCCAAAATATCGAATAAAACAAAAAATAAATCGATGTTACATGTACGAGAGAAGAGCTGCATGGTGCGAAAATTTCCAAGTGTTAGGGTCATTCATTCCACACGTACCGTCAACAAAATGACGACGCGCGGAATCTCGTTCAGCTTTTACATGTAAATTTGCTAAGTTCAAATTCGATTTATTCAAAAGTTTGGGCCTAATTCTCGTAAAATATTTTTACAATTTGCTATATTAACCATGTTCTTTAGTGTGTAGCAGAAGAAATTTTGATTTGAGCGGCGGGGGATAGGCAACTCTAGCCAAAAAATAATTAAACATTAAAATGAAATAGCACTTAAATAACAATATAACAATAAAAATGTGGCGAACGTAAAGCGATAAGAAATTTACAAACAAAAATGGTGGAAGGAAATCGACTATTCTCAATCGCAAAGATGTACAATGCAAAATTTATCAAATCAATTTACTTACAAACGTGTAAGCATTATGATATAATTTGCGCAACTCGACAATATTTTTTAATTCTGATTAGCCCAATACGAAATACAAATTCCGTTCAACCAATCATTGGACGTTTTTAATTTTTAAGGACTTTCCGTTATTTACCGTTAAATATGATTCACATAGGAACAATTGTAGGTTACACGGGAGCCCTTTCATAACAATCATTAATTGTTTATTTAATTTAAGTTTTTTTGTAGCTTATTAGATATAGATTTTAAATAAGGAAAAACCATATTTTATTTCCATTTTAAGTTTTGAGTTTATCGCTTCCAGGATAAGATATTGTGAACTCCCATGACAAAGATAATTATTAACTGTATTATTTTTGTTCAAATAGACAATATAATAATTTATGATCGGATATCGAATATAAGGTCAACAAAAAAAAACGAAATATTTTTAATTTAAAAAATTATTAATAATTGTTTGTATTATCTCTATAATTATTTTTAATTTTCCAATTGTCTGCAATTATTTGCAATTTTAATTTTGGTCAACACATTTTTCTGCAGTGGTGAACTGCCCTCGAGTAAAGTTGGCCGTAGGATCTTTAATTATTTGTGGTTCATTCGCATGTTCACTTCGAAAAATAATGAAAAATTCACTTCAAGCTGCTATAAAGCGCATTGTTCGACTTCAGTTCTTGAGTAAATAAATTTTATATGGATATAAACCCAAGTCGACACGCCCAATTCGCAAGTTGATGTCGTTGAAAGGCTTAATTGTTGACATTCTTGGATTATCGTTCACAATTTCACGTACAAGTAGTAAGGCTGAAAACGGAGTGAAGACACCTAACAATCATTGGAGTATACGCCCCGGAAGAAGGCAAAAGAGAAGAAACAGAGCTGTACTATGACTCTCTACAGAAATTGATAGATAAATACAGTAAAACTGACTACCTCATAATGAGTGGGGACTTCAATGCAAGAGTCGGCAATGTTCCCATCCAAAACACCATTGGAACGTGCGGAGAATCACACCTGAATGATAATGGCCTGCAACTGAGACAATTCGCTACTTATAATGGGCTTAAAATTGCAAACACCTTCTTCAGACACAAAGACATACACAAGTATACCTGGAGTGCAAGAGGAGTGCAAGAAGAAAAAGGAGTGCAAGAAGAAAAAGATACAGCACAGTTGAATGTTATAGAGGAACAGCAGTGGATAGAACACTACAGAGACTTATGGTTTGACGAAACGGAAATAACCCCTGAACATTCACAAGATGAATGGAACAATAACCAAAGGGTCGACGACATAACGATGAGCGAACTGCAGGAGGTGCTAAAAGAAGCGAAAAACAGAAAAGCAACAGGTGAAGACGGGATAGCAATGGAACTAATAAAGTACGCCGATACATTCCTACATCTAAGACTACTACACTTAATAAATGAATGCTGGCAAAGATTAGAAATTCCCAAGACGTGGCAGAGGGCGCAGGTGATATCCCTCTTCAAAAAGGGAGATCGCAGTGAGTGCAAAAACTACAGAGGCATCAGCCTATTAAACTCAGTATATAAGATCTACTCAAAAATCCTCAACAAAAGATTAAAAATTATATCCGAAACAATCCTATCAGAGGAACAAAATGGATTCAGGAAGGGTAGATCACCAACTGACAACATCTTAACGATCAAACAAATTATTGAGAAGCGTAGAGAATTCAATCTCGAGACCCATATAGGATTTGTAGATTTTGAGAAAGCGTTCGACAGAGTTAGCAGAGGCAAACTATGGAAAATAATGAAGAAAAAAGGATACCTACACACCTAATAGAAGCTATCAAAAGCTTATACAAAGATACAAATATTACAATAAAGATGAACACCCACGAAACAGAGTCAATACAAACCAATAGGGGTCTCAAACAGGGATATAGCCTGTCGCCATCTCTGTTCAATATATACATCGACGACATTCTGAAGAAATGGAAGAAAATAGCAAAGCCGGGAATAAAAATTAACCAGCATACATACATCAATACACTTTTATTTGCAGACGACCAGGTCATTATCCAGGAAAATGAAGACGACTTGCAAAGATCACTCCACCAATTACATACACTGTGTAAGAAATACAAGATGAAAATCTCAACAAATAAGACGAAAGTTATGGCGTTTTCAGGAGCGCACCATGTGAGAACCAAAATTGTAATCAATGAGAAGCCAATAGAACAAGTGTCACATTTCAAATATCTCGGGTGCGATACAAGCTACAACTATGACAATGATATAAACGAAAAACTACATAAATACCAATATATCTGCGGAACAATCAACAGAACCTTAAGAAACAAGACCAGAAAGGACACGATTTTGAAATTTTATAAGACGATGGCAACTCCGGTTCTTACATATGGATGCGAGTCTTGGGTTCCTCTGAAAAAAGATAAATCTAAAATACAAGCCACCGAAATGAAATTCCTACGAAGAGTAAAAGGATGTACAATGCGAGATCAAATAAGGAAAGATCTAAACATCTATAACATCAATGAAAAAATCCAAGAATATAGAGGTAAATGGAAAGAACATGTGAATAGAATGGATGAGGACAGAATACCAAAGAAGATTCTGGAATACGAACCACGGGGAAGGAGAAATGTTGGCCGCCCGCGACGAAGATGGAAAGAAGTATGAAGACGGAACAGGCTGCACAAAGCCTAATCAATGAAGTGCAGAAGAAGAAGAATTTCACGTACAACAGGAACATTACAATATTTTGCGAAATAGAATTTAAATATTTCTACATTTACAAAATGAAATATATGATTGATTGATTGATTGTAATTAAATGATTGATGGCAAAATAAAAATGATACCAATTTTATTAAATCAAATTAACTCCGGCACTTTTCATCGAAGCTTTTAATAGATAGTTATAAATTAAATTTCAAAGTGCATCGATCGAATGACTCCAAAATACACCTTCAAGGATGGTTTAATTAAACGATAAAATGTATTAACACAAAAAAGTGTTTTAATATATTTTATTTGTTAATAATTGTGAATGTGAGACAATTTTTTTCAAAACTAGTCGATTTATTACAGCAATAAAATTGATAAGAAAATATTTGTAGTGAGATTATTTTTGAAGAATGTTAGTTGAGTTGTAAGATCACTACCATCCCTGATGGCGTGGTGCCTATGAAGGTTTCCCCCTTCCCTGCAGGAAAAAAAAAATTTCAAGTGCTCTTTTCAAGTTAGTTTACTAAAACTTGTAAGACACTCTTTACATGTGATATATTTTGTTGTGCATTTTTAATCTAAAAGTTTGATTATGCAATATACATCGAAGCTCATTTGACAATTTTCATAAATCTTTCAGAAGTATAATATTTACCTTCAGAAACAGAATTACTATGGAAACAAGTCAATGTCTAATAGTTTACTACAGCGCCATCATATTATTAAAAATTATAAAATAATACTACAACTATTTCATTATAAGTTTAAATCGATAATGACTTAATTAGATCCAGGATCTTCTTCGAAAAGCACTTTTCATTTCATTTGCAAATGATGTTTAATATAACGAGCAACAAGTTTTAGGGGACGCATTTGCCACTCATTTAATACTTCTTTCGGAGTTTCCACCTAAAAAAAATAGTGTTCTATTGAATTGCAATTGAAAAACCACGAAAACCGAAATAAATTATAATCAGAAAGAAAGACAACTGATAATCTTGATAAAAGTATATGTGTAATGAATACATACCTGATCACCTTTTAATCTATTTAGAAACGTAACGCATACAATAGCAGCTTGAATTCCAGCATGATGAGTTAAAGCTGCAAATGGAATGGCTTCCATTTCTATATTAACTACACCTTGGTTATGAATTTCGGTTAGAAATTTTTTTTTATCGTTCTCTGTGTATTCACAAAACGCTCCATCTAGTCTGGCTTGTTCTGAAAGAATGAGAAATATTTGATGAAATGCATAAATTTTTGAGTGAAACTTACCTTCGTAAAAATCAGATGTACACATGGTTTTTCCGGAAGTAGTAATATATGGATCTTTCGGATCCGCTAAAGTTTTTAGTTCTCTTACTATCTTACGGTCCAATTTAGCTGGTCGTCTAACTTTTTTACCAAGAATCGGCTGAAAATAAAGTTTTTAAATTAACTTCCAGATTAAAATATTAAATCGTACCACTTCGTAGTAGGTATTCATCATAGCGTCAACGGCATCTTCGGTAATCACTACGGAACCTGGTTCTAAACCAAGACCTCCGCATGTACCAATTCTGAATAGTGTAGGATTTTTTATTTTAGCGTGATATATTAATTTTATAACTTCGTGTAAAAGAATGCTTATTGACGAAATTCCCATACCGTGCTATAACACAATAGGAACAATTGCAAAAAATTTTAATCCATTACCGTTTCAAACTTACACTAATAGACAAGACAGGGCCAACTTTATACATACAATAACGATAGGCATGCTGACTTATATCAAAGAGAGTGGTACCTGTAGGTAACTTGTATCCTATTTCCTCCATAATGTAATTGGCAAAAACTTCCATCCGTTTTGGTGATCCTCCCATACATACAAACTGAAAACAGTTACGTAAATATTTTAATTTACAAAATAATTTTGATGGGTATATAGGTGACCTAAACTTTTCTAGCACGAATGAAAAAGTTCATTGCATTTATGAATTTCTTCATTGTATTTGATTTCCTTTACTTCACCACTCGTATGTCGGGATAACACTTTTATACATACATTTTTATTTAAAAATGGACCATTTCATTTAATTTCCTTTGTAAATTTAGTATGTTAAATTGCAAGAGACTGAAGCTGGCCATTTAATCTCACGTTCGAAGGTGATTCACGCGATAATGGCAAGCGCCAGGGAATTCCCTTCGAACAAGAGATTAAGAAGCGCTTCAGTCTCGAGTAATTTATACTATTTTATACAATCCTAATAACAACCGACAAAAATATAGCTGAAAAGGAAAATTGGAATAAACAAGTACAAATTAAAAGTATATAAATTGAAGTGGCTATTAAAAAACGCATTGCAAAAGATAACAGTGTATGTAATAATACTTTTGTAATTATGCAATTTATAAAATTGTCTAATAATGTGTCCCATCACAAATAATAACAGTGGTTGTATGATTAAAAAAAGGGAGCATATCTAAAGCTTTGGTGACATGCAACGCCTACACGTCGAAACGAATATCTTATTGCAACGGAATCACGCATTCCTTTGAAGGAAACAATAAATAATTCTAACGTAAGATAAAATATAGCACGTAGAAGATTGATGAGTCAATAATTATGAGGTCATATTACGATCCCTTGGTATTACATGCAGAGCCGTATCTAGGCGGTGGCGAGATGGGCGCCCGCCAAGGGCGCAGCTACCCGGGGGGCGCAAAATCGGCCATGAAAAATAATTTTTTTTTTCTAGATTAGTGCATTTTGTTAAGGACAAAAATTTCACGTTATTGAAATGAATGTTATTCCAGATTGTTAAGTTACTGTCCAAAGATACATGTGGTTTCTTGGAAATTACAAGTTGTTTTCCTGTTAAGAGACTGAAAAAAGTCAAAAGAATGGCTGGTGAAATGGCTGAAGATGAATCCCACTTGTTGAGTGCTGAAAAATCATTTGAGAGAGAGTGTTTCGTTGTGTTTGATAGGATTAGAAGCGAAATGGACAAGAAGGCAATCATCTACCATTCGGTTTCATCTGACTTTAATTTTTTATCCGGAAAGTCTTTAAGTGAGTATTCTGATTCTCTTCTTGAAAAGTGTGCAGCTAATCTTGGTGCGATGTATGCCAAAGATATAGATACGTTAGAGCTTGTGAACGAAGTAGTTACTTTCAAGTATCATGCAAAAGAGCTGATAAAGGACATCAATAAGGCCTCCTATTTGGATGTTCTGAACGTTATTTCTAATTATGAATTAAGAGACGCCTATCCGAACATTGAAATTGCGTTGAGGATAGTTTTAACAATGCCTGTAAGTGTGGCGTCTTGTGAGCGTTCGTTCAGCAAGTTAAAAATGATCAAGAACTATTTAAGATAAAGTATGTCTGAAAACAGATTGACAAACTTAGCAATTCTGAATATAGAATACGACATTGCGTTTCAGATTGATTTTAACGATATCATCGACGATTTTTCCCTGGTAAAAGCAAGAAAAGTACAGTTTTGCCTCATGATTGATTGATCGAAAAACTTTAAACCTACAACTTTGCACTTTAATTTTGTAAAATTTCCGCGGAAGGACCCCCGGATCCCCCGTTTTCGTTGGGGGGTATTCCATACCTCCCCAACACCCCGGTGTGGGGGGGCGCAAATGTTAAGTCCCGCCAAGGGCGCGCCCATACCTAGATACGGCTCTGATTACATGACACCAGGGGAGTAAATTTACTAATAAACGCTACGTGGGACTGAAGAAGGTCATTACGAACTGCAAAAGTCGAAATAAATATTAAATTACAGCGATAGGACTGTTTAAAATAATATTATTCACTTACTTTTACGTCACCAAACATTTCAACGAGATCGTGGGAGCCACTTCCTATAGCCAGGTGGTACAAAATATCTTGATTCATCCGTTCAATATGAGGATTTCGAAGTTTAACAGATCCATCGGGATACCTGAAAAGAAATAATAAATCGCAATAACGGATTCGTTTTTATTTAAATTTAATTTTTACACACACCTCACGCAATCAAGACTATCATTTTTGTCCCAATTATTTTCATCTCCATTCTTTTGCTTTCCATTGGTTTGTGCCATTTTCACATACGAACACAAGTAATTTAATGTCTCTGGGTTTAAAAACACACAGCTACTAGTACATGCAATTATGTAAGTAATACTAAAGTGTAATAAAGCAAAATGATAAAACCACCAATTGATACTAAACGTGGACGTTTAACGACATTACGTAATTTATACTTTATAATCTAAATTTTCTTAAGATAACACTAAACACTTTTTAAATAATAATATTTAAATCAATTTAAAAAATTACAGAAATATAAGATAAATAAACAAGTACGTATGTCAAAACTTTTGGTATCAGTATTGATAATTTCATACGTAAAATTATTAAAAAATTAATTACGAATTTATTATTCGATTACATTAAAAAACATAACAAATTATAAATAAAAAATTTAATGATAACAATTTATATGTAGCAGAAAAAGTTGGCAATAGTATGATCACCAGCAGAATAAGTAAATTTCCACATACTATATTTTTATAGTTGGTCCATCCATTTTAAATGATGTGACAACACATTACTTTCCCATTTAGTAGATTCCACTTTATATTATATTAAATATTAATAAAACAGATGTTAACACAAAACAATTTTTAACTCGATAAAATACACAAATTACTTTGAGATATCAAAGTTACGAAATTTAATTTGTAATTTAACATGGTAACTCATATTTTTTAAAAGCACTTATTTTATATTTTCATTTTAACAATAATTATATAACATGTTTGCATTGAAAAATTTTTAAAATTGACATTTTCCAAAAAAAATTAGAAATTTGCGGAATGCCGTGCCGTCTATATGCAATAAAATTTTAACTATGGGCGTAATGACGTCAGAATTAATTTTTTATAAGTAATTAAAAAATTCGTTTGGTATTAACTACATAATATGTTAATACAAGTAAGTTAAAATATTAAATTATAGTAATGAACAATACAAATCACTTTGACAGATCAAAATTATCCAAGGCAAACCATATTTATTTAAATAGCCCTTATTTTATTTTTGCATTTTAACAATAATTTAAGAGGGAAATATCAAGTGTGGGGTATCAAAAGATGCGGAAAAATAATCTCTTTCGATTGATATGATTTTCAATCCCATATGTTCCACCGGCAAGCGGCGATGCTCTTTAACAATTTTCATTCCCCTAAAAAAGGGGTTAAAAATGGACGGTTTTCAACCAAAATCTAATCAGCTCTTTAGACAGCTACTTCAAACTAGTGTATAAAATTTCAACTCAATCGGTGCACGCGTTTGTCTGAAAACGTTGACGAGAAAATCACCACACATCACACTTCATACTTCATACATCACACTTCATACTTCATACATCACACACACATCCGGACATCATTCCAAAATTGGTCTTAAACAATTCGTATGGGCTCATAGACCATGGGAAAAATGCTAACTCAAAATTTTTTTTTAACTCGATAACAATACTTTCCTTTACTACGTAAATGGGAAAGTAAAATGCAGAGGTATAATAACCTCAAACGGTGGTAAATAAGATTTACTACATTTAAAAGTTAACCAATCAAAGTTGTCGAAAATTGTACGACTGCTTTTATACAACACAAAATTTCTACGACTGAACAGTAAACAAGAAATTTTATACGTCATACATTTTTGTACAATATTGACATGAAATTCGAAAATTTGAGATGGGGGAATGCGCAAGAATGGTTTTTGAAGAGAACTCACTCCAAGGCGACGCTACGAGACGGACGTGAAATCGCGCACAGCGATAATTTGTGAAATAATTTTGGAATTTAAAAAAATAATTTTTGATTTGGAGTAAAAAGTAATTGAATAAATAATTTAAAAGAAAGGTGCATTTGATTTATAGTGTGATTTATTATTTGTGTGGTTTATTTAGATTTATAGATATTATATTTGATTTGAAAAAATACTTATTCAATTGGAAATTGATTGATGGACGAATGATTATTGGAAAAGAATATAGAATTGAATTGCATATAAAATCTTGGAAAACCACGGGTTTTAATTTTAAATAGCGTGGTCGTCATAAAAAAACACCACATTTGTACGACAGAAATTAATATAACAGTTTTTACTCGATTGAATATTTATATATTTTATTAAATATCATATTATGCTATATAACAATTATTTAAAATTAAAAGTACAGTAGAACTCCAATTATCCGAATAAATTGGGACCGAACCCCATTCGGATAATCAAAAATTAGGATAATTGGATTTTTTCACATAAAAGGGTACTGTATGGATTTTTAATTAATTAAATGAACGGGCAACACTTTTACATGTTTATAGCGTACTTACAAGTGCTGTACATTAGTATGTATTGTAAATGAAAGTCATTGCTTGCTGAACATCTCTGTCAAAGTAAGCTGTTTGACTGTCCGTTTTCGGGCAGCCTAGTCGCGCATCCGCTTGACAGTGAGAAGTTGCATGTGGTCACACTCAGGCTGACGCAAAATCATTATTTTGTGAAAGCGATTCGGATAATCAGCGATTCGGATAGTCGGAGTTCGGATAATTGGAGTTCTACTGTAATTGTATAAAAGGTGGTTGAAGCGATCCTAGTTCCTAAGTGCCTAATTCATAAAATGTTATCATCGGTGCTGAAAAAATTATGATAGTATTAGTGATAAATATAATATTCAAATCGAATATCTGAGAATTGAGTATACTTAGTTTTATTGTGGTGATAGTGGGGATATAATTTTGAGAGTGCAATGGTAGCGAAAATGCTAAACTGAAGTTTTGCAAGTATGTAAATACGTACCTCAATAGCCTCGGTATAACCGTTGTAGCCTTAACTAAGCAAAACAAAACCAAACAATCAGTCCAACTATGTATCCAAAATGTTAAATATAACGTGCTCGTTACGTCAATTTTATCCAACTTGTTATGTTATTTATTAAATTCTTACTACGTATCTGATAACTAAACGTCTAACGTTATCGATAAAAGGTAAAACATTACAATCATTTAATAAATAACATAACAAATTGGATAACCTTGACTTAACGGGCACGTTATATTTAACATTTTGGATACATAGTTGGACTGAATGTTTAGAGCTGCAAGCATGTTAACATTGCGCGTGCCGTGAAATTTGCGAAAATTGTTTTTTACTAATTTATTCTTTGTCTTGTTCTAAGTACTTTTTTGGATTGACTCAAGTATTGCTATTGACCAGCGACGTAGCTTAAAGCATACATCGGTTGATATGTGCGTGAAGTTAGCCCCCCTTTTTCGAAAACCAAAAAAAATTTTTTTGTATTGTGTTGTATTCATTTGTATTAGATTGTATTGACAAAATTTTTTTTATTTTGCGAAGCATTAAAATAAATATCGCGAAAAACCGTTATTTGGGCTGGCCCCCCCTTTTCAAAAATTCAAATTTTTTTTGGTTGTATTTTGTTGTATTCATTTGTATTGGATTATATCGTAAAAAATAAAAGTCGGAAGTTTAACGTTAATCGCGTAAATCGCGGAACAAAATTTAGCGCTAGCCGACTGGTTGACAAGCCCAAAATTTCTTATATAAAATGTAAGGTATTGCATTGTATTGTATGTGTAGTGACCGGGAATTATGTTATATCCGATGATCCGTATCATCGGATTATCAGATAAAAAAATACTATATAAGTGAAACTTTTATTTCTAATAAACAACTCACTTAAAATAAAATAATAACTAAATATGGTAGAAATAAAATCGTTAACTTGGAACAAATCTGAACAATTGCGATATATTTATACTAGTTTAGGATTTATTGGTAAACCTGGATAAATGGCATAACTCATAACTAGAGTAAAATTAATATTAAAGTTTTTTATTCTAACAAATATATAAAAAAATAAATAAATAAAATTTAAATTAAAATAAATAAAAATATTTAAATAATTAACTTTCTACATATATACATAGATGAGGAGTTTTTTCTGTAGGCTGATGAGGTGGACATGCAGGTTTCTTTAGTAAGTCATCAAATTCAATTCAATGAATATCACGTTTTATCCATGCTGTATAGTGTCCAATTGCATTAGTATCCATGCATATCTTATACATAACAATTCCAGCAAGTACATATCGTCTGCTATTTAAGTAAATTTCATCTGGAAATTCTTCCACAGAAATTTGTTTGTCCATTAATCCACATTCAATAAATAGTTGCGAACCATACGTTATAATGACGTCAAATAATATATTACAGCATTTTCTTTTATTTGTTTTTTTTTAAACAACTTAAAAAAATTACACGCTTTGTAAACATTGTTGAAAATTAAAATATTTATTGGATTTTTTATTTAGAATTTCTATGAATTTTTTAAAATTTTAAGTTTATCATTATTTGTTTTGGCCGAATCATTATATTAACTGTCCATTTGCAGTGTTTAAATAATTTAACATTTAACAATAAATCAATAAAATAAAATTCATGTTCGAGGTTACAACAAATAATATTGTTCACACATTTTTTTGAACCAATTCCTTCATTTTTGTTTTAATTTGAATTTGGGCCTGGCTACGGGCCTGATATCTACCGTACCGTATCTTCAATATAAGCCGGTTACGACATTTATTTTTTACGATACAATTCAATACAAATGAATACAACAAAATACAACCAAAAAAAATTTGAATTTTTGAAAAGGGGGGGCCAGCGCTAAATTTTGTTTCGCGATTTACGCGGTTAAGGTTAAACTTACGACTTTCATTTTTTACGATACAATCCAATACAAATGAATACAACAAAATACAACCAAAAAAATTTTGAATTTTTGAAAAGGGGGGGCCAGCGCTAAATTTTGTTTTGCGATTTACGCGGTTAAGGTTAAACTTACGACTTTCATTTTTTACGATACAATCCAATACAAATGAATACAACAAAATACAACAAACAAAATTTTGAATTTTTGAAAAGGGGGGGCCAGCCCAAATAACGGTTTTTCGCGATATTTATTTTAATGCTTCGCGAAATAAAAAAAATTTTGTCAATACAATCTAATACAAATGAATACAACACAATACAAAAAAAGTTTTTTTGGTTTTCGAAAAAGGGGGGCTAACTTCACGCACATATCAACCGATGTATGCTTTAAGCTACGTCGCTGGTCAATAGCAATACTTGAGTCAACGGCTAACTTCGCGCACGTTCGGTTCATTAGGATGCGGGAAACCGCCGCTCCTAATGGCATCGGATATATTTACTGCTACGATCTCAAATCTAATATAGATATGTGAGTTCTAAGGAAGCAATGGAAACTATGCAATTGGTTAGATTTTCACAGTAAATCATTTTGGCTTTAGCCAATTTAATCGCCTACGCACTGCTTATTCATTGGGCACATCAGGTAAAAGATTCTATCTGAAGGAAAGTGCAATATTTCTCAAAGATTATTAGAAGTTATATTTAACTGTAGGAGTAGAATCCAAATCAAAATTTTACCAATAGAGTGAAGTAGAAGAGCAGATAAAATAAATAATAATTATTTCTGTGAGAAAAACTCAGAAGTCGATGTGTGAATCAATTGCAGTAACGAACACTCGGTTATAGCGAATAAATTTTGATGTTTCTCTTAAGACTCCAATAATCTTTTCTGACAATTTTATTTTTCCATTTATTTTGAAAGAACTTGCGGTACTGTTTATATTACCTACATGCAGTTTATCTTGTGCGAGTGCGAGAAATGTTTACAAGTTGTAACTTTTTGCACATGCATATCTAAAGTGGATTTCGATTTTTTATTGGGTAGTATTCTCTCAAAATAAAAAATTAAGTATTTTCTTTACAGTTGCTTCTGTGGCACCAAGTTTGGATGCTGAACAAAGCACCGCAGCTTTTTTTAAATTTATTTTGGAATTAAATTAAACAGCTAATTATTAAAATTATTGATCACTTATTTTATATTCTTACATCGTCATTAATTCTCAACTTGAAATAGTTATAATTTGTACTTCTAATAATTATAATTATATAAGTTCAGTGTTTTCTTTTTCAATATCACTATAAATTTTTGCAAATGCTTGATATAACTCTAATCCAATTTTACAGAAGTACGTCCCTCAACATTCAATAATTATTTACAGTCATACTGCTTGGTCAAAATCTTTAAAAATTTTCAGGGCATTTGGTAAAATATTAATCTGCAGTTGGACATTCTTTTTATGCTCTTAGTATGGATTTAACTGTTTTATTTTACGGGAATTCGAAGTTTTTTCTGCATTCTCTGTAAAAATACTTCGAATTTCCGTAAAATAAGACAGTTAAATCCGTACCAAGAGCATAAAAAGAATGTCTAACTACAAATTTATATCTTACCAAATATACTGAAAATTTTTAAAAAATTTGATGAAACAGTTTGTGATTAATTATTGAATGTTGAGGGACGTACTTCCAAAAAAATTGGAAATTTGTCGATTTCAAATTCGATTATCTCGTAATCTGCTAGGTCAATTTGCTTCAAATTTTTCCAACGTACCTAGTACATCATTGGTATTAACCATGCAAATTTAAAATCTTTGGAATGAACTTGAAGAAACCCTCCTTTAATTCAAAAAAAATTTTATATCCAACTGCATTTATTTATTTATACACTATCCCATGATTTTTAGACATATCAAACAGTCAGAAATAAACAGTTTAAGTTAGGTTTAGGTTAGGTACAGGTTAAGCTCAAGCGACGGATAAGAAGTGGTTCATACCAAGATAAGACTCAGTTGTGAGAAGCTTTTAACGAAAATTAGTAAAAAAACACCGTTACATCGTTTAGTAAAGGGCTCGCCACATAGCCTATGCTGTGGTATGCCAATATCAAACATTGAAGGAGAAACATAGGGTTTCAATAGTGACGTTCACATAGTTATGAGTTGCTATGCTATTTTGCGCATGACCATGAAATCATTCAACGTTTGTGTTGACATAGCATAGCACAGCACAGCCTATGTGGCCAGCCCTTAAAGCTGGTTGATTCTATGTCATTGCGATGCAAATCAGTTATAGCTGCAAAAGGATTTACAACGAAGTATTGAATGTATTTCATTTTAATTTTTTCAATAAAGTTCTTTACTTTTTGTTTTGAGTGCTTTCTATGAGAATTTGTTATAAGGAAATATAAAAAAAACTATTTGTCCATTTACTGACGGCCGCTCTGTACATATCCCATGGCAAATGGACGAAAACTAAACATTTCCAAGTATAATTTTTTACAGATGATTACAAAAACCATTTATTTAAAGTATTGATTTTTTAAGAATTGTTGAAAACATTCAATATACTTAAAGAACATTTACATTTTTATGTCTGTTATTTCAGAATTTGTGATTAACAAATAACGACGTTAAATTATTAACTTCCGGATTAGTAGCACTGTTTAAAAGACACTTTATTAACCAATAATAATATTGATACAATAATTTCAAATTTTAAAATTTTGCAACAATATTCGATTTTAAGATTTCTTAATTTTTGATTTATTTGTTAATTGAGCACAAATGATTTTTAATAATTTTGACAACATTAGGACAGTGATAAAAGCTATCAGCAAACAAAATCCTATCACATCGAGTAAGTAATATTGATAAACAGGAAGGTCTATCGCCGGATTTCTGAAATGTTCTGTTCCATTATGTCTGATCACATATTCTGTCCACCAAACTGCTCGTTCTAATCCCTTCATGGGTTCGTCGAGAATTAATTCGGAAAGCTCTCTAACTCGATTCTTATATCTACAACATTAATTAATTAGAACCGATTAAAAAATATCGTGTTGGATTATAATACTTGGGATTATCAATTACTTCTATAATTGTGTTCTCAAATATTTCCTTATCAAAAGTATTGTAATCTACAGATAAACCCATACCCTTAACAACAACTCGTTTGATATTTGACGCTTGATCACCGAAAAAGGGCATGCCGACTATTGGAATGTAATTATGTAAAGCTTCCTCGAGTGATTGTAAACCACCTTGTGTAATAAAGAGTTTAATATTAGGATGCCCTACAAATAAAATAATAAAACAAATTATCAAAAATTGCACATAGGCTATATTACTTAAAACGTCTTGTTGAGGTAACCATTTTGAAATCATAACATTTTTAGGCAATCCTTCTAATTTCTCCAATTCAAATTTCCACAATATTTTGTAAGGTAGTTTTGAAAATGTTTCTAAAATCACATTCAAAGTGTCCTTTTTTAAATCTTTACTTTTCACATTTGATCCCAAACTGAAATAAATACAACCTTGATTTGCTTCATCAAGAAATTGTTTTAATTCCTACAACCAAAATTTTTGTATGTATTATAATTTTATTATTTCAATGCTATAAATGTTTACTTTTGGTAAAGGTTTCGATGGTTTTAAATGAGTGCCGCCTCCAATATAAATAACATTTGGCGGAATAGATCTTACCCGATATATTATCTGATCGGAGTTAACCAAAAGCATGCTTACATTTTTTATCATTTCCTCAATACTAGGATATCCTTTTCCAAAATTGTTTTCAATAGTTTCTTCTAATTGGCCATAATAACTTTCAAAAATGTATTCTATTAATAAAGTATATACTACACTAGTAAATCTATCGAAAAATGTCAATTTCTCGTCGCAGGGCAAAACTACATCTGGATTTAATACTGGATGTGAAAAACCACCGATTTCTCTATAAACACTTCCCCAGGGGTCTAATGAAGATATGGAAATATACGGACATTTAAAGCGATAAGCAAAGGCAAACATCACAGGATAAAAAAATTCAGTTATTACTAAGTCAAAATGTTCTTCCTCATTTTTAATTAGTGCTTTCATCTGTGGATGCTCTATCTCTTTTTCTGCTATGTTATTCATTGTACTGAAAAATAACGACAAGAGAGAATACAAATTCACAGGTCCCTTTTCAAGTTTTCCGGCAATATTTTTATTCCATATATTATAAGCTAAATCGTGGACATCAATTTCTGTTAGATTTGTTAATGTAGGATCGTTAATAGGATCGGCAGTTAATACCACTACTTGATGTCCACGAAGCGATAGTTCCTTCCATAGAGGTTGAAATACAATTTGATGACTATATGACGGAGTTGGTGACAATCCTAATATACGTGCACCATAGCAGTATTCAATTATTGTCAAAATTGTTATTGCTGTTATAATATTCATGACTTGAATTTTTATTTCTACTAGAAATAAATCTAAAAAAAATTAAATAAAATATAACAAATATTATGTTTTGCTAAACTACGTATTCTATAACAATAAATTGCATAGATGTAACCTTTTTTTAGTTATTAAAATGAATAATAAACAACGGCTCCTGTAAAGAACCAATTTTTATATAGGTTTTTTATTTTGGAACTTATTAAAAAAAAATTGTTACTTACAATATCATTATCAATCACAATTAAACAAGTAATTTTAACCTACTTACTATTATATTGTCTCAATATTTATTCTTGATAAGGTTTGAAGAAGGAACCATAACGTTTACATTAGCATTTCAATAAATATACTATTCATTTTTTAACTTGAAATGTAGCATCGTCACATAACTATTTACCACAATTACCTTATTAGTTTTTTAAATTATGGGTAAAAAGGATAGAATTTACATGCACGCAACATTAAATTGGTCGTCTATTAAATTTAAATGATTTATTAACTATTATATAGTAGATTTATTTATTAATTATATAATATAGTAAATACAGTAGATTTTGGTAGGTATGTAGTAATTTATAATAGCAAATCATTTGAAAATTTTTACATTTATAAATTTTTTAACTACTGGTTGTTGACATGCATAATGACGATACGCTTTTCTCTCTCTGATGAACACCAAATATTGGATTGTCATAAATTGTTCATTATGAATATCTTGGCTGCTATCTTCCAAATACATCTGGTGCTTTGAGTGGCACCCGTCATTTTGTATAATGTGTTGAAATTGTATCCAGCAAATCATAATAGATTATCATGACTGATCGCTTAAATTGTAGATAATCTAGGCAAGGAACATTATTAATTTAATAAAATCGCGGCAAGCTGAAATTTGGCAGATACTCGATATTGGAGTATCCTAATAAACTCCATAAAAGTCCCCTAAAATCCCATACCGGCGTCCCTCCAAATCAAACGGGGGTAGGTGTAAATTGCGCAAATTGGGCAGGTAGAAATAAAAGTACAAGTGTAAATTGCGCTCCAAGCAAAGAGGTCGCCAGAAATCTGAAATGTAAACTGCGAAAATTTGCCCCTAATTACTCATTTTTCCTACCTGCCGAATTTGCGCAATTTACTACTTTTTTCTACCTGCCGAAATTTCGCAGTTTTGAAGTATTTAATAAATATTCTTTATTCGTATATTAAATATTCTTATTTTTGGTTCTTTTCAGAACCACAAATATTTAAGAATAAGGTCTCTAAATAAACATAAACAACTATGGGGAAAACCTAGGGCTTGCGGGGCTATGCCCCGCGGCCGGTTTTGATGGTGCTAATTACTTTTTAGGGTGGTCCCGACCCGGCCAGAACTATGTGCATAGAAAAACCCAAGCCACCCGGGCTCCGCCCGGACGGCCGGTTTTTCATCGCCGTCGCCGCTCCGCGGCATAAAGCTAAACAAATTTGAAGTGCCTACCATCAAGAAAACCGGGAACTTAGGGACCCTAAAAATCGCGTAAAAACAAAAAATAATCGATGTTACAGGTACGAGAGACGTGGTATAATTTGGTAACATTTACGAAAAATTGACTCGATTTTAACCCGTAATTAAGTCGTTTTTAAATTTCAATAACCCCTAACAACATAAGTAGGTATAAGTAGGTAACCCATTGTTAAAGGGGTGCCAGCGCAGTTTACATTTCAGATTTCTGTGAACCTTTTTCCTAGGAGCGCAATTTACAATAATGCAGGTATTTTGGAGCGCAGTTTACATTACCCCCAAACGGAGGGTTGGGAGGGTTAACCTCCCTCTTTTCTATTTTCTCTTTTATGGAAAACTATCATTACACCAAATTGAAGAGAATAAAATTCTCTACAATATATACCTTTCTTTATTGCATACTACATTAACTCACAAAAGAGGTCGAACACCTAAAGAAATTGCAATAATTTCCATATAATTCAAGTATTTAAGAAGAAAACAGCGGTGTCAACTTACCACTTGATAAAGAATTCTTTAAGGTCACCGGAAACACAAAATAAAGTTTTAAAAAATATAATAATAAATAAAAATTATAACATCTTAACAAAATACACAGGAAATAATAGTTATAAAGGAGGTCGGACAGCACATAATAATATAATGCTTTAGGTTTCACAAGTTAAACAATTTTTCACTTTTTTAATATTTCGTGGGGTATCCCGTTCTTTTCAAAACATCACTCAAACGTCTGGGCATGTTGGAAATAATTTTTTTTAAATATTTTTTCTTGTAGTCTATCAATCAATTTCTGTTTGGCGGTTATAGGGGTAGTTGTTATTTTACGGTCTAATTCATCCCATAGATTTTCTATGGGATTAAGGTCGGGAGACTGGGGGGAGCGGATGTAAAATTTTGAGACATTTATATAAAAGATATTCTTGGACCAAATAGGTTCGGATCATTGTCTTGGTAATATTTAAAACTGTTTTCAATGCCCGTTCGGGTAGAACTCTGCACTTAATTGTTTTTCAAGAGCTCCAAATATTTATACTTGTTCATAATTCCGTCAATCACTACTAAATTACTAACCTATTCTCTTCACTAATGAAAGGCTTTTTTCTATCCACGTGGCCGTTATATCCCTTTCTTCATAAAACCCTGCGAATTTTTTCGGAATTAACATTCTTTCGTAGTTCGTGTAGCACTTCAGTTTGTAATTTTGGTGCACTATTACGCTTGCAGTCCACAGGCGATTCAGAGGGTCACCGTTGGTATACTTACTGCTGCTCCCTCTCAGGGGTAGGTTGCTACGAATCTTATTTTGTATTAATGCTGGATAATGAAAACATGAAACCCTTTTTATACATTTATTAAAATCAAAATATACATCAATATTTTATTTGGTATAAAATATTGTAAATTGCTAAAACTAAAAATTCATTCATCTCTTTCATACCTTTAAACTATTAACAAATAATACAAATACATACAAGAGAATAATATAAATTGAGGTACCTTTTTTTTGTGATATTAGTACGCCCATGTATTGGCGTTTCGCGGATATGCAGTTTCGTGACTTTTACGTTGCACGAGTGATGCTTTTTGTTGTGTTGGGGTCAGATGTTATCTTGAATGTTACTGCGACTCTTGAAATATTCATGAAATAACGCGGATTTGAAACGTGTTACAAAAATGTTTATGACTTAAACGTTCGATTTTAACAATCACTAAATCTATGAGAAATTGGATCGGATTTCTGTCTTTTGCCGGTAAAACATTTAAGATTTGAAAGTTTATAGATGCATTTCACTGTTGTATCGAGAAGTTTAATTTGAATATTATTTAGGCTGCTAGATAGATTAGTACTTAAAAGTTTATTAATATTTGCGTGCGCACTTTTGTTCAAGATTGATGGGACGCACATGTGTTTGAAGTGGATAATTATAATGTTCGAATTAAATTATTGTGAAAATCTTATTAGAACTGAACTTTTATATTAATGTTAAAACGTTTTGATCAATTAAAAGAGCTATTCTTACTCTGAACACGTCGATGATGTCGGATGCACCAAAGTTAATCTCACTTAATTTAAGCTTTGATAGGCTTTTTATGACGTTATGTTTTTCACTTCTATTTGAAGACAGTTGCATTGTCAATTATACTTTCCATTAATAAGTTGACTTTTAAAACAATAATTTTAATTACTAGATTTTTTGTTTGAATGCGATGCGAATTGAATGGAGAGTCGCTGGGCACTGCCTCGCGAGGTAAACGCTATTCCTTCCCCCGCTTATAAAAATGCATTATGTCCTTGATAACGTGACATATGACTTCAGGGGGCAAATGAGAGAATTTTAAATTTGCTTTGAAAACCATCATACGTGGTGAAGACAACAAGGAACGTATTATTATCAAGAGTGACATCATCGTCAGTTTGAACGTTACGAAAAGTGTTAAACAAACATTTTTATTTATAAGGCGCAGTTAAAAAATAATATGAGACTTTGTAAATACAAATTAATAAACATAATTATTTCTCTGTTATAAAATTTATTGCGTTAGCTATGATGCATTAATTATCTTCTAACTAGAATAAAAGAATGAATTATACAAGGTGATTCAAATTATTAAATATTTCTTGATTGATTCTAACGGTCGGCGTAACACGCTAATTCGTTATAAAAAAAAATAAAATAAAAAAAATGATTAATAGTACACCTAGTCTTAAGATGAGGTGTGGGATTACTTAAAAGTATTTAGACTTAATTTACCTTAACGCTACAAGATAGATAGAAGAAATGGTACAGTTTACTTGGGAATAATTATTATTAGTTTTCTAATATTAAGAAATTAAGAACCACTCTTTGCCTTCTTCAGTAACTCAAAGTACAATGGTGGTTGTATTTTTGTTGGACGCCACTTGTTTTGGTTTTGAACTTCTGGAGCAGAACAAGAAATCTCCAAAAGGGTTAAAGGAGTTTTTATGAATTAGAGCTATTATTGAAAATTAATCCTTAGTTTTTTGGAAAACAGAAGCTAAACGCACTGCGTTCGCGAGGATGGGCCTTGGCACGAATCCGTATCATCGAGTTAGGTGAACCATACAGGCTAGGCAGGAACTCAACTAAGGCTAACCTTAAACGAGGACATTATTTTCTAACAACTAGTTAGACATAAGGAGTTGTATTTTAATGGATCATATTTACAAATTAAAATACTAGGGAAAATATAATCGAAATTCTTACTCCAGAAATATTAAAGGGAAGGATCTCGGGTAGTGGAGTTTATAGTTTATTATAGTCTTGAAGATGACAAGAAATCTTGTCGAAACTAGTCGATTTAAGTAAATAGTTTTCTTGAATATAAACTCCACTACCCGAGATCCTTCCCTTTAGGGAAAATATCTTCAACAGATCATATTTACAAGTTGAGATTTATAAAGGATTGATTGTTTCTAACGAAACATATTTACAAGTAGAAACAATATAATTTGGTAATATTCAACGGGTCATATTTACAAGTTGAAATATTTAATAACAAGATTAATAACAAGATTCAAATTATTAAATATTTCTTGATTGATTCTAACGGTCGGCGTAACAGCACTAATTCTTGGATTTTTTTTAACTTTTCTGATTACATAAGTTTCGTCTCACTAACTTAATTTACGTGAACCGCCAGTTTTTGCTTTAAAGTAAATTCTATCTTCGACTTTATAACGTTTTATGATAGCAGCAAGGGTACTCTTGCAATTTTAACAATTTCCCAATTTTGCGGTATGATATACCTTTGGCGTTATGAAATATAACGAATTTTCTTAAATTAAAATTTATATGTTTGCAATTTTTGCGCTCCATCTTAATATGAATTTCAATGTCACGATACTAACTGATATTTATTGTAATTATGACTTCCGTAAAGTGCAAAACTGCATTTAAATCAATTTACAGTAATATTCCATCATTTTAACAGCGCATTGAAATATTATAAAATGCTGTGACCGGCCTCTTTTGTGACTATTATTTCCGGTGTCAATTTATTAAAACCTTATAATTTTTATTTTTAATTATATTTTTTAAAACTTTTTTTTGTGTTTTCGGTGACCTTAAAGAATATTTTATCAAATAGTACGTCGACACCGCCGTTTTCTTCTTAAATAATTGAATTGCGTGGAAATTATTGTAATTTCATTAGGTGTCCGACCTCTTTTGTGAGTCACTGTATATTTATTAAGTAACCTTCGCTGCCATACTGGAAAATGACGATCAAAATCGCATTTTAACATTTATTTCAGAAACCTTCTATGTTATCAAAAATTGGTACAAACAAACAATATTCTGCATAACATTATCTACATACTTCTTGCCACTTTCTTTCAGGGTCCGACAAACCGTACTCTTACAATTTTTTTATTTAAATATTTGCCTCAAAAGACTACTCGTAGTCTATATCGTGCTTCAATCAATAAAATTTACAAAAAAATGTCTATAAATGTATGCTAAATACAGATCATTATTAAACCACAAATCACAAATTCACACATCATTGTCAGCTATAAAAAAAGGTATCAAACTGGAATCAAGGGATTAGGAAATTTCTGGTTTCTAGTATATAGCGCTTTACTTATTCGGCAACTGAAAGTGCATAAACTCAAGCTACTTTCAATTTCCTCTAGAAGTTTGCTGAATTAAGTTAAATGCTGAATTAGATTATGCTTAATCTTGTATATTATTTAGCGTTGTTCAAGTGTAAGAACTCCGTGATATTTAAAATTTTCAAAATTTCGTAAAGCGACAAGGTACCCACTTTCATTTAGCAGTTGTAGAAGGCTATCCACTACCAGATCCCACAGTAGAAGAGAAGGAACCCCTCCCTGAGGGCAGCCTTTAGTAACAACTCTCCTTATTGTCGCACCTCCACACTAAACTCAACCACTCTCCCCCTCAACATTGAGTTGATCCATCGTACAATGGTATGGGGAATATAATACGAGCGCACAGAGGCGTTAATACTCTTAAAGGTGGCTTTATCAAAGTCCACTTATATGCCGATAAACGCTCCCAGGGTGCATTCCTTAAAATGTAATGATCTTTCTATGCGTTCAACCACTTCATGTAGTGCTGACTCAGTAGATCTCCCTGGTAAGTATGCGTGTTGTTTCGGACGTAACGGTCTATGAACAAGTGCTACACCTCGAATTGTAGTAAACCGGGCTAGGGTTTACAAATTTTTATACACTAACACAAAAAAAAAGAGATTGGTTTTTGACACCACTCAGAGATAGCGCAAAGCTGCCACCAGCAAGTTAATTTCAGGGAACTTGTACCCTTGATCCTCGTAGCGTCTCTTCATCAGTCGTGAAAGAAGACAGATATCCAGGATTTCAATATCTCAGGTTTTTGGCCACTCGATGACCAAACCTGATATCATAAACTTGTGATAAAAATCATGATATTAATCATAAACTAACTTTAACACGCGAATTAACTTTCATTGAAATGTCACGACCAACGACCGACTAAGGTTGTCATCAACCAAAAGAACTGTCAGTTTGAGATATTGAAGGCCCTTTTATGTAAAATTCTTATCTAATTTTAATAGTACTTTGATTTAAATATTGTTATCTAATAGTTCAAATTATAAGGGTTGTTGCACATTCATTGTTCAATTCATAAAATAAGAGGTTCTCAAACTTTATCAATTCTATATTGAATTTTAATGAAATAATAATTATTATATTGGTCTTGAAATGTTGGAGATTCCCTTATCTAGAAGGTGATTCTAGCATTTACCCTTAATTAAGATCACATTAATATTTAAAAGATTCACAAAAAAAAGATAATTAAGTGCATTATTTAACTAATTAAAAACTATATAATTTTACGCAAATTGTATAATCAAAACGCGGAGTTTATATGAAAGTTTTATAGTTAAAAACTTGAATTAAAATTTTCCTTTAAAATTATATCAAATTTTGAAAATTTGATAGAAAGTAAATAGTAAATAAGATAATAATTCTACGATATTAGTTCATTTATTACATTAAGACCGTATTTTCTATTATACAGGTCCCTACTTAGGAAAATCATGTTTGCTTAATTAATACTAAAATAAAGAATTTATATTATAATAGAAAAGAGTAAAATTATAGATGATGAATAACATAACCAGCAGTGTGGCGTTAAGCTTAACGTTAAGCTTTTTTTTTAGCTCGACGCAGGGAGGAGAAATCTCGTGCGAGACACCCACTAAATCGAAGTGGATAGTGTCAGACTTCACTGACTAAAACTCCCCCCTACCAAGCACCCGGGTTTCGCCGCCAGGCATTTCTTCCAGGGTGCTCGGTCCGAGATGTCGGGATCTTCGACATCTCCCGCCCTGGATGTTCGGGCAGATCCGTTGGGTCTGCAGTGTCGTGTGCAGACCCGCCTTTTTCGTTCGGGCCTCCAAGTTCCTCTCCTCATATATGGCTTCCTTGTTGCTTGGTCAGGTAGGGGGCATTGCGATGGAATTCGATGAAACGTGTGCTCTTTCGCATGCCTCTCTTCTACCTGTCCGAGTTTGTCTCCTCGTTGGTTGGCTTCCTGGTTTGACGGTCGGGTAGGGGGCATTGCGATGGAATTCGATGTTACGTGTGCTCTTTCGCATGCCTCTCTTCTACCCGACCGTGTTTGGCCTCGGATCACTGATCCTCAGTGTCAGTATCCTCCCCCGTATGGGCAGCGGCAGCGGCGGCCCGTTGTTCGGCTCTTCCTGCTGCCTCCTTACACCTCAAGATGATTGTGATGAGGGTGTTTATCCGCTGCCACTGGGCCTTGTCGACGAGCATTGCTTCGACCAGGTCTTCGGGAGTCATTGTGTACCTCAGTGCAAGCGAGACCATTGTTCTCTCGCGCTCCCATCTCCAGCACTGTAAGAGGGAGTGTTCCGCGGTATCGATTTCGTCGCATAACCTGCACCTGGGGCTTTTCAATATGCCGAATCGGTGCAGGTAGTAGGCAAAGCAGCCGTGCCCTGACAGCATTTGTGTGAGGTGATAGCTCACCTGTCCATGCCGTCTCTCGACCCATCTCTTGATGTTGGGGATGAGTCTGCGGGCCCACAAGCCGCAAGTTGCCTCCTCCCACGTTAGGCCGTATACAGAAAGAAAGCTGGAAACTTATAAGCGCTTACCGGCGTATCTCTATTAATGGGATGTATAGCTTCTTTTCGCATTTTTAAATACACATTTTCTAACAAAACCAAATCATCGTCCGATGAGTCCGACATTTTGCTTGGTCTGCTTCAACCTGCTTCCTTTGTGTAGAACGGACCAGCGCGGTAAGCGCTTATAAGTTTCCAGCTTTCTTTCTGTATACGGCTTTAAGCTTAACGCCTACAATGCGCGATTTTTTATTTTCAAGTAAGAAAATTAAAATCACTCAAAAACATGACTAGAAATATTGGAAAAATAATTTAAAAAATCCACTCTCGTTTTTTCTATTTTTTTGTACAATTTTGAGTATGATTCATATATGCATCACTGCACCAAAATGATTACAAATTTAACTTTAAATTCAAATAAAAACAATATTTGCACAAATATGAAATGTTTTATACAAAAAAACAAAACCAAATTTGTTTAAAAACAACGTAAAATAGTATAACATCTATCTTGCTTCTGAAACACAAATGCAAACCACGACAACCACTCGAACCAAAACGTGCAATGTACCACAAACATTTAAATTTAAAGGTTAAAAAATAGTTTATACGATAAGCACCCTGTTAAGAATGTTGAGGATGGATGAAGGATAGATGGGACGGCGCTTATTTACATCTTGCAATTATGCAATGCAAAGATTTTTGTGAATTCGACAGATGATTCATATATGAATCATCAAAGAACTAACCGGACACAACGGTCATGGAAAACATCAGACGAACCGGTGAGAAAATGAATTAAATGATTTGTAAAAGAAGAAAACATGGAAGTTCGCAACAAGGAATGTACTGGGATTAAATGGAAAGGAAGCAGAATTGCCGTACGAATTTAATAAGAATGGCCTGGATATACTAGTATTGACTGAAACAAAGAAGAAAGGCAAAGGAGAAACTATGCTGAATGAACATCTGTTGATATATGACGGAGTGCAAATGGAGGAAAGAGCGGGGGTGTCGAATGTATAATAAATAATAATATGAAAGATCACATTAGGAAATGGAGTGCCTTGACCGAAAGAATATTGACAGTGAAAATGAAAACTGAGAAAAATAAAGTACATACTATAATCGCTGCGTATGGACCTAACGAAGATGAAAAACAAATTCTGGGAAGATCTGGATATTGCGATAGAGAGCAGTAGAGAAAAGATATGAAGCGTGTAGAATCAAAACCGGACATGTCACTTAAGAGTGAATTTGAGAAAAACTCAAAAATCTACCAAATAAATTCCCAACGATAAAAAATTTCTTTTTCTGTAACAACGCCTTAGAAATAATTATTAAATTATAACTGCTCAAGAAATTTTATAAAAGTTTTATTATTTTGGATGTTATTCAAAGATCTATGATGCATTTGTCCGTATTTGCAACCAAAACCTAGATAATACGATGTCCGGTTTTGAAACGTAAATGCGCTTTAGTTAATTAGGTATTGAGTGTAAAATAATAATTATTATAAAATTAGTCAGAAATTTAACAAATTTATTTAAAAAATACAATTTTAAAATATGGATCAATCAATATATAAAAATAATAATAAAAAATACAAAATATAATAAATGGATAATTAGTTACTATTAACGAAAGGAGTTTCTTCTAAAAAGTGACGTTCTTCATCTTCATTTTCAATTTCCACCCAACCGTTTCCGTCAAAAATGTTTGTATAAAACCAAGAGTTGGTAAGGTTGCCCATTCCTTTCCAAAATGAACACTAAGCAGCATTTCAATATCCTTCTTCTTGGCGTCTTTTAAAGGAACCCCAACTTGTTCGTTTTAGTAGAAGTCTCTTTATTTTGGAAATTTTAAAATGTAGACTATTCGGTGCTTTTATTACAATGTTGGCTTCGTCTTTCCAATTTTGTACCGTCCAGTCTTTTCCAATTAATAATAAAGTGGCATGTTCTTCAAATACCTTATAATATTGTTCAGGTAAAATAATTGTATCCATTTTTTAAAATTTTTTTTCAATACCCCCAAAATCTCGATCAGGGAGTAAATAAAAGTGTCCAGTTACAGGATATATAATTTGAATTTCGTTAACGTTTTGAGGTGCTGTTTTCAGCCATTTAATGCACATAGTCAACAAAGTGCAATTTTTATTTTGACCTGGACATCCATCTGATATAAGACGAACAGTATCTGTAGCAGTCATTTGAGGTTCATGCGTTTTTAAACAGTGGTATGCCGCAGATGCAATTTCGTTAGAGCCTTTGAAGCTTTCATGTTCTAACCAGGAGTAGGCAAATACGTTGTTTTTATTCAAATGAGCGTTTTTATTCTTTCTTATTCAAAAAGACCACAGTGAAATTATAGCAATACAACTGGCGACTGTAATAGGCCCTCTGGTCGGGTACTTTTGGCAAAACGAGATTCCGTGATAAGAACTAATTAAAGTAGAGATTATTAACGTTTTATAAACAGTTGCAAACTATGCACCTCGCTATGCAGATTACTGCACTTATTAGTACTATATCAGGTGATGATACATGCAAGGTTGGTATTGGTTCACGTTATCACGGGTGGACATGTCCGGTATTGAAACAAAAGCGCTGCGGACAAGTCCGATTTTGAAACAAATGCTCATTTTCTACTTCCATTTTAGTAGTAAATGAAAGCTTTTTTAACAAAAATGTATTTTTAAATGGTAGAACAGATTATCAGGAAGAAAACGTATATCTTAGATTATTTTCTTTAAAAATGTGACATGTCCGGTTTTGATTCTACACGCCTCATATACATGGCGGGGTATTTTAACGGAAGAGTGGAGAGAAGTAGATATAAATCAGAAGTAGTGAGTAAAATTGGGGAAGAATAAAAGTAATAGAATATTGCAAGACGAATGACCTAATCATAGCAAACACCTTTTATAGCCATAAAGACATACATAAGTATACTAGACAAGGCAAGGATGAAAACAAAAGATCAATAATTGACTACATACTGATCGAAAGGAAAAATAGAAGAGAGATAACAGATGTAAAAGTGAGAAGAGGGTCAAATATCGGCAGCGATCATTATAATAATTGATATGTTAGTCGCCAAAATTAGAAAGTACAATGAAGAAAAGAAACAAGTACAAATGGATGAACACAAGAAGGAATATGAAACAATCAAGACGAATAGGTTGCGAAACGAAACAACGGCAACGAAATATGAAGATCTTGTCACAAAAATGATAAGAGAAATGAAGATTACGAAACAAACTAATGCAGAAGAAATGTGGAATACATACAAGACGATAGTTATAGAGGCAGCAAGAGAAACATGTGGAACAATGAAGGTTAAGAAGAACAGATAGCAGACCGCATGGTGGAACGAAGAGATTAAAGAACAAATTAAGAAGAAAAGAGAGAAGTGGAGAGAATACTTACAAAACAGAAAAGAGAAAGCGTACGAACAATACAAAGAACAGAGAAGAAAAGTTAAAGAGATAGTAGAAGCAGCAAAGAACAGATGCTGGAGTGAATTTGGAGAAAGAATGGAAACTGATAGTAAAGACAACCAAAAGCTTTTCTACAGAACAATGAAAAATATAAGAACAGAAAAAAGAAGTCATACTGTTGCATCTTCGGGGTTTTTGTAATGTATTTAATGTAAAACAACGTAATTAAAGTAAACTTTTTAACAACCCTTTATTCATTAGATAAAAACAAGTCACAAGTCAGCGTAATAATTGCCATTTTCAAACTGTGCGGCTGCGCGCTTACATTCATTTTATTGCCATGTCTTACAATTCGCAACAGTCCTCCCTCTGTAAGAAAATACAATACTTAAAAAAATTGAACAAAATAACACTATGTATAAATCTAAAAATGAAATCGTTCGGGAGGTCTTCTGGTACGTTCTGAACGTCGTAAGGTGCAAGTGTCACTTGGAATGTGTGCTGATACCTGTTGGGGCAAATCTGGCAGCTTCACCTCTGTACTCTCACGCGCTAGTTCCCGATTTGGACTTGACTGTACTGGAGTCGCCGTATCATGAGCATTATGATTTTGTAGTTCGTTATTATCAAGCAATGTAGTTGAATCTCCCACAGGTACAATAGAATTAAAATTTCGAGCAGTAACGGTGATGGGAGTATTTTCCCCAATAGACCGAATCTGATTAATATGTCTTTTCCAGATTCGTCCGTCGTCTAATTTAATTAAGTAAATTAACTGACCTAGTCTTTCATGAACTCTACCGAATTCCCATTTATTTTCGTGAACGTACTCACGCGCTGACACTCTCTCTCCCTTCTCTAATAGTTTAACCCCTGAATTTTTTTAACCCCCGTAGCATTGAAATCCGGCTTGAGGAGATCTAACCTGGAGCGTATTTCGCGGCCAAACATTCGGATAGACGGACTTTCCCCTGTAATGGAATGTTGACTTTTGCGGTAGTGTAGCAAAAATTTTGTAAATTTTTTTCTGTAGTTTGTTTATCATTATTAAACATTGCCCGTAAGGCTTTTTTAAATGTCTGTACACACCGTTCGGCTAAACCGTTGGTTGCGGGGTGAAAAGGGGGTGATAATTTATGAATTATTCCGTTCTCTAATAGAAAGCTTTTAAATTCATATGATGTAAATGTAGGACCATTATCACTTACTAGTACCGAGGGTATTCCAAAGGTGCTAAATATTTTTCTTAACAATGGTATGGTACTTCGTGCAGTCATATTATTTACCGTATGTATCTCGGGCCAACGTGAATAAGAATCTACTAAGATAAAATAATAGCAGTTCATAAAAGGACCAGCAAAATCAATATGTACTCTATCGAAGGGTTTTGTACTAGTTTCCCAAGGGTGAATTTGAACAATATTTGGACTGTTCCTGTGTTTGTTGCACTGAACACAATTTTTTACCTCAATTTCAATATCTGAAGTAATACCTGGCCACCAACAGTAGCTTCTGGCAAGTTGCTTCATTTTTGTAATTCCCATATGAGAAGTATGTAATTCCTTCAAGACTCGATTGCGTAATGATTTTGGTATAACTGCCATTTGTGATCTGAACAAACAATCTTGTTGTAAAGTGAATTCTGTTTGATCAACATTGAAACGGTCACTTTTATTTATCCCTTTACCATGACGCAAACCGTAAATTAATTTAGAAAAACTTTTATCGCGTACTGTTTCTCTCGCTAATTCTTTAAGTGTAATTGGTAAGGTTTCAATTTGGAAAATCTCAAACGCATCGGGTTCATCGTAGCCACCGATTTCATTTGAATTTACAGGAAGTCTCGACATTGCATCAGCATTAGAATGTAATTTTGTATTTTTGTATTTGATGTCATATTGAAAACTTTGTAAAAATAACGCGTAGTGTTGCATTCGTGTTGTGGTAAGTAAATTTGAACTCTTTAAGGGTGAAAAAATATGTAATAAGGGTTTATGGTCCGTGTAAAGTAAAAACTTCCTACCAAAAAGGAAATAATAAAATTTCTTTATTCCGAAAATAATGCTGTATGCTTCTTTGTCGATTTGAGCGTATCTTTGCTGTACCGCAGTAAGGGTTTGTGATGCAAATTGTATCGGTCTCTCCGTACCGTCTTCATAAATATGTGAAAGTACTGCCCCCACCGCATAAGGGCTTGCATCTGTAGCTAAAATGATCGGCAATTTTGGATCAAAATGAACCAATACTCTCTCGGAAAGTATTTCTTTTTTTACGGCTTCAAAAGCATTTTGACAATTTCTATCCCATGAAAATTTTACCCCTTCTTTTAATAAATTGTATAATGGGTATAAGGTGGTACTTAAGTTTTGTAAGAATCTACCGTAATAATTTATTAATCCCACAAAAACTCGCACTTCAGTTTTATTCGTTGGTACTTTCGCATTTTGCATTGCCTCAATTTTCTTCTTACATTTATGAATTCCGTTTTTATCTATAATGTAACCGCAATATTCAATTTCTTTTTTCATAAATTGACATTTTTCGTAATTTACTCGAATGTTATAATCGGATAATCTACCTAAAACTAACTCTAACCTTTTGTAATGCGTATCATCGTCCCGAGCTGTGATTTTTATATCATCTATAAACACCGATACACCTGGAATATCTTTGAGAATATTTTCTATTTCTCTCTGCCAAATTGCAGGTGCACTAGCTATCCCGTATAATAGTCTGGTGCTTTGATAAAGACCTTTGGGTGTATTTAATGTTAAATATTTTCTATCCTCAGGTCGTACTTCAAGTTGTAAATAAGCTTGTTGTAAATCAAGCTTAGTAAATTTGTCTCCCCCAGGCATGGTTGAAAACAAATTTTCAATAGAAGGTAGTGGATGCTCGTCCACTATTAAGTTTTTATTCAATGTAATTTTAAAGTCACCGCAAATTCGAATTTTTCCGTTGGATTTTAGGACGGGAACAATGGGTGTAGCCCATTCCGAACTATGTACTTTTATCAAGATCCCTTCTTTTTCCAATAAATCTAGCTCGTCTCCCACTTTTTGTAACAAAGCATAGGGAACCTTACGCGCTTTAAGGAAAACCGGTTGTACATTATCTTTAAATTTTAATCTAGGTTGCAAATTTTTAATTTTTCCCATATCGTTTTGAAAGATAACAGGATATCTTTCCAACATTTGTTCTAACTTATTCTGTAATTCAACTTTCGAAATTTGTTCGAGGGTAATGTTTAATTGACGAATCCACTCGCGTCCCAAAATTGGTCCTCGATCCGTGTTAACAATATACAAATTTAAATCTTTTGATAAACCCCTGTAGAAGCATTGTACCTTGGAAAATCCCACTAACCTTATTTCGCGCTTGCAATAGGTAATCAACTGGATATTTGTGTTTTTAATTTGTAAGTTAGGAAATAAATTTTTGAATTGCAAATAACTCATGATACTGACGGCTGCACCACTGTCAATTTCGAAATGTATTTTACGATCGTGTACTTGAAGTGTAACTGTAAACTTACCCCTGTAATCTGAATGTTCTGTATGTATTGAAAAAATTTCCTCAATCTGATTTGTATTAGTGGTATATTTCTTCATACACACCTTTGCCAAATGACCTTTGACCGTACATTTATTACAAATTACATTGGTTTTTGTGCACTTGTTCGCTAAATGTTGTGGTGAACCACATCTAAAACAAAATAAAGTTTTATTAATTTTCTTCCTATCTCTGTTGTACGTTGTCTTCGCCTCTTGATTTCCTGTTGTAGTTGTAACCACGTTTCGAAAATCACTAAATTTCTTAAATCGTGCGTCTTTTGTATTAACACTGTTTACACTTGGTGTATTTGTATTGTGTAACTGGGATGCATCTCTTGCGGACGTCTCCATACTGAGCCCATCCTCGTCGCCAACTGTTGTATCTTCGGGGTTTTTGTAATGTATTTAATGTAAAACAACGTAATTAAAGTAAACTTTTTAACAACCCTTTATTCATTAGATAAAAACAAGTCACAAGTCAGCGTAATAATTGCCATTTTCAAACTGTGCGGCTGCGCGCTTACATTCATTTTATTGCCATGTCTTACAATTCGCAACACATACTATAGCAATAAGAGATGAAAAGGATAATTTACTTACGGAGGAAGGAAGAATAATGGAACGATAGAGAGAATATTTCATGAAACTACTAAATGACACAGAGCCTCAAATAGCAGAGACGGGAGGAGACCAACCCCAGGAGCAAATGAGATAACAATGGAAGAGGTGAAAAATACCCTTGTGTCGATGAAGAATGGTAAAGCACCGGGACATAATAGAGTGACGGTAGACATGATAGAGAATTCATGATGAAGAATATGGGCGGAGAGGGAATGAAATTGTTATGGAAAATTTGTAATAAAGCATGGAGAGAAGAACTGATACCAAAAGATTTACGAACAGGAGTAATAGTGCTTTCTGACACAAGAAGGACGACATAAGAAAATGTAGTAACTATAGGGGAATGACACTGTTGAGTGCTGCAGTTAAGATGTACGAGAAAATATTGAAGATAAAATTAAGAATAGCAATAGAACCAACACTAGCGGAAGCGCAAAGCGGATTTAGAAAGATTAGAAGTGCGCATGATCATATCTTTACAGTGAAACAAATAATACAAAAGATAACGAAAAGCGGTACAAGGGCATATTTTGTATTCATAGATCTGGAGAAGGCATTCGATCGCGTACAGAGACAAAGAGTTTGGAACATATTAGCAAACAGAAAAGTAAATGGAAAACTGATACAAACAATTAAGAGCTTATACAAAGAAAACTACAACTATGTCACTACCAGAAATTTAATATGAAATCGGAGAGATTCCGTACAAAACAAGGACAGAGACAGGGTGGAGTAATGAGCCCCGTACTGTTCACAATATTAATTTATGAAAAAATAAAAAAGTGCCATAATAAAGTAAAAAAAGCTCTTGGTAGGACATAGAAACATGCAAAGAGTAGAAATATATGAATGCGCGTTCGCAGACGATATAGTAATAATGGCCGGAAATGAAGAGGGGTTGCAGAATAATTTGAAGATATGGAGTGAGACACTTAAGAGAAATGGAATGAAGATGAACAAGGACAAAACCAAAATAATGGTAATATCGTGAGAAATAGAAACAACAAATAATATCAAGATAGATGGAGAAAACATCGAGCAGGTCCGGGAATTTAAGTATCTGGGAGTGATAATACAGAGCAACGGAAAACAAGAGAAGGACATAGAAGAAAGATGCAGAAAAGCCACTAAGATGTACCACATGATAAACAAGAAATTCCTTAGACAAATAGAAATTACAAAGAACACTAAACTAGCGATATTCAAGACCATATACCTATAGACCGATACTTACATATGGAAGTGAAACATGGGTCCTGAATACGCCAATGAAGTGTAAGGTACAGGCAAGAGAGATGAAATACCTAAGAGCTATACAAGGAATAACAAGATTAGACAGAGAGAGAAATGTGGATGTGAGAAATAAACTTGGACTGGAATCGGTACAAGAATTCAAGGAGAAGAAACAGCTGGGATGGTGGGGACACCTACAAAGAACGAGTCAGGAGAGACCAACCAGAAGAGTATGGGAAGAGAGAGAAGGATATAAAGGAAGAAAAGGCAGACCACCAGAGACTTGGGATGGAGCAATGGAAAAAGTGATGAAAAGCAAAGGTAAATCAATGCAAGAAGCAAAACAACCAGCAAGGAACAGGAAAGAGTGTATACAGTTTGTAAATAATAATGTATTCCCGACACCAACAGGTATAAAGGTATTTTTATATTTCTTTTAAATATTGTAAAAATAGCAAGGGGTTTAACGAGAACAGAAATGATGATTCAAAAGAAGAAACAATGAAAATAAATCCAATAAAAAAATCTTAGTTTGAGTGTGGAACCTAAAATTTCTGTTGGGTGGTGTCATATTATTGCACTCTTGATATATAAATAAAAAGAGTTAATATTAAAGATGTAATAGTAAACGTTATAAAGGGTGTCCCAAAATTCGGACAAGAAGTAATTTTGATAAAAAAACACAGGTTTTTAATTAAAAATTGTAAATTTTATAAAGTAAAATAATAAAATATAGGGTTATGTATGGAATACTATATCGGGTAATTAAATGGCACCCTTGGGTTTGCTGGCACATACGCACTCTTTTGTCGAAATTTTCCATAACCGTTTTGCATAAATGCGGCTGAATTTCGTTGATAGAGTGCTCAATTTCATTCTTCGAGGCATGGGTGGTTGTGGTCTTGTTGGCATAAACCTTAGATTTCAAAAATTCCAACGGCGTTAAATCGCTTAAACTGGGCGGAAAATTTTGATCACCAAAACGGGAAATTACATGACCGGGAAATGACTTATGCAGTATGTAACGATTCAAAATTAATACAATATTAATACAAGGAATTAATAAAAAGTATCTGTTATCGTCAACATGAATGATCTCATTTACCGGGGAATAACCGTGTCCGGGTGATTTCATAATTGTTACACGTGTGAGATATTTTCGTAGTACACAAAGAAAGTAATAGTACAAAGTATTTTTAATAGCTAACACGCGTGATTTCATTTACTTTACCGGGGAATCACCGTGCCTGATGACTTCATACTTGCTACACGCGTGAGATATTTTTCTTTGTATAAAGATTTTAACATGGGATAAGTCCGGGGAATTACCGGGTTTCAATGACTTCATCGCCACGCGTAAGTTTTTCTGTTGATGGGGTGGGTGAGGAAGAATGAATATATAAAGACGTAACATCAAGCATTGGGGATATTCTGATCCTAGTTCGATCACGACTATCTTTGAGTATCTTTTGTGAAATACCTTAAATTATCTTCTATTGTGATTCTAGTTAGATCACGATTATTTTTGAATACCTTTCGGAAAATATCTTAAATTACCTTCGATACCTTTATGAATATCTTTAATTGTAATTATATTACATTACCTCCGAAATTTAAATATTCGACAAATTTTGTTTTAAAAAAGTGTGTTACGACTACATAGAATTTTCAATAAACATTAATAAGCGTTTAGATAAAAAGTGCCTACGCTATTATGTGGATTTTGTAGTAAATTCGTAATGAACAATAATTTAAATTAATGCATTAAGAATAGTATGTAAATAAATAAAAGATATCAGTGATTAAAATTGTGAAAAACTACCGCAATAATTACTTTAAATAATAAAGACAAAGAATTAAATAAAGTTAAGTAATAGTGAGAATAAACAAATCAAGTGAGAGGACATATTTATATGGATCAATCATCAAGTTGAATCATCATCTAAATATAATGGACTGCTACTAGACTAATATAATATCAAATAAAGGTATTTAATGTTTTTTTTAAATAATTATATCAATATAAGTTTACATAAGCATAAACTAGAGTAAATGTATAAAATACAGCCAGGATCTCGTAAAGGAGCGATGATGTTTTGCCGTCAAATTTGCTTTTAGTTAAGTTAGTTATTAAATTTTTATTTCAGGGATAAATGTATTATAGTATAAGTTATTTTTTTTTCTGAATATAATAAATACAAACCGAAGAGGGTCATGTTTGTAAATTCAGATAATAAAATCGAATTCGAAAGTATTTCTTATTTTTTTGAACAAATTTCAACCTACCTGAGAAGGAGTTTTTTTTTCTATTTAAGTACATTCTCTACTTTGAGCTAGCTTAAGGGGTTACAAGTAATTGAATTGTTTCTAGGGCTGTATGGCATGCGGCACCGGCTTGCTGAAACACATGTCGTCCACATCCATATCTTGCAATTTAGGTAAAATTTATGAATTTAAAAATTCAGGTAAAATATTGCTCATCAATGAAAACGCGTTGTTCTTTCGTATAGCGCTCCATTTTTAATAACCCTCAACTGTCAGCTGTCACGCTGTCGCACATCTTGTATGAATTTTGGCACACCCTTTATTACCTTATCTGTGAGAAGGTGAAGATTCTTGAACTTTATATTAAGCTAGTTGATTGTTAACACTTGAATTACAACAACGCAATTTTAAATAAACGTTTTTTTTATTAAATGAAGGTATTGGTATTATTAAGTACCCTACAACTCATTTTTCGATTACAACATCCAAAAATTTAACGAAACATAACTGTTTTTAAATGTTTACATATTATTTATAGAATTGTCTGGAAAGTATTAGTCATGGGTTTCAATTCCAGATTATGTTAAGAATGTAAAGAATAAATGTTGCAAATATAAAATAGCATTGTTGAATTTTTAAAGAGTTATCGCCAAAAAACTATTTGTCCATTTACTTATGGCCCCTACTGTGCATACCCAACCACAGTGACGAAAGCTAAACATTCCCATCTCTGTAGGTATCATTATTTACGGTTGATTAAAAACACCATTTAAAGGGTGAATTGTTATAAAATTGTTGAAAGCATTTAGTATAATATGTACTGTAATGTTCTTTGCTTAGATGCAGTAGCAAGTTAAAAGGATGAACAAGTTGTTAATCAAAATTTAAATAAATGTGCAATTAGTAACAGAAATCATGGCAATATGAAAAAAACGATTAAATCGTAAATGAAATTAAAATTAGATCATGTAAAAATAATTATTATTTGTTAGTTATAAGTTGTTAGTTAAAAATTATGTTAGTTAAAAATTTGTTATAAAATTAGGTAATTAGTGATTAGTGTGTTATGCAAACTTAAAAAAAAGGCTTCTCGATAATATTTATCACAATTTGGTGCGATAAACTGAACGGACAATTATTCGCTTCAAATTAAACAATTATAGCAGTGCATCATATTCGAATTTGCGGGTTGTTCCTATAAAAAAAATATTTGAATTAAAAATCAAGTGACGAAAATATCGATTAATTTACCTGCCAATAAAAACTTTATAACATAAAAACAGACAGGCGTTGGAAATTTGCAACAAAAATAATATCCTTGGTAACGAGTTTGTTTACCTGGGAACGCAATAAGTTCACGAAGATGTACACGTAATTTTTGGTTGCTCCAGAATTTTTTCAATAAAATGTGTTAAAATAACCCGAAATAGGGAAGTGAAAGTGGATTAACCTAAAAAGAGGTTATATTACGTGATAAATGTAAAAATTTATTAGGGTACTCACCAATTTGTATGAAAAATATGGAATTTATGGCGGTGGATGTAGTTGGATTTTTGAATGTTAAATGGTAAAAAAATACAACAATAATTTATAGAGAAATTGTGGGTAAACGACCAACAATCAAATTACACGGAAGAAAAATTATGCAATCAGGAAGTGAGGTTAAAAATCTTTAACTATACAGTGCGGAATTTTTGAACAAAATTAAAGGTCAGAAATCTTATATTTATAAACATTTAATTGCATAATCTAATTATTTTAAGAAAATTTGTTATCATTAAATTTAAGGCGTGTGCGTAAACTTTAATTGTTTCTATGACAACTATTTATATAAAATTTCATTAAAATCAAATTGCCATGAAAATGTTATTTTCAATTTAAAATCAAATAAATCAATCCAGGTAAGGGTAAATTTATTGAAAGCATAATTTAATTAGCAAGGTAGAAAGGGGTACATTGCATATTTATTTGATGGTACCAACATGGGCTACGATACATTACATAATTATTTGGAGCCCAACATAGAGGCAATTAAGGGGACAGGAACATTACAGTACCTACTTAAAGAACATTTGCATTTTTATGTCTGTTACTTCCGGTTTTTGTGATAAAAAATAACGATGGTAAATTATTAACTTCCGGATTAGTAGCAGTGATTACAAAACACTTCATTAACCAATAATAATATTTATACAAATTTTAAAACTTTGAAACAATACTCGATTTTAAGATTTCTTAAGTTTTGCTCTATTATTTGTTAATTGAACACAAATGATTTTTAATAACTTTGACAACATTAAGACAGTGATAAAAGCTATCAGCAAACAAAATCCTATCACATCGAGTAAGTAATATTGATAAATAGGAAGGTCTATCGCCGGATTTCTGAAATGTTCTGTTCCATTATGTCTGATCACATATTCTATCCACCAAACTGCTCGTTCTAATCCCGTCATGGGTTCGTCAAGAATTAATTCGGAAAGCTCTTTAACTCGATTCTTATACCTACAAAATTAATTAATTACAGCCGATTGAAAAAAATCGTGTTGGATTATTATACTTGGGATTACCAATTACTTCCATAATTGTACTTTCAAATATTTCCGTATCGAAAGTATTGTAATCTACAGATAAACCCATACCCTTAACAACAGCTCGTTTGATATTTGACGCTTGATCACCGAAAAAAGGTATTCCGACTATTGGAATGTAATTGTATAGAGCTTCCTCGAGTGATTGTAAACCACCTTGTGTAATAAAGAGTTTAATATTTGGATGCCCTACAAATAAAATAATAAAACAAATGATCAAAAGTTGCACATGGGCAACATTACTTAAAACGTCTTGTTGAGGTAACCATTTTGAAATCATAACATTTTTAGGCAATCCTTCTAATTTCTCCAATTCAAATTTCCACAATATTTTGTAAGGAAGCTTGGAAAATGTTTCTAAAATCACATTCAAAGTGTCCATTTTTAAATCTTTACTTTTTACATTTGATCCCAAACTAAAGTAAATACAACCTTGATTTGCTTCATCAAGAAATTGTTTCAATTCCTACAACCAAAATTTTTGTATGTACTATTATAATTTTATTATTTTAATACAATAAATGTTTACCTTTGGTAAAGGTTTCGATGGTTTTAAATGAGTACCGCCTCCAATATAAATAACATTTGGCGGAATAGATCTTATCCGATATATTATCTGATCAGAGTTAACCAAAAGCATGCTTATATTTTTTATCATTTCCTCAATTCTGGGATATCCTTTTCCAAAATTCTTTTCAATAGCTTGTTCTAATTGGCCATAATAACTTTTATAAATGTATTCTATTAATAAAGTATATACTACACTAGTAAATCTATCGAAAAATGTCAATTTCTCGTCGCAGGGCAAAACTACATCTGGATTTAATACTGGATGCGAAAATCCGCCGATTTCTCTATAAACACTTCCCCAAGGATTCAGTGAAGATATGGAAATATAAGGACATTTAAAGCGATAAGCAAAGGCAAACATTACAGGATAATAAAATTCAGATATTACTAAATCAAAATGCTCTTCTTCATTTTCGATTAGCGCTTTCGTCTGTGAATGCTCTATCTCTTTTTCTGCTATGTTATTCATTGTGCTATAAAATAACGACACAAGAGAATACATATTCATAGGTCCCTTTTCAAGTTTTCCGGCAATATTTTTATTCCATATATTATAAGCTAGATCATGGACATCAATTTCTGTTAGATTTGTTAATGTAGGATCGTTAATAGGATCAGCAGTTAATACCACTACTTGATGTCCACGGAGTGATAGTTCCTTCCATAGTGGTTGAAATACAATTTGATGACTATATGACGGAGTTGGTGACAATGCTAGTATACGTGCACCATAGCAGTATTCAATTATTGTCAAAATTGTTATTGCTGTTATAATATTCATGACTTGAATTTTTATTTCTACTAGGAATAAATCTAAAAAAATTTGAAAAAAATTATAATACTAACAAATAATTATGGTTTACTAAACTACTTATTATATTAATTATGAAAGAGTCATCTGTATCAACGGTGGGCAACCTCCGGCCCGCGGGCCAACTCCGGTCCGCGTAAAGTTCTAATCCGGCCCGCGAGATCTTTAGAAGAAATAATAAATAAATATTTTCAAAAACAAAAATTTTAAGGATTAGGTTAGTACCTAACATAAGGAAAAAGGAGAGATCTACAGTTTAATTTTCGATATAATTCGTCTTTTTTAAATTAACACACATAGCTACATCTTTGTTCATAATTTAGTACTAATGTCGTAACATAGAAAGTCGTAACGCAGAAACTTCGGATATGTTCAATAATAATCGTTTAACGTCGGAAATGTTCGACAATTCGTTTCTTCGTTCGGGGAATCCCCCGTGTAGTCACGTAGTGTCGTAGTAAATGAATAGTCGCATATGGTTTTAAAGTGAACTATTTAATTAAAATTAATATTTATTTATTAAAGGTAATAAAAAAAAATTCTCGTATAATTTAAATAAGAATAGCTATTTACGTATAAGTAACAGAAAGTGATCCATTTCAAATGAGATTGCTTATCACAACGAGCCGGAGGCGAGTTGGCTGATAAGCTATCGAGTTGATAATTTTATGATTTTATAATTATAAAATTTTATAATTTGAAAAATGAAATTAAACTATTCATGGAAATGAAAGGAATTCCTATTCAAGAATTTAATGATGAAGGATGGCTGTCTGACCTCGCGTTCTATGTTGATATTACAGGACACACCTGAATGTTTTAAATGAAGCCTTACAAAAGCAAAATCAAAATGTGACACAATTATATGGATATATTAAAGCTTTTAAAAGTAAGCTGATTCTGTGGCAATTCCACATAGAAAAAAATAAACTTTTCCATTTTCCAACATTATCTAATTATCGTGACAAATATAATCCTCAAATTTTTGTTCAAAAAATCAAAGATCTTTATTCAGAATTTGAAGAACGCTTTCAAGATTTCGACAAGAAAAGTATCTATTTTCATTTATTTAATTCGCCCTTTTCCATCACTGAAATCGAAAATATTCCAGAAAAGTTTCAAATGGTACTTTTGGATCTCAAAGAGAGGGCAGATTTAAGAGAAACATTTAATTTGACACATTTGCACGAGTTTTATAAAAATCTGCCGGCTGAAGAATTTCCGAATTTAGTTGATAAATGCGAAGTACATTTACTCCTTATTTGGCTCAACATATCGACGTGAACAGCTATTCTCCAAGATGAAGTATCTAAAATCGAAGTACAGAACTTCCATAACTGATACGGGTTTGGAAAACAACTTGCGTTTAAGCACTACACAAATCGAACCGGACATTGAATTGCTATCAAAATCTACACAGCACCAGAAGTCGCATTAATTAAAATTTGTTTTCATTTATATTATTTACTGTTTTGTGATTAACACTTACTTACTTTTTTCATTTCTTTGTAATTTGTTATAAATGATAAGAGAAATAAATATAGTACTTAATTAACTTTGTTATATTATTGTTTTTATATTTTCAGAAAAAAATACAAGTAACAAAAATGTGTCCATTAACTACTAAGGCCCGCGGACGAAACGTAAATATTATTCTGCCCCCTGATATACAAAAGGTTGCCCACCCCTGATCTGTATAATAAACTGGCCTGAGTGACCTTTTTTTAATTATTAAAATGAATAACAAGAAACGGCTCTTAAAAGGAACCAATTGTTTATAAGTTTTTTTATATTTGCACTTATAAAAAAAATTTTATTACAGTATCATTATCAATCACAATTAAACAAGTAATTTTAACGTACTTACTATTATATTGCCTCAATTTTTTTCTTGATAAGTTTTGTAGAAGAAACCATAACGTTCACGTCAGCATTTCAATAAATATACTGTTTAAAATATTTTAACTTGTATTGTAACACGTCACATAATAAATTACCTTATTCGTTTTTTAAATTATGGGTAAGAAGGATAGAATTTACATGCACAGAACACTTAATTGGACGCCTCTATTAAATTTAAATCGTTTATTAATTATATAATAGATTTTGGTGGGTACCTATGAATATTATATACCTACTAATATATAATAGTAAAACATTTTAAATTTTTTACAAAATTATTAATTTTTTGACTACTGATAATACACCCACGTCAAGCTAGTACCCCCACCTCTTCAAAAATACAAAAAATATATACCATAATTATGAACTAATTTTGAACACTATTCGCGAATTTTGAACAACAACGGTTTCGCGATAAAAGATAAATCTTTGGTGATTGAAAAAAAATGACTTTTTTTTTAAATGAAGTAAACCATAATTATGAACGAATTATGAACTAATTTTGAACACTATTCGCGAATTTTGAACAACAACAGTTTCGCGATAAAAGATAAGGTTAAACTTACGACTTTAATTTTTTACGATACAAAATCCAATACAAACGAGTACAACAAAATACAACCAAAAAATATTTGAATTTTTGAAAAGGGGGGGCCAGCCTAAATAACGGTTTTTCGCGATATTTATTTTAATGCTTCGCGAAATAAAAAAATTTTGTCAATACAATCTAATATAAATGAATACAACACAATACAAAAAAAATTTTTTTGGTTTTCGAAAAAGGGGGGCTAACTTCACGCCCATGGGTGATAGTTGTTCCAGAAATAATTTTTAATTTTTTAATGTGCAGTGAATCTAGTTCAAGTGATATTTCAAAAAGTTCTGACGAAAAAACTAATAATAATGGGACAAGTTTAGTTATTACAATACCGCGGTTAGATTATGAAAAATTAATTATAACAAAAACGTATCGTCGTAAAGAAAAAAAAAGCCTTCTATCGAAATGCGCGAATACAATGCTTTGCAATCTGGTAGATGGCAAGAATTGATTTCTTCAAAATGATGGGAGTGTGCAAAAATAACAGGTGGGTTTAATTTAAAAAATCACAAATTAACAGAGAATGGGATGTCGGGATATGCAAACGGTATGTGTAACTGTGGTTCAACAATCAAATGTGTCATTAATAATCCACATGAAGAATCGTTGACCCATATAAAATGTACTATCTGCCAGGGTCGTGGAACTTGTGGGAAACGCTATTTGAGAGAACCAATTAGAAGTGAAATAGCTCAAAAGATCGGAAAACAATCAGTATTAAATTATCGAGCTGTTGAGGCTGAAAAATTAAATATGGGCCCGAATGATTTAGAACCACCTCACTTATATAAAGATACAGTTTTAAAAAATGTTAAGTATGAAAATAACAAGAAATTAAATTTACATAAATCACCAATAACCGCACTAGGGATGATGAAAGAAGGATCTTTCAAGCATACCATTCATAATATTGGATATTCACCTTTCTTTGTTCATTATTGGACCAGCTTTCAACTAAATGTATACAGACAGTATTGTCAAAACAACAATTCCTGTCTGTATATAGATGTTAGTGGTAGCATGATTCGCAAAATTGAAACTCTTCCAAATGTTCTATCTAAACCAATTTTTCTCTATATAGGCGTTATTAATCGGGAGGTAGGTCATGGGGATCAGTTTTCGGTTTCGCAAATGTTGACCGAAAAGCATACTGCAACTGGTATCCACTATTGGTTGTCCGAGTGGACTAGAACAGGCGCACCAATTCCCAAGGAAATCGTGAGTGATTTTTCAAGAGCCATTTTAATTGCAGCAACCCGTGCATTTACAGGATATTCAACGTTAGAAGATTATGCTGAAGCTTGCTGTAAGGACCCATTACCGAAATGTTATATACGAATAGATGTAGCACATTTTATAAAAACATACGTAAATTTTATGAGAAACGAAAGGAAACTAATTAAGCAATTTTATCTTCATGCATTAGGCAAATTAATACTTTGCCGCAATTTTGATAATGCTGAAAAGCTACTTCAATCAATTTTAATAGTGGGCGCAGTGAAACCGAGGGTCAGAATTTTGATGGGCTTCCAACACCTTGTGAATTGGCAAAGCAGCAATTAAAAAACAATATCTGCAACGACGAAGAATTATTATCACTTGATAACATTGAAAATGATCCAGAAACTGAGGTGTATACAGAAAGCGACGAAGAAATAAATTCAGAAGAACATCCTAAGCAAAGAAAGAAAGAAGATAACAAATTTCAACAAAATGAATGCTTTCTAGGGGTCAGGGTATTAACAACAAAGTTATAAAAATAATTTCCGGTTCTCAAGGTGATGGCGTGAATGCTCATTTCTATCCAAAGTTGGCAGATAAACTGCTGAATGCAATTTCGCTACTACCGCTTTGGTCATGCGTATTGCTATGATTCAAAATGCTTCATAAAGGCTCCCAATTCAAAAACGAATATTAGATTCGAAAAGAGCACAATATTCTAAGTTAGAAGACACTTTAAAAATTTGAATTACGAGAAACTCAAAACCTTCTCTAATTTCAACTTAATAACTTTATTTGAATCTCTCGGGATAAGTAAGACATGTGTAAAATTGCTAAGCATAATTAGATTGATGATTGTGACATCAAAAATAAAACAAAAGATTTAATTAGCTTGAAATTAATTAAAATTATTTGTTATTTTGTACATAACAATATAACCTTAAAAATGTAAAACTTTGTAACCAAATTACTTCAAAAATAACATGTTGTGTGAAAATTTGTTCATATCAAAAATTATGTAATGACTTCATCTATGTGACGCAAGTAAATTTAAGACGTGAATCAACAAAGTTGTTAATAAGGGTGATATTTGTGTAAAACCAAAATTTGTATAAGATGGCGTAACATTAGTCAAAAAGGATCCAAAATATATCACAAAAACGGCATATACCAATGGAATTGTATGGAAAACATCTTTTGGAAACACAATTTCAATGTGGACCGTTAATCTAGAACAGAAACATTTTTTTAATAAAATTTAAAATCCAAAATAATTCAATTTGACTCACATTTTAACAACAGGCTTACCAATTCCATCGATTTTGGATGAAAATGAGTTGACTCCGAGCATTGTAATAGAGCGGATGCGCTTAATTTGTGTCCAAAATTAATATCAACAGTTTGGAAGGTCAAATAACAACAATGCCAGACCACAACAACAAACTCTGCTAAAATTGTAATTTTCGCAATCAACTCAAACTTCACTGGGATCTAATGATATTGCCAATTCATTCAACTTACCGCAATCAATTCGATGTCATCAACAAATTTGGTAAACAACTTTAATAACCACAAAATTTGAATCGAAACGAAACATCAACACGAGGCTACGTGATGTCATCCAACTAGCAACTGAATATGATTCAACAGCGCAGGTGTATTTTACTTATCAAGTGTCGTTCGTTTTAAAGGCGACCATACACATATCCTTTTTATTTTGAAACTGCAACTTGACAAATTCTGAAGGTACATTGAAACTTTTATTTAACATTTTCAAACTTTTGCCATTAGCATTTAAAACGCAGGACGTGGAATAAAGACTTTCAAGGAAGTGCATTTTCTACCACCCTTATTGAAAGGTTTTTCATTCAAACATTATTATTTTATTTTTCAACGTTAAGCTTTAACAAAAGCACCGATATTATTTACAAACATTTAAACCGCTACAGTACAGCGAGAGACTTAATTAATTTACAAATTGATTAAGCACGACAGGAAGAAAAGAAGAAGTCTTTTTAACTTGTAAAATTTGATGAATTAACTGCTTTTATTTGTAAAATTTCATTGATGGTAGATCTGTGATCTGCAAATTATTGTGTAACCTTTTATTTATGTGCGCTTTGCGATTATTTTTTATTCAATATAAACATTTCTTTAAAGCTATTGAAATCCTTTTTAATTTCACTCAACAAAAGCAATTACGAACATCCAGAGAGAGCAAATTTTATCTACAACTTAAAAGATCACCTCTAATTTTAAACAATAGGAACCTACTCCTGAAAGTGTCATTGACTGAGTTAGTAAGAATTGGCATAAGTGTTGAACATCCCTTAACTAAAATTTTATACGAACCACTTTTATTACAATATTTTTGTCTAGCCAACTTAGGGCTGGCGCTTTAATTAGTCAAGGGAGGTCACAGCAGTATGTAGAGATCGTTTTCAATATGGTCGTATACCAGCATCCTCTGCATCCGTGGAGAGCGAGTTCAACATATTTAAAAATAAGATTTTTCAAGGAGAACAACTACCGATAAGAGCCGATAATTTTGTTTCCCATCACGTAAACTTTTTAAAAGGCAGAATGAAAATTGCAACCGCGAAAACTTTAGCAGCAGCAAAGGCGAAAGATAATCTGAATTGCTCTGAAGTTGAACATGTTGAATGCTCGGCTTGTCAAAAATTTGTTAAAGCCACTATTGTACGCAACTGTGTTGTATGCCATACATCCATACATGCTTTAGAAGGGTGTTCGCTTAGTATTAATTCGGAAAATGAACATAGAGTACAGTGCAGTAATATTAGCACTATTCCTGATGTGCTAGCATCTAAAGAGGTGGAAAACTGGAGAGGTTTAGGAATAGAAAAAACAAGAGGTAAATATTTAAGAAAAGAAATTGAATGGCATACATTACTTTTACATGATAAATTGTCAAAAGTACCTATTTTAAAAAACGGAGGAAACATCAATTTAAAAAATATAAATAGGTAAATATTATTCTTTTTATTAAAATATCTAATAAGCTTTTTTTTAATTTAATTTAATTTGACTAGGCAAAAATTGGATAACAATTGTAAATACATGCGCGTTCGACAGTGTCTTTCAAATATTGTTAACGCAATGTTTTGATGAAGAAACCACCAGGGCAGGGCAATGATATTAAAAAGTAATTAGTTCTAGCAATAAATTTTTTAATTTACTTTCGACAGTATATGCTAAAGGAATATTAAAAAATACGTATAAGCTAAGAGCAGAAATTTTAATGGAATATTTCCCTTCAATTAATAAATGCGGAAAAGATGGTTCTTTAGTCGATTGCCAAACAACGGTAGGATATTTATATAAACTACTCTTCAAAGACTACCCGAGTTTCAAAGAAACTTACCAATGTAACAAAGGATGCATTAAAAAAACCATCGAGTTCCCCGTCGTTCAAATGACAGCAAATGCAATATTGACCCTTAATTATAACGAAGCTATGGAAAGCAAAATTTTACTAAGAAAGCAGTGCCCTTGTCGAAGGAAATGCTCAGGTACTGAAATGATAACAGTTTCAGAGATTGGTAAGTGATTAATCAATTCGGATTTTCTTGTTTTTTAATTTTTCGTTTTTATTAATTTATTAATTTATATTTTAGGATACTTTGTTGCTTTTGAAGTTTATGACTCCAATAATCCTTCTAAACTTCCATTTATCGGAATAAATAGCATTCCTAAAATGATACAATATTCTTTTATGGAAAAAGAATATAAACTGAAGGGGTTGGTACATTTTGAACCACCAGTGGTAGATGGCGATTTGAGTTCCGTTGGCCACTATACTGCACTTTGTTGGCGAAACCAACAAGTGTGGGTGCAATAGGATGATTGCAAGGATGCCCAAAACACAGTGACAAAGGAAAAACAAATTTATCCTGCCTTACTGTTGTATTCAGAATAAGTTGTTATTTTTTTTGTTAATAAATACATCTATTATATTGTTAGTATTTGAATTGTCTTTAAATATTTAAAACAATGTCGCCCGACCAAAGATTTATCTTTTATCGCGAAACTGTTGTTGTTCAAAATTCGCGAATAGTGTTCAAAATTAGTTCATAATTCTTTCATAATTATGGTTTACTTCATTTTAAAAAAAAGTCATTTTTTCGTGGCGGGGGTGCTAGCTTGACGTCAAGCTAGCACCCCTACCAAAGATTTATCTTTTATCGCGAAACCGTTGTTGTTCAAAATTCGCGAATAGTGTTCAAAATTAGTTCATAATTATGGTATATATTTTTTGTTTTTTTGAAGAGGTGGGGGTGCTAGCTTGACGTGTGTGATAAATATCGTATTATATTGGAATATCATAAATTGTTCTTTATAGATATCGCTCATTAAATACAATAACGTCATAACTGAAAAAACGTAATTGTTGGGAAAACGCAATTTAAAGTTTCCATTTACCATAAGAACCCATGAGAATTAATAGGAAAAAAATGCACTCTGATGCCGAGTTTTTAAGCTACAGATATGCCGTTTTAGCAATTAAGAACTAATACGTACAAAGTGCATTTAACCTATATTATAAATAACCAAAAATTGCAATTTTTTGAGTTATGACGTTCTTGTATTTAATGAGCGATATCTTGGCTGCTGGTGCTTAGAGTGGCACCTGTCATTTTGTATAATGTGTTGAAATTGTATCTGGCTAATCATAATAGATCATGACTGATCGCTTAAATTGTATAATCTAGGCAAGGAACATCTTTAATTTGCAAAAAATTGCAAGCTGAAGTTTGCCAGATACACGTATGTAATATACCATATTATATTGAAATATTTTAATGAACTCCTTAAATGTCCCCTGAAATCCCATGCCGGCGTCTCCCCAAATCAAACAGGGGTTAGACCCCCCAATGCAATGTTTCGCCTATAGCGCGCTTATTTTCACTTTTATGCAAAGTTATCATTAAACCAAATTGAAGAGAATAAAATTCTGTATGAATTAACTATGTATTTTTCACCTTTGTTTATTGTAAACTATGCATGAAGTAACCTTTGCTGCCATTTAAAAAATGGCAACCAAAATCGCATTTTAACATAATATATTTCGGAAACCATCTAATTTAATAAAAAAATGTTATAAACAAAGTAAATTTTGCATATCATTATCTACATCTTTTGTCCTAAGTATTTTTATAGAACTTACCGTTAAGTCATAAATAAGTACCACAATTACAATTATTACACTCGGAGATTATAATTAAAATTGCTATGAAACCTTGAACAAAATTACATGTACAGCTGAATTTTAGCTTAGATACTCTACTAACTATGGGGAAAGATAGGATTAGGTACTATTCGGCGCGAGCGATTAGACGCAAGATTTTTCTACGCACGTCATTTTCGGCGCCATACCACTTTCGACGCAAAGGCATTTCGCCACCATGCCCTTTCGATGCAAATATTTTTGGCGAAAAATTCAATCATTCAAGCTTATCCATTCCATTCCGAATATTACAACTTTGTTTCTCTGCAAAGTCTTCACGATCCATTTTCTGAGGTATACCAATCCTTTTCTTTCTCTTTTCTCTTACAACTTAACTTATTCATAGCATGTTGATGTTCACCGGACGACCGCGCTAAGAAATTTTGTCAAGTCAGCAATTCGAACCCAGAAGTTTCGTGCTGTAATTGAAAAAGTGATCACACCAAGCCACTGCAGTGGTTCTTAAACTTATTTTTAGTTTCAAGCTAATTCGATAAGAAACTTAATTAGCTTAAAATGTCCCTACAGATATTTTTATATTAATTAAAGGCGAGCGATACGGAAAAAATATGCCCGAGTGACAAAAATTAGATAGTGAAAATGAAAATAAAATATCTAACTTAACTAAAATACCAGGTTCGACTCCTGGTGCAGACAGAACTTTGATCTGCAGCGCATGCATAGAAGCGACGCGACGGGTCAAGAAGTTTCTGTCAAAGAGGCATAACGACGGAAGAAGAAGTAGTACAATATTTAACCTAAATAAAATACCAGGTTTTATTCCTGGTGCAGTAAAAACATCATTCTGGCTGTTTCCCCTCGGAGAGCAATGGTAAACCACCGAGGTATAATTTGATTAATACAGCTTCTCTGGAGATGAAGTAGTGTATACTTTTCCGCGGTTCGAAGCTTTAGGTAAGCACTAGGTCTTCTATGTCAGGGATAACATTTCCAACTCATAACATATACATTAGTATGTGTCATAAGGTAGTGAGAGACTGTCTACACATGAATTCATGTACGGCACTCGAAGAAAATAAAATACTAAAAAATAAGTGGGTACAAAAAATGATTACAATAATTCTAATACGAATAATATGCAATCACGTTAAATGTATTAGAAGTATTATGTTTTCACTGCCGCCAATGATTATTATATTGAAAAAGCATTGTCAATAACAGATCCAGCACCAAATCTACTCCGAATAAGCCGCACGCCGAATGATCCTCACGCCGAATGATCCTCGCGTCAAATAAGTGTCGCACCGAATAAACCGGCGCCGAATTGGCTTTGCGCTGAAAAAGATTGCGCCGAACAGCGTTAGCTGATTACAATTTTTCGTAAATACAAAAAATTTTAGAAAGTATATTTTGTAGAGAATTCTATGATCTTTAATAATTTTGATCCGATTATAATTTTTCGTAAAAATAAAAATAAACGTGCTATAGGTGGACAACCATATTAGGAAGGCTAAAATCCCTAATTGAGATAGACGTGCCGGCATGAGATTTTAGGAAACTTCTAATGAGTTCATTAAGACACTCCAATATGCAAGTCTGCCAAATTTCAGCTTGCTCGGGTGTTTTGAAAGCTGAAGCCAATTTTTGGGCTTCGTTGTCTGGACTAATTAACTCGCAATTTGCATCAAGTAAATCTTATTTGCTGTTCAATACTTCACCTTTACAGACTTAAACTGAAGGGACTGCAGGTTTGTGCCCAGAATTGAGAACCTAATCTGGATGTAGACTTATAAATTCTTTTTGTCGGATATTTGGATTAAATATTTAAGATAGGTCAAGGGTGTGTAGTGTCGTGTGTATGTAGGATTATGGTCAATAGTCGTGGTTAAACTGCAGTTCAAGAGTCAGATTAAAATTGAAGGACCTAGTGGAAAAAGTAGTTAAGTCGCTTTTTTTTAAATTTGTAGTTGAGCACATTTTCACATTGCGGCATTTATTCTCTACAAATTAGTATAAAAATCAACAAATTGAAAAAAAAGTGACTTAACTACTTTTTCCACTAGGCCCTTCAATTGAAGATTAACCATACTGTAGATGTAAAAGTTTGTAATACTTCAAAATAGTTTTAATATTGCTGTATAAAATTTCAATATTACATAAAATTTGTACATTTCTAAAATGAAGTGCATGATTTTTACTTCGTATTAATTTATTTTGTACTAGCGCCTTCGGCGCTAGACATACGTATAGTGAACAGAACTAACACATTATGAACAATTTTTTTATTATTTCAACTTTAAAATGACTGTGGGCATGTAACCGACGTTGGAGAAAATGTTTGTTGCTCCGAATGAAGTCATTTGAAAGCATGAGTTGTACTTGCGAATGTTTAGCAGGAAGTGTTTTGAAATTGCAGTGGTGCCAGTAAGATAACTTAGAAGCGGCTCAGGTGGATCAATCAGCGGTGGCAAAACAACTTTGCCGTTCGAACAACACATTCCTGGTGATTCCTTAGCGAACTTCGAAACACGACAATGCAAGCAAAGTTTGTTCATAACACCTATTGCTACATCCTCGTGATTCATGTAATCGTAGTTTTTGTCGTAATTAAATGCTTCCAATGTTAAATTCAATTTTTGTCTTGATGGAACTAATCCCAAAAACGGTTTGCCCGTCCATTTCTGGCGTAAATAAGAGCGCTACATACGTCCAAAGTTTTTACACAATTTTCACTTTTCAATTAATCTTCAGGTAAAGTTAAATCTTCCGCAAAGAGGTGGATCTTCCACGAAGAGGTGGGTCTGCGTCTTCTTGCACAATTCCGGCGAGTTTTTCTTTAGAAAACCAATTAAAAACAAATTAATCTTCAGGTAAAGTTAAATCTTCCGCAAAGAGGTGGATCTTCCACGAAGAGGTGGATTTGCGTCTTCTTGCACAATTCCGGCGAGTTCTGCGACCTATATAAAGTCTTCCTCACAGGGGGAAGACCATAATAGATCGGTGAAGGCCATAGTTGTTCGGCCTTCGGCCTCACAGGGTGAAACCATAATAGATCCGTGAAGGCCATAGTTGTTCGGCCTTCGGCCTCACAGACCGGACCATAATAGATCCGTGAAGGCCACAGTTGTTCGGCCTTCGGCCTCACAGACCGGACCATAATAGATCCGTGAAGGCCATAGTTGTTCGGCCTTCGGCCTCACAGACCGGACCATAATAGATCCGTGAAGGCCACAGTTGTTCGGCCTTCGGCCTCACAGACCGGACCATAATAGATCCGTGAAGGCCATAGTTGTTCGGCCTTCGGCCTCACAGACCGGACCATAATAGATCCGTGAAGGCCAAAGTTGTTCGGCCTTCGGCCTCACAGGGCGGACAATAATAGATCCGTGAAGGCCAAAGTTGTTCGGCCTTCATCTGTCATCTGTCATCCGTCATCTGTCATCTGTCATCTCATCTGTCATCTGTCATCCGTCATCTCATCTGTCATCCGTCATCTGTCACCCGTCATCTGTCATCTCATCTGTCAGCTGTCATCTGTCATACATACATACATACAGACACACATACATACACACATACATACATAATCTTCACGTAAAGTTACATCTTCATGTAAAGTTAAATCTGTATGTGCAAAATGATTTTTAGGTTATGTAGTTAATGCCGTCACTTTGACACTATCGGGGGGCCCATGGGGGCTATTCAACACTATCAGGGTCACTCTCTAGGTTATGAAAAGGGGGCCCGTCTTGCTAAAACGCGCACTATTTATGTTTTACCCTGTATATGCAAAATGATTTTTGATAATTTTAAAAATATTGTGCAACGCTACTGACTATAATATGTCAATGTCATTTTTAAGGTTAGTCAAAGTTGTGCCCCCTATTTGTCGAGCCGCTACTGACTATAATATGTCAATATCATTGAATTAATCTTTTAGCGTCAAAATCGCATCGTAACTATGACAACGACTGTGACCTGAAGTGTTTAACTGCTGATGACCGTCTTATGGTGACGAATTACTAAATTCAAAGACGACGAAAAGTTTACTATTGAATGTCGCCAGATCTCGTGAAAGTTTCAACGCCCACAGTTACGGGGTTTAGGCGTCTATGCGGAACATACATACATATATACACACATATATACATACATCCATTTTTATAGATAAGAAGATGTAATATTACACGGTGAATGTGATTTTGTAATTTACGTGTTTGGTAATAAGTGACCCATGATAACCGTAATTTTACAAATATTTTCCTTTTAGTGTAAAACACATGCAGATAAGCATAAGAAACTAATAAAACAAATATAAACTCACACACATTATTTATATTTTTTTGAAGCTTTAACTTTTAACTATTAACAAATTGTAATATGAAATCGATTACATTATTAATTATTATTGTATATTTATTACACTATTATGTATGTATTTTTTAAATTTAGTATACACCAAATTTTTATATAAAACATTCGGCAGTTAATAATATTCTTATAACAATTGTAACAACATTTGACGTCGCCATTAGAATAATAAAATTTGAGGATAGTTGGGTAAGTATAAAATAAATTAATATAACAATCAACGACAATAACGATTTATAATAAAATTATGAAACTAGAAAATATTGTAAAACACGCATTCATTGTAATAAGTTGTTAATAAATTGTGCATCAAGTACACATTTTCTTTGACCAATTCCTCAGAAACCGTTCTACATGAGTTACAGCAGTGCTTCTCAAACTTTTTCATATCGCCGCCCCCTAAATCTGGAAAATAATTTTCAAGGCTCCCACAACACGCATATAAACATTTTTTGATTCTAGTGATCATCACTACCTACACATTTATTGATCTTACATAATAGGAACTGTTTTTATCAAATGCTTAAATATTGCACGACCCCCTAGCGGGAATTTCGCGGCTCCGGGGGCGGGCCGATAGTTTGAGAAGCACTGGGCTATCTCATTTGTAATTAAATTCCGTTTTTTATGCTTTTTGATTATATTTGATGATCTTACAAATTTAAATGTGTAAAAACATTAAATTGAGCTAATATTCAGTGTGCTTTTTTATAGATTTTGTATGGTTATTTTTCCGAAAAATAAAATTACAGTAACAATGTGAAAGCTGTGTTTAAAATTACCTGACTAATATTAAAGACTTCAAAATGTAACCTCTAGAATTAGTTATTGTTTATTATTGTTTTTGGTCTTTAATATTATCATATCGTTGACAGAGGCAGATTAACAACTTTTGTGTTGTAGGAAAATAATTATTAAAAATGTTGTTGCTCTATATTGCCTATTTTTTTACGATGTATGGATTCGTAGATATGTCTATCCACCCCTGAACGTTCAACTTAAATTGCAAATTAGGCTGCTTCGGTGTTATCACCACATTTTATTTTATCGTTGTCTATTTCTACATTTTTATACGTAAATTTTTAATAAGATATATACTATTGTCAAAATTTCGCACAGAAATATTTTATATTGACACACATATAAATACATACCTATTCTAGTTTAACAATAACGATTATGAAGTAGTGTCGCATCAATTTCAAGAAAAACATATTTTTCAAGTTAATTTGAAGTTTATTAAAAATTGTAAGACACATTACAATTTTTAATGGGTCTCACCGTGATATGTTTTGTTGTACATTTTTAATTTAGAAGTTTGATTATGCAATACACATTTAAAGCTTATTTTGACCATTTTCGTAAATCTTTCAAAAGTGTAGTATATTCCTTTACAAACAGAATTACGGAAACAAGTAACTGTCTAATATTTTACTACAGCTGCATCATAATATTACATTATCATAATAGAACTTGCAAAAGTACATTGTTTATAAAATAAATTAATACAACTATTTTATTACAATTCCTACATAAATTTTATTCAAACGTTTGAGACTCTTGTTGAACTAGTTTAAAACGACGAGGACTTTTAACTGCCATAGATCCATGACCTCCTTCAAATGACACTCGTCCTTTCATTTGCAAATAGCGTTTAATATAGCGAGCAACAAGTTTTTGGGGACGTATTTGCCATTCATTTAATACTTCTTTTGGGGCCATTACCTATAAAATCAAATATAGTTAATGTACTGATAATCATAATAAATATATGCATACCTGATCACATTTTAATCTATCTAGAAACGTAACGCATACAATAGCTGCTTGAATCCCAGCATGATGAGTTAAAGCTGCAAATGGAATGGCTTCCATTTCTATATTAACTACACCTTGGTTATGAAGTTCGGTTAGATAGTCAGTTTTGTCGTTCTCTGTGTATTCACAAAATGCTCCATCCAGTCTGCCTTGTCCTGAAAAGATATGGAATGGTGAAATGTACAAATTTTTATATTAACTACAATTACCTTCGTAAAAATCGGAAGTACACATGGTTTTTCCGGAAGTAGTGATGTATGGATCTTCTGGATCTGCTAAAGCTTTTAATTCTCTTACTAACTTACGTTCTAATTTCGCTGGTCGTTTAACTATTTTACCAAGCATCGGCTGTAAACAGAGTTTTTAAGTTATCTTCCCGATTAATAATTTAGGAATCGTACCACTTCGTAGTAGTTATTCATCATAGCGTCAACGACATCTTCGGTAATCACTACGGTGCCTCCTTCTAAACCAACACCTCCACATGTACCAATTCTGAATACTATAGGATCTTTTATTTTAGCGTGATACATTAATTTTATTATTTCGTGCAAAAGAATGCTTATCGATGGAATTCCCATACCATGCTATAAAAAAAATTACTGATAGTTGGAATCAATTTTAATCCGCTGTCGTATCTAACTTACACTAATAGATAATACGGGACCAACTTTGTACATAGAATAACGATAGGAATACTGACTTATATCAAAGAGAGTGGTACCTGTAGGTAACTTGTATCCTATTTCCTCCATTATGTAATTGGCAAAAACTTCCATCCGTTTTGGTGTTCCTCCCATACATACAAACTGTAAACAGTTACATTTTATTAAACAATTTAATATATGGATTAACCTACTCATGCATATTTCAGAAAATGAGCGAGGTAGAAATATGTAAATTTAGTAATAAAAAAATGGTCTAATCTTTTCTTTATTATGTAAACAGTAATTGAATTTTTATAGATAACATTTAAAATAATATATTATATTACATTTTTTACATAATACAAGGATAATACTATTGATGGATTTTTTTACTTTTCTAAATACATTAATGTAACAGTTAGCTTGTAAAGTTTAGAATAAATTCGATAAAATATTTCAGGAAGATTTTCTCAGAACTTCATCGAGTTAACTTCTATTTGGTAACACTTAATTTTTTAAAAAACACTCACAAATTTTATTTATTTATTTTCTTTGAATATTTAATTTTCATAATATAACTTAAAACTAGCAGAGTTTCTGCTTGACTACAATAATGACTTAAAAATACTAACTAACATAATAACGCCTTAAAAGAATACTTAATGAATACTTATAGAATACTGACTTATTTTGTTTGTTACATTGATTTTATGTATTCAACAATTTTGTTTGTTTCAGCGAATCTCATGCTTCCAAGATATTCTAGAATATTCTATTTGCTCAAACAGCAATGTAACTTAATAATTATTATGATGTTTGCATTTCCCTATATTACATCACATTATGGAAAATCACCTGGTTACGTAATTCTTATGGGAATATAACTCATCGGACATGTCAACCTTATTTTTTAATGGTAATTTTTTTCTGTCCTTGACATTTTTTATCGTGTTTTGTTTTTGAGTTGTGACGTCATCGTGAATGTTTTTAAATGGAAACCCTTCTTCTTTCCGGATTTGGATAGAGCACAATTTTCTAAGTATGAAAATGGAAATATGCTATAATCTTGGAGAAAAGAGTACACTAATTATGTTTCAGGAAGGCGCTGCTAAAAATACCACGGTTTTCACAGTGATTAGAATTTTGTAATCTGTGGTTTAGCATTTTGTTGATTAATCGTTGCCTAAATTATATTTAGAATTAATTTTTATTTTTTTTTAACTATTTTAAAATGAAACGTCGCTTGTCTAAAAGGCAAAGAATAGAAATCATCATCATCATCTTCACGTTGATGAACTGCTGATCGTTACGACAGTCCTGGTCGCTTCATCTCATATTGGGATGACCCACATTTCTTCTGCCTCTTGAACTTGGACATCTGCTTAGGGATGCGGCCGTTTTCCATCCTTTGCAGATGCTACTTCCAAAGGTTTCTATATTCTGCAATTCGGTCGTTTAGGCAGAATATACTCAACTGTCGGTGTTTAGTTTCTTGTCGATTCCTTTATATCCTGCGATTCCCCTTAGGAACCGCATCTATACACTTTGTAATCGCTTTTCATTTCCTTTTGTCAGTGTCCATATTTGGCTACCGTATGTAACATTTGGTATCGAAATTGTTTTGTAAAACTTCATTGCGGTGATCTAACTGTTTTTATTTTTAAATGTTTTTTCAATGGTTCCGTTAAAGTAATTGAATTTTACTATTTTGCTTTGGATATACTTTTCTTCATATAGGATAATTGTACAGCCAAGGTACTTGAAGTTGTTAACCTGCTCTATGGAATGATTTTTAAGCACTATCTTTGATCTAGCTTGGACTTGTCCTTCGAAAGCCTTTCGAAAAACTTTCGTTTTTGTTGCAGATATGGTCATATTTTAATCTTCAAGAATTTGGTTTAGCTTGTATAGTGCAGGGAGTAGCACGAATTTATGAACCCTGGTTTTAAATATCTCCTATAGATATTCGGAAAGCTGAAGGTTTATATAAGAGAAACTTAAAAAATGCGGAATATTCGAGTTTAATCCCCAAAAACAGCTTTTTAATTAAACAAGAGCTTCCACTGACTGTTGGTACTTATTTAAATAAGTACGTGATCTTCCTATAGTGCATATTGTAAGAAATTTTCTGAATTGCCTATTATAGCCTGGTCATCTCCGTGAAGTACCGTAAATGCGATTTCTCTGTTGTTAATTTTTTTTGCAATAGAATAATTATTGTTCTTCCTTCCATATCCGTATGGCATCGTCCGTTAAAAGATTAAATAATGTCGGTGACATACTGCACCCTTGTCTGACACCTGAATTTATTATTTCAGGTTTTTTACATTGTCATCTGTCATGCATATCTGGGTATTTTTGTACAAAAATATAAATTCTAATGATTATTGGTTAAAGGGACAGAATTCGCACTCAAATACTCGTAGAAGTTCGCATTTTATTCAATAACAAATATCATAACGAGCAACAAATTACGCGTACCACCGTTGGCAAAATAAAGCAAACATTTTTGCTAGCGGGTCATATGAGAGATCATCCTAGATCGGGTCTATCACCAGTTCAAGAAGATGTTCAGTTACATAATTATTTTACACGAGCTTCACGAAATTCTCCTTTTATCCACTCGTCAAGTTGCGACAAACTACACGATAGGTCAGACCTCCGTTATAAAATATTTGAAATTGAGGAAGTGTAATCCGTATAAAGTGGTTCTGGTTCAAGAACTAAACAAAGATGATCCTGACCGTAGGTTACAGTTTTGTGAAACAACGTAGCAGCTCCAGGATGCGGATGACGAATTCCGAAATAATATCAATTTTTCTGATGAAGCTACCTTCGATATTGGTCTTCTGTCAACCCATACTGGAAAATGGAAACTCATAGCCAGTTTCCACAAAAATTTAACGTTTGAGATGGCATTGTAGGTAACCGTGTATTGGGTCCATTCTTCCTTGAAAGCACATTAACAGGTGAAATATATCTTGACTTTTTAAGATACGAATTAGTACCTGCACTTGCGGTGCTATACCCAAATGATGAAGATGCAGATTTCACCAACAACACGATATGGTACCAGCAAGACGAAGCTCCACTCTACTTTGCAGTGATAGTTCGTGAATATTTAAATCAATTTTTTACCAACCAATGAATTTGTTGCAGGGGAACGATCGAATAGCCACCTACATCTCCGGATTTTACTCCGCTTGTTTACTTTTTAAGGTTTTTAAAGAGAACAGTCTATTTCGATAAACCAACTACCATTGACGAACTAAAGGATAGAATTCGCAATGAAATTCTGGAAATTCAGCCCGTAACGATCGAAAATGTTTTACAGGAGTTTCAGTGACGGATAGGATATTGCCAAGAAGTGAGTGGGGTCACTCAAACATTTCATTCGATTTTCTTCATTACATCATTTGTCCAAAAACCATTATAATTATTGTTCTCATTAAATTTATTGAAGTAATTGATTAAATGCTTTTTTGTAACTTTGGGACTGATTATCTTGAACATATTTCTCTTCAAGGTCAGGGTTGTTTCATATTTTCATTGTCAGAAAATTGTGCTTTTTCCATATTCGTTAAGAAAAGTAAAGGTTGCTATTTAAAAAAATAAAGTTGACGTATCTAAGAATTTTCTGCGAAAATCCCTCGAAATATTTTTATCAAATTTGTTCTAAACTTTGCGAGCTCATCGATTATATTATTCATATATTATTTAATTCATAGCAAATATAGATTTTAACTGTCATTCACACTTCAAAATATTTTAATATATAATTGATAACATAATATTTTTTACTTCAATAATTTTATATTTTCCCTCAACTCAAACTCAGCTACTAGTAGTGTTTTGATAGCCAGTTATATCATACTGATAAGAATTAAATGAAATTCGAAACAAATTGGTCTACTATTACTAATCTCTACGAATATTTAGTAACTTTATATCCTTTTTTTTCATTCAATTAGGTAATTTCATTAACTTGATAATAATTTTAAAAGAATAGTTATACTACTTCGTATCTAATATAACTAGGAACAAAAGTGAGAATTTATGCTGCAGAGGTGCTAAATCTGACAAGGAGAGAAGAAGAAGATAAGAAAAGTAGTAAGAATAATTATGGGCCCAAAGAAAATTAGTGAAAATTAATAGAGAATAATAACGAACAGCGAAGTACGGGAGATTATTGGAAATAAACATTTGGTCAGATGTATGAAATCGCGGAGAATTGACTAGCTTGGATATCTGATGAGGAGAAAGTCGGATAGTGTGCTGACCAAGTGAGACAAGAAGCAGAGGAAGAGTAAATGCTAGGTAGTTGAATGAAGTGGTGGAAGATCTCGGATCCATGAAGGTGAAAGAGTGGAGAAAAAAGTGCGAAAACAGGAAGCTATAAAGAGGCTGTGAATAAATGGAGGAAAACAGACTGAGGAGTGATCCATTTGAAGAAATAAATCGTAAAGACTTCCAACGGATGTAGGCATATTCCATGAGAATGAACGCCTTTGTAATGTATTATTGTATTATATTATTTAAAAATAAGTAAAATTACTATAAAAATCATATGAGTTCCTATATTTTGCGGAGATGTTAACTTTTTGTTAATTATTTATAATATATAAATTCGATTATAATTATAAATAAATATTGTATAAAAACTAACAAACATTCAATATTTATAAAAGTAATAAAATTCCATTCAGATTAATTAATGAGCATTCGGCAGCTATCGCCATCTTTTGTAAATGTATTTATATAATTATGTATGTATTTGTTTGTTTATTTGAAAAAGAGCTTAATAGCTGCCGAAAACTCCTAATTAATACACATTGAGGTTGTTAATATTTAAATCATTACCTATTTACATTAATTATTTAGTATTTCTTATAAATTATAAATTCAGTTTATCACAAAACATTCCATACTGAAAAAATGATAGAAAAAAATTGAAAAATTATGAATGAAAATACCAAGTACGTTTGTTAACCTTCATGATGTATTGCAAGTACAAAAGTAATGTACGTAGTTTAATATGCAATTATTCACTTACTTTTACGTCACCAAACATTTCAACGAGATCATGGGAGCCACTTCCTAAAGCCAGGTGATACAAAATATCTTGATCCATCAGCTCAATATGAGGATTTCGAAGTTTAACTGATCCATCGGGATACCTGAAAAGAATAATAAAATGTAAAAACGAAATTCCTTTTTAATTAATTTAAATATTTGCACACACCGCACGGAATGATGACCATTATTGTTTTCACAATTATTTTCATCTTCATTCTTATACTTTCCATTAGTTTGTGCCATTTTTACATACAAATACAAGCAATTCAATTTCTCTGAGTTAAAAACGCACAGCTGCTAGTGCAGGTGATTAGGTACTAAAGTGTACTAACGCCAGAAGATAAAACCACCAGTTGATACAAAACGTGTAGGTACGTTTAACGAAATGAATAATTATAATGGTGATTACTTTTTAAACTAACCTTTCTTAAGATAACATAAATTATGTTAGAATAACATTTAAATCAGTAAAACAAATTGCAGAAATGCCTAGATAAATAAAAATTTTGGTATCAATAATAATAATTTTATATGCAAAATAGATAACACAAAAAATTATTCACCAATCATCAAAAAAAATTTAATATTCATTGTTATTAGGACTACTGTGTATTCGCTATTATACACATAGATAAATAATAATTGTGTCAATAGAGTGAATGGCGTTCAAAATATGAGGTCAAGTTTGATAAAATAGGTTTTCTCGTTGATTTTAACACAGTTGTTTTAATCAATTAACGGAAATTAATATCCGCTTTTTTTAAATAAAGCTAAGTGAATAATAACAATGATATTGTTTACGCCTTTTTTTATAAATTTAATTTGGCAAAAATAAATTAAATTAAAGTGCAGGAACTTCTTGATTATAGTCGTTGCAATTTCACTCATCTACAATTGCACTACTTATGCATGCATTGGCTTAATTTATTTGTTTTTTGAAATTATTCATTGTTTTAAATGAACGTATTGTTGTTATTGGTAATTGTTTAGTAACTGTACAATAATGCAACTGAAGGCGTTCCATTAGACGCACCTGCTCACTCCATAACAAAATTCGTGGTAGTCGGTACTACCTGAATAGAAAAACTTGTTACGCAACTGCTTGAGAAGAATAACGAAACTAATCTACTGTCCTTTATTTATGGCATTTGCTTGAAATATATAATACGAAATATATCAAATTTAAAAATACATGGAGGTTCAAAAGGGATATTTTATTTTTTAAACGATTAATTAGAAAAAAGCACACGAACCCTTGTGAGAAATTTATAAGTAGTATAAAACAGGATATGCATAATAGACAACAGACGTATGTATACAAAATTATAAAACATCTTAATAAAACAAAAAAGGATACATCCTTAAGAATGGATACAACATATGACGACTTTTGGCAGGACCAGAGCGAAAAAATCGCCCAAATGAATAGATTTAAAACCAACCGCAGCTATGACGGAGATTCCATCGGGATACAAGAATTAGAAGATTATATAAAACATATTATAAAAAAGGAAAGCGCCTGTCGCCCCCCCCCCCCCCCGTGGGCTTTAAAGGTTAAAATGTTAAACCTAATAAGCGAATGCTGGCACAAATCCGAAATATCATACGAATGGAAAAAAGCCCATGAAAACATGTTTGTAGACCTCACAAAAATATTTGATAAAATCAACGACAAAAGTTCATTAAAACTTTGCAAAAGAGAGGATTACTCAAACATCCAGGAATCTCACTCATCAGAAATAAAAACACAACGATTGAAATAAGCACAGGTCTCTCTATATCAAAAGAAAAAACAACCAATAAAGGCTTAAAACAAAGATGTGGTGTCTTACCTACTCTGTTTAATATTATATATATAGATGACATGATAAGAGAATAGAAAGACCAAATTAACTCAGGAATAAACATGCATATATAGGGATACATCTATAAATTGCCTACTATTATTCCCGAACAACCTCGTATTAATACAAGAAACCGAAGATAATCTCCAGTGAAGCTTTCTGCACTACGCCAGATGTGTACCAAATGTGATCAGAAAATATTCAAAGAAATATCGTAAGTTATAGCGTTTGGGGAAAAAGAGGCAATCAGGAAAAAATTGTTGTATAGGGAGGCCCATCGGGTATGCCGGATTTAAATTTCCCTCCAACTTGCCACTTTGGGGATTTGTCAAGTCCAAGGTCTACACCAACAAACCACAAACAATTCCTGAACTGAAAATAAAAATCCAACGTGTTATTTCTGAAATTGAGTCAACTGCTACGCAAGAAGTCTTCGAAAATTTGATCAACAGGGTCAAGATATGCTAACACAATCGCGGTGGCCATTTGGCCGACATCGTATTCCTAAATTAATTTCAACATATCTACTTTATATATCAGTAGTTTCTAGTTTCACTTTAAAATTAAATCCGGCGTATCTGATGGGCCACCCTATAAATAACCAACCCGTGGAACAAATATTCCATGTTAACTTTTTAGAATGCGACGTAATCTTCATCCGAGAAAATGACATAGAAACCTAAGAAATTTGACTCTACAAAACAATGGCGTTACCTGTTTTAATTTATAGTTTCGAAATAGTCTGTGTATCCCTCCAAGAGCGATGAGTCAAAACTACAAGCAGCGGAAATGAAATTGCTAAGAAGAACTACAGAATGTACAACACTGGATCAAATAAGAAATGAAGGCATTTGCGCCGAACTACAGATATTCTCTGTTAATGAAAAATCTCAGAATATAGGGGGAATTATAAATTGCACATCAAAAGGATGTAAAACCAAAGAGTTCCAAAGAAAATGCTTTCCTTTAACCCAAAAGAAAGAAATGATATTGATTGCTTGAGAAAAACGTTAAAAAGACTTTTGTAGTCGGAACAGGCAATAATAATGTTAAAACCTTAAAAAATAAAAAAACTTGTATTAAATATATCAGCAATCGCTTTTATTTTATGGAGTCGGCTTAAAATATTCGACATTACTGCCAAATTTAACATTTAAAAAATCTGGCATTTTTTGGTAAAGCATGAGTACAATCAGATGGAGATTGAGGTAGTACTTGGGGACCACTGATTTATCTGCTATATATTATTAAACTTCAGACTACGACATAATCATACTCGCATCTCATATTGATCCTACAGCTACTTTTAAAAACCTCCAAACTTATTTGAACGAAATTTAAACTTGGCTTAAAAAATGTAAGTTCAAAGTTGATAAAACTAAGTCTTCAATGTATTTCGGGATGAAGCTGATATTGTGTAAATATTAATATATTCAGTAAGCAAAAACAGTTAAGATAAAGCCGGATTAAGCTGCCACAATTACAGTTGTAATTAGGGAAAAATTCACAGGTGAGAAGCTCAGAGAAAAAGTGGAACATGTGACATTTTTTAAGTTCTAATATTTAAATTAAAATTAATTAATTTCCTTCTAGTATTTTTCAGCTTCTAATATAAAACGCATATTCTGTTCTTGTCTGGGCCCCTGAGCTATAACCATAGTTGATACACCAATTTGCATTAAAATAACTAATTTGGACGTAGGTACATTATCCAGTTTTAGAATGTTTTCAACACGTAATTTTATTGTTGTCATATAATTCACTAAATGTTGATATGGGATACCAACTAATAGAGAATACGTCAATATTTTTAAAAACAAATTTATTACAGTGTTAATAAATTAAAATAATATTGTTGGATCTTGGATCTGATGCTACAATAGCGCAACCGGTTATCCAAAATATAATTTTGCAAACAAAAACGTCTATTTAATTAATTATTTAAATTAATTATATAGGATTAGTACTAACATTTTGATTTAGAAAGGATAGTGCAATGGAGAATAGTACCACTAATTATTTCAAAATATTAACATATTAACTCGAAATTTAATTTATTATAGATTATAATATGAATGCAGAGTTAAAAATTATTTCCTTTTAGTATTTTTTCAACTTCTAATATAAAATGCATATTCTCATTTTTTTAAATGTCACCTGTACCACTTTTCCCTTAAGCCTCTCATATCAGTTGACAAAATGAAGATAATGAAGTTCTGATATACCAAGTTGCATAAAAAAAACTATAATTTGAACGTACATCATCCAATTTTGAAGAGCAGTTTGTTTTAATGGAATGTTTTTATCGTGTCATTTTATTATTGTGATATGATTTACTAAATATTGATATTTACTAAATAGATTATAAATTTAATTTTAATTAAAAAAAATTACAATTTTATCGCTGTGACAGTAAATTTACAGTCTATAAATAAAGCAATTTTATGTTTTTGTAGATATCGATTAATATTTATTGCTATGTTAAAAATAATTCATACAACCCAACGTCAATTAATTACATAACACAAAATTTATATTATTTTCCTGAATGTTTGCCTATATCAAATATATTAAAATTTAAATTATTGTTAATTGATTAAAAGTTTATCTGATCATAAGGCGATGTAGGTACTTTAATTATTAATGGTTTTATTAGTATAAAAATTGAAATTATACGTAAATTTTAATTCATACCTTCTTATATCAACCTTAAATAAATTTAGCATTATGCCTTTTGATTGATTTGGAAATTATGTGTTAAAGAATCTATGTAGGTTATTTATTTTCATAAACAAGGACGAAGAATTTTTTATTATTTGCAAATCATCAATTAGTGGTTTCCATGTAGTATTTGGATGATTTATCTCTGTTTCTGTTTGCGTTCTCTATTGCAAATTTTATATTTCAGGGAAAAGACGCGTTACTCTTTCTCTACTTCAAGACAAATAATATAAATTATCCTTCAACTAATCAAATAATGGCTGTAATTCGTCAGATAATTCGTTACTGAATATCTAAAGATAATCATCTAAATGGGCAATTGAAATAAATTTTTTTTATAAGAAAATTTTAAGATTAATGTAACTTAAAAGAACTCATCATAATTTCCTTCGTGGATTAGATCTTTGACCTGTTCCGGCTCATCTCTTCCTCCGTCGTCCCACATCGCTGCGTCCCTGGGGTTTACATTTATACGCTTGCAAGTGTATTCTGCATCTTTCCATTCTCTAGAGATGTTTTTCCCATTTTGTTCGGTTGCCTATTATTCCATCTGTCTGATCTTGTAAATTTTTCAGTTTAGTCCTTTTCCCCTCTTCTCCGAATGCCATAATGTATCCCTTTTTTATTTTTATTCTACTTTTAATAATTCTTTCATTTATAAATTCATAGTGATGTATAAAAGAAAAGAAAAGAAAAGAAAATATGAAATCCAGATGGCAAACGAATCGATGGTATAATAATAATTGAAATCAAACATACAGGAATTTAAGAAATAACAATATTTATTAACAAAATAACGACTAGTTTCTATAGTTTGAATCAGCGGATATTGATGGAATAAGCATTAGACAACAAGTAAACAATGACTGAAAAAGCACCGAAGAGACCAGAATTTCAAAAACGCATATGACTATAAATTAAGTCTATTTTGCAATATTATTACTTAAATTTGAAAGTCTTTGAAGAGATAACAGTTACGATAAAAAAATATTAAACATAACATAAATTACGTAGTACTAAAACACATATTTACTAATATTGAGATTAACATAATATACAGTTTTATTCAAGATAAAGCTTCATTAAAACAATATTAACAGCGGGTAGGGCTGAAATGGGTTGCGCTGCTCAGCGGGATATGCCAGTTTCAGTATTATCTTGCAACGGACTCGCGTCATAGGTCATAGGCGCTAGGTGATCACGATAAGCCTTTTTGTTATCTTAGGCAAGTTAATCAATCTATCGAGGTCAAAACTTCATCATAAGATATCACCGTATCAAATTAATATTGCCTCATATTCGTATTGTAATTTTAGCTGATGAGCCAACTGTGAAAGTAAGTAAAAACTGATTGTTTCTCTCTGTGCCTTATTGGATCTACCCGACTTACTTAGTTATGATTACATTTTATCTACTCACTTTTTTATGATGTTCCATTTATGGTATTACCGTTCAAAGTTAGAGGGTATGCTGCCAGTCAAATGAGCAGCATTACCCCACGTTATATTAAATGCTAATATTTGCGAAGCGGATTTTATTGCATTATGCTTTTTGTAAATGTCTTGCCGAAGAGAACGTCAAACTAAATAAGCCGATTAAACGTTTAACAGAATAAATATTAATATAAATTTTAAAAATTAACTAGTTAATGAAACAATAACTCAAAATTATTTTTGCGTAAGCTTTCAGCAATGTTCATTGCTATCATCAGATATTTTTTTAAGTAAAAAAATAATTATGATTTGTTGTTTTTACTAATTTAAGGAGTTGACCCTTCAATTAGTCTTCCCAGGTTGAAAACACACGAATCGCTTTGGTTTAATTTTGCTTCGAAAAATTGACGTAACCAAAAATTTATTAACAATATTTACATGTTTGTTTGTTTTTCCTCAATATGTCGATAACTATGCACGATAGGGTCTTTTTAAAGTGCCGCATTCGCTCAGAAAATGTGGACTTCAACTTGACCGAAGCCAAGATGACTAACTAGGGAAAGATATTTAATGGGTGGTTACCCGTTAGCCTCCACATAGCCGACAGATCGATATTGAGCTTGAGATCACAACAGAATATTCAACTCGACTAGGTATAGAATCCCGGTTTCGCTGTATGCTTTACGCTACACTGTTGAATTCACGATAGAGTAATAAATTATTATTATATTTACCTTTTTTGTAAGCAGTAAATTTCTCTACAATGAAGATTTTGATTTCGAAATTCGGGTCTCTAAAATCTTTGATTTCGTGGTTTTTTGATGTTGTGTCGATCATTTCTTTCAACCATTTAGAATGGAATTAAAATTCAAAAACTAGCACATCTCAGAACTTCAAGGAATACTTTTCAAACTATAATTCATTTTTAAACCCTTCTTTGTTTATTTTGTAGCAATGTAAACAAAAAGGTTTAACTTTTTGGTGTAGTCTTAGTTTTTTACCGTTTGGAGGTCTTAAAATTGATTTTACCTAAATCTTATTATGTACGTCTTATTGGACACAACATTTTAAATAAAAAAAGATGTTTACGTTTTTTCCGTAAGATGAACATAGAAATTTTTTATTGACGCGTAAAAACAAACGTTGTCCAAATTGTATGCAACATAACTTTGAATGTCCATAAAACTCACACAGTTTTAGTTTGTTTAAAATTTTATCCACAATAAGATCCATATTCCTGTTAAAGCAATTCTGATCTAATTATGATTAAAATATTAATGTATTGAATATGAATAAAACTAAATGATCGTCTGTAATCTAAAACATATCTAGAATCTGAATAAATGTAAATAATTACTGAAATATTTGAAAATCAAAAATTTTATTTTTTATAAAAATTACTGTTTCAATTAATAAATATTACTAATAATATCTTGTTCATAAAAAATTCAACACATAGTCGGTATACAAACGATGCACTAATACAGTAGGAAAAGTAGCAAAAGAGGCAAATCAATGCCGAGCCGTTGCGAAAATACCTGTACCGTATATGTACATAAATGATACATCAATACAGTAACTGCAAAAGGGGCAAATCAATGTCGTACCGTTGCGAAAATACCTGTACCGTATATGTACATAAATGCTACATCAAAACAGTAACTGCAAAAGGGACAAATCAATGCCGTACCGTTGCGAAAATACCTGTACCGTATATGTATGTACATGAATGATACATCAATACAGTAACTGCAAAAGGGGCAAATCAATGCCGTACCGTTGCGAAAATACCTGTACCGTATATGTACATGAGTGATACATCAATACAGTAACTGCAAAAGGGGAAAAATCAATGCTTTATTACCGTTACGGAAATTTCTGTAAAGTATATGTACATTTATGACGGTTTAATGTTACTTGGGAAAAAGAGCAAACATCTGACAATGCTACAGAACGTTAAATAATCTCTCCGTTTACATACCTACAAAATAAACAAAGAAAAGTCTAAAAATTGGATCTACCATGAAAAGTATTCTTTGAAGTTCTCATATAATGTGCGACTTTCTTCGAAATTTTTTAGTTTAATTTGAAATGGTCGAAACAAATTACCGTCACAACATCTAAATACGACAAATCGAAGATTTTAAGAATCCGAGTTTCATAGTTTGACAGAGCGTGCAAACTAAACGACTGACTTTAGAGAAATGTGGTTGGAATCAATAACTTAGCGTTCTGTAAAAAAACTAAGAATAAATTATTACACCATCTTGCTAGGTTTATAAGCTTGTTAATATCAGTTTGGCTAGTGCCGTTTTCGAAGTAAATTTTGTGAAATACTGTAACATTTCGTTTTAATTCGGGTATATGTTAGGGAATTAACCAGCAGTGACACAACTACCGACGGGAATTTCCCAGCAGTCAGAGTATTGAAGGTATACAAGACCTTCAGAAATAGAATAAGGTGGAAGGAACTTGAGGAGACCTACATTCAGCATTGGATTGAAAAGGGCTGAAAGAAGAAGTTGAAAACATCTTAAGAGCAAATAATTTATAGGGCGTTTGCACGTGCACGTATGCGCTGGTGCCAGTAGTTGATACCGGAGATCCGCGTTGATCACTTTAACGCCAAGATATTACTTATAACTTCAGTAGAATTAAATCTTTATACAGTAGACGCCGCTTGTTATGATCACGGATAATGAGATCAATCGGGTATTAAGATTATTTTTGCAAAGAACGGGCCAGCTGCAAATAAGTGCATAGAAAAATTATCGTGTATAGTGATCAAAATTCGATTTACGCGATCGAATTGTTATTAAATTGCAGATAGTTAGAATTTTACGACGAGATGTTCCGATTTTCAGACATATCATAAATTTGAAAATTTTATAAATAATTTAACCCACGAAAATTATAGACAAATAACACTAGATGACTTTTTTTAATCTCATTAAAGGAATGTTACTGTTAGTTTCAAATTTTTAAAAACTCCGAGTTCCGATGTGATCACATTAAGCGGCGTCTACTGTATATTAATTTTTCTTGCAATTTGCAAATAACAAGCATTCTCTCTCGCATTTCTATTTTTTATATAATTTGCAATGAACATCCCACAAAGCTGGTCACATTCTTCGTAACAATCCAAAAATTTTATAGTTCTTTCAGGGTTTCACTTTTTGATCATTTTATTAGCATGACAAAAAACTCACAAAAAACAAGGTGGAACTCGCTTTAGCGGCAGTTCTTAGGCTTCTATACAGCTACCTTTCTGGTGTGGAAAGTTGTTATTATCTGATTATTTTTGGTCGCCATATAATGTAACATCACATAATCAGATAATCTGCACTAATTAAATTTTTGCGGTTGGTATTTATCAATTATTACTACATAAGTAATAATAATCAAACTTTTCCATTCCATTCCAAATGTCCGGTCCATTTTTTGAGGTGATCCATCCTCTTCCTTCTCTTTATTTCCAACTTAACTTCAATATCTACATCAAGCCACTGCTGTGGTTAAAATAAAATAATAAATAATTAGTGCAGATTATCTGATTATGTGATGTTACATTATATGGCGACCAAAAATTACCAGATAATAACAACTTTCCACACCAGAAAGGTAGCTGTATAGAAGCCTAAGAACTGCCGCTAAAGCGAGTTCCACCTTGTTTTGTATATTATTAGGGTCTCATATTATATTCTATAATCTACTAAATTCATCATCTATTAACTGCTTTCAATCAAGCAACTGTCCAATATTTCCATCACCCACAATTTAATAAATTAATGTATTAACGTATCAATGGATCAACGTATCAATGGATCAACGTATCATTGGATCAACGTATCATTGGATCAACGGATCAACATATCAACGGAAATATCTATATAAGTCGGAACATTAATGAAATGATCATCAAATATTTTCGCTACAATTTTATCATTTCATACAATTTTCAATTATACCATCGTAATGTCAACCTTCCTAAGAGTAAAACGTCGTTTAGAAGAGGATTTGGTAGACTCTTTTCTGGTGAACACCAAGAGAAGAAAAATCGACTGCGCAGAATCCAATATCTCCACTTCACCAGCAATTTTCAATTTCTTCGGAAGTGGAAACACTTCTGACCAAGTGTTCAAGCACATCAGAAAGACGCCGATACGCAATATCAAAAGAAGATCTTTCGATGCAAGGGAGAAGGTGAAAAACGAATGGCGTGACAACTGTAAACACGGAGCCAGATCGTAAGGCTTCTTGCTATAAAATATGACAATAAATTTTATCCGTTACTTTGATCAAAGCTTTGATATAACTTAATCCGTGATCTGATAACTTAATCCGTTAATCCGTTGATACCTTGATCCGTTGATACCTTGATCGGTCAGATCATCGGATCAAGTCTACTATATAGGTTGAAAATTACAATCTTAAAGCACAGAATATTTTTGTAACCTATCTTAATATATAAATTATGCGGACGGACGGACAGATACGGAGCCAGATCATAAGGCTTCTTGCTATACTTTGTATAGAAGCCTAAAAGTAGCGCACTGGGTACCCAGTTCTTAGACCTCTATACACACAGAGTATTTCCAACACGATCTGAAACGCTCTGTATGATTTTGAATTATGAGGACAGACGGACAGACGGACACGGAGCCAGATCATAAGGCTTCTTGCTATACTAAAAGACAGAATAGAATTAGGTACACCGACATAAGGAAAGAGATCTAAATATCTACAATGCTAGTGAAAAGATACAGGAGTACCGGATGAATTGAAATGAACATGGACATGGACAAAGAAGTGTCAGGAATCCACGCAAAAGATAGAAAGACGTATGAAGTTGGAACAGGCTATCCATAGCATAATCCATGAAGTGTAGAAGAAGTTGTTTTTGTCATTCTAATAAAATGACCAAAAAGTGGAACCCTGAAAGAACTGCAAAATTTTTGGAACCTTGCGAAGACTGTGTCTGTTTTGTGGGATGTTCATTATAAATTATATAAATATTAAGATTCCAGAGACAATTTTTGTTTGCAAATTGCAAGAAAAATGATTATAGGATTAGGATTAAATTCTACTGAAGTAATAAGTAATAGCTTGGCACCGAAGTGGCCAACGTAGATCTTGGGTATCAACCAGTGCATACGTGCATGTATTATTTATTAAAGGGAGTTTACACATGCACGTATATACTGATGCCAGTTCGTATCCGATATCACCGTTGAACAGACAGGCGGCAAGATATAACATAATTTAACTTCAGGAAAATTACATCCTTGAATATAAATGTTCCTTGCAATTTGGAAACAACAAACTTTCTTCTCTGGCATCTTTATTAGGCTTCTATACAAAGTATAGCAAGAAGCCTTATGATCTGGCTCCGTGTCCGTCTGTCTGTCCGTCTGTCTGTCCGTCTGTCTGTTTGTCCGCATAATTCAAACCTAATCAGAACCCTCGAAATTGTCATTGTAAACACATCGTATGTAAGGTATAATAAAATTAAAATTTGTTGTAAATTTAAAATGGACTTTCTAGTTTTTATATATGTAATTTAGAATGAACATCGTACACATTCTTTGAAAGCATTTTATACAATAACAAAGGACTCGCAAAAACAAAATAACTGAACTACAAATCAATTTTAAACCGTTCAATACTATAACGCACTCGTCATATCCGTGAATCTTTGCATTGAAAAGTTAGTAGATGGCTAACATTTTCTCAAGCATTCAATTGCATGTTTATATTTTTTATGCTAACGTGTAATTACATTTTTCCCTATAAACTCACTCGTAAGCTAGTTATAAATCGCATTTAATATTGTTTAGTTTAGAATTGTATTGGAAATTTAGTCATACTCATTTATTTTGTTTTTGTGAAGTTTTTCTGTCATTGTAATAAAATGCCGAAAAATGTTTCCAAATTTTTTTTGGAAGCTTTAGAAAAATGTGTACTGCTTTGTCCGATGTTCGTTCTAAATTAATTATATAAAAATCGAAATGCCAGAGAGAGAAAGTTTGTTGTTTCCAAATGCAACAAAAATTAATATTTAATGATGTAATAATTCTACTGAAGTTAAAGTTTTATGTTGGCTCCAAAGTGTCGGGCGTTGATATCTGTATTAATCAATTTGTAAGGTACGTAGTTATGATATTCTTTATGTAAAAAAATGCCTAGTAGGTGATGTAAAATTAATCCTGTTAATTTTTGTGGTCAGTTTATAGGGAAACATAATATAGTTACATATACATTATATCAAAAGTTATAGTAAACTTGGAAATCAAGATAAACTTTGGGCACCACATGTTATTTGCAAGATTTATGAAAAAGCCTTAAGGCATTGGTTTAAACAAACTAGAAAAGCCCTCCCTTTTGGAATAACGACGGTCTGGAGAAAGCCGAAAAATCACAGCGACGCAAAATGTGGCCGAGGTGGATAAATGAAGTTGTCTAAAATATTTTATTTAGTTATTTTTCTAACAGATCCTTGTGAAGGATATTTAAAAGAATCGGGAACACCAAAAACGAAAAGATCCGAAAGTGTCCTAAAGGTGTGGCAAAGTCAACTTCTTTTTTATTTTAATTATTATGTACATACTTTACCCAATTTCGCAATGGCAAAAATGTATACTTCTCTTAAATTTTTAAGCAGTGTAGCCGAACTTAGCTGTAGATGAATTAAATTTTGTTATGTGCATTGAAATCTGGAGAATTAGGCCTTACATTTCAGCTGCAGCCATTGCGGATACTAGAGAATTTTTACTGAGGCGCGCCGGTTAAAAATTTTTAATCTCTTTTATGATCATCCGATTCAACCAATGGCTTAAATAATAATTGTATAAACGATATCCTTATAAGTAAAATTTAATTAACGCAATAATATTTTATATAATAAGGGCTAGAGACGGTGATCAGCTTAAGCAGTTAAGTGCATTGCTGCTAATGCGGAATGCCCGGTTCAACTCCGGGCTCAGTAAAAACTTTATTCTGACCGTCTCCCCTCGGAAGGCAATGGCAAACCACCGAGGTGTAATATGCTTAGAACAGCCTCTCTGGAGATGAAGTGTATACACTTCCCGCGGTTCGGAGCCCGCGTTAAACAAGTAGGTCCCCTATGTGTGTGATAGTACTACAAATGCACAACACATACATAGGAGAGAGGTCGCCAACATCCGGTAACGGATAGGCACGCGAAGAAGAAGAATAAGGGCTAAAAACGTAAAATATAATATTTCCTACGGTTATTTATGTAAGATTCTGTGGGAAAATACAAGTGCTTCCCATTCGCAATTATCAAAGATAATGACCGAAATAGCTAAAAGCAATCATTAATGATAAGCAGCTGGATAAAATTAAATTGATAATTAAAAGTTCAGTTTTGAAGCGGTATTATGAAAATGGGCAAAACTTACAGACGAGAAGCCTGTAAAGTTTAATGCTGATTGGTTGACGCAGAAATTTGGTCTATATGAAGATATAACAAGAACATTAATTTTGCTCCTTCAACATCTAGACTTATTGAGAAGGAATTTCAAAAGATTTCCGTGGAAAGAAAAAAGAAGAAGTGATGAAATTCACGACATATCAGGTGGACCAATTAAACATGCAGCAGAGCGAGCAAGGAAAATACTCAAACGTGCTCATCTGAAGTATTCAACGGATTGGATTATAGTAGCCTTCATGTCAGTGATTCAGTCTATGCGATATTAACGGCCATAACACACGCACTCTTAAATATATTAACTACCCTCATCATCAGTCGGGAAATAGACCAGTTCCACATGATGCTGATATACCTGCACCTGTTTTGCACAAAATATTGCACACTCGTTCAGATTCCGAACCTTCAGCAGATACAGAAATTGGTATTTTTGAACCATCGACCTCAAAAGATTCTGAACCTCATCTATTTTTCAAAAAGAATTTCATGGCTTAATTAGAAATTTAAGAATTCCATAAGATCTAACTGAGATTGTAGGATCTAGACTAAGGAATAAGCATTTCCTTGCTCCAGGAACAACATTTTACTGGTACCGAAATCGTGAAGCTGAATTGGTAAATTGTTTCGCCCAAAACGAAGCTTTTGTGGCAAAAAGGTAAGTTTTTTCAATAAGATAAAATAATAATGTACTCTGTTACTTTTAATTTGTTCTGTGATTTTTTACTTTATATTGTTTTACTGTTTTGTTGAAAAACTTTTCGTGATAGCAAAGAACTACAAGCAGATTTTAAATCAGCGGCACTCATTTACTCACATTGAGTTATAAAATTCAATTCACATTTTGCAAGGTATTGAAATCCAGGCGCAGGCCTGAATTAATTAACTAGTTAATTTTTGAAGTTTATTGTAACATTAATTTCAATAGTTAAAAAATCATATAATTTGAATAACCAGGGAAACATTTTAAATTGATTATTCACGTAAAATTTCGTACAATCGTACCTTATTTAAAATTAAATACATCGAAAAGCTTTGATCGATATTACCAGCACAGCTTGAAAACTAAACTGGACAACTCTACTTGGATTTTTATTTATTCATTTATATATTTGTATATTAGGTAATTGTAATCTTTTTCTTTTTGTCTTTTTTTGTTAATTGTATATTATCATCTCATCCTTTTTCTTTTCATATTGCATGAGGTCTAATAGGCCTCCGGCCTCGGCCTTCATTTACTTTTAATAATAGTAATACATTTTTGACCAATTACTTTAGTTTTTTACAATATTATTTCTTGATTATTTAGCTAATAACTAAAATATCAGTTCTTACTGATAGCCATTATTGATCAATACAAATTTTAGTAATCTACGGTAAAATTACCACTTCACCCCAAATAAGGAACGAAGCAAAGGGAAATAATATCTAATACAACAAAGTGAACACATTACAAATCATGTACATAGAAAATTAATCAAATTTTATTATTTTCAAATCAAAAATTAAATAGAACAATAAAATGTAAATGTAAATTTTAAGTTTTAATTATTTGTTTAGAAATTTTAAGTTTGATAAGGAATAGCCACCCTATATTAGGCAGTCTCACTTCGGAAAGCATAATTTCCTTCCCTCCCAACCCCTATATAAAAAATTAATTTTCTTGTTGATACTATGTAGTACATAATTTGCTAAAAATTTCACATCAGTTACAATGCAATGCGGTATTTGTCAATAATATATCAATCAAGTTTCATCCCTGACTAAATTTTGATATCGTTAGTAGATAAGTAAGTGTATTTCATATTATAGCATATTGAATTCCTGTGGCTCGACAGTACACCCTATTTACTGCTATAATAATATACAATAGGGACGCAAATACAAGGATCTATGCCTGAAAAGCTGTTGTAAGAAATCAAACCAGAATAATTTCATAAAATTACAAATGAAATCACAGAATTTGTTATTGCATTTGGAAATTGAAAACAAAGGATTAAAAATAAAATAAACAAAATTCGAATTTAAGAGAACCCTTATTGATGAAAAGATTAACGCAAACAATCAAAAAATATTTTGTATAGATTTCGTCCGTTCCACGTCCAATATATTGATAGGAGAAAACCCGTCCATATGTTAATTTACCATAATATTGACATTGATTTAGGTAATCTTGTTAAATATTAATGGCAATTCATGAACATGCAGTACAAAATTTAATACTACAACAGCACGATATCATAATGTATATTGAAATGTAACATAAGGTGACACATTTATTATCATTTATCTTAATTGTATTGTTCTATTAGAAGTGAAAGGTATTGATGCTGCAGCTTTAGAATTTCCCCGTGGTTGTATAGAAATATCTCTATAATCTAATTCAAATAAAACTATCTTGCGTTTTATTAGGGGATTAAATTTAATATCATTTTTTATAGGAGTGGTTAACCTAATAATTTATCGATGACTCCGTTTTATTCGAGGTGAATCATAACTAAAATGTATTAACCAAGTAATTTGATACGCAATATTATATATTTTAATAAATTATCTACCTATCCTGATTATTCATTCTTTAATAAAGTGGTAAAAATAATGTAAATATTGATGTTTTGTATAATGAAAAGAAAGGGCCCTCCAACACGCATGCGTTTCAATTAAACATTATCAATATGTTAAAAGATATTTAAACAAATTTTAATATAAAAAATAAAACTTACTCATCCCTTTCCTCTTCGGACAACGACATTCTATTATACATAGTATTAAACGCAAGAATTTTACAAATCAAGGCACAAAACGATTATTCTTCAGTGAAGTACATTTAATATATAAAAAATATTTTTGTTTATACACTAAAGCAACGATTAATATAAAAATGTAATAAAATGTAGTCAAATTTAATATTTGAAGAACTTTAATGAGGGTGCGACTAAAACAGCGATTTTTACTTCAACCACCTAACTAAAACGGCGCTGTGTTCAATATTTTGTTCTATGCTGCATCAGGAATCCAGATACTCCTTTGTGTGTTCATGTTATCCTACTACGCAGGATACTTGTTTCTGCGTGCTACATCTACTTGTTTCCAAAAGTAAAATTTGTCTTGCTGTGGAATACAATTTTGAGAAAAAATTTGTTCCAAATTATTATATTCTAATTTTGTTTACTTACCCTGGCGTTGCAAAAATCTTTAGAGATGTTAAAAATATAGAACTAAACAAATTCTATTCGTACAGTCACAATTAATTTTTAAAAATCGTTAACAGCGTGACACGAATTTAATTAACAGATTTCCTTTGTTTTTCATTTCTCATTGTAATGTAACTGTTAACTATGGAAAAAGTTTTTTTTTTCTTTCACGGCGCAGCATTTGACTCCCCATTGATATTTATTAACAATGTGGTATGAAATTCTTGTAAAAGTGCTATGAAAAGTATTGTATTATAAGGTAGTGTGCGTGCTTTAAGCATTCGTGCAAGGTAATTGAACAATAGATAAGCTCTAATATACCTACTGACCGACTTCAAAAGCATCCTACCTTTATTCCATCGTACACTATAAAAAATTTGTGTAGAACGCGTAACAATGAAAATACGCGAAATAACGTATATTTGATACCAAAAAGTCTCAAACGAGAGGTTTGATAATGTGAATTCTTAACTGATCTCCCCGTTCAGAAAATATAGTTTAAGAGAGTACAAGGAGCCTAAAAGTAATAAAAGTGGTTCTGGAGAATCCTATGAAGAGAAATTAGGGATAGAGAATGGTAACTTCCAAGGTGAATGCTTTAATCGCGAACAGAGTAGGTAAAATAATATTATACGAAGGAGTGAGAAGCCTACATATAATTAGGAATTGCCCGAATCCGTAAAAAACTATATTAGCAAATACTTTTAGAGGCGAAAAAACATAAAACAGTAACCTTGTTTGATACAAAGTTAACAATACAAGAGTTAATTATCAATACATGCGCAACGAGATAAAACAGAACGAACAGCGACGTAACGTTGTAAAAGTATAGTAAAATAACAAGAGAAGAAACACAAGAAAATAGGAACGTAAAAGACGAAATATTCAAAAGAAGTAAGGTAATATTTAGAACACCTTTTGAAGATAACAGAAAAGAGACAAAAAGGACCTCCGACATTACAAAGATAGAACAAGAGCCTAAGGGAATAGAAATGGACGATTTGAAAGCAATGATAAGAGCTCTGACATAAAGAGTTAACAGAACTGGAGAGCCAATGGAAGATAGAACGACAGACGGGAAGAAATAAATTGATGGATTAGACAAAAGAGTTACAAGACAGGAGGGCACGATAGTCAAACAGGTAGAAATAGTGGTAAAGTATGAAAAATAGAGAACAAATTGGGGGACGGTCCGCTAACTTTGGTGGACACATTATCCAGCACCTGATGGTAATTGATCTTGTAAGAGAAAAGTGTATTTATTTCTCTTGCGAGTAAATTTCATTGTTTGCCATTTGGATGAAGACCAGTTTGACTACACCAGTGATGTAGTTTATCAATGTCACTTTGAACCACTTTGGAATTTTTATCGGAAGAAATCAGTCGATAAAATTTCAATACATCAGCAAAAATAAAAATTACAAATATCTAATGACTAGTGATGAACACTTTCTAAAAATGTGACATCACATAATATGAAATAATCGGGAAATAATTAAAAAAACCTTTATTTTTCTGAAAAGTAAGAAAGCTCAGTCTAGCTTTTCATTTGAAATTTGGAACATTCTTGTTTTATAACCTATTTTACACAGGAAGTGTGGCGTAATATTTGGAGGGGTTCTACGATTGTGTAGTTCTGTGACAAAATGCGAATGTAGGGGAATGAGCTGGATGTTGCTTAAAAAAGAAATTATTAAATATTCTTTCAAACGAATGCCTTTGTTGTGACTGCACCACTTAATGTACTATACAATATTCTAAACACTCTTGGATATTTCTGAAAGTGTTTAGATTTCCATTACCACGATAAATTATCTTTGTCGCTCCTAAAGCAAAGCTTTCCTACTATGAAATTTTGTATACAAGTAGCCAAACCTTGCTGAAGATAATGTAGTTATCAAAATTTTAAATGACACCGTTTTTTGAGGGGGGAGGCACTAAAAATCAAAATTTGATTAGGGCATGATTTTAGCCTAAATTATTTACCCAAGAAGACTCACTGAAAATGCCTATTCGCTATCTACATTTAAAAAAATTGTGTTTCTAAGTGGTACGGTTACGCTGGTATAAATAATTTATGAAAGCTCTACAAGCCAAAATTAAATTATTTTACAGGGCTGTATAAAGTGAACGGTTTACTTTGAAGGCAAACAAAAATATAAGGGTATGTTTATTTAGTACAACTTAGAATTACACCAAGTTTGAACAAAACGGAAGAGGTTCATGAAAATAATTACAAAAAGTTGGATGATTTGATAATATGGATTGAGTTGTTTTAAGGCTCTTATTTTGAATTTTTAAATTATTTTTTTAATTGTGCAGTAAATTTGTTTTATTAAGTTATTTTAAAAACTTGAAAGAAAAACAAATATATTTTTTCTGATAGATGTGTATAATTAAAAATCGTCATATGCATCATATTTTTCCCGAAAATTAGATCGCTATTTAGCGCTCTAGTGCGGAAAGTAGAAAATTAGAATCCTGGTTGATTACAAGTAAAGCAGATTTATTTTGTTTGATTTTGATTGTTATAAAAAAATTTTTTATTATTTCCGAATTCTACTATATTTTTATTTTATTCATATAAATTTATGGAATATGTACTACTAATAGTTCATCTTTTTCTTCTTCATCAGCCTGTGTTTATCCACTCCTGGACGTAGGCCTCTGCCAGTTTTTTCCATTTTCCTCTGTCTTGGGCCGCTTGTAGCCACTCTGCCCGCAATCTTCTTAACATGGTCCCTCCATCTCATCTGCGGCCTTCCGACGTTTCTCTTTGTTTCTCTTGGTCGCCATTTAATAATCTTTGTCGACCATCTATTTCCATCCTGGCGTGACACATGGCCAACCCAACGCCACTTCAGTGTTGCCATCCGTTCTATTATATCCGTTACTCCCTTTCTCCGTCTAATCTCCTCGTTTCTTATTTTGTCTCTTAAGGAGACCCCTAGCATAGCCCTCTCCATTGACCTTTGTGCTGTCCTGAGGCGGTTTGCTGTCTGTTTTGTCATCGACATTGTCTCTATGCCATAGGTGGTCACCGGCAATATGCATGCGTTATATACTTTGCGTTTCAAGTTTATAGGTATACTGGGTTCTTTTAAAATGTATCCTAGCTTACCGAACGCTGCCCATGTAAGTCCTATTCGTCTTATTACTTCTGCGGTTTGATTACTCTTGTCTGTTTTAATAAGATGACCCAAGTATATGTATTCTGAGACATTTTCGATGACATTATTATCAATGGATATAAATTATGTATGCTGTCTTTTGTCATAATTTTTGTTTTGCTGAAATTCATTTTCAGCCCAACTTCGCTTGCCGCCGCATTCAGTTCACGGAGCATCTGTCCAAGTTCATCCACGTCGTCAGATATCAAGACAATGTCGTCGGCAAATCTTAAGTGATTTAAATATGATCCGTCAATCCTGATACCCTTTTTCTCCCAGGGAAGTTTCTTAAACACGTCTTCTAAGGCAGAGGTGAACAATTTTGGAGATATTATGTCTCCTTGACGAACTCCTCTTTTTATATGAACTTTATTTGTTTTCATTTCATACACTTGTACTACTACAAGTGTGACATTTAAACAAAATTAACCGTAAAGTTCCAAAATTCTTATTATTCGAGTAAGCAAATTTGTAAGCGGTATTTAGAATTATTGCGATATTGGGAATTGAATTTAACGTTGGGGGCGCTGCAAATTTAACAAATATGGCGGTTTAAATCGGTTTATATAAAGAAAATAAGTTCACAATAAGAACAAGTTCCTGTGAAAGAGTTCAAATAATACCACAATCACTTTTAACACTCAAAACTACCATAAAAACATGCACAAGCAAATAGCGCTTTTAATTTAACCACATATATTACAGTTCTATAAACGGTTACATGGTGGCGTTCTCTTATTACCACAACTTTTTTTATTTATTTGGAAAAAAATTGGAATATAACCAAAATAAAGACCACCCTAATATTCAAATAATTATTTAGCATAGTTCCCGGTTTTCTCTGTCAAACCACGCAGAAAACAATTTGTTAGTGTGAGGAAAGATGCATACCTACCATCATATTTTTTTAATTGAAATGTTTTGGTAATTTCAAATTTGCAGCTCTCAAATCTATTGCTTGCATATTCCCAAATTTTTTAAAGCAAATTCATAAAATATTATTTTAATTGTATTCGTCAAATAACCTAATGCTATTCGCGGAAAACTCATTCTCCATTCTCTGCCAGTGACTTCCAATTAATATTAACGTTTGATTCTAGAAGATCAACCGCGACTTGATGCCTTTGTTCCTTTTGTAATATAAAACTGCTGTATTATACAAGCCGCTTCACAATTTTCCCTAGATCGAGCACCCTTAACATGGCCCCACGTCTATCGGTGATGATGATGTGATGATGCAAGATATTGAGCAGATATTTCGCAATTCTAATATTCCAGTAATGAGTAAATCTCACGCAATGTTTATGAAATGCGAAAACTACACAGTAGCAAAACTTTGGCCATGAAATTACCTGTAAATGTCAAGCCAGTTATTTTAGGAATTATGACAACATTAGCATATTTCACATTTAATTTACTGTTATACGAAATAATGTAGGTACCTTTCAAGGGACTCGTAGAAGAGACTATCATTATTGACATTATAAAGATTTGACTTTCTTTTATTAGAATATAGTCAGAATTTTACTAGTTTTTTAATTAAAGCTTGCTATACTACCTTGTAAAATCTCCTGCGGCACTAATTATATAGATACAAGTGACAGCCAACTTTTGAATTATTGAACCTATTGTTTAGATTACAGTCTTAAATCGACAAAAGCTACACCTGGTCTGTAAACTCATAGCCCCTATATAATTTAACATTTTGACCTAGTGATGAAAATTAACTTCAAAACATGTCAAACAAACATTCGCAAAACATATTATAATACTTTAATAAAATGACCCGCTTCGCTTTGAGTTTGTTTTACAAGTTAATTAGCTGCAAGCTAAATTCTTGTTTAATTATTTTTTTAATTATTAGGTGGAAATTTTTGTGTCAGTAAATTACAATGGCATTAAAATGAAAGGTAATGTAGTTGTACTATTTGTATAATATGATGTATCCTCTTGTAAACCCCGAACATTTCAATTAAATTTCTCGACAAGAAATTTCATACTTTTAATTGGATTATTTATGAATATTCGTTGTATACCAAAACATCTCCACGGCATAAACATTTTGAAGTAAAATTGTGAAAAATCAATGATTTCATCAAACCTGCGTTATTAAGTTAATTAAATAATTTATTACGTGAGATGAAATCTAAAAATAAATTAAACAGTTATTGAACTGCGGTAAGATCAATATTTTAAGAAATCCTACTTCCAAAAATTAATGCTTTCATTGTAAATTATATTTTATAAAATTACTTGCACTTTTGTTGTACACTCTTGAACTAAATGAGTAACTTTATTTACGGTATTGAAACAATATCAATTTGTTTTAAAAAAATGTTTATGAAAAGTAATTTTAAAATTATATGTAAAAACTATAAATTTTATTTAATTTCTGTACAGTTGATTGCGTCTATTTTTACTTGTCATGCCCATGGCTATTGCAGAAGTTTCATTAAGTATGAATTTTTTTATTATAGTGCAAAAATGTGAATTAAATTTTTGTACAATCAATACAAAAACCAGGAAGTTGTACCCCTGTAGGTTTACTCATAGTTTCTCAAGAAGTAGAAAAACATGAACGGAAACTAAACAAAAATAGACATACAAGGTGACATTGATTACCTGGGTATGTATTACCAAAACGATTTTTTCATTATTTTAGAGGAAATACTACTAAAAATTTGGGATCTTCGTAAAACATTAAATACAATCGAATAAAATATAAAGTCGATAATCCAATAAAAGTCAAATAAATCGTCATCAAAAATTTAACCTTTACCTTGCATCAAAATTGATCTGATTCTAAAAAAAATTGCGGTTTAAAAGATTTATGTTGTAACAATTTTGTTATTCATCAAAAATGTAATTTAGTAAGACGTATCAGGATATTATGCTGTTTTAACATCATATTATATAAATTTAAAAAACAAGATATCAGTAAATTATGAAAATGTAGTTCATCTTACTGGGTCATTCCATATCATATCAACCAATGCTTTTTCATGTCTCTTCGATTTTCCTCAAACTTGGTGCAATTATTCTAAGTTCTACCTACAAAATATACATAAACGTATTTTTTTGTTTGACACTAAAGTGATCTGTTCACGTTCTAGCTAAAGCCATCCAAAAAGTTTATAATAAAGGAACTTCCCAGTTCGATGGCTAAAACGCATAGCTATACTTACCCAAATTAATTAAAGTTACTAACGATCCATATTTTCGGCAGGTACTTACCCACATTACTAGAACTTAACTGTACTTCCGTAATTTAATCAATCAACCGCGTTCAAGGATAATTATAATTAAAAATGCGTTAAAATTATTGCAACCTTTAAGGTCAGATTATGTTGTTACCCCATCCTTAAAAAGCAGTGTATTGTTTAATAATAAAAACTAAAATTGTTCGACCAAATCCAAAAATTTTACTATAAATAGAAAATTATTGTTTGTTGATGCCAGTTCACTTTCGTGTTCTGTAGTAAACAATACAGTGAAAATGTTTACTTATTCTTTTATCACTTTATCATTGGTGGTAACAATATGGGCTCAAGGAAATCAATATCAATTTCAAGATGTAATGAACACCGCTGAAACGTCCTATCCTGTTCAGGGTTATCGCGTTGTAGAAAAAGAATATTATCCACAACAAAGTGTTAATCAATTTTCAGGAGAATTCATAGGAGGAGGTGGTCATTTGGGCTCAGGTTATATAGGAGGAGGAGGTCCAGGTTTTATAGGATCAGGCGGTCCAGGCTTCATAGGATCCGGAGGACAAGGCTTCATTGGAGGTGGAGGTGGTGGTCGATTTATAGGCGGCGGTTCCGGTAAATATTTAGGAGGATTCTATCCCCGTGGAGATCAATTTATCGGTGGAGGATATGGAAGCGGTGGAGGATATGGAAGCGGTGGATATATTGGAGGTGGAATTTCGCCCATTCACCATCATGGTGTAGGAGGTCAAGTATTGGATAAGAACGAATTCAGTGAAGGCAGTAAAAACTTGAAAGATGGTGGATTTGAAGAAGTCAAAGGTTCAAAAGGAGAACAACTTAGTGAAGGTCAACAAGGTTACAATCACGGAAAAGTAGCACTTCAAAACAGCAAAGGTGAATCGGGATACTACAACGCAGAAGAAGCTGGTAAAAAAGCCGCTGAAGACGGTAAAGTTTATCATGGGGCTGAACATTTTGATCAAGAAGGTAAGTCTTAAATTCCATGTAATGGACATTATTTATTATAAATGAAAATATTTTAGGCAAAACTGGAGGAGAAGAAAAACACAATGGTTACCACAAAAAGGGACACAGTATCAAGGGATTTAAATCATCTCATCATAAAGACGAAGATGGTAAAACTGAAGAATTTTACGATGAAGAACACAATTCTGGAGATAACAACTACTTCGACGGAAAATCTGGTAGCTTTGGTAAAAACGCAGGATCTTCGTTCAAAGGGGGACACGATAACGGACAATTTAATGCTGTTGAAAATAAGAAACAAGGTCATTATGATTCTAACCATCTTGTTGACAATAGTAATGCTGGAAAAGGTGAATATGGACAAAGCAAATATTTGGGAAATGGTGAAACATATGGTTCTCATAATGGAGTTGATCAACATTCTCTTCTTGGACATCAAGAAGCAAACAAAATTTTTAAACACCATCCATATCATGTTCCCTTCTATCCTTCTTATTGATAGAACCAAATGATTAAAATAATTATTAATGAAACTGTAGAAATTTAGTGAACATTGTATATTTTTCAAGTAAATTTTGAACGAACATTTTTTAAAATAAAAATTTGTATTAGATTTGTAAATTTTTATATAGAGAAATAAGTGTTCAGAATCCCTAAAAAACTTGTTAAAACGTCAATGGGTTTAGCACCCTTCCCTCCTACATTGAAGGGCTGTCGACCACTTGAGGGGGGTGAAAAAATAGGTCATCTAGTATAAAGGTCATTTTTTTAGCGTATAAAATAATATTGGCAGATTAGTAAGCTTCTTTACAATATATCTCACAGTGCTTCTTGGATTAAACGTTGCAAGAGATCGCGAATGAACCAAAAAATTGAGTTGAAACTTACCTTAAAAAGATGTTTGCATTGGAAAGCACGAAGACACCCCTAGATGGATACTACAAGTACACATGCTATTGAACATATCTTTATAGAACTAATTAGTATTTTAAAATCGAAATTGCAGAATATTATCTAGCCTATACAAAAATTTATTCCGAAGTGACGATTGTTGGTGGTTCCCCCCTGCCATTAAAATTATGTATAATGCGAAATTGAAAGGGATCAAAATTAGACCAAAAAAATTGAAAATCGACATGGTTACTTTTGATTACCGACGAAAATACGTCCTATATCTATTATAATTTAAGTTATGACCCATTTGTTACCATCATACTAAAACATAAGCGCTTTAGCGGCATAGAGATTGCATTTAAAACTAATAATAATTGAGGTGGTCAGAATAGAAGTGAATAAATGCTGTTAATGAATTATCGCAACTTAAAGTATTTTGATCTTTATATATTCTTGTCAGTAAAGAAAGTAAACAAGTTACATAGGAGAACAATACGAACAAAATGTGACTTGATCTACTTTTGCACTGAAGTAAATTATGAACTAGGACGCATAGGAACCATAACTCCAAAAATCACAAAAATGGACTTGATTCACTCCTGTTCTGACCACCCCGATTATGAGAAGTAAATTAAATTTAAAAATTTGTTGCAAGTAAAACCCAACGGTGCGGCGGCTCGTAGTTCCCTATAATTAAGTAGGAGGTTTTGTTTTTGGCAATATTATATTTAGAAAGTATCAACTGCTATTCAGAAAACGTTAACTGCAATTTAGATTTGTCAACTGATATTCAGAAATCGGCAACTGTAATAATAAAGATTTGTCAGGTGATATTCAGAAATCATCAACTGCAATTCAATTTGTTAACTGATATTCAGAAAGCGTCAAATGAAATTCAGAAACCGTCAAATGTGAATCAGAAAGTGTCAAATGCGAGTCAAATGTAATTCAGAAAGCATCAATTCTGTGGATTAAGTTATTTTTCTTTCAAAATACTTGAATGTAAATAACCATACTTTTAATTTACCATAAAACACAACTTTTAGCGTATGGTGGCTTGTAAGAAAATATAATTATTATAAAATATGTTTTTTTTTCGATTTTTATAATGCCTTATTCCGTTAAGGCCCACTTGATGCTTTCTGAATTTCATTTGACGCTTTCTGAATATCAGTTGTCAAACCTGAATTATAGTTGATGATTTCTGAATATCAGTTGATAATTCTGAATTACATTTGACGATTTCTGAATACAAGTTGACAAATCTGAATTACAATTGACGATTTCTAAATTACTGGTGGAAAAAATGTAGTGCCAGCTTTCTCCAATTAAGTGAAATTCATTGAGTATAGTAACTTTTCTAACCTTTTGCAATGTTTTTACGTTTAAAAATACTAAATGCAACAAAATGCCGTCGCACATAAACCAAAATCATTTTTCCACAGGGCTCAGTTTCTTAACGCCACTATAGAGAACTTGCCGTTCAGTTTCATAATATTTGTACTAAAAAAAATTGTACACCATAAACAAGGAAATTTTAGTCTCTGATGCACTTTGCTATAAATATTTCAGGACATTTTTAAAAATACAAAGAAATATTTTGCATAATATATTCAACATAAAATTTTACAATAGGAAGATGTCACCTGCTTAAAATGTAACATAAGCTTGATGTTATAGAGCAGGGGTGGCCAGACTTGACTTGATGAAGATTTACACAATTCAAAAGTAGCATACATAATCGATAAAAAATGTACAGCAACATTTTCTTTATATTTTTACCACAATTTAACCGTTTGGCCACCTCTGTTTAGAAAATGATAAATACACAACCTTATTTAGAGATCACATAAACAAACAAATCAATGTTACCGAGGAATTAAATAATTCAATTTGAGATCATAAAAGTTTAATTTCACTATACTTGAGGTTTCTTTGAGAATCATAGACAGAAACAGATTTAGATTGTGATCTTGTCAAGCGATTGGTGGTTTATCAATATAATTAATATTGGAATGTGATAAAATCAATTTTAGCAGCGCAGGCGTGAAGAAGCAAAAATTTAAGTAATGGCTTGGCAATATCACAATTTTAAACACATTTCTGGAAATCTTTAAAAAAAGTGGTAAACATTGAATGTAAGTTTAGGAATGCAGCACTTTTAGGGCATTAATAAATAATTTAAATAGTGAATAAAATACAGGTGACTGTGATGTAATTATGTAAACCTAACACAACCATTATAAACTTATAACATACAAAAGTAATGTAATGTAGTTCGGAGTCAAATAATTAAAATAATAAATTCAACCTTTCAATTTCAAATAAAAACAATTCACTCCATAGTTGATTATACTCCCCACCAATGATTTCATCAGGCTACCATCTATAATTTTTCAGTTTTTCTAGAAAAATTTGAGTCCTACGTATCTTGCAAACTGTTGCTCTCACTTAAAAATTGATGAGCAAATATGGTGAAGACTTTATTCTCTTTGATTTTGTACTAAGATCATTTTGCTGTAAAAGCAACCGTTTTTAAGAAAAACGTGAAAAATTAGTAATGGGGCAGCTCTTCTGCAATCATTAAGAAAGTTAGACAATCAACTTCAGATGGCTTGTTGAAATAAAAAAAATGAAAGGTTGGGTCTTCAACCTTCATATTAATTCATTTAAAGTGGAATGTGAAGATGTAACGCATGAGCAAAAAAGCAAAATAAATAAATTCAACACAACTTTTGTAAGCTCAATTTTAGTGCTTGATCAGCTAGAACTGGATTATACTAGTGAAGACCCTAAAAATTCAACATTTTAACATGTAGACATTAAATCTATCTATGTATACGTGAATATACAGTAACAGCCTTCAAAAAACTGGTCTTTTGTTCACAAATTGTTCAATCTTATAAGTTAAAGTAGCTTACATTAAAAGTTTGCCGATTACAATTAAGCATGCGATAGGGAATATAGCTAAACAATACATTTTAAATAAATAAAATAGTAAAATGTATCATGCATGATGTAAGTATATTTAGTAGATACTCTTACATTAAAAAAATAAGGTTTCTTCATCAAGGTTCAACAAGATGGTCATTATAAAATATTTGGAGAAGGTTCCATCAAATTAAAATTGTTATAACTATCCAGATCAGTTTTATATAAAAACAAAACTGAAGGCCCCTGTAAGTTGAACAATTTTTTACAAGAGCCCTAACTGCCGAGAAAGTTATTGTAGAACTTCTGATAAAGAAACCTATTTTATTTGAGTACGAAAAATATATAAAAAAAAGTTATGTTAAAAAACGAATTTTATTGACAAAGGTAAAAATTAAATAAAAAAATAAAATTTACAAAATTTGAACACGAAGTTCTTTGGTTTAAAATTGCACATAAATTAAAATTGACTAGTAAGTAAAATTATGGCTTGGAAAGATGGCCGTGGGTCGTTTTTCATCAGGATCAGACAAATTGCGGTAATGTCTCGTCAAAAATAGACCTACTAACTGCAAATTCCAACAATTCAATTAGTATAAATTATTTTATCATCCAAAACTATACAAGATCAGTAGAATGAAGAGATCTTGGATAATTTTAATAGTAAAAAGGTTTGTATTAGGTAATAATTAGTATGTTTTAAACCCACCAACTACATATAGATGAGCACTAAAGGAAAGCACTGGGATTAGCACGAGGATCTTTTTGATTACGATATCTCACTGTTAACCATACTCCCAAAAACTGAAACATGCACATAACACCACAATAAGCTATATTACAAAGAAGTCCCAGGTTGCGTTTTAGCATTAGTAATGCTTAAACTAATAATTTTCTGTAATTTATACAAAATAATCTAAGTTCCTATTAGTAATTTGTTAGATTATTAATAAATTATATACATGATGTAGAAAATTATCAAATTGTTACCTCTGTGAAACTGAAAAATAAGCCAATCCATCCACAGAGTTTGAAAGCATAATTAATAGTACTCTGTAATTTATTCATACAATAAGGGCAGTGGCAGTCTTTTATATCAGGGTTGGTACAACATTTTGGCTAAAACATTAAAAAAAAAGTTAACAATTATCAGCCATATACATAGTCAACTAACAAATAAACATAATTATCTCTTATCTATGGCTTCTACCATGGCTGTAATAGCCAAAGTTAAAGAGATATACTGGGTGTTCATTTCAAAAGTAGCCAGTCGAAATAACATTTATTTGAGTAAATTTGATAAAAACAAAATATAGATAGCGAGGGGGACGTTCAAAACCAATACTGGTTCAATTTTAAGTTTAACCCCCTTCCCACCAGAACCCCTACTTTTAAATTGTAAATAACACCCTACCTCACAATACATCATTTTAAAGATGGAAAAATTCTTTGTTCATTTACGTTGAAAAAATTGGATTTAGTGGATTGAAAGATAAAACAAATTATTTTATTCGGAAATTATTTTATTTTTACGAAAATCACGTTAGTAATAATAAACATGTGCACTCCATTAACACCTAAGATAATAAAAACATTTATATCAAACCAATTATTTGAGTTTTAAGTTTTAACACTTGAAAATGGTAAACCATGAAGAAGTGAAAACATTATTTATTTATTTGTTGTGGTCATAGATCTGCTCGAATTTTTAATGAAAGCCACCCTGAAGAAAATGTAGGCCACTGGTATACATGATAGAGTTAGTAAGAAAATCTGAAGAACCCGGTTCCATTTTGGGATCGTTTTTGAAATTTGGTTTTGCAGATGGAAGTACTAGGTTATTTTGCTGCTAATCCTGGCACTTCTATTCGAAAAGGTTGCAAAACAACAAATATTTCAATTGGTTCCATACATGAAGTGCTAAAAGTCAACAAGTTTCTTCCTTATAAAATTCAAAACCACCAACAACTTGGCGAAGACGATTTTAATAGAACAATCGAGTTTTGTGAACTTTATGTCCCAGATAATTCAAGATGAGCCAAATTTGGTAAAAAAATATGTTTCAGTAAAGAATCAAGTTTTTTTGAACGGATTTGTCAACAAACACAATTGTAGGTATTGGGACAATGAAAATCCGCACGTGTTTCATGTACAGTATCCTCCAAGGGTCAATGTGTAGGCTGGTTTCTATATTTGAAAATGAAATTATTGGGCCAAATTTTTATTAAAGAAAACCTGACCGGACAAATATATCACAATCTGTTAAAAAATGAAATTGTCCAACTTATCGATCAGTCTTCAGAAAATCAAATTAATAAAGGAGATATGCTGTTAGATGAACATAATGTACATTTTCAATAAGAGGGAGCACCCCCACTTTATGCATTAAATGTGAGAAAATGGTTGGATAAAAAATTGAGGTCATAATCAAGATAATAAAATGTATGTAACTTACTTTCATTTTTTTAAGCAATAGCCCCTTTAGAACGCGTTATCGACTGACTCAATAGTATGTCCTTGAATTTCATATTGATATTTTATTCTCTCTCTCTCAGATTCCTACGTCCTACGTAAGGACATAGTGGCATCATGACGGTAGCGTCTTCAGTGAGGTGCTCCATGCTCCCCGGTCATGCGCTGCGTGAGTCGCCACATGTAGTGTTTGGCCAGTTAGGGCTTTGATCTGGTCTACCCATCTTGTTGGAGACCTTCCCCTAGGTCGCTTTCCTTCGATCTTTCCCTGGATCATCAATTTTTCCATTGCTTCTGGTCTTCTTGCAATGTGTCCGAAATATCGCAAGAATGACTGGCTGATCTTGGTTGATAGTCGCGTTTCGACCTTTAGTTCATTCAAAATGGACACATTTGTGCGGTGGGCCGTCCAAGGTATTCTCAGCATGCGCCGGTATGCCCACATCTCAAAGGCTTCGACTCGTCTTCTATCGTCTGCCTTCAATGTCCACGTTTCTGCTGCATATGTGGCCACCGGGAATATCAGTGCCTTCAGGAGCCTCATCTTTGTTGTTCTAGTAACGGTCGTGTCTCTCCATATATTTACGAGTTTAGTGGTCGCCGTTCTTGCCATAGCCAGTCGCCGTCTTATTTCTGGCGTACTTCCTTCAGAGTTGGAGATATTTTATTATAAAGACAAAATTGAAAAATTTGAAATTACATTAGACAACGAAAGTGTGACGTCAAAAGGGGCGTATACTTGCGGAAACATTTCTAAACAAACTGATATTGCCGTATTAACTGCCATAAGAGAATTTGTTCTTGCTGTTTTTTAGATTGTGTTTAATTAATAAGGATTTTAGTTGTAATAGTTATTAGTTACAGACCTTAAATAGTGTATTTTTATGGTGTAGCGTAATTTTTAGTGAAAAATTTACTAAAAATTACTCTACACTATAAAAATACACTATTTAAGGTCTCTAACTAATAACTATTAAAACTAAAATCCTTATTAATTAAACACAATATAAAAAACAGCAAAAACAAATTCTCTTCTTGCAGTTAACACGGCAATATCAGTTTGTTTGGAAATGTTTCCGCAAGTATACGCCCCTTTTGACGTCACGACTTTCGTTGTCTATTCTCGGGGTGGCGGATAGGGAAAAGCCCTCACCGGCCATGCCAGCAGGTAAGTGGGAACCAAACTACCACTTGTGGACCAACAGGTTAGGATAGATGAGATTCCTAAGCTGCAGAGAAAGCAACTTGTGTAGGAAAAGGTAACTTTGAGGAAATATCCCTGGTCCTCCAAATTTTGGGTTGAGGCATTGGGTTAACTTCTCGATACTCGGAAAAACGAAAATGTTAAAATCTAATCAAACGCCTCGAAATAGATCGGAAAAACAAAGACAAATAAAGCTCAGAAAACGGAAAATGATTTTCGGTACATGGAATGTGCACGGTATTGTATCTCTCAAAAATTGAATTGAGTGATGTAGGAAATTAAAAAAAGAGATATGGACATAGTAGTGCTCACAGAGACAAAGAAAAAGGAACAAGGTTCTGATTAGCGAGGTCCCTAAAGATAAAAGGGTACAAGGGGTTTCTGTATTGGTTTGCAGAGGCCTAAGGAAATACATTACAACATGGGAAGCAATAAGTGAAAGAATTATTTTAAACAATGATGCACTGGTAAATAAGAGAAATATTCCTCTATTCAAGTAGACTAGACGAAAAACTACAAAAAGTTGAGTTTCTCAACATATCACAATCTTATGATGAAATCAATAAAAGCATTCATCAAGCGGCGAAGGAAATGCTGGTATAATGCGAAAAGCAGGCAAGACAAATACGATACGAAAGAGAAGAAAAGAGAAATATCAATGGAAAAGTAGGAGAAATTTTTTTAAGAACTGATGACATGAGAGAAGGAAAGATCTGAAAAAATAAATGGCAGTGATTGAGAAAATATTTATTATCTGTACAGATAGCTCCCATAATATAAGATTAAAAGTTGGCGAAATAGAAGAAGCGTTTAAATCCCTTAAAAATTATACCATCCAAACTAATAAAATAAGGAACAGCAAACTTATATAAATATTTAAGGGGGTTACCTACTGTGACCGATAAATTTTATCGATTTTTTTTTTATACATATTTTTATAGTTTGGGGTCTTGAAAATGTGTCCAAAAAATATTAAAGTAAAATTCATCAAATTACCCGAATTATAACGGATTTTCTGTAATGGAGTTCATTATTAAAACTTTTTATATCATAATTACATTTTAAAACGGAATTACTTTTCGTATTTTGTACTTTATACAAAATATACAAAAATAAATTTAACAAACATAAGTTGTAGCTGTCTGTAATTGTCTTTAGGAGAATTGTCTTTTTTAAAAAAATTTTAAAAAATTGTTAAAAAAGAAAATTATTAAAAATCGACGTTTTAGTCCACCCTTAAAATCGAATTGATTGTGAAAAAGGAGCTTAAAAGTTTTTTCTTACAAATTGAAACCCCCCAGGAACATCTGGGGTTGTTAACTAATTTACTGCTATGTTTTTTATGGTATAGTTAGTATACAAGATTTTCGGACGTAGGTCAGCTCGGCAAAGTACCTTTAGATTACCTGCTGCATATTATGCTAATTTTAAAATCAGTTGAAGAACTTGAAGGCTATGGAAGTTATTCAAAGTCAACGTGGCCGTGATTTGGTAGTAGTAAACAAAGTAATAAATTTTGGCTTGGCCAGAACTGTGAGCATCAAAAAACCTACCCTCCGATGCTCCGCATCTCCGGGCGGTTTTTCGTGCTCCGAGCCGCTACGCGGCGGGCGCTAAACATACGAGAGGCGCGACAGATCAAGGAAACCGGGATAAATGCAACCGGGATGTGAGAGACCCTCGAAATAGCATTATTCAGCGCGTTTGCCGAGCTGACCCATAATTAAAACGGCCTCTGGTTTTCATTTGCCCAGTTGACCGGTAGGATTAACCTATCCCTTGTACCTTTTGCCGAGTTGACCTACTCCGAGATTTTCAACTGACACATTTATTACACAAACAAATAATGTTAGGTACAAACTCCCTAAAATTGTTTGTTTGTTTAATCTATTTTGACTAATTTATTATGCTAATTTTTATTTTAAAAGTTTTCAAAATAAACTACTTTCAGTAAAACCTGACAAAATAATATGAGTTACAAAAATATGTTGGTTCTTTAATAAAAAAAAAGTTTTGATAGGAAAATTTCAGTGACTTTTGAGCTCCTAAAAAATACACATCTTTTTGTAAATAAAGACGGGATAAAAACCGAGGTAATCGTACATATATTATGTAAAAATCGGCGAGAAGGCCAAAATTTACGCATATAAGAGAGACGGCGAGCGCACCATACTGTCTAATCACCGAGCGTCTTACTATTCCAAAGAGGCGAGAACTGCCACAAAAGAAGAAATAAGTGCCGAATTTCACTTCTTCGAAGTCGAAGAATGTATTCTGTATGGCCCTAGTATACGCGATTAAGGGTAGGTTACGAATATCAACCACTATCCGCCTCATTACAGCACGAAAAAGTTTAAAAGGATTTATCTGAAAACTACATTTCTCAAGTCGGGCGCACATTTTCCAAACAAACTACTTCGCGGATTAATTTTAGTTTTTTTTAGGCATTTAGAATATATTTCAAGCTCCAGTCAGAACCTAAAATATCAAAAATATATTTAAAATTACCATTTTGCAGGCCGTGAAAAGTAAATATTTTGTTGTAAAAATCGAAGTTTTTTTTAAATCCTCGCCATTTTGTCATTTTTGGTTTAAATTAAATTTTCGAGGTTCCAACTGGAGCCACATTCATATAGAACAAGAATTTAAAAAATTAATTTTTTCAGATAACTGGATCGGTCGGAAACGATGCGCCCGATTGGCGCGTCATTTCGAAGTATGTGTTACGCGTCGATCTGTACCTTTTACAATTTTCAATAAAAAGCCTTACAAAAATTTTTGGTGTTAGTTTAAATGTGAATAAATAAGTATCCTAAAATTTAGCTCAATAGCTGTAACAGTTTTCTCAAATTTAATTCCTAAAAATCAGCTTGAAAACGACTGTTCACAGTAGGTAACCCCCTTAAACTCAATAAAGCAATAAGAAATCTATATTATGCAAATACTCAATAGTCCAGGCAAGGAAGGTTTTTAGTTTGCAAAAAATCCGGGCAAGCTGAATTTTGGCAGAGATGTACATTGGAGTGTTCTAATGAACCCCCCAAGAGTCCCATAAAATCCCACGCCGGCGTCCCCCACAATCGGGGGTTTCAGCTCCCCCAACGCGATTTTTTGACGATAACTCGCTTATTTATGCTTGTATGAAAAATTATGATCAGACCATAATTGAAGAGCATAAAATTCTCTATCAAATAGTTTTTTTTCATATTTTTCCATGGCACAATAATACTTAAATTATTGACCGAAAACACGACCTATAGTCCATCCGTTTTAAGAATGCAGAACTAGATTGTACTAAAATTGTGAACTCGGAACGTGATTGGTTAAAATTTATTCCCGTTTACAGTGTCGAAATTTTATTTGCGATTGATGACTCACGAATATTTTTTTCTAAAAGTTTCTGGAAAATTTAAAAAATTTGTACAAGATAAATTGCTATTTGATAAAAAAATACATTTAACTCGATTTTTTCAAGTATCAAATAAGTAACATTTGTTTTTCGTCGCTCATACACTTTAATTATTTGACGTTTCCCAGTGCAAATCTGACTTGCCGTTCAAGGCGACCTCTACTGCAATCCAAAACCAGATGGACTATAGGTGCGGTTTTCGCATATAGCCCACGTATTTTTACTTTTACGAAAAATTACCATTCTGTAAGGGAGCGTTCAAGTATTACGTAACGCAATTTTTGGAGATTTTTGACCCCCCCCTCCCCCCCATGTAACGCGCCGTAACGTTTTTCTGTACCCCCCTCCCCCCTTTACGTAACCACCAAGTGACCATTTTTACCTAAAAGTCACAATTATGTGGCAAAAACAATGTTACGTAACGCGTAGTTCAAACCCCCCCTCCCGCCCCTGTAACGCATCGTAACGTTTTACAAGACCCCCCTCCACCCAAATTCGTTACGTTATACTTGAACGCTCCCTAAGCTCAAACCAAAATTTCGGTTTCGTTACTTGGAAGATACTATAACTTGGGCAAATTTTGAAAAATTTTATTTTTCTCTTCATTTTTCAACCTTGGCCACAATTTCAATTAATTTATTATTGAAAGCATTTCCCGTGCCCGAAAACATTTCTCTCCCTGTAGGCCAGTCATTGGGGATTTTTACCTGGAAATAAGTCCGGAAGTTTTGAAACTTTGTAGGTTTATAGGTTTGGGGATCTAGAACTAAAATTCACAAAATGCACAATCCGAGACATGCCGCCGGCGCCGCCATCTTGCCAAGATGGCGCCCAAAAACGGTTTTTTGCAAATATCTCCAAAACTATGCGTTTTTCGAAAAAGTATGTAGAGCGCAAAATTAAAGAGGAGGAAATTTCCTATAAAATATGTTCCTATTATATTTTCGCTAAAGTAAACCGTTAAGGCACAAATGCCCTCTCCAAATTAAAAATTTTGCGTAAGTTTTCTGTAAAGGCGAATTTCGGAAATAATATGTGTAGTAGGGGTCCCCAAATCTAATATTTTGGGACTTTATAAATATTTATCACGAAACAGTGGCATATCTTTTATTCAATTAATCGATTAATTCATTAATTAATCCATGTTAATAATTTATGATCAATCAGCTCTTGAGCCTAAACGGCTCACTTTAGCAAAAATATGCTAAGAACATTTCTTGTAGGAAATTACTCCCTCAACAATTTTGCTCTCAACATATATCGAAAAACGCACAGTTTTGGAGATAAATGAAAAAAACTATTTTTGGGCGCCATCTTGACAAGATGGCGGCGCCGGCGGCATGTCTCGGATTGTGCATTTTGTGAATTTTAGTTCTGGACATCCAAACCTACAAACCTGCAAAGTTTCAAAACTTCCGGACTTATTTCCAAGTAAGCCCTATTTTTGATCCCCAATGACTGGCCTACTGCAACAAATTAATATTGTGCCATTTTAAGGGTGGGTCGTGTTTTCGGTCAATAATTTAAGTATTAGTGTGCCATGGAAAAATATGAAAAAAAACTATTTTATAGAGAATTTTATGCTCTTCAATTATGGTCTGATCATAATTTTTCATACAAGCATAAATAAGCGAGTTATCGGCAAAAAATCGCGTTGGGGGAGCTAAAACCCCCGATTGTGAGGGACGCCAGCGTGGGATTTTATGGGACTTTTGGGGGGTTCATTAGAACACCTCAATATACATCTCTGCCAAAATTCAGCTTGCCCGGATTTTTTGCAAACTAAAAACCTTCCTTGCCTGGACTATTTTTGTTTCACTCAACTAATCGAAAAAAATGGCTGTAAATCAAGAAGTGCATCTACTAAATGTGACCTCATAAAAGCATACCATGAAATACATTCTAAGACACACTAGAAAAACCGAATATTAGTATTAATCTCATTAAAGCAATAAGAAATCTATATGCAAATACTCAAGCAATGATAAAAATTGACAAGAAAAACTCAAATAAGTTTAGTCACCAAGGGATTAAAACAAAGCTGCTGTCTTTCATACGTTATTTAAAATCTATTTCGAACAAGCTTTGAAACATGGAAAAATCCCTTTAAAAGAAGTTCTTTTCAAATTTGATGAAAACAAAAAGTTATTTCAATTGGCTACTTTTGAAATAAATACCCGGTATATTAATATTTACTAATAGCTAATAAGTAGATCAATTACCTCAATTGTCTCACAACTAGGATGTCCCATATTTGGACTATCAATTTTCACTTTGTTATCAAATCCGCAACAAGTAAATACTTCTTGAACCTCCATTTTCGTAGCATTATCCACTTTTCCCCAACCCTTGAAACATAAAAATTAAAAACAAGTCGCCGTTTAAATTTACTGCACCAACCTGTTCTGCTAATTGGTCCTGTTGCTCCATATTAACTCCGAGACAAGCACAAGCCACGGAAAATTGAATCAAAAATAGGAAGAACAAGATCAACATGTACTAATAAATAAGTTAAGAATCATCCAAAACAAAATCGATTTAAATATTCGATTTAAGTATTAAAAAAGGATACAAAAAAGAGCATAACTTGGTGATGTTTGATAGCTCCTACAACCCCGAGAATCGAAATCACGAGTAAAATAATTCCACATGCTAAAATTCCACCGACAATCGGTAAATTCGTCACAATAGATGCTGCCCTTCCATACACGGCTACTCCAATTAAAATAAAAGAGACCACCTAGAACATAATGAACATAATTTCACATTTCCTGACAATTAGGAGCAAATTTTTACTCACAATATATAAAATGTTTAAAGAGACCAGGGCATTTTTAGAACAAGTAAAACCTCCACACATGGTTATTTTATTTATGTTTTAACAATTACATTAAAAATTATGGTAATATTACAGAAACATTTAAGATCTTTATCCATCAATCATTGATGAAGTAAATAATAATTGTGCAAGTGAGTAACCACGTAAAATAAAAAATTACTAGGTGTTAAAGTGAAAATCCCCTAAGTTCAGTCAGGACCGGCTGCTAACTTTCAGTGGCGGATTCAAATAATTAACTCGGGGCCTAGGGATAAAAATTAATTGAATAAATTGCAAATTATATTTTTAAGTAATTAAGTAATTAATTAATTAAGTAAATATTGAAAACATTTATAACGCACATTTATAAACATTTCGTGACATAATATAAGTACATGACATGTAGGAGTCTGATCATTACCAGATCTCCTATTACAAATTATTCAATAGATCAAATCAAATCGAATACTACTAACAATTATTGGGTTCACTGTTGTACTTTTTAAATCTAGTAGTTAGGTCTATTGGAGTGTACCTTTTGAGTCTACGTACGGTGGGATTTTCGAATAGATTTTTTACAAGTTGGTTTGGGTGAGTACTTAGTGGTAATCCATATTTAGCGCTATAGTTTTTGACTTCCTCTTTGACACTTAGCACTTTCAGATCTCGGCGAATCAATTCATTGGGCACATACCACGGGGCATTCACTATTAGTCGCAGCATCTTTGATTGGAAACGCTCCAGGATCTCTATATTGGAGTTAGACGCAGATCCCCACAGTTGTACACCATACGTCCAGACTGGTTTAATCACAGATTTGTACAAAAGCAACTTATTTTCCACGGTTAGTTGAGACTTTTTGCCGATGATCCAGTACAGATTTCGAAGTTTCAGGCCCAATTGTTTTCTCTTCTTGAAAATATGCTTCCTCCATGTTAGGCGTCGATCAAGGTGCATTCCCACGTATTTTGCTTCATCAGCCTGAGGCATATCCAGGTTATTAAGCTTCATTGGCGGAGAGTCTCCTCTGCGCATTGTGAAGGTCACTTGGACCGACTTGGTCTCATTGGCTCTAATCCGCCACTTCTTCAGCCATTTTTGAATTTTCTCAAAGTTGTGTTGTAATATCTCAGACGCCTTTTTTGGGTCGGTGTGCGTCGCCAATATCGCTGTATCGTCAGCGAACGTAGCAGTCATGCAGAAGTTTGTTATTAGTAGATCTGACGTATATAACAGGTACAGTACCGGCCCCAGTACGCTTCCTTGAGGCACTCCAGACTCTATTGGCTTAAGAGATGTGTAAGCCTCTTGAAACTTCACCCGGAAATACCTGTCTTGCAAGTAAGACTTCAATATCAAGTATATATTATCAGTAAGGACTCTTCTTAATTTATACAGTAGTCCCACATGCCAGACTTTGTCAAAAGCTTGACTTATATCTAAGAAGGTCGCCGTGCAGAATTTTTTTTCTTCAAGTGCCTTACTAATTTTTGTTGTTATTCGATGCACCTGTTCCACTGTTGCATGTTCTTGTCTAAATCCAAATTGGTGATTGGGAATTACATGATGTTCTTCTAGGATTGGTTTAATTCTTCTTAATAGTAGCTTTTCAAAGAGTTTGGACAAGATTGGCAATAGGCTTATTGGGCGGTATGATTTTGGATCCTCCACTGGCTTTCCTGGTTTAGGCATCACTATGATTTCGGCTACCTTCCATTGACTTGGGTAGTGCTTAGTTCTTAAGAACTAAGGGTATTTGTTGAAATCCGCGGGTATTTGTTGAAAACCAGCCCTGCTGAATTTATACCTGTTTAATTTAAAAATTAAACAGGTTTTTTGTTGGTTGGTTGGTTTCTTTTCAACCATCCTGTATATAATGTAAATAAAGCAAAAATGCCTTCATCGCACTTTTCAGTAGGTCAAAGTAAAATGCAATTCATTTAAACTATAAATAAGCAAAATGCACTTCCTTACTGTAAGCTTATCATAGTTAAAAAAAACATTTACTCACCGGGTCAATTAACTTTAATTAAGCATAAATGCATGGGGACCGAAATCCTACTCACACCTCCTCGGGGTGGTCCCTGGTAACTTGCGGAGGACCCTCAGAGATCGGGTGCAAACCCCGGTGGATGGGGGAAATCCGCAAGGCTGACGTGAGAGGTAACATCAAGGAGACGAACACCAGTCTCCCCCAACGCCAAGCTGAGGGAAGTCGACCCGACAGCGGTGCAGACCGGGCAGACCGGGTCAAGACTCTGCACATCAGGGTGCAGAGAGACGAGCCTCGCGGACCACCACCTAGTGGCTCCCAACACGCACCAGTACACAACGATTCGGGTGATGCCGGGGGGTCATTGCGATCAGCCCGGGCCACGTACTCCGTTGGTGCCCAGCGGGAGCCAGCTAACCGGTGACGACGGGAGGCCGAAGAAAAACGACATGCCACAGACCATCGCAGACGACAGCGGAAGTGATACCGAGAAGGTAAATCCCGCTAATCGTCGGGGAGGGGGTTTTAGTCGGTAAGAATCCGACACTACCACGCCAGATCATCGGGGTGGTGTCTTTAGAAGATTTCCCCCTTCCCTGCATTAAATTAAAAAAAAAGCATAAATGCATTTTAAATATTATAAGCAGGTAACAAAATCATTACTCATCAGGTCAATAAATTTAAATTAAAATATAGAATTAAAATGTGATAATTTAGCAATTAAGTTTTGTGTAAATAGTTTATTTAAAACTTAATAAAACAGTATCATTTAAACCTACAATTTGAGTGTTACTCAAACCACATAAGTTAGGAAGGGTACTTCTTGCCACCTTCTCCTAATTTATTCATGGTCCTTCGAACCTTAAGAAGATAAACCAGCAACAGCAACACAACAAATACAACGGTCCAACAGAAATGGATACCATAACAATTAAAATGTGATAATTTAGCAATTAAGTTTTGTATAAATAGTGTATTTAAAACTTAATAAAACAGTATCATTTAAACCTACAATTTGAGTGTTACTCAAACCACATAAGTTAGGTTTTCTAGCCGGATTAGGAGGGGTACTTCTTGCCATCTTCTCCTAATTTATTCATGGTCCTTCGAACCTTAAGAAGATAAACCAGCAACAGCAACACAACAAATACAACGGTCCAAACAAGAGATCAAACAGAAACACAAACAAATACAACGGTCCAAACAAGAGATCAAACAGCAACACAAGCAAATACAACAATCAAAATACAAGGGTCCACAGCGACGCCACAGCAAATACATCAATCAACACAACAAGGGTCCACAGCGACGCCACAAGCAAATAAAACAATCAAAATACAAGGGTCCACAGCGACGCCACAGCAAATACATCAATCAACACAACAAGGGTCCACAGCGACGCCACAAGCAAAAAAGCAATCTAAATACAAGGGTCCACAGCGACGCGACGCCACAGCAAATACATCAATCAACACAACAAGGGTCCACAGCGACGCCACAAGCAAATAAAACAATCAAAATACAAGGGTCCACAGCAACGCCACAAGCAAATACAACAATCAAAATACAAGGGTCCACAGCGACGCCACAAGCAAATAAAACAATTAAAATACAAGGGTCCACAGCGACGCCACAAGCAAATACAAGCAACAAGCAGTCTGAAAAGGAAGAAGAGAACGAGATACAGAGATGGATGCCCAAGCGATTCGTTTAAGAAAACAACAAGTTAGATTGTTCTACCTGGGAACAGAAATGGATACCATAACAAATAAGTTATCACAAGATGATCAATACACGAAGGTCCAGTGCGAATTATTAAAAAGAGAAATAAAAGATCAATGGGAGAGCATAAAAGAGCTTCACGTAGAAATAATTGTATATACGAACAAGAAAATACAGATGACTACTTTATCAATAAACTATATGAAAAAATCAAACAAGAATACTTCATAACAATGATGAAATTGGAGATGAAAATCGAAGAGGAAATCGAAGAAGAGATGGACGAGGAGATGGAAGAAGAAGAAGTTGCAAATTCAAAACAAATGCCAGAGGAAGAAGATGGGGAAATCTACGACGAATTAGATGAAAAAACAAAAATATTGAGGGTAGCATTATCAAAAATGGAGATGGACGAGGAGATGGAAGAAGAAGAAGTTGCAAAGTCGAAACAAATGCCAGAGGAAGAAGATGGGGAAATCTACGACGAATTAGATGAAAAAACAAAAATATTGAGGGTAGCATTATCAAAAATGGAGATGGACGAGGAGATGGAAGAAGAAGAAGTTGTAAGTTCGAAACAAATGCCAGAGGAAGAAGATGGGGAAATCTACGACGAATTCGATGAAAAAACAAAAATATTGAGGGCAGCATTATCAAAAATGGAGATGGACGAGGAGATGGAATTAGAAAAAGTGGCAAGTTCGAAACAAATACCAGAGGAAGAAGATGGGGAAATCTACGACGAATTCGATGAAAAAACAAAAATATTGAGGGCAGCATTATCAAAAGCATGGGAAAATAAAGTAATAGCCAATCCAACATCTAATACTCGTGGGTCAATGGAGATAATGGAAGAAAAAGAAGTTGCAAGTTCGAAACAAATGCCACTTGAAGAAGATTTAAAACCAAAAGCAATGTCAAAAGAAAACAAGAAAACTCAACAAGACGAAAATTATAAAAACGAAAATTTGGACATCGGGCACATGAAACTGGAACTTCAATATGTCGAAGATATTTATGGGTAAGAAAGAAGGGTACTTCTTGCCACCTTCTCCTAATTTATTCTTCTTTAAATTCTTTAAATAATTATTCGAATATAATTTTCTGTTTTGTAACTATATTCCAATATTGATTTAATAAACCTTATTATTATTATTAGCATTAAACAATTGCGTAATATATCTTATACCGACTTCCGGGAGTTCCTTCAGTATTTTTCCCGTGATAAGATCAAAGCCCGGAGCTTTCCTGGGATTGAGACTTTTAATGATGGATTTTATCTCTGTACTTTTAAAATTTTTAATGGGCAATTCTAGCTGTCCTGGGGCTTCCAATGCATTCCTTAGATAAATTTCTTCCTCGATAGGTTCTTGGGATTCAAAGGGTTTAAAGACTCGAACCAGATGCTCTGCAAACACTTCTGCTTTTTGTGCATCACTTCTTGCCCACGTTCCGTCTTCAGTACGTATAGGGGGAATTGTAGTTTGCGGCCTTGTAAGCTTTTTCGTGGCTTTCCATAGAGAGTAATCCGTGGCGCTGGTAGCCGTAAGATTTTCCAGGTAGTTCTGAATGTTTTCATTTTTATAATCGTTCAGGATCCCTTTGAGTTCTTTAACAGCTTTCTTGAGCTTTGTTTTATCGTAGGGTGATCTGGAAGTTTGCCACCGTTTTCTCAATTTCCTTTTTTCGTATATTTTTTGTTTTATTGCTGTTGGACAGTCATTTTCTTCTGAGTTGTTTTGTGTGTCCGGGGTCGAATTCCAGGCTGACTGTTGAATGATATTCGTTAAGTATTCTGAGCATATTTCAATATCGAGGTCAGTTTTCAGTGGGACATCCAGTGTTAATTGTTCTTCAACACCACTCCTGAAGCCTTCCCAAAATCTGTGAGCTTTGACGTCAGTGTGGGTGCTTTTGCTCTCGATATTATTTTTGAGCTAAGCGTGACGATTACTGGTGAGTGATCCGATGAGAGATCGAGACAAGATGCAGCCTTGGCACTATTTGTAGCGATTCCTCTGGTTACACAAAAATCGATTACGTCCGGTATCTTTCTCCTATCAGTTGGCCAGTAAGTTGGTTCACCAGTAGAGAGGTGGTGCATGTTTTTAGATTGCATGATTTTGTACAATTCTCTACCTTTGGGAGTTATGAGCCTTGATCCCCATTGAGTGTGCTTAGCATTGTAATCGCCTCCTGCAAGGAACCGATGTCCCGTAATGGAAAAATGATAATTTTTCGTAAAAGTAAAAATACGTGAGCTATAGGCGAAAAACCGCACCTAGGGGACTAAAATCCTCATTTGGGGGAACACCGGCTTGGGATTTTTATGAGACATTTTGGGGGTGTATTAGAACAGTTCAATTAAACCAAAATTTCGGTTTCGTTATACTTGGAAGATACTGTAACTTGGGCAAATTTTGAAAAAATCTATTTTTCTTTTCATTTTCCAACCTTGGCCACAATTTCCCGTGCCCGAAAATATTTCTCTCCCTGCAACGAATCAGTATAGTGTCATTTTAAGAGTGGGTCGTGTTTTCGGTCAATAATTTAAGTATTAGTGTGCCATGGAAAAATATGAAAAAAACTACTTTATAGAGAATTTTATGCTCTTCAATTATAGTCTGATCATAATTTTTCATACAAGCATAAATAAGCGAGTTATCGGCAAAAAATCGCGTTGGGGGAGTTAAAACTCCCGATTGTGGGGGACGCTGGGATTTTATGGGACTTTTGGAGGGTTCATTAGAACACTCCAATGTAAATCTCTGCCAAAATTCAGCTTGCCCGGATTTTTTGCAAGCTTGAGCCAATTTTTCGGCTTCGTTGCCTGGACTATTTGTATATATTTATTTCTAACACAAAGTTGTGAAAATCGAGAAATCGGCGAAAAACTAATATTTATGCCTTTCCCCCACCCCGAAGCCCCAACATTGCTAAAGGGGGGGGGGGAAACTTCAGAATTTCTTATTAACAACTAAAAGAACCATAATATATTATGAACAAAAATCCGGCCGGAATTATTTCTGAATTTTTCCGACGACTTGGTGTCTGGCCAAATTGTAAATTATCAAAACATTTATGTTTCATAAAACAAAACACAAATTTCAAACATTTTTATTATTATTTAGTTATATATTTGTACGATACATTCTTTAAAGTATAGATTATAACTAAATTAAGTACTATGGGATTTTTTATTATTGACAAAAATTATTATTTTAATTAAAAATAAATCCAAGTTGGCAAATTTTAAATTATTGTTTCAAAAGTTACCACAATAGTGTTACCAACATACTGAACGTGGTAAAAAACCTTGCTAAAAACTTCTAACCTCACTTTGAAGTTGACATTGTTAATGTTTGCATGCGGTGATTTTGTACATGTGCTTTAAGTTTTAGCTCAAAAATGGTTGTTGTTAAGGAGCATATGACTTTAGAAGCGCAAGAAGATGGGAAGAAGTTTTCGAAAGATTTTTCCAAGCTGAAAAAGAAAGTAAGTAACAATTAATTCATGTTATAAAATGTGGAATTAACCACAAATTTTCAGAACGCCATACAAGCCAAAATTCGAAAAGAAATTGGAGATAGTAAAGAGAAACCTGAAAACGGTTGCGTTTACATTGGACATATCCCACATGGATTTTACGAAGAACAGTTGCGTGGTTATTTCCAACAATTTGGAAAAATATCAAATGTTCACTTGTGCCGTTCCAAGAAGACTGGTAAATCTAAAGGTTTTGCCTTTGTCGAATTTAAAGACTCTCGAGTTGCAAAAATTGCTGCGCAAACCATGAATAACTACCTGATGTGTAACAGAAGAATAGTAGGTATGTATATGAAAACTGAATTTTGTAACTTTACTTATGGCTTTTACTTTTAGCTTCTTTTGTCCCAAGTGATGGTAAAATTAATAAACAAAGGCATAAGAACTTCACCATTCATGAAAATAATTTTCCAATGCAGCGTGTTCATAATGAAGTTAACAGTAAGAAAAACTTAAATTTGTCCGATCCCGAGCATAGAAATATGTGTAAACGGTATGTTGCCCACGTTAAGACTGCTTTAATGAAGTTGAAGGAATTAGGAATTGATTATGACTTCAAACCTGTGGAAGATGACAGTAATTTGTATGCATCATACAACCCAAATGGTAAACCTAGAGGTAAAAAAGTTAAGGTTCCAAGTGAACAAAAATTGGTTACAAAAGTAAAAAAATCGTTAAATTCAAAAGTTAATGCTATTGTTAAGAAGAAGAATGTAATTAAACATGAACAATAAATTTGTAATAAATGTAATTTTAAGTTTGTTGCTTTGTTGATTTAATTCTTGTAACATTTGCCACTTTCGTACGTTTCCACTTCATTCTTCTGTTTTGGAACCACACTTTCACCTAAAAATTATAAAACTGATTTATCGAAATTTCAAATAAGGGTATCTTTACCTGTCGTTCTGTGAGATCCAGAGCTACTGCAATTTCGTATCTTCTTAATCGTGTGAGATAATTTGAATGAACAAATTCTGCTTCTAAATTTTTGATTTGAATTTTTGTAAATGCTGTTCTTTCTTTTCTTGGTTTGTTTGTAGAATCAGTTGGTTTGTAATCTGTAAATAAATTATTTAAATTAAAGATTTGATTATCAGTTGTAAAGTTTAAAAGTAAATGAAGGAATTTCGTAAGTCGTGGAATTACTCTGGTTATGCTTGTTCAAATTCATAAATCTAAAGTTGAAGTCATGAAAATCAGGAATACTCCAGCCTTTTCTGATATTTCGAAGATATTGTTAAGGTTTTATTTATGTGTTTTAAATCCTGATTTTTTTTAACTTCCCCCCCCCCTCGTTTTAAATTTTATTCATTATAGTGAAACATCGAATGGGGACTGCCCTAAAAAGTATATTAAATACTTTTAATTAATAGCATGTGGTATAAAAAAGCCTGTGTCAATCTTAATTATACAAATATGTGCCATACATCGGTGAATTCGCTTTAAAAAGTAAATTATTAATTGCAATGATGGCAGAGCACCGTAGGGCCCTTTTGACTGTTGCGCAATAATATCTCTGTAAATCGTTTATTTTTTAACCAATTTCAATGAAACATACGTCATTTAATAGCTAATTTAATTCTTAATAAATTGATTTATATTGCTTTTTTACATAAACCGCTTAGTTTTTGAGTAAAATTGTAAATTATGAAAAGGGAGCGAAAATTCTAAAATCGCTGTAACTGTTCTAATTTTTTAACATGTCTTAATAGTAAAGATATACGTATTATAAAGAAAATTTAATTCTAAATAACTTGACTTCTAACATTATTTTCATGAAGTGCATAGTTTCTTCAGAAAACGATAAAACATAAAATATTTTTTCATTATTCAACTGTTATCAGCCAATCATATGCCAAGTTTTTCATTATTCTTCAAAGAGTCACAATGATGGAACAGAGCAATGATATGATGGAGTCTAGAACAAAAGAAAACCTCCGGACTTTAACGTTTAATTTAGAAAAAACTCTTCCTTGACCGCGAATCCCAATAAACATCGTATTTTATAAAAGACAGCTTTGGTTGTACAACTTGGGAATTCACCTTACTAAAGACAATAAAGCGCATTGTATGATTTGGATTGAAGAAGAAGTTTGGTAGAGGTTTGCAGGAACTTGGATCCTGCTTGTTGAAGTTCATATCTCAACATCGTACTTAAATTTTGATTAGTACCCAAGCATCAATATAGTAGTACGGAATGGATATACCCTAGACCAAAAACTAAGCGACCTAGACCGGATAGCCCAGAGAAACCTGCTAGAAACGTCAAACAATCAAAGCTAGCCGACTACTGACGTTCTGCACTCTTCGTGAACAAGCCAAGTCCCTTCATTCTGAGCTTTATCTTGCTTATGTTAGGAAAATGGAGAGTGATATCCATGCTTGTCCCAATGCTTTTTGGAGGCATGTTAATACTTCCAAAAATACTAAGGGTTATCCAACTTTGATGTTTTTGGGTGATAATGTATCCAACACGGGTCAAAAATGTGTTGACTTATTTGCAGACTACTTTTCCTCGGTGTATGGTGATTCTGATCCTCCTAATCATACTTACTCTTCAGAAGATGTTATCGATTTTAACTTTTTGGATATGTCAGAAACTGTCATTTTTGAAGCCATTTGTGGATTACCAGATAACCTGAACTCTGGCCCTGATGGAATTCCAGCCTTTTTCATCAAAAAGTGCTTGTATTCATTGTGTGGTCCCATCCACCACATCTTTAAGTGTTCTATTCAAAGTGGTTGTTTCCCTCTAAGTTGGAAGGAAAGCTTCATCACGCCAATTTTCAAAAAAGGCGATAGAAGTGACATCTCTAACTATAGAGGAATATCAATTCAATCGGCAATTCCCAAAATGTTGGATAAGTGGGTCTCTGATCAATTGAGCCTCGCATGTAAAGATCATATTGTTGAGCAGCAACATGGTTTCTTTCCAGGACGCTCTACGTCAACAAATTTACTATCATTTGTTTCCTTTACTCTTGGCACATTTGAAGAGCATAAACAGGTGGACACCGTTTATACCGACTTTTCAAAAGCATTTGATCGTGTTTCGCATGCAGCTCTTCTGGGAAAAATGGCCTCTCTAGGTTTCAGCTCTTCTGTTTTGCAATGGTTTAGTAACTATTTAATTGGGAGAACCCAAAGAGTTAGGATCGATAACTTTTTATCTGCGGATATTAGAGTATCATCTGGTGTCCCACAAGGATCTCATTGCGGTCCTATTTTATTCTCGTTGTTCATCAACGATATTGGGGAGTGCTTATCTAATTCCTCGTATTTGTTACTTGCGGATGATCTAAAAGTTTTCAGAGCAATTAGCTCTTTAAATGATTGCTTAAAACTACAGCAGGATCTTAATAATTTAAGTAACTGGTGTATAATAAATAAGTTGGAACTGAACTTCGATAAATGCTCGGTTATGTCATTTGCCAAAAGTAACGGTCCCTCCTTCAGATATAGTTTAAATGATAAGGAATTGAAACGCGTCACCGAAGTTGATGATCTTGGTGTACGTTTTGATAAGGGACTTCTATTTAAAAATCATATTCTGAATATATCGTCGGCATACAAGCAAAAGTGACCAACTACAAAATGCTGAAAATGAGAAAATTGACTAAATGGGATTGAATAACCAGTACGGTTACAAGGAAAAATTCCCATCTTTATTAGAAATTAAATGAATAAGTTATAGAGTTGGTAAAATTGACTATTTACAGGCGAAGTATAACTTAAAAACTGCTCTAAAGTAAAACTAGGGTTTTGCAGATGGTCACTTTTGATTGTATGCCGACGATATGTGGGAAGGCCTTTCGAACACTCGGGTTTATTCGGCGTCAATCTGTGCACTTCTCTGCATACACAGTAAAACTTTTATATTACGCTCTTGTTCGATCGCAGCTTGAGTATGCGTCCTGCGTTTGGACTCCTCACTATCAGGTTCAGGTAAACCAACTTGAGAGGGTTCAACATAAATTTTTTAAATACTTGCACTTTAAACGAGGACTTTCTGTATTGGACTTTTCCGACAATGATTGCCTGGATTTTTGTAGAACAAAATCACTGGCAGACAGAAGATTTGTTGCTGACCTATGCTTCATGCATGGCTTGTTCAGTGGCAAAATTAACTGTAAGTTTTTGAAAGAAAAATTTCAATTTAGAAAACCAATAAAATCAACAAGATCGAAGAGGATGTTCGAAGTCGAGCATCATTCCACCAACTATGGCATATTCAGCCCAGTGACCAGGATGTCAAGATTTGCCAATTGCTTAAACGAGAACGATGTGGTGAATTTTCTCAGCCAACCGTTGGCCAAATTTAAGATAATTCTCAATGATTTGGATATCACTGGGACTGGTGTTTATAATTTGTAGGGTCATCTCCTGACCCAATTTGTTGTGCATAATTTGTTGTAAAAAGGCTTTGTCCGTTAATAAATGTTAAATAAATAAATAAATAAATAAATAAACTCTTTTACAACAACAAATAGCTTTGCAGCACTGGAAGTGGACGATAAAAACGATAACGATTATAACGGATTTTTGTATCTTATATCCGTTATCGATCAACCTAAATCAATAATTTGTTGACCACTGCCAATTTTATTCAAAATTATTGAGACGGGTCAATATACACTTCCACTCCCATTTTTCGTTCTTCCGTGGATACGCATGTCGAGTCCGCCATGTTGAGTGTAGTTCACTTTTGATCCGACGGCTGAAGTGTGAAGTTCTAAAGTGTGTGCATTGCTGCAGTCTAATTATTTTTATTGCGATTTCAAGTGGAAATTCTTACATCGAGTTATTGAATATCTAAACCGAGTACACGTGGGTGAGATTGATATATATTTTTTTGATACGGAAGCCACCGTAGCATATTTCACTTCGACATCTGGATGTCAATCACCATCTTTTTGTGCTGATTATTTTATCGCTCGACTGCACTTGCGCATGCTTGAACGCCCTCTTGTGGGATTTTATGGTGACAAGTTTTGTCAACAAAGCGTTCCGAATTATTTTGAGATACCATCCTCCTGCTTTTGCCAGTCGTGCAAAAGTCACATCGTCGTGTCCGTTGCCATTGTTGTCGTCGTACTGCGTTTATTTTTTGTGACACTTCCTGCCGATTAATCGAGCGAGCCTGCGTCAACCGTGCTAGTGATTTTGGATTTCATTTTGGAGCTCAGCATTGCACCAGAGTATTTTGGAATAACTCTTTGGGGTGGAAGATACCAGAGTATTTTGGAATAACTCTTTGGGGTGGAAAAGTCCAGCCATTGTCCTATCACCGAGTCGTGGGGTCGCTGTTGGAATCATTCGAGGCGTGAAATTCTTACTGGTGGACCGAGGTTTAGCGGACGACAATTCAACTTCCGTTCTCGTGGGCAATCCATCCAAGCAGGTTGGGGTACCTGTCATCTTCGATTGTGTGAGCTTGCCAAGTACTTAGGTAAGACAATTTTACTTTCTAATCTGTTTTGGGTAGTGATTGCCTTGTTTACATTACGAGTATTTATATTAACGTCACAAAGAGGTGTCGTATTTTGACATCTCTGTTTTTTTTGTTCGCCGGATCTCCCCACAGGAGGATTGATTCACGCAATTGTTTTTTTATCTGGCTTCCTTCAGAAGCCAGCAGAACTTGTATTCACCACCGAAAGGTTGTTGCCATTTGTTACATTTGTTTGTGTATTATTGATTATTTGTGTGTAATTAAATCAATTAAAATCATACCGTATTTTATTTCCCTGGAAGAGGGGATACTTATAACCTTTTTAGTGAGATATAGAGATCTGGACCCACGTCCCTCGCAGACCGACGTTACCATCATAAGAGCTAGTTCATTACATCCAGGGCTCCCCACGTTAAAAAAGTGAGGTGGTTTTCCACTTCGCGTGGGAGGAAGTTTCTCGATCCTGCATCCGCGGGAGAGAGGTAATTCACTTCTCACGATGTACAGGGTGGAGTTCCACCAAAGGAAAACAATACAGAAGAAGAAAATATACCCAAGCCCCCTCCAATATTTGTCTCAGGAGTCGGCAATATCTCACCACTTAACGAACTATTGAGAACAGTTGCAATGAACGATCACGTAATTAAACTACAAGGACAGGATCAAGTCAAAATCCAACCATTGTCATCTAAAAGCTATACAGCAATCATTAAGGCTCTTGAAGCAAAAAAAACGGAGTTTCACACTTATCAACCGAAACAAGATCGAAGCTTTAGAGTTGTTGTAAAAGGTATACACCAATCAACAAATATCCAGGAAATAAAGACTGATATCGAAGTACATGGGCATACAGTAGTGAATGTGAGTAACATAAGGAAAAGAACAACTAAAGAACCTCTTCCGATGTTCTACATTGACCTGAAGCAAAATGAAAATAATAAGGACATATACAAACTGAAAAAAATTGGAAGTAGCTGCGTTGACTTCGAACCACCACACCAGAAAAGACAGATACCACAATGCACAAAATGCCAACGCTATGGACACACACAAAAATTCTGCTACCGCAGTCCCCGATGTGTTAAGTGTGCAGAAGACCACCTCACTTCCGATTGCAGCAGAAAAGAAAGATCAGATCTAGTAAAATGTGTACTATGTGGTGATAAACACCCAGCTAACTTTAGGGGATGTGAGGTTTATAAAGAACTCCAAAATAAGAAATACCCACCTCTCAGAAACAAATTCGTTAACACTGCCATCAGGTTAACCAAACCGGAAAGTCAATCTATTTACCAAAATAATACATACGCTCAAGTTACGAGCAACAACCACAAAATTCAACAGGTCTACCATTGCAACCATCACCAATACTAAACATCTCAGAACAACTACAACCACAAAACACAACAAGCCTACCAGCGCAACCACCAATACTAAACATCCCAGAACAACAACAACAAATAAATAATCACCAAACAAGCGATATGCAAGAATTGAAGACTATGATGAAGGCACTCATGGAACAAATGGGAACTATGCTAAACCTTCTTACAACCCTGGTCTCTAAAATCGCTTAATGACAAAGTCCATCAAAATAGCTGTCTGGAATGCTAATGGCCTGACACAACACACCAAACACATACAAATGTTCTTACTAAAACAAAATATTGATATAATGTTAATTTCAGAGACGCACTTCACCAAAAACAGTTACCTGAAGATTCCAAATTACAACATCTATGACACCCAACATCCGGATGGCAAGGCGCACGGTGGAACTGCCATCATCATCAAAAAATCAATAAAACATCATGTAATTGAAGAATATAAGCAAAGTTATATACAAGCTACCTGCATCTCGGTTGAAGAATGGAATGGCCCCATGAAAATAGCATCAGTCTACTGTCCACCAAAACATGCAATAAAGAAGGATATGTTCGAACACTTTTATAACACCCTTGGGCACAGGTTTATTGCTGGAGGTGATTACAATGCCAAACACACATACTGGGGCTCAAGACTAACTACTACCAAAGGTCGCGAACTCTTAAAAGCTATAGAAGCCAAAAATTTGGACTACTTATCGACAGGCGAGCCGACCTACTGGCCTACGGATCCGGCTAAATTGCCTGATCTTATTGACTTTTGCATAACAAAAGGCATACCGAAAAACCGTTTTAAAGTAGAATCCTGCTTAGACCTGCTATCGTCTGACCATACACCCATAATCGTAACACTGAGCACCCACGTAATACTAATGGATAAACCGTTCACCCTCTCAAACAAAAGAACAAACTGGCAACAGTTCAGACAGCTATTGGATGAACTCTTAAACTTGGACATCCCACTCAAAACAGGTCGGGATATTGACGAAGCCACCGAACACCTGACGCAAAGTATACAACAAGCAGCCTGGAACTCAACCCCAGAGACCAAGGTAATCAATAAGCCAACGTATAACTGCGAAACACAAATTCAACAAAAAATCACTGAGAAACGTAAACTCAGGAAGGTTTGGCAGGAAACCAGAGCACCGCAGGACAAAACCAAGCTCAACAAAGCAATAAAAGACCTCAAACATATGCTGGAAAACAAAAGTAATGCTGCCTTGCAAAACTACCTGCAAAATCTGTCTGCAACAAAATCTACGGACTATTCGCTTTGGAAAACAACAAAAAAACTAAACAAAGCGCAACAAAGTAATCCACCAATTAGAAAAGAAAAAGGCAAATGGGCAAGAAGTAATGCAGAAAAGGCAAAATTATTCGCAGAACATCTCTCCGAAATCTTTAAGCCACATAAATCAGAATGTCCCAGCGAAGATGTTAAGATAAACGAATTTCTAAACTCGGCTGACCAACTAGAGATGCCCATTAAATCTTTCAAAAAAAAAAAGGAATACGGTCCATGATAAATAAGAACTTAAATCCCAAGAAATCATCTGGATATGACCTCATATCTGGCAGAATAATCAAAGAATTATCGAATAAAGGCATCAAATATTTAACCCAACTATTTAACGCCATCATGCGATTAGAGTATTTTCCCATGCAATGGAAAGTAGCGGAAATAATTCTCATCCCGAAACCAGGCAAACCAGCAAATGATGTGGCTTCCTACAGACCCATCAGCCTTCTCCCAATACTGTCCAAACTGCTTGAGAAAATGATACTGAAAAGACTTCTACCAGTCATAGAAGAGAGAAAACTGATACCGAACCATCAGTTTGGTTTTAGACAACAACATTCCACAATAGAACAAGTTCACCGTGTTGTGGATATAATATATAAAGCACTGGAAAACAAAACCTACTGTGCTGCTGCACTTTTGGACATTTCTCAGGCATTTGACAGGGTTTGGCATGTTGGTCTGTTGTTCAAACTGAAAACTTTCTTACCCCACAATTACTATAGACTGTTAAGATCGTACCTACTTGAGAGACACTACATGGTGAAGCATTGCGGAGAATGCAGTTCTCTATTTTCCATCAATGCTGGGGTCCCGCAGGGAAGCGTCCTTGGACCAATATTATACATCCTGTATACAGCAGACTTACCAACAATGGAGAATACTGTCACTGCCACATTCGCTGATGACACCGCCCTTCTAGCAGTGCACCGGAACCCAACTATTGCGTCAAAAATGCTCCAAAGACATCTGGACAGAATTCAAGAATGGCTGAAAAAGTGGCGCATTAAAGTAAACGAGATGAAGTCGGTCCAAGTAACGTACACTATGTGTAGAAAAACGTGTCCACCGGTATACTTAAACAAACATCAATTACCACAAAGTAGCGACGCTAAATATCTTGGAATCTACTTGGACAGACGACTCACGTGGAGCAAACACATACTCGCCAAAAGAAAACAACTTGTTAAATGTTAATTTTAATATTACAAGTTTCATGGAATGTTACTATAAAAATAAAATGTATTTGTAAGCAAAAATTATGAATGAGGCGATATGGATACGCACCTTGTAGGTTTCTTTGCGGGTAGTGGGGAAAGAGGAATCAAGCGGAATATGTTGCTTTGACTTTGGTTTTTTGGGTCCCCTGTTCTTATTTATCAAAATACGTATATAATGTAAGCGTATGAAATATTCCTTATAAAATTCCGCTGTTTGTCACGTGTAGGAATTTTTAGATTTCGATCTCAAAAGAATATTATTAAAGAAAAACTTTTCATTTTAACCGAATAAATTTCACGCGAATTACCCGTTGCCTAGATAATGTTAAATTGGGGTTGATTAGAATTGAATTGATATATATTTTTATATATGGTTGGAAAGTAGACATTTTATACTAAATAATAGTGTTAAAATCATCTCAGTAAATGTAGTGGTTTTCAATCACGAACGCGATAAAAAATAGCTTCAACTTATTTGAAATTTTTTAGTTTTTGGCCTATAACTTTTTTCAGTCCAAACGGCCGATGTCGTAACTTTAGATTTATATCCAGTACTTCAATGCGGACATTTTAAGGTATCGCTTAATTAGTTCTACGCCAACATTGGGTTATTGAACATTTTTGGTGTTCATCCGCCCGTCTATTTATAGGGATCTCCGCGGGTAGTGCGGTGAAACGAAGGTAGGCAGAATAGGTTGTAGTGATTTAGTTTTTGACCTCCCCTGTCCTTATTTATGAAAATAAGTATATAATGTAAGCGTATGAAATATTCCCTATAAAATTCCGCTGTTTGTCACGTGTGTAGGAATTTTTAGATTTCGATCTGAAAAGAATATTATTAAAGAAAAACTTTTCATTTTAACCGAATAAATTTCACGCGAATTACCCGTTGCCTAGATAATGTTAAATTGGGGTTGATTAGAATTGAATTGATATATATTTTTATATATGGTTGGAAAGTAGACATTTTATACTAAATAATAGTGTTAAAATCATCTCAGTAAATGTAGTGGTTTTCAATCACGAACGCGATAAAAAATAGCTTCAACTTATTTGAAATTTTTTAGTTTTTGGCCTATAACTTTTGTCAGTCCAAACGGCCGATGTCGTAACTTTGGATTTATATCCAGTACTTCAATGCGGACATTTTAAGGTATCACTCAATTAGTTCTACGCCAAGATTTGGGTACTCCTAAACTAAGCGTCTTTTATGCTAGTATCCGCTCCTCTATTAGTTTTTTATGAAAATGCGTAATACACGTAACATTGCGAAAAAAATGTTTACGCATTCATGGAACAATAAGAAATAAGTACAAATATTTTAAGTAGTCAAAGGACCTAATTTTGAAGACGATTATCTCATTTTCTAAACGGCCAAAATTTTTGAAAAAAATGTTTACGCACGCATGGAACAATAAGAAATAAGCAGTAATAATTTAAATATCTTCCTAAACATGTTGTACAACGACAGAATTACCTTAAGTAGAAAATCTGCATTCTTGCTTTGCAGTTAAAGGACCTAATTTAGAAGACGATTATCTCATTTTCTAAACGGCCAAAAATTTAAAAAAAAATGTTTGCGCATGCATGGAACAATAAGAAATAAGTGGTAATAATTTAAATACCTTCCTAAACATTTTGTACAACGACAGAACTACCTTAAGTAGAAAATCTGCATTCTTGCTTTGAAGTTAAAGGACCTAATTTAGAAGACGATTATCTCATTTTCTAAACACCCAAAAATTTTGAAAAAATGTTTATGCATGCATGGAACAATAAGAAATAAGTGGTAATAATTTAAATACCTTCCTAAACATTTTGTACAACGACAGAACTACCTTAAGTAGAAAATCTGCATTCTTGCTTTGAAGTTAAAGGACCTAATTTAGAAGACGATTATCTCATTTTCTAAACACCCAAAAATTTTGAAAAAATGTTTATGCATGCATGGAACAATAAGAAATAAGTGGTAATAAATTAAATACCTTCCTAAACATTTTGTATAACGACAGAACTACCTTAAGTAGAAAATTTGCATTTTTGCTTTGCAGTTAAAGGACCTAATTTAGAAGACGATTATCTCATTTTCTAAACGGCCAAAAATTTTGAAAAAAATGTTTACCCATGCATGGAACAATAAGAAATAAGCAGTAATAATTTAAATATCTTCCTAAACATGTTGTACAACGACAGAATTACCTTAAGTAGAAAATCTGAATTCTTGCTTTGCAGTTAAAGGACCTAATTTAGAAGACGATTATCGCATTTTCTAAACGGCCAAAAATTTTGAAAAAAATGTTTGCTCATGCATGGAACAATAAGAAATAAGTGGTAATAATTTAAATACCTTCCTAAACATTTTGTACAACGACAGAACTACCTTAAGTAGACAATCTGCATTCTTGCTTCGAAGTTAAAGGACCTAATTTAGAAGACGATTATCTCATTTTCTAAACACCCAAAAATTTTGAAAAAATGTTTATGCATGCATGGAACAATAAGAAATAAGTGGTAATAAATTAAATACCTTCCTAAACATTTTGTACAACGACAGAACTACCTTAAGTAGAAAATCTGCGTTCTTGCTTTGCAGTCAAAGGACCTAATTTTAAAGACGATTATCTCATTTTATAAACGGTAAAAAATTTTGAAAGAAATGTTGCGCATGCATGGAACAATAAGAAATAAACAGTAATAAGTTAAATATCTTCCTAAACAATTTTCTTGCTTTGTAATCAAAGGATCTAATTTTGAAGACGATTATCTCATTTTCTAAACGGCTCAAGATTTTTAAAGAAATATTTTCGTATGCACGGAACAATCTTCTATTCTTCTATCTTCTAAATATATAAAAGAGCTTGTCTGCGTGTTTGTTTGTTCGCTATACGTTCCTAGACCCTTTGACCGATCTCAACCAAATTTTGCACAGTTATTCTGTAGGTCCAGGCGCAACTATTCGTGCATAAATGGAGAAAAAATTCGCGCGGGGAACAATGTTATTCGCGTTTTTCAATTTTTTTTCAAAAACACCCTATACGAATACCTGGCAAACCCTTCGTTTGCCAGGTAGAAAACCCTTACTTTGCCTGGCCATTCTTGCTCACTATGCTTTCACTAGATGGTGCTCTTAATCATATAAGTGTACTGATTGGTGGGCAAAAATTTAAATATATTTTTTAACAACGATCAGTTATCCCACCCTGTAGTGTACGGAAAGTGGTTGTATGTTTTAAAAGCGATCAGTTATCCCACCCTGTATGTACTGAAAGTGGTTGGTTGGCATAATACTATAATAACCACTGGAAATCACGGCCTAGCAGTCAAGGCAGCCGAAGGCAGCCGAAGGCATATAAATATAATCTATTATGGTCCTCCCCCTGTGAGGCCGAAGGCCGAACAACTATGGCCTTCACGGATCTATTATGGTCCTCCCCCTGTGAAGCCGAAGGCCGAACTACTATGGCCTTCACGGATCTATTATGGTCCGCCCTGTGAGGCCGAAGGCCGAACAACTATGGCCTTCACGGATCTATTATGGGTCTAGATGGCTAAGGGCGGCCCAAGGCCGCCCGTGCCAGCTAGTAAATAATAAAAGTAGTAAAAATTTAAATACTTTTTTTTAGGAATTTTGTTCAACCCATAACCTCTATCATTATCTGTTCTTGCATGCCCTCCAATATTCACACTTCGAACTCGTAAGTTACTGCTGATCCAGGAGTGTCATTTCAGGCTTTACCATCGAGATGGGTTTGGCGTTTTTTTGATCTATTTTAAAACTTACTTGCGTAAGAGTAAATTGTATTTTAAATAAATTGAGAAGGTCCACTTTTTATTCAAAACCGCAAAAGGAAGCTAACATTTTATAGATTTTAGCAATTTTAGTCCGCTCGACGGATTTTTTTAAATTTAAAATTGCTCGTCACTGAATGTATTAAAATCTACCGGTAGAAATTCATTGAACGTATTTTTCTAGTCACTATAATAAGACATGCTTATTACATTTTAGGGTTTTGCCCATTGCTCATGGAATCCATGACCAACACTCCTAAATTGTTTTACTACTTCTGTCTTCTACAAAGGAGCGGAGTATCTTGCAAATGTAGTCAGAAGCAGCTCCGTAGCATGGGTGAGGCGACTGAGGCATTTGCCTCAGGCGCCATTGCAATGGGGGCGCTAAACCTTGACAAAACCCAATAAATAATAGTTTAAAATTTTCAATAAGATAAGAATCTTTTTCTTGGGGGGGGGGGAGGCGCATATATTCAAATTTGACTGAATTCGAAAATTTGACCGCGATTTTATTTGTAACATCGCCTAAAATTCCCTGCCGGCCTTTTTCCCAAGTGGGGATTGTAATCCTCTACAGTAGTTTTTTGCCTATAACTTACTTACGCTTATCTTAATTTTTAGAGAAAATTATCATCAATGAAACCTCGTTTTGTAGAGTTTTCTCCTCTTCAGATTTGGTCCAATGATAAGACTGGGGATTTTAGGAAAATTGATTCCAACCCCGCGTTCTTTTTCATTTTTCCCTTTAACTGACTGGGTAACCGGTAAAGCTACACGTCATCGTCGTCGCGACAGTTATTCAAATATATTTAAATTGAAAATAAAAATTCCTACCGATAAAAATAATCTCCATATTTGGGGAGGGGGGGAATCCGTTACGTTACCATGGAAACGGTAATTCTGACATACTATGCGTATTTTATATAAGATCTTCAGAAGTTCCCAATGATAAAAATCGATATTACACGACCGGGGGTCTGGGGGGTATGGAATCATTGAATCTTTTGCAATTTTTGTTTGTAATGCGGTAGGGGGGGGTGATCTTTTTTTGGTGATATTTTTTTGGTGATATTTTTCATAACTATTCCAGTACCGTTCTTCTTAATTACCGAGGGACGTAAAAGTGAAAATTTTTCTTTCACAATAAATTAAGTGTACCTGGGGGGTATTCCATACCCCCAGACACCCCGGTCCCAGCAGTCTAAATAAGTTCCTGATAAGCATCCATTTGTTTTCATTGCTCTAAGCGAGCGCCGTAGCAAGGGCGAGGCGCCTGAGGCAAAACTATAATCCCCAATAAATAATAGTTTAAAATTTTCAAAATAATAGGAATCTTTTGGGAGGGGGACGCATATATTCAAATTTGCCTCAGGCGCCAGAAGAGCTCGCTACGGCCCTGGTCAGAAGTTCTTCTTGGAAGTGTTTTTATTGGATTAATTAGCACGAAATTCTTTTTGGTCCACTTCTTAATTTCCAACAAATTCTCCTTTATTTTATAAGGTACACATGCAGATTTTGTAGTGCTTGCAACTATGTCAGCTAGCCCGTAGCCAGATTTTTGTATGGGAGGGGGGGTTACACATGGTTTATAAAGACAAGAACTGACCCAACCGACTTTTTTCAAAGAGTAATGTTTAAAATTCAAAAAATGAATTTCAAGAGCTTTTTGACTCGTTATTTTGCCGAAGACTCCGATAGAAAACTGGAAAGAAGTGTTTTTAACTAAGATCTAATTTATTGTTTCCCAATTTAATGTAAGTATTATGAATGAGCTACCAAAAACTCGGGTAGATTTGGAACCAATGGTGTGTAAATATAATTTTTTTTTAATTAATGCACAATCCAATAATTGTGTAAACTATTGTTCTGGATACCGTAATTTTTTAAGTTTTCTATCAAAAACATTGAACGGCAAGCCTAGCAAGTTACATGTGATGTAAAAACCGAAACTACTCGCAGAACTAATTATAAATATTAGTATAAAACAGATCCTGAACCTATATTAAGAGGAAGACTCCTTAATAAAAGTAGAAGAAGAAAAACCTTGGGCATTACTAGTCCAATTTTATTTTGACGCAAATGGTATTAAAACAGAATCTACATGCTGAGTGTGTCCCCAGTAAAGCTGAACAAATTGTGGAATTATTGCACTATAAGCCCTCTGCGCCAGAGAAGTTCGAGATAGTCTTCAGCAAATGCTGTTCCATAAATGAGATCAGTTAATACTCAATTGGATCTCATCATACTTGTCCAATCGAGATTAAATAAAAAGGTTAAGATTAACAATTATTTTTGCTCTCGGGAATTCCCCAAAGTGGAATGGATATCCAAAAATGGATATTTTTCGTAAAATAGTGTGTTTTGATAATGTCTTTGTTATTGGTTAAAAATGACTTGTTTCATCAGTTTCCAATTTAAAGGATTTTAAGAAAAATCAGGATTTTTAATTTTTTTATATCGTCAAAACTAAAACTGATATGTCAAAGTTTTTTTAATATTACTTCTCAAAATTAAAATACCCAACTTTGTCCTGATTTATTGGACTTCGTATCTCTTAAAATAACCGAGATTCCCATGAAAGTCTAAAATCGGACACCCTGTATCGCATATTTGGATTTTCATTTCAATTTTGTGAATTACTAAAACTGCATTTTTTCTAAAACAAAACCACGATTTCGTTTTTCATTCAACTAGGTAATAAAATGTTAACTTTTAAACTTGGAGAAAATGACCGACCGACATTATTAAATTAAAATGTTATGGAAAAATTACTTTTTGCACATTTTCCACAACTAAAGTTCATAAAACTCGTATGGTATGGCAGTATACTTAAGTAGGTACTCGTAAATATTAATTGCAAAATTTTCTTATGAATTGAGATCAAAGTTCCGCAAGAAGAGTCATTTAACTAATTTTAAGTACTTGGTCATACATGCAAGTGCATCGTAAATTACGCAATATTATATTTAATAAAGTTATTGTGAAACATAATACCAAATCGCAACTAATAAAAATTCTTCTGGTGCTATATTTTAATTATCAGAAAGCTGTCAAGTATCAGTTTCAAGACCACACGCAAAAAATTTCTAATCTACGGGATTAACGTGTATTATTATTATCTTTCCACCCTGAACGATTGATAAATTATTGCGTGCTTCCTATTTGACTAGAGAACAGATGGGTCAACATTTCTTGACATTCGAAAATTTTACTTTGCCTGTTTTTACAAGGGTGTGATTTATTGTATTGTGGGAGGAATTATGTATGTTCGTTTTTGACTTTATTGCCTTCTTAGCAACTTACAAAAAATTGAACTATGAGTAATTATTATTAAGAGTATAAAAAAATTTACAATTTGAATAAAAACAGTAAGTGCTACTACTTTGTGAATCATCGACTAAATTTATTACTCAAAAATTGACGACAATCTGTCTGGAGTTCTTTGTTGTATAACAAAAATTAGTCAGAGTTTTGAATTTTATTATATTATTAAAAATTATTAAAATTAGCTTCGTAGTAATTTTTTTTACTTTTAATTATAATTACTGTTTATGATAGGTGCAAAGTTTTAAATCAATTTAAATCAAAACCATACAAGGTTTTTAAATAATAATAAATAGGTAATAAATTGTGAAAATAACCTTCTCAAATCAATAAAAATCCTTTTCGTTTTACTCACTTTAAAAATATGATTTCTAAGAAAGAAACGAAAATTTATCGATGACATTAATTTTCTAAAATACCATTAGAAAATAATTGACTTACCTGAAGTATTTACATCTTCACTAATGATTAAACGATCCTCCAGAGATTTATCACAAGCATATTTTGAATAATTTGTACAGAAATTGAAATCTTTTTGATCGGATTGGCTGTTACTAGAATCGGACGCATTGCTTACACTGGACGTTAAATTTTCACAATGGTTTGAAAATTCGTTCCAATAATTATTAACTTTTAACTCTTGATTTTGGTATTGTTTTTGAATATAATGATTCAAAAAATTTGAATGAAATGTGTTATGATCTGACATATTTTCATATTCTTTTGATATATCACAGTTTATGGGTAGTTGAGGTAACTCGTTTCTGGCACAATTGGAAAAACTGTAGGCTTTTTGATGTTCAGCAACTTTGTAATTAAAATCGTCGTTGAAGTACCCATAATCTTCTTTGTAAGAAAAATTTGGATAATGTAGAGGTGAGGACACGTAAGTATTGTAATTTAAAATATTTGAAGAATAACGATTATTAAAAACTGTTGGACTTGCAGAAATTTCAAAATGATCAATTTCCATTTTAACGTTAGTTTTCATGCTCATATTGTGAACTTAATACCACTGTTACACATAACCTTAATACACTAACCGATTAATGCAGCAGCAATTAAATTAAGCTGAGATTCTTTCGAATGTCGTCTACTAGTAGATTCAAATGTGACATATTTTTGTATATCCAATAGGAAAGCTAAATATCTTGTCGTAAGTTTGGGGGAGGAATATTTCAGGTTTAAATATATTTCTATTGGATAAACCACATGTGAACATTTTTAAAACTGTAAAGTTTATGTTGTGAATAGGAAAATATAAATTTCACAAAATTAATACGTTCTGTAAAATGTTGTTTTTGAGTTTTTCTTGATGCAAAAAAAACACAGAATGTGTATACCTATTTATTTTTTCCATACGTCAAAATAATTTATATTGAAGGACAGAGGACTAATTTTTACACCTTTTAAAATAAAAAGTAGAGTTATTGGATTTTAAAAAGTGAGGTCTAATCATCAATGTGCAATATCATTTTTTTTTCAATTTTATAATTTTTCCTTAAAAAGTCGTTACAAATTGTGCAGTGTCGCTTTTGGTTTCTCTTCAATTAGCCACTTTCATTTGGGAGCATTTTCTCCTAAATGGAAGGAGTCGCTTTTTATGTCAATTTTTAAATCGGGTTTTAGGGATTATGTTGAAAATTATTGCCCAATCACTATCTTGTCGCATGTTCTTAAGAGCGTTGAACATATAGTCAACGACTATCTGCCATTCCATTGGCAAATGTTTTGGGCGACAGACAGCACGGTTTCACCTATATGCACTCCATTACTACTAATTTGTTGGTGTTTGGGAATTGCATTCCTACTTGACAAGGCGCTCTTTTGTTGTTGGAATAAAAAATTTTTACTAGGTATCTTTTATTGCTACTTCCGGAGTTCCACGGGGTTCTCTATATGTCCTTTGCATTACTAAACGTTTTCATCGTGCAAAAGTCTTGCTTTATGCAAGATTTTCACTAAAGTCAAAAACAAGGAATCAGTTTCTGAGATGCCGTCGGAACTTCATAGGCTGATGCTATGATCTATCATGCGAGAAAAATAAACTCATCAAGAAATATAAACATCTTAGTTTCAGTTGCCATCAATATAACGCTTCAAGTAGCTTATGTATGTACTTAATACATTTTCAGAATTATGGATCTGGGTGTCATCTGGGCACAGAAGACATTTTGGTCACTATTGCTTATCGAAGAGACTCTGTCTTAACATGCTTTTGGAGAGAAGGAAGCTAATGGATGCCAAGTTTAAGACCGGTCTGTTGATTGTCCGGAGCTGTTGCCCAAAATAAATTTTTCTGTCCATCCAAGAGTGGCGAGGAATTCAACTAATACTTTTTATATTGAGTCATTTTCAAGACGATACACTTAAAATACAAATGAGTGTAATTATTTGTTTTCTTGAGAGTTTTTGTTTGAGCAATGCTTTGGCACGACCGCTGAATATTTTTGTTACTTCTCATGTTACTATTCCCATCCTATAATCTACCACATGAAAACTCACAAATGAAGATAGCTTTGTTCATCCTGTAAAGCTGAAATTGATTTTATGTCACTTGATGAAGTAAATAACCATTGCAGCGGAACCGAAGCTTAATTCGAACTTTTGGTGAAATCGAGGTCAAACGTTTGAGCATCGTTTAAGCTTTAATAAGGTGTCCTACATCTTGCTGGCTTGGGAAAACTGTGGTATCTGCCTCCAAAATGTTTGACTATTTTTGAACATACTTTCACATTTTGTGAATCGACTACTGCATCTACTGGAAATTAGATAACATAGTTTTCCAAAATAAAAAAAAATTGCTAACAAAATAATGTATTTAATTTACTTATAAGCACAATAATTGTTATTTTAGACATCTACAGGAAGTTTTTTCTCATTTATTTTTTAATCATGGTAAAATAGTAAATAAAAATTCTTTGTCAAAAATTTGAAAAAAATTAATACCATTCTAGTTTCTAAACACCCTTAATAATTTGCAACTATTCCTAAAACTCTATTTCAAACTAAAAAAATTTCTAGAAATAATATTATTTATTAATTTTCCGAAAATTTAGGTGGAATCCAACTGCCAAACGCTTTCTCGATTTCTTCTGCTATAGTTAAACATAGTCGATCATTATTTAATGAAGAAATAATCTAAAAACGATTCAACTTTAAATTGAGCATTATAAATGTTGAAATAAAACCACTGATATGATTTTCAGAATATAAATTATATTTCCAGATCCTACCTGAATTCCAATTGGCAATCCTTTCGAGTTTAATCCCATAGGACAGCTGCTTGCAGGGAGACCGGTAGCATTAAATATTCCAGTATAGGCGAAATCAAAAATGTTTCCCCAACATTGTCCATGAATATTTGCAACATTAGGATGAACTGGCATTACCAAAATACCATTAGAACCCAGTGTTTGAGATAAATTTTCCCGAACATCAGAAAATAATTTATTACACGAAGGAATAATTGATTTAGGTAGATACCTTTTAAGAAAGTAAGCTATACCTGGAAGTAATGCATGAAATGAAGATTTTGACATTCCAATTAAGCAACGAAACATTTCAATAAACGCCTCTCCATTTTTATGAAGTCCGTCAAACTCCATATCTGTTATTTTAATGACTGCAGTTTCAAAACACGTGTCAAGTTTTTTAATATTTAGCTAAACATAAATATAAAACAATATAAGAATTATTATGCTTTACACCTGATAATTATAATTGCAATACTTTTTCTACTGTGCATCCATAAGTAGTCGTCATATAAGAATTAAATTTATCAATGGCAGATATAATTTCTGGGTTTATTGAGTGAGTAAGAATTGATTTGATACCAATATAATCTAAGTAATAAATTTTGACATCTCTTAATGAATTCTGTAAACCAAATAATATTAGGTACCCATGTATTCTACATTCAGAAAAATGATGTTTCTGGCATACGTGCCTAACACGAAACTAATCACTTCATCAAACATTTTTTTGTTAATGCTATTTGTTATTATAACCAAATTTTTGTCACGAAAACAAATCGTTTTTCTGAGTGTAATAGTCAAGTTATGTTTACTTGTTCTCCCAGCTTAAGTAACGATTGTGTTTCTGTATCTATCATTACGTTTAGTAACAATCGTAAGTCAGAACTATATCGACACATTGGACCAATGGTAAGAACTGCAGTTATAGCATTATTATCGAATGCATTAGGAAAGTGTCCATCTACAGAAACAACATGAGAACTTGGTTTATGTCCCCAAACACCACAAAAACATGCCGGAAGTCTGATAGATCCAAATAAATCGGAACCAAGTCCTATTAAAGATGCACCTGCTCCTAATAAGGCTCCCTAAAAGTTTAAAAAAAATAATATTTGTTTTTAATACCTTCGTCAAAGTTACTTCGCCTCCAGAAGAACCACTAGGTGTTCTGTTTGTATCATAGGGATTCCGAGTGACTCCGGTAATTTTGTTAAAAGTTTCAACGTGTATTGGAAACTAGCAATGGTATCGCTCCCGCATTTTTAACTTTTTTAACCACTTCTGCGTCTCGTTCTCCTTTCCTTCCTCCTGGAAAGAATTTTCCAGATGTGTAACTTAATCCTTCCACTGATATGCTTTCTTTGATAGTAATTGGTAAGCCTAGTAGAGGATATTTTTTTGCCAATTCAGCATTACTTAAATTCGTAGTTGCCAGTAAATTGTCCACATTTTGTGCGTCGGTGATAGCCAATTCAAATCTTTCTTCCACTACTGCATTGATTATTGGATTAACAACTTTTATTCTTTCTATTTAAGCTTTTATCACAGTTTCGCTGCTGATCTATTTATAATGCGCACGCAGTATTCAATGAGTTATTTTTGATAAAATAATTGAAATTATTTACCTCTCTTTTGCGTATTCGATTTGCAAGTTCAGAAGCTGGCACCATCAGTATGTCATTTTGTATTGGAGGACACTGCTTCTGTTTTTCAAAGTAATATGGTACCGATGTTAAAATACTAATTAGTTCAAAAAATTTAACGTGCATGAAAGCTAGAATTCGGATTCCGTTGATGGCATTGAAGGATAACATTGTAGATGCACTAAACTTACAAACAAGTTTTATACAAATAAGTTATTTTTATAAAGGTAATATATTACAATCCATTATTATTATAATAAATTTTATTTGTAGTACTGATATTATAAAAAAATTAAAATATCAACATATTGTTTTCTTATTATAGTAGTACTAAATCGAAGTAAAAAGTTCTGACCTTGACTTTAAGAGCGAATAAAGTAAAAACGATGGAATATAACATTTTGAAATAAATCCTTTTATTTGTGTCAAATATCATACGAAAATTTCCAATAGTATCCAAGATTTTCGAATATCTCCTAGAAGATCAGTTGAGAAATTAAATGGAAATAAACGGCTTACTTAACGAAAATCAATATGAATTTAGGAAAATAAATCAATAACGGAAAAAATCAATTCTTTAATGGAATATACTATCATGGGAAAGGAAGAAAAAAAATACTTTATTTCCCACGTGTGGAATTTGTTATTGGAAAATTCTTGGAAGATAAACAAATTGCAAACGGGGCACCACAAGGGGAAATATAAGGTCCTTTGTTGTTCGGAGTGTATATCAATAACATAAACTCCAGACTCAGTTTACTTGCTGACGACACGACGAAATTTAGCAAAAACAATCACCTGGACGAAATAAAACGGGGTATATTGATATGCAAAGATGATCAGTTGAAGCAATTGGATTAAAACAAACCAATTAAACTTAAATGTAAATAAGGCGCAAACAATGATCTTTATATAGTAAAGAAACACGCGGGTATTCAAATCCAAATAATGTTTGCTTCTTAGGGGTATACCTAAACCCTACCTTAAGCTTCAATGTGCATAATGAAAAATTAAGTAAAATAATATATCGAAGCATCTTTGTGATTAGAAGTCTGGTAAAACATAAGGAAAAAGGCGTATATGTTTGACAGCTTTTCGTGCGCTAATGCAATCGATAGCAAGCTATGTACTATGACTTTAAGGACACTTTGGCCATATGCAAAGAGTGTTTAAGCTTCAATGCCGAGCCATTACCATTACCGAACCATATTTACACCCTTTTAAATTCCTTAAAAACTGTTATTTTTAAAATTCATTACAAAAAAAACTCCATATTTGTTACATTTGCAGCGCCTCCCGCGTTAAATTCAGTTCCCAATAAAATGTAGAAGAAATTACTACGATCTGGTTTTGCCGCTTACCTACTGCGCGCAGCTCCCCTGTCAAAGTTTAGACTGTCGTATTTTTGTGGACAGTTAAAATTTGGGTTACCGCTGGGCTTACTGCATGTAGTTTCCCAGTTGTCTATTTCCTCTGAGAGTATGCGTCTTTTTGCATACTTCGCAAGCAAGTCACAGTTGTTCAACGTTCCACGAAGGCGTCCTAACACCATGTAGTAAAAAATATTTTTATAATTAATTGTCAATTGCGATTTCAAAGTCACAATGTGCTTAATTAGCAATTTGTTTAACATTTACGGTTGGAAATTTGTTTAGTTGACTCAATTGGCAATTTAACATTTTACGACTTTTTAGATTATTTAATTATAATTTTTTTATATATATCGAAAATATATTTAGCTAATAACAATTTTGGACATATGATATATACTTAGGAAACAACCAATCAACCAACCATCAACAAACAACCAAATTTGTGGACTGTGTAGTCAATTTTTGGATTTTTCGACAAGTTTGCCTCTATTCCGGTCCTAATCTAATGTTAAAAATCTAGAAGCTTCTTATGCTAAACTACAAAGTTTAAGCAAAGAATCGCAATTCAAAATGTTAAATTACCAATTGTGTTAACGTAGCAAATTGACAATCCCCTTATTTGTCAATTTGACAGATTTAGGACCCTTAACTTTTTGAAGCAACATCCGTAAAAAGAGCAGGGGGAAATTTCGATAATCCATTCATCTTTCATGCGTGTCCATATAGTCTCTCTTCCCAAATTTCTCCTTGCAAAGTTTTATCCCATTTTTACATGAGTGGATCTGGAGAGGCTTACAGAATAACTGTGACAAATTTGGTTCAGATCCGTCAGTGGACCTAGGAATGTATAGCGAACAAACAAACATTATTGCACACGATCAAAGATTCGCAAGGGTAACTATACGTTGTAGTTCAAGTGGTTTTCATGCGAAAGTATTCCTAGACGATTGCTCGAGAATACGAAATTTTCATTCGTATGCAAAAGTGAAATAAAAATTATTCTTAAGGATTCTTAAAGGATCTTTTCGTTAACTTCGTCTATTTCTCGCACATGTAAATTCGTTGAATAACAAAATCTAGTTTACCATGGAAGAATTAAAGAATGGTAGCTTGAATTTTTTGGACATAAGCTTAACAATCGACTGACGCTATCTTCGAATCAGTCAAGAAAAATAAAGATGTCTGCTTTTCACAGCTTAATTGATGACGAACATGGCCTGATAGTTAGCGCAATCAACTGCTAACGTAGGGCTCCCCGGTTCGACTACGGGTACAGTCTAAAATTTCTTGACCATCTTCCGTGCTTTCGGAGGGCACGTAAAGCCGTCGGTCCCCCTGTGTTAATGATTTGCCATCTTAACAATAAAAAACAGGGTGCAGGCACATCGAAAGACAAGCCTAGCAAGCTACCTGAGATGTAAAATTCAAAAATGCTCACATAACTAATTACAAAAATTAATAAAGAACAGGTCCTAGACCTATATTAAGAGGGAGACTTCTTAATAAAAGTGGAAGAAGAAGAAGAAGAATTGATAGATATTTTCAAGTCACGTTGTCGAAAGAAAAGTTCGAGGTAAACAACATAAGGAAGACAGCGTTCAACAATGGTTACAATATGGATCAAGTGGATAACCTCATCAGGATAACCTCAAAAAAGAGAGGATGATTGTACTGGGTTTGACAACCTTAGCACTTACTCCTAAAGAGAAGAGCCGTCTCCTAGTTGGAGTATTGAAGAATTGTCGCGCACTAGTAACCAAGTTGGGAGATATTTACACAAGTTGGGCCTTAAAGTCTGCGAAGTGAACAAGGTAAACATTGGAACTAATTGACAAATATTAACATCCTAACACTTAGCAGGATTTACCAACTTAATTGCAGTATCTGCGATTTAATTTACATCGGTGAAAACGGTAGGTACAGATTTATCTTTGCATTGTCCTGAAACAGGTCATGATTTGGAAGTCAACAACATTGGGTTATTGCATGTAAAGGACGCATGCTGACCGTACTGGACGGGTTTGAAATCAAGAAGGCCTTACTAAACAGAAAACATTTAACCAACTTGCAACTGGAATTTCAAGGCATCAGTTCACCACTGCTGTTCCAAGTTTCTTAGTGGTTGGAAATGTCCCTTACATTTATGCCTTTTACGTATTTTCTTGAGATCCCCATATGAGGATTAATGATTTTTATGTTTTTATAAAATATATGTAATTTGGTACAGTGAGACTTGAGAAAAAAAGTGGTTTATCTCTTCGAAACAATTGTCGTTTTAATAAAAACCCTCTATCACCTATTCGCCGATAATGGAGGAATAATTACATCATATAATTATTTCACCGTAATTTTATCACTTTTTTTTTATTTTTAACAATTATAAGTATCAATTAAGGGCGAATTGCCAATTCTAAGTGTCAATTAAGCAAATTGCAACTTCGAAGTCGCAATTGACAATTAGTTGTAAGTGTCAATTAAGCAAACTGTGACTCCGAAGTCACATTTGACAATTAGAAAAATAATTATTTACTACATGGCCTCAAGAGGCCTTCATAGCATTTAACCTAAGTTAGGACAATTGTAATCATAACTGATCATATGGTATAAGTTTCAATTAAGCAAACTGTGACTTCGAAGTCGCATTGACAATTAGGTATAATTGTCAATTAAGCAAACTGTGACTTCGAAGTTGAATTCGAAGTTGAATTAGGTATAAGTGTCAATTAAGAGCAAATTGCCAAGTGCAAGTGTCAATTAAGCAAATTGTGACTCCAAAGTCACAATTGACAATTAGAAAAATAATTTTTTATTCGCTGTTCGTTTTAGACGGGCTGAAATATTTTATCATCGGCCCCCATAACTCCATCATTTATCGAAGGATTTTTGATTTTTTGGTTTCAGTTTGTGTATTTCAAATTTAGATTTGTTTGCAATTAAAAAAATACATCAAGAAATAACTTAACTAAATTAAAAAAAAATAATTTCCCCGTTGATAAATATTTTCACTTTCTCATATTATTGCGGCGCTGATATCTTGTGTGGACGTAGGTTCCGTAATGGATAGACGGAGGAAAAACAAAAAGCTCAAAAAAATTATATGTGACGATTGCACAACGAGGAGGCGTTATACTTTTCGCAATATGTGCGATAAATTAGGTCCTTGCGTAACGCAAATGTATTCAAAAAGTAAGTCTTTCGTACGTTAGTAAATGAAATTACTTTTTTTACTAACCAAAAACGTCCTAATTTCAAGTCGCTACAACTTATGTACAATATAGGTTTTTGTAGTCATACAAACAAAGTTCACAAATATAATGCATATATTTTCTCGATTAATAAGTTAATTCGCTTATCTAATGGATTTCTGAGATTTTCACTCTTTGAAAATAAAGACGGCAGTCAAGGGTGAACGCTACCACTATGGATGTTAAGCAATGTTTTTTGACCAGAATTGATTCTCATTGACTTGGAGAATAAATTATTCCTAGTGACTCTATTGCGATCGATGTTCAGTAGCAGAATTATTTACGTCGGACGTTAATTGACCGCTAAGGTCGCACGATTTGACGCAATTATGCGCAGATGTCAACACAAATCTAGATAAAAGAATGGCATCTCGCAAAAAGAGCCGCGAGGGCCATTTGGACGATGTTGTCTTCCATATATACCACTTAACACGATCAAACTTTATATTGAAATAAAAAAAGGAAAAATTATAAATTATACAGGATTTTGGGGCAAAAACATCCCAAAGTCCTTGTAGGGTAAATTTAATACTGACTAATTTTTTAAGATTTGTCTTTTTACTTCTCACATCAATTTCTTCATCAATCATTAGTAAAGCTTAACCAATTAATAAGAGATATACTTCAAAGATACCGCTTATAATGTTATATTTATATTTAAGTGATGAGGGTTGTTTAGCGATTTAGGCGCCTCAAAACATCCCATATTAGTGTTTAGCATTCCGTGTGAATTTCAACATTTGTTACTTTAATCATACAGTTTTCGAATACTAATAAGTGGTTAATTAATTTATTAAAATTTTTTAATTTTTAAAATAAAATTTAATAAACGTTGTTTTCACACATTTTATAAATACTTGGACAGGTGGTACATTTTTACTAAATAATTAGCAGGCCACAAGTTTGTTTTATGTATTTTTAAGTTTATTTCTAAATTAACATATTTAATATTTCTTTCAAAAATGTGAACATGAAGTGGACTTTTTAATAATACCTATTACTATTTTTTAAATTTCAGTTTTTGGAAAATTACGTGATTAGACCATAACATTTTTTATTTATTTTTTGTACTGCTTCGATGTATCTTTCGTAATAACCTATTAAGATAAAATTGATATGATTGCATTTTAGACATTATCATTAGTACTCCAAATATCCTATTGTGTGACTGATAACATATTGGTAAGGATGTAGTTATTTATTTTAGTTCGATTTTGTTTGTTCGGTAAGAAAAGAGTATCAGATTTCGAGAAATATTTTTACGTTGGAGACAAGCGGTCTGCTGCCTTTGCTTGACAGATTTAAATCGAAAAAGTTTCCCTTTAACGTGAGTATTTTGAAATTTCAATAAATATCATCTGTCGACTTTTGTTAGTACACACCTCCAGTTTCCTTTACGTTTAGGAATCCTATATACGGATTTCTGAAAATTTAGGGGGCATTACAATATAATAAATCTTGTATGTAGTTTTTAATGCTTTTTAATTATTGTGATACACATACTTAATTATATTCATATACAACACACCATACACTAACTTTTAATGGATTTTAACAACAATTTTATTAAAATAGATATGCTATAAAATGAAAACTATTTTAGATTGATTTTAATGAACTTGACACAATTCAAAAATAAGTACCTACAATATTACTAAAAATAGTGTTTGCTTTAAATACTTAATTATCTTTTATTAGTAATAGAATTTATTATTATTGTTATAACCAGAAGAACACATAACCCAATCGAGAATTTAAAATTAGGTCGACCGCTCAGGAAGCTCACTTCTTTCATCAGCTTTTATATTACGATAAATTATAAAATATTTTTAATTACATACCTAAGCTACTGAAGTACATAAAAGTACATGCTTATCTCGACCAAGTATATGTAAAACTCATTAAAAAGTTAATATCACAAAAAATACAAAATATTAGTGTAAAGAAAAATACAACGAGTGAATTATGATGCGTTATGGTTTAACGATTTAAAAATGTAAAATAGTGCGTGGGTAAAAGTCACAAAATATAAATTAACTAATTACGTTTTTAATTTTTGACGACAAAGAGTTACATTTTTTTGCATTAATCTTAATTTAATTTAATTTAATATTTTTTTTTTGGTTTAAATCCTTTTAGTTGTTTCTTTTTCATCTACAAAATCCGTTCGAAAACTTGTTTTAAACTTGTTAGGTCTCGATATAATAGACGTAGTTTACCAAACGAAGGTATCAATTTTTAGTTATAATAAAAATTTCCTGTTGAATTTATAAATGCCGAAACTTTCCAGGGGTAAGTTATTTTGACTCACTTTTTCTGATCCAGTCACTCAAACTTGAAAATCTATATTTTCACATAAATAATAAATTTCTGTAGTAGACAAATAAATAAGAATAATTATATGAAAAAAGTTATCGATGGAAATATAAATTGTTCATTATTTTATTAATAGGATAATTTGAGTTATAGGGTCGCTATATTTGAATATTCCTGATCTATGGCAATATTACCTGACCATTTTCTAGACTTCCGGAAGGAAATTAGACATTCACGACAGCATGTCCTGCTTTTATTATACATATTAATTTTATTACAAAGTGATTTCAATTTTGGCATAATTGACGCCTTCAGAAATATTTAATCGACGCACGTAGCAATTTCATTTGTATGATACTTCGGTAGCAATAGAAGAATTAGGTTAATCATAGTATCGAAAATAGTTTCAAACTTATTTGTTGACCAAATTATCGATCACTAACCAACCAAAAAAGATTTTATTTAACATTTGATTATGATTATCATTTGTTTACAAAAGTAAAAAAATTCATAGAAAAACAGTAAATATTTTACTGATTTTTTAAATCAACTACTATTTTATGTTTACTGTATATTTTATATTATATTATAGAATGTTAATTTAGTTTTATTTGCTATTGTTAATGGATAACCATGACATCATCTTAGAAAGCCAAATATGTTACATTAAATTTGTAACATCGAACAATTCGGTAGTTACTTCTTGCTTTAAAATTATAGAATTGCTATTTCAATTGTAGTGTCACCCACGCCTCCATCATAATACTCGACTGCAACGACCCTTACCACAATTTTAATTAATTTCCTTTGATTGCTAGTTGCTATTAATTTTGTAATAGTTGAGACTTTAATGTCATGTGTGGGTAAACCGGACGGTTTGTATGTAGCATTTTATATAACTTTTGCTCTCCGATCTAATACGATCATTGATTTTTATTTTTATTCTGACAAAATGTTTAATTTTTGTATCCGGATTTTAAAATAATTATGATATGATTTTATGATGTTTAAACTACCAGTTAAACTATGCGCAATGTGGTATACCTGTGATTCACATAAGTTTAAACAATAAGTGCAAACAGTAACGTTTACTTTTTTCAAGTTGAGTGAAAGTGAATCTTTTGAATTTTTTGAACAACATCAAACATGGTTTCAAAATCGAAAAATTTGGATTATTCGAGTAAGTAGTATGTGTTTTATAATTTGTAAATGGAAACTTCTTCGGTAATTTAATTTACTAATGGAATTGTTATTAGCATTATTAGAAAGATATCAAGAATTAGGGCAGCATTCTTTTTCTAATAAAGCTGATTTCTTATAAAAACTTAATCTTGTTAGATATTAAATCAATGTTTTAAGCGTAACACATAAATTTTTGACTACGAACGTTGAACCTAACGTGAAAAGTCGTAAAAAATTTGCAAAACTTAAATTAATGGCTAATATTAATGAAGTTCATAAAATAAGGTCAAATAGAATCGGTACACCTTAAGAATACACACAATGATATCATTAAATTCATACTTTTTATGATGTACTTAAATTCGATTACGAAATAAACCGTTTGTATTTGACAATTAAATAATTAGCTTAAGGTATATCGGCGCCTCATTTTTAGCAGCTGTTCTGATGAACAAATTTTCAAAAATAGGTCAAAATTTGTTAAATACCATAAGTGGGATTGCATAACCTGTTTTAGAAACGTTATGCCCTTTTTTCAAAATCCTATTAATCAGTAGACCCCCCCCCTCTTTACTTGACGGTTTATATTGGAATAAATAATATAAATTTCGAGATCATTATTATGTATTAATTTATAAGATACGTATTATTAAAATTTCACTTCAATGTGGTACGCCCCCCGCATTGCGGGGCCGATAGTTACACCACTGCTATTGAGAACCACCAAATGAGTCATTCATTTCTAAAGCTGTGTTGTTAAAGACGCCTGTTGATAATAATGAGCTCTTCTTCATTTTGCGAAAATCTTAATAAACAGTTGTTATACATGTGGCGATGATCTTGACATCATTTTTTAAGCTGAAATTAAAGCCGCGGAGTGCTTACATTTCCTTATTGCATAAACTGTATCACTAGTATCAAAAGCAAGATGATATAATTTTTAATAAAATTTATAATATTACATCGTTAAAATACAATGCTAGATAATAACCAAAAGTATTTTGTTTGTACACAAAAATTAAGCAGATAACGAATAACGATACAAAAATTATGTTAAATTTAAGTACCTGTAAAAAAATTATTGTTACTATTTTTTAGAAATCATATAAAAATTACGTACGTAAAAATTATGTAATTTTAACCATAAAATAGAGTGTGGTTACTAAGGCGTTCTAGTTTTCCCCACATAATCTATGTTTGTTTGGGAACCAGAAGAATTAGGAAATTTTAGTGACCTTCAAGTTTTTGTTTTTATATCGGTCTTCTTTTATTTAATCTACCAAGTTAACTGATAGTGAATTTGGGGATACTTTAGGAAGGAGAGTGTATAAATGTATCTCGTAATTATTAAGTCGAGCCTAACGAGACTTCCATTGTACGGGTTCCATTAAAAATGTACATTTCCACGTACAGGTCGCATATTTTATTTTCGAGGAATTTTTAAGTTCGCAGAATGAGACAGAATTGGGTGGCCATTTTTTTCGATGTCCTGTTTTATTTTCAACTGTAGACTAAAATTATATGCATTTATATCAGGTAGTTTAGTCGCAATCAACTAAATGACAAGTGACACTGTGAGAATTTTTAAAAATGCCGAATATCGAATTACGTGCGATTATTAAATTATTTACAAAACAAGGAAAAATGTTAAAACCATTGAAAATGAAATGGAGAGCAGTTTATGGTGACACTTGCCCTGGTAAAACTTTGATTTATAAATTTATATTTATAAATTTATTACAAATTTATAAATGGTCGCCTTAAAGTATCAGAATCAGGATATCAGAATCGACAACTTTGAAGATTATAAAAGATCATCTAGGTATGTCAAAGGTCAGCTCGAGATGGGTGCCTAGAATTCTCACACCATATAAAAACAATACCACACATCCAACAGCTATTATCAACCAAATTGTCACAGGAGTTTAAACTTGGGTTCATTTTTATTAACCTGAATCGAAGCAGGGGACCCCCTACAGTGATATTTAAATATTGGTCCAACACCAAAGAAATTTGAAGTTGTACTTTCTGATGGAAAAGTGATGGAAACAATCTTGTGCGATTCTGAGGGAATTCTTTTATAGATTATAAAAATAAGGTATCATCACAACAGGCGCATACTACGCTGGTGTTTTACATCAATTAAAAGAAGAAATTGAATCAAAAAGAAGAGGGAAATTAATAAATGGTGTACTTTTACTACTAGACAATGCACCTGTTCACAAGGCAAATATTGCGATGGGTGCCATGACGTCACGCGGTTTCGAAGAAGTTGTTTATCCACCCTACAATCCAGATTTAGCGCCAAGTGATTACTACCTATTTCCAAATTTGAAAACAGAGATTCATGGAAGACATTTCGACAGCGATGAATCGCTCCAGGTAGCAGTAAGCGAGCATTTTACAAAAAAATATAAAAATTATGTTTTTAAAGGTTAACAAAAAAAACAAAAACCGACTCCAAAAAAATGCACTAAAAAAATTACACTAAAAAGTAAAAAATAATTGCGTTATTTTTAGACTTGAATCTACTCACAAAATATAAATTTTTTATTATAATAAAAAAAATATAAATTGTTATTTTTGGAGTCGGTGCCAGCCAAGGTTAACAAACGTGTATTAACGAAGTAGCGGAGTACCACTAGGTATACACGACATCGGTATTGCTACATTGTCGTATTAATGTGATTTCAAATACATCGGTATTGCTACATTGTCGTATTAATGTGATTTCAAATACATTTTGTAAATTTCTTAACAGCTTGGCTGGCACCGACTCCGAAAATAACAATTTATATTTTTTTTATTATAATAAAAAATTTATATTTTGTGAGTAGATTCAAGTCTAAAAATAACGCAATTATTTTTTACTTTTTAGTGCAATTTTTTTAGTGCATTTTTTTGGAGTCGGTTTTTGTTTTTTTGTAAAAAATTTTTTTATTTCTTGCTTTTTAGTGAATCTTGCGTTCCTTAAGAGTGCGCTGCGGAAAGAGAGAGAGGGAATGATGTTGAAAGAAGCCTCTAATCTTTTGTACAAATTTAAAAAACTAAACGTCGTATCAATATAATTCTTTTTTTATATTCATAAGAAAAGACTATTGAAGGCAATAACCAATTTTGAGCGCTTTAAATTAAAAGTAAATAGATATTAACCTTAAAATAATGACATTGGCACTCAAAGAATTGTTTATCCAAATATAAATTATAAAGTTGTATTGGTTTTCTGTACTTTTTTATTATTTTATATTTTCTGTCATCTGTCATCTGTCATCTGTCATACATACATACATACATACATCTCTCTCTCCGATCCTTACTCTTAAAGAGTGTGGTGGCACTACATACATACATACATACATACATACATACATACATTTTTAAGGTTAACATTCTTATGTCAAAGTTGTGCCCCTATTCTCGAGCCGCTACTGACTATTTGTGCAACGCCACTGTGTATATGTCATCTGTCATTTTTAAGGTTAACATTGTTATGTCAAACTTTTAGTGTCAAAATCGCAACGTAACTATGACAACGACGTTGACCTGAAGTGTTTAACTACAGATGACCGTCTTATTTAATTTATAAAAACCAAAGTACTCAACCGATTTTGATGAAATTTAAATGGGACCAATCTGAAACTATATCCTTTCGAATTGTGAAAAAATTTTGAAAATCGGTTAATAAATGACGGAGTTATGAGGTAACAAACATTAAAAAAAACAAATACAGACGAATTGATAACCTCCTCCTTTTTTGAAGTCGGTTAAAAAATAACTCATAGAAGTAATAAATGTATTGATTTTCGAGAAGATTATATTGAAAAATAAAATTATAAAAATAATATATACTTTTCTTTCTGTTTCCACGAACTTATAAAGCTCCCATTGTAATCTTGCTGATACTTCGTATAAACGTTCTTATGGACCACAAAATTTACTGACTAATATTTTTTTTTTAAATGGCATTATACTTTTAGAACAAATGTGCAAAGAAATTTCCTGCTTTGTTCTTCTTCGTCATAGTTCCTCTGCACGTTGATTATCGTCTTAACTATATCTGGAATTTTTCAGAGGTGGCTCTAAATAGGGACTATATGTACTGGTATGAGACCACCTTCTTAAGTTCATCAACCAGAAGATTCTTCTTTCTCCATGTCTTCCTCGAATCTTTCCTTGTAATATTAGTCTCAAAACGCCATATTTTTTCCTCCTTCATTAAATGTCTTAGATATTCAATTTCCTCCTATTGACTGAGTTTAATACCTCATTCTCCTTTACCATACGCACAAAAACATCTTCATTCTTACTCGGTCTGCGCATGATATGTTTTCTTGTAACACCACATCTCAAAGTCCTTGACTCTCGTCGTGATATTCCGAGTTAGTGTACAGACCTCCACTCCATACTCTCCTTTTTGCTATGCGCAGATCTGTGGTTCTTTTAATTTTCTTATGTCAATGTATCTTTTCACCTTGTTCCTTTCTACTTTATTTAGTTTAACAGCTATTCTTGCCATAACTGGGTTGTGATCTATCCAATATCGGCACCAGGATATGTTTTTACTGTTTTTCCGAATTCCTAAATCTTTGATTTATGCATATAGTCTATTTGTTTTTTGCTATGTTCCTGTCAATACCATCGACTGGGGAAATTCAAATGTATAATCTTCTTTCTGGAAGCTCAACATGTTATTGAGTGCTATAAAATCTTGTTCTTGACAGAACTGCACGAGTCTGTCACCTCTGTCAGTGTTGCTGTTTTGTAATTTTAATATATTAATTATTCATTTAATATATTATAGTGTTATCAGCTTGTTCCCCAGTGGTTGGTAACGGGGGAGATTCCATGTGCATGAAGGAGGAAATGGTTATGAGATATCGGGAGATGATGGGAAATGTGAGAAAATATGTTAGGAAATATCGGGAAAGGAGAGTGAGATGTGAGGAGATTTAGGTAAGATTTGGAGGAGATTTGGAATAAAGTCGGAAAGATTGACATGTATAAAAGATATTATTATAGGAAAGTATGGAGAGTGAATAATTCTTATAATCGTAATTTTTTTTGTAACATAATTTGTAGGGATCGTAATGACGGTGATTTGATGTATACAAAATGAGAGATGTGAAGTGGAGAAAAATCACATGTCCAATGAATTTTAATAGTTACATTAAAAATCGACGTAAAAGGTCACCGATGATTTTTCAAATTTGAATTTATTTAACATGTTGGTGGTTTTTGATGAAAAAGAGATGTGGTGTGAATATTTTTTGTTGGTGATTTACTCTTAGCTTGTACCGAACAAACGAATTATTTCAGTTAACGACTTTTTTTATTCGGTTAAAACAACGATAAAAGTGCTGTGTGTAGTACCTATCCGCTTATCAAATAAAGTACATTCATTTGATATGTATTAGTAATTGCAACATTTAAAATGATATTTATTAACTATTACAATTCAGTTTAATATTTTATGCTCGACTTCAAGAGAAGCTTCTGACCAAGAAATGGTGCATTTCGTTTAATAATTTCATGTGAATTAATATTATATTGATATACTCGTATAATTAATTTATCAGTACGTTCATAATAATAATATTTTGAGGTGTCCTGCAGTTGAATTTATTATAAAATTCAAAATTGACATTATTTAATTTCCAGTATTTCTACATTTCAAGTAAGTATAAATTAAAGTATTAACGGCAAATTAAAATAGTTATCGGTTTCATAAAATTAAGTATTATTCACAAATGTAAAATTAATTTATTCACAATCAGTTATAAATTACTTTTATTTCCTATAGATGTTAAAAAAGGTTATTATTAACAAACAAATTAAAAAACCTTTTACAATTTTTAAAATATAGTTGAAAATGCGTGCTAATATTAATTTACATAAGTGGATGAAAATCCTACAAATAACCGTGGAACCAACAATTAGTTCAGAGCCACATTCAGGATTATTATAAACTGAAACTAAAAAATTAATATATTTAAAAATTTATAATAATTTGGATGCGAACCTGAAATAATTATTGGTTCCACGAGTTGTGATTTAAATTCTGCCAAATACATAAAATTTTAACATTTAGGTTTTTGATTGTTCTTATTAGTAAAGTTTTTGTGATTTAATTTAACACTTAAGTTTTAATTGTTTTTTAATCATTATTAGAAAAGTTAAGAAATCGGATGGACAAATAGTATAAAAAACTGTACAATCTTAGTTTAAGTAGCTTTTTACATTTGCCTTTAATGTGACCGGTTCCTGTAAAATATAATGTTTTTATTGTCGCAAAACATTTTTCACGGTTACCTGCAGAATTTTCGTCTACTTATGCAGATTAATAAAAAGTAGCATTTGCGACTATATTTTACAAATTGTAAAAGATTTTTTAATTTGTTTGTTTAACAATGGGTCATCTAATTAATAAATTTCGTTATTTCAAAAATTCAAAATTTAAACTATCGGTCAGATTGGAAGTGGTCATTCTTCGAACCTTCCTCCCATAGGAAGTAATCACTTCCCGTTTGTCATTAATTCCCAACTTTAGACAACTTCAGGAAGTGACCAGTTTCCGAACTGAAAATGTGATTTTAGGTTAATAGTAGGCTGTGTTAGTACCTGAAGAGTTTTCAGGTACCTGAAAAATATTAGATGATTGTACACAATAAATCAATCATTTTCGAATCGTTCGTTAAAGCTAAGTTATTGTGAATTAAATAGTGAACATACCTCGGTGAATACTTCATTACTGCCACTTTTTCGTTGTTTTTAAGAAACTTTTATTTTACATCAAGGAATAAGTTTGTGATGATAACTGAATTGAAGAGATTTAAATCGTTTTACAAAAAAAAATTTTTTTTTGCTTTAGTTAATACTGCTATATGAAATATATTAACTTTTTAACTGTTGAAATTGACATTAAAATAAACTTGCAAAAATGTTCATTAAAACATCTCATGTGTGATATTCATTATATCACGAAATATTGAAATATTGCTGAAAGCTTATAAACAGAAAATATTTTGATTTTTATTGTTTTATTTTATAAAACAAATGTTATAGGTAGGTATAACTTAGTAACTGATGACGCTCATGGCAGCCTTAAGGCGTTATTGCGATGATGCCTAGTAATTTTATTAAAAAATAAATGATAAACAATAATAAAATAATACCTTAAATTAAAATGCATAATTTAATTAAGTAGACAATGAAACTATTAAAATTGATGAGAAAAGAGTCAAAATGTTGATTTACATTATAGAATAATAATTAACCTACTTATAAAAGAAGTGGATACGTTTCCAATATAAAAAAATTCAGAATTACCTTAACAATTAATAACATGTTTCGATCTTATTCGCGATTCAGCTCCGCCGGAGAAATCTTCCAGAATTGCATGATGAACCTTAATTTAAGTTTTTATCTTGCATTTTCTTGGGTTTTATATCCGTTGTGCTCGCCAATGGGGACATATGAAGAAGGTATGGTAAACAATATCCTCCTCTTCGCAGTAGGGGCATCTATTTCACTTTGCTGTTTTAAATCGGAACAGGTATTCTACAAAAAATTCGTGTCCGGTTAGGAGCTGGATAAGCTCGGAAGTTGTCCCGCCGTGAGTTCTTGTGTATCAGTAGCTGATGTTGCCAAATAATCTGTGGGTTCATCTACCCTTCTCGCTTGTATCCCATCTTCTTTGCCATATTTGTAGAAAACCCTTACATAGTACAGGGCGATTTTTGGAACTTGCTTTTCGTTCTACGGATACCAGGTCGATTGCTATGACGAGGAGAGCATCGGTGGACGTCGTCCTGTAATATCTCACCATTTTGAATGCCATTCGTCCGCATTAATCTTTTTCATTAGGACCAATACAGAAACCTGTACTGCAATCTAACGATTTGACGTGGAACACAATATCATTCAAATGTCCTCCACGGCTTTCGCATAAATAAATGAGACTCAACACTCAAAAAAATCTAATCTTACCAGCCAGAATAACGAACTTTAAATCAATAACAAAAGTTCTGTAAATTGACCCAATCATTCCGGGTCCTTGAATCGAGAATAATTTAAGAATGGCAGGTTTATTGTTAATTAGGGTTGTAGAAACCCTAATACTTAAGCAGGCATCCTCTATTTAAACATGCCCATTCTTAATTTATGCTAATCACACCCGAGGTTTATTTCAAAGCGAACACATTCTGGTTCCAAGATTTAAGAAGTTATTAATTTTAGAATGACCGGTCTTAAAAATAGTTTCAAAAAATTCTTGTTTTCAGAACACCCGTTCTCAATATGTACTAGATCTAAGTAGGGTCCCCTTCTTATTTTATACTCAAAGAATTCTTGTTTCTAGGATTTTAAGAATTGTTTTTTTAAGAATTGTCATTTTTAATACCTGTGTTTCTTGGGGTCTGAAATTAAATTTTGAAAATTAGAAATAAAATCTTACCTTGACCGAGGATCGAACCCGTGACCTTCCCTTCATTGTCTGTCAGCGTTAACGTCTGTGCCACCTAGCTGTTGTTATTTTAGTTGTAAAATTGCTTTATGACTACAAAAATTTAATTTATAAGAAAAAAGGACTAATCGGATTTAAGGTATGAGTTATCTATCTCTCACAACTCGAAACAAACTTTCTTCTGCTACACACTAAAGAAGAAGGTTAATAGAGCAAATTGCCAAAAGAATTAGGGTGAACGGGGTCGATTACATATCAATAAATCGATTTTGAAGTTAGCTAATTTTACATGTTTCACTGACGCGCAGTGGAATCTCACCCATTCTGTTGGCGGTCCGCGCACTTAGATATACTCTTACACTTAGAAAATTTCGCACCGGCAGATGCACCTCGACTGTCGTACATGCAACATCGATAATTTTTTGTTTTTACGCGATTTTTTGGGGGCGAAAAGTAATAGTTTACTGCCCCATACCGCAACTATACTTTTTAATGCTATTTAGAGGTTCTCTCACATCCCGGTTGCATTTATCCCGGTTTTCTTGATCTGTCGCGCTTCAAGCATGTTTAGCCTAGTAACCAGAGTCAAATCCGCCCTGGAGGGGTGCAGAGCGGAGCGGAGCGCAGATGCGACGATGGATTACCCTCCTTTTCGAATGCACACCCCTAAAATTGGAAGGCAAAAAAAATTTAATTTTTTCACTTTTTTGGCAATACACGAGTTATTTTCCATTTTTTTGATTATATTTATTACTAATATCTACTAATCACACCCCCATCTATCCGAATTTCAAAGAAAAATTCAAATCGGATCGAAAAAATTTCACTCCATTTCAAGGGACTGTAACCGGATATATGTGGCAGACCCCGGGTTCGACCGGCTACATGAATTTACTTTTCCCTTCATTTCAAAAGTCGAAATTTTGTTTTTTTTTCATCAAATTCACCCTAAATATTATTTCTAAAGACTAAAATAAGCCTGTTCTTTAGTGTGTAGCTGAAGAAATTTTGTTTCAGCTAGTGAGAGTTAGATAACTCTTCCCTAAACGATTTCGACAGTCAGTCAACTTGAATAAATATATACTGGTATTAAAAAATCCAAATGGTTGGATACCAAAGTAATAGGCAACGAATGAGCACCCGTGGCCCGCCACACTCTCTCGTGCGGCCCTTCAAAAATTTTTCCCTTCCAAACGTAATAAAAATTTATTGATATTCAATTTTAAATTTAAATTATTTATAATATAATATATTTTAATGTTAAATAGTTTTCACATTTCAAGTTTTCTTTTCTGCAATATTTTTCTTTTCATAATACCACGTGGGTGTTCATAAAAAATTTGTAGTTTTATATCTTTTTTCACTATTACACCTACTTATTATTTGTCATAATTAATTAATTTTAATAATAATTCTTCTTCTTCTTCTTCTTCAAGTGCCGTCCCCGCTACGGAGTTTGGCAATCATCATTGCTATTTCTATCTTTGAAACGGCTGTTCTGAACAATTGGGTAGATGTACACTTATACCATTCTCTCAGAATGGTATAATATTAATTATAATATAATAATTATAATATATATAATATATTAATTATAATATTAATAATAATTAATTTTATTTAAATATTTAAACACAAATAAGCATAATTATTTATAATAACATGTAACCAATGAGAAACAAGAGTTTTGCTAACGGTGAATTTTTCTTAATTCTGATTGGTTAAAACTGTTTTAAAAGACGGAATTAAAATTCATTGCTATTTAATCTCGCAAGCGAGATAAGGCTTCCAATGCCGAAACGGGTCGCTCATCCCTCGTAAAAAGCCCAAAGCCCGTTATATTATCCCCATAATTTTGAGATGGAGGAGTTTTAAGGGAGGCTACGCCTCCCAAAAGCTTCGCTTCGCGAATCATACACATACATTGCTATTTAATTATTTATTTTTGTAATATAGGGTGTCCCCGTGACCGTGGAGAACCTTTGAGGTGGTGATAAAGGACACTTTTCTAAGACAAATTTTCAAATAAAATTTTTGCCCAAGTCCAAACCCTTGGAGGGTACCTCCCTTTAAAGCAATTTTTTGAATTTCTGATTTTAAACGGCCGCTAAAATATAAATTTGCAATAATGTATATTATATAATTATGACATATAATAACGTCAACTATTATAAAATTTTTGTGCCTAAAAATGAGCAGAGTAACGAATACCCTTAAAAAACAAAATAAAATAAAACGTGTGTAAAATATTTTTTATAAATATGTCTTTTCATGTAGAGGACAATTTTTGTATTGCGATAGCGAAGATAAAAATGCTTAAAATTGCATTATAATTTATGTTTTTGAACGAAAAAGTAACAAAAGTGATATCATTGACGTGTTAGCTTGTATTCTTTGATGTAAGAACGTCATTCTTGTTTCCAAAATTAAGCTTAAATTAATAAAGTACTGCAAGAATAAGAATAGCGTTCTTGGTTTAATACCAAAATGTAAAAAATAAGAAATTAGTTCTTAGAATCAAGAATTTTTCAAGATTCTTAGTTTAATGCACGGATTCTTGATTTACTTCTTAAGCAAATTTCTTTGAGTGAATGCTGGCAATTTCACGTCGAGTATTATTGTTGAGGTCTGGAACCGTTTGAGATTTGTCGACATACTTTCCCCTTCAAGTAGCCCAAAAAAATCTAATAGCGTCATATCTCAAGATTTAGACCAACTGATGTCAGCACGTCGAATTTTGAATGCACTAAAGTTATTGTTTCCATGTTAACTAACTTTGGTTAAAAAAATTTGCTAAAATGCAGCGATAACGAGAACCATTTTGAAGATGTTATTATTGTTACCCCTCCAGCCCTGAAAGCGCAACAAACAGTCACTAATGCGTGGGTTGCTTCAAGATGGCTTGTGAGTTTTCAGCTCCCCACATTCGGCAATTTTGTTTATTGACATATCCGTCCACCTGAAAAAGAGGTTCATCACTTAAGATGATTTTATTGTAAAAATTAACAACAGCAACAGCTTTGTTGTCCAACACCTAATTGATAAATGTACGGCGCCACGCATGGTCTAGAGGTTTCAGTTTGTATGTTAGTTGAATCTTGTAAAGGTGTAAACGAAGATCTTTTTTTTTAATTCGTTACGGAGTGCCGTAAGAAAGGTCCAATTCCTGTGAACGGTGATGAATTGAGGTTTTCGGCTCTTCTCTGACACTTTTCTTCACTGTAGCAATATTTATAACTTAATGACCACAACGACGACGAACATTACTTAATGAACCAGTTTCCTCAATTTTTTTAATTAAATTTTCAATTCCGTTACGAGAAGGTGCACTTGTTTTACCCACAATTTCACGAACTATACGTTCGTCGATAGTGTAACGTTGATCAAATCGCATTATTTGTAGATGAATATGGGCTCTTTTAAATCTCTATAGCGTTGTTATTGCTGAGCTACCCGGTTTGATCCCGAGTAAAATATGTTTATCATACTACTTATTCTAGTTAAGAGCCCAGGTTAAACTGTAGGTCCCCTATATATGTGATAACACTTCGCACTTACATCAATAAATATTATAGTATATTCGGTTTTCAACGTATTGTGACATCCGATTACCTGTCTATGTTTAATTCAATTGAATAAGCGATCTTGCAACATTAAGGTATTTCTCTCCCAAAAAAGGATTGTACGTACCATGTTTCTAATTAGCAGTACGAAATCTTTGTCATAATAGGCGCAACTAGGAGCGACTAGGGATAGCTTAGCCTCTCCTAAAATCGAAATTATTCCCACCCAAAATTAGTTGCCTGCAGTAAAAATTTGATTGACTACATTACATAAAGGATAAATTCTCGAAATTCAAAAAAGAAAAGTTTTTATACATTCTTAAGGGGTCATTATCTTTAGGCGCAAATTCTTCAAGTTTAACCCTACATTGCGCTATTTTTCAAATCCTTTAAAATAAAATATTTATTGTATTATTGCTGAAGAAATACGAATAAATTATTTAAAATAATCGATTTTGCATATTTATTTAAAATAAGAAAAAAAGTTCTTTTTGGGATTATCAAATATGATACACAGGGTATCTGCATCTTATCTCGTGTAGTTTTGAAGAAATTTTTTTCAAACAAATGTAGCACAAATGCTTAGAAAATCTTTGTGTGTAGAAAATTGTTTTAAACTGCTTGAATTCACCTATTTCACAAAAGAAAAATCAAATCTAACCTGCACCTTTAAACACGCCGTGGAGTTATTTCATCTAGACTAATTAAAATGATGTCACTTATCAGTTCTTTCATGTTATCACCTCTGCTAATTCGAATATGCTGATTATATTATATTATTATTTAAGATAGCTGACTTGAAACCGTTCAAAGCAAAAAAATTTTAATGTTTTGAAAACATTTAGAGATACGGTTTTCCAAAAGCACTAATTTTCAATAAGTTTTTGCTGAATGTTGTAAAATTTAGTTTTTTTTGGAAATCATTTTTTTCCTGAGAATTCTATCAAAAAAAGTGTAAACTCAAAGTTACAGACTTGTAGTTAAGGACTTAATTCTGAGCTATTTGTAGATTTTCACGAAAAAAAGAATTTTTATATGTCCAAAACTAGGAGTAGAACAATTTTTTTTTGTGTCTAAAGCAGAATTTTATTTACTTTAAATCTTAATCAACGCAGTTTTATTGTACAATGGAGCAAAACGAGTAAATTTCGAGATATTTAAATTCTGAAAATCATCCTTCAAAAAGGGTAAAAAACTAGCATTATTATGGCTAGGAAGTTATTCTTCACGTCAGACAAATAGGAAAACATTCTACACGGATAACAAAAAACTATGTTTTTCTGGGCAAAAATGGAAAAAAATTTTTGCCCTTAAAATAATAAAATATTGGGTCTAGTTGCACCTATGTTTGTCATCCCCTATTCTGAACCACTAATTTATAGACGATACCTTCGTTGTTGATTCTGAAACCGGCGAGTTTTATTTAGAGCAATTTTTCTGATTATCCCAAAAATAGTGATCTCAATGACCAGATGTCGAGAAAAAAAAAATGAAAAATTAAATTGAGTTGCATATAGATCGACATGCAATCGAGCATGACTTTCGTTTATTATTAATATATTTTTTCATAATTTATTTAAATAAAATCATACGATGAGTATTCGTCTTTTATTACTGATGAGTTACAGTGATTTTATAATGTAACAAAATGTTGATTGACAAATAAGGGACCAATTATGTATACTTCCGGAATCTGAACCCTCGAAGAAACGGAGCACACATTAGATGACTCAAAATGTTATTTTAACTGACTAAAAAATAAAAAACTGAAATATTTTTGTCGATCCTTAAGCAATAAATCGTGCCACATATAATTTAAAAATTTTAATTAAAAAATAGTCATTTATATAATTTGATAGGTAGTACTAAAAGCTCCAACCTAACACGAACAAATCATGGAAATCCGGTGTTACGTAACCATTTTCCATTATACTATAAGGTGGATATAGTACACCAAACAGTGGTTAATAAATATATAAAACCTCCAGTTTAAACAGAAAGACATGATATTATTGAAATTATTATAAACTTAAGCTTATAGATCGTGCTATTTATAATTCCAACGTGAGAAAACTCATTTAGTCATTCTTAAAATTATACAGATTGGCGATGATTTACCGTTTACATAACTTTAGAAATATTATGTCCGAGACCTACACAAATGCACTTTTATGCAATAATTATTATAAATAGATATCCTTATAACTCGACCTGTAATTAAGTTTTAAGTTTTCAGCATTAAAAGTAGTAGTAAATTTAAATCGGTTAGCTCACAGTTAAATAATAAGAAATAACTTTTGAATTCTAATTTTATGATTAAAATAAATTCTTAACAAACTAATTTTAACAACTGAAAAAAAAAACTTGCCTAATAAAAATAACAGAGTTGATAGTTTTCCTTCAATATGGGTCTCTTTTATCAACGACGCTTTCAGTATAGGCGCCGCAATTTTCGACGTCGTTTGTTAAGTTAGTAGCGGGTGGACAGCGTGTGTTTTAGTTGACGTGACATTTGAATGTTTGGTTTAACTTTTTTCTGATCATTCTGACAGTAATTAGTTGAAAATGGTGGGATATTATGGAGAAGGTAAATACGTTATTTTTAAATTTGTATTTTATCTATTTTTAGTGTTCGCATAAAAAATATTTTGCGCGCTTTTTAACAAATAATAAAATTTTTTTAAATAAATTACCCTAAGTTTCAAAAACATTTTCGTTGATAAATAAAAATTATTTAATCAAATTGCTTTTTAGCCAATTGAAAAATATTATTATGCTTTCCTTTAAGTGCAATTGTTGGCCCATATTTTTCAGCAACTTTTCAGTAAGAGGAAATGTCAGTCAAATGTCAATTTATAAAGGTTGCTCACCTAAAATCGAAATTAGGGCATCATTTGTCCTAATTTAAAAAATATAAATGTGTTTCTGACACATTAATTAATTATTTTGTACTTGAAATTGCGTAGGAATTATTTACTTGAAAATTTTATTATTTTTATTATTATCATAATTAATTAAAATTTTCTAATTACTAAAGTTTAGATTAAATGAGTCAAGGCACATAAAGAAATTAGTTGGCTGTCGTTTCGTGCCAATTCTGTTTTTAAATATCAAAATATTCATTTGTTCAAGTAGGCTTAAAACTGATATTTCTTATCTATACAGTGATTGATGGAAATATAATACCGCTAATAACTTTTTATTAGTGAAATTACAAATACTGTATTTGATCCATAGAAAACCTTTCATTGTAGATCTCAAAATAATGTAAAATGTCGCATATCAGTGCTAACAATACCAACTCAATCAATCACACTATAGCATATTGACTATTATATTATGCTTTCACAAAAAAATTCTATTTGCATTAATTAAATAATAAAAATCATGAATTAGTTTAAATTAGTGGTAGTAAAAAGCAGAGCTAATCTTAATTATTATTTTAAATGTTATTTTAACACGACATTTTAACAATATTGTTATAAATGTTTGGCAGTAAAATTTCATCGTATGAACACCAGGTTTAATTTTTAATTATTCAATGATTCCATATTGAAACTGTGTACTAAATTTAAATCTTAATCTACTGTTTTCTAATAAATAAAAAAAAGATAACAGAAAATATTAGCATTCTATGCATGGTGATGACATCATAACAACAATGTCAAATTCTTAATTATTTTATTACCTAAAGTATACAGGTACCCAAGTGCATTTTAGAAAGCTATGCTTGTCAATGATGTATTTTATGTTTTGGTGACTTATTGTTAGTCATAGCTTTGAAAATTAAAAAATTTTAATTTTAATTTATGTATTATCCAGGCGTTCCTTCCTCGGCAGAACTCGAACATAATAGCAACCAAAACAAATATACCGTCAATAGGAATCCAAAAAGTGGAGTAACCTTATCCAAACTTGCACTTTTCCTCATGGCTTTGGGAGCAGTATTATTAATTTTGCTTGCAATAGGACTTACAATCCTATTATATCCAAAATGTACAGCAGCTGTAGAATCAGCAGCGTTAACGCAAAAACCGTCAGCATCACCAGTAGCAACACGTTTACCAATTAATATAAGTCCTGAGCATTACAGGTAAATAATCAAAATAGGAAAAGCAACAACTACTTTAATAATTTTTCAGGATCCAACTTATACCATTTTTAGAACAAAACTTCACCACAAGCGGAGCAGTCTCGATAATTTTGGATGTTAAAGGCAATACCTACAAAATTGCTTTAAATATCTACGACATAGAAATAATGAAAGAATCGGTTACAGTCAAACCTTTAAATAAGACTAATTATATTAATGTAACCAAGCAAACATATGATAACGTTTCGCAAATTTATACAATTGAATTACGAGAACTCTTGAGAAAAGATGAAAAATACGAGCTGGTTATTAAATTTACAGGGCATTTAAACGACAAAATGCAAGGATTTTATAGAAGTAATTATATCGATCCAAGATCTAACACACAGAAGTAATAAATCCAAAATAATGTTACAAATTTCCTTCATGTAATAATTAATTTTCAGGTGGATGGCAAGTACGCAGTTTTCTCCAACTGATGCTAGGCGAGCGTTTCCATGTTTTGATGAACCAGCTTTTAAAGCAAAATTCACCATTAGTATTGCCAGACCAAAAAACATGAGTACGATATCCAATATGCCCAAACGTTCAACCGACATTGTGTGAGATTTATAATTTCAAATTTTTATTTACTAAAATATAAATGTTATCAATCGATAGGGTTGACAAAGAAAATTGGGAATGGGATCACTATGGGGAAACTCCTCCGATGTCTACATACTTGGTTGCATTTGTGATGAGCGATTTGCAAGCCAATAGATACAATTCTTCTGGAAAATTATTTACCGTTTGGACTAGAGCCAACTTTGTTGGACAAACTAGATTTGTAATTGAACTTAGTCCTCAACTATTACAATATTTTGAAAACTACTTTGACATTAAGTTTCCACTTCCTAAAATCGATTTAGTTGGCGTTCCAGATTTTGGATTCAGTGCGATGGAAAATTGGGGATTGATTACATTTAAGTATTTATTTCATTTTTAATCAAAATTTTGAATAATTTTTGAATTCCAACAGGGAAAGTGTTTTATTATTTGATGAAAAAACTGCCACTATTGATGATAAAAGATCACTAGCTACCATTCTTGCACACGAAATTACTCACCAGTGGTTTGGAAACCTTGTGACTCCACGCTGGTGGGACGATTTATGGCTAAAGGAAGGATTTTCTAGTTATTTGAACTTTTTAGCAGTCGACAATGTAAGCAATATAATTTTCTCGTAGTTTTTACATCAATGATATTTTTTATTTAAGATTCTTCCCGAATGGAGAATTCTAAATGAATTTTTATCGTCCGAAATGTATGCAGCTTTTGAAATAGATTCGTTGAAATCTTCTCATCCAATATCTTTCGATGTTATTACAACAGATGATATCAGGCAAATGTTTAATAGTATTTCGTATTCCAAAGGTGAGAAAAAATTATTTGATAGACGTAATAATATTTGAAACGCAAAATAATATTTTAGGAGCGTCGATTGTTCGTATGATCAATCATATACTTGGAGAAGAAGACTTTAAAGCTGGATTAATAAAATATTTGAATGAATTTAAATACGGAAACGCTCATCGTGATGATTTGTGGAAAGCTTTAACGCCCGAAAATTCTGAAGAATTGGGAGGAACAGTTAAAGAAGTTATGGATTCGTGGACTACCCAAGCAGGATTTCCAGTTATAACAGCAATAAGGAATTCTACTAACAACCAAGTTTACATTTCACAGGTAAAAAGTTGTATATTAGTGCGTAAATGCAGTTTTATTGCTTTCGTATTTACAGAAACGTTTCTTACTAACAAAAGAAAATATGGATAAATCTTTATGGTGGGTATCTATTTCCTATACAACTGACCTCGAACCAGAATTTAACGATACGAAACCAAAATTGTGGTTAAAAAATAAACCAGAAGGAACATTTTCGATAGAATCCAACGAATGGTGGCTATTAAATTTGCAGCAAACAGGTAAAATTTAATTCAATAAAATTTATATAACTACATACACGTTTTTGAATGGAATAGGATACTATGTGGTTAATTACGATGACGAAAGCTGGAGAAACCTTACACGTTCTATAATGATTTTTCCACAAATAACGCGGGTTCAGCTCATAAGCGATTCAATGAATTTGGCTAGGGCCAACTTGTTAGATTATGGTATTCCATTAAGAATGATTACCCAAATGGCAATAAAAGATGACGAAACTTCTTTTACACCACACGAAGCTGCATTTACCCAAATAACCTTTTTGTACAATATGCTTGTGTCGACACCCATTTACAAAAAATTTGAGGTACATAAATAAGGCATTAAAGCCCAATTATATAAAAGAAAATGATCTTTGGGTTAGAGTTAACTAAATTATTTCTATTTTTTGATTGCTTGCTCACCAGTAATTCACGAGTTAACTCTGATCCAAAAATTATCTTCTCTTATACAAATTTCCCTAATTAACAAATTAAAATTAAACATAAATACATATTATATTCTCATTTCGTAGGACTTCATCTTCCGGATTTTTTATCATGCGTTCGAAAAATATCAGTTTGAAGAAAAATCATCTGATGATTATCTTACCCAAAGAACTCGAAGGATAATTATTAACTGGTCGTGCAAAAAAAGCGATACCAAATGTACCAATGATGCACGTATATTATTCAGGGAATGGGTGGAACATCCACGTGAATCGGTGTAAGTTAAAATTGGGTTTATTAATTGAGTTAGTTTAATTTAGTTTTAAATTAGGATATCACCAAACGTTCAAAAGGTTGCATTTTGTACTGCAATACGAGAGGGTGGATATACCGAATGGAATTTGGCTTTCAAACAATATTTAATTTCAGAATCTATTTATCAGAAACAGATCTTATTGGATTCGTTGGGATGTTCACGCACACCATGGATACTTTCAAAGTGATTATTTCGATATTCTTAAGCAATCATTTTATTAAATTGAATTTTAGATATTTGGAACTTATACTCAGCAAAGGAACTGAAATCAGAAAGCAGGACTGCGCAAGAGTGTTTAAATCTGTTGCTACTAATCCTATAGGTCATGGCATTGCATTTGATTACATTAGGAAAAATTGGAATGCGTTAAATGAACAGTAAGATATTGAATAATAAATTAAATACATTTTTATAATTCAAATTTTAGTTTTGGGCCTGCATTTAGCATCATTAGCAAGATGGTTGCAGAGCTTCCTATTTATATGAATTCTCAATATCAGTTGCAAGAAGTAAGTTTTCACGAGATATAAAAATTAAAACTCTGGTCGGCCGCTAATATTTACAAAATTTTTATTTTCAATTTCAGCTTGAAAATTTCAAAACTAGCAACATAAATAACTTAGGAACTTCTGAGCAGGCATTTAATAGAGCTATCGAAATAACAAAAGTTAATGTCGAATGGATGAAGCACAGCTACAGCTCCATTGAAAAATGGTTAGAGGAACAAACAATAAATTATGGGTATAAAAAGTAAATATATGATTTTAAATTACCTTTTGTATAAAATAATAATGTACTTGCATGTTGTAACTGTCTAAAAACGTATCACGTTTTCTTATATGTAATATACCTTATACTATCTTCAATATTTATTACGTTTTTACCATTTTATCACGTTTACTTTTTTATAAAACGGAAGTGTTCAATATTCAATATAGTTAATATGTAATTTTAGCTTAATAGTTTTTTAATTTTTTATTGACGTACATTTTTTACTTATTAAGGACGACTTTTTTAACTTTACGTAAAGGATATTCTACACAAATTAGGGGGTCCCTCAATTATATCAGACATAATTTTTTAAAAATCTCCAGAGATTTTCAAGCTTTGCTACTTACCATGAATACTAAAGATATAATATTAATTTATTAGTTATAAGTAAATATTTAGAATGTAAACAGATGCAGCTATTCAATTTTATGGCGAATTTTGTCTATCACCTTATTCACACATTTATAAAAGTCTTGATCAATAATTTTCCCAAATAAATAAAGGTCACACACGAAGTATATTTTTAAGTGTTTAACTCAATTATTTCTAAGTTATAATAATTATTATAGTAATATGTAATTTCATAATAAATTGTATAGTCAAGCTTTTTAGGACCGAGAATAAATTGTATGTTGAGTTCGAAATACACAATTTTAAATTAGATACTTGTATGAAAAATTACTCACATATAACATAATTTTTATTGCACAATAAAATGTTTGTTTATTAAACCATTGTTTAATTTATATGAAGAGAGTAATATCATAATGGAATTTAAAAAACCAAATATATACTACATAAGGTGAAAGGCCGAGTGACCGTCACTGGTCCAGTGTTCGTCAGGTCTTTGATTTATACCTACGCAAAAAATATTAACGTTTTGGTTTACGAAAATTCCTGTTCAACTGTAGAAAAATAAAATAACAGTTAAAAGTTAGTCTTGCAACGATCATTACTTTGTTCGTCTAGACCTTAACATTTTAGTTAAGGTCAGTGCATTTTTTTCTAATTAGGTACATAAAAGTAGTTTGTCTGAATATATTCTATAAATATTAATATACACCCAAGTCGAAGTAATGTTGTATTAAAACTAGGATTCTTCAGTTTATAACATCACTTTATTTAAATTTACTGATTTCGAACACTGGTGAACCATAATTGGTTGTGCGCCTAATATTCGTCATAGCTGACGAAAACTACTGAAATGAATAAGGAAATTTTAAGGAAAAACAAATTTTGCTCATTGATAGATCTACGTATTACAAACATTTTGGCTATCTCAGTTTAAAATGTAATTTTTTGCACTTGTACGGTTCTTCCACTCACCGATTCAATTATTATAAGTACCTAAACTGTAAGCCATTTGTAAGTATATAGAACGGGTATATGGGCACTACAAAACAAAGGTCTCTGAAAAACTACTGAAATAATTTTATTCGATTTTTCTCGAAATGTAAACGTCATAACTATATAACTGAAATTTTAGCAGTGCATTCAGAACAATCAGTACAATTAATTAACGAGCAAAAATTTTTGTATTTTTCGAAAATTGGGGGCTATCACTATATCAATATTTTCTATTTTCTCGAAATTGAATTGTAATAGTGTAAACCAGGTAGAATAATCTAACCTCCATCAAGTTAGCTCCCCTTCAATCTAATTTTTAACTTTATTTTATGTCAAACGTTTGGTAATTGTTGGGTAAGGTTTGGTAAACCAATTAAAAGTTTAGGTAGTCTATTGTTTTTTCGTAAAAATAATCAATCAAAATTTAATGTCAAGTTATCCCCCCCTCAATCGATTTTTTAACTCTTTTTAGCTTATTTGATCGGTTATGATGTGTAGAGGTTTGGTAGTCCAATAAAAAGTTTTGGTAGTCCATTGTTTAGTTGTAATTAATTAATGAAGTTGAAGTTTCGCTTAAGCGCATGCGCTATACCTGCTTGGCTGCATCAACAATAATTGTTTACTATCAAATATCAAATTAGTCCAATTTAAAAGATTTTTTTAACTTATTTTTAGCTCATGTGATCGATTATGATGTGTTCATTGTATACTCATAATTAATTAATAAAGTTGAAGTGTTTAGTTTGTGCGCATACCCTCCTATGCTAATAATAATTTTGTTGTTTTTTAAATTTTTGTTCAGCTTATACATATTGTCATGATTCAATCGTCAATAGAGATTGATAATCATTAGTGATGCAAACAAGCAATTACGGGTATCATGAAAATTCTTTTACGATTTAGAAGGTTCTCCGAAATTACGGGAGACTCGAAGAAAGAATACAATAAATTCGGTTAATAATAAAGACAAGTAAGGAATGGGAAAATCCAAGAATGATATTAAAAAGTACAAGCAAATATTCACAAATTAATTCATTAAATAAATTGTTAGATCTTAAGAAATTGTTATTAAATAAAAAAATTATAATTATGTTAGATTAAGTTGTGCGTCAAAAGAAGAAATTACGTGGGTTCTTAAAATCGGTTGAACAATAATGCAACGGTAGTTGTCCGAGGCGTTCGAAGTTTTGCAAGCAAGCGATAATCGCAACGGCAGGCGGATAGAACGGTGAACACTAAAAACAAAAACAAAGGTGTAAATAATTTAATGACACTTATTAAATTAATCAATTATCAAAAGTGCAAGAAAATTTACCAGGTAGAGAAAATATCAAGTAGGAACAAAAGGGATTTTTTCCAAATAACCTAGCAACGATTAGGTAAATAAAGGCTTCTCCCAAGAACGCCAAAGTGTGGAGCACGTATTAATTCGTCTCCGAAAAAGTGTGATAATTAATTATAAATTAATGCATAAAGAGTTGAGATCTGAAAAGAAGTGATAATTAGCACATGCACCAATCAAAATAAGTGTGGTTATAAAAGAACAAGAAGACTTACCTGGAATTATTTGGAATAAATGGTATGGTGATAGGATAAAACAATCCTATATAAAATATTAATTAGAGCCTAGATGCACAAAAAACTGGAATCAATAGTAGAGGCAAATTTCTGGATATATTAAGCACGCTTAGATCACGAGAAAGAAAGCGAAGTCGCCTATGCAAGGAGTGACATCTATGTTGTGGTAAGAACACTGAAAACTTAAATTTTATATAAAAACGTGGGGCGAGTTCGAATAACATTAAACCGGTTTCGGGAAAGAACTAGATTAATTTTGGGGCAAGAGTACGATTTAATAATAAGAGTTTGTTGTCATAATAGTTAAGATGTTTTATTATGTTAAATGTTATAAAGGTCATTTTTAATTAACAAATGAAAATAAAATTTAATTACAAATTGTATAAAAAAAATAGTCGTATCATTCGGGGATTTTTCTATCCCGTCAAAAGAGATTCAATTTCAGGATAAGAGCGAAGGAGAAAAATCGCAGAACCGACTACTAGAGAAAAGGGTTTTCATGCGAAAGGTAAATATACAAAGAGCTAGCTGTGGTGGAACCACAATAATTAAAATTAACAAAAAAGTCAAAATTCAACACAACAATAAAAAAATATCGAGTGTATTGGTATTATCCCCGCCGTACACCGCAATATGTTCGTGTAGAGATTTAGTAGTCTAATGAAAAGTTTTAGTAATCGATTATTTAATAGTAATTAATTAAAATGAAGTTGAATCGAGATCAACACGTGAAGATAGTTTCAAAGCTCAAGAATCCTAATCTGCGTGAGGAGCCAAGAGGGCGAAATACATACATATATGAATTTGAGCCTTCTGCATCGATTTTTAGGGTTCTTGAGCTTTGAAACTATCTCTATTTATTTGAAAATTAATGGTTACGTCATAATCCGGTACTGACTACGTAAAATGAACCAATTTCAGAATAGAAATTACATAATTTGCGCATGCGTGTTGGTGTAGATTTAACTTCATTATTTAATTTATATTAAACAATCGACTACCAAAACTTTTGAACAAATCAGCTGAACAAAAGTTTAAAAAATAACAAAATTATTATTGCATCCACGTGGAGCATAGGGTATGCGCATAAGCTAAACTCTTCAACTTTATTAATTAAAAACGTTTTATTGGACTACAAAATCTCTACACATCATAATCGATTAAATGAGATAAAAAAAAATTACAAAATCGATTGAATAGGGGCTAACTTGATATTAAATTTTGACTGGTTAATTACTAAAACACAATGATCTACCAAAACTTTTAATTAGACTACCAAGCCTTACCAAACGTTTCACACAAACAAATATTAAAAAATCGTTTAAATTGGACAAAATTGATAGCGAACAATTATTTTTAAATAATATTTTCTTGGCGCCTTGTGCCTCTACTGCTGTTTTTACTCTGAATGTCGTTGTAATATACAATTGTACATCTATTTGTTGAGGTATGTCACCTTTTTTGCCCTCGTAATTATTGTTTGTTATTTGTGTGTGACCCCCATTCTATCTTTGTTTTAGTTCTGAGGATGGGTGCAATATAAGGCCCGAAACGTCGACTCGACAACATATTGTTTGATTTATGTCCACTGACCCGAGATCCTTTTCCTAAATAATATTTTCTGGTTTCTAATAGTTTCTCATAAGAGAAACTTCAATTTCATTAATTAATTACGACCAAACTATGGACTACCAAAACTTTTTATTGAACTACTAAAGACTCTACACATCATAATGGAAGGGGGGTTAACTTGACACTAAATTTTGATTGGATAATTACGAAAAAACTATGGACTACCAAAACTTTTAATTGGACTACCAAACCTTACCTAACAATTATTAAACCTTTCGTATAAGATAAAGTTAAAAATTCGATTGAAGGAGGGCTAACTTGATGGAGTTAACATCTATGGTATCAAAAGAACATCATATTTTCAAAAAATAGGGAGCTATCATCAAATTGTTTTTTCCGGCACAATGTTCAAAACTAGCATAATATAGCTTTATAGCTCTGGGTGACGAAGAACAACAAACTTTCAGCACCTTCCTTTAGCAGCTCTTAATTTCAGGATATTTTTTATTATTTGTCACACTTTAGCAATTCTTATTTAGCATCAGCACAAAAGAAACACAATTGGGTTCAGCTAACAGATTTATTATGAATAAAGAACACATAAAAAAATAGAAATACAACAATCAACTCAAACTTAAAATTATCAATAAATCTAATCCTAACCTTGATTACTTTGTAGTGACTCGTGGCTTGCGTTGCACAACACGATTGCACATGCACTTTCTTCCTTCTTCTTGTAATCGCCTGGTCCAATTTGTCGCCTATACTCGTTAGGTTCCAGACCTAACACGATCCCAGTCCAAATGCTGGCTCTGACTATTCTTTCTCCGTAGAGAAACCCCACGGAATGATCTCTTTATATGAGATGCTGTAGCACGTTGACTCCACGTCCGCTTCCGAATTAATTGTAGATTAATTAATTTGCTTAGGTGATTAATTCACCTCACGTCTGAATAACCGATAGCACGTCCGTTCTCTATTAATTGTCGATTATGTCGATTAATTAATTCAATAGTTGATTATGTTCAACTCGCGACACGATACGGCTTATCCGGACGCTCTCTAAATGGTAACTCCCAAAGTAGTTACTTCCAAAGTAATAATTGTCGATAAATTAATTTCAATGGTTGATTATGTTCAACCCACGACACGACACGTCTTATCCGGACGCTCTCTAAATGGTTACTCCTTTGCATCCCGGTTGTTATCCCTGGATACGGACCTTTGTTTTGTTTTTGTCTTGGTTCTATTTCAGATATCCTTATTTGCTCGTTTATTTATCTTGCCTGTCTTCAGCCTACGTTTTTATTAAACGTGTTTGGATGTACCAACTTAAACTAAACGCCTTAAAATTAACATGAAAAAATGAAATTGAACAATTCAAATCAATAAACAATTTAGAACAATTAAGTGTATTAGAACCTCCCCGAATTGTATTTCCTTTGTACTTGGCTGTATTACGTCTCACCTCGCTCAAAGCGGGTCACAACAATACAAAAAAAAAAAATTGATTATTTTAAAAATGGTGGAATTTATTTTAAACCCGGTGTAACCGTGGATTTTTACCCCCGTGATATTTTACCCCCCGGTAAAATATCCCTAGGGATATTTTACCCCCCGGTAAAAATTCACTAGGGATATTTTACCCCCGGTAAAATTTCACTAGGGATATTTTACCCCCTAAAGAATTTTTACAGGGGGTAAAATTTCACTAGGGATATTTTACCCCGGGGTAAAATTTCACTGGGGATATTTTACCCCGGGGGTAAAATTTCACAAGAGTATATTTATCGAGGAGGTAAAATTTCACCGACATTAAAAATTGTTCTGAATCAAAAATCAAGGCAAAAACTTAAATTAAGTGGACTATTAATAATAATACTTTTTTATTAAATTAAAAAAAAATTGTTCATATCAATTGAAGAGTCTTTTTTACCTTAACTACGACCGCAAAATGATTTCCATTTTTATGGTTTACATACAACGCAGGCTTCTGGTAATCGGGTTCGCTTAATAATTGCAGTGTACTGGGAAAACGTATCCAACCGAAAGATTTATTATTATCTGTGGAAGTGTATGAATACAAATCTGATCCAATAAATGGTACCTTTCACACCAGAAAGGTAGCTGTATAGAAGCCTAGGAACTGCCGCTAATTATATATTAAGAAGAAGAACATATATATATACATATATATTTAATAGTTAATAAAATTACTAATTACAAACTATTAATTACAAACTACTAATTCCTTAGTGAAATTTCACTAGGGATATTTTACCCCCTAAGGAATTTTTACAGGGGGTAAAATTTCGCTAGGGATATTTTACCGGGGGTAAAATTTCGCTAGGGATATTTTACCGGGGGTAAAATTTCGCTAGGGATATTTTACCGGGGGTAAAATTTCGCTAGGGATATTTTACCGGGGGTAAAATTTCACTAGGGATATTTTACCGGGGGTAAAATTTCACTAGGGATATTTTACCCCCTAAAGAATTTTTACAGGGGGTAAAATTTCGCTAGGGATATTTTACCCCCGGGGGGTAAAATTTCTGGGGGTAAAAATCCACGGTGACACCGGCACAATTATTTAAATTCCAAAAATGGGAAGCAACTTCACGGATGTATATTCCTCCATTTTCTAAAGGGGTTGCAGAATTGAGGAGACCGTAGGTCGACTACTAGTGATGGGGGAGTGCTGCGGTGACCGTAGGTGGACAAACAAATAGCAATTTTTCAAATTTATGTTTTACATTACAGGATATATTGAAGCTTTAATTTTATACGATATTTATTAAATGGAAGCCGTAGGTCGACTGATATTCTCATAATCCATTAGGAGGCCAAATACCGACGGTCGAAGATGCAGACGGACATTCGACTATGGAGACCGAAGGTCAACTACTATAATATATTATTACTAGTCGACCTTGGTTGTGCGACCTAATCTTGAGCATGCTGGCTCGGGCTCCACCTGAGGGGGGCAATCCCCTTCCAGGAAGTAAAGCTAGCCTGGCCTAGTCGCAGGCGAAATTGGAAAAGATTCCGACTATCAGAGCGACTGACACTCCTCCGTCACGGAATTCCCGGCCGATGAATTCTCGACTTTGCCACTTATTCGTAAAAAATTGCCTTCTTTTCCTGCACCTTTTCTTCTTTCATCGAATTGGCCCAGTCATGTTTTGGGATAAGTAGATGATGATAAACCTGCATTACAAGCACTACAGGACAGCAACTGCGCTCTCTGTCAAAATAAATTCGAAGCCATGGCAGTCGCTAATCAAAGGGGGAGGGGTAAAAGCAACCCTGCATCTCAAAACCTCCGGTGCTATGGCGCGCCAGCTATGTGAAAGATGTGTTGGCTAGGCACTCCGCTAATTAATTCATGATTCTGATATGCGTTCTTTTTGAAGACAAGGCTCTTATGCCAAATTCGGGTTCGCTATCCCTTAAAAGTACCAAACGCGCTTAATATTAGAAAGATGAAGGAGATCAAGCGTAAAATTTTATTCTGGCAAACGGGAAACGTATTTTCCAACCCGGAATTTCAAATTTTTTTTGAAAAGAATTAGGTTTTTACAATGCAAACCCTTCTGAGTCGAATTCGGACCTAAAAACTCTTAAAATGCACCAAAATTACACCAATTTCTTTTAAATTTGATGGTGGGCGTGGCCGATACTTTTCCCTTAATAAAAGGGTGGTTTGTGATTTTTCCGCAAATGTTTTTTGCTAAATCGACTATTCAAACCTTCAGCTTTCCGAATCTCTATAGAAAATTTTCAATTTCCCGATTGGAAAATCCGTGCTCTGCCCTCAAGGACGCAGGCCCGGGCTCCACATGAGGGGGGGGGCACTCCCCTCAGGAAGCAAGATAGGCCGGCCAAGATCAGAATCAAGCTGGCGGGATCTCCGACCATCGGAGCGACTGATCCTCTTCCGATGCGGAAACCCGGCCGACGGGTCCTTGACTTTGCCTACTTATGCATAAAAGTTGCTTTTCTTTCCTCCCACCCATTTCTTTCTTATCACCAAATTCAGTTAAGCATAGGATCAGACGTTAACGATAAATCTGCATTATCAGCACTTCAGAAAGGCACCCGCGTACGACTTTCAAAATAATTTCAAATCCATGACCGTCGCTAACCAAGGGGGGGGGGGTAAAAACCAACCTTGGATACCAACGGTCTTTTTGGCTGGTGTGGGCCTCAAAACCCAACCCTGCGTCTTAAAAATTTCAGGTGCTGTGGCGCAGCAGCAATGCGAAGGATGTGTAGGCTGAGACCGGTAATCCGCAAATTAATTTATGATTCTGATTCTGAAATGCCTTCCTGAGCGTTACGGGCACATAAAAATTAAGGCTTTTATTTATATTATGTAGTTGATAGTTGTAATTGCAATTCTAACTTTTATAATTATTTTCATTTAATTTTAAAAATGATAAAATATTAAAGAAAACACTACAATATTTTGTTTTGCTCTCCAATTTAGTGTAATGATAATTTTTCATAAAAGTGAAAATAAGCTAGCAAATCACATTTGGAGGGCTAAACCCCTCAATTGGAGAGATGCCGGCCAGAGCCGTAGCAAGGGTGAGGCGATTGAGGCTTTGCCTCAGGCGCCATCGCAACGGGGGCGCTAAACCTTGACAAAACCCAATAAACAATAGTTTAAAATTTTCAAAAAGATAAGAATGTTTTTGGGGGCTGCACATACATATTGCGGTGTTCTCTTTGCTCTCGTTGTGCCGCAATATTTTAATATTAATTAAGGATTGACTTTTATTGATTTTGAAATTATTTCATTCTACCACAGCTAGCTCTTTAAATATTTACCTTTCGCAAGAAAACCCCTCTCTCTAGTAGTCGGTTCTGCGATTTTTCTCCTTCGCTCTTATTCTGAAATTGAATCTCTTTTGTCGGGATAGAAAAATCCCCGAATAATACGCCTATGTTTTTATACAATTGGCAATTTAATTTATTTTGCATTAGTTAATTTAAAACCAAATTTTATAATAATAATAAACATAATAAACATTTTAAATACATACAACAACAAAATTCTTATTATTAAATATTAATCCCAACCCAAAGTTAATCTCGCTTTTTATTTCCGAAACCGGTTTAATGTTGTTCGAATTGCGCACTCACGCCGCGTTATAAAAATTAAGTTTTTGTGGGTTCTTACCCTTACGTGTTCGTCACTCCTTTCCGGTACCAACTTCACGCTCAAACGGTCGATCTGCCGTACATCTGTGATCCAGAATTCTCTGCTTTTATTTTCGTTTCTACTGTGTGCATCTATTCTCCAATTATTATTACAGGACTACTTTATCCAATTACCATACCATCATTCCAAATTATACCAAGTAAGTACTCACAATTTATTACCTTTGCACTTAATTTCATATGCCCACGTGCTTATACTTATTTACTTTTAGTTGTACACACTTTTTAAGTTTGATTTAAAATCAATTAACAAACTTTTTCCGGAGCCGAATTTACACGTGCTCCTCGCTTTGGCGTTCTTTGAAGAAGCATTTATTTATCGATCCGTTGCTAGGTTTTTTTGAAAAAATTTATTTTATTCCCACTTGATATATTTTCTACCTGGTAAGTTTCCTTGCACTTTTGATAATTAATTAATTTAATAAATGTCATTAAATTATTTACACCTTTGTTTTTGTTTTAGCGTTCATTGTTCGATCCGTTTGCCGTTGCGATCTTTCGAACATCCCGGACAATCACCGTTACATTATTATTCAACCGATTTCAAAACACCCACGTAATTTCTCATTTTAACGCACAACTTAATCTAATATAATTATACATTTTTGTATTTAATAACAATTTCTTACGATCTAACAATTTTTATGAATTAATTTGTGGATATTAGATTATATTTGTCAATATCATTCTTGGATTTTCCCATTCCTTACCTGTCTTTATTAATAACCGAATTTATTGAACTCTTTCTTTGAGTCTTATGTAACGTCGGAGAACCTTCTAAATCGTAGAAGAATTTTCATGCGATCTGTAATTGCTTATCTGCATCCCTAATAATTGTTAATCCCTAATGCCGATTGAATTATGGCAATATATTCAAATTTGACTGAATTCGAAAATTTGACCACGATTTTATTTGCGATGTAACAACCCGCGCTTTTAGCTAATTAATTTAAATACCGTCCAAGAAAATACGGCTTAAGTATTTTCATTACCGAAATAGATAATTGTAATTGAGATAATTAAATAGAGGTAATTTAAGAATACCCTATTTAATTTAATACATGAGATAACTATGTAGGATTTTATTTTTAAATAGGTATGCATTGACTTAAAAGCAGGAAATCGTTTGTCAATGCGTGAACGGGCTCAAAGAAAGCCGAGCACTACAGATGCGCTGGCGGCTACTTAGTCAAAAGAGCGCCCTGCCGCTTATTCGTAGTAAAGATTAGTTTAAGTCAAGGCATACAATAGAGTAAATTTTACATTTCGCTTATTTTGCATGTGAACGGAAATGGGTTGTTAATTTATAGTTACACCGCCAAAAGAGTCTTGCCCATAAGTCTTAGCAAGGGAGCGAAAAGTGTAGTTTTAAATTTAACGGCTCATTTGCCTAATGTGTGGGAATAGTTTGTAAAACCCCTCAATTCGAGGAAAATTTAAGTAATATACGATGCAGCTGAAAAGTCACACGTTCTTTAAAGGGCCACCCATGTAAGAAAGGAAATAAGTTTTGGAAACGAGTAGATTTGGTCACATCCCCCTGGACTTAGGCAGGACGAAGAACCAAAGACATTGGTTCATCGACTGGCGTAGGGGGTTAAAAATGAATATTCAAAGTGGGAAAATTGTGATAAAAGTTCCAACTTTGCAAAAATTCAGCAGTTGTCGTCGGGAAGGTACCCGAATAAATAAGTCAGTTACTCCGCGAGTACGTGTTTGAATAGAATCTTGAGTCAATAATTAATTGAAAGTACAAAGTTAAATAACTTAAAAGTCGAAATTATTGAATTAAAATTGAATAAAAATATTAAGTGTTAAATTTTTGAGAACGGATAGTACGAATTTAAAAGCCGAGTGTTCATTTCAAATTCTATAAAAAAGGTTATTGTTAATAAAAATAAAAGAGGAGTTTTACGCGGTTTTCCAAGACTACTTTCCTGGATTTACGTCGGTGACTTAGTAGACTTAGCAAGCTGAGTAGAGAATATAAAAAGGTATTGTGCATTCAACTATACCCAGTAAAGTTGATTATTTTTGTAATTTATTGTTATAAGTTGCCAACTTTATTTATGTGTATAAAGATATCAATATATTTGTTCGTTATAAATAAGTCAGTTTATTATTGCTTGAAATTACGCAAGTGCTAGTATCGAAAATTTCCTTTACCTACGCTTCAAAACAGGACAAAAGCTACTAACGAAGAAGGAGTAAAAAGGGAGTTCCGTCGAGCATTCTCTCCCGAAATCACCGAACCGGTAAAATAGGCAAAGGTGAGTCAAAAACTAAAAAGAAGCTCGTGGTGGCAGCGACAATAAGAAGTATAAATCCGATTTGTTTACCTTGGTGATAGTGGAATCAAATATATTTTATTAAACCGCGACTCCGGTTTAGTACATTGTTGTCAGAGGTGGGATTGAAATTAATTAACGCACCTCCGGTTTAGTACAGCAACATCGCCTAAAATTCCCTGTCGGCATTTTTTACCGCAAGTGGGGATTTTAATCTTCTACAGTATTTTTTCGTCTATAACTCGCTACTCAATTTTAGTGAAAATTATCACCAAATCAAAATTGAAGAGTATAAATACTCTATCAAACTTTCCATACTAAGTATTTATGAAATAAAAAGAAAATCCAGAGGAAACAATTGAAAAAGGTTTTGATTAATAATTCTTATTTTGAATAAAAATTTCGTACATTTAAACTTCACCATCGATGGTGAACAAAACGAAACATTGTTTCAGGATTTGCTTCAGATCTAAAGGAAATCCTGAAACTTTGATTTCTAGGGAATTTTCTCCTCTTCAATTTTGGTCCAATGATAAAACAGGGGATTTTAGGAAGTTGATTCCATCCCCCGCGTTCTTTTTCATTTCCCTTTAACTGACTGGGTAACCGGTAAAAAGATTACGTTATCATCGCGACAGTTATTCAAATACATATTGCGATATCGAGATACCACGTCAATGGAAGTACGTTATTTAAGATTCGGGAAAATGTTGTTATTAATAAAGCATGTGACTTATCAACGTAATCAGAAAAACTTCGTCCGATACCAAGAAATTTAGTTCAAAGTCAAATGATTTGTAAAAAAGGACATAAAGCAGGTTTGAATAAAATAAATTTAAAATGTAACATTTAATAATTGTCTTTGTTGAAAAATGTTTATTTATAGTAAATGAAAGATTGTTTAGTAATAAGAAAGGTATTTCAAAAGTTAGAATTTTGTTAATTAATTGATTAATGTAAAAATTTATGTTAGCGTTAAATTTAAATAAGTTCTTAAAATCATTACGTGAGTTCGACGTGTCACAAGTTAATGAACTGTGGATGGAAATTTCATGTCCAGCATCTTTATTTATTCAACCACGAAGCACTTAGGAAGAAGTCAATCCAATCTGAAAATATAAAAATTTTACTTATAAAATTTCAACGAGTCACATTTGGCTTAATACATACCTGTACTGTGAAACTTTCGATAATATTGATTTTTCCGATCAACCAATAAAATGCGTCTACGCAAACATCGAGATTGCTATGAATTTCGAGATAGAAAAATTAAAAACAATCGAAGAGGTCCTTGTGTTAGATTTCACACGTAATGGTGGCGAATTTTGATCGTCCTAATAAAAATTAATTTTATAGTGAAATAATTGGTGAAAGTATAAAATACCAGTGTAAAAATCAGCAAATTAATTACTTACCTACGTAAAACTAAAAATAAGTTGAAAAACGTAAAGGATTGAGAATATTTCTGAAGAATTAAAAATCGACACAAAACGAGGTCAACAAACTGCAACTGGGAACCTTTTCATGGTAATAAACCCATCGAGTGAACTTTGGTGCGCAATTGTACCATCTCCAGTTCAAGTAACGAAAAGATTCCTGTATTTTTCTAAGGTAACGTGCACATTCAAGTACAATTTTAAAATAACTAAGTGAAATTTTCGGACTCCATACGACACGTGTTTTTCTTTATTTAACGTTCAGAATTTTGATAATTAGATTTAATAATAGAACTTTTTAATATAACAAAACCTTTAATTACATTTTTGTGCTCAATAAAAACATTATTATTTTTGTAACGAAGGATATTTATTTTGACCTGTTCCGCGCCCATAAATTTATTTACAGTATTGGTCACGGAACGAACTCACCCTGTACAAGGTAAGACACATGCAATCCGAACCAGCTAAGCCGAGGCATATTATTTCCATTTATTTGTATTTACTAAATTTCACATACATTTCCATTGACGGGGTGCATTTCTGTACACTCGTACAAACATCAATAATAAAACGTGTAACCACATTAGCGAGGGTTATTCAGAGCAATATATTTAAATTGAAAAAAAAATTCCTACCGATAAAAATAAACTCCAAATTCAGGGAGGGGGGGTTGCGTTACGTTACCATGGAAGCGGTGATTCTGATGGCCACTTTACACGAGGGGATTTTTTCATGCGATCGATCGCCGCATCATGTCGCAGCAACTAAGCGCCTCGTGTAATACAAAATCGCTCATGCGATTAGTCCCTGCAACTTGGCGCACGTGCGATTTTATGAATTAAAATAAATAAATGCCTCGTGTAAAGTGACAATGCGATAGGTCGCAGCAACCTGGCGCATTCGAAAATTCCCGGCAACAAGTCGCGGCGATGGATCGCATGAAGAAATCCCCTCATGTAAAGTGGCCATGACATACTATGCGTATTTTATATAAGATCTTCAGAAGTTTCCAATGATAATCGATATTACATGACCGGGGGGGGGGTCTGGGGGTATGGAATACCCCCCAGGTACACTTGCCATTATTCAGAACCATCAAAATTTATTATTTTTCGTTGAATATTTTGCGATTTTCGTCTGAAATCCGGGAGGGGGACAGCAGGGGATATTTTTCATAACTATCCCAGTACCGTTCTTCTTAATACCGACGAGGGACGTAAAATTGAAAGTTTTTCTTTCGCAATAAATTAATTTTTGCCCTGCCCTGTAATGCCCTGGTTCCGGCACCCTAAATGAGTTCCTGATAAGCTTCTATTTGTTTTCATTACTCTAAGCCGGCACCGTAGCAAGGGTGATCGCAATGGGGGCGCTAAACCTCGACAAAACCCAATAAATAATAGTTTAAAATTTCCAAATTGATAAGAATCTTTTGGGAGGGGAGGGGCGCATATATTCAAATTTGCCTCAGGCGCCAGAAGAGCTTGCTACGGCATTGATGCCGGCGCACTCCCATTATTATTTGACAAATTTCAGCTTACCCGGATTTCTTGTAAGCTTAAGCAAATTTTTCGGCAGGGCAAATTTAAAAAATCCATTTTGCTCTTCAATTTTATACCTTTGTTCCAATTTAGTTTATTTATTTTTAAACGTATTTTGCTTTTTTTCAAAACATTTCTCTCCATGCAATGAATCAATATTGCTTCATTTTAAAGGTGGGTCGTGTTCTCCGTAAGTTATTTCAGGAATAGTACGCCATATAAAACTTTTGAAAAATAATATGTCTTGTAGAGAATTTTATGGTCTTTATTTTTGGTGTGATGATAATTTTTTGTCAAAATGAAAATAAGCGAGCTATAGGTGAAAACCCGTATTAGGAGGACTAAAACCCCCCAAAATTTAAGCTTGCCCAGGTTTTTTACTAATAGTCCAGTCAGTATAGACTTTCACCCGTGAATAATTATTTAGTGAATTTTTTTTTCACAGCTGTCTCGGGGGGGTCACTGGGCGTGTAAATTCAAAATGGCGACCAAATCATGCTTATGCGTATATTCGAAAAATGGTTTTTTAGGTGAAAAACGGTTTTTCTTGAATAACTCGGCCGGTTTTGATTTTACAGAAAAACCGTGAGGACAAAAGTTGTATAAATTTTGATTCTCTACAAGTTTAGTCCTCACAGTTTTTCTTCTAGGATCAAGATTTTTTGAACTAAACCTGAAAAAAGCGACAAATTCGAAATATTTCCATTATCTCGTTTATTTTCAACTTTACGGCACAAATGAAGAGGACCAAACATGTAGAGAATCAAATTCTGAACAATTTCGGTTCCTACCTTTTTTTTCCAAAAATCGATATTTAAGGTCGTACGCCAACCATGGAGAAACAGAGCGTAAACTCTTTTTCGCACCACCAAAGAGGTAGAGTTGCAGGCGCGTTTTTTTATGACGTGGTATCCCCTATGGGCCTAATCCACGTATCGATACCTGCGCGGAATAACGAAATGTAATCTGAGAGTCCGGTTGGAAAAGTAGCTATGTCAAGGTCCGGTTGGAAAAGCAGCTATGTCGCCCATTAAATTTTCTAATCTCATGAAATCCATGATGAAACAATTTCGGGAGCGAGATAGCCGCTTTTTTCAGCTAACTTTGAGTTACCTGCCTTTAAAATCGAACCCCGACATAGCTGCTTTTCCGACCGGACTCTGATACATGGTTATTCCGCGCAGGTATCGGTATCTTTTCTGTAGGCCTGAAAATATGGTTCCGGAATTATTTTTTTTAGGTTTCTTAGCTGATGGTCCTGGCAAATCCATATCCTCGGTTTCTTCTTCGGCCAATTGGTCATGTCCGGTTTCACGTTCGTCAAGGTTCAGCGTTGAAAGTGCGGGATCGTCGATGTCGCTGTCATCATCACTGTCTTCGTCAGCGACACCTCGCAATTCCGTGACGTTATCGCAACTCTGCCCAGCGCAGTTGTGGCATAAGACAGAACATTTCAGTCCTGCCTTACGACACCCATACATTTTTCCGCAATTCTTTGTGCATTTGCACGAAATTGTGTTCAGCAGCGCTTCCGGGGCGGGTGCAGCGGTTGTTGTTAGTGGTTCCAAACCCCTCGCACCTCTCGTCCGACCCCACTTTGTGGCGTCCAGCTCATTTCCAAGCCACATTTGCTATTGGAAGCTATAACCGCCACCTTCTTTTGTTCGCACAGCTGCCTATTCCAGGTGCCGCCAGCGTCTGGGGCAGACTGGTCAATCAAGTCCCACGACCTTTAATATCGATTCTTGGAAAAACAGGTAGAGACTAAAATTTTCAGAAATTGTATTCTATACAACTTTTGCCCTATTGATTGTACCTGTAAAATTGAAAATAAAGGAGATAATGCGAATATTTCGAAATGGGTACATATTTTCGGGTTAAATTCCGAAAATATCGATTTTTGGAAAAAAAGGTGGGAACCAATGTTGTTCAGAATTTGATTCTCTACATGTTTGGTCCTCTTCATTTGTGCCGTAAAATTGAAAATAAACGAGATAATGGAAATATTTCGAATTTGTCGCTTTTTTCAGGTTTAATTCAAAAAATCTTGATCCTAGAAGAAAAACTGTGAGGACTAAACTTGTAGAGAATCAAAATTTATACAACTTTTGTGTTGGAATTAGGAACATAATGATTAAAAGATAATCCGGTTAGATTGGTAATCATATGGTTAACTAATTACTATATAAGTGATCAGGCATATGATATAAAAGTACAGAAGAAGAGGCGATCGAGGAAGACAGTGAAAACCGTTTTTATTTATCAATAAACACCTATATATTTAATTCATGCGCAACAGGCTATGGGCCCAGCATCGTGAAATAAAATTATAGGTTCCGTATTGAGAAGTATTTCAAAACCGAGTTTGTGTGAATGATGGCAGCAAGTAATGGATTACCAATGTTCGAAAAACTGAAGGGTCGCGAAAATTTCAGCACATGGCGGTTTGCGATGAAAACCTATCTCGAGCTCGATGGCTTATGGAGTTGTGTGGAAGGTAACGATACAACAACAGATACGGCTGCTAAATTACGACGCGAAGTGCAAGCAAGATCGAAAATTATCTTAATGGTTGATCCGATCAATTATGTCCATATTGAAAATTCAACCTCCGCAAAAGATGTATGGGAAAAATTGCAAGCAGCATTTTACGATTCTGGCTTATCACGTAAGGTCAATTTAATGAGGACATTAATCGGGACCAAATTGGAAAATTGTGATACCATCGAAGATTATGTGAACATAATAATGGGTACCGCGCAGAAGTTAACCAACATAAAATTTCAAATAGACGATGAATGGTTGGCAGTTTTTTTATTAGCAGGATTGACTGAAGAATACAAACCAATGATAATGGCAGTCGAAAGCTCCGGTGTTGCGTTAACAGCCGACTTTGTTAAAACAAAGTTGTTGCAAGAGATCAAGGTTCAAAAGTCGACAGATGTTGCTTTATACAACAAAAGCAAAGAAAAGAAATTTCATAATCAAATGAAACCGTTCCGAAATCGAGGGCCGCGATGTTTTAAGTGCGATAACTATGGCCATATAGCAAGAAACTGCGACGAAAAGAAGAAATCAGGATCTGATAGTGAATCACGAAATTGTTCAAAAAAGACTTCATTATTCTCGAAGGCAAGTTGCTTTAGAGCGGGTCATGAAGAAAACAACTGGTATGTGGATTCAGGGGCATCAGCTCACATGACGAACTCGGGTGAATTAAGAAATTTTAGGTCAGCAACGCAAATGGAAATAACGCTGGCCAACGATCAGAAAATCGCAGTTGCCGGTATAGGAGATACGCAACTGAAAATCAATAATAAGTTCGTAAAAATTAATAATGTCTTGCAAGTTCCGGGTTTGACTGCAAATTTGTTGTCTGTTAGTCAAACAGTTAAAAATGGTAATAAGGTTGTATTTGACGATTCAGGATGCCAAATATATGATAGAAATGGTATGGTTATAGCGAAAGCGAAATTAGTGGATAATGTTTACAAACTCGATTGTGAAAATCGCATAAAGGGTTTTATGGTCCGATCGGATAATTTTGAATTGTGGCACTCTAGATTAGGCCACATTAATTCCACCGACTTATTAAAACTAAGAAATGGAATGGCAACGGGCATTGATTTCGACAACAAAAAAGAAATTAAATGCATTGCATGTTGTGAAGGTAAGTAGTCTAGAAATCCATTTAAAACTTCTGAAAGTAGATCGACAACAACGCTAGAACTAATCCATTCCGATTTATGTGGACCGATGGAGATAACCTCGAATGGTGGTGCGAAATATTTTGTCACATTTATTGATGATTATTCAAGAAAAGTGTTCGTTTATTTCTTGAAATCCAAGGATCAACTTTTTTCTACATTTCAGGTGTTTAAAAACTTAGTGGAAACGCAAACTGGAAATCGGATCAAAATTTTGCGATCAGATAATGGTACGGAATATTGTAATGAAAGGTTTAAAAATCTGTTTCAGAAATCTGGCATTCGGCACCAAACTACCAATCCGTACACGCCGGAACAAAATGGAGTGGCTGAACGGATGAATCGTACGTTGGTTGAAAAGGGTAAATGTATGATTTCGTTTTCAAAATTGGGGAAGGAATTCTGGGCAGAGGCAATTAACACAGCGGCCTATATTGTTAAACGTGTGCCTACCAAAGCTTTACATGAATTCAACAAAACTCCGGAAGAAATGTGGACTGGCAAGAAACCGGACTTGAGCCACTGTAAGATTTTTGGATGTAATGCGATGGTACATGTTCCTAAGGCAAAACGATCGAAATGGGATTCAAAGTCAAGAAAATTTATTTTTGTGGGATATTGCGAAGACACAAAAGGTTATCGATTATTAAATACCAAATCAAAGCAATTAATCAAAAGTCGCGATGTCAAATTCTTTGAAGATGGAAACAGTTCAATAATCCGTAATAAATTTGAAAATCTCGATGATTGCAGTAATAGTGAAACTGATAACATGGAAATTGTTCATGATGTGATCGTGGATAAAGTGGGGAACACTTCCGAAACCATTTTACCGATGATTCAGTGGAATATGAAAATTTTGAAGATTTTTTGAAGAGACCGATATTGATGATCCAGAATTTCTTCCGAACGAGGTAACCCCATTGACCGATGAACCGCCACGGAGATCAGCACGAAAACCAAAGCCGATTGTCAGAAAGGATTTTGTGTCTTATTTTGGTCAGGCTTGTGATGAAGTACACGATCCATTAACCGTAGAAGAAGCTCTCAGTCGAAAAGATAGTGCCTCTTGGAAGGAAGCCATGGATAAAGAAATGAACTCTTTAATGGAAAATAACACGTGGTCTCTAACCGAACTCCCAACAAACAAAAAGCCGTTAAATTCCAAATGGGTTTTTAAGATGAAGAAAAATGCTGCAGGAGAAATCTATAAATACAAGGCTCGTCTCGTTATAAAAGGATGCGCACAAAGAAAAGGAATAGATTACGAAGAAACGTACTCTCCGGTGATTAGATATACTTCAATCAGATATTTAATGGCCCTGGCAGTAAAACATAATTTGAAAATTGACCAAATGGATGCCGTCACTGCGTTTTTACAGGGAGATATCGAAGAGGAAATATATATGAATCAACCTCAAGGCTTTAGTAATGGTTCAAAAGTTTGTCGTTTAAACAAAGCAATGTATGGTTTAAAACAGGCAAGTCGACAATGGAACATAATACTCAGTGTTGCTCTGAAGAAAATAGGATTACATCAATCCAAAGTGGATCCATGTATATATTTCAAAACAAGTGGTAATGATATCTTGTTCGTAGCTGTCTATGTTGATGATTTGTTGATTTTCTCGAATAATGTTGAAACGAAAAACAACTTAAAAGAAGAATTGAAATCGAAGTTTAAATTCAACGATATGGGTGAAGCACGTCATTGTTTAGGTTTACGAATTACGAGAGATTATAAGAATGGAGAATTGTATCTGGACCAACAAAATTACATTAATGAGATTCTAACAAGATTTCATATGAGTGATTGTAACCCAGCAAATACACCGTTAGATCCTAATCAAGTCCTATCGAAGAATGTGTGCCCAAGCGATAACGATCCTTCTAAAATGGCGAACGTACCTTACCAAGAGGCAGTGGGGAGTATCTTATATTTATCTCAAGTAACGAGGCCGGATATAGCCCATGCAGTAGTTAATACCGTGAGCAAATTTAATCAGAATCCAAGTAAAGTGCACTGGACCGCAGTAAAACGAATTTTTAGGTATTTAAAAGGAACAGATTCTTTCAGGTTAAAATTTAGTAGAATGGAAGAACCGACGATTTCAGGTTTTTGCGATGCCGATTGGGGAAATGACATTGACGATAGACGCTCCTGCACCGGTTACGTTTTCAAGATGAATGGAGGAGCTATATCATGGCATAGTAAACGTCAAGCCACCGTTGCATTATCTACCACCGAAGCAGAATATATGGGACTTTCTTCGGCTACTCAGGAAGGAATATGGTTAAAACAATTAGAATTAGACTTGTCGCCGAATTTAGAAAACCAACCGATTACAATATTTTGTGATAACAGAAGTGCGATTAATCTTGCATATGGAGATGGATATAATCCCAGAACGAAGCACATTGATATCAGGCATCACTTCATTCGGAATATGATTGAAGAAAAGAAAATTCAAGTGAAACATGTTAGTACCGATGACATGATTGCTGATAGTCTGACGAAGGCTGTTAGTGCTCCTAAACATAATTCTTGTTCGAAAGGGATGGGTTTGCAAAATTAATCGTTGATGTATGTTCCAGTGGGGATGTTGGAATTAGGAACATAATGATTAAAAGATAATCCGGTTAGATTGGTAATCATATGGTTAACTAATTACTATATAAGTGATCAGGCATATGATATAAAAGTACAGAAGAAGAGGCGATCGAGGAAGACAGTGAAAACCGTTTTTATTTATCAATAAACACCTATATATTTAACTAGCTGGCACGGGCGGCATCCGCCGCCCTTAGCCATCTAGACCCAGAATAGATCCGAGTAGGCCATAGTTGTTCGGCCTTCGGCCTCACAGGGGGAGGACCATAATAGATCCGTGAAGGCCATAGTTGTTCGGCCTTCGGCCTCACAGACCGGACCATAATAGATCCGTGAAGGCCAAAGTTGTTCGGCCTTCGGCCTCACAGGGCGGACAATAATAGATCCGTGAAGGCCATAGTTGTTCGGCCTTCGGCCTCACAGACCGGACCATATAGATCCGTGAAGGCCATAGTTGTTCGGCCTTCGGCCTCACAGACCGGACCATAATAGATCCGTGAAGGCCATAGTTGTTCGCCCTTCGGCCTCACAGACCGGACCACAATAGATCCGTGAAGGCCATAGTTGTTCGGCCTTCGGCCTCACAGACCGGACCATAATAGATCCGTGAAGGCCATAGTTGTTCGGCCTTCGGCCTAACAGACCGGACCATAATAGATCCGTGAAGGCCATAGTTGTTCGGCCTTCGGCCTCACAGACCGGACCATAATAGATCCGTGAAGGCCATAGTTGTTCGGCCTTCGGCCTCACAGACCGGACCATAATAGATCCGTGAAGGCCATAGTTGTTCGGCCTTCGGCCTCACAGACCGGACCATAATAGATCCGTGAAGGCCATAGTTGTTCGGCCTTCGGCCTCACAGACCGGACCATAATAGATCCGTGAAGGCCATAGTTGTTCGGCCTTCGGCCTCACAGACCGGACCACAATAGATCCGTGAAGGCCATCGTTGTTCGGCCTTCGGCCTCACAGACCGGACCATAATAGATCCGTGAAGGCCATAGTTGTTCGGCCTTCATCTGTCATCTGTCACCTGTCATCTGTCACCTGTCATCTGTCACCTGTCACCTGTCATCTGTCACCTGTCATCTGTCACCTGTCATCTGTCACCTGTCATCTGTCACCTGTCATCTGTCACCTGTCACCTGTCACCTGTCATCTGTCACCTGTCATCTGTCACCTGTCACCTGTCATCTGTCATACATACATACATACATACATCCATACATACATACATACATACATACATACATACATACACACATACATACATACATACATTATCTTCACGTAAAGTTACATCTTCATGTAAAGTTAAATCTTCCGCAAAGTGGTGGTTCCGGCGAGTTCTGCGACCTATATAAAGTGCTCCGGTCTTATTCGCGGCATTCAGATTAATTTGTTAGTGTGGTTTTTATTTTTCGAATTAAAGCCGCCCTCCCGCCATCTGTTGACAGTATTTTGAATCACAGACTGTATGTCAGATTAATTATGACAAATTAAATTTTTTGTCAAACTTGTGATTTGATTTTCGAAAAAAGCGAATAACTTTTTTCCCCGCGCGAATTTCTTCCCCATTTATGCACGAATAGTTGCGCCTGGAGCTACAAAATAACTGTGCAAAATTTGGTTGAGATTCGTCCAAGGGTCTAGGAACGTATAGCGAACAAACAAACACGCAAGCAAGCACGCAAACAGATCTTCTCTTTTATATATTTAGATTCATGCGCAATATTTAATTCATGCGCAACATTTTGTCCTCACGGTTTTTCTGTAAAATCAAAACCGGCCGAGTTATTCAAGAAAAACCATTTTTCACCTAAAAAACAATTTTTCGAATATACGCATAAGCATGATTTGGTCGCCATTTTGAATTTACACTCCCAGTGACCCCCCCCCCCCGAGACAGCTGTGAAAAAAAAAATTCACTAAATAATTATTCACGGGTAGGGTCGGTTTTTTGGATATAATGACTGGACTATAACTAAAAATGTTCTTTGATTGGACTACAAAGTGCATTGATCAAATTTAAAAGCCGAAGTTTACCAATGTCTTTGAAATGATTGGAAATCATAAATTGTTATTTTAGTTCCTTATCAAAAGATAAGCACTATAAACAATCACCGTGAGTGTTACCGAGTCGATTATTACTAGAAGTTTTTCAACATCCGCACAAAAGTTTATTCGCCTTTTTAAAACAAATATGTACATATATCACTGTTAATTGTTAAAATGCAAGATTGTAAAACTCGAATATGAATTCAAAATTTACAAACGGTGAGTAAGACCTGTTAAATTTGGATTTCCGTCAATTTTTGTTTTGGTTTACATAAAAATGATTTGATTTGAATGGTGGATAAATAAAAGAACATTTTTTAAAATTTATATCTAACCGGTAATCAAAACACTAAAAACAAAAAAGTCGATAACAAAATCTACAAAAAAAGACAAGCGAATGAAAGTTATTAATTTTTCATTCAATAATAATTAATTTGATTAAATATTAATAAAAATCAAAACACCCTAGTCTTAAAACAATTATTGCATTTGAAAAACAAAAAATTTTCCAGTAGCTAAAGAATGACGGACAAATCAACCTCATTTTTGTAAATTTCCGAAAAATTGAAGTTGTTTTTTAAAAAAGGACGAAAAAGGTAATACAAGGATTATGTGGGTAAATTAAATGTGTAGTGTTACGTAAATATTGTACGATTTTGCGTGTAACTTGGTGTGTTTGGTTACTAACGTCTAGTGACATTTAGGGAATTTTTTGTTAAAGTTGACACAATTTTGTTATCGTTTTAGTTTTAAGACGAATAGGTTGTCGCTTTTTTGGGTTTTTAAACATTACAATTTTGTATGGATCGTAAAATTGTGTTCCTTTTGATGCTTTAATTTTAGTTAGTCGTTGTGTTATCGTTAAACGTCACGCTACCAAATCTTATTAACCGGTTTTACGATATTACACATGTAAGTGACAACTTTGTGTGTGTGTGTGTCATGTAAAATAACCAAGTTTATGGTTTTTAAATTTTCCATTTGTTTTTTAATTCAAGGTTTGGTAAGGAAGATGACAGTTCTGGGGGATGAGGTGCCTATCAGACGTCGCAGTAAGTTGTCGTTAAATTGCAGCACGAAGAATTTTGCCGAACAGTCCACCAAACGAAAACACAGCGATTTTAGTACCGGTTCAAATAAAAGATTACAAAGTAGCAACATGTTAAACGGTTATCGAGCAAATGACAATCATTATCGTTCGTCTGGTGATAATACTCAAGAGAGTCCCGTTGCTACCCTCTCCAACATGGGTAACACTTGCTTCCTCAACAGCGTCTTGTACACCTTACGCTTTGCCCCCACATTTCTGCACAACCTCCATCATTTAATTGGCGATTTAGTAATGGTAAACTCGCGCTTGAATCAGAATAAGGCTAAAAGTTCGTCACTGGGTCGCACTGTTGGCACAATTACGGGTCCCGGTTCACGTAGCACCAGCAGTAAGGACCTACTCTCATTAGGAAATTGCGACATAATTCCTAAATCTCGCGTGCAAATTGTCAGCGAGAAATTGCACGAATTGTTTGTTACGATGCACAATTTGGAGATGAAGGAGTCGAGGGATGCCTATCAACCGTTAGCGTTTTTGCAAGCAATGCGCGACGCCAATTACATTTTCGAGGGAAACCATCAGCAGGATGCCCACGAACTGTTGGTGTATTTGCTGGATAATTTACGCGAAACTTGCGGCGTTCTTACACAACTTATTGATAATCAACCCGAATTGTTGAACGATACTGATTTAACGCATGCTTCCAGTACAAGTAAATGGAATGTTAGACGTTCGTGGAAAATTACAGGGAAGAAAAAAGACAAAACCCCCAATAATTTAATTAACGAAGAAACTAATGGTGGTAAGTTGCATTTATTATTATTTATATATTACCAATTTTAGTTGATTTTGTGTCCATGAGCCAAAAAAACTTGATGATGCTGATGAGGTTTTTGTTTGGCACAAGTACAAATTGTATCGACATAAATTTTACTTCATCCTAATATTGAATTCACATTTGCAAGAAACAACAGCTTACCTAGCCAATTTTCCAAATTTTATTCATTGATAAAATCCCACTTTCTAGAAATTCTTGAAAGGCAAGACATTTTTAAATTGGGTCATGGATAGCCTTGAAATTTTTGATTTTTAATTAAAAAAGGTCGTTTTTTACATGCTGATAGTATATCAGGTTATTATTAAACTTGTAGTCCATTCATTAGGGGGTCCCATCTCAAATCAACTGAAGAATTTACGCGACCCCCACAAAATTTGACTAAACTTGGTACACAACATCTTTGTAAGAAGTAAAAAATACAAATTTAAGGATTTGCCCAAAAAGGCATTTGTTTCCTTGTTTTGGTTCTTCAAAAAGTCGAAAAGAAGTGTGTAGACTTGTAGAAAAACGACTGTAACTTCATTCAAAGTAGTCTAAATTTAAAAATAAAAAATGTTCTGGAAGGGTAAATGAACGCTCTATTCAAATATTCAGCCACATTTTAGTTTTTCAACCCCTAACTGAATTAATTTTCTAATATTAACCCTATTTCATCCCCTATTTCTAAAAGGGTATATTTATTTTGTTACTTTTTTCACTGTTGTTTTGTAAAATTGTGCTGAGCATGCGTACAAAATTTGATCATGGGATGAGTATGGGTTCAGTTAGTAAAAATTAATTAATTATAGTGAGAAATGGATAAAAATCAGTTTTTCGCCGATTTCTCAAGTTTCTTTGTACTTTATGGCAAAATAGTTTAATATAAAATTAGAGCTAATTAAATTCTCTACAAAAAAACTTCTATACATATTTTTCGTCAGATTTGTATTCACATAGTAATAACCGTTTAAAGTGGAGCTAAGTTGCGCAACCACGGTTATATTTATTTAAAATAGTCAGAATCGATTTTCAATTAATTGTATAGATTTTCATCATAAATATTTATTTTCTAAATATAAATTTCCACACCATCTATAATTTTGATAAAAAATAACTTATGTGCAATATCGTGCTATACTAATTAGAACAGCCATTATGACGCGACGTTAGCGCCCTCATAGGTGAAGTAAATTCCCAATAGTGGGCTGATTTATTTCAACAAACTTATAAATTTAGATTGCTGGCACTTGCTGGAACAAATATTTTTTAATTGTGAGTTTTGCACCCCCTCCCCAAACGGATCTCATTTTTACCCCTAAAAATTAATATAAATATATTATTAGAACTAATATAGTCAACCTGTGCACAAAATTTCATTTGAGGCCGACAATTATAGGTTCAGAAAAATAGTATTTTATGCACCAAGGTAGCAAAGTGACACTTTTTTTGGCCCGAGGGTAAAGGATTTTTAATTATAAATTACCCATGGGCCAAAAGTCACTTTCCTGCCGTCGTGCATATACTGTTTTTTGCAATTCCGGGAGGTAAAGTAGGAACTTCGCCAATTTAGAAACTTAAAGCAAAAATTTAACGCATTTTTTTTTATAATACACGTGGTCGATAGATCGCAAAATAGCACTAGTAATATTACCAACTACTACCAAAAAGTACTAGGAAATAGCACTTGGCACCCCTGATTTTACCAATGGTTCATTTCCATTTGTGTCTTTTGAAACAGCAAGATGTGCCATGAGCGAGAACTTTTGCCGAACTTTACTCCCGCAGGGTAAAAAAGTACCCCTTTACACCCGCAAACCGGGGTAAAAAGTGAGTACTTTACCCCCGGAATGGCAAAAAATATATAACTTATCAAATGATAAGTACATGTAACTTATCAAATGATAAGTTATATATATATATTTTTCTCAATCTGCAATTGTAGGCCCAAAATAGAATTTGGTGCACAAGTTGACTATGTTAGTCCTAATAATATATATTAATTTTTAGGGGAAATGAGACCCGTTTGGGAAGGGGGTGCAAAACTCACAATTAAAAAAATATTTGTTCCAGCAATCTAAATTTATAAGTTTGTTGAAATAAATCAGCCCACTATGTTCATTAGTTCTAAAGTTATACACCCTGATATTTGAGGGTATAAACTGAAATGTATCACATTTATTTGGCCTTAACATCCAAACAAATTAAGTACAAAAAAAATCAAATAATGTATTTTTGGTTTAACTGCTGTGTTGTATTGTGCTAAACTTTTTATCAAAATTATAGATGATGTGGTAAACTTACATTCAGATAATAAATATTAATGATGAAAATCTATTCAATTAATTGAAAATCGATTCCGACCTTTTTAAATAAATATAACGGTGTTCGCGCAACTTAGCTCTACTTTGCACGGTCATTACTATGTGACTACGAATCTGACGCAAAATATGTATAGAAGTATTTTTGTAAAGAGTTTAATTATTAGCTTTAATTTTATATTAAACTATTTTGTCATAAAGTTCAGAGAAACTTGAGAAATCGGCGAAAAACTGATATTTGTCCGTTTCTCGCTATACTTAATTTATTTTTATTAACCAAACCCATGCTCATCCCATGATCAAATTTGGTATGCATGCTCAGCACAATTTCACAAAACAATAGTAAAAAAATTAACAAAATAAAAATACCCTTATAGAAGTAGGGGTTGAAATAGGATTAATATTAGAAAATTAATCTAGTTAGGGGTTGAAAAAATAAAATGTGGTTGAATATTTGAATGCGTTCATTTACCTCTACAGAACATTTTTTATTTTTAAATTTAGACCACTGTGGATGAAGTTACAGTCGTTTTCCTACAAGTCTACATACCAACTTTTTGACTTTTTGGACAAATCCTTAAATTTGTATTTTTTATTTTTTACTAAGATGGTGTGTACCAAGTTTCGTCAAATTTGGTGGGTGTCGAGTCAATTTTGCCTATTTTTCAGTTGATAGGTACTTTTGCATGAACATAACTTGAAAATGGGAAATTTTTTAGTTTGGTATTTGGAAGCAGCCTCTCTGTTTTTGATATCAGGCTCAACCTGAAACGTTTTCTACTGATCCTATGTCCAAAATAGGTCTCAAAATTAAAATAATAAAATTGTGAATAAATGTTAAAAAAAACTATTGCTCAACTTCTATAGTTTCCAAAATATAGCCCTATAAAGAACTTCAATTTATGTAACTTTTGCCCAAAATAACGTTTTTAGATTGTGATGTAGATTTTTTTTCTATTGATCTGACCCAAAAGTGGTTTCCAGATGAATGAAACTAGCCTTCATTATCTGTAAATCTTCGTATAGAACAAGTTTGTAAGCCTAATACGTTCCTAGCTGTAAAAATTTTCTACCACTTGCATTTTTGCAAATAATTCAATTTCAGTGCACCGGAAGTGTTAAATTAAACATAACATCAAATGTAGAAAATAGAATGCTACCTAGAACTAAAACAATTACAATGTAACTCGAATAGTTTTGGAGATCCTCTTTAGCTTTGTAAAGAACCTTAATTTTCAGTCCAATTTTGCTTTCTGGAAATCTTATGAATAAAAGTTATAAATGAAACTTGTCGACGACTTCATTCTGCGCAATTTACGCCATTTTCGTTTTACTACTGGGCGTATCTTCTAAACTAATAATACAAAAATGATTGGTATGAATATGAAACTTTCAGGGTGTCACCTCTTTAGCATTAGATATTAGTAAAAATGAGGCGTTGATAGCTTTGGCAGTTAAGTAAGTCTACTGCTAATGCGAAACGTTTGTTTTGAATCCGGGCAGGGTAAGGACTTTATTCCTACTGTGTCTTCTTGACAGGCAATGGCAAACCACTGAGATAATCTGCCATGAAAGTCCAACTTGAAAATGAAGTATAATATTACACTTCCCATAGTTCGAAGCCCGCGCTATAAGTAGGTCCTCTATGTATGTGAAAATAATTTGAACGCACATCACATGCATACCCTCATTAGGGTAAAAGAACCGAGAAGGAATTAGTAACAACCTATGAAAACTCATCGTTCCCCACGGGGGTGCTTTGCTCTTAAAAGCACCCTCAAAGGTACCATTTTTCAGTTTTTCTCTTATAACTTAATTATTCGTAAGTTTAGGTCAAAATATGAGGAGAGCTAATTTATAGAAAATTAAATTCTCTTCCCAAAAATATAATATATTATATTTGTTGTGTCAACTTCATCACAATATAGATTTTATAAAACGCATGGTGATTAGTGTAATAATATATGTATGTATATTATATCAGTGATGCGCAGAAAAATAGCAATTTTCTTATTTTGTTACTTTTGAATTATATAGTCCAGGCAACAAAGCCGAAAAATTGGCTCAAGCTTGCAAAAAATCCGGGCAAGCTGAATTTTGGCAGAGATGTACATTGGAGTGTTCTAATAAACCCCCCAAAAGTCCCATATAATCCCACGCCGGCGTCCCCCACAATCGGGGGTTTTAGCTCCCCAACGCGATTTTTTGCCGATAACTCGCTTATTTATTATTGTATGAAAAATTATGATCAGACCATAATTGAAGAGCATAAAATTCTCTATCAAATAGTTTTGGCATTGAAGTGGACGTTTATGCAAATAACGAATTAAGAAAAGCTGAAAAATGGTTTCAAGATGATAAAGTAGATATTATGGTCTGGTCATCACAATCGCCTGACCTTAATCCAATTAAAAATTTATTTATGAATTGTTTTTAAAAAAGCCGTTTAAAGTAAACCAAAATATTAATCAATTATGGAACACTGTTCAATCAGCATGGAAATCCATTCCAAATTACAGATGCCATCAATTAATCAAGTCAATTCCACGAAGATGCATTGCTATAATTAAATACAATGGTCATGCTACAATATACAGTGGCCACCATAAGTAGGTTAAAATTTAAAAAAATTTCAGAATCGCAGTATAAATTTTAAAATAACGAAAAAATAAATATTTCTTGTTTGTTTTATAGTTCCTATGACTATATTAAAGACATTCCAACTGCAATCAGCAATATTGTTTTTCATAAGATAAAAATAATATGAATCCAATCTTGCAACGATCGTTTCACATGTTACAAAAATAGGTTAACTTTGTTATTACTGATTAGTATTTTCTTCATTGCACAAGTGAATTGAAAGTTTTGTTATAAAGTGAATCGGTGTACGTACTCTTTATATATATAATTCTTTTTTAGAAAATTGGAAAAAAGTTTGGTGGAAGGGTGTTCTTAATATTTTAATTAAGAACCCAAAGTCCAGACCTCTTACCCATCTAAACTCTCTGGGCTTTATTGAAACTCCGAATTTTTAAAGAAAGAGCTTTGAAGTAGAATCGATACGTGTGCAATTAAATGTTTCAAAAATAAATATTTTTTTATTTTTTACCTTAAATGTAAAAATAAGTTTGATTGGTGCATTTACATCAAACATCACTTAATATTATCCTACTTTTGGGAGCCACCACTGTATTGACTAAATTAGAATTTTTTTAGTGATTTTAACATTCGATTTTTAAATATTGAGAATAAATAAATTGAACTTTAAAAATAAAATAGCTAATTCAACGAGTAAAATATTTTTTTAATTTTAACATAAACTTTCAGCAGTGTATACTGCTATCATTAGATGTTTATTAATCATAAATAACTGTTTAGTGGAAAATATATAAGATTTTGTTTATTTTTGTTAAAAGTTTTTTTTTTAATTTTTAATATAATGACTAATGCTCGGTTATCTTTTAATCTGGATTAATTTCCATGTACACAATTCGTCGGTCGAGTATTGGTTTGTTAAGTCCTAAAACGCTAATTATGAGAAAATCGCAATTGAAATTTCGAAATAATCTTTGTTAAATATTTTTAGGACTTTTTTTTTAGTACAAAACTAATACTCTATATCTCATAAATAGTGTTAAATTTTTGGACATGGTTCAGTGCAGATAGTACATTTCAATATTAAAAACGAGTAGAAAAAATAATCTAAAAAGAAAAAAGGACATGGTACAATTCAATACTCAGCCGACGAATTGTTGAAACAATTATGTTTATAGAAATTAACCTGGTTTAAAAGATAACTCGAGACTGAACAACTGGACCTGAACCACATAATAATACCCGTATAATCAATAAATAACAGTTCATTAATTTTATGAATACTTGTATATTATAAGAATTGTATTTCAATATATACATAAACTTTTCAACAACTGCTATTTTACTGCACACCACTGCACCTTGTTAGAAAGAGAATTCAATTTACTACAAATTAGCTCTCTTCTTATTTTGAATAATTAAGTTATAAGCGAAAAACTGAAAAATAATAACTTTAGGGTTAGTCTTAAGGTGAGTTCATGCTTCTTTTCCTTAGCTTAAAGAATTCTTAAATAATTACCGTTAGAATTTTGTTTAACAAAGATGAAGATATCATCGCAGATGGAAAGAAGAGTTAACCGATATTTCCTAACGTTAAATTAAATTAAAATAGAGAAAATGTAGCATGAACGCCTATAGGAGGTTATGTACATTGAACTTTCTTCAATTAAAGTGGACCATGAACGAACCTTTAAGTGTGAAGCACCCCTATGGGGAATAGATTGGTAGTAATACTAAAGAGATGACATCCTGAAAATTTCATTTTTACAATAATTATTTCCAAGTTTGGTCAATATTTTAGCCACTATCTTGATTTGACTCGAGGGTCAGAACAATTTTGTTAATTATACAGAATTTTATTTACCTGACATCTTTACTTGTACATTTTTGTCATGAAACGCATCATTGATCATTTTTTTTAGGAAATTGATTCGTATGACAAGTCGAAAAAAACGAGGTTCTTTGTAAAGATATTATGCATGCCGCTGCATGTATGAAAGTTAGAACAATTTTACTAATACAGTTTAAACTCAATCTTCTTCATCAGCTCGGTATTCTAACAGGCATCCAGTCTACTCCTAGACTATAAGCCTCTCCCCTCATGAGGAGGAGGTTCATAAGGGTATGGCCGCAAGAATATTGCGTCAAGTCTATTTTTGGCTTTATACGATATTCCGGGGGGGGGGGGGTAAATCAAAATGGAAATATGGTTTACAAATATTGTGAATTCTTTGGAAGTCTTAGCTTTCTTTGTAAAATCCTGAAAGCTCCATGTTATTTCTGGAAGTTCTAAGAATTCTGTAGAATTTTTGATGCACCCTTTAAAATTTTGTGAAATTCTTTGAAAATTTTGTTATCTACTTATATTGGAAATTTCAGGTTACATTAAATTAATATATTTGAAATTATTATTAGTTGCTAGTCTACTGAATTTATTATCACGATCTAAAAAGATAATAGGACTAGAAAATATTTCAATTTTTATTCTTTATTCTTTAACTACTTATCGTAGATCTTAAAATGTTATATTTTTTTATAATAAATTAATTAACATCAAATTTTATATAAAAACTTCAATTATCTTTCATGCCAGAAATAAAAGCATTGCATTTTCTTAAATAAAATCTTGATAAAATTTAAAAAAATATGAATGCATTCTTCACTTTTTTTAGTAACAATATACCTAGTTGATAAAATTCTGCGCCTCCCAAAATAAAAAAATTGTAATCAAACGAATTGGAAAGTCAGTGTCTGAATCCCGTCTTATATTTTGTCTCACACCATTAAACACATCACATAAAAATGTATCTTGGGAAATTTACATGACAATCTGTGGAATTCTCCAAAACTTATCTGGAAGTTGATGGCATTTCTGGGAAGTCGGTTAGTTTTCAAAAATCTACTTCATCAGTCTTTACAAAAAATTTGTAACACTGGAAGTTCAAGGAAGTCGGTACATTTAGTAGTGCAAATGAGTTTTGCTCATGATTAACCCCTCTTACTCGATATAGCACTCGTGAGCGCGCACCCTTAGTTTATTATTTAATCATAGTGTTCCTTACATAAAGTTTTGTTCTGTTTTTTTTTTATACTTTTACACCATTGTGTTGATCAATACAGGATAAATTTTATGTATGTTGGCAACCTAGAGTTATTAAAGCTGAATAAATTTTTATCAAAATATTAACAATATTGGACAAATTTCTTCTCTAAAGCCAGGTGTTGGTTGCACATTTCCTTTACCATAGAAATATCGGTGTATATTTTGTGCAATCAGAACACATTAAAATCGGGGTGAGATGTTTGATCCTTGATAAATTCAGTTATTAACCACTTGACAGTTTTGCCCAAGCGTGACTCAAGCACAGAGCTAGTACCGACAAACCCGAGCCTCGTTTGGGCAGATCTTGTTTCAACTTGTCAGAGTTAAAAAAAAATTGACAATTGACACCCTTTCTCACCAAAATGCAACTATTAAGTGCTTAATCTTAATTGCAAGGAGTCGAAAATGCTTATCATTTCCACTACCTACCTAAGTATATTTACGCATTAAATTGTCGTTTTATTACAGGTTTGAATAGCGGAGACTTGGAAGATTCGGCAGCCTTAGAAAACAATGTGGAAGGTGTTAAGAAAAAAATAGGTTATAATTTTATAGCTGAAGACTTCGAAGGAGTAACTTTAAGACGAACGAAATGTTTGGAATGCGAAGGAGTAACAGAACGAAAGGAACCTTTCTACGATATTTCTGTACCCATAATGTGTAACGAAGATGAATTTGTAAGTAATCCTAGCGAAATTTATAGAAAGGCGTGTGTAACATCGGAGAAGCTTTGTGATTCCAACAAATATTTGTGTGATAATTGTAAGAGGTATAATGAAGCTAGTCGTGAAGTTCTGTTTGAAAAATTGCCAAAAATTATGATTCTACAATTGAAAAGGTTTACAACCACGACAGCCGGTGTTCAAAAAGTTAACAGTTATTTGCCTACACCAATTCAGCTAGATTGCTTTTGCGAGAGTTGTTGCCGATCGCAATCGGGGGCCGATCACAATCCTTTACATCGCTACCAACTTTGTTGCATTATTATGCATTTAGGTGGCTCGATGGCTTCGGGCCATTACATTTCCTACGTTAAAGTAACAGATCACGACGACGATTATATTAACTGTACACGAGATCTTCCAAAGGGAACCTTGTCTGCTAGTAGCAGCGAGAAGTCAATTAATTTTTTGAAGTATCTGAAGCCTAAAGCTTTCAGCAGTTCGGTTCTTGAGAACAAAAATGGTGTGATACCCGCTAAAAGTGGGAACGGTATAGGAATATGTAAGAGCGTAGAATGTTGCAGTATCAAATTGAATACGAATGTAATAGATAACGTAGTTAATAATTGTTCGAAGAGGAATGCTCAAGACAGGTGGATACCACCATCATCCAACGATGTAAGAGAAGACACGTGGCTGGAATGCGACGACGAAAACGTGCGTCCGATATCGAACCAAGAATTTCAAGACTTGCTAAGTTATAAGCCTAATTCTACTTCCACTCCTTATTTATTATTTTACTCAAAAATTAACGATACTCTAATAAGCGATTAAATTTTCTCTTTAGCTTTTAAGTATTTGACTCTTGTTTTGATTTGATTTTTTTTTTGAGTACAAATGAATAGGGTAGTGATTTCATGTGATAAAATTTAAAAAGTAATGTTGAAATTTCAAAAAAAAATATAAATATAATATATAGGTTCTGTTATTGTAAGAAGCTACCCCTCATAACATTTTGCAGTGTTTATAAAAAAAATTATAATAATAATAATATAATTGGTCAAATGTTCAAGTATTAGAAAACGAAAAGCTAAACTTTGGGAGAGTGGTTGATTTTTGCTTGTAAATAATTGAGAAATGGATCTACCGAGCTCTTCCATCTCACATTATTATTACATTACCTTCAAGAAAGCAACCAAGTGTGCATTTTTTTATTATTTGTAGTAATAAATATTTAAATTATATATTTTTGTTTCACATTTGTATATTTCGAGCTTGTTATTATATTTTTTTAATGAATTTGTGCCGAATAAAGAATCTCAGAAGTTAAACTAATGTGATTATGGTGAACTAAAATAATTTCTATTATAAACTGTTTTTGTAGCCATCTCGTGTTGTTTTTGATTACAAATGTTAAATTATTTGTTTATTGTATACATAATCGTTATACACTTAAGAAATAACTGGATTAAATAACTCATAAATCTGATAAACCTCTTAATTATTATAAAAATAAGATTTGTTATTTTTCTAGTGACTCATTTAAAAAGCTTTAAATATTATAGTTTTGACTAAATTATTGTAACCAGTGCAACTAGAATGTGTTTTTTATATGTTGGTCTGCAACGTAGATTTTGAAATTGCTTGCTTCGTTTTACAATACCAAGTTTTCCAAGTGCAGCTACTGTTTGTTAAATTTTTTTTATAAAAAATATGAAAATTGCAAATTTTGTATGCTCTTTAAAAAAATTGAAATTGTAAATGTATTGCCGTTACAATATGTGCATTTAAAGAAACAGTAATTGCTATGTATAAGCCCTTGCCTTTTGCTAAAAGTATACTGTATTTATAAAAATAAAAGGTGATTATAAAATAAAAATCGCTTTTGGTTTCTTCTTTTTCATAAAAGAATTTATGCAATGCAAATTAAATTATTATTAAAATTCTATTTTAAGCCCATTGTTATTTCTTGTACATATCACTAAACAAATTGTGTAGAGTACATTTATGCACATATAAAAAAATATAATCAATCAGCAGCATCTGCTATCAAGGTTCAGTATTAAGTTTTATTACAGATTTCCTTTTGCTTGTTAATTGTACATTCTGTAATTATTACATTCTAATAAATTTTGTTTTGAGAAATAATTTATTTATTCTTTTAATGAGGGATACACAACGAATTACTTCAATAAATTAAATTAATTTAGTTCTTAAGATACGATGATAAATAACTACTAATTTGTTGATAATGTTTCTTCTGCCATTGGATGTTCACTTGAATTGTTTCCATTGCTTGTTTTGTACCTTGCTTACTCTCAGTTAAATACTGGCTGTTTGATGTTGTGAAGTTCATAAACTAAAAGTTTAAAATAAATTAACATTTATATCGTTCGGTCATTCCACATAAATCGACAAACAAAATTTTTTTTAGCAAAAGTTGGGAGAACTTTTATACAAAATTTGTGGTTTAAAAATTTTCAGCCTTGATATTTAGAGAACCAGAACAGAACAAATCTATCAACTGACAGGATGCCAGAAGAAAATAAAATAACCTACAGGGAAAGGGTGGTTTAGTTGAAGTGATCATGGTATAATTCATCATACAAATGAAATGGGGAAAAATATTAAGAACCAAAAACAATTGCTATAAAATTTTCTACAATTTTTGTTCAAAGAGTTTTTCTCTAAAGTTTACAGTCTAGAGTCCGGATTTATATGTTTTTACATGTTTTATTTGCTCTATGATGGAAAGCTAATTTTTAGTATCTATGTCTTTCTCTACGAAATGAAGCAAAATACGAAGTTTTATTGCGCATATAATTTAATATTTTGGATTTCTACCGCATATAAAATTATTATCTATATAACCGTATAAATATAGCCAATATTTGGCATAATTATGATTTATTATATGTAGGCGCAAGTTTTTTTTAAATAAAATCCTAATGTTAAAAATGTAGTACAAAATCCAACCTTGTCAAACACATTTATTTATGGGTACACGTTTTCTGGACCATTTCTTTCCCTTGTAACATGTTCATTTAAAAAAATAACGCATTAGCACGTCTAAGACCATTTAAATGAATAAAGTACAAATTTTATTATCACTTCTTATTCATTGGGGTCTGAAAAATATTACCATCTTTTTGTAACTTCTAAACTAATCTTGACCCGCCCGATCCAGAAAATTTGCCGACGTTGATTTCAATAAATTATATTTTTGCGAATTCCTAAATTAATAATTATATATGTAAATATGTAGATATTATTTATGTAGTATATAATACTAAATATGTCGATTTTGCATTATCCTTTGTTTTCATTTAACCGCATAATATAATCCAAATTTCAGCAATATTACCGCATATATCGACCAATTCTAACCGCATTTAAAATACTTATATTGATGTTTTTTACTGCATATAAATCCGGACTCTAGTAATGACCTATACCTACTTGCAAATAAAATATACAGTGTTTTAAAATGTTTTACCAAAATTGGCTGATATACCTATATATAATATGCGTTTCCTAATAACTTCAAAAACATTATCGCTCAATTTAAGGGGTTCCTTACATGACTACGAAAAATAATGGGTGTGTTTATTTTTCAGTCATCCATAAGAAATCCATAATAAAAAAATTATAAATCGTTTGAACTTCAAAAGTTTTACTAATTGTTTGAGCTTCAATGATCTTATATAGCATCGTTTAAACCTCAAATGTTCCAAGTTGGAGCGTTTTCAAGATTGTGAAATTGTAATTTTTTTACAAGCATCACTTCATACAAGTAGCGCGCTGAATTTTAGCGTTGCTCATAATCAGAGCCGTAGCAAGTCGCAATGGGGGCGCTAAACCATGAGAAAACCCAATAAATAATAGTTTAAAATTTTAAAAAAGATAAGAATCTTTTGGGGGCTGCGGATATATTCAAATTTGACCACGGTTTTATTTGCAACATTCCAACTTTTCCACGAGTGGGGATTTTAATCCTCTACAGTAGTTTTTCGTCTATAACTTGCTTACTTTCATTTTTAGTGAAAATTATCATCAAATCAAAATTGAAGAGTACAAAATTCTCTATAAAACACTATAAACTTTTACTATTATATAACTATAAATCCAAAGAAAACAATTGAAAAAAGTTTTTAATAATTCTTAATCTGAATAAAACTTTCGTACTATTTAAACTTCACCATCGATGGTGAACAAAACGAAACAAGGTTTCAGGATTTAATTTAGATCTAAAGTAAATCCTGAAACCCTGTTTTGTAAGGAATTTTCTCCTCTTCAATTTTGGTCTAATGATACGACAGGGGATTTTAGGAAAGCTGATTCCATCCCCCGCGTTGTTCTTCATTTCCCTTTAATTGCCTGGGTGGGTAACCGCTAAAAATATCACGTTATGATCGCGACAGTTATTAAAATATATTTAAATTGAAAAGAAAAATGCCTACCGATAAAAATAATTTCCATATTCAGGGAGGCGGGGGGTATTGCGTTACGTTACCATGGAAACGGTGATTCTGACATACTATGTGTATTATATAATATCAGAAGTTCCCAATGATAATCGATATTACATGACCGGGGGGTCTGGGGGGTATGGAATACCCCCCAGGTACACTTGCCATTATTCAGAACCATCAAAATTTTTTTGCAATTTTCGTTTGTAATCCGGGTGGGGTGATATTTTTTATAACTATCCCAGTACCGTTCTTAATACCGAAGGACGTAAAAGTGAAAATTATTCTTTCGCAATAAATTAAGTGCACCTGGGGGGTATTCCATACCCCCCAGACCCCCCGGTCTCGGCAGCTTAAATGAGTTCCTGATAAGCATCCATTTGTTTTCATTACTGTAAGCCGGCACCGTAGCAAGGGTGATCATGGGGGCGCTAAACCTCGACAAAACCCAATAAATAATAGTTTAAAATTTTCAAAATGATAAGAATCTTTTGGGAGGGGGCGTATATATTCAAATTTGCCTCAGGCGCCAGACGAGCTTGCTACGGCGCTGCTCATAATAATTAAAATAGTCTTTTTTTTTAATATTATCTTCCGACGGCATCGACATTTATCCTAAAACCGAGTTAGATTATTGCACTCCTTTGAGGTTGCTGGAGACAGAGAGTATTCCTTCCCGCTCTTTCGGTAGAAAAAACCCTGAAGGCTGTGCTCAGGGGCCTTCCAAGCATTTTGTCACCTGAAAATATTTCCGGCGACTTCAAAAGATAAAAATTGTCGGGCGACGTATAACTGGGCTAAAATCACGATGGGTGGGGGGAGTAAAATGTACCTGAATCAACCTCCTGAATTTTTGCTCTGTAATTCAACCAGCGCAGCGTTCACATTAATGCTGTGGAGTAGCACATTATTTTTATCGACGTTTTGATGCTTGAAATGAAATGAAAACTAATTCTGCTTGCTACTTGCTTGGAGCGATATTTGTAAAAACAACATTGCAATTTTTCACAATCTTTAAACGCTATATTTGTTTACCTTTGAGGTTCAAACTGTAGAATTAGAAGTTCAAACGATTCTCGAACGATTAGTATTAATTTTATTAAAAACTCACGTTAGGGGGGGGGGGTAGAATTTTTACAGTCCCTCCCAAAATTGTTCTATGTAATTGAATTCTTGGTTCGATATCTGTATTTATTTATTTGTTTGATATTATATTACTTATTTCATTTATTAAAGTTATAAATTTGTGATGAGAGTACTCAATGGAATACTCTCAACATGTCATTAATTTCAAGTCAAAGAATTTACTTATTGTTTATATGTTGTATAACAGAATGTAAATATGCATTGGTGAAATTAAAACCTTTAAAAATAATTTTCATTTTAATTAGGTACCTACGTTAATAAATAATATGCACGGTTTTTGTATGTGGGCTATTAGCTATAAGATGAGGAAAAATTTATAAGATATTCTACTTATTTAAAATAAACTGGAAGGTCACGGATTCGATTCCCAGTCGTTATCAAATTATTTTTACCATGGTTAAGATTATTACCTATTATAAAGACCTATTATAAAGTTAAGTCAGTGCTGCTGACTTTTAATTCGATTTTGCAAGTTTAAGTTGAACGTTGGTATCTTTCAAACTATTGTGAATGGTTTAGAAGTGATTTTGAGAACTTAATTTTTAAATTTATTTCTCGTAAATGTCTTGGTAATGCATTTATAAATATTGTCACTCTATAAAAGATATGATTAATTTAAAAAAAAATGTACAATGAGCAATAAATTATAAAATAATTTGATCTGGAAAATTGGGAGAAATTACTCGTATGCAATTATAATTTGAAACGAAAAACAGTGATCAAAAGTTTATTAAAATCGGAGCGGTCAGAGGTGTGAAATTATCGATTTCATATGGAATTACCAAAATTAAATTTTGTTACTTACTTCTTCGAAGTCATAGTCATTTATCATTTGCTTAGCAAGAACATTTAAATAACGCCCCAATCGATCAGCATTTGAACCTAAACTGAAGATACAAAAAATTAATACTTATTTAGAAAGTAATTCTTAAAGCTTCTTACTACTTATAAATTTCCTCAATTTTGTTATAGAAAAACGATTTAGCCACGTAGTAGCCTACATCATTGGAAGCAACACCTTGGAAAATTGAACTCGAATCTTGACTTCTAATACTCGAATTTTTGTCAATAGTCCATTCCAAATACCTATTTAAAATCCAAATTTCGGTTGTACACGATAAAGCCTGCAAAATTGTAGTTTTTTCAGTCGGGACATTGGAAGTTAAATATTGTTTCCATAAGAAATTCCATTCTTGTTCGCCGCCATGTTTTATTGCTGAACAGTAAACAACAGATCTAAAGTCTTTGTGAATCCTAAAATACCAAATTTGTATTGCAGATAAATTTTAAAAATAAAATCGTACGGATTGTTTCCTTCAGAACTATTTTGCCAACTCTGAAACAGCGTGACTGCGTTTTGGATGCAATTATTTCCTCCAAATTTACAACCCCAACTTGTAATTAAATTTTGATGTTTCAAATTTTCAAATAAATTACCTCCCTGTTTCTTTATTTCAAAACCACCGATGCTGGTGTAAATTTCAGTGAGTAATTTATTGATGTAGACCTGAAAACATATTTCTAAGTCCAAGTACACTTATAGCAAGTGCAACTTACCTTGAACGATCCATACGCAGAAGTTCGCTTAAGCAACGAATTCAAAATTTTTATGTTATTCAAACCAGACTTCCATGGTAAATACGTCTTTTCCATCTTGAGGTAATCGAGTAAACTGAAATAAATTGAATAATTTAAGTGTCCAGTCCAAGCCAAATCGGCAGAATCGTCGATAAGTTGAACCCGATTTAAGGTTGGAATGGTTGTGTGCGCGTCAGAATTTAGAGTTTTTATTAAAAGTTTCCAGTTTTCTTCGTCATAATTAACTTTGTACAGGCCTGAAATAAACAGCTTAATACATTCTCTTCTGTTTATTTCCACTTTGAACTTACCAGAAGCGTTGATGTTAAATAGTATCCACTTATCGTTACTAGGAACTTCTGATAAAATTAACGATTCTTCCATACAAGATAACCATACTCGCGGAGCAGTCGAGTCAAAATTCAATTCTGGTGCTGTTGTGTAAGTTAGGGGAACCCACCAGCATTCAGATAACGAGGAATTAGCGTCAATATCGCGTAAGAATCTTTTCTAAAAGAATATTTCGTTAAATCAATTTCATTGCGATGTTTGTAAAAATTACTTGTTTAATTTCCACGGAACCTTTCTCGTAGTCTCTCATTACTGATATCAAGGGAAATCCAGTTTGAAGAGTCCAAGTATCCATGATGGTTTTTACAGTTAAGTTTGATGGTAACACGTTAGCTTCTTTTCCTTGTAGTGTTAAAGCGGCCCAAAGGTCATCCTGTTGGGCGTTATTGAATTGATGGGTGTTTAAATAACGAGTAATTCCATTTCTAAACGTATCTTTACCAAGAAAAGCGGCAATCATGTGTAAGAGGTACGCACCCTTTTTGTACGAAATTGTATCAAAGATTTCGTTAATTTCATTTGGGTTATGAACCGGAACGGATACCTAAAAATATATTGACAGAAACTGATAATGTGGTTATTAAGTAGGTATAATACACACTGGATGAGATGTTTTTAATGCATCTAATTGGAAGACCGCTGATAAACTAGATGCAACTGCTTCTTCAAACGAATTCCATTCTGGAAATTGATTATCTACAGCTAAAGCGGCCATATATGTGGCAAATCCTTCGTTTAACCATAAATCGGTCCACCACTTCATTGTCACCAGGTTTCCGAACCATTGATGAGCAAGCTCATGAGAAATTACACTGGCAATAGAACTCTTGTGAGAAGCCGAAGTTACATTGGGATCGTACAAAAGTAAAGACTCCCTGTAGGTTATTAAACCCCAATTTTCCATTGCGCCCGCTGAAAAATCAGGAATGGCAATCATATCTTGCTTTGGAAGAGGATATTTAATATCGAAGTAAGTTTCGTAATAATCTAAAAATTTGGGTCCAATCTCTTGGGCGAATTTCACCTGTTAAAATTGATATTTTAAATCAAAACTTACTTCTGCTACTTAGCCTTACCTGATCGATAACGTCCTCTCGAGCCCATATTCTAAATGTGACGTTATTTTTGGTAGGTGAAGAGGGTTGATGATCAAATTGTGAAACAACAAACGCAATTAAATATGTTGAGACTGGAACAGTTTCTTCGTACCTATCCCACATCCATCCTTCCTGTTCAGGACTAAAAGTAAGAAAGTCAAGGAAGATTTCCATAAAATGGAAGCGTACCGTACATGGGTTCTGATTTCAAAATTGGCATGTTGCTAATTGAAGTGAAGTTTTTATGCCTTCCTAAACTAATATTAAAAATAGCTTTCATTGAAGGTTCGTCAAAACATGGAAAAGCTTGTCTGGCTTGCGTTGGTTCAAATTGTGTAACTGCTAACCATTTCGTTTCTTGGGTAGATTTATCGGTGTAACTACTTTTGTAAAAACCATTTAAATCGTCGCCCAATTTTGCACTATAAGGAATAAATATTTCGTAGTTGTGATCTTCCACCAGGTTTTCTTTTACTTTGAGATTTAAAAAATCGTTTTTATCGTTGTAAACCAATCCATTAATTTCAATAGTTGCGTTTTGATCGCTTAAATCTCGGATTTTGATTTCAGTTTCGTTAATCAAAAGGTCGCTCGAATGTAATGTGATGATATTTGTTGGACTTAAACATTTAGTCTAAAAAGAATTTTAATTGAAAATAAAAACAATAGTTTAATGTTGCACAAACGGTGATTTAGCAAGAATTAATTATTAGTGTTTAAATGGTTACGAGTTCCTGCTTATTCGGTCATGTCGAAATCTAGTTAATTATTTATGTATGTCTAAATCGGTAATTGAACGGACAGTGGTCATAAAAAGCCAATCCTGCTGGTGTCACATCAATTTTAAGGCTATTACTGTTTAATTCTTGATGCATGCATTCCTTCAAGATCACAAACATCAATGCACGATTTTAATAATCAATGCACAATTTTATATCGGTCAAGTTTAAGACAATGAAATTTTTAAAAGTGGGCGAATTGCTGACAAGTTTGTCAATTTGACAAGTGACGTTAGTAAATCGATAAAAATGTGATGATTTATGTACTCACCGTTATCCAAACTTTTCCATAAAAATTGAAATTGTCGTCATCTCCAAGATGTGTGATGATTTCAAGTACATATCGTTCAGGTATCACAGATTCTGGTAGCCTATAAGTAATATTCTGTGCAGTGGTGATGGTGGAACAAAAGCCAATTATCCCCAATAGTAATAAGTATCCCATTGTCCTGAAATAGTATTTTGACGTTAAAATTTTGAATTCGAAAATCAAAAGAAATCACTCCATTTTACACAAAGTGCTTTACAGAAATACAAAATAATGTAGACTTCCATTATTGTACATTATTATTATTCATTAATTATTATTCATATTCACGTAAGAATCATGCATAACATTTAAAATTAAACCTTAAACTACTTTTGATCTCAATAACCAGTAACGCAATTTAATTATTATTCTTATCGTATAAACAATATTTTTATTATTATTTACATCTAATATTTACGCAAGGTCAATAATATTATTATGTATTCAATAACGTTCAGTACGTAATAATTGTAGTAAAATACCTACTATGTCTGTAATGTAAAATTTTAAGGGACTATTTCACTAACTCAGCCACTCGAAAAAAATTTTCGAGTGCTACACACTAAAGAACATGCTTATATTTGTCTATTAAAACAAAAAAAAGTGTGAATGGGTTAAAAACAACCCCAATATCGACTTTTGAAAAGTACGGGAAATTATCATCGAGTATGCGGCAGACCCCGGTCAGACGCTATACAATTGAAAGACGGTCCCTTGAAAATGCGTAAAATTTTTTCGCTCCGATTTGAATTTTTCTTTGAAATTCGGATAGATGGGGGTGTGATTAGTGGATATTAGTAATAAATATAATCAAAAAAATGGAAAATAACCAGTGTATTGCCGAAAAAGTGAAAAAATTAAATTTTTTTTTCCTTCGAATTTTGGGGTGTGCATTCGATAAGGAGGGTAATCCATCGTCAAAACCTACACTTTCGGGGCGCCGCTCCGCTCCGCTCTGCACCCATCCAGGGCGGTTTTGACTCTGGTTACTAGGCTAAACATACGAGAAGGCGCCACCCATCAAGAAAACCGGGATAAATGAAACCGGGATGTGAGAGAACCTCGAAATAACATTAAAAAGTATAGTTGCGGTATGGGACAGTAAACTATTACGTTTCACCCCCAAAAAATCGCATAAAAACAAAAAATAATCGATGTTACATGTACGAGAGACGAGCTGCATCTGCCGGTGCGACCTTTACCTTTACCTTTACCTGATATGTATTTGATGGAGCATCCCGGCATGGCCGGCCTTCTCCTTCATCTGAAAGAATACATTAATGACATTGGAAGTTGTAGAGACCGGTGGGTCTCTGGGAATTGGCGCTTGGCGGACTGACTGGTTAGAAACCTGGGCTGTGACTGAATATGAGATATGTGAAGAAAAAGAAATTTTTTACGTTTGCCGATATAGTAGAGTCCCTAATTCGAAGAAAGAAATTATAATTTCTATTGATGACCTCGAAGTGAGTGGCTTCTACTTGGAACTAGTCAGAATTGGCGACTAGTGGGATTGTAGTGATACTATGGGGGGTGATTTATCGAAGCTTGTGGAAATTGATCGAAAAATTACACAAATCTAGTGAATAAATTCACTTTCGAAGAGAATTTGTGTAAGGTAAACCTGTGAACATACATTAGTCTGTGTGGGGGCCGGTGCGAAATACTCTAAGTGTTAGGGTCATTAAAACTGCACGGACTGTCAATAGAATGAGCGACGCGCGGGAATCTCGTTAATTTTACCACTGAATCTCGTTAAATTTGCTAAGTTCAAATTCGATTTTTTCAAAAGTTTGAGCCCCATTCACATTTTTTATTATTACAATTTGCTAAAATAAGTGTGTTCTTTAGTGTGTAGCAGAAGAAATTTTGTTTCGAGTGGCTGAGAGTTAGTGATAGAGTAACCAAATTTTATATTCCTGAAAAGATTTACTTAGAATTAAAAATAAACTGAAACAGTTTCCATTATAATTTTGTATTATCAATTTTTGGGTTTATAGCAGTTATGGTTACACCAAAAACTGTTTTTGTCACGTTCATAAATTTGACTAATCAATGCAATGATCGAATAATAGTTTACATTTCCCAAATGCATAATCGGTTGAAGTCAAAATTATTGCTTGAAACGTGTTGTAAATTACAAAATAAATTCTTGATTTTCACATTATATTTGTTAACTTTAACTTGATATATCTAACTGCTGAGATCCAAAAAGATTGAAGAACCTACAGGTTATCATTCTAAATTTAATTTACAGACCTACCAATTATAATCGTTTTTAAATTTTTGCTGACATGTTGTTCAAGTGCCTATTTAGTAAAATCTTTTCGAGTATAAATAATAACCTTTTGGAGTATAAATGCTCGAGTGCCAAGTTTCTACTTGTAATTTCAAAGCTTGGATGGGATGAAAGAAGCCATATTTAAAAATTAATATTGCACAATCTACCTTCCATGCTTTAAAAACAGGTTGATGTTTTTATATTAAATATGCGAATACATTAATTTAGTAAATTTGAAAGCATAATTTGATTTGGTTTATTAATTAGATTATTTCAAAATACATTTAGGTACCTACTTATTGATTTTATTTACAAGTTATTTTTAAAATCTCATTTTTATTTACTTATGGTTATTGTAGTCATTCAATGTTTCTCATGTGTCTGTTGAGTAAAATAGTTTTATCTTTTGGAGCATAAACGCTCAGGTACAAGGTTTCTATTGCGTTCGTGATAATAATCTTTATTAAGTTTAGCACCCGATTCGATTCCGGGCAATCAGTGGCGTTTTTAACGAACAGGCTGGTTAGGCCTAGCCAAAAAATGTGGATAAAATAATATTTTTATGCACTTATATTATAATACTCAAAATTGCAATAAATTTTCCACATTTGCCTATGTAAATCGTTCCCTTAACGACATTGGTGCCGCACCGTAATTCTAGATTGTAGGGCAAATAAAAAAATTAAAGGTTGCATATAACTTCGGAATCTTTAAAAGGATTCGAAGAGTAACAATCAAAAATTCTAAGCTACGACCGCTTTAAGATAGAAATTTAAAAAAATGTTTTAAGAGGGCTTTCCCTGAGAGGGTCTTGTTGAGGGTTCTAGTTAAATTTTTCTTAAGAAAACGGCTTCTATTACCACCTTCGAGTTTTGTATTTATTTTAGTGGGAGACCCTGCATTATTACTTTATAAAAAAACCCTCCCTCTCGCAGCTTGTATCTACCTAATATTTTAAAATTAAACGAGTTATAGACGAAAAACCACATTGACGGAATTAAACCTTACCCCCCAATTGGGAGAAATGCCGAGAGTGGACTTTTGGGGGTTCACTCAGACATTTAAATACACATCTATGCCAAATTTCAGGTTGCTCGATTTTCTGTAAGCTAAAAACGTTACTTGCTTGGACTATTAATAAATAAGATTTTAAGTTTGATTATTGGCTAATTAATTTAGATTATTAAAATATTTTAGCTCCGTCTTTAAAGTTTTTTCATTGGCTAGTTTAGTTCTTAAAGAAAAATGCCATAATCGACATACATATATAAAGTCCACTTTTTATTGAAAACGGAAGGTGTCCTTTTAAAATTTGTCTCAATTTTAGTCCACTTAGGGCCGGTTTCAGCAACCTTAACCTTAACCTGTGTTAGTTAACACAAATTAAAAATAATCCGTTGTTAAATTTTGAATGGGTTGTAGCAACCTTTTCTAATATGTAATTAGTTAATCTCGGATTATGTGTAGAATAGTTATGGTGGTACTCCTGAAACGACAACAACGCCTACTTCATACTATGCAAGTAGTTCAATTAGTTCGAAAATTATCAACAAGTGAGGTTTATAACCTATATTCTGTGAATACAGTTCATTGAAATATTTTATATTTTACATATATTTTACTGAAATGGCACAGAAAAGAACAAAAAATTATAAGAAGTAGAGAAGGAAGACAATTGCGGCTACTAAATGTAAAATTACGTGATATTGATAAATAAATTGTTAATTTGTTAATAACTGAATTTTTTTTCTCAAAAAGTACTGGGGTGCTCATAAAAAAATATTAAACTTTTATTTTATTTTATTGTAAATTTAATAAAGCTTTAAAAATTAATCCGCACGTGTGTGCAGTCGATGGCACCTATCACGCCTGGAATTTGAAAAAAACATTTTAAACAAAATTGTAATCATTTTTTTCTCTGGTTTTCTCTGTATGAGACGGTCAAATTTATATTAATTGCGTATTTACACACTTTTCTATAATAAACGGAGGTTAGGTTTTTGGTAATTTAACTTTAATCACTGGTCAACTAGTAATTAAATACTTTGGGTATTTAACCTGTGTTAAGCATAAATTAACGTTGCTACAACCCAAACTACAGATTTAATCTATGATTACGCTAATCATTGATTAAATTTAACCTGTGTTAAAAATTATATTGCTAAAACCCAAATCGGACTTAATCTATGATTAAATATTTAATCTATGATTAAATTCCTAAATTAAAGTTGCTGAAACTGGGCATTAATTTTAAAAATGTCTGATTATGTAAGTCAGGATAGGGCGGTGTCAACAATACCCAATATGGTACAAATCAGACTTACAAGGGGTCAGCACACATCAGCAATCAAGTTTCCAATTTTTTTGGTGATTCTAAAAGCCAAAAAAATTATGACGGTTTTTGCAAATGTTTTTGGTTTGAGTTATGAATGTTTTAAAATAGGGTCATTCCATCTCAAATCAACTGAAAAATTTACTCGACCCCTACCAAATTTTACGAAACTTGGTACAAACCATCTTAGTAAGAAATAAAAAGTACAAATTTGAGGATTTTCCCAAAAGGGCATTTGTTTCCTTATTTTGGTCCTTCAAAAAGTTAAAAAGTTGGTGTGTAGACTTGTTGGAAAACTACTGTAACTTCATCCACGGTGGTCTAAATAAAAAAATAAAAAATATTCGGTATGTTCAACAATTGTTCAACCCCTTCTTCTTTAAGTGCCGTGCCTGATTTCAGACGTAGGCGACCTCTCTCCTATGCATGTGTTGTGCGTTTGAAGTATTATCACACACATAGGGCACCTACTACTTAACGCGGGCTCCAAACCGCGGGAAGTGTATACACTTCATCTCCAGAGAGGCTGTACCAGGCAAATTACACCTCGGTGGTTTGCCATTGCCTTCCGAGGGGAGACGGTCAGAATAAAGTTTTACTGAGCCCGGAGTTGAACCAGGTATTTAGCATTAGCTAATTAGTGACCCCAAAAAATGTGGACATAAATATTATTTATTTTGTAATTATATAATTAATATTAAACACAAATTATTATCGTTGTTACTTTTCCAGTGTTTTAATTGCAATATTTTCTGAAGTTACCTACTTAAATCGTTCTTTTCGAGATGGTGAAGGCTACCCCCGAAGGTTTGGATCTAGACAAAAATTTAGAAAAAATCTCCCCCTCTTACAACTTTTGTATATATTTATGCCCAAAAAGTTACAATAGGACCAACTAAATTATAATAAATTTAAATTTAAAAAAGAGTACATTTTTAGCTTGGGTAGAATGAACCAAGTCATTTAATAAATACGTTATGTCTAATATTGTTTTATACCTCCTATCCGTTAAAAACATGTTGATGTTTTCAATATTATAAATATAGCTATTATTATTTTTAAAATATTAATTTAACATTTTTTACGACGATTTTATTTAGTTCCTCAATTAGATCATTTAAGAAAACGTCAGTTATTTATTTTATTCATTAAGCATATTTTAAGTTTTACTTGGCTTATCTTTTTAGTAAAATTTACTCTAACTTAGCTACATTTTTTTACCTGTAAAAATGAGGTAAGTCTGGATCTAGAACAAATTTGTAATTCTGACCTAAATCTGTTAAACAAAATTTTACGTTAAATTACTTCGAAATCATCTAATTAATACAGTTCAATTTCCTGCTTACGAGCTTATACTTTTATGCTCCATAAAGTAGGGAGCTTCTTAGCTTTTTTAGTCTTTTTGCTTATCAGCTATAGTTAATTAAGTTACTTGTCTTCATGGTCCTGTGATAATTTAACATAAAATCATGAAATATAATAAATAAGAAGAATATAAAAGCTTACCAAATGCAACAAAAACTTAATTAGTATAAGTATAATATAGAATGACGTTATCACAGTAGTAGCTTATTAGTATTTGCATAACATTTGAACGCACAACACACAATAAATGGCAATTAGGTATATTATCTACCAATTCCGCAGTATTTCATAGGTATTCATAAATAATTGTTAAGCAACGAATTGTTTATTCAAACACACGAGGTACCTATATAAATAATTATAAAAAAAATATTGAAATATACCTGGCATCACCATAACATGCCCTAGATTTTGCAGATAGGGGAACCGCCAATTAAAATTTGAATTTAAAATTCCTCACAATTCAATGAATAGGTACCGGATGATTCAGAAGAAGAATGTAATGCGCCCAAAGCTCATTGGTAACAATAAAGACAATCGATTTTGATGGCCAACATCGAAAAATATGCTATCAGTGACAAAATTAATATCTAATTTTTCTATTTTGTACATAAATTAAAATTATAAGTTGCTGTCATTGTTGGTCGAATGCTTAAAATTACGCACCGTAAGTGAATTTATTTTGATGCGCTTTGTTTTTTAGCAATTCCCAAAAAGTATGCCTAAAAATGGTAGGCCACAGTTCATAATAAAATTTAATCCAGCTTTAAAGTTTAATAGGAGAATAATTGTACCAAATAATGTATTGCATCAACATTTTTACATTTTTAATAGACCCTTAATGTACTCGTATCCATAATATTTACATAGACTTTTAATTTTCCATTTTATATTTAAACCGATAATTAGTTAATTTATTAACGGTATTATTATGAAATCAGGTCAGATACTTAGATAGCTTACAATATTTTATAAATTTTTAACCTATAAAATTTAAAAATAATCAAAGATAAGTGAATAACTTAAAAAATGAGAAAACTCGTAATATGACCTTTAAATCTAATAACATGGAACTAAACCATAAAAATTGTTCCTCCACCCTAGACAAAGGACAAAGTGACTTTGGTGTATAGCCCGTCTTACATCAGGTCATTTCTGGCGTCATTTCTTGCGCCATTTCTTGAGCAATATAAATTGCCTAGTTTAAAACAGCAAATGTCGTGGAAAATGTCCTGGCTCGGATTGTAGGCAATATATTTAACACGTGCTCTATTCTTGAACAATTTGCCTGTGAGCGGCCGCAAATTACCTGAAACATTTTGTAGGCAAAATATATAGAACCTGTTCTGTTTTGAGGCAATTTTCAACGCAATTTGCCTGCGAGCGTGCGCAGTAAAATTAAACGAACGATAAATTGTGAAAAATTGTGCTACACATAAAAATTGAAATGGATAAAGAAAGCAATTTAATTGCAGAAAATGTGATTGCAGCAAACATAATAGTATTATTTTTTTACCAACACAAAATATTTTCATATATAATACCACAAGAGACTATCAAATTGTCGGCAATAATTTTTGAAACTGGAACTGAGTGTTTGTCGCCCTTAAAATCACCATGAGTGCTTTAGCACGAATGGTGATTTTAAGGGCGACAAACACGAAGATTCCATGCTTTAAAAATTAACCGACAATTTTATAGTATCGTGTGGAATTCGTTTGACAATTTCGTAAATAAAATTTCAAATTTTTCTGACAACAAATAATTTATAGTATGCGTTCACGTAGTTTCCATCGTTACTATATAAAATAACAACTTATAGAAAACAAAATTAGTTTTTCATTGAAGTATTTTAATCATTTGTAATCTTGATTGACAATACAGACCACGGTGGTCGTATTGCCGCGACAATACACCACCGTGGTCTGTATTGTCAAAGGAAGTAGATTATGATTGGTTCAAATTGATGAGATTGTAACATCCTATTGGTTGAATTATTATGAACGAAATTGTCAAAAAAATTCAAATTTTCAATGGTTATTAAATTTTCAAATTTGATTTTTTAATTTCAGTGAAAAACAAAAACATTTGCGATTACATATTTAAAAAAAAAGTAACTTTTAGTAATAAAAGTAACTCATTCCTAGCCCTGCATTTGACAATTACTACCTGCCACAGAATCTACCTCCGCATTCAATCTGTACTGCGGCCGCCCACAGGCAAATTGTTCAAGAATAGAGCACGTGCTAAATATATTGCCTACAATCCGAGCCAGGACATTTTCCACGACATTTGCTGTTTTAAACTAGGCAATTTATATTGCTCAAGAAATGGCGCAAGAAATGACGCCAGAATTGACCTGATGTAAGACGGGCTTATTATAGTGGTTGAATAAAATTTGGTTTCATGAGATTTTTGATGTTGGGTTTTGATTTTAATTTTGATTTTTTTGTTTTGGATCCTTATATCAGTGCGAATTGTGGCGTACCTAGGGGGGGCGGTGGGGGCGGTCCGCCCCGGGCCCCTTTACTAAGGGGGCCCCACCCAAAAATAAATAATTCCATGTTTCTCAAGTGGGCGAGCTCGTTCGTGGCTCAGTCGTTCAGAGAGCGTCGGTTTCGGAGCTGCGTTGCGTCGTGCTGAACGTCGTAGATTCAATTGTTCGAATTCGGGCTCTTACGATAAAACTTTTTATCAGTTTAACGTTTTTAACAGTAATGATAATTGATGACCTCGGACTGCACGATTTTGTTCCCTTATTCTATCTATTATTTCTCTGCACAGGGCAATAGCTTATGGAAGACGGTTAGATTAAGGCAAAAAATAGGCTAGCCACATTAAAAAGTGATAAATGACCTTTTTTTGAGGGTGAGGGGGGCCTACAAAATAAATCCGCCCCGGGCCCCAAGTGGTCTAGGTACGCCACTGATTACCGGTACTCATAAAAATGATTTTCCGGGACAATATTGTATAAATAAATTTTCTTCTCTTGTTACTTCTTGTGCCTTGAAATTTTATAATTTCTATTTTATGCCGCCAATTAAAATATTTGCGTTTATGGCTGCCTTAAAACGACCCTGACTTTCATCGCCATATTGGAAAATCCGCGAAAGTGAACATCTTAGCTTCAAACAAATAGAAATTGATTTAATAATTGGCTATTTTAGGAGAAGTAGAATATCAAATAACGGAATTAATAAACAAAAAATGGCAAACGTATACCGCGCGCTCTGAAAAAGCTGTAACTCAACTAAAGTATGGGGTTTTTATGTAGATAATTTCATCGATTTTATATTTACTAGATAAGAAATAAACGCATTTGTTGTAAAGGTTAAATACTATTTGGGGTTAATATGATATTTCAAAACATTATAATCGATAACAAATTTTCCATGTTGAACTTGAAAACACAATTTCAATAGATATTACGAGTAATAACCAGTAGTAATTAAACAAATTAATAAATTACGTTAGGTGTTCTGGTTGATTGAAACGCCATATTAGTCAAATATATACCCATTTTAAAAATAAATAAAGTTTAAGCGGAAGTAAAGACGAGCAACTCCATTCGTTCAAGTTGTAAACGTAGGTAGCTCATCAGAAAATGAACCACTTTTGCTTTATCGAATGATCGCGGTTTCGTTGTCACCCTCATATATAATGGGGACTCAACTCGTCAGACAAGTTTTAGCAAAACGTATTGTAGCGTTTTAACAATGTTTTAACATTAAAACAAATGCTATAAATCAAATTGAGATTTTTAGTAATTATGTGAATTTATATTTTTACCTACACCTTGTTCATTATTTTCAGAGTTTCTGTGAAAACGGTTGGTTGCCCAAAATAATTTATTTGACGAAAGTTGTAGCCCGTTAAATTCCCTATCCGGTTTGGGCCGTTAGTTTTTCTCTTAGACGTTTCGTTTAAGAGATACGGGGTTCGCAAAAAAATTTAAAAAAAAAAACCTGAATTTTTTAAACATTTTTTCCCTTAATTTAATTTATAACTCGAAATCCGTTGATTCTAGACGATAAGGGGTTATAACCTAATTTTTAGACAAGCGAATGATCTTTAAAAAAGTTCTAATCCATTAACCTTAAAAAATCAATAATATCGGAGCTATGGCCGTTTGAAATCAGAAATTCAAAAAATTGCTTTAAAGGGAGGTACCCCCCAAGGGTTTGGACTTGGGCAAAAATTTTATTTGAAAATTTGTCTTAGAAAAGTGTCCTTTATCACCACCTCAAAGGTTCTCCACGGTCACGGGGACACCCTGTATATAAATGTTTTATAGTAATACATTTTTTATTGTATTTTAGGAAAAATCGAGTACCTAATATAAAAACAGGCCCTGATTGGTAATAATTTAGTTACCGGGCAACTCCTTTAACGGCTTGACTCTTCAGAGAATTTTTACAACTTAGTTTAAAATATAAAAAGTATGGAGTTTCCTAGCATATGCTCGCCACTGATGCGCATGAATGGATTATCTCTAAGATTCCCACTGTAATTACAGTGGAACTTCGATAACTCAAAGTGCGATGTGCCATAAGAAATGTTTAAGTTAGAAGTTTTCGAGTTATTGAGATTTTTTATCTTAATATTTTAAAATGTGAATACGACATTTTTTTAATGTAAAAATTTGGTTTTTATTTTTAAATTATATTTTTTATTACGAAATAAATGGATGCATCTCTCCAGTGCGGCATTAGGCCGCACAACCTAGATAATTGTTTACTACACCATTTCCACCAGTAATTCAGAAATCGGCAACTGTAATTCAGATTTGTCAACTGTTATGCAGAAATCGTCATCTGCAATTCAGATTTATCAACTGATAGTCAGATTTGTCAACTGATATTCAAAAAGCGTCAAATGAAATTCAGAAAGCATTAAGAGGACCTTAACGGAAAAAAGTTTTGTAAGAATCAGAAAGTCGAGCAAAAACCATATTTTATTAGTATTATATTTTATTACGAACCACCACATGACAAAAGTTTTGTTTTATGGAAAATTAAAAATGTGGTTGTTTACATTGAAGTATTTTGAAAAAATCTGTAAGCTATAGAATTGATGCCTTCTGAATTACGTTTGCCATATTTGACGATTTCTGAACATCAGTTGACAAATTTAGATTACAGTTGACGTTTTCTAAATAGCAGTTGATTGATGATTTCTGAATTACTGCTGGAAAAGATGTAGATCATTTCCACCAGTAATTCATAAATCGTGAACTATAATTTAGATTTGTCAACTGATATTCAGAAAGCATGAAATGAAATTCAAACACCGTGAAATGACATTCAGAAAGCTTCAAATGTAGATCTGAAAGCGTCAATTGGAATTCAGAAAGCATAATAATTTAATTCAAATTACTTACATAATATAAGGTATAAACAGGATGAAATTATACTTAAATTGAGATTTAACGGACTATTGTGTAAAAGTGGCCTTATTAAAATAAGGCCTTATAAATCGGAAAATCTAAATAAAAACATATTTGAAAACAGTTAAAATCGCTAAATCGATTTCCTGTTAATACGAGCTACCACATAATAAAAGTTGCGTTTTATAATAAATTAAAAATGTGGTTATTTACATTCAAGTATTTTGAAAAAAACAACTGCAAGTCACATAATTGGTGCTTTCTGAATGTAATTTCACGCTTTCTGAATTTCATTTGACGCTTCTGTTAAATTTAATTGATGCTTTCCGAATTTCATTTTACGGTTTCTGATTTTTATTTGACTTTTCTGAATTTCTTTTAGTGCTTCTCATAAATATAACTGTTGCCCTTTTTGAATATCAGTTGACAAATCTGAATTACAGTTGATGATTTCTGAATTGCTGCTGGAAAAGGTGCAGTGATAATAACAATTCAAATTAACATTATTAATAATAATTAAAAAGCCTTCCAGAAGTAAAAATTTTTTTTTTAACTCAATATAACTCAAATATAAATTATTTATTTAAAAATTATTTCCTGAAAAACTTTTGTACACAAAACACGGAATTCCAAAGATTTACAAGGAGTTCGAAGGATTTCCATAGATTCCAAATTAATGTACACAATATTTTCGGGATATTTACCCATCGGTTGGAACCATTACTGCTAGGCCCTCAAGAATATTTGAAGTTTTAGTATTAAATAAAATATATCAGTGAAAGATCCTTTTTTCCAAAAACTGTTATAATGCAAAGGAGGTTTAGAGTTCTCTATAATAACAAAATAATAATCTTGTTTGCCTCTGCAATTGAAGAGTTTATTCTAGAGAGTTCCCGGAACCAGTTTTGAATTAAAGAATTTTTTTTTGAAAACAAAAACGTTCTATTTCAGATATGTTCATATTCGCAATCGCACCCCTTACCGGGATTGTATCAACAGTAACAAGTACCTCAGCACGGAAACAGTTTCGTGTGATTATCACAATTTTAAAGTTTCTTTAGTTTTTATCTAAAGTTTCTTTCAAATTTTTGGTTCAAAATTACTCTAGATGAATAATAAACCAAACAGTGCCCAGAACGTTTCAAATATTCGAACATTTTACTCGGAGCAGTCTTTTTAGCCCTGTATTCCACCCGTACTCCGCCCTCTTGCAAAAAGCTTGTCCTCGGGAAATACTCGAATATTTTCCCTCCCTAGTGCTGTTGCACCCACATACAGATTTTATGTATTTGCCTGTATTTGTATTATGTGATTTGTCTGAAATACTCAAATGACTCGAATATTTAAAAAAAAAGAGTTTCCGAAAATAATAAGGTTAGAAAACGCAATTACGAAAACGGGGGTTGTCACCGGATGACAACATTGTCATCGATAGTTGACAGCAAAAATGGAGAGTTTTCATTGGTCCTGCCGAATTGGAGGGTATATAGTATTTATTTATACATCATCATAATTTATAATAAATATACAATGAAATCTGATGGGCCAAATTTCTATTCTGATTCAAAATCAAAAAATAAATTTATTTATTGCTTTATTTAGACATTTTGCCTAGCATCAACGTGTATGTAGGTATATTCAGTTACAGCCGTTTCAGGGGCTACATAAAAGGAAAACATTCCCTGAATATCGCCACCATTATACGTCCGTGCTTCAAACCAACCTGCTCGTAATATATGGTTATGTCTTAACTAGTAAATATACGATTTTTGGATAGTTCAGTCTATTTTGTTTTCAATTACCGAAATTTTGCTCTAAAGTGAACCCAAACCGAGATATTCGCGAATATTTATATAAAAATATTTAAATTTGGAGTAACTCGACCATGCAAAATTAAAATGTCATTTTAGAGGTCCAAATAAAGATAATAAAATTTATTCTATCTTCTAGAATGCATTGTCGATTGGCTCAATATTCAAAATTCGTTAACAATTGACTTTTTTAATTACTTCTCTTTTCGCCCCTCTAACTATTTTCTTTTCCGAAGTACGAGTATGTCCACTCTGTAAAGAAATGTACCGTCCTCACTTATACAGTCTACACTAAATTGAAAGGTTTTATATCTTAAAAATAATTATTGTAATCGTCTATAATATAACTAGTTATTAGCCCAAATATTGTAATGAAATAACCCGCAAAGTACTGAAATTACCAAGCATAATATCTTAGTCGATAGAAACGATACTGATTCAGTTAAAAATGATAAGGATTAACTTCTTCACGAAATGATATACATAAAAACCGAAGAAACTTTATGAGCAGGAAAACTAACATGGATATAGTTTAAGCAATATCTACAGTCATTTACTCGTTTAAATAATTTAAACGTGAAAAACATTTAAAATTTGGAGTTAAGCTTTTCCCATTTTGACGGAAATTCAAATTAGGTTGTTCCTGAATTTGCATTTAACAGCTTACATCAAGATCCAAGATCAAGACTCGACATTTATTTTTCAAGATCATTGTAAATCGTATTCCTGTTTCCATGTATTTTTTTAATAATAAAAATTTCTGATGATGGAAATAACTTATTAGTTACTGAAAGCTCGTGATAAAAATGATTGTACACCAAATTAAGTGCTTTTCAGAACGAAGCAGTATTTTTGTGAATTTTCTGAAGAGCATAAATACTACTCGCGAATTTTACTTATTCAAGTAACCGTCAATTTGAAAATGTGGTTCACCAGGAAAGCTACTTACTACAGTATGAATAAAACCGGGATTATTTTCTAAACCCAGGATAACAAATTGAAAAATCCATAGTATATACGAGTTGAATTATATTTTGACCCCATAAATATTACGGTTTTCTTTCAACTCATCCTACGTAAAGTAATCATAATACTATACAATAAATTAAAGGTATACTGATCGACTTCAGAATCGAAATTATAACATAGTATTATGTAAGTTAAATTCAATAACTATAAATTTATAAATGTTTAACAGGTTATAGAATTTATTTCTAATAGTTTCGCTGTTGCGGTTATTTAACCGAATGACAATTTAAAGACAATATTGTCAAACCATTGTTAGAGATTGCTATAGAGCTTCTGAAGCAGAAAGTTATTAAATTAAAATTGATACAATTATGTAGGTATTCAAACAATGTAAATGTTTTACAAAGCATTATCACATGTGTTTTGAAATTCAACATAATATTGTTAAGTCACAACCGAAAATTAAAAATTGTAAACGATGAAATTATAGAAAATATTTAATTTAAATTGATTTGAGTTTTACTTCCAATATAAATTTTATGATCAAGTCTTAAAATACAGAGATAACAGTATTAACGACATACAACAGCCATAAAAATTATAGCAAAATATAATATTTATATTGTTGAATTAGGTACTGAAAACTAAAAAGGAGACTACTGAAAAATTTAGAAAACTAATATTTTCTATTGTCAAGCTATTTTATATAGAAATTTCAGTGTTACTTCAACGAAGGATATATAAAAGCTTTTAATCTATAAAATAGTCATATTGTCTCTTCAATAAAACCGGTTGGATTCGATTATAATATTAATAAAAGAAATCGTTAAATAGAATCGGTTGTACAGGATGTGCTAAAAATGTTGGTTCAAAATTTAATTGGAATATTGTGACGACAAGAATAAAACGCTTCTAGTTCTGAGTAGTTTTCCCTAAAACTTCGAAACGATTGGTTTTTAGGCCCTTTGTTCATTAACGTATCTCTATATAAACTTCTTAGTGGTCGACCTAGTTTAGAATTTTGTACGAGAAGTTCTAGTTTGAGTTTCTCGTGTTTAAATAAAAAGGTGTGGCTACCCGTAAACTACCAATTTTCATCATAAATTTGTTAACAAATTGATACGTTCTTAAAATATGCATCACCATTTTTTATTACACCCTATATAGTAACTATATAATTTTTAATTGGAAGCTAGGTAGGTATCTGTCACATTTCAGTTTCAATTTTTTATATGCTTACCTAATAATTTTCTTGGAAATAATATTGGAATATAAAAAATTAATTAATAAGTTATTATAATCATAATTTTTTATTTATTTAATTTAAAACAATAAAGGAAAATAATAATCTACATCATTACATCTAAAGCTATACAATATTGAATAATGGACAGAATCTCAATTAGCCCCTTTCCAGTTTTTTTTATAAAACATCATTTGTCAAGTTTATCTGCTTTTTAATTTAATTTTTGTTTATTTAAAAAGTAAATCGGAAGTTTAATTTCCTAATAACGAGGACTTTTCGCTGATAAACGTGAATTTTATACGCATGCATTCGCCAATTCATTGGAGCTAGATTGATTTTTTGCATCCGTTGCACTTACGTTAATTGAAAAATTAATAGCGTTTTAAAAACACAGCTTTTCAACAAAATCCAGAAAAAAATCCTGATTTAATTTTATTTTTATTTTGCAGGATTAAAAATTAAGTACCTACTTGAAATAATTCTAAACGTGCTGTAAAGATAAACTAATAAAACGGAAATTTTAAAAATTTTGCAAATACCAAATACCTAACTTAATTCTGTGTAGATTTTCGTTTCCGTCACATTTTTATTTAGTGCTAGGAAATTGTGCTTAACGCTTCAACGTGAGGTAACTCAATTTTAAATAGAAAAGTAGATTTAACTGCACAGGAATGAAAGTTGAGCGTTCGGAAGATTGCGATATATTTAAATATTTTAATTACCTACATACATTACTATTATGTACGGATGTAGTTGGTAATATTTCATTGTTGTTTTGATAGTTACAAACACATCAATTAATTTGTGTTTAATTAAATTAGCCTTTTATTTTTTATATTAACACGAGTAGGTATGTAGAGGAAATGATGTTATAATGAATGTCCTTTACACGAAAAATTTTAGTTTGAATAAAAAATTAAGCAAATGTGTAGATAGCTTTTAAATTTTGGAATATTTCTCAACAAAAACCAGAAAACTCAGTGTTTCTTGTAACTTAAAACATAAATCCATAATTTGAAGGAAACTTGAAGGCACTCGTGGAAATTAAAAATTTTCAAACCTCGACATCTCATCGATTAAAATGTAATTCTCAAAAAATTAATTTCATTTATCTAAGAAAATTAATCATGAAATTTGTAAATAAAAAAGTAATTATGTGCTACATTAAAATATAAAAGCTTTAATTTGTTAAAGCACATAAAGTAGTGACCATTTAGCGTTAATTTTTCACACTTTGACCACAATATAAATATGTACTATGTATTATTATATTTTTGAGAAAAATTTTAGTGCCTTTTTGTTCATATGGTGAGTTAATTAAAAATGTTCAAGTTCAAGTGTGGACAATATTAAAATAAATCACAATGGATAATAAATAGTGAAAGTCAATGGTTACAGTTTATGTACAAAAAATTAATTTATGCTCTCAAATTGTGTCAATTTGATTGTACAAATTAGAGAAAGTTACACAAATTGTATAACAAAAATCAAAAAAGTTATTCAAATTAATAAATAAAACTTTTTTAAATTATCCTAATTTAAGATAATAAATTCATTATGTAATATAAATAATTAAATTACTTACAATAAGTTTGTTGACACTTTAGAAACATCCACCATCGACACCTCTCAATAGGTGTCTAGAACCTATATGATCAGTTCAAGTCGATTTTTGCGGTTTTGCCTCTGTTTTCCCACCTACGCCAAGGATAAACAAACACACGCCTTGCAATTTTATTAATTACTTAATAAATTTCAATCGCGAAACTATAAATTATACGAAAAAACGTTTTCATGCACTTTATTTACTCAAACGCACAATTTTCTACTTTATTATTAATTTAACTCGGCATAAACATGCTACCCAATTAACAGATCCTTGACAAGAGTAAATTAATTTAATTAGTTTATTTGTATATCGATTTTTTCAATCGATGTTTCTAAAAATAATGAAACCATTCCATAGCTGTAACAGTAATGAATTTATAAAAAAAATTTTTAGTGTAAGAATTCAAAATATTTAAGGTAAAGGTCGATGCACTTAAATGCATTCAAGTTAATTTCATTTACATGTGATTTTTTAATCTCCCTATTAGGTTACTGCAAGAAGAAACGTATTAAATAAATACAAATGTAAGAAAATTGTTGTCTACGTAATAAAAATAACGTTACATCGATTTATTCTTAGCTTATCTCCTACGTTTTCAATCGCACAAACATGACAGGATTGAGATTTTAATTTGTATCACAATAAATTTATGTTTGTATTTGTATTGCAGTGTATATCAATAAAATTTATCAGACTTAATTACATAAGTAATAACATCATTAAATTAAGACACAAATTCATTTAAATCTCATTTCTGTCTTTTCAGTCGCGCTGAAAAGACAGAAATGAGACTGGAATTGAACGGATAATTATGTCGATCCTGAAGGTGTTGTTAAAATTTCAGTATAATTCGAAATATAACTTCGATCCGAGGTATAAACGGAATTAAATGGAATATTCCATTGTAATATAATTTTCAATTCTACAAAATGAAACCTGAAGTTATTTGGGGAATTGCTATTATCTCAAGAAAACTTAAATTTCAGGCTGATCGAAACGAAGTTATATTGTTTTGGTATCTTTATTTACAAATAAACGAGGTTTCCTGTTTTCTACTGAAATTCAGAATTATTTTATTTATTCGTATAGCATAGTTATAAAGATAAAAAAGTTTACAAGAAAGGAAATTGCTACATTATCAAAGAGATCCATCCGAACCATCCAGCCAGGCTATTGCATGATGTCAAAGTGTGCATCTCCTTCAACCCACCAGCAACACATTTAGTTAGTTATTTATTTATATACAAATTGTAAATTATTTACACGTGTCAAAAAATAAATTTACAGAGCATGAAAATTAAAATTCATAAATTCTTCTATAGAATAGAATGCATGTGTTATCAAGAATTTTGACATTGATTTCCGAAACTGAACCGGCGTAGATTTCATAAGCACCGGAAGAGTGTTATAGAATTTGATCCCATGGAATCCCGTAGCCCCTCTTGAGCGAGTTAGTTTTTCAAAGGCCAGCACCTATTATTTTATTGTTACGTAGCGTAAGTATGCGAATGTGTTGTACGATAATTCCTTGTATGCTTAAGTTCAACAAACTTATCTCTGCAATTATCTCTACAGCCAATACCAGAAATGATCCTGATAATCTGGGCAAAAATCCTATTTGAGCCCATGCCGGGATCAGATAAGTCAAATTGGTTGTGGAATAACCCAAAGTAAACCGTGTTTACTTTGGAGTGTGTGTACACTGGAGATATGAGGTACATATGAGCAGAACAATCACTGATTATATGACTGAGCGTTTGAATTGAATCACTGCAATCGCAGGTCTAGGATATTGTCGAGTTCCATTTGTGTAGCATGAAATGATGGTCAAAACCTGAACGCCAAATCCTGGGATCTAATGTAAGATCCTTATTGGTATAGTTAGATTTTTCTTCCCAAGCCAAGATCCCATTGTTCTACTTGGAGTATGTTGAAATATCACCAACACAATTTCTAAGACTATTAATTGCATTTCAAAGCACATCTCTAGAAATAAGCTGATTTTGTCCTCTATTGCAAATATCTAAATAGATATGGTCTGATTCAATTTTCTTATATTATCTCAAAAGAACTGCTACTCTTCTAAGGTTAGGAGGACATGGGGGAGAACTGGAAGCCAAGTTATTATTTAAATTAAAAAGAATATTTTTAGTTTACGTTGTTGTTGTGTGATCATTGCAGTTTAATTCCAAAACGCGTTTTTCGAAATTTTCGAAATGCCGAAAATTTCCATGTTGGATTTGAAAAAACAAACAAATTCAACAATAATTAGCAACCAGTACCTAATAGTTGATAAACAAAATTCATACGTAAAGTACGTTTTTCTCAATCTACCGGAAGAGTGTATTAAGTTCATTTTATTTTATTATATCAAGACGTCATAATTTTTCTCAATCTAGAATTTAAAAAGAATTGAAAAATTATTTAAAAACTGGAGTAACAAAAAATTTGCAGCTTATGGGACTTCAAAACGTATAAAACTACGTAAACTTTGCACATAAACGCCAAAAATAAAAATGGTAAAATTCTTATTGAGACTACACAAATTTTAGCATAAACAAAATTAATTTTTCCAATTATTAATCTCGTAAATTATTTCAGACAATCAAGTAAATTAATTTTTCCCATAAATTGTAAATCAAATCTTAAATTTTAACAAAAATAACTTACAAAATACGTGGAGCAAGTTATTAAATGGGTGGAAATACAGTGCTCGAAATTTCATGTTTACTTTCACAATTCAAAATTGATTGTCTTTAATCCAAGTTTTACTTCACGGCAGAACTTTAATATATTAAAAAAAACAGTTTCTTACATTAGTATTCTCTTTGATGGTACCAATCAGCTACTATTTTGAAGTTAGGGTTCAAATGACAGAAATTGAAGCTCATTGGAGCTCAAATGATTCTTAATCGATTGGTTTTAATTTTATTAAAAAAATCACTTATTAAGAAAAATTTCTACAGCACCTCCCAAAATTATTCTAAAGAATTAAATTTTTATTAAAAACCGTTGAAGGTCAAATGATGGGAATTGAAGCTCGTTAGAGTTCAAACGATGCTCTATCGATTGACACCAATTTTATAAAACTATGGGTTTATAAAACCAAAAACCTCGCATTTCAACTTTAAACCTCTTGGTCCAACCTTTATAATATATATGTATTGCTGTGATTTAAAATGACCCCACACAACACAAATGGTTGTAAAACTGAATTTATCATTATATTTAGGAAAATTAAGCTAATTTTAAACATTAGGTTTAACAGTTAAACACATACAACAAACTCTATTTCAGATATTGTAGACCTAATAAGATCTTTAAAGATGAGAAAGCTATATCAAAACCTGCTAAATACATTCAATTTGAAGGTGAACAAGTCAAAATCTTCTAATAAGATGCTTTATCTTAGAAATGATGAAATTTATTATAATTTGTTATCTCAAAAACATAACATTTACGTTTATAAACTTTGAATTGATAAATCTCTGTGAATAACTTGTTATATGAAAATCTGTTTATAACCAAAATTCTATTATATCTAATTGTATGTGATAACCATAAATTCATGTCCAAAAATTGTAAAAAGGTACATAAGGGTGAAAATCCATTAAAGGTTGATAAGTGAAACGTGATAATGAAAATAGTCAAATGTACTACTTCAAATGGCTAACAAATCAACTACTGTGATGGAAATCAACTGGAAAGCAGCGGATAAGTAATCTCTTCAATAATGGAACCAACTCTGGAAATTACATGAAATTTCATTAAAGCAAAAATCGCAAAGAGAAATAAATTTGACTCACAAATTGTTGAAGTCAGCTCAAATTGGTATTTTGCGCAAGCAAAAGTTAGTTGAATTTTAATATTTGAAGTGGAAGGACGTGTGCAACGCGATCCAGCAATTCAATCAATTTGGTCGATAAAAATCCAAGATGGCAAACTTAGTTGCGTCTCCTATAAATGAAAAGTATTGATTATCAACTCAACTCTCAAATATCCGAGGATTATATAATTTAAAATTACTTACCGGCATACGATTTAGTAAAATAATACAATTAGAAAGATAAATTTGGATAATTTCTATAACAACAAGTCAATCCAAAGAAGAGAAGATCCAGCGCGTCGTATCAACTGAAACATCTGACGTTGGAGTGTCTCATAGTGCGCCTGTGTTTATCAAGAAAGTGTTTTTCTACGCAGACTTATATAAAAGTCCGGATTATAAATTCAAAAGGTATTTGAAAACATTTATTATTTTTATTAACTTTACGCCTTCAGCATTTTAACTAAAGGATGCTGGGAAAAGACTGTCAAAAGTATATTTTCGGCTACCCTATTTGATAAAAATTCAACAACAAAACATTATTTTATTTTATTTTCTACGCTTTGCCAAAAGCAACCATATTATTAAAAACATTTAACCCGTTTGGATAACGGAAAGACTTAAATTTATTTAAGCAATTAGAAGAGCAGAAGAAAGAAAAGGATCTTCATTCTACATTTTTGATTATTGTAAAACATTCTGGTGACGGATATGATATCTGTATAAATTTGTTAAATTGATTATTTGCGCTTTGCGATAATATTAAATATAAAAATCATTTCTAAATTAATGCAATCTTTTATTATTATTATCAAACATTTACAGGTCAGTATTCTAAATTTTAAGGATCATTCAAATAAAGAAGTGGATCATTTATCTGGTAAAAACAATTAAGCATTTTTATTCAAAGTCATTAAATATTTTTCTATCATTACAAAACAAAACTTTTCAACTTGATAAGCAACCACCCCTTAATTTATCTAATACCTGCAATACTCTGAGAGAGCCTTAGACTGAGCTAAACAAGAGGGACAAGTTGGTGAGCTCTCTAATTAAATTTTAGCACGCGAATTCTCTAGCGTAACCACTAGACCAATTATGACCATACTTCCATTATTTCTTCAACAAACTTCAGTTTGCGTATCATTTCACAAATTCAAAAATTCCAAATAACTTAATTTTTTCTAAATTACTCGAAGTGTAAATCAGTTTTTCAGAACTCCAATAATCTATGATTTACTGGATAATGATACTACTAACAAACAAAACTGACCCTATATCTGTTTATAATCTTTCCTCGGGTTCAGATTCTTCCAGCAATCCTGAGATTTTATTGTATTTTTTTTTTAAATAGAAAAATGAAAAAAATATGGCAATATAAAAAATATTAGGTTGACTATCAGTAACCTTAATTTGTGCCTTAAGTTAAGGATAAAAGTTGTTTATTTTTTCATGCAGAATCTGAATTTGCTAAAACTATATACAGTAGAACTCCAATTATCCGAACTCCGACTATCAGAATCGCTGATTATCAGAATCGCTTTCAGAAAAAAAAATTTAAGACGGAAACGTACAAACAGCTTATACTTTGACCGAGATGCTCAGCAAGCAATGACTTTCATTTACAATACATACTAATGTACAGCACTTGTAAGTACGCTATATAATATGTAATGTTATGTACATTATATATGTTGCCTTTTCATTTAATAAATTAAAAATCTATACAGTACCCTTTTTTCTGAAAAAATCCAATTATCCGAATTTTTGATTATCCGAATGGGGTCCGGTCCCATTTGATTCGGTTAATTGGAGTTCTACTGTACTAAGTTGCCATTTTAAAAATCAAAATTGACTTTGAAATGACCATGAAAACGTTCACTAATTAAAAAATTAATTGTTCCATATACTTTCCGCCTCTCCATTTTTAACTGTTATTGAAAATTTTTTTTATCTGGCGTTTAGTTTTCAAGAAATTTCTCGCTGGAAGTTTTCAAATAAACACCCAGTATGTCAAATTCAATAACTCTTATTTTTTAAATCTAATTGATTACTTCGATACTGATATCATAGGCGTCAATTTTTATAATTGGCAAAAATGTTAGGTTCTTCGTGGGAAATTCCAGTCAAATTAATTGAAATAATATTTAGGAATTTGTGTCAAATTACATTGATCTAAACTATTTATCAACACACATATTTTTATTTATATATCTAAATGATATCTCTCCAACTAGTATGCCTCTGATACGTACTTATGTTTATTTATTTATTTATAATCATAAAACCCTCTTTTACCCGAAGGTGTAGAGGCAGAATACCTACTTATGTACGTTGATAAATAGTTTATCAAACAACTGGTTCCCTTCTGTTAGATAAATTTATTTAAATTTGATTTATATTGACCTAGTTTATACCCATCGTTTAAGTAGTTATTACCTATACTTCAAATTTTTTTAGTTATATGCTGTAAACTGATGATTACACCAACTTAGTATATATTGCCATGTTTTGCTACTGTAGAAATCAAATTTTGACTTATATAGCGGGGAATAATAATAGCACTTAATTCAATTATGCTCCGACTAGCTTTGCACGAAAAACTCAATATTACGGGTCGTAAATTGGGTTCATCCATGTAGTCAAAACACTCATATAAGCTACTTTAAATTAGTAACCTCAATGAAACGAAAAAATAAAGCTTATTGTACCTTACACCTGCTTAATCTGGACTTCACTGCTGTATAAAGTTAAATCAAAAATAAACGTAATTACTTGTAGACACAATATTGTAATTTATTAAACAAAATATAATCATTTAAAACAAAATACTGATTTTTCATAAATTGGAACAAATTAAATTTACAAGTATAACATAAGAAAAGTTTATAAAGCCCCCGTTTTTAAATTCACGCGCGAACTTAATTTGTCTAACGTTAGATTTTAATAAACTTTATCGACACAAAATTGGCTTACCGAAGTCTATATTGTCGGGTCCCATCGATGTGGAGTGAAACAGGCAGCGTGAAAGCGATTATATAGTTGGTTCCATTTCCATACAAGGAAAAACTCCAGACAAGATCAACGATTGATTTATTTTCTTCGGATTACTGGATAAATGTTCAGGTAAGTCCATAAATTCATAATCTTCAATAATTTTCCAATCTCCAAACATAACCATAAAAAAATTTGTCAGCGGTCACCAAAATTTTTCAACCACCATTGAATAACCAATCAAAACTTTCCATAAATTTCTTAACGCTTTTTTATACTCTTCATGAATCATCAACAACATTTGACAAATCCAAACTTTACAAAAATTATTAAACCATTTCCAAAATTTAATATTTCAAAAAGTCACGTCTTTTCTCTCTGGCGGATCGTTCGCTTCTTTTCACGCTTCCTTATCCATTTTCCATCCCACCAAAATCGTCTATAAGCCCGCGCACTAAATTCTTTGAAACGCAAAACACTTCTTTTATCGCTATCCTACTCTTTTACAAATAAATTAATAATATTCAATTTCTTCCCAAATTCTATTTGAATAAAACCAATAATCCTTTTTTTGCTTTTTACATCTTTTTTCTAAATATGTGTGTATGCAAATTTACGTTTGTTGTATTTTTCGATTGAATTGATGCAAGCAGTTCATCACTCGGAAGTGCCAAGAAGATTCAGGTGTAATTATTTAAATACCATGATGGTCTTTTATTTGAGTATTAAGTAATGAGTATTTTATCACAAAATAAACCCAATTACATCAGACACACCATCTCTTATAATCAGAACATGACAATATGCATTGCCATATTATGTAGCGTACTTAAGGAGTAAAATATTTCTTTTTGCAAATTGATTTAGTATAATTTCTGCGGAGAGAAGCGATTTTTTTCTTCCATTTGTCATTAAACGCTTTATTTTAAGAAAATATATTCAAATGCATTGAAAAACAGGGTGCGTTTCTTAGAGATAATTTTCACTCGCCCCCCCCTCCCTAAAAATTCTCAAAGAGCCTTATTATAATGTTACATTTCACATCGTGAATTTAGTAGAAAATTTTCCAGAAATATATAGTTTTTCAGGTATATTCCAGTCATTAAGTACTTTTGTATGGAAATAACTCAGAAATATGTTTTTGCTTAAAGCTTTTAGTTTGTCATATTTATATGAAATGCGTCCTAAGTTTTCGACATCAGATTCGGACCGGAACAAGTGAACATTTGTCGAAGAGAGTCCCGAAGCAAAGTCTTGAATTGGCTGTTTCCTATGCATCGTACGTATGTCCAAAATAGGTATTGGTAAAATGAAATTAAATAAAATTGTCAGTAAGACTGCATGCAGACTGATAAAGTACAATGTTTTAAGACAAAACGTTTTTTCTCATTTTGTTTTATCTAAAAACCTGATAAAACAAAACGTTGTAAACAAAATGTTTTGGTTTGTCTTAAAGCGTTTTGTTTTGTCTTAAAACGTATTTTGCTTTAATCGGTTTGTTTTCAGATCAAGCAAAACCATTTAAGACAAAATAAAACGCTTTAAGATAAAACAAAACGATTTAAACCAAAAAAATCTTAAAACTTTTTCCTTTATCGGTCTGCATGCAGCCATAGTTAAAAAAATATTTACGAATAACCCGAAAAATGTTTAACTTTTTTATTACTCACCTAGACCATCATCAGGTTTGCCACACCTATTAATTTTATGTCTCCTTGAATCTTGCCAAAAAACTCGGCGCTCCGCGCCTCGCAAAGGGGCTCCGCCCCCTGGACCCCCGGATTCCTTCTATTTTAGTCTCCGACTAATATCTTTAACATGGAACATGTTTTTCGGTACTAAACCGTTTATCATAGTTTTCCTCGAGATTTAGGGGTGCCCATCTCGTTTCTTCTTTTTACTGTTGGTCATAATAGGATAATCTCTTATCATTTTTGTGTTGGTAATAAAAATTTACTATATATATAAGCAAATTTTCTTTTTGCGCTCGGTTTCGGATTTAAATTTTTGGTAATAAAAATTTTGTTATTGAAAATTCATTATTGTGAATGCGCAGATGTTATTCGATAATCTACTCTATATTCAAATTATAAACTATAAATTTGAATTATACATGTGGTGCCGATTTTTCGTGTCGAATTTTGGTGTCGGATTTTGGTGTCTATTTTTGGTGTCGGTTTTTCGTGTCAGTTTTTGGTGTCGATTTTTGCGAGGTAACGACCGTAAAAACATGTTCCAGGATTGCAAAAAACCTCGTGTTTTTGATCAATTTTTCGAAATTTTCGCTAAAAAATAACGTAGTATTCAGATTTTGATGTATAACGATTATTTTCTTGCTCATCTAATACAGAAGTATTTCGAAATTAAGTAAACATAATCTATTTTTAAATTCTCTTATAGAACAACTTTGTAGACCTAATAGGTCCTGAGCTGTGCGCTTGTAAAGTTGATCCATATTTTAACATTTTCTGCATTAATTAGGGGCTCAATAGCTCAATTTCAGTTCAACTGAAGTACAAATTAGATACATCCAAACTTTGATATAATCTTATATAACTGAAAGTATAGGGAATAAAATTCCACGTGAAACTCAAAAAAATTAGAAAGTAACCTCAATAATTTGGAATATACGGCTTTCTAAAAAAGCTCTAATTTTCATTTAACTTTTGTTGAAAATTATTAAATTTCATTTTTGGAATTAGCTATTTTCAAGTCAAGCTTTGAGTCAATGTGATAAACGAAAGTTATAGAAGATTTAATTCTACGTAATAGCTTTGATGTACTTAATAGTTATAGTACATAATTTTCACCAAAAGTTGAAAACTGAAAACTACATTATTTTGAGCAAAATAGAAAATAAACAATTCTTTTATCATTTGTTTTCAATTTTATTTGGTTTAATTTTGTTTCTAACTATTTTGAGACCAGCAGTGTGGCGTAAAGCTTACACTGGCAGGCTAACGAACGGGAAACCATGATCTATACCTTGAAGCAAAATCTGTCCTCACTATCTCTAATGGGAAGGTAGCTCGGATTAGATAATGTCCACGCAGAAAATAAATTCCTGCTTAATTTATTTGCGTGGGGCCCTGATGTTAGGTATAAGCCAACTCGTTGTAGCGGCGGCGAAGGCCGTGGGTCGTGTCAAATGAACGCCCCGAAGAAAATCAAGGAAACAGCTTTGCTAACATAACAAAGATAATCAGCAATTAGATATTCTCTGCTGGAAGGCGATGACATAAGCGATTTCGGATGGAAAGTACGTTAGCCGACCAGGACCAGTACAGTGGCAAAGACATTACCACCAAGAAGCACTCCCCCACAATCAATCAACAGAACGTTCGAGTGGTCATTAAAAATCCCACAAACGGTGGAACCACAATCGAACTTCCAACAATCAAACAAGCGGAAGCGACCCCGATGAAATGCAACACCCTGTACGTTGGTCGTACATCGCTGCCTTCTTAAAAAAAAACATATAACCAAAAATAAACACACAAAAAATGTTCAACATAGAATTTCAAATACGAGATTTGAACTCATGTCGACCACTTCGTAAATCCTATACCAATGCATTTGACCAACGCTGCTTGATGTTTCCTAGTGAAAATAATGCACAGTTCAAATTCAATAACTCAAAATATTATAAGACAAATATTAATTAATAATTTCAAAACACAAAATTCAAACATTAGCATTAAAATTCACGCCTGCGAGCGTAAAAGATAAGATAGCCTCTAATCACCTGCGACTTCTGGTCAGGTCTGCTTCCCCAAAATTCTGCGTTAGGACCCCAAAAATTCCGGAACGGAAGGAGCCTCGGTGTTCGAGAATTGAATCAGTGGAAATCACAGGATCCCCAAACTACCGTGGGTGGCTGATCTTCCAAATCAAACTTGGTTCCACTATCACTTCATCGATGCGTGTTTTATTGCATAATAATGCATAATATAACACCAGAGTGTTTTATTGCGCCGATTCAAAGGCTTTATCTTATCCCAATCTCTCTTCCCAGTTCGACCGTTAGATGGAGCGAGAAGTGCCAATTAAATAATTATTGGGAACGAATTTGAAGAAAAAATTCATTACAACCTAGTAGTCACGTCGAATATACTGCTGTGATCTCAAGCTCAATCTCAATCTACGCTATTATGGGGAACGCAACGGGAAACTATCCCATTCAATTTCTTTCTTTAGTTAGTCATCTTGGCTTCAGTCAAGTTGATGGCCAACATTCTCTGAGCGGACACAGCACTTTAAAGAAGAAACTATTTTGAACATATTATGATAGGAAACAGTCAATCATGACTTTATGATTTTTGGGATATTCTTCGCAAGTTTGCTTCTGTACCGGTCCAAACCTGATGTCAAAAACTTAGGAGCTCTATTCTGATGCAAAATTAAAGGGTTTAAACAAAAAATCGCATTTTCGAATTATTTTTGTTTTTTATTAGTTTTGAAAATTACTTTTTCACGACAATGACTGAAGTAGTGTTTTCAGTAGATTATTGTATCACTTTTTAGATCTAATATCTTTTCTTAATTTATTACATTCAAATTTTTTCTAGACGATTTGGGGATAACTTGAAATTCTGTGGTCCTACTAATTTTATTGAATCGTCGATTGCTTATAGCAGCACATTTTTATGATCTTGTAATTGTGAACTCGAGCTTAGGTATTTTTTCTGAATTGGATTGATTGATGCATCAAACCTTTTTGACTACAGGTTAGGAAATTTTTTTTAAAAATAGTTGATTCATATTTTTTAGTTGAAAAAGTACATTTATAATACCTACTATATCGAATGAGTTTACTTCTTGAATAATATTGACATAGTCGTACATAAAAACTTAATTTCTTCCTTAACCATCAAGAAGATAATTTTAAATTGTTTCATAGGAAGATATTTTGATCGCTCCTGATAGGAAAATTTAAGCAACAATTTTAGCTAGCAAAAAATCTAGAAAAGCTCAAATTTGCCAGATATGTGTACTTGAGTGTCCAAATGACCTCCTCCTCAAAAATCACCCGTCGACTTCTCCCTTAATTGACATAATTTATTTAGTTCCTCCAACATGGTTTTTCGTCTGTAACTCGTTTAATTTCATTTTTTAGAAAAATTATAATTAGGAAATTTTTAAAAACAATAATGTAGAGCAGCGGTTCCCAAAATGGATTCAGGAGAAACCTTAGGGTTCCGTCAAAAAAATGGAAAAACTAAGGAAATAAAAATATGGCATTGCAGATCATCTCAACAATTTATATAAATCTATCGATCAGTATTTTCCATCTTGAATTTAAATTAGATATTTTTGTGCTCTAAGCATTCTGCAAAAGTTTTAAATATTATGAAAGGATTCCGTGATCAAACGTTTGGAAAACATTGTTGTAGAGAATTTGATGCTCTTCAATTTTAATCTGATGAACAGTTTCCGTAAAACTTAAATTAAGGAAGTTACCTATAGGTGACGAAAAACTATTTAGCAGGACTAAAATCCAGGGTTGTGTCCCTTGAAGTTTGGAATATGAGGGGTAATTTTTTGTTACCTTTATTATTTAAATTGTAAGAGTACGGTTTGGCGCCCCCCTGAAAGAAAGCGCCCTAGGCTGGAGCCCATCCTGCCCACATGTTCTGATTTATATAATATCAGTATTAGTAGGATTAGTGAAGATCTAAACTAGATTCATCTTAATTTTTGTGCAACCACGAAACAACTTTCCATCGAAAGGCTGATAAACTCAACAAATTTTAGTATACGTACATATTTTATTATATTTCGTAATTAATATTATTTTCATTGAAATAGTTGTAATTTTTACATAAAAAAATTAGAGAATTTCAATTGCAAGTTTAACTTATTGCAATTATTTACAAATTTAATTATTTAGTGGGTCAATTCTGTATATCTATATCTACCTATAACTATTATAACGAAGTGACAATGTTCGCGTTTTGCCTGACTTCCTATTATCTTTTTTTGTGTATTTTTAATTGCCCTTGTCCGATTTATAACAAAATTATATTTTATTATATTAATTTCACTTTCCAACCTTCGGTGTTTACTATAATAAATATTGGTTGTACAATAGATATCCGAAAAATGATGTTTATTGATACGAAACAGTCATTCTTTTGTAAATAAAAATTCTTACCCATTTAACTACAATATAACCTACTGTAATAAATTATATTGTTTTGTTGTTTATGATAAACTTTTACTATTGAACGAATCTCTCTAACAATCCGCCAAATTAATTTCACAAAAACAATTTAAAAGAGCATAAGAAATTATGTTATCATGATCTTTATGTACGCCAAAACGGTCAAAATAGTGAAAATGAAATATACTACAATCACAGCTGACTTTATTAACAATAAGCTTAAATATTCAGTCAAAAATCCTTGCCATAAATTGAATGAAATAAAAATTTTCCGAGGTTGTTACTCTTAACTGAAAGCAAAATTTACAGCAGTATTCAAAAATAAATTTATACAGCAAAATAAAATGAAATTGTATCTAAAACATAACTAAATTCTTACCAGAAAAAGTTTGTATTTTCAGGATAATTTAAGAAATAATAAATTCAATCTCATTACATAAAGAAATGTGATCTCGCCTGGCTCCAATTGATGTAATAAAGATGATTCGTAATAATTGTTGATTAATTGGTAACCTTCAGGTTTAAAGTTTCAACAACAAATTGAAAAACAAATCTTTGATAGAATTTTTAAAATATTTTTATTCTTTTTATTAATTATTTATCGTTGTTCACTTACGCATTATTTTAAGTCCACTTTCGTTTCTTTCCTAATTATATCACGTTACTTCTCTTAACTTGCACTATCAAATTTTCCACAACTCTTCTTTAAGATTTAGAAAATCCTGTTTTTTCAACCATACAATTTATGTAGCCAATAACCGCTACTTGAAAGTTATGAAAAATATTAACAATTTCCGTTCAAAATGTCTATCGCTAATTTGGAAGCTATATAATTAAGTAATTAACGAGTACCTACACCTATCATTAAGCTTTCCTACTCCTACTAGTTTCCGCATACGCCGACCTTCAATCTTTCCCTTAATATCAGTAGTTGTGGTAGTCAGGATATTTCGCCCCTTATATTGGAGTATATCCCAAACAGGCAATTTTTCGGGATATTATGACAATCAGTAGTTGTCTCTCTAATTCGGTTCCCCACAAAACCTTTTCATTTATGTCACAAGGTTCACCAATGTTATTTGAAATTTGAATCATTCTTCCATGAAGCTACATTTCAAACGCTTCGAGACGGTTCATAGCTGTTACTTTTAATGTCCATGTGTCAACCCCGTACAACATTACCACCGACCATATTTGGTATTTTATCATGCGTTGTCTCACCTTGCAGTTGAAATTATCGTTATAAAGAAAATAACGCATTTTATTGTAAGTGCTTTGTGCCACTTGTAATGTTTTTATTTACGTACATGTCAAGATCTAGATCTAAAATAATGGTTCCCTTTTAATTCTAATTTAACCCAAAAGTGGTTTACACGGCTGATTATTAGTAATTTTGATTTACCGATATTGACTTTGAGACTTAGTTTTTCATACTTCATTAATTTTGTTCAACAGTAATTTATTGAAAGATTAAGAAACAATCATTATTAAAGATTGAAATAATTCTGTTGTTATGGTCTATTATGGAAATTTGAATTGTTAAACCTTTAAATTTCATTGTACCGTGAATTGTTTAATCACAGGTGCGAAATTATTTCTAATTTTTTTACTTGTTTTTAACAATTAAAACGTCCATGGGGTTACATTTAAAACTCCATTATTTAATTCAACGAATTAATTCAAGAAAAGCTTCGATTATTTATACAATGCTCCACACCGAATGTGTCACGAAAGATTTTGTAAATTTTAACATATTATCCACATGTGTATGCATCGGTTTTTATAACGTTCTACGTCTTCCGATTTCCCTGTCTGTGCTCGTTGCGTGTTGAAACTGTGTGACGAGCACAGAGGACCTACAGCTTAACGTGGATTCCGAACCACGGGAATAGACGATTTTTACATCCTCTACTCCGACCAGGGAAGTCTTTGAGCCATATATAATGTTACCTGTGGCCAGCAGATAGACATCTGCCACTATGAAACATTTCTGTACTACGCCATGACAGTTTTTGACCTTCAATAACACATCTGCTTCTGGAATTTTGTGCGATGGTTGGATCTGGGCTTAGCATTTTATTATATTAAATGGAATAGTTTTGGATGTTTTGTGACTGGTTTACGTCACTTTGTCCCACCATTTAGTCCACGTTTTGAAAGTTCCATACCCACATGTATGTATTGTCAAGCAGAATATGTTTCCTTTTTGATGGTGATCTCGAAGTTTTCCACCTAGTATTTCCAATATTTTTGGCATCGACAACATTCTCAGTGTAATTTAACCATGCGTGATCCATTTTTGAGTGATAGTAATTTTGATCATTGATTTTGAAGATGAGAAGAGTATAGATACATATTCAGAAGTAACCTCAGAAGTAACATGCACCAAGTCACAAAATGTAAATTTTCAGGAAAAATAAAGGAAGTTTTAAAAGTCAGATAATGATTGGTAGCTCTTTTATTTGATGACCAATAATCTTGAAATTTTCGCAGAACTTTTAAAACAGCAATATTTATTGATCTAAACTGACAGAATTGGAATTTAAACGATTGGAAGGGTAGAATAGGAACTGACAATTAATTACCTAGGAATAAAATTATACTTATGGGTTTCAGACCTTCTCTGATTACAGGTATCTGTTCAGGAAAATGAGCTGCATTACTCGAAGTATGGAAGAAATCAACAATGTCAAAGTCTGCACCAAAATTCGTCTTATAGGAAAATTCAATTTCAATTGCTTCCGATATTTTGAAATTACTGTCACTCTCAGACTTATTTTTTAAAATAAATGATAAATTTCTGCCGTCAATCGGTATCTTGAAATATTTAAAATCAGAGGTTTCCATGCATATGATATTGAAAGGGATTTTGTGGTATTCTGTTCTTAACAGTTGCTGCCAATCCCGTAGAGTCATTAATTGGAATTACTCCAATCGTTTTCTGCTCTTTCAACGAGTGAATGATCACTATCTACTTCTGGGTGCCTATATCCTCTTTTATGAGGATATTTATGAGTGAGAGTTTGGAGGGTGGGATCAAATATGCAAAATACGAGTAGTGAAGTAAGCCAACACAGAATTTAAGTTTCTGTTTTGTGCTGAACAATTAATTATCTGACCATATAAAGTAATTTATTGATTACAACGGAACATAAATTGGAATTTATACTGTTCAAAGAGGTTTAAAATGGTGATTGTACAATTTATCTTCCAAATATTTTTACCACGTATAGAGAAGGAAGTACTGAGTAACATGATACTAACTAATATCTCATTTTTGAAAAAGTGGACGTAGTACATACCCCTGAGGTACCTATATTGAGATTTGTGTATAAATTCTTTATGAATTTTGAGAATTGAGAATGAGAACGGGATTGCAACTGATTGCATTCGTCAGCCATCATAATTTATGTTTACAATCTATGGACGCTCTACACGCTGAAATTGTCAGATATGTTCTTCACAAAGTTATCCACCTTTAACTAGGTTAATTCAGAATTTCCACGAATTGGGCGAGTCCCACCCTGGATTTGCTTTTTCATACTTTTTCTGGGTAGGCCGTCTCATGGATGTTCTTTCATAAAGCTCGCAATGATCCGACCTACGGTTCAAAGCATACAACACCAAACGTCTTTTTGGTGAAAAAGCCCATTTTTCAAAATTTTTCAATAATTTAAAATATCCTAGTTCCGTAATGGCAACTCTCAAAGATCTGAAATTTTGGGCATTAACTGATATATTGCTGCTCTATACACTAAAACTGTCTAATCTAGATTATAAGAACTGATTCCAAAGTTATCAAATATATATATTGCTATGATTCAAAATGATACAGCATTACGATAGATTGTAGCACAACTAATATTATCATAGAATTCATAAAATAAAAATTATTGAGCTAATTTGAAACATTTAGATTTATCAGATAAGAAATCCATCTCTATTTCAGATATTGTGAACTTAATAAGATCTTTCAAGATAAGAAAGTTACATCGAAACTTGCTAAATACATTCAATTTGAGGATGATCTACTCAAAAATCCTCTTAAAAGACACATTACTTTAGAAATGGTAAATTTATACATTGTTTGTTATCTGAAAACATAACCTGTTGATTTGTAAACTTTAAATTGGAAAGTCTTTTTAAATAACTTGTTTTATGAAAATTGGATAATACCAAAAATTCTGTTGTATATTTTTTGTATGATTATCATAAATGTGTATCCAAAATTTGTAAAAAGGTATAAAGGTGAGAATTGCATGAAATTGATAAGTTATCAGTAATGGAAAGTGAATTAGTCAAAATAGATTCTTCGAATTGTTATAAAACAGACTACCGTGGATAAATTCATCTGGAGAACGGCTTACAAGTGATTTCTTCAAATATGAGACCAATTCTGAAAATTAGAATAAATTTGATAAAACCAAAAATTACAAAAAGAAGCAATTTTTGACTTACAATTTACGAAAATGGTCACAATTTTGTGTTTTACGCAGGAAAGTTCAATTGGTTTTTAAAGCTCAAACTCGACGGACGTGTGCTGCGTGATCCAGGTCTGTTTAGTTTTTGATTGATAAGAAAATCAAGATGGCTAACCTTAGTGGCGACTCCTAGAAATTATCAGCGTTAAATATCAATTCAATCCATAATATCCAATGATTGAATAACTTAATCTTACTTACCAACAAAAGATCTGTTTAGATAACAACAATTTGATATGAAACTTGTATAAATATTGTGAAAACAAGCTAATTCTGTAGCAAGTATATACGGTGTGCACCTTACTGACCCTTTGAATTTCGCTATTCTAAGAAAAACTATATCATATATGACATTTAGCAAATCAGGTTCCTGTAGAAAAAACTATGATCTGTGTTTCTAGAGATGAATTATTAAAATTGTGCCTAAAATATAGTCATAAAAATAAAAACTGTAACCTAAAAAATAATTTTCCAAACCAAAATGTCTTTCTCTAGAAACACGAATACACTCGTGAAGTTTACAGATTATCAAATTAAATTGATAAAAGTTTATTTATAACAGTTATAATCAATCTACAGTTTCGTTTATCATTACTACCATTTTAGGCAGTTTTTGCGAAAAATAATTCACGGTGTGTCATGGTGATGGCGTTGTACTCAGTCGGACTGGTCGGATCGGAATTTACCTGCATATTTTTAGTTAAAATATTTTATATGAGTATATTTTAATTGAACATAATAGAGGTAGTTCCTCTATTATGTTCAATTATTATGAACATAATTTTTGTCTTTGTCACTAATGTACATATTGGTACGACATCTGTTGGAAATGAATACCTCAAATGGATTATTCCAAAAGGTGTGAAACTGAATTAAATTAAAAATATTTTCGACAGTAGCGACGTTGGCGGCCATTTCCCCGATGTTTGTCAATTCCCCACCTTAACATCGACTACTGCGAGGAAGTGTCACATGTGCGCGTGTTTATTGCAACATAAAGCGGAGTTTACACAGACTTGTTTACAAAAGTTAGGATTATTCATCGGAATGTATTTGTGGAAAATTATTATTTTGAAATTAACTTTTGGCCCTCAGCACTTAATTAAAGGATGCTGGAAAAAGACTGTAAAAGGTGTATTTTCGGCTACCCTATTGAAAAAATTCATTAACAAAACATTTTTTATTATTTTATTTCAAAGCTTTTAAAAAGCAACATTTAATTAAAAACATTCAACCCGTTAAGCGTCATTCACATCCACTTTACGTAACGTAAGACATAACGTAACGTTAGGTTTGACCAATGAAATGCATTTATTACTCGGAAAACGACAATCGCCCGAGACAGCCCGAGTAATAGACGCATTTCATTGGTCAAACATAACGTTACGTTATGTCTTACGTTACGTAAAGTGGATGTGAATGACGCTTTATGGAACAACGGAAAGCCTTAATAAATTATTAAGCATCAACAAGAAAGGAAGAAGAGGATTACGATTCATCGTTTGGTATTTTTATTGTGAGCCATTATGGTAACAGATTTTGATCTGTATTAATTTGTTAATTTTTTTGATTACATTTTTGCGCATTGCGATATTTTTGAAAATAGAAACCTATTCTAAATTAACGAAATCTCTTATTGTTTACTATAAATTACAGCAAGGTGCTTCAATTTTTAAAGATCGATCAAACACAAAGAAGTGGATTATTTATCTGATAAACACAAAGATTTACTCTTCATTCAAAGTCATTAAGCATTTAAAAATTAAACTACTTTTTCAACTCAATAAGCAACTTCCCTTAATTAATCAACAACACCTGCATTCCTGAGAGAGTTTTCAGATTCAGTAGTAAGAAGGACAAAGGTGTGAACTCTCTGTTTAATTTTAACATGCAAATAAACTAATATTTTTATTTAAAATTTTTTTCATCCAATCTGGATGTGGCGCCCAACGTAACAAAGACGTGTTTAAAGTTAGATAAGGGAGGTCATAGCAATATGTATATCAAAAGTGAATGATAATTTAAAAATTATTATAACTAAACCAGGATACTAGAGAAACACTAGAAATAAAGAAGAAACTCCATAGTAACAAATAGTGATGAAACGAAGAAATTCAGGAACTTATTGAAAGGAAGAGAGAATTATAGATAAAGTGGCCCAATACAAAAAAAAGATAAATATTTGTAAATGTACAATGAAATAAATAGGGAAGTCCCTAGAAAAGCTATAAAGAAATAGAGAGAAAGTTGTGATATAAAATTAGAAAATGCACGGAATAATTCCAATAAATAAATGGATACGGCACTATGAGAACTTGTTATCAGAAAATAAAAGCGAATATGCGCAGCTACGGATGTACAAATAGTAGTAAAAGGGGAAAACTACACAAAGTCCGGAAAAAGTACAAAATAGACGATAAGTGCATTGAAAACTAGGAGATATTCCGGACGAGAAAATATGTATGCAGAATTGCTAAAAAACAGAACAAATCTATTCAACATACTAACATATCTTTTTCAAAAATTTATCAACAGACAGGAAGGTCCAAAAGAATGGAAATTGGTTTATATCAGCTTCATTTCTAAGAGTTTATGGCAAATTCTTGCAGGATTTGGTGGATGAATACAAAACCGACGAAGAGGAAGAACATAGCATTTTCCGAATGAGCGGGCAGATCCTCTACAGACAACATATTATGTATTAAATAAATAATAGAAAAGAGAATGGCTACTAATACTTCAACCCATCTTATGTTTATTGACTTATAGAAAGTCAATACTTTGCAGAAGCAAATTATAGGAAGTCTTACGAAATACAAATATTAATTTTACAATAGTGAAAGCGATACATCTCCGAGCCGTTTTGCATAAACAAGAGACTCAAGGAGGAGTTCTGCATATCACCTACACTATTTTTTAAGATACACATTATTCGTGCTCTTTTGTAGAAAAATGAAAATGAAAGTTTAGTGTAATGGGTACAGAGATAGTTAGACGATAACTCATGTTTATATACGTTGTAGTTTGCAGATATCCACCCCAGGTTTGATATGATATTGACAAGGATGATTTACAGTGTATGACACCCAAACTTACGGAAGGCTACAAACGTTGGAACTAGACATGAACATATATAAAACTAAGTACTTGTGCATCAGAGAGGAGAAAATCAGAAACAGATAGAATGTTGCGACCAATATAAATATTTTGGACTCATCATCATCAACAGCACGTCATAGACTTGAAGTCCGTTACGCCACTCTATTATTTTGGTCCGACCATCTCTTCTTTGGTCGTCCCACGTTTCTTCTTCCTCTAGGTTTATAATCAAAAATTTGCTTCGATATACAGCTGTCTTCCATTCTTTCTAGGTGCTGCACAATATCTTCTATATTCTTCAATGCGTTCACATAAACTGAATATTGCGAGTTCATTTCTGATGTCCGTATTGCGCTTTCTATCCATTCTTGTATACCCTGCTATTGCTCTGAGGAACCTCATTTCCGCACTTTGTAGACGCCTTTCATTCTCTTTTGTTATCGTCCATGTTTCACTTCCATAAGTGATAGTTGGAATCGATATCGTTTTGTAGAACTTGATTGCTGTGCTCTGGCTTGATTTATTCTTAAAAGTTCTTCGTATTGTTCCGTTTATGTAGTTGAACTTTTCAATTTTGTTTTGTATGTCTTTTTCCTCATATAGCGATATCATGCATCCCAAAAAGTTGAAGCTTCCTGTTTGCTCAATAGTCTGGTTGCTTAGTACTATTTTAGATCTTACCGGCTCCTGTCCTCGAAAAGCCATTACCTTCGTTTTGTTGGTGGATATTATCATGTTGTAGGTTTCCAGTATTTGCTTCAACTTAAATATTGCAAGTTGTAGGCAATCTTCGGTATTCGCTATTACAGCCTGGTCGTCCGCAAAGAGCACGGCAATTACAAAATCTCTTTTGTTTAGGTTTGTTGTGTAATGTGTGATTTGTTCTTTCCATATACGTATAGCATCGTCTAAGTATTATTAAATAGTGTCGGCGACGTACTGCAGCCCTGTCTTAATCCTGTATTTATTTTTTCTTTTTTATTTTCATTTTCTGCTATGCATATGTGGGTTTCTCTATACATTTCCTGTATCGTCATTATTAGGTGGTTTGGTATTCCTCTTTTTGTTAATATCTCCCACAACTTACTTCGTATTACTCTATCGAATGCTTTGACGTAGTCTACATAATTATGCTATGTGGGTTTCGCGGTTATATTCCTGGTGCTTTTCAATGACTTGTTTTATGCTGAATACATTGTCTATACATGATCTTCCCTTCCTAAATCCTGTTTGTTCTTCCAATATTTTTTGGACTACAATTTAATAAAAAAAGGCACAGATGAAGCTGAGCTTAAAGCAAGGAATACACAAGCTAGAAAAGCAATTGGAAATCTGAATGGAATATTATGGAACAAAGAAATGGAGAGGGGGGACGGTCATAGCCTGAATATTAGCGAAATCAACTGCTAATGCAAGGCTCCTCAGTTTGACTCCGGGTACAGTCTAAAATTTCTTGACCGTCTTCGTGCTTCGGAGGGTACGTAAAGCCGTCGATCCCCCTGTGTTAAGGATTATCCATCATATCATTAAAAAACCAGGGTATAGGCACATCAAAGGTCAGTATAAACGTACCTACGTCTAAGATGTAAAAAGCAATTAAACTAATTAATTAAATTAGTTAAACAACAGGTCCTAGACTTATAATAAGATGAAGAAATGGGAAAAATCGGAAATTACAGATATACGTCTATATTACAGAATGTGGAGATTGACGAAAAGAATAAAGGGAAAACTGGAAGCAATAGAAATGAGTTGAAAGAATATCACGCTTAGATCAAATAAAAAATGTTGACTATTGATAGTACAATAATCCAGGATATAGAGCGAAAACTGCTAATTACATTTATTCATGTAAAAAGAATGAACAACGAAGATCATAAATTAGTTCCCAAGGAAGAAAAGAACGAGAAGAAGACCCAGATAGTCTTAGAATGAAGAAATAAGAAAAGTTATGAGGGCGTGAATTCTAAATGTGCAAGATTGTGAAGATCGACGAGGTTTGAAATTAAATATCGGACACCGTCGCAAGACGTTCTAAATGGATATTATAATATATCGTAATATAAATATAAGTAACAATAAATAATACTTACAGTGTAAAAATGTAACCTCTGAAAATTTTGTACAAATCGGTCAGTTTTTATTAAAAAATTAAACTGTTTTTTAATTCACCCCTTTAAAGGAGCTACAACTTCATTATATATTATAGGAAGAATTTATGAACCTACATATACATAATATGAAATTTATTCAGGAATTTCGCCTGAATTGTTTGCACTTAATAAGCAAATAATTTTATATTCTAGATGAAAATCAGGACTAGGAGTCTTATGGGATCTTCGGTATTTTGATTATGAAGTTATTAAGGGTTTCTTGTTATTTTCTTCGAGTCGACAAAACGAGTCATTTTCTACGAATTGGTTCATAATTTACTTGATTTGCCAATTTTCGTAACGTGATCCTGATTTGCCAAATACGATCTTCGCCGATAGTTTCCTTATGGAATTACAACAATTCTTTAATATATTCTTCATTGAAATTCCCCTAACTTGCTTCATTTACTAATTCGATAATGTTACGAATAACCAATTCCTTTCAAACTAAATTTTTGGATACTTCAAGCCATATTTTTAGCGACTTCATACCAGGCTATTTTAATGTTATCTATGACATTCATAATGTTGTAGTCTTTTTAAAATTATCTAAACATGTGTTCAGTTCGTCTTGATCGTCTGTTTCTTGAACAAGCAGAATTTTAGATTTAGGAATCAGAAAAACCAAATAAATATTTTTCCAAACTTGAACATTGTTGAAACTTGAATGTTCATCAACATTACTACCACCATCATCATCATAATCTTCATCGTCATCACTATCAACATCGTCGTCACGTTTTAGACTTGCAGTGTGTCACGCCACTCTTGTATTTTGCTCTCTTTTTGGGTCAACCCACGTTTCTCCTGCCTTAGGTTTGTATATGAACATTTGCAAGGGTATTGTTCATTTCCGCACTATGTAGACGCCCCTCATTTCCTTTTGTTATCGTCCATATTTCGCTTCCATGTATTATGGTAGGTATCGATATTGTTTTATAAAACTTCATTGCTGTTTTTTGACTGGCTTTATATCTAAATATTCTTCTTATTGTTCCGTTTATAAAATTGAACTTTTAGATTTTGTATATCTTTTTCTGCATATAGCGATATCATACAGCCCAAAAAGTTTCAGGTTTCCCATTTGTTCAATAGTTTAGTTGCTCAGCATTATTTTAGATCTTACCAGTTGTTGGCCTTTAAATGCCATTACTTTCGTTTTGTTGATAGATATTATCATGTCGTAATCTTTCAATGTTTGGCTCATTTTAAAGATTACACATATTATATATTGAAGGGAATTCTCACTGTTCGCTATTATATTTGTATAGCATGGTCATCTCCTAAGAGTACGGTAATTACAAAGTCTTTGTTGTTTAAGTTTGTTGTATAATGTGATAAAGTTCTTTTTCCATTTACATATAGCTTCGTCCATGTACATTGCTATGATTCTAGCAAAATCAACTTATCCAATTCCAATTCCAATACCAAATAATTTTCTAACTGATTCTTAAATCACCTTAAAATTTGTTGAATTTTCCAATAAAACACTCCTTCACTCTTTATATATTTAAACCAAAATTATTTTTCGAAATTTCAAACTATTATCTGACATCCATTTCCATTTATTTACATCGCCCTGGAGCGAGTGTCCTTTTTATTTTCCAATGCGACTGTCGTGTTCACCATGGTTCTCTCAATTCCGTTGGCGCTTTATTCAAATTAAACATTTTTCAATTACATAAAATATTTCTTTTACCTTATAAAATAAATTTTGGGGTAAAAAACACAGCATCATCCCCCTTGTAAATCATGAAATTCGCACCACGACTTGTCAGTGTGATCGATTTTATGATTTTCAAAATATTATAGAATTTTTTTTTCTTTTTCAAATTTCAATTAAACAGTATGTCATTATACAACTAAAATCATAGATATTTAAATTTTCGAATCAAAATCAAATTTTAGAAATCATTAAATCTCGAATAAAATCACTTTAAAGTCAATCTTGAACAATTCAAAATATTCGTAACAAATCGCATCCATATCACAACAATTTTAAATATTCATCATAGTAATTTAACATTTTCAAACCCAACTTCTTAATAATTGAGGATGGTGTCCATGGTTCATCTTTTAATTCCGCGGCTCCTCCTCGCGATCACTTTTCCATCGCCATCTTATGTGCTTCTAGAAAAAGATCCTACTCCTAGGCTTCCAAAACTTAAAAAGTAGCTGGTTTATACCCTATTTCTTTTCATTTTTAGTGGAACCTATTTCTATTTACAATATTTTTTGTGGAAACAATAATTCTTTTTAATTTACACAAATCTTCCTTGTTTTAATTTTTTCAGCCAGGCTATGCTTGAATACTTTTTTAATTGTGTTCTCAAATTTTTCTACTTTGCCTTCATGTAATCCTTCACTTAATTTGTCAACCATGTTTCCTTTTTGTTGCCTTATCGATTCTATTCTATTTCGTCTTTATGCACGTATTCATTATCTAATCTTGCGATGTTATCCTTGATCTCATCTTTTAATTCAGACATACTGGCATTCATGTCTGTTTCTGTTTCGTTTTTGTTTGTTTGCAACTCATTTTTTAATTCCATTTGGTCTGTATCCATCTTTTTCTCCATATTTTCCATCGCCTCTCTCATTCTTCTCATTTCTTCTAGAAATAAGCTGAGCAACGTCTTGTCCATGGTTTCAGTTCCGTATCGACTGCTTTAAGAACTAAGAAATTAAAAAAAACTCTTATCCCAGATTCTTTTCTTCGGTTCTTTACTTTTATCCGCCTCTCCACTATTTGGTATGCCAATCACGCGAAAATAGCAGTCATGCTTAAAAGTCCAATGCATGATCAAATTTTTCTTCAAATTTTTTTTCTTTTTTTTCTGAAAAAAAATTTTCAAATGATGAAAATTTACAAAGGCCCATGTTGGATCGTTAATTATAAATAGATGCTGTGTTACGTAAGTAAATTAATTTTATTTCCAATTCCAAATAATTTTTCTTCTTTCTTCATAACCCATCCACTTTCAATTAAAGACATTTTTATTTAAATCATATTTATAAAATTACTTCTCAAAATTACAAAATTATTGGCACCAATTATCTGATCATTCATTTGCATGGACCTGGCGTGAGTGTCCTTTTGTTTCCAATGCGCTTATCGTGTTCGCCACGATTCTCTTCTTTCTATTGGCGCTTTTTTCAAATTTTTCAATTAAATAAAGTATTTCTCCTGTATTTATTCCATCCTTCTTATTTTAATTTTCTGCTACACAATCTGTTATTCCAGCTTTCCAGTTCTTGATTTCATCCGGTGAAAAATTTGAAAGTTTCGCGAAAATATGTGGTTAAAAAGTGATTAATCGCATGTCAACGACAATGGGTGTTTTATTGAATTTTACCCATTTACCAATGGATGGTATTTGTTGTGAACAGAACATAAGTAAATTCTCCACAGTATACGGAATAAATAATATTATAATATTGTGTAGGCGAATTAAAAATTTCAATTTAAATTTTTGAAGTGTTTATTTCTTAAGCTAGCCCACAATCTTTAAATCGGATTGATTATACGGTAATCCAAAGATTGATATAAAATTAACTTAATAAATAATTTAAAAACAAGACATCTAAAATAGACGATTCCGATTTAAAAAAAAATCAAGCGCTAACTGGTTTATTGTAATCATTTAAATATCTTGATCTAACCATTCAATTTTTTTTCTGTGCATTTATCTGTACATTTGTTCATTATTGATTTTATTTAGCATGGATATCCCCGACAGACCACCGAGGAAGAGATGGAACGACAACAGTAGTTTCAGTCTAAAATCATCAAAAATTTTAGTTCTTAAACGTGTATTTTGTGCATTTTGGTGATACTTCAAGTCGAAGTGTAATCTGTTAAAAATTATAATAATCTAATCAAAATTTAGAATGTATTTAGTACAATTTACGAACTATGATTGTCGTTTAACATAAAATTATCATGAAATAATGTTCTGAATTATTAGTTTGTTAATTTTTAATTTAATAAAAATCATTTTAGTAATGCCGAGCTCATCTATAACTTTTAAGGCACACTATCTTGTGAATTTCAAAAATTGATTATATATTTGCTGCAAAATAAGTCTGATTTCAAAATTCAAAAATTAGCAGATATCCGGCTGCAAAAACTAACGAGTGGTTTCATAAAACAAGGCGTTAAAATTTATAAATAATTTCTATTGGCCTGTTGGTACTAAACGGATGTTTTCTATTGGTTAGTTAAATTTAACGATTTGTTAAGTTGTATGAAACCGAGAAAGTCCCAAGAACTAGAGGTGAACTGTCACCGCTATTAAATTACTTGATATTTTTTGTGTTTTGTTACCCATTCAAATATATAACGTAACGTCGCGATGCTGATTGGTTCAATACAAACGCCGGGTAGAGTAACCTAATGTTGACCACCCCAAATAAAATTAAAATTTCCTATTGCAAAGAGGAAGGTTTATATAGCATACTGTTAAAATTTTACATGCGAATGTATTATCAAAATTTTGAATAAATCGATTTTGAAGTTAGCAAATTTAACATATTATAAAAGCCGACCGACGCGCGGGAATCTCATATGAGATTCCCCGCGTCGTCATTCTGTTGACGGTACGTGTGGAATGGTATACCCTAACACTAGAAAATTTCGCCAGATGCTGCTCGCACGTCCTACAGGTAATATCACTCGAATCCCGGTTTTCTTGAAGGATGGCGCCTTCAAGTATGTTTAGCTTTTGCCGCGTAGCGGCGTACGCCATGAAAAACCGGTCGGAGCTCCGGAGGAGCGAAGGCTTGGGTTTTTCAATGCGCATAGCCGGACGAGTCTCGAATCCAAACCCCAAAATTTCAAATTCGATTTTTTCAAAATTTTGATAATACATTCGCATGTGAAATTTTAACAGTATACTATATAAACCTTCCTCTTTGCAATAGGAAATTTTTAATTTTATTTGGGGTGGTCAACATTAGATAACTGTCCCCCAAACGCCGTAGTTGAAAATTTTAAAATAGTATGTACAAGAAACGTTGTTAAAAGTTGTAGGTCCAAATAGCAAACTGTGTCTTTTTAACTTTCAACTTTGTGATAAATATATTCATGATCAATAATATTATTGTTGAAATTTTGCAATATAATAGCTGGTAGTCTTATATATTAATAGTTCTGTAATTATTTATGGCTGGTATTGTATCATACCGTAAAGCAATTGCATTGCATATCACATTATTACCAGAAATTAAAAATTAATTAAAAAACTAATAATTTTTTTATTAAAAAAGTATCACTTTGCTGTGTCATCATGAAATTACATTAGGAGATGACAAAAATCAATTTTATTATTCAATTTTATGCATGTTTGGTCACGTTTATATGTTATGAATACATAATGAAATAAGCATGATAATCAAGTTAATGGCTAATATTTCACGTGTTTGGGAAGGTGATTTCATTGACAAATATTACGCATTAGGAGAATGAGAATTCTATAGATTTTTTCAATTTTAAAAGAAATTGCAGGTGGAATTGTGATGAGTTTGGTTCCACGTTTTGAGGAAATATGTGCAAAGAAAAAGAAAGAAACGATGCGCCAAAATAAAAGTAATAAAGAAATAAAGAATCAATAAAAAAAAACAAACTTAAAAGTAACATAAAAACTATCAGTCTACGTTTTTATTTCATTGCACAGACACTGATAATAAAATATGATAACAAAAAAAAGTTGATAAAATTTAAAATATACATAGGATTAATTTATAATTTAGATAATACCAAAACTATAATTTAATTTGTACTAAAACAACAGTAAAATTAACACAAAAGTGCAAATAAAAAAATCATAATACTAGGACAAATGAATGAATGACACAATTGCTTAATAGAATGTACAGTATATTTACATATTATTTAGCAAAATTCATGTCATACAGATTTTTCTACATTATTCAATTTAGTTAAGATCTATAAATCTGTTTTTACATAAATATAAAATTGCCAATAATTAATTGTTTAATATTAATTTCATTCACTTTTTCTATATCAATTGACAATTGCGAATAATTGTGTTAGCTCAAAACAAAAAGTAGTTGACAAAAAACGTTCTTAATTTATTTGGTCCAAACTTATAGATGTGGTGTGATCATGGTGATAATTTGGTATTGAAATGTTAAAAATTTCATCTTAAAATGATATGTTAAACATTGGTCTAATGCGAAATATAAATTTCTCCTCAGAAAAAGACACAATGATAAATTAATAATCAAAGTGAAAAATGCATTCTAAACTATAAAATTTAAACTTTTTCTGAAAAGATTACAGATTTTGAGACAATAAGATGATACAATTTTACAAAAATAAAAAAGAAAACGAACGGTTGTAATATGGTTTAGATGAGTGGTTAAAAAAAATTATTGGCAAAATTTTATATGAAATTTCAACTAGCAAAAGTTAAGTTACATGAAAAACAAAGTTTTCATAAGTAGTGTTCTTGTTCGAATAAAAATTTGAAATAAATAAATGTTTTTTATAAACTGGAAACAATTTTCTACATATGGCTACTAACATACATGTTTGTCTAATTTTAAATTTAGAATGAGATTTATTTTTGGCAATAGAAATGTTCCAATTCCAGTGAACCTCTTACCTTTCTTAATAGTACAATAATAAAAAGGAATACTTTTAGGAACTTGGACCCTACATTAAAACTTAACACACCACCGAATGTGTGTATCAAACTATTCATCAAGTCATTTAAACACGTGTAAAGGTTTAATAAATAAAAGACAAAATTTCATTAGAAATTAAATATATTTTAATATCACATCATAGCTGATTACAAAACTAAATAAACCCCTGATGTTTTACGAATTTTCGTCAATAAACAAAAACATTTAATTTTGTGTTGTTCATAATTGACATTTTATCAAATACAAATTACTCTACAGCACACCACAATTTTTCTCAAACTTTTTAACTACTAGGTACTACAACCTAATTAAAAAAAAACTAAACAAAACTAAAGTCTGTTGCACAATTCTCCCCAATTTTAACTTTCAATTTTTTATAAAAAAAATACATATAACCGTTTTGTACAAAAATAAAGTGAAAATTTTAACACACAAACTTGTTTGTTTTAAAATGCATAAATTTTATCCAAAAAATTGTAAAACATCATCGAGTAAAACGAAATTTTTTCAAAAAATTTAATTATAATTTTACATGGGCAAACTGAATAAATAAAAGTGAAAATATACTTTTATCACAGTCAGAGAGTTCATAATTTTTTTAATATTTAAAAAAATTGTTTCGATTAAAATTATGTTTAAAAAAAATAAAACATATCGTTGGCGTACGTGCAAATAAATGGAACTCTTTACAATAGTCACCAATACACGTGCTCAAATTTTTCTAGGTTCACTGAATTGAATTTATGCACTAATACTTAAAGCCAATACACATCGAGATGCAAAATGCCAGCAAATGGGCCAACTAGGATTACTTCACTAGATTGTTTGGTTCCAACAGCTAGCCTACTCATAATCATGTAAGTAGTAATACTATTCTAAACTGGCCTTTATATGTGCATTTATTTCATTAGTTATTTAATAAATAAATTTATGTACAATTTGAATTGCCTCTTTTTTCCAATTTTTCACTTATAATTAAATTTTCTACAATTATTGGAAGAAAAAAGGATATATCATCTAAAAATAAATAAAAACTTAAAAACCGCTTTAATAAATAACCAATGAAAAAAATATATATGCCATACTTTTTGTTTTAAATTATGTACAAATAATACAGTAAAAATAATTTGATTTAGACCTTTGCTCCAATAATTAACACAATTCAGAGTTCTATCACACATGGTTCGCCCACTTATTATACACACACACGCATTTTGGTGTGATTTAAGTACAGGAACTAATCTTACTCAAACAATGCTAGAATGTCATCATTTGTGGTCGTATTCGTATGACCTGCACTACTTCCACTACTTGGCGGTGTATTAAGATCTGGTGGGTCTAAATACGATAACAATTCCATAGGATCCACACTATCAGGAAGCAGCTGTAACAAAAAAATTATATTAAATTTATAAAATACAATTTTTCAATTAGCTAACTACGTTTTACAAATAGACCAATCACCAACAGTAATTGCGCTCAAAGTTCACCAAACAATTATTATCTTCTAAGCAAATGCAGTTGCACAAAGGAAACAATTAGTTTATCAAAACCAAATCTTCACATTATGGAAAAACTTAAATTACAATAGTTTAAAAGAGTTTTCCATTTTTTTAACTTATTTTCAAGAGTAGAATGCTGAAAGACAATATCGACGTCCAACTGAACTAAATCTCAATAATTTAGGATCCAAATTATCACTGCAGGTTCAGGTTCACAGATGCAAATATATTTTTTATTTGGTATCAAAATCAAAGTTAAGCAATGGGAAATTTTATTTTATAAATCCAATTTTCGTAGGTAATAACTTGACTACCTATACTTTAAGTTAATTTAATGTAGTTGGAAAAGCAACAAATCTATTGTAATACAGTCATGTTTACTTTAAATTTGTATTGTGACAGTTACAAATTGCTAAAAACTGTATTTCTAAATGACATACAACATAAAAATTCAATTTGGCGGACCAGAAGCTCATACATACATAGATGTTTGTCATTTGCGAATTTTATTTAAATTTTAATATGCATACCATGCGTATATTTACTATTTTATTCAGTGGAATTTTATGAGAAATCCTGTAATTTTTAAGAAGGAATTAAACATCATCATTATTATTATTATAATACAAACTTGGTGATACTGGATTTTAATGTCTTGCCCTAAAGTATTTAAATATTTTTTGCATGAATTTATTACTTTATTTGCAATAAAAATTTTATGTTTCACAATCTATTTATTATTATTGTACAATTTATACATTAAATTAACTGCAATTAAATGCAATTAATTATTACATCATATACATTGTATGTACAACTATTCATATATTATTATGTGGATCCACCATTAGAAAACTGTAAATTTAATAGAAAAAAATCATTATAGCACCTATTTGTTAACCCCTGATAAACTTTTTTGTTTTTTATTAGCTCTAATTATAATTATTATCGATTTTATTACTCGTTAATCCATTCATGCGCGTCACTTTCAAGATAATGCATTTTGTTATTGATAGCATTGTTATCTAAATTCGTACTTCTGATATGAGTTGAATGAACGTCCATGCAAAAATTATATTTAAATAAAACCCGATGTGAAAAGTAAACAATAATTTAAACACTTTTAAAAAATTAAAAACCTTATAAAATATTTAAAAGAAAAACTAGTCAGGGAAGCTACAATTGAATTAATTTAAATATAAATACCTTGCCTGGACGTGGCAGTATAAATACAAAAAAATAATTTATTACAATAATAATATCTGTTTAAGTACAGTAAGTATTGCTGCCCCCCCCCCCCCCAATAGTAGAATTTCTGTAATATTTCATTTTAAAGAACTATTAGTGCTCGCTTTTTACATCTGGGATTTCGTATTAGAAAAATTAAACTTTACTTTATTTTATTTGAATTGTTATAATTTATTATATTACAATTTTCATCTTAAGATTGTCTGCCCTTTTTTAATGAAAATTCGCTATCAGGTGACATATGCATTATTTGGTGTATAATTGACATAAAAAAGAATTTAACCAAAGTAGAATTTTGAAGAAAAAAGAAAATGAAAAATATAGGCACATTTTAGCTTTAACATTATTGAATTTTATTATTTATAACTACAATGTGACTTTAGTTTTCAAACTAGCGGGCTAAAATTTTTACAGGACGCTTATTTTTTTTATAACCTTTAGGTTATCTTTAAAAAGGGCTCCGTAACTCAATGCAGAATAAATTTGTGAATGTTTAAAAAAAATTATTAATAAATCTTGGAAAATAAAGTCAGTTTTTGGGAACGGCCACACAGTCATAAGTCATTTTTGCTTCTTAGCAGAAGCGTCGTGGCCCATTCTCTTCTGTGCATATGATCTTCGAAGGAGTTTCACACACATAGAGGACCTACTTATTTAACGTGGGATCCGAACCACGGGAAGTGTAATACACTTAGATTCTCTCAGTGGTAGAAGAGACAGCCATAATAAAGTTCTTAACAGCAAATCCTGTTGATGCGAAATTTAAAAACATAACTTAAAAACTCAAAATAAAGCAAACTATTAAAAAAAAAAAGAATTGTAGGAATTATTTCTAAACACAATGTTTTTTTAATATTTGAATTAACTAAAAATATGATAAAAAAGCGTGCTAAAACAACTTTGCGGCTGTAAATTACGTTTTATCACATATTTTCAATCAATTTTTGAGTTAATTAAAACATTGTATTTAGAAATAATTGCATCTTCCTACAGATTCATAATTTTTAATTGTTTGCCTTATTTGGAGTTTTTAAGTTATTTAATTATAATTTCTCGGTAACATGGACATTACCCCCTTAACCGCTAAGCTATGACCGTTTTTTATAAATATTATAATAAAAAAATATAATTATATATATAGTAATAAACCGTTGTTCACTAATTAAAATATCTGATGATAGAAATAACCCATTGCTGAAAGCTCACGAGAATAATTCGATTTTTATTGTTTAATTAACTTGTTAATTTTTTAATTGTAATAAATAATGAAAAAAATTGGTACCCATTTTAAATTAGAAAAGAAAACAAAAAAAAACTTTTATAGTTAACCCCACCTTACATCGCTGATAAAAGATCCCCTATATTGAGTCACTTCAAATGGAACCCACTGTATGGGACAATTTAAATAAAATGAAAAAAAATAGTAAAAGCTTTTGTTGTCATTATCTGTTTATTTTCAGTTACCAAATAAAAACTTTTGGATGGATTTAAATTAATTCGCTAACCTAAATGAAATTGTGTTAGTGGAAAATCAAACAGGAAAAAGATAGAAAAAAAGTAGGGTTTATTTAATCAGCAGATCTAAATTACAAATTAAGTACAAGTTTGCATAGCCTGTGATATCCGGAAAAAACGATAACATGAGCATCAAAATCCGGATCCTGGTAATTAGTTATTACCTATAAAAATTCCGCAAACTAAATGACACCATCATTGAAGGTTATTTCTCTCAAAAACTGGAACCTAAAGCATTAAGAAAATACCCAACAAAACGCCTAAACAGGTAACACCAACCTCGCATTTTACGAAGATAATTAAGAAAGCAATATTTAAATTTAAAAGTATTCGTTCATTCATAATTTCAGTCGCCGATAAAATCTAAAGAATTTAATAAATTTACGTAAAATGTATAATAATAATAAATTTAGATGAACTTCATTCATACAACTGCAAGCAATTTTTAGATTATATTTCAACTATCAGACTTAAGTACAGGTTTAAAAATAGTATATGAATAGACTTGGTGAGAGACCATGCAAATAAGCAAGTTATAAATCATTTTTTGCTATCAAAGTTTACGAAAATTGCTGACTTTGCTCACAAATCTAATTTACATAAAATATTTAAGTCTGTCACTTACATTTAAAGCTTCTTGACCAGTGCCTTCGCCATCAATAACTGCTGCTGGATCAAAATTGAGGTCAGATGGTATTTCAGGAACAGAATTATCGCATTTATCATTACTTCCACTGGTATTGTGATGGCTGTCAGAAGATGGAGGAGGAACACTAGGAGGTCCCGTCGTTCCACCCCCAGGAGTATGTGCAGAACCGGGTGTGCCGCCAGGCGTGTGAGGTGTATGAGGCGTATGTGGTGTGTGAGGTGTATGGGGCATCTGTAAATGATTTTAAAAATATTATGTCTCGTCCAACTTCTTCAAAAAAGAAGCACTTACCTGTTCATTCAAACTTTTCTCCATGGCATTTAATGGATCAAGAGAATTAACGGACTCGCTTAGATGTGACAATGGACCACTGCCACCAGTGTATTCATTGTTCGAAGAATTGCTGTTAGAAGCAAACTCGTACTGATTATTTCGCGAATTGCTATACGTCACAGGACTATTCATCATTGATCCGCTCGCAATGCTATTCATATCTGGTGGGATATAAGGAGACATTGCTTGAGGCATATCCCAATTGTTCATTGTAGGCATCGTCATACTACCTGGAGACATTGCTTTATTCTTTCTAGCACCACACGAATCGTTATCGTCTTCCATCTAAACAAACATAATAAACATCAAAATCTGTTTTTGTTTGTATACAAAAAACGTTAATACCTTGATACCAGATGCTATACTCTTTGCTGGTTTCCAATTTGCAGAACTGTCAATCGTTACTTCGTCTACTTCGCTATTACTTAAATTATGCAAAATTCCCCACATGTATTGATCAACTTCTAGGCCTTCCAATTGTGCAGGTTTACTAAAAAAAAAAAGATGGAACACATAAATATAACGAAGTTCAAACTGTACTGACGTGACAAAGTGCATAAAAAATATAGACTTACTTGCATACTGGACATCTCCAAGAACCTCGCTCACAGTTTAATTGCAAATAGGACTCCAAATCAAAACATTGTATGTGTTTACATTCGTGGCCTCTGGCTGGTAACGTTATTCTTTTAAAAGTAATAGGACATTTTAGCGAGACTTTAAGCGCCGTTTGTTCGACGACGTCTCTATCTCTTTCATTTAAATTAGAACCAGAACCGGGAGTGTTACTAAAGTTTCGCTTAATTTTTGCTACACAATGGTCGGCAGTTAGTAGTCGTTTTTTCAATAGGCCTTGCAAAACGGATCGAACACTCGGCCTATGGACCAATTGTAACACAAACAAATGAGACTGTAACAGAAAAAATACATCAAAATTGCTGTCATTGGGCAAAGCAAATGAAATACTTACACAACAGCACGCCGAAACTGTAATTTGTATTGTATTTCGACCAGGCTGACAAACCTCTTTTAAATAAAGAGGTTTATGTGATGTTTTGTTTTCGCCTCGGTCGATTACAAGCGGCGTTGCGTTAACGGATACTTGTACTGATGCAGGCCAATTTGTGTTCATTTGTCGATCTTCATGATGGAAGCACTTGAGTTGTAATTCTAAATCTGATCTCCACATTAAAGTTTGGTGCACTGTGGGTTTTAATTGAAACACATGATTGCTCACTGCCAAGTTATGTTCTAATCTAAATGGTGGTAAGATAATTCCATCTCTTACTGGGAAAGTCAGCCTTAATTCATCATCTTCTAAAAGAAAAAAAAGAAGGTTTAGATAGTGGAAAGTTCCCGGGCGAAATTTTTTTTGTATTTTTGTAAGAGGTAAGGATTACTTACTTTGTACTGGTATTGGTGGTTTTAAGTCGTTGAAACTAGGTTTAATATCTGCATTAGGACTAATGTAAGGTGGCATACTACTAGCTGGTGTTAATGGTGGTGTAGGATTGCCCGGAATCGGACTGTGTTGGTAACTCATATTGTTTCTCATGCCCATATCTTGTTGGAACTGGTTTCCTGTATTGCCATACTGTCCCGGTCCATTACTATTCATATACTGACCAGAATTGTTATTATGAAATTGGCCCATCGAACCGTTAGGAAAATATTGACCTTGTGCAGTGTAAGGTGGAGTAGCTTGTCTTAAATTATTGTTTCTAACAGGTGTCATGGTTCCTGGTCCAAAACTACCGGTAGGACCTAACGCTTGTTGAGTGGGATATTGAGTTTGGAAAGTCGGTTGTCTCGAAGCATAAGTAGGATATTGTCCGTTCGGACTAAAGTTAGGATTCATGTTAGGATTTAAATTTGGATTCATATTAGGATTCATTGTGTGATTCATATTAGAATTCATATTTGGACTAGGACCTGGCGTGGGGTATGATTGTTGAACTCTTTTTTGGGGCATGTGCATATTGGCTGTAGGATAAGGAGTCATTCTTCTAGGATACATCGAATTACTTGCAGGACCTAGTTTTGGACCCATATTACCCGACATGTTACCCATCATGCTACTGTGCATGTTGTTCATGCTCATGTTTGCCATGTTATTCATAGCATTCATTCCATTCATTCCGTTCATACCGTTCATTCCATTCATTGGCATCATGCGCTGCTGATAATTTTGTGAATACTGTTGGTTATTAAATTGATTGTTATCTTGTAAAGCTACCACACTCGCGGTAGCTGTGGCAGTCGCTGTTGCTGCAGCTACCATGGCAGCTGTTGACAGCGCGTTGCCGCCTCCGTAACTTCCTTCAGCACCATTCATTCCCCCACCCGCTCCATAATTGCCACCCACACTGGAAAAAACACAAAAATTTAAAAATAAGAACTTGGCGATTTAAGCAAAAAAATTCGAAAAATTTCAATTCGGATAGCAAGATACTCTTGGAAATAAACTTTCAAGTCGGATAACAGACTATAAGTTTTCTAATAAAGCATTAAAACTTTTTAAATCGCTCGATGAAATTTAAAAGATTTAAATGGAAGCATTACCGAGCGAATTACAAATAATACATTATAACCAATAGGGGTGATATAAATTTTTCAGTGAGACTTTCCTACACAATAGGAAAAAAACCCGTTAATATTACCGGAATATTTTATAAAACATGGAACAGACTGTATAGGGAACTAAAAGTTCGCTTTAACAGGGGAGTATACAGAACTCCACCAAACAATAGCAGCCGCGCAGGGTGATCGACGACTGTCACGGGTGCATAACAAGTAGGGTGTGGGCTGTGATGTGACAAATAAAATACTGGCTCCAGAGAATATTGAATCACCACGATGGTTGACAAAATTGTGAGAAAAACTTCCAATTCAATAGAACGATCAATATAAACTTTAATTCAATCTTAGACCAATCATTTGTTTGAAATTTACAGTTAACATCGCAATGGAATTTTAATGTTTTAATGATGCATGTTCGGTTTCAAAGAAAATCACATGAGAAAAAAAAATCGCTTACTTATTAATCTATTTCAATCATTTAAAAAAAAATATGAAAGAACTGGTGGTCATTGTTTAAAAATGAGTTGTGGATTTTAGCCTTTAAGAAAAAACGTTAATCAATTGTTGATTTACACATACAATCGAAAACTATTTCGTACAAGAATTTACAGTTAGTTAGGTCCCCTTAAGAAAAGAATTGCAAAGATGTATAGAACAACAAAAGTCTAGTCGTATTTTTGTATTGGGAAGGGTCTGAGTTTGGTATACAACACTTCCCTAACCAGAGTTTTATATTTAAAGGAAGCAAAACCAGATGTTGAAAGAAAAAATAAGATTTTTTTAGCTTTACGGGTTTGCTTGAGAGAAAAACGAGTTTAGTTTTAAATCGAGCTAATTAAATCAAAAACTTCCATGCAGAGCAAGTTTCATTGTTCCAACAAAAGTTTGGAGTTATCAAAAATTTAACGTTTCTAATTCAGCTTTTATCCATAAATTTTAGTCACGAAGTGAGTGTTTATTGCAAAATATACACACATACCAGTTTAAATTAGTTAAATTCTTACTGTATCTGCAATTTACTTGAATAAGAAAGTAGGATACCTAACAAATACAATTTCTATTTACCTAGATATTGTTACGGTCTAATTTCTAACTTCAGTCACCTTTTTAATGTAACAATTGTGGCTCCACAACGTAACATCTCAACCAACAACTCTTTCTACTTAAATAATTTTCACCTTTTAACAATTAAACTTTGAAGTGCGACACACATCAACAATAACTAATTGTTGGAAACGAATTTTTGTCTCTGCCAAAATTGTGATCAAATTCTTGGATAATTTAAAAATTTGTTACTATTTGTCAAAATTAGATGATAAGTAAAAAATAACTTTCTAAAACTGAAATCTATAAATATTACGTTAGTCATTAATCAAAACAGAAATCAGAACGCTATTTAAAAATAGACCAAACACATCTATCTATTTTATGTAAGCAAAAATTAATTTCTTCCCAAACGCAATCGAAATACTTGAGCAAAATGTACAACCTGGGAGGGAAAAAATTTTTTTCTACTGCGACATAATTTTTGGGTAACCATAAATTTACCTCGAGTATTTTGTGTCAAAATTTCAAAATATTACCTTTTAAACGAATACTATCCGAGTGATAAATTCTGGGAACTGCATAACCCTAAATTTTAGTACTAGTAATTTTCACCAAATTTACCCTCGATTTTACCTGGAAAGGAAGGCATTGGGGTTGTTTTGTAACATTATTCAATAATTATAATGTTTAGGCATTCTTCTGTTGACTGCAACATTTTAAATCCAAATGGTTTTATTGCTTTCGGTGAATGTGGCATGGTTAACTTTTTGATTCCCAAACGATAATTTGGGTAAAAGGTGAAAATTAACAAAGAATTATATTTTTCTGATTTTTAAAAATAATTCGAATTAATTGAAAAAAATTAACTTTACATAATAAAATCGACAATTTCAGTAAATATTGAATCTAAAAGTGGAATTATATAATGGGTATGTGTACATATCATATATGTACGTAATTTTACACAACAATTTGTCACTACACAAAGTTAATAAAATTCAAGGTTTGTATTATAATTATTTAATGCTTCATGTTGATTTTTAAACAAGTTTTAATATTTAAAATATAACTGGCGAAGGTTTTTATCAAAGCTAATTTAGATATTTGCATTGTTTGCAAAATTAAAATAAAACAATAAAATGTAAATTAAACGTAGGTTCCGTTCGTATTCGTGGACGATTTTGGTACCCAATTATTTCGACTGTAATATTAAAAGGCACCTGCTGACCTAAAATTTGTTAAGTTCACATGTCGTTCTTTATCTACCTGAGTGAAAAAATTTAATTTTTAATTTTGCTGGAACCGTAATACAAAAAAAATGAGTGGAAGATTTTAAATCAATGGCACGATGAAAGGGACCCACATTTTCGAGCTTCTTTATACCTCACTTCGTTTTATCTGAATTATGCACAGGCCTGTCTAGGACGTTTCCGTGGGACCGTTTCAAAAGGTTATCCCATTAATCGTTTTGTCATAGATAAATTGATTTATACGAGAGACGAAAGTATCTCGAAATAAAACAAAAATTTTCGATTAGTTTCACATCAACAAAAGTTTCGTGAATGAACGGTAGCGTTAATTATTTACATCTGAATTAATTCGGTTCGCTGATTTTTCAAGTATTTCGCTCATTAACGTTCGAGTTAATTTAAAATCTGCAAGTAGATGGCGTTAAGAGAGAAATTTTTTGATTTAACCATAAAAATTTGAAAAATCGTCTAGATATTTTTCTTAAGTACACTTTGATCTTGGACCGCAGTAAGAATAAAAGAAATCATCTCCGGTTTGAAATTCCAGGTAGGTAGGTAGACACTAAACCCTAATTTTCTTTTTACCAAAAAATCACAAAAAATCTTGGAATCAACCTTCCTACTATTCGAAATAATTTAATATTGACCTTGATTTGTAGGCAAAGTTTGAATATAAAAAATACAAAGAGATGAGTCGGTCGTTAATCAAATTATGTAAAAATGCATTCGGTTTACTAAACATTATGTAAATAGCTCTAAGTGTATAATTAAATGGTTATAAATTTTTCGAGTTAAAAACTTTTTGCGGTAACTGGTTTCATACTCTTTAGTTCGCTGCTTCGCGCATCCCTTATGCTCCCGTTATATTGACAGCCCCTGAATTCATCCTCTTTACCCTTCCCGCCCCCTTTTCGTGCTCAGTAGGTCACCTTTGTTAGAACCAAACCACCCTAATTGGACACATATTTGTTTGAATACCTGGGGTCGTTTTGACTCGGTTTGTCGACTTCAACGGATGCTTTTGTAATAAGAGCGTCATAAAACGCACGTTTAAATGGTAAATATTTATTTTGGGCTATAAATCACTATTTTAAGTGTAAGTGAAATTTTTCGAATTTTTTTGTATTTTTTTTTCGGGAAGAACTTTTCTAAGAAATAGCTTTTATGACAACTTACCTGGGTACCGTTTGTCTATATCCTCCTCCTTGGTAATTATTTTGTTGCGCTTGTTTAATATTATTAACGTATCCTGGTGCTCCTGTAGGAGGTGCCGATGAATTTGCAAATCCGTTGTGGGGACCCGATTGACTGGACGTGGTGACTCCCCAAACCGTAGTCACGACAGACAGTTGCTGTTGGGCCGTGGCGCCCGCTGGCGTCCAGTCCCTGTAACAGCGTTGATTGTATACAGCCATATACAGCACATCCACGTGAAGTTTTGATCAGTCAAACATAAACACCGCGGTGTATCATGTTAACGTTTTAGTTAAGTACTTCGCGAATAAATTAATCGCTCGTTCCAAAGAACTGATAACATAATTCACTCTTTTATAGATATTACTTTAGAAAATCAATTTTTAATAAATGTTTGACTTTTCCATTTATCTTATCTATTTATTTAGGGGCAAAAAACATTATTAGAACTTTTTTGTTTGGAGGAAAAAATTTATGCAATAACCGAGAGTATTTTTAAAATTTCACTACTCGAAGCAAAACGAAAATTTTTTTCAAAGTTATTCCAAATTTTTTAATTTTGAGTAACTCGATTTAATTTTATCACTCCCAGGTATTAATAATCCAAAATGAAGAAAAATCCAAAGAATGACACTTTTTCACTTCACATCGACGATGCACTTCACGAATAAATTAATTAAAATTCACATCACTTGGCACTAATTAATTTTTGAGTTATCACAAATTTTTAAAAATTGTAAAACCGCTAGAAATTTGAAAAAATGATATATACCTATACGATGTGTATCCCAGCATTTGAATCCACACATAAAGATAGTCAATAAATTAATCACTTTATAAAAACATCCTTTAACTACTCGCACACTTTAAACTACGAGCGTAGTTTATCCGCCCGGACATACACATTTAACATGCGGTGTACGACTGTCTACTTGCCTGTGGTAGAAACAACGGCACGTAGTCAGTCTATAGTGGGGATTTCAGGGGAAGTTGACCCGAGCTCATTCTCCTCCATTCCATGCGGCCACAATATCGGTTATAGAGAAGCGACGTTGCCAGTTTGCTACGACCGATACCGTGGGTGGATATCACCTATCTTTGTTTACACGGCACGCAACTTCACGAGTGGATTGTAGATTGCACCAAGTCTTGATGTTACACCCAATTTTCGACACCATATATTAAAAATAATTAGGCGTGTGATTATCTTTTTTAAATTTAATTGAAAAATATTTTTTATATTGATACTCGGCAAGACGAGATCGAAGCTTAATTTTTATATTTTATTTTTAACAAACTTGTTTAAAAATAATACAGAAGTAAAGAGAAATATTGCAAATAAAATAATTTAAGATATTGATGAAGTAGGAAGTACGTAAGTAAGACTGGAATTATATTGAAGTGATCATGGGGTAGTGATTTATAGCACGACCTCGCACAATAGTGGAGAATTGCTAAAACTCGGTGACATCCGCAGTATTTCGTTTGTGTTCGGCATACGTTCAATTACTCCCCCTAATTATCAGCTAAACAGTAAACGTACGCTACCCGTTGATGTTCACGCTACACAACACCATTCTATCCGTATTAACACTCGTCTTTGTCTAACTTAACTAACCGTTCGTACAGCTCTCGGTACTTATTACATACCGTATACACTGGCGTGACTAAAACAACCTGTAATCATGAATTAATAACATTTAACTTGGCGAGGTTTAACGACGAAATGTCAATCTAGCTGAAATGTACTCCACGTAAAATTGCTATACATGTGTATCTCTTTTTGAAATCTTCAATCCCTATTAATCACAACAGAGATAGTCAACGCTGATGGTTTCGATTTGCTAATTAAAATTGTAATATCGTTGCAATAATTATGTCGGGATTGTACAAACGTCATATCCATCCTATATGTCGCAATAGTTAAAAAAAAGTTATTAGGTAATTAAGCAGTTAAAAAATTAAATGCAACGTATAAGAAGCGCTTTATGAAAATAATTAGAACACAACCTTGTTATCGTGATATGAAGTGGCTTCATTTTTACCATGTTCGTTAAACACAAATATGTATGTCATCAAAATATGGGAATAATATAAACGGTGTTCAGGGTCAATTGTGAAAAAAACAAGGCAAAACAAACAATAGTTAGTGTATTACGTGCAATTTGTATAATAGCATTTGATTTTATTCAAATAATTAAAAAACATTACACTCATGCAAGGGGAATCATGCAATATCCAAATGTTTTTTGGAGAGGATTTTCTTCGTTGTTTTCGCTTTCCTTCATCTTATTATGCCTTACTGACTTAAATGTTAGCAATCATTTCAGCAATTTGCACCTGCTTACAAATGTAACTAACACTAATCTTGAAGAATTACCACTGTAAGTCTTTAAGCTAAGAGAGTTTACCCTTTTCTCCTCACACCAATTTCACTTTCTTTATCAAATAGAAAAATGCGTTGGTCCTAAACGTGAGAATTTTCTGTTTACTATAATATATTTCAACGTTTTCGACCTCAATGAATCCCTGTTTACTAAATGTTTTTCAATCGGTCGTCCTTTCAGAACTATTTTTGTCACGAGGATTAAGTGAAAACGATTTCACCATTTGCAATGAAATTTTACATATGTACTACTCGTATAAACATTATTTTAAATTAAAAATGAAGGTCGAGTTTATTAATGGCGCAATCGGTCAACCGGAAGATGCCGTTTACTTTTCCCATATCAACAGTTTCTGCAAACATTAAATTATTGATGATTTGTTTGAAGGTTTGGAAAAATTTAGATATGATAGAAATCATTAAATGCAGCTACCTGTATCAATGATACAGAGTAGGGATTCACTAGCTGGAAGGGTTTGCCGGGCTACGCCACTGGGATGATCAGGATCGTCCTGAGACATTAAAACTCCATGGGCTAACAAAAACCCTTGTGAATTCATATGTGGTTACCATGGAACAGATCAGCGTGGTCAGCTGGCTTAAGGCACAGTATAGGTAGTTGCAATAATACCTTGAAGTGTATCAATCCCTGCCAACCCCGCGATGTGGGGTTATTGAGCAAAAAAAATTAGTACTAACAATTGATTAGGATAATAGGCATAGATAATTTTAAAGAACAGGTAACTGTGATTGCGGATTAGAATAATTATTAAGTATAATAAATTCCTTTGATCGTAGGTACCGCAAAGAACGGGTAAGAAGATCTGCGCATGGAGATTTGGGAAAACGAAGTAAAATGGACATTTTATTGTAAATAAAAATTAATGTTTAAATTTTACCGTCTCCATTTTAATAATTGAAATTAGTTCTTTCTTGAAGATTAAAAACCTCAAGAAACAATTTGGTACTTTGGGTATAACGATTCTGGAATAAATAATTAAAGGAAAAAATCTACGGTAAAATAATCCATAGTATCTAATGTATAACTGCACGTATATATCTCACTTGACCAACTCTTGTTCTTCCAGATCCCAATGCTATTAGAGTAATCGAGGGCTTAGGATCTTTCTTTTCAATCTATATTTTCTTTCTTCTACTCTTCCCAACCCTCATTTGGCCAGCGTGGGAAGATATGGCCTAACCTTCAAGTCATATATGAACAGTACACACCAAGAATGGCCCTCAGTCCCCAGGACCTCCATGAACTCTGACCAAGACAGCGGCTAGCAAGTGAACGGAGGAGAGGGTGCTAAGAATATCTGGGTAGGATCAGGCTGCCACTCGACGAGTCTATGGATTTATGGATTGGAACCTACAATGTGAGAACATTGAATGGTGATGACAAGCTGCATGAAATGGAACACGAATTGAGTAAGATTAAATTCGACGTTGTTGGCCTAAAGCGCGGGTCACATTATGCTGGTTGCCAGCTGCTGCTTACCAGCGGCTGGTAGTAGTACCAGCAAGCAGCGGCGGGCAATCTGGTCACACTACTGTTGCTGCTACTCGCCACTCTCCAGTTAGTCATTCACTATTCAGCAAGCATGTCATCTGTCGTTTCACGTAAAAAGCTAATTAAGCAGTTGTTGAGAGAGGGTGTCAGGGAGCTTAGTTTAGAAATGCTTAACCAGCTTCACCGCAAACAGAGACGATGGTGGGTCAGGCCATGGATACAAAGAAGGGAAGAATTAGAGGCATCGTCAAGACTTCTCCAAGAGCTGAAAGAAGAGGATCCAGAAACATACAGAAATGTTTTAAGAATGACGGCCCCTCAATTTCAAGAATTGTTAGAATTAGTTGAACCAGTAATTAAAAAACAAGATACAGTATTCAGACAGGCAATCCCGTGTAAAACGAAGCTGGAAATTACTCTAAGATATCTCGCAACTGGAGTATGCTTCTGTACAATTTTATAAACAAACTCAAATAATTACAATACATTTTATATATTGTCGTCGCCGTCATGCAAAAAGTGATCAAGTAGGTTTTATTTCAATGTCCTCGGGATCTTTACAAATACTGATTAATGCTTCGTTCAGAATATCCATATTTTGTGGAGACTCTTCCTCCATGAAGCACGAGTCAGATGATTCACTATATGTGTTTTCAGGTTCACTATACATAGTAGTCCCAATAAATTTGTGATATGAAGTGCTGTTTGGACGACTTATGGCACCACTTTGTGATTGTGGTTCATTGTAATTTCCATATAAATTTGCTAGTCTCTTTTCAGTGATTAGGTTTTGAATCTTGCTTTGAAGTACAATGAAACTTTTCAATTAAAAATTACAAATTATAAAAACGTCACAACTAAAACAACTTCACAAAAAAAACACGTGCTTTCTCGTTGCTGATAGACGCAATAGTGGTCAGACTGCGCTTCCGGCTGGTGCCAGCGGTCACGTGATTAATTAGTCGCCGCTGCCTGCTACCAAAAGTTGAACATGTCCAACTTCGTCAGCCGCTGACAAATACTCGCCGGCTGGCGACGCCAGCGCCGAATTTTGTGGTCACACCAAGCTGATCGACGGCTGGCAGAAGCGGCTTCTTCAACTCGCGGCTGGTAACCAGCCTAGTGTGACCCGCGCTTAAGTGAAATTAGGTGCGAGGGTTGAAAACGGGCAATCATTTCCTATATAGAGGAGGCGTTAATAGTGGAGTGACTTTTATTGTTAATAAAAGAATAGCCTATCTTGGGGAAACATTCCAAGCAATATCGGACAGAGTGGCATATCATAATATGAATAACCAACCGACTAAACATAAAAGTAATTCACGTATATGCACCAACTTCATCTCACCCGGAGGAAGACATTGAAAATTTCTATGATGAATTACAAACAGCCATAAATGAACAACCTACTATACATAATATATAAAGTGGTCATGGGTGATTTCAATGCGAAAATAGGTGCAAAACAGGAGAGCAATATGTGAACGGCACAAATGTAAACAAAAAATAAAAGATAATAAGATGTTAAAAGAACTAGAAAGAGAAATAGAAGAAACAAGGTCTAAAAAGCAAATTGACTGCGACGACCAGAGAATAGAATGAGAAATGGTCGAAAAAAGAATAAAAGAGCTGGAGGACAAGATGGAGTCAATGAAAGACGGAATTTAAGGACAGATAAGGACGAAAAGAAGAAACAAAATAATAATAACGGGAGATGAAATACAAGATCTTATCATTAGAGAAAAATATGGAGAGCTTCTTAATACAAGGATTGGAAGTTGATGTAAAGATCTCTAAACGCAGAAATGTAGATCAGAAATATGTGATTACAGCTGAAAGCTAGAATAAAAAGATAGAGATAATGAAAAACAAAGCTAAGCTAAGATTGATACAAGAACAAAGAGTACACTGAAAGCAAAGCAGAAAATTCTGAATAAAATATAAAAACGAATGGTTACTTGGTTTTCAACCAATGAAAATATTTCATTGTATTTGATGCATAATATGATAATTTTTCATTAATAAATACGGTATTCGAAACTGATGACAGACAATGGACTGTTGCGGGCGAAAGTTTCCGAAAACTAGCAGAAGACACTGAGAGAGAAAAACATATGACACGCGGGCGAGAAACAGGAAAATCGATTAAAGATAACCGAGAGTATTTTTATAGCAAATGAAAAATTGTAGAACTTTAAATTTCACCCCGCGGTAGAAGTTTTCGGAGTTTCTCCGATTTTAAGTATTATCTTAAACAATGTTAGAAATCGATGGTGTGATAAGCCTTTAATTAAATTTTGTTCTGTTGTCTTAAGTTTTTAATTTTAACTGGGACCAAACCGTGCCGGCGCGCTGGTCTTTCAATTTTAGACCATAAAGGACATCAACGTAGATGACGCATAGTGAATTATGAATTAAACAATTTGATTTTTGTTAACATTTTTTCATTCTTATTTTAACTCCAATTATTATCATTTATTTGTCAATTAGACCCATCTAACGGTGGAATAATAATTCCAAAACATCGCCATGTCGTGAGATTATCAGTTTTTGTTCTAATTATTCAGTTCAAATTGAATTGAATAATTCATGTTTTGATTCCTAATTTTTTACTTATTAAAATTTTTGGTTTTGGCTAAATAATGTATGCATTTTTTCGAAATTTTTTGTTCTTGATATTTTTATATCGGTTTCATTTTTGAAAATATTATTATGGTTAATTTTTTAGTTGTGAACGATGACAATTACATCTACCAAAATTTAGTAACACACCTCTGATAGGTTCATTCATTTATTACCCACAACGAATAATATTATCGAATTGCTCAGCAATCGAGTTGCTCATCAATCGGCAGTTACACACCAATCGAATTGGACACCAATCTTATAACTAAAACTAATCATTGTAGTTATGATATAAAACACTATAATGTATCTATTCACTTATGCACAGTTTATAACGCACCACTCATAGGTTAATTTTTTAGTAACCACTGAAAAAAGGTTCAAATGCGGCCTAACGGCCGTCATGATCTGCTGATGCGTGATTTCCATGATCGTGCAACCTAAAGCTTACACTCAAACATTCTTAAGTTTGTAACTGAAAAAATAATGCTGCTTTAATTTCTTGCACGGTGGAAGAACCGGTGGAGGACCGGTGAAAAAGAAGTTATCAAGCTTTTGCGGCATCGAAGGGCTGTGCATGTGACTGTCATTTTACAAGTAACATAACCAAACATAACATACCTAATTCTTTTTTGGTTTCGTAATAATCAATCTTGAAAATACTTTCGACGATTTTTTAAGTTTATTGTGCTTGTACCATGGGCCTCTTTGAAGATGTCGACAATATTATTCAACGAAAGTTGTTTTTCTTGCAACTTCTCGCTACTGCTGCTGTGATGATTTCTGAACAATCGAAAAAGGCAGCTCGAAAGAAAGCCCAAAGAGAACGTCGACGGTAGATCAGACCTAGATCAGACCTGATCGAGGAGATTATAGTAATTTATATAAAATATGGAAATGCGAACTGGGGACACCGAATTTTTTTTTTCATTATACAAGAATGTCAGTAGAAATGTTTGATTAACTATTACATCTTGTGGGGCTGTTCTACCATTTAAGAGCCGAAATCTTTATACGTAATATTTTCATACATACGTCATAAATAGCATAGCATTGACTTGTTATTGATTATTTACAAAATTTATAGTTTCTAAGGAAAACCTACTTCGAATGAATGACTCATCGCATATATGCACAGATCATTTTCTTGCACGTACAACAATGACTAATTTGATCAATTGAAACTCTAAAATTGTTGCATTTTATCAAATTCTACGTATTTAGTAATAATCGGTAATAATTATTGTTTTGTAATAACTCGAAAATGGTGAAAGATATCAAAAATGTTAAAAAGAAAACACTGCCGAACACTTTTGGCTTCTTTAATAATGTTGATATCTTTCACTATTTTCGACTTATTAGCAAATCAGTGAGTTGAGTAAATCTTCACCAGCGTTCAACAAGTTTTAACAGTAAACTCGAAATCGTTCTGTTTCTATGCTTCGATGCTGGAGTCACTTTATTTTTTACCAGGTAGCTCACCCAATGTGTCCCTCTTCTTGTATTACAAGATACTTTGCAATGGCATTTAAAAATTTAAACATTCAATTTGTTGCATTTAGAATATTTCAATGGGTTGTTTTCTTGGAAATATACGAATAAAATTCGTCTAATATCTTGGAATGTCAATATTGGCGATTTCTTCGTCTTCTCAATTGCTGCACAAATTGTGTCTGCTTCCATATGGGTGTTTACAGGAATAAATATTTGTGGTTGATTGTTAAGACCTGTGCAATAGAATTCATGGACCACAATCGACAACTGCACAAATTAAATATTTTCATCTAGACCTACTCAGTTTGTCTTTCTTTTTCTCAGACTTCCTTTTTCATTATCAGCGATTTAGGAGATCAGCTTCTTAAATTTTCCAAACCTCCACATGTGTTATTTGAGGCTTCTGAAGTGAGAGATAAAATTCTTCTAAAATTCATTATTGGTGTTCTTGGCAATACTCTTTGTAGAAACGGTGCATATTTGCTATTGGAAGATTAGATTGCAAGTATTTTTGGACGCGCGGTTTCTTGAATAATAAGTTTCGTGAGCAAGAATCATGTTGATGTTTTTCTTCTTATCTTAAAGATTTTAAAAATTACAAAAGAGCCAATGTTTACTTCGGCCCTTATAACACAAAACAAAAATTAGAAAACAGTTTGACATATTCTGCAGAGGTCGATTATTGGCCTTTATACCAATAATATAGATTCCATTCAAAGAAGTACATTGACCACAATATCCCAAAATCAAAAAAATGACATTTGCCCTTCTAACAATAAGCCACAAATTTTATGCAATAACAAACTTAGGAATAAATTCATTGAAAAGGCAATAGTGGATTCAGACAAACCTCCAAAAAAATTATTGTGCGTCGCCACCGTCACTGAAAGCACGACTTACATAGCCAAATGAGGAAAAACTACATTTTCAAACGTTAAAGTTATTTGTGACAATTTCGTTCATAATAATTCAACCAATAGGATGTTACAATCTCATCAATTTGAACCAATCATAATCTACTTCCTTTGACAATACAGACCACGGTGGTGTATTGTCGCGGCAATACGACCACCGTGGTCTGTATTGTCAAGTAACGATGGAAACTACGTAAACGCATACTATAAATTTTTTGTTGTCAGAAAAAATTGAAATTTTATTTACGAAATTGTCAAACGAATTCCACACGATACTATAAAATTGTCGGTTAATTTTTAAACCATGGAATCTTCGTGTTTGTCGCCCTTAAAATCACCATTCGTGCTAAAGCACTCATGATGATTTTAAGGGCGACAAACACTCAGTTCCAGTTTCAAAAATTATTGCCGACAATTTGATAGTCTCTTGTGGTATTATATATGACAATTTAAAACTATTTTGACACAACGGCAACGGATAGTTGCAGTGAATAAATTAACATTTATACACATTTTTATAATTTTGTTTTATAAATAACAACAATTAGGTATCAATGTAAGTTGATGAAAATTTTGTAATGTCCTTTTATAAAATTATCCAATCACAAACGAGGTTAAATTTTAGTACGGAAATTTTTTCAGAATTTTAAATTGAAAGCAACTATAGTTTATTTTGAATGTCGTTTCATGTTTATTATGAGCTTACATTTGAGAACTCTTGGAGATGGGAATATAACAGAAAAATTTGATTATATTCAGATACCTATTTTCAAGATTTTTTAGGCTTGAAACTAACCAAGTTGAAGATATATAAATTATCTATAATTTTCAGTTCGTATAAATATCAATCGTTTAGTTTCAAAACCTGATACATCCATTTCTCAATATTTAGTTTTGGCATTTTCTGATCGGTAAAAGTCTAAGGCCCACATTACATATCGTAGGTCCAAAATCCTGCTGTATTCAATACCAATCAGTAACATAAACGGTGCATATTGATTAACGTGGATTCTGAACCACGGTAGAAGCAATATGGGAGTAATCACTTTTGAAAGTTATGAACAACTGCCTACTACATTACCATCTACCTGTTAATTTGTTATAATTAAAAAAAACTGTCAACCACTATTTTTCTAAGGACTTTTCCACCCATTTTATTCATATTGAACATATTATTTTTTTGTTATAACAATAATAATGTACCTTTGTAATGTGTCGAAATTTGCTAGTTTTAAATTTATTGATTCGATTGACTTATTAATATCAAAGCAATTCCATGGATTGCATTAAATGTACATATTGACAGAGCGCTACTTTGGCAACCCTGTCCAATGTAGTATATCAGTTGGAACGTTTTAAATACTATGCACCAGATTACTACTCGTCTCATAACAAACGATTTCTTCCATTTAATTAATCATTATATAATTATATAAATTTTTTCTGTAATATAATGATAATGCATTAGCAAGTACCTTTGTAACTTACATAATGTTGCGTAATTAAATAATACTATAGTACCTATATCACAATATTTTACATAAAGTTATAAGTTATAACATTGGAAATAATGATGAACATATTTAAACATTTTATAAAACCCAGCGGGGGACCTGTGCACTCTTGCCCCACATAATGAAAACATAATATATTTAAGGTGTAATATGTTAAAATTTCTTATTTCTAAAAATATTTTAATATTTATTTTGATAAAGAAATATTTAAGTAAAAAATGGTACTTAGTTGCATTACTTCTTTCAACTTTCGTCTTATTCATGTTATTCTCAGCAGGACTACATTTTAATAAATGCAACCGAAATTATTTTTAATTTTATAAAGTAAGTCAAGTGACTCTCTCCATTTAAAAAATACCGTATTTTAAAAAAGCTCCCCCATGTAGAGATCCCCGTCCTATAGATTTTTTTTGAATTACATTCAATAGGTGAATTTTTTTAAATCGAAGGTTATTAAGTTATAATATTTTAAAATATAATTATAATGAAATTAATGGTTAGCTTTTAAAGATAAAAGTAAAAATTAACAAGCTAAACAAAGTCAATAAAATTTGATTTTAATTTAATTTTTAAATATTAATTTAATAGATTAGTAGGTATGGATGGATATTTGATATAAAAAGAATAATGATATTTTTATAATTAACTTTGATAACAACTATAATATGATCATTAGCTTACCTCACAAGCGGATGTGGAATTCTAACCCACAACTACTTGTACAGACTCTTTATATTTTACACTATACTATCTTCTGGGCCAAAATTATTTTTAAGCTTTTATAAATAAATTAATACTAAGTATAACATTTTATAGTACTTAATATAAAATCATACAAATAAACAAACTACGTTTTATTCCAATTGTAGCCCATTTCTGCGTTGTAAAGGAACTACAACTTAATTTGTTTAAACTTCCAGAGAGAGCTTTTAATCTTCAACATATAAAACAGTTAAATAAAAAATAAAAATATTACACTTGTAAATTTTACAAAAATATATAATAAATAAAAATATTAGTAAAGCATTTACACAAGAACTTGTTCAATACAAATAATATACTCGTATAGTACAACCGTTATATTATTATTATATAATATGTAACTATAAATTTTGCCCATAATAATTAATAGTGGTTCAGTCACTCTGTTCCCATATAATTTAAGTATTTTATAGCAATATAATTGTCAAAGTAAATTATTTAAAAGTTAAATATTTAAACATCATCAAGTAATATTTTAAACTCTGTATGTTGGAGATATTTATTACCCAAATTATGTTTGGATTAAAATGTATAGAACAGATACGTTAGGAGTGCCAGCATATAATTTCAAGTCACCTCAACTCTTCATAGCTGAATCACAACATGATAACCATAAATAAGAAAACAATAATATTTACCTATAAGGTATTCAGAAATTTCAGTTCAAATGGGGTAAACTTACCAAATTAGTTAAACTACATAATTTTTAATATTTTTTTCTGTTTGCTTGACTAGAGACTTAACAACGCCATTTCTTGAGATAGAATTATAGAATTATTTCTTGAAATAGAATTCTTCTCAATTCTTGTCTATTTCCCACCTTTTCAAATCTTTTGTCATCTACATAGAATCGAAACGATCGCTAGATCGTTGTTCAACAGCACGGTTTTGGTTTTTAAACGTGTATTGCATCAACTGTTAATTATTTATCCTCTATAAAACCACACTGATATTCTCCGATTAATTCTTAGTGCATTTTTAGACTTCCTCTATAGTTTTCGCATTTTCCTCATTTCAATCCTCTTTTATCGTCACAGTGAAACCAGTACCTTCTTTCCATTCTTGCGGCATTTTCTCCTTCATCCATCCTTCATTCATTCAATAATTCTTGAAATTACTTGACCGAAATTTATTTTAATTTTTCTGCCATCTTTTATTTTCCTTGTATGTCTCTCATTGCTCTTGTATTTATTTTATGTCCTGTTTTCTGTTTCTTTAGCTTCTCATAGCTAAATGATGGAATATCATGATTGTTTTATTGTTTTCTTCAATCTCTTCCATTATTTTTTCTATCCATACGTTTTTCTATCCATACGTTTTTCTTTCTTTTGTACATTTTTATGCTTCGTTTCTTTCCCTTTTGTATCTCAACAAATCTTCATCTTGTGTTGTGCTCATTCATCTTACTCTTGCTTCCTTTTATTCTTGCATTCGTCATCAAACCATAGTTAACACATTTCCGTTTGTCTGTATCCTATTACTTATCCTGCGCTCACACTTAGACTATCTACGATCTTCTCCAAATCTCTGTCTATATCTTCCCCTCTCTCATCTTCCATGTTTTTCCGTGTTTTCGTATTTTTCTATTATTTTCTCTTTGCATAGTTTTACTGTTGCTAGGTTTTTATTGGCTTTGTTTATTTTAATGTTGATTATCTATTTTATGTTCACTTCTGTCATTACCAATTAGTGATGTGTTTCTGCATTTGTGTCTCTGTAGGACCTCACATCTCTGACCATTGTTTTTCTTTTATTTGATACCAGGTCATGGTTTATTGGTTCCATGGTTCCAGTGCCACTTTCTTCTCCAGGCCATACTACGTTATTTTATGTATTTACCTATGTTGGTATCTTGTGCTGCTTATGTCTATATTTTTAGTGCTGCTGCCAAATAGGAAACTCTACTTCCATTATGGATAACGGAAAACTGCCATTAATATCAGAATATCTATTTTATTATAGAGTCGGTCATAGCTTTGGCAATTAAATGCGTCTACTGCTAATGCGAAACGCTCGGATCGAATCCGGCCAGGGTAAGAACTTTATTCTGACCGTCTCTCCTCGAAAGGCAATGGTAAACCAGCGAGGTAATCTGCCAGGAGAATCCATCTCAAAATGAAGTGTATTACGCTATTTTATTAATCGTTTCGCACAACTCTTCCAGTTCTTGATAAATGTTATCTTTCGCTGCTTTTTTACTATTTTCTGCAAGGACGTCATATTTACCAACTTCTTTTTAATACTCATATATACCATTCTTCCGTGGACTGGCTTAAATTGAATTGTATTATCTTTCTCATTATTTTTTACCGTCAATCTAATACCATTCTTCCTTGTTGGTATTCCCCGGAGTATAGAATTATGTATTTTTACCAATATTTAGAGATCTCGGGAAATATTAATTTTTTAACCAAATTACGTTTGGATTAAAATGTGCTTTATGGTATTCAAAATTTCTGTTCAACTGGGCCGACTTACTAAATTAGTATTGAACTAAATAATTTTTAATCTTTTATCTGTTTGCTGATATGCAATGTTATTAATTTATATAAATTTATCGTTTTCGGAAGTCAGAAAACATCGCCATAAAAAGCTAAACGTTATAATTATAATGAAACAAGAAATAAAATTGTCAATTTGAATGATACGATATTAGCAACAGGTACTGCAAGTTTTCCACACGTAATAAAAAATATAAAAGATTCGTATAGTGTATTTTTTAAATTCAATATTGATTCTTTTAGGTATAAACCAAAGTTACCACACCCAACTCAAATTTTCCAAGGAAACCGTAAACTTTCAGGCAAGAAAACAAAACAACTGAAAATCACCCATATAAATATATTACCTCGTGTAAAGATTGTCATGTGGAAACGCAACTTTATGCCATGGCATTTTCATAATCAACAGAGTTAACAATCACTTAAAACACGATAATAATTATATAATGACTTGTAATCAAAAGTTTCTGCCATATCGCAGAATCTTAACCCAATTAAAAGTTTTTGATTTCCACTTTTGATTAGTAGGACTTTTAGTTTTATTATGTTGTATTCGTTCGTATTGTAAAATTTACTTTACATTAGCATTTTCAGAAAAATTTTCATGCAAAAAAGAAAAAGGACAGTTTATTCAAAAATTAATTAGTATTATATTATATCTTATTTCATTTTTGTGGTTCGGATTCCACATTAAGGGCTATAAAGACAAAAGACTAAAAAGGTTTATAGGTGTTTTTCATCATCTCAATCGATAATTTTTCAAATATTCTCAAAATTTGAAGCACTACAAAAATTAATCCTTTTTTGAAACTTTTAAAAAATTTTAGTTTGGATTATTTGGCGTCTTTATTATGTAACCAGGAAGTACCGAACACAAGAATTCAATATTGATAATCAAATTTCTATTTCATTTACGTGCAAGAATCAGGAACCACATTCGTATGTAACATTTTTTACATTGCTCAAAGGTTGACGTAAATTCAGTTAAATTACGATGTCAGGTGCGTAGCATTGCCGAAATTTTCAATTTATTTGCATGTTGAAATATATACCTATTGATTTTGTGGATACCTACATCTACTCACATGAAATGCGTCTTAAAAGTTTTTACATTATCAAAGTATGGAAGGGAGAATTATGGTATCGATAAGAAGTGTGAAATTGAATTAACAATACGTCAACGATAAAATGAATGTGTAGGAGTTTATAGTTAATAGCAGTAATAATAAATTTCAAGTTTTATAAGATACGTAAAAGTGCGTTAATTTACGTGGGATAAATTTGTACTTTTTTAAACTTGGAAAAAATTGCGAAATTAAACCATTAAATATTAGCAAAATGTTTTAGAATTATGAATTAATCATACCTTATGATTAATTCCATTGTTCTCTCATATACTCGAATATCGTGTTATAGTTAGTTATGCGCGTATGAAAATACCAACTGTTATCTAATCATAATCAAGGTTAAAAGTTGGGTATGTAAATATTAATAATTGTGAAAATCATTCTTTATGGTTTATACGTTTATTTCATTGCATTTTACTTATAACTAGTAGGCACCTGATTCCCACACTTTAGCAATTTTTAGTTATCACAAATTAATCGTAATAAATTCACGATTATCTTCAAATATTTCATCTGCTATTTTTTTTAATCAATATCCACTCTGTTGATTCTATTAATTGTTCAGAACTGTATGTACAAAGATATTTTTGCAAGCCGAGATATGATAGTCTATATTTATGTGTGATTATTATTCATCCAATATATATTTTCAGTTAGTTTTAATATTATCACCTAAAAACCCAATAATATGTAGCATATAAAATATTTGCTTGGACTATAAACTGTACACTCCATAAAATAAAAGGATTAGTTGAGCAATAATTGATATGTGGTAATCCTTTTAAACTAGAAAAAGTTTGCAAAACTTGTTTCTATTTATTATTTAATACCAATATTTATGATAAACAATGCACGTGAAATACTAAACCAGTTCACATATCGACGTATCATTAGAATGCGTTGCGTTCCGATGTTTATACTCGTAATACAACATATTAAACATTATTAGATTTATATAATAATGCAGTGTGATCGTTTTATAAAAATATTTATTTAATTCCTGTATTTAAGATTAAAGAACGATATTATTTTTATTACGAATACTTAATTTAAAATTTAATAAAGAGCACTGCAAAAAGTTTGAAGAAATCTGGAGTAAGCTTTCTTCTTGACTGTTCATGAGATACATTATTTATAATAGCAAAGCAAAATATTAAATTGGTACGTGGGTACTTCGATAATCTTGTCAAACCAATCGAGCGGTTAATTATTTGCTTCCTGAGCGGTGGGACCACTATATTGAATCTCACTTGGGCCGAAGATTTTTAAAAGCAGACGGTAATCTTCTATATGATCCATAATAGATATTTAAGCTAAATAAATACAATTATTATATAGTGTGAATTCATATTAGCAAATAGATTTGCGTTATGATTATCATGCACAATACATTATAATACCATGTTTTATATAGCAACCAATTTTCTATACTTATGGCACCTATAAGGATGCATCCATTTAGAATTATATGTTTATCACGATATGATACTATGAAAAACAATGTATGGATACAGTTTATACGAATAATTTTATTCCAGTTCGATATATTCCATATTTTAAAATTTTTTTGATCTAATGGAGACTTCCAGTTTTTCAATCTCATTTAGATTCAAAACTTTTCTGTAAAGAAAAGCACAGAACAACTAAACTTTCTAATTGCACTAGAAAAATTACTATTTTTTATTTAGTTAACGAAAAATTAAATAACAGTGAATATATTTCATAATAATTTTGTTTTGTAAATTTGTAAAACAATGCTTTTTACGAAAGTTTACATACCTACATTTCACCATTCTGCAAACGAGTAAAACTTAATAATTTATTTGTTACGATGATGTTCTTAAAAAATTTTGTTTGTCAGTTTTATAAAGTGATACAAATTATTATATCGTGAGAACTTTATAGCATGATATAATTTTTCTAACTGTAAAAAGCGGCAAACTGTAAGTGTAAACAAGATATCGCAAATTGGAAAAATACATGATAATTATATTTTTTGAAGAATTTAAATTTATTATTATATCAACTTCAACTTATAATCAGTTTGGGAAAGAAAGGAATCCTGTTAAAACACTTTAGAATACAATAAATGTAAGGTTCCACTGTCTTCAAGTATAATTTATGAAATTCAGTGACTAGTTTTGAAAAAAATTTCAAAATTTTTTTGTGTTTTTTTAAGAATATGCTAAGACCACAGATCAAAACTATAGTACACTCAATTTTAATCTAGGAAGGTCCCCCCTCCAGGAACTTAAACTGAAGCGCAGCGACCGATTGGTGTGTAACTCGATTGATAAATTATTAAGGTTATTATTATATCGATGTCGATTATTATTATTGTAATAAAAATTTAAACCGAGAAAAGGATGCTTACGCTCAAAAGACGCGGGTGGCATTCAAAGGCAGTTATGACTTTTTTCACTGACTTAGTTACTGTTATCAGCGACTTTGCATATAAATTGTTAAAGAGAACTAAATATTGTGTATTTATAATGTTATCTTCTTATTCTTGAAGTACCGATACCGTATCCGCTCAGCGAACGTTGGCTATCAACTTGACCGAAGCCGAGATAACTGACTAGGGAAAGAAATTTAATGGGGTGGTTTCCCGATGCCTTCTCCATAACCTACAAAGTTATATTGGGATCACGAATATTTTTGTAGAAAACTCAATTCCTACAAAATTGTTCCTAGTATAAATGTTAAACCGAGCTCGTCGTCGAGGTGGTCGTGGTATTGCTGTGGGAAAACTATAAGAAATGTATTACATTTTTTGCGTTGTATGTAACGTTGTAACAGATTGTAAATAATAAATTTAATTAAAAAAACTTTTTTTGCATCAGTATTAATCGATTTTGTATGGTGTTGCATCGATTTGAATGTTCTAAGTTGAATTTTAAAATTTGGACTTAGTCACAACCTGGCGTCAATGGTGTGCCTTTATGTGTGATTTTCCTAAAGATCGGCCAAGTAATAGCTGAGAGATTTCCAGAAAACATTTTTCCAATTGTCTCAACGCCAAGGAGCTTCGCTTATTATTTTTTTTATTATTTAATTTTATTTTTTATATTTAATAACCCCAAGAGGTTTTTGTATTGATTATACTTTATTTATTTATTTGTATTTTGTGGTGTATTCCGCCCCCCTCCCTTTCACGAATTTTTTAATGAAATTATTGTCAAACTGTTGAGCATCGTTTGCGCTTCAATGATATTCCATTGAAATTGTTTGAACCACACGCATCATGAAAATTTGGGGAATGTCGTTTCTACAGCCCCTCCCATCGCGAATTGTTTAATAAAATTGTTGTTAATCGCTTCAATCGAGCTTCATTTGAGCTTTAAAGAACTTCTATTCACGTCGTTTGAGCTTAAAAGTTTTTTAATAAAAGTTCAATTATTTGGAACAATTTTGAGAGGGGTTGTAGAACTGTTAACCCCCATTAAAACGAATGGTTCGACAATCGTTTGAACTTCAATATGCTTCTAAATATTCCCGATGTTTCAACTTCAAAGATAAAAAATTGGACTGTTGTAAACATTGCGAAATTATAAATTTTTTTATTAACATCGTTTCGAGCCAGTAACGCGCAGAATTTTAGCTTCTTTTACTTTTATTATGAAGTTTTCTTCTTAATATAAGTCCAGGACCTGTTCTTTACTATCATCATCATCATTTCCGGCCCATCTCTTCCTCGGTCTTCCCACGTCTCTGCGTCCTTGGGGTTTGTAGTTGTATGCCTTCAGAGGTATCCTGGAATTTGTCATTCTCTGGAGGTGTTCTTCCCAATTTGTTCGATTGCCTACTATTCTGTCGTTTAAGTTATAAATTTTTAGGCTATGTCTTATATCGTCGTTCCTTATTCTGTCCGATTTCATGACGTGTTTTCTTTACTAATTTATGTAATTAGGTCTAGGAATATTTTTGGTGTTTACATCTCGTTTACATTGACGATGGTCATGGCCTGATAGTTAGCGAGTAGGGCTCCCCGGTTCGACTCCGGGTACAGTCTAAAATTTCTTGACCGTCTACCGTGCTTTCGGAGGGCACGTAAAGCCGTCGGTCCCCCTGTGTTAAATGATTTGCCATCATAACAATAAAAAACAGGGTCACATTGAAAGGCAAGCCTAGCAAGCTATCTGAGATGCAAAACCAAAAATGCTCACAGAACTAATTGCAAAAATTAGTGAAGAACAGGTCCTGGACCTATATTAAGAGGGAGAGAGAAACATCTCAGGTAGCAGGCTTGCTTTTCGATATGCCTCCACTCTGTTTTTTTAATGTGATGATGGCAAATCATTAACGCAGAGGGACCAATAATGTCTTTACGTGCCCTCCAAGGCAGGCACGGAAGACGGTCAAAAAATTTTGATCTCGCTAACATTCAGGCAATGCTAGCCGTCGGATTTTAGCGAGAAATTTAGCGTTGCTTATAATAATTAAAATAATAATTGTTATATTTTAATATTGAAAAAAACAAATAATTATTATCATGAATAAAAATAATTTGCTAGTCCATAGCAATGGTTTGATGTGATCGCTGGTTGGATTACAAACCGGAAATTCCGGGTTCGATTCACGGAGGTACATTTCGCCACCGCCCGCCATATTGTGATTTTTTTAAATAATATTAGTGTCAGTCGTTTGAGATTCAATGAGCTTCCAATCAAATTGTTTGAACCAAAAGAATCGCACAGTTATTCAAATAACATTTCAATGCGCCATTAATATCATAAAGAAAGTCTGCGAATGAAGAATTTCTGCTTATAATTTCTTTTATAAGGAACATCTTTTTGAAATTTTGGGAATGGATGATATTTTTCAATCGTTGTATTTTTACTCGCCACGATATTTGTCAGCTTTTAATAATGTCGTAGCAATTTAAATATTTGTGTCGGTCCATTTGGATGATTTAAAATTTTAGCTGATTTAGTTATCAGGCTCCTCAAATTTCTATCATTCGGTGTTTGATATGACTACTGACGTCAGATTCCATATGGTTTTATTTCCAATTTCGACCAAATTAGTCTGCTATTGGATTATATAACTTTTGACTAAATAGTTTTAGTTTTAATAATTTTTTATCTGGTTATTTGAAGATAGAGTAACAAAGAATCACATGTAGTTAATGCGAAATTTTTCTATTTTATAGCTAAATGAAATGCTTTAAGCAGTACTGGAAGCCCGCAGAAAAAGAAAAAGCTTCGCTTAGAATGTAGTGGTGAATCGAACTGGTTGTTGTTTGTGAGACAAGTTGCATTTTCAAATTTATTTGGATAATTTATAGATCTATAAACAATTATTTTATTCATGTTTTTAAAACAAAATTGAAGTGCCAGACCGTCTCGCATCGGAAAGCAATGGCAAACCACTGCGGTGTAATCTGCTTAGTACAGACTCTCTGAAGATGAAGTGTATCTATATTCTTCCTGCGGTTTGGAGCCCGTGCTAAGCAGTAGCTCCCCTATATGTGTAATAACACTTCAAACTCACAAATACATAGGAGAGAGTTCGTCTACGTCTAGAATCAGGAATGGAACTTGAAGAAGAAAAGAAGAAGCTCCACCAGGGAAACTCAATTGTTTTTTTGTTGAGCTGTTAGTTCAGAGCAATTTGTTATCCGACCAGGTGTTAAGCCTTCAGCTTAATGCTTAAGTTAACTCGTCAAACCATAGTAGGGAAAATTACAAGGGCATATTAAATATATAGAATTGAATCCTTCACACCAAAAAAATATAAAAGACAAATTATTATTCTTTTCCTACCTGGATAAGCTAACGCACCTAGTTGTTATTTTTTAACAAGAAGCGCATTCACAAGTTGCTCAAGAATTCCCCGAGTGTTGCCATATATCGAAACTTTGCAGAAGTAAGAAAACATTGCAAGTTAGCTATTGATTGAGATAGAGAATCATGTTATAAATATCGAGCTTAACGTATTGAACAACTCTCCCAAGCAATTCTGGCCCTTTATGAAATCACAGTCTGTGTTTAGTAATCGTAACATTCTTTCAAACATGCATCACGCTGCAAGCAGCTGTGACCGAGCATTTAGTGAACTTTGAAAATGCTTACCGTGATCGTTCAAAAAATGTTACCAATATCGAATGGATTGTGTTGATTTGATGAATATCATTAGCACTGAACAAGATGTCATCAAACCCCTTCTCGGACGGTATCCATGCAATATTTGTTAAAAATTAAAAATTGCGAAAGTCTCCTAAAACCTCTAACACTACTCTTCAATAAATCTTTGCAGACCTCCAGTTTTCCCAGTGTTTGGAAGGTCTCATCATTTATATTTATTTTTAAAGTAAATATCGCTTTTTGTTGTCAATTATAGACAGATAGGAATGTTATCGATGATCCCTAAAGTTTTCGGATGGATTATCCCTGATAAGCTTTTCTGGGTTAACCAACTTTATCCTTGACGAACAACACGGTTTGTTCATAAATTTACATCGATTAACTGCAACAAATTTATTCACATTACCGGAGAATGTTATTAACCATTTAGAATTTGGAGCGAGTGTTGACTATATATTACACAGAATTTACTAAGGCTTTTCATCGTGTCCACATCACAGGCTGATTTTCAAGTTGGGTAGGCTCGGTTTAGAAGTTAACATACTCAATTGGCTCTCATCTTATTTGTCCAATGGATAACAAAAGAGTAATTTTAATAGATTTAATTTTAATCTACACCACTCAACGATTGAAAAATTTCAGAGAAGATTCGAGAAATTCATTTGTTATAAGTTCCACATTTGTCTTGATGTCAATAACGATCTGCTGCTAGGTTTGCAATCTCTTTAAAAGGTTGAAGAACCCAATGGATTATCCAACCCTCCTGTTTTGGGCTCATCACTGTGAGGTTCAAAACCATGATATTTTTCAAACGGATTTCCACAGGACAAACTATGGGATGCACTCACCAATATTCCGTTTCCTAATAGTAATAATAATAATAATTTTTCTCTTAGGGGGGGGGGGGGAAGAAGAAGTGTAGGAAGTTTTTAAAAGTACATTTCCATAATATAAAAAAAATAAATTATTAAGCAAAACAATTAATTATCCTAGTTAAATATCAATTCTAAGAACAAAATAGTAATCTGTTCCAAAATAAATTTTTAATTTTGATTACGGTACATAACGCGCATTTTTTTCAGGTATCACATTAGATATCTACTGAAAATTAATAATATTATTAATTAAATTTTAAATATTCGTGCAAATTCATACAGTCTTGAGTCAAAACCGTAATTGTATTAAAGCCAGAATTTTTAATATTAATATCCATTCATTTGTTAATATTTGATTAATTCTGGATTTTATTAAGATTTTGGTTTCTAATTAAAATTTTATTCATGAAAACAAATAGCAAACTTAATAAAGAAATAAAATTTAATATTAATTTGTCTTACAAATGTAAAGCCCACGCAAATAATTATGTAAGTAATTTAACTTGAAATTAAAAAACAAAATTAATTAATTACATTAAATATTTTCAATAGTAGCTAAAAAATCATTACTTCAAAGATTTATTATATTACCCAATACAATAAAATGAAATTTTATTGAACGATTGAGGATTAATTAAACTTTTTAACAATTTGGCACTTTCAAAAACAAAAATTACTATGTTAAATTTTTGTATTTGTAGGTAAATGTAGAATTAATTATTGTTAATTATAAACATCTATTGTATTGAATTAATTATTGATTACTTTTTAGTTATTCAAAAATTAACAACACTAAAATTCGTGGGTTTGTAATTTAATTAAAATTTGTGTGCCCAAATTTTTAAATCACTATAAAAATTCATTTCATTTTGATTTAAAAAAAATTTCAATTCGGAAGCCGGCCATATTATTGACCTCCATTGGGGCAGAAAGGAACAACGATATGATATAACATTTTTATAATATATTGGCCAAAATGAAGTCATTAATAATGATGCCGTCTTCTTAGCTATTTAATACATCTATCTATGTGCATTAAATCTCATCAGAATATACAACGCGACCAGGAATCGAACCGCGGTTTATTGCTCGCTATCCGGTCGATGTATGCTTTATTAGTTATTTAAATTTAAAAAATAGTGAAGTGAATTTTTAGACACCATAAACACCAAATGTATTCAAAAGTCACCGAAGGTCAACAGAAACACTTAAAGAAATAATTTTGTAACTGTTCTTTCTAAGTCATCTTAATTTTTCACCTAAAAAGACATGACTATAATAATTAATTAAATTCAAACACAAGAATTTTATTTTTTCTATAACACATGCTTGAAAGTTTGTATGCTTAATGGTTAAAATAAAGATTAAGGGTGTAACTTGTATTGTAACATGATACATTTAAAATTGTGTTTTGTAACAAACCAGAGTGGCCCATCCTGTCATGCTAATTAATATGTTTAGGGTAGCTGCGTCTTAAAAGATTTGGATCAAAGCCACACATGCCAATTAAACACTCTAATTTTCAAAAGTATATTGGCATACATTGGATAAGCTCTTCGATTGTTCCTTTTTGATTTTATAGTGAATTACTATTTGTGCATAATGTTAAATTAAACAAATGAGAGCAACCATATGTGTGTGTGTTATTTGATGCAATAAATGGTCGTTTAAGAAACTAACAGTAACAAAATTAATTACAGTTTAAAGTAGAGTTATTAGTGCAAATAATAATAACACACTGCAGTCAACGGTTCACCAAAACCTTTTTACCATAGTTATAATTCGATAAAACAATCGAAGAATACATCATTTATTATTTCGGATTTTAGTGAAAAACTTCCACTCAGCATACAAAAAATTTGTCGTGACGTTTTTCTATGCTTTAACAATTAAGTTATTTGTTTATCTTCAAATCAGTGCTTCTCCATGTGATCACGAAATCTCACAGACAATACAAAATAATGTAAAAACGTTTCGTTCTGATTAAAAGTTGCTAACTGAATAATAAAACCTTGAGTCGAATATTAGGAGGTAATGTAAGAAAAGGCAAGGCTTTCCGTTTCATATAATATTTAACGTCCTAAGTCAGAAAATATTTCATATTTGATGACAAAGGTCACAATAGCATGTTAAAGAAATTTAAAAGACTTCGGTTGTTTTCAAACATTATAAATTAATATCATTTTTAACGTGCAAGTATGTACTTCGAAAATTTTCCGGAACCTTGAAATTGAAAAACAATAATGTTTTTGTTATATATTTGATAAGTGATAACATTCAAAATAAGAATGAACATGGTGTTATATATACATTTTTATGCTTTTACTAATATTATGCAATGTACATTCTATCTTATTAAACTAGGCAAATTTAAGGAAACCTAAATAAAAACGAGCAATTAAAAATATGTATAATATATAGTATATTAGAAAATAATATTGCCAAGTCGAGAAATGCGTTAGAGTTTAAATATCAGTATCATAAAAGGAGGTTATCTCATTGACACACTTTTTCGCGGTCGATACTTTTAAATATGCTATGTTAGAGTGGTGTGATATATTCTATTTTATGTTCAAATTTATGCATTACCTTAAGGTATAAGAAAGAGCATGCAATATAAAAAATTATGCCTATATAACAAAAATAGTTCATGAATGAACGTACCAGATACCCACCTCTACTACACCTACAAAATTAAATTTCACGTTTACAAGTTAATAGTTATATATTATTTTCTTTATAATAATAATAATCGAAATAAGACGTAAGCAAATATACAGGAAATATTATGAATATCATAATATATAATCTACCTTTTCCTCATATTATTATGTATGCAATTCAAGATCAAGAGTTTAGGCAGTAATACCTACTGTTTAACGTGGATTCAGAACCGTGGCATAAGTAGGTTGGGGAGTAGATGAACTCATGACCTTTAGAACAGGAATGTAAATATCTATCCTTAAAGCCTAAAAATTCATAACAGACCCTCAGGAGCGACCCTGGAATTGCTGTAGCTGGAATTCAGTTTGCAAGAACGGGGTGTTAAAGCCAAACCTATCGGAGGGTTTGACGAATAAGACATTTTTACTTATTGCAGTCATCGGGAGCCACCCAGTACTACAAGACCGAAAAAGCAAACCAAGCTGCTGTGACCGCTTCTGATGTTTAACGAACCCTTTATCTAAAAAATATCTGTGACAAAATAGTTCGAGAAACCAATAGATATAAAAAAAACTTCGGTACTAAAACTAATTTAAATGAATGCACCACATTGATCTAAATTTGAATCCCATGATGTACGCATGTGCCGTGTTTCGATATTATCACTTTATCATTTGACTTTTTAGAATTTCAAAATCGTTTTTTATAACAAATACAATACTTTTATTTTGCAAGATAGAGAAGGTAACAATAGATTGATAAGTACGCAAAGTTAACGAATTACCCAATAAAAAAACAATTTTCAAATCTAATTAAAAATTTTATGTTGCAAACTTTATTAAACTAGTTTAATTTTTTATGAGCATGAAAACGTTAATCAAAAGTTGAGGTAATTATTTTTCAAGTTGTAAAACCACATTGTTAAAGTTTACAAGTTTTGTTTTGTTAGAGTTTTGATAATTCTTTATCCAAATTTATAAATTAAAAAATCAAAGTTTAACAATAAATATTATTTTTACAAAACTGCTTTCCACGAGTTCTAACGTGATATACGAGTTTGAGCTTTCACAACATTATTGAACAGATTTTCTTGAAAAATAAAACCTTTATACCAGTTTAGTTAATAGGTATGGGATGCTAATCAAATCTTATGTTTTAAAATAAGTTCTTTAATTTGTATGTAAATAGATATAGATTAGCCATACCGCTATGGCTGCTAGGGGAGAAATAATGAGCCTAAAAATTGTGTATCGTAAAGAAACAATATAATTTTTTTTAATTTGAGGAATTTTTAATTTTCGCAGGGGAAGTTAAAAAATATTAATCTATATTATAATACAGATATTATATTTAATTATACCCCTCCGAACATAGAACATATGTTTATATATTCGTATATGTATAAAAGTTCAAAAAAAAAGTTTTAAGTAAACCACATTTTAATTAATTATGTGTTATAACCTCAATGTATTGTATTTAGAACTAGGGAATGAGATTGACATTTTGATTGATTTATAATATTATTTATATGCGCATCGACATAAAAATTTAATAAATATTATTAGGAAGATATTATTGCTTGCTCAACTTAAACCTTAAAATGATTTTTATTGGAATACCACATATTACTAGTACTACATATTATATAGGTATTATAACTACTTACAATAATTATAATATAGAGGCAAACATTTGTGCTATGGTGTATAAAAAATTATATTAGTAATTATTACATTATGTTGGATTAACATAAACGTTATACAAATTCAAAATTAATGTTATGATACCAAAGTTATTTGTTGTAGTAAAAATGTACCCAGCCAATTTTCGCATCTCTCTTTAATTTAACATCCTAGAAATTTAATATTATCTTAAGAGATCAAGTCCAATGACTTTAACTCCTTAAATCGTAACTTACAAACAAGTATAATTATTGAGTTTAACATATATGAACAAAATTTTACTTTATACAAATCTACTTGGGAGATCCCAAGATGGTATTTTTTTAGTCTTCGTGAAGTAGGGTTGTTTTCAAGAAGGTCCATAGCCAACTTGTTTGGGTGTTAGTGTTACAGATATGCAATCGTCTTTTCGCGTCGTGAAGGTGATTTCTATAAATTTGGAGTCGTTTGCTCTGATACGCTACATCCTTATCGACTTCTGGGGTCTGAATTAAGCTTCCGTGCAAGTTTTCTGAAGACTAAATTTTATTTTTCATTTTATAATCACCTGTCGTCTGCACAAGTGGCGGTTGTCGCAAACCCGGTTTTTGGTAGGTCTGCCGTGTACATATAAAAAGTAAGGTATTGGTCCCAGGATGGTACCTTGAGTTACTCCAGAAGTTAATGGACAGAGATTTGAGTATGCTTCATCACACTTGACGCAGAATATTCTTTATGAAAGATGTGACCCGAGGAGCAGATCATAGTCGGGGTGCTTTTGACTAATTTTTATTGAGATACCATCGTGCCAAACTTTATGGAACGACTGGGAAACGTCGATGAATGCAGCTGTGCAAAAGGTTTTATTCTCATGATTTTTGTTTATTACCTCCACTACTCGATATCCTTGTTATATGATAAAATGTTGCTTTAATCCAAAGTGGTGCTCTAGTATTATTTTCTTCATTATTATTGATTAGATTCTTTGTAACAACATTATCTCAAATAATTTTGACATTAAGGGTAAAAGGTTGATTGGTTTACATATGTGAAGGAGTGAAGGGGACTGTTGGGGTGGTTTTCAGGTAACTCCTTTAGGATTCTTGCAGTGATGAGATCATACCCTGGGGTTTTTAGGATTGAAATAGAGTTTAATCGCTTTTTCTATCTCTTTTGACTTAATAAGTGGTTTGATAATATCTTGTTTGCATTAGCGCTCCAGTATTTATCTCTTGAGTTTCAGGTGTAAAAGGTTGGAGGACCCTTGTCAAACGTTCAGCGAAAACATCCGCCATTTTCTGGTCGCTTCTTGTCCAAACGCCGTTCGTTTTTCTGATCGGTGGTACAAATGTTGTTGGTCGCTGTAGGTTTTTAGTAACTTTCCATGGTTGGTGGTCTGTCTGTTCTGATTGTGAAAAATTTTGTAAACTGAACAAAAAATTTTTTTTTATGTCATTCAGAAAATTTTTAAGTTGATTGATTTATTTTAGTTTTAACATTTCTTTTTATTTTTTTAAATTATGAAATCTTTACGCTGGAGGCATTCCAAAATGCAGATTTTCATCTTTTATTTATGAATTTCCAGGCCTAAATATTACGGTATTACCTCTTTTGATCGGAATTTTAATTCCTTTTTTTTTGTTTTTTGAGCATCATTTTTATAAAGTTGAATTTTGTGTTAAAATTTAGTACTACGTGTATGACTGAGGCGATAAATTTTAATTTTGTCAAGTGCAATACTTTAAAACCTTTGACATCGAACTACGAAATAAGGGAGTCGAATTGTTGATAAAAATAAAGAATAATTTAGTTTTGTGAAAGTGATTTGTTGAATGGTGAATCGGAAGCCAAAAATAAGTAATAATTGAAAAGTTTTAGGCTTAAGAAGAAAATAATTAATTTGTAGCCGAGAATAGGTAAGAAATTGGCATAAATTGAATAAAGCGATCGCACATATTGATCAACATACCAGCTGTGGAGAAAAGATGTTGAATAAATTTAACAATTGTGGTTTCTAAATAAATTCAATTATTCGAGGCACGATTTTGTCACGGAATTGGAGGCATTCCCCTGGTCTTATCAAAATGTATGTCAATATATAGAATATATTTTTCGTATTTGTTTTGCAGGTTTTGCAGCGTTTCGAGTGAAAGTTTGCAAAAATTTATTATTCAATCAATAATAGTTCGATTTAGTTCAAATAACAAACCAATAAATTCCGTTGTTGAGTAGAAGAATATTTATATTGTGCAAATTTTTGGAGTTATAACGTTAAGGGTGCGACCGGAGCATTTAAACTTACATTTACTATAATTTGACCCCACTATTAAAAACACGACTTCACTTGTTGTGGCCCGTTGAAGGTTTAAATTGTCGTGATGTAATCCGCTGTTTTAGGTGACTTTCTTAAATTTTAATTTCATTACATGTAGATGAATTGCGTTAAAGTTAATTTAACCATTTCACATAGCAAGAATCATTTTAAGAATTGAATTTTAAAAGTTAAGAGCAAATGCGTAATATATCAAAAAATGAGCTGTGCCTTAACACTGCTTAAAAATGCAAATTCGGCGAAGTTTCTAACATTAAAAATCTTACGTGCTCTTTTCCATAAAATTCACTCACTTCTTATGCTTTGCGCTCCTTGAAGTTTATGCTACAAGAAGTAATTAATGAGTTAACTTTATGATTTAAATTATAAGAGTATGGTTTGACGCCACCTGAATTAAAGTGCCCAGGGCTGGAACCCACCCTGCCCACATCCTTTTTTCTAAGTTTTAGTTTCTCTGCGATAGTTTCCTTCACTTTCAAGGAACAATTATCTTTTTTGTGGAGTTGTGTTTGGGGACAGACAACCAAGTATCATTTTGGATAACAGTTGTTAAGTATTCAACTGTTAGTGGCATTGGTAAATCTAAATTTTCGGAAATTTATGGTAAAATTTTTATTGGGTGTAGGGCTTTATATTTTATTACTATTTTCCAATATTTAGAGCCATTTAAATTTGGCCCATTTTCAAAACTATTGGAATGAAAGTAAATGACTTATTCCAAATGCTCTGAAAATGGGCCAAATTTAAATGGCCCGTTCTTGTTTTTAGAATTTCGATAGCTTATGGTATCTAAGTGAGCTTTTGACAATAACCGAAGAACCATCATGCGCTGTGCCATCTGGCTGACATGTGAGTGATAGAATGAGTAGTTTGATATTTTTCGATAACTGTTGTTATTAGTGAAATGCGTTTCAGACACCAGCATCAGTAAATTTTGTGTTTTATAATAAATTCTCGAATCTAATGGCAATTCCTTTATTTGTAGCCCTACTACGGAGCCCACTTTTTGGACCACTCCTCCCCTAACCATTAAACTTTTTCATGTTTTCTAAATGATGCAGAATCGTATCATTCATCAGAACTGCAAATAACTTGTTTGTCATCAAATATCGTCTAGTGCAGATCCACTTCTTCTAAGCTTGTCTCCAGGAAGAACACGTTCTTTCGAATTTTGACCAGAAGTCTATAATAAAAGAATAGATTGGCGTTTATTGCTAACATATTTAAATTTAAGTGGGCATTGAAGATAAATAAAAAAACCAGACTAGAAAAATAAAATTAGAATTTACAGCAGACCATATTATGTAGGTATATTAATATATAATAAACGAATACTTTTTTTCAAACGCTATTAAATGTAGATTCTAAAATTAGAATACAAATTATTTTTAAAACTCGTCTAATTTTAATATTAAGCCTATTGTTTCTCTAGAATGTTGAAAATGATGTGCAATTTTCAGGTTACAATTATCTAGAACAGAACCGTATAGATCTAGATCAAGAATAATTGTAGTTTGAAATCGCGATGGAGATTGTAATAATGACACTATTAGGTAAGTAATGTATAAGCATAAAAATGACTTTAGAAACGATGACATTGAGTACAAAAAATTTGATAGTGCTACTTACAGTGTGTGTATATTCAAATTAATACCTACAAGCTTTAGAAAGTTAAACTAAATCCTTTCTTATATAAGAGTCAAATTGTTGTCTATTAAGAACAATAAGAATTTTTTAGCTAATGAAATTATAAAACCAGTTTTCATTTAAACTAGTTTTTAAGTACAATTTTAATTAATGACTTAATTGAATCGCGGATTTTAAAAGCTGCATAGGTATTATCAGAAGAAACCTGGAAGCTTCTTGCTGTATATATTTACTTATTTAGTTGTGAGACCACATAATATAAAATATGGAATAATCTACATTGTCTAAACATTTTAGTAATATAGAATACGTTGATAAAAAGTCACCAGGGCCGTATAAATGACATTCACCTTAAAAAGTGAGTCAAACGTTGCGTAGCACCTAAACTTTCATAATCCCACAATGTTTATGATGCAAGTGATCAGTTGCATGAAATCTATAATATTATTATGTTATGAATAATAATAACAATAATAATTTTGAGATAGATACTAGGGATCCTTTTTTCCATACTGGGTGTTAAACTCCGGTTATGTTAATCGGTGATTAACTAATGATCCAACACAACTTTATAGTTTAATCGTTTATTGCCTTAATCGGAGGTTTAATCGAGAGCTGAAAAAACAACCCTAAAGAGTGTAATAATGGTATTAGTTTATGAATAACTATAATGTAATGCTCGGTAAACGTTAATAGTATATTACAATAATGTGGTGTAATTTAGCTTTACACGTAGAGAAGCAACCAAATCGATTGTTGAAATTTTGTGTAAAATATTTTAATGAGAAATAGTTTATAAAAATCAGAGCCCATGAAACGTTAATGATAATAACTTTTACGTCTACTACGAGGTGAATCGATGACTTTGCTCTTAACGGCATCGTAATTCTGTTCCTCATAACGGAGCTAAACAATCGTGTCATTTTACCAGCTTTGCACTGATTCGCCATGTCATTCTTTTAGAGTTACTAAGTATTTGATATAATCACTCGATCAAATAATTTTAACCTTGCTGATTTAAAATATGCAAAGAAAAGTTAAAAACTGGTAAATTTACATTATCATACGCTGTTTGAGTACCTATCCTAATAGTGGGTTGTTAATTAATGGTAATTAACCGAGATATTGTATCGATTAAAACTGTTTTGAGAATAAAATGACAAAAAATGTGCTTAATAGAATTTATAATTACTTTTTTGTTATATTAGGTAATGGAGCGAATTTGAACAAAATCAAGAACCTTGTAATTTTACAAACGTAAGTAAATAAATTTAACACAATAATGCAATAAAGTCGATTATTAGTTATCAAGGTAAGTATACTATATTTTAAATCATTTTTAATAATAAACTTAATAGTGACACCTATAATATGCCAATGCAACGAAATAAATCAAACATTTCTTTAATAGCAATAAATACCTTAATAAGATTATAAATTAATAATACTGCTCGTACTCGTAATATGCGGATCTAATGTCTTACAAGTCAAATATTAAATGTTAACACGTTAGTTGGTAATTTGTAATAATTATTACAAACAGAACTAAAAGACGTTCGAAAACGGTTCCCAAAGAAATCGAATAATATCGGCGATTATTCACTAAAAATTCTCGAATGCTGACGAATTTTGCTATTCACACAAAGGTTTTTTTACGCAGTTTTGGATATATGGTAAATATTTTTTATAGTGGTGCAAGATTTAGTACAGTTTGAATAAGCAAATAACTTTTACTTTTGTACTTTCTTTAAAGGTAATGAATACCTTCTTCAAACTCCCAGCGAGAAGATTGTACACATGGAAATCACCCAGAGACTCAGATAGGGTAATTGTTCGAAATCAGATTGATTACATGTTAATAAGCAAGCGACACAGAAATTGCATTACCTCTGTGAAAACGTACCCTGGAGCGGATATAAGTTCGGACCACAACCCTTTAGTAGGAACGATCAAAATAAGAATGAAAAAGGTAGCAAAAAAGAAGAACAAGATAAAATTTAGTGATGAAATCAGAGATGCCGCTGTAAAAGAGAAGATACAGGAGGAACTAAAAGGGAAGTTCAAATCTGTGAACGGAAGCACAGATCTATCTATTGACGAAGAAATCCACAGATTCAACCAAATAAGCGAAAATATTAAAAGGAACACGCTTACATCTAATATGAAGACCAAAAGAAAGACCTGGATGACCCATGAAATTCTGGAGATGATGGAAAAACGAAGAAAGATGAAGCATACCGACACAGTGGGGTATAGAGAGATCCATAGAACTATCCTGAAAAAGATAAGACAAGCTAAAGAACACGAGGCGATGGAGAAATGTAACGAAATAGAGATGCTGCAACACAAGCATGATAACTTCAATGTATACCGAAAAATAAGGGAGCTAACGGGAAAAATAAAACAAAACCAGTAAGCAGAATCATGGACGAAAACGGAAAAATAATAATAGATAAGAACAATCGGAAGAAAACCTGGAAGAGATATATAGAACAGCTTTTTGAGGACGATAGACCAAACAAACCCGCAATACAAGAAGAATCAGGACCGACTATCATGATAGAAGAAGTGCAGGCGACAGTTAATCAAATGAAAGACGGAAAGTCCTCGGGACCGGATCAAGTTCAGGCAGAGTTTTTTAAATTAATGGACGAAGATGGACTCAAGTGGCTAACAAGAATATTTAACATAATTTATAATAGCGGCAACATACCACATGAGTGGCTTAAGTCAGAGTTTGTAACAATACCGAAAAAACCAAATGCAAGTAAATGTGAAGAATATAGAACCATCAGTCTGATGAGTCACTTTTTAAAGGTGTTTTTAAAAATCATACACAGAAGAATATATAAACTCTGCGAAGAACAAATATCGCCTACACAATTTGGATTCCGAGATGCGGTTGGAACAAGGGAAGCTCTCTTTAGCGTGCAAGTCCTGATTCAAAGATGCAGAGATATGAACTGTGATGTTTACGTTTGCTTTGTGGACTATCGGAAAGCGTTTGATAGAGTGCAGCATGGGAAGATGATGGAGATCCTGAAGAAGATTGGGCTGGATGGAAGGGATTTGAGAATAATAGCAGACCTCTACTGGAACCAAGAAGCAGTGGTGCGGGTGGAAGGGGAGCAGACGGAGGAGGTACGCATTATGAGAGGAGTGAGACAAGGATGTGTCTTGTCACCTCTGCTGTTCAACCTCTATTCCGAATATATCTTTAGAGAAGCGCTTGATGGGACTGACGCGGGAATAGTATTAAATGGGGAACAACTAAATAACATTAGGTATGCTGACGATACAGTGATCCTAGCGGATAGTATAATGGGCCTACATCAGCTAATGAACAAGATGAGTGAAAGTAGCAATCAATATGGGCTGGATATTAACGTGCAAAAGACTAAATTTATGATCATTAGTAAGAATAATATCACAAACTGCCAACTAAAAGTCAACAACCAAATAATAGAAAGAGTCAGTAGATACACATACCTAGGCACCATCATCAATGAACAATGGGACCATTCCCAAGAAATTAAATGTCGCATCGAGAAAGCTAGAAGTGTGTTTATCAGAATGTCTGCGCTGTTTAAGAGCCATAACTTGACGATAGCAACAAAGAACAGAATGTTGAGATGCTACGTTTTTCCTGTACTATTCTATGGAGTGGAGGCCTGGACGTTGACGGAAGCCACGACAAAGAAACTCCAGGCGTTCGAGATGTGGCTATACCGAAGAACCCTGAGGGTTTCGTGGGTGGAACGTGTGACGAACCGAGAGATACTTAAAAGAATGGAGAGAGATCTTGAAGTTGTGAACACAGTAAAAAGTAGGAAATTGCAGTATCTCGGTCACATAATGCGAAATGAGAGTAGATATCAACTGCTACAATGCATTCTACAAGGCAAAATAGCTGGAAAAAGAAGCGTCGGCAGAAGAAGAATATCTTGGTTGAGGAACCTGAGAACGTGGTACTCTATGACGACCACGGAACTCTTCCGAGCAGCGGTGAATAAGGTCAAAATAGTCAGGATGATAGCCAACATCCGAAACGGATAGGCACCTGAAGAAGAAGACTTTCTTTAAAGGGTTAAACTCTATTACAGCATGAAAGTTATTTGACTTTGAATCCGCTATTTCATCACTTCTATTTAATAAATTGACTAATTGACTAAAATACGAACTACTGCTAAACATTTCAATTGGGCGTTTAATCATCAACAAATAATGACCCAACGATTGAAACACAAAAGGTTAAAATACATAAAAGTGTAGAGGTTAATTTACACTCATAATTATTAATAATTAAGTAATAATGAACATGTATACAATTTGGAAATATTTGCGAAGTAGGTACATCAAAACGTTTGAACGCGAGGACATGTTATTTTTAATATTGGGCAATCTTACACTCAGAGAAAAATTTATTTGCCGGTATTATGGTAAATTCAAAGTGCATTCCTGTGTCCACTCCATATTGGCTTTGCAATAGTAGCTAAACAAATTGAAGCACTAAACTGCATTATTATTGGCAACTCCAAATAAGAAAACGCCACCATGTGACAGTTTATAGAACTGTAATATATGAGGTTATAGTGTGGTTAAATTAAAAGCGCTATTTACTTGTGCTTGTTTTCATCGTAGTTTTGAGTGATAAAAGTGATATTTAAAGTGATTGTGGTATTATTTGAACTCTTTCACAGAAACTTGTTCTTATTGTGAACTTATTTTCTTTACGTACACCGATTTAAACCGCCATATTTGTTACATTTGCAGCGCCCCCAACGTTAAATTCAGTTCCCAGTACAGCGCGAGGCTGTGAAGGAACATGAAAGTGTATAAGATACGTTACAATATTTTGTTACCTGTCTAAATTGATGACGCTAATTGTAGGCATAGCTTTCCTTTGCAATGGTCTAAAATATTTAGGCATAAATTTAAAAAATAGTCTATAGTTGAAAATTAATCCACAGACTATTAGAACTTACAAAAAGTTTGTAATTTGAAATTTAATTTTTGATATATTATAAATTATGTATGGGTGACGCTGTTGATAGTTTGATCAGACAAGTCGTATAATAAATCAAGGTTAATTTAATAATAAAAGTAAAAATAAGTAAGTAAAAAAATAAAGAAATTGGAGTTTAATTTTGGTGAAGTGGTAAATAATAATTAATTAAGATATTTTACAAATTCCAATTAAGATTAGAAAAGTTTACAAGGAAGGTTAGATTAAGAAGATATGATGATAAATTTGAAGGAAGGTCACTTCGAGTAATAATTTCCAAATCTTTCTTGCGAATATTTGCAACCCCCCCCCCATTTGATGGTGCAAACAAATTTAACAAAATTAAACAAATTTAAAATAATTGTAAACCATGATCTAATTGTTTTTCCATATGAACCATGGCATGTATGCATACGATTGTAATTGTTTATAATATATTTAAAATCTTAAAAATATTTATCTTAAATACTATCTCAACAAGTTAATAATCTGAACATAATAATAAAAACAACAATAAACATAACAGGAACCAGAATTTTTATGTCTTTAAAAATTTACTACGATATGCGTTCAAAGCTGCAAAAAATGCACATAAAAATCGAAATAAAAACCGCACATTTAAAAAAAATACAACAAAAAATTAAAAGTTTATTTATAATTATATTTAGATAATGTATGGTTTAAGTTCAAGTTTTATTTAGGTATAAATTTATAATATCATATATTATGGTCGTATAAAGTAAAATGAAGATGATTATATGAAAAACTTTTTATGCATAATAGAGAAAGAAAATTGTGTGTGGAGATAAAGAAAAGATTTTGGGAGGATTAAAATTTGGTGATAGAAAGTAGCAGGTGAAAAATTTATACAGTTTGAGATTTTAATCGGTGAGTAGAAAAAAGTTGTTGTGGCTCGGAGGTAATGGGAAAACTTGGAAACAGATTAATAAGGTACTGCAAGTTAAAAGACTTAATAATAGCAAACACTTTTTATGGAACCAAATAAATACATAAAGAACAAAGTGAACACTCAATAAAAGATAATAAAAGAATAAAAGACTGCGAAGAGGACCATGATATGTAGTTGCTGAAATTAAAAAAGGAACGGTAGAAAGGATCAAGCATAAAGAGAGATACAAAGAGCGAATACGAAACAATCAAAGTAATACATAACTATAAGAGAAGCAAAAATAGCAAAAATATGTGCAGAACTAATCATGAAAAAGAATACACAAATCTAAAGGAACTGTGGAAATAAAGGAACTACAAAAGGCTACAGTTGTAGAAGCAGCAAAAGAAACCTGCGGAATATTATAAGGGAAGAAAAATAAAGAGGTGAAATGAAGAGATCAAAGAACAAATAAAGGGGAAAAGAGAAAAGTGGAAGAAATGGCCTGTATTTATTTGGTCAGTATTTCAAATAATTTTTGGTCAGTATTTTAAATAAATGGTCAGTAAAGAAACTTGTCAGTATTTTAAATAAATGGTCAGTATTTTAAATAATATGGTCAGTATTTTAAATAAATGGTCAGTAATTTCAACGCTCAAAATAATACAAATAATTACAAAGAACAGAATGCCGCGAATAAGACCGGAGCACTTTATATAGGTCTCAGAACTCGCCGGAATTGTGCAAGAAGACTAAGAAATGTTACGTTGAACTTTATATGAAGATTTAACTTTACGTGAATATTTATTTGTTTCTAATTGGTTTTCTAAAGAAATATCAAAAACTAATACTAACCTAACGGCAGATCCACCTCTTCGTGGAAGATCCACCTCTTTGCGGAAGATTTAACTTTACCTGAAGATTAATTTGTTTTTAATTGGTTTTCTAAAGAAATATCAAAAACTAACACTAACCTAACGGCAGATCCACCTCTTCGCGGAAGATCCACCTCTTTGCGGAAGATTTAACTTTACATGAAGATGTAACTTCACGTGAAGATTTATTTGTTTTTAATTGGTTTTCTAAAGAAATATCAAAAACTAACACTAACCTAACGGCAGATCCACCTCTTCGTGGAAGATCCACCTCTTTGAGGAAGATTTAACTTTACCTGAAGGTTAATTTGTTTTTAATTGGTTTTCTAAAGAAATATCAAAAACTAACACTAACCTAACGGCAGATCCACCTCTTCGCGGAAGATCCACCTCTTTGCGGAAGATTTAACTTTACATGAAGATGTAACTTTACGTGAAGATTTATTTGTTTTTAATTGGTTTTCTAAAGAAATATCAAAAACTAACACTAACCTAACGGCAGATCCACCTCTTCGTGGAAGATCCACCTCTTTGCGGAAGATTTAACTTTACCTGAAGATTAATTTGTTTTTAATTGGTTTTCTAAAGAAATATCAAAAACTAACACTAACTTAACGGCAGATCCACCTCTTCGCGGAAGATCCACCTCTTTGCGGAAGATTTAACTTTACATGAAGATTTAACTTTACGTGAATATTTATTTGTTTTTAATTGGTTTTCTAAAGAAATATCAAAAACTAACACTAACCTAACGGCAGATCCACCTCTTCGCGGCAGATCCCACCTCTTTGCGGCAGATTTAACTTTAAGCGGAGATTTGTTTGTTTTTAATTAGTTTTAGAATTAGCTAAAATTGGCTACTAAAGCTCTTCTAGTGGATTAATTATAATTATATTTTATTCGCATTTTTTTTTAATTGTGATAAATTAAATAAAATTTTATAATAATTATTTGGATTTCTAATTTTATATTAAAAATGGTCACTGACAAAAACAATTAACTAACCAATAAAGTATACTAACCAAAACTGCAACTTTATTATTTATACTATACTGACCAAAATAACAAATTATACTGACCAAAATTCGATTTAATACTGACACTTAAATATTTATACTGACCAAAATATTATTATATACTGACCATTTATTCTAAAATATACTGACCATGTATTTAAAAAAATACTGACCATGTAATGATAAAAATACTGACCAAATATTTAGTTGCCGGAAGGCCTTCCTACAAAATTGAAGGGAGAATGCATAAAATATAATCAAATACTAAAATTTAAAGAAATGTTGGAATGAGTTTGGAGAAAGAATGGAAAAGAATAGTGCAGACTATGAAAAGCTTTTTTTTTATAGAATAATGAAAAATCTTAGAACAAAACTAAAACTCAGATCATAAAAATAACGGACGAGAAATTTACATGCATTTATATTATTTATAGAATTATAGGATATTTATAGAAAAGCAAATTATGGAACGATGGCGGGAGTATTTTATGAAACTATTGAACCATACAGAAGACTGAACAAAAGAGATAATCAAATCTGAAGTACCCGAAAAGAGGGAAGACAGAGCCGAAACAAAAACGAAAAATGCATATTTTGTACTTATTAATTTGGGGAAGGCAGTCGATCGTGTCCAAAGACAGAGGGGATAGAGTATAACTAATTTAACAAATATTTGAGTGAAAGGATAATACAAATAATCAAAACATGATTCCGCTCGAAACATGAAATATTAACATATGGAAGCGAACGTGGGTCCTGAGCACGGCAATGAACAGCAAGGCAACCAGGGAATAATCAGAATGGGCAGATAAAGGAATGTAGATGCGATGTAGGAATTTATGTTGGTATCAATACAGCAGAATACAAAGAAGAGAAAACTGGGATGGTGGAGACTTTTGCCAAGTGCAACTGAAAATCTATCGACAGAAGAATATTGAAAGCTAGAGAGGGGTGCAGGGGAACGCGAGGTAAACCGCAATAATAAAGTAAACTTCGTAATATACATATAGGTATTATTTATATTATATTAATTATATAATTATAGCTATTATGTATTAATTATACGTGACATTAATGAAAATTAATATTTAGAAAATATAATAAAAACGCTACACTCAAACCCCTATTTGAGGATAAAAAAACAAATGTTTACAGTTGCAAAACTTATTTAATTGAAACGGAAATTAGAAAAAAAAAACTCTAAAAGTAGGTAAGCTAATAATAAATTAGCACTTGGCATTTCAAATGGTTAGATTGGAATAATTTAATAATAATCAAATGATTAGATTGAGTTAGATTGAAATAATCTAAATGTTAAACTAGAGAGAACAATAAACTTAACAGGAACAAAAATTTATTTTCCTGAAAAATATGCGTTGAAAGCTGCAAAAAATGCACTTAAAAATCATGCAAATAAAAAGTATACTACAAAAATTAAAATTTTATTTCTGTACTTAATTGTTATACGAGTATTTTCACAATTCTAGATTTCGGTTAAAGTTAATAAAATTTTGCATTTAAAATAAAAAAATTTCAATAATATATTCCCGTAATAAAGTTCCAAACCTAATCAGTATAAATAAAAAATGAAAAATTAATTGAAAAAAAAGTTTTAAATTTCCAAATATTTGATTAAAAAATAAATAAAAATACTTTATCTACAAGATAATAAAGAATTCTTACTTAGCATTTCAAATGGTTAAATTGGGTGGTCCAGGAACTCCTTACAAGTTACTATTCCCTAGAACCTAGATGACAACCATTTGTTTGTTTGGGTGTTATCTACATATAGTTTCAATTCATTAATTTTCGTTTTTTACTGCACTAATTTTTTAAAATGGGTATATAATTTATTGTAACAAAAATTCTGCGATTAATTTTCCAAAATTTCCTTCATTTTCTGATTCTGATATATGCAACTGAAGATTTGCAATAATGATGAAATAGGTATATTGCATTATAAATACATAATAAATAATATTTTATCGTTTTTCAAAATATTCACGCTTTATATGAAATTCCCTTTTCTATCCTTTTCAAATTTCTATCTGAGATTGCTTGGCGCATTCCATCATTCGACGATCTTCTTGGTCTTCTGCGTTTCTTTGTTTCTAGATGGGACCATTGATCAACGAGTTTAAGACATCGATCTTCTGTCATCCATATCAAGTGTCGAAATAATTACAAACCTCGCCTATAAATTCTTATATTAACAGTGTGGTACTTACAAAAGTCACCTGTTTAACCGTCATACATTGATCAACACCTCAAAATTGGATTCCGAATTAACCACTAAATATTCGGTCTTAGTCATAGTGATCTGAAAACCCCACTTTTCATATCCTTTGTGCAATCTTTTCATCATAAATTCCAAATCGTAGGAATCCTGTGCTATTACTACCTGATTGTCGACAAATTTCAGAGTGAAAAGCGAGCGATCTCCAATAGAAATCCTTTTTTTTTCAGTTTCCATTGGAGCCCATCTTCTGTAACACCACCAAGCGTCAACAAATTATCAATGCATGATATACCAGGAATATAACCGCATTGGTCTTTTGGTATTTGTTATTTTAACAACATTAATAAATAATCCATGGGAAATCAAAAAAAAATTCAGTTGAGAGAAGACGTCGATAAAAGGTAGAATTCACTTAGGTCAGCAAATCGACATGCTGCCGACGCGACGTTTTAATAATTTATATTGCAATGGAAAAACTTAAACTTCAATTATACAAATGACCGCTGGTGCCTGGAAATCCCAGTTCCTATTGTGAATGCACTAAGTGCAAGTGATTTAGCTATTCTTTGTAACCAACACTTGGAGATTCCAGGAGCTCAATAGAACTACAATAAATTTTTCAGTTGGTATCAAAATTATAATTTAAATTTTTCACGAATTAATCAGATTTTCTTGGCCTTTGAATGCACAGAGGTGGAAAGCTGTTATAATAACGTGCAAAAATTAATCCGAAGAGTTATACTGGTACTTGTACTTGGCCTGCTCTGTGAAGGTAAGTGGTTCACATATCGTACGTATATTTCACAGGTACAGGTATTATAATATACTATAATACCATATCAATGTTATGTATTTATAATATGTTCTGAAGTATACAACAAAACTTAAATCTAGAACATATATTTATAAGCACGTGCTAGCAACTTTTTGGTATACGATTAAATTTAACATAAAATTAGTGTTAATTGTCTATAATATTTCAACTTCTTTTAATAGATATGTCTGTTATAAACATGAAGAACTGAATAAATTACTTTTATGTTAAAATGTTCATGTTAACTTTTTAATGTATTACAGCACATTACTGTCATTGTTTAGGAAATACCAATAACCTACAAAATGCTTCCACAAATGCATAAAATCTATTTTATACATAAAATATGTAGAATAAAAACACCATTGTTTGTCTTTCAAAAAAAACCTTGTAAACTAAATTCGAGTAATACGTTATTATTCAATCGAGTATAAAAATAATGAGAATTTTTTAACACTTTTTAACTGACCAACACGAATCCATACTCGACACCCTTATTGTTTGTGGGACAGGCCAAATTTACTTTTAAATGTAATATGATTTTTTAACTGTGAATATTAATAGTAATATAAACTTTAAAAATTAATTAGTTAATTATTAAAAAATCAATCAAAATTGGTTTTGCATAGAAATGCGGAACGCTTCAGTATTTTGCGTGTTACATATGCAAAAGTAATTTTGATTTATTGTTTAATTATTAACTATTAATTTTTATAGTTTAATTCATAGTTCAACTCCCTACCATTACACCCAATTACTTTATATTAAATCGTAATTATTTAAACTTGACTTTAACATGTTTTTAGCAATACAAAACCTCGAAGTTTTGTAAACATTGTTTGCTATGTAACAAATTCGCATGATACAATCATGAAACGTTAATTTGAAATAAATATAAATTTGTAACTACGAAAGAAAGTGGAGTACATTTTTACTAAATAATTAGTGATAGGAAAACTATGCAACAACATACATAGGTCAGGGATATAGAAGGCCATATTGCTAATCACCAATGTCTTTCTTATTAGACCGCATAATTTTTTATATATCCTTGACATAAACCTCAAAAATTTCAAAAAATTGGATAAAGAAATTAATATTAATTTTTGAAACGCATAAGTTGTTATGAGGATACTTTTATCATTAATTATAAGAAAAACCTTGTAATGAGGAATGTAAAAAATTGATATTTTAATAATATTTATAGAACGACATCAATCCAGTAAAATATTTTTATAAATAATTTCAATAGTCCATTGGAAATTTTTTTAAATTTGAAGAAAATTCCACAATTTCCGATTTTTCTGATTAATAAAAAGAAATTTATTTTCTTAAGAATTTAATTGAGATAGCAGACATTTTCGTTATTGATGGCATTCGATTGAAACAGTAATTAAAGTAAAGCGTTTTACTTAATATGGTGTTTATATTAAAACGATTTTGTAAATTATGCTCCCTTTTCAGGTAAACAGAACGGTTTTAATTAGAACGTTATTGAAGGATTCAGTTTATATAAGAGTATAAAGAGATCTTTCAACTAATGATAAAATGTAAACTTACTAATTATAGTCAACTTACATGGGTGTTTAAGAAGTAAGTTAACAATTTAGTTTAAAATACAAGTGGTTTTTATTACACTTGTATTAAAGGTGTTATAATAAACCATTAAGATTTAGATCAATGTTTGGGGATATGCGTAAGAATGCAATACATGACCGAGTTATCCTCTTGTTGCCGCTTGGGTCAAATTAGGAACGTCCCATATTTTACCTTGAAATAACTAAACAAATGAAATATAAGCCTTAAAACATTTTTTATGCAATACATATTTGTGCATTTCAAAAAAACGGAATTGTGTCATACCATTTCACGAATGACTTTTCATATTTATCTGCCTGATGGGCCAAATCAGGGCCAAAACAAACAAATAAAGTTTTTCCGTTTGTTAAAAATTAATATACCTATATTGGCACCGTAAATAAACGATTTAAAAAAAAAAAATTTTTTTTCAAGGAAAATAATTCAGGCAACAAGAGGTTATTTTAAAAGTTATAATGGTACACAGGCCTGACTTAAGAATATCTTTGACTGAGGGTTAATGGTAAGTAAGTATTGCGCTCACCACGACCTGCAAATTTTTTCAATGCCAAAAATAAGAATTATGTTCATTTTAGTTATTTTTATGGTGGTACCATTGAAGTATTTTTCAAGGGAAAATTTGTTGGAGATTATTGATATTGTTGTTTTTACAAGAACTTACTAGTAATGGTGTTTTTTCCAACTCTGAAATTTGAACGCAGGAGGTATTCAAAGTCACAAATGTTACCTTTTAGGTTCACCTTTTAGGCTCAGAAAGAAGCCTTATGATCTGGCCCCATGGCCAGAAAATAATTTTGAGGCGTCAAATCACATGATCTAGTGAAATTCGTTTAGAAATTTTGAGTTGGAATGCGCTGTAGGCTTCAGTTCCTACAAAAGTTTCAAAGAGTTCACATGTCTATTTATTAAAGAAAACCCAAAGTGAACTCCATTTTCAATTTTCACAAGAACCGTCCAACATGTATTTAATAATTATTCTTTTGTTACCTAGAGGTTATTCTGTACTCTTTATCTCACAAGTTCTTAGTAGGATCTTATTAAGATCGTGGCTTAATTTCCCAATAATACCCATTTTGGTCTAACTCAGGTACAACTGGTTTTCCTGGATATCAAAATTTCGAAGATTTATCCATCTGCTGGATGCGTCGAGACTCCTGGTTTACAAATGGTGAAGCGAATTACTGAAACCTCCATCGTAAGCTCGTATAAATAAGTTTTTATATTTTGAAACATTCGTTTATGGATTCGTTTCGTAAATTCCTGAAGTCGTAAATAATTCGCTACGAATAAACATTTTTGCTGTTGACTTTGATTCAAAACTGGTTTGTATTATACTACTGGATTGAATTTTGTTGCCAAATTAAATTTTACTGGACTGATAATTAATTTTCACGGAACCTTTGCTAATAATTTTGTATATGAGTGTTTTATATTTGCAAACCGCGGGAATATCAAATGATAAATCTTTGTTCCATGTGATCAAAAGGTAGATATACAAACTTTTTGGGTTGAACAGCAGTTCAAATAATAAATTAACTGTATCACTCCATTTTATTCCCCGGGATACTTGCACCTACTAAATTTTGAAATTTTTATTGCAACAAGTCACAATTTTCTTAACTTAATAGGGTTATTGCATGAATTTCTAAGTATTTTTTTTTATAAAGTTTAAGTATTGTTCAACAGTACTGTATAGATCAAAAGTCTAAGAAGACTTTGGTTTTCCGTAAAAAAATTATTAAAAAAGTATTAATTTGAAACAGGAATTTCGCTCGAGTGACGTCACACTCTACTTTTGAAAACATCTGGCAACATAGTAGCAGTTAGCTGTCAAGTTGTTTTGTCATAGCTTTATAAAAAATTTAAACTTTAATAAAAATGAGTTCAAACAAACAGATTAAAAAGTGCTTATAAAAATGTGCACAATAGGAAGATTATCCGAACTAGCTTTTACAAAATTTGAATCCAAAGAAGCCATTTTTAATAAAATAATTACTTAGAACAATAACCAATAACCTTAAACTAAAATGCTGTCAAACGCTTTAAAATGTTTTCAACTGCAACGTTGTCAAATAGATGATAAAATGATTCGGCAAAACGCGTGTGACGTCAGAGGGGCCGTCGGCAAACCGAACGTATTTTGAATTTTAAATTCGATTTTCACGTTCAAAGACACTTTTTAAAAAATTTTTGTTTCTTGTTATAAGTTTATCTTTCTATGTTTTACAAGGAATAATAAGCGTCATCGCTAAATTCGATATCATGCAACAACCCTATTGAAATTAAAACCCTCAAACTAAATTTTTCAAAATTGTTACAAAAATACAAAGATTCGTAAACTTTCTACCTGCAGGTTTATTATTATATTTCATTGTTCTTTACAGAAATTGTAATTTTGTTTCACGATCGGTGTCCAGATGTCCATAAAATGGAAAATGTAACGACTTCAAATTTGGTTTCTTTCACTGATTGATCATAAATTTCTTAAATTATCTTATTATTATTTCTTCAATTTTTAATTCTTAATATGATTTTTCCTTATTTCATTCTTATAGACACGTTTTTTAAAATTATGAATTTCTTTTTACATTTAAAACTTTTTCTACAAGAATATTTCGACACACTTGTTACTTCTTCATTTGTAAAACCCCATCAATACTACCCCCCCCCCCCCATTAATTATCAATTTCTATTAATTTTTAAACGTTTTTCATCTGCATTTTTATTATAATACGTCCTCTAACATCGAATCTCGTACCCTAAAGGGAAGAGTCCCCATTCTTCATACGCCTTCTTACAACGTCCCATATTAACTAATCCCGTAAAATTCAAATTTAGACGCCTACATATTGTTTTTATTAACACTTTTATCTCATTTTTAATAATATTCGCAATGGGAAGAGCACGTTAAATGGGACCGAAAGATGTTTTGCGTTAAAAACTTAATGGAATTTGTTAGACAACATTAAAATTAAGCGAATGAGGTAGGGAGGAATTCGATAAACCCTGTAATTTTGGCAATAATCGATATTGAAAATTGTTCATTTTCGAGAGATCAACCAATTAGAAGTTAGCAGTCGATTTGCGGCGGACGATGTCGTCACGTATTCTGTTGATTTCAAAGTTTTTCGGATCTCAACGTGACCGTCCACTGGACCGACTTTCAACCGACCGACTCAGCTTGAACCGACCGACTTTCAACCGACCGACTTTCAACGGACCGACTTTCAACCGACCGACTTTCAACCGACCGACTTTTAACGGACCGACTTTTAACGGACCGACTATTTTTTCGACCGACTATCGATACTACCCGAAGCATTCACTACAAGAATGATTTCCAATTCGACTATTTGTCACATCATATACTAGTTTCATTTTACAGCTATGACAACTGTGAGGTGTCTAGGAATCCTTCGGGATACCTGGCCTCAATCGTTTATCTTTCTTATTAAGCAATATCGTGAGTTTTTGGTTAAAGCGTCGTTGGGGGGGGGGGGGTTCTAACCTTGGCAGATCCATAACTCTGTTGGTTTGGTTTTCGTGGAGATGCCATAGAGACAGGTGTCTGGGAAGTCTAGGTGACCTCAACCGTGGGCAGCCCTGACGAGAGGTGACAAGGAATCCATACGGAGACCTGATCTCAATCGTTTATTATTGCTTAATAAGAAAGATAAACGATTGAGGCCAGGTTTCCCGAAGGATTCCTAGACATCTCACAGTTGTCATGGCTGTAAAATGAAACTATACTCGTATGATGTGACAAATAGTCGAATTGGAAATCATTCTTGTAGTGAATGCTTCGGGTAGTATCGACAGTCGGTCGAAAAAATAGTCGGTCCGTTAAAAGTCGGTCCGTTGAAAGTCGGTCGAAAAAATAGTCAGTCCGTTAAAAGTCGGTCCGTTAAAAGTCGGTCGGTTGAAAGGCGGTCGGTTGAAAGTCGGTCCGTTGAAAGTCGGTCCAGTGGACGGGAACCGCGGCGCGGATATTTTTTCCAAGTTGAACGTTAAAAGCTAAAAGCACACAAAAATAATAAGAAACCCCCATCGGAAAATATTTGGGTTCTAAAAGAACAGGTTTTTTATCGACATGTCATACGAAACAATTGCGAGCTCCTTCCATGATGCTTGACGTACTGCAGTAGAAGAACCAGAATCATACATTAAAATTCGGAATACGCGGGCGTTGCCGTTACTTCCTTCGACATAGCTGGTGTGCCACGGCACCAGAATTAGAATTTGCGGGGTTGGGTTTTAAGGCCCCACCTGACAACAAGGCCGTCGGTAGCCAAGGTTGGTTTTACCCCCCCCCCCTTGAGTTGGCGACGGTCGTTACTTTGAAATTTGGCAAAAGGCATATACGCAGATGCCTTTCTTGATAAGCTGAAATTGCTGGTTTACCGTCACCACCTGATCCCTTTCTTCGCTGGGTCTGGTTGTGGTGATGAGAAAGAAATTTAAAAAACTGGGTAACAGTGGTAAATTTTAGCAAAAGTAGTCTATATTTAGAGTTTCCTGGCCGGTTTTCCGTATTGGGGGAGAATCAGTAGCTCAGATGATAGGAGATCCCGCCAGTTTGCTCCCGACAGTGACCAGGTTGAGTTGCTTGCTGAGGGGAGCTCAGGTGGAGTTCTAGCCTGCGTGCTTGAATTTCCTAAACTGAGCCGGAGACTCAGAAAATCCCCCGTGTGTATTCGCCAAACTTCCCCCATGCCACCAGAGACCAGGTAAACAAAGACCGCCAGAGACCGCAAAGTCTAAAGTCTTTGTTCTAGTCTGGTATACCTCGCTTTAAGAACAATTTATATTCTTGAAGCTGGTAAGGCAGACAATCTGAAAGAGAGTAACAAAAATGCTAATCCTGTTCCTGTAGCTGATGGCTAATCGAATTAAATTGAGAACTTAGGCTCATTTTGCAATCTGAGTCTTGTTTTAAATTAGTTCGATTTCTTAGCTTTGAAAATGAAAAACATAAAATTGAAATTGATTGTTAACTTTCGTCTGTTTAGGGGTGAGGTGCGCCGTTAGGATAGTCTTGGGTCTCTTGTACCTTAGAAAATCGTCAAGTTGGTAGTTACCCAACCCTCTGACTAACGGGTTTTTGGAGTTGTCCAGGTTTGCGTAGAAGTTTTCCGTCAGGTGACAGATGAAGTCTTCTATCGTTTCCCCGCCGATGTCCTCCCTAATTCGGACATTTGTAACGTATTGAGGGGCCTTCACGATACGTCTTAGTGCTATGCTTTGGATTATGCGGAGTTTCGTTATGTGAGAAATACTTATTAAGTGCAGTATTTATATCAAAGTAGGGGTGGGCATGGCCTATGAGTACTAACAGTCAATGGGAACCCCTGTTTCCCTACACTTTTAAAAGCTGTTTTTGGAGGTCAAATATGAATTTACCGAAATTTGTTTAACCTTCTATAAACTATATAAACCTTCAGATTTCCGAATATCTATAGGGAATTTTTAAAATTGCGGCCCCTTTAACGTGCTACTCCTCTTTTAAATATTAAAAATACAATACAAACTTTGGCGACATCTACAAATTACTTAATGAACTTAAAACGAATTGAGTGGGCTTTCAAAAACACTTTCCCACCACTTTACAATCACACAAAAATATAACATGGCATCACATTACTAAAAAGTATGAAAATACTATTGTAGACAGCGTTATAATATCTACATGAAGTAATTTTTCTACTGAAAACCAAATTATTAGTTAGGACGTTTTAACTAAGGATTAAAGAATATATCACATGAGCATGTTTGTTTTTCATAAAATTCACTCATTTCTACTGTTTTGTGCCCCTTGAATTTTTACTTCTAGTTACCCTTGAAGTAAATTTATTACTTAAATTGAAAGCGTATGATTTTTGACACCCTCTGAAATAATGTGAAGCCCATTCTGCCCACCCCTACTGTGAGACGGGCCTGGTGATAGAAATTCAATATAAAAAAGAATACTTCAAATGAAAATATATCACCTGGAATCTACATATTTAGCTCCTAATTTGCAATAATGAAAACTAGTTGTTTTACCTGAATTTGCGTCATTCCCACATTTTATGTATTTTTAATTGTCTTCATTTAAATTAATTAGCAAAACGATGTGAATATTTTTTATAGAATTAATTCAGTCGAAAATTTTATTTCAAATTATTTATTTTATTATTTTAGAGTTTGGACAAGTTCACGAGTTTCTCAACAAATGTACTAAGTAGTCCCTGACGATGGCTATAATATGACGAAAATATTTGCAAATTAGTATTTTTCCAAGTGAAATTGTCGTGACCCTCCACTGGACCGACTTTCAACCGACCGACTCAGCTTGAACCGACCGACTTTCAACCGACCGACTTTCAACGGACCGACTTTCAACCGACCGACTTTCAACCGACCGACTTTTAACGGACCGACTTTTAACGGACCGACTATTTTTTCGACCGACTTTCAACGGACCGACTTGCAACCGACCGACTTTTAACGGACCGACTATTTTTTCGACCGACTATCGATACTACCCGAAGCATTCACTACAAGAATGATTTCCAATTCGAGTATTTGTCACATCATATAGTTTCATTTTACAGCCATGACAACTGTGAGGTGTCAATCGTTTATCTTTCTTATTAAGCAATATCGTGAGTTTATGGTTAAAGCGTCGTTGGGGGGGGGGAGTTCTAACCTTGGCAGATCCATAACTCTGCTGGTTTGGTTTTCGTGAAGATGCCATAGCGACAGGTATTTAGGAATCCTTCGGGAAACCTGGCCTCAATCGTTTATCTTTCTCATTAAGCAATATCGTGAGTAACCAAACCAACAGAGTTATGGATCTGCCAAGGTTAGAACTCCCCCCCCACGACGCTTTAACCAAAAACTCACGATATTGCTTAATGAGAAAAATAAACGATTGAGGCCATGTTTCCCGAAGGATTCCTAGACACCTCACAGTTTTGTCATGGCTGTAAAATGAAACTATATGATGTGACAAATAGTCGAATTGGAAATCATTCTTGTAGTCAAGCTATCGATAGTCGGTCGAAAAAATAGTCGGTCCGTTAAAAATCGGTCGGTTGAAAGTCGGTCCGTTGAAAGTCGGTCGAAAAAATAGTCGGTCCGTTAAAAGTCGGTCCGTTAAAAGTCGGTCGGTTGAAAGTCGGTCGGTTGAAAGTCGGTCCGTTGAAAGTCGGTCGGTTGAAAGTCGGTCGGTTCAAGCTGAGTCGGTCGGTTGAAAGTCGGTCCAGTGGAGGGGAACCGAAATTGTTGCGTATTTACGTTGCGTAAATTTCAAAATAAACTGCGATGATCTAAGCTGATACGGTAAAACTTTTACTTATCTGCTGCAGAATATTTACTCTTTTCTGTAGTAAACGGTTTATTAAATTAGGAATTGTATTTAAAGTTTTTGTGCAATCACCCAACCCCACTTTCTCATTTTAATGTTCTTAATAAAGTGATGACCTTTTGGGAAAATGAAAAATAAGTTTCCTGGTATGTCTCTATTTTGATTTTTTCATTTCCTATTTTTTGCAATTATTAGGTAACACAAATATTCCAAATATACAATACAAAACCTACTCACTGAACAAATAGTTTCTAAAAATGTCTTTCATTTCAACACCACTTGTACCAACATAATCAAGATTTTCCTTTTTCCTATTTTACTTTCTACAAGTACTTATTGTAACAGATGGAACCTGTTACTTGCTAAAAGAAAAAAGTAAGAAGATCTTCTTAATTCTTATTAAGATTAAACCTCATGAGTTACCTTGCTGTTCATTCTTGAGACCATATAAATATCTAACGTAACATAACTATTATTTTAATTTGAAGTTTTTATGGCATTAATATAAATAATATTATTTATAAATTCTATTTTAAACGTTGGATAGTAGTTTAATTGACCATTTTTAGAATGAAGTTTTTGCAAGTTTTATAACCAAATACAGCGCACAAGTGAAATTGATTGTTGATAGAAATTGTACAGAAAGTTGTAAAAAGGTAACAGTGCATTATGACATCTAAAAAAAGAAAGTGTTAGTTTATTTTGAATTAAGTTTTTGCTTCAAAAATACAATCGATACTTATATTTAAATTAGAAATGCGTTTAATTTTACAATATTAAGAGCAGAACAAATTCAATAAGTTTTATATGCTTTTCTTTTGTAATCGGAAATTATATGGTAATGAAGAAGTGTTGTGTATATTAATTGATTGATTTTATAATATTTAATAATTATTTTTATAAATTGTATGATCAAACTGGATCTTATCAATATTACCTACAGGTGACTGGATACGCATGCATTACTAATAGATAATAACCACCTTCAAAGATTTTATCTCGAGTAATTTTCAGTGTGCGTCTTATTATTAAGCTGTAAAAATTAACTGCATTAACTATATTTGTAAAGATACGGTTATAGTGGTAAATTAATAGTTAACTACTTTATTTGGGATGTATTGCTAGTTAAGGCGACGCGTGTTACATACATAATTACAGTGTTACGTCAGCTTGAGAATGAAGTTCAATAGTAATTAAAATAAAACTGAAAGCCACATCATCACACCCCAGTAATTACTAAATTGAAAAGCTACTTTAAAACTTGCAATTTAAAAATAAAAATTATAATACGTAAGTAGAGCAGTAGGTAAGAATTTGTGTGGTGCAGCATATTATAACGTCTGGAAGTGCTTCTCAATAAATGGAGACATACTAAATTGGAAGTTCCAGAAATATAAATTTATTATTAAAAATTATAATTTTCTAAATTTATTCTTGTCGTAATTATATCGCTAAATTTAAATATTATACTGTACGTACTAAAATTTATAAATTACCTACAATTTGGTACACATCTGTCGCGTTTAGAAAACTTAAAATATATTAGAAGAATATCCGCAGAAAGAACCAAATTAATAATTATTATAGTGCAGTTCAAATAAGGCAAATAACTGACGGATATTCTGTGTCATGCGAATGGATTCTTAGCAAAAGCTAGAAACTATATGGCAAAAGTATAGGAATGCTTGTTAGAAAGTATTAGCAATTAATAATGGCAACAATTATAAAAATGGTTCCATAAAATGGCTCCCTGCTCTCAGAATTATTAATTACATAATCTTATTTCTGTAAATAGTAATTTAGGTATCTTCTTGGTTGATTAATATTCGATCGATCGCAAAAATACGTGACAAATATGGTGGAAGTATTGGGAATATTCTCCATTTGAAATATCCACCTGCCATTTTCTTAATTTTAACTGCCTTATAATTTATTGCTAATTTGATTCATTTGACGGATATTCACCTCAAAACTTTGGAAATCTGATCTGAAATTGTTTAAATTGAGTACTGTAGAATCACTTGTATGTCGAGTTTCTCTCCCTCTCCTCCACCCTTAACTGTCAAATGGTAAACATGTTCAACCAGAGGTAAAGTTAATTCAGGTTAGTTAGTTTTCAACGCTTGGTAATCATTCTTAACAGTTTTCGACAATGTGAAAAATTTTCGTTCAAAAAAGGACAATATAACCTTCCCCCCTTTTCACCCCGAGGATTGTCTTTGCAGGAACATATGATGTAGTTCATGCTCACACAAGGAGTTCAGATACAAAAAGTCAACTCCTGACGCATAAAAATATTTTTCACTTATTTTTCTACTTGTGAAGTGTATAAATGAATTTTTAAATACTTTAGTAATGAAATGAAAAATTTCTATAACGAAGTAATGAGTTTTCATCAATTATTAAACATGTACAAGTAAAGCTGACGTTAACCTAACTGATTAAAAGCAATATCAGTTCATATATTGCTACGATGTAGGTACTTCACTTCTTCCTGGTCAACCCATTAATTTTATAAATTTATGAATAAGCGACGAGTCGATGCTATGATAATTTCTAGGTGCAGCAAGTTTGAAAATTATAAATATTATAATGAACTGCCATTACATATCTGAAAGACTGTTAAAATTGAGTTATCCATCTAAGAATTTGTTATAATTGTTTTGAAGGGATGGGGGTGTATTTGGATGGCATGACAGAGAGAATGTATTCCTAGTGTTTTATTTGGTCGTGCAATGGAATTAACTGTATATTTAATAAATTAACGTGAAGTGTTAATTATTATTAACTGTTGATAGTCAAGAATCATCGGGCGATTAGATTCCGCAAGTACGGTAATCAGATCCAAAAAATCAAATTAATGTTGGAGATGAGAATAATTTCTTTTAATTTGAATTTCAAATATTCCGCGCCAAGAAATACTACGACTAGCGGATACGGATATAGGATGCGTTAATGCATGCACCAAGCAGCCATTAAATTTAGTCTGTACTAGAAGGTCATGGTTGTGCGGCCTAAATTATTATATTTTATTGTATTTATTTACACAATTTTGTTGTGCCTAGTTGATGCTGCGTAGGGTTTGTAATACCGTTGTTGTTTCAATGCTGCAATTCAGAATTTGGGAAAATTGCACTCCATCATCTGCGATTACCACCAGCAAAACTGTCACTGACCATAGTAAAACAATTTTAAGCTTTCCAACAAATAACTCAGCAAAATTGAAGCTGATTGGAGTATGTAAAAATTTCCAATCTTCCCGCTAATGAGATGGTTCAATTGGAGATTTTAACATCTGACAAGTATCAGATGAACCCTGATGGTCGGTTTAAACTAGCTCGCAGTACGTTACGGAGGCAAAAAGGTAGTAGGTTTCCTCTGAAAGAAAATTGCTTATCGTTGCTAACAGTAAAAAACGTGAATTTAAAATTGTATAATAACTTAGGTTAATACAATACAAAAGTGAGTTGTGATCACAACCAGTACGTTATTAAATGTCAACAACTCAACAACGGTTTAACTATATACTCGAAGTATATAAATAAATGGTCTCAAACCTAGAATGCATTCAGCGTTCACACGATCTTTTAATTCTATTGTAGCCAAAACCAACACATAATGAAACAAAAAAATAGGTTGTTGCTTTTCTTGAACACAAAACTGGTAACTGTTGACCTCACAACAAAACCAAACGCACATAGTTGCATACGATGAACCAGTCGCCGTCTTCACAATAAACTGAAGTGTCGCTAATGAATTTCCAAAGGTGTATGAATTTAATGGTCAACAACAATGTTTGACAGTTGGCAATAAAACAGTTCTTTTCCAAGAATAAAATGGCGGCTGCCAATTTGGTCTTTAATCGCAAATCAATTCCCAAAGCTAAACAAATCCGCAATATGCTGTTGTAACAATTTATTCTAATATTTTCCTTAAAACTTTTTCCTAAAATAAGTAGATTAATATCTCTCCATTTGGGAGATAAATATGTGGTTATTTCAGAAACTCATACGTGGTTAATATTATGGAAACAGATCGGCGCAGATAAATATCTTTCCATTTGGGAGATAAATATACACGCCGATCTGTTTTCATGGTAGCCACATATGAATCAAGATCGCTCGATGTTGTTAATCCAGGGTGCTTATAATGCCTTAGGACGGCTCTACCACATATAGGGAACCTACCGTTTAAAGGAGAATTGCTCCTGTTATCGTGAAATTCAAAAAGGAACTTAAAATTCCAAAATAAGGCAAACATATACTAATTATAATTGAAGGGCCTAGTGGAAAAAGTAGTTAAGTCACTTTTTTTTCAATTTGTAGTTGAGCACATTTTCACATTGCGGCATTTATTCTCTACAAATTAGTATAAAAATCAACAAATTGAAAAAAAAGTGACTTAACTACTTTTTCCACTAGGCCCTTCAATTATAAATCTATAGGAAGATCTATTAATTATTTTTAAAAATATTCTATTCTTTCAATAATTGAATTAACTCAAAATTTGATCGCAAAAACGCGATAAAATGTCATTTAAAGCCTCGAGATTATTTTATCGCGTTTTATACTCGAATATTGAAAAATTATTGCATCTTCGTACAGTCATAATATTTAATCCTTAATTATTTTGTTTTTAATTTCGCAACAACAGGAACATTACCCTTTTAAATTGGTCTAAAAGTATATTTGATATATTACATAAATCTGGGAAATTGATAGAGCCCCAAGATTTAGAAAGAACAAAAATTGGGGAAATATTCAATAAAAAGATTTCAGTTACATTTTTAGTATATTTTTATTATTCACAAAAACAATATGAAATCATAGCAAGTACATAGCTAATCGCTACCAGAGTATTTTAACTACTACATAAAATATTAGCTATTAGGTCTCCATTTTAACTACTCGGTAGTTGATACTTGACATAAAGTATATTATTGTAATTATTATTTGTTAACTACTTATCACGTTCCAAACTCCAGTACACACTTAAGTCAACACTAATTTATTTTATTATTTTCACCAGGTATAAAATTTATGTTGCTTTATAATTCTACAATTAGCAATGTTTACTAACAGAAAGAAATAAATAAATTACCTGCTAAAGTGGAACTAAAATCTTTATTAAAAGATATACCCACGTGTGCTATATTTATGCACCAGAGTGCAAATTTCTCATTATACATGAGTTGTAATAAACGCATTCCTTCCAATTCCACTAAATAACCTTTATTTTCATTGTTATTATGCAATTTACAGTTCACAGAGTTTTGCTGGACATTTGAAAGCCCGGGAGGTGAAGTGTTGATACAATATTTGACTAAGAGGTTCCTACTCTTTAAATCACCATTTGCCAATTGCCACAGGAAATTCTGGTTTGTTCCTATAGTAGCATCATTAGGCAGTTGCATAAAGCTACTGAATTTTTTAAATAAAATATAGCAATATTGTAATTCTAATATTATGGAATATCGACATACATAGATAAGTTGTATAGCTTTTATCGGGAGGTGCTTCCGTGGTAACGCCGAAGTTATCCATATTAGCTGTAATTCAGCATATTACAGTAGTACTATCACCTTATTGCCTGAAGATGTCACAGTGTGACAAAAACGTTTACGAATTATATTTTATAGTATAATTTACTTGTGAAAATTTGTGCCTGAAAAGTGTTTTCGTGCTTTTTTTTTAGGTTAAACTAAAAACACAGATATCATTAAAAATGTTATGAACATCACGACTTCACCGCCAGCTACATTTTTTTTCAGGGATTATTTAAAAAAATAGTTAGCTAAAACAAATTTGTGGTATTGAACCTAAAAAGTATAATAAGTAAAATTACCATTAGCATAAAATATTAGTATTCATGCTTCATTCATATGCATTACAAGTAGTAGTAATCCTAATAATTTACCTTGAGGCACTTCATGAGTTAGATATTTGCTAATAAGTGATATAGTGAAGAAAACGAGAAATCCTAACAAATCAGAAAGTTTTGATTATTCTTTAGGGTATGAATTTTTGATAATTTTTAAAATGATACATAATAATGAAAGCATCTTAAGTGCAACGAACGCTCTTTACTCTCAAACCCTAATAATTAATCGTTTACCCTTTTCTCAAGTTTTATGTAAAATGTAATTTATAAAATTAGGCAGACATATGGCAAATGTATGTGTTTCTCTTTGTTAAATAAGTAATGCCAATTATTATAAGTACTCGAGAAGCTTTTTGAATTTTGGGACATACAACATAATATTAATAATATACAAAGACGTATAGGACTTCATTCAACATATGGTTTATAACAAAGTAAACTGCAAGAGGTTTGCTGTTTTAATTCAAAACCTACGCAAAAATTAGACTTAGGCCATATCCATCTTGGATTGGTAATTTTAAAAGAAGAAATTTTAATTAATTTGAATATTTTGATACGCAATTTTGGTACTAAACGAAGCGCTACATTTCATGAGTTTTAAATAGATAGATAATGTTTTGTTTATTTTAAGTAATAAATATGTATTTAGAGTTATTTTTGGATTTCTAAATTATCTTAGTATGTCACAACTAAACATCCTTGTAATACTTCATCTTTTACAGTTTACATTTGTCTATTTCCAGATTCCAATTTTATTTGAATTGAAACCAACATAAAGAAGGATAGTTAAAATTATAAAAGTTAACTCAGCTGCTCGATTTTCAGCATTTGAATCCATTTCTATTTGAGAATTTGATTGAGTCTCTCGTTAGAATAAAATAATAGCAAGGATTTATAGTTAATTGAAAATAAACTGGTTGCAACGAGGCACGGAGCCAAAAGAGGTGCATATTCCAATACTAGAGGTCACAACAAAAATACGACTAATCTAAATCCAATGCGACCTCGCGAACTAAACATAGCAATCTCAGCCCCAGGGCAGGTGCCTCAATTACAGGATAACAATTGATTATTATTAAATTTATCTTAAATAATATTCTTTTAACTATTCATTAATATATCATTGTCACTTGCTTACAAATTGAAATTTAAAGCACAAAGTGTTGGTTTAATATACACGCTTACTATTTTTGTGATGACATGACCATTATCAAAACACGTCTAAATTAAGCACATAGAATATATACCTACGTCTATTAGCATTATAAATTAAAAGTGTGTCGGATTATTTTAACAGGAATGGAATCAAAATTATTAGTAAAATGTTTAAGATACCATTTACTGTAATTAACACAACATTTTTATTAACACGAGTTTGTTAATAAAAACGTTGATGCATTTTATTATAAGGAAGCACTTAGAATTCATTCCATGCATCAAAGCACTATAAATTATAACAAATAGCACTGTTTAATATTAAAATTAATTTACGGCGCAATTATAATATAGTAAGTAGTATACCAATACTGTTATATTTTTTAAATACGTTTTAGATCTAACTATCACAAAAGTCTAACTTGGGTGGTTTACCTCTAACCTAAAAAAAATTTGGGTTTAAATTTTTTGCTTGTGTCCTGAAACTCAAATATTAGAGTACTGTACTGGTTAATTCCATAACAATCACTCTGTATAGGAAAAACATTATTGCCACAATAGGAAATGTTTTATTAAATAATTTTATGCTGTAGTATAAATTCCAAATAAAGCAATCTAATTTTCCTTATAGATATAATGTAAAAAATTGTATTATCTCATAGTTAAAAATGTTTTTCATGATATGAAAAATATGGGACAATATGAAACGAAAGTTTGGACTGGTTTGTATTTTGTGTATGTACCTCTAATAAATCATTAATTGTAATTAGTATTCGTATTATTTTTAATTGTAATTGAGTTTTTACACTTCAATAAATTTTAATTCACAAAATGTGTTATGATTCCTTCTGGTTTGGAGATTAACCACAAAAAATAAAATTGCACACTTCGCTCATGAACTGCAAAAGAACAATATTCATGTTTCAGGAGATTGTGGAAAGTGTAACTCTTATAAAAGGATAAATGCAAAACTGGAGCAATACCTAGCAGAGGACATTTATAATATTATCTGCACGTAATATAAAAATAAAGGAAAATTTTAACAAAACCAATATGAACATTCAATAGCTATACAACAAAGAATATTATAACATTGCTTTTTGGATAATGTTTCAGAATATTATTAACTTTTAGGGATAAATAAATACAATACAATTTAAAACGTAAGCAAAGATTTACGATCAAATAGCAAGGTTTGACGTAATAGGTGAAAATTTATTTTTGTATTGTAAAAATGTAATTGTCATCCTGGTAACAATTGTATAAATTGCATAATTGCACATAAATTTTGTAATTGCAAATTAAAACTACAGTTTGATAATAGGATTAACTGCAACTCCCACTTTAATCTGAATAGAAAATTAATACAATAGTTTAATTTACTATGTTCCTACTTAGTTTGTATTTTAAAATAATCACAACGATTAACTTATAATATAAAAAAATGCTCACGTTATTAAAGTAAATAAATAGCACATTATCACTGCAAATCTAACCTTGAAATCAAAAACTGTTAAGTTATAAGTAAATAATACACTAATATGATTTTGATGATAGATTGTATATGCATGATATGAATAAATGCATGTTATAATATCAGTCCTACGATTTGCCATCATTCTAATTCTAACAAACATATCCATGACGGAGCCGTGATTTGGCAATGGAAATTGCCAAATCCATTGCACTATTGCACATGAGTGGATTAGAGGTGTTATTACACATTTTGTTAATAGGCAATAAACGAGATGATAAGAAGTTTTGCCATTCAAGTTTGTTTTTCCTGCCAACTTTTCTAAATATTCCGAGTTCATCTAGCAATTATTTACATGTAGTAATTTGTCGTCACCTGACATTTATATGGAAAGCGTTACTATGCTGAAATGATCAGGTCAACAACGGGTTTTCTGTGGAAACCTACATAAAAGTTTACTTTGCCATGAGATGCACAATTTTCGAGCTAAAATTGAAACTTGCATTGAAGTAGGTGGCAGTTTTTGAACGACGTAATTTTTACAAAATAATAAAGTCAAGTTAAACAAATCGTAGGGGTGGATAGGCAGTTGAAAGTATTTTGGTAAAAGATTTTTATCCGGGCCAAAAAAGGGAAGGGTTATTTTAATATAGAGCCACATTTTGAATAAAATCACAGTTATTGAAGTAGAGAAAAAATTTATTTTTAATATTAATGTGTTTTTATTTTTAAATTATTACGTTAAGTCGCAAAAATGGGGGTGTTGTGGAAATAATGTGTAGTAGATTGGCCTTTACTATTGATCCTATGTTCTAAATAGCTGCAAAATTAAACTAAATAAAATTATACTTGAAACTAAAGCACAAATATTGATTTAAACCCTACAGTTTCCAAAATAGATCGCTCTATAGAACCTACTTTTTTTCAATTCATGTCCAAAAAAATGAAAGTTTTATATTTTGATGTCAACTTTTTTTCCTCTTCATCTGACCCAAAAGTTGTTCACATATACGAGTAAAACTAGACTAAATTCTTGGTATAGAACAACATCCTATTCCTAGCTCCCCAGAACGAGCTGTAAAACTTAATCATCTTTGACTCTTTTTGTAGGATGCTTTTCAGCATCTCCGTTGTTTTAGACCTAGCGGTACTTACTCCATACCAAAAAAGTCTTTTTCGTCTAAATTACGTTCTCTACAATTTTTTATTATCACTTTTATTTATAAGACGCTCAGGAAGAAAACTATTTCTAAAACAACTAAATTTTACAATTATAAGCAAATATTGAAAGAAAATCATGAAATTTATTTGGAAAACCCTATGCGCAAATCTATTCGGTTTACAACAAGTGTATTTTTAGTTTTGTGCAGAATTTTCTGCTCTATATTTTAAGTCCTGTTCACTTTTTCCCTCAGATGCACTGAAATAGGGCTATTTTCAAAAATTACAAAAAGTATGAGAGAGAGAGAGAGTATGAGAAAATGACTTCTATAGTCCTATTAGGACAAGAAGGTTTGATGTATACCGGAATTTACAGATATTTGATGCCAATTTTGATTATTCTGGATTTTATGGACTTGAAGGTCAAATGAACAGAAAAAATACACCTGAAAATCTTAAAACTACGTTTTTCGGACAAAAAATTGCAACAAAAGAGGTTCTTTGTCCGGCCATATCTCGGAATCTATAAGAGTTAGACATTATTTTTGTTATGCAGATATTCAGAATTGTATTTAGCTTAATTCTGTTCCCAACTATAGTCCCAACTATAAATAGAGCATATTATGGATAGGAAACGACGAATCTACGATTTTGTGAATTTTAGATCTTAAACTAAACTTATCTTAAAAATTATTTTAAATTGTATAGTATCATTCCATATGAAATCAACTAATTGTTTGCAATTATTTTCAGTATCCTCTTCGATTTTGGTCACACTTACTATAATTCTAAGTTATAATAAATAAACATATCCCTACTTTTTTGTTTGATCCTCAACTGATCCGTTCACTTTATACAGTCTGCAACAAATCCAAATTTGTCTTGTAGAGATTGAATAAATAAATCCGTGAAAAACATTACTGCCTGTTATCTTCTGTTAGGCTGGAGATGGTGTGCGAGAGTCGTGGGTAAGCTTAAGTAAGAGATGCTTAAATTCTCACTTAAAAATAAAACACCGTGTCAACAAAAACAAAATAATTTAGTGAAAACAATGGTTCAGGAATACGACGTCAAATATAGCACTTATCAGCTTCAAGCTAACAGCTGATTCAAAATTGACATTGACGATAGGACGATAAACTCATTCGTAAAAAAAACGGATCTAGATTTTTCAGGTAAACTTGGAAAAAATGGTGAAAATTATATAAATCAGTCATTCAAAATGGTAGGTGTCGAATTATCAAGTGGAACGAAATGAAAGCTAACACCAAGTTATATACATTTAAAAACAAATCCTATATCTAATAAGTGGTATAGTGTGTCTAATAAGTCAGTAAAAATAATTCATCAAGGCTCTAGAAGACAAATTTGGAGTGCCGTACAACGTGAGAATGGCTCAATTCGGTGACAAACAAAAGAATTCATGTTATGTTTATTTGGTATAACTTAGGATTACACCAAGTTTGAGCAAAATCGAAGAGGGTAATGAAAATATGTTTTATTGATTTGATATAATATTATATTATAGCAGATGTGGCGAAGCAATGGCACCCGTGGCCAAAGTGGCACACGGAAAAATGTTATTGCCTCACTTGATACATACAATAATGATGTTGAAATTTATTTGAAAAAAGTGGTGCATTTTTGCACGATAACAGAAAATAGTGTGTTTATATACTTCATTTTCAAAGTGCCTTTTAGGGCACTCGTAGTTGCAGACATCGGCTTCGTCTCGGTCTGCAAATTCCACACGCAAATTCCACTTGATTTTTTCAAACAAGAATTTTAATTGTTTGTACATGTAGATTCAAAAAGGTTCTCCAACCTATTTTAAAAATCTTAAAACTAGTTTTTGTGATCTTAGGCAATTTTGCCCCCGTTTCGAACCGAGCCTAATGTCGAAAACTTAGGGGTTCTTTGTTTCGAGTCGAACTCGAGTTTAACCATATCTGTATTTTAGAATCACCAAAAAATGCATTAAACTTTTTAGAACTAAAAGAACCAATTTTAACATAAACAAAGAATCCGTAGATGTTTTATTTTTATTTTATTTATTTATTCAAATATACCGTTAATCCTTTTTACAATATAATAGAAGAAAATGACAGTACAATAATTATGTATATTGTGAAGGATTTCAGCAAAGAAAATCGCGTTTCTAAGTTATTTCCATGTAAATAACCATGTATGTAAATAAAGTACCTAAGAGGATAGGATTTTTTAATTTCCTGTAAATTTATAGTAATATGAAAATACTGTTGCAGTTCAGAGTTCAGGGTAGGTTTTAGTAACATCGGCCCACTGGGAAAGTGGTGATGGCGATGAACCCAATCGCTTGGAACAAATGTTTATACTTAATAATTTTGTTTTCTTATGAAATTTATGAACTTAATCTATTGAGACTTTATATTAATATCCAAGCGTGTGGTAGGTATTTTATGAAGAACTCTGTATAACCAGAAGTGCCCAAAATAATATATATAAACACATCACTGGAGTGCCTTAATTCCTCGTGTGATTATTTGCCTTCATTTGCGATCGGACAAATAAATATTATATTTTGGATTAAAAATGCTTATTTAATTTAGTGACTATATTTTCAAGATTGATTAGGAAATTCATAAATAATGAGTAATAAATATTTTATTTTTATATTTATTTATGGTATAGTAATTTAAGTAACTGATTATGTATTAAAGTATTATCAGCAAACCTCATATTATAATTTTATAGTAATAACATTTTAACTGTTAGTACAGCTACAGTAACGACCATAAGTCTTTTGCCAACCAGTTTTTTTTGAAAAATTAAAAAAATGAAAATTATTATAATGAACTGTTTATCTTTTCTGAAAGTCGAGTATCCGAGATCGATTTAGGAATATAAAATTTAGTAGGTAATGACGGAAAAAGTATGTATATAAGGAAAATGTTTATTTTATTTGGGGGGTCGAAAGTCATTTGCTACAACTTACATTATTCACCAAAACATCAAGAAACGTAAATTAGTGTACCGTAACCGTGTGAGTAAAGTTTAATAATGCACCATTATGTCAGGGAGCAAAAAGTGTTCCACAGATTTGAAAAAAAAATTCTAAAATGATTGAAGGAAGGAAATTCAATGTGGACAACAGAACGCCAGTTTGACATACCACATCAAAAATAAGTGTCTGGTGTCGTAAAATAAAGAAATATGGATCAGCAGATACACAATGCAGAACAGGGCGACCACAAGAAATAAACAAAAAAGATGATAAAATGATAGTCCGTCAAGCAGTAAAACATCTTCGTCTAGCGACTACTGAAATCGTTCGCGATTTCAACGTAAATTGCAAAGATAAGATCAGTGTTTCGACAGTAAAACGTCGACTAAAGTCAGCTGGACTATTTGCAAACTTCTTTCTAAGATGCCTTTGATATCAAAGAAGAATGGAATAGCCCGACTAAAATTTTCCAAAGAGCATTTAAATTGGGGAATCAAAGAGTGGGATAAAATGCTTTAGATCGATGATCAAAAAGCAATATGTATTTTTCGGCTGGTATTAAGTATGATCGACATCCAGTGAACAAAAGACACGATGTGAAATATCAGGTTCCCACTATAAAGCATGGAGGTGGAAACATCATAATGTGGGGGTTGCTTTTACCGTGATGGTGTTGGACCCATACACAAAATCGAGCGTATTATAGATCGATTTATGTATGCCAACATACTGAAGGATCGTATGCTACCCCATGGTAAGCGAGAAATGTGTAAAAAGTTATAGTTATGGTTTTTAATTCCAAATTATCTAAAGAATAAATGAAAGTATTAACTAGAAATGTTAAAATTTGAAAAAATTATTGCAAAAAGGCTGGTTGACAAAAGACTTACGGACGCTACTGTAGATAATATAGTTATTCTTGAGTTGAAAAAAATTAAAAAGATTCAGAACGAACAAAATACAAAAAATTAAGATCTGAAAAATTAGTAAAAACAATAATTAGAAATTATTAGAAATGTTTCAGTATCATACCATCATCAGGTAAGCTCAATCAAACAATATATGTTGTGGGTTTATCGTACAATGAAAATACACTTTCTGAATAAAGCCGGTTACTTACTAAACCACTTTTTAAATTTCGAAATATTCTTGAAAAGGAAATTGTTATTAAAATACTTCCAAAATGTTTTATATTTATTTAATGATAGTTTATTTGTTTATATTATACTGCAGTCTTAGCTTATTTATTGAGCAGTAACGTTTAAAAAATGTAAAGTACAAAATTTGAACTATTATTATAATATAAATAAAATTCAAAACTGAAAATTAATGAAAAATTTGAAGTGGAAATTTTGAATGAAGATAATCTTCTTCTTAGGCACTTCATATAGCCACGTCACTTTTTTCTAGGGTAGATTAGTCTCCATGTATCTTTCTTGCTTTTTTTTGTTTTTATTTTATTATTTCTATAATTTTTCGCGTGTTTTGCCTCCTCTATTATAACCCTTCTCCATTGTTCTCTATTTAAAGCTCTCTGTCTGCAATCAAATTCAATTGTTGATCTTCATGTTTTTGAGGTCGCTGTTGACTTCGTCTTGTCATCTTCCTTTTGGTCTTCCCCTTTGGTGTCTTGACATCCGGATTCTTCTCATTACACTTTTGATTGTTCGTCCTTCTTGTGCTCTGAGGATATGTCCCAACCAGCCTAATCTCATCGCTTGATTACTTAAGTGTTTATTCATTATTAAATTTTTGTAACTATAATACGCTCTATTACCAGCCATTACGCAGTCTTTTATGCGGTCCAAGCGTCCAAGTATTTAAAGGTTTTTACCACCTAAAATTGCTGCATGCGATCTTGCAATTATCAGTATATCATCAATGTATGCAACAACTTGAATTTCTCTATTTATTATTGTTCTTATCCCTTATCTTATCTCTCGTCTTATACCTGAATTGATGGTAAATTCTTACGTATTTACTTTTTTACCTCTATTATTGCTGCCATTTTTTTGAGCGTCATTTGGGATATAGTGTATGAAAATTGGGCACATTTTAATCAAAAAATCCAAAATCAGTCTTCTACAATTTTTCGACGGATTTTGTTAGGTTCGTAAACATACCAAAAATCCTCGGATCTAAACCCTGAGATTCTTACCGAATTCCTCGTCGGAAGTTGAAATTTTTAATGAATAATTGAAAATGATGTTTTTCGCCAAAATATTTTTAAACAAATTTCCATTTCAGCTGTTAAATATTAACAACACTGAAAATATTTTAACATCTTCAAAATTATGCAATAAAAAAGTTTCGTCAAAATGGTCAGAGGGTTCTGATTTTTGTATATGTTGCGAGGTTTGGGGTCCTCAGCAAACAAAACCTGTGAGTCGGTGACCTCGGTGACCGTCCGAAAGTGTCGCCATTTCAATAAAAATAGCGGAAATAATTTTAGGTTCTTCAGCAATATTTCCTTACCAGTTGACCTTAGGACGAAAATGATTGCCATAAATCTTATAAAGAACATAATTTACTATAACTTTTGTTTAAGATATTTTTCTTAATGTCAAATTAGACATCAGTTTTTCGAGTATTTTTATTTTTTCCATTTCTGTTATTAAATGACTTCTGTTCACCGTATTGATAAGCAGCAGCTTAGGTCGTATTCATAGGTCGTTTTATCTTTGATAGACCTTCATATGAGTTGTTGAACAGCAATATTCCACTACATATTTTTGACACACATTTGCTACATTCCATTGTGTCTGAATTCTCTCCTCTCTCCACACCTCAAACATCAGTCCATACATCCTACTCAACATCTCTAAATAGAGATAATAAAATAATAATTACTAATAGCAAAATAACGGAGAAATTGAAGAAGTAAATAAATAAAAAGTAACACACAAAAAATACAATTTTGGCTAAAAATGACCAAAAATGATAAAATAGGAAATACAAAAATTTTTAAAAACAACAAATTTTACCAGACTTCTTTACCTTACATAAGGAATATAAAATTAAGGTTAATATGGGGAGTGATATCAACAGCGTACTACAGATTGAATTAAATATCTACGATTTACATAAATTTTAATATATAAACGCCTGAAATAGTTTTTAATTTATTTATCGATATAACTACAGTATGTCTGCGATACAAAAGAAAACTGTGCCTAGTACTAAATTTAACTTTTTTGAACGGTCAAAAATGTCTAACGCTAGATAAGTGATTCCAAAGCCTTGAGCGAAAACTCCAGTTTTCCTTTAACTTCTAAAAACTTCAATCACTCACTGCTACCTTCACTCAGAGAGTCATTTATTTAATTGTGTGAATATTTAATTCGTTACCCTTTACGACCCTCCGACTCTCGCTTCCACCAAAGAGCAAAGCTTGGCTTAATTTGACAAACAAGAAATATGCTACGAATTTTCAAATTATTTTACTTTATTCTAATTTCAAAAATTTTACATTATGTCGACGTGTACGTTTTAACGTATATATTTAACTGCTAATTTGAATTATATTGTTTTAAGCAGGGGGTTAACGGTATAAACCAATTAGTAAGTATTAAATTATGTGAAATTAATACCAAAATATTGAAAAATTAATTGTAGAAAAAAAATTATTAAATGATGTATATCACATATCCGTGCAATAACATGAATTGATTATAAAATTAGGTTAAATTAAATAACAATTTCAATGCGTCTTTTCATATTAATTCTAATAAAAATTTTCGATTATTTATTTTATCGAAATTTGTATGTTTGGAATATTAAATAAATAATGTTATAAAAACCTAATTTCCAATTACGTCCTTGTTTATAAATTTATAGTTTTATTATGACGAATTTTTTTTAAAACAGCAATAAAATTCAAAAATTAGACGTCATATCAATAAGAACATCGAATTAACCTTTAAAAATAAATATTGTGGAGCAATTGCTAGATCAGGATACAGGAAAAATGTTTGCCTACAGGAAAAATAACTATTTTATAATTTCATTAATTTAATATCGCAGTTAAAATATAGAATTTTTTATAAAAAAAAATTGTTTATCTTGCAAAAAATGAAACTACCAAAGTAATCGCTTTCACTGTTCAAACACAATAAGCTCCATTTTATTAGAATGAATAGATAAGCGATTTTATTTAAGGTATATCACTAATTACTATTTGACATTGGTAAAATCCGATTAGTTTTGTTTGAAAATATTTACATTTGATATACGATCATTACCTTTATAAAATGACTAAAACCAATTATTTGTCAGTAATAAAATGTTATTAAACTATACTATCGTATGTTAAAAAGGTCATCCTTTCTATAATAAAGATTAGGACGATTTATATAAAATTAGTGTTGACAAAAAAATTTTTTAAATAATGTACCGCTATATTTTCGACAAAAATATTAAACGAAGAAAAATTATGAAGTTCAGAATTTTCAGTAGGTAGGTATTAAAATATTATCATCATTTATGTTTATTGCTTTATTTAAAGATACCCCAGTATTATGCATTATGTGTATAATTTTAGATTGTATTTTTGTTTCTTCTCTCTTTTTCGATACAATTCTATAAAAAGTATAAACAAAACAAAAACAAAATTGAATATCATACGCAGTATTTTTACCCAAGTAGTACCACCCGATCTAAGAATAGATATAATATATTGACACGTGGATTATTAATTTCTGATTTTTCATCTAAATTTAAATACGCCAAAAATATTCGTTTTATTTATAACTCTTCGTCCTATTAGAAGTGTCAGTTGAGCAACAGAAAGTACGATATAGTATAACAAATCATCATATATTGGTGATAAATTGCGGTGGTAATGTTTCGACAGTTTCTGATAGATACAAATTTGATTTTTTTATAATACGGAAGGAATTAATAATTTCGGAAAATAAATGATGTGATAATTAGTTGAAAAAATTTATCTGCAGAGCGTACTATATTTAAATCATTTAAAATTATTGCAGTTGTATATTTTTGAAACTAAAATTTACAGTAGTAAAGAGAGAATAAACGATTATAGGTTACATTAAGTGAGTTTGTGGCTGAAAATGCGACATTTGTTTAGATTTTCTGGTCTGGTCGTGGCAGAGACGCCAAATTTAACACCGGAGTTGCGCTACGCCCTTCCCTCTACTGAAATAACTGCCTGAAAGAGGGCACTCGCTAGGAATAGTACGTTTATCTTATGAATCGTAAGCCGCGTCAAAACTTAGCGTCCTTGTCAGTCAGAGCAGCTTTTACTTTGCAAAAGCACAGACGAACGTTCGAAACGATGATTGTTTAGATTATAATTTCTCAAAGCATTTCACTATTGGTGCTTCATCCTGAGTATTTTTAACACAATTCCACGTTCCTGTCGCTACTTAATTTTATACCTCATGATCTGAGGTTTATGTTACAACGTCAAAATATATTCTTCTCACTTTGATTTTACAGATTTATATGAAGGGTGGATAATGTAAAGTGTGTATTCTCAGACTGTAATAAATAATGTTCTATTCCGGTTAGTTTCTTGTTTACAAATTATTATTAAAATAGATTAATTGCGTTGAAGCTTTTAATGCGGATACTTTTTCGCTTTCCATTAAGCTGTCCTACAATACTTTCGTATCATTTTAAAGTTATTATTATTCATATTGCGTACGTTATAATGACTCATTTAATCTATATTATTAACTATTATTTTTATTAAATGTGTCAAGTAATATTAGATAATCTTTAATATCTAATTATACGAGGGAGTTCTAAAAAGTCTACCAATCTATTTACGGATGATACTTATTTCACTTTTAAACTACATATTATAAATAAAATACAATTCATTAAATTATTTAAATTATTTGTATTGTATTTATGTAACAAAGAAAAATCTTCTTCGTCCTTTCCATCTGTAGCGGACACCTTATCTCGTTCATGCGATCCAGAAATTTCAGAAACAAACAATTTTTCACTAGACATCAAACAATTAGTGAACAACAGAAACAAAACGTAGAATAATTTAAACATCTTGTAGAAAATCCAAAATCATGCAGCAAATTTAAACAAATGAAAATTCCACCCACCTTCTTTACAGTTTAGTCTGAAATTTTCAAAGATACAAAATAGACCCTACATTCAAACAACTTTACGAGGGCGGATTATTAAGTAGGTACTTAGAATGAAACAGAGATGTCACCACTCTGGCCAATTTAGTGTTATTTTTGAGAAGTACCAACCTTGGAAAGTTAAAGTTTCTAATTTCATCCATTTATGTCAAATCGTTGAATTTTGATAGTCATTTAAAGTGAACAATTTGTATAAATTTGCTAAAATGGAGAAAAACGAAAATCGTGCGGTTATCAAGTACTTGTATCTCAAAGGCTTAACGCCTTCAGAAATAGTTACTGATATGAACTCAGTGTTGGGTGAATCTGCTTCGTCGACTGCAACTGTTTATAATTGGTATAATGAATTTAAACGTGGTCGTAAAAGCACAAGTGATCAACAAAGGCCAGGACGTCCAAAAGACGTTGTTACTCCAGCCATTGTCAAAAAAAAATTTACTATACTATATATAAGCAAATTTTCTTTTTGCGCTCGGTTTCGGATTTAAATTTTTGCTAATAAAAATTTTGTTATTGAAAATTCATTATTGTGAATGCGCAGATGTCATTTGATAATCTACTCTATTCGTATTCAAATTATAAACTATACGAGTAAATTTGAATTATACATGTGGTGCCGATTTTTCGTGTCGAATTTTGGTGTCGGTTTTTGGTGTCGGTTTTTGGTGTCGGTTTTTGGTGTCGATTTTTGCGAGGTAACGACCGTAAAAACATGTTCCATGTTAAAATCCATCGTACTGTATTAAATGATCGAAGAGTGAAATTGCGTGAGCTAGCTGACTTATGTGGAATAACGTATAAAAGTGTTTGGGATGTTTTACATAAAACACTGCATATGAAAAAGTTGTCTGCGAAATGGGTGCCGCGTTTGCTTTCAAACGATCAGAAACGCAATCGAATGGATCTTTCAAAGCAAAGTTTGGAATTATTTCAGCGTAATCCCAAAGAATTTTTGCGCCGATTCATAACCGTCGATGAAACATGGATTCACTACTATACCCCAGAAACGAAAGAACAATCAAAACAATGGATGGAAGCTGGTGAAAGTGCTCCAAAGAAAGCAAGGACAGTTCCATCAGCTGGAAAGGTTATGGCAACTGTTTTTTGGGATGCTCATGGAATAGTGTTAATTGACTTCCTCCAGAAAGGAAAAACAATAACAGGGAAATACTATGCTGAATTATTGGACAAATTAAATACTGCTATCCAAGAAAAAAGACCTCATTTAAACAAGAAAAAAATCCTGTTTCATCACGACAATGTACCAGCTCACACATCAAGAATTGCAATGGCAAAATTGCATGAATTAAGCTACGAATTGCTTCCACATCCACCATATTCACCAGATTTAGCTCCTAGTGATTTCTACTTGTTTCCAAACTTGAAGAAATGGCTCGGAGGAAGAAGATTTACGTCAAATGAAGAAGTGATAGATGCAACAAATGCTTATTTTGGAGAGTTTGAGAAATCTTACTTTACCGATGGCATCCAAAAACTTGAACCGCGTTGGATCAAGTGTGTCGACCTAAAAGGGACTATATTGAAAAATAAAATGAAATTTTCCCAAAAAAATTGTTTTTACTTTCTCATTCTAAGGACTTAATAATCCGCCCTCGTACAACATATTGTTACATGCATAAACTGTAAAATATCATTCTACACCTTAAATCAAAAATTGGAACTATTGGATTATATGGATTTGGTCGGACGACTTCTTTCGTTAAATGGATACACTTGCATTTTAACAATCATAGATCGTTTCTCTCGTTGGCCAGAAGGATACCCTCTTAAAAATACTGTAGCCTCAACTGCTGCTGAGCCACTAATCTACATTCCACATTTCGGCGTTCCTTTAAGAATCACGACAGATCAAGGATCACAATTTTAATTTAAAATATTCGACTACTTAACAAAATTATTTGGTGCTCACAATATTATAAAAAATAGTTCCATCTACAAAGTAATGGTTTAGTTGAACGCTGACACCGTCAAACTTCTAAATTGCTCGACAAAAAATTGGGGCACCAAAATATCCATAATTTTATTACGATTCCAAACATCAATTAAACAAGATCTTGAAACCATCCGGCACAGATGGTCTATGGACAACCTCTACGTGTTCCTGGAGAATAGAATGTTTCAGACCTGACAAATTCCAATTATGTTTTCCTTCGTATTCCCAAGAAAATTTCAGAATTACAAGGAAAAGACAATAATGAATTTCTGGTATCTATAGATAAAATTAAACCAGCTTAAACTAGCTCACTTACATCAGTAAGTGAATGACAAACCATTCCATTCCCAAGAAGAGAGTTACTTTTTTTATTAATCAAGTAAAATATTCCTGACACAATCGCTGGAAGGGGAGTAAGGGAGTTATCGATTTTTTTAATAAGTTTTGTTTATTAGTTAAGTTAGTTACATCATATGTTTTAATTTTGAATTGATCATTAATATTTTTTATGTACTTGATAAATTATAATCTATTTTAATTAAACATCTATCAGTCTATATTATATTTATTTGGTATACCAATCAACTGCATCTGATAGTGACCCCGACGCAAATAATCAAATAGTCTTACCTAAAGGATAAACATTTCCTAGTAAAACATTAAGAAGAATTATGATATTCAATGACGAATCAGTGCGGCCTGATTCGCCCAACCTCTTCCATTAAATTTATCTGTAAATCATCTTTTAGTATTCAATACTCACCTCATTTACTTTGATAATTAAATACATTTTCACTATTTTACAAACCTTATTTATTACCTAAATTTTCATCAAAACAAGTTAGACCGACTTAAAGTTCCAAAAGCGAACGATAATTAAATTTAACAAAACTTTCAGGTTGGTCCATACAATGTATCAACCTAAGACACTAACAAGATATTCCCCATTCAAAATTAAAATATACAAATTAGCATCACGGTATTAAATTGTACACATTATGATGATTGCAACAATTGCAATAAAATTTGCTTCGAGAAGCAAAATATCGCTGTGTTAGTTCAATAGTAACACATCTCAAAAAAATCAAATTTTGAGATGTGTTACTATTGAACTAGCACAGCGATATTAAGATGCAGTTCCAAGTTGGGCCGACAATAAAAGTTGTCGTGCTTTCTTTGATATTTGCAAAAATTACACAAATTGAAAATCTCTCTTTGAATTTAGTTGCTACGGCTTTTAACTCAATTGGACCACGTGGACCCAATAAAATATACGCGTTCCACGTGCAAAATTCAAAACTCTAATCGAATATTGATAATTCTATTAAAAGCCAACTGAAATGCAAATTTTGGAATAAAAATAATATGGGTGCCCTTAAACCACCCATTTAATTATGACATAAACCCCAAACAAATTTAGTACAATGTCCCTAATGGATCCTTTTCATAATAAATAATAAAATTTTAAATCACTCAATAAAATTTCCAGGGAGGTTTTCAATCTTCCCATTCGAATGATATTTTCCGCACTTATAAAACTTAATTTCCCTTTTGCAAATTTTTAAATTAACAAAATCCACTTTCATAAATCATAATGGAATAATGACGGCCAAGTAAAATTATCAATAGGAATTTCTTCTATTGGAAGAAGGAAGGTCGATTTTATTAATCATGATGCCGGTTGTTGCGAGTGAAACATGGACTAAAACCAATTTAGGTCATTATAAGCATGCAAATTCAACGTGTAAAAATATCTACATAGTATGCGGTTGCAACTTCAAAATAGGAGAACCCCAGCTTGGATATCAAATATTGGAAATATCTCAAGGAGGTATATATCATTTTGATAACATTTTTTCCAGAAATATTGACGTAATTCTACAGTTAAAAGCATATAAATTCATTATAACATCTTGGACAAATAAATAAGGATATTATAGATTCCCAAAAAAACATAATCGATAATTATATTAATATTTAGTGGCCTAGCCTTTGTTTTTCAATACTGCTTCACATCTGGACATTAATTCGACTAACCTTTGACACCATTGTACGAGAATAGAATACCATTCCTGCTTGATTGCTGCCCCTAGGTCATATTGATTTTTAAGTTTTTTTGCATGCTACAGACTGTCTGATGTCATTCTAATACCTTTATATAGGATTAAAGTTGGGAGACTGCTAGCCAGGGCAATAAATTGATTTTATTTTCGAAAAAAACAACTGTTTTTGTTTATTTGGAATGTGCTTAGGGTTATTTATATTGTTAAAAAATCCATTAACGCGGTATTTATTCTTCAGCTAAAAGTAACAGTGCATAATATCTGAGAATCGTTTTAATGTAAAATTCAGCGGTTATAATTGGTTTTATTCAGAATATTCCCCAATGCCATACCATAAAGAACAACCTCAAATTTGAATATTGCCGCATCCATGCTTAATGGTATTTTTAGTATATTTCGGACTAAATTCTTGGTCGGGTGGGCTTCTATATGATGCTTCCCTCCTAAGAATACTTTTTCATTTTTTAAGCCTTCTGTGTAGGTATTCGTTCTTCTTGCTGAATAGAGGTTTTTTTTAACAGATCTGGCTGCAAGATTTTGTACGAATGGTTCGAGACCAAGTTCTTCTTTAATGTCTTTCAACATTTAAAAGTTTCAGTTAATCAACATTAAAAGTTTTTCTTTTGCATATGCACACTTCGCCAGTCTATTTGACAGCTGATTTTTGTGTTTCCCTATTTTCCTGTATTTTCTATCATTACTTTTGATCGGTTATTATTAAGTTATTCTTCGTCCGTATGAATAGCAATGAATAGACTTTATTTATGGCTAAAAAAACTTCCCTGATGGAGTAGGCGGTGTAAAAATCGTCTATTCCCGTGGTTCGGAATCCACGTTAAGCTGTAGGTCCTCTGTGCTCGTCACACATTTTCAACACGCAACGAGCATAGACAGGGAGGTATCGGGAAAATGTCGCAAGACGTTCATAACCGAATATAGATAGATGAATAGCAATGTCTTGCACGACCCATTTTTAGCTGAACGAACTGTACAGACAAAATATTTTTATAATTTTCATGATAAACATTATTTTCTTTCAAAATAAGTTATATACACTTTTTAGCAATAGAAATTTTACATAAATCAAGAATAACCAACTACGTGCCCCTATTAATATTTTTGACGTTTGCAGTTTATCTCGGGGAAATCCCAGAAACAAAAGAATGAGAACCACATATCGCGATATTTATTTGTGCTATATTAAAAAATGTATAATATATATGTTACAGTTAAAACCCGAAATCAGTTAAAACCCAATCTAACTAGTAAATTCTAGTTTTAGCTAACCCCTTTTTAGTTAAAACTAGTTTTAACTGAGATGACTTCATCTTGAGATGAATCACGACAGTCATATTTCTGTGCCAGTTCTCGATTTCTGTAAATAATCTGGTATCATTTTACTGACTTTTCCTCCACACTGCAGCCATAAACTGCAACCCCTTGATTTGACTGTTTATGGGCCGTTGAAAAATTTCTATAATACGGCTGTAACGGACTGGCTGACGTGAAAACCAGATAAAACGGTCACAATTTACGAAATCCCAAAATTAGCCGCTGTTGCTATTCCACGTGCATTTAAGCAACAGAACATTCAAAGGGGATTCGAAAAACCTAGCATATGGCCTTTCAACTCGAACATTTTCACAGATGAAGATTTCCTTTGTTCTTCTGTGACCGACCGCTGTTTGCCTGATCCTACCGATAACATTCCTGCAGAACAACCAACAACAAACCCAGTCCCCGCAGAACAACCTTCAATAGAACAAAATCAGAATGCTGAAATAAACCTTATAAGCTCAAATGACATGGTAGCTCCTGGGCCTTCACAGCCTAAATCTCCAATTAGGAGCGTAGGTAAAGAAACTGTGGCAATAACTCCCGATTCCGTCAGACCATTTCCGAAGGCTGGTCCCAGGAAATTGGTTAGAATGAACACGAAGAAAGGAAAAACTAGAATATTGACGGACACACCCGAGAAGAGGTTGATAGAAATGGCAGAAGAAGAAAGACAAAGAAAGAATAAGGACAACAAAGAAGACAAAAAAAATAAAAGAGCCTCTAAAATTACAGGAAAGAAAAGAATACCCAAAATTGATGAATCATTCACATCGAAGCTGAAGAAACTAAAGGAAATTATCAGCGATGAGGAAATGGAGAATGAATCATCAGAAGAAGAATCGTTTGACGAAGATGATGTTATTATTTTAGATCGAAATTTCAAAGTCAACGATTATGTCTTGGTCAAATTTGACACCAAAAAAACTGTCTATCACTATGTTGGACAAATTGAAGAAGTTGGTCACTCCATGGCAACCATTAAATTTATGCGTATGAGTAAGATACGAAATACATTTATGTATCCAGATATCGAAGACATATCAGAGGTGTCCCATTGACAGACATTAAAACTAAATTGCCAGAACCAAAAATATGGACCAAACGTGGCAACTCCAAATACACTTTTAATAAGCCTATCTGGGTTATACCAAATGTTAGATAAGTTTTATTATTTATTTAAGAATACTGATTTTTGAGCATCTAATCTTTATTATTTGTTAAGTTACTTTAGTTATAACATATCAAAATAATTAAGTAGGTATTATGTGGCGTATGCAATACAATGCCCAAACCTCCCACAGAGGTGCCCAAGCCACCCAACCATTGGGAGGTTTGGGCACTTATGGCAAGGTTCAGAAAATCTCTTGCAACTTTGAGACTGATTACATTTGTATAACTATTCGTCGCAATAATTTGAGCCAAATGTATGTGCTATTGATATTAGAAATAAATAGTTGATTTTATTAAAAAATAACAGTTTTATTTTGATTTAAGTAGAAAAGTGCCCAATGCTCCCCTATCTCCCTACTGTTATTACATTTGGAATTGCAAAGAATTCCTTTATTCTTTGTTTTAAGTTTTAAATTTGCTTTAAAGTGCGATTTATTTGCAAGAACTGTACAAGAATTCTGTACAGGCCACTCCATTCCTTTCGATTATGACTCCTATGATGTTTCGTAAGTCTGCCTTAGCTCTGTCGACATCAGGAATTGAAATTTTTACATCATTACCTCTGATGTCAACCGCAGGATGGGTTGCATCTGAAATATTTTTCATTCTTTCCGCCTGTTTTTTCAATATTTTTTTGTGCTTCCTTTCTAGCTGAAGAAATATTTGATGATGTATCAGCTAGCGGCGCCGGCGTCTTCTCTTCCTCCTGTGGTTCTCTTTCACCCTGTTCTGCATTCATTTGCTCAATAATTTCCTGAAAATCGTCTTCTTCATGGATATTTGTAAGTAATACAGATGGCAATGCGGTTGTTGTCAGTCCTGCTCTTGATTCAATTCCAAACATAGCCTTGTAGGAAGATTGTTTGATTCCTGAATGATGGGCTCAATTCTTTATAAATTGTACAAAACGGACACCGTTTGACCAATTAGTGGTATTGCTGTCCTTCACCCATGAAGCCAACATTTTTTCTATGTCCTGATTAGCTCTTTCAACCGGACCCTGACTCTGGCTATGGCGTGGTTTTCCAATGAACACTTTTTAATTTCGTAATATAAACAGAATCAACTTCTTACAACAATTTTTCGTTTGCTTTTACTTGAAATCTAGTTTATTACTAGAATTTACTAATAGCAGTCAGTTAATTCTAGTTTTAACTAAAGTCATCCCAGTTAAAACTAGTTTTAACTAAAATTATTTCAGTTAAAACTAGAATTAACTAAAGCGGTTAGTTAAAACTAGAATTTACTAGTTAGATCGGGTTTTAACTGATTTCGGGTTTTAACTGTAACATATACATATAGAAGCATTAAAAACTAAAAAGAAAGATCTTATTAAACGATTTATTATTATAGTGTAGTGTCCCTATTAATGTCCAACACTGTAAATACTCATAATTATATAGATTATACGTAAATAATTGGAGAGCATTTTGTTGTTAGGTTATGAAGGATTATCATCGAATTAGAATTTCTATAGCCACAAATTTCAAAATTAAAATGTAATTTTATAACAAAAAGAATAAATTAGTTTAAGCACATTTTGACAAATTAATACTTGTAAATTTTTAAATAAAACATATATAATGAAAACACCCTATTATGGAAAATGGCAATTAAATTTAAAATCATCGTTTGAACAAATATGGTAGTACATATTAAAATTTTGCATGCAACATGTGAGAAAATGCACCTGATGGTCAAATATTGTAGTGTGAGGTGAGGAAATAAAGAGGAACTTGTATAATATGTAGGTAGCGTATTTAACTACGCTTCTAGGTAGTTTTTCGTTAAGGGTTTTTCAGTAACGTTTTTTTTTGGTAAGGTTTTTTATAGTAAGGGTTTGATCCACAGAATTTTGATGCCCACCGGAGGGCCAAGCGAAGATATTTCGTGAGGTGCACTATTCGAATCCGGAATTACCGCTCTGTGACTCAACCAGTGTTCACATATCGTCCCCCTTATGCCAAAACCACGAATGTGCAAAAATTGACATTTTGACACTTGAAAGAAAGTGCACTTTCTTTCTAAGAAAGAAAATTCTTTTTTTAAATTATCGTTAGATTTCGGCTACAATATATTCGAATAACAATAAAAAAATTGACTGAATTAAAATTGATTAATTTCATTTACTTCATAATTTAGTCAAAATACACTTGACTGAAAACTAGAAAATGCACATTCGTGGTTTTGGCATAAGGGGGACGATAATATGTAAGTCACTATCTTCAATTCCAAATATAATTGAAATTTTTTTTTGTATCGGTCAAGCAGCTATATTGGGCAAAAATGGTCGAAATAAAAGATTTAAAAAATTGTATAACAGCAACCTTTACTATTTGGAGAGACACTACATTTTTTTATGTATTTAATCAGTCAAATTTTAGATTGGGCACGCTTTTGGTTTTTTTTGGTACATTTGGTAAAGTGTTTCGATTTATGACTACGATCATTCATTTCGATATCACTCCTAAACCAAAGGCGTGCCCACTCCTTTTTTAAAATTCTCCTGTGAGAATTTTAAATTACTTTGTTTTTGCGGGAGGGGCATTTAAAGTCAAAATTTGATTAGGACTCTGTACAATGTAAAAGAACCACTTTAGGGCCAAACAAAAAAATACGGGTCCGTTTATTTGGAATAATTTAGAAGTATACCAAATTTAAGCAAAATCGAAGACGGTCATAAAAATAAGTTGGTTGATTTGACATTGAATGACCCTAATGCAGAAAAATTAACGAACTGACTAAAAATATCTCTAAGATCCCTTCTTGTAGTCTCTACAGTGGTTTATTACACCGGTCACCAAAATTCCCACTCTCTTAAATCATACGCTGGATGTACATCCAGGTAATGCTATAAATGCTATGTTATAATTCTGTGAAATATTATAAATATAAAACTTAATGAAAATATAAAACTTTCCAAATTTGAGATGGCAAAGAATGACAATCAATCCAAAAGTGCATGTAAAATCGCTCAACATCCCTTAATATAATATCTGGACCTAGAATGCAATGTATGGTATTTTACGTTATGACTAATATCATAAATTATGTAAGACAATGAGTTCTAGAAATTACCAGCTGTCCACTTTTCATTCATTTTACAATAAATTATTGAAACTTATTGCAACTTAAATCATAAATAGTATACTTATTATTTTCAAATATAATATCGACAAACGTTTAATTTTGTTTTATAAATTGATTGTTGTAATTTCAATTTACCATACCATTTTTAATATTTAATTGAGTGCTCGTTATTGATTATTTTATTTAATAACCTAATACGTTTCTATTTTCAAACGCAAGAATCCATCACAATATTATAATTTTTATTTAATAATTTCTATATTATTATAAAAGGACCTCGCGCACGTGGTTTTTTTTAACTTCCTATGAATTTCATTGATTTTTACATAATATAATTATTATTATGTAAAACTGAACAACCTTCAATTTTTCTTTATTTGTATACACTAATTTAATCCTTTAATTGCAATTGAGTTCCTAACTTTGTGTGACAATATAATATTATGACATTAATAAAAAATTATAACACAAAATTGGAGGTTTTGTTTAGCTGGACATGAACATTATTATGTAACAATCAGTAAAACTTACAGAGAGCCAAAAGCCGCATTTTCAGTGCGGGGTGCTTTATCAATGGTTTAATTATTTCATTTAGATTACGGTATTGATTTTGATATAATTTATCTAATTTTAGTTAATATTTAATTAAAAATAAAAATAGCTGAATGTGATTTCACATAAGTTTATTTACGTATATTATGCATACAAATTTTTAAATCGAATAGCTTTTGTGTAAAAGAAATTTTAAATTCTGATAAAATCTCCAATACAAGACGTTAAGTCAAAACTTTTCATAATTTTATTATAGGTTGATTCCTTAATAAAGTTGACCGTAAATTATAGAAACGTGCTACCAAAAGTTACCCCTAATAGTTTAATATTTAAATACCACTTATTTAAAAATTAAAGTGGCTGTGTTTTATGAACAAGGTATCAAGCATAATAAAACACTTGACACACGTAGCACTCACTCACTATTTTACTATATAACATTTTATGAGTATAAAGTCTATAAAGAAATAAGTATCTGTTAAATCAAGTTTATCAAGGCACTTTTAAAAAAGTTACTAAAATAATTAGCAGTATAAGTGTGAGCGCTTATATCCTTTGAGCTTGTAGTTGTAGGATTATAATAAAATAATTATTTATAACCATATACAAGAATTTGAGTTACTACATAGTATAAACAGGTTTGAATTTTATGCGGTGTAGTTAAATTATAATCAATTCCTACATTAGGACATTAAAAATCACCTCACCACCTCATCAAAATATGTAATAAAGTCGGAATATAAATCATTTTCAAAAGCTACATGTGAAAATTCATAAGAACGACTTTCTGGTGCGTCTCAATTTTACAATAAATAAACCTTTATACCTACATACATACACTATATTAACTGCCTACTCATTGTTGGATTTGTTTTTTCTAAAAACAGGGTGCTTGGTAAAACCTGATTAACGTTTCACAAAGACGCTCCATGAAAGGTTGTTTCAAAACAACTAAACTTATATTAGAATCAAAGTGGAAGAATAAGGCAAACATTTTGATAACTAATATTAATTTGCATTTAAAACTATATTTTTCAACTACTTTACCGTCCTTCGTGTTTTATTTACTTGTTTATTATTATTATTCATGTGTACAAAGGAACTTATAAATTACTATTTATTAGGTTGACCACATCATGGATTGTGTGACCGCTGGTTGAGTAAAGCGAGAAAATTCCGGCTACCGACGTTGGACTTCACAGGAATTCTTTGTGGTTGCAATAATTTGGATCTAATTTTTCATTTTGCTAGGAGTATTAATCAATTTTTATTTCGAACAAGTAAAAGTTTTAAAATATTTCAAATGGAATTTTTTTGATTCAATTTTTATTTCTTTGGACTTTATAACATAAACGAGAAATGCAATTTCAACGATAACGAAGTTCAAGTAGGCGTTTTTATGTAATCACGTAAGAAATACGTAAATGTATTGTGTTTATATAAAATATCACAATGCTACTGTAATTTATTCATGAATAATTATTGTAAATAAAATTAGAAATACATTTTTACGACAGGTAATAAAAATTTTAACTTATTAATCTTGACAAATTGATAACTACAAACTCTTGTTCTTACTAGAAATTTCATATATGTAGGTATAAAATTAGTGATTTTGCTAATAGTAATTAAGTCCAAAAATAATTAAGGTTTGATTGCATTTTCCTTTGCCAATAAAATTACAAATTTTGTTTCTATAATGTGATTCTGAACAGAACCTGAATTTCAATGCTCTTAGAAGTTTTTTAAAATATCCTGTGAATGCCCTTAAATTTAAAAATCATTTTTCAAAAATTTTTCAAAAATCAAAAATTTTTAAATCATTGATAAAAAATTTCAAACCCAAGAAACTTGAAGCGTTTTAAAACAATTTAAATTAATATAAAAAGCCAAAATATGTCCTACCAAGTTAGGTTCATTAATCAGTAGATCGAAGACAGGATTTAAAATATATCAGTTTGCATCGTCTGTCAAGTCTGGAAAAAATATGCCCTTGGCGTCAAAATCCGGGCTCTGGTTATATGAAAGGATGATAATACATAATATAATGTGGGGCGTATTGACTTAAGAATATATAAGCCATTTCTAACACTATTTACAATGAGACAACTGTAAGTGATGCATTAGCTGTTTATGAACATTTATCTACCTGTATATTTCATATTATTATTATAACGTAAACTCATAATAATTATAAATAAACTGATTAAATTATAGAGTAATAGGTATACAATTATGCAATTATACATTGCATATTGCACCATACGACTAGAAATTGTTTACCCGATCCTCAATTTCCACCTCTCTTAGACGCATAATCTTTTTCTAGTTTTCCTTCTGCCATAGCCCCTTATCCTACCGTTCCAAGATCTTCTAGGGCTTCCACGCCTTTTTGGCCATATGTAGTCCTCCATTCTCAGTAGATACACAAACCAACTCAGACCCGTTTCTCAATTTATTCTTTCATATCTGCTCGATTCTCACATGCATACTCCAACACTTCGACTCCATTTCGACTTCCATTAGTTTTCTTTGCATGTTTCCACCGAACCGACTCCACCATAACTTTTCCGACTCTTTTTTTGTTTTATTTTAAGATATTGTTGTCCCACAATAAGGAGTACAGCGCTCCCACTATCTTTCCGCTTTGATCAATTCTGCTTCTTACTTCATCTGTCCCCAGCCCCCTTTATTGATAATCGCTCTCAGATATTTAAAAAATCTTCCACCTGTTTGATATGTAACTGATCGTCTAGTAAGATTTCAAAATTTGCTTCGATGTTAACAACAAGGTACTCTGTCTATTTACAACTTATTTTTAATCCACACTTTTTGTATTCGGAGTGTAGTCTTCTTATTATGAACTTCAGGTCGTTTGAGCTCTACGCTACGACCCCCCGTTCGTCTACAAAGCTCAGTGCAAACAAATATTTATCATTGATGGAAAGACCCATGCCTTCACAGTGTCTTTTCCAGTTTTGAAGAGCACTTTCGATGTATAGGTTCAACAATAATGTAGACAAACCTCAGTGTGTATCTGTAAAAGGCTGAAGTGGTATTCCCACTCCATCCGAAAGAAGAGGGGAAAAAAGTCCCGAAAGTTGTGCCCTTCATCGATAGTAGATTGGAGTGGTTTTCCCATTCCAGCTGAATGAAGAACAAAGGCCCAAAAGAGCGGAATAATAAGAGTACGACATAATAACATCGCAGGTGACAGCTGAAGAAATACCGAGTGGTGAATCCGACTGTCACCTGAGGAGGGGGTTTTAGTGAGTAAGAATCTCACACTAACGTTCCAGATTGGCGTGGTACCTGAAGGTTTTCCCCTCAAAAAAAAAGAAATAAAAAGAAAGTACCGAGATGTGTGGCAATAGATAAAATCTATAAATGCCAGGTGGACCTCTTGTCCCATTACAATCCCTTTTTTCCATTAGTTGTGGGAGACATCATGCTTATCCACGCATGATCTTCCAGAAATAAAACCGCTGTGATCTTTTACTATTCTTTCTTTGACTTCCACTCAAATCCCGAGAGTTTTTTTTGGGCCTTTCTTGCCTCCTTTTGTAAAAATTGACACTACGTACGATCCTTTTCATTCATAAAGGTATTTCTTCCAGCAGTTTTCCATAAATTGCGCTATTTTCTCCCATAGTGCTTCTTCTCTTGCATCTGGACTACTAGTTTTCATTGACATTATGTTCAAATTGACCTCACTTGTGGTGATTCTTTTCAGTGGCATCATTTATTTCTTCTTGAGTGGGATGTGGTCTCTCCATAAATTCATTTCTACTCTCTATCAAAAGTTCTCCGTAATGTTTTTCCATTCTTTCATTCGTTCGTCTGTTCGTCTTCAATCTTTTTATGCATCTCCAAACTTCCGTTGATAAAATTATTTTTATATTGTGTTATATTCAATTTGTATTGCATTCTATTGCAAACATTAAAAAAATAACCGCACAAACCATGAAATAAAATTTCGCGTTGACCCCTCTTTTCAGAAATTAAGTCCAAGACGTCTACGAAAGAAATTTTTTAAATTATATACCCAAGAAACGATATTTCAACCATCTTTGCAACTGGTCTAACCGAAAAGTTTTACTGAAAATGTAACGTGTACCAAATATTATCAGCATTTGCATTGCAAATTTACGTAGATTTATGTATTTTTCTATATTAATTTAAGTTTGGTGTTATTTAAATCAAATCTCAGATTAAAATCATTTAATAATGCAGTAAAATTACTGACCGTGTTAACTTGTTCCCGAAAGGCATATTCATAGAGGTTGCTTTATTGTTAAGAAATAATTTAAAAAATTTCATTTGGGATAATTTCAAGAAAAGATGCCGAGTTTCATGTGAAATGAATTACAATAATTTGTACCAAATCATGAGCATACTCTAAGTTTTCTTAAATTTAAGTAGAAGCCTTTTATATACGGACTTCAATATTATTCTCGGATTTGTGGATAGCGGGCTGCAATAATCAAAATAATTTGTATATGGAAACACGATTGAACAATATTTCAATAAGGAAAAACTATTTTATATGGAAAATCCCCTTAAATTTTGATAAAAATTTTATGTAGAGTAAAACTGGGGAAGTTTTGAGATCTTCCTCTCAATCAATATAAATTCTCTGACTAACGGGTACCTAAATTTGAAATGCCAAGCTATAATCCATGAACTATACAAATGTGGACACAGGGTACAGAATCTGTACCAACTTATGAATTAAACTCGTTTTGTAATATTTCATCTCATTAAGGCTGCAACAATAATATTATTTTATAATAAGCAACAATATAATCATTAATTACATTTCGAATTCATATGAAGTAAACGCACAACTTTTTGCAATTATTAATTAGGCCATTTATACTACTTATGTTATAGTAGCATTTCTGATAAAATTAACTCGTATCAGAAGTTTAAACAAAGAACTCACTATTAATAGCCGTGTATAATTATTTTAATGACATCACTTCAATATTATAAAAATATTTAAATGAATTTATTTAATACATTCAACATATTATGCTACTACTTAGAAGTTAAAATTTTATACCAAACTAGAATATTTTTTCGAGTAATAAGTAATACCCGGAATTATTGTTAATATGTTACAGCTTTATTACATAACATGTCAAAAATTATATTTAAAAAATATGAAGTAAAATGTTGGGTTAGAATTGCTGTTAAATTATATATCGTACTCTTGCCAATTGCTATCTTTATTTTTCAATGAGAACCAATCAGATTACCATACTTCTGAAAAAAAACTAAGTTCTAAATAAACCTTTATGTTTGTTAAAAAAATTACATTTTTATGAATCGATGGAAATTGGTGAGTTATTATTATTTTTCATTTATTTCCAATAGGCATATATCTGACAATACCATTATCACGAGTAAAATCGTGATTGAGGTTCAAGCAGTTGTAATATATTAAATACTTTGAATTCAATCAGTTAAGAGTATTTTTATATTTTTATTACATTTATGATACCTACATAAATATTAATTTATTATATTTGTATAAATAGGTACTATTTCTGGATACGGTCCTGATCAATTATTGGTTTTGTGATAGTGCTTTGTAGAAACACTTATCTACTTGCGTATATTTTAATAATCGTATTCTCAACTAATTCTTCACAGTACTATTATCATTTATAGAGGATTTTCAAAGAACTTTTGTTTCTTTTAAAATATAGTTATATTTATTGCCATGTTTTGCTACTGTATAAATCAAAATTTAACTTATATAGCGGAGAATAAAATGGCACTTAATTTAACTATGCTCCGACTAGCTGTGCATGAAAAACTCGATAATATGGGTCGTAACTTGGACAACGCTCGAATGACAATCCAGCTATACGATAACACCCAGCCCATCCAGATCCAGATTAAACGAGGAGTAAGACAAGGAGATAGCATGAGTCCTAGATTATTTATAACAACATTAGAAGATGTGTTCAAGAAAGTAAAATGGGACCAGAAAGGAATTAATGTTAATGGGAAAAGGCTGAATCACCTGAGATACGCAGACGATGTGGTACTGATAGCTGGAAGCTTTGACGAGATACAGGCGATGATACACGAGTTGGATATTCATTCACAAAAAATAGGATTAAATATGAACATACAAAAGACTAAGGTAATGACCAACCAAGAAGACAGCAGAAAGATAGTAGTAAATAATATCGAACTAGAAAATGTGGACAAATACATATATCTGGGTCAGATGGTAAAATGCGGAAAACAAAATCAAACCGCAGAAATTGACAGAAGAATAAGGCAAGCTTGGTCAGCTTTCGGAAAACAAAGCCAAATACTGAAAAACAAAAAAATACCTTTAATCTTGCGACGAAATGTATACAACCAATGCGTGTTACCTGTTATGACATACGGCGCTCAGACCTGGACCCTGACACAAAATATCGTCGGCAACTAGCCAAGGCACAGCGTGCTATGGAAAGACAAATGCTACACATAAAGCTCCAAGACAGAGTACGAAATGAACACCTTAGAGAAAAAACAAAATTGATAGACGTAATAGAGCAAACGGCATCGTTGAAATGGAGGTGGGCTGGCCATATAATGAGAACGACGGACGGACGATGGAACAGAGAGATACAACAATGGAGACCATGGACGGACAAAAGGGGAAGAGGACGTCCACAGATGCGATGGTCAGATGATTTGAAGAGGATTGCCGGGTTTTCCTGGATGAGACTGACGGCGGACCGCAACGCCTGGAGACGGAGAGGGGAGGCCTATGTCCAACACTGGATTAGTAAAGGCCGATAAAGAAAGAAAAGAAAGAACTTGGATCCATCCAGATTAATTAAAACACTCATATACGTCACCTTAAACTAGTGATCTTTCTTATAAAGATAACTCAATCGAATTGTAACTTGTATCTGCTTATTCTTCGATCTACTACTGCTATGAATAAATTAAATCAAACGCAAACTTTATTAAACATAATGCAATTTATTTTACACAATAAAAATTTAAGACAAAATATTAGTTTTCTTAAACCTAAACAAATTAAATTTAACAAAATCAAGTAATTGCAATAATTTCCCAAATTTATTATACGCGCCCGAATTTTAAACGATTTGTCCATTAATTAAAATAATTAGTGCAACACATAATTCTTACCGAACTGTAAATGTTTTTCCGGAGTTTACCGATGCGGCCGATATGATGTAGTAGTATCCACGCGTGAAGATTACAATTGAAATCAGCTTCGAATCTTGAACCAAAAAGACAGGTAGGAATGACCATTGGATAGTTTTCTTCCTCCAAATCGTATAATCAATCACAGGTAAGTAATTTAAACAATTTTCCTCCAATATTTTCCCATTTACAGAACCATAAAACATAACCATGAAAAATTAATGTCAGTGGTTCCAAAACTTTCTATAAATTTCTTGATCAAATGCAATATCCACTTTTGATAGAACTTAAATTTACTTTTCCATACAATCTCAAAAATTATATCCAAATCCAAAAAATCACTTTTAACTATCTTTTCTATCATCAAAAAAAATACGTCTTTTCTTGATGACGACCGACTCAAAAAATATAACTCAGAATCCAAAAACTTATTTCCAAAGTCCAACAACCCGTCTTCACTCTCCGACGGCTGACTTGAGAATCCCATACAAAACTAAATTCCAAATTATAACACGAACAGCACGTCTTAACTCTCCGACGGCTGGCTTGAGAGTCCCCTACTGCTCCCTTATCATTTTAAAACCCCACTAAAGTTTTCTCCAACTCGCGCATTCACGAATATCACGAATTGTCACTTTATTTATTTTAACGTAAATCCTAATTTAACAAATAACAAAATAAATTTAATTTGTTTCTCATATTTTCATTTAACCAAAACAACCACCAATACTTTATCCTTTAAAATATCTTATTATGTTTTTTTAGATTCATCAACGTTTGCATCTTCCAGATATCTGAGGCAAAAGCAGTTAAACAATCTTTCGACCAAAGAAGATTCAGACACAATCTAGTAATTGCCTGTTATGGTCTTATATTGAAATAATTAAATCATGAGTGTTTTAATAAATTGACCCAATTACTTCATACCCCTCACCTCTTATATCTAGAACATGACATTATTATATTATTTACGGAAACTTTTTTTTCTCTTGTTTTACAATAATATTGACTGTTACGTAATTATAATTTTACCATAATATATTATATATATTAATTCGGTTATTGTTAAACAAGGTGATTTTAACAAGTTTTGAGAAAAAAAAAGGTTAAACTAGCAAATTATGCGTATTTTTCAAAATTTAGAAACAAGTTTTGTTAATTAATTGTAAAACTATGAATATATATAGTAAATCTTTATCATAACTCATAAAAAATACATTTAATTTGGTTTATCTGTTCAAACTTTTATTTCTTGATATTTTACAGATCAAACTATGATGTAAAAAAATGGAATGTGATCTTCAAGGACCCACATAATTAAGTGTTTAAGGTGGACAGTCTTTATGTTCCAGTATAGAGGCTTTCTTAAGGGTTATAATATAATTTTAACAATGAAATGAAAAAAATATGCAAAAATAACTCTTAGAAAGCTTTTTAAAAATATATAAATGTATAATGTACTAATTGAAATTAACTATGAAAAAATATCCGTGTTGTGTTGGAATGGGCTGTTAGTGTCTTCTTGATATTTAAAACTGAATAAGGAACTAATAGGTCATATTAGAATACATAAAAATTATAAATGTTAGGACTAAAGTGTTTACTTAATCGCTTGGTTATTTTAGTAGAAAACAAAATTTCTACAATAGTTGCAAATTTGGAGGCAACACAAAATAGGGAAAGTTTAAGTTTTCGTAGTTGTTTTTGCACACTTTTTTATCCACTATTTCCCGTCTATTTTCAATAGAATTTAAATAAGGTGATTGATAAAAGATAAAACTTTTCAATTTTCTTGAGCTAACCGCTGTTTTTCAAATTTTAAAGAATGTTTCGGGTCGTTATCACGTTGAAAAATAAATGTCAAAGGCGTTATTTTAACGGTATATACATTGAAATTTCTGTTTTAAGAATATATTTAAACATAAAACGATCCATTACACCGTTAAAGAGATGGAAAAGTCCCAAACCGAAAAGTGTAAAGCAGCCCCATACCATAACAGATCCTCCTTCATCGCTTAATGTTGATCAAGCATGTTCAGGACCAAATTGTTGTTGTGGAGATTATCGGCATATCCCATCACTTCTGAATAAATTAAACTTAGATTCATCACTAAAAACTACTTTTTTCAAATCATAAATTGTCCAGTGTATGCGCTGTCTGTAACTGTCAGCACGATATTTTGGTTTATCAGACTTACAAACTGTCACAATTTTCATTTTTCTCCACACTGTAAAAATTTGAACAGTATGAAAGCAATTGATGTGGCACTTAGCCAATTTTTCGCATTCATCGATAGATTATTCAAAAATTCAGGAAATAGGCCATCCACTTCTCATGCTTTACCATTTTTTGGATGACCAAGAGCTATATTAACTTCTTCAAGTGTAACATCATAAGCATAGTCAGAAGTTTTACCTTTTATTCTTTAGTTGTTTCTGTATTTTTGATGTAATATAATAATAATAATGCAAGATGTAAATCTTACGAAACAGGAACTTTGAGCTGAAATGAGCTGAAATCAATTTAGGATTAATAGAGAGCACCGGTTCCTGTAGAGATATAGCAGTTCCTAATTTTCAGAGTAAACCCCAGGGCTTTCTGGAAAAGTGTTAGGAATTCATTTTTTGACCAGTTCCGTCCAATGCAACAATTTTATAAATATAAAATTAAAATAAATCGTATGCAAAGGCATGCCAATAATCTAAACTTCTTAAGCTTAAGCTTAAAATGCGTTTGGGACTATTATTTTGGAATATCAGAGGATGCATTAAATAAAGTAATATTTTATATTCTAGAATCAACAAAAACTTCACATATAATTTGAATTTGCGATCTGAAAATAAACGAATAAACCTTAATATTACTCTCCTGTAAACTCGCATTTTATGACTTAGCTCCTTCTTCCTGGGAATAACAGGTATTATACCTTTCCTCGATTCTGTTGCGGTAACTAATTTACCTTATTTAGCGTATACTCGTGTATGTGTGTTCTCAACAAACTGTTAATTCAGAATTTGCTTTAATGTCTTCGTAATACTTCATATTTTTTAATATTATTTTGTGACAATATATATTTTTTACATTGAGACAAGAAAAATCTCGTGTACTTTTGGTTCCAACTGGCAAGAGCAGAAACAATTTTGAGGGGATAATAATTTTTGAATTAAAAAATCATAAAGTACGTTCACACGATTACCAAGCTCATACAAAAATGTCAATTTCAGATTGACATTTGACAATTTTCAGGTATGTTTCAGACAAGTTTTTATGTAATCATGTTTATAGTGTAACCGCACTGTAAATATGATCATAAAAACATTTAAATAATATGAAACCTATCAGAACACCCAATACAGTAGATCGAAAAAAGATTCACTATAAAAATGTACCTGGCATTATATGAGATTATTAGATTATAGTGCTGTGAGTGAATTTTTAAAAGCATTTGATTTGTTCAAAATGCATTTTGTATTTAACGTTGAATATGGGAAGACCTAAAAAAAAACTATGATTGTTCACAATTCTTTTTATATAAAATTGACTTTTGCGAATCTAACCAATGTGACTGAAAGCACTTTCACGTAATTTATATAATTTAATTGCTAGCAATTATTTGACATATATAAAAGCACCCTACCAGAATATAGCCAACGGTGTACATTTGATGATGTGATGTATTTAGTAGTTCCAAAACATAATTTTGTTTTCGAATGAGTTTTTTTTAACTATTTAATAAATGAATACTATTATTATTCTTAGGCCCATTTGTACCATTCCAGGTTGTATTTAATAAAAGGTTAATTTCCAATAGAAAATCGCATGAAAATAATTAAAAAACTGCATATCGCAAAATTTAGGATATTTTTGGTCGTTGTAATCGTTCTTCTGAGACCGTGCAATAAAAATTTGATGGTTAAACTCGAGTCTGCTGGTACCAACAGTTCTTCCGGGTTATTCAGCTGAAAATATGTAAACTGTAAAAATATATAAAAGAATATGATAAATTGCTGCTGTAATTGAAAGTGTTGAGGAAGCAATTGGGCCTATCTACGAGCACCATATGGCGAATTTTGCGTGAAGATTTGGGTCTAAAACCTTATAAAGTTCAATTAGTGCAAGAATTACAGTCATCCGAACGTTCTGTTCCTCGACAATTCGTTAATTTCATCATTGAACAAGGTTATGGTTTTTCTGAAAAAATCATCTGTTCAGATGAAGCTCATTTTCATTTTAATGGTTACGTTAATAAGCAAAATTGCCACATTTGCGCTTCAGAAAATCCAAGACTGATTAAACAGTAAAATTTCCACATTATAAATATGTGGAAAATACAGAACTTTTATTCAAGATGTGTGTTTTCTTTAAAATTTAAAAGCAAAATCCGTGTTGAAAAACCCCTTATCACTTACAAGTTATTTAATCACTGTAATTTTTTCATAAACATTAAACGGGCGCCCCATTAAACAACATGGCATTTCTTTAAATGGTTTTTTTTAAAGAAAACTGGAAACTCCATTTATCGCCAATAAAATCAGTTGGAAAGTTTTGTTGCAAGGTTGTCGCAGGTATATAAAATTAAAATAGTTCGAAAATTTCAACCCTTGTAATGCAAAAAGCATTGAATAATTGCAATTTGCGATTTTATTGTTTATAAAATTTAATCCATAAATAGAATTAATAATTTCGTATCATGTAAATTAAAATATTTCATATTTATTCAAAAATATATTGTTAATATTAATTTAGAATTACGTGTAAAGTAAAATAATATGTAGGTGTTATAATTTCTTTCAAAATATAAAAATGTATGTTGACATTCACTTAAGGTTATTGATGGTGATTATTAGAATAAATAATTCTCTTGGCTAAAGAAGTGAATTCTTCATACCAATTTCTCCCGAGATGGATTGCACTGATGCAACCTTTCGTGGTAAACTACAATTTATTCGGATAAATTTTAATCATTTATGGCATTAATGTTAATAACATTTTATGGAAAACAAAGGACTTGGAAAAGGGAATATATATTGCTATGATTCAATCGTCAATAAAGATTAACAATTATTAGGGATGCAAATAAGCAATTACAAATCGCATGAAAATTCTTCTACGATTTAGAAGGTTCTACGACGTTACATAAGACGCAAAGAAAGAGTACAATAAATTCGGGTATTAATAAAGACAGGTAAGGAATGGGAAAGTCCAAGAATGATATCGAAAAATATAATCTAATGTCCACAAATAAATTCACATAAAAATTGTTAGATCGTAAGAAATTGTAAATAAATAAAAAAATGTATAATTATGTTAGATTAAGTTGTGCGTTAAAAATAAGAAATTACGTGGGTGTTCGAAATCGGTTGAACAATAATGTAACGGTGCTTGTCCGGGATGTTCAAAAGATCGCGACGGCAAAACGGATTGTAAGATGAACGCTAAAACAAAAACAATGGTGTAAATAATTTTATGACAATTATCAAATCAATTAATTATCAAAAGTGCTACAAAACTTACCAGGTAGAAAATATATCAAGTGAGAATAAAAAAAAGGAATTTTTTGGGATAACCTAGCAACGGGTGGAATAAATAAATGCTTCTCACACGATAGCCAAAGCGAGGAGCACGTGAAAATTTCGGCTCCGAGAAAATTTCTTGATTGATTTTCAATCAATCTCAAAAGTGTGTAGAACTAAAAAAGTAAATCAGTATAAGCACGAGTAAAAGAGAAAAATAAGTGTGGTTATATATAAAAGTGCAACAATAGTTACGTGTTATAATTTTGGAATGATGGTATGTAGATTAGATGAAACGATCCTATTATAATCACAGGAGCATAGATGCACAAAAACAGAAACGATATTGGAGACAAATTTCTGGATCTTGGTAAAAAGCTTGGAGTACGAGATCTAAGGCGAAATATTACACTTAAGGAGCGACATCTACGGGTGGTAAGAATACAAAAACTTAATTTTATAAAGCGGCGTGAGTGCGAAATTCAAATAACATTAAACCGGTTTCGCGGAAATACGAAATTAACGTTGGGTCGGAGTACGATTAAATTATAAGAATTTGTTGTTTATGTTAAAATTGTTTATTAGGTTTATTATGATAAAATTTGTGTTTGAATTGTTTAACGAAAAATAAATTAAATTATCAATTGTTCAAAAACATAGGCGTATCATTCGGGGATTTTTCTATCCCGACAAAAATATTTAATTTCAGAATAAGAGCGCAGAACCGACTACTGGAGAGAAGGGTTTTCATGCAAGGTAATTTTTCAAAAGAGCTAGCTGTGGAATTCAATAATTTCAAAATCAATCTGTAAATAAAAAAATATAGCGGGTGTATCGAATAATAAAATAAATAAACCAGTACACCGCATATTTAAATGGCGCCCAACGAGAGGCAAAGAGACACCGCAATATGTACATATATTTTTGTTTACAATGTATATCTATCTTCTTCGTTGCATGTCGTGTACATTCCTGGAACATGTCAATGTTGTTCCTGTTAAATATATCAATACTGATGGCACCATACTTCTAAGTCGAACTGAAAGTTTCCTCAAAAATAAAACCTGAAATTTATGCATTTTCATAGTTTCGTAGCCGGGTTTGATTCGCGTTTGGAATTACCATCATCACAGATAGTATATGTTTATAAAACGTCATCAATATTTCATTTAGGTAAACATTAATATACTTGCCTACCTGTACATATTTTTCTTTCAGTATAAAATATTAATAATGCTCCTGAAAGTTATTTTAGTGATTTTTAACTGTACCGTGAGGTACACGCTAAAAATATGAACAAATAAGTTACATATGAATATAATTACGTATTTACTATGTTATTTTATAGCTGAAAGTAAATTTATAAATCATATATTCGAAATGATAATTTATTTTAGATATAGTAACTAACTCAACTAAATTTAATAAGAATATTATGTATGTACTATTAATAAATTGACAGAATTCAAATATTTCTACTACGCCATTTCATATATTACACATATTTTAAATATGATAAAGTATATTGATAAATTGAGTATATAATAAAAATTAATGCACATAACAAAAGTCGCAAAATATGGTATTTATGAATAAGTAGTTAATATTCATTTTTATTTTTAAAAAACAAATTGGTGAATTGATAAAAAAAGTTCAAAGGTTGCACCAAAGCATTAATATTTTTATATTATAGTAAAATAATGAAGTTTTAGCCTACAACAATTAATTTTATGCATAATTGTATACTTTTTAAAATAAATAATATGTTTGTTATAATGTCAAATTTCTAATAAAAATAATATTAAATTTATACAAAATTGTTTAATACTTTTGGATATTTTTAGATTTCACAGTAAGTAATACTTGAATAAGGTCTGGCATCGATTTGCTGAGATATTTACGTTTTTATAACAAATAGTATAGTAAACTATAATTTTAATGTTATGTTTATAATATAGGTTTCAGAGGTAAATTTGACAAGATTTAACAAAAAAGTAATTTTTTTTTTTGAGGAAAAACAACCCTATAAATTTAACTAAAAGTTAAAAATTGATTAATGTATTTGGTATAATAAAACAGAAAGCAAGCGTTTTTTTTTAAATTGGGGTAAGCTTTCTAGCAATCAGCACTTAATTTAACCAATAATTTACCAGGCAAAGAAAATCTCTTTGTGGTGTTATTAAATGAGTTAATAAAAATCAAGAAATTCAAGGTAAACGGTTTCTATAGAATGCGTGTAGGTACTCGAGCCGTATTAACCCAAGAAATCAACAGTTGAACATCGATTTATAATAGTGACAATTGATTTACGACACCGCCTTGGATTGGTCGTGAGCTATACGATACAAATAGTTAGCTATAAGAAAACGAGTTCCTAACTTCAAGTGTAGAATCTAAATATCGCCGTAAGTACATGCAGCTATGCAATGGCACTTAATCCGATAATTATTTTTTTTACAGAATCTGGTTTTCCACTAAGCGTTTGTTTAAGCATTCTGCAATTTATTGAAACGACTTTCAATACCTACCAGCAATACAAGAAATGAAATATGTACTGCAAGATAATTATTTATCGATTCAATTATATTTATTAATTTAATTAATAAAATAGAAATTTGATTTGTTATACTTAGAATAGCAATTAAAAAGTTTAGAATAGCCTAACGGTTTCCACTTTAAAAAGCTCAAACTGTCAATATAAAATATTACCGAAAATGTTTAATATATCAAATAAAGGCAGTGAAAACTTCAACGTAAACTTACAAGTGTAAAGAATTTGTGAATCACATTGTATAGTAAATTAACCGTACATTTTAAATTAATTTTATTGACTATCGCAGTTTTTGCTCAATAATTTATTTACTAACCAAATCGTTAAATAGGTTTTATTTATTAACGGCGCTATACTACAATGCTTTTTCTTCACAACCGTATAGTTTGTGTTTTAATTTACTATTTATTGTTTTTTAAGTTACAAAGTTTTGGTAATCAGGAATGCTAATACATCATATCAAATATTATATAAATAGTCAAAATTCACATTTTGATTTATTTGAAATTTATTATTGCGTGTAAATAATGCCGTTACTGACTCCTTTTAAATAGTAACAAGAACATATCGTAGTACATACCTGCTAAAAAAATAATTTAGCAATTTAAACAGATGCATGTTCCTGATGAATGGTGTGATGGCTTCTTTAAGGTTTAATGACAGTATTATAGGTATGAGGATTGCTTTTGTAAATGATTGTTTTTATACAGTTACTCAGTATTTTGTTAAAAATTAATTCTGTAATATGTAGTCAAACCGTACAGATGTATCGTTGTAGACAGACCGTAGGTAAAAGAAGAAAACTTTGCGGCACGCCGCATATTGCACGTAGGGCTACCTAAAAATAACAACGCAGCGTGCGCGGTTTTGTAGTACATAATTGACACGGGTATGTAAAAATATTATGAACATCCCGTAAAAGAAAATTATAAAGAATGTTTAAAGCATCGTACAGTGCATGAACATTAATACGTTTAAGTTAAATGGCATGTTGTGACACAGCGTGTATGAGATGTGAATTGGGTTCTGCTATATAGTCGGTTTATTTTGAGTAATCAACCAATTAGCTAGTGGCATTCAGAGAGTGTTTAGAGCGAGTCATTAGCGACTAACAACCTACTAGCCGCGGATTACAGTCGACTTGAAATAATACACGCGCATTATCGCTTGTCAAGTATATCAACAAAATGTGTCTTCTGTTTTTGACAAATTATCGGTTTGCATAACGTGGTTATCTTTTTACGAGTTATTTACTTAATTATTTAAATGTAGACCAACTTCTTAACGATGATATGCTGTAAATTTTATTAGATTACAGCTCGTGGGCATAATTTATTAGAAAAGCATTTTAAATGTTATGTTTTTAATAATGCTGTGTAAACATGGAATATATCTTGTAAATTTGATATAGTACAAGTATTTTAAAACAAATTATTATTTAAACATCCACGTCTAATAAGTTTAAAACGGTGATGGCAAAATTTTATTTTCGTAGTGGCAAAAATAATCAAACTACAGTTTTAAGTCTCTTAAAAGTCTGAAAATATCATTCACAAGGGAATGCGGTCGCTCTATATGTAAACCGAGGGCATCGTCCTCACTTTTTCAACTCACAATTTTATTAGTATAAATCATTACAATATCATAACTAATTAAATTGTTACTAATTTTGATTTGCTACTTTACGACTTTTATAAAAGCGTATAAAATTGCAGCACACTTAAGTTGGATAATGATATAATTTGACATTGTTAGATTACTTCAATTTTAGTGCATAAAGTTATGGCAACATTAACTAACATAAGGCAATTATGTATTAATTAATTTCATCTTGACTTTCGGTGCCCTATCAAATTTCATAAAGCTTATTAAACAATTTTTACCAAAAAAGGTTTACAACTTTAAGCTTCCATTATTAAATCAAAACTGCCATTCTATTTTTTTTCTGCTGCTACCGACGAACCTCTTTCCATCCGCATAACCACATTTTGATCGCAATGATGGATGTAAAAATGGTTCAATTGACAAATCCCCTAAACATAACCTTAAAAATTATGGTTCGGTGTTGTACCGTATCATTTTGGGTCACGTAAATAAACCAAAAGTTGAAGGTATACAACCTAATATGGCAAGAAATAGTGGGTGCCATGTAAATGAGTGTAGATAAGAAGTATTAGCACGTTGTTGTCTAGAAGTTATATATTCGACACGCTATACAATTTTTATCGTAATTTAAAATTCTATTAGAATTACTCTGCTCATTAATATTGAATAACTCTGTGTTAGTTCAAATGCATCGCATGGTGAAAACCTATTCCTGCTGCTAATTGAAAAATCTGTCAATATCTACATTAACAATGAATCAACGAGCACGTTTGATACAAAATTTTAAATTTTAAGTAATGCAGGTTATGAATTATGGTGTTCTTTAAGGTTTACTTTGTAAATTCTACAGTTTTTGTTACTTTTAAGTTTAAAGATTTAACTTTCAACGATTTCGTTTCAACCTAATTTATTGGATACCATGTGCAGAGTTTGCTTCTTTTATTTTAATACAGTCAGCTTTCTGCATAAAATTAATTGTAGTTATCGCACCACACCGTGTTAATATTTTAGAGAGTGGTCACCAGGTATTGAGACAGTAACGATTTTTATATTTGCAGTCTGTCCAGCTCTTTCGAGAGCTTGCTTATTTTCAATTTGTTTGGCGAAATATTCAATATCGCAACTGAGTTATAGGTGTGGGTGGTTAATTTAATTAGTTTATTTGGTTAAAGAGTAAATGTTAGAATTGTCTACCCAGGCTATTAACCTTTTCAAAAAACAAGGCGAACGGAAAGCTGACCCTGTCATGACCATCATTCAAAGTGCGGTTGAAAAGAGAAACACTGTTTCATATATCGTCTGCTTACTGCTAAAACAAGATAACTCCAAAATGATAGTTTTGAGTAAAACTGATTTTAAAGTTTGATTCACCATAAACAAGTTAACAAAAGTTAAAAAAGAACTTCTTAATACTCCTTTAATATTTGACTTACAGTTATCAGGTTTTGTCGAAATGTAGTTTGCACTTATTTGAATGCAATCATGTATATAACACATTTTGTCCAAAAATGGAGTTATCTTGTTTTGGTAGTAAGCCGACGATATACCTCATATTGCAATCTGTTAAAGAATTTTCAGGGAAATTCGCTACGGAAATTTGGCGATTCAGGAAGTATCAGGGAAACATAGTCAAGAGCATTCTAGGAAGGGGAAAATAAGAACAGGGTAAATAAGTGCAGCAAAAACGATAGATCAACTACAGGTAGGATTGATATCAAAGACACAAAATTGGAAAATATGGACAACAATCAGACGTATTGTTACCGGGATCTTCAGAGCAAAGTTTACATTTTAACGTAAAGGTTGGTTCAAAGTTAAAAATCAAAGTTCAATTTGCTTATCATATTTTATACTTCTTGGCACGCAATAAAATCTTTTTTATAAAAATAATAAAAGACCTTCAAAATCAAAAAAAAGTATACCTACAGTAATTTTGTATAGGGTCATTTTGTAACTACCCTATACAATTTTTGTCCCATATTGAATAATTTTAAAATACGTATGTTTGTACGATTTCACTGATGCGTAAAATAAAATACATAACCAAATTATGCTTTACCGCAATTGTTTATATTATTAGCAAGGACAAATGACGTCTATTAAATAACAAACATATACTTTTTAACCTTTACTATATGTACCTATACATATAGTTTTTTAATCACTATAAATTGTGCTTAAATACTATAAATTCCTAAAAATTCTGTTAACAAAACGAAATATAACAGGAGATAATAATATTAACATTTGTAATATACAATATTTTGAAAAATGTACTGCATAGTTAATTAAATAGCTAATTAGGAAACTTGCAATATCAAGTTTAAGATTATAAAATGGTAGTACTAAACACGTATTTATATTATATAGGAACATAAAATGATTTTTTATATCTACATGTAAGCACTCTTACGTAAAATAATGTACCTACGATGATCGTATTGTATATTATAAAATAATATTACGAACGTTAATTACTCAATCAAGTCCAAATCAGGAAATAAAAAATTGACGAAAGAGTAGAAATATAAGTAAAATTCTTCTTACAGAAAGATAAATTTATAGCAACTGCTTTATTTTACTGCTTACTTCTATAGCACTTTCCCAATCAATTAGTATTGGTATGGTTAAAAATTTGCCATGATACAAAAACAACAAGTAAATAATAAAAAAAGCAAATAGATTTTATGAGTTTTAAATTTTTATATTTTAGTGAACTTAAGTATGTACAAAGTAAATAAATACCTTCTTAAATAAAACTGTGTACATTTAATTAACAATGTTTTCGTAAAATGTCTGCGAAAATGCTTGATGAGTGTACTAAGTGTATTGACTTAATATAAATGCGTTGATTATTACTATACAAGGTGTCTTGGAATGTGAAACTCTTCCTCATGATAATGTGGTTATAAAAGTCATAGTCGTACCTACATAAGAAAATTGAGAAACTTTGATGTGGTCCTTACTGCAAAAAATTTGGGGACCACTGATTTCATTAAAGATTTGCAAAAATTGAAATCCTACTTACTTACTTTGAATAGGTACGTTATATAAACTTTCCGCAGCTAAATTTGGATATAAATATCTGCGTTGTAAAAAATACATGTAAATGTAAAACAGTGTAATTCTACATTGAAAATCATGTAAAAAAATAATGTGTAATATGCCCATTAAGAATTCTTCTGTAAATTTAGATTTATTCTTTAATTTTATTTTCATAATATGAAATTTTACACGGAAAGTTGTGAAGCTTCATATCAATATGCAAATATGGAAAATTACTTACAATAATATTGTATATTTACTGCTTTAAGGACCATCAGTGATGGAAATATAACGAAAGTTCAAAAGGGATGTAATATTGTTTTGTAGTAGTAAAAAGCTCACTTTTATGATCTAAAGCTATCATTTTACGATATCTTAAAATTTATATTAATCCGTTCAGCCAAATTTATGCATTTTTCATCTAAAGTGAAATTTTTGCTTCTACAGAATTTACCAACATTTGTTTAAAAATAAGATATTACCATGTGAACGTTTTTGAAAAAAAAAAACAAAGACAGAAATATAGTAGGTATTGCAATGTCTCTTTTATTATCACAGAGCCCCTCGTTGGACCGACAAATAATATGCAATGACCCCTCTCCTTAATGAGATAAATCAAGCTTAATATAATAATGAGACCCTTACCTGGAATGCTTATTCCACAATGATAAATTACTTGTGGATTTAATTTTGTACTTACCTCAGCTAGCTCAAAAGTGAAAGAAATTCTTTGATTGTTTGTAAAATTTACCTTACTGCATTTGCTCATCTTCAGACTGAACAAGATTCATATTTTCACGCTGTTTATAAAATTGATTTAAATTCAAATAAAATAGAATCATGGCAATTTGATTTTTAATGAAATTAATAAATTTTGCACAAATTGTCGTCATGGAGACGAAAGAAAATTTTAACCATGTGCTTTAAAACTAAATGTAACAAATTCTTAATTAATAAATGATAAATCTAAATAAATGTTTGTAAAATAAAAAAGATTTTCTGATTTTAATGTTTTAAAATTCCCGCACTTGGATAGTTAAATAAATCTTACCCCACTTTCGAATTGCATCATCGTTCGTTTATAAGCGTGAGTGTGCCGATTGTTTACACCTATAAATTGCTCCAGTTTACTTTTCTGTGATTATCCAGTTAATTTTCATCAATCATCCAAATATTTCCTCGGCCATCAATACGAAAATTTCAGTTTTTGTGAGTGTATTAATATTTTTTAACATTTTCAATATATTTTAACCTTTTCCAGAATACATATCAACGTTACTTAACCCTATTTGGATTTTAAAAACACATTTTTCACAAATTTTCTGGAGCAACATAAATTTGTGCGTCCATTCACTTTGGTTATTTTTATCGTCCTCTTTGTTGTTAAGGTAAACAATTTCGTCGCCAAGGATATCAAATTTCGTTGAAATTTCAAAGCATGCCTGTTTATGATGTAGCAAGTTTTCATTGGCCGGTAACTTTATTGAATTTTACCACACTTAATCTTCATTTAAATAATGTTTTTAGGAACGAACTGTAAATTGAAGACACGATGCACTTTAATTTTTAAATTGAGGCGAATAATCGTCCTTTTAATTTATCGCACCAAGCTGTTATACCAAATGTCATCACGAAAACCTTTTTTAGTGTGCTTAACACAACTAATTCTAATTAACCTAGTTTTAATAACAATATTTACCAATATAATTTTAACTAACACATAACAAATAATTTTACTATGATATAAATTTTATAATTTTTTTTATATCGAATTAATCGTTGTATCGCCTTGCCATGATCTCTCAATAATTCAACTTTCCTTTAACTTTTAACTTAAAACTCGTTCATTCCTTTGATTTGCCAATTCAGCAAAGCAAAGAACATCCGCAGTATATAATAATATATTAATGCAGCGAATTTAACTAATTATTTTTATATACATTTTTAATCATATTCTATATCTTTCATTATTTTTAATTCTATATAATTTCTTCCAATGTAATCTAATGTATGTAACTTCAATTTTTAATTTAAATTTCAATGAAAACGATTTTTTATCTTCTTTATTTCAAATATTTTTTGTTCTTATTATAAATTAAACTTTCGATACGAATTTGTTACTTTTTCAATTCCTTCATTTGCTTCAACACCAATCATTTTTGATTTTTTAAATCAATTTAACCCTTTAACGCTTTCTGCTATAACAGGTATATCAGTATTTGTATTTTGACGCTTAAATTTAAGCCAGATCGGTTCAATAATAATTAATACGACTTACATATGAATGTTTTTTACGGTTGCAGCAGGTGAACAAAAATTCTTGAGATCGCACGACCGTGAGCAAAAGAAATCAATTACAATACGTAAATGCTGTGTATCAATCTGAATTTTTAGTATAGGTAACCTAAAAATTGCACAAAACATATTTTAGTATAACAAATTAACATAATAATCTTGTAAAATAAAATTCGATTAATCTACTTGTGAAAATTTGTGTATTTTAGTTCTAAAAAGTGTTTTGTGCGTTTTCTAGATTATACTAAAAACACACATAATATGGTCAACATTAAATTTCACTACATTAATCATGAATCTATCGAATATATTAAATTGAAATAATTTTTTTACAAATAGTTTTGCGCGTTAGTTAAGGATCAAATTTATTGTAGTTTCAATTTGTTTTTCATTACTATCAAATTAACTACGTCTAGAACTTGTTTCCACTGTGGTTGTGTGTCGCACACTAGGACTAATTAACATATTCCTGACCGAAAGTAAAATTACTTCATTTTCACTACTTCGGGGAAACAGGTAAATAATAATATAATTAGTGAGGATAAAGCTTATACTTCGCTACAAATAGGTTATAATTGCTATAGTTACCTGTCGTATTTTCGTACAAACGTGTGTTTAACCACAGTGAATTTTCAATGTTTTTTCGACTGTAAGTTTTTGTATTTTTGAACTTTAATTTGAATTGTCTGATGCATAACAATGTAGAAGCGATATTATAGATGTACACTGTATCTTTGACATTGTGTACTATCTTATGATATGTGAGCTAGCGTTTATGATCAGTGGAGCAGTTAAAGTATTAAATTTAAATAAATATATTATTATTGTCAATGGGTCTTGGTGTAAGTCGCGCACTGCATTTAAACTTAAGCTTATTGTGTGCATCTTCTGAACGAGGTCGAGTATTCAGCCGAAGGGTGCTTGTCTTATCTTCTCAATTACCGATGTGGAAATCTAAGGTGACGTATTAGCCTTTTCATATGGCTAATCTATTCACATAAGATGTGGTGTGGGGTGATTATGCTCCCCCGGAACTAATTTGGCAAATAGAAGTCCTAGACCTAACGCAAGAGGAAAAAGAAGAACTGGAAAAACCTATTTTTTTGCTTAGGTTTTATTTCAAATAGAAAGAGATGGGTCACGACGTTCGGAAACGAACAATACGACTAAGAAGAAGGTTTTATTTATTTATATTATTGAAAATTCATTACACCCCCTTGTTTACCCCTGGTATATTTATAATAGGCCTTTTAAAAAGGGAAAAAGGTTTGGGTACGTCTAAAGAAAATTTTGATGCAAGATACTAAATAAAAAAAAATTTCCACGGCGGCGAAATGGCCAACAGCGATGACTAAGAAATTTTAATATCTAATTTTGGAAATAATTGATAATGCAATGACTGATTCAAATTAAATCATAAATTAATCGTTCATCGGTGTTCACAATTAAAAAGTATACTTTTGGGTTCAAACTAATCTTTCAGTTTCCGTTGAAACTTAAAAGTCATAACTGAAAGTGGTCGAGCAATTTTGTTCATGTTTTATGTTTAAAATGATATACATTAAAAAAATTATTGAAGAAACAAATTTCGACAACAATCAGTAAAAATTCAAAATTTTTTAATGTGAAAATACATTCGATCAAATTTTTTTTCAACTAATAAATAAAATTCAGTCTTTTTATCTAAGTCCTTTAATTTATTAATTATACGGGACGTGTTTCGAATTTCTTGGTTGTGTTCTTTTATTGACGGAAGATCGAATACTTTAGATTCTTGAAACGCGTCTTTAATGAATTATTAAAAAATTAAAGGACTTCGATAAAAAAGACTGAATTTATTTATTAGTACTATATTAATTAACTCCAAAATTGTAAATATGATTTTTGATATATAAATTTATTTTACAATTTTTCTACATACGATATTAATTTTTAAGTCAATTCTCTACGAATGCAAATTTTGATAAAATAATAAATAATAATAATTTGCAAATATTATGCATGTCATATGTATGTCCTCAATATGATGATCCACTTCAACTTATCATAAATTTTCATTATCATCGTCGAATTTCGCCGCCTCTGTTTCCTTCGGGTTGACTCATTCAAACGTAGCCTTTCAATCTACCTACTTCTTTGTAGTCTCCAAAATCAGGATAATTTCCTTCCCAATTTTCTGTAGAAATTTATTGCAAACTTATATATTGAAATACTAACACCAGAAGGCCAGCTCGATCCTTTCTACAGTCCCACCTATTATACACAGGTAGTAGCAAGCATCCAACTTGAATGAGATGCTTTTTCACGGAGGGCAGGCCTCGATGGAGAAGTTCTTTCGATTAAATTGTTTGCACACGTAAGCAAATATCTTTTCTTGAGTTTCGTTTGGGTTTATTTTTCATGTATTATCGCCCCTTATTTTTCCCTTAAATTTCGTTTGCACCAATCACATTTTTGTCCTTTTGCTTTATCTTTTGATTCTTTTGCCTGCCTTTTATAATTCTGATGCTTTTATCGACATGTTTGCACACTGGAGCATGAGTCTGAGCCACCCTAGCTATATTTGATTGTTTGTTCCTATCTTCAGTTATACTATTGTCATTGATTTGCGCATAAGAAAAATTGACAAATTATAGTTGGGAAGAAAACGAAAGATGGTAAAGATCAAAATTATTTGATTCAAGTGGAGAAAAATATTCGAGAAGCAAGAGAAAAAGAATACGACCTATTTGAAATTAAAGGGGTTAACCACCCTGATCGCTCAATAAATACCTTAGACTTATATTAAAAATTTAATAAATCCCAAAGTGTGCAGTGAAATTTATTAATTTTTAAATATCATAGTATCACATTATTGGAAGAATACAGAAAACAAAGGTTATAAAAAAACTAGGCTTCTATACAGCTACCTTTCTGGTGTGAAAAGTTGTTGTTGCTAGTTATTGCTCGTGTCTGACTATAAAAATTTGTATAAAATCGTTTTATAAAAATTTGTATACATTATACAAACGATGTGACGTCATTTTCTCACTATAAAATATTTATTAATACTACTTTCTTCCTCAATTAATTAATGTAAAAAACTACTTTTCGGGTGTAAAGGAATGTAATCAAACGACTATCTACCGTTAGCCAACGTTTCGATTAATTTATTTAATCATCTTCAGGGCTGGAATTACAGAAGTGTAAAATAAATAAATTATTATGTACAAGTAAAAACGTATACTACATACCAAACAGTAGCTGATGGCAAATGTTAGATTACGTAATCTAACATTTGCCATCAGCTACTGTTTGGTATGTAGTATACGTTTTTACTTGTACATAATAATTTATTTATTTTACACTTCTGTAATTCCAGCCCTGAAGATGATTAAATAAATTAATCGAAACGTTGGCTAACGGTAGATAGTCGTTTGATTACATTCCTTTACACCCGAAAAGTAGTTTTTTACATTTATAAAATATTTGATGCAAAGTTTTTATAAAAACAAGATCAGCTGCGAAAAGTAATTTTGAGTTAGGTTTATCGTTTGTATTATTTGATATACTACAATGGAAATAAATAATCATAATTTAGTTACAAAATTTAATCAATAATCACAATTTACTAAATTTGATGTAGTTTATAGAAAAACACGATCAGCTGTTGGCATCCATTAGTACACCGAATGTCTATTTACAAGTTGGGTGGGGGTCAACAGCCAATAGGATGCCTGCTTTTATAAAAATTATAGAAATTATAGGAGACGGTTACAGCTCGGTCAGTAGGTGCAATAACTGCTAATGCTGGGTACACGGTTCGTATCCGGGTGAAGTGAGAGCTTTATTTCAGACGATTTCAGACTAATCAATCATATTATATGCGGCACCGATATGGCACGAAGCACTCCGAGTAAACAGGAACGCACAGAGATTGCTAAGCGTCCAGCGAAGAATGGCGCTACGAGTTTCCTGCGCCTATAGGACGGTCTCGCTCGACGCGGCCCTCGTCTTGGCGTCGATGCCCCCAATCGACCTTCTCGCCTTGGCAAGAGGCAGAACATACGAAGGAGCAGAGGATGCCGGGAAGGAGATGGCCGAGATTTGGCAGGCTAGATGGGAGATGGCAACTTGCGGCTTGTGGACCCGACGACTAATCCCCAACATCAAAAGATGGATCGAAAGACGGCACGGACAAGTAAGCTTCCACCTCACACAAATGCTGTCAGGGCACGGCTGCTTTGCCCACTACCTACACAGATTCGGAAAGTTGGCAAGCCCCCGTTGCAGGTATTGCGAGGAAATCGACACCGCGGAACACTCCCTTTTCCACTGTTGGAGATGGGAACGCGAGAGGACAATGGTCTCCCTAGCACTGGGGTACACGATGACTCCCGAGGACCTAATCGAAGCAATGCTTGTCGACGAGACACAGTGGCAGCTGATAACTACCCTCGTCACCACCATATTAAGATGTAAGGAGGCAGCCGGGAGAGCCGAGCAACAGGCAGCCGCCGCCGCTACTCTAACGGAGGACACACAAACGGAGGACGACACACAAATGGAGGACTAACGATTCGACGCGAAACCCGGACAGGTAGAAGAGAGGCGTGCGGAAGAGCACACGCCACACGCGAGTTCCATCGCATTGCCCCCTACCCGGCCGACAAACTAGGACGACACTATCAAAGGAGAAGAACGTGGTCCGATTCTAGGACACATCATCCCGGAAGCAATTCCTGACGGCGGACACCCGGGAGGACAGGTAAGGAAGAAGGTAAGTAATAAAGATTATTTGATATACTACAATGGAAATAAATAATCATAATTTAGTTACAAAATTTAATCAATAATCACAATTTACTAAATTTGATGCAGTTTATAGAAAAACACGATCAGCTGTTGGCATCCATTAGTACACCGAATGTCTATTTACAAGTTGGGTGGGGGTCAACAGCCAATAGGATGCCTGCTTTTATAAAAATTATAGAAACAGTTCTAAAAACGAGAGTTTTTATAAAAACGTTTTTGTGACGTCTGAAAATACAAATACCATAAAAATATTTTGACGTTGCGTCATTTCTATAAACCTACTGCGCTATCACACTATTAAAATCGTTTGCATGCAAACTTTTATAAAAATTTGGATGAAATTTTTATAGTCAGACACGGGCTTTAGATACTTGATAGAATATTTGTTAATTTTAAGTTTAATAATTAAGGTAATTTTAAATTGTATAATAAAATTTAGCAAAATAATTAACTATTATATTATAGTATAATTTTTCGAAAATTAAACATCTCGTTATTAATTTTTAAAATTTGATCAATTTAAACGTTTTTACGTTCATATGTACCTACCGAGAAACAACATTATAATGCAATGTTATATACCTACCCAATTAATACTTAAATAACTTATAAATCCGTAACTTTCGTCTAAAAATGTTTTAAAGAAAACGAGAGTTTTTATAAAAACGTTTTTGTGACGTCATGAAAATAGAAGCACCATAAAATATTTTGACGTTTCGTCATTTTTATAAAACTAGTGCGCTGTCACACTATCAAAATCGTTTGTATGCAAATTTTTATAAAAATATGGATGAAAATTTTATAGTCAGACACGGGCTTTATAGTGTAATATTGACAGTAATTTCATCTTTTGGCATTAAAATAGTTCGAAAAGGGTAAATACGTGCAAGGAAATAAATTAAAAAAAATATTTAATAAGCATTCGTAATATCAAATTCATTCAACTTGACAGTTGTAATTTATAAACAACATTGTGAGGTTAGATCTCTCAATTACATAAAGAACTCTAAGACACACGTTTTGTAAATATTCCGATGAGTCATACGCGAGTTAAAACGCACACCGTATACAACCAGCAGACTTTTAAGAGAGATAAAAGATTGATAGTACTAGTATAATAATTATAACAGAAATAACAATACATTAGCAAGTAGGAACTATGTTGATTTTGGATATTTCAATACTAAGGTATAGGGCAGTCGGTATCTATGAAATATAATACATCTATGATAGTACTAGTGATTGATTAAAACCTGCAAAAAGGTTAGGAATCTGATGTAGCCATATACATAACTTTCCGAACAAAAGTAAATTTTATGAATTATATTTTTGAATAAGATTGTTATATAATTTCAATTGTAAATCGATCAACAATTTTTACTTATCAATTTTAATGTTTTTAGAAAATGTTCACAGCAGGTTTTTTGGTAGTGATTATGATTATCTAAATGACCTGTTGTTAACATTATACACAGATTGTTTATACAATAATAAATCTGATAAAAAAAATTAACGACCGGTTTATAAATAAGGGTGCTAGGATTATCGTAAAAACATTAGAGAGAAAATTTTTTTAAATGCCCATATCTTGCAAACGACGCATTTTCGGGCGCATGTTATTAGCAACTTTTTATCTTCTTTTATTAGTAGAATACGTCAGAAAAATTTGGCGAAACATGTTGAAACACCTTGTATATTTTTATTGCAGGTCTATGTGAATTTATAATATTTGGTTCATAACATTTTTACATATTTCATTTTGTTTCGAAGTTATGATGCATTATCCCATAATAGCTTCAACCTTCTCTTCCCTTCAAGATATTTCATTTATTTTCATCCGGCTTCCTGAAATGGAATAAAAAAGCTTATACGCAAAATTTGGAATGATTTGGATGCTTCACTTAGACACTCTTATGTTTACAGGCGACACATACGTACTGATATGATCTCCCTTATTTAAACTTTTAACACGTCTTTGTTTTGTTGGGCGCCACATCCAGATTGGATGAAAAATATTAAAAATGAAATTTTGGTTAATTTGCGTACTAAAATTAAACAGAGAGTTCACACCCTTGTCCCTTTCTTACTGCTCAGCCTAAGACTCTCTCTGGTTAATGCAGGTGTTGGTGATTAAATTAGGGATGTTGATGCTTATTGAGTCGAAAATTAGTTTAATTTTTAAATACTTAATGATTTTGAATGAAAAATATTTGTTAATTGTGTTTATTAGATAAACGATCCACTTCCTTATGTTTGATCGATCTTTAAAAATTGAAGCACCTTGCTGTAATTTATAGCGAATAATAAAAGATTTCATTAATTTAGAATTGTTTCTATTTTCAAAAATATCGCAATGCGCAAAAATGTAATCAAAATTTAACAAATTAATACAGATATAATATCTGTTACCAAATCGGTTTACAATAAAAATACCAAACGACGAATTGAAATCCTTTTCTTCCTTTTCTTCAGTTGATGCTTAATTATATTAAGGGTTTCCGTTATTCCACAACGGGCTAAATGTTTATAGTAAAATGTTGCTTTTTAAAAGCTTTGAAATGAAATAATAAAATGTTTGGTTAATTTAATTTTCAATAGGGTAGCCGAAAATACACCTTTACGGTCCTTTTCCAGCATCCTTTATTTTAAATGCAGAAGGCCAAATGTTTAATTTTTACAATAACTGTCAGAATACCTTTTCCTGATGAATAATCCTGATTTTTGTAAACAAATCTGAGTATGAACACACCTTTATGTTGAAATGGTTGCTTGTGTTGATAAATTTCTCCAGTAGGTGAAGTCGCTATTTGATAAGAAGATGCTCAGTGTAACTTTTTTATTAAATCACTTAATTCACTGTATTTTTAAACATATATTGCACAGAAATGTTGTAATCCCAGTAGATCTGTTGTCGGTAAGTAGGATGAATTTATTCAATCATCAGATATTATGGATTGAATTGAATTTTAACGTGTTTTTTTTTCAGAGATTTGTAACTAGTGTAGCCATCTTGATTTTCTTATCGATAAAATATATCCAAATTTGTGGTTCGCGTTACAATACGACCGTCGAGTTTAAACGTTAGAATCCAACTGAAATTTGTTTGCGCAAAACATCGAATCGTAGTGACTTTTTGAAAAATGTGAGTCAAATTGTTTCCTTTTGTAAATTTTGGTTTTGTTAAATTTATTCCAATTTTCAGAATCGGTCTCATATTTGAAGAAATCAGTTGTAAGTCGTTCTCTAGATGAATTTATCCACGGTGGTCCGCTTTACAACAATTCGAAGAATTTAATTTAACTGTTTTACTCGTTATCACTGATCACTTATCAATTTTATGCAATTCTCACCTTTACATCCTTTTTACAAATTTTGGACACAAATTTATGATTATTACGCCACTGGCACCGATTGCAGATATCAAATTTGTGTTGGAAGCTAATTTTTCGTAAAAACTGTCGTTATATATAGTTTTAGAGACTGTAAATAAGTTGTTTACATGCAAAACACATTGTTAACCGGCTGTGAGTGTCGATTCTTTCAAACTTGTGTGCTAATTACTATCTTTTTAGAATTGACAAAATTTGAGGTTAGAAAGATGTAATCATGCAACGAACACCGCCACCCAAGAGTAATGTTTATGAAAACGTCCCACAACTGCCTAGCGAGGTATCACAATCAAACCAGACGGTTACAGCTGCGACACCAATAAATGACCTCTCCTATCACAATCAAAATGCAAGAATTTTGCAACAGAAACCAGGAACATACATACCCCATCAAATGTAAGTAACCCCTGCAATATATTACAATCAAAACCACCAGCAAGCAGGTCCGTACCTGCAAGAGACTGTGCCCGGAAACCATTACTTGCTCCAGCAACAGCAAACTAATCAAACTTATGATTTTCCAGCAACCTTGCAGATGCGAAGAAGACAACCGGTTGACGCAGTGCAAACATTACAAACTCAACTACAAACTCAAGAGCCAGGATGGAACACCGTAGTCTATCGCAAAAGACATCGACAAAATGAGAGCCCAGAAGTAGCCAGAAATACGCGCAAACAAACCAAACTTAATGAAGGATGGCTTAGTAAACCCGTGGCGACTTCCAATGCCTTCGAAATTCTACAGGAAAAAGAAAAAGACAAAAAAGATGAGAACGTTCAGGTGGATGAGGTTGAAAAGGTACGAAAACCACCACCAATATTTATGGAAGGTGTCGAAGTAATCCAACCCTAATAGACCTACTTAAAGAGTGCGCTCCGGACGGTCACACCATTAAATGCCTATACAATAATCAAGTAAAAGTTCAACCAAATACTCCACAAAATTACACAGACATAATAAAGGCTCTTACTGTAAAGAAAGCAGAATTCCACACCTACCAACTTAAAGAAGATCGCACCTTCCGTGTAGTACTGCGAAATTTACACCCAACTGTAGACCAAAAAATTCTTAAAGAGGAAATTGAATCTAAAGGTCACGAAGTGAAAAATATCTCATGCATAAGAGAAAGAGTTACAAAAAGGTTGCTCCCCTTGTTCACCATTGAATTAAAAACTAAACCGAACAATAAAGAAATATTTGACATCAAAAATCTATTGAATGTGATAGTCAGCGTAGAACCTCAACGCCCAACGTGAAGTCCCTCAATGTAGTCGTTGCCAACGTTTTGGTCACACACAAAAATACTGCCAGCTTAGACCAAGATGCGTCAAGTGTATTGATGATCATGCAACTGCAGATTGCCCGCGCAAAGCCAGAGATGACGGAGTCCAGTGTACGAATTGTGAACAGAAACACCCAGCCAACTACAGGGGCTGCTTGGTATACAAAGATATCCAAGCAAAAGCATTTCCGACACTACGTAGAAAACAAAATAGCAACCCTCAAAGCATGCCGGTAAACAATCAACCGATACCAGATATAAGCTCCTTTCCACCCCTCCCCATCAAAAGAAACCAAATCCAACAAGGGTCCTCCTATGCTCATATGACTGCAAATGATATCCCAAATCACCAACCCCAATCAAACCTACAGCAAAATCAAATGCCACCGATAATGTTGCAACAACAACAAAACAACCTCGAACAAATGCTAACAAAAATGATGGAGAAGATGGATAAAATGCTAGACCTCCTGATTACCATGATTGGAAAAATGTAATGGGAAGCAATGACAAATCCAAATTAACTACACTAAAAATTTCCCTATGGAACGCCAATGGCCTAGTGAACCATGGTCTGGAAGTCAAAACATTTTTAACAAACCACAACTTAGACGTTATGCTAATTTCGGAAACCCACATGACCAATAAAAGTTTTATAAAAATACCTCACTTTACAATCTATCACACTCAACATCCTGATGGCACAGCGAGAGGCGGTACCGCTATAATCATTAAAAATAATATAAAACATCACGAAATTTCAAAGTCAAGCCTCAGAAATCTACAAGCTACGACGGTTGTGGTAGATGACTGGAATGGTCCCCTCACGCTGTCGGCAGTATACTGTCCACCGAACATTACCATCAAAAAAGAGCAATTCGAGCTATATTTCAAATCACTTGGCCATCGCTTTATAGCTGGAGGCGACTATAATGCGAAGCACAACCATTGGGGCTCGAGGCTTATAACACCTAGAGGCAGGCAATTGTACCAACCCCTACAAACTTGTGGCCTACAGCCGCTAACATCAGGCGAACCCACTTACTGGCCCTCTGATCCAAATAAAATCCCGGATGTACTCGATTTTTGCGTCACCAGAGGAATATCTCACAATTACCTAAAAACTGAAACATGCCTGGACCTATCATCTGACCATACTCCCATCCTAGTCACCCTCGATTCTTGTGTCCTTAAAGTTAATAAACCACCTACATTATTCAACAGATACACAAACTGGGAAAAATTCAAAAATAGCTTATCTTGCAACATAAACCTGAACATCTCATTAAAAACGGCGCAAGAAATAGATGATGCTGTAGAAAACCTAACGACATCAATCCAACAAGCCTCATGGAACGCTACCCCACCTGCGCCATCCATCGATAAACCAGGATATGTGCCCGCACACTTAAAAAGGAAAATAGAAGAAAAGAGAAGGCTAAGAAAACGCTGGCAATTAACCCACTCTCCAAACAACAAAACAAACTTAAACGAAGCTACGAAACAACTCAAAAAGCTGCTAAACGACTACAAAAATGAGGGAATCAAAAATTTTCTTGAAAACCTCTCAACTACTGAAGCAACCGACTATTCTTTGTGGAAAGTCACCCGTGCTACAAAAAAAACACAAAAAACCGAACAACCAATTAGAAAAACCAATGGAGAGTGGGCTCGAAATAATGAGGAGAAGGCCAAAACTTTTGCTGAACACCTAGTAAGAGTGTTCCAACCTCCACCAAGAGAGATCACCCTTGAAGAAGAACACCAAATACAACAGCTTCTTGCAGCTCCACATCAAATGGACCTGCCTATAAAGAAACTCAAACTGCATCAAATCAAAAACGCCATCATAAACCAAACAAAACCAAAAAAGGCTCCCGGATATGATCTGATAACGGGTAGGATTCTCCAAAACCTACCAGAAAATGGCTTCAAACTACTCAGAAACATATTTAATGCAATCCTTAGACATGGCCATTTCCCATCCCAGTGGAAGGTGGCACAGGTAATCTTAATTCAGAAACCGGGAAAGGATGCAACCGAAACGTCTTCCTACAGACCTATAAGTCTGCTACCAGTCATTTCCAAAACATTCGAAAGATTATTCCTGGAACGATTGAAACCTGTCCTTGAAGAAAACAACCTAATCCCAGACCACCAATTTGGCTTCCGACAAGGACATGGAACAGTGGAGCAGGTCCATCGAGTTACAAAAAAGATTAGAACTGACCTGGAAAGCAAGAGGTACTGCTCGGCCGCTTTTTTGGATATCTCACAGGCGTTTGACAGAGTGTGGCACGACGGCCTGATATATAAAATTAAAAAATATCTACCTCAACCTTACAGTCGAATCCTGGAATCGTACCTATCGGACAGGTACTTTATGGTCAAGCTGGGGGACGCTCAGTCGGCATTGGAACCCATCCTGTCTGGTGTGCCACAGGGTAGCGTGCTTGGACCAACTCTGTATCTCGTATATACTGCAGACCTGCCGGAAACGGACAACACTGTATCAGCCACGTTCGCGGACGATACGGCCATAATGGCATCAGACCACGATCCAAACACTGCTTCCCAAAACCTGCAATTTCACCTGAAGAAGATAGAAGATTGGCTTAAGAAATGGCGTATTAAGGCCAACACTACAAAGTCGGTACACACCACATTTGCCCTCAGGAGGAGTACCTGTCCAAGCGTAGTATTGTATGATAATGTCTTACCAGAACAAGAAACAACCAAATATCTAGGTTTCCACCTCGATCGCCGACTAACTTGGGCCAAACATATTTGGTCGAAACGCCTCCAGTTGGGACTTACCCATCGTAAAATGTACTGGCTTATGGGTCGAAACTCACCTTTATCTATTTATAACAAACTATTATTATACAAAGCAATCCTGAAGCCCATATGGACGTACGGCATTCAGCTGTGGGCCTCAGCAAGGGATTCCAACATTGCAAAAATCCAGCGTTTCCAATCAAAGGTACTTCGTTGTATTTGTAATGCGCCCTGGTACATTCCAAACCATGTCATTAGCTCGGACTTAAAAATCAATAGTGTTAAGGAAGAAATCACCAACGCAAGCAAAACATATCAAGCGAGACTCGAAGACCATCCCAATGCACTAGTGACTGACCTACTCGCCGGCCTGCAAGAGAGAAGACTCAAGCGGTATGATCCGATGGACCTTCCCCAATGCAGATGAGAGCTGAAATGGAGTTACAACTGAATTATTGTAAAATGCAATGTTTATATATAAGGGAGGCCTGCCAATGGGCATGCTCTCCAATATGTCAAGTTAATTAGTATTGTCAATCAATGTTGCTTATTGTCTTCGGACAGATTGTAATATAGCGTGGAGAAAAAAAAAAAAAATTTATGATTATCATATACAATAAGATACAACAGAATTTTTTGTATAATCAAATTTCTATAAAACAAGTTATTTAAAAAGATTTTTTAATTTAAAGTTTACAAATTCACAGGTTATGTTTTCAGATAACAAAAATGTATAGTTTTAACCATTTCTAAAGTAAAGTGTCATTTAAGAAGATTTTTGAGTTGATCACCCTCAAATTGAATGTATTTAGCAAGTTTTGATGTAGCTTTCTCATCTTGAAAGATCTTATTAAGTTCACAATATCTGAAATAGAGATGGATTTCTTATCTGATAAATCTAAATGTTTCAAATTAGCTCAATTTTCTTAATTTTCTGAATGACATGATTAATTCAGTTTTGCAACTACCTATCGTGATGTGAGGTCATTTTAAATCATAGCAGTACATACATACATAAATACAGACATTCTTCGAAAAATTACTAAAATGAATTCAGAAAACCTCAATAAATGAAATTCTGTCAAAAAATGAGGGCTCAAATTTTGCCTGATAACAATACTCACCTTATCTAAGAGATTCGGTGGGTCTCAAGAGTCGCCATTATAGAGAATGCGTTGTGAAGCAAAAACTCGGTGTTTAAAATTAAAAAGTGTGATGGGCATGGGTAACAGCGATGCGTGGGTAACATTTGAAATATTTTCTATTCTAACCCAATAAACCCATTAACCATTTTATTCAATTTTAATGTATCTACGGTGCTACCGATTTTTCAGAGAAAAAAGTAGTTCCAACAGTGAATTCCTGAAAAGGTTGTACTATATAAATTTAGCAATATAATGTATAGATTCGGCTTAAGGTAAATGCATACACATTTTTCAATTGACAGCGAGGTTAGCGTATTTTAAAAATGTTGGTGATATGAGTAACATTGTCTTCTTCCGTTTTTAGTTTTATTAAAAGGTCCCTTAATGTAGGTCCAGGACCTATTCTTTACTAATTTTTAATTAGTTCTATGAGAAGTTTTGGTTTTTACATCTCAGAGAGATTTCTAGGCTTGCCTTTCGATGTGCCTGCACCCTGTTTTTCATTGTTATGATGTCAAATCATTAACACAGGGGGATCAAAGGCTTTACGTGTATCCCGAAGCACGGAAGAGCAAATAAATAAACGGTCACCACGCGGTAATCTTTTATGATGTAACCTATGGTGGCCAGCCCTTTTCCACTCGTTGAGTAAAACAAGGGGTGCCCCATACGGTCTAGGACGTTTCGCCGTCTCCGTTTCGCCGTCTCCGTTTCGCCGTCGCCGTTTCGCCGTCGCCGTTTCGCCGTCGCCGTTTCGCCGTCGCCGTTTCGCCGTCGCCGTTTCGCCGTCGCCGTTTCGCCGTCGCCGTTTCGCCGTCGCCGTTTCGCCGTCGCCGTTTCGCCGTCGCCGTTTCGCCGTCGCCGTTTCGCCGTCGCCAGTTTCGCCGTCGCCGTTTCGCCGTCGCCCATTTCGCCGTCGTTAATTAAAAAATATAAATCAAAAGTTACAATTAAAATTTTATTATAAAATTTTATAATAAAATTAATAGTTTTAGAAGAAGAACAAAATGTAACCTAACCTATGGGAATTTTTTTTGGGATTTCAAACCCACTCACAATATGAGGCTGTTTCATTTATATAGTAAAAATTTATTACCAACTTAAAATGTTGCGATAATACAAAACATTTCAAATGGAGTGAAATTTTTTCTCTCCGATTTGAATTTTTCTTTGAAATTCGGATAGATGAGGGTGTGATTAGTAGATATTAGTAATAAATATAATCAAAAAAATGGAAAATAACTCGTGTATTGCCAAAAAAGTGAAAAAATTTAATTTTTTTTGCCTTCCAATTTTAGGGGTGTGCATTCGAAAAGGAGGGTAATCCATCGTCAAATCCTACCCTTACGGGGCGCCGCTGCGCTCCGCTCCGCTCTGCACCCCTCCAGGGCGGATTTGACTCTGGTTACTAGGCTAAACATACTTGAAGCGCGACAGATCAAGAAAACCGGGATAAATGCAACCGGGATGTGAGAGAACCTCGAAATAGCATTAAAAAGTATAGTTGCGGTATGGGGCAGTAAACTATTACGTTTCACCCCCAAAAAATCGCGTAAAAACAAAAAATAATCTTTTATAAATAATCAAAATAATTTAATAAAACTTCAATTGTAACTTTTGATTTATATTTTTTAATTAACGACGGCGAAATGGGCGACGGCGAAACGGCGACGGCGAAACGGGCGACGGCGAAACGGCGACGGCGAAATGGGCGACGGCGAAATGGGCGACGGCGAAACGGCGACGGCGAAACGGCGACGGCGAAACGGCGACGGCGAAACGGCGACGGCGAAACGGCAACGGCGAAACGTCCCATTCCGGCCCCATAGGCTCAAAGCTATAATAAAAAGTTATCTGGCAGGAGAAAAGGTCTCCCTTACCTCGAAATCCATTACTGTCAAAAAAATTTCACAAAACGGTCCTAGGACTAACCCTTGGGAAGTCCTTATTGAGTGACTACTCAGAAAACTCGGGAGAAGTGGGCATTAAGTAATAGTGTAAGCAGATAACATCGTGGCCATCAGGACGACCAACTCAAGGAAGGAGCTCATCCAGAGATTACAACAAAGCGTGGACAAATTAAATGAATGGTGCAAACACATGAAATTAATGTTACCCGAAGAAAATACAAAGATTATATGCCAGTTGCCACTAAGAGTACTTAACTACGATCTAAAAATATTACTTGATGGCAAGAAAATCCAAACCGTACGAGAAAAGAAATACGTGGGGATGATCATCGACAAAAAGGCTTACTATGCAAAAAAGCACGTAAACTATGTATGTAAAATAGTGTTAGCACGTATCCATAACTTACAGAAAAAAAGCACTGGAACTCTGTCAGAACAATTTACAAAGATGCCATAATTCCCATCGTCAGATATGATAGAAAATTATGGATCCGAAGAATCGACGAAAGACACGCCAAGGCAAAATTGTTATCGTGTTAAGGATTTTGCTGCAATATACTGTAGGACGGTATCAGCTTTGACCGCTGGTGTAATAGCAGGTCTTCACCCGATCGAACTGGAATTGAAGAGGAGACAAGAGTGGAACTTGCTAAAATGCGGTCAACCGGCACAATTCTCGGGACAATACATTTAGGCCAGTCAATCTGACTCAAAAAAAGTACCTAATATCTACAAAAGTGATAGGATGGCTGAATTTTTGAGGGCAGTTAGAGGGTCTCCCATAAAGCCCCGAACCGCAAAAATCGCAAAAATACGGCTGTTTTTTATATCTGAGCTGCTATTGGTGCGATTTTCATTTTTTTAGTGTTCGGAAAAATATTTGGTATAACTTTTCTCTGAAACTATTTGCATAATTATTCAAGGAAAAGTGCTACAATCCAAAAAGTGGTGTTTTTCAGAAGGTGATGTTTTCAATATTTCAATATTACAAATAATGTAATTTACCGAAAAACACTCGAATTTGACCCAAATTTGAAAAATAAACGGGAATATTTTATTTATTTAATAAACGGGGTTGAATTTGGCACCCTCTGAGGCGAGTAGTTTTTGTGGCACTAAAAAATTTTGTATGTAAAAGTTGTGGGGAATCGTAGCCGCTAAAACTTTAGTTTGAACATTTTTCTCATAACTATCATAGAAAAGAAAATAGAAAATATTGAAAATCACACCCCGTATAAGGCGCTTTTTGGTTATAGCACTTTTCCTTGAATATTTATGAAAAAAAGTTTTAAAAAAGTTGTTTTTCTGAACATTAAAAAAAATTAAAATTACACCAGTAGCAGCTGAGATATAAAAAAAACCTTATCTCGTGACGCACAGGGAAATTTTGGTGGATTTTCGGGGTTCGGTGGGGGACCCTCTAATTGTCCTCAAAAATTCAGCCATCTTATCAGTTTTGTAACTTTCAACTACCCATTGACTGGCCTAATTATTGTAGGCAAAAAATTTAACGATAATAAAATGTTTAGGGATTTGATTCAAACAAGCGAATTACCCACTATAGTTCATCCCCGAAGTTGATGAACACCTTAATGCTAGAATTTCGTTCAAAATGGCATAAATACCAACGGGACATGGAGAATTCGGTAGATACTTTAAACGATTAAGGAAGTCTGTCGATGGCTTATGCACGAAATGCGGAAACCTCGACGAACCGACACACAGGATCCTGGAGTGCGAGTTGTACAAGCGTACAACTCGCGTACGGAGGTGGAATCCTTCGTTGGTGAATACCCCCCAATCAACTTGAATGAGCTGTAGACACAAACACCGCAGGACCTGTTGCATCAATTCCTGGAGAACAAAAGAATAGATAATCGACCCCCAAATGAACCGAACTGTGATCTATCATCCAAGAACTTGTCAGGTTAAGAACCCAAAAATAAAACATGCCAACGTTTATGCCCGAAATGCGAGTAAGGTACTCAACTAGATAAAAATGTAATACAAGGTGGAACAAAAGCACGACAAAAAAATTAACAGAAAAACAGAATCACTTACCCCGAATTGTTTTGAAACCTATGCAAATAGGCGCAAAAAAAATCAAAGTAAACTTTGAATGGCAACCTATAAGCCTGTACAACTTGTATGAAAATCGAACAAAAATGATGTTGTAGATGCTAAAAGGAATTTTAATTATGGCTAATAGTTTTCTTTTGGGCGTTAAAAAAAAGAACGTCTCACTGTTACCCATGCTCCTCTACAAGCAAAACTAGCAGAATAATTTTTTGATAAGTTATATAGGTATTATACCGGGTGTTGAATGAGTTAGCCGTTCATAGGATATTTACATGTAAAAACTTATTTATGCAAATTCCTGCTTCCCTAATTATTTTACAAAAAAAATGAAAGACACAAAAATCATGCAGAAAAATAAATTACAAATGATAAAAGAATTATTTTCATCTAGCTTTTACTTAAAGTGGCAAAAAATGCTTTTGAAATTGTTCAAATTTTCATTTATCAGACTAGCCATGAAATAAATTCAATTTAATTTATTTATTACATAAATTATTAATAATAAACAATTACAAACATTAAGAAATAATTAAATTTACAGCAAATGTTCAAACAGGTTTCCATATTCAGCTAAACAAAAACCAAGTCTAACATAAAAGTTATATCGTACATTCGCAAGTTGTCTTTCGGTAATATTGCCACACTCCTCCACAATTTTACTTTTTAATGAATCAATACTTTGGTATCGTTCACCATAAATTTTAGATTTTAAATGACCCCACAAAAAAAAGTCATTTGGAGCCAAGTCTGGTGACCGAGCTGGCCAGTTTATTGGTCCATTGCGTCCTATCCAAGAATTGGGATAACATTCATTTAAATAATTGGTTACATCTCTAGTATAATGTGCCGGACATCCGTCTTGTTGATAGTAGATTACGTTATTTTCTCCGGCCACAATATCAATTGCCGGTCCAATTTCGTTTTGTAACATTTCTAGATATTTTAGTCCATTCAAATTTCCATCAATAAAAAATGGTCTGATGATGTTTGCTCGTAATATCCCTGCCCAAACATTTACAGTTTGGCGATACTGTGAACGATTGTTGATCATTAAATGAGGATTTTCGGTGGACCAAAACCGATAATTTTGAACATTTGGTTCCCCGTTAATACTAAACGTTGTCTCATCGGTAAAACAAATATTTTTAATAAAATTTCTATCCAAATTGGCCTTTTCGATAATGCTTTCACAGAAAATCATTCTTTTGTACATATCCTCTTCAAAAATTTCTTGATGGTTTTGGAACTTATAAGATATAAATTTATGTTTTTTTTATAATTTTGAACGCCGTAGTGTGATGAATATTTAACTCCGCACCAATTGTTCTTGTACTGATACAAGGATTATTCACTACGGCAGCAATTACATTTGTTTCGATATCGGTACCTGGAGCTTCACCAATATTGATTTCTTCTAAATTTATTCTTTTATTTCTGCAGGTCTTGCATGACGGCTTAAATACAGATCCATATTGATTTTGATTATCAATTACATTTTTAATTGTCGAATAAGTAGGGATTGGTCTTTCTGGGTATAAACCAGCAAAGAGATCTCGTACCATACGTATACTGTTTCCAGAGTAATATAGTTTTAAAAATTGATTTTTTTCACTAATTGTGTACTTTGCTTCCATTTTATGAAATTAAAATTTAATAAAGTGCAAAACTGTAAACAAAGTGCAATTGTTTTTTAATACTTATCAAAAATAATTACCTTGGAAACTTTCATGGCTAGTCTGATAAATGAAAATTTGAACAATTTCAAAAGCATTTTTTGCCACTTTAAGTAAAAGCTAGATGAAAATAATTCTTTTATCATTTGTAGTTTATTTTTCTGCATGATTTTTGTGTCTTTCATTTTTTTTCTAAAATAATTAGGGAAGCAGGAATTTGCATAAATAAGTTTTTACATGTAAATATCCTATGAACGGCTAACTCATTCAACACCCTGTATATGGCAATTTTAAAGCAATGCAGTGTGTTATTAGAATTTTGTAATATATTGTTCAAATTAGTATTCGTATTCTTTTATAGTGTCAAACGAGTTAGAAAAAAGTAGTTTTCAAACAGGTAAATGTGAATCATCTTTGTTCTAAAGATTTTTTATTCCTTCTTTGTATGATAGTATATGTGAAATATAGTTATATAGCATATACAAATAATGTGCAAGTAGTCATGTTGAAGCAGTACAGTCAAAGCAGTAGTTATTATTATGTTGCATATTTATTATGAAAATTAACTTTTTGGTAAGTTAATTAAGGTTTTTATTAGGTGACCGTGTCATCAATTTTCAATAAAAGTAAGCACCTTCACTTTATTTCAATGAATTCTTGAGAAGCTTCCGGTTTGCCTTGGATATCATTAAGAAAATCAAAACAAAAATAAAATCCTGATTTAATTATGTTCTATTAAATTAGATTGTCCGCTGAATTAATTATTACGTCTATACGTTTTAGACTAATTACAAAAATTCTCCAAACCGGTTAAACGCGTTAGCCTTGTCGTAAAATCTATTTGGTTAGTAAATTAATAGTATTAGTGAGTTACGTTGTACTTGGTTCCTAATAAGCATCGTAGATTGTAAACCTTAAGTGTGTAAATTTAATGTTATAGATGCAATAAGAGCTGAGCTACCTACAAGCTAAGGTACAACAGGGGAAAAACAGGTCAAATACTGGTTTTACCTTTCTTTATTCTTGCATTTCTTACTTATTTGTACACTACTGTTCACTTTGCTTATAAACACGTATAAAAAACGTATGGGTACTCAACCATTAGAAGAAACGTTAACAACCAAGTTCAAACAATTTTCTAAACTTGCTTTTTCAATGCACTCAATTTTGTAGTGATTTAAAAATAAATTATATGCATTAACAATAATTAGATGAATATTAAGTCTCATATGCTTATTAACTAAACAGGGTGTTATTCTAAATTACTATGAAAGGAACGAGTATTGAGTTGAATTTTTAAAATTCATTCAAAGAAGGTTTAAATACGTTGTAAAGTCAATGACCATCATTCTTTAAAAAGTAGTATCGATATTTAAAAGTTGTTGATTTTTTCTTTTGAAAATATCTTATTTGTAATAGACAATAAAAATAAATATACGTAACTAACTAAAGAGTGTTTCGTAAGTAATCATGGCTATGCAATCAGCTCGTGCAACAGTTTGATCCCGATTAATATTTTGAAATAGAAAGCAAGACCAAATAAAATGATGAGTTATGAAGTGCACAGTCTTGTTTATTTATTACTTGTTAAAGAAACGAATGTAGACAAATATGTATCTGATGGTCTGATATAACCAAAGCAGTTTCTTCGCCTGAGTATCGTCCAGTTTTCTTCTTTTGACTGAATCACGTATGGTATCCAATCCGACAGTGTTTCATCGCGATTTTTTCGCATTATAATTTAATTCGCTCCAAATGGGGTACATCTTATAGTTTAAAATTTAAAATTAATCCCGTAATACTGAAGTGAAAATTTCGTACTTGACTCATGAATTATTAAAATGTTAAAAATAGAATTTCATTCATAAAACACAAAATCATACGCTGTAAATTGATTTGAAATCTTCTGCATTATTGTTGTATTAAAACAGAATTAATATCAACAAAATACTGTTATTATCAAATTTAAAATTTAAAACCTAGTAGTTCTTACAGTCAGTGCTGTAAGCATAGTATGTCAATGACAGCTCCCACTCTTATTTGGGCCGGCCGGCCTTGACCTGCCCTACTATTACAAATCTTTCTAACATATTACCTAATTTATTTGTACTTCATAAACGTCAAGTATGGTTCATTCACATTTAAATAAATGCAAGTGCAGTTAGTCCATATTTTTTATATTAATTAATTATGAAAAAATTACACCTATAACAAGTTAAATAACTAATAAATAAAGCTTTATCGTTATGATCGTTACACAAAATGCAAATATACAATTTAATAGTTTTTTTATTTTGTGATAATATCTTGGCTTCATAATAAACTAACAAATATGTTGTTAATGTCTAAATTAATTAACGTCAAAGGATTAATGCATTAAAGTTGTTAATTTTTAAAATCGAAATTAAACACTTTTCACATTTTTAAAAAATCGGCTACACTATAATTTTTACTTTCCCCTGTACTTACATAATATAAATGGTATATAGTTGTAACCTTCCAACCTGGAACTTATGTCACAGGTATTACTGTTTATTTATATTGACGAATGGATCTTTTGGGCATCTTTGCATTAATTATATTACCATCATCATCAACAGCTATATTATCATCCATCGTCGCACAAAAGCCTCCCCCAAAAATCTTTCCAAATCATCATTCCTCTTTGTCTTCTTTGGCCTCGGGGTCTCCATTCAACTATTCGCCATGTTCATCAATTCTCCTGCATTGTAGCGATGTAACCCGCCTTACATCTCAATCTGCACATCATGCGATTTATTACATTCTTTACCTTGGATGTAAGAGTATCTCGAATTTCTATGTTGGGTGTTCGGTCTCGCAGTATGAGTCCAATCATACGCCTTTCCACAGCTCTTTGCACAACTTATAGTTTTGTTATTATGCTATTATTTAGGCCCCACGTTTCAGGACCATAACCCATTAAACATTTTAGTTTTTTTAAACTTTGCTTAGCATAATTTGTTGAGAAGTTAATACCGGCAGTATGTACTGGTACTGATCAAAAGTTCGTGTTTTAAGTGTGTTCTGTATGCGGGATTTTAAAACCTGTTGCAGTACCCCCAAATTCTGCCCACGCTAGAGATATTTTCCTACCTTTAAATTTTCCTTAGATATATAATTATTTTTTTGCCCAGATGCACTGAATTGTATTTCAAGGGGGTTAATAATTTTGACATATTTTGGAGAACAATTTTATATAAACCAAAAGTCAATAATTTTAAAATTAAAATTTGACCGTGCACAATTTCGTTGTATTTTGAAATAAATTTTAATGCTCATTGCAGTGATACAAATTTAATACTCTTAAAATATCCAAATTCATAAAATCATAATTGATGATTATAAGCCAATATTGCATCGAAAATATTGTAAATTGTATTGATATTGTGTGATGAGTTTTTATTAATGCCACCGATAATTCAGAAATAACACAGAAACTAAGTAAAACACAAAAATATATTGCTGAACAAATACACAATTGGCAAAACACATTAAACTTGGAAAAATAACAGGAAATAATAATGCATTCAAACCGAGCGAAATTTTTAAGATGATTAATTGTTTGCTTGGTTACTTGTTATTCGCCTTCTCGATGTATTTCATCGGTTGCATTTTAGACGGACGCGTACGTAATTGATAATGGCTCGGCTTAACTGATATACACGGTGTTACAATTGTATTTTTCTTCTTTGATTATGTACAACTAGAAATAATTGAAGGGCCTAGTGGAAAAAGTAGTTAAGTCACTTTTTTCAATTTGTAGTTGAGCACATTTTCACATTGCGGCATTTATTCTCTACAAATTAGTATAAAAATCAACAAATTGAAAAAATAGTGACTTAACTACTTTTTCCACTAGGCCCTTCAATTGTAAATGACCAAATGTGACAATTTTAATGGATTATGGTCAACTGAGAGGGTTTTCTGAGTGCTTACGTCCAGAACCACACTGGAACGAAAATTTGAATCCAGAAAGATCAGTGGTGCACGGACCACCGAAGTGGAGTGCCGATCGATCACCAAAGTGTAGGTGCAGTGAATTTTAATTGTCGACATTAGCTTTGTGATTACAATAAAAGAGTAATATTATTAATTGAATAGAATTTGGTGCGAACAAGTAGTTCGATTATAAGAATTGGTCAAATTGGCGAATACTGGAAGTATTGAAATTTATCCAGAAAGAATTGGTCGACATATAAAATAATTTATACGCATAAGAAATTTGGAATTTCACAAAAATTTTGAAAATAAGGAAAATAACACAAGAATCAATGAAAGTATGCAATGTTGTATAGGATGTACACCACATTTTGATAAACGTTTTAGATTTAGAAAACATTTTTACAAAATACCATGTTGTTGTATCATAAAATAAATGTTTTAGTTATCAAATTCAAAAATTTGGAATTTTATTATAATGAATAAAAAGCAATTCAAAATATAAGAAATTAGAAATAATTTGGGGAATAAAATTTTGGGAAATTGGAGATAAATATCTTGTTGCTGTGTTTACTTTTAGAACACGACAATATGTAGGAGTTCACCTTTTCAATTATTATTAGATCACAAGGGTTTAATTATTGTGCTATGCCTTTTCACCTTCTGCAAGATCATTCGCCATATACCCACTTAGTTTTTGAGGTATTTATTTGTGGGCCTATCTGTGTGACAAATTTTTACTTTGTCACAAAACTTTGACGTACCCTGTGTATACCACGTAAGTTTTTCACGCAACCGCACGGAGATTGACGGGAGAAAGCGCGCGCAAAGTAGTTCTATTCTAGGATTAAAGCGAGAAGGTTGAGTTTGGTGGCGACCATTATTTTCGCCTTTAAGAACCTGAGTTTCGAAGCCTTAGAGATGCATTATAGAATCCGAGAAGCTGTGCGTATTTTTTTACGGATTAGACACATTAGCTAGAACTCGTAACGTGATTTTTTGCACACATTTGGTGAAGATTTGGTTTGTACGATTCCATTATTATTCCGTTCAAGTGGAGTGCGCACGTCGCAAATTTCGTGATAATTTATACGCCATTATTAGCAAACAAGTTCGAGAGCGTTGGTTATCATTATCAATCAACATCGATTTTGAATTTATGCGTTCTGTGTTTTTGGAACGCTTTCAATTCAATTATTTACAACCATTTTGCATTGTACCAAGTTCCCTGGAACCAGAAGGAACAACATTCGACGGGTTATTCTTGAGGGGTATCAACTTTTCAACACAACATCCAGGTCATTCGTCATCGCTGCCGGAGGAGTTCGTCATCGCTGGTGTCAGTGATATTTTTAACGATTACTACCATTTTCGCCAGGTAGAAGGAATCTTCTGTCACTAATTACTTTGTGACCAAGCAACCATCAAAGGGCATTAACAATAAATTTAGTAGGCTCCTGTTTACAGAAGTCTGCGTGAGACGGTGGCGATTTGAGGTGTCATCGCCCTTATCAAAATTGTTTTTCATCTGTTTGGAACGCTCATTCAATTCCTTTAACATTTGTGCCTTTCTGTTAGATATCAGAATCACATCGTCATAAAAGCGTAAGTGGTCTAATTTTTCCCTATCGATGATTAGCCTTTTTCGTTCCACTGTAGTTCTTTAAAAATGTCCTCCAGTGCGAGTGTAAAAAGCTTAGATGAAATAGAATCTCCTTGTTTTACTCCACTGTTGATTTTAATCTCTTTTGTATTTTCACGTTATAGGATCTGAAATGTAGATGTCAACTCGGTTGTTACCAAGTGTATTCAAAATCACCCGGTTTCAACCGAATCGAATGCCTTTTCATAATCTACAAAGGCCATCTACATTATGCTGTTGTACTTGCTTGCTTTCTCTACTAAAGTTCTTAAAATTTGTAGTGGTCCAGTGTTCCAAATCCTTTCCGAAATCCAGCATTCCCGTGGCTGATTGCTATTCAATTTGTTGGTTAGAGCACTGACAGCAGACTAATAATAAGTCTCTCTTTTTTGAGTAATCCTTCAATTTACTCTGCTATTATACTTAAAAAGTTTTCTAATCTCACATCAAGTGTTCTTCTATTTTCTTAATTTTTATCAGGTAAAGGTTCCATTTTTTACCGTATTATTTGTTCTGTTTGTGTAATTGATTTATTGTTATTGCCTATAAGCTAATTTTTACGAGATTTTCTTCCTTCTTCCAGTACTTCTATTTGCTGATTACTATAATTTCTGATATCCAACCATATCTTTTTCTTTGCTGTCTTATTCATTTCTGCCATTTTGATCATACTTATGCTTCCACCTCGTTTCATCTCTTTTCTTTAATGATTAAATCAGTTTTATCCTGACCAAGTCTCTGTCATTTACAATTTTACCCCCGCTGCTGTTTCCGATGCTTCCAGTACACCGTGTTATTTTTCTATATTCAAATAATCCAAATCCAAGCTATCTGTATTACTCGCTGCTTGACTTTTCGACGCTGAATTAATTCTTGTTTTCATCAATTTTCGTCTTCTGGTTGAATGAACGTTTTTCTTTCTAATTTTGCGCCAAAATATACTTTTGATCTTATCATGCTGTGATCGCTTCGCACGTTTTCAGAATTAAGCTAATATCCAGGATAATACCCTTTTTATTCGAAAATATGAAATCTATTTTATTTCTTACAGAACCATTAGGACTTACCCAAATCCATCGTCTTGTATTATGTATTTTTAATAACAAGTTCATTATATAATATGTAAAATCCATATTTTCTCTCTCATTTCTGACTCCTAAGCTGAAGGGTCCTATTCCTGCCTCATTATGTACGATTATAATATTATAAAAAATAATTACTTCAGTAGATGTTCCGCAGGAACTTAAATGTTTACCAGCTTTTCTTGCATGATACATACTAATATAAATAAATATTATTAGTGACTGTTATACAGAGAACATATTACAGAGAAAGAAAATAAAACCTACGCAGTAAACCTCTATAGCTATAAAATATATATTTTTATTTTTAGTTAGATCCCAATATTTGATAGTCCATACACAGGTAAGATATTCTAAAAATACCTACTTAAAATCTTGATTAAAATGAAGTTAATACAATGAAAATTAAGCTATAAAACTTAATAGTGTTTTAAATGTCAATGTAACAAGAATAATTGAAAATGTTTAACCTTTTCAAAATTCATCTAATAAAATTAACAAAAATATCTAAAGCATGAAATAACAATGTGAGCAAAAAATTCAATGTCAACTCAAAATAATTGTATGACCGAATTTGTATGTTTTTAGAAAATTGTTTATATTGGAATAATGGTAAATTGCAAATTTTAGCGGCAACATAAATTGCAGCTTGTTCCCAAACTGGAGCGAAATGATTTAAGAAATTTACTTTAGCAAATTTACCAATCATGTGATTATAGATTTCCCTTTCGGAATACCTGATTCCTTTAAGAATACGTGTGTAGTATTTTTGGATTTAAAATTATAAATTAACGAACCTAAAGAAGAAACTAAAGAACCTACCCACCATTGACCCATTCTGGATAGGAGAAATTAAATTTTATTCCCTAGATCAATAATAAAAAATCATGCATCAAGGTTAATAATGAAATCTGTCACTCTTTTCTTGTTAATATTTATAATATTATTTATAATTTTATAATATCACGAACTAATTATTTTATGTTAAAATTAATACTTAAATAAAATTTTGATTGGGACAATATGAACATATTTATACAACCTACTCATTCTTTCGTCTTTTTGATTGAGAGTTTAACATCAAGACTTAAGAGTATTATTAAGTACTTTAATATTATTAGACGCTAATACATTTGTGTATTTGGATGACTTTATATCCTGTAGTAGTTTACTAATCTTTCCTTATGCGTATGTATTATAAATTTTCTTGTGTAATATAATTACTACTATTAAGTTAATCTAAAGTGCTTGGGGTTTTGCTATATACTAGGTATCACTAGTATACATAGGTCCTAAAAACTATAATCCTTAAGACCAAACAGCTTTCGAAATTTTGTGGATCGTACATTAAAAAATATTGTGTGTTATTATTATTTTATATTCCGTTTTTAACTTCTTGGAACATTTTCCGTCTTATCTGTGTTTATGCATCCCATGAATGTGCTCGGTGTGTGTTGTAAATGTATGACAAACACAGAGGACCTAAAACTTAACGCGAATTCGGAACCACGGGAATAGAGGACCTCTTTATACCATCCATTCCTCTCAAGGAAGTTTTTAGCTATATACAGCTACTGACGTAATTATTGGGCACCCTACTTATTATTTAACTATATCTTGCACTTTATATGGACATTAATGCCAATACAAGATTTATAAATGTTAACATTTATTCTCTAAAAGGTTATAAAATCTTTTATTTTTAGGGCCAGGTTTTTGCATCTAGAAGTTGGTTATCTTCTTTCATTCTTCTAGGACCACTTTTTTAAAATTATATAGCATCGATATTTTTCTTCGCATGGGCCTACAGATGCCCAATTGGATTGAGATCTGGGCTCTGTGGAGACCATTCTAACATGCTTTTAATATGTTTTTTATAATATGCTTTTCTTAAAATAATGCAATACTCTTGCGAGCTGTGCGATAGGGAGCATTGTCTTATCGAAATATTACATGCTCCTTTTCATCTCCAAATAGTTTTGCCATTGAAGTCTTTGATTAAGCTCCAACATGGTTATGTCAGTCTTCGAATTCATTCGGCTAGTACATATTTATACTTTTCCCACCCTGATTGACATCATACATCCACAAATCATAACACTACCCCTCCATGTTTAACAGTAGCAACGACATATTCCGGTTTGTAAGACCGGAGAATGTACGCCCTCAGGAGAATCAAACCACAGTTCACCTCAATACCTCAGAGAATCAATACTTCTTCGGCATCGAGGTCGCCTTTCGATTATTGGCCGAGTATTTCATCGTCATACACATACGCCGTATCCCATCCGTTACTCTGGATCTATCTCGAATTTCTATATTGGGAATTCGATCTCGTAGCGTGACTCCAATCATATGTACGTATTTCCATAACTCTTTGCACAACTTGAAATTTGTTTGTTATGCTACTATTTAAGGCCTACATTTCAGTACCATAAATTAGCACCGGTAAAATATATGAGGCGGTCGTAACTTGGCAGTTAAGTGCGTCTACTGCTAATGCGAAACGCTCGGATCGAATCCGGGCAGGGTAAGAACTTTATTCTGACCGTCTCTCCTCGGCAGGCAATGGCAAACCACCGAGGTAATCTGCCAAGAAAATCCATCTCGAAATGAAGTGTAGTACACTTCCCGTGGTTCGGAGCCCACGTTAAACAAGTAGGTCCTCTATGTATGTGAAAACAATTTGAACGCACATCATATGCATAGAAAGAGATAGAACGAGATGGGTCACCAAACCCTCATTAGGGTAAAAGGACTGAGAAGGAAGGAAAATATGTTGATCAAAAATTAGTGCTTTGAGGGTGTTCGCTATGCTGGATTTTAAAACCTTTTGTAGTTTCCCAAATGCTGGGAATCTTTAAAATATTGCTTTATTCAATGACGGGAAGCTTTGTTGTACTACTAGGTCATTTTACAGGTTTTATAAATAAATATTATGTTTTTTTTTCAGGTTATAAACTTGGGAAAAACCCTACAAATTTAAATACATCGAAGTCCAGGACGAAATCTAGTCTGGCTTACGATAAAAGTAATTTCAGTCGCAATAGACTAAGAATAATAATAATATAAAATGTTCTCAAAAGGGAGCCTAAGTTAAATACGAATATAATTGAATTTCTTTATTCCAAAACTTCAAAAGTTCAAAATACTGATCTCGAGATAATATAATCGACTTTCTATAGGAACTCATTGAAAGCTTTCACGAAAAAAATATTTTAAGGTTATCTTAAGATCAGCTATCCAATAAATTGTATAAATGTAAATTTAGATTAATTTAACGTGTTAGTAACATTAGAAAAAAAAAATTGTTCAATAATACTGTTTAGTTTTATCGCGTCTAGTGTTTTCCTCATAATATTTTTAATTTTTAATATGAAATTATTGTTATAAAATATTATATTAATATTATATTTTTGTTTCTTCAAATTTGAATTTAAAACAAATTCATTCGCAATTTTGCCACCACAGCGCCACGTTCTCTCTAAAACAACTAAATTGCAAAAGCGTCTCAAGCTCCGAAATGGGAGGGGAAAGGTGCGGAGCTAAAGCGTTTGAAAGCGCGCAAAAGTTCCACACCGAACGGTGAAAAAGCGTTCGACGGCGTTCGAAACGAAAAAAGTGCCAGACTGAGCACGGCCAATATATCAACTAAATATCGAATTTTAATTTTTGGACTTAGGAAGTTTTGGAATTAAGCTCTTCAATTAATCTTTACGAGATCTTATCGAATACCAATATTATGTGTCGAAAGTTAGATTTTTGTTTCGCAATCGATATTTGGACTGCAGAATTTTCTCTAAAGAATCTCATATGTTTTACAATTAATTCAAATTGTAACTAAATTACTATCATTAATGATGAATGAATTATCAATAAATATGAACAAATTATTATAAATATCATAATCAACTCAATAATATAGTATATAGGCGGGCTAAGGAATGGGAAACTTCGGGGTCACAGATGCGGCGTCCCAGGAAGAAGTATAGCTAAATATGTTAACAATAATTACTTTGTATGGTTCTATCGTATTGTAAGTTGCGAGTTGGGAACTTTAATTAGTTAATATTCTAATGCACGCTCTGGCAGGGCAGAACCTTACCTGCAAGTAAGTGCATTAGATTAATACTTGATTAAATAATTACTTGCTGTATGTTTTACTACTACACATACATACATGATATAAATCTACCATATAAGATATACGTACATATTATGTATGTGTGCAGTATGTATGTATATCCTACAATTACAACATTTGCACTTAACATAATATGTATAATGAAAATGACATGTTATCTTCTACACCCATAGTAGTAGATGACTACTACTTATCATATTAAAGCAATCCAGTTTCTTAAGTGCAAGTCACTCTATGTGCATTGATTGGTTATTCCTTTTGGCAACTTAAAAGGAAAGAAAATCCGGCTAATAGTATAATAATAATGATAACATAATCTACAATCTTCTCGAGTAATTATATCGTCCCAGATATGGTTACAAAATATTTTTTATGCAATCCTAGCGCGTTTATCAAGGATTTATGACTACTTTTGCAGTTCGTAATGACCTTCTTCAGTCCCACGTGGCATTTATTAGTAAATTTACTCCCATGGTGTCATTTAATCTTAAGGGATCATAATATGACCTCATAATTATTGACTCAACAAAAGATTCTTATTGAATACCCCCATGTACACTTAATTTATTGCGAAAGAAAAACTTTCACTTTTACGTTCCTCGGTATTAAGATTAACGGTACTGGAGTAGTTATGAAAAATATCATCTGCTGCCCCTCCTCCCGGATTACAAACGAAAATTGCAAAATAATTCAACGAAAAATAATAATTTTTGATGGTTCTGAATAATGGCAAGTATACCTGGGGGGTATTCCATACCCCCCAAACCCCCCCCCGGTCATGTAATATCGATTTTTATCGCTGGGAACTTCTGAAGATCTTATATTAAATACGCATAGTATTTATGTCAGAATCACCGTTTCCCTGGTAACGTAACGGAATAACCCCCCCCCCGAATATGAAGATTATTTTTATTGGTAGGAATTTTTCTTTTCAATTTAAATATATTTGAATAACTATCGCGATGGTAACGTGATATTTTTACCGGTTACCCAGTCAGTTAAAGGGAAAGGGGTTGGAATCAACTTTCTTAAAATTCTCTGTCTTATCATTGGACCGAAATTGAAGTGGAGAATATTCTCTACAAAACAAGGTTTCAGGATTTACTTCAGCTCTGAAGTAAATCCTGAAACCTCGTTTTGTTTTGTTCGCCATCGATGGTGAAGTGGAAATGTACGAAATTTTTATTCAGAATAAGAATTATTCAAAACCTTTTTCGATTGTTTTCTCTGGATTTTCTTTTTATTTCATAAATACTTAGTATGATGTAGGAAAATTTTGTTAATCTGTAATATAGAGAATTTTGTACTCTTCAATTTTGATTTGATGATAATTTTCACTAAAAATGAAAGCAAGCGAGTTATAACGAAAAACTACTGTAGAGGATTAAATTCCCCACTTAGGGAAAGGCCGATAGAAAATTTTAGGCGATGTTGCAAATAAAATCGTGGTCAAATTTTTGAATTCAGTCAAATTTGAATATATTCTTATTCATTATTTTCTTATTTTTTTGAAAATTTTAAACTATTATTTATTGGATTTATTGGACAAAGAAATAGTAGTAAATTATTGAACTATTATATTTTTATTTATACTCCAAAGTTAATAAAAAGAAATAGATAAACATGTAAAACTGAAGAGTGCCCTTATTTCTCCCCACTATATCACTTGTTATACATGAAATAAGTTTCAAGTCCTTGTGTATATTGATCCTTTTGTTTTTATTGATAATGTAATCTTATGAATTAAAATTACACTTGGCGGAAAGCAGATTTGCAAACTAATTTTGAAAGGAACCGCCCGCCCGTCCGCCAATAAAAAAAATAATGAAGTGCAAGATGACGACAAATTGTCGGATATTATAATATATTTTATTCCGAATAAAAATAGAAAGAGAAAACGAATTTTACTAATAAGTACGTACCTATTTCTATTAGGTATATTTGTGCACGCATTTTGCTTGATGCTTTACATTTTATGATTTACGCAATACTAGATTTTATTATTGCAACGTAAGTTTATAATTTATTTTACGATAATTTTATGGTTTTTGGCCAATATTTCTATTTGATAACAAAATTATTACCTACATAATAATATACGTACGTACGTGAATACTTAATTTGTTAATTAGTTGCATAATAAACACATATAGGAGACCTTCAGATTTATTTGATGTGTTTTGGTGTAAAAAAAATTATAATATTTATTATATTAGTTTTTTTATTGATTTGTAATTTTTTCGTACTAATTGGCAATATTCAATTTTTCTAAGTGATATTAACAGGTAGGGTCGAGTGGAGGGGTGTAAGTACTGCACGCAAAAATTAGGGTAAATGCGGAACAACTCTGGAATTAATTAACAAATTAATTTAAACAAAACTTCAAACGCTGTTATTTCCCTTATCTTTTAATATCTTCATAGTTGTACTGTACATACCGTATTTTGTTAAACGGTCTAAAATTATGTTACCATAAATAAATTTTTTGGTGCATAACTTTCTCTGTAACTGCTATACAAAATTCAAATTTTGATTGTATACCAATTTAGCACCGAGACAATCAATACAAGATAATTATATGCTCAATTTTCTTGATAAGTTGGTTTTTTAACCCCGTATTAAACTTTTGCGAAAAAATGAAACATAACTTGGGGAAAATGTGAAATAGTTCCTTTGCAAGATTTTGATTTAACACGATCTTGACCTAATCATAAGATAACTACAAACTTGATTGAAACCATACTACCCTTAAAAAAATATTTTCATGATCTTGCATATTTCGTAAATTAGCGTTAGTTGGACGAAATTGACTTTCTCTGAAAACCGTAGAATTCGAGAGAAAGACAAGCCGAGGTCGTATAAAACATTTATTTTCAAAACCAGTGTCTATAATTGAAAAGTACCCAATTCTTTCCATTTTAATTTCATTTTTGTTTCAATTTTCAGCACCTTCTGTTATGTTATATTTTATCTTACGTATAAATATAAAAAGTGAGAGCATTCAGCATATATCAGGGGTGGCCAACCTGCGGCTCGCGAGCCACATGCGGCTCTTTGAAGGATTATTTGTGGCTCTCGATAAATGTTTTCATTTTTGTGCTATTATATTTTAAAAAATTATTATCGTTCCGTATGTGTTTCAAATTTTTCGCGGCTCGCGAAAAGTTACAAATTTTGAAAAATGGCTCGACTATCAAGGAGCTTGGCCACCCCTGGCATATATGTTTGCTTTATATATAAACAAAGTGTCAGTGGAAAATAAGTTTCATATCAACGAACTGTGAGTTTTGCCGAACAGTCCTATCGGGAAAAGAAAAAATGAGAAAATATATATTAACATCAATTTACTTAGGCGAAAAACCATTTAAGTGTATACATTAAACCTGATATGAGTGTGAAAATAGATCAAAGGGATATAAATAACGTTACAAAGAGCAGTGACGGAGAACAGCGGACGAGGGTAAAAAGAAAAGTGTTGTCAATTACAGGAAAAACTGCCTGTAAGAAATTAAATATGAAATGGGGGGAATTAAAGAAATAGATAACAAATGTCAAAAGTGGAGCAGAGCGGACTGATAACGAAATATAAGCGCTGGAGAACGAGAATAAACAAAACTGAAAAGAAATGAGAGAAAAAGTGAGGAGAATAGAGATGTGAAGCACAGAATTGGAATACGAAATGGAGAAAAACAAAAAAAAGATAAAAAATACCATCATAATCAGCGGAGTAATTATTGAGAGAAGCCCTGAAAAAATGAAGACAGCTGTAAAATATCAAATCCGAGAAAAGATGGAATTAAACTTAATAATAAGTAAGGCGTATAAAAGAGGAGAGAAACGATGCATCATTGAAATGAATAAATGGGTAGTCAAGATGGAGGTATTAGAAAAACAAATGCAAACGTGTGGAAATCGCGATATATATCGCGACAAACCTTACGATCATGGAGAAACGCATTATGAGTGAGATGAGAAAAAGAGCAAAATTCGCGAGGGAAGAAGGAAACCAAGTAAAGGTGGGATACATGGAAGGAAAGATTGTAACCTGGAATCATCAAAACTAAAAACTGTTAAAGAAACAAACCGGCAATCCAGACCCGGGAACAAAACACTGACAGGAAATTTAATGGACAATAAGACAATGACGGATAAGTGTGGACACAGAAAAATGGATAATGATAAATGGCAAAACATGAAATAGAAAAATATGACGGTCGGTACAGGGAAAGCGAAATGATGATCTAAAAGACAATATAATATAGTATTAAATTAAATTTATTATCATCTTATATACTTTAAATATTAATTAGTCTCAAGTTTTTAACCATTAGTATTTTTCACATAAACAAACTCGTAAATACTTATTTAAAATAAATATTAAAATAAGATATTCCCAAGAATCAATTAGGCCATAAGTGGCACCAAGTGTTTTTACCCAAGTTGTGAGAACCATCGACTCCAGGAATAACATAAACATTCAAACTTAAGAACCAAAATGTATTTTAGATATTAGATTTTATAAGTTACCTCACTGAATTGTACATCGCGTATTTGTGAATAAATTTACGCCCGAATTCATAGTCGTTCCTTAAGTATTGGTCGTCCCTTAAGGGATCCTTTCGCATTTCATAGTCATAAATCCGTTACTTGAGGGCGGCGTTACTTGGCAAAGTAGTGACAGTTGCTATAGAAACTAATTAAAAACCGCTCCTTGAGTACTAGTCAATACTTAAGGTTCGAATTTCGATTTCATAGACGTGTAACCGTTACTCAAGGGACGGTATTATTAGGAAAAACTCAAGTATGTGTAGTAGGTTACTTGAGTAACGGATAAATTGCGAACTAAGTACAAATGGCTTGTTAATAATTATTATTATTGGAAAATATGCTAAAAACCAAACAAACATCGCATTATTTGTTACAAAATATATATTTTATAGTATTTAAAAATTATAATTTTGATTTTATTGTTTCAATAATGAACGAATTATTCCCACTTACTGGTAATTTTTTGCGATTGTTGTTTGATGTATCGAAAATTTGTTATTTATACTGATTGGCAATAAAAATGTTACAAGTTAATTTTTAAAATTTATTTTAATATATAATATATTTTACATTTACACTAGTTTTAATAATTGAAATAACTCAATGCATAAGAATTTGCATAATTTTAATATAAATAAGCAATTTTATATATAAAATTATTCTGAATTTTTATTTTCGTTTAACTTTGTACGAAAACGAACACTGTCGAACACGTAAACAAACGAAGCTTGCCGGAAATTGATTGTACATAACCTTAAATTGACATTTATCAAACAATTGTATTCAACTTGAAACACTAAAGTTACCAAATATCGAAATATCCCTGAGTAAGGGTTCCTTTCCCGAGTATTCAGGAAGTATCGACTATGAAATGGACGAGAAAAAAACAGATACTCAAGTAACAACCGTTCCTTTCCAAGGTGGCGTTTCAAGTAACGGATAAACCGCGAACTAACACATTTGGCATTATAAACGTCGCAAATATAATATAAATAGGTTAATAAATACAAATTTTAATTGACTGACGTTTATGAAATTATTTTATACAGTCACGTAACATGAAATAACTTTTAGTCACCAAAAAATCCCTGCTCAAGTATTTAAATCCGAACATACACGAAGTTATCACTATGACAAACAACAGGTACTCAAGTATCAGTGGTCCCTTAGCCAAGGAACGTTCTAAGGGTAAGGTATCCCTTGTCTATGAATTCGGGCGTTAATGATCCCTCACTTTTTCTAAATTTTAAATGCAATGCTATTTCGATTTAATTTGAATTTGCGTTGCCTGAGAAACGGAAAAGTTTATAAACAAAATTAATAATCCGCATAATTGATGTTAGCTGTTATCCAATCTCTCAGTTGTCACCCATTTTCGGAACAAACATTTGCAATAACATTTTGGAATATGCCGTCAAAATTTAAGACATAAAATATTTTGGACTAACAAAACACGAAAATTTAAAGATTCGTTGCATAGATTTTAACAAATTTATTTATAATTATAATGGGAATTATATATGACTAATTGGGTAAGCCTTTAATGTCCTCTATTTTAGGATCAGGATTTGAATTGTTGAAGTTCGAGGATTGGGTCCGATTTTTTGTGGCTTTAGTAGCCAACAGTCGTCCTAGCGAAGGAACTAAGGGATAATAATTGAATTGTTTGCATTTCCAAAAATTATTATTTTAATAATCGTGAAGTTGTTTCTTCTTCTACATTTATTGTCCCACAATTCCATTTTTATTATATTGTCAAAATTCTCTGTTAGTGTAAATTATTGTGTCGTTGTCGGTTATTTTATTATCTTTTACATTTCAAAAATAAATTTAATTAATTCATGTAATGGCACTTGCGTGCCAGTGGCTTTACAGTACTTTTAAATTCTAAAAACATAATTGATCACGTACGCGGCGATCATGTCAATGACAGGAAGAAAGAAGGAACAATTGAGATTTCTCGCAAAACGGGTTTTGGGAACTATCGTGGGTCCAAAGGTAATTGACGGAGAAAATAGAGTGAGAATAAACATTGAATGTGGACGGAGAAGATATGGCCAAGTTTATGACGGCACAGATAATTGGATGGCGAGGACACATGATGAAGAAATTACAAAGCGGTTGACGTTACTAAACCCGACTGAGATAATATCTAAAGGCAGCCACAGACTCACGGCTTTGTTCGACGTACTTGTTCGACTGCTTTGTTCGACGAGCAAGTCATCGAACAAGTACGCCAGTTCGAATAGGCCACAGACTTGCAGACTTGTTCGACGGTGTTATCAAGACAGAGATAGTTAGAGAGATAGAGACAGAGAGACAGAGATCAAAGCCGTCGAACAAAACCGTCGAACAAATCCGTCGTTCTTGTTGGCGAACAAGTACGACGGAATTACTGCCACACACCCACAGACTTGCTCGTCGAACAAAGCAGTCGAACAAGTACGTCGAACAAAGCCGTGAGTCTGTGGCTGCCTTAAAGGAGACGCAAACTGCGATGGTAGGTTAATGTGGTGGAAGAAGGAAGGATATAAGAGAATGGAGGAAAGTAGTTGAAGACCGCAAAGAATATAGAGATGTAATCAACCAGACAAGGATACTTTACAACGTAAAAAATATTTGTAGTGCATTACAGGACTAATGTTCCTCCACAAAGGATTTTTGTAAATCTCGATAGGACAGCTCAATACTAACAATTATTGTGAAGCTATTGAATAAATATTATTGAGTTTTTGAGTTTCATGTTTGCGTTCTTGTAAAAACTAGGGTTGTAACATTTTTTACAAGACAAACCGGAAATAAAACGAAATTTTAACATTATTATAGATGCTCATACTTCTGACAACATTGTATATCCTTTAGTCAAGTCTTATTATTTAAATGTAGTCATATTTGTACACCTTGGTTCAACGTTCTTATTATATTCAGGAATTAAAATTTTGGGGAGGGGTGAACGAGGAACCAAAGTTTTTTATTTTAATGTTTTGCTGGAGCCCCATGAAGTTTCCCTGTGCGTTTTTTCGTTTTTCACCTAGTCCTTCCAGTCTTTTTTGTCCGATCCACCTGAAACTTGGAGGAAGGGTAGAAGACGAGGAACCGAACGATTTGCTGGATTTTTTGAGTTGTATTCTCAGAAACAATTGGAAGGCCGACCCGTGTTCTTAAAAAGAATCGGAAGGCCGATAGCTGACCCGTATTCACATAAACCATTGAAAAGCTAAAGACCGACAAGCAAAGCCGATGTCTTACCGAGTCGCCTGACTCACGACTATGGAGACCAAAAATGATCTACAACCAATCGGGTGGCTAATCGGGAGGATAAAAATTATTACTTTATTTATTCTTTAGTTTCCAGTAATGTTTATTGCTATTGTCTGATGCATGGGGGAACTATAGTCCATCTGGTTTTGGATTGCAGTAGAGGTCGCCTTGAATGGCAAGTCAGATTTACACAGGGAAACGTCAAATAATTAAAGTGTTTGAGCGACAAAAAACAAATCTCACTTATTTGATACTTGAAAACATCGAGTTAAAAGTATTTTTTTATCAAATAGCAATTGATCTTGTACAAATTTCTTAAATTTGCCAGAAACTTTTAGAAAAAAATATTCGTGAGTCATCAATCGCAAATAAAATTTCGGCAGTGTAAACGTGTAGAAATTTTATCCAATCACGCTCGAAGGTCACAGTTTTAGTACAATCTGGTACTGCATTCTTAAAACGGATAGACTATAGGTTCAGTATTGCGGGGGGGGGGGGGGGAAAAACAGTGACAAATAAAAATTTTAATATGTTGTATAACGTATGCATATAAAACATATATCTATTCTGTTTTGGAGAGGGCGGCGCCTCATCGGCTTCTCTGAACTAAATTCTTTTTATTTATGTAATAGAGTCCTAGATAATTATTCCTGTTCAAAGATATTTTTCAATTTTGTAATTTATTCCATTTTTATGGATGGCACGACAAAATTTCATTGCTTTTCAAGATTTAAAGTAAGCGAAATTATGGGTACGACCCAAAAGAAAAAATATTCTAATATTTCTAGCCCTGCTAATTTTAGAGATTGAAAACTTTGTAATTACCAGAATTTGTTCTTTTTCACAATGTATTCAAATCACTACATGCAACTAATTTTGGGGGGGGGGTCTAAATCTTTTACGTTTATGAAATGAAATAATTTTTTGTCAATTTTTAATTAACCGTAATGCAACTATATTCTCTCGTATATTACAATAAATAATAATCTATATTATAAAAAATATTAAATAGAAGTTCAAATTGTATCTTCAAATTTTGCAATTGTATCTAAATATTTTTAACAAAGCAAATGTCAAATTCAATATAATGAAACAAAAAATTGCATAGCATTGATGATGTACCATATTATTATGTTTTCAAATTAAAATTTTATTTATTTCATTCTTTAAATAAAATAATAATTTATTATTTATAAAAGTATATAGTATATGAATGTGTATAACTTATTGGGTATGTAAATTTGTTTTGGGCTGGTCATTTTTAGCTCTTATCACATTTGCTGTGAGAATCAGGAAATTGCATAATACATAATATGTGTGATTTTACCATGATTTTATGTGTCAGATCCCTATGTATACTACATACTGGACATTTAAGTACATATTTTATAATATTGCATTCGTATTAATAACATAAATATGTAGTTTTCTTATTTATGTATAGGTACTGTAATCTTCTTTGCTTGGCTGTAGTGGCAAGTCAAAAGGATGAACAAGTTGTAAATATAAATTTAAATAAATGTGCAATTATTAATAAAATCATGCCAAGATGATGTAACGATAGATTCGTTAATGAAATTAAAATTATATTATGTAAAAATTAATTGTTAATTAGTTAGTTCAAATTTATGTTAGTTAAGATTTTGATGTAAAACTAGGTTAATTTGTGATTAGTTGTGTTATGCGCATAAAAAAAGGTTTCTCGATTACATTTGTCACAATTTGATGTAATAAACTAAACGGACGATTTTTCGCTTCAAAATAAACATTCAAAGTGCATCAGATTCGAATTTGCGGTTCCTTCCTAAAAAAACATTTTTTGGATCAAAATCAAGTGAGGAAAATATCGATTTTTTTACCTGCCAATGAAAAACTTTAAAACGTAAAAACATATCAGGCGATGGAAATTACAACGAAAATGATATCCTTGGTAACGAGTTTGTTTACCTTAACAGCGTAATAATTTCACCAAGATGTGCACGTAAATTTTGTGGTTCCAGAGATTTTTATAAAAAAATGTAAAAAATAACCCGAAATAGGGTTAAGTGAAAGTTGATTGCCCTAAAAGGAGGTTATATTATATAATAATAGTAAAATTTGATAAGTGCACTGACCAATTTGTAAAAAAATATGTTAAAAACGGCTGGGATGTAGTTGGATTTTCGAAGGTTAAATGGTTAAACACACAAAGATAATTTGTAGAAGATTTATGGGTGAACGACCGACAATCGATGTAAAAGGAGGTGAAATGATGCAATCGGAAAGTGAGGTTAAAATATTTAACGAAACAGTGCGGGAATTTTGAACACAAAAAAAGGTCAGAAATCTTTTATTTATAAACATTTATTTGCATAAATCATATTAATTTTAAGAAATTTGTTACATTTAAATTTAAGGCGTGTGCGTAAAACTTTCTTTGTTTCTATGACGACCATTTATAAAAATTTCATTAAAAATCAAATTGCCATGATAATTTTATTTTTCAATTTAAATCAAATAAATCAATATTATAAAATTATGAATCTTGTTCATTTGGAAGATGAGCGAATGCAGTAAAGAAAAGTTAATCACAATAAAGGAATTTTTCTATATAAAATTAAGAGCTAGCCGTGGTGACCTACAAAAATGTATCCACAAAAGTTATCATTGTGGGATAAGGATCCAGGTAAGGGCAAATTTCATCGAATTAGTAAGGTAAAGGGGAACATTGCATATTTATTTGTCGGCACAACGTAGAGGCGATTAAAGCCTTAGTAACATTACAGTACCATAATATTTTTTTACATAAATTTCTTTGTAAATTTATGTATATATTAACCTTTAAGTAGGTAGGTGGGGTGCTCACAACACTCCAGGCAGAGCTTTCTCATATATTTTAGACTTTTAGGTTAGTAACATAGCTGATTATTTTTTTACTTTCCGGTTAGGTATACATTACCTAAGATTATGATGACAATTGCATGTCTAAATTGCACTAGTGAAGAGTGGGAGACTGTTAATCGTGCTTGGGGTGCTGTCAACATACCTACTTGTGTTTTGTTTTCAGAATATTTTTTTGTGGTTTACGTGTTTTTTCTTAAACATTTCTTTGCAAGGTTATAGTTTTTTTACTCTCATATTCATACTCTGAAAATTGTTCTCTATCCTAATTCGGAAAGAAAAATATGGATTGCAATTTTTAAAAAATTGATGATGACGTCATAGCTCAAAAAAAAAACAAGATAAAAAAGTTTCATTGGCAGAAAAATGTGACACTTAAAAAAGTAAGGTTGACGTGTCCGAGGATTTTCTGAGAAAATTTAGCTAAAATATTTTATCTAATTTATTCCTAACTTTATGAGCTCAATGTATAACGCGATATGCTAAAATAAAATTTTTGTTTAATTTTATTTAATGCCTGTATAACAATGTGTTTTAATTTCTTTTTGTCTAATTTTGATTTCATTATAATAAACAATATTACTTATTCAAGTGAAAATGCAATCAATTTAAAGTTGTCATATAAAAAATACAAATGAAAGTATACCAAAACGTTGTAAATTCCGATTATTTTTACATTATTCCATTTTACAAAAGTATAACTAATGTAAGTTTACATATAAATTAAAATAATAGTAATCAGTATAACTAGAAAACAAAATTTTACTTGGGGTGTCTCAGCACCCCACCTACCTACTTAAAGGTTAACTACATAATATATCGCGAAATATTTTTTGTAAATTTCTTAAACAATTTATACCCTGACATTAAAGTCATAATTTAAAAATTTATAAACATAACTGCGTTATACTTCCAAGAAAATATTAGAATACAATTAAATGCTATTTCAAAATCTCACGATTGTATACTCGTATACCTGCAAGTATAATCTAAAATTATTAAAAACAAATTACATAAGTATTAGTTTAAATATTTAATTAAATTAAAGATACAACCACTAAACGCATAATGAATGCGAGTTCTATAAATCATAAGTGAACGACATTATTATAATGCTATATCTAACCTCCATTAATGATTGTGTCAAGCGTGACTCCTCATTTCTTAGACCGGATATACATTCTTGATTCTTCAAACGTAAATATCTAATGCCATGCATTCAAAAATTATTTCAAGTCTTAAATTGTCAATTAGAGTTCGGTTTTCAAAAATTAAAACTATCATAATTGAAGCACTTTCAGTAGAGAAGAAATTATACGTTTATTATGCGAAACAATAGTAAATAATATCTTGGATTTTTTTCACCCTACTTGTACACAACTAACGAAGGTTATTCCTGTTCAGTGCACACAGTAGACCATGGTTATTCATTATACTATGAAATTATATATTATGTGGAATTTTTTTTCTATTGCATAATATACTTCTCAATTTCCATTTGTAGGTAAATCCAAGTACATAATTCATTATTTTCCAAACGAACTATTGTTATTTTGCAATCAAATTTTCGATTTCAAATCATATTGGTGTGCAGATATTTACAAGCGAAAATTATACAAAAATTATTTATATTTTCATGGTTAACAGTCATATTTGAAATGGAACAACACAAATAATTAATTCAACCTTTTAATGCAAAGTCAAGCGATGTGAAAAATTAACGCTGTAATTAATATTAAATTATTATCTTGATAACAAAGCGAAAAGTGTATTTACAACTAAATGCTGTTATTAGCTGATGTACTTCCACATTACACTGATCATAATTTCTACATTTACTTCCGAATATAATACGTTTGTGTTTAATGTGTTATAAATACATACTACTCATGTTATAAGTAATAACTTATCAAAAGAGTGAATATTTTACAAACGAAAATTATAATTCCAATTTTTTATACACGGGACATGAAATTTTTGGCAATTTTAATTATATATACGGTATAAAAACATTTTCATTTGAAAAGTAAAAGTTACACATCATGGAATAAGACGTCCCGGATTATTCAGGATAGTCCTGGATTGAATTCGTTTGTCCAGCATTGAAAACTGCCCGGATTGGAAACGTAGCCTCCGTACTTGTATCATAAATCACAATTTTGCAACAGATTTGGGCTGAGCCGAAATATATATTATCCAATTATAAGACATATCATCGAAGTTTATGCAAAGAGGAATGAGATTTACACTGTTTGTCGGAAACCAATGGTACAATCGACAATGGAAACGGTCGTTTTAAGTATGTGTCAAAAAATATTGAATAATTACGAACTTAAACTTAACTTGCGAGATCAGGAAATATGGTGATGGCCAAATGTATTATCATTTGTAGAAGTATAATATGTAAATTTGTTTAAATAAACCATAAATTGCGTTATGTTATTTTCGTAAGAAGGTATTTTAAGGTTACTTTAAAGCTCCATACTTTCATTCTAAGAACGCAAATAATGCTATTGATATTTTTATTAGCTATGCATAACATTGCAATGCCATATTTTTTCAAATATTGCTCAACTATAAGAAAACAATTACTGAGGATATTTAAAGTAATCTTCAACCTTCTACTTACCGTAATGAACAACTTTCGTTCTATATTGCAACAATACTTTATTAATAGATGAGGTCACCTATAGGACGATATTTGCAATAAACAATTTTTGTTTTTTTGTAACCTTTATTTCTTTTAACACTATTTTGTTTTTGAATGGTTTCTTTTCTAAGTGCGAGAATAAACTATTGAATATAAACAATAAATACCAATTATTGCTTCAGACGATTGTAATGTTTTATTTTCTATTTCTTAAATGCATCTTGCAGTGCTTAGTTTATATTTATATACTACATTTAATTTGTCATTGAGGTTTTTTGTATTACACATTGCTTAGTTCCCATATTTTTTCATACATCCAACACACATGTTAGATGTTATTTCTTTGAAATTGCGTTTTAAATGTAAATAAACTGTTGCTTTTAAAAATCTATAAAATCTATAAAAAGGACGCAGCAACACTTAGATGTATAATTTGGCGATTTCAAATTCGCACCACAACAACGATAAAAGAAAACTACATTGGTAGGTGTTTAATAAAAGTAGTATTAAGTTTTAGTAAAACCGATATTAGAAATAATTGATGGTATTACAGCTTAACTCCAAATATATGCGTGCCGGTTCCGTGCTATAAAGGAGACGTTACTGAGTCTAGAGAATTTTGGTTTAGTAAAATACCAAATATAATTAATAATATATTTATAAACATAGTAATAAATTAATTCCTCTTCTTAAATTTACAGAAAAACATTGTAGTTAGGTACATATTTTATCTTTCCTTTTTTGAAAAAATTTTGTAAGGAAATTAACGTATTCGAATTATGTTGCAAGAGCTCTTTCAATTCGAGTAGGTACATATTGAAATTTATATGAAACTCAAGTATACGCTTAAATATAAAAGGCTTAATAACCCCAAACACTAGATTAACTCGTTTGTTGTACTTTCACTGATACTTCTTATTCAAATCAAATGTATATCTTCATCTGAAAGAGCTTTTAGCACCAGTAGAATAAATAGATTCATCAAATTTTTACAATCCTTGAATATTTAAATCTGTATACACATTATTTTTTTATATAGAATGATGATTTTTTTATTGAATTATGACAATAATTATAACAATCACATGGGCATAACAATATAGCGTTGAATCCGATTTAAAAGTTAATTTTAAATATTAATGTTTATAATTCTATATTTTTTTAATAACAACCAAGTATAAATAGGCTCGATATTTGAATAGTTATAAAGAAATAATATATTTATAAATGCTGGTGATTGATAATTTTGAAATCAAGGTAATATATAGGTTTTTGCACTCCCGCGTGAGCCTACGCAAACGCTAAGTTATTTTATATAAAATTTATATAATGTGCGTGTTAGTGAATAATTACTATAAAATTTAATTGTGACTTTAGAAACAATTGTTTACAGTATCCAGCTTATTATCTTTTACAATACGTAATAGTAATATCAATCACCTTAGTGTGCTGTAGACTGGGACCGGTGATTCAGGATACCAAAATATTTGCAGTATGAATTATAATAAAACAATAATTAGTGAATTACATAAATAATATTGCATTATTTTAATTTTGTACTGGACACAAAATTCATTTTGATTTAGTTCATATTATGCTTGATATGCTATGGGACACAGATGTCAAAATGCAATTTGACTAAACGAACAATTCGTGGGAAAGTGCGAAAACAGCATTTATTTAAGTGTATTTAATGGTTCATCCAAAAGTTTAATGAATTTAATGAAAAATTCTATTTTTAATTAAAACGAATTTTCAATAATAAGAATTGTTATTTAGCAGTTGCGGCTCATGGGTTTCTATAGTTGGAGGGCGATGATTAGACAGGCCCGGCTCAAGAGAGTGGGCTGCAGCCCGCATCACTTTATTTTGAGGGACACCAATAACCAATACGCTAAATATGTAAATAATAAAATTATTTCAGGGGTGACTTGTAGTAAACAACTTCAAGGGTAACTTGAAGTAAAAAACTTCAAGGGGCACAAAACAGTAGAAATGAGTGAATATTATGTAAAAAAAGGTTACTAAAACATTTCCGGTAATATTCGTAGTATTAAAACTTCTCTTTTGTTACATTTTTAAATAACATAAACGGCAACTTGAAGGATAATCTGCATCTGAGCATAGGTATCTGAGGCGGTACGACATATCTCATTTGATATATTCCGCTGTCCTTGGTTAAAACGTCCTGACTAACAATTTGATTTTCAGGAAAAAGTGACTTTATGTATAAGTTACAACGCTGTCATCATTATATGATAATATTTAATACCTTCTGTTTTAATAATATAATAGTTATAATATAACTATTAAATATTATCATATAATGAAGACAGCGTTGTAACTTATACATAACGTCACTTTTTCCTGAAAATCAAATGCAATATTTGTAAAATGAAATGAAAATGACATTGTAACATCTACATAAAGTAATTTTTCTCCCGAAAACCAATCTAGGACGTTTTAACTAAGTACGACAGTATATTATGCTTGTAACTTTGTTAACATTAAAAATAAAACAGTTGACATAATTTTCGGTAGTGCTTATACTGTTATCAGATGTTTTGTATGTTATGTTAAAATACAATAAAATTTGTTCGTTTAATTAACTATTTTATTTTTAAAGTTTAATTTAATATTAATTCTCAATGCTTAAAAAATCAAACGCTTTCTAACTTCGTTTATTTAAAGAATTGTACACCGCAATTGCTGCATTATCATCGAATTGCTTATATTACTGGAATGGGTAGTAGGTAAAGAAATAAAATTTTTAAGTAGAAATTCCATTCTTAGGATGTCCGTTTCTATGCGAAATGCTCAAATTTGTTTTAGTGAAAAGTATTTACATCATGCAGGTATTAGATATAATATCCAAAATTTGCCATTGCGTCAAGCTTGTCTAATTCTTTAATGTTTTAGTTACCAACCTAAAAAGTTTAAGTGTTTAATTAATTGCACATTATAGGATCCGAAGGTTCCGGCCGCCATGACTTTCTAGTTTAAATAATTGAAAACAACACATGACATCACGACAATTTAAGAACTGGTAGAGTGGTTGGGAATCAAGTCGTGTTCTTTTTGGAGTCAAATTAAATACATACGATTTCTTTACAATCACAATTTCGAGGGTTCTGATTAGATTTGAATTATGCGGACAGACGGACAAACACGGAGCCAGATCATAAGGCTTCTTGCATACTTTAATGTATAGAAGCCTAAAATGTATATTGAGGTGCCCACGTCGAAACTTTAACATGGAATGCCTTAAAATTTGCAAATTGTTTTACTGAACAACATAATTTACAGGCGTGTTTAAATTAAATCCAACTAATTTTGACCAACGACTTATAAATTTCAGCGAATTTTAAGAGGTAAGAACTAGAAAGAAAAAATCAGTGACTTAGATTACCCCAAGCGTCAGTGGAGTCTAGTACAGAAAAAATTCTTATTTTTTTTGCACGCTCCCGTATAAAAAATTTACTCCGAAAAAATTAGTCGGTCTGGTGGGCGCAATTTTTACCATTAGCTCATAGTTAATTGAGTCTTGAGCCCTGCTTATTACGATTAGAAATATAATAATGCTGTATGAGATCTGGTTATGGGGTCCTTCCATGTCAAATCAACCAATGTTTTGCAATAATTATTTTCATGTCCCTCTTCGATTTTGCTAAAATTTGGTATACTTCTATATACCAATAATAAATAAACGCACCCATATGTTTTTTTTTGGCCTTAAAGTCGCTCGTTTACATTATACAGCCCTCCAAAATAAGTCAAATTTGGCTTGTAGAGGAAGTAAAGTTAGAAGGGGAAGTTCCTAGAAGGAAGGAAAGTTAGAAGCCGGTAACACGCACTCATACAATCCTTTTTGTATATCGCACTGATGAGGACAAATAAGTCCGAAACTCTAGTTTGCGTTTTCAAATTGGGTTGTATGGTCTTTGATGTATTTTAAATACAATTGGCTATAGCCGAGAACCTCTTCACGTTTTTGGCTTGTAGAGCTTCGATAAATTATTTCTACTGACCGAACCGCACCGCTTAGAGACATAATTGTTTTTTATGAAATAAAGATATTGAATAGGCCTTTTTAGCGAGTTTTTGTATGTAAATAATTAAGATCATAAAATGGGGACCCTGATGAAATTTTTGCCCGGATGAAAACTTCCCCTAAATGAAGTAATTTAAATTTCTCAAAAAAAACTTTATCTTTATTATACTTTTGGCTACTAGCAGACATAATTTTAGACTGGATACGCTTTTGGTGGTAACAGCCCGCGACTGATTCTAAGAGGCTGTAATTTGGAAAAAAACGCGAGAAGAGACAAAAAATAATCGGTGTTATGCCGGTGTTCGTCAACGAATATTTGAATAATTATCATCACTTCCAAGTGACGTAACTCCTACTAAAACGGACTCGGCTGCAAGACTTTCACCAGCACTCTCGGGTCGAAGATACCCGAGAAGTTTGACAATGTCGACATCCGACTTTTAATGTTGTGGCAATCCCTCTATCCACAACCACTTCTGATAAGGCGGAAACTTCAATTCAGTGTTTCATCCCAAGAGTCGGTACAAATTCCGACTGAAGAAGACAACGCTATGACTGAGAGTCCAACAAAAGCAGCCATTATTGAAGCAGCTGCATCAGCGTCAACCAGTTCATAATTATTTTCTTGTTGTACTCTTTTGTTCAATTTTCTTGTGCGTAGTTGTTCTGCAAAAAAAATATTTGTTTGAATTTTATCGAATCGAGATATAATTAATTGTATCAAGTTGGCATACGCGAGACTCTGTTTACTGTGTCAAGGTGTTGTTTTAAAGATGTAGGAATATGAACTGTGACATCTAAATATGTGTATTTCATCCACTATCAAAAAGCATTCTATAGAGTTTAACACCAAAAGATGATAGAGATTTTAAAGCAAATTGGGCTGGATGGAGAAGATGTGCGAATCGTTGCTAACCTGTACTGAAACCAGTGTGCTACGGTGAGGCTCGTGGATGGAAAGACGGAAGTTGTGCAAATGTCTGTGTGATATTTTCATTGTTGTAATAATATCTACTCTGAACATATTCCAATTCTTTGGAATGAGGAGAAAATAAACAACATGCGGTATGCGGATGATACAATCGTATACGCAGACAGTCTGGAAATCCTACAACAACTCATGAACGGATAGATGAAGAGCAGTTAGAAATATGGACTTGACATCAACATCTTCTTCTTCTTCCTCTTAACGTGTCTATCCGTTACCGGATGTTGGACATCAACATCAACAAGACAAAATTTATGATAATAAGCAAGGAAGGCATGATAAATACTCAACTTACTATAAATGGAAGAAGCTTTGAACGTCTAAAACAACACGCATATCTTGGCACCACGATCAATGCGTCCATTGATGGGACCACTCCTTACAGATAAAGAGCCGAATAGGAAAAGTAAGGACGGTCTTGAATAAGATGGGTTCTCTCTTTAAAAGTCGTGACATAACAGACACAAAAAATTAGACTCCTGCGCTCCTATGTATGTTATGACTTTTTTGATGACGTGGAGTCATGGACCCCGACTAAAGCTACCAGGTTGAGATAGTTTAAAATGTGGTTATATAGTAAAACGATGAAAGTATGTATCATGGATGGATTGCGTGAAACATATCGAGAATAGTTGGGCCTACTTGAAACGAAAGTAGCTTTCACCTATTACAAACAAAAATTCCTGAAAAGAAGAGCGCTGGGAGAAGAGGAATCTCATGGTTAAAGAATCTTAGGACATGGTTTGATATGACGATAACGCCATGATGGTTACCAACATCAGGGACGGATAGGAATTATCAGAAGAAGTTGCTGTAATGATGATACATTTCTAAATTAAATTATGTTATGAATATGGTGTTGTGTGAAACGAGTAATACCTCGGATGGGAGGTACGAAACTAATTACATAAATGGAATAAATATCGTTTTATGTTCGTTTTTAAAATGCTAGGTTAAGTTGATCCGTGTGAATTTTGTTTTATACCTGATTTTTTAATACGGTTGAAGTTTGAACATCTCTTTGTGTGTTTATTCGTAATTTGTACAATAATGTAAACCAAATAAAGCCTTAATTATTATTTTTTGAATATTACTGAACATTTACAATTTTATAACATTTATATCAGATGAAATATTAATATGAATATTATTTTGTATGCAAAATGCACATTATTTATGTTAACCATTACGGTGACAAATGACATTATTAGAATTTGAACAACTTGAAAAATTACATGAAATGAGCAATAATTAATGATTGAGTAAATAAATTTGTATGAATAGGTGAAACTGTGATTCAGATAATATAATTGTTGAATAATAAAACACTAATCACAGGATAACTAATCCTATGATTTGTGATTTATTATCTTACGATTAAATTATTGTGTTTCACTTGTAAATGGTTATTTATTTTCTTTAATTTTGATTCATCGGTTGGATTTTGTGTTCACATCATCTGTATGAGTTTGTAATATTACATAATTAGAGGTTAGGTTATGTAAAAAGTGTTAAGTAAACACTACGTGGGAAAATAAACGTTAGATAAATCGTTTATCTTAGAATCGTAAATATATCGTTTACCTTAAGACGATAAATATATCGTCGTAATAACGACGCGGTTTTCGGTTAGGTGACCACTTTCTACACTCACAAATTATTAGGTAAGCATCAGATATGAAGTTAGTTTTGTTAATTATGAAGTAGGAGCGGGAAATTTAAAAGTTGGTTACAACATTCTATTCTTGCAACCAACTTTCATCCTTTCTACCCTTAAAAAAGAATTATGGTATATCGTCATTTAATTCGTGTCCATTATAATAATGTATATATTTTTATATTATTATTAGTTTTTATATTTTGTGTTTTCTGTATTATTCATCTTAATAAGGGTATTAATCCTCAGATTACGTACTTGTAATAATTTCACCTGGGTCGAATGTGCGTTTGTGTTTAAAATATATAAACGTTTTAACTACTGTCGAAATTAATATTATTAAAATAAAAACAAAATATTTATAATAATATCTTCAGATATTTTTGATTTTTCAATGATTGATTAATTGGATAACTTTCAAAGTTTAGCTTAATATAATTTTGTTTTTCTTGCCAATAATATTTTCAGCTTTTTTCGTTTACTATTTATTTTGACGTCATTACATGCTGAACGTTAGGGCGATCAACCGCTAATGAAAGGTTTCCGTGCTTGGGAGGACACGTAAAGCCGCCGGTCCCTATGTGTTAATGATTTGCCTTTATAGCAATAAAAAACATGGACCCGGACAACTGGGCGAGTCAAACTGGGCGACGTATAACTGGGCGACGTGTAACTGGGCGACGGGTAAACTTGGCGACGTATGACTGGGCGATGTATGACTGGGCGATAGGTAAACTCGGCGACGTATGACTGGGCGACTGGTAAACTTGGCGACGGTTAACTGGGTGACGGGAAAACTGGACGATGATGAACTCGGCGATATTCCGGTAACTTTTGATAACGGCAATAATCTGATAATTTTTTCCGCCGAGTTAAATTCTCGTACATGTAACATCGATTATTTTTTGTTTTTACGCGATTTTTTGGGGGTGAAACGTAATAGTTTATACTTTAAACTATACTTTTTAATGCTATTTTGAGGTTCTCTCACATCCCGGTTTTATTTATCCCGGTTTCCTTGATGGGTGGTGCCTTCTCGTATGTTTAGCCTAGTAACCAGAGTCAAAACAGCCCTGGAGGGGTGCAACGCGGAGCGGAGCGGAGCGGCGCCCCGTAAGGGTAGGTTTTGACGATGGATTACCCTCCTTATCGAATGCACACCCCAAAATTCGGAACATTGACAAGATACATAAATATATCATATTTATGTCGCATAGTTGACCGTTGCCGAGTTTTCCCGTCGCCCAGCTAAACGTCGCCGAATTGACCGTCGCCAAGTTTTATCGTCGCCCAGTTGACCGTCGCCCAGTTTACCCGCCGCCCAGTTTGCCCATCGCCCACTTGTCCGTCGCCCAGTTATACGTCGCCAAGTTATACGTCGCCCAGTTGTCGCGTACCGTAAAAAACAGGGTACAGGCATTTCGACGGCCAGCTTACCAAGTTACCCAAGTTGTAAAAACCAAATCAATTAATTTGAAAAAATTGGTAAAACACAGTTCCCGAACCTAATGTAAGAAGAAGAAAAGAAGACTTTTTATTTTTCATCGACATCTTGATGATTACAAAATCAATTCAAATCAGGTCAATTCATGGGAGAATACTTTTATGATTTCATCGAGACGTGACAATTTATTTGTGTTAATCCTATTTGGTTGAATTTAATTGAGATGGTTATTATTCAAGTTTCCGCCAATTGGTATTCAATACACTTTGAAGTTATGATGTCAGAGCGGCATGGTCGGTCATATTTTCACCATTTGTCAGATTTCCCAACTTGAATGCCCGAATATATTGTAAAACAATGGAAAATATTATCGCCCATTCAAGTGACTTAATTTTTTTTTAGTTGAAAATGTACTTACTTAGATGATCACATTGTAACGAATTTTTGCGTTACGTTGCGTAGAAATTTTGCTCCGCCCTATACATACGATTTCATTTATAACAATCGAAGGTTGGTGATAGTGGATGAAAAATGTGGACACTTATCATAGAGTGGTTGTCGCATTGGTGTCAATTTTAATTGTGAATTTTAATTTTACTTTGGTTTTCGTTTTGAATGTATTAAATCGCCACAGTGTAATTATGGTTCCTGGTTTTTGATGGGAACCTAATTAATAATTTGCCGTTTTTACCCTATATCTAATGGAATGCGAATGTAAATAATTTATTAAGGGAAATCTCGTTGGTGGATGAATTTGGAAGGAAATACTGATAAGCTGTCCACTGGTTATGGTGTCCGCTGCTGTATTATTATTCGATCCACTCTGGAAATTTGGATTTATAGGCCTTTTTTGCCTCAAATTATCTGGATAGAGGATGTTGAATTGCGATCAGTCGGTGACGTCAGAGGCCAGATTTAGGATTTGTTTTCGAAGACGAAATTCGGAATTGGTTTTGGTTTTCCTGATGGAATCTTACCTTCAGGCGGATTGTATTTAAACTTTTTATAAACCTGTGACGGCGTATTTAGATAACTTTTGGCTATCAGTTTTTTTACATCTGCAAGGTTAAAGATTGAGGTTACAGGTGATGGACTTGGTTAGGGTGTAATCAATTTTGCATTATGTAGCTTACTTCGCATGACGACGGATACGAGGGACCACAAATCAAATTGAGGACTAGGTTGAGATGTGTAAATCGGAACCTGTTGCTTATTCATTGTTGGTAAGTTGCATTTACAATTTTGTTTGCATTTCTGACCATAGGAAAATTATCTGTAACTGTTTTTTTATCAAATGTTTCAACGCTATTTGCTTCGTTGATAAGTTATTTAGATCCGTCGGACCGTTTTATTGGTTGTGCTCCTTCAGAGCTCCCCAATTGTTAATTGCATTGTGTTGAGTTGCCTCTTCAAGGTAATTTCTGCTTTAACTTGTATTTTTTATTATTTCAGTTGTTATTTGTTAAATGTTTGTGTATCTGTTAGATATTATATTCAAGAGTACACGTCAACCCACCTTTTTTGACTTCATTTTGGTGTGAAAATAAAACAAGACTCTTCACTCTTTTAATTGTTTTATTATGCTCACCTGGTACCATAAAATACCAGCATTGTTTTCCTAGTTAGTTGTACGACCACCACTTGTGCAAAAGATCCCACGAACATCCCTGCTCTCGACGCTGGTAAAAGCTAGTCGCCCTTTGCAAAAAGGGCCTATGAGGTAACTGTGTAGTTATGAGCAACTGTCGCTATAACATGTAATTAAATTTGGGTTGGAGTTATGGCATCAGTTTTGAATTTGAATGAAAAGCATTATAGTAGTAAATTGTAGTGGTGAATTGAACCACAAACATGTTAATGTGGGGCGAATGCATAGTTGATGTTGAAGAATATTTCTGTAACTTACATATTTTCTGTTTATGTGTCCCAGGTTTTGGAATTTAAAATACGTCGCCCTTCTCTCTAATTATTACTTTCGATATTTAATAACGCGACATTGTCATTCATATGAGTCAAAGAATTCACGAGATCCCGACTGAAATGACTGACAATAATCAAGGACCTACTACAAGGCAAAATGCAGAATTGAGCTGCGCATTGTGGCTACAATGGCCTACACTGTTAAGGCTCTTTTTTGTGGGTTTTTATTTTACAATATTCATTTCCGACATTTTTTTCATTGTTTGTATTATATTAAAATATAACGTTATAGCCGTTTTTTCACAAATGTAACTGTAAGTTTGCTGTTTGATTAGCCAAAATTGCTATAACATCCTATCGGCTACTCGCTACTCATATTATAAAACGACTTGCATTATGTGCAAAAATTACTATTAACGGAAAAAGATGAGTATTAAATATTTAATCAAGTTAATTTATAAAGTACCTTAAGAAACTTCCTGTGTTTTAACACTATTTTGTAAGCATTTCCGCTCTAAATTTATAAGTTCTTTATGCATGACATTGCATTTTCCTTCAATAATCGTTATGCAAAGGGTGTCGCGATGTGTGTAGAAGCGCCATTATATCGACACCAGAATGAAAAAACTACGCACTAAGAAATCTAAAATACTTAATTAAATTATAGCCGTTTACGATTTGAATAACCATCATCCTTAACTTAACCTATATTTTTTAAAGAGGGAACACGCGAACGTATCACAATTTATAAAGAAAACACTGACACATTTTTAAGCAACAATTTTGGTATTTAGGGGATTTTAATCTAGTAAATGCCGTTTATTATAATTCAAATTTGAAGCATTGCGTAGGATGATATAATACTAACAAGAAGAGCGGTGTAGGAAGGAGGACAAGCTGTGATAGTGGAACGCGCCCAAGGACTATGCGACATTATAGGTGTGCTGCTTGCTGCTTGTGCTGCTTGTACACACGTATCTTTAGAATGTCACCTAGCTATAATAAAAAAATGTCCAATAAATTATTGCGCGACGTACTTGAAATTTTTACGCTATGCACACACGAGTTTTAATTAAACTTTTGAGCAATTGTGGTCCATCAATACAATTTTATAAATTTTGCCACTGTTGGGTTTTTGTATAAATCAATCATCACCATTGGCGATAACAGGGGGTAGCAGCAGGAGACTTGACTCTTCTAATGGAATATTTACGGGGATGCTTCAGCATCCCTTGAATTAGCTCACTAGCGGCGTCTATGCTTACCACCCTGTCCATTCGGCTTCTTTGGAAGAGAAATCTTGGTGTCGAGACCTTTAGACATCGGCTAAAAATATTTGCTGCGCAAAAAGCTAGAAATTAGTTAAAGCAATTTTAATGCAGATTTGGTTTTTTATTTATTTATTTAAACGTTTTGTGTCTGGTTTGCGACCTCTAACCGGTTAAAAGTTTTACAAATATTTGCATAACGCTAATGTATATGACAATGTTTTTAAACAAATTATTTACAGTAAATTATATATAAATAGCCGCATTGAAAAAACATAAATATCTTAATCTTGGTGTTTTCAAATGGTAGTAAAACGAGGTAAAAGTGAAAATTCACTTTTTTCAAATGAATTTTTCAAGTGTCACGGGTTGTTCGTTGCGGTATGCAAATAAATAGCTCGTGGGTATGGATTAATTTGATTGTCCTCGGAGTTCTTAAGTAAAGGACTGAAAGGAAGAAGAATCATCTTGTTTTGTTTTGCTTGGCCTCTGGCCGGCAAGTCAGCAACCTCTGTGAGAACGCAACTTGTATCGGTGTATATAACGAAGTAGCAGCAGCCATTTCACAACTTGTTAAAGAAAGACACCAGCAGATAAACATTTAGAGTGACAAGGAAGTCAGAACAAAAGCAGACACGGGACACACAGGAAAGCTGAGCAAAGCGATCGAATCCAACAAGAGCGAGAAAAGAATAAAAGAATGTACCGCTGAGAATCCGAGTGCAACCGATGACTCTTTCTCTCTGGTTATAGTGGAACTTGTTGGATAAAGCTGGAGTTTGTGGCGTATTACTAATGAATGCGTAAACTGTTACTGGCAACACTGGTTGGAATGCGGTCGAAGGCGGCGGGGGTCGACTTCAACTGTTTGTGTCGTCTCTTGTTCTGGCATGGTCTGCTTGAATCAATCGACGCGCCGGTACTTGACAAAGACGCACACCCAATGACATCATATAAATTTCACACAATTATACTTGATGACAATGATGATGGACTACGTAGACCTCACGCATCTATTAAACTTTTTGAGGTGACAATTGTTTTATAATAATAATTAGTATACATTTATCAAATAATAAAGGAAAGCTTGGTTGGAAATGCCGCGCCGCATAAATAAAGTGTTGGACGGTTAAGCGGACCAATTAAAATTCACAATAATTACGCTTACTACTGGTTTTTCCTTTCAGTAAGAAGCTATCGTGATATCTTGACCCGGGTCACCACACACCAGTTAAGTTCATTTCTCTGACAAGTAACGGATATCAGCCAGGCTTCACTCACGAATTCCATTGTATCTCTATGTGAAATCTCTATTTATATTTGTTTTTCTAAGCATTCCTTCTTAAATAATATCTTGTTAAATCTACTTTAAATATATTTATCGATAAATGTAGTATCAATAATTTTATAAAAGCTTTTTGAAGATTAATGACCGCCAGATAAACTTAAAGAATCTAATCTCGTATTAATTATTGGTTAATTGATTGCGAAGAGCTTTGGTTTTATCGTTGCATGACTATATCGGATCTCTAGAGGTCAAACGCCCCCTCTCGAGGTGCTAGCAGTATCCTTGTCACGGCCGCCTCTGTTACCCCTCGAGCCTGTTCGCAAGCCGGTCTTTGGCCGTTTTGAGAGCATGTCTCATTCATCCTCACGACCATTGTGTTGGCTTTTTATAAGTTGCTAATAGGGACTTTTGCTTAGACATCGGCTTATTATTTAGTTATTTTATTACCAACAACTAACTGTTACTTATATCGATTCTAGCATTTCTTCTTCATATTCGGCAAGACATCCATATCCAAAAACAATTTATATTTTGGCCCTAAATTGTTGCTTCCAATTAGACGACATCAATAATTATTATTAACCTGCGCATCGTTTTAAAATTAATACGAGCACTTCAACTTCATAGTTTAGGAATGTGGTTCAATGATTTGCAAATTGTGAGATCGTATACAGAAAGATAGATCTCATCTACAACTGAAATTTATCTTAGGTATACTGTTATGGAGTAGAAACCTGCCAAAGAATTTTGTTTACAGTGCGGTCGACCACTTCAAGTGAAAAGTATAAGCAATAGTTTAACCAATACTTCTTCCATAACCAATTAACTTGCTTAATCGTTTTATTGTTTTGAATTACTTCCCACTACAAAAATTTATTCACGATACTCATGAATTCACGATGTGCAATTTACGGTACTGTAAAGGATGCCAATTAAAAATTTCGTAAATACTTCAAGTACTTGCACCATTTGATTGACACCTTGCATCGTATTCTCATAATTTTCCTGTTAAAACAACATAAATCGCGTTTACATCTTAATTAACAAAAAATGCAGCTGCTTCGTATAAATTTATTATTTAAATACATTTCCAAAAAAAAAAATTAATTTTGGTGTGGAAACAAAAACTTAACTCTTTGTTTATTTGTAATGGCGTATTAATATAAATATGTGGTGTGCGGCCAGCAGGTGATGTTTGGAGGCCTATAATCAAGAATCGGTCTCGATATGCCGGCCGACAAAACACTGTAAAAAACTGATCAGCCGCACTTATTGAGGCACAGGCCACCAACTTACATCTGCCCCGCAAGACGACGACGGACGGGCTCTTCTTAATTCTTTCTCAGTATTTCTTTCACAACTATATCGGACACAAAAGATGCTCTTAAATATTTTACCTGCGTTTTGTAAAGATTAGACCTTGGAATTTAGTCTGAATTGAAAACGTCTCATAGATATAAATATCTTATTCATATGACCACTGACATATTCAGAGTATAATCTATAATCAGTTATGTACTTCCAAAATTTTAAGCTTCACTTCCTTTGGTGCTTACCTCTACAGCCTCCGTCTCTATAGTAGTTCTGTTTGAGAATGTTTCCAATGAAATTGTTATCCATATTTTATTCAAATTAGTACATATTTCATTTATAAAATCATTATTCATGAAGTAAAGAATTTCTCCATAGCTAAACGTCTTAGATGTGACGATAACAAAAACAATGTAAATATAAAATTGACTGTGGTTTAAATTCGATTCAAAATTTAGTTCACTTGTCAATCTATTCCTGACCGTCTTCTGAACTTGGTCGTATTTTAAATTATAAATTTTTCTTAAATATTTAAAATTTAATTAGAGTATGTACTGTTATTATTTTTTTACTAACAATAAAAGTACAGGTTTGATCTCTCATTGGTCTTACAGACTTGTTAAGTAGCTTTCTTGGTTAAAATTAATCATTAGTTGGTAACACGCTGTATTACCTGTAATACCACCTTAGGTAATGTCGTAACTCATTATGCATTTGTAATCAATTTGTCTCTTGTTCAGAGGTCACATCAAATGTCATCGGAATAACTATTGTGATTTGAAAAATTTAAGTGCCCTTCTTACTGAACTGAACTGATTTTGTGTGTAGATAGACCGAAATCTGCAACGTACTTATTTAGATACAGTATTTAGATGCATTTTAATGTTTTGAGCTATCCTAGATAAAAATATGTAAAATACTTATTGAATTACATTTTAATTTTAATCAGAAGTACTTGATTTTTGTATCTATCATGTATCTAGATACTTATGAAAATTTGTGCCTGTATCTATAGATACATTTTTCAGTGATCATCTTTATCTACACCTTAAAATTTGAAAATCAGCTCTGTATTCGTCCGATGATTCCATCCTTGCGGAACATTAATTGGTCGATTCAGAGAAGACTAAAAATCTACTTTCTAGCAGGGTAGTACGGCTCGTCACTTGTTTCAATGGGAGGGCGCAAAATTTTAAAAACGAGGAAAATACAAGTCCTTGTTTTTTGAAAATTTAAAACTCTTCATTGGTATGGAACTCCCCCCCCCCTCCTCGCAGATCATTATAGCCAGGAAAAGTATTATTAAAAACAACATCGCATAACATGTTTTAATGTTTCACCGTCTACGTCGACATGGATTTCCTGATCACGAGGACATAGGGGGTATTGGAATATCCCCTACACCCCTCGCTCTGTGCGCTAGCTTATTTTTTAAATGCTCCTCTGGAAAAAAAGATTGCAAAATTTGAAGAAAAACGAAAAAGCACATGTGCCTTTGTGCCCTTTAGGGTTAGCCGTGACTACTCGACAAGAACTAATATCATCTAGCCATAATGATAAATTACTTGTTCCAGTATCCAATTTGTTTTTTAATATGCACCCATTTGTTTATTTATACGAATTGCTTGAGAGGGCCCCGGGCGGGGGGTGGGTAAAATAAAACGAATGCATTTTTAAGTTTTATTCCATGATTGCAGGTAAAGTTCCGACGTTGTGATTAGCTTTGATTATGTAGTACCTATCAAATTAGTGTTCGGGTGATAGAAGCCCTGGGGCGGTAAAAGCCTGAATCGTCATCTAAATTGAGCCGATGATGCGGTCCTCAGTGTGGCCTTTATGCCGCACAACATAGGTAATCACGACTCTTAGATAAATCTGTTTTTTCTTGCCGCGAAAATCACTGAATTTTAACAAAAAAATGTAGTATCTCGATTCTAAAAACAATAGAGAACAGAAAAACATAAGAGGGAAATAAAAACAAATCGTAATTTTGTGAGGTACAAGATGACAAAAAGTCGCGCTGCAATTTTATCGTTATTTGAAGCCTCACATTCCTCGACAAACCATTTCTGATGCCATCAAATGATTCAAAGAGCTTGGTGATGAGGAGAACCGACCTGGAAGAGGAAAATATGATCTGCCAACACTCGTCAGCGAGTCACTCTGCCAACATTCAACGAAATTCGAGACTATCGATGCGAAAATTGGCGCGTGAAACTGGAATCGCGCGAGAGTCTGCTCGATGAATAGCTAAAAATGTGCTTAAGAAGAAGCCTTACAAGCTACGAAAACTCCAAATGCTGACAAATGAAAACAAGCAATTACAATTTCGGCAATGCCGTGCTCTGCTTTGCTCAAGGATAGGAAAATTTCGTTTTCACTGATGGAAAACGTTTTCACAATTGTCAAAATGATAGCTATTGGTCATAAAAGGTAACCAAACCTTGTGCCATCGTTGTCCATAGCCAATACCCCAAGTCTATCATGGTTTCGGGAGGTATTTGTGCTACCGGTAAAACACTGTATCTCCGGGATATTTTAGAGGGTGTCGTGCTTCCGCGGGCCCAACAGCAGTTTGGCGACCAACATTGGACCTTTTAGCAAGACTGCGCCTGCTCATAAAGCAAAAACTACGCAAGAGTGGTGTCGAATCAATTTTCCTGATTTTGTCAGTTCCGCTGAATGACCACCGTATGGTTAATTTTAGAGGCCAGTGCCTGTGCAAAACCCCACAAAAGTTTGGAATCGCTGAAGCAATCCCTGCGTCGGGAATGAGACAATATATCGCTGGAAGAATTGCGAAATACAGTCGAAAATTTCCGTCTACGTTTGGAACTCTGTATCCACGCAGAAGAAGGTCACTTTGGAAACCTTTATTACATATTGTACCTAAGGTAGTGGTTATCGTTATTAATTGTTAGTTTTTTGTTTTTCAGTTTAAATACATAATTTTATAAAAAAACGTTTGTCCGAGGTTTTGTGAGTCACGGTGTATACATATCGTATGTTTAATAAAATTAAAGTCGATCACTTACAAGTATAGCGGAAAATTGGCTACAAATTTGTTTAATTACGCACTCTTGAGTAAATTATACTAACTATATACATGAAAGTTAGTATAATCTGGTGTCTGTATCTTTCATTAAAAAAGTGAATATATTCATAATATTATATGCACTTAGCTAAGAGCTTAATACAGTTTGTTCCTTTTATTGCCCATTTGTTTATTCATATTTACTATTTTGTTATCATTCTCTCTTTTTTTCTTTGTCAGGGAATGGTTGAGCGGTTAGCATGCTAACATCTCGTGCCAAGATTCGCGGTTTCGGCTCTCGTGATATACCACGACATACATTATTTATAATAAAATTACACTGTGCTATTTTGAAACGTTACAGGTCCGGAATGGACGGTGTAAACGTCTTTCGTCCCATGATTCGAAATACACATAAACTGTAGGTTCTTAATGTTGGTCATACATTTTCAATACACAACAGGAACGTATACAAGCAGAGAGGACATTTTTGAAACTGCAAAACCTGAAAATTAAAAAATAATTGTAACAAAGTGGTCACTTCTTGATTAGGTTTTTCAGTATCTTTTCTTATTGTAAAAAAATCGTAAAAATATTTGTATATTTTTTCGTGTTTTGTTTTTCAGCTGTTAGGACATCTTAAATTTTTTTTTGTAAAGAGCACAATTTTCTGACTGAAAATGTAAAAGAACCTGATCTTGAAGAGAAAAGTTTTCAAGGTAATCAGTCTCAAAGTTACAAAAAAGCATTTAATAAATTACTTCAATAATTTTATAATTTAACCACTGAAACTCCTATTAAACATTTTCAATCGTATCGGGTTGAATTGCCCAAATTTCATTAATTTGGTTTGTTTCTATCGTCTTTTCCGCGATGTTTTCAATAGTTTCAGTTTTCTTCTATTTACTAATTGATTTTCGGCGTTGTTGTCAGAAGATTTCCTAAGCATATCCTTACCTTTGATCAGAAATAGATATATTTTCTCCTTGGCATCAATACTTTTATTTTCTGCTCTGTGGAGAACAGAAGAACGTTTTAATTCATCGTTGTTTCTGTAGTTTTCCTGATCATAATATCTATGTATGCATGGCTTACATTTTCTTGTCCTCTTCTAAGTATTTTTTTGGTGGGGAAGTACAATACCTTGGGTTCAGTGCCACAGGAAGGCAGAATGCATCGGCGCCAAAATCCGATGGAGTTCCTGTGTTTTACTGATTTGCATTATTTTTAAAGGCATTAACTACCTTTATCGTTTCAGAGCTTTTAACAACTATATTCCGGAGATATTTCAACTGCGGGCGCAGACTAAGTGAATGTAAAAGTCTTCACAAACAAATTTAAATATTTTATTGCATATTCATTAGTATAAGTTTATTAAATTTTCCAAAATTGTAGATTGAACTGCACCGTTACAATAAAAGATCAATTAAGTAAAGTATAGAAAATAGAAATAAGACGGTTATACAAAATATAATTTGACTCGAATATCACAAACCCTAAGATCAACAACACCAGAGATTTTGGAAAATACTCTACATTATACTCATTTCTAGTCCGATGATAACTACGGTTGCGGTTGACCGTAAATGTAAATTATAACCCAACTTTAAATCAATTAAACCCGATGGAAATATAATAAAATCTGTTTTGAGCTTTGCGCTAGAATGATTTACAATTACCTGAAATTGTTGCTATTAATGCGATATACATAATAGTGTTAGATTTAAAATAAATTACAATTTATATAAAATTGTCTAAATTATTTCCAGTGTTTTTCTTGCCACTTCAGCATCACGACCATAAGTTACAATCATACGTTATCGAACCGCTTCTTAATTCAGCTTTTAATGCACAATTCTTTCTTATCTACGTTGTCCGTCCATTTATGTAGTATTGATTTTTAAAATAGACGAATTTTTTGTTCTGGCAGTAGCAGTAGTATGTTCTAATAACGCAAAAGTTTTAACTACTACTTAAACATATTTCTAATTTGGAATTTTGCCTTTGGGTATTTTGGTGTTAAGAAGTGAAATTGCTCGTTATGTATGCATCAGGTTGGGTATAGTATATGCAGATACTCATAATGCTGTAATCAATAAACTATATTTAACCGGTGCTAGGTAAAAAATGTTGAAGTGTTTTTGAAGTGCTTTGATGTTATTGTAATATTGAAGGACTAAAATCAAACCTCGTGTATATCCTGCATTGGTCAAGGATCACAACATTAAGCTGATGTATATATACGTATTCCAATATTCCACTTTGACTGGTTTTTATTGAAAGATGGTCCACGAATTTCGTGAAAAAATTTTGCTTTGGAAAGGATTAATTTTGTGCAATTTTAAATATTTTCTATGTAAGGTTGGATGATTAATTTTTGTATTGATGCTTCGGAAGATTTTGTGCTGTATTATTCGTTCTTTAGTCCCGAGTGAGGTAATATATTTTTGATTTGGTTCAAATAAAACGATTATTAAAATTGAAATGAAGTTAATGGTCTGGTGTTCAATTATTGATTATTGGACAGAATTTATAATAAACTTGATATAGAAAAAAATGTGCATTCCACGAAATGGGCCAAGTGCTGAACAATGCGCCCTACGATTTTGAAAGAAAATGAATGAACTCTTAAAATAAATAAATACCACAACCAGAAAATAAAATAAAAGCAACTTGAAAAATTCGATTATTTTTGAATGATGGAAACTTCTTAGCCATGATTTAATATAGATATAATATGTAGCATCCCACAAAGTTATGAGCATAGGCACAATTATTAAACCCAATATTGGGGGGGGGGGGGGCTAATAAAGTGTAATTTAATTTTTCCCCAGAAAACCGTAATTTCTCACATAGTTTTTCTCCTAGTTTGACGTACAAATCTCCGTGTAGAATAAAATTATAGCCCCAATTGAATTTCAAAGTTGGTAAATTTTTATTCTTCTTGAATAATTTTTTTCAGGATTTAAGTGTTTTGAAATTTACTCGATTTTGGTGCACCACAAGACGAAATTCTGTTGAGGTTAAAAGTAAATGAAATTCTACATAAGACTAAAAATTGCAATAAATTTTTCTTTTTCGTAATGTAGTTATTCAAATTAATTCTCTTTTATTAGGTCCCGTATTTTAGGAACCGACTATTCTTTTTTTTCTTCACATGTCGAACACTCAACGGGTTTACACAAATAGTCATATTATTGGGGGTAGATAATTTTAATAAGTCATCTTATTCTAAATTTAATATACCTCCCTACATAATCTTACCATACTCTTAAGATGAGAGACTTGACACAGCACATTAGCCATAAAACTAAACTGTATTTATTGAGGCTGATTTAATCTCCTTATTCTTCTTTCCATAGATGTCTGGATTAAGGTGGTTATTTTTCAGCATGATTACCATAAAGAGATGATCAAATCAGTAGTAGAAAGAAAATTATAAGGCTTCTACAATTATTTAGATCACTATCACTAGGTATTAGCCTGTTTCTTTCCCCTTCTGGATAAAGGCCTTCCCCAGCATTCTCAATCTCTCTCTATCTTCAGCTACATTTAACCATCCAATACCTTCTGTCTTCATCGTGTTTTCGGGCGTCCGGTGCTCCCCAAGTAATGATTTTTGCTGGCGATTACCCGTAAAATCTATATTTTTCTGGCACGCACCTGGCAGATAACTAGCAGGCGGTGTTTATAGTTTACTTGGCTATTGCTGTCAGTTTGTTACTATAGGGGCCTGGCAGGTCCTCATTAACTAATTTGTGTAAGTTTTCTGTGAGAAGAATTAGCCAGGGACTCTTTCACAGGTTACTTCACTGGTTACTATAAATTTGTTCGGACAGCAAACCGACAAGTCCTCTTTTACAGGTTATTTCGCTATTGCTATAAAGTGTATTCAGACAGTAACCCGCCAAGTTCTCAATTACAGCAAGTTGACAGGTTTTCATCTTTGCGATATCTACGTTTCATTTCGTCTCTTTTTATTTAAATTGATTAATTAAATTAATTTTAGTTAATTTAAATTTATCTCTATTAACTAAATGTGCAAAACCCCCTATTAAAATGACGTCACGTTAAATTTAAAAATTAAACTTTTGGGCGAATCTAAATTATTAAGAACAATAATTTAGGATTGCTAATCTCGCGTGACTTGCATATTCTCAATGCATTTTTTTGATGATTATAGTAAATAGTTTTTTCCGGGAGGAATTTCTAAATAAAAAAAACCGTGTTAATTTCTAGTTTTTTTCAAATAAACTAAAAATTAATATAAGGAAATATTTTTTTAAATCCGTATAATAAGGTACACATAACAATGCAATCGGTCCTATAGTATAATCTTTAGCAGGTATACCACATAAATAACGGTACTGCAACTTGCTCGTATTCTTTAAATACTTTTAAAAATGTTTAATTTTTATTTGCAACTGATAATCGAAAAGAATCACGTATAAATTAATGCAGAATTTTTAAATTTTAAAAAAATTAGTTTATAGATATAAAAATTCTTTAAAACGATAATTTTTCAAATAACCCGTTTAAATTTTTGCAATGTACTTGCAAAAATTTATTACATCAATTTAAATTTACCTTTTAAATCAAAACTCAACCGTACAAAATTTGTTCTTGTTTCTTTAATGCCGCAATTTATTAAATTTATATTTTTTAAGTGTATCTAATTTGTTTGCACTTCTAATATATTAACATTCCGATAATTGATAAAGTTGTATATCAACCCTTGGCAGTCCAATGACACTTGGAGAATTCTCACGTTTCCAATAAGCGAATGTTGATGGTCCGAACTCCGTAGGATCATGTAAGTAGAAAAAAAAATTATAAACTCTAATATTATATCAAATTCGCATACTGTTCGACACAACATGGAAAATGAAGAGTTTAATTATAAGAATTAAAAAATAGTACATTATAAATTATAACCGTACGAAATACAAAAAAAACAGGAAAATAATTTTTTTTTCATTTAGTAAAACTAATTACCGTACCTAATTTAATTGTAATTAATAATTTTTCTACACACGTGGTTACCTGCGACAGTTTGCTAGCAGTAATTTGTCACAGATTCCTGGCAGAAACTTGTGACAGGAAACTTACAGTATACTGGCTGGCCTGGTACAAGTTTTCCACAAGCTTGTGACAGCAATTTCAAAGCAGCCATTTTATTCATACAGCAGCTATCACAAGCTTGTGATAAGCTTGTCATAGCAATATCAACCTGTGAGACTTTCCTTGCCAGGCACCTGGCAGGCGTTTCCCAGACTTAAAATGTTACTTGGGCTCCTTCATCCAGATCTCGGTCTCCATTGCAGTATTCTCCTTGTCTACCTATTATCCACCACATCCTTTAGCTCAGTCTGTTGTCTGATCCAGTCATTTCTCTTGTGATCTCTTAGAGTTATATTTAACATTTGTCATTTCATTATTCTTTGTGTAACTGTAAGTTTCCTTGCATTGGACATTGTTACATTGTTAAGCTCCACATTATTAAAATAATGTGTATTATCTATAGAAATTGTTTTCATTTCATACTCTCAAGAAGTATATTATGTATGTACACCCATTTGCAGCTTGTCTTCGGTTTCAGCAATCATTGCTACATCGTCTGCGTATAAAATGCAGTTAAAAATTATATAGCATAGTTTGTTATCCAGATTAATTCCTTCGTGGTTTATAATTTGCCATTTGCCGATTACGTCGTCTATGCACTATAATATATTGAAGAGGTTTGGAGAAATACTGCAGCCCTGATTTATGTACAATGGTGCTTATACATAATGATTCATATTTAGTACCTACTATTATATTATATTTTTAAGTCGTTATTTGAAAAAGTTATTTTAACGCAACACGCATTTACCTTGGTTATTTCAATTTTTTAACTTGCCGTCATCTGAATCAAAGCTTGGTAGAACATTTTCGGCATCAGTTTTGTTCTCTGGCCAATTCTTGAAAGACAATTGCATAAACAGGGAAATTCCGAGATCTCTTAGCTTCCATTTGTGCACGGTTTATTATACCTTATATTACAACGAGAGTAAGTATATCGCTTCTTAAAATCCGGAAAATCTCCGAGACATCCCCAGCTAAGCGAAACGTATTCGAATATAGATTTTTCAGATTTCTCCTCAATGTTCTCTATATTCAAATCTTTTACTTGTTTTGGACTGAACCCGGTCCTTCGGCTTATCGGATGCTAATAACTGAACCCTGTTGCCGAAAACGTCTCATCAAACGATATAACATATCAAACATACGATCAAACATATAATAAAATTCATTGATTATGGTACTCTGGTGCTGTAATTATCATAATTAATGTCCTTGATGTCCTCTATAAAAATAAAATAAAAACATATTTCAAACTTCTTCCCACCTAAATTACCACACGCAGATATAATTCCTGCAATCTTCATACAGTTAAAGGAATAACACGATTGCGCAGATACATACATACATAATGGATATAAATGCGAGATGTACAAAGTGAGGCAAAAATTCTGGAAGGATTGTATAGAACTGAAGTGATGTTTTACAATGAATAAAGATAATGACTCATTTTTATAAGATCCTTGAAGTCACTTTGGAAAGTCGCGTACTTTCTCTTGATGTGTCGCTAATTATCTATTATGTGTTTCGAACGATAATAAGAAGTAAATATAACCAAATAAAATTTTTTTAAATGTTAGTCAAGTATTATAATTTATACTTGTAAGGATGTTATTAAAATTGACTCTAAACGCCATTTAAACGCAGATGGATTATAAAGATTGTAAACTACGCAATAAAAATTACTAAGTTTATTTATATTGGTAGATAAGTTTATAAAAATAATCTACCAGTTAGTTCAGTAGTAAACTGGTAAGGAATACTGCATATTATAGTTTCAACAACACACTTGCTTGCAATCTTGTACCTATCTTGAAATTTAATACCTCCATCCCACTTGTAGTCGTGTTATGATGAACGTGAAAAAGTGCGATGTATGATAAAAGCTCGTGCTGAAAGTTTACAGAATGCTGTATGAAGAGAGAAAGGGAATAAATGTCTAATCAAAGAAACCTGTTTATTTCAGAACAAAGAGTGCAACCGGTGTTTGGTCGTTTTATTTTCATGCTTGAAAATCATTTCTATTGTCACCGTTACCATTAAGCCTGATTTACAAACTATTAATGAATTTTAATACTTTGTATAAAAGAGCTTATTTTGACTTGTTAAATTTTGAGTACGAATGTGATATTGACGATTTAATATTTGTGGAAAAGTTGAAGCCAAAACCGAATAGCAAATTAAAATATTTTGCAACACCTCGTGGACAAAAAATTTTGTTTTTATCACCGCGGTTTGATAATAATTTATAAAGAAGCGGTGTCGTTAGAAGGATTTCGGTTTTCTTCTTTAAAAATTGTATTGGTTATTTCTGATCATAAGAACGAAGTATGAGCAGCGTGATAAAGCATTCCAATAGCAATTACTTTTATACCTATTTTTGTCTGGAAATAGTCTGCAGGATTATAAACATGCATTTTCAATTTGTAATGATTCAACTTGTATTCGCACTCTTAATTATACAGAGGAGTTTTTTCCGCCTTGATATAATATCAAAATATGTAATTTATTGTAACACACGTAGGTACTACATTTTCGTGTTTGCTTAATTTAACTAATAGTTGAAACAGTGAAACTAAGCAATAAAGTGGATGGAGGAGTACGGGAGCTAAAACGCAGTTGGAAATCGTTTTCCATTCGGAAATGTAATACATTTCTTCTAATCTACATCCCTTGATACTTGAAGTCTTGTGCGCTTACATTTGTCACACTTGGAACGAAAGATTCTAACGCAGATTATCGTTCTTACTTCGATACGTTGATTTAACATGAAAGATCTTTTACTAAGTGACGTGACAACACTGTACTCCTACGAGTTTGATATCTGTAGTCAGACTCAAAAAAACAACAAGCTTGAGTTATGCAGTGATCAGCTCTCTGGCTGTGTTCGCTTCTGCTTTTCTCTGTATCGATCCCAACCACACTTACTAACTTGCTCGCACCTTTTCTAGAGTTGGTTTACGTTCTGGCATCATCCTTGTTTACCTTGTTTGGCACATTATAACCGCAAGGTATTTTGTGCCTACTGCTGTGCTCTACCTGTATGCGTAGGGCGTAGTATATCTTTGTTTAATTCACAACTATCGCTTGGTTGAACGAACAGAAACAGCCATAGATGTAAATACATGGTGCAAAAAGGATAAATGTTGACTTGTTACTTTTAGTGCAAGCCGCCCAGACTCACATTATTGTCTCTCCAATTTACGTGATTGAAATGATAAACAACGGTCATTAGATACAAATACTCACGGTTAACTAAACTCAAACCATTCCGAGAGCTTAAATCGAACTTATTTAGTTTAACCGCTAAACTTTCAATTAAACTTGATTGCTTATGTAAACTTCTTTGCTACCTGTCCGTTAAAGAATTGTTGGTCCTATCGGGTATACATAAATCATAGCAGGTAACATCTATCTATCAGTTAGTTGTATCAACGATTAGATATGGGCGTTCTTGTTGGCCTGCCCAGGGTTCGTGTTTATTGTTATCTGGTCTAATGCGATACTAATTTTTTACTACTGCATTTTATTCAAGGCTAACATTTTTAAACTCGGTTAATACAGCGAACGAAAAATAAACACAAAACCAAATTATCATATTATACATTTACATAACAGCACCGACATGCAGTTTTCTTTAAACCATTTAATTTTACTACCTTTCCAACAAAGAAACGTTCTGAAATATCGCTACAGACAGACTGTAACATGCAGGATATGGATAAATTCAATCGTTCAGCAAATTCTGAATTTCAAATTGATTTTAAAGCAAATTTGCATTGTATATAGATGTATTAGATACCTATTATGGTACTACCGCTGTAATACATCCTTTTAGAGGTAACAAAATTTTAACGATCAAATAAATATTTTGTACAATTGCATGCGTTATTACTAATAACATAATGGACTTTTAGGTGAGAATAATGCAATTCGCCATTAAATAAATCAAATTCAAATAAGGTTGTCAAGGCTAGAATTTCTTAACAAGAGATATTGGAGGTCGCTCAACTAAACATGTTCTTCGGATATCGTACAAATACAATGCTACACAGTTAAATCTTTTTGAATTGACTAGCAGTGACGGATTTAGACGGTTGGGGGCCCCTGAAGATAATTGTAATTGGCCATAGCCGTCATTAAAATCATTTATAGAAATTCAGACGTTAATTTGTATACAAAAATTTTGTTTCGGAGGAATTTTCAACGGTCTTCTCTACTGATGGCATAATAGAATTAATAAAAATATGGGAATATAACATGTGCTAATCTATAAAACAAATTGAATTTAAAGGCGCTGCTGCGGTAAAGGATATATTCTCAAGTTATAGTATAAACTATTTACAGGATTTACTACATTGAAAGTTTAATTCTTATTGTTTGGATAGATATATGAGTTCGCTTTTCTTTAAATTGCAATGAGTTTACAGCTAGTCTAGGTTCAGGTTACTTTATGACGTTAGTCCTGCCTAATCTGCTAAAATGTTGTTAAATCCGCAGGTCGAGTAAAATTTTTGATGGCCTTTTTGAGGCTAAATAAGCATTATTTAACTTTTTAATTTAATTATTATATTTTTACGGGGGTGGGAGGGCATAAGATGCGTAAGAGTGTCGCGAGTTGCGAATCTTTCTGCTAAAACAACACTCAAAAACATAAACTTTGTAATATCTAGAAATTAGGCATGAAAAACTTAAAGAAAATCAATATAGATTATTAGTAAATCTTGGGATTAAATGATCCCATGGGAGTAAATTTACTAATAAACGCCACGCGGGACTGAAGAAGGTCATTACGAACTGCAGAAGTAGTCCTAAATCCTTGATAAACACGCTAGGATTGCATAAAATAAAATAATACCAGCTGTATGAATAACCAACTTAGCTATCTACTATAGCAAATATTAAAATGAGCATTCTATCTAGATTACTCATTGTAAAGGTTCAGTTTAAAATCATTATTTTATATATCTGTAATAGTAGCTTTTAAACACTGATTTAAAATTTAAACTACGATTAAAATTATAATTGAAGCTATATCAGTAATTAAAATGCATTATTATATTATATATCATTTTATTTTAGTGATAGGTTAGATATCTAAATCACATCTATGAACAAGAAGAAATAAAACTTGAAATTTTTTTTTTTAAATTGAAATAACTGTTGCGAGCAATATGCTACCATGTACATAATATTTTATAATAATACATACATTCATAATCTACAAACACGAACCAAATGGACCACTCTTCTTTCTTCTTCTTTTCAGCCTTTGTCGATCTACTGCTGGATGTAGGCCTCCTTCAATTTCTTCCATGCATCACGATCCTGGGCTCGATTTTGCCAATTTCTTCCAGCTGTTTCAATAATATCGTCTGTCCAGCGTTTTGGTGGACGACCGACGGACCTTTTGGTTGTTCTCGGTCTCCATGATAAAACTCTCTTTGCCCATCTATCAGAAGCCTGTCTAGCAACATGCCCCGCCCAGCCCCATTTCAATTCCGCCTCTCTTTCCATACCGTCTTTAACTTTGGTTCTGTCTCTAATGCTATCGTTTCTCTGTCTGTCCCGCAACCGAATACCCAACATCAGACGTTCCATGGCGCGTTGAGTAGTTCTTAATTTATTAGCGCTTTTGATGGTCATTGTTGTAGACTCTAGTCCGTAGGTCATGACTGGTAGTATACATTTATTTGTCAAAGACCTCCCGTTTTAGGAAATTTGGTATATCTACCTTCAGAATTTGGGCCACTCTGCTGAACACCGCCCATGCTAGACGGGTCCTACGAATTATCTCCGTAGTCTGATTTTGCTTGCCTAATCTAATAGTATGACCAAGGTATACGTACTCGTCCAATCTCTCTATCAATCTTCCGTCTATGTGTATATTGGTGGTGCCGTCGTTGGTCATAATCTTTGTTTTTTTGGTGTTCATTTTTAATCCCACCTTCAACGATTGAGAGTTCAACTCGGTAAGCACATTTTGGATCTCTGAAATATCTGTACTAAAGAGAACAACGTCGTCTGCGAATCGTAAGTGATTTAATCTAATTCCATCCACGTTCACACCGAATTCTTCCCATTCCAGTGACTTAAATAATATATCTTCCATCGTCAGAGTGAATAGTTTGGGAGATATCGTATCGCCTTGTGTTACACCTCGCTCCACTTTTATTTTATTCGTTGCGAGGTTACCGTCAATTTTAATTGTCATTGTGGCATGGTGGTATATATTTTTTATAACCATGGAGTATCTGGAATCAATTCATGCGTTATCTATCGCTGTCAATATAGCGCCCATTTCGATCGAGTCGAACGCTTTCTCGCAGTCAACGAAGGCCATATGCAGATTTATATTATATTCTGAGGACTTCTCGATAAGTGTTCTAATGGTTTGTAGGTGTTCTGTCGTACTATACCCTTTTCTAAATCCAGCCTGCTCTGGTGGTTGATAAAAATCCAGTTTATTGGTTAGACGATTTGTAATTATCTTAGTGAACAGTTTGTATAAGTGGGACAACAGACTGATAGGCCTATAATTATTGATATCGTGTTTATCTCCTTTCTTGAACAGTAGAATTACCTGTGCATTCTGCCAGGTAGTTGGTATACTTCCCTCTTGCAGGCACTTCTTTAGCAGAGTAGCAACACCCTCGAGAAGAGATCTACCACCACACGAAATCATTTCTTTTGTTATCTCATCTTCGCCAGGCGACCTTCCATTTTTCATTTGTGATAAGGCCATTTCGACTTCCGCCACGTTGATATCTGGAATCTCTTCAGAAAAAAAATTTGGTAATGAACCACTATCAGACAAGAATTGTTTTAATTTCAACTCGGGAGCATAAATCTGAACAAGAGTACATTTCTATATCATAATCATTAACATTTGAAAATAATGAACTCTCGTAGAATAAAACAGTTATGAAACGTAAATTGAAAATGTTTTAAATTACGAGCGATTTTACAAATAAACTGACATGCCCTACGTGTAGTAAAGTAATTGATAGAAATGGTGATTATAGGATTTAGTGCATATTGGATTGAGGATTCAGAAGTGTGAAGCGTGCATAACCTCAAAAGCTAATGTGCAGCAGCTTGGTGATCTTAACCTAGAGCGAGCATTTGAAGAAAACCCGGTTATCCAGTGCGATGATCTAGTGATCAATGCGAAAGATTTGTTGCGAGTGGAAATTTACTTTAAGTCCGAAAATAACCTCCTGAGAGACCGAAATTTAATCAGAGAAATGGATGATAAGATGGTCTCATGATTGGTAAATTAAATACTGAAAGTGAAATAAAAAACAAACCAAAATGTTCGTATTTCAATTCGTTGTGCTTCCATGCGATTTATAACTCGATAGTGGGTATTATGAAGGTTTACTTTTTTTTCAGCCCTGTTTTATAATTCCTGTCGCCGCTGTCGGCTATTTCGCACATTCTTTGATCGATGTGTGCTTTATTGTGAGCCTGTGATTTGCGTCTGTGGCCTTTGCATTTAAATGGGTTGTCATTTGAGATGAAAGAACCAACGAACCTTTAGGCACTGCAGATTTTGATGACGTTCTTCCGCTGGACGGCTTCGACGTTAAGGTATGCGACGATCCTTCGACATACATAGCCTCCAGCTAGATCGCATATAGCTACTTAACAGCATACTGTTTAGTTCCCCGGGCTGATGTTGGATATCAACTTGTGGAATATTGTTACTGAGGCCACTGATTTGGACGCCACTCTAACTCGGTGTGGACCATATGACATGTTTTTTTAATCCAAATCGACTCCCAGCATGCGAAGCAATTCTTATGGTTCTATAATATTTTCTCCTTCCACTATAAAGGAAATTTTGGGGATGTTTCTTTTGCCTGTCAGCATGACGGCCTCCGTTTTCTCAAGGACCAGTTGTACGCCTGTAGGTTTCATCAATTTAAATATATCCTCCATTAAGGTTATTACTTTGGCCATCAGTACCGCCTCCTCTTTTACTGCCGCCACAATGGTGATATCATGGGCGAATCCGAAGATCTCGTGCGCTGGTAGTGTGGGAAGTTTGATGATATCGTCATACATGACGTTCGATAGTAAAGACGCTAGTAATGTCGATCTGCTTATAACATAAAATTTATTATTTATGGAGTATTAGTTGACCTTATTTATTTAATGATTAAAATAATCATATTTGGAATTCTATTACAGAGGCTACCTTTTATATGTAAGTTAAATTCAATAACTTTCAATTAGGCCTATACTGAACAAAACTTTTATTTATAAAATTTATTATTACACATTGCTCAGATGTTGATGGCGTAGTTATCGGGTTTGAGGAGAGCGGAGTCGTGGGTTTGACTCAGAAACGTTGTCTTAAATATATTTAATGGCGCCAGCAGGTTTTTACAACGCTTCATCTGAAATCTTTCTTTTATTCAGGTCTTAGTATTCGAGAGCGACTAATTAAAATATTTATCCAGCAAAGTAAATTATTGAATAAAAGGAATGAAATCGTAGTTCATTTGTATATTATCAACGAGCATGGGCTGTTAACGTGGGGAATAGAATGGTGCAATACATTTAATTATATGAGCAACTGTAGAATCCCAAAAAGCGTATAGAACCTTCTGTTCACATAGAAAAAATATTTATTATTGTATATTCCCGCGGTTTGCAAATATAAAATACTCATATACAAAATTAGCAACGGTTCTGTGAAATCAGCTCAATACAAATTAATATGGCAACAAAATATGACCTAGTAGTTTAATACGTTCCAGTTCTAAATTAAAGTCGGTAGCAAAATGTTCATTCGTCTTGAATTACGTGTTTTCTGCAAACGAATTCACTAAAATACAAATATTTAATTCTACGACCTTAAGATGGAGGTTTATGCAATTTGCACTTCTGAACATCCAGCTGTTGGATGAATGGAAGCCTGACAATTCCTTGAGAATCTGATACTCGGGGGGAAACCAGGCGTTCTTTGAGTTGGGCCAGTATGGGCGGTGTTGGGCAAATACCTGGATCTTAATTGAGATCCTACTGAGAACAAAGTAAGCAGGATTTATTTATGGAATCCCTACTTAAAATGAAGTAAGCAGGTCGAATCCCTATTTAGAATGAAGTAAGCAGGATTCCCTGATGTAGTCCCTTCGACGTGACTTGATTTTACACCAACTGGAATTTTTCTGTGTTTTTTTCTTCAGTATTTCTGTATACTCGTATTATATAGTGTTATTATTATCTAAATAAAAAATTCCAAACTTTATTCAACGATAAAGTACGGCTCCATTTCCCCGGCACCCCCACCAAAAAATATTGAAATCGGACTTGGTGGAATCGTTTGTAGACTGCGTACAAAAGCTCAAAAGTTATACAATGCGCGAAGGGCGAAATACATACATATAAATGTTACGTGAAAACATTAGCTTGGCGCAAAAATTTAAAAAATGTGAATAAAAAAGACGTAATTACTCGTTCTTGAAAATTAATATGAAAAAAATATCACTATGCATGTAATTTAATAAAAAAGTTATTGTTATTTATTTTATTTTGAACTTTGCTTATTAAAAATAATTTGTAAAATCAATATTATGTTCGGAACATAAATTCTTCGAGGTTTTTTTTTAGGTTATGATGTTCTTCCTGATTTTTAAACACTTTTTAATATCTACTTTGTAGATTTTAAATAAAAATCACACCAGTGCATACGTAGGGCCTGTCAGCCCCATGCTTTAAATCGACGATTGTTTGGATATTTCAGGAAAATAAGATAATTTTTGAAATCGATATAATTTAAAACTTGCTGAAGTCGCAATAATTTACATTGTAACCAGTAACATTGAAGTTGTATAATAATAAATTATTGTATTAAGTGCAGTTTACGTTATGCCATTTTGGTTACAAGTTGTCATAATACGCAATTCTAATCGTAATATTTGCTTATGAGTTCACCCTCGGGCTGTATCGTATGCCGAATCTTATAAAGTGAACTTCGAATTATTTGATTTTTACCTACTTGTAAACAAAATCGCATAATGTAAACAACACTTTACGGTGAAACAAAACCATTTGCACCACCAGCATGAAAAATAATTAATCTTTGCCCTTTAGTCATCGGGGACTTCAGACCGTTATTACTTCCTTCATCCCAACATTTAGGAACGGTGTGGGAATTATGGATATAAGCTTCGTCTGTGTAAACAATATTTCGTCCTTGTTTATATTTTATAAGGTCTCAAGAATGTAACTCGTTTACCTCGAATATCATTTTTTTCCACAAGTAATTTTCGATTACATGGAGCTTTTTTCCATCTAAAACCAATTTTATGCACCACACGTCGAAATGATGTATGTTTACCAGCAAATCCATGATCTTTCTTCATACTTTCATAAACAGCTGGCATTTTAATATTTTTCTTATGATAGGTAATGTTGGAATAACCTAAAAAAAATATTTTCGTTTTTTATTTACAAAACTAATTAAACAAATTTTATTACTTACCATCAAACAATAGAACCTGTCAAATAGCCTTAATGAAGGCTGATTGTTATTTATATTATGAAATAATACTAATACCATTTAATAATAAAACGCGAAATTTGTGTAAAACTGTCAAAACAAAGCAAATGTTTTCTAGTTGGGCTTTTTAGCATTTGGACGTGATTTGGTTATTGCGCCGGTGACAGTATAACTTTTGACTTTTCGCATCTACTCTACTACGTTTGTATCGGTTTGTACCGCAAAAATTTTCGATTGTACCATCAAGACAAAAAAGTTACAGCACTTTCAAAGTGGGGGTGCCAGGGAAATGCCAGCACCCCCACCTCAAAATATTCAAATCGGACTTGGTGGAATCGTTTGTACTACGTTTGTATCGGTTTGTACCGCAAAAATTTTCGTTTGTACCATCAAGACAAAAAAGTTACAGCACTTTCAAAGTGGGGTGCCAGGGGCTCCATTTCCCCGGCACCCCCACCACAAAATATTCAAATTGGACTTGGTGGAATCGTTTGTACTTCGTTTGTATCGGTTTGTACCGCAAAAATTTTCGTTTGTACCATCAAGACAAAAAAGTTACAGCACTTTCAAAGTGGGGGAGCCAGAGAAATGCCAGCACCCCCACCTCAAAATAGTGAAATCGGACTTGGTGGAATCGTTTGTATCGGTTTGTACCGCAAAAATTTTCGTTTGTATCAAAAAGACATAGATGAAAACTGAAAGCAAGCTAAGTAGAAAAGTTCTAGACCAACGCGCATACGCCGCTTTTACAGGGGTGGCTTGAGTACATAATAAAAAAACTTTTTTCCCCCCTCTATTAAGGAAAATAATGATGGATATTAATATTATTATTATAATAAATAATAATGTGCAATCTATATTAAAGAAAAGTTTTTACGAAGTTATGAGTATTTCCAATTTTAGAGAACTCCGAGCAAGTTACGCTTAGTTACATTTCATTCGGCAGAAAAGATGAACAAGAGTTATTTTAAGTAAATAATTTTATTATATTAATATAAAAGATTATACACTGATAAATACGTGCGCATTTGATAGTATAGTCCAGGTTCTATGTTCTTCGTATGCCGAATGCTCTAATTATGCGAATTTTATCAATCGAAATAAGTCACATCTGCTAAACGAGCTTGTTGCACATGCTATGCGAGATGGTATCAACGCACAAACATATAGGAAGCGGGCTTCTATTTTAATCGGTATTATTACCAATAAGAAAGACCTACCAAATAATCACGTCGAAGTGGATGCTGCAAGTACCGCGTATTACTTATATAATGCATTATTCAAAGATAATCCATCAGTTATAGAGGGCCGTACGTGTGTTAAATGTAAGCATAAAATTGAAACGCGATATCCTTCGACAGTGGTAAATTTTCCAGATAGTAGTGTACTAAACCTTCAAGATGCATTAAATTTCAAGTTTAATGAAAATAACGGTAACCTCAGTCAGTGCAAAATGTGCAAATCCCAGTACGAAAAAAAGGTAGTTTTTGGTCAACAAGTATTGTTTGAAATATGTGGACCATGTACATCAAATTCACCAATTGAATTAAATATTCCTTTAAAAGAAGTTCCCCTTCAAATTGTGCTGAACGATACGGTTTACCATTTTCAAGGTGCTATTAGTTTTCTACCTCCAATATTAAAGAATGTGAATGCTATTCGTTACTACGTCTATTACTGTTGGCGTAACAGTTCTGGAAAATGGGAACGTTATGACGACCTACAAGATCGGTCCAAGATAGTGAGACAATCAATAGTAGCAACTAATTGTCAATTTTTGATTTATACTACTTAGGCCCAGTTGTTCAGTATTAGGTTATCTTTTAACTTGAATTATTTTCCATGGAAACAATTCTTGAAACAATCATTTCTATGGAAAATAACCCAGCTTAAAAGATAACCCGAAACTGAACAACTGGGCTTTAATATATTAATAATTGTACATTTTATTAATTATTTAGTTTGTTTTCATTTATATTAATATAATAAAATTATTTACTTAAAATAACTCTTGTTCATCTTTTCTGCTGAATGAAATGTAACCAAGCGTAACTTGCTCGGAGTTCTCTAAAATTGGAAATACTCATAACTTCGTAAAAACTTTTCTTTAATATAGATTTTTGTCTTGATGATACAAACGAAAATTTTTGCGGTACAAACCGATACAAACGAAGTACAAGCGATTCCACCAAGTCCGATTTGAATATTTTGTGGTGGGGGTGCTGGGGAAATGGAGCCCCCACTTTGAAAGTGCTGTAACTTTTTGTCTTGATGGTACAAACGAAAATTTTTGCGGTACAAACCGATACAAACGAAGTACAAACGATTCCACCAAGTCCGATTTGAATATTTTGTGGTGGGGGTGCTGGGGAAATGGAGCCCCCACTTTGAAAGTGCTGTAACTATTTTGTCTTGATGATACAAACGAAAATTTTTGCGGTACAAACCGATACAAACGATTCCACCAAGTCCGATTTAAATATTTTGAGGTGGGGGTGCTGGCATTTACCTGGCACCCCCACTTTAAAAGTGCTATAACTTTTTTGTCTTGATGGTACAAACGAAAATTTTTGCGGTACAAACCGATACAAACGAAGTACAAACGATTCCACCAAGTCCGATTTGAATATTTTGAGGTGGGGGTGCTGGCATTTCTCTGGCACCCCCACTTTGAAAGTGCTGTAACTTTTTTGTCTTGATGGTACAAACGAAAATTTTTGCGGTACAAACCGATACAAACGTAGTACAAATGATTCCACCAAGTCCGATTTGAATATTTTGTGGTGGGGGTGCCGGGTAAATGGAGCCATAAAGTACGAAGCAATTGATGAACGCCGTCTGCATAGGGTGTACCAACGCAGACTCCGAAAAATTGTTAAATTCGATTATCAAAATGTACTAACATTAAATTACCATAATGTCGTTTCATTGTTTTTATTAAAATAAATTTCCATTAATCTCATTTTTAAAACAAACTTTTATATTTCATTAAGTTAAGATATTCATAATGAATGCAATCTAATTATTATTTAACAGACACACTGTGTACAATCATGCTACATACATATGTAGCAATAACACGCGGTTAACTTTGTAAAAGTGACTTAAGTTATAATATAAAACTAGTTTTTTCTTCGGAATAATTGACACAAAGAGATACATTATGTATTTGTTGAGCGATTGGTTAGCATTTTCTTCCGTATCTTAAACATTGCTAAAATTTACTTCAAATTTGTCAAGTTTCAATATTAATTATTGTGTTGGTGAAAGCACAATGTTCGCTATGATGTATTCATTACTCTTTAAGAAAATAATATATAGTTGCTGCAAATAGTAGCTTCTCAACAATTTTTTTGATAGATTTATAATTTGAAGACGTCAAGAAGTTGTAGAGTAAATTTGTTTGAAATATTTGCAATATCGGAGTCAATTTATTACTTATAAAGATATGAAAATCTTGAGATGTGAAAATGACAACGGTCATGGCCTGAATGTTAGCGAGATCAACTGCTAATGCAATGTTCCCCGGATCGACTCAGGGTACAGTTTAAAATTTCTTGACCGTCTTCCGTGCTTCGGAGGATACGTTAAGCCGTCGTGCCCCCATGTTAATGATTTGCTATCATAACAATAAACAGAGTGCAGGTACATCGAAGGCAAGCCTAGCAAACTACTTTAATAGAATAAAGACCATAATAAAGACTAAGCAGTCTAATAGAATAAGTAATCATCCTTAACAGCTCTAGTGAAGTGATAATATTGAGATATCATCCGCCGCCGACAGTCATTTCAAGCATCAATTTATCGGTCAAAATGAATACCGAAGGGCAATGCGCCCAAATGTACACCTACCGCGATCTGTTTGGAGCATTATAGCCGCGAAGGAACAGTCCTTAGACTGCCACCGCTCGTTCGAGACTATAATCGGCTTATCAGACCTCCCAAATGCGAAGGAAGAGCGTACAGTATATTGAAAAAAAATATATAATTTGGGTCAATGGTAGCTAATTTGGAAATTTTTCGGCGGGTGGGGGGACAAGGCTTATTATAGTTACATTATTGGTTAGTCAGAGGTGTACTCTGCCACCTTTGCTGTTAAGCGCAAAATAATTCAGAAAGCAAAGTTTTGCAATTTTCAGCAAGAAAAAAGTTTAGGCAGGTATTTCTGAAGAATGCGTGTTATATGGTTTTAAAATGTGGACAATGGGAGCAAAGACAGAAGGACATTGAAAATATGGCGGTCACAGAAAAATTATAAAGATCAGTTGGCTAGAGAAACCATTGAAAGAAAGATACCCCAAAAATCATTGACGCTTTCAATATAAATATTGTCGATTTTACCTCGGATTCAACGAAATTTAAAGAACTTATTAGAATTAAATTTAATACTAAAAATCTTAAAATTAAGGTTAAGAAGAGAATTCTTTATTTATATGTCAGCGATTAAGTTGGAGTTGTCAGATTCGTTATTGAGTTCTGAAAATAAAAGGAATTTAGTTTTTGGCAATTGAAATATCATTTAGATATCTTTTATTTGTTAGTAGAAATTTTGCTGGATATGGGATTGAGACGATGTGAAGTTTTGCTGATTATCTCTCATCTTCTTCTTCTGTTGCTTTTTGATGGATGATCAAAATTATAAATTTTGAATTTGATTCTTGAACATTAAAGAAAATTAATTAGTTTACTATAATACGAGAAGTCAGGGTTGTCTAGCAGGTAGTTAAATCAACACGCACTTATAATACTTTTAGCGAAATTTTGGATAAATTTGAAAGTAATTAGTAGAAGATAAGCGATAGATCATTTTCCAGATAATCGAGGAATTGGAATTTATAAATTTTTCTCGAATTGAAGGTATGGAAAATTTAGTCACGTGATGGAAGAAAATTAAAGGTTAAGTTTTGTGAAGAAGTTAATTTAGTTTAAAAATAAGATATATTGGACGTTTTGTAGCATTAAAATGATTAAACAAAAAAAAAAAGAATTACATGAATAAAATTTTACATTTAAACAGCGATGATAATGGAATTCTAAGATTTATCGGTAAGAACTATTATAATTTAAAAATAAATATTTTTATTGTACATGGGATTTAATTTATACGATTATCAATAACTACATTTCTCATATTGAATAATTGTGCCGTACATATCGAATTTATTTCTCATATGGAATAATTTTGCCACACAAACTGAAATTGCAAATTATTTTCATACAAACTTTTAAAATTGTCTTGAATTTATTACGAATAAGAAAAATTAACCTTGTTCAAGTGCCTGAAAGAGTTGGCGAATTATGTAAAATAAAAAGCGTAAAAATTAAAGCATATTTAAGAAACTTTGCGGTTATATCAAGATATTTTAGACATCACTAATTGTTACTGAGACAGTGGGAAATTTTCTGCAAACTAAATTTATTTGGTAACCCAAGAGCGATACAATAATGAAAAGAGGCTCATATCATAGCAATATAAAACAGATAATTGCTGCTACAGAACATAACAACTGTGCTGAACTGAAAAGGAAGGTTCAGGACCAGGAGCAGCTGCTTTCAATCAGTTGGCAGTTTGAAAACTGGAGAGAGAGAACATTTCACTTTCTACAGCTAACACATTTTACAAAAATTTATAAAACGAAGGAACAAATGTTATAAGACAGTGGGAAATTTTCTGCAAACTAAATTTATTTGATAACCCAAGAGCGATACAATAATGAAAAGAGGCTCATATCATAGCAATATAAAACAGATAATTGCTACTACAGAACATAACAACTGTGCTGAACTGAAAAGGAAGGTTCAGGACCAGGAGCAGCTGCTTTCAATCAGTTGGCAGTTTGAAAACTGGAGAGAGAGAACATTTCACTTTCTACATCTAACACATTTTACAAAAATTTATAAAACGAAGGAACAAATGTTATAAAACTGATTTTGTCATCATTACCTCCCCAAAAATCAAAAATAAATTAAAATTACTAATATAGTATAAAAATCAACATCAGGTAAAAATAATTTTGAGCACTCATACTACTATGGAAAAATGTCATAGCTCGTGACTTCCAAGACGCAAATAAATTAAAATTGGCTTCATTGATCCAATAATAACGCTACGAGTAGAACGAAACGTGAGGCCGTTCACTTGACCTCCAAAAGAGGCACAACTAGAAGAGTACAAATAAGTACGTATTACCATTCATTAATAACACTTCCTGAAATTTCTATATTGCAAAATTAAAATGCATGTTAACTTACCTACATAAAAAGAAGATTTATCTTATAGTTTCGTTCATTATTTAGTTCTTGTCACCAATAATTTTTACAAAAGTTATTCATTTAAGCGACAATGATAATTCACTTAACTAATTATCGTTTTTGACGGTATATCATCAATCTTTCAAATTTAAGTTTAATTTTGTGCCTCCAACAAATCTTTTTTCTGTTTTTTTTATTAAATTTATTACCTGAAAAGCATCGACTCTTTGTTAAAAATGCGAGTGTGATTGTTTTACTTTTAAAACTATTACAAGGACTGATGTAATGAAGACTAAATAATAGAAGTACGATTAATATAAAAATGCTCGAAATCAAAAAGTTTACTGGATTTCTTTAGTGCTTCATTTTTTGCAAATCAATAAGTCTTATGTGAGAAAAATATGCATTGTGACCTGAAGGGATACTTATTCAATTTAAATCTTTGATAAAATCTTTATACAAATGTTGTGGAAGGTTTCTTAAACTTCCCGTTTCGTTGAAAGTAAGATAAATTTGTTTTCAATAAAAAATTTAGTATACCCATTTAATGTATATGCAAAATCTTAAAATTTTACATGTCAAGGTATTAAAAAGTAGCCGTAGATGATATCTCCCTAAGATAAAAAAAAATAATAGATTGATTTAGGAAATAAATTCGAAATGCCACCTTATTAAATTCAAGAATAACGACTTCGGCTAGACTACGTACAAAATATTGTCATAACTTTAACAGTTAAGGATAATTTACTTCGCCATTTTAAGGATTTCGTAGCTTTGTTTACGAAAACTTATTTGTACATCGTAATCAGACGTTCTCTGACCTCTTTCTACCCTCCTTTCACTATGTACTTTCTCTGTTTGTATTATTATTAAAAGTATTGTTCTTCCTAGATTGCTCCACATTAGGAAAGTATTTCATAATAAATTAAATGATTGATTTTTATATCACTTTTCCAGTTCACCTTACAAAAGCAAGCATCAATTCATACAGAAATTGCGTCAAATCTTTGACTAACGTGCAGAATAAATAAAAATTAATTGCTTATGCAAGTATAGTAAACAAACAATTTCGCATTTAACGTAGACACGCAACCGTTTAGTAAAATTTATTTAACAACAATAATTTGTTAAGAAGTTTTGCAGTAGGTACTTACTTATGGATAATTAATTACTCGTATTATGAAATGACTGAGGATAATTTACAAAAATTTTCAATAGATTTAATTCTTCAGTGTACCAAATTTTTAATATCAACGTGTAATTGCAGTAGGTATAATTAATTTGGATTTTCAACGACAGGTTCTATTATTAGTTTTATTTGGTCTTTATTTTTTTATTGCAATTATATAGAAAGGAGAACAGTCGCTGAGTTGGACTGGAAATTTAATTGTTGCGAGGCAGATTCTACGATTTCTTCAAATTTTGGTGCCGTGGTTTGAAATTCACGTTAACAGAATCCTGAATGTGTTTTTATTTGATTACATTTTTTGTAATTAATTACATTGCTAATATTTTAAAAATAAGGGAGAAATTTTATAATTTTTTTTTAATACTCCAGCTCATTAATGAAATAGTTGCTTATTTTAAATAAAATATACGATATTGTAATTTATTTATAATAAAATTTTGAGTACCTTAATTTATGTAATCGATGCATTTATGTCATATATTTTGCTTAATTATTTATGTTATGTTTATGTCTACTGTACTTATTAAACTTTCAAGTATAATAAATAATATTAATGAATAATTTTGTATAATTAGTAGAAATTATAATTATGCTAGTGATTGAATTAGTTGCGTTAGTATCACTTATGACAAGAAACGGTTATATTTTTAAAAATAAGTACAGAAAGTGGAATTTATTAATATGCTCTGATAGATATTCTAATTATTGCTATATGAGTTGTAAAACAGCCTATTGTTATTAAAAATATTTGTAGGTGTTAAGAAATTTAGTAATTTATGTAAGAATTTCTTGGGCAATTCAATCAACAATTTCAAGTTTATTATAATTTATGATATTTTGTTAGTCTATAATTCTGTCTGCACTATAATAAAGTTTCAAGTATAATAAATTCAGTAGGTTATATACTCGAATAATTATTGAGGTGGTCATCATTTCTTACAGTTTACTGTTTTTTCATAATCGTTACAAAATTAAAGTCCCGTTTACGCCGCACTAAATTTTTATTGTGATTATATAACTTGTAAACTAGTAATGCAAAACTAATCTACAGGTAGTGTGGAAAACTAAACGGACGAATTTGAAGTTGAATAACTTTTTTATTTATTAATGGAATTTAATGAACTTGGTTTTAAATGATAACCCTTACTTTTATTAACTTGTAAACATGGTTTGAGTAAAGATTTAAGAGCGCGATATTATATTTCTGGACTGCTGCAACAATAATTTTTTTAGCTAAGAAGTAATTTTTCATTATCGTTTATGAACGATTTTTTTAAGTAACTCCATAGAAATTAGTCACATGGTGAAAGACTGGTGTCCATACCTGGATATAAAGAAAGAAATACTTTTATTTCCCAAAAATGTCAACGGTTTCTTTGAAATGTGAGCTGGAACAGACTCCTAGCGCAATTTCCATTTATTATCTGCGTACAATACCTTAGAAATTTGATCAACAGCGTCGTTTCGCGATCGTTTCTTCAGATAGTAAATAACATGGCGATTTCTCTATCAACTTCACGACATTCAGTCCAACTATGTATCCAAAATGTTAAATATAACGTGCCCGTTACGTCAATTTTATCCAACTTGTTATGTTATTTATTAAATTCTTACTACGTATCTGATAACTAAACGTCTAACGTTATCGATAAAAGGTAAAACATTACAATCATTTAATAAATAACATAACAAATTGGATAACCTTGACTTAACGGGAACGTTATATTTAACATTTTGGATACATTGAAACAAAATCTTTCCTCACTACTCTAATGAGAAGTCAGCTTGGAAAAGATAATGTCCACGCAGAAGGAACCATCTACTTAAATTTGCGTGGGGCCCTGGTGGTCGATATAAACTAGCTCGTTTGTTGCGGCGGCGAGAGCCGTGAGTCGTGTGAAAGAAACGCCCCGGAGAAATCAAGGAAACAGCTTTGCTAACACGCACAAAAATAAAATGAACAATGAGTTGTTAATTGTCAGAAGGCAAACAGATATTAGCGATATCGGATGTAAGAGGTGTTAACCGACCAGAATAGGCACAGTGGCAACGACATTGCCACCGAGAATCGCTCCCAAAAATAAACCAAAAGCACGTTCGAATGGTCAAATAAAAATCCCACAAAAAGGTGGAACCATATCGAACTCCCCACGATAAAACAAACGGTAGCAACCTCGATGAAATGCCGCACCCTGTATATGGGTCGGACATCGCAGCCTTTCATAAAAAAATAAACATAAAGCAAAATAAACACACAAAAAAAAAAGTTCAACATAGAATTTCAAATACGAAATTCGAACCCATGTCAAACGCTTAGGACTTCCAAAGTCATTGCATTTGACCAACGCCGGTCGATGTTTTCTAGTGGGAATTAAATACACAAGTAAAACTCAAATAATAATACATAATTAAATATAATTAATTAAAATAATTATCAAAAAGTAAAGTTCAAACACTTGGTATTCCATCCCACATATGCGAACGTCTGATTAGATATTATATCTCATCGTGCAGAAAACGAAAAATACGGCGTATCAACTATCTCGGCCAACATTCGAATAAAAAAATATGCAAGACAACGAAAACCTATGTAATAAAATATCACAAAAAAAATAAGACAGCCAAGGGTTAATTAAAGCGTCATCGAACTCCAGATGTTCGGAGGAAAAAATTGGCCAAGTCGAGTAATGCATTTCCCTGTGAAGCAATCAGCTCAAATTAAAGAACTTACAGAACTGAGCAAAAAAATATCCTTCCAGAAAAATATGGAGAAGGTGGTCCGACAAAAAGATAACGATCTGGAATACATCCACAATTCTGCAAACACGAATGTAAAATCCCCATAATGGGTTGGAGCGCAAACCATCCAAAACAATTCATGATGCTGAAAGGGAACCCTCACAAAATCGCCACCATATTCGTCAAATTGGAACCAAAATTTATTATCACTTCACATTAAAACACAAAACGTCGACCGCCCCATTCGAGAGCTAACCCAAGACCTCCCCATCATAGCATGCGCGAGTCTAATCTCCGTCAAATACGTTCCATATACAGGGCGCTACGAAATATGTCGCCAAATGTTATGAGTTGAATTTAATAAATTCAACGTTGTTGCGAAAAGAGAAAATTTTTCGTAACAACATAGTTGGACTGATTATCTTATAACATTTTTAGGTGTTCTGAAATGAATTTTAGGACTTTTCTGTGTCGGAAGTTCGTATTACTCATCATTTTCATCAGCTTACCAATTTTCTGTTCGATTAGAGTTCATTTTTGACCACTCCTATTTTTCTGTTGATGGGTCTTAGAAATTATAATCGATTTTTCCGGAAGATAGTTAATTGAGTTTTCTAAATTCCACTGTTCCACTACTTCCACTTTCTAAAACTCATAAAATATTTACCTGCCTTCCTTTTGAAAACATCATGTTAAATGCTAAATTGTTTTCTTATTGTTTTAAAAAACAATATAGAGAAATAATAACCGGGCTTTACAATAAAAAAATTTAAATGTCATTTTATACGGTAACCACAGATGGAGATACTTCAAATCAGAGTTGTCCGTTTATTTTTTCGTACTATCTGTAATACCCATGAGAATTTGCAAGATTGCTAAAAAAACTAAGCCACATCATTGGAAGCCTGATACTTTCACATAAATATAACAGTTCTGGATAGGTAAATTTCTTGATATGTACCTGTGAAGTGTGCTTTATCCACGAAATTAATATAACTAGCACTAAAAGAGAGCGTCACGTACTAAAAATATGGTGTTATATGTTAGAAAGATATTTAGCAGTTTCGTGTCATGAACACCCTGTATATACTTTATATACGTATGTAAATGTGAGCGTTATTGCTATTTGTTTGTAAAACTTGTTGTATCTCCAGTCTCTCAAGTAAAACTTCTGCAAAAGTTAAACGATTAACAATTTTCTTTGCTCTAAAAAAGAAAGATAAAAACATACTTTCACGTTTTTTTAGTTTTATTCCTTTTCTTTCAGAATAGTCAAAATACGTAGTACTAGAATTATAATAATAATATTTCCAATTTGATATTACAAATCTGTAAACGATAATATTGAACTCTAGCCAATTTGGGAAATCCACGCTGTTAAAGACCTCACTTCGAGTACAGAGGTTGTAATTTTTTTTAAATGGTACTCTCAGGACATTAATCCCCACCAAAAATTCTTTCTTTTAATTTATATACTCTAATGTCACCTTAAATGACGGATTTACACTCTTAAACGTATTTTACTACCACTTTCGATTACTTGGATTCATGGCAGTACTTCCTGACTTTTTTGTAATAAACAGGAAAATATCGAAAATGACTTTGTGAATAACGTACGAATTTACCCCAAAAAATTGTCCTTGTCCTTTAGGCTTAGAAACTCCATCATATTGTCGTCAAAATATAGATATGTACTTTATTTTCATTTAGTGCTGGAATACAGCTGGACCATTGCATACACTAAATGGTATCTGGGCATGTTCATATTGGATATATGGAATAATAAAATAGGTAAATTTAATCCAATATAGCAAATTCGGCCTTCATAAATACATACATAGTTTGTCCGTTTATAGTTCGTCAAACGAATTATTTACGTACTCGTATATTGGACTGTTGGCCAGTTTTACTAACGTTAATTAAGGATTTAGTCTATGATTGACGACCATCATGGCCTGAAAGTTACGGAGACTAACTGCTAATGTAAGACTCCTCGCTTCGACTCCAGATACAGTCTAAAATTTATTGACAGCCTCCGTACTTTGGAGGACACGTAAAGCCGTCGGTCCCCCTGTATTAATGATTTACCATCATAACAATCAAAAAACAGAATACAAGCACATCGTAAGCTAGTCCAGTACGCTTCCTAAGATGTAAAATCCAATGATCATAGAAGTAATTAAATAAATTAGTTAAATAACAGGTCATACACATGTAATAAGAGGAAGAAGAAGAAGAATCTATGATTAAAGTATAATTAACTAATCTCTGATCAAATACAATGCTTTTTAATTGTTGTTATTATGAGTGTAGTTTTTAACACAGGTTCAAGCTAATGAACGTTCGTGAAACTGGAGATAAGTGTGCTATTACGTATAGGATTGACTTGGTATTAATTTTTACATGATGGAACCAATTTTTCAAATATAAAGTAGTAAAATTCTTCAATACATTTTAAACTTCAATAGATTTTATATTTATATATTTTCAATCATAAATTAAAAATATAAAATGACAAATGCGTTTGGAGCTCACCAAAACTATAGCTTAGTTACATATTTTTAAACGTTTGATGGTGGTTTTGGTATATGATTTTGTTTGTTTCCTTTCAATACATACAAATATTATATAATTATTGGTACAATTTAGGTTTATATTAAATAATTAGTAATTTAAGGAAGATAATGGGATCCTAAGTTAAAGCAAAGTGGCATTGCGTCGGTCGGTATTAGCTAACTCTTGTGATAGTTACTACTTTAACTACAGTAGTAGTTAAAGCCGTAAATACAAGGAACTCTACAGTGTCCTAGATTGCTCTACAATCTGGGCGTAGGAAATCACATATCGTAGCAAACAAACATTTGGGCGATAGCAAAAAATTCAGAACACCATTTTTAAAAATTCTTCATAGATATTCGGAAAGCTGAAGGATTATATAGGAGAAATAGACAAAAAAATTGCGGAAAATTCATATTTAACCCCCAAAACAGCTTTTAAAAGGGTAGTGAAACAGGGGTCTCTTATTGGATATGAGTACTTTACAACTTTAATTGTGTCTCGTGTACATCGTTTCCCTAGTGTTCGTCTAATGGTTCCGCACATTAGATTAAATAAAAATGGACTAATAATAATATAAAATATTCTCAAAGAGAATCCAAATTAAATACAATTATAAGCCATCTTTACCAGAGGTTATCGGACACCAACATTAGTTCTTCGAAGGTATGACTACCTCTGCACGGTTACAATTTATACTAAAATGTTTCTCTAAGAGAATAATTTATAATAAGTCGTACTTGATAATTAATATTTCGAAATGCTTCTAAAATTTCTATCATAAATATTGAATTAATTACCAGAAAAACCTAAAGTAAATGTTATAATCAGATCAGTAATCGGCTGTGCTCACTTGGTTTAATATCAATAAGAGGTGATAGTAATCTCCTTAAGACGGAAGGCCGCTGTCAATACTTAGATTTCTTAAATGCTCCGTACTCCATTATTAACAACCAGTTGTGCCAGGTCAATTGGAATTTTATTGACAAACTTTGTTCTATTAATGATTGTGTAAACACGTTTAACGATGTCGTTCATTCAGTAATTAAATCTTTTGTACCACTAAAATTCGAGAAGAAACGTGACACCTTCCCTATCTGGATAAGCAAGCGTACCAAGTCATTAATCCTAAATAAGAAACGTCTTCACAAGGTATATAAGAATTTCCCGAATGTGGACACATATCGACATTTTGCCGAAGCAAGAGAATACTGCAAGTCGGCTATTGAATGCGACAGAAAGAACCATATTATCGATGTTGAATGCAAGATATTAAATAATTCTCCCAAGCAATTTTGGTCCTTCATTAAAAGCAAGTCTGAATTCAGTGATAGTGACATTCCTTCAAAAATGCACGACGCTTCAGTCAGTTGTGAAGACTCTTCTGGCATAGCTAACCTCTTTGCAAACTCGTTTCAGAATGTTTACTGCGTTCACCCTGATAACATTACCAATACTGAATGGGACTCTTACCTAGCGAATTGTGTGGATTTAACGAATATCGTGATCAGTGAAGAGGAAGTAGCTGATAAGTTACGTTTACTTAAGACATCTTTAAACCCTTGCTCGGATGGTATCCCTGAAATATTCGTGAAAAATTGTAGTGAAAGTCTAATTAAGCCTTTAACACTGTTCTATAATAAATCATTGCAGACTGCCTGCTTCCCTAGCGCCTGGAAAGTTTCGTCAATTACGCCTGTTTACAAGGGCAAGGATCGTTCCCACGTCGGTAACTATAGACCAATAAGTATATTATCAGTGATCCCCAAACTTTTTGAATGGATTATCACTGATAAGCTTTATTGGGTGGTTAAAGGAGTTATTATTGAAGAACAACACGGATTCTTCAAACACCGATCAACTGCAACAAATTTATGCACTTTCTCAGAATATGTCATAAACAACCTGGAATCTGGCTCTAGCGTTGACTGCTTATACACAGACTTCTCTAAGGCATTTGATCGCGTCCATATTAAACGGTTAATATTCAAGTTGGGTAAGCTTGGCTTTGGTATTAACATACTTAATTGGCTCTCGTCGTACTTGTCCGATCGACATCAAAAGGTGAAAATTGGTAAAACTTTCTCTTGAGATATACCAGTGTCATCCGGTATCCCACAAGGTTCTCATCTCGGACCCTTATTATTTATACTTTATGTCAACGACATCAAATGGGCCTTCAAGCACTGCAAATTCCTTTTATTTGCAGACGATCTAAAGATTTTCAAAATCGCTGACTCTAATCAGGATTACAACCTGATCTCCAATGATTTACTTTCATTCGAGTCGTGGTGTAATGCTAACTTTATCCAATTAAATATTGCTAAATGCAAGTCTATTCGCTTTACGCGAAAGATAATCCGTATGCATCACACGTACACCTTGTTAGGCAACGAGCTTGAAACCGTTTGTAGCTTCAAAGATCTAGGCGTAACTATGGATTCCAACTTTGGTTTTACATCTCACGTAAATGTAATCGTAAATAAGGCGAATAAAATGCTAGGTCTTATATTAAGACATGCTCATGAGTTCACCAGCTTAAGAGTCTTAAACCTGTTATTTGTCGCTTACGTCAGGTCGCACCTCGAATATTGTTCAACGGTCTGGCATCCGTACCATTTGACGCACATTACCCGTATTGAAAGACTTCAAAGAAGATTTGTGAAATTCCTCTGCTTTAAATTTCACATCTCCTTGGACTCCAACTACGACTTGTTGCTAGGCTACTTGGGATTGTCTCGTTTGGTTAAAAGGAGAGAGTACCTAGATTTGTGCTTTCTTTTCAAATTATTGAACAATTTAATTGATTGCCCTGATCTGCTGCTCAGGATTAATCTTTGGGCTCACCCGTGCGTAACCCGTAATCCGGACCAATTCCTGGTTGATTTCCATAGGACAAGTTATGGAATGCACTCGCCTATGACAAGATCGCAAAAACTTGCCAACACAATAGGGGTCGACAATTTCGCTTATTCTTTAGCGAAATTTAAACTTCAGCTGAGGCCAGCTTTGAATTTGTGATTGTTATTATTTATTTATTTTGTTTAATTTATTTTTTATTGAATTTGTGATTGTAAATTTATTATTTATTTATTTTATTTTTTATTGTGTGTATTTTATAGTTAAAAGGAAATTGTTCCGTAAATAAAGAATTATTATATTATATAATATTTTGGCTTGTTGTTCCGTTCCTTGCTTTTCTTTTTACTTATCGCTTTTTTGTTTTAATGTTTTTATGAAGATGTTCTTTTACAGCAGATCAATGCGCTAATGAGATATCGAATTGTAATTTTTAGAGAAGGTAAATGCAAACTTCACGGATTCCATGTTTTCAGTTGTAAAATGGAACTGGCGAACTAGACCACGATAGTTTAATTTAAAACATGGGTGTTTATTTACGGCGAGTTTGACGATGTTATTTGAATTTCCGGGTGTTGAGATATGTAAAATGGAGCGGCAGCGTCGAAAGTCTTAGGATCGATTGCACCAACGTCATTTAAAGCAGATTTGTTGGTGTAATGATATTAGGATTGTATCTTATTAAATCAAATGACAACCTAAGCAATAAAAGAAAACAATCACTTATTAATTTATTAAATGTTAATCAATTTCTCCCTTAGGAATTATGGAAATTATTTTACAGGTTAGGAAATAAAGCGGAAAATTTAATCGAAATAGATGCAACAATACTAATTTTTCTCGTAAAATTAACCTTACAAAATTCGCACAACACTGAATTATTGATTTTGCTGAAAATTTATTACAAAACAAAGTAGTTTAAAGTTTTTCTTATAACATTTCCTTACAGAGTTACTACAACATCATATCTAACACCCAATGTAAAATTCCATTATACATAAATGGCAAGAGTTCCAAATACCGCAGGTCGTAAAGAATATTTATAGGAGAGTTCTGAACTTAAAAAAAGTGAAAAGTTTGAATTATATTTTTGATATGGCCGAAGTTCACCTAGGAGTGAGAAAATGTGAACCAGATGATTTTTACTGATTAGGAAAATTAACTAAAACGTTGTAACGATTAAAGTTACCCGTTTAATTCAACTGCAACGTTGCATGAATTCGTCGTGAAGTTGCTACAAAAATTAATTCTTTCCTGAATAACGGAAAGCTTCGCAGAAAACATTTAAATTTTTCAGTAGTACAATACATCCTATTAAATGTGATTTGATATTTGAAAAAAGTGCAGCAATAAGAACAAAGTGCATATTGAATAAGAATTTTCAGTACTCGTTTCAAGTTTGTTTGTACTGGAAACAATGAAATTCCCACGATCTGTTTGTTATGGATAAAATAAATCTGAAACTTTATTGAAGTTTCTTAGCGCGGAATTGCTACTTTATGATAGAAGCACCATATATTAAAAGAGAATAAAAACAATATAGGGTTCTTAAAAGAGAAAATTGAATAGTTAAATAATGAATAAATGAAAACAGCTAGTAAATCTTAATCGTAAAATTTTGTGTTTTTTTTTAAACTTATATCATATCCAATTTGTGCATGTGAATAAAACATATTTATAATATACTTATAAAACGTATAATTTAATATATAAAAATAAAATTTTACTACATAAACTTTTACGGGTTGATGTACCGTATAAGTGTTAATAATTAATTTTCTGCTGCATTACGATTTTTAGATGTCAAGATATATTTTATTATATAGATACATATAATATTAACTATAATTTAAATATTTTTCTATTATATTGAGATATTTAAATATCATAAAACTCGCCATATAATATTTATCCATTCTAAGGATAATGTAAACATTTTCACGTAGTTTGCTGAAGTTATCGGAATTACTTGCTAAGTTTCATGTATTTGTGATATCAAATTAGTTATGGTTAAATGTAATACCTACCAAATAAACTTGAGTAATTCAAAGCTGGAGTGTTTTATTGGCATAGCCAAAAAAGTGGTTTGTAACTTTTCGTATTACATAAAACAGAATATTTAATACGTTTCAATTCCGTTGTAAGATGAATAGATATTTACTGCTATTTTACAATGATTGCTGTTGTTTTCTACATTCACACGCTTTAATTAACTTTCTTAAAATCGAATAGCATACTTATAAATAACAATGTAGGTATTGGTGATTAAACAGTTTATTTCGTAACTAAATGGCACGATTAGTTTAACTGTTAGTTTTGTAATTTTGTGTATGCTGCAGGAAACTGATGTATATCCCTTCTATTTGATGTTCTGTTGTTGAATAATGTTTTAAAATTTTAATATTAGAACAATAATTTTATTACGTTTGAATATTTTGAAAAGGTAAACAACGTAGGTTTCAATCCATATTTGCTGTTTACCTTTTTATTTGTTCTCTATCTTGCAACATTAGGGAATTTTAAGCAAACGATTATGCGTTTTAATGCTATACATTTATGTACATAGTGTGTATTATCTATAAATAATGAAAGCTAGAAATCGATAGAGAATATACGATCATTTTTTTACATTCAATTTATTAAGTGTAATAGTAGGTCAAGGTGTAAAATTTGTACGAAATAAAAATACAATTGTTTAATTTTAGTTTAAATTGAGTTTAATAAAATTGTTAATAGTTACAATATGTAAAACATAAATTTCCGGTAAGCAATAAGACCGACTAGATGATTCAATTTCATCTAAAGTTGCTAGCAGACACCTAACTTGTTAAGCTTTATCTTGCAAAGTTTAAGCTTCCTCTAGTTTTGCAATTCCACTTTTGGGTTTATTCCGTGTTGATAGAAAAGGACAATAATACGTTGAGTATTGTGAAATTCACGTAACCTTGTTCAGGATCAATACAGTCTCTGATGCTTCAGCCAGGAAAGGCAAGAGTTCGAAACTTTACAAAGTTTGCGCAGTGCTTTCAATTTCAAATTCCTATCTAAATATCACAAAGTTTGCCGTGTGAACCAAGTTTTCTGGTTGTTTTGTTTTGTTACGGTGAAAGATGTAAAGGAAAATTAAAATGATAAGTCGAGCTGAATTTACTAAGCATCAAATTAATAACTACAAAACTCTTAATATGAGTAATGCTTTTGAATCGTTTATTGTTTATTGAATTTGTACTTAATTTACACGATATCAATTACGTGATTGAATTGGAGGATATTCATAACTTGCTTCACAAACATTAACCGATTTACCATTGTTACACTTTTAAGAGTTAATTAGCTATTGTGTAAGAAAATTAGTGCCGATATCTTAAAAAATCACTTTGCAATGTTTGTAAACTGCTACAAGTATAGTTTGTGATTAAACATATTTACAAATAATATGATTCACTATCAACTCCTTGTATTGTATGATATTAACTTGATATAATAGGGCTTGAAATAATCATATAGGTGGTTATATTGGTTTAATAAATATATGTAACTTCACTGTAAGTATATTAAAACTTTTAAATAACTAAGGGGCCGTTCATGTATTACGTAAGACGTTTTTTCCTACTTTTAGACTCCCCCCCTTCCCTAGTAATAAAAAATAAGAAAATGTATACCCCCTCCCCCCCCACACTAATCTTACGTAAGATAAATTATTACCCAATAAGAAGTCAGATAATATTAAACATTAAAAGTGAAATTAACGAAGAAATTATGTTTATTTTATATTAAAAAAAAATGTTATTCACGCAAATTACTTTATAGTGTAAGAAAATTGCAAAAAAAATCCAAAATCGGTCTTCTGCGATTTTTCGACGGATTTCATTAGGTAATTGTATAATAAAAAACGTCCTCTAAGAACCCTGAGCTTCTTACCGAATTCTTCGTCTGCAGTTGAAATTTTTTTATGAAGGAGTGAAAATTATGATTTTCGGTAAAATATTTTTAAACAAATTTCTATTTCAGCTATATTGTTATATCATATAACTCATTAAAAAATTAAAAACACTTAAGGCTGCCGTCCTGGCAGTGTTTAATATAATATGGGAAATTTGTCGAGATTGCAGACGCACTAGGTAAAAAAGTATGCACTTTTAGGCAACCATTTTATGATCATTGTAAAGCTAAAACTTGGCCCTTGGATCTGATAAATTTTAATTCCAATTAGAAATATTGAAATTTTTGCTGTAAAGATGCTCTATTTCACAGGGCAAAAATGTGACCGTGCAATAATTTTTATAATCATTACAGTTATAATTACAAACTTGAAAAGTGTTTCACATCCAGAACAAATGCTTGGCCTAATTTGAAAAAAAATTTGGTAGAATTATATGCATTTTTCTAGAAGATACTGCGTCCGAAAATAATAATAATTTTTTCTTATTTTGAACGATTTTTTTGAAATGGTGAGCAGCAAGTGTTGGATCTCGGTTAAAATAGTTTGTCCATTCTATATCAGAATTATTTCTTACGGTTTATTGCTCATTTGTCTAATGGTATTTTCAATCGCCCACGCTTAGGACGGCAGCTTTGAAATATTTTAACAACATCCTCGAAATCATGAAAAGAAGAGCTTCCTAAAAATGGTCAGGGGGTTCTAATTTTTGGATATTTAAGGTTTGTGGTCCTAATAAAAACTCTGGGTCGGTGACTTCGGCGAGCGCCCGGAAGTGCCGCCATTTAAAAAATCTTTTACAATTTTTTAAATTATAGTTGAGAATCTAGTTAATCTAATACATAAGTAGAAGAGAAATCTACAAGCAGTCGTGGAAATTGTAGTTGTTTTAAGACCGCATCCAGAATTGCTAATATGAATTTAAAAATGAGCAAATAATATAATTAACAGTGCAGTCATTAAATGCTTTAGTCTGGAAATAACTCGGAAATGCGATTTTTTTTGTCTTAAACCCTTTCGTTTTGTATCGGAAAAGAGCCCTTTAGTTTTCGGCATAGTTCAGGCCGGAACAGGGGTAAATTTTCCTAAGAAGGTCCCAAAAATTACAGTAATGAATTGACTGTTTACTATGCATCCCATGTCGAAAAAAGGTATTAGCAAAGTTAATTTAAATGAAATTCTTAGCAAATGCTGAAAGAAACTTCTAGTTCCTAGTTTTCAAGATACCGGCGAGATGCAGTCTTATACAGTCAATACAGCAGAATTTTGCTCAAAATAACGTAGTTTTCAGAGTTTCATTTAGACTTTTTACCTGTGCAACAAATTAAATTGATTTTTACCTCCCATCTCCAAATTTAAATTTCAATTCAATATTCAGTTCACAAGTTAATTATTAAAACATAATATTTAGCCTTACGTTATTGAAGTTCAAATTTAAAGTTCTATGTAAAAATGTTACACAGAAGTACCTAAAGTAACGTTTTTTTAATTTATCTAACCATTTGTATGTCTATGACGCTAAATTCTTGTGATTCTTGAGAACCTGCATTAAAAAGAGCCTATAATAGAACATAATATTTATATTAATATCGTTTTAATTATTTTGATAGGAATTATGTTCTCATTCATTATTTGTTTTCTCGTACAGGATCGCCATGGTTGTACAGCCTAAAATTCTTTTAAGTTAGTAACCGAAAAAAATCACCAATGAAAAGTGGTGTTTTAAGGCTGCACCGATTCGTAATTGCCCAGGCTGTGCGACCTAAAGGCCGCACTGAGCGTACCGATCATCGGTTCCATTTTACGTAACAAACATACGGGAATACACATATACATCTAGGCTATTATAATATACTATCGTGTTCTCTAAGACCCCAAAAAGTTCACAAGGAAAGCTTTAAAACACTTTTGATTTATTTATTCAATCCAATTTTATTTTTAACTTCGAAAATACAAAAGTCAAACTTCTTGTCCGCTTCGCGCGGGCCCAACTTCCCGACTGCACATTTTCCTCCTATCTTCTTGACCACTCCTTTCCATTATCTTCATTCAAGCTAATGGCGATTCACTTAAACTAAACAAATTAATGCTGGATGGACAGTTCAGTATCTCCTTTATGTCATGAAATAAATATAATATTGGAACCTGTACTTTGTCGTCTTGATTGGCTAGATGATGTTTGTGTTTTGTATTGAGCCGTAGCGGTTTAGGACACACTAGCAAGCGAGATCCTATCCAAAATCGTAAACAATCGTATAAAAAAATAATTTTAAATAGGTAAGTAAATTAAAATACACAAAATATAATATATTAATTTGTTCTTTCTATTTAAATTTTGTGCTCTCCCATTGAATAAATTCACGATCCGCCACTGCAAATAAAGTTTTAAAAATAGGAAGCTGCAGAGACCGGGGGTATGGAATGCCCCGCTAGTAATGATCAGGCGGTAACATATTAAAAAATGTTTTATGACACTGCTTTCCTTTTCTTCTTGGGGGGGGGGTATTCTATGTCCCCCAGACCCCACAGTTAAAATAATAGTATCAAATAAAACTTTTTTGGAAGTAAATTATTTTGTAAGAAATAGGCAAATTTATGTTGTATTTTAAATTTTGTGTCCTCCCTTTGGAAGAAGTCACGAGCCACCCCTGAGACTTAATAAGTCTTTAGCTGTGAGTTTTCAAAATTGATTGTTTTTTTAACCTTTTCTATCAAGTTTTACATTTCGGCAAATAGTTTAATTTCAGTCGAATTTACGGCGAAATAGGATATAACTTCTAATAGAGATAATAAGATTACATGCAGTTACAATTAAAAAAATAAGAATGTTGTAACCCTTTGGCTTTGGAGATATGACTTTCTGAAAACCCCTAATTGTCATTAAATTTTTAGAGAAAATTGCTAAATTTATTCGTTCTTCCAGGAATATTTCCAAAATTACTAAGGCTAGAACAAAATTTTGTTTTACATAGTTTTATGTATACTTTTAGTTACTTTAATTTTATTTTATAGGTACTTTTTTTGTAGTGGGATGCACCAAAACCGAGTAAATGATGACAAACGGATAACCAGCAAAAAATCCGTAAAAATACGCTAAAAAGTGATCAATTTTGAAAACCCATAGCTAAGGTCCTAGCTTTCTTTTATCTATTTTACTTTCAGTTATTTATGAATCACTTTTGTGCCAGATGAATAGATAAAAAAATCTATGCGAAAATCTGTAAACTGCTTAATTTTAAGTCAAAATCGAAAAAAAGCGAGGTTCTTTGCAAAACTGTATCTAGGAAATTGTAGGGTTAGAACAAAATTTGCTTACCACTATTTTGAACTTTTTTTTCCATATTTGATTTTGACGTTCTGTCAATTGATCAGAATTACGTAAATTTAGAACTATGCTCAAATCTACAGCGTGGCGATGTCTAGTAGAGAGCCGAGCTAAGGAATTCCCTGAAGTCCACTATTAGATCCGTAATTTTCCCAATGAAACTAACCGGCGACCACACCAAGCCACGGCTGTTATTTTGAATATAGGAGACGGCTAATTCATGACTTCCTGATTTTTTGGACCTTGTTAGGCAAATTTTACTCTGTTCCGGGACGAACCTGCTGTAGAAAACTTAAAGGCCCTTTTCTGATGCAGTACTAAACGGTTTAAGCAGAAAACATCTCATTTCCGACTTTTTACTTAATGAGTGAACTATAATGGAGTAAAAACATTTGAAATTATTTGTTTAACAATCGGTGAACAACCATTATTAAATTTAGTTTTTCAAAATTTAAACTACTTCGGAAATTTGAAATCTTCATTAATCGTTGGTTTCTCAAATATTCGATTTTATTGTTATTATGTCTTAACAATTTATATATTAAATGCTAGCATTAGAGCGTAATCCTAATTGTTTTATTATAACAGGCTGTCCTGCAAATGTGGAGGCATCGCTTAATTACAGTTCCTGATCAGGAAATAAGAGCTGAAATAAAACGATTTAATACAACTTAGCCATATCCAAATGTCTTTTGTGCTTCAAAGTTGTTTAAAAACAGAAGTTCTATTTCTCTTCGCATTTTGAATTTTTGTGTTATAACGATTGTATAAAACCGAAATAGTTTAGAGCATCAATAATCATCATTTTAATGTCATATTTTACTAAGTTAATATATCTGAAATTTTTCATAGCTACGAGTAACACGGGTTAACATTAATTTTTCCTCAATAAAATTTCGCGAATAACTCCGTGACGGTTGAGTTTTCAAACGAAAACTCTAGTAAATCATTGAGGTCGAAACGATGGTAAAACGTTTGTCACCAATTATAATCAAAAATTCAATTCATAAAATATTTAGAAGAAGGGGTACTATAGACACTTCGAGTCGCCCTTCCCGAATAAAATTTTTCAGTGAAATTGGTGCCGATGCTCGTTTTTCGGAGTTAATATTTCGCTACAGAAAATTCTGAATAAAATTCTTATTTATGGAAACATTTTTTACCCTCAAAAAGGCTTAGCTTAATAAACCACCCACTTGGGCAGACAATGTCAATGCGGTTGGACAATATGAAAGTAATTGTAGGCGCGAAGATTTAGGACAGTGGGAACGGTATGATAATTTGCAACTATTATCGCCTAAAATAGTCAGACAGTCTACAACAACCATCAACTGCCAATTCCTTGTAAGGAATGCGCTACTATAAAATACGTTTTCACTTTATTTTCTTCAAATAATATTATTTCAGTTATGATATAAAATTGATGAAGGCAATAATGATCATTTATATAATATTATATCAACTCAAGTAATACATTTTATTCTTTTAATTTGATGATTGAATTTTAATGTGATAAAATTAAATTTCAAAATTTAATATCCATAACTTTGAAAACAATCTGTAATGTTTCGTAGGTCACTAATAATTAAATACTACGAAGATTACAAATATCTTTATTCCTTTACATATTACCATGATACAATGACTTATTACAACATGCTTCGTGCTTCGCACCTTCCAGTCGCTGCCAACCTAATTCTATATTCGAAATGTGGACTAGTTTCGAACTTATTTGTTCTCATCAGCACAATATACGAAGAGATTGCACGAGCGCATTACGGCTATTTGCCATCCACAAGCAAAGTAAAGTTATAGACTTACAAAATTACTTGTTTCAGCAGCGCCCTCGCGCGGTTCTAATAGCCGTAATGCGCTCGTGCAATCTCTTCGTATATTGTGCTGATGAGAACAAATAAGTTCGAAACTAGTCCACATTTCGAATTTGATTGTACGATTTTTTGGTATTTTAATACACACTGGCTTGAGCCGAGAACTTTTTGATCTAATTCTATATGTTCCCCTAAAACCCCAAACTAAAGTACACTACACAATCAAATAAAATTAATTATTTAAGAAGTTCAAACGAAGCTCTCCTCTCTCTGTTTCCAGTTCCCTACCCCTAAGATTTCGCGAATAACTCAGCGAGGGTTGCGACTCCAACGAAAAGAATAGAAGCTCATTGCAGCTCAAACAACGATCAAATGATGCTCAATCGTTTAATCGCCAATTTTAACCCAAAAATGCACATTGAGGCTCAAAAGTTTGACAAAAATTTTATACAAAAATTCATCATACTGAATAACATCCAAATCGTCTTATTTTGGTCCCAAAAATCAGTGGTCAAGCGAAGTCCCCAAGTTTTGCGGGACATCCGGCTATATTGTAATTTACTGATAAACAATTTTCCACATTCTGGATAAACTCATGATCTCATGACATCATGTTAACATTAATGAAAATATTTTGGTTTCTTTCACTGTGGATCAAGGGGGTTAACCGTTTGTGTAATATCTGTAAAAATATTTTTGTACTCGACACACAGGCATACTGGGCCCAATATTTTGGGAGAGCTAAATATTGTTTTTTCGTTTATTGTTCTTAAAACGTATTTTTTATTTTTGATCTAAAATTTTTTCCTCTTCGTTTGACTTACAAGTAGTAAGAATTTTACTCGTTTTTAATCCATTACGTGACAACATTAAATTGGTTATGGTAAATACATGAAATCTTAAGACTCGAAGGAAAAAATTGTTCTAGTACTAGCCATAAAATATTGAAGATAGAAAATAACTTTATTTCGTTGAAAATGATAAGTTCCCAATAATTTTAAGGTATCACTTTTCTTGATATGACTTCCAGGAAAAAAAACAAAGTTTTACAACTTTCATCAAAAATTTATTGAAAATTTGTTCATTTTTGAAAACTGTATCTCTAAATCTATTCGGGTTACACCATTTATATTTTTTATTTCTATGTAGAAGTAGACCTTCTTTGTAGAGGTACTTAAAGTTAGTTCACAATATATTACTATTACAAATTTTAGTTGCAAATTGCAAGTTCTCCCCATAGCTGCACCTATGGCAGTATAAAAAGTACATTTGAATTGCCCCAAAGGAAATGAGATAATATGAAGGTGTAAGAGAAAATAAAATTCGACTTAAAAACACTGATATTAAAACTAACCTATTATTCATTTGGAAATTTTGGTTAAAAGTATTATCTGAGGTAATACGACATATTCGTATCTAAAATATGAGGTCTGTGTAAAAACTTCTTGGTTGCGGTTAATCTTTTACTTTGGTTTTTGTTTTACCCAGACGCAACTTCTACTGAAAGTATTCGAAAGAAAAGTAAAGGGTTAAGAATAAAAGATCAATAAAGTATTTATTCATTTATTCACGAATGCTACATTCGGTAGTACGAGTTGTTATTTGAAAAATGTCAAATTTGGGTACATATACAATAGTGTACTGGAATTTATTCTAAGCACATTAATCATATTTACAATATTAGTACCCTTAACGTAAAAATGTTAAAAGTAAACTAAGAACTATTATTATTAAAATAAAATAATATACTGAATGTATCGTAAACTTCTGGTAGTAATTTGAGAACAAGAAATAAAAAGTTGGTTAATGATTACTTGATGCCTTAATAATTTGTGACAGATATTTACCACCCTGAGATCTTTTTATAGATCTATCGAACCTTTGGAACAATTACATTCATTTCTAACCAATGAGTGTGAAAGTTCTGTAGAGTTTAAATTGATCAAAGTGAAATTATGGAGAGATGGGATGAAAATATTTTGAAGAGCCCCTCAATAAACAAGATGAAGTAAAAGAAGTGCACGAAATAGAAATATAAAATCATTCAAAGCTTAAAGAACAATAGAAGTGTAGGCAAAGATCCATCGCTTCTGTGAGTGAAAGTGTGCAAGAGAATTCAAACATTTCAATTCGCCATCGTGCGCAACAACTTGGGCTTTGTCCGTCCACTACATGGAAATCATCGGTCCATATTTCTTTGGAAATGAGGAATAAGCTACCGTTACGGTGAATGGTGTGAGATATTGACACATGCTCCATACAATTTTGTTTCCAAAAATCCAAGAGTTAAACATCGACAACTTATGGTTCCAACAGGATGGTGCTACGTGCCACACAGCCACCGAAATCATCGATTTATTGAAAGGACAATTTGGTGACAACATTATTTCAAGAAATGGTCCTATCAATTGGCTTCCAAGATCGTGTGATTTGACACTTCCAGATTATTTTCTTTGAGGGTATGTTGAATCCATGGTTTATGCTAACAAACCAACAACTCTGGAAGTATTGGAGGTCAATATTCAGCAAGCCATTTATGAAATAAGGCCAGAAATATTGGAAAAAGTGGTCAAAAATTGGACTGATCGGATTCGCTTCGTAATGATTAGTCGTGGTGGTCACATGCCGGAAATCATTTTCAAATCATAAATGGCATTAAATTTACTTTCATAAAAAAATAATTAAAAAAACATTCTATCAATTTTTTAATGTTTTATTTCAATTTGAAATTCTCATGCAGCTAAAAAACATCCTATATAACTGCCATTACAATATTTTCAATATTTGTAACTTTTTTTTCTTAAGTTTTTCCTTTTTCGTCTCCCACTGATTGTCAAATCTTATTTTTAATTATTAAATTGTCGAAAACTAAAATTAATTACAAGCTGTTTTTTTCTGTATACCTATTATTAATCGAAAACAGTATCCAGTAATAAAACTATTGTGAAAACATTGTGATATTTTAGTACGCAATCTATAAAAAAATATTTTGATTTTGACTAAAGAGTTACATTTGAATTAATTGTTATAATTGAATAATTATGAGTATTTTAACATTTCAATATGAATTAATTCAATTCAATATTGTATACCTACCTAATATTATTAATTAATTTATTTTTTTTTGAATCGATGATTGTAATCGATACAATCTGTTAATTTTAACAAGAAGTAACACTGTACATTATTGTTAATAAATTAATATTTAACAAATTCACCGTGATTAACAAGATAAATCGATTTGGTCTTCAAATTAATTGATTCTGGCTTGACGTTAAAAGATATTATCAATATTCTTCTATTCTAAGCACTTTATTATGTTCTGTATTAATGGATAAAAATATTTTTTTATACAAATTTACCTATGAACATAATTTTTTTTATTTGTTAACATATTTTTTTTATACGATATATTTTAATTTTAATGGTCAGGGTTATCCATATATCGTATATAATCACGCCACTATAATTTAACCTTGTTTTTTGCTCGTTTACAAACCATAAGCCACCTTGTTTCTTTTGATTAAAATTTTCACTAAAAAATATTAAATTCGTTTAATTTTAACATTGAAATTTAATAATGTAAAGAAAGTTTTGATTCGTTGGAATTACTGAAAATTATTTCCTTGTTAGGGAAGTTATAATATCACCGCACAGTAAAGACCTACATTTTTGATCTCCGAAGAAATATATAGCGGCGAATTCATCAGTAAGTATTTGAAATAGCCGATTTCTAGGATCAATATAGCCTAGCTTAAGAATTCGTTTTTATCCATTAATTACTTCTTGCAATTTTATCCATTTTATATTTTTAAAGGTGTTGAAAATTTCATTTAACATCAGTCAACGTAGTTCATTTTATTGTGTTAGAATCATTGCTGCAAAAACGGGTTTAGTTACACGGATATCCACTGGTTTCCTGCAAAGATTCACCTATTCTGCTCAAGTGCATGTCAACTGCCAGTCCTAGTAACAACTTTTGTCGTTCATTATCGTTCGATTGTTTCACAGTGGCGTGCGAGAGGGAATTACGAGTTGTATGTGGCGGTAGACATAGACGGTGCCTTTTTTGTTTTTGATATTATAGAGAACATTCTTTTAGCTGTTGTGGTGGTTACAGGTGAAGTTAGATGTACTAGCTGAACAGATGCAGTTCGAACTGGGAGACTATTCACCTGTAACTGGTTACCTTCTTCCTTTCTGAAAGAAAAAGGATATTCGAATAGAGCAGCCGATTAAAGATCAGTACCATTGTATTAGCATTTCCATTCTCTGCAGTAATAAAGTAGAAAATTCCGCAATGGTTCTTGTTAGAATTTTCTGCTTATCCGCACCCCTAATGAGAGGGTGCCTAATAACGAAGAGCAAAAGATTCCTCCACGTGAAGAAGGATTCCTCACTTTTCAAACGTGGGTACCCTAGATGTTCTTTAAGCCAGCTATTTGATGTTCTCGTCGGTATGCGAGGGCCGCAAGTCCAGGTCACGAGCTTATCCTGTAAGGCTAAAATGGTGTCCTCTCTCTCGAGGGAATAAAATACGATACTTTGATTTTTATATTTAATATAACGTATAGTAAACAAAACAATGACAGATGACAGACAAATAGTGTCGTGAACAATATTACCGGCTTCTGAAGGAAGCCAGCCAAGTTTGATCTTAGGCGTGAATCAATCGTCTCCCCGAGAATACCTCGTGAACGGATATAATGCAAACTATGTGCGTAGCAAAATGCACAAATATTACGTTAACACAATTCGTAAATAAATAATTGGCAATCCCACCCAAAAGAATACAAAGTTTTATCTCACCTAGACGTCTGGTGAGTTTACACAAAATTGGAGACAGCTACTGCAACTTCCAGGCGGACTGCCTACGAATTCGATCTTGAGCTCCTTCACTCGGTCTCCCCAGGAAGTACGACTGCACACCTCTAGGTTGACGATGCCTCAGCGACCCTCGAATTGGCGCCGGAACACTTGACTGGACTGGTATCCCAAAAGAATGATAACGCTTCCAATGGTTTCTCGCCGGCGGAAAATTCTAATACTGCTGTTCAGCAACAACAAGAAATCGGAGAGGCACAAAGACGGACGGACTTGACAACGGATAATGACTCTCGGAATGATCTATGATTAAAGTTGGCTGAGAGTAAAAGCGGTCGATGACCCTCGAAGTGTCGTTATAAATTACTTTAATCAAAATCCCAGAGAGGGCGTCTGGCGTCGCGCGCGCACCAAGCTGATATCAGCTAGCAATGACAAAATGGCGATCACCGGACACGAGGAAGATAACAGAAAAAATAGCACCCACTTCTGTAAACGCAGTAAACAGGCTTGATCCTACCTCCAACGCACCGGTGAATCTTCAGTACAAAAATTGATATAATATATTAATGCACAATTAACGGCAATTAAACTATGCACTTTAAGCACGCGCGACTATGACGACACTCTCACAACGGCTTCCAAACCAAAAGTGACCTCTCAGCGCCGTATCCTGCGGCAAGAATTCGAACTCCCCAAAGAGGAAGTGTCTCCACTCCCATCTAAATTATTTCAAATATAAATGGCAGTGGTCGAACAGAAAATAATTTGTTAAGGTTGATATGTGACGAGGTGAAAGCCAAAAAATCGTCACATTCTTTGTAACGATTTTTTGAATCGTTACTTTTCTACTTTGCATTTGACAACTTTAGCAACGCCCTGTATGGTGGATTCATGCATGAATTCTAAGGTTGGCGGTATTGCTGCGTTTTCGATAACGGGGTTCGCGATAGCGATTCGAAAAAGGGAAAATAGTTTTGGGAAGTGCCGAGGAAGGTTGAGTTTTGGGGGAACTGGTCGATTCCTGTTTGTGATGGAGCTATAGCCATGGATGTGGTTCAAGTGGCTGTGGCGAGGATTCGTTTTTTGGCTTGCGCAATTCTCGTTGGAGGATATTTTAGTTCGCGTAGGTGAGTGCGGTATTTTTGCTATTCCGTTGATTTCCGTTCTGGTTTGTCGTTTCTTGACCAAATTTGGGCATATGGCTTTGTCTTTTTTGTATTGCTTCCGCAATTACGCAAGTTGTGCGTAATTGTTATTGTTTTACTCCTTGGTACCTAAAATTATTTATCCTTGTGCGTGTAAATACAAGTTTGTTCTGTGTAGTAATTGTTGCCTCATACTGTATGTTTTTTTTTTATCTAAACGGTTTGTTTAGAGCCATTTTTTTGTGTAGTTTTAGTACTGCAATTTTGATTTAGGCAAAATTTATTTGAATGGGAACGTTGATAGCACAAGATACGACCGCTTCGCCTGCCAGATAACAACGTTGTCACTCGCATTGACAATTCGATTACTTTTCCATGTTAAATATTTTAAGTAATTTTAAATATTTAAGCATTGTATTTTCTTATTTAGCTTTATTAATATTGCGTGTATTTAAATACGATTACCATCTAGGGGTTGGCATTAGTGTGATGATTGTGGATTTATATTTGCTTTTAGCAAATCACGTTTGACGTCGCATCACATGCTCTCTTCTAACAGGAGTTCTAATCGATTGTTGGTGGTTGGTTGTTTGTGTTTTCTGGTAGCGGTCGATCTTGCTATTTTAACACAGATGAGGTGGTGTCGTTCGACGAGTCGTTATATATTTTTCCGGTCACGGGGGCATCCTCCGACCTTTGGTTATCTATTTTCGGAAGCACAAATTGTAATTTTTGTGTTTCTAAGTTCTCTCTTTATACGGGGTGAAAATAATTACATGGCGCCCAGACCAACACCTTTTTTTTGCTACGTTTATGTATTCTTAGCGTCATCCCGTATAATTGTGTAACATCAACCGAGGGAAGTGGGGTTCCGTTTTCTTTATGGTCCGTGCTTGAGCTAGCACTTCGTGGCATTTTCTATCTTTGTCCGGCGATCCCCTGAGTTATCAACAAAGATCGTCGGGCAGTTTTTGTCGTTCCTTGGAGTGCAAAATTTGTTCCATCTTCTGCTGAAAATTCTGCATGAAAAACGGGGGAGGGGAGTCTCCTGGGACATTTTGTCACCGCCACTGGACAAAGAAAATTAGTTTGTTATTGTTGATTCGAGGTTTCATTTTAAATTGATTATGCGAGTTTCCCTTATTTTAACGTCTCTGCGACTCTCGCACACCATTTCGAACTAGCAGAAGATCACGGGCAATGATTTCTCTACATTGTTTTAAACAAATTTTTCGAGAGCTAGTTCACAAATTCATCTTACATGACTGGCTTCTGTTGGAGAAGTGGAGGTAACAGAATTTCGTGATAAGCTTTACTTCATTAACTAGATCGAAACAATCATTAAATTCTATGTTCATAGAAATGTTTGAGAAGGGGCACTTTGGAAACAAGTTTTTGGGTTTTTTAATTTTATTATACTATTTTCTTGAAATGAAATTAGAACAGTTTTATTAACTTTAATTCGCAAAGTTTTAACAAAATATTTCCATTACTACCGTTGTCTCATTTTCCACGAGAGGCAGTACATTTTGCCATTCCTTGCGTGTTTATGTTCTTGCACACCTTTTGCGTTGTATATCGCTTTCTTTTTGTAGGTATTTACATTTAATAAAGCAACGTTAAATATTTCAATATAGTGCAATGTACTTTACAGAAAGTATTCTTGAAGACTATGTCCATATATGGTCAAAAAGTAACCGTAACCGTTGTCATTGAAAGTAATTACTGTAATAGTACATAAATCACTAATTAATACTCAAAAAAGATTTAAATAAATAGCTTCAATTAAAATTTTAGTGAAGTGTAAAATTGTGGTAGTTAATATGTTGATTTGAAAGTAGTACTTATGAGATCGGAGGCTCGAAGCGCTTCAGCAACTTTTCAGAGCTACTTAATAAATCTGTTTTCAATTCAGAACCTCTTTGTTGTTTATTTAAACAAAATATATATTCTTGGAGTAAGTAAGAAGAAGATAATACTAGCATATTGTGTAGATCGATAAACATGAATTGCATTCCACTAACATGCGTTAAAATCTGATCGCTCGGTTCATTGGCTTCAATGAATGCTTTATAATAAATCACAAGGCAGCCAAGCAAGTTGATGTCACATTTCAACTTATAAGTTTATTTTGTATAGACTATTTTCTACTTTAATTTTGTAATTTATCGCTTAGTTTATAAACACAATGCACCTAGGCGTGTGCAAATTTTGGATTTATCACTACCAACTAGATAAGAAAAATTAAGAGCGATCTTATTATAGAAGCAGGTTAAAAATAATATTTAGCAAAGATCGAAATGTAATTTTTACAATTCATTGAGCGTAATAAACTTTGGTTTGTAAATATAACTAACAAATAATGTTATGAGTATGGATTTTGGTAGATTGCAGCTCGCTTTAAATCAAGTGAACAGTGGGGTAAAAGAAAATGCCGAGAACTAGAGAAGGGATGCTTGATGGAAATGCGAAAGCGCTGAGGGATGATAGGATCCAAGAGTGACGGTGGAGAAGATGTTTGCTTCGAGCGCAAGACGGACGGTCAGATTAAGTTGATGCGAGTAGAAAACGATCCAGCAAAATTACACTAAGTGGAAAACTGATATTACAAATATGTCTAAAGTCTCTTATACAAAATCTGACGTTTCACCCAAGTTTGCTTCTTTTAATCTTTTATTATATTTTATTCTATTCTATTTTATTTCAGAGCATACCACAGAAGTGTTCCCATATTTTAATTAATACGTAACAAAATTGAAATACCAAATTTGTGATATTTTAACTGTTAAAATACAACCCTGATAACGACAAAGTAAATTTAATCTTTATAATTAACGTGCTTTTGTATCACTTTCGTGATTAAATCCACGCGTTTAAGATCACCGTATAAATTAGCAAAACCGCAAGAGACAAATAAGAAAGCGCTTGTTATTTCCGGAAGTGGTTGACACTTTACAAACGCCGAGTCAAATCGAAATTTGACGATAGAAAAATTGCTAAAAGAACTAATTTTATGTTGTCCTTTCAGAAATCCATTTTTCGCAATTTTTAATCTATCCTTAATTGATTTCTTTTGACGTTAACATTTTTGAAAATATAACAGTAAATATTTACCTTATTAATATTAATTTAATCTGATAATATGGTGTAATACGTTTATTAAACCTTTAATAAATTCTTTCCTACTATCACTTTCTATAATACAAGACTCTTGATTTATTTCGATTGTTTAAAGATTAAGGAGAGCAGGGAAGCATGGAAATAATATTTTTCTGACGTTCAACGAAAGATAAAAAAGGTATGTTATAATTTAAACCAAAATTGTCTTCCCATCATTGAACAATTCCTATACGAGAAACAGCAAATTGATCTTTAACTTTGTAAGTAATTAAATTTTCGTAGAATGCAGCTATTTTACACTTTTCCCTACCTGGGCGGGTAAAGTGTAACATAAAATAAGGTAAAATGGAAAGTGTTTATCTTATTTAAAAAAGAATGATATAAAGGTAAGTACTGTAATGATATTTAGATTCTTCAAACGAAAATACATTCAACATCTACACTTTTGGAAACACCTGAAAATTTAACAATTAAACAACATAACAAACACAGACCTCTTCAAATTACACGAATACATACATTTTATCAACATATTCAATTTTACCAGATACGCAATAAACAAAGGGCGATTTATTCAAAATCATTTCCTAATTTAAAACATCAACGAAATTTTTCTTCTTCCAAATGAGTCATGCTTGTAGGTAACTTCAATAAATGGCTAAAGGAGAATGGCAGTTGGTGATTTTGCTCCTACGAAGGCATTGTTATGAAAGATCTTATTAATTTACACAGGTTCTAACCAAGTTTGTATCTACGTTGGAGACTATTTAAATTTATAAACTATGCATATAAAAGTTATAAAATGTATATTAGAGTTAGTTAACGTAGGACGTGTATTAATATTGGAAGAAGATTTGTGCATCGGACAATAAGAAAATGCTGAATTTTGAGCAACTAAAAGATCACCGATAAACAGAGAGAGAACAGGAGGGAAACAAGCCCAAAAACGAAAATAAAACGATAAATTTAATTAAAAATTTTGAAAAACGTCAAAGAACATGTGCCAAGTCAAAATTTATAAATACAAATTGTGAGGCAAAGAAAAATACATGGAGAAAAATGAACTATTAGATGGAAAGACCAGAAGAAAATCTAACTTGTTTAGAGACCAATCTAAAGGCGATTGGAAGAAATTAAAATTTAAAAAAAATTTTAATCAATCACGCCCTAACAATTTTAATATAATTTAAAAAGGGTATAAAAACTAGAGCAGAACGCAGAACGCAGAATGGGCAGTTGCTTTTTGGGGAGCAAATAGTGAACGTTAAAATAAAAGTTAAAGGTTATAAAAATGTAATTGCTGTGTTAGTTATTAAAATTAATTTGGAAAACATTATTTGAACAAATTTATTAAGAAATCCAACGAAGACAGAAATTTCACAAGGTTCATCAAGTTACGGGTATACAAGTTTCATTTTAATTTTGCATCACAGCTAGACACTAAAGCAAGTAGTTTAATTTGTTAATTAAACATAAAATAGTTCAATTACCCAACAGGCATTTCATTTATTTAATAACCAAACAGGTATCACCACATATAATTTGGCACCTACGTGAAGGCTTTATAAACCAACATATTGCTATAAATATTATTTGTGGGGAAGGCAACGGGAAACCACCCCATTAAATTTATTTCCCTAATAGTCATCTTAACTTCGGTCAAACCTACGTTCGCTGAGCGGATAGGGTACTTTAAGAAGAAGATTATTTGTGTGGAGAACAATACATATTTCATTGTTCACCAACGAAGGGGCATTTTCTTCAAATATCAGGAATCATTTTGTGGGAAACATTACATATATAATTGACGTCCAACGTAGGGGCTTTGACTTTGAGCAGTAATTTATTAAATGAATTAATCATTTTGGTGGGAAGACATATAGCAGTACTACTTATTAGGTTCAGTGCTTTAAAAAATGAATACAAAATCTGGCATATTAAATTTAATAGGTACCCAATTATTTACTAATTAACTCATAAAGATAGTATTTAGGAAAAGAAGAAGTAAAAGAAAATATAATAAACATATAAGGCATTACAGGCTGAAAAAGGCAAGTTAAGCTGCGGAAATGCGGAAGAAAAAGTCTCGCATGGCATACGGAAAGTTTAGGTATGCGCTTGCATGCACAGAAATCCAAATGAATTTAAGACGCAAAGTGCTAGACGCATGAATCCTGTCGCTGCTAACATGGTTTGGAAACAACGACGATAAGCAACAGACGCGCCAAAAGATTGAGTGTGGTGTAGAGAGCAATGGAGGGATCGATTTGGAAATGACGAGATCAAAAGGAGAAAAGGATGAAAGTCCAGAAGAACAAAGAGAAGTAGAGGCAGACCCATTTGAGATGGAAGGTTGGGAGTGGCTCAAGAAGGCCAGGAATGACGAGGTTTGGAAGGAATTAGGAGAGGTCTATGTTCAAGAGTGGACCCAGGAAGGCCCACAAATAAGAAGTATTAAATTGAATTAAACAAATTAAATTAAAAAGCAATTTCAATTTGTTTTTCACAACAATGAAATAATGTTAAAGTATTGCATAAAAATATTTTTGAATAAAGACAGATATCATTTTCGTCGCATGACGCAAAATACGTGTAGTTCCAATTTTCCCTTCTGCTAACTTTTTCAACATTAACATTAGATTAAATTCTAATTAACACCATAGAAGAACAAATTGCTAATTGTATAAAATATAATAAAAATATAAAGGCTTTACTTATTCGTAGTAGGGCACCGATTATCCGAGCTAATATGGGGGAGGAGGTACATATCTCTTATAATCTAAAACTCGGATTATGCAAAATGTGCAAAAATAAAAAATATGCAAATGCCTCTATATTATGTATGCGAGATTGACTGACTGACTAATGGCATTATCATCTCATTCGATAGGTCAACAACAATCGCAGACATAGTGTCGGTATATAAGAAGAGATTATTACGTAATCGGCCATGCTCAGATAAAGTGGATTTTATATGGGTTTCTTGAATACCATTCTAAATACTGATATAAATGCATAACTTGTTTAGTGTAAAAGAAAGATCCTTATGTCCCTCAGTATCAAGTGATTACAAGTAGAAATCTTTAATTAAGATAAATCTTAAATATTTCTTAAAAATAACATTTCCGACTGGGGGGTATTTCACAATGGGGAGTATTCCAAACCCCCCAGACCTATTTTTATCGGAAGGAACTTTGGTAACGTAATATTTCAAGGGTGATAGGAAAGAAGGCGGTTTACCAAAATTTAAAAAATTAAAAACAAAAATACCAACAAGTAGTTGCACACCAACGCGAAACCCCGAATTTAAAATTTAGACTGGCTGATCGCCTTCATTCCCTGTAGTTGATTCGTGTGAATTGAGGATTTCAATTTATTAAATATTTCCGGAAGGGTCGTTACTATGGCAAAATGACATATTTAGAAGCCTGCACTGCTAAAAAAAATCACAATAAAACCTGTTTTATCATGTAAATTTTGATACAATTTACAAATTTCATGATTTTGAATAGATTTACAATGTAAATTTATAAGTTTACATAGATGTATCATATACATTTACATATTTGTTCGCGTTTTGAATTTATAGAGCCGAATTGTTCACATCATCGGCAAAGAACAGATAAAGTGGAATTAATATCGGTGTCTCAAATAACACGCAAGCTTATTTGAAGAGATTCGGCTCGGTTAACGCGGAAGATCAAATAATAAAATCTCAGATAATCGGGGTTTCACAACTATTAGTTTTAAATACAACCACTACGATGCCAGAGCGCATATGATTTAGTATGATGGTAGCAAAGGGAGTTCGTTTCGACGCTGTCATTTGGACGCCGCCGTTCGAACGCGGGCACGTTTTGACGTGAGAACTATATTTTTTAATATTATAATAAAATTTAAAAATTAAAATTAAAATTAAAAAATGCAATTTAGATTAATAAAGCACTTATGTAGAATTTTGAAAATATATTTATCCCATAAAATTCTTAAAATACCACGCTATTTTCAAAAAAAGTTCTTGATTTTTATGTTACCGAGGTTTCCATACATTGTATAGTGGAACCGAAGACCTAAACACTTTGCCAAAATTCTGAAACTTAACAATTTAACTTAAGAGATCTTCGAATAGACTCACATTTAAGAAAAAAATATTAAAAAAATCACATCTTAAATTAGGGGTTCTCTGAAAATAACACGTAACTTGGAATTCTTCTCAACTATCCAAGAATAAGAAAAATATTGAAAAAAATTTTATTTATGTAATGGCTGCTTTATAGGGGTGGAAAAAAAATTTGGAACGTATGATTATTAAAATAATCTAAATTTATAAAATAATGTTTTATAGAAAGTGAAAATTCAGTAATAGTTATTTATGTATCAAGGGCACAATCAATAGATTATAGCACCGAGGGTAATTTAAAGCCCGACGCGTTAGCGGAGGGCTTTAAATTGCCCGAGGGCTATAATCTGATTGTGCCCGTGGTATATACAACGTTTAATTTCATTTTGGTACTTGGTACTTGAATTGTCATAATTGAAGAATGAAGTATTTTGAGAAAAAATATCATGTCATTTTGTTTGTGCTATGAATTTTTGGTGTGCCATGGTTCCTATGGCGAGAAAATTTGGAGGGGCTAGAATTAATTTTTTTATTTAGCAATAACTCGAAAACGGCACTAGATATCGAAAAACTGAGCAAAAAATTCTCCCCCCTCGCAAGGTACTCCCTTCCGTGAATTGTCGGTAGGAAGGCATATGAAAAATTTCAGATCAATCGCGCAAAAAAAAACAGAGTCTGGACTAACTCTTTTGTTTTGATATTGTTGTCATTGCTTAGCAACTTTATAGGCCCTCGGGCTATAAAAGCCATATTATGCCCCCATTTCCGTGCTAAAAAACAAGGTTATGATACCAAAATGAAATTAAAAAAATTTTCATTGTTAAAATAAACTCGTTTGATGAATAGGATTCCATCTTAATCTTTATAACTTCGGAAATATCAATTAGTAGCAGCCTAGTTTTGTATTCAGTACTATATAAACTTGGAGAAAATTTGAGCAACAAATTTATTATTTAAACACCAATTCATATAAATAAACACGACATCGTTTTAAAGCGAGCGATTTTAATGAATATGATTTTTTACAATATTTCCTTGTTATAAAAAATATATATTATTTTTAACTAATTGAGAATTTTAATAAATTAAACTTTAAAAATAAAATAGTTAATCAAACATTGAAAATATTTTTTATTAGTATCATAAGTTGTCGGTAGATGTTTGATACAATAAAAATTAAAAAATATTTTCAATATTTAATTAACTATTTTATTTTTAAAGTTTAATTTATTATTCCGTTTATGAATGTAAAGATCTAATCATTTTTTCTACCCTTATAAATCTCTTTATCACTTGTAGATGTTTTAAAATATCTTTCCCATTTATTAGGGTTGCAGAATTTATAATAAATGCCAAGTTTCAGGCTTTTCTGTTAATAATTTTTTCAACCCTCACAATTGATCCAAACGTGCTCGAACAAAAACACCTACATCGAAACGTCACTCTCTTCAAAACGTGTACGCGTGAAGACGTGCGCGCGGCGAAGCGTTCCTGCGTCAAAACGTGCCCACGTCAAAACGTGCCCACGTCAAAACGTCGACGTCAAAACGTTCGCGTTGAATCGACCGAATCCATACATATAAATGTGTATCGGCACCCTTATTCTAAAATGATCAATGTGGAAATTTGTTGTTTATAGTGTTCAGGAAAAATCAGAATATATAAAGTTATGAAAACTACGAGTATTTTACGCTTATTTATAGTATTTACAATGCTCTTTAACTGGGTACTTTTGGAATTTATTTTTTTATAATGTTTGAGCTTATTTCCCTCAGTGTGCCGAGTTTTTGAAAAAAATTTTGGTTGAAAAACGAAAAAAGTGTTTGCTATTGCCGTGATCACCTCAAGGTCTTCAACAAAGTTAAATTTTTCTAAAAGCAGTTGCATTCTTAAATTTAGTTACAATATGATTATAAATTATAAGATGGAAATCAACCAATCGACGTATTCATCGACGAGTGCGGCTACGTCATCACGATATAATATTTAGCTGGTTTTATTGTGATAAGGTGTAAATAAATAAAATTAAGTGCTTAAAAGATAAAACGGAAGGTGAATTAAAACTGTGGAAGTGAGAAAAAACGCTGGTGATAATAGTGAAGACAACAAAATTGACTTCACAATAACGGGAATAAAAATAAGATTAGTTTATAGTCTTACCAAACCAATAATGTGGTGTATAAAGTCAAACAAAATTATAGTATAAACTTACTAATAAAATTTAACATCGTATTCCTATCGGTACAATCAAGTGGTCGACAGTGAATAATTATATAAAAAACGCAGACCTATGAATGGTTCATCTGGGTTAATGCTTTTTACGCGAATAAAACGAATCAGAGATCAGCACCTAGTCAATAAATGAACAATAGAGAGAATAAGGACAAATTTGACTTCACAGAAGTAATAAGTGTGAATACCAAATCAATTACAAGGGATAGATATAGAAAACAAATTTTGGGCCACATGTGAAAATCCGGAAGACAACTTCGAAAATGAGAAAATCAAGAAAAGAGGAAATCGTGAGATTTCTGAAAATAATAAATACAGATATTAAATAGATAAAAGAAGAAAACAATTAAATCCGGGAAGAAATAGGAGTTAGCAACAAACTGATACGAGAACAACTAGGAAAGCAGGCAGACGAGATGAAGGAACTTACGAATAAGTTAACAGAAACAACTATAAAATGGAACGAAGACAAGGAAAGCGCAGGAGAAAGAATAAAAGAAAATACAGACAATGGAAAATTGATTTGAGGTGCAAGAAAGAACAAGGAAAAGAAAATACACTGTGATAATTGGAATAAAATCAAATGAACAAAACGTAGACAAGTTGAAGGAAACGATCAAGAATTTTATAAAGCAGGCTTCGGGGTTTAGGCAAAAATTCTTGTAGCATATAGGATCGGAGATTAGAGATATGTGATCACGGCAGAAAACTGGAATGGAAAAATAGAGATAATGAGGATAAATCCAAGTTGCGACTATTAAAAGAAGACAAAATTAAGAAAGAATTATATAGGCAAAAATCAGAGAAACAGTCAAAATGCTGAAGAAGAATGGAAAGAAGTAGAATAAAGAGGAGAAAAAACCACGGGAACTACCAAAAACTAATAGAAAGCATCGAAGGGGAAAACCATATTTACGGCGAGAAAACGGAAAAACGATTGTACTGTTACTTGTAATTTTGTACCGTTACAAAATTTAAGCACGTTTTCATTTAATTATGATTCTGAAGACGGCCCCGGTTGTTGATGCTATTTATGGCAAACGTTGTATTAAAAAGCTCATCTATTTTAAAAATAGATATCGAACCGCATACCTTAATTTTTAACTAATCAAACGATTTACTACATCCTGAAAAACATTATCATTTTCAACTATTAATATGGCATCATCCTATGCAGTAGTTCATACACAGTATTTGCGTTTTCTCAAGCATCCGTCATAGACTTATCAATAAATATTATCTTTTGGGTGTTTAAATGACCAGCCATTTCTATAGATTGATGACTTCGAGTTCAGTAAAAGATATGGATATTGGTATTTGCTGGTTCTATAGGGATTTGTTACATTTAGAAAATTTATAATTCGCCATAATTGCAAACCATGCGGTTTGCAATGAGAATTTCTATTATAATTTATTTTTAGTACATTTTTTGCAACCGCCGCTGGGTACCTAAAGATAAAAGAATTAAAATTGATTTTGTTGAACAAATAATGGCCCCACTGATGGAACAAAACTAGATATTATTGAATTTAAAAATATCAATTTAGGCGTATATCATGGACAAAAAATTAATGTCTTAAATTATATTATAGGTATAATTCGAGATGAAGACGAAACTATAAAACAAGAGCAACTGTGTGTGTGTGTAGTAATATTTGTTGAAACAATAATTGCACATAACCGAAAATCTATGACAAACCAAAATCAATTTGTAGTGGATCCACAACTGATTGTGTACAATTTCTTGGGATAGTAGGATGATATACTACATCGGTATTTGTTATACGTAGCTAGATATTATAAGTTTTTGTGAAATATTACTTAACTTAATGAACAATTATTACGTACATTTTAACTTGAGATATTAATTGAGTCAATATTTACAAGATTTACGAAATCTGTTCTATTTTTAACCCAACATAAACTGAAGTAAATGATAGTATCTAGCCTTATTTGATAATCGTGTACCGTGTTGTGCTTTTGTAGCGGAAATCCGCCAGAACCGAGATAAAGTTTTAATTTTACAAATTAATATAAAACATTTATTTAGTAAAAGCGTTAACAACTTTTTCATTCATTCAAATGCATTGTATTACAAGAGATGTATAAATTATAAACGAGATCAAGAACCTCGATAATGGCAACACATAGATTTTGAAAATCGTTTCGAAAATTTATAAAAATTGATAGCATGTAGACATGATAATGTGGTTACCAAAAAATGCGAACTTTATTGTGTTACTAGACACGAAATTATAAAGTTCTTGTTTCGGAAGTCAAGACAATGATATTTTTAACCGTGTACTTATATTATCTATTAATTATCATATTATGCTATTGTGTTGTTTTTCTCAAAGTTCAGATATTTTAGTTTACAATAATTAAGTAGGTATGGTCAAAGTGAAGCCGCATACTCAACCTTTGATAATTACGTATTATCTTGAATTTAATAATATAATAACAATTATGCCTTTTTTATTTTTTGAAGTAATAATATTGGCATACGACATTAAAATGATAAAACATAAATTAAAAAATGCATAAAAATTCTAGATAACTTACAAAAATAAATAATATACTACCATAAAACGATAAAATATGACTAAAGTCATGCATAGCAACAAACCTAATTAAACATAATATGAATATATCAAAAATTTCAATTCGAAAAAGAAACACTTATATGAATACAACGTGGTAGTTTAGTACGCATTTTTATAAACAGAATATTTTCAAAAAGACTAATATTAAAATAATTAAATTTTAAATGTTAGTACAAATGCTCAAATTTTTGAGCCAACACCAAAAATTTTAATAAAATCTAGAAATGAATGAAATATTAAGAATGAAGGAGAGATCAAAATTGACATAGATAGATACGACATAGATCTAATTTTATTTACAATTATTATTTATTTTTTGATTAAACATGCCCGATAATGAAAAAATAATTTCGAAACATCGATCCAGCATGCCAGCGTATTTTTAATTTTGCACTTCAATTTTGACTCCTTTCTTTAAAATTTTTTAAATATCTTATGTCAAGTTTCATGAACGTAGCTTAACTTTAACATGTGTTAAAAAGCATAACCATAGTAACAACAATTAAACAGCATTGAATTTGATGAGAGATTAGTTAATTTTATACTTTAATCATTGATTAGTCCACGTTAGTGAAATTGGACATCAATATTTCGTTCATTTATGACTTTTATTAAATTTTTGGTTTTGGCTCAAAAATGTACAGGCTAGTCGACAAGTGTTTTATTGCGTAAAAAATGTAGGCAAGCTGGAATAGATTTTATTATCTTTATTAGGACTTCCAAAAAGAAACTCTAAATTTTCACCCTCTAGCAACCCCGGATTTCGCCGCCGGGCGGTCATGAAAGCAATGGTAAGAATGGCATTTTGATAAATATTCGTGAATATCTTGGTCTCAGTGCATTTTAGAGCAAGATTTTCAGTTATTGAAAATAAAGTAGACTAAACTATCTAGAAAAAAGAAATTACTATACTTTTTTCCAGTTAATTCAGCGCTTCCGGAGTTATAGCCATCAAACCGCGCGGTAATATTTAAAATTCTTTATTTAATTTATTAGTTCTAACAGGCGCGACTCAAGAGGGTGGGTAGGGTGGACTCCAGCCCATGTCGCTTCTTTTCTAGGGCGTCAATCCATACTATTTCATTTTAACTAATAAATTTAAAAAATTACCGCTCATAGTACAAACCTCAAGGGGCACAATACAGCAAAAGTTAGTAAATCTTGTACAAGAGGATACTGATGATAAAACACTGCTAGACGATTCCTATCTAAGGCACTGTTAACCACGCAGCTCTTTTGATACTCTGTGATTATTTGAACTTCGTAAATTTAAAGGATAACGTGCAGAAATTGTATCCTTGGGATGGCCGTTACCATTTGGAATGATCAAAATTTTTTAGAGCAACTTATCTCAAAATTTTCATAATTTATTTGATCGTTTTAAAATTTCTTTGCTAATTTTTTTGGTAGGTTTTTTGTACCGCTTGATCCACAGCGTATTGATGCCGATAGCCGAGCTAAGAAATTCCGCGAGGTCCGTTTTTCGAACCCAGAATTAACGCACTGTAACTCAACCAGTGTTCATACAAGCCGCTGCTGTGGACTAAAAAACGGAATTTACTACCTTGATGTTTGATTTGAACTATATCGTAGAATAAACTAAAAATAATACTATCGACTAATGTGTCGATTTTGGTTTTGTTTTTAAGTATTAAATGCCTTTAACCTTTAAGTTCGAATAAACTAGCCTGTGAAAATGAAGATTGTATTTTAGTCCGCATTTGTTTAAAGGCCTTTAAGAGAATAAAGAAATGATCAGAATTGTGCATTTTAAAACTGTAATAAATACGACAAAACATAATATAAACTATTTTTAAGCAATTAAATTTGCTAATTATTAAATACACAGTGTAGAGATTTCCCAATATAACAAAGTGAAATTTATTTGGTGATTATTATTATTATTAATAGCTTTTACATTCCTAGGCGGAATTTTGCTGTTTCTACATTGAAACTTTACATATCCGTTTGTTGGGGTGGATTAGTCCCCTTTATCCACATTTCATTTTCAAGGTCTTTTATCTGTTTTCGCTTCCATCACAATTCTTCTCCATTTATTCCTGTCTTTGGCTGTTTCTTTCCAGTTTCCTACCTCCATCGTCTTCAGATCGTCCGTCACCTGGTCCCACCATCTTATTTTGGGTCTTCCTCTTCCTCGATCCTCCATGGGTCTCCATTGCATTATCTGTTTTACTACAGCGTTCTCTTCTCTTCTCATAACGTGTCCTAGCCATCTTATTCTGCCCGATTTAATTATTTTCACCACGTCTTCATTATCCATCGTCTCTAGTATTTCATGATTCATCATGGGTCTCGTTTCGCTTACATTAACTTGTTTTGTGCCCAACACAGTTCTCAATACTTTACGTTCAAAAATTCTTAACTCTTCCTCTTGTTTTTTTGAAAAGCACGCAACTTCCGACGCATATGGTACGACCGGTCTTATCAATGTCTTATAGATCTTAATTTTCGTTGCCCTTGATATGTGTTTATCTCTCAGCAGGTGTCTATTAGCATAATAAGCCCTATTACCAGCCTGTATTCTTCTTTTTGTCTCTTCGGTTCGCTCTCCATTGTCATTCACTTGCACTCCAAGGTAGTTAAAACTTTTTACTTCTTCGTACTCATTACCATCTATTTTTAAAAAACTTTCTTTTTCCGTTTTTCCTCTTTGGCATTTCATATATTTGGTCTTACTTTGATTTATTATCAGTCCCATCTTTTGCGCCATATCATTAATTCTTCTAAGACTTTCTATTAATTTGCTTTTCGTTCTCGTTATCAACACCACATCATCTGCATAGGCTATTACTTGTAATTTTTTATTTATTATTGTACCTTTGTCTTCTATGCTTCTCAATATCTTTTCCAGGATCAAGTTAAACAGCGTTGCAGACATCGCGTCTCCTTGTGTCTCACTCCACTGTTTATCTCAAAATTATTTGTTTCGCCTTCTGGTGTTTTAACGCATGCCATCGTTTCTTTAAGTGTCATATTTGTCAACTTTATCAATTTCTTTGGAATCTTCATTTCTGTCATTGTTCTTATTAGCTCGTCTCTCTTTACTTTGTCAAAGGCCTGTTGGTAATCAATGAACAACATATGTGTGTCTATACCAAATTCTAAGCTTCTTTCTATTATCTATTTCAAAATAAATATGGCATCCACTGTCGATTTGCCTTCGGTGAATCCGCATTGATATTCGCCAATCACTTTATTTGTAAACTTTTTCAGTCTTTTATTTAATAAAGTGGACATCACTTTATAAGTTGTATTCAGCAGTGTGATTCCTCTATAATTACTGCACACCTCTGGGTCTCCTTTCTTTTTTTATCGTTACTATAATTCCCTCTTTCCATCTTTGAGGCATCTTCTCCTCCATCCAAACCTGCTTCACCAGTTCATAAATTCTTTCGTGTAATCTTTCTCCCCCATATTTAACCAGTTCTGCATTTATACCATCTTTACCTGGCGATTTTCTGTTTTTCATTTTATTTATTATTTCCATTACTTCTTCGTAAGAGGGTTCTTTTACTTCTTGGTCTTCTTCTCTTGTTCGGAAAAATGTCAATCCGGAGTCTCTCTTTTTAAAGGTCCTAATAAAGGTAATAACATTTATTCCAGCTTGCCCCTCATTTATTTACGCAATGGCCCGTTTGAAATGCTTTGTCGACTGGCTTAGGATGCATTTGTACTAATATTTAAAATTTAATTAGCATAATAGAAATTAATCTTTTTTGAAAATATTCTATTAAACGTAAGTTCCAACCAAAAAAAGAATTAAGTTAAGTAAAACATCTCAAGAAATATGATAGTAAACTTACAAAAAATCGTATAAATTAAATTTAAATAAAAAATTAAGAACACTTCACACTTATTAGTATGGTCTAAAACCTAATGGTCAGGAGCTCCATTTTCGGTTACTCTTGAAATATTTTTGCTGCAGTTTGAATTCCACGTTAAACTGTAGTAATATGTACCCTACATTATAATTATAATAGCCTTCGAATTTTTAATTATTTTTTTTAACTTAAAATTTTACAAGTTTGACAGAACGAAAATGAAATCGTACAGTTCTTATTGGAACACCCTATATACAGGGATATATCAAACTTTTTCCCGAACATTATCAAAACCTGAATATCATTACCAAAGTTGGGCAAGCTATATTTAACAAGCACTGCTAAGCTATACCTATAAGTTACCTTTTGTATTATACAGGAATACCAACTTTTAATAAGCAACCTATGCCCGGAAACATACTGTTTCCAACTACAAGTTCAATTGTTTTTATTTAGGTACTTGATGCGGCCTGGCAGTTCGCTTGACGTTTAGTCGCAAATTCATTACGGATAATTACACGTTTCGTTTACCATTAATTATCCATAATGAATTTGCGGCTAAACGTCAAGCTGTTTCAAATCGACTTTTTGAAATGTATTTTGAATAATTAGGTATACGAGTATGAGAGTACCTTTGTGGTATTGCAACATTTTGGGGACTTCCATGAAGTACATTCGAAATAATTCATGAAATATTGTTGTATTTAATATTTCGAACTGGCATGAATATATTTTTATATAGAATGCAAAAGTCTATAATTTTATGATATGCATAAGTAATTGAAGAAAGAATATAATGGAATATTATTTTACATGACTTGTAAAAAATTATCATACCATTTTTAATTATTTACTCTTTAAAAAATAGATTGTAAATATTCATTGAAATAAAAATATATAATATTTCGATGATGTGTATATTATTTACGTTTTCCAAAAATTGTGTAATTTATATTTTGGATTGATTCCATAATAAGGGTTTGTAGCGTGCCAAATGATATTAAGGCTACGCTACTAAATAATATCCTTTTTTATATACTGGAAATATTTATTAAGTGGTGCTTTTATTTTGTTTCCCCTGTGTTTAATATTTGAAAACCAAAATTTAGTGTTATTGACGTTTCAAAGTTGGTATGACTTTGTGTTATAAGCGTCGTCAAAAGTTTCTTATCAACTGTTATCAACTTTACACCTCAGAATGGAATTTAGAAAATTTTGTATTTTGTAGGTTGGTTTGAAATGACAACGAATCGAGGATCTCGAATTTCATTTCATAGGATCCGTTTGTTTATTGTGGGATTGTTTCATATATAATTTGGTTTGCATTTGCGATCATTGGAATATTATCTGCAATCTGATTGACTGATTTATTGGGTTTTCTCGATTAAATTGCTTTGGTTGTTGAATTGTTATATCCTCAGTATAATTACAAGTTTTATTTTGTTTCTAATTTTTCTGTAGGGCTCAACCATCAGCTCAATTTTTACTTTAATTTGTTCAATATTAACACAAAGAGCTAATGAGTGTAGCTACAGGCGAGTGTCGTTATATGTAAATTAGGTACAAGGGGAAACCCCAGGAAACACAGAAATCTAGTGGATATCCAGTGGACATACTAAAGCTAGTGGATATCCACTGGATATCTATTAGTTATTGAGTGTTGCCTGGGACAGCTGACGAAATTTGTACAAAGAGCTTCGTTTTGGGATTGAGTTCCCCAGAATTCCTTTAAATTACCCGGAGTTACTCGGAGTTTCTGTAACTTGTACAAAAATTTCCCTTTAAATTGGAAACTGATAAAACTAGCGACGAAAAATTCAAATATAACATTTGAATATAGCATTTTCCAGGATATCTAAGATGGCGAAGAAATAACAGTCAACTTTTGCTTTATTATGGACACAGTATTGGATTTACACATTTTCAAATGCAGATTTTTTCTGATTATGGTAATTTTTGCCATAATGATATTTTTTTAATCAATTTTCGACGTCAAAAAATGTTATTGCACGTTTGAATTTCTGGTCACAGTGTCTTAAAAATATTTTGGTTAAAAATTCCTAGTTTTATCAGTTTTAAATTTAAAGGATTAAAACCAAAATTAAGCTAAAAGCTATAAAATATAATTCGTTTACATCATCAAGAATGAATGGAAGCCGCGTGTTTTAGACTACTTAGTTATCATCAGTAACGTATACTCGTACATCATAATATTATAGAAACACAAAACACATGAATTGTGCAATATGCGTTTTTTCAATTGACACTTTCATAACTCGGTTTGGAACAGTTTCGTTCCATACAAACGAGCAATCCGCAACAAAATTCAACTGCTTTCATGTGCATGTGGTAGGTACTGATGATGACCAAAGATTCTGAAATTCCTTGTTTGTGAAAATTAAGATCTTTCGTTTTTTCTGAATATCTTCATAAGCAACAATGGTACTCGTATATGAAATTCCTTTTCAGATTACATAGATTTAAGAAATTACACAGCAACCTTTGTTAGATATCTAAGTTTATTATATATTTTTTTAATTAACGTGATCTTTAGTTGCATCAATATCTTGGTTATTAGCATTGGATTTGTTAGTTTTTCAGTTCGGTAAGGGTTGCTTTGGTAAGGTTGATCCACAGCATGTCAATATTCGGCGGAGATCGAGCTAAAAAATTCCGTAGAGTGCGTAATTTGGACCCGGAGTTTCCATGGACTACGGTATGTTGTTTGCGGTATGGGAAAATCAAATAATGAAACTTTTCCTAATACGACACACCTAAAATTATGTCCTGGAAATTAACTTAGAAACGCATTGGATGCAAAACAGCGTCAGTCCCTCAAATATGTTTGTTTTAACCTCAATAGTTAACGTTACGTAAATGTACGGAAAAATAATTTTAATTCGAATATTTATTTATTTATTTGGTACTTTTGCACTAAAAATATTATTTAACATTTATAAAAGCAAATTTATTTGAACTTATATACCTATTTAACTTAAAAAAAACTGCTATCTACTTTACCTTATTTTGAATAATTATTATTATTTAACTTTTTATTATTATTAAAAACATTTTATTAACTTCACAAGACTGTTGTTTGAATGCCTGTTAGATTTTGCCTGAGTACCTACTATTTAACCAATTTCGCCACAGTCAGTCTGTTTGACAAAAATTCTCATATTATTACTCGTATGATCATAAAACAGAAACTGCCTAAAAGTCCAATATCATCATTATTTCGTTATTTACTAAAAGGGCATTCGGCAGTGAGTTTCATTTCAATAAATAAAAAATGTACAAGGTTTTGTAGCATATAAATAATATTGTATAATTTTAATCTTCCAGGAGGGTTTAGTTATTCTTAATAATAAATCCATAATATTTAAATTGTAATTCAACTTATTTTTAATACAAAGATGATTGAAAAAACGATAAAAATGTACCGATATTGTTATTGTTAAGTAAGACTCAAGTGTAAAATGTAATTCAAAAAAGAATTGTATGTTAATATATGAACTAGGTTAGGGTTTAACGGAATAAATATCATTGACATACAATCAATCAAATATTTCGTAACTTCTTTTGTTACTACCGAATATTTTTTATTTTCTACTGCTTGAAACTTAAATGCGCGTTTATGTAAAATTATGTTGGTTTTTAAACTTTCCAGTTTCTGAAAACAGTTCGGATTTTTAAAATTTCTTCGCCACTTAATAAGCTTATGTTTTAAATAAAACATGACCTATTTGCACTTTTCCAAGCGAAATGAAGCTTTAAACAAACAAGACACAAGTCTAGACTGGTGAATTTTATAGGTCAAAATATTACTCCAACATTTTTCTTCACCCTTGACATTAAATTTTTGTATAATTTAAAGGTATTTTAATAATAATCGAAGTTCGTGATAAAAAGGTTTCTTTATATTTTGTTAATAAAAATATTCTTAAAGTTACAGAAATTCAGTAAAAAAAGTAGGGGAGAGTGAGGTTACCTGGTCCACTTTTTTTAAACTAAAATAAACACATAAAAAAATAAAAAGTTAATAATTTATTATAACTTAATACTTATAGCCTGCCTTCCTTTAAGGAATCTCGATAATCCATTCATGCGCGTCCCATAATGTAAATGGGGTATCGCCGAAAAAAGTTTAGTAGTGTTTTTTTACGTAAATACGATTCTTAGGATGTCCTTAGCCATGTAATGAGGTTAGATTTTTCTAAAAGCGACTCATTTTGTGATATTTGTTATATTTTAAAGTGACCATATCTGCTTAACCCCACCCAACAGTTTTCGGTTTAACGGCCGTCAGCAAAATTTAACTACCTATATGAGCTAAACACCTCCATTTGGAACATCATGAAACTATTTTTAATATTTACTATTGGTTCACTAATATTTAAGTTAAAAAGACAGGTTAACCTGGTGGTCCAGTTAACTTCATTTTCCCCTATACGTGCGATGAAGCCACTATTATTACAGGTATATTAAAAAAAAGAAGCATTCTGGTTAATATTTTACTAACTGCATCTTAGCGTTTAGCAATAACCATTTTAGGGGCATCGTTTACTACTTCTTTGTGAAAATAATGGTACACGTCTGTGTTTTAACTTTAAAAACCACCAATGAATAAGATGAAAAGTTAATTTCACTTGTATTTATGTAACATTTATTTAATATTTAAAATTGTAATAAAGAGCTTTTGAACTACTTTATCAGTTCCACTATGTTGGTCAACAAAAAATGTAGTAATAACGTTATTAACTTGGCAAATACAATTTTAGTCACAATACCTTCTCCAAAATAAAGTTACTCGTATTTTCACTTGTATTACTTTTTTTTGTGAAATGAACTTCCTGCAGTTTTAACAATAACTACAGAACTTCTTGTCGAAATATTTAACAATCTACCTAATTATGAATTGGTAGTTTAGAAATAAATAATTTCATTTCCATGTAAATCATTTTAACACCAACAAAGTTTAAAAAACTTGCCGAATGGTAATTCAAAATATAGCATTATAATGAAAAAATGTCTTTTATGATAAAGTGAGCTAAATTACTCGGTTGTCACATTCGTAAATTACTCTTATTCTAACTCACAAATTCTACAGCTATTTCTATTTATTTATCTGTTTGTAACTTGTTAGAAATGATTTATATAAAATTTAGTTCATATTATTTTATTTTGTAAATATTGGCAACTTTTGGCAAGTTGTAGCTAGCAAATTGTTAACTCAATTGGGACCAGAAAATATTTTGTACGACCACTCCCCTATTTCTTAAAAGACATTATTTAATAATTAAATATTATAATTATTGATATTTTTAAAAATCTCGACCACGAAGCAGGAGTGCACTAGATTTTTCTTGCTAAATATGTAAAAAGAATTTTTACTCCTTATCCCAAGTCATATCCGAAACTGCGCAACAATATAATTTAAAAAAAATTTATTAAGTATTTGTCTTTATAAAGCCAGAAAAGAAAGTTATGTCCTCACAAACCCCTTGAAATTTATTAGTGAGTAATCTACAGTTATTCGAGCTTTCTTTCGACTTACAGCACTGTTGAATACTCTTCACCCGATAATAAAAACTAAATGGAATTTATTTTAATGAACCTATTTCACCTTATAATCGTTCGAAGCCAAGGCACACGCGAAAGATTTGAACTCGTTAGTCGGTATATGTAAACGATGTAATAAATTTGATGTAGTACGTGCTGGAGCATAGGCTTACATATCTCAATCTGCCTAGCTTTCTCTTCCATTGTGTCATAGATGAGTAGGCGCCCTATGGGTTCACATTCTCGGTGTCAAAAAAGACGACAAATTTAAATTGTATACCGTAAAGCTATATTCAAATTTAAACGTATTTTAAAAAACAGGGTAGCTATAAAATTCATGATCCATTTTGTGAACTTCCTCGAGTTACAGTTACCTAAACGATTCACAATTATTAATTAGCAGCATTGTTAATTATCAACGTTTTTTTAAGAGCTTAAAGGAGCCAACTAATAATTTAAATGTGGTTAACACTTAGGGCGGTTACTGTTTTGTGAAACAGTTATTTATTTGTTTATTTATATATAACATTTGGCACGGTACAAAGTAATGTGGCTAAGATAATAACCAGCAAATTTGTGAATTGTTTAAGACACACCCATAAAATATTTTTCGTGGACCTTTGAAGTCATCTTAAATCTTTAGTTAATATTTTCCGGCGGATATTACAATGGCATCCGCCTTCGCCTTCAAGTAGCCTACGCACGAGGTCATCAATGCTTACTTTTTTCTTCATATAATATCAAGGTAATTACAAAATTGTCGACCTTATTGACAACTTATGTATAAATAACCAGATATATTTTATTAGTTACCTAAATGACACTGTGATTAATTGAAGAAAAATTTAATCAATTTATATGTGTTCGTACAGGGGGTGTCAACCAATTTTTAAGTGTTTTCGTTGATGTATTCAGAAATGCTCTAACCACATAATTGAAGACATTTAAATAGTGCCCGAAGGTCTAACATGTCTCGGAACAATAATTGAAAATTAATTAATAATTATTATAATTTATCGATGATTATATAATCATTAGTACAAACATACAGTAAATATGTAATAAAATTTGCACTACAAGATACATTCTTGAATCCCAACTATTCTGCAATAAAAACATCACCAAGGGATAAATTTACACGAAAAATATAAGGGGTGGTTTTCCTTCTTTTTTTCCATGGCGCCCATATCGATTTCGAGTGTGGAATTATGAAATATTTGGGGATCAAACCAGTAAACCTCTGCCGTGGCCCTATGGTTTTGATGAAGCCATGTAATGTGCTATTTTTAAAATTGTACAATTGGCAAATAAAAAATTAAGAAGGAGAAGAGAAAAATACAGTTATACTACATATATCAGCAATCTTTGTAAAAATATAACATACTAGTACATGAAATAAACATAAATTTATTATGATACAAAATATTTTTAATATAATATATTAATTTTATCTACGACCATTGGATAAAGCCTGATTTTCCACTGAGTTAGGTAATGCCGCATCTTTTTTTAACTCAAATGAAAAACTCTACTATAGGATGTTTTTTTAGCTGCATGATATCTTTCAATAGGGATAACTTTTGAATGAAGTTTGTCAAAGTGACAGTTATTTGACATTTGTGTTCATAACGGTTTGCCATTTAATCATGAATAAATTAACACTTCAATAACGCTACCAAATTGTGGAATTTATTTTCAAAGTCAGAGTTCCGTTCGCGAAACTTATAGAGCTCTTCGCTCATTTTATGGTGGACAAAATCGAGCTTCTGAGCAGGATATTGGTGCGGTGATGGATAAATTTCGTACGACATCTTCATTGCATGATGTAAGACCACCAACAAGAAATGTGCGTATCGAAGAAACTATCGCTTCTCTGAGTGAAAGTGTGCAAGAGAACCCAAACATTTCAATTCGCCATCGTGCTCAACAACTTGGGCTTTGTCCGTCCACTACCTACATGGAAAATTTTACATCAAGATCTTGGTTTACATCTTTACAAGATCCAGTTGGTTCAAGAATTGAAGCCTAATGATCATCGATTGCGTCGTGCGTTCGCAGATTGGGCTCACAACCATCTCACAACCAATTGGAAGTGGATCCATTTTTTTACCGCCAAATTTTTTTCAGTGGCGAGGCACATTTCTGTTTGAATGGGTATGTGAACAAGCAATATATCCGTATATGGACTGAGACCAATCCGGACCATTATCTTGAGACTCCATTGCATCCATTAAAATTGACTGTTTGGTGTGGAATACACGCCAACGGCATCATCGGTCCATATTTCTTCCGAAATGAGGAAGGAACTTCCGTTACGGTTAATGGTCTGAGATATCATTTTATCAATACATTTTTGTTACCAAAAATCCAAGAGTTAAACATCGACAACTTAAGGTTCCAACAGGATGGTGCTACGTGCCACACAGTCACCGAAACCGTGTATTTATTGAAAGGACAATTTGGTGACAAAATTATTTCTGGAAATGGTCCTATAGGGATATGAGATTAAGATCGCAGCGCCGCGGGGTAAAAATGTGAACTAAAGTTTCGTACATTCGTATTTTAACAGCTATATACTTTGTTAATAACCGCGCTTATGTTCCGTTCTATTTTACGTGTTTTTCATTCCCTTTTCCAAGTGAACTTGTTATTTTGTTAAATTACGGTTAGTGTTGTTTAGTAGTTCATCTTCCTGCAGTTAAATAATATAATATACGGTTAGGTGAGTTTTATTTTTAGATTAATTTTTGAGGTTAATTTTTAAAATTTGCAGATATGTCGGATTCTTACGAATTAAGATTAAGTTTTCTTGACTATCTCAAATATTTAGAGGGGTCTGAAACATCTAGATGTGTTTATGAAGGCGAAGCAGTTTTAAACGAAGGGCATGTTGTTTTATGTGGTAAAACATTCATACAAGCGAAGCAGAACAAAATAAATATTGTAGCATTGTGCATCCAATCTTCTGCAATAAATGCTGATCCCCATAAAATTAATGGAGTTTTAGATGTAGAAGATAGGAAAGTCACAATAGAGTCGATGGTTTCCTCGTGCAAAGCAAACAACAGCGGAAGGTGTAAACACATATCAGCTGTTCTACTTATAGGTGTGTAACGTTCCATAAATTTTGTTCAAAGTTAATTTAGTTTTTCGTTTTAGGAATGATTTATTAAAAATGGAGGTGATTTCATCTACCGATGTAAACTGTGTATGGTCCACAAAGCTACGACTCAAGATACAAGCCGACAAGCTCAAGACGACAAGCATAGCAGTACCGGAAATGCCTTGTTTAAAGGAAACAAAATTTAATTTATGATTTATTTTATTTTGATCTTGCAGTTTATATTATTATTGTTATATCCCAATATAAGTTATATTAATATAATGAAACAACTTATTGGTTGCAAGATATATTAACGAATGACTACTTTATTCATCAAATGTCAAATATTGAAATATATACATATCAGGGTCGGCCCAGCCGGTTGTTGCCGTTACAACATCTCCCCTTTTTAAGATGAGATGAAATCTCGGTATCTGGCCGGTGGTCGTGATGATCTTATTGGTCTAGGAAGCCTTGTTCCCAATTTAGTACCCGTAGGCTGTGGAGTAGTTCCTTCTTCAGTATTTCTTGTCACTTGTTCTTCAACAATCTGGTTCGGTACTGCAACTGGTTCATGATTGGTTTCCACTTCCTCCATTATCATCGACGATTTGTCTGGACTCGTCGAATGCACTTCTGTCCCCGAATTCGGGTTTGATTGGATTTCGAAACTGTCTAATATTTCATTAAGCGGTGAAATTATTTCAGATTCATTGTCTTCGAAGCGCGGTCGAAGTTGATTTATGTGTGACCGTATAAGGCCATCTTCTAGTAAGACGTTGTACAGCACTTTTCCAACTTTTTCAATAACGGTGCCTTTTTCCCAATGAGAAGAATTTGTCTTATACCTCTTCGCATATACCTGATCCTTGGCACTGAAGGATCTTGAGGTTGCACCATGTTTCCGGTTGAACTGATTTTCCATTTTTGTATTCCTTGGTGCGTCCTCACTTTTCACTCTTGGTAGCATTAAATCAAAAGGTGTTCGAATTTTTCTTCCAATTAATGATTCCGAAGGCGAGGTCCCATTAGGTGTGTTTTTATTCGGAGTGGTACGGTAAACGAGCAGGAACGTTTGGAGTATCTCCGTTAAATCTCCCTCCCCTTCCAATTTCTTCAAAGATCTTTTCAAAGTGTCGACAAATCTTTCCGCTTGTCCGTTTGACTGTGGATAATATGGCGCACTAGTTACATGTTGAATTCCATTCCTCAAACAAAATTGTTGAAATTGATAACTTGTAAATTGAGTCCCATTGTCAGACACTATCGTTTTTGGCGTTCCAAATCGAGAAAAAGTTTCATCTAGTCTTGATATAGTGGCTGCGGTCGTGATTTGGGCCATTTTAAATATTTCAGGCCACTTCGAGTGTGAATCCACTATGACAAAAAAGTAAATTCCTTGGAATGGTCCTGCAAAGTCGATATGTAATCGTTCCCAAGGTTCTTTTGTCGTTGGCCATGGGCTTAATGTATGTTTGGTAGGGTTTTTTGCTGCCGAGGAACATTTATTACATCCCCGAACGAAATCTTCAACGTCTTTGTCTACATTTGGCCAATAGACATAATTTCTAATAATTGCCTTCATGCGTTCCATACCTGGGTGTCCTTTATGAAGTTGAATTAAAATTCTTTGCCTGAAGGTGAACGGAATCACTACTCTGCTGCCATACAAGATGCTGTCATCTATGACGGATAATGAGTCTTTCCGCAAGTGGAATTGTTTTAATTCAACTTCTTCTATTTTGTGCGGTTGCGGCCAATTTAATTTTATTTGCTTATTTACCGATTGCAACAATGTGTCCTTCTTCGATTCGTTGTTGATCATTGGAAATGTTAATGGTAGGCCTTGAAGCGAGTCCACTGCTACTTGTCGAATGTCCTTTTCAAATTTCTGCACTGCAGCGATAACGTACTCATCGTCTGGACGAGAATGGGTGCTTATTAATCTGGATAATACATCTGCATGACCAAAATCGCCGGTTGCAATGTATTTGATGGTGAAGTTGTATGTTAACAATACTAAAGCCCACCTTTGAATACGGTTGGAGGTATAAACCGGTATTCCGGTCTTCGAGCCAAATATTGCCAGCAATGGCTTGTGATCAGTTTCAAGGATGAACTTCCTCCCAAAAATCATTCGATGAAATTTAGTAACAGCAAACACCAAGGCTAAAGCTTCTTTTTCAATTTGGCTGTAACCCCTTTCGGCCGGTGTTAATGAACGCGAAGCGTGACATATTGCTTTCCTCGAACCATCTGGATATAAATGCATAATGCATGCTCCTAGACCATAATTTGATGCGTCCACGACTATTTCTAATTCCGGGTTATAGTGCGTAAGAAGTAAATCGGATGATAGGACTTTCTTAAGGTCTGTAAAGGACTTCTGACAGTTTTGTGACCATTTCCAATCTTTATCCTTCTTTAGCAATTCATCTAATGGTCCACGAAGTTTCCTCATGTTGTCGACAAATTTCCCATAATAATTTATGGCACCAAGGAACGATCTAAGTGTTGTTTTGTCGCTTGGTTCTGGCATTTCACGAATAGCTTTCAATCTTTCAGGATCTGGTTGTATTCCTTGTTCACTAATGATATAATCGTAGTGAAAACGAAACGTGTAGGACGTATTTTTAAAGTGCTCCGTTATCGCGCGATAAAACTTGAATAGTACATCTAAGTAAGTTGAATTAATTATTTTATTGGAGAATAAATATTTAAGGAATTAATTATATAATATCAAAAGTTAAACACAATATCGTCATACTTTCGTAAATATTAACCGTTCCTCGGGCGGTTAAATTATAATATAAATACGCCAAGATGAGATCAAATAACGCAAAAGAAGATCAAACCAATGTTCAAAATGGGCCAAATCTGAATTTAAGCTCCACATCTAATAATATGGAAGTTATCGAAACCAGTAACCCGCATCCATGGCAAGTTGTGGGAAACAATAAGAGAAAAAGAGTTAGCAGCCCGATTACTGAGTTGCCACCTGTAATTCAGACAAACAAATATTTACCACTACAAACGATAAATAATAACGACTCCGAAAATAGTGAAGTAAATAATGATGAACAAATACAACAACCCAAAATAGATAAGCCACCTCCGATCTTTGTGCATGGAGTAATCAGTTATCAGGATAATATGGTTAAGAACTTATATGCCGTTGTAGAACAAGAGCAAATCACAACGAAAACCCTTGCAAACAACGTAATTAAGATCAATGCCAGAACAGTAGACAGTTACCGTAAGTTAGTAACACATATGAAACAAGAAAATATCATTCACCACACATACCAACTGAAAGAAGAGAAATCGTACAGAGTAGTGATCAGACACCTGCATCAAACAACACCGACAACAGAAATAAAAGATGAATTAAAAAGTAAAGGCTACATTGTACGGAACGTAATCAATGTACAACATCGCATAACTAAGGAGTCATTACCATTATTTTTTGTAGATCTAGCACCATCAGAGAATAACAAAAATATTTACGACCTTAGATATCTAAATAATAGAGTAATCCGTGTTGAACCACCTAAGAGAAACACCGATATTGTGCAATGTACAAGGTGCCAGATGTTTAACCATACCAAAACTTACTGCAACCGTCCATATGCATGCGTTAAATGTGGAGGACCACACGACACTAAAACTTGCACGAAAACGAAAGATTTACCGCCTACTTGCTACTTATGCAATGGCTCTCATCCTGCGAGTTATAAAGGTTGCCAAGTATATAGAAACTTGCAAGACAAATACAAAAGAGACCAAAAACAGCAGGACCAACAACAACAGCATAGAAGACAAAACGCATCTACGTTTTATAATACAAATTTAACACACCCCAATCGACCATCTCAACCTAATAATACGCAAACGTATTATAATTCAAACAACCAAAGAACATATTCAGAAGCACTAAGAATTAATCCCTTAGAAACAGCAAACCTATCTGAAGAAACGCAATTAACAAAATTCCTTAACGAGTTTAAGGAAATGTTCAAACAACTTATGCAGCAAAATAATATGATGATAAATCTATTAAATACAGTCATCAACAGATTGGTAAACTAATGGCCAATTTCCTAAGAATTGCCTTATGGAATGCTAATGGCTTCCAAACATCAAAAGTTAAAGAAACTGAATTATTCTTATTAGCAAATAATATAGATATTCTACTCATATCTGAGTCACATTTTACCGCAAGATCCCATATAAAAATTCACAGATACAAAATTTATTCAACTAATCACCCTGACGGAACAGCACACGGTGGAACGGCCATATTAATTAGGGAAACTCTACTACATCATGAATTAAGCAAGTATGAAACCAACTTTCTACAAGCAACTACAGTCCAAGTCAACATGTTAAATAAGTCGCTAAAAATTGCAGCAATATACTGTCCGCCGAGGCACAACATCAAAAAGGAAGATCTAATACCGTTTTTTGACTCACTTGGTAATAATTTCATAGCAGGTGGAGATTTCAATGCAAAACATACACACTGGGGATCTAGATTGATAACTACTAAAGGAAGAGAATTTCTCAAAATGATTAACGCCAAAAATTATCACGCCGTTTCCACAGGTGAACCAACATACTGGCCTACTGATCCAAATAAAATACCTGATTTATTAAATTTTTTCATAACCTATGGAGTCTCGACCAATTATATAGATATCCAATCCAGCTTAGAACTAACATCAGATCATACTCCAGTTCTACTTACTATTAGCAAACTGGTTATTAGAAAGGTACCTAAAGTAACACTCCATAATAAAAAAACAGACTGGGATCAATTTAAAGAACATGTTCAACAAAAACTAGACTTCACGCTATCTTTAAAAACAAATGAAGAACTTGAAGAGGCGACCAATCACTTTGTAACATCTATCCAGGAAGCTAGTTGGAAAGCAACTCCATTGGTAAAAGAAACAGGCTATGAATACAACATACCTATGAAAATACGTCAAGTTTTGGCAGAAAAACGAAGAGCAAGAGCCAGATGGCACCGTTATAATCATCCTCAAGATAAAACGGAATACAACAGAATCGCTAATCATTTAAAAAAGATAATAAAAGAAGCAAAAAACGAAACATTTAAATATTATCTAGATAATCTGTCGATAAAAGATAACACTATTTGGAAGGCCACAAAATGTTTTAAAAGACCCCTAATTACTGCTTCTCCATTACAAAAATCTAATACATCATGGGCAAGAACAAACATCGAAAAAGCTGAACTATTCTCTCAACATCTAGAAGAGGTTTTTAAACCCTTTTCTGATGAACCGGATGAAGAAATCAATCACTTTCTCCAAGCTCCGCTTCAAATGTCCTTGCCCATAAAAAAGTTTAGTTCTTATGAAGTTGAACAAGAAATTAGAAACCTGAATAAAAAGAAATCTCCTGGTTACGATCTTATAACTGGGAAAATATTAATTGAATTGCCTAGGCTGGGAATAAAATTTCTTACGATGCTGTACAACTCTATCTTGAGACTATCACACTGGCCAATACAACTAAAATTTGCCAAAATAATTTTAATTTTGAAGCCTGGAAAACCCCCAACAGAAGTAAGTTCTTATCGACCAATTAGTTTGCTCTCACTCCTATCAAAGCTAATGGAGAAGCTCTTGTTAAAACGCATAAATAATGAAGATCTCTTAGAACAATTTCTACCAGCACATCAATTTGGTTTTCGAAGACAGCACTCAACCATCCAACAGTGTCATCGGATTGTAGATAACATCTATAGAAGCTTAGAAGAGAAGAAATACTGTGGGGCGGTTTTCCTTGACATCAAGCAGGCTTTCGACAAGGTGTGGCATAGGGGTTTGTTATATAAAATTAAGAAGAATCTGCCATATCATTATTATCAGGTTTTAAAATCGTATTTGGAAAATCGTTGCTTTCAAGTCCAACAAGATGAGGAGGTTTCAAACATTTGCCCTATTAGATCAGGAGTTCCGCAAGGAAGCGTGATTGGACCATTGCTGTATTTACTTTTCACCTCCGACATACCTGCTACAAATCATACGGAAACAGCAACATTTGCCGATGACACTACCATTATATCAACGGACGAAAACCCTGCTACCGCATCTCAAAATATCCAAGCACATCATTTGCTATTGCAAGAATGGCTGAACAAGTGGAGAATGAAGGTTAATGAAGCAAAGTCAACTTACGTGACATTTACTTTAAGATATAAATTATGTCCTCCAGTCTATATTAATGACACTATTATACCATGTGCAACAGAAGCTAGATACTTGGGGCTTCACCTTGACAGCAAATTAACATGGAAGGCACACATTATTAAGAAAAGAAAGCAAATGGATATCAAGGTAAAGAAAATGTATTGGCTAATTGGAAGAAGGTCTACCCTATCTATGGAAAACAAGATTCGGATTTATAAAACAATCATCAAGCCCATATGGACTTATGGCTTGGAACTATGGGGCTGTTCGAGCAAATCCAACATCAACGTCATACATAGATTTCAATCTAAAACTCTCCGCACGATGATGGACGCACCATGGTACATAAGCAATCACACGTTACATTCAGACCTGCAAATTTCATATGTCCACGAAGAAATACAAAAACGAGCAGAAAAGCATCACAACAGGCTTGAAGATCATCCAAATCCGAGTATCGCTCAACTTCTAGAAAACAATATATATAGACGACTAAAACGAAAATGGCCTCGTGACTTATTGTTACAAATATAAAGAAAAATGATTGCGGGTAAAGCCGATGGGCGGAATCCCCTACAAGGACAAGACAGCAGATTATCTCATAGAATGTATAATTAAGCATTTAATTTACTGTTCTGATTGATAATATGTACATATTGGTTGAATAAAAAAAAAAAAAAAAAAAAAAACTAATGATATAGCCCAGGTATGTAATCGTACTCATAAAGAATTTGCACTTGGCTAATTTTAAATGGAATCCATATTGCTGAATCCTCCTTAGGACTTGGTCAAGGTTATAATTATGTGCATGAATTGTCTCACCCGAAATGATGATGTCATCTATGTAAGCCGCTGTCCCATTAACACCCGAAAGCATACTGTCCATAATTTGTTGGAAAGCGTTTGGAGCGGGTTTGACACCTTGCGAAAGCCTATTTACTTTAAATAAACCCAGATGAGCATCTCCTAAAAGTGTCACATAAAAAACTAACCTCAAAAATATTTTAAATAAGAAATTACTTGCCTCGTGTAAAATAATCATATTCTGTAAAATGTAGTGAACACACTTTCATAAACTTTGTTACAGTTTTTCCAATTTTTAATCCACATTTTTCTAACCGACCATTTCCTGAACTTCCAATTTATTTACCACAAGCGTCTTGTGTTTTTCAGCTGTGGGGAATAAATGAAAACTTAACTCTGGATTTTTCTTTGCCCAAGATGAACATTGAGGCACTGAACAATATTGATTAGCGTTCATATCGAAGTGTATTACTAGAAAATTTTATTAATCGTCGAAAACTTTTAAAATCCGCACTAAACATATGCAAAATAAATTTTATGTGTACGGTACTTTAGTTCGGTCAAATTCCGCTAGGTGCCGTGTTGCTTATCACTATATCCCTATCAATTAAGTAAATAAAACGGTTGAGAACTTTTTGGAAATTGAGCATTTTTATTTGAACTGACATTTCTTTAATACGTCACGATAAATATTAATTAAAGTAATAATAATCGATTTGCAAAATATTCTGACCGGTCCTTGATAAAATCTTGTATGCAACACAATTATTATAGCTTTTTAATAATCTGTCATATCGGTAAAATCCATTTTAAATTGAAGGCATAAATAATTAAAAAATTATAAATTAACTTATCCAACATTCTTTAAGAATTTATCCTTTTGGTTAAACTAATCTCGTATTTAGAATTCCCAGTTTTAGAACTTATTTTTTGAAGTAGGTAATTAAAATATTTTTTATTGTACAAAAGTACTAAATTTATTAATAGCGCGATTACGTATAATAAATTTATGTAATTTCGTTATCATTTATTATAAAATTATAAAATATCCTGTTATAACTTATACACCAACACCGAGTCAAGGAAGAAAATTAACAATAAACGATAGAAAATTGACCGATAACCGCTTAAGAAGATTTTCTTTTCTTTTAAAAAAAATTCTAAACTTCTTATAATATCAGTTTAGATCACTTTTAGTGTCCTACGTTTCGGATTCTACATTAACCCATTATAAAGGTTATAAAAGTACAATAATTACGAAGGTAATAAAATTAATTATAGAATAATAAAAGAAATTTGAAGAAGATACCAACATTCCAAGAGAAAAATGATTGCAACATCATGATATAATTTTACAATGACGCCCCTGGAGCAAAATACTAAAAAAACATATAATATAATAAATGATGAGGCAAAATATCCTGAAAGAGCTGCAATATTTGAAAAATGAAACTTGAAAAAATAAACAAGGCTTACTAATCGATTTCCTTTGGTTATCAGGTGTTGTTTTAAAAATTCGAAAACAATCAGGTTAAATATTTTATTCAAACTTAATAACTATTATCACCACGTTCAAATACAGTTTGGTTACAACAGAATCTCAACAATTTGTTGTTTTCTCAAAAAGGTCAATACAATTTTTTGTGACCACAATAATTATACTGTGTTCCCACATCTAGGATGCGTTTGTAACCGCCGTCAAAGTTTTTAACATCTCTTTTGTCATTTGTTGATGTTCTTTCAATTAAATCTGGACAGCCTCCTTCGTCTTTCTCTTCTTGTCGTTTCCATCGTGGTCAAGGATTCCGATGCTGTCGTAGTCGATATGGTGTCATGGAATCTTGTCAACCATGTGCCTGATATGGAGTGGTAGGTCGTTTCCCCCCCCCCTATAGGATCTTCTAGGATTCGGGCAGTTCATACGTCCCTAGATTATTCTGTTATATGCGCACATAAGTTTCTGCCTGGCTCACCGAGATCTACGGCATGGAAATCCTTGTGTGGAATCTTATCCCTAATTTTGTTATTTTGCTCAAATTCTTTTTCAGAATTCTCTTATTAATGAGGTACTATGCTCTATATCGCCCCGAATTTATTCAGTTACTTCACTTTCTCAGTTACTGTTGCTGATCTGCACTCCCAAATGTTTTAATTTTGTAACCTCTTCAAAGCTGAAATTTCTTACTACTATGTTTTTCTGTCATCAGTCTTTCTCGTCTCTGTTCAATTAAAGGTCTCTGCCATTTTCCTCCTTCTTCGAGCTATATAATCTAGTAATCATAATGCTAAACAGAGTCACCGACAATACGTTACCTTTTCTGACACCTGTATTTATTTCAAAGTTTTGACTGTACTAATTGTTCGTCTTTACTGTTACTTTTGTGTTCTTCGGCGTTATTCTTACCTATCCTATAAGTTTCTTGAGTATTCCCCTTACATTCGTTATTCAAAAGAGCTCTATTCTATTTACAGAGTCGAAAGCCTGTTGGAAATCCAAAAAGAGCAATTGTAAGTCGATCAAAACTCATGGAAATTCTCCACAATCTGTTTTATATTGTGTATGGCATCAAAAAACTGTCGACATTCATTTCTAAACTCATAACGGTATTTTCCGTATGTATTAAAGTGAAGAGTACTTTATCAATGGTCTGTTTGTATCTTTTTATGTATCGGTACTATTCTTCCTATTTGCCATTCTTCTGGCATCAGTTCCTCTCTCCATAATATCTTTATTAACTCAAATATTAAATCAAAAATGTCAAGTTATACCAATGGCCACCACTCCAAACTATGTGTACTTTAAGGATCCATCTTTTCATATCCAGTTAGAGTTCCAGATAACTAACTGTCAGATAAATCGAACATGGAAAGGAAGTGAAAATATCTGCTCCAACACGAATTACAATATGTTTTCAATCTACTAAGAGCAAAGATCGATTGAATAGTCTTTGTGTGCTAGGTATCCATAGAGAATGTATTAATAACGGCAATAAAGTTAACTTTATAGGACAAGTTAATGATTTTTCGATATAATCAAGAAATTTAAAATTTGTAATTCGCCAATAAGAAGAAAATTATAGAATTTATTGCCTATGGATTCAATCTTTTCTATATTACAAGTACATAATACTAAATTCTATATTATAAAATAGTATATAATAATTACTATAATATAATAAGTATTATTCCAAAGTATATTTTAAAAATATTCGTTATCTACAACGTGATAGTAAACCGGAGAGTTCTGCAATCAAATCAAATTTCAACTGGAACTGAACTTCGGTAATACCACCATTATCGACCGCTGCGCTGTTGAAACAGTGCATAAACACTGTTAGAAAAGTATATTTTATACTACCTATAACCTGTTAGACTGTTATCAGTTTTTCAACAGTGTAAAATTTTATACCACTTTCACAAGCTAATAATTTATAAATTCTGCTGAAAATATTATAGAAACTGATTTTTTTTGTCAAATTTAAATGAAAGAAAAACGAGAGAAATGAGAGAACGCCTTTTAGAGCTCTCATTTAATTTATTGTTTAGCGTGAAGCTTTTTGGCTTAATTCTATTCTCAAACGCAGTCAATTGACAGGTGTTTTACTATCATTTAAATTAATACAATTTGTATTCAATATTAGAAATTTAAATAGAATATCATATTAAATAGTTTTCTATCATAATACGACAAAATTTGATAAAAGTGTGGTAATGTGTATGTTAATATTATTAAATAAAATAATTGAATCATGTTTAATTAATATTAACAGGTATATTCATGTTCAATTTTAGGGTTACGAATCAGAATGAGGATAATGTATTCAGTAATATATTGTAATTTCTGCATTTTTAAATATAAAAACAAATATGTATTTTCATGTTCCGTTGTGTATCGAATAGTTTACTGTACCAATGCATATAGACAATTAACGGCAACCAATATCCACTAGCAATGCGTTAACATTAATTTTTACAGTGCTTTATCACACTTCGTTGCTAATAATAATTATATTTCACAGCAATGCATTATAAAACATAAATAGGAAGAATAAAATAAAAAATGTTTGATTATCGGACGGAAATATTAAAGACTTACTATATTATGTTAGATAAAATAAATTTATATACTTACGTTGATTATCTAAACAAATAATAAAAATTCTAGCTGAACATAAAACAGTATCTCGAATAAAAATTACCAAACGTAAGCATATTTTTCAGGGTTATATTTATGATTTTAAAATTTTCTACTCCGCTTTTTATCTTTCTCCTTGAAGAAAATATTGAAATTGATTTTACGATATAAATTGTTCAGATTTTTGTAGTGATCAATCAATTGGTGTCCTAGTTGGTTAGAGGCGTGTTCAGTTTGGAGCCTAAAATTTTTCGCGATCATAAAATTGGTTTTGCAATAATTATTTTCAAATCTAAAATTAAATTAAAATCGCCAACGGCGCTTTTACGGACTATATCAATAGACGAATTTTTTTTTATTTCACTGTATTAAATTGCAGAAACTTAGACGTGTCGTTAGAAGGAATATATAATTTAGACTAATTCTTATTTAGATAACCTCTGTTATGTATACATATTCATATTCATCCTCATATCATTTCCATTTTTGTTTCTTTCCTTTTTGCTGGAGTATCCAATGTTCATCCAAGTGGTAAACGGGTAGTCCATCCCTCTCACTTCTCCAAACCTCAATGGATAAAATCGAATTTTTAATTTTTTTTGTAATAAAAGTTTTTCATTTTACTCTTTTTCTCTTGATTCCATTTTACACATTTACATTCCATATTTCTTTGTATAAAATTACATTCTATTGTTTTTGATGACTTATCGCTTTCAATCCACTAAATGTTATTAAATTCCAACCATTTCTTCTCATTGCATCCAATATCGATTTTCCAATGTCATTTTGTTTTGTACCGTTTGCTTCTAAATTTCGCTCCGATACATTTGAGTTTACCTCCGAATACTTTCCTCGTTCACAAAATTTGAAACTTTTATTGCATTGATTTTGATTTTAATTTAAGTTTTCCAATAAATTTTGCAGGTTTTCTCTATTAACTTGGTTTTCTGTGATTTTTAATTGATTGTTCTATCATTTCTTCTTGAAATTGTTTCGTTTTTCATTTTCACCATGTTTTCGTGCATACATATCTCTCACAGTTTTCAACCATACTTGCCAACCAGTTTCTAAATTTCACTCTTTACTTGTACATTTTATTTGTTTGTTTGCCGCCTAGCTCTTCATATTTTTGGGTTTTTAATTTAATAAATAAATCGAAAAACTATTAATCCATCTTTATACCCCTATCAATCCTCTCTTACCTCACGCTCTTGGCTTGCCAAGTTGCTATGATATCATTCAAACAAATGGAAGGGATCATTCCCGAGAAAATATCGTGCCTCAAAATTTTATACATTTCGAACGAAAACATTCAATTCTTATTTATCACCACAACTGCTATCTCCATCAGCATAAAAATTGTTTATAATGTAAATTATTGGTCGGTGCTATTCTGAAATTATTTGCAATTCAGTTTGTAAGTTATTGTTGTCTCCCTCCAATGCATTGTGATCTTATGACTAACTTTGTCAGACATTTAACAATGTCGTAAGTTTTATTTTTGTGTCATACCGTGCATGGATATAAAAGAAAAACCAGTTCGCAAGTTAGGGTATATATACAACAAACTCATTCTGAATTAAATTGGCTGTAATTGAAAAGCCAATATATCAGCTTAACTATTGTACAAAAATAAAAAAATCCTATCGGGAAATTTTTCTTAATTTAAGCGCAAACTGACATTAAAATTTGGTTTTCTCAATTCGTAAAATTGACCTATACGACAAACCAATACTCTGCCGACGATAATATATAGACGACATTAAATAGTATTTTATAATGAAGACAGCGTTATAATACACATAAACTCATATTTCATTCGAAAACGAATTTGTTAGTTAGGACGTTCCAACTAAGGACGGCATTACGTATAAGCAACAGAAACAAATACTTTACAACAGATATACAACGAGGAAATATATGAATTTCGTAAAGAATTGTTTTTGTGCGAATTACCTATGCTATTGTTTTCTTCAGAGCAAAGCCTTAATCGAAATAAGAAAAGAAAATCTGTACAAAAGAATTAAAGGAATATTACAAAATAAATTATTATTTCAGCGATTCTGTAACAATTAAATAAAATTATTATATTATATTGTAATGTAAATTATTTTAGCAATAATAAAATGCATACATTCAACAAGCGCTTATCTACTACAACTGATAGTATAGGTTTGTATATGGGCGTTGACATACCTACAGTAGGTCAATTTATAGTTAACATACGTTTATTCATGGTCTATGAGCCGGTCATAGCTTGGCAGTTAAGTGCGTCTACTGCTAATGCGAAACGCTCGGATCGAATCCGGGCAGGGTAAGAACTTTATTCTGACCGTCTCTCCTCGGCAGGCAATGGCAAACCACCGAGGTAATCTGCAAAGAAAATCCATCTCGAAATGAAGTGTAGTACACTTTCCGTGGTTGGGAGCCAAGTAGGTCCTCTATGTATGTGAAAACAATTTGAACGCACATCATATTATGCATAGAAAGAGATAGAACGAGATGGGTCACCAAACCACCAAACCCTCATTAGGGTGAAAGGACTGAGAAGGACGTTTATTAAAGTTATTAAAGCTTTTAAATTTAACAAAAATATATTAAATTTAAAGTAAATTGTTAATTACTAAATGCGCCTAAAATTTACCGTTGACGTAAAGTAAGTACCTAACCTAATATAACATGCCTGGTAAAGTGGGAAATTCCGCTAAGTTGAATCAATTTACCAAAATTACGTAGTTATCCCGGAATAGCTGATTTTCGCTTTAATTAATCTCAACGTAACTCTGCACTTTCCGTTGTTCTGGAGAAAAAATATATTAATTCCTATTTGCCGATCTCTGCATTCTTAAAACGGATGAACTATAATGACCACCATCAACCATATCACATAAATATTTAAACAAGTAGGCCTGAATGTAAAAAAATAATCTAGGGCCGCGATGCGCCTGATAATAAACTAGACGTTGATGCACCGTAAAAAACCAAATATAAAAAAATATTGTAATTCCGTTCAAATATTCTTTCATTTGCTTTTCATTTTGTATTGGGATATTTACTGAACTAAGAAATTCGAACACAACATTCATCGAAAGTTATAGCTACAGGTAATTTTTTAATTACTATTCCAAATAATGTAACACTTGAAACCAAAGAGCAATAAAGCTTTCTACATTCTAATAGTGCGTAGGTTCTTAGTGTTAACTTGTTTTTAATTTGGTGTAATAGCACCTAATCTTGTTTAACTTTTATAATTTGTATTAAAACTGTTAACCTCAGACTTGAACTTTTTTTGGTCAATGCTCAAATTTTACAAACAGCCGGGTTTTGAGGTTAGTTTTGATTTTGGTTTTATGTTTGTTTATTATCTCTATTTACTTCTTTTATTTATTCTTTTTCGTATAATTTAAAATCTTGTCCTTCAATGATCTTCTCTCCTATGTTTGTGATCTACGTAGTAAGTAAACAGTTATCAAATTCTACAGAAGAACTTTAATCAGTTTAACGTGGACACTGAACCACGGGAAGTACAATTACGTTATTTTTGAGATTACACCACCGTAGTATACGGACCCGCTTAGTATAAAGCCAGAATAAAGTTCTTAGTTCATTTTCTAATTGTGTACTTATCATTTTCTCTTATAAGCCCAAAACTTTCCACAATTTTAATTAAAAACAGTTCAAGTACCTATAGTAATTAAAATATTACTATAAAAAAGCTGTTTATGTGGTCACTAAAGTAAATGGTGCAAACTTGTGCATATCTTGATGCTTTTTTCATTAATACTTCAAAGCGGATCTTCAGGAACTTTCGCTATAATATATTTAAGAAATTCATGAGTTTACTTATACTACTTAAAATGTGTTTCGTACTGCTGAAACAAATTATGGTTCCGTTGGAAGGATAATATGATCCATGTTCAATTGTTCCAGGCTCAAAAGTTTGAGTTTCTCTATCAATAAATAATGTCGATGTCAGTAATATTATAAGAAATCGACCTTTTAGCATAAATTCCTGATTACTTAGCTTGTTAATTAATTAATTATATTATTGTAATAGATTAGCTTTCTTATTATGTTACTTTTGTGTAATGATTAAAGAATGTGTGCGATAACAAACCTTAAAAATTAGTTATACATTTTTAATACAAACGGAAGTAGAAAGATTACACGTTATCTTAATTATAATTTAGAAATAAATTCTTTATCGTAATATAATGGTGCAAACTTAATCTTTAAAGCTGTTTGAATAATCCTGCATATTGTATGCAATTCAACAGTTGAAATGAACCCCTCAAAGCAAACAGAATCTGTTATTTATTTTTTATTAACGATTTGAATTTAAATACTAGAAATAAAATATTATCTGCCACTTGTTGATCACAATATAAAAAGCTAATTAAGTGGGAGTATTTTTAAACTGTCTATTTGTTTATTTGTTCTTCAATTATACGTGCGCTTTGTGTAGAACAATCTACCGGTGATTGTAATAAGTTTAATTACTTAAAAACAATAAACAAGATAATCAGTCAGATAATAAAACATAACAATACTATGTAGGAACTTCCATCTATATTGTTGCTTATGAAATATTTTAATGCTAAAATAGTTAACATAATGGTTACTTCGGACGCTCCTTTCGCTACCTTTTGCAGCTTATCAGCACATACCGACGATGTATCTGGAGAAAAATGAAACTTTCGGAAAAAATTGAATATATCTCAATTATTTTTTAGAAAAAAGGGGCTTTCTTATAATTTCAGGTAATGAATCATTTGTTATGGTTTACTAATTTCAAAACAAATTTAATTTATTAGCATATACAATAAAGCCGATATGAGATTTTATAAAATGCACCGCTATTATTACGTTACATAAACATTCGGACAATTTTATAACAATGTCTTTATATCATCAAGTATTTATATAAAATATATTTTTTAATATTTTGTGGTATATAACCTTCATGTTTTATAACATACTCCAAACATTTAGACATATTTTTAATAATTTTTTTTAAATAATCTTGACTGACAAGACTTCATTCCTGCCGAAGGATCTCTTTTAGTTCTAGTTTTGAATTAATAGGGGTTAATCAAATTTTACGATATAACGGGCCCCAAAAATTCCCAATAGAGTTCGAGTCTGGGGATTGGGGAGGGAGATTCAGCACTTTTGGGCATTTATGTAAGAGATACTCCTGAACTACACGAGATTTATGCTTGGAATCGTCGTTTTGGTGTAATTTTAAAGTAGGGGAGACCGGGGCTAGTTGTCGCAGGGGTAAGTTGTCGTATTCGCAATATCTCAAAACGTAGAAAAGTTTTCTGTACAAAACCAATGTCTAGTGCTTCTCTATAGTGGCCTTCTTTACCATTTGTAGGTTTCGGTCTAATTTGCAGAGATGGTAACACCATAAATTAGGAAACATCAAATTCGTTGCGAGAAGTAAATTTACGCCGTGAAAACTTTTGTGTGATTGTGCCACGTTAAGAACTTTAAGGTGAGATAAATTGAAGTATTATGATAGTTTACGATGTACGTAATATATTATTGCTATATTATTGTGGTTGTTACTAATTATTTGAGAAATAATTATACACCAACAAAAAAGTGTCCGCTGGGGTAATTTGTCTCAATGTTGACGGGGCAAGTTGTCGCATCAATATACGTATTCCATTACTTATGTCCGTGTATGCTATTTGGCATAATTGGGTTAATTTTACATCTTTACTTCAATTCCCATCTGGTGTGCACCTTTTATTGCTGTAATGTGATTCATAATTATTTTTCGAGGATATTTAAGCATAAAAAAAACATAATTCAAAAACGGTTTGTAACGATTCAAAAATAATACAATTTCTAGTACAAGTATTTGTTATTCGGATGATGATGATTAATAATTGGTTTTGTTCATACGTTTCATGATTATAATTATTGATAATTAAAGTTTCTGAACTTATCGCAATCATTTTATTAGCGACAATACAGTAAGACAACATGCCCCGCAGTGGGGCATATTGTCGCATTTGTCCAAGTAAGACAAAAGCAAATCCTACTTCAAAATACTTCATGTTTTACTACATTTGCTTATCAAATATCGTTCTAAACACATGAAGGCAGAATATAGCATACTGATTTCCACGTAAAATGAAAAAGTACCTGAAATAAAAATTCTAAAACAAATTTTGCGACAACTAGCCCCGGTCTCCCCTACTTTTGATTCCCATTCTTTCGGCATTTTGTAGTAAATGGTATTTTAATAGGTCTAGGTATTTAAATTCATTCATAATGTCGTCAATAAATACTATCAGTGATCCCTGTAGCCCGAAATACAACCCCGACAATGTCAGTAGGTAAACCATGTTTAACAGTAGATACCACTTAAGTATTTAATTTTTAGGCCTTTATTTGGCTTACACCATATCATTATACGACCATTTGAATTGTAAACGTTATATTTGCTCTCATCGACAGACATAACACTTTTCTACCAAAAACCTGCTTTATTTATAAACTCTTTTGCGAAAGTTAAATGCTTCTTTCTGTGGATTTCATTAATAAAGGACCTCTTCCGTGCAATTCTGGCGTTCTATCCGTTCGTTTTAAGGACTTATCGAATAGTTTCAGGGTGGACGTATTTCCCTATTTGCTCATTAACTTCACTAGCCAATTTAGAGGCGGCTACAGTTGTGATTTTTTTCCAGCCGTTTATTTTCAATTCTATCTTCATTTTTGTACCGAAAAATAATATGGGCCACGGTACTTTTGCTTAAATTTAATATTTTTCTAATAACCCGGTAGGATTTACTCTTTTCTCGATGAAAAATATCAAGCTGACGAATATTAAAACTAGTAGGATTAGTTTTACGGCAATTTTAATTAAATTGTATACTTTTATGCAAGAAAGGTTATGCATATACTACACTATAGAGGTCAAATTAATATAACAGTGCATAAAAAAATGCAACTTTGAACTTTTAAATAAGAATAGCGGAGAAATTCGCTTAGTGTCCGAATGTTTATGTAATGTAATAATAGCGAAGTAATTTATAAAATCTCGTATCAGCTTTATATATATTGTTGTGATACGCTCTATCCACGTTGAGGATATGTTGTAACCAACAAGGAGCGAACAACGATTGGAAACGGTGAGTTCAAACACATTGTTGACATGTGTTTGTTTTTTTGTCGTTAAGTAATTTTAAGTTTGTTCGTGTTGTACATTTTGTGTAAACGTTATGTACAACAGGTGAAAAATCAAAGGTGCAGATAACCGGCGGACATATGTAAACAAACCGGAAATTATATGAAGCTCCGGTTTGAAAACAAAACGGAAATGGTAACGAAAGTTACGAATGATAAATAAGGGAGTAGCATCGTGATTCCTGAATAGGAAAGTCGCATTAAAGTTACTGCGAGTAGCATCGTGATTCCTGAATAGGAAATTCGCATTAAAGTTACTGAGAGTAGCATCGGGATTCCTGAATAGGAAAGTCGCATTAAAGTTACTGCGAGTAGCATCGTGATTCCTGAATAGGAAAGTCGATTAAAGTTACTGCGAGTAGCATCGTGATTCCTGAATAGGAAAGTCGCATTAAAGTTACTGGGAGTAGCATCGTGATTCCTGAACGGAATAGTCGCATCAAAGTTACGGCAAGAAGCAGTCGTTTGAATAATTGCTTTTCAATTTAAATATAATTGAAATAAATTATATTGGCGAGTTATAAAGTGGTGCTACAAGGGAGATTAATTTTCCAAGGCGATTTACGAAAATCCCCACGGTACGGGTAACGTACGTGAGACCCTGATAAAATAGATCAGGTCTAGTGAAAGAAATTGTTGGAATAGTGGAACGAGAATATCAGAACGAGCGTGGATTGTGGAGTCCAGATTGGGAGAAGAATAGAGATTGGAAGAAGACAAGAGCGAAGAACCAAGATTGTGCGCACTGTGCGAAATCGCAGGTTAGCTTATATCAATTATTTCAGTGCGTAGAATTGTAGTATTATAAAGATTGTATTGAGTTGCGTTGATTGAATGTTAAAGTTTGTTAGATTATTAAAAAACTTGTTAACTGAATCCAATCGTGTTTTGTCTTTGTTGGCATCGAGAATTCGTCAATTCCTAAGCTCGTATACTAAAGTGTCGTTGTTAGAGTCAGATCCCGACGTATTTACCCCGAGAAGTAGAGTCGAATTAAGGTAGGTGACCGAAAGCTATTGTGGGTGTTCTCGCGGACTTCTCAAGTACGCCAGACGCTACAATATATATATATTTTTGTGTCCTCACGGTGCTCAGGGTCTCTTATAAATGAAAATTCTTCAGACGTGATACACAATCAAAAATAAGAGACAGGACATATCTAACACAATTTATTAACAACATTCACATTTAAACAACAACCAACAATACAAATAAATTACTAACTAAAATCAAAATACAATCAAACAACTTAAAATCCCTACTTATTTTCTGATATAATATTGTAAAGCTTTACCTTATCTTTTTCTTTCCGTTTAACGCACTTAATTTCGCCACACGTATTTTCCCGCACTGACGAACTTTAGACAACTTCTTCCTTCACCTATACTCCTCCACGTACTAACTTCTCGCGTTCCGTTTTCCAATTCTGGACCAAACTAACCAATTCTTGTAAATTCAAAATGGACCAATTCTGCAACACCCTTATTTCTCCTGCTATATATTTGCTTCAAACACAACTGGTCTGAGACTCTCTTTATTTTGGAACTGCAACACACTTATTTCTCCTTCTATCTATTTGCTTCAAACACAATTGGTCTGAGACTCTCTTTATTTTGGAACTGCAACACACTTAATTCTCCTTCTATCTATTTGCTTCAAACACAATTGGTCTGAGACTCACTTTATTTATGAACTGCAAAAATACGACTGGTCTGCGTGTCGTCTATTCAGCAACTGCTTTACAGCTCTTTATTATCTTGGCATGGTTACCACTCACTTTTTTCCTGATTATGTTTTATTTTCTTTCTTCTAAAGATGCCGCATTATCCTACGTGTATTCCTTTTTTTTATATCGTTACAAACAAAACTTTAATCTAGCAACATTTTTATTTTTATAATCACATTCATACTGAACAATTTTTAATAAAAATAATATTGACATATCCTCCCTCTTATCTTGATTGTGTATACAGTACACATTTATGAGGGAGATTGCTTGTAGTGGACACAACAATATATATAGATATATATATATTTTTGTGTCCTCGACTGAGTGACTTCTCGCCCTCTAGTTGGGTGCCACGTTTTGTGTCCTCTTCCGCTCTCAGGTCGCTTATTTTTGTAGATCCTTCAGACGTGATACACAATCAAATAAGAAACAGGATACATCAAACATAATTTATTAAACAACATTCTCCTTTTATAACACACAACAACAATTAAATTTCTACCTCACAACATATAACTAAACTACTTAACATCCCTATTCTTTAATGATAGTGTAAAGCTTTACCTGTTTGTGTTCTTTTTGTCGACCGACCGTTATTCCGTCGCACGTTATCTATCGCACTGACGAACTGACTACACTTTCTTCTTTCTTCTATCTTCTTCACGTACTAGCTTTTCGCGTTCCGGTACTCAACTCTGACCCCAATTCGCTCCACGTACTAGCTCTACACGTTCCGTTATCCACTTCTCTCTCCTCAAATTAGTCCAATTATCCAACACTCCTATACTCTTATACTGCAACACACTTCACTCTTCTTTTATCTTACACCAATCAACTTCTTCGAATATATCCAGTTTGCGTATCGTTCATCAATTACAATATCCAAACATAATTGGTCTTAATACTCTTTATCAACTCACTTCTGTACACAACGATTTTCCATGTCGTTTTCTATCTGACTAGAGACTCTTTTAAACACGCCCGTCCACGTATTATTTATTTATTAATTGCCTCTAAACACAACTGTACAAGTATTCTCTAATTACTGAGCTCTCTAAACACAACTGATCTGCGCTTCATCTAATTTGGAACTGCCTTTCTGCTCTTTATTATCTATTGGCCTGGTTACCCTTGCATCTTCATGCTTCTGTTTTACGTTTGTTCTTCTAACGATACCGCTTTGTCCTACGTGGTTCCTTTTATTAGCAGCATCAACAAAACTTAAATCTAGTAACATTTTATTTTTAATTCACATTCATACTGTACAAATTTTATAATCACAAACAAAACTTAAATCTAGTAACATTTTATTTTTAATTCACATTCATACTGAACAAAACTTTATCAATAAATTAGACATATCCTCCCTCTTATTTCGATTGTGTATCCCGTACACATTTATGAGGGAGCTTGTAGTGGATACAACAATATATATTGCGAGTGGGGCTACACCTCACGGCGTTTCTCGCATCCTATCTTCCACCTTCGGCGGTCTTTCCAGTCCTACTCTTGGAGTCCTCTTTGCCCCATCGTCTGTTCCACGTCATTCCTCCACGTGCGCTTAGGTCTTCCCCTTCTTCTTCTCTTCGCTGGTAGCAAAGAGAAGATATTTTTTTTAATTAGTCAACCATAACAAATTATTCATTACCTGAAATTATAACAAAGCCCTTTTTTCTAAAACTAATTGAGATATATTCAATTCATTGCAATTTTATGTGGTGTCCGAATCTTTATGTCACTCACTGTAACTACTCGTATTTTACTTAAAAAATCATATTAATTTATTTTAACATTTCAGTTAAGATATTTTTGTAAAATATTTGCAAATGCGTAAGCACTAAATACCTCCCCAAAAAATTCCTTTTAAAATTTCGAAATATTCTATATTTGAAATTCTAAATTTGTATTGTGAAAATTTTATTTTGTTAATTAAAAAGTCTCTCGAAAACATATTGCGAATACCTAATAAATAAAATATATCGGTTTCTTTTCAATTTTAATAATATTATCGTTCAATAATTGAAGTGTTAAAAAATTCGTCATTGTTTTCAATTGATGGCTTGTAGTTATATGTGGATGTTATAAACCAAGAGAAAAGCAATGTCGTTATACGAAACAAATCTACCCACACATCCACCTACAAGTTATGCGGGTGAGCCCACACGCACTAGCTAGGTCGTATTACAGTAGCCCTTAATGTCAGCCCACCCTGACAGATTTCGAGTGAAATTAAAAATAAAACTTAACTTTCGCACATTTTTACACATTAAATTGTGCAGAACTAATTATGTTTGACATACAAGTTGATTTTGTGTTGTAAAGTTCATTGAAACGTGACGAATATAATTTTATTGTGAATTTTTTCAATATAAGAAAACCCATTGCTTTTACCAAATCTTAAAGGAGTTTTTTTAACTTGTATCGAATAGGTTGGTTAAAGAAAAATGTTCCGAAGTGTAAAAATATTGACGCCCGAAAAGTGGGGGTGTGAGGGCTAAGGAAAGGCTAGCGAAGCTTTTGTTTTGTAATGTTTTCGGAATAAAATTCGTATTTTCCGTTAAAAAAATCCAATGCTAAGTTTTATGATAGTTAATTTGTTGCTTCACATTTCCATATTGAAAATGAAATCTTTGTTTAATTTAAAGTAGCAAATGTTATCCGCAGCGTTAAATTATTTAGCTGAAAATTTAATTTAAATGTAGTATTAGTTAAATAACAGAAGCTTGACATTTTAAGCAATCGAATAGTGTGTAGTACCACCTAGTATATATCTATAGAACATTCTTAGTTGAACTTCAGTAGTCCCGGAACCAAGTTTACTACGACACCTCATCTGCATGCAAATTAGATACTCTTTGGTTACGGTAAAACAGAGTAGCTTTCCTTTCCTTAATATGCTGCTACACGTTCGCTCCAAAAGAAAAGGACGAAAGTATTACGTAGCATAGTACGGTTTACAACTCGAGGAAGGGCAGATATATATCTCTAAACTCTGAAACGTCTGCCAGCATATATTTTCATAAACCCTCTCTACCCTAAACGCTTTTTGCTCATCGTTTCTATGGATAAAAGTAACTTAATTTTTTAAACTCGGCTTGACTTTGCCGAATCAAGCTTTATTTAATAAAATGTAAATAATTGTTATCTTAATTAATTATTTTTAAGCATATTTAAAAATATGGAAAGTGCGAAAACATAATCAATAACGAAATTATCTAAAATTCTGTTGGTTAACTTATTTGACTTCTAAAAGCGGCTACATTTAAAATTGAAATAAAGTCTGTCTGAAAATTATCATAAAACAAAACCAAGTTTAAGTTGAAGCTGAATTTACAGCGGTCACGGAATTGGAAATTTTGTATGCACCAATGACTTAATGATAAAATTGTTAGAAAATATAAACAATGAAGTTCTCGCTAATATCGTAAGTTTTCAATTTATTGTAGGGCAAAAACAAAACGACAAACAAAACTTTACAATTGTGTTTTAGACAAACTTTAATGAATACGTCAAATTTGAATATTTGCATACTGAAAATAAAAGAAAACAATGCAATGATGGTATTAATAGTACTGCTATAAAAGTAAATTCTTAAAAATAAGTATATAAATAGAAATTTAAAAGTAGCCTGAATACTGAAAGCTATTTAAGAAGCACATATTCATATGCGTATAACGTATACACATTCTAATAATAATTGCTTTAATTTTATATTAGTTACTAAGAACACAGTGTTGAAAAATGTTGTGTTGAGGTATATTAAGAACGAAATTATTTATCAATTAACTTAACAAACCTACGATTAATGTGCATGCTAAATATTAATGATTACATGCTTTACTTGCTATGAATGGTCGTGAATTTCATAAAAGTGGGTTATTTATAATTTCCATTCTTTTACCATGCTTAACATTTTTAAAATTTCCCATCATTAAGACCAATTTTTGATGGTTCCTAAAAATTATATCAAATATTGAAAAGTAACTGTTTAAGTAATAACTTAATACATAATAGCAACAAGCGATATTCTTTAGCATCTCCATCCCAACTCCACTGTCACCTCTCGGTGGTAGGTCCTGACACGCTGAGCAACTCTGTCGGAGGTTGTGGCTTCAATCTTAATGGAAAACTGAGTCAGTAAGCTTACGACAGAAGGGGGTCTTACTAGAAGCCACAAGGAAGTACAGTAGATATTTTCTGAAATAAATGAAAATCCTGGGTCGGTGGCGGAAGAAGACCACAGTCAGGGAAATACACTATCAAATACTCGCTGGCGTTTTAAATCCTACTAACCTTTCAAATACCCTATGTTATGTTGCACTTTAAAATCAAATTGTTCCAGGTGGGTGGAGCTCAAAGTTCAGAATTCCACACTGGTATACCAGTCAGCCTCGTGGATTGTGGGGAGATAAAGATTCAACTAACGGAACCCCGAAGCAAATTCGAGAAGCCTGGCCAAAGGAAACCACTGCATAAGGGATTTTTTTCTGCACCTACAGCATTTCCACAATGAGAACGGATGAACATCTAGAAGACTAAAGAAAAGGAATTAAAACAGATAAAATGCGACATTCTTGGAATTTGTGAAACTAAACAACTAGAGAAAATATTCCATAAGGAACACTGGTCGCGTTCTCTACCAGAATAACAATGACCTAAATTCGCATAATGAGGGGTTAGCACTTCTTATAAACAAAAATATGAAACACCTGGCTATAAAGACAAATTTACATTATGCTACAATTGACGCAAAAGTATAGCATAAAGGTAATTCAAGAGTATGCACCTACCAGTACATCTGGAACGAAGAAGAAATTGAACAATTCTACGAAAACAAGAAGATCAGAAAGACTGCAGTTATCAATGGCTGTCGGATATTTTAATTCAAAGATTGGAACAAAAAATGACGAAAATCATAACACGAAAATAATCCTATATAGACACTATTGAGTATATCTGCAATATCAAGGTCTTAAGATCAAAAATGTCGAATGCTAGAATACATATAAAATAAAAGATACGTAAGGTAATTTACTAACATAAAATGCAAAACTCATAGAAACCATAAGATCGTTGTATAAGGACTTGCATATTTCGTTGATTCCCAGATCAGTAAACCTAAACACAGCGGTTATGAACGTAAGATCAGAAGACTTGCCGAAATAAATAAAACTAACTGAAAAATAGAAAGGCGTGCGGGGAGGACCGAATTACCATCAAATATTAAAATTCGGGGGAGAAGCAATATTACATGCCACTGGGGTGCTGCTAAATAAATGCCTTGAGGAAGGAAGAATGCCAACACAGTAGCAAAATTGGGAGGTCTTCAAACTGTTTAAAAAAAGGTGGAGTGTATATTGTAAAAATCTGTATGGAAGGATTAATTTAGAAAAGTGTTTTAAAATTTAATTTGGAAAAGTGTTTTTAGCATTGGATGTTTCTAGAAATAATGAGTGGACGATAAAAGTTTTGTATTTGAAAGTGGATGGTGTACATTTGTGAGGCACACAAAAATAATTATAGCAGATGGTTGCGATAAAACCATATCAATTTAAAGCTACAATGTTTAAAACTTTGAAATTAAAATTAATAATTTATAAAATCTCTTCAATATATGTATTAGCCATTGTTCTGTGTTCCTTAAATATTTTTATTAATGATAATAATTTTAGATATTCCATTGCTCCTTTTGATGGCTGTAACTCCGTAACCGTTCGATTAACAAGACAAAAGTATAAGATCTTTTTCTCTAGACAATTTAGCGTAACTTAACATTTTCCTCTAAAGTGCACTCAAACCGAGATATTCACGAATATTGGTAAAAATGTAATTCTTCGCGTGGTTTTTCCTCAGGGGCGGCGAAATCCGAGGTCGCTAGAGGGTGCAAATTAGTCGTTTAGAGGTCCTAATAAAGAGAATAAAATTTATTCCAGTTTACCCCATTTCTTTACCCAATAGCTCTTTTTAAATGCGTTGTCAACTGGCCAATAAGGCGTTCGATTCCATAGAAACTTGGTCTATTTTAGAATCATTAAATGGACAATAATCGATTCAAGATACTCGAACCCAGAGGCGGTTGGTAAGTGGAGGGTGGCGCCCCATCTAATTCTATTCTAAGTAGAATAGCAACTCTGAATAATATTGTTTAATGCGAATGTACTGCTGGCACCATGGTAGTTCACTATTGAATATTTTCGAAAATCCGACGTAGCTTGAACCGTAAACAGTAGCCCGGATTTAAAACATTTCGCTAAAAAGTGTAAAATGTAATTTGTAAGCGACTTCTCCCAATATTGTAGCATACCATGAACCTCCACTAATGAGGATTTCATCAGATTTTCTTGAAATTGCGAAAGAAATCTATGATAAATCCTTTTCGGTTTAGTTTATTGCCCCCTGCTCCCCCAATTGATTCACTTAAATAAAAAACTACTGCCTGAACAGGGCGATAATATGTCGCATACATAATCGACACTTGATATGAATAACATTGTAACTCTATTTTGCTTATTTTACAGGAGAGCATTTTAAAGATTTTTTGCTACATATAAATTTGCAGTTACAATGATTTTATTTTGTTAAATTACTGTATTTTTAATTGAGATAGGACGACGATTCGTAAACCAAATTAAACTTTGTTCTTTGAGGAAGCCGTTTACAGCATAGTTGGATAACATTGTAACTTGAGTTACTGCTCAATACAGTAATACAATATATAATACAAGTTATAATACAATAACAATACAGTAAATTAACAGTTTTCTTCTTGCTTTAAATTTTGTGCCCCCTCTTATTGATCGTCGCTATTGCAAATGAAGTTAGAGAAAGTCGGCAGCGGAGACCGGAGGGTATTCGGTATTTTTACGGTAAAGTTGGGAAAAAATTTGTAACTTGAGTTACAATGTTATTCATATCAGGTGTCGATTATGTCAAAATATAAATAGGACAGTGGAACTACACTTTATATTTCTGATGGCTATATTATGATGTTCATGTAAAAACAGTAGCAGCTTGCCATAAAGGTCATGTGCGAAAACAACAACTACTTCAAACTAATATTAATAATGTTAAGTAAATAACAATACAGTAAATTAACAGTTTTCTTCTTGCTTTAAATTTTGTGCCCCCTCTTATTGATCGTCGCTATTGCAAATGAAGTTAGAGAAAGTCGGCAGCGGAGACCGGAGGGTATTCGGTATTTTTACGGTAAAGTTGGAAAAAAATTTGCCTGAGCCGGACAGATCCCAAAAACGACAGATCCGTAAAAAAAGTGGATCTAAATTTTTACGGTAAACTTGGAAAAAATTTGCCTGAGCGCGCCAGATCCAAAAAACGACAGATCCGTAAAAAAATCTAGATTATTCGCTCTTCCCGATGTCACCATTTTAAGCAACAACCACCGGAAATTCCGAGTTTGCGGAGTTTACCTACTGAATTTCTTGGCACATCTCTCCGGTCAACATAGCAAAATAGCTAGCATCGAATAGATTTTGTACCCAATCGGGTTCGATCATCCTTTACCAATGCGTCTTAAATCCACTATTATATTTAGGAAAACCATTTCCGTTTCTTTAATGTTTTTATTTTTTTACTACTTCATTTTGATTTATTATTATCAGTCTTTTGTTATCCCACGAAGCTCCCATTCTCTTACCTATATCAGTTCAGTTGGTACTCAACTTTGTAAATTTCTCTGTGTGCTAATTTAATTTGACTACTTTTAGCTTTCATTGTTAATTTAATAGGCCCGAGGTGATGTAAAATAATATTCCTTTGCGTAAACAATACTTTTTTATTAGTCCTTGCTTATAATCACAAATTTCACACATTTGCATGCAAATTCTAATTATTTATATATTAATTATAAAAAACCCGACGTATTTATTATACCATACTATATTAGTATAGATTAATAAGAAGTTATTGCATTATTAATTATCATGTAATAAAAGTGTGACAATAAAACAAGCAATGTATAGTAACTAATACATAAACTACTTATAGTAAAAATATAATATACTATATGAATAATAATGATACGTTTGCTTTCCTTTATCAAAGGTGAAAATCAATTAGATAAAAAAATATAAGTATTAACTATTGTTTGGTAAATATTTAATACAATATTTAATAAAATAACCCCTGGTTCGACACCACGAGAAGAACCCAGAGTTATTCTGTTTGTTTTTTCTCGGAAAGAAAATCAGCCAGGTGCAATCTGCTTAAATAAACCTTATCAAAATGGTTCCCGTGGTTTGGAATCCATGTGAAACTGTAGGTCTCCTATATATGCGATGAAACTTCCGAACACGAACGATGAACATGAACAAAAGATTATAATTCCCAAATTATTATTGAATATTGTAATAAATAGTTATTTAATAAACGAAATTAATTAATAAAATAGAGAGATTGCAAAACTATCACAGCAATTTGTTACATTGAAAAATTAAGCCGCCATTATATTTATTGTACAATGTACACAATACCGTGACTAATACATTATTTATAGTTTGTATAGGTTGGAGAAGCAAATGTGAACCGAGAAGACAAAAATTAAGTTTGAAATTAATAAAAATAATTACCATGTAATTTCTTAACAAAACAATTAAAAATGTAGCATTGTTTTGTATTGTTATGATGTGCAACAGATATTAATATCATTGCTATCATCCACATCTAACAACCAAGTGAACATAAATTAAAAGCTTAATCAACTTTTCATTTGGGGGTTTAAAAATAGCAATCGCTTTTAATAATAATTAAGTAATAAATAAATGTTGTCTATGCTGCGTTTCAAAATTTTTATTTACACTACCCTGTGATCTTCTTATTCTTATGGTCAATTTATGCACAAAAGTAACATAGCGGAACGGAATGTAGAAAAGATGGGCTTATGCACTTCCATAAAAGCGTTTCAACGGAACGTAATGTAATGTAGTAGGCAACCATAAACGTTTTTATGTAAGTGCATAATCCCAACTATTCTGCATTACATTCCGTTACGTTAAATTTGTGCATAAATCGACCATTAGTCAATGTGATTCTACGTTTTTACGTTCTTAAGTTGGTGGTAAATATTCCTTGTGAGACGTCATTTGATGTCATCCACGAAATTTTTTTATATAATTATTATAATTAATATTTATTTATTAATATGCTAAGTTTTACATACAAAATTTTTCGCATTTGCCTATGTAAATCGTTCTTTCAGCGACGGTGGTGATGCACCATACATCCAGGGCAATTAAACTGAAAGCAAGTATAAATAGCTTGTAGATAATTTCGGGATCTTTACAAAGGATTCGAGGATTAACACTAAAAAATAAATACAAAGTTTTGGTACTACCACCATTTTAAGGTAGAAGAAATATATTGCTTTAAGAGGGTTTCCCTTGAGGGTTTGGATTAGATTTAGACAAAAATTTTAGTTTAAACTTTTCTTACAAATCGACTTCTATTACCACCTTCAAACTTATAATATTACATTTTAAAAAATTCACCCCTCCTTCAACTGTTATCTATACTTAACAAGCTACTGACTTAACCAATATTTTATTCCACGAACCGCCGCTGCTGACTGGTTGTCCCTTGTTCACACTTGCATTTTTGTTTCAATGATATTAACCCCTTGCTTTAGTTGGTACATCGATGAGCATATGAATTTTGTTCATTTAAATCTTTAAAATCAATAGTTATGATCTTAACACTGTCATTAATTGAAATATCGATTCAAAAAATAATTTCAATAAATTGGTGGATTTTACCGCACAAGATTTGTAAATCAAAATTTTTTACAAAAATAAACCAACGTACAGCTCCACCAACCTTAGAACCGACCTGAGGGTGCGTGTCAGGCACTGCTAAAATTAAAAATGTACACTCAGATCAAGAAGTTTCTCGGCGCGAATATTTAAAATCCATAAATTATTTTGTCAAATTGCAGTCAAGAAATACGTAAAAAATGTTATCGCAAATATTAAATAAAGCACTTTTGGAATAAATTTAGTAAATATTAAGTTCAAAAGAATTTTTATTCAGAAATATACAAAAAGTAATTACTAAAATACACAAACTTTTACAACAGAATGTACTTGAGAAATAACTCAACGTTCATTGGTTCATTCAAATGTTTATCAAATTAGTTGGCATATTTGCCGCGTCCTTTCTAAGCTTGGTGGAGCTGTAGTTAAGCATTAAAAGAAAATAATTTTAACAGCTAGTTTATAAATACTCGTACATTAAATTTTTACCCAACCCCTGTGTAATTTTAGACATTTTTTCCATTAGCTTAAATATTTTTTACACGTGCTGCCCTTTGCCTGGAGGACTGGATACTAATTGACGAAGCTTTTCTTTACCAAGTCAAGTTGTTGCGTCAGCAACTACATAATTTTAGGTTTTCGTTTAAGAAGGTTTAAGTAATAAACTTGAACTACCATTGTCGATTGTCAGGTACAGTAGAACTCCAATTATCCGAATCAATTGGGACCGGACCCCATTCGGATTAATCAAAGATTCGGTAATTGGATTTTTTCCGAAAAAAGGGTACTGTGTGGATTTTAGTTAATTAAATGAAAAGGCAACACTTTTACATGTTATATAGCCTATAGCGTACTTATAAGTGCTGTACATTAGTAAGCGATTCGGATAATCAGATATTCGGATAGTCGGAGTTCAGATAATTGGAGTTCTACAGTACTTTGCCGGTTGAAATTAAAAATATCTTTCATTTCCAAGATGCCAGATGTTTTCTTCGTCGGCTTATTTTATTGCACCTAGAGGAGACATTTGGCTTCAAAAATGGGTTGGGTGGGCTACCCCTTTGTTATTCATTTATTTTCAACCGTGATTTACATTATGTTCAGCCACTTAGGTACGCGAAACTCTGTAGTTCGTTAATTTCTTCGTAATCCAACTATTATTTGTTTATTTTTGTTGGACTATTCTTTAATCAGTCACTCAACTTTATCTTGTTATTAATTGTCTTGGAGGTTTAGTCTTAAACTTAAATTTCCATTCTTAATTTTTCACAAAATAAAATTCAGCTCAACAGGCCATGCAGGTCCAAGACTTCTTCATATTTCCTTTTTGTTTTATTTTACAAGTCAACTCATTCACAGAACGTTGATGTTCACCGGAGGGCCGTGATAAGATATTTTGTGAAGTCTTGCTGTATACGTTTTTTTACTTTATTATCTAACTACACCATTATAGGTAGTACGCATATTCAAATATATCTCAGATTAGAAACAAACTATTGATTTCAAAATAACTAAAAATAAAATTGAAATGTCTCGTCAATGTCTAAAATTATGTCTGATTAACACGAAGTTATAAATAAAGCCTTCTTCAGCAAAAGTGGTGCTTAAAATTTTGTGAAAATCAGGTAACCATGCGAAGAGATATTAAAAAAGTTTGAGTGAGCTTAAATTGGCTTAAGTAAGCGCCATAAGTAGGTACTTATTGACATTGTTCGAAGTCTCAACATAACATTTTGTTAAACATTAATGTATTATTTGATAGCAAATTATTAAGGCACATAATAAAATACAGAACAGTTACAGAATATTGCTAAAACCACTGGTTCTTTGAATATTTCGCGTCGTTTATTACTTTCTTTTGAAGATATTTCATATTTACAAATACTTGAAAATTCAATTGTTCAAATCTTTTAATTAAGGAAGTTAATTATCGTTGTTTACAAAATATGAAAGTACCTACCAATGTACGTGCAATCTAACGCAAGGTAATCTTAAGTATTACTAATTAACGCGTCAACTCATAGGATTATAAATTCTTTATAAATGTCACAAGAATTTCATTTACACATAAATTCGTATTACTCAAAATAGTAACGTAAAGTTAAATATTTTTTTTGTAATTTAAATCTAAAAATAGTAGTAATGAGATTACATAAAGCTATATAGGTACCTATCGATTTTCTATATTCGACAACGTGTGGTGGTTTTGTTATGAACACTGGACTTATTTCAAATTATTTCAGATGAGAAATAGCGATATTCATGTTGATAAACCAAGTCAACATATTAACCACTTTTTTGTTTCAGAAGAGCATTAGAATCGCTTGCCCATTAATAAACGTACTGTATAATAAATTACTGAATCGGTATCAGTATTGTGGAGAACTGCAAAACATGGCCTGTTTCAGCAATCACTTAAACACGGAAATATCAAAATGGAAACCGCTATGCGACACTTAAAACTGCTCTGGAACCATATGACATTATGAGGTTATCAGTTTTATTCTATCAATTTATTCATTCGGCTTCGTTTTTTGACTCGAATAAAAAGTTTTCGGTATGTTTGTTTAAGATATTAGAGAAACTATTAATCAAATCGTTGATCTTATGTACCTATAACATAACTGAAAGTTAGTGACAACATTTGCTAATAAAAAGAAAGTTTATCCGGAAGTTAATTAATCTAAACAACTATCTGTAACAATGTCACTTAAACATTACTTAATTTTTAATTGTCTACTAGAACCTTGTGTTCAATTCAATAAAATTTAAATTCAATAGATGATAGAGAACAAGTTTATTATCATCGAATAATGAGTTTCGTTCTTCTAGTATTTACAAAAAGTATTAAAATAAATTTTTATTTGCATTTTGTTTAATTAGCACCTTTTAATTTATTCATTACTTTACAGTTTGTTGGAATGCTATGAGGTTATAACGTTGCGAAGGTATAGAGAAAATATAATTTTACATATTTGCCAAATAAAAAATGTAATTTTTTGTAGCAGCTTAATTAGCAAGCCTACTTTTTAATATTCGAGTAAATGTTAAGATTGAGCACGATATTACCAAATTAACTAAGTCCCAAAATGCAAACAAAGAAATTAGCAACTGTACTTTTATAATTTACTGTAAGTATAATGCGTTAAAAGCAACTAGAACAATGTCAACTAATTTTTAATTTGCCACGAATCGTTATTATTAACAATGGATATTATTTTCACACTATTTACTTGTATATCATTTATTTATTTTTAAATTAGTTTTATCTAATACGAAACTTAATTGCTTTGGTCTAGGAAGTGATAAGGTAATTTCTCATTTTACGACATTTTATGACGTTATATACTTTAAAATGATAGATAAGTGGTTCTCTTTACCTTGACCTCACTGTGATAAAAAATAGCTTCCAGCGTTCTTCCGTTTATATTAAAGAAGGTAATTCATACGCTAAAAGGAAGTTAAATAATCCAAATATTATTTGCCTTTGTTTAATTTTAGCCCCCAGCTGACACTCACGCATGATTGTGACAATATTATATTCTACAGTAGACTTAAGATTCTACCCACAAGAAACTGTTTTAATTTAAGGCAGTATACACTAAATTAAAAAATAACAATTTATGTTGCAATAATGACCATTTAAATAAATGTTAATATCACACAAAGCTGCTAAGTTAATTAGCTGCTTTTACGGGAAGAATTGCTGTAGCTTATTAGCTACTTAGTTTCTAAGGTAGCTTAAGCTACGTTTTGTTTTATGGAATACTTTTTGTACACACAAGTTGTGAACGAAACCTCGCTGTGAATTTAAAGAATTGCTTCCTTCGTACTACGTTTCTCGGTCATATAGAAATTGCAAATACGGAATACATACATACAAACATGCTCAAAATGCATATAGAAATCCTTGTTAGATCTTATCCTTTACCTGTGGAATCCATTTCAATTTTTCCTTTCGATGTGCATATATTATGTAACCGATCATGTCGGCTGGCATAATATAATCGATCTTTTACAAACTCGTTTACGTAAACCTATAACGAAGATAGATCTGGATTACCTGCGAGCAGAATTGAGCTGTAATTTAAATTTAAAAATTACTAGCTATAGCTTAGCTACATTTCACCAGCAAATAGCTTTAAAACCGAAGACTGCTCTTTTTATTGGATAAGCTACTTTGGGCACAAATTTTAAGTAGGGAAAGTAATGTTAGTTAATTCGGTAGAGCAGCGTTTTGCGGATTTGTTTTCCGAAATTCGTAAGTAGATTTATTAAAATTGAGATGATTTAATATATTTAGTTAATTCATTCTTATTCGGAATAGCGATAATCGACCATATTAGCATCGCCATTTTTATTCTCCGGAAAGAACTGTTTTCTGTTACCAACTATGCAAGATATTTGTTTACAGTCAAGTTCGATAATCTCTGGATATTCAGTAGTCAAGTTTCCTTTAACGTGGAGTCAGATTCTACTCTGGATTCTGCTCTTACAGGTTGTTGAGTTGTTAACCATCATTGTCACTGGTTGTAATCATTACTAATGCTGTATTGTGTAGTAACAATAAGTTATACTCTATTGTGTACTGTATTAACCAATATCACTATACAATATTTATCATCATTTTTGTATTTATTTATAGTAACGATAAGCAATTTTCTTCCAATTTTCTTTTTGCCTCCGAACGTACTACAAGCTAGCTTATACCGAACATCAGGGTTCATCTATCACAGCAAATTTACTGCTGAGTAATTGTTTTACTTGGTAGATGTTCAAAATATTCAATTGGACCGTCTCATTAACGGGAAGAAAAAGAAATTCTTACAGCAGTTATGCCTGTCTGTTTCACGGGTTTTAATCACGGACAATTAATCACATATTAACATCTCGATATCTCTAACTACGTTTGGACAATTATTCTTGGAACAGCCAATAGCTGCGTTTTGTTAACTATTTAAAAGCTCACAACAACCACTCAATTGGCATCGACAAGATCCCGAATCCTTCCTTCTCATTCTCAGTCCTTTTACCCTAATGAGGGTTTGGTGACCCATCTCTTTTTATGCATATGATGTGCGTTCAAATTGTTTTCACATACAGAGGACCTACTTGTTTAACGTGGGTTCCAAACCACGGGAAGTGTTATACACAAATATACTTCATTTAGAGATGGATTATTTTGGAAAATTTCCGCGGTGGTTTGCCATTGCCTGCCGAGGAGAGACGGTCAGAATAAAGTTCTTACCCTACCCGGATTCGATCCGAGCGTTCCGCATTAGCAGTAGACGCACTTAACTGCCAAATCTATGACCGCCTCGGTCTGCAATAGCAATAGCTTCTGCAATATCTAACGTATTTATTGTCGACTAGCAGAATTCAGGCATCCGCCGACAGACGATGTCATTTTCCAATTTAATCACTTATCGTCGGGTATTTCGGTAAGCTTACCGTTTACATTTATTTCTTTAATTTTCGAAAATTTCTTGGGGCTGCCATTGTGAAACGGCGATTTACTTATTAATAATATGCATGTGTATTCAAGCGTGAAACTGAAGATTCATTTAATCATCCTTGATTCTATAATTTTTTCTTGCGAAATTTCAAGGCTGAGAGTCTTAATTTGTTTAACAGTATCAATGATTTATTAGATGCGTCTAACCTGAATTTCTTTATGTGTGAATATATCTTAATTGTTTATATTTTCTTGAATAGATTTAACTGAATGTCATTGTTCTCATTACATGAACTTACCGTACCGAACTGTTGTGCTTATATTAATTTCACATTTTCAGGTTTACCATCTTTCTAGATATTGCGCCAAGAAAATCGTACGATGTTCTTTACACAAGTTTACATAAGATGTTCCTAACATAATTTCCCACGTCTTATTACTCTCCACAGAGTTAATTCCTTGTAGTACACTGATATCGGATGATAAGAAGAAAAACGGAGCTAGAGGATCTGTAAGGAGAACAAAACATACTGAATTTTGTGAAAATTCAGAGATTTAACAATAAATGGCTAGGACATTAAATTTTGTGAGAATGAACTAAACAAGACTGTCAGAAGTGATAATAGAAAGCGGAATTTGGAGGTATGTGGAGAAGGGAAAGATCAATGAACAGATGAGGAAATGAAATACGAGAAGATCTGAATATACTGAATGTGAGAAGCTGGGAACGGAAAGGGATGGATAGAAAATATGTTACGAAATTTTTTCACTTTCGCAACGACTTTGAATTTATTTAAATTCAAACAATTATATTTAGCGACATATTTCGTAGCGCCCTGTACAGCGAGCGTAATTGACGGAGATTAGACTAGCGCATGCTAGTATAGAAAAGTCATGGGTGAGCTCTCGAATGGAAAGGTCGATTTTGAAGGTGCTGTGAAGGATTATGATTTTTGGTTCCGAATTTTAACAAGGGATGATTGCGATTTTGTGAGGGTTACCGTCCAACGATACGAATTATTTTGGAATTGTTTGCGCTCCAACCCAGTAAGGGGATTTTACATTCGTTATTGAACGATGGTGGTTGTTTCCCGGATCGTTCATTTTTTTATCGGGCCCCATGGTTGGTACTTCCTGTGAAAGATTTGCTTCCTTTCATATTGGTAAGTCACCTAATTTTTGCTAATTACTTCACAGTTAATTCTTAATTAATTTGACCAATTTCGCTCCGAATACCTGGAGAATCTCGTTCGATGATGATGGAATTCGCCCTTGGCCTATTCGTGTATTTATTTTTTATGTGTAACATTTTGGTTTAGCTTTTTGCCCTGCATTTTTATTAACAAAGTGTTTGCCAAGATTGTGATTTGCCTTGCACGTTTTATATTGCTGCACATCGTAGTGATTAAGGCAATCTAATCTCTTTTTGCGTTCGCATACGTGGAAATTGATTGAAGCTTGAATTTTTATGTTTGATATAATTATTAATTAATAATTATTTGATTTTATTATGCTTTGTTTAATTAAGTTTGAACTGAATATTATTTCCACGTAGTAACATCGAGCGGCGTTTGGTAGAATGCATTGGCGAAGGGACTCCGAAGTGGTCGACATGAGTTAAAATCTTGCATTTGAAATTTTATGTTCGATATTTTTTTTGTGTTTATTTTGGCTTTATGTTATTTTTTTATGAAGGCGGCGATGTACGACCTATGTAAGGGGTGCTGCATTGCACCGGGGTCGCTGCCGTTTGGTTTTATCGTCGGAAGCTCGATGTGGTTACCTCTGTGGGATTTTTATATGACCATTCGAGCGTTCCGTTGGTTGATTTTTTGGGGAGTGATTCCTGGTGGCAGTGTGGTGCTACTGTACCGGTTCTGGTCGGCTAATACCCATTCCATCCGACATCGCTTATATCTTTTTGCCTTCTGTCAATGAACATCATATTGTTTATTTTTTATTTTATTGTTAATTTTATTTTTGTGTGCGTTAGCAAAGCTGCTTCCTTGATATTCTCCGGGGCGTTCCTTTGACACGACCCACGGCTCTCGCCGCCGCTAATAACGAGCTAGTTTATACCCAAGATCAGGGCCCCACGCAAATTAAAGTAGATGGTTTATCCTTCTGCGTGGACATTATCTGTTCCGAGCTATCTTCTCATTAGAGTAGTGAGGAAAGATTTTGTTTCAAATAATGGAGCAGATTATTTAAATAATCCATGTGCCTACTAGGTCTGTAATGTTAATGTAAAAATATATAATATTTTTATAACTGAATGCAAGAATAATAAAAAGGTAGTTTCAATTCCTAACAACAGAACAGTTTCGTTGCTAGGATGTTTCATTGTCGGGGTAGATTTTGTTCCTTTGATCTTATCTGGAGCTGGGCTTGGGTTAGGTTAGATTCAATCTTATGAAACAACCTCTCGAAGACCTTAGACAACACTGGCAGAAAACTGATTGGCCTGTAAGATGTTATTTCATCTGCCCCTTTAACGGGTTTTGGAAGTAAAATAGTTTGCGCTACCTTCCATGGGATTGGAAAGTATCCCAGTCTTATTATCGCATTGCAAATTTGTGTAATGGCTGTTAGAGTTTTGTTTGTTGCCTCTTGTAAAACTTTGTCAGTGATAAGATCGAATCCCGGTGCCTTCTTTGAGTTCAGTTCTCTAAAAGTTGCTGTTTTTATTTGTTTCAATTTCAATGCTTTTATTGGTAAATTCAATTGTTAGGGTGCCATTATTAGGTAATGATATACTTTTTCGTCTTCATTTTCTAGTTCATCTGATTCGAGTGGTTGGAACACATTTACTAGATGTTGTGCAAATGCTGTCGCTTTCTCTTTATTATTTCTTGCCCATTTTCCGTTCGAATCTTTAATTGGTGGATTTGCTTGCTTTGGTTGTTTGACATGCTTTGTTGCTTTCCAGAGGGAATTGTCACTTGCTTCTAATGGTGAGAGATTTTTTAAATATGCTAGTATTCCTTGGTTTTATGTTTAGTAGTAATTCTTTAAGTTCTTTAATTGCTTTGTTCAATTTTTTTGTCCTGTTCGTCTCTACTCGTCTGCCACTTTGCCTTACTTTTCTTTTTATGGCTATTTTCTCCTTAACCACAATTGGGCATATCTCTTTTATTTGCGGTTTGTTCACATCTGGTGTTGCTTGCCATACCGCCTTTTGTATAGCCTTTGTGAGCACTTCTACTGCTCTTTCTACCTGTTCTTCTGATTTAAGTGGTATTTTTTAATTGTCCAGTGCATCAAGGTTTTCTCTGAAGGTTTCCCAATGTCTTTTTTTTACTAAACTGTGAAGGTTGTTTCGGTTTTTCCATTATTCTTTGGTATATAGTTATTATTATTGGAGTATGATCCGATGGGAATCCCAAACACGTTTCCACCTTAATTTGTTTACTATTCATACCCTTCATCACACAAAAGTCAATGACATCTGGTTACTTATGCATGTCGGTTGGCCAATAAGTTGGTTAACCTGTGGACAAGTTTGCTTTCATTGCATTCGTCCTTTAGTGGTGGTGAGTCTTGAGCCTCATTGGGATTGTTTTGCATTATAGTACCCCCTGCTATAAATCTGTTTCCCAACGTTGTACATAATTGTTCGTATTGATGCTTTTTATTATTGTGTGTGGGAGAAGAGTAGATTGCCGATATTATTGGTCCTGTCAAGTCATTTATAATGATTACACTAGAAGAAATGCGTGTTCAACATTATTAATTTGGTGATATTTGATATTGCTTCTTATAATTATTGCTGCTCCCCCCCCCCCCATGTGCTGTTCCATCGGGATGTTTTATGTTTTGTGTCGAGTCTTCGATCTGTGAAATGCGTTTCCGAGATAAGCGTTATTTATTAAATTTTTAAATTTCCTCTAATTGAAAATATATATTATTTATCGATATTTCATATTTTCTTTATTTTTGTGTGAGATATTCCGTTATTATTGAAAATTACATCATCTGGATGAAAAGGGAATCGCGTTTGCAAATATTAAAATTGACTTACAAGCTACGCAAATTAGAGAAAAAAAGACGAATAGGTGAAAAAATTTATAATGAATTTATATTCGGTATACAGTCACAGAAATTCAATTACCTTCACACTGAATTTTGATAAAAATAAACATATTATTTATTAGACAAAACTAGTAGCAGACTATAAGAAATGTGATACTATGTGGAAGAACAATGGAAATTCATTACTTATTTAGTTTTAAAGTACAGATTTATTATGAAATGGGAATTTCCTTGCAGTTTTGACATATTTGAAACAATTCAGCTGTAAATAATTTTATATTAACTATGATTATAATTTTGCATTTTATGTGAAATCATTTTGTAATGAAAAACTGGTTTACAAAAATATTAAATATTGTATTAGTAGCTTAATCAATGTTTTTCTTAATGAGGGTAATTGAATTTCTAATTAATTTTAGCCGATATACAATTTTCAAGAAATGCATCATTTACGCGATAATTGCGAAAAATCAGACATTCACAATTTAGAAGGTGGTATTTAAATTGTAAGAGATGAACCCCCACGGGAGACAGTAACTTAATGGATATTCAATACTACAGTACTCAAAAGTATACACCAAATTTTAAAGCTAGACAGCTTATTTCCGCCAAAATGGATATTACAGGCTCTATAATATGACTGTTACTTTCTTCGAATTTTTTTTTTCGTTATAGCGTTATATTAGCCCTACAATAAAATATCCCTCGTGGTCAAGGGTCAAATTAATATTAAAATAAAAATCTGAAATAACTCCAGGGTGTGTTTTTATTTATCTGGAGTCTATTGGTGGGGATGGGGGGTAGGTTAAAATTCGTTAAATCCCCAAAAACGACCACGCTAAAAACTACATTATATTGTTATCCAATAATCTCTATACCTACCTACAATATTCAATACTTATAGAATCATATTATACTACTACGCATAGTTCGGTTTAGCCTGGGGATGTCCAGTTGCTGGCATGACTCAATCTTCGGCCTCGCATGTGGATAACTAGTGGCACCCCTAGATAATACCTTTTCATTTTAATAACACGAAATTATCGATTTTGTTATACATATTTCAATAAACTTCTGATTAAGAAATTAAAGCTCGCTTTTAGGTCTATTGTAATCTACTGAGTTTTTTAAAGTTAGTGAGGAGTTCCAGTTTTATATAATAATTAATGAGAAGATGAAACATAAAACAAAATATTAGGTTAGATAACTATATCTAAGAATAAAAATAGTGAAACTGCGGTGATAATAACGAGCACACTGTAGATATGTAAAACGAAGAAGAAAATAAGAAAATTTCTGTTACAGCACAATATAATGTTATATTCAATTATTTCGAGACAAAACACAACAGTAAAATGCGGGAGATAACATTTATGTTTGAATAACATCCTTAAGACGTGTTATTAATATTTATTATTATTAATCTAAAGTTTCTTTGCTCAAAGCTATGCTCGGTTCTTAACTCCCAGCTATGCTGTACTATGTGAGTTTCCATTCAAAAAAATTTTGTTTTTTTTTCGAAGTTATGCTCTCCGCCTATCATTGGCACTCCAGAATAATGTTTTCATAGTTATAAAAAAAACAGCGATGTCTACCTATTTCAATATATTTTTTAAATAATTTCTTTAGCTTTTAATTTTTCATAAACCGCGTTTTAAAACGTGTTACGCTTTTCTCTAAGTTTCTATAATGAAATAATGGCTCATTACTGTATAACAAATAATGATAATCAAAATCTATCAAAAAACCAAAACTTTATTACGCTTTATTGGTTAAAACAGAATTTTAATAGTGTTCTCTTAATAAAAAAAAATTGTAACAAAAATACCTCCTTATTAATTTATTCAAAATATCAAATAATATTTAAGATGCTAAAGTGTAGGTATTGATCAAACACCAAGCAAAAAAATACTTGATTCTGAAGAAGACTGGATAACAATAAAGGTGAATTAGAAACCGGTTAATTTGATACAAGAAACATACAACAAGAGTCGGTTACTTATACTTTAGCGGTTAAGTACGTTGACTGTTAATGCTGATATATCCGGTTCGAGTCCAGATTGTGTAAGAACTTTATTCTGATCGTCTCTCATTTGAAGCCAATGATAAACCAATACTCTTCCCGTGGTTCAGAATCCACGTTTAACCGTGCATGTCCCAATGTAGTGCAGAAAACCGATCATTTATATTGATGAATTGAAAGAACCAACCAATGGTTCCCAAAAAGTTAAAATTCTCGTGACACAAATCCAAAATTAGAAGATTATAGCTACTATGTATTAGATTTAAAAACCCTTCTAGCTTCCATCACATGCATAGACAAGATGGGTCACGATGTTCTGCATCGAACAATACGAGTTAGAAGATAATTTGATACCTACATTTTTTTGTTTTATTCATAAATATTTAACGAATTAGAATGAGAATCTTGAAATCCTAAATACAATTTAAATCCAGAAGCAATCTCGTAACAAAAACATGTAATTTTAACAAGTTGTTTTTTTGTAACTCATTAGTTATTAACTCCTTATTTGCATGTGTATATATGAATTAACGATGAACTATTCTTTAGGGAGTTATTAACTTCATAATTTGGAAAACCTTTTAATGCAAATAAATTATATCTACCGTAATAAACGATTGTGTTATATTTGATGTCTACAATGCGTGACACGCACCGCTATAAATGTTTGACGGTTGTCAGTCAATATCTATATCATGTGTACATGTAAAATCAAGGAACCGTATTAAATGTGTAATTTCTAACTGTTTTACCAAAACTGTACTTTTGAATTAAGTTAAATTTACCTGCTTTATTAATCAGTAGAGTTGTAGTGAAAATGATTAAATTATCATAATCGTGAAATCAATTCCAATATTGCAGCAGTCAGTAGCAAATAGTGATCATGAACATGTAGCTAATATTAGGATGAGAAAAAATGTTACTCTAAAAATTATTGGCAAAAATGGATATTCAGTTCCGGTTTTAAACTATTATTAAACATTGTAATTTTCCTTTTTTTTTATTAAAGACAAAATTATTTAATTTATTATTTTGTAAAAATCTTACTATTACAAAATCTACTCTATTTTAACAAAAATATCTTATTTCGTTTTAGAATAATATTATGGGGACAGCGTATCATACTCAGCATTCGGTGAATATGTTGCTGCTGATATTTTGTGTTAAATAAGTTTCCAACTTATTGACTGACTGAGTTGGTTTAAAAGTTCACATTTAAAGGGTAAATTAATATTACGGGGTTGATATAATTTCGCTGTTTGAAAAAAATTCAATATAATATAAATAATGTTTTGAGGCAATTTATATAATTTCCGGGTTTGAGAGAGAAATACTGCAGAATAAAAATTGGGTGGATCATTTTCAATATTATCTTCAAGTACGTTCGAAGGGCTACAGTTTTTTGTTGTCTATCTTCTTTTTGATTTTGCTTGCTAATTTTTTGCATTAGAGTGCCATTATTCTTGTTTAATGACAAAAATTAATAAAGTAATTAATGTAAAAGTTATTCTCGAGTAGCCAGATAATAATGATTTAAATTAGAGCCATTTAAATGCGCGATAAAAGCCAATATTGTACAATTTCTATATATTCATCATAATTTCATCATAAATAAAATCTTGAAACAGATATTAAGATATTAAGAACACAGCAGTGGCTTGGTGTGATCGCTGGTTGAATTACAGCGCGAAAATTGTGGTTTCGAATTGTGGACTTCACAGAATTTCTTAGCGCGGGCCTCCGGTGAACATCAAGTTCACCTGAAAGTTCACTGAAAGTAAAAAAGAAAGAAGGGGATTTATCCGCCTCAAAATGGATCCTGAAGACTTTGTAGAGAATCAGAGTAGCAATATTTAAAATATGGCCATATGGTGTCTGACGTCAACAGGCATCGCAAAACAATGGCAAAAATTCTAGGACAAAAACCAATTCAAATTTGAAATGATCGGTTTCTTAAATGTTAAAATCACCATTGGAAGTAAAACCAGAATTGCTCACAAAAACACAGAAACTTAGTATTTTCGAAATGTATGATTTTGGATACTTGGAAGATCCGGAATCGACACTAGCAGATAACTTACTAAATTTGTTAAATTAGGTCAGCAACTGTAGATAAATATTAAAGTTTATTTCTCAACATCATCAGTACTTACATGAATTGTTTTCTTTGCGGAAATTGCAAAATAGGAGAAAAATTTTAAAAATTAAAAACATAAGACGAGTCGATAATATCTTAAGTCTTAGGTCAGCCTGTTTAAAAAAGTGACTTGGTTTGGAAGGTGCCTATTGATAATTGACGGTGGAGATCCCTTGAAACTTACCGCAAACCACATTTTTGAAGATTTAATTTGTTGCATCCTTTGATTTTGGTGATGAAGGAAACATTTTTTAAGTTTTTCAGTTTTGGCATTATGAACTTCATCATTTTTTCTTATCGGGACCATTTTGAATTGTTATGTTGAAAAATAAATTTGAATCGTTTAAATAGTGTAGAACTTATTAATATATTAATGGACTTACTTACATGCATTAGCTGACATTAATGTTCAGATTTGAATATTATTTTAAATCAAATAAATTCGTGTAAAAATAACAAAGTTTATCACTGACTATATTATTATATTATGTAAAGCAACATAAACGGCTAAAATAATCATCACGTTTATATATTTTTCTGTTTCCTATATTAGATTTTTTGTATGCTATACGTACCTACATACATATTTTGTTTCAAATAGCATTGAAAAAAAAGTGTTTTACAATAATATGGTAGCAATAACATATTTTTGTAAATAAGAATATTTTAGAAATATTCGGAAATATGCATGAAGATATTTTATCCGCCCCACCCTTTTATTTAAATTCATAATTATTCATTTACTTCGAATTTAATTTTTTTTTTACTTCAAATTTTAGTATTGGTTTCAGTTTTTCAAAATACATTTATATATTATTTTATTTAAAAAATGCAGTGGTTTAATAATGTATACGATGGACTTTGCTACTTAATTTCTTCATTAATTTCTTTTCGGTTTGCAATAATTTATTGCGCTTGTCACATAATAAAAATTTGAAGTTACTATATAATATATTACATTAAATTTGTTATTTGTACAATTTATGGATTAGATTAACTTCAGATATAATATATATACTGGAGAAAATAGAATTAGCATCACTAATTACACTAATTATTAATTAGAAAAATTGTGTAAAATAAAAAAAGGAAATTAATAATATTATTTATGTAAAATTTGTACGGTTAAAGCATATTATGTAGTTTAAAAATTATTGCCCTTTAACTCGTATATTATTGCTTCAATTGCACGGTTTGACAATCTGGCATCTTTGCATATCCGACGTGGAATCCATGCACCGCTTCTCATTGTCCAGCTCCTATTGTTTCTTGGAATGGAATACTATCCTGTAATTTATAAAAATTTATTAATATTTATTTAATAATTTAAGTAGATACCCTAATTCATAAATCGATCTTTCATTGAAGATAATTTCCTCGAAAAAATTATTAAGTACTCAGGTGTGGCTAATTGTATTTTCCGCGTTTGATCTCGATAGGTAAATAATATTACATATTTGTTGATAATTTTTATTAATTGTTTGATGGACAATATACATATTTATGTAGTAAATAATATACCGGGTATTTATTTCAAAAGTAGCCAGTCGAAATAATTTTTTTCTGCAAATTTGAGAACAAAAATATGTCGGTTTAGAAAGGGTGGGGACGTTCAAATCCTAATTATATGGTTTAAAATTTAACTTTAACGCCTTCCCCACCAGCTACTTCTACTTTGAAACTTTAAACAGCACCCTCTACCATGCGATACATCATTTTAACGCTGGAAAAATTCTGGTTAATCTATGTTAAAAAGATTTAATTTCGAGGATCCGCTTATAAGTTAAAGGTAAAACTTGAAATATGAAACAAAATATATAACTCGATTCAGATATTATTATATTTTTACGGAAATCACGTTATCGGTGATAAACTTGTGCACTCCACTATCACTTAAGATAATAAAACAATCCATTTAACATCAATTGTTTGAGTTTTAACACTTGAAAATGGGATATATATTTAACAATAAAAAGTTAGAATAATATTTATTTGCCGGGTAGAAAATCGTTGTGCTCGTAGAATTGTTCGAATTTTCAATTAAAGTCACCCTAAAAAAATGTAGGCCACCAGTACGTGAAAATTTAATACGAATATTAGAAGAAATCGTTTCCATATGCAACAAATTAATAAAGTAATACAGAATTTTCATTAAGTTTCGCAGATGCGAGTACCAGATCATTATTCCGTAAATCCTGGCATAATTTCCATTCGAAAGGTTGCTAAGTCAACAAGTATTTAAATTGGTTCCATACATGAAGTGCTAAAAACCATCAGCAAGTTTCATCCTTCGAAAATTCAAATTCGCCAAGAACTTGGTGCAGACGATTTTAATATTGGAATAGAGTTCTGTGAACTGATGTCCCAGAGAATTCAAGATGATCCAAGATCCGCGACCAAGTTTTGTTTTGAACGGATTTTTCAAATTTGGGGCAGAATTACCTAACAACTGTCATCCCAAATCAAATGAAATTTTTTCTATAGCGAAGAGGAACATTAATATAGTGTACTGTAAAAATTTTATGTGTGAAATTATAGTCAAAATTTTGAGAAAAACCAATTTGAAAGTACGTAAATTTAGCGAAGAAAACGTTCGAATAGGCCACGCCCCCCAGGCAGACGCGATGAAATGCATCGACTTTCCCTTCGAATCGAGTGAAATTTTTTCGCTCCGATTTAATTTTTTCTTTGAAATTCGGATAGGTGGGGGTGTGATTAGTAGATATTAGTAATAAATATTAGCAAACAATTGGAAAATAACCCGTGTATTGCCGAAAAAGTGAAAAAATTTAATTTTTTTTTCTTCGATTTTTGGGGTGTGCATTCGACCCTTCCGGGGCGCCGCTCCAGGGCGGTTTTGACTCTGGTTACTAGGCTAAACATACGAAAGGCGCCTTCCATCAAGAAAATCGGGATTAAGGAAACCGAGAGCTTAGAGACCCTGAAAATAGCATTAAAAAGTACAGTTGCGGTATGGGGCAGTAAACTATTACGTTTCACCCCCAAAATATCGCGTAAAAACAAAAAATAATCGATGTTACAAGTACGAGAGACGTGCTGCTTCTGCCGGTGCGAAATACTCTAAGTGTTAGGGTCATTGATTCCACGCGTACCGTCAAAAAAATGAGCGACGCGCGGAAACTCGTTAGGATTTTACATGTAAATTTGCTAACTTCAAAATCGATTATTTCAAAATTTTGATAATACTTTCATACATAATATTTTAACAGTATACTATAGAAACCTTCCTCTTTGCAATAGGAAATTTTCAAATCATTTGGAGTGACAGTTGATAAGACACTCTCACCAAAATTTGAAAGTCGGGGTAGCTGGTGGGGAGGTAGTTAAACTTAAAATTAAAACAGTATTAAAATGCACTGAAAACAGTTATTTCGACTGACTACTTTTAAAATGAACACCCGGTATATATTGGTTAAAACTAGATAACGTTAATTCAATTTTCTCTCATGTAAATCCTTAAATAGCTGTAATAGACGCGATAATGATTCGGAAAAAACTAAACGTTGAATTGGACGTTATATTATTATGCTTATAAAATAGTTACATAAAATAATAAAATTTTGTAGGGATATCAAATGAAGAATTAATAATCTAAATACAAATGTTTGAATGTCCAGAATCCTTTTGGGATTTCTAAATTTCTTTAAATCAATTTAGTTTCATTTTTACTGCAAAAAATGATATAAAATCAACCCAAATTTGCAGGGGAGCATGGATGACAATGAAACATTTGAAATATTTCCTATTCTAAGCCGCTCACACAAATGACATTTTAATAGAACATATTTAACCTTCAAAGGTACCTTCTCTTCAATTTTAAGGTATCTGTGGTGGTATTTTTGACAGTTATGACGTGCTATTGGTTTTCGAGAGATAATAGTAATTTCCAACAGGGATTTCAAAAGCGATTGTGGTTAAATCAAGCAATATTATTCAAATTTTAATAGGTTTAGTTAATAAGGCTTAAGACAAGTGCATTTGCATTTTTAAATTAACAGTGAAGTTAATTTAGCGTTTTATTTTCTTTTGAAAATGTTGGCGATATGGGTAACAGTGAGACATCTAAAATAGGTAACAGTAAAACGTTCTATTTCTTATTACTATTTTTTTAAAGATTGGTTTGGCGTAGAAAAAGTTTAAATTTACCAGGAAACCTAGAAATTCACCTAATAAAACTGACTTTGGAACAATTTCTCGTGAAGAAATTATTAAAAATAGAAGAAATTTTCAAGTCACGAAATATACGATCTGCGGAAAAAGTTGATGTAATTAATTTTAATTCAATAGTTATTCGCTGAAATCTTGAATGTAGCGTAAAAGTAGGTACAATATTGAATCTATATTTTTGATTTAATAAATAGTAAGTGCCAATATTGTATTGATCCTAAAAATTAATGTCTCACGTTTATCCACGCATGGATAACAGTGAGACGCATGTCACATTTCATGTGCATTTAATAATGTCTGTATGTGAGATAATTCCACTCATTACCAAATTGACTAGTGAAAACTAACAACCATATATGCTTAAAAAAAGAATTTTAATTATGAGTAATAATAAGCTAGTTTAGAGTTTTAGAAAAAAAGCGTCTCACTGTACCCTTTCACCCCTATCTCTTGTATAATAAGCCCGATCTCCACGCTTAACCACTTAAAACTGTATCCTTAAATACATTCTCGTGTATGAAACACTACATCAAACATTCCCTAAAATAATCACTCACAACTGTAAGAAATCACAGAACAAAGCACTTTCAAAAATACGCTACAACGCGACCCGCACGGTGGAAAATGTAAATAATAATAGCAACGCAATCAAGCTAACAAGGGTGAGCTGGATGATAACAGCGGCGCTGCAACCATTTTACCTGAAAAGTTTTTAACGAATTTATTTGTTTGCTTTATTTGTTCTGCACAGTGTTTATGTCCAATTCGGGTGAATGCGCCGGCTCTTTGATTGTTATCATCCATCCTTAGTGTTTTGCTTCGGTAGTAAATATCTTCCTTAGTATTTTTCTTCCATCTTCCGATATTATTTCCCATTTTGATTATATTCATAAGATTTGGCTAAATTGCATCACCACTTTTGCTACCTTTTGAAAATTGATTAAGCTGAACCACAAACTTTTTTTGATTTTTATTTACCATCGACACACTGCCCTTACTTCCATATTTATCCACCAAACTAAAACAAAATTAGTGAATTACGTGAACCAATTTTTACTTTTTGGGAGATAAATAAAAAAGATATTTTGGATTGTTATATTGTTAGATAATATGCTTGATAAAATGGTATACATAATGATCTGAAACTCATTATGCATTATATACAAGAAAATGATATGTTATTTCAAAATTAATTATTAAAAAGCGTTAATTATAATAGTACAGCAATTAGGAGTACAAAAGTGCGTTTGAACTTGGCATTAATTATTAATTTTTAATCTTTTCATCCGTAAATAAAATCATTTCACAGCTTATGATTAACCTTCCTTTTTAAACCAAGAGGAGCGTTTATGCTGAGTGGAGATGGGGATACAAATTAATTCTGCATTGTTTTAGTTAAGTAATGTGTTAATGAACTTCAGAAATCATTAATGTGGTAATATCGTGCTGGAGCACGATAGCACCTATTTAATTGTTCTAGATTTTTTTAAATACGACAATAAGATTCAAACTTTTCGAAATATTCTGTACTAGAAATACCAAAATGTAGTATAGTATGTTAAAACATTAATTGATTGATTGGTATTTAATTAACATGTCATGGTAATATATAATTAAAAATTCTTGACAAATATTTTAAGCAATTAATTATTTCATTAACTAACTTAAATTTAATCAACAAACGTTTATTAAATTGATTAATTTCAATGAAGTAATTGTTATAGCTTGTGTGTTTAACTATATTTCAAATATTTAAGTGGTTTAGTCAAATTAGCCTTTTTGGTTCAACTTTTCATCAAGCAAAAATTTTAATAATATACTAAAAGTTCCGAAAATCACATTTTTGAGTTTTTTTTTCTAAAATTTTGGTCAGTTATATTTTATGACTATATAGAAACTATCGTGTAAATTATGTACTATATATTATAATATGCTATATTGGGAAAATATTTAAATTAATTCATTTATTTTCATTAATTGCTTTTTGATTTATTACCTCTTCATACTCGTAGCTTCTTCTAATGCTAATAAATTTTTATACCATATTTTATATTACATTAATGATCGCATTTAATATTCATTATATTTAACTCAAATTCTATGTGTATAAACATGACAAGTGTAAGTACCTAATAGAATTAAAACATACTAATGTAAAGCATAAATTAATACAGGGATAATAAATTATTATATTCTTAATTTATACAATAACAGGTACAGTTAGCAATAATTTACAAGTCAAATCAATTACTTTTTCAAAGATCTATGTTTATGTTAACTTAATAACTGATGACAAGTTAAATTATCTGAATATCTTTTAATAATAATTGGATATAATCATCGAGATATGAAGGCTTATTCTGTTGGAATTGTAGGAGCTACCTTATAAGAAATAATTGTTTCGCTTTATTTGTTCTTGCTATACATTTTTCATAATTTTTCAATACAACATATACATATAATAATTTTGTCCTCGTAATATTTTGTTACCAAGGTAAAACCGGCGCCTACGTTGAAGACTGCATTGAACCATGGTATACCTATTATTATGAATGAGCTACATTTCCATTTTAAGCATAGCGTCCTGGTAAAAAAAATCTTTTCTCGTAGCTATCCTAAAAAAGATTACGTTTCTTTATTAACAGTTTTTTTGACCAGAGAAATCCATCAAGAAAAAAATATATAAAATTTGGATTTAACCTCGTTATTAATGAACGCGATGATGGCTGAAAGAAAACCCGAAACTATAACTACAGCAATTTGTGTTAATATCAACAATATAAATTATGTACGATATTATAAAACAAACCATTATTTATGCATTTTAATAGACATGTTAAACTCATATAAAAAATCTTCACGTTTGATAAACGGCCATAAAGTAATAAATAAACTGTGATTAAAATAATCGAACAAATTACTAATTTTTTACTTAATTAATCATATACCTACCTACAACCATATTTAAATAAAATTTGAAAATTCAACATCTTAAATCACTTTATAATTAAAATATTACCTACTGTGATTACTTAATTGAACGGAATTTTAATTTCTAACTTAAGTCTAGGTTTATTAAGAATTAATATGAAAACACTTTGACATTAGCAGTAATTAGTGTAAAATTAATGACTACTTTGTTTAATAATTAATTAAACATTTATTTACTTCAATTTTCATACTTATCAAGTAAATGATGACATTATTCTCGAGCAATAAATAATTTTAAATTATGCAACTTTTCCAACACTGCACTTTACAGTAAAAGTCGAGGTAGAAGTAATTAATTATAGGAAAATCGGTATATTTGTGTAAATTTCAATAAATATGATAATTGTTATATTACTATTTTATGTGCGACAATGATTTATTAGCCTTTATATGGTGTTTTTGAAGTCTTGGATGCGGATTGACTGCCGTAATGCGGCACATTATTTTACAAGGAAAAGTAAAAGTAGGTGCTTGGAATTGTTTATAAAATACATAATAAATATATAAGGACATATTAAATATTATAAACATGTTAGGACTATTTTATTACTTTAGAATATTTTACACAATCTGATGAATTGCGTAATTTCAACCTGTTAACCGCTAGAACAGTCACAGTGACAACTTCATATCGGCAGTTTATTTGAAAATATATATCATTTTAATAATTGGTTACTTTATACAATTAAGATATACGTATAATATGCAATTTAGCAAAGAGGTGTGGTATGTTAATAAAATTATAGTAATAACGCAGGTACTCTATTACTCACTTCCATTTGATTTATGATACTGAAAATGCAAATGTTTAGACATTAAATAGATTTAATGCGCTTAGATATACTCATTAGCATGTAAAAATTTGGGAGTTTCAATAAATTAGATACCAATATATTATTATATTGGTTTTAAAGTTAAATACCTGTTTTAATTTTACATCCAATAGAGAAGCGGCATAATACATCTAAAAAGTTTACGATTACAAAATGGTCTATTAGAACCGGTAAGCAATCATTCCAATATTACTTAATCAACCTATTGTTAGCTCTTGCTAGCGGTGTGCGAGAGTACGGAACGATAATTAAGCGAAATTAGGGGGGGTCTAATCTGAATTAGCAATGGTTTGATAGTCTAATTTAGTATATTATGTATATCTTCAATTCAACAAAATAAAAGCTTCTGGTATAGGATAGGATGCTACAGTATTACTAATTTTACAATTTGTTATTTGAAAAAGTGAGATATTCCAATTTTACATTTTACTGGGGATTCGGACAGCTTCTCCAATTTTATATCAACATATTCACGTCATTGATTTTATTCAAATTCTTACACGAATATGGCGCGCTATAGCTACGTATGCATTTTTCTGCAAATTTACTTCAACTCACATCGACAAGAAAATTCCTTAAATACGATTGTACCTAGTACCTAGCAGGTATGTTCTTATCGGTTGTTCATAAACCATATAATTAAAACCGCAGTTAAATGCACGCTAAACTTATTAAAGTGTATCAATATGTATTCATTCAAATGCCCATTATAAAAATACCATTGATAATTACACACGTATGAAGAAATAATCAAAAATACCTTAAGAAATCGATTTATAAGAAAATTTATGACTCTAAAATAGAAAATAATAATAATTAAATGAACGATATTGACTATTGGAAATGAATAAACAACTTTCTAGTATTTCAAAATATTTAAACAATTGCGTATTTATAAAGTTATTACTTCTTTTAACAAGAGAGCCTTGTTGAAAATTGAACTTGCTTCAATATATTACAACCTTATCACTGTTTTTCATAGTAGGCTACTAATAATTAAAATTTGATTATTGACACTGATTAGATTATCCGAGGGCGTATGTTATGTGCAGCGTGCATTGTACGTTCACGTGCTTTACATTTGTCAAACTGGTGTTGTAATATCTGCCTACCAACAATTTGTTATTTTTTTTAAACACAATGCAGTATAAAACACAATAGCTTTTATTAGATACATTAAAATATAATCAAGTCAATTACAAACAAGATGCACATAATCTTCAATCCCTCTCTGAACAAACTCGTTCTAACCGGTTCAAAGAAATGATTTTTGATTTCCGAATCATTGTCCCTCACATCATTCCTTCTCATCAGATATTTACACTTGTGCTTCACTGGACTTAGGGCAGGGGCGTAACAAGGTAGCCACGGGCCTGTGTCCTGGTAACAAACCGGGCCCCAAAGTAGTTAATAAAAATAACGCTAAAATTTTTTAATGGGTATAAGCTGGGCATTATATTTTCAAAACAAAATCAAATTCACAATTAATATTTTGGCAATTTATTGGTTGTTTTAAACAAAAAAAAAGCAACTAATATAAAATAGATTTAATTAAAAAATTAAAAACAATTATATAAAAAATACGAGTAATAAATAAAAAAACGAAAACAAAAACAAAACGAATATTTTTTAACACTTACACCAAATACTGTAGACTTACATGTTTATACAAAAAGAGAAAGAAAAGGACGCACAATAAACTTTATACATAAATAAATTACTATTATAAATATATAAACTTATAAATAATTATAATAAATTTATTTAAAATTTTTTTTCCTTGCTTTAAGATGAGCAAAACTAGATATAATGCTAGAAATATCTATTGTCCTCGCAATTTGGTTTTCTATATATTGCAAATTTTTGAAAATGTGAGATTATAGCATTTACCACCGGAAACGGTAACAGATCAAAAAGGGTATTTGCATAAAATTTGCTTGCAATTTTGTAAAAGTAAAAGGGATTAAAACTATTTAAAATAGTTGGAAACAGTAGGTATCAATCGTGGTACCGTGGTAGGTATATATTGTTACTCATCACCATCTGTTTATCTTTTCATTTGGAGAAGTAACAGTTTTACAACTAAAGAATTTATGGTTTTTTTTTTGTAGGGACAATTTATTGACCAAATATAATATTTTGTAGGGCTCATTCTGTTTCTAAGAAAAAAAGCCGCGTTTGTTAAAAATATTTTGTAGAAAATAATAAACTTGTTTTTAAGCGTGGCGCCAGTGAAGCCTCGGGCCCTGTGAAGTCTCGGGCCCTTGTTTCATCGAACACCCGGAACACTGGTAGTTACGCCACTGACTTAGGGTAAGAGATATTCAGTTTTCTGTCATGTGTGCCTTTCCATGCTTGGAAAGGCACGTGAAGCTTCCGGTCCCCCTGTGTTAATGATTTGCCTTCATAACAATAAAAAAACAGATGTAAAATGCAAATATGCTCATAAACCAATTTTAAAAAATTGATACAGAACAGAACAACAGATCTTAAAAAAGTGAAAGAAGAAGAAGAAGCATTCTTCATTTCGAGTTATAGGTGTTAAACTTATTTTGTTAAATTTCTAGTTTAAGGTCTAGAATCTATATAATTGATAGTTAATTATCTGGAATTTTAACCGGGGGTGCAATGATTGGCCCTTAGTGATGTTTTGAGTATTTTGTTTATTTTTAATTGAACTATATAATTTTTTTTAATTAATTGAACGCCGAATCGTTCGCAATAATGTGCTAAATGCATTTAAATAAAAATTAAACAAAAACTTTTTTGTGTTTTCTTATATAATAAAATCACTGCGACTCTGTCGTAGCGCTGGGGTGACCGGTGTGGCCGAGGTCTTACAGGTAAAATATTAATTATTGTAAAATTTGATAGTAGTTATAGTAGTAGTAATACGGTTGTAACTATAGGTATATATGAAATATGCATTGTTACCATAATTCAGTTATTTATAAAATAAATCCATAAAGTCCTACATCACGGCAAAGAACAAAATCTCTTCTCTACTATATAATAACAAATATGCGCTATTCGTGTCCGTATAAAATGATAAAGTTAGTGTAAATATCTTGAAGCTGAAAGCTTGAATCATGTATTATGTAAATTAAACTATATACAATACCGTTCAAAAGTTCAGAAGCACTTACGTTTTTTTAAAGCATAATAAGGTTGCAATACAAAATACCACTACTTAATTTGAGATAAATTTCATACAAAATATCATTCGTTTTACCTTAGCATTCTTATGCAGTTTTATCAATATGATGTGGCAGCCACAGTTGAGTCGCCTGATCTTAACTCAATATAGTTACTTTGGAAAGAATCCGATCGACAGATCAGGAAAAATCAGCGACATTTTAAAAATTTTCCATAAATTGCAGGAGTTCTGGAATGTAATAGCAATATTAACTAACTGTAAAAATTTTTTCCTGGGCGGAAAAATTGATTGAAGTAATCAAAAGTCAAGGTTGGAAAGACATTGTAAATTATTTTTTCCACTACTAGTCATATGGGCTACCATTATAACTTATCCAAGTCACATGTGAAGTGACGCATTTTAGACATGCGGTAAATAATATTTTCATTATACAAATGAACCAATGAAATGATTTGACAGATTCATTATACACTTAAGTTAAAAAAATGAACCAATGAAATGATTTGACATACGTGATTTAAAATTTGTCAACAACTGTCAAATCAACAAAACAAAACTGTCATTTGAAATAAATATTTTAAATTTGAAAATTTTTTTATTAAAAAGAATTTAAAAAATGGTAATAAATCTAGTAGTGGAAAAAATAGTATATAAACCACGGTTGTGAAGACCATTATTGCCTCCGCGCGTTATATTCCTCGGTGCAAAGCACCTCGGAATATAATCTTGGCGCTAGGGCAATAATGACGGCCTTCACAACCTTGATATATAATGTACTATTTGTTCATTTTAAAGTATATCTTAATTTTATAATTGTTTGTCTTTATATGTATTTATGTAAGTATGTAACTAATAAAGGCGAATTTTTATATTCAACTTTTGCACAAAAAATGACTTAAGAATATAAAAAGAGTCAATTATTTACATTATTTTATTATTAGTAGCTGCATTTCAAACCTTACTTCTCATTGGTAACCGGGGTGCCGAAAATGTACTTTTACAAACCGATATAAATTTTGTTTTATTTATTATTACTGTGCAGTGGCGACTCGCTATAAAGTAATGCGGAGCTATGGCACTACCATTGTCATATCAGATTCAATAATATAAACTCTTTTTACATTCCAGACAACACTCAATAAATCCACTAGCTTCTGGATGTCCACTGGATATTCACTGGATATCCATTAGATTTCAGTGTTGTTTGGGATTATGTCTGTAAAGTCCGTTCATCACCGTAAATTGAGATAAATGGATGTAACTTACCCACAACTGCTGCAGGGTCGAGGTGTAATGTGCTTTTAACCTAAGTTTGGCTTTAGCTGAAAAAATTACTTTTAGTGGAATTGTAACAATACCCTTGATCAAAAACATCTTGCACCATCACTCTACAATCCCACCAGCCGCCACTGTTGCTGTGTATATTCCCATAATATTATTTTTTAATTTTAAAATTTTTCTCCTCCACTGGCAAACTAATTTTTTTGTACCTAAACCTTGAACCCAAAATTTATTCTTACTTAATCTTTACTTAATTTAATTAACCAAACTCACTTCCACTTTTAATTCAAATTTTGTTAATTTCTACTTTTCGTTTAATTTTTATTTCTATGCGACTTGTCCGATCGATATCAATCAAGATCAAGTGTTTACTAATATACTATTTCCACGCTAGTTCGCAACAAAATACAGTGGAGCTACCCAAATAAACTAATAGCAATATAAAACTTAAACTTTTACAAAAAAAATTCAAATATCTTGTGGTACTTTATTTGGAACATTTTAATATAGGCGGTAAGCGTTGACTGCCAATTTTGAGTCATTAGTTTAAATCCGGGCACTATAAGAACTTTATTCTGACCGTATCCCTAGGAGGGAAATGGCAAATCACAGAGGTAATCTGGCAAAGAACCTTTCTCAAAATGATGTTCATTACATTTCTCGTGGTTTGGAATCCACGTGAAACAGATCAGAGAAAGTAGGGGAGTGTCGTATAGGTTGGGACGCCGTATAGGTTGGAACGCCGTATAGGTTGGGACAGCCGAATATCTGCGTTGTTGGTAGTCGTGACACCTATATTATAACTGTCGCAGTAAAGTTTGGTTATAACCTAACGTTTCATGTGCATTAGAACGAAGACGTCGTGTTCATTGTGTGTATGCCAAGCAAGTCGTAAATTTTCTTTAAAAAAAGATCTTTAAGGTAGTTTCTACGTGCTGAAATTTTACAAAATTTAAATCAATTATTTCAAGTAAGTATGTTCAATGTGACTTGTATTTAGTGTATTTTCATTGTGTGAAAGAGCAATTTATATGAGGTGTTGCAGAAAGTAATTTTTAGGCTTTTTACAAAATGGCTATTTTGTAAAGGTTGGGACACCACTTTTTTTTTATTCCAAGACACTGCAATGCCATTTAATCTGGCTTAACATCGATTTTGTCTTCGATCGGACCTTTGCAAGCATCAACTCCAGCCAAAAAATTAAATCGTGGACGAAAGCCGATGAAAAGTAGTATTTTGACGTCGCCCGAAAACATTTCCGAATTGAAGGAAAAGCAAACTAAACGAATAAATTGTTTCTTTGAAAGTTTCAATAAATATTCTAATCATAATACCATGCAGTTTTACTTAATTTTTTGCTTTATTTTTCAGCTTTTTGATAGTGTCCCAACCTATACGGCAAATTTTTTTTCGGCTAAAAAAGTTCCCTTCATTAAAATAGATATAACTTTTGACTCGTTTGCGATATCAAATAACTTTCTACAGAAAAGTTGTAGCCAATGATCATACCTTCTTATTAGTTTATAGAAGTTAACATTATTCCCATCCGTTTCAAAACTACACACCAAAAACGAAACCCGTCCCAACCTTTACGACATTCCCTTATATGAAAAATATGGTTTTTTGGTACTGAAAACCTTCAAAAGATTTCCAAATATTTAAAGTAATTTTTATGATTAGTGAATAATTCTTTTCATTTAACTTTAAACGTTAAAACGCTATAAAATTATGTTCCTCGATATGAAGCCTGACGTATTGACTGTGAATAGGTAGGTACATAATTTAACAAAGTGCAGTAATGATCACTATGATTATCACATCACACCAAATTGACTATCTTTTGCCGTTTATGAGAATGGGACCATAGACTGTTATACATTATTTTTTTATTGAACTGTTATTTTCCACGCCCAAGTATTATTATTTTTACATCCACGTTGGAATGATTTTTTTTTTAAATTTGGAGCCACACGCTGTATCTTTCCTTTCTTTTGGTCGACGCAATTTTGGTCCATTTTTAATTTCGCGAAAACCAGTAGAATGGTTAAAATTTGAATTAATTTATTATTGATAATTTCAATTTTCTGCCATAAATTTGATGTTGTGTGCGGAATTAATTTTGTCGATGAAAGTTTGAAACAAAAGATGAAAGAACATAAAATTTACAGAAACCAAATGTGTGAAGAAGGAAGATAAGGGCAATCTTTCCAACTCTGCCATTGGGACTGAAACAGCTAAATTTTGCTAGGTGAAGTTTTGACATAAAGTACGTATTGCGGAAAATAGTATGAAGATTTTGGATGCAAAGAAAGAATAATTGTTGATGCATCATTGAATTTCGTAGAATTTAAAATTCAAACTTCGAGGTTATTTTGAAATTTATATTTGATTCGTTATATATTTAGAGCGTTACAAGAATACCAACTTCTTATACGAATGGTAGTGGTCGTATCTAAAATGTGGGAGAAATTTCGACTCCATGCACAGATTTACAAGATTAAGAAGATTGAAATTAACATTATGTATTTGGTAAGAACTTGAACAAAACTTAACCGGTCGAGTAAACGCGTGGGGAAGTGCACGTTAAACTAAAAAAAAAGTCATGGAATTAGATAGACAACATTAAAATGAAGCGAGTAAGGGGTCGTACATAAAGGACGTCCGCAATTTTTTCCGACTGTTCAATCGCCCGCGCCCCTGTTACAGTTGATCACAATCTTCGGACCCCTCCCCCCCCCCCCAGGAACGTTCTATGGTCACAAATCAATGACCCTCAACTCATTTGTCTAAATTCTAACTTAACACGACATTGTGTACACGACATTTGGAATTTAAGGAGTAAATAATAAATTATTGTACAAAAAATTAGGTACATGAAAACATATTCAAACACAATTTTCTTAGAAATCCCAAAAATGGAATTTTTATGCGGACGTCACATTTTTCCAAACTCCCCCTGGTCACACTTGACCCCATTTTGTAACCCCCCCCCCTAGGCGTCTGTATGGGCGGCTACTAAGGTGCGGATGAATTTCATAACCCCTGTAAATATGGCAATAATCGATATTGAAAATCGTTGAAAATCGATTGTGAACAGTGTTTTTTCAAAACCCATCCGGGGATATAAATTTGTTGTTGGTGGATGGTGCATTTTTCCCGTATCGTAACTGTTTCTTTTTGTTGGACCCATCGTCCATACTTCTTTTTACGGATTTTATTCGTTCAAATTGGTAAGTCATCTAAATTTATTGTTAATTACTCCACAGATGCATACGTTAATCAACTCAGCCATTTATACTCCGACAACACCTGGGGTTTGTTATCGATATCGGTTGAAACAAATTTTGTTCAAGCTTCGATTTTGATATTTTTATTTGGTGTCGTTTATATTTTTACCCTTATATTTTTTTTACCTGATGTGGATGATTCAGGAGAATTTAGATATTATAATATGGTAACATAAGAGTTAATATATCACTTTTTTCAAATTATATTAATCGATCGTTTTATTAATTATATCAAAAAACTATCATAAAATTTGCTAAATTGCAAGTTACTTAAAAAATTTTATTACAGGAAAATTATACATCAATTCAAGTTCCCCCCTCCGGATTATTATTTTTAAATTGTTTGAAACGATAATATACTATGTATACGATAGATACTATATATAAATAATTAAATAAACGAGTGTATAGTATTAGAATAAAAAATAAAAAATTAAAGTTACAAATTATAAGTAGATCTAATATATGTATAGTTTTATCGCAGTAGAGTGCAAATTTGTTTTAGTTTGATATACCAAAATTAATAACTCCACTTATACTGAAGGAACTAATGAATTTTCAAGTCATTTGAGTGCTTTTAAAAAACCTACAACTCGAAACGAATGCACTTTGATATATTATAAGTAGGTTGGGTTAAACCGTAATATTATGGTCGCAGGATGCCTTGGTTAGCACTGTATCCCTGACCTTTTGGGAACCCCTGTAAAAAGAATAAAGCTTGCAAACTTGCGAACTCATCGATATTATGTAAAATTTGCACATATTGAAACCGATCGTTTATAGCTTTTGGCTTGATAATTTAACAAAAGATAAAAGAATAGAAATGTCGGTTCTGTAGTAATGTCATTCAATCTGTAGTAGTTTTCATTTTCCATAAACGTTTTTACAAGTGTATAAAAGATGATAGCTCACCAGGAAATTTAAAAATATTTCAAAAAGATTGAAAACGTCTCGGAGAGCAAAACAAGTTTGTACGGACTTGAACTGAAAAATTCATAATCTAATTTTCAGGCCGCGTAAGAAAAATGTATAGGTTATCTTTCCTTTTTTCAAAATTGAGTTTTATAAAGAGTTACCAGCGTTGAAGTCGGATTAATTTTACTGCATCAACACAAAAATTGTTTCCTTTACCATCTCAAATATTCAAGGAAATATAATATCTATGTATGTATTGGGTAAATTGAAGTAGATACGTTCGTGTTCACCGTCTAATTATTCAAATTCAAAAATATCATTCTATTATTTTGTATCGTCTTCATCAGGTTAGCTTTTAGTGGCTACTTATACGTCAGTCAAAGTTAAAACATTTACGGCGTATGTTATGGTACATAAATTAGAATAAAAGTGTGTGTTTAAAAAAATTTGTAATAATTATTAAGTTACATAATCGTCAGGTGTTATTATTGGACAGTATAGAAAAAATACCAAAATTATATTATGAAAACTTTAAAACGTGGTATTCGTCGTTATACCGCAATACATCAAAATCGGTAAGAGGATGCAACTGATTAACTGATTATTACATAATGTTATGGATGGTCATGCTTTTCCGCTCACTATGTTTTGCAATAGGTATATGAATTCCAACTTAGGTATAATTATTAGAGATGAGATTTTTAGGTAGAATAAATTCAAAAAAAGGTAACTAAAAAGGTACTAATAAAAGCTATTTTAGGTTAGTATTTAGCAGTTTTAGGTAAAAAAAGCACCAATTAGGTAACAAAATTTTAATGGCCTATTATCTTGACTTAAAATATTAAAGTAACAGTAACTAACTAACATTTTTTCAATATTTTCAGTACTAAGGTTTTGTCTTTTCTCAGTTACAATGTTTTTATATACTGAAAATGACCTCTCTACATCGCAAGATGTTAGAGGTATATATTTATACAAGACTGCTTCAGCAGTAGAAATATTTGGTAACATTGCATCTTTACCGTTGCCGGTAAAAATATCAAACAAATTGTTAATAGGTTTATAACCCGGATTGCGATCTAATACTTTATTTAATTTTTCTACCACTTTCTTTCCAATTGTACCATTGCACAGTGTTAATTCATTTTTCAATTTTAAAAATTCATTAAACGATGTTGTTAGTGGCAATCCCACGGTTTCCAATTGTTTTATTACATCAATAATGTTTTTAAAATTAATTTTAATATAAGTCAAGTCAGATTGTAAAGTAGGATTTTTAAAGCATTCTTTTGCTTTTATGATTGATTTGGCCGATTCGTTATCCAATTCCATAATAACCTTAACAAAAATATCTGAATAAATACTGAAATTTAATATATTTCTACAATTACCGTCTTAATGCCATCAAAATTGTCACAGTAAAAAATTGCTGCACTTAACTATGTGCACCAACGTGTTACAATTGGCTCTGGGGGTAGTGGAATATTTGGCAGCACTTCTTTGTATCTTTCGATTCTATTAGGTGCTTTTAGATACACTTTTTTAACATTTGCAATTAAATCATTCACAACTTCATATTCACCACGAATAAATTCACATACACGATGAAGAGCATGCGCCAAACACGTGAAATGAATTAAGTTCGGATAAAATACCCTTAAAGCTGTTGCACATTTCAGCATATAGGCTGCTGCATCTGAGTACAAAATTTTTACTTTTTCGTATTTGATTCCAAGGGGCCAAAGAACAGCTGAAATAATATTTTATCAAAAAAAATTACCAGAATTTTATTATCTACTTAGTACCAAGAGACTCTTGCAGACTGCAAATCCTGCATAAATGCAAAAGCAAAAACTGCAAAGATGTTAAATTCACCTTCATATCGCGACATAAGGAGACTGTCGCCGTAGAACTTCCGGTAAAGATATTATGTATATTATGGTTTTTGGTTTCAAAAAATTATTTTTAGATAAAAGCGTTCTCAAAGCTAAAAATCTGTAAAGGATTGCAAAAATTCTAAAATAGGTTGTAAAAATTTAAAAATAGGTACGTTTTAGCAAATTGTTTAAAAAAAGGTAAAAAAGGTAAAAACAAATGGGGCTCAGATGACGTATTTTTCCATTAAACAAATTTTAGTTCTAATAAAATGTAAATAGCAGCGTAAATAAGAAAAAGGTAAAAAACTAAAAATCTCATCTCTAATAATTATAAATTAATTGTTAAAGACACGTTATGTGATATTCAGTCATTGGTAAGGTTAAAAAAAATTGTTATTGTTTATAACAACAAAATACACGGAAATTGAAATCATACTAATATTGTCATTAAATACTTGTCCATTATGTTTGTAATACGGATGTCATATATAATAGGTATAGGTATGTGTAAATAAAACATAATTTAATTTCAATGTTAAACAACCAATAGTATTATTTATAGTGAGATTTCTGCACGTTTCGGTAAATAGAGATGAGTCGTCATCAGGGTTTACACTCGATACGCATGTTTCCGTGAATTTTTTATTATTTTAAAATTAGTAACTGTGAGGTAAACATTGTGGATTAAACGTTAATTAAAATGACGTATGTGTGCACACACAGCTTGTGTTGAATTTTAAAACCGATAATGTAGTACTTACAACAAACCACCCCGAACTTATAAATAGTTCTTTTATAAAAAGACGGCGGCTAGACATGCTAATAATAGTCGTGAATGGAATTTAGTTTTACTTTTAGTTTTGATGGGGTGCACTAAAACAGAATGCTCCTTGGAAACCGGCAAGTGCATAATAAGGGAAGTAAACTAGGTACGATGTACAATAAAAATGATTTAAGGTATTTTGACAGCGGAATAGTAAACAAGATAATATGAAATAATGGGAAAAAGTGGAATACATATATGCAAAAGTAATTAAACTCCCGTTCAGATGCAAACAGGTGCAGATAGTGCAGCTGAGCGACAGGTGGCGCGAAACAAACAGTAAGCAAAGCAAGCAAGCAAGCAGACACCATACTTCATTAGTATTACTTCTTGACTGATCGTTATAATTCGATTAAGTGGTTTATACATTTTTTCTTATAAATACTTACTACAATATTGTTGATATCGTTTTAGATTTATTATTTGCGAATCAATTTCGCGTAAGAACCTCATGCTAAAACACTTAAACTGTTGACGAGCATAATTAATGACACGAAATTTTGAAAAATTAACAGCACGGAAGATGATTTATTAGCCAGTTTAAGAAAGAACTTCATAATTACCTGCAAATCGCAAAATTATTGTAGTGTTTAGTCATACCTAACTTATAATTTCAAATATTAAGGAGATGAAGAAAAATTGTCCAATATTAAACGCATCTCAACCGTAGTAAACCTCCAAAATATTTTCACTGTAAAAACTTTTTAACTATCCTGAAAGATGTGTGATAATGGTGGAGTTACTTTTTAAGATCAGAAAGTTATTGATTATTTCATAAACTTTTACACCCTCAACAGTTAACTTCTTACATGCTTCTACGCTTAAGCATAATGCGTGGTTTTTTATGTTTTTTTTTTATAATTCGATTAAAATATTAGCCGAAATAATTGTAGGTATTAGCGGCGTTGTTCTACATAATTAAGTAGCTATGCAAAACCAGACCACACGATATGTCTGGGCGCTCAATCAATGGTGCTAATCAGTGCTCTATGAAGCACACATCTCAGCCTGCAGCTATCTGCTGATGGATGTTCTACTGAAGATATAAACCTACGCACTGCTTATAGTTAAAACCAATTTATTATGAATTTCCGAATATTTTAATAAGTATACATGGTGTTTCCAAATCTATCGTACATAATTATGCCGATAATAGATAACAGAACAGATGATACTAATTAATCTGTTTAATTCTTGCACGTTGATGAATGAAATAATAAAACTGCAAAAATGTGAATGAATTGGAAAACTGGGAATGCTAAATCGAAATTTATTATTCTTGATAATCGGGAATGCGCTTTTTTATTCAAATTCTATCATCTTATTATTTTTTTATGGTGTGGAAATTTTTAATATTTTAAACTTTAATAATATCGGCAATGAAGACTTGAACTCATTACTAAGCAACAAACCCGAAGATACCTCTCTCTTCAAGAAGTGTTTGCAACAAAGTACAAAGTATAAAAAATACTGACCGCTCTTATAGCTGCCCGCCACTGACGCGCACGAATGGATTAAATATCCATACACACAGGGATTTAATGTAAAGATCCCAGCGCCACTGCGGTTACATTTAAATATGGATTTTGTAATTAATATTATTATTATATCAAAACATGTGCTGTAGTGTGAACTATGGTGTCAACCATACCACAGTATAGCATTCAAATTATTTTTAAATTAGGTAGCAGTGGTAGAAAAAAAAAGTAAAATTAAATGTAAAATTTCTTACTAATAAAATTGATGCTGATAAATTAGTAGGTATTTCCACAACCCACTAAGAAAATATCGTCAATAGAAGGCAGCAGAGCATGCAACTTGCTCCCTAAACTTTTAAATATTTTAATATTATGCTAGTTTGTGCATTCAATACAAATTCGTGCAGAGTCAATTTTTATATTAAATTTGACTTCGTTTTCTTAAGTTGCTTTTGGTTTAAGTAATTTCTATTGTCCATAATATCGAATTTCTTGAATCTGTTCTACTTCATTTCACTTTTTTCTGATCTAAGAGAAATTAAAAAAACTTAATTCTTCCAAAAATTGCACCAAGGTATTTTAAAATAATAAATTATTGATGTTTTCAAATTAAATGTTCGTAAATTTGATTCGTATATTTCTCCGTCTCACTTGGTTTCTAAAATACGCCACAAGCCACAATAGGGGGTATTATTTAGCTGTAAGTCCCTATATCTAAATTTTAATATACAAAAATATTTAATAAAAAGCATTCTTCAATAAATATTTATCCGAGTTACCATAAAATTGACTAACATCTTTGAATGCTTTCAAAGTCGGATTTTTAATGTTTAAATCATATGTTTTCTTAAGAAATAAATTAATCCTTCCCTCCAGCAGTTAGATACATTTCACCCCCCCCCCCTCCCATCGCGAATTTTTTAATGAAATTAGTGTCAAATGTTTGAGCTCCAATGAACTTCCATAAAAATCGTTTGTACCACACGCATCATGTTGTTATTTGCGAATAATTGGGGAGGGGGGGCTGTAGCACCTGAAGAGCCCCAACCCTTCGCGAATTTTTTTATATATTAGGTGTCAATCATTTTACTAAAATAAATACGAATCGATCGAGATTCGTTTGAGCTCCAATGAGCTTCAATTTTCATCGTTTGTACCTCAAAGGTAAAAAGTTAAAGCATCTGATGACAGATTTTGATATTTATTACTGGTTGTAATAATTACCCTGGATTGTTGTGAACGAAGCAATTCTCTTGCAGATACCTACGACCATTTTGCCACAGTACGCATTGTGAGCTAGCTTTATACCGTCCATCGGGGTTCATCTACAACGGAAAATTTACTGGCGAGTATTTGTTACTTGGTAGATGTTAAGAATCTTCAATTGGAGCGTCTCATTAGCGGGAAGATTGAAAATTCTTACATGTTTAACGCCGACTTCAAAGAGCGGGAAGTGTATACACTTCATCTCCTGGAAGGCTGCATTAGGCAGATTACACCTCAGTGGTTTGACATTTCCTTCCGAGGGGAGACGGTCAGAAATAAGTTTTACTGAGCCCCTAGTTGAATCAGATATTCAGCATTAGCAGCAACGCACTTAATCCCTTAAGCTTATGGCCGTCTCTTATATTTCTTAACAGTCAGTTTTCTCAGTGTTGTATCGGTATAGAGTTTTATTTTGCTAGTTAGACCTTAGAGTTAAGACAACCGAGAATACAACGGAGCCTGATCTCCAGGAGCTTAGCTCAGTCCCCTATCATCAGCGATGCGCCTTTTGTGTTTTTGTATCCAACTCGGCGTAGTTTTAATGCATATTTTATTATGTTCTATCTTTTGTTCTTAAAAATTAAATTAAATTCTGTCATTTTCTAACGCATTATGGTTGGTTAATTTTTTAGATACCAACTTAAAAACTCCAGTGCGGGCTTTAGGCCGTACAACAATAGAAATCACGATCTAGGAGATTTAGAAGCATTCCAGTTAACAAAATGAAACATCAATTATCTGTATATATCAATTCGTAACTCAGCTTTGATTAGTTACTTTATTAATTAACGACTTTATATAAGAATTCCAATGCTCGTTTTAGGCCGAACAATTATAGCAATTACACACTAAAGGTCATGGTGGCCGTGAGACCCTATGAGTTATGCAACACATGTGCACACTTTATGGTTGGCCTCCTCAAATAAAATTTCCTTGGTAGCCACTGGCCCCCAGTGCGGCCTTTAGGCCTCACAGCATAGGTAATTAAGTACAAGCAATTTTAATCCAAAGTGATATTTTGAAAAATACATTTACTACAATTATAAACTATGTATATTATATAAGTACATTTTTTAACGTTGAAGCTATTGCTACTACGCCCTCAATAATATTGGAGTTTCTCAGTGCTTTAACAGTTTTTCTACAGACATGAACTTAAATGCTTCGAATTTTTCCTGTGAACACTTACGTTACGCGAAAGGACGGAAAGACGAGGAAGACATTATAGCATGATAAAAGACAGACTTTGTTTATTTTATATTACATAAGGTGACCGTTTCGGCTAAAGTCGAGTGTTTTTTTTATTTTGACCAATAATATAAAAAGAAATTTAACCTACCATTCTGAATATTTGAACAAGAAATGAAAAATATTATTTTATGTTTAATCTATTAAAAAAAATAAAAGTTATTACAATTTAAGCAATTACGGCACTTGATTGGTTAATATTTAAATATATCACATCTTTTATTTGCCTTATTGATGATACTGAAACAAAATAAACATAAATAAATGTATTTTGTATTTCAAATACAAATTTTACATATACTTTCTTTTTTCATTGTATTTTTATATTTTATACTTTGTATTTCAAATACAAATTACAAAATTATAAATAAACATAAATAAAATTATATATAAATAATTCTATTAATTAGTTATTATGCCTGTTTTCTGTATAAAAATTAAATATATTTTTTGTTTGAAATTCTGTATTTTATATTTGAAATATAATATTATGTATTTAAAATAGTACAATACCTTCCATTTGAGAATCTGTATCTTGTTATTTTATATTTGAAATACTATATTTTGTATTTCAAATACATAAGTGAAAAGAATTTTGTATTTACTTCAAATACTGAAATAAATTTTTTTGTAGGTATAATTTGTATTTCAAATACATATTTGAATATATTTATCCTACTATGAGCACAGTATTATAATATATACTAACGGCCCCGAATCTTAAAAAAATTCAATTAAAAGTCGGGACGCGCGGTCCCGAAAAGCAGCGACCCAGTAGGTATTCGCCTGCGGGTCGCAGGCGAATTACGGATTACTTGGAGATGATTCTTCAGTGCGAATACTAGAAAAGTAAGAAGTTTCAGATTCTCAGTTGTGCCCTTAAAACCCTTCCACAAAGTTCTAAATACAAAAATTCCTAAAGCTACCAAAAATACTTATAATATAGAATCGAAAATTATAGCCTTTTTTTTCTATATTTCGAAGTTTATACCATAGCCTATTCGCTTTACTTCCTGGGTCCCCCAAGTCCCGATTTGTATTTTCAGGCCTTCATTTAATTTTTTCTTTCTCTATTTTCTAAAATAATTTCGGCTTCATCCCGTTACCATTATTGTCCGTCAGAAATAAAATTACATTGTAAGCTACTTGCTAAATTAAAAATTAAGGTTAAGTTAGTTTAAAATTTTTAATTCGGCGTACAAAAACTCCTGAAGCGGTGATAGCGCGGAATTAATAAGCCAATAAATTATGTTGAAAACATCGAATAATTGAATATTTGCCGAATTACACTTTTATGTAAAGATTAACGTACAATGAGTAAGTATGTGATAAGTGTGAAATCTTTGGTAGAGGTGTAAGCAGGTGTGGGGCACCTGGAGCACCCTAAGTAAGATAGCCAGGTGAACCCTATGTGGCACGAGCCGTGCATCTGCCATCCAGTTGTGTTTCGTGGACTATTTTTTGACATTTGTCTACCGGAACGTTCACTTTCTTCGGCAGTTGTTATTGATACTTGGTTGCCTAATATCGTTATTATTAGTCATATTGGATGATTATTAGCACCGTTACCATGTGCACCCCTAATATATTAAATTAATTAATTTGAAACGGTTTTAAAGTCACCAACTTGTATTTGAAAACGGTTTGGGTGTCGAGTTTTCAATTAATTTATTTATTTATGTAAAACAATCAGTTGAAGAGGAATTTGTAATTCAACATATTTTTATACTGGTCTTTAACCTTTGACAGAGATAGCATACAATTAATTTTTTAAATGTTATTAATATTTCAGTGATTCAAAGACAATTTTTCCAACACAAAGTACGATTTACAAAAAATTATGCTACCATATCAGTTTGAAGTATAAAATAATAAAATGTAATTTTACAAAAACAGAAAGAGAATTTTTACCTCTTAACAATATGCAATAGGAATTTTTAATCATAAAATCAACTTGAAATCATAACTCCCGTAATATTTAAAATTCATCACAAGTAGCACTGAATGATTAATTTGGAAAATATAAAGTGTCATACTTTAAGGATATTTAATTTCCTTTGAGTCATTAAAATTATAATAAACCGATCAATCGGCTTTATTACAGAAATAATAAAAACATTTACCCGTATAAATTTGTGCGGTTTATTATTTTATGTGAATCGAATGAGGTGTCTTAATTAACATTATGTTGAAAGTAAGGTGTAATTAAATATATATATAATATAATATTATCCATTAAACACGAAAAAGAATTAGCGTACATATATAATTAATTTAAAATTAATTATGCATAAATAGTAAATAAATTAAGCGTGTTTAATATACGATACGTGTTTTTTATTTTGAACATGAACAGTAGAATTTAGAAAATACTACACTGAAAATCTGCTCAATAGGGAATTTTCAACTACATAATTGGGTGGTAATATCGGCGTAATTAAAAAAAAATTATTCTTAAATTTTATACAATCAATTTTCCCAATTTTTTATATTCTGGTGAATACGTTCAACTTTCAGAAATTTGTAATGACGATATTGCACATCAACAATGAATATCAAGAATACAATAAATTGGTTCGAAGATGCCTAGCGGGGTCCCCAAAGTTTTTGAAATGAGGATCACATCAAAGTTTTACTGGGGTTTATTAAGTATTTTTTCAATATTTTCATAAAATATTATTTTATACAACTGACATTAAAAATGACACTTTTAGTTCAATTTACCCAGGTTAGAAATTCAATTTTATAAGGTAGCATGTTAAAAATATTTTTAACACTAGTAAAATAAAGCTTTTTAACACTAGTGGTAATTAGTTTATAATTTATTTATAAATAGTAACATACACATTAGAATTAGAACAATTCGCCCTGAATTTTTGCATATGCCTTCCTACCGACAAATCGGCTGAATAGAGCGAGGGGGGGATTTTTTTGCTCAGTTTTTCGATATCTAGCGTCGTTCCCGAGTTATAGCTATAATTCAAAAAATTTACGAAAAAAATAATATTAGGTTGCATTGATATACACAAATGTCATTAATTAATTTGTCGCAGGTTCTGGTTTTGTTTTAGTAATTTATTTGTAAATCAAATTGGTTGATGTTCGTCACATGATATGTGAATGCGATAGTCACAAAAATCAGCATGTCGTGATGTAGTCATGTTTCAATTCGCAAAAAAATTTACTCATCAAACAAGACCTATTAACAGTTGTATAAAAAATATTGTACGATATACATGTTAAAAGTGATTTTATTTTGTTCGTGGGGGTTGCTCAACTCGCTATCGCTCGTTTCGCAAAATTCCCCACTAACAAAATAAAAACTCACTTTTAACACTTATATTGTAAATAACTATTATTACCTACAACTTTTATAACATTACTATAAATGAAAATAAATATTTATGAATACAGTAAGAAAATTTAGTACCTTTTCTGAAAAAAATTATGAAAGAGAAAAGAAGATAGTCTTGTACCTACCTGATTCTATAGGGAAAGTTGAATACAGAGATTTTTTTCAAAAATGTTTAGTAGGTGTCCTAGTAAGTATTTTTTACTTGGCTGGATATCCTGCACTTGGTACATTTGCCTGCTATGGCGTCATCAAATATGGCATATCCATCACAAAACTGTGCATATCTTTGTTAATATTCGACCGATTTTCATGAAACTTGTTATAACCAGTTTGTAGTTGAACGTGTTTTTTCTTAAAACTACATTTTTTGGTAAAAATTGAAAATATTAATTTAGTATTTTTCAGGATCCTCGAAGCTGTTGGACTAAACGTAAAAGACTTCATATCTTTAAGAAATATTTTAGTATATTCTTTAATATAGACTACAACAACATTGAAGAAGTTGATAACATTGAAAGAACACCTGATGAAAAATGGTAGCATTAAAAAAGTGGAACCTTAAGTGAAAGCTGTATTACAAATAATGTACAACAAAGCTTCTTCTTCTTCTTATTTTGAGGAGTGACCTGTTTTTTTAACTAATTCATTGAATTATACTTCTTTGAGCATTGACTTTTACAAGCGATGTGCCTGCACCCTGTTTTTTATTGTTGTGATGGCAAATCATTTACACAGAGGAACCGACGGCTTTGCGTGCCCTCCATGGAAGCAATTCAAAAGCTCTTCCATGCCAAAAGTTACAACCTTATTTCAAACCAACGTCCAAATCTCCCCAGTGATTACAAAATTTCCACAGATTTATGTTCGACGAATAATAAGAAATACTATGAAACTACCAACATCTTATGGTATGTTATTCTATCACTGAATGCTTTTAATGCGCTTTGTTGCAATAAATATCTACAAAAGAAAGAAGTTGGATTTGTACTGGTAATTCTAAATTGAATAACTCATCATACGACTGTTGAAGGAGTTCACGTGGAGTTCAGCTAAACAATCCAGAAGAATTCAAAAATATTGCACATACTTGTGGGAGTCTTCGCGTTTATTAAATGTTCAGTGTTTGGAGTAAATTAATGTGATCTATTCTGTTTTGCAAGGGAAGAACTATGTGAGAGGAATAAAAGGGATGCTTTTAATAAGATAAACCATGTCAGATTAAGGTGAAGTTATCATCAATGACAAAGATCCCTCCATTGCATTTGAATTCGATAGGTTACTTCAAATCCAGCAGAATATTTTTTCTGTGGGAGAAAAAACAGCATTATGTGGATATGGATGCCAATGTAGAAAAGCTCCTTAGAAACTTTGCAAAATTTGTTTTGCAGATTACGAAAGTCAAGCAATGTGTTTGGAAGCAGCTTGCACTTGAATGAATGATCTCGTGGTGACTGACTTAAAGCACGTCAATTATTCTCTGGATAGGATGGGCAGAAGCCTAAAGTTCAAAAAATGTACTAAAGATGTTTAAAACAACGCCCGATCTGAAAAATAAAGAACAACCATAACAATACATCGGGAGGATCGTGGTGTAATGTAGTCACCCACGTCAAGCTAGCACCCCCACCTCTTCAAAAAAACAAAACATATATACCATAATTATGAACTAATTATGAAATAATTTTGAACACTATTCGCGAATTTTGAACAACAACGGTTTCGCGATAAAAGATAAATCTTTGGTGGGGGTGCTAGCTTGACGTCAAGCTAGCACCCCCACCACGAAAAAATGACTTTTTTTTAAAATGAAGTAAACCATAATTATGAACGAATTATGAACTAATTTTGAACACTATTGGCGAATTTTGAACAACAACAGTTTCGCGATAAAAGATAAATCTTTGGTGGGGGTGCTGAGTTGACGTCAAGCTAGCACCCCCACCTCGAAAAAATTAATTTTTTTTTAAATGAAGTAAACCATAATTATGAACTAATTATGAACTAATTTTGAACACTATTCGCGAATTTTGAACAATAACAGTTTCGCGATAAAAGACAAATCTTTGGTCGGGCGACATTATTTTAAATATTTAAAGACAATTCAAATACTAACAATATAATAGATGTATTTATTAAAAAAAAAATAACAACTTATTCTGAATACAACAGTAAGGCAGGATAAATTTGTTTTTCCCTTGTCACTGTATTTTGGGCAACCTTGCAAATCATCCAATTGCACCCACACTTGTTGGTTTCGCCAACAAAGTGCAGTATAGTGGCCAATGGAACTCAAATCGCCATCTACCACTGGTGGTTCAAAATGTACCAACCCCTTCAGTTTATATTCTTTTTCCATAAAAGAATATTTTATCATTTTAGGAATGCTATTTATTCCGATAAATGGAAGTTTAGAAGGATTATTGGAGTCATAAACTTCAAAAGCAACAAAGTATCCTAAAATATAAATTAATAAATAAAAACGAAAAATTAAAAAACAAGAAAATCTGAATTGATTAATCACTTACCAATCTCTGAAACTGTTATCATTTCAGTGCCTGAGCATTTCCTTCGACAAGGGCACTGCTAGATGGAACATTTGGAATAGTTTCAATTTTGCGAATCATGCTACCACTAGCATCTATATACAGACAGGAATTGTTGTTTTGACAATACTGTCTGTATACATTTAGTTGAAAGATGGTCCAATAATGAACAAAGAAAGGTGAATATCCAATATTAAGAATGGTATGCTTGAAAGATCCTTCTTTCATCATCCCTAGTGCGGTTATTGGTGATTTATGTAAATTTAATTTCTTGTTATTTTCATACTTAACATTTTTTAAAACTGTATCTTTATATAAGTTAGGTGGTTCTAAATCATTCGGGCCCATATTTAATATTTCAGCCTCAAGAGCTCGATAATTTAATACTGATTGTTTTCCGATCTTTTGAGCTATTTAACTTCTAATTGGTTCTCTCAAATAGCGTTTCCCACAAGTTCCACGACCCTGGCAGATAGTACATTTTATATGGGTCAACGATTCTTCATGTGGATTATTAATGACACATTTGATTGTTGAACCACAGTTACACATACCGTTTGCATATCCCGACATCCCATTCTCTGTTAATTTGTGATTTTTGAAATTAAACCCACATGTTATTTTTGCACACTACCATAATTTTGAAGAAACCAATTCTTGCCATCTACCAGATTGCAAAGCATTGTATTCGCGCATTTCGATGGAAGGCTTTTTTTTCTTTACGACGATACGTTTTTGTTATAATTAATTTTTCATAATCAAACCGCGGTATTGTACGAGTAATAACTAAACTTGTCCCATTCTTATTAGTTTTTTCGTCAGAACTTTTTGAAATATCACTTGAACTAGATTCACTGCACATAAAAAAATTAAAAATTATTATCTGGAACAACTATCACCCTCAAACATTAGCAGGTCAAGGCGGCCCCTATAATCTACAGATATGGTTGCGATTCCCCCGAGTAACGTGAAAGGCCAAACAACTATCGCCCCCCTGAGTGAGGCCAAAGGCCAAACAACTATCGCCCCCCTGAGTGAGGTCAAAGGCCGAACAACTACGACCCTCACAGACCTGCTAGTCTTCAGTTAAAATTCTACATATTTTGAATTCAGATTAATTTTAAAGAAGATCTCACTTACCTTTCATAGTTGGAATCATCGACATTACATGGCATAATATCATTCTCGTTGATATTTTCTTCATTCTCACAATTTTTAAGTAACAAATCCCTTACGCCATATCTGTTGTTGGAGACAAATATATATAAACTATTAATTGAAGCCGCAGTTTGTAATTCTTCCTTTATAATTCTCCAAACATGAGTACTTCTGCTAGCTATTTTATCACCATTATTTACTAATATTTCACTTTTATACTTCAAGATAACTTCTATCCATTTTAAATTATTGATTTGCTTTGGTCTTCCAGCCATTTTCTTAACAATGTTTGTAATAAAGCTTTGGTTTATTTAGTAGCAGAATAGAACTTGTAGCAAGGTATAACTTGTAGCGGGAATACCAACTGTACAAGTTTGTCTATACCAACATAATTACCAATATAAAATTTAAATAAAAACAAATTACAAATACAAATTACAACTTGGGAGACAGGCCAGTCTCAAGGTTTGACCAAAGATTTATTTTTTATCGCGAAACCGTTGTTGTTCAAAATTCGCGAATAGTGTTCAAAATTAGTTCATAATTATGGTTTACTTCATTTAAAAAAAAATTAATTTTTTCGAGGTGGGGGTGCTAGCTTGACGTCAACTCAGCACCCCCACCAAAGATTTATCTTTTATCGCGAAACTGTTGTTGTTCAAAATTCGCGAATAGTGTTCAAAATTAGTTCATAATTCGTTCATAATTATGGTTTACTTCATTTTAAAAAAAAGTCATTTTTTCGTGGTGGGGGTGCTAGCTTGACATCAAGCTAGCACCCCCACCAAAGATTTATCTTTTATCGCGAAACCGTTGTTGTTCAAAATTCGCGAATAGTGTTCAAAATTAGTTCATAATTAGTTCATAATTATGGTATATATGTTTTGTTTTTTTGAAGAGGTGGGGGTGCTAGCTTGACGTGGGTAATGTAGTCACTTATCTGATCAATTTCTGACTACAACTTTAATGTAATTTTACTTCAAGTTGAAAATCTTCCCCATTTTAATGTTAATTATAATATTCATATTAGCTTTACTATGATAAATGAAAAACTCCACGTAGTAGTTCGGCTTAGACATTCTGAAAGGACTTTGGTTTACGTGGAAAAGACATTGCTGTGCGTATGTGATCAATTCAAGATAATTAACTAGAGAAATGTAATTATTGGGGTGGTCATCACAAACCTTTCTTGGACTTCACATCACAGCTGTATATCTGGCAATTTCTCATTTCTTAGTCGGTAGATAAAATATTGGAACTCGCCAGCCTATTTTGAAGCCGGTCTATATTGAAAAATATTTGTGGATGCTCTCAATACAACAATAAATATAAAAATTTAGTGAAAATACAGTAAGGCCCAGTTGTTCAGTTTTGGGTTATCTTTTAACCTGGGTTATTTTCCATAGAAATGATTGTTTCAAGAATTGTTTCCATGGAAAATAATTCAGGTTAAAAGATAACCTAATACTGAACAACTGGGCCTAAGAGAGTGAAAGTGCATCTCGTTAACATTGCAACAACCTAATGAATCCGAACGAACCAAGAAGAATGAAACACATTAAACTATCAGAGCTGCTAACTTAATTTGATTATTTTTAATTGAGTTAATTTAAAGTTACCTAATTATGATTAATTAATAAATGACTCGTTAATGTATCGGTTTAGTTGTTTAATAAATTTCTTTAGGTAGTTATTCAGTTCCACCTTTTATGCATTATTTATGTCACAAAGGCCTTTTGATAATGCTAACCTTCATCTAGCTTCGAGAACGCTCTAATTCATGGATTATTAATACCGTCAAATCGATCTCACGATAATAATCGAAGAAACTTCTTTTATTATGATACCAAAAGAATAACCAAATAATGAAGCTTTTTACCTTTCATAGAATCTCAAGTCTAACATAGAAATTGAGGTGGCGTTTGTTAAATTTCGAAATCTGGGACATCTACATAATATATAAAGTAGGTACTAAACTTGTAAACAAGAGGCGATCATAGCTTTGACAGTTTACTTTATTTTGAGCGTCTCGTCTCTCCTCGGTAGGCAATGGCAAACTACCGAGATAATCTGTCAGGAGAGTCCTGATTCGAAGCCCAAGTTGAACAAATAGGTTCTCTATGTCTGGACAATAATTTGAACGCACATCACCTAGAAAAAGATTGGTCACCAAACCCTCTTGCTTTCCATATTTTTCTTTTTCTTGAATATTCACCACCTTTTCAATCGGAAATTTTCAGAATGTGTCTTGAATAAACCTTTCCAAAATGAAAAATTGGAAGAATTTTTAGGTTTTTATATTAATATTTGCTCGTTTCTTTTGCTTTTGATATTTCCTAAATTGGAAAGTGAAGACTAATTTATTTTTTATTTCTTGAATATTCTAAAACTTTTCACTCTGCAATTTTCACAATGTGTCTTGAATTAAACTCTTCAAGAGTAGAAAGTATTAGTGGAGTTGAAAATGGAAAGAATTTACATGTTTTTATAGATTGTGTTTCTCCAAATTTCTAAAATTTTTCATTGCTAATTTTCAGCTCTTACGTAATATTTGCAGTAAATACTACAAAAGTTAATTATTGTGTTCATTTTGACGAGTTTTTAAGTCCAGGTTAGCCTGAAACATTATAAAAATTTTGTTCTTGTATAACCTCAACTTTGACTCATTCTCTTAAGGAACGTCAAGTATAATTTTATTAGATAAATGGAAAATATCTGCTTTGTTTACATGGCCTTCAGTTAGTACAAACCTATCGATAATAGGATTGCATCTAATATTTTTGTTCGACTTCCTCCAATACGAGTATGTTTGTCTTTTTTCCTTTATTCCTTAGTTCCTGTTGTTTGTGTGTTATTCTTCTTCTTCAGTGCCTTGCCTTTTAAAAACACCCAGCCCTGTTTTCGACTATCATCACAAGAGCTTTTCCACGGCCTAGAACTTTTTACCATGGTTTCATGTGTCACTGTTGAATCAAACTTGGCAAAAATAATTTATTTCTGTGCACTTTTTTAATTCTATTTTAATTTTTTACAAGAAAACTGCTAAGATTTTGTAATAATTCTTATTTTGTGATTATGTAGATTATCTATCTAAGAATTTCCGGTATTGAGTTATTAATCCTTTTCTGAAAATTTTTAAAAAAGGGGGAAAATTGTGGAAAATTCATATGATCTCTAAATTAACAAATCAAACAAAGGCAAAAACATTGTTTAGTACCTTGAGAACAAATTTGAATAATGTGAATGGATATCATGTGAGATCTTAAGGCTCCTCCCTGTACTGTATATAGAAGGCTAAAAACGTATGTCGCACATTCTGATGAGTCAGTCATAGATCTTGATGATATCAAATAATTAATTTTCCACAAAATATATTTTCTTTAATATAGATTTTCTCGTTTTCCGTTTCAGTTTTATTTATTGACACTTAGAATTTTTTGATTGGAACAACCAGGGTAAGTGTATATTGGAAAACAGCAGAAAATTAACAATTATGGTTATACGTTAAAAATAAATTTCTTCCTCAGCTAAGTGATGACTATGACTGATTTTTGGGTGTGAGGGAATGCAATCAAACAAATGTTATCGTTAAGCCAACGTTTCGATCAGTTTATTTGATCATCATCAGGGCTGGAAAACAATACAAAGGTGCTCAATAATTACATAATACATAAAGGCACGGTTACTACATACCAAACAATAAAAGATGGACAAAGTTTGATCAATTAAATAATTGAAATATGCGGACATAGGTGAAAGACCAGGGCGAAGCGCTCAACATCTGAACACGATCTTCGTCAAACGGCACAATGGCAAACAATATTGTAACAAAAACACAAAACAATATACCGTGTATAACAGTGTGTAAAATATCTAAAAAACAATAGTGGTCAATAACATTAAAAATAAAATCGTTGTAAAATGCTATACAATAGATCAACTACAAAAGTGAAAACGATAAAGACAAGATAACAATGTCCAATAAGATCGCGTCAAAATACAAACTTTAAATTCCCGCACCATTGACCGCAACCAATAGCAACAAAGGACGAAACAAAACATTGTTATCGTCATCTAAAAGTAAAATAAATAAAGTAACCGTCCTCCGTAGCACCAAACGTCAGGAAAATACAACACAAAAACAAACACTAATTTCACTTGCCCAGTAACCACTCTTAACTACCTATTAGGTCTCTCTGTTTTCATTTTGAAGTTCTGCAGTAAGTTGAGGTAACCGTTGTTAATGCTGGTGTAATCACTCTGAATGTTGATGTTATTATTAGTTGTTGATATCAGAGCTGCTTCTATGAACAACCTGCTATTGTAACACACCTCCGACGCCAAAATCTCCACATCCTCATCCTTGAAATTATGATGATTCTCAATGGAGTGGTGTGCGAGGCCAGTTTTTGTTTTGCCAAGCCGGATGTCGTAATGGTGTTGATAGATCCGTTTGGATAGTCTCTGAGATGTTTGTCCGATGTATTGCTGTTCACACTCAGAGCATTTGATCTTATAGACTACATTAGCCTTATCCAATACCGGGGTTCTATCTTTGGTTTTAGAGAATAGTATACTGTTTAACGTCAGAGGCGTGTGAAATGCCAAACGTAAGTTGTCTTTCGGCACTCCGACAAGGAGTGCATAACACTCCTTGTTTAGAAGAAATTTTACTTAAGAGTTAAACAACAAAAAACAAAAAGCAACATGAAGACCAGGACCATGAAAGATAAAAACGGAAGAAGGGTGAGCGATGAAGACGATATAAAAGAAATTTGGAGAAAACACTTTCAAGCACTGTTAAACCAAAATATAAAAAAAGATAGTACCAAAGAAATAACAGTAGAAGGAGAAGATGAAAGAAACATAGCAGAACCAACATTTCCAGAGGTAAAAGCGATGATCAAGAAATTAAAAAATGGTAAAGCTCCAGGTAATGACGAAGTATATGGTGAAATGATAAAAAATGCTGGAGAAATGGTACACCAAAGAATATATGACTTGATAATAGAGATATGGAGATCCGAAGAGATGCCCGACGAATGGAATATTGGTAAAATAGTCCCAATACACAAAAAAGGAGACCTAGAAGTGTGTAAAAATTACAGGGGCATAACATTGCTACAGGTTATATATAAAATATTGTCGGCACTCATACATACTAGACTGAAAAAAGAAACAGAACTCATAATTGGAGACTACCAGCATGGTTTTAGAGAGGGCAGATCGACAGTGGATGCACTACACATAATAAAACAAATAACAGAAAAAGCACGAGAACATAATATAGAGCTTCATCTGCTGTTTGTCGATTTTCAGCAGGCTTTCGATACCATAAAAAGAGAACGTCTATACGAAGCTATGAAAGAGATGAATATACCAGTAAAGCTGATACGACTTATACAGATGACGATGAGAAGATCGAACGCAGTAGTCAGGGTAGGAACAACTGAAACCAACAACTTTGAAGTTAACGGAGGAGTAAGACAGGGCGATGCGCTGTCGGCGACCCTCTTTAACCTCGCAATGGAGAATATTATAAGAAATTCAGACTGTGGAGGAACTATACGAACAAAGGAAGGTCAAATACTTGCATATGCGGACGACTTAGTGATTATTGCCAGATCACTGAAAAAAATGAAGAAAATGCTTGAAGAAATAGAAAAACAACAATGGGACTGAAGATAAATGAGAACAAAACTAAATATATGAACTGCACTAAAACAGAAAGAAGGAAAAATGTATTAATGGTAGACGGACGAGTGTTCGAAGAGGTTCAAAAGTTTAAATACCTGGGAATACAGATAAACAGTACTAACGAGCGATCACAAGAAATAAAAGAGAAAATACAGACGGGATGGAAGGCGATATATGCGAACAAAAAGATGCTTAAATGCAAAAGCCTGGCTATAAGAACAAAAATAAGAATTTACAAGACCTTTATTAGACCGGTATTGACGTATGCCTCAGAAGTGCTAAACCTGACGAAAAAGGAGGAAGAGAAACTGAGGGTGTTCGAAAGAAGGGTGATCAGAATAATCATGGGACCAAAGAAAACAAACGAAAATGAATACCAAATAAGAACAAATAGCGAGATAAACAAGACCTTTGGAAATGAAGACTTGGTGAGATGTATAAAGTCGCAAAGAATAGCCTGGCTCGGACACCTAATGAGGAAAAAACCTGATAGTATGTTGAGAAAGATCACGGACTGGAGGCCGAGCGAAACAAGAAATAGAGGAAGAATCAGAGAGAGATGGATTGACGAGGTGGGGGAAGATCTTGAAACCATGGGAGTAAGAGAACGGAGAAAGAAGTGCAGTAACCGGAATTTATGGAGAAGAGTAGTGAAGGAAGCCAAAACATGCACAAAACTATAAGTGATGGAAAGTTTGGAAAATCAGGAGTAATCCACCTGGAGAAAAGGATTGTAAAGACTTCCAAAACTAGGAAGTAGGCATATTCCTTAGGAATGGACGCCTTTATTATTATTATTATGTAGTAACCGTGCCTTTATGTATTATGTAATTATTGAGCACCTTTGTATTGTTTTCCAGCCCTGATGATGATCAAATAAACTGATCGAAACGTTGGCTTAACGATAACATTTGTTTGATTGCATTCCCTCACACCCAAAAATCAGTCATAGTAATTATGGTTATGCTTGATCGACTCCCCCACAAGCTTTATATGTATTGAACTGTTATTTTCCGGATTTGAGATTCAAGTAATCCTGATTTTGAATTTGCTGCCGCATGCTATCGGGATCTTTTACACGTTGAATTTGGGACCATAATGAACTAAATGAGACATAACGCAATGTTGCTCCATATTTTAATCGCGACAACCGGTGTGGTTTATAAAAATCAAACAGCCTTCTTTCAATGGACGAATTTGCTATTGCTAAATAGAAACATAAAAGGCTCAATTAATAAAGTAACGAAACTTGTTTGTTTAAATTTGTTTGAAGTTTTTAGTAATCAGACGGGTAGGTTTAAGAAGTCCCGAATTGTTATATTTTATGCTGAATATTGCTTGTCACTTGTATAATTTGATATCCTTCCTTTTGTTTTTATAAATTTTAATACACATGTTTAAAAGTATCTATAATAAATTGGAATTTGAAAAATTTGCATGTGGGAAACGTATGTCTTCTTTGGTTAACGCGGTCCGATCTGAGCTAAAAGTTGTGGCTAAGTATTTGCACATTTATTGGAGTACCAACTTTGATAATTATTTTTATTTTATTTTCAAAATTATAAATATTAAAGAAAACACGACACTACATTATGGTTAAAATGGAAATTGATATTAATAATATTTATATGATAAAAAAATATTTTATAACGGAGCTCTGAATTAACGCGTTGTTTGCCGCCATTTGACGAGTCGATAAATGGGGATTTTTTTTAAGCTCGATTAAAATATTTAGCTGAACATGGTGGACGACCCAATATATGACTTCTAATTGAGTGCGGGTTCTGTCCTCGTAATCGATAATAATCAGAATTCCAGTTCCTTGCCTTTCAGAGAAGCAACGAACCATTTTAAAATAGTTAAAAAAATTACCACACAAGAAAAATATCACAGATTGCAAAATTCTAATTACTGTCAATGCCGTGTTATTTTTTCCAGAGCCTTCTTGATAAATAACTGATACACTCTAATCATTTTATCCTGTATCTCGAAAATTTTTCTCTTCAAGGTTATAGTTGTTTTATATAAGTAGCTCATGAAGCCCATAGCTCAAAAATCAAACACGATCAAACACAGTGGCGGTTCTACCATAGGAGCTGCAGAGCTGCAGAACCACCAAAAATAACAATAAAAATACCAATACTTGCATAATTAATTATATAATTATAACCTTAATCAAATTTAAATTATTATAAAGAATGGTGCATTATCAGCTTAGCTTTGAAAGCGTGTTTCTTATTTTGGCTAGCATATCAGTAACTGATATATAATTTAACAGCTAGTCACATAAATAGTGTAATAATAAATACACGTCCAGTCCGCTATCAAAATGTTTGACTAACTTGAACGCTATACTTACACTTGTGCGCAGCTGAGCTGTAATGAAAAGCAGACTACAATGCTATAGCAATTATTGGTATAGTTTTACGTGGTATAAGTATCTTTTATGATTTTGTTTCGAGGTAGTTTACAATTCGAATTTTGAAAAGAAAAACTAATTTTAATATTAGTTCATCAATTGTTAAACAAATTGCAGTGAAATTAGGGCATAAGCAATAAATTTTTTAAAAACTTTTAATTACACCAAGTTTCTTGCACATATTTATAGCAAAACAGTAGTTAAATTATTTCTGGACAGATTTTGCAACTTTAAATAAAATTATGAATGCATAAAATTAAAATGTATGTATTTAATACAATAATAATTCTTAAAGCTCGTGATACGTATGTACACGCATCGAATGTAGAGTCGAATGTACTGTGGCTGCATTGAAACGCAGCTACCGGTGCTAGCATTTCATGCAATAATATTTTAAAGAAAGATCTTGTATTATAAACTTTAATTGAAATTATGGATATAATGTCCTTTATACCTACTAGATAAAATGAATGCTTATGAATTTACTAATATCCCTAATCCTAATAAAATTTTATAATAATTTTGGACTTAGAGATTTTTCTACATTGTAAAACAATTCTCAAACTATAATTTTCTGTAATAAAATGTAGATCAAGAAATTTGGACTTAGGTTTTTACTAACATTACTCATATTATTTATTAACTCAGCTTCTCTCATAACCCGTAAAAATAGGATTTTTTTCGAAAATTAGTTAACAATTACAAAACTTTTTGTGCACATAAATAAAATCTATTGTTATAAAAATGTTTGCGTCGTTTGTTTTATTTCGAACCGAACACAAACGGCTGTTTAAATTACAAAGTATCGTAATAAGTTCTATTTTTAAAATAACAAATATGCAGAATTATTACGACGTGATAAGCTAACTAAGGCATTTTATTTAGTCGTTTTTAAAATCTCTTACGAAGAAGGTCGTTTTTAAAAATGAATGTAATTTTTAAATTTAGTTATCAAGAACAATTAGTGATAAGAAATTGCCGGTATATACCAAGTCGAGGTAAAATGTATAAATGACAATTTAATACGAATATTTATTTACGGAACAAATGGATTTGTGCCTGTAATCGTAAGAACGAATTGTTTTGTTTTCCGTTTGTGTCTTTCGATATTGTCAATAGTAAAAAAATTTATCTCGGGAATATTGAATTTCAACGAAAAAGTTATTGATAAGTTAAGTTTGCCACAAGCAAGCACTGGCGCACGCCATTAATGCTTAAAAACGTGCAATAAGTAAGTTTATTTTTTGAGATTAGCATTTTACTGATACCTTCCCTTTTTTATAATGCAGAACAGCCAAACATATTTCTCACGAGCCGCCACTGATCAAACATGTCAATGGCAAGAAAGTGGAACTTAAAAAAATAAGGTTGACGTATTCGAGGATGTTCTGAGAAAATTCCCCTAAAATATTTTATCCAATTTGTTCAAAACTGTATGAGCTCACTGTATGTATGTTTTAATTATATTATGTGGAAACTAATTATAACTGGAAAATAAGAATAGAAAATTACCATTTAACAAGCACCATTTTCTTTTAATTTGCTAAAGAACCTTTAAAGAAGTTAATTCTCTGTAGAAAACTTAGCTAAAATACGAAAGCAGCAAAACATCAAATAGAAAAAAAGATTATTCCACAAAAGATCTGTGACTTACAAATGGTCATTTTGAATATTTCAAGTTATATTTTACTTCCGGTTATACCTGAAAATGACCTAAACTTTATTATTTTACAAAATAATCCTTAAAATTGTACACAAGTTTTCATAACCATATGCTATACTTTTAAATTTTTGGAATGATATTACCTATAATTCATTTTTTAAACAATAATTTTATGAATTCGATAAAAATAATTCGAGCAGGTAGGTAGACGTTTTTCTGATGTAGGTAAAAATACCACAATAATTGGTTGTAACCGCTTACTTTTGTAGTTTTAACTTAATTAAAAAAAATTACATCACTCTTATGAAATCAACAAGTAGAAAATGGACATACGAAAAGATTATTTAAAATTATTTTCCTTAATTAAGGCGTGATAAATAATTTACTAACATATTACATCGTAACAATAAAAAGTTTGTTGTTCCTGTATACATAGTAATTATTTTCAGTGCATTTTAAAATATGAATATTTCAATATGATGTTTCATCCTATTGCAAATCACTTTGACATATTGTTTGTCTATTGTTGGTTTTTATTAGATCAATGCAATAGATAAATTGTAAAGATTTCACCACAATATTAACACAACGTAACATTACAAATAAAAATGTCCCCACATGACCCACTTTATAGTTTACCTTTGTAATCATCGATTATTCATATTTAAAATTACATTGAAAAAAAATTCGGATTAAAGTAAGGTCTTGTACATTCATGTAGAATGCGTTTGAGAAGAAAAAGAAACGAAACTGCTCGACTCTTGAAATTTCAGGTGGATATCGATATAATGGTACAATGGAGAAGCAAACTTTGGTTTAATCGCCCTTTCGTTTTTGGTCGAATAATTTGAGATTTTTGTTTAAGTTAACTGATTTGTTTTATCTTATAAGAAACCAGTTTGCCTACCTACATGTGAATTAAGCGGCTGGTTTTGTCATCTGATTATTCTATAATCGTCCAGACGAAGCAGAATTCGAGATTTTAATGATTGCTACTATAAACAGGCAGCACTCGAGCGAGAAGTTGACATGCATTTTTACACAAACAAGATTAGATTCTAGTAATATTTATTAAACACTTCTTCATCGCGTGCGTTAAAATGATAATTAAGTAAAACTGGTATTAAATTAATAAATAATTCATACCAACTTCTCTGTTCTTGAGTGAATCTTTTGCTCGTAATTGTCCGTACCTACCATTCAATGAAATTGCATAAATGGCTACAACAAATGAAGGGCGATACATTGTATGCAAAAAATATCAAAAAACAGCGCAGGAGCTGAAGCAAATCATAAAATTTTTATTATAAGATTCATGTCGACTTAAATTGTTGCATTACCATATTCAGTTGAAAACGTTGAAAGTGTGAAGCATTTTTAAAACTTGAATCGGTCAAATTTATAGCTTGGAAGTTGTTTTGGATGTCAGATGGGTGCATATTTGACTTTTTCTTAAGAAATTCGCAGAATCGGGGTAGAACATCAACCCTGCCGCTTCTACCACAAAATCTCAAATTTGGATGCCACAGGCACAGGCGTGACAAACATAACGTACCCAGACAACTTAACTATAGAAATAAGGATTGATACTTTTAAGAAGCATTAATTTTATTAAAAAGTCTGTTCAATATCTGCGGTCATCAAGCGGTCAAATCGACATATATGAAAGCGAACAAAGGACAAGCGTTCCAACAATTTGTACCTACACACATACCAATAACAAGACTCATAAAGACCATGTTAGGATACCAGATATTATAATCACTACATTATATTTAGAAAAAAAAGTTATTTTTAATTCACGAAATGACTTAAGTTCTTGCAGCAGTAGAAATTAAAATTATACAAACTTAATTGAAAATTTAACGTAGATGTCGCTACTGTCCGGACAAGAATTACTGAAAGCTCGCATCTAAATAATAAGGATAATAGAGTGGCAAATGCAGCATACGGGCGGAGTACATGTCAAAACTTGCACCCTAGGGATACCGCAAACTGTCAAGGTCCTTTCGATACCTGCACAACAATAAATACAACACTCGTTTGTATTTTCAGCTTTTACCAACGTGTCATCATTGTTGAACAACCGAAGAACTTGTAAAGTAGCAAAATATTGACGAGGTTGTTAACAAGTACCCACTTTCTCGGTAGAATAATTTATTTTAATTTCAGAGAAAAACAGGAAGTTGACATGTTCCGAGTTAAATGTATTATGTTACCAACATCCAAATTTTACTGTCGTTGTTTATGACATTTGAAAAACCATCTTTAATTTTGTAAACAATTCAAAATCCTCAACTTTGAAAATTAAAAAAAAACTCAACGTGAAAGGAACAAAGTTTATCAAGTTTTGGCTTAAAAATAAGCATGTAACCATGACAGAAGGTAAAGGTAAAAAACTTTTCATTCGCTGTAGGGATTGTTATACAAAAAAGGACCAAAACTTTGAAAAGATGAGAACGTGAGAAACGGCGGATATGCGATGGGAATTATTTGGAGTAGTTTTAGAGGAACAGAGGCGTAGGTAGGATTGCCCAAGTTATATCGTAATTTTTTACACAAATATTTCAAAATAATTTTCGCTTAATCGATTCACACACAATAACCTTAGCCAGGTCAAGTTGTTTAAAATTGAGTTTATAACTATGGCGTTTAAACGGTTAAATTCATCCGTGAAATTTCTCGCTTTTCTTTAAAAGTTAACCATAAAAGTTCATAGTTGTGAATAAAAGTATTCATAAATATAGTATAGTTCTATTAAGTAGAGTGGTAAATGTTGAAACTTTGAAGTATAGGTAGAAATACCGTTAACTTTATCTATGTGGTATTGACAGTCATTCAAAAATATTTCTTTTATATTCACATACCTGGCTAATTGAATTGAACAACAAAACGACATGGCATTAAAAAATTTCGATGGTGAAAATAAAATAATGTTTTTCTATTATATCGACAACAAATTGATTTATTAAAAACTTGTCGTATATAATGACGTTAAAAAATTGAACTTGAACTTCTTAATAATAATAAAATAAATCAGATAAACAAGAAAATTTAATTTAAATGCAGCGACTTGTATCTGAACATTTTTAATTAAGTACATTAAATGAAATATTTTAAATTAAAATGACAAATTTTAATGACCTTAGTGTTGATATATGTAATTTTTTTGTATTATTAAATAGCCAAGTTGAGATAAAATAAATAATAAACATGTTATGTACCTAGACTATACAAGTTAAATTTTAAATTGGGTACACAAGCAAGTCATTTTTCTTCAAAAAAAGATGCTAATGTCGTGGGAAAAAATATTAATTGCACTAAATCTCACACAATTGTCAAAGTTTATTCAAATTTTGATACCTACATCACAACACATTTTAGTAATTTTGCTTATTTTCCTATATTAAAACTTCAAGCTATAAAATGGCATTTATGTACCTAATTTTTTTTAATATTTGATGGTTAGTTCACTAACTGACTATATGCTATAGTTTTATTTTTTTGTATTTATTTACGATTTGTATACTAGAATGAAGTTAGTTTCTGGTGTAAATCGTCTATTCCCGTGGTTGGGATTCCACGTTAAGCTGTAGGTCCCCTGTGTCATTTTAAAAAATGCAAGTTAGTTTACTTACCGAAGATATCGATTTTTTTCAGAAGCGAGATCAATGAATGTTTTACCGAACATCCTGCATTTGTGCTTTATGGAGACAGCACTTGAGATTTATTTATTATAAATATGTATGCAAGAGTAGTATTCGTCCAACATGACGTTTCTCTCCATCAATGTGCCTATTATATCATTATTTATGAGATTAAAATTATTCTTTTAAAAATTGTTATCAAGTTATTAAACACGTAAGAAAAGTAAACATTGACTTTGTTCCGAATTTTTTAAATTTCAAGTTATATTTTAGGTTCATTTACTAATGTTTTTATAGGAAGTTAAATCATTCTGACGAGAAATTAAAAAATTCTAAACATATTTGTCAATGTTTACTCATCTATACAAGAATTAGTATTTTGAACCTTATTTTTTATTCAATTGGGTAAGTGTTTAATAACTTGATAACAATTTTTAAAAGAATAATTTTAATATTATATTTTCAACAAGTTAAAAGATCAATTGATTATTATATAATTTAAGTACGTTGTTTTTCATTTTATTTGTTTTGTTTATGATAGTCTACCCTAAAATTGAGAAACCTTATAAGTCATATTATTGGGTTTCAAAGATTGCTTGTTTAGCAGGTAGAGCTAGAGGAAGGGGTGGTAGTTTGGTTTTTCTTAATGCAATCTGATTTTTTATTTACACTGCTCCAAATTTTTGCTTGAAGTGGGAATGAACTATTAAGTTATTGTCTGTTAAAATGTGGAATTAAACGGGGGGAAAATATAATTGTATTTAATATACTTACATTTTTGAAAAATGCCATTGTACGACGTTTTAAAAGTGAGGGTAAGGATCTTCTTTTTCTTCTACACTTCATGGATTAGGCTTTGGATAGCCTGTTCCGACTTCATGCGTTTTTCCAGCTTTTGTGTGGACGCCCGACATTTCTTTGCCCATGTGGTTTGTAATTTAGAATATGCTTCGTAATTCTTCCATCGTTCATTCTTTCCGCATGATCTTTCCATTTCATCCGGTATTTCTGTATCTTTTCATTAACATTGTAGATATTTAGATTTTTTCTAATTCTATCCTGTCTTCCATATCTTTTCACTCTTCGTATGAACTTCATTTTGGTGGCCTGTATTCTGGACTTTTCTTTCTCCAAGGGAACCCAAAACTCGCATCCATATGTGAGAACCGGAGTTGCCATCGTCTTGTAACACTTTAAAAGTGAGTCTTTTCTGGCTTTATTTATGGAAGTAATATCACCTCCGTCAAATATTACAAAAAGTATATTCTGAAACAATTATAATATTTTTAATTTTATTATTGCAAACTAAAATCAGAATCACATTAATCTTTTTCGCACGATGTGCGTTGTGTGTTTTAAGTATTATCACATACACAGAGGACCTACTGAATGTTAAGTAAATTTGACTGTAGTATATCAAGGGTACTGGATGGGTTTGAGTGTGAAGCCATCACAGTTGTATCGTCCGCATAGGTTTCTACCATCTCGTTTGGAGAAGTTAGAAAGTCTGCGGTACATAGAAGAGAAAGGATAGGACCCAGAACGCTACCCTGTGCGTTCTTTTGGGACAAGTGCAGAACACTGACCTGGAAAATCATTTCAGTTAGATAAGATTTAATTAAGTTATAGTAACTGGTCGATAATTGTCGTTTAATTTTGTACAGGAGGCCTTCGTGCGAAACCTTGTCAAATTCGTATGACATATTTATGAAGGCGACCGAACAAAACTTTTTTCTTTAATGTTTTGATATTCGACGAATTTGTTCGCTGGTGGCATGCTGTTTCCGAAAACCAAACTGGTGGTAAAGTGAATTTTCTGTAAAATAGGCTGGAGTCATTTGAGCAGCAGTTTCTCACGGTGTCGAAAGTACGAATAGCAAACTTATTCGTCGATAAGATGGTGCATCTTCTGGTGGTTTACCAGGTTAAGTATTTAAATAATTTGAGCAGCTTTCCATGGTGACTGAAAATATTACAATAGCATCATTACTTTATTAATATATTTATATAATTAGTCCTATTGCTTTTGATGGTAATTGACAAAGCACTGTTCCGGGTACCAGATCGCATCCAGGCGCTCTTTTCAATTTTGGAAATTGCGGGATGCCTAAGTAACGCTCCGTTGGCTATGATTGGTTTGATTGCAGTAATCTCTTAGATTTTCGCATTGTGGAAGTCAGGAAGAAAGTGTGTTTTTCTCTCTTCTGCCGTGGTTATTTCTATCGAATATGGTTGAAAGACATTAGCAAAATGTTCTGCAAATACTTTATCGTTTTCTTTATTATTTCTTGCCTATGTGGAGTCTGATTTTCGAAAAGGGGAATTTGGTGCTGCGGTCGTTTTATTTGTTGGGTGGCTTTCCAGAGCGAGAAATCGGTTTGTTTCATTGTAGAGAGAATTTGGAAGTAAATTTAGTTGTTGAATGCTTGATTTTTAAAACTTTGTAATATGTTTGAAGTTCATTTGTTGCATTTTTAACTCGTTCTTGGTAGTTGCGTCTCGGGGATTTGCCAATTGTTTTCATTATTTTACGTTTCCGCTGAAGGCTTTCTTTATTTCGATAGGATAGTTATTATTGATTGCTTTTTCTCTTCTTGTGAAATGTTTGGAGTGGCAGGCCAGGCCGCATCTAGAACAGCATTGTCTACTTCTTCTGGTGTTTTAACCTTTGACCACGCAAAAATCGAGGACGTCTGGGAATTTTTGTCTGTCTGTCGATCACCATGTTGGTTCACCTGTAGATAATTGTGCAAATTGTTGAGGTCCATTTTTTATCAGCTTGATGTTATTTCTAACATGTAGTCCACTCCTGGACTATAGCCTCTCCCTCATGAGGGGAGGGTTCAGGCCGTATCCTACCACGCTGGCGGGTTGGTAGGGGAGCAGCCATCAGCTGTCTTTTTAAATTAGGCAACACGCGATTACCCATCCAAGTGCAAACTGCGACCAACCTTGCTGGGCTAAGCGCTGCGGCGCTGCCTTGTGAAATTCGCGACCTATTGAAGTAATTAATCTGGAACCCCACTGGTTGTGTTTCGCATTGAAGTCTTCTTCTAAGAATCAGGCACCAGGCAAGTTAAAATTTCGTGTAAATTGTTCCTGTTCTCATTTGTGACAAGAAAAGTAGTATGTAGTGGCATGTTCGGAAATTGGGTTTTTTGATTATTAGCTTGAGCCATTCGGCTGGAAGAACATTGAAGAGATGGGATACGAGGTTAAGGGTCTGGATTTGTTGGTGCGTTGTTTGTCGTTCGTAGCAATCCTAATAATTATTGTTTTCTTGTGATTGGATTTGTTGTTTTGGGCATAGTGGAGGATAATTTTTGTTCCAAATCTCTTTGTAGATTTCACATCATTTGCAGTTAGTTGGGAGGGAACTCGTGCATAGGGCGCAGGTAGCCGAAATATTTCTGATCTTAATACATTGCTGGGTGAGGCGAATTTTACCACATTTCACATAAGGAGGTTGGCGTAGCGTAAGTACATAGTACCTCTTCGATTGGCCATAGTTTTGACATCGAGAACATTAGGGGTATCTCGCGTTTCTGATATGGAGGCTCGAAGGATGTAATTTGATGTTACAGGACTTGTAATTTGTAGACGTTTGTGGATATCCTTATCATTTTCACTTGGTTCCAATTAGTTTAGTATATTATAATGTAAAAATTATGTTTTTCAGAGCAAGGTTAGCGTTATTTTGTTTTTCAATTATTGTACTTGATTAGTTTTTTTTCTAATTTATTCTTTTTTCATGTCAAACGATTGAGCTTCGGTTAAGCTCTAACGCGCTTCTATAAAAATCATTTGTACCACACGCAGAGCTAAGTTATTTGAGAAAACTTTTGGGAGGGTCTTTAGAAACGGAAGCACCCCCCCCCCCTATCGCAAATTTTTGTATAAAATTGGTGTCAATCGATAGAGAAACGTTTGAGCTTCAATGAGTAGTAGTGAGCTAAAGGCTTTTAATAAAAATTCAGTTCTTTAGAACAATTTTGGGAAAGGCCGTAGAAACGCTTTTATTACGAAATGATTTTTTTAATAAAATAAATACCAATCGATCGAAAATCGTTTGAGCTCCAATGAGCTTCCATGAAAATTGTTTGTACCCAAAAGGAAAAAAAGTTAGAATATTTGACAGAGTGTGATTGAAAGAAAACTTTCATTTAAGTAAGAAATTTTTAAATTTATTAGCGACTAAAACTAATTCACGAAAAACTCACACCCGTGCTATGGATTTGCAAGTTGATTGGTGGTGAAAATTTACTCAACTTCACATTCTTTAAAACGCTCTAATTGCTTTACTCTAATTGTTAACAACAACACTAAAATTCTGTGCGCTACTTGCTTGGAGCAACGTTGGTAAAATGAGCAATATCGCAATCTTTGAAACGGTCTAACTTTTTTTTATCATTGGGGTACAAACGATTTTCATGAAAGCTCATTGGAGTTCAAACGTTTGACACTAATTTCATTAAAAAATTCACGATACATGCGGGGAGGGGGGTCTGGCGAAATTTATCTCACACAGGAAGGAGACGAATCAATGAATCAATTTTGCGTTACAGCCAGATAAATGAAGTTTATTATAATAATGTTTAATAAATAATAATTTTATATCGTTTACAATAATATAAAATTCATAATTAGCTATAATTAACTAAATTATAAAACATAATAACAGGTTTCGAAAAATGGTGCTCAGGTAAATCAAGTTTTTCCCAATTGGAATAGGCCAAAACTAGATTAGAGCAAGACTACAAAACCAAGATTTTATCATTTAAATAGCTATCTTTTTTTCTTCAATTCATTCATTATTTTTATTACTTTTTTTAAATTTTACTTCGCATACTATAAAATATCAAGTATTATTTTCTACGAGAGATTCTTTCAAAAATATACTATTTCTTCTACTACTTGGCAATCATTTAATTTGTTACGATGATTTTTTACTAAATAAATAAATTATTGGTTACGTGAATATGCATAACTTTTGTAAAACAACAGTATCTGGATCGGCCATAAAGAATCAATTGAAACCTTTGTAATCCTTAGTCATAATGTCGGATATATTATGTGAACACGATTACTCAATAACAATGCAAAGATTAATTTATAATGAAGTAATCGACATTGCTTAAGTCGTAATTAAGGCATTACTAATAAAAACTCACATAATTTTAAAAAAATTGCTATTATCTAGGAGCGACCTGAAGCCCATACTTAGTGGAACTGATAGTTTGAACAACTATTTCTTTTATAACTTGAAACATATAAGTAGATACCAAGTACGCCTATGAATTTATTATTGCTCCTAATCAAAAATGGTCATAAAACCATAAAAACATTTGTGAATATTTACATAGCGGCGATATTACGGTCACTTATCAAAAGTATTTCAATTTTTAATTTATAGTGGTAAAATGAATCAAACAAACGAAGGATTCAACCTGGTTTTTCTTGGCAAGTGAGAAATTTTATTTTGAATATATTATGCCCCAAATTTTAGCGCCAGTCCGTCCCTAATTAAAATCACAGATATAGAAAGAAAAGACAAACAACATGCAGAAATATCGGATACTTTTATATTTTGTGGTTAAACATAATAAAAATTAATATTTTTACACTGGAAACTACTCGTAATATAACACTTCATATGCATTACTTTCGTATTTCTTGTACTTCAAATTGCATTTTACTCAATTTGTTCTGCACTGTTGTCTATAAGCATTCAGCAGATACTTATAGTCATAATCCACCTGTTGTACTGTTTACGCTTTTTCATATTAATAGCTTTTTTTCTGTTAATTATTATATTATCAATTTCAATCATGATCTTTGTTATTATTTTATAACAGAAAAAATTAATAAATATAACATTAAATTTAATATTTACAATATTACAAAAAATAATATTTTCTTTTTTTAATTAAATTACGATAAAATAATTTCATAAAATGTAATTAAAATGCCGACTTACTGACGCTTCATCAGAGTTAATGTTAATTACAAAAATGATTGTTTAGAACAAAAATAATAAATAATCTCAAAATTGAATGAAACAAAAATCACATCAATTTTGGTAGAAAGTTATCTATGAAATTATGAGCACAAGAGGGCATATGCCACAAATTTGATCCACTACAATGTTGTCTGTCATTTACCCTCCAACGTAACACATTATAAGTAGGGTTGCGGAGGTTGATGGGAACATAGCGCCTCCTACACTCACAGCTAGAATAGGGATACAAATCATAACAACCCTCCTGTCAGCGGCGTTTCATGTCACAGGATTTTTCTTAAATACGTTTACAAAACAGTTGCCTTAATTATTACAAGAAAAATAAATAAACAAGATTTATTAAATGTGGCGAAAATTAACATTCATATTTTAAATGGAATTTTGATCTGACAATTTTAAGTGTAAAATCACTAGCAATCAATCGAGTAGACCCCACACTGGTGAATCATCGTTCGAAATGGTTTAATCTATGTTTATTAAATTATCTCCGTTATGCGTGTACATCATGATGGTGTGTTTATATTGTGAGTGGTCATAGAATCAAAAAGATTTTTCCAATGTAAATGATAAGATTAGCGAAATTGTTTTTAGCTTAAAATTTATTGGTATTCTTGAAGCTGTATACCTATAAATCGAATGTGAAGGCTGAAGGTATAAAAGTTGACACAAACCATGCGTTCGTTAATATTAGCTGGTCATTAAAATTGCAAATAGTAATTTTATATTTGTTATGGTTAATTGTATTTAAAGAATGTAGTACGCGCGCATTTCCTACGTTAGGTTAATAGGCTTAATAATAACGCAAAAAGTAGAGCAATATTTTAATTGTATGCAAAAATAAAGAAAACAATCAAAGACGTTGTATAATTTTAGCTGAACTTCCATTATATTTGAAAAATGTAATAGATATAGCTATAGGCACTTTCGGAAATTTGTAAAATATTTCTTCAATGTTTGAATCATAACGAGATTATGATTAACTACACTTGGGGGATCCCCAATAACCTTCCCTTTATAACTCATCAATAATCAATAAATATGTCCAGATATAACAGAATTGTGTGAAATTGAACTTGGTATATCTGAGCACAATTTTATTTATATGTATGGTGTATCGGTATAGTACATAGGTGTGGTTGGTATATTTAAAAAATGGTGTGATACGAAAACGAATGGTATGACGACGAGTGCATTAAATACAACAAACAAAAAGTAGAAATAAAACTGAAGTGGTTAAAAACAGGTGAGCAGAGACACCTTGACATCCATAAGGATAGCATAAGAGAGGCCAACAAGTTATTTAAACAAAAAAAGAATACATGGTTCACAGAAAAATGGTGGAAATTGAAAAGAGTAATAAGTTTAACAACGCGATAACGTTTTATTTAGCTTTCAAAAAAATAAGCAAGGTAAAACCAAGAGGTATGAAAAATGATGGAGGGTAACAAATCATAATTCAGAAAAGGTGAAGTAGATCTGGATGAACACTTTCAGAAACTGCGAAACGTCTAACTAAACCATGAAGAGGATGAATAAATACATATCGAAGCAACCAACGACGGTAAATGGTCCATTCCAAAAATAAATTCCAAAAAATGGAAAATGGTGAAGCACCAGGTAGGGACGATATAAATGTAGAACTCATCAAGTATGGAGGAAATGAGCTGTGTTAATGACTGTGTCGACTAGTAGAGCAAGTATGGGAGGAAGAAAAGATGTCGAAAAACGGACAAAAAGGAAACATCAATGATAGTGAGTACCAGTTTGGATTCACCGAAGGAAAATCAGCAATAGACACAATACACACGTACAGATGTATGAGCACAACATGGAACTCTACATCCTATTCATACCCAGAGAAAAATTTGAAGTGCAAATTCATCTCGGAACAATTTGAAGTAAATATTAATCGATTGCTCTAAAATTGATTTCAAATTGAAGCGAAATAAATTAAATATTTTTAATTTATTTATTCAATTTATCTTACTTCAATTTGAAATAAATTTTAGAGCAATCGATGTAATATTTACTTCAAATTGTTGCGAGATGAATTTGCACTTCAAATTTTCCATAAAGAGCAAGATTAGAATTTATTTATTATTTACAAACAAAGCAAAAGATGAGAACAATCCAAATGAGAACGCTCAGAACAATAACTGGCAGAACACTCCTAGACAGGGTTCCGAGTCGAGAGATCCTACAACAATGCGACATACAAGATGTCGTAAAATTCACAAAGACCCGCCGCAAGGAATGGAACGCACATTTAGATAGAATGGGAAACGAACGCCTCCCAAAAATAGTAAGAAATGGTAGCCGGAAGCAGACCCCCTGGTAGACCGCCAAAAAGATGGGCGGAAAGTCGACCAAGATGAGGTCGCAATTGAAAAGACTGGCAATGCCTAATTAAAGAATAAGAAGAAGAAGAAGAAGAAAATTTTCTCTGTGTAGACTTCCAACAACATTTTGAGAGAGTGAACAAAGAAAAATCATACAGGGTGATCGAAAAAATTGAGATTCCGACAAAATTGATGTAGCCTTCATTTTCGTTCGCAATTCGAATGCTGCTACAAAGGTTTCGTTATGATTGGTGACTCCGAAATTAAGGATAGGTAAATCGGTGCTAATTAAAAGTAAAATAAATTTTACCGTTTATTTGCGAACGCTCTCTATATGCAGTATTAATAATATATTATTATTATCATCAAGCTTTTCAGTTCCATTCGGAATATTGCTACTCTGCTTTTTCTGCAAAGTCTTTACGATCCTTTTTTCACACTCTCAGGCTTTACCATCTTGTCTTGCGACATTAAGTGTGTGGCACTTGTTTATTTATTAAGTGAATGAGATAACGTTACGCATGCACAATCAGTAATTTAGTATTGCGCCGATTAGACTGATAAAGATGATGAACAACATGAGACGCACTCTGTCTGCAATACTTCTTAATATAGTCCTGAAGGATATCACCAATCAGTTGGATTGCTAAAGGTTCGTTGACAACAAAGGAGGAACAGATACTCGCATATGCTGACGAGATCGTCATCTTAGCAAGAACACGAAGGAGAATTGAATAGATCTTTAGGAAAATAACGACAGCAGAAGAAAACATGGTACTATTGGTAAACTTGAGAAAAACAAAGCACACGAAATGCAACACACAACGTTGTCAAACAAAATGTTTTGTTTTGTCTTAAAGCGTTTGTTTGGCAACGTTTTGTTTATCACGTTTTTAGATAACACAAAATGCTTTTTAATACGACAAAACGTTTTGTCTTCAAACAAAACAAAAACAAAAATTAGGAAGATAAACGCTTCAGAAAAGGAAGAAAGTTTAGAAATGGATGAGCACAAGGGGCCATAAATAAACGGTCCTCAAACAAAACAAAATCTGAAAGTCGTTCGAAACGAAACAAGAAAAAACACAGAAACGTTACCGAAAAGATAACTACGAAAAGGTACCATATTTTAAGATTTTTCTCTAAAAATAATCTGAATTATGAAACAGTACAGAGTAGACAAACAATTGTAAAGGAGAAATAAAGAAAAACAAAATAAAAAATAACCAAAATTAAAAATAACGAAATGATGGAAAATAGAAAATTACAAAATGGAAGAAAAGGGCAAATTTAGATCTAAGGGTTTAGCAAAGCCAAATTTAAAGAAGAAAATTAAAATTACTTGGAAGAAGGCGAAAATTTTGCAAAAGAAGATAAAAGGACAAACCATAAGATGGAAGGGAATTGTAATGTAATTTCTGATAATGTTGGAAAGTTAAGGCAAGGAGGAGCCATCTACTGGAGTATGGATGTTTACAATGAGCTTTAAGTCTTGGAAGAGTTTAGGTGGAAATATCTCATAGCCTGAACTCATTGGGTCGGAAGATGAAAAATTGAAGAATTTCTATTAGAAAACTGAAATGATAAATTTAGCGATTGTACCTGGATGAAGAGAATTTTATGAATAAAAATTTAATTTGAAATTTGATATGGGAAGAAGAACAAGAATTCAAGTTGATTAATTGGTTATCAATGAGGGAATTGGAGATTGGTGAAATACAGCAGAAACAATTTATCAAAATTAAATTAATTAACAGTGGGAAGAATAGCAGTTATTGATAATGATTTGATCATGAAGGGCTTTGGGATTTGCATATTGGAAAGTGATTTGTTAAATCAGTTCAAAATTATAAGAGATGTGTCAAAAAAACGAACATTATGTGTTGCGATGGAAATTATGATGTGCGAGGAAGATGTACAATTAAGAAGTTATTGAAGAAATGGAATTATGAATGATCTAGTATGAAGGAGAGATGAAGCGGTTGAATAGGTAAATTAAGAAGTACTAGAAGGAGAAGTGGTTGAAAGTTATAATTAAGTAATGGAAGTTGAAGAAAAGTAAAGTAATTAGATTGTGAAGAAAGGTAGACTACAAACAGCATTGCAAACACACACAAATAAATTAAACATCTGCAATGAAGTTAAAATAAAAATAAAAGAGAACCGATAATACCACATGAACGCAAAGAAGAAGTCTAGACAGGATTAAAGAAATTCAAGATAGAAAAATATTCCACATTGGAGAGGTCGTTAATTTGATAGTAGAATTGGAAAGATATTTCGAAGAACTCGTATTCGCCTTACGAAGATAAAAATTTGTATTGTAATCTAAAATTTAGTTGATTGTAGTCAGTAAGTAGAAGATGAAAGTTTTATTTAAATTTGATTTTATTCATGCATGGCAGGTTTTTATAATTTTTAAAACTTTTTAAAAATTATTTTTGCTCTTTAAAAACTGCGTTAATAGTAAAATCGAAGGAGGTGGTGCCTTGATTTTTGCATTACAATCTAAAACTTGGTTGTTTTTGATTTTGATGTTGATTAATTTGAATTTAAAATTTTAAAAGAGGGGACTCACCCTAGCGATATGCAAAAGAACGGATGTGGGTCAGATAATAGTTTGCAATTTTGAACAATTATTTTTGGTTTAAATAAATAAAAAGAATAAGTAAAAGATGACGAAGTGTTTTATTGGAAAGTTTGCTATGTTTTAGAGTTATAATAAATTAGAAAAATTATTAGGAATCCGATTTAGATACAGTAGAACTCCAATTATCCGAATCAATTGGGACCGGACCCCATTTGGATTAATCAAAGATTCGGTAATTGGATTTTTTCCGAAAAAAGGGTACTGTATGGATTTTAGTTAATTAAATGAAAAGGCAACACTTTTACATGTTATATAGCGTACTTATAAGTGCTGTACATTAGTAAGCGATTCGGATAATCAGATATTCGGATAGTCGGAGTTCAGATAATTGGAGTTCTACTGTATTTATTTTTAGCTGAATGTCACAGCAATATAAAATATTAACTTGTGAAAATTTTAATTAATATTTTAAAAATTATCAAGCTAATCAAATGCAAAAAAATTTAAATTAATTGTTAATTAATTATTTTCAAAATATGCATACAATATAGTACCATATTAGGTAATATCCATGTTATTTTGGAATTTTAATGTTTTGTAAAATAGTATCTATGTATTTCATAGATACCTACTGGAAATAGTATGTGTGTATAATATGGGAATTTAATTATTATATTTTGAAATAAATTAAAATATTTTAATTGGGACAATTATTGTATTCTTATTATTAAAATAAAAGCAAAGGTTTGCAAAATTATTTCTATATGGCATGGTAGACTATTACATAATAATATTATTACAGTGGCATACTTCTGGTGAATATTCTTCAAATTTATTATAATTTTTACAAAAAGCTCTTTTAACAATATTTATAACCATATTAGGCGCTAATGACAACGTTTTTTCCAATGTAAATCGTAATGTATTCTAAAAATTAAATTAAGAAAACATACTAATTAAACATACAGTTACATTCAATTAGCTTCGTACGTAGGCTATTATAAAATTGTTGTTAAACCAGTTTGTAATTGAAATCCGTAGCACAAATAATTAAATTATTTAATCTTAACACATCTACATACATTCTTAATGAAAATATTTAGATTACATTAAAAAAGAATGTACACAATTAATAACTATAACAAAAACATTAATTAATATTATAAATATAGATTCTGTAATAAGTTCTTCGTATACGTAACAATTTTTTTAAATTAATTCAATCAACACTGTACCAAGTTATTATCATATTTTGACAAGATTTGTTTGCAATCAATCACCGTTATTTTTAAAGTTTAATTAAATATACAGTAGAGTTTACTATTATAATTTTTATAACTGTAAATAAATAGAAATTATTGGCATAATATTATGTATTTGCCTATTATTGATTTAAAATATTTGCACAAGATTTTTTAATCGTTTTGCATCAATAGATACTAATCATCAATTATTACACAACTGTTTAACTATTTTGTAAATGGTAATAAAAAAACTGCGATTCAATTAAATTTTATATTACGTACGATTTGTTTATTTTGAGGATCAGTATCGGTTACAGAAGATATTGTTCGATTTTAAAAACAATGAATTGTTGATTGTAACAGACGCAGAATTCATTTTTTATTGAATTTCAATGCCAAGTAAGTCCATATAGAGAACAAATTCCATTGTGCACTGCGTAGGCGACCTTCTCACTTCAGTGGCGTAATAAGAAGTATTTGGGCACCAGGCATAATTTAAAAAAAGGCTCCTTGTTTTCAATAATATTTTTATTGTCAATAGGATACTTTTTTAACAAAAAAATATATTTTCAGTTATTATATCCCAAATGTGAAAGAAATAACTCATAAATACAAGTTTTTACCCACCCTTTAACTTAATAATAAATCTGAATTATCAAAAGTAACAAAAAATCTTGTAGTTTAACATCGAAAACGAACCGCTAAGGTTGTGAGAAATTTGTGGAAGAATGTTCTAAAACTTATATCGTCTCCTAATATGTTCATATGCCCAAAATAGGTATTGTTAAAATTAAAGTAGGTACTACATAATAATAACATAGAATTAAACATTAACTAAGTAAGTATGAGTACAAATACAGCCAAAACCAAAATTTTAATGAAAACTAGAATGAATAAAATATGAATTTAGAAAAACGAGGGAGTGTAAAAATTGAATTGACAATTTCGTTCATAATATTTCAACCAATAGGATGTTACAATCTCATCAATTTGAACCAATCATAATCTACTTCCTTTGACAATACAGACCACGGTGGTGTATTGTCGCGGCAATACGACCACCGTGGTCTGTATTGTCAAGTAACGATGGAAACTACGTAAACGCATACTATAAATTTTTTGTTGTCAGAAAAAATTGAAATTTTATTTACGAAATTGTCAAACGAATTCCACACGATACTATAAAATTGTCGGTTAATTTTTAAACCATGGAATCTTCGTGTTTGTCGCCCTTAAAATCACCATTCGTGCTAAAGCACTCATGATGATTTTAAGGGCGACAAACAGTCAGTTCCAGTTTCAAAAATTATTGCCGACAATTTGATAGTCTCTTGTGGTATTATATATGACAATTTTTAAAAACCTACACTAAAAAATACACTCATCAAGTCTGCTTAATCAAAGAAGAAATTATAATTTTAATAGAAAATGAAAATTCGAAAATTAATTGCAAAAATGAAAAAATTGAAGTGACATTATTATATAAAGTAGAAAGAACCCTTCTTCTTCTTCTTCGCTTCACGGTTTAGGCTATGTTGCCTGTTCCGGTACCCATCTTTTTCTAGGCCGACCAACACTTCTTCTTCCTGGCGGTTTGTATCTTCTTGCTGCTAGTGGCAGCCTCTCAGTTGCCATTCGCTCCAGGTGTTCATTCCATCGCCTATTGTTTTCTTTAATTTTATCCTGCAGTTTGTATATATCTAGTTCTTCTCTAATAGCGTCATTTCTGAGTCTGTCCTCTCTTGTACATCCCTTAGTTGCTCGCAGAAATTTCATCTCATTGGCTTGTATTTTGCTAATGTCTTTAGATGTTAGTACCCATATCTCACTTCCATAATATGTTAATGTTGGGACAGCTATCGTTTTATATAACTTAATGCGTGTGTCTGTTTTTGTCTTGTTTTTTAAAAATCTGTGGATTATTCCACAGATATGTCCAAACTTGGCTAATTTGTTGTCAATATCGTGGTCTTTATCTACGGACACATCACATCCCAAATGAGTCGCCTATTTCCAAAACCGGCTAAATCCATATTTTTCACTAAATGAGTTATTGATGCCACCTTGTGTAGCATATCAATACCTTACGACTGCAAAAAAAATTTCAGGTCTAAAATGAATTAAAAGCCTCCAAATTATAAACCAAACATTTTATTTACTTCCAAAACCGACTAACTCATGCATCAAATGAGTTTCAAAACCGACTAAATCCTTGCTACATACAGAAACAAATTGTCATTGCTTAGCAACTTTATAGGCCCTCGGGCTATAAAAGCCATATTATGCCCCCATTTCCGTGCTAAAAAACAAGGTTATGATACCAAAATGAAATTAAATTTTAAACTGGTGTATACTTCTTATATGGCAGTTTTTCTGATCTCCTGAAAAAAATGTTAATATGGATTTAGCCGGTTTTGGAAATAGGCGACTCAAATATCTAAAGTGCAGCACTTGTTCTATATTGCATCCGTCTTATTTTTGTTCTGGCCGGGTGTCCTCCTATAAAAGCCATGGTTCTCGTTTTGTGAGATGAGATCTTAACATTGTATTTCTTGCCTAGACCGTACAACTGAAATATGGCTCTTTGCAGATCGTCTTCATTTTTTTGTATAATAATTACAGTATCACCCGCGTATAAAACTAAATTACTAAAACTAAAACCCAAATAGTAAAATAACACAGAAATTGAAGAAGTAAATCAAACGAAAAAGGTAAAGCGCAAAGATGCAACAAATCATACTGAGAAATGGCCAAAAATGAATATATACGGAAACATAAGAAAAATTTAAAAAACAACCAATTCTACCTAAGAGTGCTGGACAATTAAAATTTCAGGAAGTTCAATAGGTAGACCGTTACTAACAATGAATTTTCTTTACTTTACAGAAGTTGTCAATATTATATTTACAAAAATGTGCACTAAATAAAATACTACATTGCATTCATAAGGTTTTTTTATGTAAATTTAAATATTTGGCTCAAAATACTACTCAGAGTCTATAGCAAGCCTTAATCAATAAAACTTACAAAACAAAACGTTTATTTTTCAATTAAAATTTTTATCAAAAATTTATCCAAACCTATTTGGATTGCAACATTTTAATTTGATTATTTTCCCGTACAATTTTTTGCTATACTTGATACTTTTATGCTTTATAGGGTACTTGAAGTTATGTTCAATTTCCACCTTTTTGCTGCACTGAAATTGAGTTATTTGCAAAAATGTAAAAAGTGGCATAAAAATGTTGAAAAGTTATCAACTTTGAAAATACACAGCTAGGCTCTATTAGACGTATAAGGTTGTTTTGGTACTGAATTGTACAGATATAATAATTGAGGGTAATTTCATAATCTGTGTACCACTTTTGCGTCAGATGTACAGGAAAAAGAATCGAGATATACAAAAAAAATTAGATTCTGTGCAGAATTGTATATGGAAAACTACATGTTGTGCTAAAACAATATTTTTCTTTTATTATATATTGTTTATTTTGGTACTAATTATCTAATGATAAATCTATATGTTGGTCATGTTTAGAACCTTCTTCAACAAATTTGCTTTTGTTCCGGATTGAACTTGGTGTACAAAATTACTAGGTAGTCTATTTTCCACATCCAAATGAGAGGATTTAAATAATTAATAAGTCAAAAAATTGCATTTCCATCGAGTTATTTACAGGACCCTCATAAATTAAGGGCAGTGGGCGCGTGCCTAAAATGTCATCATCATCTACTTCATAGATTAGGCCTGTCGGCCTGTTCCGAGCCTAGTCGCCATCTTAATAGGGGTCTTCCCACATCTCTTTTATCTCTGGGTTTGTAGTAGAGCATTATTCTGGGAATTCTTGAGGAGTCCATTCTGAGTAGGTGCTCTTCCCACCTTTGTCTACGCTGATTTATTATTTGCCTAAATTGTTTTGCGGTTAATACGCCTCTGTGTTTCCTATGTCTGTGACGTGCGTTGGAAGTTTTACCACAGATATAGAAAACCTATTATTTAACGTGGAATCCGAATCACGGCGGTCATGGCCTGGTTTTCCGGTTCGACTCCGCGTTTGAGCTTAAAAGTTTCTTGACCGCCTCCAAGCTTCAAAACAGGGGACATCGAGGTCCAGCTTAGCAAGCTACCTAAGAAGTAAAAACCAATTATGTTCACAGAACTAATTTGAAAAAATTGGTAAAATACACCTAACGTAAGACGAATAAGGGCTTCGAACCGTGGGAAGTACGAATAATAATTAATGCACCCCATTTAAAGATAGTTTTACGAATCAGATTACACAGACCACTAAACCACAAACTTTAAGTTAAATTAAGAATACAACTGTTGGCGAAAACATTGCTTTAAAATGCATATATTTTTCTATGATTGAATAATTTATATAATAGTTAATAGTTTTTCTCTGAACGTATTGCGATGTTTTTTTGTATTATTTTATAAAAAAACATTTATGTTAAAAAGGTTGATACGCCTATGACTGAGGACACTGGTATAAAATTATAAAACTGAACGCAGTGTAATCATTTAAACTACAAAACAAGTCAGTCGAATTTTTGATACGAAATGAAATCTTTGTAATATAAAGCAATTTAAATACACAATAATTTAATTTGTGGAAGTGATTTACGGAAGGGTAGAATTAGAAATAAAAATTAGCAATAATAATTGGAAAATTGTGAGTCAATATAAGAAAGTAATTAGATATTAAAATTTATATTAGACAAACCTGCACATTATGGTGGAAATTTTGGAAAAATATTTGGTTCACAATATCCAAAATTATTTTGGAACAAAACTGAGAACACAATATAAGATAAGTTCTTAAAGAAAATAAAATTATATGCACATATAAAGAAATGATAAGAAAATTGAAAAGATTAAAGTATAAAATATGTAGTATTTTCTCGCAAACGCATGCACCCCCATTTGTAGATTGAAAATAACATAGCAATATGATATAAATATCTCCTGATTGATTTAAAGTTGGTATGATGGTGCACAAAGTAGATAATAATTAAATGTTAGTATTAATGGGGAGTATTATTAAGTAATTAAAGTAGATAATCTTCCCTTGTTTATTTTAACCAAAACAGGGCTTGTTTTGTTCTCCAGAAAAAGAACGTTTCGCTATATGAGAATACTCATCTTGACAGGAACTCCCAATAATTATCTTAGAATGGTACTTAACAAGAAGCTTAATTGGGGTAAACATATCAGTTCCAAAGTTGATAAGAAGCTCTCTGGCTTTACCCTGCCATAATTGGGCCCATGATATGCTATGGTGCCCTGTTTGATGGTACAGCAGAAAATTTATCAGTGGTTCTTAGAGGAACTTCTCTCCATCAGTTGCATAGATCACTCTATCAGGAAGTAATGGAAAATATTTCAGGAAAAGGGGATCTAGGAGAAAACCATTCAAATATTAATAGAGAGTAGAGAAATACTTGTGGTATCACGGTCATAAGATCTTTAAATTCGGAAACTACATGAAATATCGACACAAACATTGTACTAATACTCGGTTGGATTAAAGGATATCAAGGTAATGAGTGTAATGAAATCGCTGATGACCTGAAAAGATAACACTCCCTGCGGTTCTGGGATTTAGGGAAAAATATGAGTGAATGCTACCAAGCAAGGACATTAATCAAATAATCTCGAAAATAGTGAAACTTGACAAATTTTGCTATGAAGAACAACATTTTGTTAGCAAGAACTTGGCGTTTACGAATTGATAGCAGGAAACTTATATACTGTACTTGCTGGAATTGGTAACCCTTGACAACAGATATAAAATAGGGTTATAACCCTATCGTTTATTATCACTTATCACTTAACATTAAATAATTACAATTTATTGTAATTTTTAAAAACAGATAATGGATTTAATAAATTTTGCGGCTATATTTGCAAACAAATTATAAAGGTAAGTGGGTGTAACTTTGTGGGGGTAGAGATGGCCATAGCTTTGGCAGTTAAGTGCGTCTACTGCTAATGCGAAAAGCTCGGATCGAATCCGGGCAGGGTAAGAACTTTATTCTGGCCATCTCTCCTCGGAAGGCAATGGTAAACCACCGAGGTAATTTGCCAAGAGCGCCCATCTCAACATGAAGTGCATTACACTTCCCGTGGTTCGGAGCCCACGTTAAACAAGTAGGTCCTCTATGTATGTGAAAACACTTGGAACGCACATCACATGCATAGAAAGAGATGGGTCACGACGTTCGGAAACGAACAATACGACTTACAAGAAGAAGGGTGTAACTACCTACTATAACAATTTCGGCTATAAAATGATCGTCGTTTCTTTTTTTAATGCTCATTTTTAGGGATTCTAGCATTAACATTAAAACGTTTGAATTGACAAGAATACGGAAATACCTGCTGACTATCGGACGTTTTGTTTCACTCGGCGATCTAATACGGATTATATAGTCAATGTTTTTACTCTCGGACACTTTAAGATATTCGACCATTCAGTGGGGGGATGTAGTCTTTTTGTTTCATGTTGTTATTAAAAAATTATTTATAGAGTTTGATGATTGTTTTCAATTGTATGATTGTTTTACTTATCTTATTAATGATTTAAAATATAGTAGAAGTAAATAAAGCGGGGAATTACTTTGTATGTTTCACTAGAAATTCTGCAAAGCAACTTCTTCTGCAAGTTTGAAATGATAACCTATAATATTAAACCGTTTGACATGACAGATTATGCTCAGATGCGACGTTATCACATCTAAAACATTGGTTACTAGCATGGACAGAAAATAAGTCGACTGAATAGCAAAAATGATCAATGCTGTTAAAAAAAAATTGAAAATGCAATTGACAGCTTAATGATGTTGGAAATTACCAAGTTGTGGCAAATAGCACTGATTAGTTTCAAATATCCTCGAGTTTGTTCTAAGTTTAAGCACTGGTAAGGGAAGGAACGGTGGACCTCTGAGAAAACTTAGAGGTACACAGGATAATAATGAGTCCGTTTTGTGAACAAACCTTTGTTTGCCGTTCTCTGCCAATCCAGAATGTGAATGTTGTTAAAAACAGTTTTTATTCAAGCACTATATTGTACGAAGAGAGTCAGTTTGAGAGTAAAATTACCGAAATTAAGTTGAGACTCAAATTGTTATGGGGTTGGATTATAGGCATGGGCATGGAAATTGACTAAGCATAATGTATATTTATTTGTACTTTAGTTTGCGGCGACAAATCAGAACAGGTTGTACAGTTTGTAACAGTTCTTCATTCGTTTCTGACTGTTACTGATGGTTTAACGTTGAATGTTGTTTAGGTGCTATTTGTAATATTGAGTCATACACACGCAAGTGTCAATTATTATAGGTAAAGTCGTCGTTTGTTTCTTTGTCAATTAAATATACAAATTATTTGTGAGTGAATGTAACCTGTAATGATTTGTGAAGTAAATTGTATTACTTGGGACTAGTAGGCCGTGGTTGTGCGTCCTGAAGGCCGCACTGAGTGAATTGCGACAGCTGTCTATCTATCATCTGTATTAATATATTGATTTTTTCACGACCCACCTATCATTAATATTTACATGACAGATGGCGTTACATTTGGGAAGGTTTGTGCCATAATAGTTTGTTTCCTTTGATTGATGCAATTAATTTTTGAAGCACCAGTTTTTTTGTTTTAAAAGAATTACTTTCAGTTGTCGTAAGGTGCGTTTTTATTGCTTGATACTGGTATTAAACATTTATTTTTCACAATTATTTGTATACTGCCAACCATATCTTTACTGTATCGAGCTCAGCGATTATATTATATTTTTTCAAATATTACATCTTTTATTCAATAAGCGATTACCTCAAGGTTTACGAATCCCGGCTTACCTCCGACGCGCTGAGAGCTGAGAGGCTTAAACCACAACACCAAGGTACTTTTTTCTCAGGGCGAACTTACTACCATTAATTTATTGGTTGATGTGGCGATCTGAACCGTTTTGGGTCTATTAACCACACGGGGAAAGTTGTTCACACCAGGTTCGATCGAAGTTTTCGATTAATTTCTTAAGCGAGCTACGACTTGGTCGGTTATGTACACCGAAATTATTTCGCAATGCGCAAACGTGTCGGAGAAATTTTTCCCATTTCGGACATGGGTTTTAACAATTAAAATGTGTTGTTCTGTCGTATATCGCTTTATTATTACAAATGTCAATGGTTAATAATCATACGTGTCAAACATCAATTGTTTATCTTTGACAGAAAAACAATGGTACTTAGATTGTTACCTCTAATTGAATCACCCTTTATAATATTATGTATAATTATTATAATATATACTATTTATAATACGATGAACCCTTACCTATGGCGTTCCGTAGTAAAAATAAGATACCACATACTAGTATAAATTCGTGTATCCTTCTTTTTCAATCGAGGTATAAAAGGCGCCATTAATTCAGACAGGGGTGAAGTCACCCTCGACCCTATCCTGGGTGGGTGCGCTATTAAAGATATATCACGCATCTAAATAAGGATGTAAGAAAATAATTATTGTTTATAAGAAAGTTTCAAATAAAAATAGACACCTTATTCTTGCGATCTTGGGTTATAATATCGGAATACTCGATTTCAGCAGAATTTTGAATAAGATTACTTTGCGCTTTTCCTGTTAGTATACGCTTTGGGTACATTAAAGCTACAGCAAGTAATTCCATTATCGGCAAAAACAAAAGTTATCAACGACCGATAAATTTGATTAAAGCGCGCAAAATTTGAATTTAAGTTTACAGTTAAATAAAATTAATTCTTAGAAAATCTGTATTGTAATTTAGTCTGAAAAATTAAATGTCTTTAAATTACTCGTTTCTGCTTTAAGTCTGATGCTTTAGATGTTGAGCATTCCAGTGTAAGTTGCCATGGAAACTGTATATCCTCTGATGCGGTGCTAGAATCACTTTGTCGATTTGAACCTAAATGGAAGGCAGTCATTCAAAAGCATCTTGATATATCTATCCTTGATCAATTATATACGCAATCTTAGGAAATCGTCTACCTCTCAAATTGATTTAACGCGACAATATGATACTTTACGTTATGTAATGAACATGTACGATATGTACGTAGGATAAATTACTATTATACACCCAGTAATTCGTAGTTATATACTTAAACGAATTATTCTACTGACCTATTTTTTATTGTGAATTGAAATTTAATGGGTAGGTAGAGAAAGTAAAAATAGAAAAACTATCGGTTGAATTTAATAAACAAGATCTACATATATATCAAGGATAGAAATAAACAGTTATAATTAATATGTAAGCGCGCTTTTAAGTAAACTTACTAAACCTAAATTTGCAAGTAATTTGCCCATAAATATTTACATCATATTTTAGAAGTGTCGGTTTGGAATTGCTTATAGCGAAGCCTTTTCTCGCCTGGCCTCCCCGGTAATGCGGCATTATACGGGCGCCGTGGCGTCGATTCGGCGTCGAGTGACGTCGTTTCAAGTCTAACCACGTGCCCCATATTTCATCATCACCCCGCCTGTCAACGCTCGCGATACCGACCTAATCCGAAAACATCCGATCTAAAAGGGATAATGGAGGATAATAAATAAAAAAATATCCTTCTTTTCCCTGTGTTGGCCAGATTGACTCTGGTTGCTGGGCAACAGTCGAGTGCGGATCGATATGCGGAAGATTTTCTCGGTCGCGGTGACTGTGACTGGAACAAAGCATAGCATCTGTACACTATCCCCTTCAAATACTAACTACCCTTTGGTTTCCGTTAATTGCTTCTTTATATTTACAATCTAATCGCAAATTTAATAACACATAATTTATTGAAAAGAGTTCCGCTTTGGAAAGGCCGAAGTAAAAATTTGCGTATCTATACCCAATTTTTATTTAATTTTTAACCAAACGTGTTAATTACATTAACATTAACTAAAATTGCTATATAAATAATTTTTTATAACCCCAACGATTCCTAAGGACTATTTTGTGTTGTTACTAAACTTCATGCCATCAGCTCAAGTTGCAATATATGGATTAAAAAAGGAACCGGAAAACGTTATAACAATTAAAAAAGTTTTCAAATCAAAACTTTTTACCGCAAGTGTACAAAAATACAAATGCCAGATTAAAGTAAACTGGTAGTAGCACTAGAAGGTGAGCATAGCGTTAGGAGCAGCTTGCAACAGCGCAAAAGCAGCGAACCTCCTTGCTATACGCGATCACCACAAAGATTTCTGGATGAATTGATACGATAATATGTTAAGTACACCAAAACTATTTGAAAACTCAACAACTCGAAAAACAATATTCCGCTTGCGCGAAGGATTATAAATGCTAAATTGAAACGTCACTAATAGGTGAAACTAAGTAAAGATTAATTCTCAAGCCATACAAAAACTCCCCTTCAATTGTGGTTACCCTTTAGTAAACCAACTTATCTACTCAATAATAATTATTGGAAACTTTGTTGTATTAACGATGTCAAAATATAATAAAGAAAATAGAATTATAAACGTTTTATAGGATATTAAACAAAGGACTACAAGATTACCAAACAATAATCATTTAATTATTAACGTTTTGCATCATTATCCGTGATATAATACCTGCAATGCCGATTGCAGATAGGGAAACGACCAAGTGCGGCTCGCGCTTGTAATTGTAATAGTATGTTGAAGAAGCAGCCACGAACAAGAACTTTCATACTTGATATTTACCTCGTTTAGACCTTTATTAGAACGATTCGTTCTTTTCTGATGCAAATGGCCGTTAACTTAGTAGGTCCATTAAATTTTCTAAATGTAAAGTTTCATGTTATTATAATATACAAACTTAAGTAAGTCTATCCGGTTAAGATAATTTAATTTTAATTGTTAATTTCTATCCAACACCTCGTTTCATTTGTCGGAAATTCTTTACTAAATTGTTGTTCTTAGATGAACTTCATTGTCATGGTGTTTTGGAGGTCACAAACTTCGTATTTTAAACTTTGCGAACTAATTTGATTTTACCTTTATTGGACAAGTGAGTAATTTTGGTTTTGTTTGATAACTATAAAATTAAATATCCCATTTGGACAGGTTAGAGTTTCAAATCTCCACTTTTGTGAGGTTGACCATTGAAGGACCTAGCGAATTATTTTCGAACTTTTTAACTTAAAGTTTGAAAACAAGGAGACCGACTTTTAAAAGCGTATTCTATTTAACTCGATTGCGTTTTATGTGAAGTATTTTTTATCTCCTTAGATTCCTCAACCAGATTTACAAATTTCAGTAGGTATTTTGTTTTTTAGGTGTTTTAATTTTAGTTTTGCGTGGTAACTACGACAGTGTAATTGTATTTAATTAATCCAAATTTATCTGTTTCTTTAAATAGGGTATACCCCGATTTTTAATGAAAATTAATAAATACTTGCAGTGTTTGATGAAACAATTTTACGAAATAATTAATTTAAAATATCATAAAATCTTACAAATCATTATAACATGAAAGTTCTTTCAGAAAGATCCCAATATCTGAGAGCAACATACATTTTGATGGGTTTTGAATTTAACTTCTAAACCCCCATCATCATCTACATCAATCATTTTTAGACGCGCGTGCTACTGGCCTCCCGGTAAGAAATAATTTATTTTTTGGAACATTTTTGAATAAATTTTAGGACAAATTTAAATTTTTGTTATTATATTTTGTTTCAAATTTATGTAAAATAATTAACGTGTGTGTGGTTAGTCCAGTGGTAACGATCTCGACTGCTGAGGTGAATATACTAGGTTAAATCCCGTGTTGCAAAAATTAAAAAGTACTGATGCAAATAAAGTGCACAATTTCCCAACTCGGTATAGGCAGCCGCGGGGTCTAAATTCTGAAAACTCTTTTACAAGCTTTTCTTTTCCTTTTGACCCTGACGTTCTGTCAATTAATCAGACTCACGTAAATATAAAATTAATTTTTAAATCCGCAGCCTGTCACAGCAAGTATACGGTTCTGGAAGATAGTGGAAATCAAACCAGCGCCTCGCCTCTCTTACTTTTAGCCAATGACTTCCAAAGTAATCTTAAATTTCTTCCAAATACAGTGATTTCGGAACACGATACCCAACAATTTAAACGTAGGATACCTGTGAATATACGATTATTAAATAAATTCAAGTTTTGCTACATGAACCCCCGAATCCGTACAGAGATGGAATATAAAATAATATGAGGAGTAAAATTTATCGCATAGTACCAAGTATTCGTAAAGATTAATAATTCCGGATGTTTCATCAAAACATCCAATCTCATTGGAATACTTAATAATCGTTTCCGTTAGCGCATTGTACAGCCAGAGACTCCATACCACCGGTACTTTACTGGACCATCTTTACTCTGTGTAGTGTATAATAGAAACGAAACACTCGTTTAGATATATAGATGGTAATGGGAACACTGCTAATTGTTAGAGTAAATAAACTTTACGGCTGAATACACAATTACGTACTATACCTATACATATTATAATAGTAGTCCATTCCAATAAATTCTGTCAAATTGTTACAATGATGGAAAAACGTAATTGGAATATTGTTTTTTAAGAAGTTGTCGGCTGAATTACCATTTTAGGTAATATTCATAATAAGCAGAATGCACTCGATTCACAATTTTAAAAGTCAGTAACGCCAATTTTCTAAATTATGTGTAAGTCTCCCTTTCATGTAAGTTACTTTTACACAATAGTATTTATACGTAATTTCGTTGTTCTGCAACATAATTTATACATAAATCCAAATCACTAATTAATACTTATTATACTCTGAATAAGCTAATTTAAGTAAAGCGTTGTTGCAAATGTTATAAGAAGAATGTCAACAATGATGCCACTATTATTCGTAAGAAATACTCGTAATATGTGTGCAGCCGATTTTATCTTAGTGACATTTAATGGCAAACGTAAAGGCTATAGCTCCCCCCCCCCCCTCATACGCATTACACACTATAGTTCTGTCTATTTCAAAAGCTTGAAAGCTTAGAAATGTATTTTCAAGCGAGAAAAACCTCCAATCGCAATGCGTTTGTGGGAGCCTGAAAACGAAAAACGAGCTAAGCCATTTGAGCATTACTTAGCCGGCTAGAGCGTAATAAAGTTTAGATAACCCAAAATATAACGGACGCTATTCTCCACAAGTGTAGCTTGACCTACTCTGACGCCTTTACTTAAAACGTCCTAATTAAAAAATTGGGTTTCGACATAAAAATGACTTTATGTAGATGGTATAACGCTGTCTTCACTATAAAATATTATATAATACCTTCCACAGTATAATATAATTATATCAAATTTCTGTTAAGTTAAAACTCAGACTATGACGACGTTGGAGATTCTGCCTCCTATGTGAATTGTGCACCTTTGTGATTTTAATGGCCAAAATCAAAATGTGATTGACGAAGGAAATCTTACCATTTGTGAATATTTTAACTTCTAATTTTACACCATTTAACCTTGAAAAGCCCGCAATTCATGTCTGAATTACGTTATATGACTCGTTCAGTTAACTTATATTATTATTTAGAATATAAAATTTATTATTTGACTTGACCAAAGAGAATGTCCTATATATAGAGGGCCAACTACATGTTAAAAATTGATATAAATATTTTGCACACTTTTCAATTCAATAGATGGCTTTTGAACGCCACCTGGTGGGCAGGGTTATTGCTAAGTTATTGTTATGTGATTATCAGCTATTGTAAATTTTAGCATAACAATAACTTAGTGCCAAAATAGCCATCTATCGAACTGAACAACACAAAATATTTTTGACAGGTAGTTCCATATATAAGAGCTGTCCCTCTATACATAATTCTCCTTGACCTGACTCGTAATCGAACCCCTCCCCTGACTTGTCCCCAGACCTGCCATTGATAACATTTGTCAAAAATTATGAAACTGAACTATTTTATAACTAAAAAACATAAATATTTCGTGATCTTTAGATATTCCTAATATTTCCCCTATTGACGAAATTTAAAGAAATGGAATACAAAACATATTATTTGTTATGTGAGTCTTCTAATATAGAATTTTAGTTGCTTTAATTAATAGATAATAATTATTTTCAATCAAATTGATATAATTATTATGAAAAATCCATGTACAGGTAAACGTCGTTTTACGCCGGGGTTCCGTTCCGAGAGGCACCGGCGTAAAAAAAATCGGCGTAAAATGAACACAAATATAATGGACGATATAAGGTTGGGTTCCGTGTCAAAATTCTAAGAACTCTATCTTTAATATATTGTCGTGATCTTGAGTTTCTAAATTTGACTAAACACTTTGGTAGAAAAATGCCAACAACCTATCTGCTCCGGTCCTAGCTCAGCTCCGCAAAACAACAGAAGTGCAAAACTCAGAAAATGTTCATACAAATAACTCACCAAATTGCTCAAATGGTTCCTTATCAATAGCTGTGGATCTCTGTTAAATGCCTCACTTTTATGTGACAAATAAAATATAGTTGCATTGAAAAATTTTATATTCAGTTTAGTAAATTTCAAAATCACCCTGGTACCAGTCAAAATTACAAAATAAATGTTGTACAAAATTTTCTACTGGGAAAATTCCCTTACAAAACAATAAAATTGTTGAATTAGTTGCAGCTTCCTCTTCTTTAACTCCTTTGGCTGTGTTGATGTAATACCAACACAGATATGAAATGTTCTTGTTAAATTCGCGTTAATTTTCTTGACTAAATGTCTTTATTATTAAATGAAAATAATGAAATTTTGCTTAAATTTTTAATGGTAGTTGCTATCAGTACCCGTGAGTTAGATGCAACGCCGTAAAGTTCAAAAAAATGGTTTTTAAAAAAAGTCAAATAATAATGTTTAAAATACCTTATCGCTTTTAAAACTCGTTCACCTGATGTTTTACTATAACTCATGCTCAGCATCTGCGCAAGATCAAGGATTGACAATCCATTCAAAGTTTCTTTCTTCAGTGTCTCGAGTCGTGTACACTTCAATTTTTCACATCGACCAAAATTCTCAACATTCCTCGGTGTTATCACCTCCAATTAAACGAAGTGCTACTATTTAAAATAGCCAACTGATAAATTTACTAGCGACTTGTCTTTAAAGACGCTAATTCCATCTACTTCACCAAAACAATGCATTCAAAAAAAGGATATTAATCGAAGTGGCAAGGTATCTCAAACGGGAGTGTTGCCTTTGCATTCCATCCACGAAGTTTCATAACAAAATGTGCGGTTAAAAGTTTCATAACCTCCAAACATAAGGATCCAAAATCAATATTGGTTCAAGTTTTATCATTACTGAACTTCATCGGTCGAGCGCCCAAGGCAAACTAAATTTCCTAGTTTTATCTGTTAAATTGGCGAAATTTTGTGTCTAATGTACCACTTCTAAATCTTAATCATACCTGAATTTTCCAAATTTCACGTTATTAAATTTATCAAACGTCCGAAGGTAAGTTTTTATTTAATTTTAGAGTTTTTAAATTACTTTAAAATTTTTTTTCGAGTCACTTCCATGTAGATAACTTAACACACCGAATTATGGTCTTTATCACTAGATTACACAAACCAAGACTCAATACATTAAAATGACTCTGTGAAAAATTTCAGAAAGAATACAATATCTCACAACATACATAGTTTGTTATTTTTACAATAATTCACCTTTTTTAGAACCCATGCAATTTTAGGTTAAAGATAATAAAACCTTCTTACAAAATTTTTATTTTCATTGCAACAACATTGTTTCCTTTGAATCTGATATGACAGATTCCTTCATGAGATCAAGTAGTGAGCCTAAAATACATTTTTCAGAGTTCCACAGCTTTATTCGGTTTCCCAGCATTAATCGTGGGAAAGTGAAATTTACCATAGTTAAGTTATTCCTACTAGAATCCCCGCATCCCGCTACTAAATCATGTTAACATGGTTATGTTGAATTACTGAGCTCAGCCACCCAAAAACAAAACGCTTGCTTGCATAGAATGCAAATTCTATCGCATCAGAGAGAAACCCTTTTAGAGACCAAAGAAAAGTGTGAAGCTTTTCACTTATATGAAATTTCTGAGAGGCCAGCAAAATACGACAATATATTTAATACATATCCTATATATATTCAAAATAAATTATAAATGTTTTCAATAAATACAGTTTAAATTCGTTTACAAAATAAATAATAATCTCTTGATATAAATAATGAATTTTTTAAAATAAATACTAACTCACCAGTTTCTCGGTTCTAAATTAAATTCTCACACTTTTTTGAAAAAAACATTCAATTTCATTTGCTTTGATTGTTGCTTCTTTTCTTGCAGAATCATAGCAAAGGCCGAACGGCAGCTGTGACGCTTCTTTTAACATTTGCGCTTCGATTGAAATCTCCATCTATCTCACAGAGCTCATCTGTTAACCTTTCTATAGAAGAAAGGATACGAGTTAGATCGGCCGTTTTTAGGGTTTTCCCATCATTTTCTTTCTCATCCTCCTCTTCTTCTTGCCGAACCGAGGAATCTCACGGCCGAACCAACCGGGGAATCCCACGCCGGCACCAACCAGCGTAATTGTGAATCGGCATAAATCGAACCAGCGCAAAACGACGTTTACCTGTACTTCCAAAATTTGGATATTTTTAAATATTAAATTTAATTAAATATTTCGCAATGCTTTCAATTAATTGCAGTTTTGGAATTTGGGAATATTCTTCTTCTTATGATCTGGGACCTGTGTTTACCAATTTTTTTCAAATTAGTTCTATCTACTATAAGCATCTTAAATAGTTTGTAAGGCTGGTCTTCGATGTGCCAATACCCTGTATTTTTATGACAAATCATTTCCACAGCGGGACCAACGACTTTACGTGCCCTCCGAAGCACGGAATATTAATTTTATAAGAATATTAAGAATATTAAAAATGAGAATTTTTAATAATATAAATAGTCGTCACAAATGGACCGTTTTCACAATAATCGCTTAAACTAAGGGATAGCTTATACTATGACTGTCTAGAGATCCGTAGTTTAATCCGTAAGACTATAATAATAATTATCGAAAAAAAAAGTTTTTCCAAAGTCGTTAAAATTGAGAAAATTTTATCACATCGTGATAAGAATTTATAAAAATGGTATCGGAGTTAACTTGAAACAGCAACTTTTTTTAATTTGATTTAAAAAATATACTTTTTTTGAATACAACGAGGTATTTTAGTACCTACACAGTTTTCTAAATAAAATATTTTCAAAAAAAGAATAATATTAAAATAATTAAATTTTGAAAAAATATTAGTACAAATGTATTCATCTTTAAGCCAAATCCAAAAATTTTAATAAAATTCAGAATGAATTGAAATTGAAAAATAATAAAAACGATAGCAAACGATATCGAAGTTTTAGAATTGTTATTCCACCATCAGGGATGCTTAATCAAAAAAATAAATGTTAATAGTAAATTAAATTAGCAAAACATTTTGTTACAAAATAACAAATCAAACACTTATTGAAAAAAACGGAAAAGTTGATGTGAAAATCTTAAAGAAAGCATTAAATAAAAGAGAAATAAAATGAAATAATTACAAATAATAAAATAACAGAAAAATTGAAGAAAGATAAAATATATATAACAAAACAAAGCTAGAAATGACGAAAATGAAAACAATTACGAATAGAAGAAATGAAGAAAGTGTTTTAAAATATCGACGTACTCTCTCCAAGAAATAGATAAGGAGATTATATTATATAGTTTTTTTTGTTTCGAAGTCATGCAACATAAATGCTCGATTTTTATTGGTTATGAAGGAATATTCCTTCAAAGAGACTATACTTTTTCCAAAACGTTCTTTCTGATCTGGTTCAAATTTACACAGAGATTCGTTCTCCATCCTAGGATACTGTTAAAAATTTTAAATATTAAAATCTCTAGTACTTTGGCCACAATCCGTGTTGAGAAATGTGCTTTCTGTTATCCAATTTATCAATTTGCTCCGCTCATAATATTTTTTCCCTGAGTGAAGTAAAATTTTAATTTATGCAAGATTCGTTCTTAATGCACCGATCAGTTCCTTATAACCAAGCCAAAAATTGTTACTCGCATTTATGAACGTATACATCGGATTTTACAACGTTCTACGTCTTCCTATTTATCTGTCTGTGCTCGTGGGGTGTGTCAGATTTGTTTCCTCCCTCAATACCCCTAATGAGAGGGTATCTAGCGAGTTCAGAAAGAATCCTCCACGTGAAGTGATCAACTCCACTTTACAACGTGGGAGCCCTGATCTTAGTTTAAAACTAGCTTTTAGATGGTCACGTCGGTATGCGAGGGTCGCTGGTTCTGGTTGCGAACTTATAACCTGAAAGCTTATAATAAAATACCCCTCAGTGAGGGAAATAAAAGACGGTATAACTTATAACAATGTAATCACACACTGGTTATGAATGATATCAATTAACAAAAATACAACGGTTGACAAGCAATGAGCAATACAAATACAAACAAAATACAGGTCCCAGATGGGGACCTGCCAAAACAAACTAAAAAAATATCTAGCGTGTAGTAAAACCTGCAGCTGGTAAACCAAAAAGACCGCCTCGAGAGAGCAGCAAAAAAAATAAAGGTGGCAAGACACACACACATTTTGTTGGTTTAATGAAAGAAAACCTCGCAAGGCACAAATCAATCTCAGAACAGTAAAATGCAAATACCACTCACCCCGGCCGGGAAAAAGATGAATCACACCCCACTGGCTGAGATGTCCACGAGATTCCAGTATTGAATGGCTGACTCGAAACGACTTCAGGCCGCCAGCCGACAGGTAACGTTTTCCTTGAATGTTCTTCTCGAGCGACTCCAATGCCTGGCGGATCGGACGGTTGGACAGCAGCGAACAGGTAAAGTGATGTTGATAAACTACCCAGGAACGAGTTGAATCCCCAGTCGAGCTGACTAATGAATCCAAAATGTATGTGTCCACCGACACCTCGAGCGGTAGATATAAATACTTGATATTGAAAACTTGTGACAGGTAATTGACGTAAACGGACTGGACTTAACAAAGACAACGGCTTTCGAAACGAACCAGTACAACAAAACTTCTCGCGAGATCGAGGTTATATCCAATACAAGATGGCCGCACCAGCAGTGTTACCAACACCGATAACCAAATCCACTGCTGGTTACAAGCGTGCGCGATGAGTGCCGTAGATAGAAAAATGTGGTACCTTAGATAACCAATTTTCAATGTTGAAAAACTTCTGAACGTGCAATCTTGAGTTTTCTCCAGTAGCACGTTCTGACGGAATGGTGATCGTCAGTACCCGTCGTTAATAATACTTCGAATTGTTAAAATATTAGCTGGACGAAAATCTTAGATTATTCGGCACTACGCACGCTTTGATAAAATACGACTTCACTCGCGAGAAGCACCATCAAAATTGCCGACGGAAATCACTCCCTCCACTAAGCGGACAAATCTCCAATCTAAGCGCTCGCGTCGAGGGCATGTAGGCCGTGTCGCCGTGTCTCAAGTCACACTAAAAGGCAAATAAAGCGGACAGAGAAAGGTTGATGTGACGATCAAAAATTCGTCACAGGTGTTGAAATTGTGTGACGAGCACAAAGGACCTACAGCTTAACATGGATTTCGAGGCACAGAAATAAAAGATTGTTACACACCATACACTCCGATCAGAGCAGTTTTTAGGTCATACATTTAGACCCCATGTTACCTGGTGATTTGGTGAGCGAAAACTTCTTCTATAGATATAGCACCTCACAGGATTTCAAGTGAAACTTTTTATTTATTTTAAATTTTACAAATAGGTCTCATTTAGGTCCTTTTCGGGTATCACTTCTATGTATGCTTATTTACAATACAACACCATGTTTTTCTGGGTAGATGTAAGAACTCTTTGGGAAAATTCGAAAATTACTATTTTTACCTTAATTTAGTAAGGGCCCCAAAATTGTTTTTTTAATCAAAAACGACAAGAGATGCGTCAATGGAAGTATTTAGTTTTTTAGTAGTTAGTAGTTTTTTTCATTAATGAAAAGGTATGACTGTTTTGGTTTTGTTCAAAATATCGGTAAAATTCAGATGAAGAAATGGTTAAGCGTCATTCACATCCACGTAACGTACGTTCCGGACATACAATACGTAACGTAAGGAAAGTTGAAATGCATTGTTTCAAATGCCACCATTCACATTCGAAAAAACATGGCAGACGTAACGTAACGTAACAAAAAGTTCGTTCAACTTCAACTTGTACGTTATGTTTTCTATGTTTGACCAATGGAGATGCTTTCATTTTATTAGGCAACACCCCTTTTACTGTATTTTCAATTTTAAGGTTAAGTCACAAAAATGAATGCTGTCAAACTGTTAACCGATAGCCAATGCAAATACAGGACGGTGCCCGTGCTTTTTGTTTCTATGTAAACATAGTATAAACATTGTAAACTAAGTGAATGTGAATGGCAAATAAAAAACTACGTTTTCTACGTTACGTATTGTATGTCCGGTACCTACGTTACGTGGATGTGAATGAAGCTTTATACTCTAACTACGCGTCTTATTTAATTTTTCTATTATTAAAATATACATAGTAGTACCTAATACCTAAAAAATTTCAGATATTTATTGCAAATACAATTTGTTGATTGGTAATAGCAGATGAATACATTTACTTACCTTTCGTCAATTCACCCCCTAACGACTACAACACTATACGAGTATTAGATAAGAGAAGTCATTGGACATGGCTGCCCAGAGGACCTTTAGATCGGCTTCTATATTTAAAAACCCCTTTAAAAAAAGACATAATTTCAGCTGAGGGTGATAATACCGATTTTTATTCGGTTTGGAGGCTTTCATCTATTGACGTCTTTGCTGGGCAGCGTTGAATTTATCAGCGCTTTTATCAGACGAACTACGTAGTGCGATGCAAATTTCCGTTCTCATAATATCATGCGAGTTCAGGAAAGTTGCTGGAGGCTTACAGTTGGAAGAGTGATAGATTTAAGAGCACCGCTTGGAGTTCTTCCCCTACCAATCCGCACATTGCCAGCGTCGTAGGGTATGGCCAAACTTTTTCTATAGAAGCTTCAGTTGTTGCTCCATACTTAGTAATAAGGAAGACATATGTAGTTAGACAAGGATGCCGATGTTCACGATTTGATGGTGTAAGAAGACTATTGGCTTTATAAGCTTAAAGGATTTGCAGGTGCTATTTATGTCCCATTATCTGCTGTAAAATTGATGACAAGACATTCTTATAAACATGCAATTAGAGTGCTTCTTTTATGCCCATTATAGCGTTTGGAAAAATCGTTTTTAGTGATCTTCAATTAATGGAGTAATGAAAATCTGTCAACCATCTTTTGCAGGGTACCTTTCTATACCGGAATTGGAAACCATTAATGAAAATTTCTAACAATCTCAACAAGATAAGACGGCAGAAGCTATTATCAAAGCTGAAGTTTCAATATTTTTGGCTACGTATGGTGCACGAAAAAAGGAGACTTCTTAAATATACCCCGATCAACCTTTTCATACAATCACCGTACAATTCATTTTCATACAATTTTTAGTGTCTACCATCAAATTCAAAGTTATTTAAAATATATAAATTTTTAATTTACGAAATTAACATTAAATTAAGCTTAGCCGAAAGCACATGAAAATAAATTGATTTTTAAACATTTAGTACTTCGGTACTACAAACAAATTTACGACGTATAAATTTATAACTTAACTTTTATCTGTAAAGTAATCGGCATAAAATCACTCATCCATGACGTAATCTGGATAACTTCACTTCTGACCCTCTTCATAAAGAATGCCTAAATTGGTGCTACCACTTTCGCACTTTCATAGTAAGTATGTATATAATGGACGAGACGTACTTGCGTAGGATTTCGATAGCATGATTATGCATTATATTAAGACACAAACATCAGAATCTACCCTAATATGATACGTTCTAACGTTCAACTCAGTACTGACTCAATACTGTCAGCGGTAGCGACTTAACGTTATAATAAGATAAATAATTTTTTAACCTTTGGTTCTAACCAGGGCACAAATAATTCGTTAGCGATTCCGTATCGCATCCATGACCGTAGCAAACATTGTCCAACTCCTTATGCACTCTGCCACCTTCTTGTATATATCCTGACATCCACCCCAGTAGACAATACCACATGGGAAAAACATGGTAACAACTTCAGCTGCTTTGAAATTTGGGTCTATCTTATAAAAGTCCTTCCTTCGTTTCTTAGTGAAGTTTAGCCGGCCACTGTTAATCCACTTACATGCAATCCCAATGCAAACTTTGATTTCTTCTTTAGGTTTTCTGCAGTTGTCAAACTACCCAAAAATTATTGCTGTAGGTCAACTGGGCGCGAACTGAATGTCGTTTAATTTTCTTAAAATTAAATTTCCTTTAGTGCTATTTTATTTTTTGTAATGCACTTGAATGTTTTTGATGTACGACTTTAATGTTGTAGGTTTTAAAATTTAACCATTAAAATTTAGTTTGCAAATTAAAATTTTTATTAACCAAGTTGAAATTTTATAACATTTTATCTGCATTGCATCCGAGTCGTTTACTTTTTCAAATTATTACATTAAATTCAAGTTTCTGGGTTAGGTATCAGTGGATTTCCAGACATAGACGATGAAGTTAAAAGGTTTCCACTCTTTTCAACAGCTACCCATTACGTCGCCGTCGCTCTAGCGGATTTATAAATTGAAGCACGTAATTTGTATCTTCAACTTAAGCGTCTACGTTAGCACCAACGACTTAAACTATAAACCCAACATTAGTAACAACATCAACAATCACATCACGTTTTCCGAAGTCTGGTTGTTGTATTACACAAATCATGGGATGACTGATTCAACAAACCAATGAGTGCTCTTAGTCACCAAATTTGGTGATTAAAAATTAATAGTGGGCTCGCCGACACAAAAATATCTTTTATGAGTTATACGACTTGACAATAGGTAACATACTTCCTGTTTTAAATAATTATTACCTTCACTTTTGTGAGAATGTTTTCATAACGTAAAATGTAGCATAATCTGAAGTGCATCGCAATTTCGATGCAGAAAAGCAAATATCCGTTTAATATCCTGTTAACAAAGATACCATAGAAAGTGTAGACCCTTCGAAATTTGAAACCAAATACCTTTTTTAATTAATCTAATCATCTTTTCATTAATTTTCAAAATTAAATTTCAAAGTGAAATTGGAAGAAAGGTGGGTACCTAAAATACATTATAATAAATAGTTTTTAATAGCTAAAAGAGAATTTGCTTATTATTTCTGCGTGATGAGAAAGGCAAAGTTTTTTATAAGGAAGAAATTAGTAATATAATAAATTATTTAAAGATATTAATTAAGCGATAACGTAGGTAGACAAATTAAATAAAATTTGTGGGAATCGTTATTTTATATTGGTAAAAAATGTAAATCGTTATAACTTCCTGTTAATTTGTTAACCCTTCTTATGAAACACCCTTCTTTATTAAATTGAAGAAAAGTTATTCGCCTTTATATTATTAGCAGCTACCTATTCAAACTTATTAATTTAAATAGGAACAAACAGCTAGCAAAGTAGCATAATATATAAAGTAGTTTGCTCAAGGGTTGCTCACAGTTTGTGTGTATCGATAACCCTAATGTGATTAAAGGTTGAATGAATATCAAAGCAAGAAAAGTGGAACGTAAAAGTAGCGTGGTTTGTATTGTTTACGCGTATAGCGAACAAGTCACGGTTTAAGCATCTCCTTAAAATATCGTCTTTGTCTTTTGTATTGCTGTTAATAATTGCATCTCCTTTACAATAAGGTGGTCAAAGACCCGTTGAGACGTTCAACAGGAAATATCGACACGCGGTGTGTGACTATCGCTGTATGCTAACGAACTGCTCCCATTCTGTATAATTCGTTTATAAGTATCGTTTTCCGAAAACACTACTATTTCTATTCGACAAATTCTCACATTCGTCTACTTTTTACATTAGATTTTTAAATTACATACTATTGTTTGTTAAACAACAACGATATGTATTTGTTAAGATTACGCCGCGGCTGATGGGAATTTGCTACTTTTTGAATCATTAACATTTTTAACGCTAACTTTTGTATTTTACCATAATTGGAAATTTACTAATTGTAACAACAAAAATGCTTTTCCTTGTACTATTGTTTTATCTTCTAGAAGATTTACATCCTAAATTCCTTACAAATACCACTTCTTTAAATGGAAGAAATGATAGAGTACTTTTAGTATGGTGTGTTTATTAAATTCAATAATGTAGGACACAAAACAAATACACAAATACTTAACAATTGAACATTGAGAATGTTTTCAAGGAATATCTCAACACAATAAAAAGAAGCAATTTAAAGTTGAGACTGTCCTGAGGATACATCTCAATACAAAACAAAACTAACAACTGGAAAGCCCTGAAGGAGCACATCCAACTAACGTAATACCTCGCACACTTAAATTACTTGACAACGCCGAAATAATAGTCGAGAATCTAAAACCAGGGCTAACACATAACATCCCCAAGTCAACAAAAATTGTAAGAAACGTCACCTCATCACAGACAAATAATATAGGTTCTATTCACCACTTCAATCCTTACGGATTCCGTCTACGATAAACATAAAGGGAAATAACTGATACCAATTTTGAATTAAAAATGTAGGTACTGAGTTGCGTAAAGAAATTTTAGAACAATTCTTAACTGGCACATACTTTGAAAATAACCTGTATATACATATAGGGTGTTTTTTATAGGGATAACTTTTGAATGAAGTTTGTCAAAGCGACAGTTCTTTGACATTTGTGTTCAGAAAGGTTTGCTATTTAATCATAAATAAATTAACACTTAAAAACTAATGATCATCGATTGCGTAGTGCGTTCGCAGCTTGGGCTGGAGTTGGGGCTGGGGTTGGGCTTGGGCTGGAAATTTTGTTCAGTGACGAGGCACATTTCTGGTTGAATGGGTATGTGAACAAATTGCCGTATATGGACTGAGACCAATCCGGAACATTATCTTGAGACTCCATTGCATCCATTAAAATTGACTGTTTGGTGTGGAATACACGCCAACGGCATCATCGGTCCATAGTTCTTTCGAAATGAGGAAGAAGCTTCCGTTACGGTGAATGGTGTGAGATATCGACAAATGCTCAATACATTTTTGTTTCCAAAAATCCAAGAGTTATCGACAACTTATGGATCCAACAGGATGGTGCTACGTGCCACACAGCCACCGAAACCATCCATTTATTGAAAGGACAATTTGGTGACAACATTATTTCAAGAAATGGTCCTATCGATTGGCCTCCAAGAACGTGTGATTTGATACCTCCAGATTATTTTCTTTGGGGGTATGTTAAATCCATGGTTTATGCTAACAAACCAACAACTCTGGAAGCATTGGAGGTCAATATTCAGCAAGCCATTTATAAAATAAGGCCAGAAATATTGGAAATAGTGGTCAAAAATTGGACTGATCAGATGCGCTTCGTAACGATTAGTCGTGGTGGTCACATGCCGGAAATCATTTTAAAATCATAAATGGCATTAAATTTACTTTCATAAAAAAATAATTTAAATAAACATTCCATCAATATTTTAATGTTTAAGCAATTCAAGCTGTTTATTATCTTTGAGCCTTTTTGCAACTCCCTATAATTTTATACCAGACATAAAATAATTTTATATTTATACCTACTTTAATTTTGTGTTTATAACATCATAGAATTACTTAATTTAAAAGTGTAATCCAATAAAGGTAACAAGTAGTTAACACCTACCGAATAGTTTATTAAAATGTTGTAAATATTTATAATACACAAATTTAAAAACAAAATTACATAATGCAACTTAAATGATTTTGTATTCATTATAACAACCGAAATGTATAAAATTACCAAGCATTAATACACACATACATACGTACAGCATAATTACAGTAGTTTTTTTGCAGTTTTTTTTTGCACGGTTTTGACGTATTTAGTTTAGTTTATTTTAATTTCTAAAAGTTTGTAACAGGATATTTAAAGTTGAATAATTTAAAATTTAGTATTGAAATAAAGTTATATTGAGACCTAATATTGTGGTATGTAGTTACTTAATTAATTCATACAGGTAGTAATTAATTCACAAAAGTTCTTTGTTGTAAGTTCTTATAATTATAAGGTCGGCAAAAATACTATTTGGCAAAATGTATTAGGTGTTGTAATGTCTTAATAAACACATCCTATTCTCAACGCGAAGTTGATAAGATTGTTTATATATTTTCCCATCGATGATTTTTCATTTTTCAAATATCATTTTCGTATTGTTAATTTAATTTGAACTAATTTTGCGAGGAATCCAAATATACCAACTCATTTGGCGTGACATGTAAGATATGGCGAAGAAACAACAAAAATATTATGTAAATATTTATAACACCCCTCTTTTTTGGGTCCGGGGTTAAAAAAAGATAAATACTGAGTTGGGATTGACTTATAATTTGAAAAATACATGAGTGATGCTCGGAAAATTTCATATTCTAGCGAGATTCGTATCCTCCGAGTACTGTGTCGACTTAATTTTATACTTTACCTTATAATTTGTCAAGATTATTTACATTAGTAATTTATTAATTATAAAATTAGCAAGAGTGTTACACCTGTTATTGTTTTTTAAATAAATAGTTCGAATTCTAAAGTCGGTTCCAGACCAAGGTGAACATGTTGATAGGTGAAAAGGTTGGCGCAATGTTATCGATTAACAATATTATCATGATTTATTGAAGAATATACTGCATATTTTTAAAAACCCAATATTATTTATCTCAACTTTGGCGTCAACAGTGACTGTTCGTAAACATTTCAGGAAACATATTCTATGAACATTCCCAAACATATTTATAAACTATGTTCGCGAACCTTATTAGCTAAGATTGCTCGTCTTGGTCTGGACTCGCCTTAATATGTAGCACGAGACACCAAATAAAAAAGTGTTGCAGACAGTACAACAAAGAAATGTTAAATGACTGGTAAATAACTCGATGACAAGATCTTCTGAAGGCCAAATCTACCTATATTATTAAATAATGTAAACAAATTTTAAAATTTATCAATGGTGGCTGTAATAGTAGTACGCTAAATAAATAAGCAAAGATATTATAACTGATTTAGTATTAAATAATAGGTATTATATAATTTTATACGAGGTCTTACAAGTAAAAGTGGCGGATCTACCTAGAAGCTAATGAATGAACTTTAAGTTCAATGGCGGATTTAGTCTTTATGACCTCCCAGACAAGATTCGCAATGTTCGCCTCATTTGTATCTCAGTGTATGAAATTACGTAAAAAAAGAGAAAATGTTACTAACACCAAATAAATGGAACCGCTGCTTAAACTTAAGTCCTTAACTTAACTTAAGTAGCTTAACTTAAGGCATAAGAGGAGGATGCCTAGACAGGCCATCGGGGGATAAATTCGTATCTTTTAAATAACAGCAGTGCTGCTTTAAAAATGTTATTCATATTCTACTTTCATTCATTTCAAGTCTAAGTGGTTGTGGTAAGGTAAATATATCTAAAAAGTTATGTGCATTTACTTGGAATTCCTTAGAAATCCTTGTAAGTAGTTGGAAATCTCAAAAATCTTTTATTTGGAATTCTTTGGAAATCACAGGACTTGCTTGGAAATCGTTATAATTCTTTACAAGTATTTATTGCAATTCATTTAAAATCGTCCTTCATTGAAGTTTCTTAAAAATCATTGAAGTTCCTTGGAAACCTTCGGACCTTGGAAACCTTGGAAATCGTTAAAATTCTTTAGAAGTATTTATTGAAATTCCTTTAAAATCGTCCTTCCTTGAAATTTCTTAAAAATCATTGGAGTTCCTTGGAAACCTACGGAATTTTTGCGAACCTTCCGAAGTTGCCGAATTGCAACCTTGCAATTCCGAATGCTCTGTTCAAATATGTTTAGGGATATTTATTTAGTGTCCGAACTTCGTATTTTTAAGGTTAGATTTTATCTGGTTTTTAAATTTTATACCATTTCTATTAATAATTTTGTTTTAAATTTTTTCTGGTATCTGTTTTGATTAATCACCTGCTTCATAATAATGACGAAATTATAGTACTATTATAATAACAACTAGCTGTTACAGGCAGCCGTTCGAACGCCTTTAGCCGTCTAGTACATAATTTCCTAGGTTGTGCGGCCTAAAGGTCGCACTGAGTGGAATTATTTCCATAAGTTTAGTGTGCACTAATTGTATTGTCACGTCATCTACTTACAGCAAAAGTGTGCGACATGTTTTTTTTGCGCAGCGCAGAAGCAATAATAACATCAATTGACAAATGCTATAGAAAGGTTGTTGGTATACACCCCACGATTACCATTTGGGTTGGGGAATTGTGTATGGTTGATTACATCATTATTTTTTAATTTGCTACACTTTTTGCAGGAAGCAAACTTGGTACTCTCGCCTCAGTAGCCGAGCACTTTACCACTCGGTTAGTCGCACTATTACGGATCTAGTATAATAGTTATTATTGAAAATATAATTATATTAGCTGGTACATACAAATAATGTCGTATCGTTCATCCTGGCTTTGTTTGTTGAACACTTATGCATTCAACCTCATGTCGAGTTTTGTAAGCGTTGTGGGGTGCTCATCGGAGACAAAATGTGGTCAAGATGGAACGACATTAATACAAATTTTCTTTCACTCTCCGGTCCCTTTGGAATTTTTCTTCGGGCCCTACTAACTTATAAGTTGATAACTTATGATTAATTTAGAATTTAATAAAACAAACAGATTCAAAAAAATAATTAATGAAGCTTTATTCTAAATTATAGGATTTTACCTAAGATCGAATTTACAGAGCTTAAAACAGTGTGGCTTCGTTTATTTACAATATAATTACAAATTTTAATTTAAGTATTACAAAACTCCAAAATATTGGGAAAATAAAATGATTTTTAATACCATTACATTTGATAATAACCTTATTCATGACAATAAAAGCCATTTTCTCCAACGCTGGGCCTATCTAATATTTATAATATAAGACTTTTAACTATTGATAATATTATAATAATATAAAACTTTTTTAAATAAAATAGTTAATTTAAACTTTCTAAAAAAGTTTTTAGAAAGTTTAAATTAACTATTTTATTTAAAAAAGTTTTATATTATTATCTAATATTTACAATTATCAAATATACTGGGGTGGCGGGGGTTCCTGGCTTATGGGTTAATCTTTTGGTTGAAAGCTACACGCGGTGTAACATCTTTACAATAAAAATACAATCAGAAACTACTTAACTGATAGGACTTGTGTACATAGGATTTTCGATATTCTGGAATGTAACTTTAACAGGAACTACCGAGTTTGAAACTTATAACATAGAACTTCTTCTTCTTCATTAGCTTCATGATGTTCTTTCAAACATTCAGTCCACTCCTGAACTATAAGCCTCTCCCCCATGAGAGGGAGGTTCAGGCCATACCGTACCACGCTGCTTAAATTCTTTTTAAATTAGGCACCATCCGGTCACCCATCCAAGTTCAAATCGCGACCAACCTTGCTGAATTCTGGTGATCTATGAACCACGGGCATTCGCATTGCGCGGCGTCGTTGCTCCCAACACGGAACGGTCATCATAACTTTATGGTGGATAATCTTGGGCAATCATATTATCAAAATGGATAATCATATCAAAATCATGTGGATTAGTAAACAACCCACAGTGGATTTCTAATCGTCCAAATTATAGAAGCTTCTGTCGGCGGTACTTCCATTCGACAAGAAAAACTTTTAATATAGCTGAAAAAGTTGCTATTCAGGATACAAACCGTTCTCTACATATTATATCAGTATGTCGAAGATTCGAATGAAGTAATCGCTTTCAGTGACAAGTACTTGAACAATTCCTGCTTTATGTACAGTGTAGTTGTCGTTCAGAAGCAAAGTTTTCTGAGCATAATTGTGGGGTCTTTTTTCGTGAATAGCCGCTTTCAAGTTTTTAATTGTATCTGTAGATATTCCCCGTTATTGTAGTCCCCTTTAGCATTTACTCAATTGAGAGAATCCCCTCCGCGTCCCAGAAAACTATGGGCATCCCTTTCCTAGGATAGTGGAGAGCCCCTATCAGCCCATTGCATGGACTCTTGTTTCGTGAAAGGGTCCCCGTAGTATATCCAGGTTTCACCTCCAGTTGGAATAAACTTGGGATAAACCAGGCAAATCCTCTCCTCGTAAGTTTGTCGTCAATAAATTTTTGTTCGAGACTGAGCAGCTTGGAAATCCATTGTGCCGACACTATAGTAATTTCCAAATTTTCATGTAGAATTTTAAAAACATTCGTTTTTGATTTTCATATATTTGTAGCAATAACTGAAACTTTTACTCGGCGGGCAATCAACACCAAACCTTCAACTTTGTTGATGATTTAGTTAGTTCGTGCTTCCAGAGGTCTTCCTTCCCGGAATGGGACGCTTCGCCGTCGCCGTTTCGCCGTCGCCGTTTCGCCGTCGCCCATTTCGCCGTCGTTAATTAAAAAATATAAATCAAAAGTTACAATTGAAGTTTTATTAAATTATTTTGATTATTTATAAAAGATTATTTTTTGTTTTTACGCGATTTTTGGGGGGTGAAACGTAATAGTTTACTGCCCCATACCGCAACTATACTTTTTAATGCTATTTCGAGGTTCTCTCACATCCCGGTTGCATTTATCCCGGTTTTCTTGATCTGTCGCGCTTCAAGTATGTTTAGCCTAGTAACCAGAGTCAAATCCGCCCTGGAGGGGTGCAGAGCGGAGCGGAGCGCAGCGGCGCCCCGTAAGGGTAGGATTTGACAATGGATTACCCTCCTTTTCGAATGCACACCCCTAAAATTGGAAACGTAATAGTTTACTGCCCCATACCGCAACTACACTTTTTAATGCTATTTCGAGGTTCTCTCACATCCCGGTTTTCTTGATCTGTCGCGCTTCAAGTATGTTTAGCCTAGTAACCAGAGTCAAATCCGCCCTGGAGGGGTGCAGAGCGGAGCGGAGCGCAGCGGCGCCCCGTAAAGGTAGGATTTGACGATGGATTACCCTCCTTTTCGAATGCACACCCCTAAAATTGGAAACGTAATAGTTTACTGCCCCATACCGCAACTATACTTTTTAATGCTATTTCGAGGTTCTCTCACATCCCGGTTGCATTTATCCCGGTTTTCTTGATCTGTCGCGCTTCAAGTATGTTTAGCCTAGTAACCAGAGTCAAATCCGCCCTGGAGGGGTGCAGAGCGGAGCGGAGCGCAGCGGCGCCCCGTAAGGGTAGGATTTCACGATGGATTACCCTCCTTTTCGAATGCACACCCCAAAAATTGGAAGGCAAAAAAAATTTAATTTTTTCACTTTTTTGGCAATTCACGAGTTATTTTCCATTTTTTGATTATATTTATTACTAATATCTACTAATCACACCCCCATCTATCCGAATTTCAAAGAAAAATTCAAATCGGAGAGAAAAAATTTCACTCCATTTGAAATTTTTTGGATTATCGCAACATTTTAAGTTGGTAATAAATTTTTACTATATAATTGAAACAGCCTCATATTGTGAGTGGGTTTGAAATCCCAAAAAAAATTCCCATAGGTTAGGTTACATTTTGTTCTTCTTCTAAAACTATTAATTTTATTATAAAATGTTATAATAAAATTTTAATTGTAACTTTTGATTTATATTTTTTAATTAACGACGGCGAAATGGGCGACGGCGAAACGGCGACGGCGAAACGGGCGACGGCGAAACGGCGACGGCGAAACGGCGACGGCGAAACGGCGACGGCGAAACGGCGACGGCGAAACGTCCTAGACCGCTTCCTTCCACACTTTGGGTCATTATGAATGGATTCCCTGTCCCTGCAAATTGTTGCGATAGCATATCTTTTCATAACTAATATAAATATTACATAGATACCATAGACAACATAAAAAAACTCCCCTCATATTTTCGATCCGCAGACGCGCGAGAGGGAATGCAGGCACGGACTTTTCGTAAAAGACGTCACAAATGTTAACTGGCTAGTACACCACAATATTCTAGCCGGTGAATCTCGGCGTGAGAATCTGTTATGTTAACTGTTCGACCATTCACTCATCTACCACACGATCAATGTATTCGATATTATTTACCTAAATGGTTAAAATCCTATTTATGCTCTTTACATTGAGAATGTTGCTGGTGTCGTTGTACGAAAATACGTATATACCCACACGCAAACGCCTTCTGTGCAATCTCATTATTGCTATTTTGTTAATATTCAGCTTGTTTTTGTTTGAGGTTATAATTTGTAATGCGCTCTTAGTTGTTTTTATTTTTTGACGTGAATACGTCTATAAATTCGGTAGCGTGTTTAAAAATTTAATAAAAATATGTAACGAAAATTGTGTGTGTGTACGAAAAGTGTAGAAATGATAAATTTCGAATTGTCATTATTCAGAAAAACCCTGGAAGTTGTTTGCATGTTTTCAAATGGATGTTATCCGATCGGTAGACCTGAGCGAAAACGGGTATCCTGCGACGATGTATTCACGTTAAACCATACGGCCATGTCCCCGAACATAGCCTACTTTGTAATTTTTTTAGGAGAGCAACATTAACCATTTACTTCACAACTTGTTTTCTTATTCTGTTAGTTTCAATGTTACCCTTTGTCGCCCTTTTAATAATTCACGTTTCTGCTTGTGAACTGCAAAAGCTAGTCGTCCTTGCAAAAGACTACTGAAAAGTCTTCAATTGACAACGAATACGTATTTTCTATATTCCGCTTGATCACCATTCTGAACTGAAAATTAATATATTTGAACGCTTTAGCATACAATGACCTTTATTATCTTTTTTTTAATAAAACATAATTGCATTAAAGTGACAAAAATTGTCGATAAACCTCATTCGTTCTAATAATTTGGTGTGATATGCTTTCAAAATTAAAGTTTGTTGCTCTTTTAAAACTTATTTTTACTTTTCGTTTTTTGTTCCTCAAAAAATGGTAACTAAAAATAAAGATGTAATATTAACCAAAGAATAAAAAACCCAAAATGGTTAACACGACACAAATAAATGTAAATTATTCAAATTTTCTTGACGATTAAGTAAAGCAAATTGTATAAACAAAATATTGTAACAACACTTGACTAATTAAATGACAAACGGAATATTTTAAGTATATAGTATAGTAGAATTCACTGACAAACGAGGCAGTTAATGAAAACGTTGTAAAATAACACTGCGTTCTTTGAGATTTCTACAAACTATTATTATAATAGGATGATGAACAACGATCAATTATTTATATATATTTTTAAATGCGAGCTTTCGTAGCTACCACAAAACATTATACATTATTTCAATTAACATTTAAAGAATTGGAACTGAAAAATTGTTTACCATGAACATCATTGTATATTTATAAACACTGAAAATTAATTTGGAAACAAAAAAATATACTAATATTTTATTTAAACAGTCAGACGTTAATATATAGTAAATATTATGGGGCTATTACTAATCTTGATTAGTGGCGTAATTGAAGTAAATTAAATCTATTTTGTTATAAATTTATATAGAATGTATGTATGTGGGTCTTATAATAATTACGTTCTCTTAATAATTGAATTAATTCTTGTAACGTTGGTTAATATAGATAATCGTATAATAGATCTATTTATAAGCATAACATAAACATGATGGTTATAATAGGTGCGATGCTTTGGTACCAATGGATTAAAGATTAAACAAATAATATTGACACAGTCAACTATTAGCATTGCACATTTTATTGAATTTTCGCAACTTCCGTATTAGATACTTCCATGCAATATAAAAAACCCTTGTTGGTCTGATTATAAATACAATAGATAAAGTGTTTTATCTGCTATGTTCATATCCTTGGGGATTATTCATGTTCATATTTTGATCGATCACTTAAAATTGAGGTTTGCGTATTGAAAATGAAATAGATTGCGAAAACCAATGTGTGAACTTTTAATTAAAATTCAAATTACATCTGCAATGTTGTTACAAACCAAAAAAGACTATTAAATTTTAACAAAAAGTTGGTCGTTTACTTTCTCCGCTATTGTTTAAGTGTTCCTGAATAAATGGTGACTGTTACTGAATATTTGCATGTCAACTAGCCTGTGTCATTTACTTCTATCAGAGAAATCGAACCAATTCTTATATAAGTTTCATTTCCGTAATTGAAATATAAATGAGTACAACCTTAATATTATTTTTATGTTCTACACTCGAGTAAATAGCATACCTTACATTTTTTTCATAGGTTAGGTTTTCATGTTTAAATATGGTAACGGTTACATTTATTTTTGTTAAAAATAAAATTGTTTATGAAATACCAAAAGTTTAGATGCAGATATTTGAAGAAACGCATTTGGGTAGGCCACATATTGCATAATAGCAAAGCACTAAAGTTGAAAGAAAAATAAATAAACAATCTTTTAAGTATATTCAACTAGAAAATTTTCAGCTTTAGATTTGTTCACATTTTAAAATTGTTTATTTAATTTTACATTTCGCCACCAAAAATAATCTAAACATTTTCGAAGGAGGTAAAATGAAAATAATAAATTGTAATCGATCAATATCATCCTAATAGGTTTGATCACAACATGCTAAAACTTTTTGACAATCCTGTATAATAATCTGTAAAGAAGAACATCGATGAGGGTCTGTATTTAGCAACATGGGGGTGTATTATTAGCGTCGATCTGCCATCGTGACGAGTTGAGTTGCCCTTCTGTCGCCCACTGTCGCTTATTCGCCCCTTCTACATCATATCGGCGTCTAATTTTACACGAGGAAGGAAGCTCTATTTGAACACTGGTATTATTAGACACGTTATTTATTAGTTTATTACCATTAGTTTGAAGAAGTAAAGTGGGGCTAAAACCGACAATTTTAGAATTAGTGCATAAATAGAAGAGATCCGCTCAAAAATCGAAAATTATTATAAAAACGCATGTTTTCCACTATCGTAATTGAAAATAACTCGTAACTATAAATAAAACTACGAGTTTTCATTTTCGATTATTTTTCAGCGTTTCCAGTAATTCTTATTTATAGGCTAAGAATTTTGAAATAGTATGCACTAAATTTTAATTTAAACATCCGCATTTTTTTACCGATTTCTCGTTACCAATCTCAAAAAGGTTACGGTATCGTCGTTGAAAACTCTTGGTGCTAAATACTACAGATTTGTATCTTCCATTAATAAAGCATTTTTCGTAGGTTACAACTTTCTAGATTATATAACGGTTTGGTAACACAATCTTAATAAAATGTTTGTTCTTACAATTAGACCTTAATATGTACGTTGACCAACTGCAAATTAAATTTTTTTTTTAGATTTAATAATAAGTAAGTTGTGCCTACAACATAATATAAAGGATAATTTCAAGTTCAAGTAGTAATTATATAATAAAGCATTCAACTTTGCGGTAGGTATTTACTAAAAATTCTCACACTTACAATTGTATTGTATTTTTCACATCAAAACACTCTCAGTTTCCAAATTACATATTAAATTAATGTCGTATAAAACTAAATAATCCATTTCAATCTTACAAAACTATTGGAATTTACTACAAATTTTTTATTGATGAAAGGAAGTTGTAAATTATTTGTCAAAGATTCTCTACTCTAAAGAAAGGGTAAATAAATGATCGGAAAGGTAGGTTACTATAGCGAGCTCTAATTCAAAAGTCCTTTAAGTTATTAATATTGACCATAGTACGCAAGAACTTTACCAATATGAATGTTCTAGTTAACATCAATTCGCAATACTGGCATCGTGGCCTACTGCTTTGTCTGCATCATGTCTACTCCACAACCACGAGAATGAATAGAATCTGGGGTTACTTAGATATTTAATATTCCAGACTGTAATAAAAGAATTTCAAATTGTCCGGAGACCGAATCAAAATAACTTATCTGAAAGCGCATTTATTTGTTTTTAATTTGCGACGTCGCCGTCGACCAGTAAGGTCATTGGTCGCTTTCACACAAATATTTCCCAATCTCGCACTTTATATTAACCAGGGGTGATTTCCCTGCTTATTGGAACACGAAAGACCTCTGGTGACAAGTGTTGAACCCTACTGAAGGGACGAACTAAGAAATTCTGTCAAGTCCGAAGTTTTAATCCAGAATTTCCTCGCAATAACTCCACCAAAGATCATACCAAATAAAATGTGATTTATTCTTCTGCACTTACAGATCTGGTTACCTAATTTTGAAAATTTATCAAGAAAACTGACTTTAATGGATATATTGATATGTTAAATTCAATTTATACAACCAAGAAACGATATAGACGAGTTACTGCTACAATCTTAACAATTTTCAAAGTATTCTAGATATTTTAATGGTTTTCTTAAATTTTAATTTTAATTTAAAAAAGTTAATGCTATAAAACTTAAGTAAATGCTTAGATATAATAGCATAAAATTTATATAAACTGGACCATTTGTAATCGATTTTTTCCTTGAGTCTTAAGTAATGAACCGGGACGTTTGCACGCAGCCGTTTGGACCCCAGGGTGTTTATAATATAAACATATTATGCAAGAATGTTTGGATGCGAGAACTTAGAATATTTCCGGTATCGATCGATATTAACATTATTTTAATTAGCAGGTTATTGAGGGCGTACTTCCGGACGTTTAAACGCAAGAATTTATATTATTTCCGAAGAGTTATAATTTTATGGATTGTGGTATAAAAGTAAGAAATCAAAGATATCGAAAACAGTTAAGTGCGTTGATGATAAATAATGCGGGTACGGGGTACCTGGTTCAACCATGGATGCAATAAGAACTTGATTCTCTCTGTCACCACTCGAAAGGGAATATCGAACCACCAAGGTGATTTCTGCCCAGTTTAAAGCCTCTCTGAATATGAAATCTGTATGTACCCTTCCAGTATTAAGCATTAGGTTTCATATGCCTGTAATTTTACTTCAAACTCGCAACAGATACATAACAGATAGTTTTCCTACGCCTGAACCCAGGTATACGGCACTCGAAGAAGAAGATTGGACAAGATTATTTCTGGTAGTGGGTTATTTGTATTGAAACGGGTACCACCAAACATTCTGACGCCATTAAGTCAGTTAGGTTATGTTAGAATTGATTTGGTTAGTGCTACTATTGCGATGAGGAGGAAGACGACGCATTCCATACCATCTTCGAATGCTCGAACTGGTCTGAAGTAAGAAATAAGTATAGCATCGAAGGCCTGAGCCCGGACACCCTAGTGACAGAAATGCTATCATCAAAGGATGATTGAGACAGAGTTACTGATGCCCTAACTGACATCATCCGTACCAAGCTGGACGATGAGAAGGTCATCGAAGCAGCTCTGGGTTCAGGTCCCGAAGACTAAGAACGACACAACAACATCGTAGGTTGACAGCTGAAGAAATACCAAGAGGTGAATCCGGCTGGAACCGGGGAGGGGATCTTAGTGAGTAAAAATCTCACACTACCATACCAGATTGGGGTGGTGCCTATGAAGGTTCCCCCTCCCCTGCACTGGTTAAAAAAAAGAATTGATTTGGTTATGTTGGGTTTTAAAGGTTTTAAAATAAACGAGGAATCGGATGAGGAATCTGACGAAGAGTCATATCGAAAATTCCATGAGAAAAAAAAACACCGCCAACTGAAATTATACTCAAGGACCGGAAAAATCATATAGAGGATGAACAATTATACGTTTCAATTTCAGATTAATTCGAAAGGGTTAAACATAAATCAAGAAGGGCATATCTCTTATTTGAACCTACCTTACATACATAATGGTAAAATTCAGAAGGCTTGAAGAATAACATGCCGATTCCGACTCCACGAATTAATGCTTACGCAATTCTAGGTGCAGTTGTGATTAATGGGTGATTAGTTGATTACTGTAGCTCATTAAATTAGGTTTGAGTCGATTACTGGACTAGATTTAGTTAGGTTTCTGACGCTGATACAATATCTTGAATATAATTTACAGTTTCTTAATATACTTACTGATATTATTTTAGCTCGTAGAAAATATTTCTCTCTGTCCATGGCGTTGTGCGCACATTCGTATACCGATGAGTCGGTTACAGACCGACCTCTTGATCTTTTGCCCTATACCTTGCCCTGGACAACACCCTAAAGGTTTTTGTCAGTTGGTAATTCACTCTAACCTGGGCTTCGTTTGACGCTTATAGTTTGCAGATCAGAGAGGTGAGGTGGAGTGGGACGACAAATATATTCGTAATGTTCCATAGTTTTTCCCATTTTACACAGTGGAAGGTCTTCTGGTAGTATAGGAAACAGAAGTAGCCTGGAATGTTAAACTCTCTCAGTTTCAGCTGCAGCTTAGTTTCAACTCATGTTATGGATATCATAAATAATCCATCTCGTAAATCGAAATAAATAAATAAATAAATAAATGTCGTAAGTCTAAAATTGTAAATTCCGAGTTACGTCACTAAAAAATCTATTAATAATGCTGTATCTATAAAAAATACTGCCACGGGTCAATTTAAAAAAAAAAGATATCATAACACGACAATTCACTATTCTAGGATTAGTAGTTTCTATTTTATTTTTAAGTTATAAGAGTTTAAATTCATGTCTCCAAAATTTGCGATTTTCGACTTACGACAGTATTGAATTGAATCGTTTGATTTAAGACGTTTACTTGTTCAATACGGTAGGAAAGTTGATCTAGAATGGGAGTTTCACTAGCAGGGATCCGCTATACAGAAATTTTAACCAATACAAGCCGACAACATCATGAAAGATTCGAGTTCCACTAGCAGCTCCATCCGAGCGCAGTTTAGCAAACTAGCTCTCTCTGGTAGTTTTGTGTCAATTTTTTGGGAGGACCTGTAGAAATGCTAGTCCCCCCCCAAGGTGAGTTTTTAATAAAATTAATATTAATTGTTCGAGAATCGCCTGCGCTTCAATGAGCTTCTATTCTCACCATTTGAACCTCAAAGGTTCAAATTATTTCTACCCTGAAATTATTCAATAGATACCGTTCCTTAAGTTTGTTCAAAGAAGTTTTATTTTTCTCGACGAGTCAACCATCAAATTCAAATTACACTTACTACATCAAGATAGTGTTAAAAATCTATATCAAAATAGATTGCGAGAAGAACTGAATTCCATTCCGTTTATTTATTTTTATAATCCATTTATTATCGTTCCATTTATAATCACTTTTAGACAATATCAAGAAAATCTTTTCAAAATTTTAATCAATTGTTAACCTTAATCAACCTTCAATTTCCGCAATTCGATTATCCGGTTCTGTTCCTAGCCCACTCGGTGATTACCTCCGAACGTTAGAACGATTGTGACTTCTACGTTAATGGAAGGACGGCGGCGGTCCTCCGGTCTGCACTTTACAAGCACAACCGATGCTTGTATACAAAAGATCGGCGTCGTCCTTTCAATAGATGTGGGTGTTCCGGTCGCATTGGCGTCCAGGGGCGGTTGCTGAGTTGTCTGTGAGTAGAATTGGATAAATTGCAACACATAATTCGCTTCGATTAACTATTTCATTTTTGACCCGGGATCTCCGCCTCTTCCTCTAACCACCATCTCATCAGCGGCCGGAGAGGTAGTTTGGGGGGGCCTGTGTTGGTCAAGCAATACTAATTAAGTACACCAGTGCATGTGTACGCGAGTGCTTCATTTTTATGATTCGTTTAATTTGTTATCGTTGTACCATTACCCTTTAGTTCATTGATTTATCTTTGTTATTCCATTTATATGTTAATTGTTAATCTTAATTAAATTTTATGTACTGTATCCCTTAGCAGTTTAAGATACATCTCCACTGGTTGGTTTAACTCAGTGGAGAAGCAGGAAAAAAACCTCAAAAGATAAAAAGGTTAAAGCGTTTCAAGATTACACAATTGCATTTTTTTTTACTAATATTGCTCCCAGTAAGTAGCCCACAGAATTTTAGCGTTGTTGCTCTAGGCAAATAAGTAAATATAATAAGTACTACAAGTTGCACCAGTTTTTCAGGTATTACCTTTGGTATTACAAAGGTATTACTAAAAAAAAAAGTTTTTTTTTGAAAAACCTAAAATGAAGTTTTATGGCCCACAAAGCGAGTGTTGGACTAAAATGGACAAAACTGTAGAAACAACTCCCCCCCCCCCGTGTTTTTGTGAATCATTTTGAGAAGCGTGTGAGTCAAACGATTTGAATGGAAAATCATGGAAGTTCAAATGTTTCATAGTAATTACATTAAAAAATTTGCGATGGCCGGGGGTACGAAATGTACCTTATATTATAGCTGAAAATTAACAGCATAAATTAGAGATCATTGATATGTATAGTGCGTTCTAAATCTCCTGATCCAAAATTTAGCAGTATCATGTATAAAGCCTTGTATTTGCATTGGTCGTCCAATAGCAATTCACTGCTGGGCGCGAAAAAGGGGTTAAGTCATTTTTTTTCGAAAATGGGTTTTAGTCCGATTTTTTGGAACCTATAGAAATTATAAGTTCTAAAAATGAATTTCCATATAATTTGTATAGGTTCCAAAAATTACTAAATGCCATTTTCGAAAACAAATTTTTTATTAGTTTACTTCCTTCGCGTAGGATCATCAGAATTGGAAGCACGTTTACCCTTAAATTATGATAATATTTGAGATTTATGTAATTTAATTTTATATAAATAATTGTTCAACTATTTATATAAAAAGATTATTATTTACTTTGCCGAAAAAGCTCTATGTCTAAGAATATTATTAATTTTGGAAGACAAGAATTTGGACCGTTTTAAAATATTACTTCAGTTAAAAATTCAAATTAACGTACTTAAATGTTAATACTTATTATTCAATATTACGATATATATTGTCGTGTCCTGTTTACCATAGGGGGTGGTTTATCGTAATTGGGTTATTTCTGGTGAAATGCTCATGTCGAAATATTCAATTTAGAGACCATCTTGAAAAATAGAGACTTACACCTGCATCTTCTTAATACTTCGAAATAGACTGCTTACATCATTTTATCTAATAAAATATCAAACGTGATTATCTTGTAGACATAAGACATAAGTATCTCAAAAGAGTGTGAAAGGCAAAGGAGGTTTAGTTGTTTTGTTACATAAAAATTTTGGGAGTAAATTAAAATAAAATTTTATTTGTAAAAGTATCGGATTTAAAATTTAATAAAATAAGTGCAATGAAGAATAAGTGCGCGGTCTGATAAACAATTTTGGTGGGATGAGCAAGGAGAATAGATGGGGAGTCTCGGTACGTCCATGAAGGCGTCAGGACGTAATTTAAAAAGTCTCTTTCCGTCTGTGGAGACGTAAAGAGTTGAATTTTAGAATTTATTTTTGAATAATCCGCTTATTAAGTTATTAATGAAAAGTTGATTGATGATTCAAGAAGTTAAAACAAGTAATACAAAAATTTCGATTAATATTTTGGAAGATATTTTAAAAGTTTGGAGGCCGCCGATGAAATTTTATGGTCACGTTTTTCTGGGAGTTATGTTACTGATTGGAAAATTATTGAAAATTATTATTCTATGGACTTATCTGAGCGTTTATCCTGAGACAAGAAGAAATTCGATTCATCATTAATCCTGTTTGGAGTCTTCGTGATATGGAAATTGGATCCAACCGCAGAGTTATCTCCACTCCATTTGTTCCACTACGTGTTCTCCGCATCGATCGTGCACGACGGTACTTCGGTAAGCAAATTGTGTCGACACTCTTACGTAACATTATTAAAATAATCAGTTTGCGCGTGATTTTAAAATTGGGGGATTTATAAAATTTTTATTATTAATTGTTTTGTAATATTTGATTGACTCCTACTTATTAAAAATCCATCTTTTGTATTATTCTTCTTCTTCAAGTGCCATATCCGGTCTCCCGGACGTTGGCGACCTCTCTCCTATGTATGTGTTGTGCGTTTGAAGTATTATCACACACATAGGGGACCTACTGCTTAACGCGGGCTCCGAACCGCGGGAAGTGTATACACTTCATCTCCAGAGAGGCTGTTCCAGGCAGATTACACCTCGGTGGTTTGCCATTGCCTTCCGAGGGGAGACGGTCAGAATAAAGTTTTTACTGAGCCCGGAGTCGAACCAGGCATTCAGCTTTAGCAGCAACGCACTTAACTGCTTTAGCTGACGACCGTCTTTTTTTCGACGTTTGTCTTATTAAATAATTTTATTTGTCAATAAACTACATTACTTGATTTACAAATAACTACGTTTGATTTCACTCATATTTACAGCAGTGAGGAAAAGAATAAACAGGTATAAGGTACAATAAGTTTGTTGTCCGGTGTAATTCTTCGAAGTTATTAAGTAAGACAATTTACATGAGCATTTGACAGATTAAAGAACCCACTTTTGACCCTAAATAAAAGAGTTCTCATGCATAACTGGTCGGATCATTTTTTTTAATTAAGTGCCATTTCATTCTCCCTATATAGAAATTAAATTTTGAATTTTACAGTAGCGATACATGGCAATATTTAAATCTTTTCTTGTCGTAACGAAAATAATGTTTTTTCGAAGACGTATTGGATTTCAATCAAGCAAAAGGGTCAAGGGGCAGAAAATATTAATGGATCTATCCTTCATGTACCGACAGCTGGCCCTGAGACACTTGGCCCTGCGACAACTCGCCTCGGACAACTGACCCTAGCGACAACTGGCCCTGGCGACAATTGGCCCTGGCGACAATTCGCCTTGGCGGCAACTGGCCCTTGCGACAACTGGCCCTAGCGACAACTGGCCTTGTGACTACTGGCCTCAGTCTGTATCAATTTGCAGAATATTATATATTGTGAGTATCGGAAAGTAATCTACTTTGCCTCTTGATTATTAACTTGATCATTGCGTTTTGCGTTTTTTTTGCGACTTAACACCTTAAAATTTAAAGATGCAAATTAAATTCATATTATTTACCGGTAACTCATAAAATTTGGTTTTAGTAAAAGTTCTCACAGAAATATAATATTTGGCTTCTGGTTAAATAAATAAAGGTGGATCTTCCGCGAAGAGGTGGATCTGCCGTTAGGTTAGTGTTAGTTTTTGATATTTCTTTAGAAGACAAATTAAAAACAAACAAATCTCCGCGTAAAGTTAAATCTACCGCAAAGAGGTGGATTTGGCGCGAAGAGGTGGATCTGCCGTTAGGTTAGTGTTAGTTTCTGATATTTCTTTAGAAAACAAATGAAAAACAAACAAATCTCCGCGTAAAGTTAAATCTGCCGCAAAGAGGTGGATCTGGCGCGAAGAGGTGGATCTGCCGTTAGGTTAGTGTTAGTTTTTGATATTTCTTTAGAAAACAAATGAAAAACAAACAAATCTCCGCGTAAAGTTAAATCTGCCGCAAAGAGGTGGATCTTCCGCGAAGAGGTGGATTTACCGGTTACTCATAAAATTTGGTTTAAGTAAAAGTTCTCATAGAAATATAATATTTGGCTTCTGGCCAGTAGTCATAAGGCGAATTGTCGCTAGGGCCAGTTGTCGAAAGGGCCAGTTGTCGCCAGGGCCAGTTGTCGCTAGGGTCAGTTGTCCGAGGCGAGTTGTCGCAGGACCAAGTGCCTCAGGGCCAGCTGTCACCAAACCTCTATCCTTAGTGCCAATTGCAAGCACTATCGCCAAATCTTTGGGCTATCATGAATTATTATTAATAAAATAATTCATTAATTAATTGAATTTTATTATTCTCATTCAGTGGACATTAAAAAATATACCCACCTATATATTTTTTATATTTTCATTTGGTTTTTTGTAACGAAGGTGTATTTTCAATAAGTTCGTCCAAGACATCAAAATACCACTTTCCGGTGCTGCTACGTAAGATAGTGTAGTACAATAATTCATTTTTAGAATTATTAACACAAGAGTGTTGCATGAATTATTCCTGTATAATTCTGAGAACTGCATTATAGTGCATCATAAAATCATCGAACTAATATAAGGGATACGCCACATAATGCAGCATCAAACAGCTCTAAAACCAACGTAATATTTATGTACCATGCGATTGCAATCTTTTATTGCATGATTTTTTTCGTATAATAGAAAATTGTTTAGAAAAACACAATGTGTTAATAAAACAATCAATACATAATATTTCATCGCATTATCTTAAGAGTTGAGCGTATGGCGGTAGTAAAAATAAATACGGATATTATTGCTCTGGTAAATTGTAGACGGAAAACATGTTCGACATAATTTCGCAATCAAAATACGAATAAAGCAAAACTTAGTCAAACAATCATAATCGATAACGATATCCCGATATGAGTCGCGGTTCAGTTGTTAACAAATGAAGGGAGCCCATATGTGAGACAATACATGCAGGTCCCCTTACTACCACGACCCCTGCTAAGTGAATCCCCCAATTTCTGAGTTGATTACGCGAAGCCAGACAGCTTTTGTTCAACTATTCTTCAATTGATGCATATACCTACAAAATTGACTATTGTTTTATTTTTTATATCCGTTAAAAGTTGTTCAAAATGTTTATTATAATCTTCTTTGCCAATTATTAGTTCAAATATGTCGATTGTTCAAACTAATAATAATCAAGCTTTTACCCTTCTACGATAATAAATTATTGATTGTTACAATGTCATCAATCTATTCGCTTTAATTCTGTTAACAGTTTTTTTAATAACCAACTATTAATATTATTTTAAGACATAATCAAAAATTAGACCAAAATTAAAAATAAAATAGGACGATCCAAAATATGACGTCATGTATTTTCAAGTGCACGTGGCTGTTTGACTGCCCTCGTTTGAGTAAACAGATTTACATCCTTCAAAATCATTTTCCTGCTGCGCAGGAGAGGGTCGAGTTATAAAGGGGTGATATTTTAATTGACCATCGTTATTATTAATTCTCATGAAATATAATTAATCGAAAGTATCAAATTGACCATAACAAATAAAAATTAGTTTTGGGAAAACTACAATGAATTTATTGTCGGGTATTTTTTGATATAAATAAGAACTACACGTTTATGTTTGTTAATTCGACTATGATTCAAAATTTATGGAATTTATTGATGTAACGTTAGAAATATGCAATAACAATTTGTTGCTGTAAAAAAAGTGCAACATTTATTGCGACATCAATCTTTGATATTATTATGCAGTCATTCCTGCAAAAAGTTTAATCTTGTCATTCGTCTGCGAGAGAAAATTTTCAAAAATAACGCGACGCGCCATCTATACACTGTAGTTTGTACTAACAGTTCAATTCAAATTGAAAATAATGAAAGTCTTCAATTAAAGTGGTTTTTTGTTGTTATCAAATAAAATCGGTTATACTGTTTTTGTTTTTAACCAATTATAGTGTAACATTTCAGCATTACTACATTAAAATTTTGAATAATTTATTTTAATATTTTTATGGCGATATTGGGTATTGATATAGTTGAAATTGGAAACATTATCTTCTGCTTTTTTACGGATATCGTTTGGCTTAATACATTGTGTACATATAACGTTTGTTTCGTCTTTCCCACGGCAAGTATCAGTGGCTGTCGAAAGTGGTAACTTGTTCTCACGGAGCAGGATGTAACGCATGGAGGGGTTGACTATGTGAGGTAAAAGGGTACAGGAAGGAAGCAGCACCACAAACTACCGGCATCGGTAATCGTTTAACTAACGCCTAAAAACGCATTTCGATACAAAAATGTGAACTGAATGCGTTAGTAAATCAATGTGCTAATCGCCAACCACCATCGCATTATTTAAAAGAAACTGAAACCACTTGACTCAATGATACGCCGAGATAATCCGATTGACTTCCAATAACAATCATGATTATTTATGTAATCTCATTCAAATTTAAATTTAAAAGAAATTGCTTGTCAAAGTGTATGCTAAACATAGCATAAATTTATAAAAGAAATACCATTGTGCACTTACACATGTCAATTGTAAAATGTATCTATAAATTATAAAACAAAGAAAATGTAATGTAAATACAAAGGTTTGTGTGCGATGTATATTAAATCTGTGAAACTTGTTAACAGGCGAACACAGAGATAATGTCATCCGTCTTCAACTCCCTTACATAAAAGTTTACCACTTCTGCGATTTAGCTACAATCCCTTCCAGTGGTCGATAATCCTCATATACAGCACATATACCTATTTTGGTGGTGGAAAACTATTTATTCTGAAATATTTTTTCCGCCATAATACAATTTTTTTCTATCAAATTTTGAAAACAGAAATGTAATTCTGCTACATTTCATTATTCAGTACTTCAGACCAAAATGTAAAATAATAATAATTGATTAATAATAATGATAATCAACCAGTAAACGTTAATAGTTAGCTTATACAGCTACCGGTTAAGTTACACAATAAGTGGTTAATGTGAAGAGAAATTAGTGTGGGTTATTGATCTATCTATCATATTTATCAACTTTATTGGTCGATTTCGATACACCGAAACAGGAAAAGTACATTAGCGGTAAAATTTCGAAAAATTGTGTAAAGTTTATTTTTCTCCAAATATTCATTATGTATTTTGTTTGCCCTAAAATTTCCAGTTGTTATACAAAATCTACTTTATACTTATTTCATTTTTTCAGTTGTGAACTTCTCCCTTTACATCAACTTATAGAATGCTTACTTCGTTGATGTGATTTTTTTATGTTAGATTATACGAAACTAACAATGTTTTTTTGCTCGAAAAGACTTTTTGAGCAGGCTTCAAATGTTATAACTAGAGTCCGGATTTATATGTTTTTACATGTTTTATTTGTTCTATCACAGAAAGCTAATTTTTAGTATCTATACCGTTCTCTACGAAATGAAGCAAAATACGAAGTTTTATTTCGCATATAATTTAATATTTTGGATTTTTACCGCATATAAAATTATTATCCATATAATCGCACATAACCGCATATATAGCAAATATTTGGAATAATTCTCATTAACTAGCTGGCACAGTCGGCCTACCGGCCGCCTTTAGCCATCTAGACCGTGTTGGATGTGGTTGTTCGGCCTTCGGTCTCGGGAAAATCGCAACCATACGTGTAGACCGTGATTGTTCGGCCTCACTCCAAGGTTCTAAAGTATCCTATGTTTTTCGTAGCGTTGTAAATAACTTTTACACCAAATTTGGTTAAGATTGGTCAAATAGAAACGTAAAGCACGTGCAAGCATATTTACATTGTCGATCGGTTGACAGCTTGACAGCATTCATTATTGTTTTTTAAGTTGATTTTGAGTAGCCTGCCTTCCTTTAAGGAATCTCGATAATCCCCAAAGGGACGCGCATGAATGGATTATCGAGATTCCTTAAAGGAAGGCAGGCTACTCAAAATCAACTTTCCTTTCCTTTGCGAATTTTTGCACTATTTCAATACAAAAACATGCGCAGGGACCTACATAATAACTGTGCCAAATTTGGTTCCGATCGGTCAAACGGTCTAGGAGCCTATAGGGAACATACATACATCCATTTGTATATGATGAACTGGAAATTTAGTTTTTGATAAATTTAACTCGTTCTCGGTTGAAAAGAATTGTTCATTGTTCGAATAGGAACAAATTTAGTATTTTTCTGGTGCATCTCTGTGGATCATTTGGTAGCTTTGTTTAGTTAATCAAGTCAGATCAGTAGCATCTGATAAATCATCTCTCGTGGATAATTTAAAGACCCAACTTGTGACTCGGGGTCGTTGACCTGAAAATGATAATTATGGTTATATTTTATTAATTTTTAAATTTTATAATGATGGAAATTCGTACTTACATTTATTGTTGTTATCTTGTATTGTTTTGTATTTTCGATCGTTTTTTGCGCTTATAATTACTCAATGGAACATAAGGTCGAATTTCGTAAAAAATGTGGTGGTCATGGTTATAGCCTTTAAACTGAAAATTTTAAAAATTAATGCTGTTTGTAAAAATTGTGAGTGCTGTGAACATTTAATAATTTAATGAGGAATTACCACGTATCTTTCCAATCCAGAGGATCTTTGTTTCCATCAACAATTTTGAAAATTTATCAATTGAACGTTCCTATTTCCGGAAGATAAGGCGGAGGCTATAAAAGGGATTGAAATTTTTCAACCAGGCTCAGTCGAATTTAGTAGATGCCAAAGTAAACATCGTCAGTAAATGTTATATTTGTGGAGATTTTTGGATTTGTAGTTGGCACCAGTTGCAAAAATTTTGATGGTTGATGAACCTTATTCACGTTTTGCTTAAAAATTTTTGGATTATTCATTCGATTGATATTGTTGATGCCGATTTCGAATTATTATTACGACGACAGTTAGTGGAATTAATAACGATTGTTTTACATCGAGTATATTGCAGCCAGGTGATGGTTTGAACCTTTATCTTGGTCGATGGAAGTTTGAGGTTATCTGGAGAAAAAAGTTTGGTTTATGCAATTAATTTGGAAATTCGTCAATTGGAGATTGGGATTAGATTTTACGTACCTGGATTTGTTAGATATGTGGATGGAATCTTTCATACAAGCGTGGCGTTACTAGCTGGATGCAGAAACACCAATGTACCTGCCATAGCAATTGATAAGAAAACAAGTGAGTCATTCGTCTCAACAGAAGTTAATTGTGTAAATTCCAGTGGCGCACACATTAAAGGTAAAAACATTTACAAAATTTATATTAAAACTGTTTTACATTTTTCTAAACACATTATCGGGTTGTATATTAGCGGACAATATTTTTATTTAGAAACTTTGTATTCATTGTACGATTTAATAAGTTCGAATTTACATATTTTTGGTAACCATAATAATTATTCATTTGGTATTGTAAATAAAACCAATTCAATTGTTTACGAGAGATTGATTTATTTCTTCAGTTTCAACGAAGTAGGCTACGTTTACGAAGTTGTGTTAGAAATTTACATTAAACAAAGCGGGGTATACCTGCATATCGTCAACATTCGTATTTTGAATTATAGAGTTGTTTTACCAAATAATTTAAAGTCTGCGTTGAATTTACAAAAGCGATCCATTGCAGTTCAGTATTATAAAAATTAAATATCAAAGAGTCTCAAATAAAAGCAAAAGCTCTAGAGTTAGCCGAGGTAAGTGAAGTTGTGATCGTCATATAATTTCTTGGGCGATACAATTGCCATAGTGCAAATATCAGCTCATCTAAAGTAATTGCCCAACAAAGTTAGGCATATATCACAACAATATATAGATTATATGTAGGTGCAAGTTTTTTAAAATAAATCCTAATGTTAAAAATGTGGTACAAAATCCAACCTTGTCAAACACATTTATTTATGGGTACACGTTTTCTGGACCATTTCTATCCCTTGCAACATTTCCATTTAAAAAAAATAACGCATTACCACGTCTGAAACCTTTTAAATCAATAAATTAAAAATTTTATTACCACTTCTTATTTATTGGAGTCTGAAAAATATTACCATCTTTTTGTAACTTCTAAACTAATCTTAACCTGTCCGATCCAGAAAATTTGGCGACGTTGATTTCAATAAATAATATTTCTGCGAATTCCGAAATTAATAATTATAATATATATCGTGGGCTTACTGCAAAAACTGACCAAGTCAGTTTTCTCAGTCACGACAAACTTTGTTGATTAAGTTCCCTCAGTATTTTTAAAAAATTTAAAAATTAGCAAAAGCCCTAATAAGAAGTATTGTTAAAGTTTCATTTTCCTAAAACAAAAATTAAAACTTTTAAAAAGCTGATTTTTCACAAAATATTAAACATTCAATTTCATTTATCTAGAAACTTTTTATTTTGACTTGGTCAGTTTTTGCAGTAAGCCCACGATTATGTAAATATTATTTATGTACGAGTACTATACAATACTAAAAATTTCGATTTTGCATTATATTCCTTTGTTTTCATTTAGCCGCATATTATCCAAATTTCAGCAATATTACCGCATACGAGGGTTGCTGTTTAACTTTCTGGCCTAGGGAACACTAAGCGTTGCTAGGTGCAATTTGACATTTGCATTGTAAAGTTTGACATGTTGTAGCATAAACGTACTCAGAACGTTTTGACGTACGGCCATCATTTCTGTTGTTTATAGTGACTTGAAAAAATCAATTTGGAAAAAAAATGGAATTAACTCGTGAACATTTTCGTGCAATCATTTTTCACAACTTTCGACGTGGATTATCACGACAAGAGTGCATCGATGAACTTAAATCTTTGTATGGCGATGAAGCACCATCCTATAGCACTGTGAAAAACTGGTTTAATGAATTCAATCGTGGCCGACGCTCGCTCGAAGATGAAGATCGTGAAGGTCGTCCAAAAACAGTCGTTGTGCCAGAGAACATTGATGCCGTCCGTGAACTGATAAAGCAAGATCGTCATGTGACATACCGTGAGATAGAGGCATCCTTGGGCATTTCTTCCACCAGCATACATTCGATATTGCATGGGCACCTGGCCGTAAAAAAGGTTTGTTCTCGTTGGATCCCGCATAATTTGACAATGGCTCAAAAAAAGTGTCGTGTGGATTGGTGCAAAGAAAATTTAAAAAAATACAATCGCGGTGTTTCAAAAGACGTTTATAAGATCGTCACAGGTGACGAATCATGGATCTATGCTTATGAGCCCGAAACAAAACAGCAATCGACCGTGTGGGTCTTCGAAGACGAGCCAAATCCAACGAAAGTTGTTCGTGCAAGAAACACTTCGAAGCAAATGGTAGCCTGTTTCTTTGGTAAAACTGGTCATGTGGCGACTGTTCCGCTTGAGCAACGTAGGACGGTCAATTCTGAGTGGTACACCACAATTTGTTTGCCTGAAGTCTTCGGAGAAATTCGAACAACGAACAAGAGAAGACGGATCATTGTGCACCATGACAATGCGAGCTCTCACACATCAGCTCAAACCAGCGCCTTTTTGACCGCCCAAAACGTCGAATTGATGGGTCATCCGCCGTATAGCCCTGACTTGGCACCCAATGACTTCTTTTTATTCCCGAACATCAAGAGAAAAATGCGTGGTCAACGATTTTCGTCGCCAGAAGATGCTGTTGAAGCGTTCAAAAACCATGTTTTGGAGGTGTCTCAATCGGAGTGGAAAAAGAGCTTCGACAATTGTTTTGAGCGCATGCAAAAGTGTATAAATCTTGCTGGAGAATACTTTGAAAAACAATAAAATCATTTTTGATGATAAATATTCGCATTTTCATTATTAGGCCAGAAAGTTAAACAGCAACCCTCGTATATCGACTAATTTTAACCGCATATAAAATACTTATCTTGATGTTTTTTACCGCATATAAATCCGGACTCTAGTTATAACAGTTTTAACATATTGCGGTGTAACCATCCCTTAATTTTACCACTACGACGACGTATTGGTTGTCTATATTAAGGAGTTATTATTCTTATTATCATTTTCTTTGTCTATTTACCAATTTAATAAAAGGAAATTATATTGTATGTGCCAATTTGATTTAAATTCAATCAAAACCGCAAAAATTCAATTCAGAAATAAATTCTGCCATCGCATCGGTTTGGATATCAATTTAAAAATAAATTATGCAATATAAAATATTTTCGATATTGTAAGAGTTTGTGAAAAGTGTTATTGTATCAGACGATCGCATTAACTCATAAATATTAACATCAAAAATTACTATAGAGAAAATAAGACACCTGTTGCACCTTTTAAGTTATTAAAATGATTTCAAAGCTAAAGTTTTAATATTGTTTTTTTCCATAATTTTATACTAGATACAATTTTAATAAAATTTAAAAACCACAACCGGGAAAACTTGGGTAGGTACCTACCTACGTTAGCGATTACCCTTCTTCGCTTCCTGACTTTTTGCATCCAAAATATGAATAATTATTGGTTATTTTTGATTTTTATATCTTTTCATCGAGGAATTATAATGGCAAGCAATTCCTTGAAGAATAGTCTTAGCTCACCTTCATAGTATTGTTTGTCGTAGTTTCGTCATTAGTAGCGTGCGTGAGGTTTCACCTTGTCTGTGTCAATCAGTCTAAATGGAATGTCACGTGCCAACCTAAGCTACCAGGACACGTTTATAAATTGAGAAACAGATACAATGCTGATTACACTTACTTACTTAATTTAAATATTTACCAGGTAACTGGCGTGGTAGGCTATCCATTACATATTATATTCTCCTATTTTGTAAAAACTCAGTATCTTGAAGGACATGACGAATTAATTATTCAATTATACACACATTGTGGTTTATCATAAAAACTTTGGTAATTAAATATTTCCTTTGCAAAAAACAAAGGTACAAATACAATGACAAAATTCGATACAAAAAACATACCTTATTTATACAACGAACAACTAATTAGTTCGTCATCGAACCAAAAATAAAATAAAGGGAGCCAGTAAAAATTACAATAATTTTACAAAAAAACAGCCAAAATATATGTTAAAAATTTAATAATTTCAGAATAGCGATGGCCTCGATGAAGGGTTTTCCATAAAAAAATATAAATTTAAAATAAAATTGCACAAAAATTAATCAAACCAGAATATTAAAAATATTTTCATATATAATACCACAAGAGACTATCAAATTGTCGGCAATAATTTTTGAAACTGGAACTGAGTGTTTGTCGCCCTTGAAATCACCATGAGTGCTTTAGCACGAATGGTGATTTTAAATGGCGACAAACACGAAGATTCCATGGTTTAAAAATTAACCGACAATTTTATAGTATCGTGTGGAATTCGTTTGACAATTTCGTAAATAAAATTTCAATTTTTTCTGACAACAAATAATTTATAGTATGCGTTCACGTAGTTTCCATCGTTACTATGGAAATTTGACAATACAGACCACGGTGGTCGTATTGCCGCGACAATACACCACCGTGGTCTGTATTGTCAAAGGAAGTAGATTATGATTGGTTCAAATTGATGAGATTGTAACATCCTATTGGTTGAATTATTATGAACGAAATTGTCATATATAATACCACAAGAGACTATCAAATTGTCGGCAATAATTTTTGAAACTGGAACTGAGTGTTTGTCGCCCTTAAAATCACCATGAGTGCTTTAGCACGAATGGTGATTTTAAGGGCGACAAACACGAAGATTCCATGGTTTAAAAATTAACCGACAATTTTATATTATCGTGTGGAATTCGTTTGACAATTTCGTAAATAAAATTTCAATTTTTTCTGACAACAAATAATTTATAGTATGCGTTCACGTAGTTTCCATCGTTACTATATCTTGATTGACAATACAGACCACGGTGGTCGTATTGCCGCGACAATACACCACCGTGGTCTGTATTGTCAAAGGAAGTAGATTATGATTGGTTCAAATTGATGAGATTGTAACATCCTATTGGTTGAATTATTATGAACGAAATTGTCGGAAATATTAATATTATCTTTGTATATTACTGATTTCTAAAATCAGTAACGCCTCTCTGGTAGCCTTGTAACTAGCAAAGTTATTATTTCGTTTTTAAGTTAATTACGTACACGAAATCGTAAAATAAGTTAATATATTACCTGTAAATTATACAAAATTTTTATCTATAATTTAGGAATATAAATATTTAATAATGTAAGAATACGTCAGGCCCAGCGGAAGCTTCAACTAATAGTCATTTTGTTGTAAAATGATTATTTAATATAATTAAAATAAAATCAAAGCGGCGTTCGACAACGCTTGGTGGCCAGCATTATTCAACAGATTGCGTAACATTGCTTTGCCGTGTAACATGTATAATCTCTTAAAGAGTTATATAGCAGATCGATCTGTTGAGCTGGTCTACGCTGACGGAAAGTCGCACAAGGGGATGACGAAGGGATGACGAAGGGATGCATTCAAGGCTCTGTTTGCGGGCCTACTTTTTGGAACATCATACTGGACGAACTTTTAGATGTAGGCTTACCAGGAGGATGTCATTTGCAAAGTTTTGCAGATGATGTCTTCCTAATCGTAAGTTCGACCAGTGTGATGCAGATGGAGGAACGGGCCAACGCTGCGCTACGTTCTATAAGCGATTGGGGCGCTGGTGTTAAATGAACATTCAGCGCTCCAAAGACGCAAGCTTTAGCTTTCACACCAAAAACCAAGCTATGCAAAATTCATTTCGGCAACTCCCAGTTAAACTTTGAAAAATCTATAAAACTTTTGGGCATTATTTTGGACGATAATTTGAAATTTAACATCCACGTAAAACACGTAATTGCGAAAGCTAGCAAGATTTTTAACAACCTCTGTAGGTATGTGCGACCGACGTGGGGTATCAACCCAATAAACGTGGAAACGATATACCACGCGGTCGTAGAACCTACCATAACCTACGGAGCGTATATTTGGTGTGATGTGCTAAAGTATAACTACGCGCGGCGTTGGCTCCGCTCATTCCAAAGGACATTCGCCATTAGGGCCACTCGCGCATTCCGTACGGTCTCGGCGATATCTGCGTTAGCCTTAGCTGGATTTACTCCGATAGAGCTAAGGATCAGAGAGGTGGCGGAGATAGAGAGGGTAAAGGTGGATGGTACCTTTAATCGCCTTCCGGAAGACGTCGTCCTACAACTTCGTACGCCGCCTGTAGGGATGTTGCATCCCCGCTATAGGCAAACGATAGTTTTCGACAGGGTAGGCGACTCCAAGGAAGTCGATCGAATTTGTGACGGGGTGGATGTGGCTATTTTTACTGATGGCAGCAAGCTGGAAGGCGGGGAGGTCGGCGCTGCAATCGTTATATACCACGAGTCTCGGCTTGAAACACACAAGTATCGCTTACACGATACTTGTAGTGTTTATCAGGCCGAGCTATACGCGATTGACGCTGCCCTGAATTGGATCTCCCCCAGGAAAGTGCACTCAGCGTGTATCCTCTCCGACAGCCTATCTTCGCTTGTTTCCATCAGCGACAGAAGCTGTACTTCACCCCTGGTCACTTCCATCCATCGTTCTCTTCTCCGTCTTAGGAACGAGTTGACCATCAAGTTCGTGTGGGTAAAGGCTCATTGTGGTATAGGAGGGAACGAGGTTGCAGATTTATGTGCCAAAGATGCGGCCGTGTCGCACAGTCGCCTGGCATACACCCAGTTCCCTCTGAGTTACGCAAGAAGGGTGATTCGCCTTGAACTGGCAAGTACTTGGAATTCTGAGTACATTAATGCCGTTCAAGGTTCAACCACCCGGCAGTACTTACCTACACGGCAAGATGTTCGACTGTTCCGAGGTGCCTTCGACACCTCTTTTTAATTGACGCAGAAATTGACGGGACATTCGTATTCGCGCGAGTATCTATTTAGATTTAAGATCTGCCCTACTGATGTGTGTCCTTGCGATTCAAGGAGTAGACAAACTCTACAACATTTGTTGTCCGATTGCCCACGCTATGTATCTTCCCGTTTTAACCATCTTATTCTCTGTAATTTCTACTCAGTTTCCCCACTCGACCTCCTTCAAATTCTTAAACATCCTTCCTTAGTTATCTCTTTCACCACCTTCATAAAGCATACAATTTCAACACTTAAAGATTTTAATACTCCACCCTGAGCTTGAGCTCATACCAACATCGAATATTGAAGGGCCATTGTATGCTCAAACCAGGTTTTGTTTTTCTTATATTTCATTCTCTCGTTCTGGCCATGGCTCACACCTTGACTAATCTCTACACATCTCTACAAAAACACCAACACTAAACATATACAGGGCAGGGACAGTCAATCTCTTGCCTTAATATGTGTTTGTGTAATTATTTGTTCTCATTACCATGTTTTGGAATGGAACCATGTGAGCGAATGGCTGAAATGCTAGCGTGTTCGCTTTCAAGCCAATATTCACGGGTTCAAATCCTGTGAGGTGCTATCTATAGAAGAAATTTTCGCTCACCAAATGTCTATCTGCTGGCCCCAGATAACATTATTTATGGCTAAAAAACTTCCCTGATGGAGTAGGCGGTGTAAAAATCGTCTATTCCCGTGGTTCGGAATCTACGTTAAGCTGTAGGTCCTCTGTGCTCGTCACACATTTTCAACACGCAACGAGCAGAGACAGGGAGGTATCGGGAAAATGTCGCAAGACGTTCATAACCGAATATACAATACAATACCATGTTTTATCAATTTTTAGTTTTAATAGTTCTACCAAATAAGTGTTACCATTTTTCCCTAGTTATAAGTTTGCGTTTGTATTACATTGATTACATGTTAATTAATTAGTTTTAAGTTTAGGTCTGTATCCAATAGCAGAGTATACTCCCCCGTTGGGTGGTTTAACCCAATGGGGAAACAGGAAAAAAAAAATAATTAAAGTAAGTTAGGAATTCCAGTTAATACATTAATTTGGCACCAAATGCTTTTTAGAACATTTTATTTAATTTACACTGTAAAGGATCCGAATTCTTAATTCCTTCTCTATGGCCATGGTAAAAGTATTTTAAAAGTTTAGGAGTAATTTAAAGGAAAATCAAAAATTCAAGAACAATAAAAATTATTGAAGTAATTCCCAAAGACCTGATTTGTTATACTTATCCGAAATTCAGAATTTGATCACAAAGAATTCTTTTTTTGCGATTATTTCTTATGGATTTTTGTAATCCACAACTTACGTTCCACCCTATGTATCATTTGTTCATAAAAGGCGCATTCTATCCGCGCCGAGGTGGGGATTGGTTCAAGACTGCGCGGGGAGAGTCTTTGGTGAACCTTTGAACAGGCAAGACGCTTGTGTGTCAATTTTTAAGAAGATAAGGGGTGTGAAATTTTTCACACACCGATGTCGATTGGTATTCCTACTGTATGGCAATCATAGACTCCTGGATTACGAATTTAGCAGATATGGAGCGGAGATATGGCTACCGGAACACTTTTCGTTCGCGCGGACTCGATTGAGTCTGACATATCTTCGTTGATGGAAAATGGCGGATTTTCCCCTATCAAAGCTACTTGGTCGGATCTGCTGTCCATGCTAATTTATTGGTGAGTAACGTTTATGTTGCTTAACTGTTTCATCGTGGTTTATTTTGATTGACTTTTCTATTTTATTCCGTCCACCTGTAATTTGCTTTGTTCGAAATCACCATTGGCTGATTTCATGTTCTTTCTTTATTATATTTTTTTAACATTTTGGTTCTCTTTTTGTTCTGCATTTTTATTTTCAGAATGGTTGCAAAAATATAGATAAGTGGCAGGTTTCACCTTTCTGCACGACGTGATAATATGCAATCTAATCTTACGTTCGCATACGTGGATTGTGATACCAATGTTTAAGTGTTATATTTGATAAACGTAGTAATGACTACTTATTTTATATTATTATGTTTGGTAATTGAACTTGACTTGTGTATTATTTCCATTAGTTAATGTCGAACGGCGTTGGTAAAACGCATTGGCAGAGAGACTCCGAAGTGGTCGACATAAGTTCAAATCTCGTATTTGAAATTTTGTGTTCGATATTTTTTTTGTGTTTAATTTTGATTTTATGTTTTTTTATGAAGGCGGCGATGTGCGACCAATGTACAGTGTGTTAAATTTCATCGAGGTCACTACCGTTTGATTTTTATTGTTGGAAGTTCGATGTGATACCACCGTTTTGTGGGATTTTTATTTTACCACTCGAACGTTTCGTTATTGGATTTTGGGGGAGTGATTCTTGGTGGAAATGTCTTTGCCACTGTACTGGTTCTGGTTGGCTACTACACTGTTAACATCCGACATCGCTTATCACATTGCCTTTCGATAATTTACATCTTATTGTTGATATTATGTTAGTGTATTAGCAGAGCTGTTTCCTTGAGTTTCTCCGGGGCGTTCATTTGACACGACCTGCGGCCTGCCGCCGCTACAACGAGCTAGCTTATAACCAAGATCAGGGCCCCACGCAAAAAAGTAGAGAATTTATTTTCTGCGTGGACATTATCTGTTCCGAGCTATCTTCTCATTAGAGTAGTAAGGACAGATATTGTTTCATATTTATAACAATTGAATTATTATCCAGAGTGTCCTGTCATCGACACAAAGATCTTCGGTGGTGTAAAAGACACTTTTCTAAATAAAATCATTTTTTGTATAAATCCCAACCCTTGAAGGTTTAAAGCGTTTTTTTCTACCTTCTGATCATGGTATCGAAATTATTGATTTTCTAGTTTTAATCGTAAGTGCATCCAATTCTCTACAAACTAGATTATAATCATTTATTGCTAAAAATCAACGGATTTCTAGTTATGGGTTAAATGAACTAAAGAAACGTTAAACATTTCCAAGTTTCAATTTTAGTTTTTCTTGAACACCATGTAAATTTAACCAAACGTTTTATTACACAAAAAAAGATTTCCTGATAGAAAATTTAAGGGACTACAACTTTCGTACAGTAAACTTTATTTTTTAAATTATATATAATGCAATGTCGGTGAACCACGTCAATAGAAATACGTTTATTAAGATTCATAAAATTTGTTAATAACAAAGAAGCATGGGACTTATCTAATCAAACAGATAAACTTTCGTCCGACACCAAGAATTTGAGTTCAGTATCATTTAATTTGAAAAGCGAGGCATGAAACAAGTCAACAAAAATAATTTATAATGTAACACTTAATTAATTCCGTTTATATAAAATGTTTATTTATAATACAAAATCAAAATTGTTTAGTCATAAGAAAGGTAATTCAAAAGTCAAAATATTGTTAATTGCTTAATTAATGTGAAAATTTGTATTAGCGTTAAATATAAATAAGTAGTAAAAATATTACGCAACGTTCGCAGTGTTCCGATTTAGTGCACCGAAAATGGATAATGCATGTCCATAAATTTCATAAAGTCAATCACGAAGCAATGGTGAAGACCAATCCAATCTAAAAATAAAAAAAAAATTTTTATTAAAAATTTTAACAAGTCACGTTGAGCTGAATACAAACCTGCAAACGGGAATGTCAATGGTATTGATTTTTGCATCGACCAATAACAAACAATAACGAAGAATCAAGATCGCTATGAATTTCGAGGCGATAAAAAGAGGAAACAATTGAAAACAAGGTGGAACTCGCTTTAGCGGCAGTTCTTAGGCTTCTATACAGCTACCTTTCTGGTGTGGAAAGTTGTTATTATCTGGTTATTTTTGATCGCCATATAATGTAACACCACATAATCAGATAATCTGCACCAATTAAATTTTTTGCGATTGGTAATTATCATTTACTATATAAGTAATAACAATCAAACTTTTCCATTCTATTAGAAATTTTACTTCTCTGTAATGTATGGTCCTTTTTTTGAGGTGGACCAATCCTCTCCTTTCTCTTTTATTTATAACTTAACTTCACTAACCACATCAATAAAAAATTATTTTTTCACATCAAAGTAAAACAAGTAGTTTATATAGGGAGACCTCTTCGAAAATATCTTTAACTTAGTAAATTTCTTTCGAACATTTGCGTATTTATAAATTGCATTAGTGAATCGAAGCAACGGATTAACAGATTAACGCAATACTATATAGACGAAGTATTTAAAATATAACAACGTATCAGTTGATCAACGTTATGATTGGCTCTGAAACATGCGGACGGACACGAAGCCAGACCATAAGGCTTCTTTCTATACCTTGTATAGAAGCCTAAAAGTAGCGCACTGGCTACCCAGTTCTTAGACCTCTATACACACAGAGTATTTCCAACACGATTTGAAACGCTCTGTATGATTTTGAATTATGCGGACGGACAGACGGACAGACAGACGGACACGGAGCCAGATCATAAGGCTTCTTGCTATACTTTGTATAGAAGCCTAAAAAGGCCGGTGTTGAATTCACATGTAATGGCGTGTTAATTTTATGCGTCCAAACTAAAATTCAGATAAATTGTGAAAATATTGAGTAATTTTAATTAAAAAGTGCGAAAAATTAATACAATAAACGTACTTACCTAACGTAGTAGTGAAATTAGGTGAAAATATCAACCGATTGTGATTATTTTGGAAAAATTGGATATCGACGCCACGTGCACAAGAAACTTAATCCACAAGAATTTACATGTAAATGAAGTCATCCTTTGAGCTCATCTGTACAATTGCACGGTACTTAGTACTAGAAACGAAAAACTCCCTATATTTAATAAAGGTAAATCTCCATTAACTTTATTTTCGAAATAAAACTCAGTGAAAATTTTAAACAAATATAAACGCGTGCTTTATTTGTAAACGTTTGATAATTGTAGAAATAAGATTAATTTTAAGAACATTTTTATTGATAAATCATTTATTTACAAATTGTGCTTAATAAAAATATAATTGTCTTTGCAACGGAAGATATTTTTTTGACCTGTTCCGAGAGTCCAAAATTTGATTTTAGCATTATAGTTATTGGTCCCGGAACGAACCCAGACTGAGTGAGGTAAGTCCATGTACACCGAGACAGTTAAGTCGAGGTATTATTATTACATTATTTGTCAATTGTGTAAAAGTTTAATATTTCTATCGATGGGGTACATTTACGTGCACCCGCACATTGCAAAAGAATTAATTCCAACGAGAAACCCTATTAGCTACGACATCAGAGCATATTTTGACAGCCCAACGTGTGGCACTCTTAAAAGATTCCGTTCAGAGCAATATGTATTTCACGGAAAATCTGAACGTAAAAATATCTACCACCGCGGAAATTAAATTTCACTCGAAATTAATTAAACTATTCGACCAAACACCGGGGAAAATCGATCTGGATATTTTTTACAATCAAAAATTTAAATTCGAAAAGATCACACCGAAACAAAAATGTTTTGGCTTTAATGTCTTGAAAGAGGATCATCCTAACTGAAAAAATGCCAATCGGAAAGTCTTTTATAATTAAATTGGGAATATTTTAATATTAAAGAGTTTTTTGAAAAATCTAAAATTTGCAAATTATTTTCGAACAAATAATAATTTAAACAAGTTGGAACGTGCTTCGGCAGCGGTTCCTAGGCTTCTATACATACATACAACTACTTTTCTGGTGTGAAAATTTGTTGTTATTTTTGGTCGCCATAATTTTATAATGTGATATCAGATAATCCGATAATTCGGAACCGAGAGTTACAAACTTAAAAAATTTGTTATTATCTGGTTATTTTTGATCGCCATATAATGTAACATCATATAATCAGATAATCTGCACCAATTAAATTTTTTGCGATTGGTAATTATCATTTACTATATAAGTAATAACAATCAAACTTTTCCATTCTATAAGAAATTTTACTTCTCTGTAATGTATGGTCCTTTTTTTGAGGTGGACCAATCCTCTCCTTTCTCTTTTATTTATAACTTAACTTCACTAACCACATCAATAAAAAATTATTTTTTCACATCAAAGTAAAACACGATTTGAAACGCTCTGTATGATTTTGAATTATGCGGACGGACAGACAGACAGACGGACGGACAGACACGGAGCCAGATCATAAGGCTTCTGGCTATACTTTGTATAGAAGCCTAAAAGTACACAGCAGTATCAACAGATCAACTTATCAACAGATCAACGTATCAACGTATTTAAATTTCCTATATAGGTGAAAAATTATGAAAATAAAATATAACTTATATTTGGTGTGCATTGAAAATAGATAATCTGCACTAAATATATTTTTGCGGTTGGTATTTATCATTTACTATATAATCAATAATAAGCAAACTTTTCCATTCCATCCGGAACTTTACTTCTCTGTAATGTACGATCCATTTCTTAAGGTCGAACAATCCTAATCTTTCTCTTTTATTTACAACTTAACTTCACCAATCACATCAAGCCACTGCTGTGGTTACAATAAAACCGGATCAACGTATCAACAGATCAACGTATCAACGGATCAACGTATCAACGTATCAACGTATCAACGTATCAACGTATCAACGTATCAACGTATCAACGTATCAACGTATCAACGTATCAACGTATCATCGTATCAACGTATCAACGTATCATCGTATCAACGTATCAACGTATCAACGTATCAACGTATTTAAATTTCCTATATAGGTGAAAAATTATGTAAATAAAATATAACTTATATTTGGTCTGCATTGAAAAAAAAGTTGTTATTTTTGGTCGCCATATTATTATAATGTAATATCAGATAATCTGCACTAATTAAATTTTTTCGGTCACAATCACAATTTCGAAGGTTCTGATTAGATTTGAATTATGCGGACAGACAGACGGACAGACGCGGAGCCAGATCATAAGGGTTCTTGCTATACTTTGTATAGAAGCCTAACAAGTAGTTTATATAGGGAGACCTCTTTGAAAATATCTTTAACTTAGTAAATTTCTTTCGAACATTTGCGTATTTGTAAATTGCATTAGCGAATCGAAACAACGGATTAACAGATTAACGCAATACTATATAGACGAAGTATTTACAATATAACAACGTATCAGTTGATCAACGTTATGATTGGCTCTGAAACATGCGGACGGACACGAAGCTAGACCATAAGGCTTCTTTCTATACCTTGTATAGAAGCCTAAATAAGGCTTCTTGTTATATCGTACTTTGTATAGAAGCCTAAATAAGGCTTCTTGTTATATTGTACTTTGTATAGAAGCCTAAAAGTAGCGCACTGGCTACCCAGTTCTTAGACCTCTATACACACAGAGTATTTCCAACACGATTTGAAACGCTCTGTATGATTTTGAATTATGCGGACAGACAGACGGACGGACAGACAGACGGACACGGAGCTAGATCATAAGGCTTCTTGTTATACTTTGTATAGAAGCTACTTTGTATAGAAGCCTAAAACTATTAGATAGCCTATTATTAAAAGAAACACCATGATAGAATTCTATATTTTGAGTATGTTGAATGATAATTCATAATACTTAGCATTCAAATACACAAAGAATCGCTTGTGTGGATATTACTTCTAGGTTTGACCCGACATTGACTTGTGATAAGCAACATTTAATTACATATAAAAATTGTAAAAAATATCTGATAAAATTTCTTGTTTCTTGCAAAAATAATTGGAAAACATTGAAAAGTTCCCTAAGTTCCCCCTGTAAAGTATAGTGGTGAAAACGACATGGTGTGGGGCAGATTTTCCTGTGATATCATTTTAGACCTTTGTACAAAATTGATAGCATTATGGATCTGTGCATGTATGCTTACCACATGGTAAGCTTAAAATGTCACGAAGACGAATCTTTCAACAAGACGATGATTCAAAATATGCTTTAAAGGATGTGAAAGATTTCATGAGCTAGAAAAAAATTCGTCGTCTTAAGTGGCCTAGGCAGTCTTCAGATTTGAATCCGATAGAACATTTGTTTCTCGAACTCGAACGACATGTAAGAAGTAAAACTAACCGAAATACAACGCAGTTGTGGGAATGTTTGCAGAGAGGATGGTATAAAGTACCAATAGAGCGTTGAGAGAAGGTTATTGACTCTATAAATTCGCGGTGCAAAGTCGTTATCGCTACAAAAGGGTTTGCAATAGAGTATTAAATATTTTTAAGCTTTATTTTTCCTTACATGTATATATTTTTTCTTTAAAAGTATTTTTTATGACTCTCTGTTGCAAGAGATGTAATAGTTATGGTTTTTAATTTCTACTAAGTAAGCAAAGAATTAATTTTGAAAATATGAAGGACCAATGTTGAGATTTGAAAAAGTTATTAAAAAAGACTTACTAATTTAGTTTTAGGCCGACTTATGCTCAATCTCTGAAAGAAAAAATAAAGAAAAGGGAGTACCAAATGCCAAAATTACTGTCTGATGTACAGCAGAGTAACCAAAGAAAGACGGGCCCAAGCTGGGCAAAAATTATTGAATGCGTAATTGACTTTCACTAAAGACTGATTCACACCATATTCTACTTCATTACCTGTAAAATCCATCTCTTATTATAAAAGGCCAAGTCTTTCTTTCTTTCTTTCTTTCTGTCCCACGGAAATACCCGAAGCAAACCGAACCGAACCGAACGCACAACGTATCATCGGATCAACGTATCATCGGATCAACGTATCATCGTATCAACGTATCATCGTATCATCGGATCAACGTATCATCGTATCATTTTGTCTATATAGGACAGCTATTTCCAAAAAAGCATTATGTGAACTTCCATAATGGATAATGAAAATTTTGAAAATCCTGCAGCAAAGCGACGGCGATTGAATCGTGAGAGAAAAGCACGTACAAGAGCTAAATACACAGAAGAACAGCTTCGATCACAGCGACAAGCTGACGCTCGGTCTCATGCGATACGTCGACAACGTGAAACTTTGGAACAAACTCAAGCGCGGCAAGCTGCTGACGCTCGGTCCCATGCGATACGTCAACAACGTGAAACTTTAGAAGAAACTCAAACGCGGCAAGCTGCTGACGCTCGGTCCCATGCGATACGTTGATCCGATGATACGTTGATACGATGATACGTTCATCCGATTGGTTATGAAATTATCCGTTATGCGTTCGGTTCGGTTTGCTTCGGGTATTTCCGTGGGACAGACAGAAGGAAGGAAGGAAGGAAGGACTTGGCCTTTTATAATAAGAGATTTTTCACCTATATAGGAAATTTAAATACGTTGATACGTTGATCCGAAGATACGTTGATCCGATGATACGATGATACGATGACACGTTCATCCGATTGGTTATGAAATTATCCGTTATGAGTTCGGTTCGGTTTGCTTCGGGTATTTCCGTGGGACAGACAGAAGGAAGGAAGGACTTGGCCTTTTATAATAAGAGATGAGAACAACATTAAATAAATAAACAAAAAACTTACATATATTTTTTTAAATTAAATTAAACTTAATCAATATTTAAAATTTTTTTACTTATTTTAAACTAGATGATACCCCGTCCGAGGACGGGCAGCTAGAAGGACGGGCAGCTACCCAAGGTAACTTAAGTTGAATGAAGATTAAGGAAAGCTCTCAGTGCAATCCAAAAGCCATATAACCTTGGGTAGCTGCCCGTCCTTCTAGCTGCCCGTCCTCGGGCGGGGTATCATCTAGTAATATTATAAGCGCTTAAGCACCAGGCATAAGTAAATCCAAGGGAAGAAAGAGAATTATTTTACAGTAAATAATGAGAAATATTAGATCGACCTTAATTTTAGAATTGGGAATATTCCCAGAATAATGCAAATATTCACCGAAGAAACCTTTAACAACAACGGCAAAATGCTAATAGCTATTCATCATCATCAACAGACCATTTACATCCACTGCTGGACATAATTAAGCCTCCTCCTAAGTTCTCCAATTCTTTTAATCTTGCGCTACTTGCATCTAATTTCCGGAACTTCTCCTGAGATCATCTGTCCATCTAGTAGGTGGTCTTCTCCGGATTCTTTTCGTGTCTCTAGACCTCCACTGGAGTATTTGTTTAGTCTCTTCTCGCTCTTCTTTTATTCTTGCAACGTGTCCAGTCCAATTCCATTTCAACCACTCCACTCCCTCGATGACATCTTGCACCTTTGTAGTTTGTCGGATCTTCTTGTTGGTGATTCTATCTCTGAGAGATATTCCAAGCATTGTCCGTTACATGGCACCTTGAGTCATTCTTAGTTTTTCCGCCGACTTCTGAGTCATCGTCAAAGTTTCCGCACCATAAGTCTTCACCGGTAGAGCACACTGGTTGTATACTCTTCGTTTAGGGCGGTTTGGTATTTGGCTATTCAGAGTATGTACCACAATTTTCCGAAACCATAATAACCCACCTTATAATAATAGCTATTAAATGTATCTGCAAAAACAGAGTACGAATAGACAACACCTTTTTTTCTAAATGCACACGAGCCAACTCCAAAGTGAAAGAATCTGTAAAATACCACATAATAGCCAACAGAATGGTTCTTCAAAGTTAAAATTCTTAATATTAGGGCTTTAAACTCTGAAACATTGGCTGACCACAGCCTAAAGTTCCTGCGTTTTTTTTAAATCCACAATATTTGTTACTGTCCGTTGTTACTTAACAACGTGTTAAGTATGAACAGTTTCTCTTCCAGACCCGCTAAACAACCTCCAAATATGCATTAAACAGTAGTGAGGATAGGCTGCAGCCTTGTCTTAATCCTTTTGTAGCAGTAAAAGACTCCATGAGTTAAGCTCTGTTCATCTACATAAGTATTCATTAACAGATGTTGGTCGATATTTATTTCTTGAAGAATCATCCACAGCATAGTGCAAGGAATCTAATAATATGCCTTTTGAAGCTCTATAAATGCCAAATGAGTTTCTTTCGCCGCTGCTATTCTCTTCTCACTTAATTGTTAGAGTATAAAGATATTGTTCATGCAGGATTTTCCTCAACAAAAACCACTTTGTTCCTCACTAATTTTGTTCTTTAAATTTTTCTTAAGTTAAGTTGTTAGAATTTTCTCAAACAGTTGTTTGGGTCTTTTCTTGACTCTTTTTTAAATATTGATATAATATGACACTTCTTTCATTGAAGAGGTATTCGATTTTTCTTAAGTGTAGCTCTCGATTTGATAAAGGAGAAGGTTGTATTCCTAGAGGAATTTTACAAACTTGATGTAAACGGGAAGAATACTTTAATTTAATAATTTAAAGCATTGTTAAGAAACCCGTAGTAAGGAAACAGACAGGTTCTAAAATACATAAAAATTCATCATATAAATACAACCTAACCAAAAATGGCGTCATTGAACCAGTGGTAGCAAAAAATGGATATAATAGAAACCTCAATAAAGAGTGGGGTGTTAGCGCCTCCACCTGATTGTAGGGGTAAGCATTCTAACAAGCCTTGTAAGATGAATGAAGAAGTTCAACAAGTATAAAAAAATTCCCTGTAGAAGTGTCGCATTACTCAAACAACAGGAATTCGTATAAGAAATACCACTCTCCACTTCTTTATCAAAGTAAAGTGTACCAGCGATTGCTGGATGATTATAATAAACGGAAAGATGCGGAAAAGTAAAAAAGAACAAGAGCTGATACTCAAAACAATTTACGAAAGAGTTCAATTTGTCATTTGGGCAACTGAAAAGTAACACATGCAGCACTTGTGATGTCGGAGAATCTAACGAAGAATACAAAGAAAGAAAACTAACATCAAAAGCATTCTATCTTGGCCAAATGTAGTTTATAACTTTGGGGTACACAGTATCATAAAAAATCTAGAAGAAGAATGTTTTTTTTAACGTGAACGGAAGACATAGCCAATACGGGAAGTTCAAAGATATGCCATGGTATGTTATGATATATTGAAGTCGACGAAAACATCAAAGAAAAACACCACTTAAAAATCTAATCTAGTTCTCGCTCAGAACTAGAACAAAATAAGAATTTCCATACGATCTGCTTGTACCAATACCTAATCTTGAAAGGTCACTTCAAACGTATCGACCATAAATTTATTGATGTTGGTCATACATATCTTGATTCTGATCGAGACTTCGAGAGAATAGAGAAGGTACTACGAAACATGACACTGTGTATTGCCATGTATTGCTACTGTAAAACTCAAAATTTGATTTATATAGCGGGAGAATTTTATGGCTCCGACTAGCTAGCTATGCTCCGACTAGCTATTCATGAAAAACTCGATAATTTATGGGTCGAAAATTAGGTCCATCTAGATTAATCAAAACACTCATATACGTCACCTTAAATTAGTGATCTTTCTTATAAAGATAACTCAATGAAATGGAAAATTGTATCTGTTTATTCTTCGATCTACTATTGCTGTGAATAAATTAAATTAAACGCAAACGTTATCAGAACCAAATATAATGTAATTTATTTTACACAATAGAAATTTTTCAGACAAAATATTAGTTTTATTAAACCTAAACAAATTAAATTTTACAAAATCAAGCATTCGCAATAAAATCCCCCAAATTATTATACGCGCCCGAATTCAAAACGATTTGTCTATTTATCAAAATAATTAGTGCGTCACATAAACTCTTACCGAAGTGTAATGTTTTTCCGGAGTTTACCGATGCGGCCGATATGATGTGGAGCATCCAAGCGTGATGATTACAGTTGAAATCAGCTTCCAATCTTGGACCAAACAAAACAGGTAGGAACGACCAGTGGATAATAATCTTCCTCCGAATCGTATAATCAATGACAGGTAAGCAATTTGAACAATTTTTCTCCAATCAATTCCCATTTACAGATCCATAAAACATAACCATGAAAATCAGCGTCAGTGGTTCCAAAACTTTTCATAAATTTCAAAAATAATATCCAAATCCAATACTAATCACTTTTAATTATCTTCTATCATAAAAAAAAAAGTCCTTTCTTGCTGACGACTGACTCAAAAATCATAACTCAGAATCCAAAACTAATTTTCCAAAGTTCCAACGACCCGTCTTCACACTTCGACGGCTGACTTCAGAATCCTCAATACAAAAACTAAGTTCCAAATTATTACACGATCAGCGCGTCTTAACTCTTCGACCGCTGGCTTGGGAATCCCCTACTGCTCCCTTATCATTTTAAAACCCCACTAAAGTTTTCTCCAACTCGCGCATTCACGAATATCACGAATTGTCACTTTATTTATTTTAACGTAAATCCTAATTTAACAAATAACAAAATAAATTTAATTTGTTTCTCATATTTTCATTTAACTAAAACAACCACCAATATTTTATCTTTTACAATATCTTATTATGTTTTTTAGATTCATCAACGTTTGCATCTTCCAGATATCTGAGGCAAAAGCAGTCAATCAATCCTTCGATCAAAGAAGATTCAGATACAATCTATTAATTGCCTGTTATGGTCTTATTGAATTAATTAAATTATGAGTGTTTTAATAAATTGACCCAATTACTTCATACCCCTCACTTCTGATAACCAGAACATGACAGTATATTCCCGATAAGTACCGGGAATATATCTCGACGACTAGCCAGTAAAAATCAAGTGATCGTTGTGACTCCTCATTTTCAAGTTGCCGATTTACCTGACAAACTCAGACTGATTAACAGAAGCAAAGATAAACTGAATGAAACAGTGCGATTTAGGGATGTAATAAAATGAATTCGATTCAAAGAATATGGATCAGATCTCTACAAAGAGTCGAGTTTTCGGAAGATTTCAAATGAAAAACGAGAAAACTTCAAGCAGCCGCTTAAATTTTTCAAATCAGTATACCGATAATTTTACGAAACATCTTAGAAATTTAAGGGTATTATGATTTCCACTACACCTTTTCCAGCAATAATTCAGAAAACCTCACCTGCTGTTCAGAAATCGTGAATTGTAATTCAGATTTGTCAACTAATATTCAGAAATCGTGAATTGTAATTCAGATTTGTCAACTGATATTCAGAAATTGTGAACTGTAATTCACATTTGTCAACTGATATTCAGAAATCGTGAATTGCAATTGCAATTGACAAATATGAATAACCGTTGACGATTTCTGAATATTAATTGACAAATCTGAATAACGGTTGACGATTTCTGAATATCAATTGACAAATCTGAATAACGGTTGACGATTTCTGAATTACTGATGGAAAAGGTGTAGTAACACATGTTTTGTTAAAATTACCAATTTTCTCTTCAATAAATCCTTTTTATACGTACCAATGTTGTATCAAATATGAAATTGTATCTTGTAAATGAAGGTGTTATGATGTATGTATATATTTTTTTAAATAAAGGCACAATTCAAGGTTTTGAGAAATGAGTCTTTAGTGGACGAAATTGTGTGACTTAATAACCACAGAAATATACAACATTACTTTGATGGACTTAAACTGAAAAATAATTAAATGAAACAAACTTTGAGATTAATTTACTCAAAACTTTGATTTTGAACATAGCGCCATGAGCCACTCGTGCATTCATTTGTAAAATAAATTAAACTATTAGCATGATTGTTAATGTATTTAAGTTATATTTTTTAATATTTAAATTAAACTACCAATAAAATATTAAATGTGTGGTGGTGAAAGCTTATTATAGATAATTAACACTGCATAAATAAATATAATATGGTAGTTTTAAAACTGGTTAATATGGAGAATCAACCAATAATGATTGCGGTTTTGTAGAACAACGTAGTGCCGAATAGAAGTGCACCGAAAGATACATTTCAACAATAGCCAGATCAAAATTTTATTTCATATGGATGTTGAATGATTACAAAATCGATCAATCGCAATAAGGACTTACAAGATTATTAATATTATTATTACTGGTTTTCTACAGTGTTTTGTTTTTCACGGCATTACTGATTTGTAAGAGATTACAAAGTTAAATTGCCTTATAATTTATTTAAATTATGCAGCGCTTTATTTAGTTATTATAAAGATTTATTATTTTTGTAAATAGGCAAATAAGAAATGTAATTCGGAATTGCAGTTCGGTAAGTAAATATGCAAGCATATTATTTTAAGTAAAAACCTGATTTATTTATGTTAACTACAACGTTTAGTTTGAATTTGAAGCAAAACCTGAATTTCTACACAAATTATACTAATTAACACGCACTCCTCATAAATAACTTTACTATACTATACGTACTACTACATTTAATCGAGAATAAACTTAAGATTTATTAATCCCAAGTTTCTACATGTAGAAATAATTCACTTAATTCTTTACGCTTCTTGATTCACTTGTTCACACTTTAGGTAGTATATACCTTAGAAGAAATTTTTTTAATAAAATAATAATATTAGACGTAATAGTTACTATCCAAAAACATTCAGAAGAAAAAAAATTGAACAATTATAGCAAATACAGAACGAATTGTTGGTCAAAGTTAGATAAAAAATATACTTAATTAATTTCAATATTTATACAGAAAAATAAATTAACAAATCAATCCAAGAAAATTTATACGATTTTAAGAAAAAAAGTACCTATCGCTGAACGCTTATGAATAATTGAATTTTATTGTGTTTGTTTAGTTTGGTACGTTTTAAATTTTAATTTTATATTCAATAGCTAACCATTTACAAATTTAAATAAAAGTAATTCCTAGTTACAAAAGCATTATCTAATTTATTTTAAATCAATTTTTATTAGAAACTATATAATTCTAAATGTATGCATTATTAATTAATTTAAAAATAAATAAAACTTTTTATAAAATAATGAAGAACTGAAGTTTTTATTACTACTTTATAAAGTGATCAATCAAATTCTAATTGGATTGGGCTATCATTTAAATTTATAATACAAAACGGATTTGCCGCTGTCAATAATAAATAAACAAATGAATAACTTTCACACAATTCACACAATAATTTATAAGAATTCATTTTATTTCTAGTTTAACATTATCTGCATTTTTGATGTATTTGTGTTTATTCGTTTCGAAAAGCTCGGTAAGTTTCTGTATAAACATTTCGTGTAGCACATTAATTTCTTCTTGAGATGGATTTTCAGATTTGCGTACTTCTATCGGTTCTCCAACTTCAAAAAATTTATATTAACGAAAACCTAAAAGAACCTTCGTGTTACTCACCTACAGAAGTCAGCCGTTTACGAAATGGTACCAAGCCGAACGAATATTGTAAAAATCCACGGCCTAGCGGAATGATGGGATTTACACGACAATATTTCTTGACAAAATTTTGAAATTTACGGTACCTCGAATTTTCTGGACTGTCTACTTGATCAAAAATCTCGTTTTCGCCAAAAGTAAATACCGGTACCACTGGAGCTCCACATTTTATCGCCAATTTTATGAAACCTTCGCGTTTCCGTAAAATAAGTGTATATTGGTTTGGTTTTGCATAAATCGCTTCTTCAGCACCACCCACGACTAAAACTGCTACTTTACCACCACTGGGATAGTTTAACAACCATTGGATTGATTTTGAAGAAGCACTGCAACCCCCTAACATGTAAAGCAATTCGCGATGAATGGGAAAATAGAACGCTTCTTTTAATGTCAGTAAATGAGAAGTATGGTTAGGAAATAAATCCGGAAATCCTCCAAAGTCTGTTGTAAATCCTGTAAATGCTCCAGCACTAAATACACCATGTGGAAATGAGCAAAATAAATAATTTCTTTTGGGATCAAGCTGGAAGTTACTGACTGTTTCGATACGAAAAGAAAAATAATTTTTTAAATGTTTCCACCAACTAATTTTACGTGTCCATTTTAAAAGCCTACCACCTTTCTCATGAGTGTCAGCATCCACAGTCCACGCCCATATCAAATAAAATGTCATTATTAACCAATATCGTGTATATAATAAAGTGTACATAGATAATAAAAAACCAGTTGGTCCACCAAACATAAAAGTAACAAACCAAGAGCCGGCTGCCAAAGTTTCAAGACGTCGTTGTATTGGAATATTTAATGGTGCAAATTCGATACCCATTTTCTTCATTTTGCAAATTTTTATTTTAAAATTTTCTACAAATAAAAATTTAAAAATTAATGAAGAAAAATTAATGCAACAATGTAAATAACGATAAATTTATTCTAAAACTACGGAATCAATATAATCATTTGCAATAATGTGGCAGTTTTTTGTACGTACAGAAGTGCATTTTAGAATTGTATAAATAAAAAATTCAACCTTTATCACTTGACCTTTCTTTTAGTATTGCTTCAGTAATAATAAACCTCGCTATTATATTATTATTGTATATATAATGTTTTTAATTACTATATAATAATGAAATGCAAAACTTCCAAAGCGAATTCGTCAGACTTTAGATACCCCTTGCCATTTAAAACTTTTACGGTGAAATTTGATCCTATTTTGGGATTGCAGTTAAGTGAACGGCAATAGATAATACACCTATATAATTTGGTTTTCGATGGGCCACCCTGTATAATTAAACAATTCCTATCTTTAAAAATTTGTTTCAAGGGTGCTGATGCCATAATTTAATACTTAATGATGTAGTAATCTTATGCATTGCGGTGTTTTTTTAATATTATTTTAAGATTTTTGAATTGTTAGGGAATTTTGAAATTTTAATTTTCAGATTGGTAGGTTGTTTTCTTTGCGAATACGCAAAGCAAGATATTGGTTCTTGCCGAGAGATTCGCGTTGAAAGCATTGTGTTATTTGAGCCTTAATAAAAAAGGGCATGTTAAAATTTTGTAATACAATTTTGACTTGTAATAAAGTGAATAAAGAAATTTATAAGACTCTGATAAGGCACAATGTAGTGAAATTGTAAAATTTATCGCATTAACATTGTATAATATAGCAGTATATCGTGTAAAGGTACTACAAAAATCAGCATTGAATACTTTCAAAATGGTATAAATATAAATATTCAATCATTGAACAATCAGTTTTAGTTTTAATAGAACCAGTATAATTATATGTTATTTATATGTTTTTCAGTCCTAAAATTGGTAACCCCGATAGAGCAAGGAACATTTCTGCTCTAAAAATCTAATTCTAGGAAATATCACGTTTAACTCCTTCCCTCTCTACACAACGACTAAGCCACGATGACAGTCGGCTGCTGCTCACAACTGACAGGGTTGTTAAGGGGTGGGGGATGTAGCGGTCTTAGAATTAGACAACGATATATAAAAGTTCCGCGCAAAATAAACTAATCACCTCGGTAGCGCAGTTGCTTAAGCGCGCGTATTCACAGCTAATACGCCAAGGTTCGAATCCAGATTGAAATGGTATCACGTACTCACGCCTAAAACTTTTACGCCTAACACACTTACGCCTAAGTCAATACGCCTAATCCTTTACGCCTAAAGGAATTTATGCCTAATGGTTTTAATGCCTAAAACCGATTACGCATAAAACTTGAACGCCTAACGCAATTACGCCTAATCCTTTACGTCTAAAACATTTACGCCTAATGCTTAAAATTTTCTAAAAATCGTACAAACATAAAACCACTGCTCCGATTTTGATGGAATTTTGGCTATTATTTTTATTATGTTCAAAACGGTTACTTCTTGTTACTTTTTTTTTTTAAATAATCGCAAATGTTTTTGTTTTTCAAAATTGCGTCAATACCTGATCTCAGAGAAAAATATGCCGATGTGGAGAACCCAGATTTTTCTCTTCATGTAAGAAAGTTGGCTGCACTTGCTTTCGTCCCTCCCGATGATGTAGTTATGGCATTCGTACAATTAACTGAATCTCCATTTTATGTTGATAATGGAGATATTATCGATCCTTTTCTTGAATATTTTAAGGATAACTGTATTGGCCGGCTTCGTAACAACGGAACCCGAAAAAACACCAAGATTGGTTCCATCCAACTCTGGAACTGTTACGAGGCCAGTTTGAATGACCTCCCCAAGACAAACAACTCGGTTGAAGGGTGGCACCGGAGTTTTCATTCTTTATTGAGTGCATGCCATCCCTCTATTTGGAAATTTATAGAGGTGTTAAAAATGGAACAGAGTGCAAACGAATTGAAAATTGAGCAGCACGTGGCAGGATTGGAACCTCCAACAGGTCGTGTGCGCTACCGAACAACCGCTGCCAACATCAAGAGAATCGTGGAGTCCTATGGGGATGGTCTAGGTCCATTGAACTTCGAAATCGACGTTTACTTTCGAGGCATCGCGCACAACTTTGAGCTTCAAGCTGTTTAACATTTGTATTAATTTTGCTTGTAAATAAATTATTATTACGATTAATTATTATTAATTGTGAATTATTGAAAAAATAATAAACTATGACAATAAGTATCAACTGGTAAACATTAAAAAATTGATTAAGAATAATTGATTAATAAATTTTTTAGAAGTAAGGGCTTGTACTATTAATAAACTTTTACTATAAATCTCATATTATCTCGGCTTTTAAATTTTTTTTATGTTTGTACGATTTTTAGAAAATTTTAAGCATTAGGCGTAAATGTTTTAGGCGTAAAGGATTAGGCGTAATTGCGTTAGACGTTCAAGTTTTATGCGTAGTCGGTTTTAGGCATTAAAATCATTAGGCATAAATTCCTTTAGGCGTAAAGGATTAGGCGTATTGACTTAGGCGTAAGTGTGTTAGGCGTAAAAGTTTTAGGCGTAAAGACGTGGATCCGATTGAAATATATATTTTTCAGCATACCATCTTCCTAAAAGCCGTTGAACAAACCAGCCGGCACGCTTTGGAAGGAAATGCCAAAATAGTGGAAATTCAAAATTTATTTTTATGCAATTTTATAATTCTAAAATGCTAAATTAATGGATTGTAAAAACACATTGGTATAGTCAATTATACATCATGTAAAGAAATAATACAGGGTTTTCAACAGGGACTTTTTGACAATTTTGGATGTGTTGCCCATTTTATTAGAGCTTCCCCAGAGCCCACAGATTTATATTGGGCTTGAAGATCCAAGGGCTTGAAGTTTGGGCGTCAGAAAATCCAAAAGTGATTGTTGCGAAGCCTTTACATTCCACTCGTGTTACTGTTTGGTGCGCTTATTGGTCTGGAAGATTGATAGATCGTATTTTTTTGAAAATGAGACTGTAAACTCTGTTACTGTCAATGGAATGCGTTACCGGGATAATGTTGACAATTTTTTTTGCCAATTATGGATTATATAGATGTGAGTGGTACGCAAGTGGTACGGTACATAGCCACAGAAACGTTGAATTTATTACGAACGAAACAAGATTGTCTTGTGGGGCTAAAATCCCCGTTGAAAAGTCCTTTAATAATTCAAAATACCGGCATTTAATATTAGTTGGAAAATTGCAATATTATTCCATTGGGCGCTTGGTTTGTTCAAGTGTTCAAATACGAATGAATAACACATAAATCTGCTGGCACTGATGTTGAAACCAAAACTCTATGTGCCGACTTTCCAATAAAATTCCATTCAAAATAATTTACAAACTAAAATCTAAAATGACAATAACTTGATACAAAACGTCTCACACAGGTCAAAATGGCAATAGGTAGTAATCATTCTTGAGCAAAAATCAAGTTGACAACTTTTGTAACATTGAGGGGTTAAAAATTTGCAGTTAGTAACAGGCTACTTTTTGAAAACATTTTTAAATTATAATTGTCCAGCAGCCTTAGGTGGGTCGTTTTTAATTTTGCTCATGTAATGCCTGATTTATTAATACTTATTTGGTCGTCTTTTAGTTTGATTTATTGTATTTTGTATTAATTTTAGCTTTTTATTTTAATTTATTGTTTCTTTAATTTTTGTTATTTTACTAAATATTTGTAATTATTTTATTATATTTCTCTTTTTATTTAATCTTTTATTTAAGATTTTCACTTCAAATTTTCCATTCATTCCAATTAAATTTTGATTATTCTAATTTATTTTATTTTCAATTACCTTTTATTCTTTGATAAACTACCTGATGATGGTATAATCATATCGAAACATCATTGACGTATACTACCATTTTTTTTAAGTTCTCAATTCAATTTTTATCGCCTCCTCCTTTTTAAAAATTCTTTATGTTTCCTGAATTCTGGATTTCATTACAATTTTTGATTTTAGCCAAAGGATGTACATATTATGTAGGTATCTATTTGTACTAATATTTAAAATTTAATTATTTTAATGTTAGCCTTTTGAAAATACTTTATTTACAAAAATGCTTACTAAAAATAGCACGCTGTATTTATAAAAATTCCTCTTTTGAATTCAAGTTTTCGATGGCAAACTTTAAAACATGGCGAAGTGGTAAAGTCAATTCAAGGATCTATGATTCTCCAGAAAGTTCCCTGATTTTTCTATCAGAATGAAATGTTTCCATAGCATTCTGTATGGTCTCGGTCGTTAACAACACAATACTAAATAATAAAAAAACTTAAGGTAAAGTAATTGTCGCGTAACGATACGCAGTCTGTGCAATCCCCACGTTATTCCCCGATTTAACGTCATTTTACTCGAAAATTATTACCATAAGGTTCTTAAAAGCAATATTGGGAGGCCGAAGGCCGAGCCGTATTCACATCAACCGTAGAAATTCCAAAAATCAAGAAGCAAAACTAATGGTCTACCGCGTAGACCAGCGGTTCCAAATCTGGGGGTAATTACCCCCCAGGGGATAAAACGGAGTTTTCTGAGTGGTAAACAACTTGTTGGAAATAAGCAATATCAACCGTCTCATTGACAAACATTACGATTACTTATTGATTGTAAAAAAAAACTATTTTATTTTCTTTGTTTGAATGAGTAAAAGAAATTAAAAATATTAATTATTTTTGGTTTTTTAAACTAAACTGTTCTGGGGGGTATTTGTTAATATCTAAACCGATTTATCGGCAATAGTCTCAAAAAGGTTGGGAACCGCTGGTGTACACCTACTAAGGAGACAAAAAAGGTTTACAATCAATCGTGCAAATGTTATTTTCACGTCAGCATAAATATAATGTGCATGCATGAAAAATTAGCAGCCTCCAAACTTTTTGCGATCCGCATGCACAATAATACGAGTACGGCAGAAAGCGTTGGGTCCGCTATTTTGCCTCCCCTCCGTTAATATTTTGTCTCAAGAAGCTAGTTCCAAATTCCTTAAAGGTAGCACCCAAATATTAAAGCTAGCACCCCCTAAGTTTGTCCACAAATCAAGATTGAAAAACCAAAGAAAACACAAAAATCAACATTGATTCTTGGACAAACCTAGGGGGTGCTAGGTTTAATATTTGGGTGCTAGCTGATACCAGCTCTAAGGAATCGGGAGATATCTTTTTGAGAAAAAATATTACCTGGGTGGGGGGGGCAAAGGAACGGATCCGTAAGCGCTTACACGTGCATTTTATTTTTATTGATGTCTCATTTTACACTGGCACCAGCGCATTCGCACACGTGTAAACGCCCTATTACTTAAAATCTCAACGATGTGCACATCATTATCTTCGGCATATTATTAGCCGCTCCCCTACCTTGTAGGTTACAAAAATAATTATTTATATAAATTTAGAATAAATCACGATTTGCAATGTGGAAATCGAATACTATACATATCCTGAACTTTGAAATACCTAAAGGCAAACTAAACAAGTTAATGTGCAAATTAAATAAAGAAAAATGTTTTGATAAACAATATTTAATTTATTGTTATGACTAGACTTAAAAAATAATCTGAATAAGTAAATAAATAATAAGTATAGTATTTTGTTTACAAAAATTTAAAACGTGTAGGTACATACAGTTTGGTGTTGTAATGAAGGATTTGACTTACGGACTTTACGATCATGAGTTCAAATTTCAACTATGCCCAAATTATTTGTGCCGTGGTTCAGATACCACGTTAAGTAGTTGATCTTATTATATCTGCATGCAAATATATTTATAATCTGTAAGTAAAACTGTGGACTGGCAATACATTAGTATGAGCTTATCCTTAAAAACAATGCTTTATGCGTAATTACAGGACAAAATAGGCATTTAACCTCTTTAAATAATTTTTATTTATCTTTTGATATTCTGCAAAATACACTTTTCAGATAAATTTCTTTTTAATTTTATCACTAAATACTTATATTAATATCATTTCCGAGAATTTTTCAAGAACTATTAAATCTTGAAATAAAAAATGTATAGGTAATACCATGTAATACCTATGAATGTACTATATTGTATATTAATTTATATTATAGGTATAGTATGTACTTCGTCTTGTCGGACATAAATAATATTTCTACTTACATTGGGTATTGTTACTGCAATTTATATATCACGGTGTCTTCTTCTGTCATGCAAGCTGTATTTTATTTTAAATTGAATAACACTTGAGACTATATTGATTCATAAAAATTAATAATAATTCTTGATTACTTTTAATAATTAGTTTCAGTTTTTAATCTACATCATTCTATTAAATTAAGCCAACTCATCATATAAATATTTTTTATTCTAAAATTGGTCAAAAGGTTAATACCGATAAATATCTCATAATATAGTAATATTAAAACGATAATTTATAATACAAAAATTGCGAATATAATTTAATAATAAATTATATTTAAAAAGTTTAGTATCATGCAATTTAATATGTTCAAGTGACTGTTTTATTATTGATGTTAATCTAAAAATGAAATAATTTCAACCTACCTACCCATTTTTAATTTTTAAATTTAATAATTGTTGAAAGTCCAATTTGCATGTTCTGTAAAATTATGCCTTACAATTTTTTTTTACTAAATAAACTGTATTAGTAGTAAAACAAAGGGTTTTCTAGCTCAATTTACGATTTACCCTTAGAGGAACATTTATCGAAATTTAAATTGAAATTTTATCTGAGAATGAAATTTTGATTGCCATTTTAATCAAACTTTACACATATATTTTTTCAAGCATTATTTTAATACAAGTTACTTTTTAATGAACGATAAATGAAGCTAAATTTTAATATATTTGGTGCATAATAATACATTGATTTGGATTGAAATTGTCATTCTTCGTTAATCCGCTCATGCGCGTCTTGATTGAGATTTAACTGTTAGTTTATCCGTTCAATGGCGTCATAACTGAAATTGTTATTGCTAGTTTTTAATTTACAGTTATTAAGTTATTGAAATTTAATTAATAGTAATAATAATAATAATTTTACTGAAATTAATATTTGTAAGTTTTGAAAAGAAATCACAGTAAAGTGTCAAGTAGTATCAGTCGAAACATTTTGACATGAAATTGTCAAGTAAGTGTTTTACACCAACATTTTCATCGTGAATTAATTCATTAAGTTTATTCTGGTATGGAATTAACGAAAAATTGTTAGTGCAATACAGATAAGTAATAATCAAATAATATCTGAAACTTTTGATTGTTTAGTTATTTTATTATTTAAATAGTTAATAAAATTTTGTATTCATTTTATCGAATTTCTAACTTTCCAGTTTTGTTAAATCATGAACGTATGTAAGGGCTCAACGATATCAATAACAATTTAATAATAATAAATTATAAATATAACTTGATACATTAAGTACTTCGACAAGCAAGTATAATTATGTAATTACCGATGAAATTACGTAATTATGTAATTACTGATAATGCGATCAGCAACAAGATTGTACACACGGGTTTCTATAAAGCACCATCGTAAAATCTATACATGGTCGGACCTTATCATACCAGAAGCAGTATCTACTGAAGAATTAGAAAGCAAACAGATAAAATTTATGCAATTAATAGATTACAAGTTTCGATCTTATTCACAAATTTACTAGTAATACTGGTCTCATCAGATCTATACTCATGGATTCCTAAATCTTTCAACGATCCTGGACCATAAATTATTTATAGTAATAGCGTAAGGTTTTCCAATAGTAACTTGACCAATTATCGGTTTCGTAAAAGTGCTTTATATAAACAAACTGTCTTGTACAAATTCGATAAAAAATTTCAGAAAGACCTCTTCATAAAATCCTATGGAACATCAACCTTACCATTAACATATATATTTTTATCGTGGTTTTTGGTGCGATGTGACATCATCATAATTTAAAAAAAAAATGATAGCCCTTATTTTTCTTTACGAATTTGGCAAAAAAATTAAAACAAACCCTGAACTTGAAGAGAAAAGTTTTCAAGGTAATTAGTCCCAAAGTTACAAAAAGCATTTAATTAATTGATTCCATAAATTTACTGAAAATAATAATTATGAAGGTTCTTGTGCAAATCAAAAGAAAATCAAGTTAAGAATTTTAAGGGATCTCCGCCCATTTATTGGTAATATCCTATCCACCACCAAAATTCCTGTAAAACATTTTCAACCGTATCGGGTTGAATTGCCCGAATTTCATTGCCAATTCAATCCTTTAATTCGGCAATGATAGTTGGACTGTTGAAATAGGCTTTTCTCTTTAAATAGCCCCATAAAAAGTAATCAAGGGAAGTAAGATCTGGAGATCTAGGTGGCCATTCGATCGTTCCCCTGCTACCAATCCATTGGTTGGTAAAAACTTGGTTTAAATATACACGAAAGATCACTGCAAAGTGCGGTGGGCCCGATTTGCTGATACCATACCGTGTTGTTGGGCAGATCTGGATCTCCATTGTTTGAATATAGCACCGTAGGCGTAGGGACTAATTCATATCTTAAAAAGTCAAGATATATTTCACTGTTAATTTGGTTCGTCCTCTGTACTGGTCACACATTTTAAACACGTAAAGAGCACAGACAGGGAAATATCGGGAAAATGTCGTAAGACGTTCAAAAACCGAATATATACGGTCGTGTTCCAAAAAGTGAAACCAGCCAGTGATATTTTTTTCCTATTTGGAAGGTTGGTCTCCAATCAATACCCAAAACTGAATATTTCTGGTAAGCATTCAAATTTTATTTTACATTATCAATTTCTGTAGGCGTCCATTTTCTAACTTTAACTTTTCTATTTTATTCTTGAAACATCCGTATGATCTTATACCATTTTCCAATACTCCATCAATACAGTATCGCATCCTTTTTTTGATTTTCGTATTATTCACCTCATTTTCCAAAATTTTGTGAAATTATGAAATTTTCCATGTGCATAAAATTTTAATTAACCAATAATTTCTAGATAAAACTTCGCAGATCCAGAAATACGCCGATTCGACCAATTTATCCAATCGAACCACGCTTGCACAAATTCACTTTACAATCCAAAAAAATTACCTTTGGTAATAATTACACAATCCAATACTCGAGGTAACTTTTCACCTCTTAAAATTCAACCTTTCCACGCTCTTGCTCGTTGCTGGTTGACCTTAAATTGAATCCACGTTCTTTGGTGGTCAATCGTCGACTCTTTTTCTGGCTTCCTGCCCTTGCTTCCTTCGACCTGGACGTAATCCACTCCAAATTTTACGCATTGGACCTTAATTAATCCAAATTTTCTATACAGGTAATGCCAACTCATTATAAAAATTCGCGCACTAATTTTAAAATTTTACTTCTTTTTAAAATACTTTCAGGTGTACAAAATTTGAAGAAAACATCTACCTTAACACAAGGTACAATTCCACCCGTGTATTAATCGGCTAACATTTATTTTGGTTATCATTTCAAGAATCTAAAATGTTTTCAAATTTAAAATTATGCAATGAACATCCAAATCTAGTTTCAAAATACATATAACGAATCTGTAGGTATAGAATTTAAATTAATTTTATCTTTGTATTTTTTTAATAATAAAAGTTTAGAAATTTGCCCAAATTTTGACCCTCTTGAAATTGCACGTCCATATATTATTTAATGTGCTATCAAAGAAAAATGGGCCCAATATACGGTTACCTACAATGCCAGTCTAAGCGTTAATTTTTTGCGGAACTTGACCATGAGTGTCCATTTTCCAGTATGGGTTGACTGGAGACCATGCAATATCTACAGTTTTGCTTGTTAACTATGACGTTAAATTACGGACAGCATAATCACTAATAAAGGAGTAAAGCAGGGCTGTAGTATATCCCCTACATTATTTAATATTTATTTAGACGATGCTATACGCAAATGGAAATTTACAATCGACGGAGGGATTATACTAGACAGAACAACAACACTAAACTCAATTCTATATGCAGACGACGTAGCACTCATTTTCGAAACGGAGGACGACCTGCAAAGGGGAATTCATGGCCTTGGTCGCAAATGTCAGGAATACGACTTGAAGATATCGATCAAAAAGACCAAAACCATGGCTTTCATTGGTAAAGAACCAACACGAGCAAAAATAGTAGTCGATAACAGCACAATAGAACAAATATGCCACTTCCACTACTTATGATGCGACTTATCATATGAACGTGATAACGACACAGAACAAAAACTGAACAGATTTGAATATATATGTGGCACTATACGAAGATATCTAAAACACGAAAAGACACGTGTGAAATTTTATAAAACAGTCGCAGTACCAGCCCTGATGTATGGGAGCGAGTCATGGGTCCCAACGAAAAGGCAAGAAAGCTCTGTTCAAGCCGCCGAGATGAGATTTTTGGCATCAGTAAAGGCCCAGTAGACGCAGGTATCACAGTTATATCGCTGTGATACCTCATTTATGTCACAGGTGTGATATCACAAAGTGATATCCACGTGATACCCATGTGATACACATGTGATATTTTGTGACTTACTTGTGATTCTTGTTGATTTATCACCAAAGTGATATCGCTGTGATATCTGATTTGTGTCAGAGATGTGATATCACACTGTGATATCCACGTGATACCCACGTGATATCCATGTGATATTTTGTGACTTATTTGTGATTGTTGCTGATTTATCACCTAAGTGATATCGTTGTGATATCTTATTTGTGTCAGAGGTGTGATATCACAATATGATATCCGCGTGATACCCATGTGATATTTTGTGACTTATTTGTGATTGTTGCTGATTTATCACTTAAGTGATATCGCTGTGATACCTCAGTTGTGTCAGAGGTGTAATATCACTATGTGATATCTGCGTGATACCCTGTGATACCTCATTTGTATCAGAGGTGTGATATCACAATGTGATATCCACGTGATACCATTTTAGTGGTTTTAAATATGAAAACTACATGCAAAAAATTAAAAAACAGTTAAAGCAAAGTAACCGACCCCTTGAACAAGTATATAATCGTATAATGGAAGCACGGGCTAATAATATAAAATTTGAAAGAGTAAAATACCCGATAATTAATTTTGATCGATCATCATCATTATCTGAGACTTCTACAAGATTTGTTAAAACTGTAGAATACAATGGTTTTTGCATATCTAAGAAAAAACCCAATAATTGCTGCACTATTAAAGGCAACAACGTAATTATCATAAATGATATGTTTTCTGAAGAAAAAATATTATATTTCAAAGCACGACGGTACATTAAAAAAGAGTCCTATTTTAAGGAACCTTGTGATTCTCAAATATTTAGTGTATCGCTAGTTAGATAATGACTCAAATTTGTCCGATATTGAAATCATTCCCGCATTACAGATTATCTGTAAATGTATTAAATTCCCTGTGTCGATGTCGGCTAATAATGAATTTGAAAGTTCAGATCATGTTATTATTCCCCTAATCCACAAAATGAGATAAATTAATAAACAAATTGTTAGAACGTTATTTCTGCACGTGTTTTTGTAACCTGCATAACCTTACTTTTGAAATAAAGAAGTTATTTGAAAAGAAATAATAAGAAACAATAATAAGATACACTTTTGTGCAATAAGCGTTACCGTTCTTGGAAAGATTTAATAATCCAATGTTGGAACAAACATGTGCTTTTAGAACACACATGTTGTTTACTTTATGCAGTAGCGGCTCGTGATATTTTAACAGGAGGGGCGTATTAAATAAATTTTGAAAATAAAATTCTTGCCCTACAAGAAACTTTCTCTTTACATTTGTTTATTTTTTATGTGCACTCTCTCTTAATCTTACATTAATTAGGGGTCGTCGTAGGATGCCCTGTATTATGTTTTATAATTTAAAATTCGGATTGTAAAATAGGATTTTTATGACTATTTAAAATGACAGTAGTCAATAGCCCTAGATAGCACAGATGTTAGGGGATGTCCATAAATCACGTGAGGTGTTTTTTTTTAATTTTGACCCCCTCCCCCTTGGTGAGATTTGGTGAGATGTCGTAGGACTCCCCCCCCCCTATCTAAATCTCACGTGAGATTTTCCTTATAATTTTTCAATAATTAAATTTACTTGATAATATGTTATTGTATTTTGCTTTATTATACCACTAATAACTACCTAAGCGTTAATACTGATATCTTCTATGTACTACATTTTTTCTGTGAAATAAGCGGAGAAAAATGAGGCTACTAATATACTCGCTGAATTAAAAAGTTGACGTGAGATTTTCTTTACGCCCAGCCCCTCCCCCTTGGTGAGATTTTGCCGCACCCCACCTCCCCCATTTTACCTCACGTGATTTATGGACGTCCCCTTACAGCGTTACACTCAATACCTGTAGGTCCTAGGTTCGAATATAATAAAATAAATAATAAAATATTTTAAATTAACAAAAATTATTAATATTTTTGCTAATATTACCATATAAACATGAACATTTGGGCATCCCAGTTTAGGCAAAATTTATCCACGAGACGGCGCTTCGTACGCTTTTGGGAGATACGCAACTAGCGTATACTTTTATTTTAAATGAAATAAGTTTCATAAACACGAGTGCAATTATAAAATCAAACGTCAAAATGTTCTTGTAGAGGCCATAAGCTTTCGTTTTTAAATAAAAACGGGCCGGCCCGACCCTGCAAACACGTATTTTGTTGTTTAAAAATTTATATTTACTATAGCAAAACCGTGTTGTAGTAAAGCAATTTTTGAGGAATCTTACAACTTTTAGGACAAATATTTGTCCTTTATAATCGCGGCCCTAAATAAAATAATTATGAATACTTAAATTAAAATTTATTATTACATTTTACATTGAATATTGGTTTCAACAAAAGCAAAACTTTTACGCATTATTTAATTACTTCAAAATTAGTAATATTGTGTAACTAAAATAACGTGTTTAGTTACAAAATATAACTAAACACGTTATTTTGTACAGTGCAGTCATTTATAGTACTCTGCCGAGTGTGAGTCACAATAGCAAGAATGCTGAATGCAGCAATGCTGAAAATAGTTGCATCAATGGTAAATATAAAGTGTTTTAAAAAGTTTTACATTGATAATATTCAACATTATTTTTTGCAGAAACCTGCAGAAATCTTGCCATCGTGGTAGAACAAACCGAAGGCCAAATCACATCCCCGGTGCAGGGAATATCTATGGAAGGTAATATTATATTTGTGAATTAAAAGAAATTTGACATTTTTAACCTGTTAATATTTTAGAACATTTAAAATTAATTTATAAAGCGCTTGCGGACATTAAATTACAAGTAACGTCAGTGCAAGAGCAACTGCACGTTTAGAACGATACCAAGCCACGGAGAAAGCACATCAACAAAATTTTTTTGGTGAGTAATATTTATAAACTATGATTATTAGTGACTAGTGAGGCAACAAGTGGAATAATTAAAATTTTATTTTATTACAGATTCCGTGAAAAGCAGATTTCCAATTACTGACGATGAGTTGGAAAAAGAAACAGCTAAATGGTTTCGGTACGCGCTTCAAAGGAATCAGAGCTGAATCTCGAAGTGTCAAAAATAAAAATACCGATGAAGTACAAAATGTGCAACATTTATAAATTTTTGCAGTTAATAAAGATTTATTAGATTAATCATAAAATACTTGTCATAAATTTAACCTTTCTCCTAATTATTGCCCAAAATCAGTGTAATCCTTGAAATAATATGTCGGTCGTGTGATAGCAATACAACGTGTTTGCGATACTTCAGCCACTTTTTGTTATGATTAAAAAAGTCGCAACAGTATCACAAACACGTTGAATTGCTATCACACGACCGTCACAAAAAGTCGCCCGAATATCACCAGAGAGTCACATGCGTATCACATGAACAATCACAAAAAGTAACAAAAGCGTTGTATTGCTATCACATGACCGTCACAAAAAGTCGCCCGAATATCACCCGAGTCTCACATGCGTATCACAATAGCGTCACTAAAGCATCTCAATATCACTGAGGCGTGTGAATGCGTGTCACAGTGATATCGCTAAGGCGGACATTGATGCATACTGGTGATGCTACGGCGACATCACAAATATGTGTCGCAAGGATATCACTGTGATTTAACAGTGATATAACAGTGAAATCACTGTGATACTACACTGTGATATCACTGTGATATCGGTGAGGCTGACATTAATCCATACTGGTGATGCTAGGGTGATATCACTGCGTCACAAATCCATGTCACAGTGATATCGCAGTGATAACTCTGCGTCGACTGGGGGGTTGCAGCAGAATGGACCATATAAGAAATACCGACATCAGAGATGAGCTCAACATTTTTAGCATAAAAGACAAATTAAAAGAAAACAAAACAAGGTGGAAGGAACATCTAAAAAGGATGAGCGAAGACAGATTACCTTTAAAAATCTATAAGTACAAGCCTAAAGGAAAGAGAAGCCTGGGTAGACCAAGGAAACGATGGGAATCTTAACAGGCAATTTCCAATGCCTAACACGGAAAGTGAAGAAGAAGAACTGTGACGTACAGATAAAATTATATCATTTCGGAATCCGTCATCCTCATCCTGACGCTGCAACATGGTTTCATAAAACTGTAACCTACGGCCTGGATCATCTTCGTTTAGTTCTTGAACAAGAAAAACTTTATGCGGATGCCAATTCCACAATTTCAAATATTTTATAACGGACCTCTGAACTGTCGCGTTATTTACCGAATATAAAAAGTGGGGACTACAAATAAGTTTTAAAAAGACAATAGCTTTGTTCCACCGAGCCGATAAACCGTTCAATGTACGGTCGCGCTCATGTGCAATAGATAAAAACCTGTCGGTTAGAACGCTTTTTATCTATTGCGCACGAGCGCGACCATACATTGAACGGTTTATCGGGCTCGTTGGAAGAAACCTATTATCTTGCTGTTAACACCGAAGATAATTCTGAATTCTTAAGACGAGGAGGTACAAAACAAACAGGTAGAAGAGTTTGAATAGCCGGGAGCGATTATCAGTAAAGAGCGGACTGGGAACAGACAAAGTAATAGTTGATATCGGTTCTCTGCTCCGAAGTTTGGAGCTTAGATGCGAACATGCAAAGAAGACTAATGGCAACCGAAATGGACTACCGGCGAAGAAGTGCTGGAGTATCTAGACTGCAACATGTAAGAAACGAACAGATAAGAAATCAAATAACAGCAGATGATGATGTAAATTAAAGAATTGAAAAACAGGGCCTGCACTGAGAATGGAGGACAACAGATGAACAAAAAGGCTGTTGAAGTGGGTACCCCCAAGAAGAAGGAAGCGTAGAAAACCTAGATGATCATGGAACGATAGAAAGAAACCTGGAAAACGTTGAAAATAATTTACCCAGTGCAATTTTAGCAACAGTGACATCACGCGCTTTTCCAACTACCTTAATTATATTCACCTTCATTTGTAACCATTTCTGCCACTCCAAGGAGCGACAAAAACTGCCCCGACGATCTATGTTGATAACTCAGGGGATCGCCGGACAAAGATAGTAAATGCCACGAAGTTCTAGCTCAAGCACGGACCATGAAGAAAACGGAACCCCCCTTCCCTCGGTTGATGTTACACAATTATACAGGATGACGCTAAGAATACATAAATGTAGCAAAAAAGGTGTTAATCTGGGCGCCATGTAATTGTTTCCACCCCGTACAAAGAGAGAACTTAGAAACACAAAAATTACAATTTGTGCTTCCGAAAATAGATAACCAAAGGTCGGAGGATGCCCCCGTGACCGGAAAAATATATAACGACTCGTCGAACGACACTACTTCATCTGTGTTAAAATAGCAAGATCGACCGCTACCAGAAAAGACAAAGAAGCCAACCACCAACAATCGATTATAACTCCTATTAGAAGAGAGCATGGAATGCGACATCAAACGTGATTTGCTAAGAGCAAATAAAAAATCCACAATAATCACACTCATGCAAACCCCTAGATGGTAATCGTATTTAAATACAACAAGAAAATGCAATGCTTAAATATTAATTTAAAATTACTTAAAATATTTAACGTGTAAAAGAAATCGAATTGTAAAAGCGACCGACAACGTTGCTATCTGGCAGGCCAAGCGGTCTATCTTATGCTATCAGCGTTCCCATTCAAATAAATTCGCCTTAATTCAAAAATTGCAGTTTTAAAACTACACAAAAAATGGCTCTAAACAACTCTTAGATCAAAAAATAGACAGTATGAGGCAGCAATTACTACACAGAACAAACTTGTATTTACGCACACAAGGAAAAATAATTTCGGGTACCAAGGAGTAAATAAAATAACAATTACGCACAAATTGCGTAATTGCGGGAGCAATACAAAAAAGACAAAGCCATATGCCCAAATTTGATCAAGAGACGACAAACCAGAACGGAAATCAAATATCAATAGCAAAAATATCGCACTCACCTACGCAAACTAAAAAAATCCTCTAGCGAGAATCGCGCAAGCCAAAGAACGAATCCTCGCCACAGCCACCTGAACCACATCCATGGCTATCGCTCCATCACAAATAGGAATTGAACAGCTCTCCCAAAACACAACCTTCCTTGGCACTTCACAAAACCCTTCTCCTTGAGTCGCTATCGCGACCCCGTTATCCAAAAAAAGCAATTCCGCCAACCTTAGAATTAATGTATGAATCCACCATACAGGGCAGTGCTGAAGTTGTTAAATGCAAAGTAGAAAAAGTAACAATTCAAAAAATCGTTACACATTATTTAATAACACGTAAATGAATTTTGCTGAAAGAAAATCTACAAAATTAAATTTTTCCTTGATTCTTCTGAAGAACTCATATTTTTATTTTAATGCCTTCATAATTTTTCTTTGTTGATTACACAAGTGAATTTTTATTAATATGAAGTTTCAATTAATTTTTCAATTGCATTAATTAATTTAATCATTGAAATTAATTACATACTAACTAATTCCAAATATTTTAAATTTTTTTAAAAACTTTAAAAAGTAGTAGCCTGTTTTTGCTGATTAATTTGGGGTCTCTAATCCGTCTGTAGTTACATAGTTTTGACCCTGAATATGGCCATTAAAATAATAACACTTATTATTACATAAGAAACTATATTAATTTTTAAAATATAAAAACCAATTAGCAAATAATATTTTTGATTTAAATCACACAATTAACAAACATTATCATGTATTTAAATTAATACATTAATTTTTTTTTATAAAGTTTCATGGCGCTGTTCAAGGGAAGATAATTCCACAAGTTTCATCCACAAGCCTACAACAATCACCACAAAAAATATTAAAATAGCTATCAAATGAAGAATATAGATAATATTGTCGTGGTCAAGAATGGAATCTTGTGGTGGATATCTTGCAATCTGAGTTAAGCCACTGGTCGTTGGTATATCTTCCGGTGGTAAATTTCCTCTGTCTTCGGATTGTTCGTCTACTTTTAATATGGTATCTTCACTTGCTGCGGTTTGGCTAGTTAAGTACTTAACTTTATCTTTCTTTGTAGAAGTGCTTCGGCTCTGCTGGTATACGTTTGGATTTGTCTTTACTCTGAAATACAAATTGATGCGTCAGTTGCAATTACGAAAAAATAACTTTAATAAGTAATCACGTTAAAACTAATTAATTACCATGTTCACTGTGTGACGGACAACTCGTTGGGGTTGGGAACGAATCCCTAAACTCCAACAAATTTTCCCATAAACGACCGAATTCCCAAATAAAGGGGAATTGGCGGAAACCTCTGCAGAAACAGCTTGCCAACTAGCCAATGGGAGGGTGTGGGTTCAGTGAATAAAGAATATTTTGCGGACGCTGTACTGCAGGAGGGGGGGGGGAGTCGAGATCGTGAAAAGATGAATGAATAAGGGCGCCACCTAGGTCTGATTAATGGGAAAACGTAAGAAAAATTACCTTGGAGGTCGCTCTTGTACTTACGCCGGGATACGTTGTCTAGCCGGATTTCCAATCGAAAGGACCAGGACAATGCGGTGAAAACCTAAATAAGGCACGACGTCTTCCCAAGGAAAGGGCTTTGTAAATAATACCCGCCTAAATCGCGTGGCGCATTTATTAAACAAAAACATAAAAATAATTTTGACGACAAAATTGATGAGCGTCTTAATTTCTAAGAGGCTACTGTGCTTGACAACAACAACCTGCCAGCACACTTACGCTTACTTACTAACACAATAAACTTAATTACTAAAATAGAACAACATAAAATAAAATAAGATAACCAAAGGAAACAAAAATAACTAAAATTAAAATAAAAAACGTAGTCGAAAAACGAACACGCCATTGGTGTTTAACACCAAATCGTAGATGCTACACCACTGGGGTTTCAAACAAGATGCGTCCGCCACTGGTGTTAAAACAAAATGGATACGCCACCGGTGTTAATGTCAAATTCACTAGGGGCGTTCGACCCTTAATACTTCTCAGTACGTAATGCAATTCAAATTTACCCAATGTAAAAAGGTACACACAAGAATGTACAACTTACGCGATTTAAAATACGCAGATAAGTTAAGGTGATAAAAACAATCGCACTTACTTAGTAATTTTTCTTCAAGTCCGTTCCTATAGGCTTTGGTCGTTGTATTAGTGCAATACCCTGGGTCGTTTCGATCGGGGTTCCAACGCTTTGACGGTCACAGCGGAAGTTTGGATGGTACAGAATCGATTAAGGTGAAGGTGGATTTTCTGCAAATGGCGAGGGCGCCGGCCTGATAACCATATAGGCAAATCTTTCCCAAATGGAGTATCCCACGTAAAGATGCAACGAGCAAATAACACAGTTCCCGCAAACAAACAAACACAACGGAAAAAGGAACTGGCTTCGAGAAAACTCCAAGGAAATTAGAAAAACACACACACACCTTTTCACACCTTGCTTGTAAGCTACGACCACACCTAAGCGTTGTTGTTCGACAATCTCTATTATCGACCATGATAATTACCGACCGTGATTATTATCGACCTAATGCCATTGTGAAGCAATCGCACTAGAAGGCGTTAATAGGGACGTACGTAATTAATTAAATCTAAGGGCGAATCTACCAAACCCGTAGATATTCAAAAGAATATTACAACTGACTAACTGAAGTGAATTTCAATCAAGTAATTATTAAAAGTACACTACTTATTATATGAAGTCAATACTTGCAAGCAGTGGCGGATACAGAAAAAACTCAAGGGGGGGGCGCTAAAGATATCTTGAGCTACCTTTACTTTTATCGTAATAAAAAAATAATCAATTCACATGCAAAGTTTAAGAAAGTTTTATTTAAACTGATTATACTACACATTATACGTGATTATACACGTCAGAGTCGACTGACGAAAGAAACGAACGAATAGCGTGCGGGCTGGCGGCCCCGCAAGGGGGGGGCGCGCGCCCCCCGCGCCCCCCATATGTATCCGCCACTGACTTGCAAGTGACACTTTTTAATATGAAACAAAACCTAATCGCGAGTTTCCCCAGGCACCCGCGATTAGGTTTTGTTTCATAATAAAAGACAAATCCAATCGTACACCATCAGAGCCGAAGCACTTCTACATCTACAACGATGACAGCACTGCTATGAGCACTGCTCAATACAAGAAAGATAAAGTTAAGTACAGTAGAACTTTAATTATCCGAATCAATTGGGACCGGACCCCATTCGGATAATCAAAAATTCTGATAATTGGATTTTTTCCGAAAAAAGGGTACTGTATGGATTTTTAACTAATTAAATGAAAAGGCAACACATATAGCGTACTTAAAAGTACATTAGTATGTATTGTAAATGAAAGTCATTGCTTGCTGAACATTTCGGTCAAAGTAAGCTGTTTGACTGTTAGTTTTCGGGCAGCCAAGTCGTGCATCCGCGTGACAGTGAGAAGTTGCATGTGGTCACACTCAGGCTGACGCAAAATCATTATTTTGCGAGTCGCAGTAATACGTTTCCGTCTTAAATTTTTTTTCTGAAAGCGATTCGGATAGTCGGTGTTGTGAACAGCCAAATACAGATGGAAACAAGTGTTGATAAATCAGAGAACTTCATATTTGACAAATAGATTGAAGTTCGTTGATTGGCCAATTTTTGCTGCCATCTGTAATCCACTGTTCGCAGACGCTTTTACTTTTTATATTAGTTTATTGGAAGAAAAACAGTTTAAATACTATTTTCAATCACAAATTTGCGAACTTGGTGGAAGTTTATATAAAAACTTGATCCAATTTAGTTAAAAATTGGGAACGCGGATTAATTGATTTGCAATTTTAAGCGTTTTATGTAACAATTAATTAATTTTTATGTTTATCTAAAAATTTAACTAGAAAATTTTAAAATAAATAAAAGATAATCTCAGAAAAATGTAATTTTGCCATTAAATTAATTAGTGATTAAAACTTTTTTAATTTAATCAGAAGAGAAAAGAAAATTTAAAGTCCAAGTGTTTTAAAATGCGTATACGATAAAAAGTTTGTTTTGTGAGCTTTTGAGTGAGCGCAAGTTAACAGAACTATCTTCACCATATTGTACTACGAGCGTAAATTAAAAGCGAAAGGCGTCAGTAATACTTCTTTTTGTTGCAAATAGACTTGTTCATAAAAGCTGCTGCTAATATAAGAGCAGTTTACGCGGTGATAGCGTCACGTGACCTTTAATTAGCCGGTGAGCAAGGAGCACAAGGGCGGATTCGGGGTTGCAGGTCACGCCAGTCCCCTCGAGGACTACCCTGGAGTGGTGAAACAGGCTCTGATCGATACTAGCGCAAGATATCCGACTATAGCACATACCACTTTGTACTCGAATGTTTCCGTCTAAGTTACTCTATCTATTTCAAGAAGAATACTTATATATTTCAAGCAATCTTGCTGTTCTATTTTACTTTGATTTTTATTTCATTGACTTATAACTGTTTGTAAATTAATAAACACTTAATTCAATTATATATCGGGCATTGTATGATCGTGATGTAAGCTTACACCAACTTCGTTAATGCAGTACGTGAAAGTTTCGTTGCAATTACTAAAGTTTGTACAGTGTCAATTTATACAGTAACGGAATATTGGAACATATATTCAAATCAGAATATTGAACAACTATTTTATTGACAAAAAAATTGTAAGGAGAATAATATGAAAATTCTAGCATTAGGCTAGTTTCTGTGTAGTGCTAGATGCCAAGTCATTCTCTCGTAGCAACGACTATAGCATAAACTAAAGGAAATACTCGTATAGATTTAAACATGGGACGAATGGAAAAGGGACAATGTTTTATACTACTAGTGAAATAAATATACTACTTCTAGAACTAACCTTGGAAAACCAGTTTGAAAATGTATTGGGCTTACAGCAATTTTAGAAGTGCTTAATAAACAAATATTCTCTTGAAAGCTATTGTATAATAGATTCCAAAAATATATCTGTTACCATAAATGACATAATCGTAAAAGATAAAACAAAAGTTTTTTTAATAATCAGACTTAATGGTCTTTGTTAAAGTATACATTTAATTTTCATATCTAAAATTAAATCTCAATTTATAATTTTTTGGTTATTCTAACCTTACAAGGTGGTATTTTAACGCTATTTTAAATATAAATATAGTAATTTCAATTAGAGCGTTAATTCAATTGGGCTGAAAACATAACAAAATAGTACATTTAACGTACTAACTTTCGTAAAAAGTATAACAATAAAAAACCACAATAAAACGACGACGGTCATGGCCTGATAGTTAGCGCGATCAATTTCTAACGTAGGGCTCCCAGGTTCGACTCCGGGTACAGTCTAAAATTTCTTGAAATTCTTACGGGGGGCATGTAAAGCTGTCGGTCCCCCATATGTTAATGATTTTCTATCATAACAATAAAAGCAGGGTGCAGGAACATCGAAAGGCAAGCCTAGCAAAACTACCTGAGATGTAAAAACAAAAATGCTCATAAAACTAATTGCAAAAATTAGTAAAGGACAGGTCCTGGACCTATATTAATAAAAGTAGAAGAAGAAGTAAACATGAAAATATAAAGGGTGAGCAAATTTTGAAGACTACCACAGTTACTACTTAGTAGTAAAAATGTCCTGGATCATGTCCTGGTCAATTTTTCTAATGTACTCTATTATGTAAGCTACTTAAAGGTTATTTAAAAATTGTTATTGTCTAATGGTATATTGTTTTATTAAGAGCAAAAGTGTCATTCAACTGCACACTAGAAACTCTAAGAATAAGTGTAAAAAGACATTTTGTATCATTGTTTATAAAGAATAAAAATTATTGTTCATGATCTAAAAGCTTTTTTAAAAAATAATTCTTTATTAGATATGGGTTTAAACTTTATTTTATAAACAGAAACAGTGTTGCATTTACGTTTATTATCACATTTATTTTATTTTGACGTTTACTGATATCACCTTGTTTAACGCGCCAGGAAAACTAATTAAAATTTCCTAACTTTCTATAACTAAATAACTATTATAATTCAATTATTTTTAACATTGTACTATGTAACAAACCTGCTGGGCAAGTAGTATACGACTGTATACATACATAGTATTCTTTATTATGTTATTTGATTACTAGATCAATTTGATCAACATGGCTATTACATTATTTATTTTCCTTTTATTTAAATTCTTTCATATTACAATTACATTTTTTCTTCAACTATATTTAATTTTTTTAATCCAAAATCATGTGAAATTAGTTGTTCAAATATAAGTTAGGACAATATATTGTTTCACCCTAATTTAGGGCTTTTTAAACAACTGTAATATCTAAATAAGAAATTAATTCTGAATTTGCGAATATTACAGAAAATTCCCTCTTCTAGGACTTGCGATTTATAATCATGTGCATAAACACATCGTATAGTGTAAACGGTAAAGTTATTGGCCGCTGCGACGAATGTAGAGACCTGGGCGTATTTTTTAACGTCAAAATGAACTGCATCCAACATGTGGAGAATATAAGATCTAAGGCTATTAAGACATTGGGATTCATAACCCGCAATTGTCGTGATTTCTCTAGTATTGATGTAATAAAAATCTTGTACTACGCCTATGTTCGTAGCACGCTGGAATATGCTTCAATTATTTGGTGTCCTATATACCAATGCCACGCGTTAACAGCCTGGAAACAGTTCAGAGACGCTTCTTGAAGTATCTATATTTAAAATCACATGGCACATACCCTGAGATCGGTTATAGTCATGGCTTGTTGTTGGGGATGTTAGGCATTCGTCCATTGAGTGTTCGCAGGATTGCGATATCGGTTGCTTTCCTTTTTGGACTACTTCATGGCAATGTAGACTGTTGTTGTATCTTAGAGAGCTTGAATTTCCATGTAGTCCGATAAATTGTATGTGTGATAATTTCAATAAGGTCCCGCACTTGTGCGATATTCAGCCGGACAGTTTAAAAACCATATACAATGTCATTTTTGACTTTCACTCTCATGTAGCCGCATTGGAGTGAGTGGACAACGAATATCAACCTCAATTTTGATGTAGTGAGACTAAGTTATGTAAACTTACATATTTATTTTGGTACCACATGGTATATTGTTATTACTTTCTGTAATTGGATTCGTCCGTTGAAAGGTTTAAATAAATAAATAAATAAAAGGATTACGCATTACTTTTGCTAATTTTATTTCGTTATTCGTTTAGCATATTATTGAGATAGTAAAATTTACAATAAATCAAATCGCTATATTATTAGAGACACACATCCAAATTATTCAGCCAGACTACCGCAAAAGATACCAAAGATTGCAGCTCCTATCATTTTAACAGCGTAAAATTTTCCATTTGATGTATGCATTCTGAATTCTGGGTACTTAAAGTTACCCACAATTCAATCGTGTTTCGAATTAAGTATGTTAATTTTATGAGAACGATTTGTGAGCATTATGCTCCGTTCATTGGCCCAAATAATTCATATAAATTTTCTCACAGCCCACAAATTCTGAGTATGTCATTATAATGCCAAAAGGCATTATATGGGTATAAATTTCGGTCAGTGGCCGAATTCGGTAATTTCGATAAGTATTTTATAGTGTAAAAAATAGAGGCAAGCTGGAATAAAATTTATTATCTTTATTACAGTAATCAGCTTAAGCGGTTAAGTGCATTGCTGCTATAGCTGAATGCCCGGTTCGACTCCGGGCTCAGTAAAAACTTTATTCTGACCGTCTCCCCTCGGAAGGCAATGGCAAACCACCGAGGTGTAATATGCCAAGAATAGCCTCTCTGGAGATGAAGTGTATACACTTCCCGCGGTTCGGAGCCCGCGTTAAACAAGTAGGTCCCCTATGTGTGTGATAGTACTACAAATGCACAACACATACATAGGAGAGAGGTCGCCAACATCCGGTAACGGATAGGCACCTGAAGAAGAAGAAGATCTTTATTAGAACCTCTGTGTGGGGTTGATAGTCCCCCATCAGACGCCTCCCCAGATGGCAAATCGGGGAACGCTCGTCAGATATGACGGGTACGGGAAAATAAAATATGTATCCAGGGCGGACCAAACCTATCGCCGACAGGACGGCCTCCACGTTAGGAGCGGTGCTCCGACAGCGTCTGTTCCCCAGGTTAGGGGCGGTTGAATAGTGAAAGCACGGAAAGAAGTGGAAACCTACCTAATGATTTTGGAAAATGATAGGGTTGGTGTGCCGGGCGACCCAACTAGCGATCGTCGCTGCGGCTCCAAGGCTCCATGGATTAAATGGATTAAATGGATTACTATCCATGGAGGAGTGGACAACCGGGCACTTCATGGAAAATATGCGACCAGTCGCAAAAGAAACCAAGTAGATAGCCACATGGAATGTCAAGGATCTTAACAAGGAAGGAACATTACAAATTCTAGATAAGGCGGTAGAAAACATTGACATTACAAGAGTAGCAGAGACCCATTGGAGAAAGAGTGGGCACTTTTTGACTTCAAATGAAAATATGGTGATATGCTCAAGCAACGAACTAGAATCGAGAAATAGCGTAGCCGTTATCCCCCAGAAGAACATCAAAGGGCCATTACTGGGATATGAAACCATCAATGACAGAATCATTCTGGTTAAACTGATGTGTGCGCCAGTGAATCTTAATGTGATCAAGATGTATGCTCCAACCGCACTGTCCTCACAGGAAGAAAAAGAAAACTTTTACGGGGCACTGACGGACGCCATCCGAAACATTCCTAATAGCGAAATACTCTTAATCTTGGAAGACTTCAATGCCAAGATCGGGAAAACTTCAACGGACACAAAACATTATAAGTGAACGATGGTACTTATGTAAAAGAGAATACTGAAACATTCCTGACAATGTTCATATAATTTAAAAGTTCGCTTTTTTCTTAATAAACTACAGGACGATGACGATCTGCGTCTGAAGCAGTGGTACACTGCGATTACTGCAGGATTCTTTGAGCTTTTCGGAGTTTTTTTATATTAACGGAATTGGGTATAGACACAAAACAAATCTGTGCGAAATTCGTTCGTGCGAAAGAATATAAAATATAAACTTCGATTCTTAGGATGTCCTTTGCCATGTGAAATGGTCAGATTATTGTAGCCTAACTTATTTGCATATATATTTAATTATTTAAATTCAAATTTCAAAAAGAGCCCGAAAACATCGTACGACATCACGACAATAATAATATAAAAACTCAACGAACGAATAAAATTGCGTTCTTATTGGAGTCAATTGGAAATGTATATTTAAATATTTCAATTGTACCCTAAACGTTAAAAATTTTGCACAAATGTTTTACTTTACTACATAAGGTACATTTACTGGCTCATTGTATGATCCAGTAGTCAGTAACAAATAAGAAAAAACTATATAGTATAACTATAATATATGAACGATTTTGTAAGGAATTAAATTTCCTACAAAAAATAGACTTACAAAGTCGCGAATAGAAATTAAAAATCAAAATCTGTTTCTTGCTGCCACCAGCGTCAAAACCACCCAATTTAAACTAACTTCTTAATTATATTACTTATTTTTTTAACGCCCTCTCATAAAATTTGTACTAACCCCTGAACTTCTTGTAAAATTCTTCTTCGGAAGTTGAAATTTTTAGTAAGTCGAATAGGTACCTGCTGAGCGACAGGACAGCAAAATGGAGAGCATTTTTGAAAATTTTAAAAACGCTCGATTTTGATCTGACTAGAATTAAGTATTGCTTAATTGAAATTGAAATTGACAAAAATTGTTCCAGTATATAAGAAGCATATCCTCAACGAGTTTGAAAACTTTCGATCTATTTTGCTTCTACCAGTTATCTCAAAGATATCTGAAATTGTGCTAAAACAGCTAGAACACTATGATGACCGAGGTAACACTCAACTAATGTACCTACCTAAGTAACAGGAGACAGACTGTGACATCTATCAGTTGTGTATCACATGGCGTTCTGGGTTCTATATTGTTTGCTATCTACATGAATGACATTATAGCCAATGTGCCCAATTATGGCGTATGTGTGTATGCGGATAATACGTCGTTCATGGTGAAGGGAAGGAATCTGCAGAAAATCAAAGAGGAAACTACTTTGATCTTGGAGACTCCAAAGCACAATGGCAGGTTTCAAATAGACTGCGCTTGAACGGTCGAAGACTCAAACTATTGTTTTCTTCAACCAGAAGGAAACAGAGGCAGTGAAGTTTTTAGCGATTTATGTAGATGATAAGTTAAGGTGGAATCAGTATGTTCAGCTCATATGTGAACAATATTGATTAGTGCTATTTTCTGTATGCGAAGCTTAAAGCAATAAGAATTTTGAGTCGGTTAAGATCTGTTACTATGCCTACTTCTACAACCGCATCTCATGTAGGGTCATATTCTGAGGATCGTCGTGTGTCGTCGATTCGAGCAATTCGCGTTTTTTGCGATTTAAAATGCAGAAATTCTTTTAAAAAGGGAAAATGTACTTACCCCGCCGTGCATATTGCTTTTGAACTGTTTAAAATCCGTGCATGGTAATACGAATAACTGTAAAATGAATTCGGAGGTGCATTTCTATAATACAAAGCAAAAACATTTTCTATTGACTCGATATCATAGACTTCAAACCAGCCAGCAATGCCTTGATTATTGGGGTATCAAATTGTTTAATGTGTATGTTTGTACGTATTTTTGATTCAAAATACTTTTTATTTTATAGAAGAATACTTAGAATATGAACTGTGATGTTTGGTTGTATAACTTATAATCAGACTTGCATTGTTATTATAAATATAACAACAATGACTTGTAATTGAGTGGCTGGTGTCTATTACCTGTAATGTTTTAGTGCGCTTTGTGCATTTGAATGAGTAAATTGCATATTTATGTGTGTATTTTGTATGTTTGGGTGTTTGTTTATGTCTGTAGAATTTTTTCTTTAATTCTGAATTTTTAATTTTGACGTTTCATTTAATATTAATTATATTGAATAAACATTATCTGAATATTTGTATCAGAATTTACACCATAAGTGTTATTTTTGTTACAATATAATTTGATCAAAAAAACCAAAAACTTCTTCTGCAAATTTTAGTTCAAGTTTAGAGAAGCCAATTTATAAAAAGTGGAAATTTCATTTCCCTCTTAACACTTCGTTTTTTTTTGTTTTATTAATTAACTTGTTCGTTTTTGTTAAATTTTATGTAATACTGATGTTGATAAAGGGTTAATTTAAGTTAAACAAATTTAATTTTAGAGTTATTTCTACACAGACCCCATTTTGGTGACGTAATTATTGGACTATTATAATCAGAATTTATTTATAATATTATGTTAATAGAAAAATCATATTACCAATAAAAATAATTAGTGGAAAAAATATTTCTACCAAGACCCTTTGGGTCATACCTACATATTTAATATGTATGTAGGGCCGAAATACTTGTCACATAATCCATCTAAAACGTTATATAAATTAAGATTTCGCAGATAGTTGGATAATAAATAATATAATGGAGTACCGACAAAAAATATTTAGTAATATTTTTTTAACGTAAATACGATCCTTGGGATGTCCTTTGCCATGCAATGTGGTTAGATTTTTCTAAAAGCGGCTCATTTTGATGTAACTAAATAATGAAATTCAAATAAATTTGAATCATTTATTCAATCTGTAACGTCATCACAAACATTTCTTAGTAGTCGATCTTGGGTGAAGATGCCGTACAAAGTGGTATTATTTGTATTGTTATTTAAATCCTATCAACAAATATGAATATAAATTATAAATAACATTTTTTTCAGGTAAATTTTTCGAAATGGCTTAAAAGGTAAGAAACAAAGATAACAAAAAGTATCACCATCATCAAAGTATATATGTACATCATTACTGATGTAACAGGTGATAATAGATTTTGCGGGTTGTTAAATAATTATTATGATTGCATTAGGTGTTCACGAAAAACTTGATATTGTATGAATAATAATTAACAAAATATGACATAGATGATTCTTCTTCGTCATGGCGAGTTTCCATGTGTAGGAGCTACATTTTATCTAAGGAACGAAGTTAAGTCTAACAGATTACGTACTTTATCCATGTTAATGGGTAATGTACCGTTATAGTACATGGGTTCCACTGGAATTGGTGTACTGGTCACTCCGGTCTTCAAAATGCAAAATTTTTCTTAGCATACACCACTTGAAGTTGGAGACACTTCCATGTATCTTAGTATCAGATGTACCGTATTTTAAATCTTATACTTTGTTATCTGAAATTTAACTCTCTATTTTTGTTCACTTGTACAGCTTTGAACTTGGATGATATTCACCCAGTCGTCGGGCATCTCCACTTTTTCCTCTTTTATTTGCATCTTTTAAATAACACTGAAATGACGATTGCATAGCAGAAAATTATGTCCTTGATAAACTCTGAGCCTTTAGTCGTTTTGTTTCTATAGCTTTTCCCTCATACTCATTTCTTTTCCTTTTCGTTTGTATAACACTACAAAATATGGACCTCCGTTTAGCTGATGATATATAAAAATATTATTTTCACTCACTTTTAGTGTATAATTTGAGTCGATTTATTACTAAGCTGATGGGCACTGTTAACTTAAAAATAATTCCATGAAAAAAGCTTTTACTGAAAATTAGTTATATGGGCCCTTCTTCTAATGACCGATTCAATTGTATCAATTATACAAATAAAACTGTCAAAATACTAAAAGGTCAAATCTAAAACAGCTTGCCCCAGTATACACCCAAGTTCCACTATACAAGAACCACCATATTGTAGTGGGACCAGCACATATGCATACTGGAATATTCTCATATGAGCGAGGTTTATTGACAAAATAAATAAGTAGAATAAGTTAGTATTATATAGTTAAGTAAACAAAAAATAAAATAAAAGTGCAAATTGATATTAATCGTATCTACATTGACTTACTTACTTACCTTTATTGACTTGTCCACATCGTTCTAGACTTAAAAACATGATGTATCATTTCTGGAGGAATATTTGGACCTCTGCTGTTATAATTTTTTTTAAAGAATTGATTTTTAAGTAACCTCTTAAAAATTAGTCATATGGTGAAAGAGTGGGCTAATTTGAGATCCATATCTCGATCTAAAGAAAACAATAATTTCATTTCCCAAAAATGTTAACGTTATCTTTGGAATGTGCATTGGAACGGACACCCGACAAAACTTCTTCCAATTTCTTTATCGGCATGCAAGTTTTGTTTGGGGTTTACCCAATTTATTTTACTAAAAAACACTTAAAACTTTTTATTTTATTTATTTATTAAACTTGTTACAACTTAATTTTCTTTATTGAATTCTAACACTAAACTACATGCTACTTGAACGAAGGTTCTTAATCTACTGTTTAACTACTACTGACAATTCATTTCTTCAGTTGAATTTTTACAGACATTAAAGAATTTGCAAATATTGCATTTCCCACGGAAATGCAAGTTCGTTAGCACTTGACAAAGGAAGTATTTTTTATCTAATGTCAAGCACTTCATAGAATATAACTCCTCCCGTCTAAGTTGGAAAAATTTGGGACTTCAGTTTCTAATTTTTCTGAATCAATTGAATTTGGAATTGTTTTTGCTTGTCCCTTTTTTGCTTTAGACTTCCTATATCTAATTATAATTTTACAAACTTTATAAATGATTAATACAAAAATTAAGAGGTATACAAAAATTGTCCAAATACTTGTCGAATCGAAGCGGATCACTGCACTTTTAGTTAATTGCCCTTTGTTATCACTAAGTTTACTTTGAATATTTTTAAATTCACTAAGTCCAATTTTGACAGTTCAATTGGTTTGATGTAGAACTATTATGTTGATCTTCTTTAAATGTCGAAATGTTGATGTCGGGAATCGTGATGATTTTTTAAAATTTCCGATTTTTAATTCACAATAATTTGGCAGTTCGATAGCATGTACCGTTTAGAAAAACATTTTCTTTTCCATCGTAGCACTTTTGATGGGCCACTATTTGTTCTGTAGTTACAATTATCCATTTTCCGGGTGTAAACTTTTGAACTTTTAAACCAACGAGTGTTGCAATTTGTTGTTTACAATTGGAGAATTTCTCGGAGTATCACAAGAGTTGAACTTCGCATGGAGAGTCGTGTTTCCAGTTATTCTTTTACATTTTTCCCCAAAATTCGAATAATAGTGCTCATTTAGGATAAGAAATTTGGAATTAGGAAGGATTAATTTGTGATGATCATTGGTGAAAATTAGGATACAATTGAAAATAATCGTAACTTTTAATTTATAAAATTTTCGTGATTTTTGAATTTAGAATATTTTGATTTTGTGCAAGTTTTGTTGAACTTTGATTGAAAATTGAAATCGTGTTTTGCATTAATGTTATTTGATCTTTAACAATAGTTCTAATGTTATTTTGATTTCGAGTTTGTTAAATATTCGACTAATTGGTGGGAGTTATAAAGTTCTATTTTATGTTCATTATTGAATGTTGAATTTTTTTTTTTTTAATTTGAAAATTTGAATTGAAAATTGAATTTTTGTTGTTAATTGCGTTTTTAGTATTTACTTTAAATACTTGTGCCAGTTTGGTAAGTGCATCTATAATCGTTAAATATGATTGTTAGTATAATTAAACAGGTCGATATTTAAAATTTGAAAATTTAGAATTTGAAAAATTTGGAACTATCAAGCTATATATTAGTTATTTAAAATCGTTAACAATAATATATTTTTCGGCGGTAACAGTAATGAGTAGCAATCGATGAAATGGTTATTTAATTTTTTCCTCTTTCGATTATTGATTTTCAAAATTAGTAGTGATTTATTTATAAAAAGGTGACAATTTCTGAAATGGGTTACTGTGCAGTTGTTATGACAGCTCGAAACAAAATTTCTTCTGCTACACACTAAAGAACACACTTAATTTAGCATATTGTAAAAGTAAAACATATGAATCGGGTCCAAATGACCGAAATATTCGAATTTGAAAAGTACGGAAAAGTAGCATAAATCATGCAGTAGACCCCGGTGATGCCACATTCATCGGCCGGCCGGCGCATTTTGTTGAGGGTACGTGCACTGGGATATACTCTTACACTTAGAAAATTTCGCACCGGCAGATGCAGCTCGACGCTCCTACATGTAACATCGCTTATTTTTTGTTTTTACGCGATTTTTTGGGGGTGAAACGTAATAGTATACTGCCCCATACCGCGACTATACTTTTTAATGCTATTTCGAGGGTCTCTCACATCCCGGTTGCATAGATCCCGGTGTTCTTGATCGGTGGCGCCTTCTCGTATGTTTAGCCTAGTAACCAGAGTCAAATCCGCTCCGTAGGGGTGCAGAGCGGAGCGGAGCGGAGCGGAGCGGCCCCCCGGAGGAGCAGGATTTGACGATGGATTACCCTCATTTTCGAATGCACACCCCTAAAATTCGAAGGCAAAAAAAATTTAATTTTTTCACTTTTTCGGCAATAACCGCCTTATTTTCCATTTTTTCGCGAATATTTATACTAATATCTACTAAGCACACCCCCCCCTACCCGAATTTCAAAGAAAAATTAAAATCGGACCGAAAAAATTTCACTCCATTTCAAGGGACTGTAACCCGATACACGTGCAGACCCCGGGTTCGACCGGCTACATGAATTTACTTTCCCTTCTTTTCAAAAGTCGATTTTGGGGTTGTTTTTACTCCGTTCAGCCTTTTTATTGTTTTATTAGACAAATATAAGCCTGTTCTTTAGTGTGTAGCTGAAGAAATTTTTTTTCAACCTGTCAGAGTAACGGCACAGTCGCCCTGAAATGTTTCCTTTTATAATATTATTAGTCGATTTTTTATTTGCGCGTTTGTGGTTTTTATTTAGATTTTGTCTTTTGAAGTTTTGTTGTAATTTATTTAAACTTAATTTGAAATTTCTAGAATGTTTTCTATTAGTCAAAATTTTATTTGCGTATTTAAGATTTCTAGCCGGGTTTTGTTTTTGGAAATTTATTGAATGTGAATGAGTTAATTCAAGTAATTTCGAATTCTGATCTTTTGATTGATTTGATAATTTTTGTTCTAATTGAACTGGGTAATTCTGTTCTTCCTATTAAACAGGTGATTTTTGTTCTTTTAATTTAATTGGTAAATTCCGTTCTTCAAATTGAATAGGTAATTTTTGTTCTTCTAATTGAATTGTTGATTTTTGATTTTCTGATATTGATTTTTGCAGCAGTATTAATTTTTTATCATTTTGATTAATCATAGTTTCGATCAAATTTTTTGATTTATTTAGTTTCAACAATAATTTATCTGTTTGAATCTCATTAAAATTTAATTTTGGTTGTTCAAGATTATTGATATTATTTTTATTTGAATTTTCAATTTCCAATTTTGTTGTCTCTAAATTTTGTTTAATTAATTGTTTGGGTTTTGAAACTTGGTTTTGCAACGCTTGCAATTCATTAATACTGTCAACTATTTCTTGATTTTTAGAATGATTTCGTTTAAAGTTTTTATTGGTTGGGAATTTTACAATTTGTTTGCTCATAAGATCAATATTTAAATTACCTTTTTTGGAGATTCTGTTTTTTCTAAAAATTTTGGGTTTTAAAGAATTTATTAAATCATGGGGGTGTGATGGAAAATGGTAATTTTCGATTATGTTTAAATTTTTTGTTACGTTAAATGGTTTTAAGTGAAAATTTCCGATCGTTTCTTTATTTGAATAATATTGATTTTCATAATTTTGTAAAGTGGTTTGCTCAAAATTTTGCTCTTCTAATGGAATTGGTAAATTTTGCTCTTCTAATTGACTTATTGATTCTTGATTTTCTGAATTTGTTTTTTGCAGTAAAGTTAATTTTCTATGAAATTGGTTCATCAAAATTTCGTTATGCTTTTTATCAACTTCCGATTTTGCTGTTTCTAAATTTTGTTTAATTAATTGATATTCTTGATATAATTTTAAAATTTGGTTCTGTAATGTTTGCGATTCGATAATACTGTCGTCTATTAGGGATTTACGTTTTTTGACCGCTTCTTGACTTTTAAATTGATTTTGACTTACATTTTGGTTAATTGGAAAGTTTGTGACATGTTCGTTCATAGAATCAGCAGTTGAATCAATTTTTTGAAAAATTTTGTTTTCTCTAAAATTTGTGGATTCTAAAGAATTGATAGGTTTATTCGGGTGTGGCAAATGATGATTTTTGATTGTATTTAAACTTTTTGCGTTAGAAGTTTTCATGAACAAAGTTTGAAAAAATGGTATTTTTGCTTGGGGTGTTTCTAAAATGCTGTCTCCAAAATTAAGTATTGCTTTTAGTTGACGTAATAAATTTCGTCCTATTAAACCGTCGTATTTTTTTGAGAAATCAGAAATGTAAAATTTGCATTTTTCATTATTTTTGAAAATTTTAGGTAACGGGGTATATAGAATTTTGTTGTGTTGAGATAACCTATCCGAGGTTTGAATTTGAAAATTCTCGGTTGTTATGTAATTTTTAAAACATCTTAAAGCTAAATCTGAATTTATTAAATTATGTTCACTCTATTTGTTAATTAAAAATTTTGCTCGGATTTCTGGGATGTGTATAAATATTAGATTACGTCCTGTTACATCATAGTCATCATCTACATAAATAGTTAAATTATTTGAATCGGTATTATTTAAATTTATTGTTACGTTATTTGGTTTTGATCTTGTTTCAACCGAAAATCCAATGGTGTTTGTTTTCCTTCGAAATTTTCGTTTAATTGATTTGCATTATCACATTGAATTTTTTGTTGAAAATTTGAATTATTATTTTGAGCATTTGGTGTGAAATTTGATTTAGGTTGATAATAATTAGTATTTTGAGGAATAAATCTATTTTGTTGGGGTGTATTAAAATTTTGGAAATTTGGTGTATTATTTTCATAATTTGGTCTATAGTTTTGAAAATTTGGATTAAATGACTTATAATTTTGTGTCTGGGTGTTATTTGATTTTTGCGATTGCATTTTATTGTCTTGCAATGATAACTTGTTGAATATGCGAAAATATCAACGTTCGTTTACCTACTTTAATTTAAAACTAGGATTTATGAATAAATCTTACGTGTAATTTTATTGTTTTAAATATTCTATTTCGCGCTTGTTAATTCTAATTTATTTATTTAATGTGAAATTATTAAAATGAAGGATTACTTTGAGCAAAATATTTGCTTATGTTAAATAAATTTTCGTTACGATTATTTAATTGAATTTTTAAGGAATGGATTAATTATTAGCACTTACATCAAAATTATTGTCAACTTCATTGGTTGCTTTCTTCTTATTTGGTAACTTAGCTAGGGTCGATTTCCAGATTGTAGCTTAACGATTCTTGTTTAATCTCCAATCCTTGATCGGTTTTGGGTCGTGGCTATTTTTGTCCACTTTCCAATTTCTTAATTTTAGGTGATTCCAAAAGTTCCGCAGCGATTCCTGTCTGCTCCCAATTGAAATCGTTTGTTTTGCCGTCGATGTGGCTTCGGTGGTAGAATGGACTATTTTTGTTCCAAAAAACTACCGAAATTCGTATCCTATGTGACTGCGCCAGTTTTGTTTGGGGTTTACCCAATTTATTTTACTAAAAAAACACTTAAAACTTTTTATTTTATTTATTTATTAAACTTGTTACAACTTAATTTTCTTTATTGAATTCTAACACTAAACTACATGCTACTTGAACGAAGGTTCTTAATCTACTGTTTAACTACTACTGACAATTCATTTCTTCAGTTGAATTTTTACAGACATTAAAGAATTTGCAAATATTGCATTTCCCACGGAAATGCAAGTTCGTTAGCACTTGACAAAGGAAGTATTTTTTATCTAATGTCAAGCACTTCATAGAATATAACTTGCAATGGCTTAGAGTTTTGAATTAATGTTTTTAATAGTTGTTTATACTCGTATATAAATCGAATTAATTTTGACCCATCGTTTCAGTATCAGATATTATTACATTGAAAAAAAAACTATATACTATGTAATTGGTTAGAAATGCTACAAATTGGAAAAGGGTACCTTCCTTTTTGCATTTATAATGCAAGGGTGGTTCATTTTAATAACTCTAGGGTACAATTTACTCTTACACAGATCAATTTTTTAATTACTAACTTAAGAAAGTTCCAGTGCGGCCTTTGAAGTGCCTGCATGATATTCTAAATAGTAATATAATAATTTTTAATATAAAATTACAGATGATTTATGAAAGAATCAATTTTAAAATTGCTCCACTAAAAATGATGTTTTTTGATTTGCGCAATTTTTTTGCCCACGCTGAGCAACATCGTGTTAACAGTATCTGATGCCTCAATGGATTCAATTCAAAGTGAAAGACTTTAAATTAGGCTTATCCACAAGACGACTTAAACACCCACAAGAAGTAGTGCCACTAGTCAGAGATGATCAAGGTAAATGGGCCAGAGGTGACAATGAAGAGACACACGTGTTCGCAAAACATCTTTCCAATGTCTTCAAACCATTTCCATCACTAATGGAGGAGAGAGATATAATATAGCTATCTGGATACGCCATTCTAAATGGACTTACCAATAAAAAGCAGCTTTAAAGTGCAAGAGGTTAAACGAGTGGTTTTACATGAGATCAATCCTAAAAAAGCACCTGACTTTGACTTGATAACTAGTAAAGTGTTACAAGAAATAACACCTAAATGCTTAAGAATGTGTACATTCATACGTATACGATGCGATACTGAGACTACAACACTTCCCAAGCCAATGGAAAGTTGCACAAATTATTGTCATACAGAAACCAGGAAATAGCCAGAAGAAGTAACTTCATATCGCCCAATAAGTTTATTGCTAATTTTGGAAAAGATTTTCGACGGCTAAAACCAATTATAGGAGAAGGATCTCTCATTCCAACCCCATCAATTTGGCTTTAGAAGTCAACACGGCACAGTCGAACAGGTCTACAGAGCAATAAAACAAATTAGTAATGACTTGGAGACTTAGATATTTCTCTGGCCTGTGATCCTGAATAATTGCTTTCTGCCCTAGGCTGAGGATGCTAAATATTTGGGTATGCATTTAGATAAAAGACTCACTTGGCGTAAGCATATATTCAATAAGAGGATGCAGCTTGGAATTAAACTTATTAGACAGATGTATTGGATGTTAGACAGAAATTCGGAATTAAATTTAGAGAGTAAACTTTTAGTTTATAAAGTGGTGATTCTGATAAAGTAATACCTTTGAGTAATACTGAACCCAATCTGGACCTATGGTATTCACTTTTGGGAAATTGCGAGTCCATCTAACATTGAAATATTATAAAGATTCCAAAACAAGATGCTTCAGACGATTGTTTCAGCTCCATGGTACCTAACAAATGACGTAATCCACAACGACCTACAAATTCTCACGATACAAGAAGAAATTAAGAACCACATTTTCAAATATGAAGATCGAATGACCTCGCATCCAAATAAATTGGAAAATGCCTTGTTGAACAAATCCAACGAAATTCTTAGATTAAAACGATTTAAGCCCACAGATCTGGTCATACGCTTTAAGTAGTTGTTTGTTCTTCGTTTTGAAATACGTTGATTTCTGATGTCTTAATAATAATCAATACTGTCTTACTGTGTTGGTTTTTATTATGTTATGATAAAAGAATTAAGATTAAGTTAAGTGGGAGGATTCGCTGGATTTCTGTCGACCATTCATGTACCTTATACATATTATATAAGTCAGACGATTTACTTATTGTTTATATTATTATTAAACATATTGTAAATAATAATAGGAAATACAAAAAGATAGGCTTACAGTATTAGGCATTATATTTATAGATAAGTAATAGCCCTTTCTCATAGTTTAAATATTTAATTACTGACCGGTTTCGTGCTATACTAGCACATTTTCAGAGCAGCCTAAAAGAAAAAACGATTATATTATGGTGTTATAATTATATCGTTATATTTATATTATAAAGATAATTATATATTTATGTCATTAAACGAAGAAGTCATGAGAGAAGAAGTCAATATGTCAACAATTTTTCTGAGATTATTACTTTTGTAATCGACAATGTCGATCATTTATCACCTCTAGTATACTAAATTTTCCGTGGTTTGGAGTTCCCATTAAAAATTAGATCCCCTATGATTGCAAAAACACCTGTAAGGAACATCGCAATCGTATAGGAGAGAAGGTCAACATTTGTCAGACATGAAGATACCACATGGGACAGAATGTGTAATTTTGTTTTTAAAATTTTTTGTTTACTGTTTCAATATTTTGGCTATTTTATTGACCCATATCAAGAAACCTTTTTGTGCTAGGGTAGGTAGTAAAAATACCATCACACCTACAACAAAATCGGTCAATTATTCAAGGTAAAAGAAAACAAGCATGTAGGTTTAATTTACATCAACCAAAACACTTTATTGATATGATAATAATTTATCAAATACGTCTGAATCAAGGGGCTAGTAGGGCAGTTGCCCCCTCCCCCAGGATAGAATTTCCGATAGACAGTGAGAAAATACAAATTACCATAATGTAATAACTTGTATAAATATTTTTGTTTTGTATTATAGTTATAAAACGATCTTCCTATTTGTTAGATGACGTTTCAAAATAGTTGCTTTACGTTTTCAATATTTAAATTGAAATCTCTACGGTTTCAGTTGTATTTCAAAGTAAAATGAATGTTAAATTGACATACATTTTTAATGTTTAATCTAAGAAATTACAAACCAACGGCAATTCATATCTGTAGTTAAAATTAGGAATGGTTTTTCTCTATGGAAATTTGAATAATTAATTGTAATTACACTCCCACTTACGACTGCACCCATACAATATTAATTAAACCCGTTCGGCTTTAATTTAAATGACTTGGCTTATTCGACGTACATTTTGACATTATAAGAAATATCTAGACGAGATGAATTTACCTAAGGGATCGTGACAACTTGGCAAATACAATATAACACAATCAGCGGTTAATCACGAAAGAAAAGGTGCCGGAAGTGTGACCGAGTGGGTGGTGGCGCTAGGAGGCGCCAGCGCGGCCGTCGCGGCGCTGCACTGCGCTCGTGCCGACTCGAGTCTTTCTCTTTAACATATTGAAAAAATAGTCTATTGCGATGTTTATTTTACTAGTTTATTTACACTATTTGTTCATCACGCCGAATATTACATTACCTGCTCATCACGCAACCCATTACTGCACTGACCACTGTATTAACCCAAAACCTGAAATTAAAGAAAAATCCTCCTTTTACCAATAATTACTTACGAATTACTTTTTAATATTTTTTATATAAATTGTTAAATTAAAGATGAAAGAACAATTGCTTACATTTTAATTATAATTTATTATTACATTGCGTGCTGTACTTTTTAGTTGAAGTAATTAAAAATAATTTTTGGAAAAAATTGGAAAGGCGTGGATTTAACCTGAATTTAATTTTTAACTATCCACCTTAAGGAATAGCAATTATTTTGATTGAAAGTGTCGAAATGATATTGATAAATTAAAATTTCTATAATTTAAAATATGATCAAGTATACAAACCGTAACTATGGAAAATATTAATTAGGCGAGTTTAGTTTTTTCCTAAAACCCCAAGTTAATACCATTTTTCTGTTATTTCTAATCAATATCGTACTCATTTTTAGAAGTGTGCATGTTATATATCACACACAAAAAAAAACAATCAATTTGTTGCCACGTTTGTAGTAACGTGTCTAAAGTAAATTTAACATTGAGAATTACATAATGTCTTGTTAATGTAGTTCTAAAATCTGATTATATGAAGTTTTCCTTTTACCGTGGTGAAAAATTACCGAAATTTGAGAGTATTATTATATTCTTACTTAAATATAGAAATTAATTTTTTAACGATTGTGTTAAGTAAAAGTAACGAAACGTATACATAATTATCTGATTTTAATATGTTTCAAGCCCCCCTTTTGTTAAATTGTACCAGATTATAATCGTCTTACACTAAAAACATAACTTTATTTTTAATACTTTATTATTCTGATTCAAAAATAAAATTGTATTCTACAAACACAATTACCGCTGTTGTTTCAAGTTGCGGAAAACTCGAAATGCCTCTTCTGATGAAGCTTGGGGGAACTGAAAAATTGATGTTACAGATAGGTATTTTTTCTTAGCAATCGCACTACAAAAATAACTTTGTAGTGGAAGAAAGCTAATAATTTAGAAACTATGATCAAGTCTCTTTAGTTAAAATATTTAAGGACTTTCTGGGTTTGTTGTAATGCATAATGGTTTAAATGAACAATAATGAGTTTACTTTGCCACCAATTCATTTGCGTGACCATTGATTAAATGCTTTTAAGTTAATTACAGTATCTTTGTACTATAATCAAAAACGCGAGTTTTACCAATACTTAAAAATATCCAAAGTGTATTAAAACCAAGGAAAGTTTCACTTTCACAGTTGAGGTTCACAAGCGCAGTGGTATCAATGATAAAATTGGAAAGTATCAAATCAAATTTTAATGAAAAATATGAAATAACATGGGTATTAAAGGATTTGAGCATAAATTGATGAAAAAATGGGAAACTTCAATTTGTACCCGTTACTGGTATTAATAGTAAAAATGAGCAAGCAAATCTAAAACTTCCACAAGGAACCATTTCGTATTAATTTTTGTGTATGCTCTGTATCAATAATACAGAGAATTTGTTTTTTTTGAGAATTGAGAATTTTCAAAATGATTCATTTTATAAACTACTGGGTGAGCCTGTGTTTTGCTATTGCTTTTAAACATTGCGTAATAATGTTAGAGTATATTTCATAGGGAGGTTTTAGGAGATTAATTCCTCTATAGTTTTCACAAGATGTCCAGTCTCCTTTTTTATACATACCAGGTCGATGCACAAGTTCGTAGCGTTTTTTTCTTAATTTAAAATTTAATTTTTTAAATATAAAAAATACATAATTATACTACTAATCAATAATATATTTTCCTGCATTGTTTATGATTGACTCTCAACGTTATGGCAGTTTTTCGATTCCACGACTGCCAGTTTTGAAGAGCCACGCCATTATTAAATAAGATTCCGCGAAGATTGTTGGATAGACAGCGGAAAAGATGAAAAGCTGATGGAGCAAGATCAGGAGAATGTGGAATAACCTCCCAACCGAGGTCTTGAATAGCTGCTTTTGTAATGTTAGCAGTATGCGGACGGGCATTATCATGCTGCAAAACCACTTGATGCCGTCTTGCCGGTCACTTTTCTTGAATTGCAGCCTCCAGGCGACGCAGTTGTTGAGAATAAACCTTAGAAGTGATGGTTACACTCCTCGGAAGCAATTCATAGTAGATGACGCCTTCTTTATCTTACCAGATGCACAACATTACCTTGCGCAGATGGGCACCAGCTCTTGTACGTGGATTTGCTTATTTGTTGGTGCCCAGCCATTCCTTTTAGACTTCTATACAAAGTATAGCAAGAAGCCTTATTTGTTCTTGATGTTGATGTAAAGGCACCATTTTTCGTCACCAGTAACAATTTGGGACAAAACAGCCGATGTTATTGATGAGCTAAACGATGACGAGCAAGCAAAGAAGCACAAATGGTAACACGCTGATTTTTGTTGTTGTCGCTCAAAACGTATGGTACCCAAACACCCAACTTTTGAACTTTTCCCATGGAATGCAAATGTCATATTTATGATAGTTGATTGGTCACAATTCATCAATCATAATATTACTCAATTTCCGAGTTGATTAACATGGATTATCACGAATTGAAGCATTTAATCGGTCTTCATCAAAGCCGGATGGTCTCCCTGAATCTGGGAAATAATTCATATCATAATGTCCCGTTTTGAAACGAAAAAACCATTTTCGTGCAGTACTTTCTAATTTAATGTTACGTTAGAATTATTAATCTTGTTACGACGGTATCAATTTGCTACCAATGCGAACCTCGTAGCGTATTATTTTATTTTTGATGCTTCACTTACAAAGTTTGTACGAATTTTTTAATTTAATTTTGTCTGATTTGCATTAAATTTGTACATCCAATAATTTATATTATATAAAAAATTTATAAATGTGACTACCCACTATTAGTAATCATTTGTGTCATTTTATATACGTTTCATTTTTATATCTGGCCGCATTTTATTTATATTCAATTTTGCATTGAAAAGTATTGTGTCATCCGATTGCAATGGTTTATACATTTCAGCGCGTAGGCGTTGAATGTCCTGCCGGTACAATTATAAATCTGTTTTCGGAAGTTGGCGACCTCTTTCCTATGTAGTATGTGTTAAGCTTCCTTATTAAGTTGGCCTTATTTAATTTTATTATCTGGTGCTCTATTACTTAATAATTGAACGTATGCAATTTTTTTTATTTCTTAATGCTTCTTATTAAAGGGCTTCATTGACTGGCTCCTTCAGATTGCTTTTAATGTTTAACCATTTTTCATCTATATCTTAACTTTTTGAAGTGGCTGTACTTAATTTCTCATATCTGCTTTGGTAGAGGTCTTTTAATAGTCATCCGACTCGACATTCGTTTTACGATATACTCACACATCCTAGAATAGTTCGGCCGTTTTATAGTTACGAAAAAGTAATCTATTGTTGATGAAGGTCCATTAACTGTCCAGGTATATTTCTGTATCCGCGTGTGATTGAAGAAGGTGTTCATTATTTTGGTGTTATTGAAACATGTAAAAGCTAATAATGTTCCGATTATTTGATCTTCCAATTCGGACGTTAAGGTGTCCTCTTATATGATGATGTAATCATTTTTGGGCAAGCTTCTAATACTTGCTAGAGGGTACTATAAAATGTTTACGCCTGTTATATATTGTAATGAACGGAGTCCTTTAATAATGCCACACGTTGGGCTGTCAAAAAGTGCTGTATACCCTTGGAGCTTTATTAGGGCTACACGTTTGAAGATTAATATCTTGTACGAGTGTACGTAAATGTACCCCGTCAACAGAAATGTATGTAAAATTTTTAGTGATAATGACAAATAAAATAAATTTATCCCTCGGCTTAGCAATTTCGGTGAGCACAGACCTACCTTTTCTCACGTTGGGTTCCTTCCTTAACCAAATCTTAATTCTGAAATACAATATTGTGGTTCTCGGAATGATTACAAAATTATGCTCCGTTTGATAATGTAATGATAAATTTTATTGTACAAAATGTATTTAGTTTCAAATAAATCGTTAACATAAATTAAACAATTCCTTAAAATTACCCCAAAACTATAAATGTTAAATCGAAGTTACGCGGTAGCAAAATTTTTATAAGTCCGCACTAAATTTTGTTAAAATGAAAATTGTTCAACTTTACCTTTAAAATCTGGTTCTTTTGTGGTTGTCAGGATGGATGACCATGAAACCCAGTATCAAACTTTTATCGATGGTGCACAGTTGCATAAATACGAGTGGATGCCTTTTTCAACACGTGTAAATTCGTTTGTAGTTATTTGTGAAAATATCTTCAATCTTTCAATATTTTGATCCAAAAACACTGGTAACTCACGTAAGTTAAATTTACTTTTTAAATTTTATATCTTTTATTCGGTTTTAATCGCACTTTTTACTGATAAATTATTTTCTTGTAGGACGCTTAAAATTTCACCACGCCATTTATCGAATCTAAATCAACAACTTCCTCTATCCATTGTTTTACCATCGTTACTTGTGTTTTTCCAAGGCAAATGTGATTTTCCATTGATCGAAAATTAAATCAATATTTGAAGTTTATAATATACAGGTTCGGCTTAAGCCCAATGTGACTTATAAAATTTTTAATAAAATTTTTATGTTTCAGATTAATTTGAAGTATTTGCACCTCCTGTGATCTTCCAGTAAAGTTTTGAAGAAAATGTTTTTTCCATTTGTGGTACATTGAATTACGACGCACTTCGATATGTGTAAAATTATTTTTAATTTTTTTTATAAGTTTTTCGTTTAACACATTTTCACAAATTAACTTAGAACAATTATTTTTGATTTCAAATTACATTTCTTATTACTAATTAAATTAATTTATAATTTTAACAAACATTTTTGTTAACAGAATTAAAACGTTGCATTAGAATTTATTTTGTTATTTCATTCCGTGATCCCTTTTCTTCATGTAAATTTATGACTTTAAAACAAATTTTTGATATCAGATGAAACTCTTACGTTTGAACAAATAGGTCTCGTGCTACCTTTATTAATAAATAAAACCTTGAATCATTAACGTGATCATTTCTATTGACGTGGTAGTGGTACATTGCAATATGTATACAAACACTACCATGTGAATCCCACCATGGAACCTTAAATGACACTATTTTTTGACTATACAAATAAATAATAATATGTAGTAATACAAAAAATCATTCTGAGGATTTCTACACCGATATTCTGATAGTGAGCAGTAAAAATGATTGATTTAGAAAACAGGTGGGTATAGTATTTAGAAAAAATATAAAAAATATTGACTAATAAATATCTGAAGATAGCACTACTAAAAGGTTATCAAAACAATAATTTTTATTTCGTTTTTAATGAACTAGTTAATTTTTAAAGTATAATTTAATATGAAAAACAATTTTAAATTTAAAAGAATAATATATTGAACTGTCTTCAACAAAATTACACAATTTACCAAATTTTTTTCATAAAACAAATTCAAAATTTAAAAAAATAAATTTTAACAGGTCAATATTATAATTTCGTCACACAAAAATCTTTATTAGTCAAAATTTAACAAATAAAATAATTCTTCAAATTTATTAAATTAAAAGTCTGGAGCTTGTTCCAAAAATAGGACTAGATTTGTTTTTTTTTAAATGAATCAAAAAATATTTGTATTAAAAATTTTAAATTTAAAATGATGTGTGTAAAGTCATGCGTGAATTTAAAAAAAACATAAGTGCGCGAAACGACACGCGCAAGTTTTGCAAAAATTCGTTACGTCCAGTTTCGGACACATTTTGAAATCATGAGCCGAAATAAACCAAATCAGCCAATCAAAGGGCGTAAATCAAAATTCGCGCACGCGTGGAAAGAAAATTTCAGCTTAAAAGGAGAACATGGACGCATTCGCGGCTGAAAGGAGATCGATCAAGCGGTGATTTGCCAATCAATGTGTGGATTGATAAAAGTGGATTTTAAAAGTGGATGTTGAAAGTAAATTTCAAAAAAAAAATTATAAAAGTGGAAACTAAAGAAAATTACCAGCAAGAGGGATAAAAAGTGGTCAATCTTATTGAAATTTGATGGTGGAAAAATTAACCACGAATTATTTGAAAAATTCAACGACTGTGGATTTGGTTTATGAACAATTGGTTTGAAAATTTGGAAATCAACCTACGAATGAAATTGGTATGTTTATCGAGTGACATAAACAAATTATTAAACAAAAGACAAGGTATTTTGCATTTTTTTTTAAACATTTGAACAGTGAAAATTATTACTTTTAAAAAAAAACATGCTACAATCGCATATGTTATTTGTAAACTAAATGAACTTTTTTATATCTACTGATCAATTTTATAGAGGCGCAATTAATTTCTTTATGTATGACAACATTTATTTACTAACCCATATTTTGAATTGTAAAAAAAATTTTTTATTAAACAAAAAAATTTATAAAATTGAAGAATTGAATTATTTCACTATCAAAAGTTATCACAAATGATAAAAACAGAATTTTGTGTAACGAGAAAATAAAAGTTAAAAAATTAATAAAATTCCAAAATTTATATCTGTCGTGGATTCGAATTTTATGAGCAAAACACCACAGCATATAAAATTTGGCTCCCAACTCGAGGCACGAAACCTCACGATAACCCTGATATTAAGATTCACATGCTCTATTTTGAATATTCAAATAAAAACAATTTTACGATAAACAAAAATTTTTCTAAGGTCAATAAAAACATTTTATTCGACAAATTCAATAAAATTTATGTACAATCTGATAAAAGAGTTTGATTATCAGACAAAATCAATTAAACGTTTGGATTATCTGTGTGTAAAATATAGCTTTCTTTTGACATTTAAATCAAACAAACGACAATATGAGTAAGAAAAAACAGCTGTTAGCATTCATAGATGCAAATCCCATAGAAGTAGATCCAGAGACTAAAGACATAGTAGAAAGAAATCCTATAGTCGACGAAGTTAAAGAAGAAATAATAAAAAGTATGGAAGAAAAGGTCGAGGAAAAACAAAGCACGAGTCAAGAAAAACAAACGGAAGAGAAGAAAACAGAAACGATGGATATGATAAAAATATTGTTGGAAAAAATGGATAAAAAATTTGATCAAAACGCAATAAATGTCGATCAAATTAAAAAGGAAATAGATCAAACTAAAGAAATGATTGATAAAGGCTCACAAGAAATAAAAGATGAATTAAAAAAAAATATTGATGAAATTAAATCGACTCAACAGAATATGTGGCAAGATATGTGGAACATGGATGGGGAGATAAAAGATCTGCAAAATACAACAGTAAAGAAAATAGAGTTTAAGGAAACCATAAAAGAAATGAAAGAAGAAGTAAACGGTCGTATTAACCAATTATATGAAAGCGGGGTCATAGTTGAGACAAAACCAGAACATTTTGAAAAACAAATCGTTTCAATTACACAACAGGTTAATATGGAACAAATGAAATCTATTAACAACAAAATAGAAAATATTAATGTAGAAAAAAACGTAATAACAGAAAATTTAAATGTAATAAATAACAAGGTAATAGAAAATGTTCATCGAATAACTTTAATCGGAACTAAACTAATAGAGACAAACAAGATAATAGAAGAAAATAATCAAGAAAGTCACAGTAAAATAGAACAAGTGCATGATGAAATTGCAGGAATAAAAAGCTCAATAAACAATAATTCCATGTGGATTACGCAACAAGGGTTGTACAGAAATCAAAGTACTGGACAGGAAAATGAAGCGAGCAATATCAAAGGCATAATGCAGGAAATCCAATTTGGATTCAATTCCGACAAGATTATGAAATTTCAAGGAGATGGACAGAGAAACCCTCGTTTATTTCTAAAAAATCTAAGGGACGTTACAAATAAAATAAATGACTTGTCTCGATTAAAATCTATAATAAGACATTCATTAAAAGGAGAAGCAGAAAATTGGTTGGGAATAATTGAGGACGATTACAGAAACTTCGCTGAATTTGAACAACTATTTCTTCGACAATATTGGGGGATATCAGAGCAAAGAAAGGTTAGAATAAATCTCAACAATGGGAAGTATAACGATAGAAGAGATAGAACAAAAGAGAGTTACGCCATCAAATACATCAATGAGGCAAAACAATTGGATCCGCCAATGTTTGAGATAGACATCATAAGGAGTTTAGCAAACCATTATGAAGATGAAGTTATAAATCGGGTAGCTATAGAAAATATCGAAAGTACTGAACAATTCATAAATTTATTAAAACGTTTTGACACGATTCAAAGTACAAGCGGAAGAGAAAATATAAACAACAATAATATCAGAAATAATAATAATACAAATCAAAATTTTAATCACCAACACAGAATACAGAACCAAAATGATAATTGGCACAGGAATCAAAACAATAACTACTCAAATTTTAACAACGATCAAAATAGAAACAACAATTATGCAAATTTTAATAACAACAGAAATAATAATTACCCCAATTTTAACAATAGTCAAAACAGAAACAACAATTATGCAAACTTTAACAACAACAGGAATAACAACTACCCAAATTTTAACAACAATAATAGGAATAATCATAATGGAAACAGAAGAGAATATAATTGGGACAGAAATAATTACAATGGACAGAATAGAAGAGAAGACAATTGGAACAGAAATAATCAGAATAACCAACAAAGAAATCATAATTGGAATAACCACCAATCAAATAGAAATAATTGGCACAATAACCAATCGAACAATCAGGAGAGGAACGAACATTCCCAGAATGAAAATACAGATGCTACTACTCGTACAAACAGGGTGAATAATGCCACCACCGCACATGTAAATGCTGTGACAGTAGTGGAAGAACATGGTGGAGATTCTGATAATGAAGTCCAAAATTTTCACTAGAAGACAATTCAACGGGAGTTGAATTGTCTACAAAATTTAAAGAATCGGAAAATAAAAATACTGGACAAATAGATAAACAATTTGCTAATTTTACATTCAAGAAGATGAAGTCAGATGAAGAAACATGTAACGTAGATGTTCCCATAAAAATATGCTACAACAACGCAGAGAATGATAATTTAATTGGATCACCTTATATTTTAATGAACGTTAATGAGATTACTGTAAGGGCATTAATCGATACCGGTGCGGAAATATCCTTGATAAATGAAAAGATAATAGTCATGAATTCAGAAAAATTTCAAGATAGAATTATAAAAACAACGCCAATAAGATTAATCACTCCGAACAACAAAGCTTTCACAGTAATAAATAAAAATTTAAACGCCAATATAACCATTGGAAAAATTAAAAACAATTGCGGGATAATGATTATGCCGAACATGAAAATAGATTGTATCCTTGGAATGGATCTTCTAGAAAAATTCAAAATAGTGGTCGACGTACCAAATAAGAAGATTGAAATGCGTGAGGAAGAGATGGAATGGATAGAAATAGAAAAATATTCAGATAAGAAAGACAGAAAAGATATCAACAACGAAACAACGCTTCAAATAGTAAAAATCAACGAAGGCGACAATTTAATAAATGTAATAAAGGAAAAGTATAGGCACTACATTAGGTTAGGAAGAAAAACAAAATGGGAATTAAACAAAAAAATCTCTAAAGTTAAAAGATTAGCGAAAGGAAGAAGAATAAAACCAAATGCAGTAAGAAATTTAATAAAAAAAATTGGTAACATGGTTAAATTTGAAAAGATAAGGAAAAACCAAGGAAATGAACAGAAAAGGAGAAATTTTACATTTAAGAAAGTAAGATATAAAAAGTCCGAAATCTATCACACCAGTATCCAGAGATGGGATAAAACATGGAAACCAAATACTCCTACGAACGAAATTGATATGGATGAACGCTTAAAAAATGAATGTGCTATAATGTAACCGATTAATGAAAAAATGTACATAAAAATTTTGAATTGAGTTGAATCAGTTAAATTATGTTTAGTTTAAATTTCATAATATTTTTAATAAGTTAAAAACAGTTAACTATTTATGTTTTCGTTAAAAATAATAAAGTTTTAGTTTGAAAATTCAGAGAGGCAAGAAACCTTTAAATTAAAGTTAATGTTGTAAATAAATTCTAAATATTAGTCAGAAAATTAAAAATCATAATACCATGCAAACTTAAATTCCATTTTAAATTTTGAAAATAATAAATAATCAAAAAGGATATTCTTCGGAATATGAAAATTTTCATACTAGCAAAATAACCATACGAATTTCATTGAAGCCAGATTTTAGAAATTTCAATAATTATCCAATACTTTACTAATTCTTAAAATTCCACGAAGGCGTTGAACTGTCTTCAACAAAATTACACAATTTACCAAATTTTTTTCATAAAACAAATTCAAAATTTAAAAAAATAAATTTTAACAGGTCAATATTATAATTTCGTCACACAAAAATCTTTATTAGTCAAAATTTAACAAATAAAATAATTCTTCAAATTTATTAAATTAAAAGTCTGGAGCTTGTTCCAAAAATAGGACTAGATTTGTTTTTTTTTAAATGAATCAAAAAATATTTGTATTAAAAATTTTAAATTTAAAATGATGTGTGTAAAGTCATGCGTGAATTTAAAAAAAACATAAGTGCGCGAAACGACACGCGCAAGTTTTGCAAAAATTCGTTACGTCCAGTTTCGGACACATTTTGAAATCATGAGCCGAAATAAACCAAATCAGCCAATCAAAGGGCGTAAATCAAAATTCGCGCACGCGTGGAAAGAAAATTTCAGCTTAAAAGGAGAACATGGACGCATTCGCGGCTGAAAGGAGATCGATCAAGCGGTGATTTGCCAATCAATGTGTGGATTGATAAAAGTGGATTTTAAAAGTGGATGTTGAAAGTAAATTTCAAAAAAAAAATTATAAAAGTGGAAACTAAAGAAAATTACCAGCAAGAGGGATAAAAAGTGGTCAATCTTATTGAAATTTGATGGTGGAAAAATTAACCACGAATTATTTGAAAAATTCAACGACTGTGGATTTGGTTTATGAACAATTGGTTTGAAAATTTGGAAATCAACCTACGAATGAAATTGGTATGTTTATCGAGTGACATAAACAAATTATTAAACAAAAGACAAGGTATTTTGCATTTTTTTTTAAACATTTGAACAGTGAAAATTATTACTTTTAAAAAAAAACATGCTACAATCGCATATGTTATTTGTAAACTAAATGAACTTTTTTATATCTACTGATCAATTTTATAGAGGCGCAATTAATTTCTTTATGTATGACAACATTTATTTACTAACCCATATTTTGAATTGTAAAAAAAATTTTTTATTAAACAAAAAAATTTATAAAATTGAAGAATTGAATTATTTCACTATCAAAAGTTATCACAAATGATAAAAACAGAATTTTGTGTAACGAGAAAATAAAAGTTAAAAAATTAATAAAATTCCAAAATTTATATCTGTCGTGGATTCGAATTTTATGAGCAAAACACCACAATATATTGAACATAACACTTTCAAAAGAATCGTTCTTATTTTTATCCAGCAATTGATGCGTACCTAGATAATTGTAAATAATATGGTAACCTATAAAATAATGTGTGCACTTGTTGAAACACATCGTTGGCGCTGAAATATAAAGGAATATTATTGTGAAAGGAAACTACCACTTGGTACAATGGCATTCCAAAAAAAGGAAAGCGTTATAAGTAAGTAAGCACTACTGCTGGCAGAGAAAAAACTACAATGGGTAGCAATATGGCAATCTGTAGCAGCAAATAATTGAAAAATCAAAAACGAAAAAGCTGAAAAGCCCCCCATAAATTAACAATATGAGTAGAAAAAAATATATATAAAGATTTTCAATTTAGAGTTGAATAAAGAAAGAAATCTGGAGTTGTTTACCTATTCGTCTAAACTCAATTTAAATGAAAAAAAAGGTTTTACATTATTCTATTTTATTCAGAAATTCGTAAATTTTACGCTAATACGTATATCGACGATTTATGAACTCTATAACTCATAATACGATTTTATAATGATATATTAATATGTACCTTGCATTACTTTGAGAGTTGTTTATTAAAGAAATTTTTACCATTAATGCTCCAACTATCGGCTCCACTTACCAATTCTGAAGTTACGGTTGTACTCTCAAAGCTGAGAGGCTCCCTGTAACCGCTTCAAAGAGGTATTCACAATCACATTTTGTTGATATTCTATATTATCTAGATTAAATTCATAATAATATGTTGTACAATTATTCATTCTTTCCTAGATTTGTAAAAGTAAATTTAAAACAACGACAATCAGTAATGCCTCGATGAGAGTTGTGAGACAAGAAAGCATTATTCTCATTACCATCAAACAAGAAAGTCTCTGAAGGAGAGAAAGCTACATTTATGAGCAATGGTCTCACTGTGGCAATACATTAATTTTGTTTAAAAGTGTTCCACAGCTTGCTCCCTTCCCTCCTTGTTATCACTAGCTTGTGTGGTTGGCGGTAGCGTGAATGGAAGTATTACAGGTTTGGGCGTCAGAAGAAATAATTGATATTAAATAAATGATGCTGTTACCGAGCAGTGTGTACATGCTCTACACTCGTCTATGTTTAATAATTGTATCATTTCTTGTACGATGAATTGCAGCATAATGTCATATTCCTCTTCGTATTAGGATTGCTAATGTTTGTCTTTCCTCATTTCATTGTCGAGGAAAACCAGTTTTGGGCCCATCACTTAGAATGTCGTTCCTGTAGCCTATTGCCCTACCATCTTTACAAACCTTTGCTAGTTTTACATCCTCCACACGTTCTAAATGATTGTTCAACCCCCGATTTCCAATTTTACTCCTCTTATCACTTATCTATGGAATTTTAAATAATGATATATATTTCATCTAGGATCTTTATTGTGTTAGGACATTCCCAATGAGAACTTTCTGGCAGTTGTTCCTACCATATACGTAACAGGGCAATTCTGGCGAAAGAGTTGGTAATTAAAAGACAAAAGCACAGTTTATCAACTCTTTTGTTAGAAACTCACAGAAAGCTCTCAATTAAATTTTCTGAACACAAAGTTATTTTTTAAAATTTGATATCAAATAACTTCAGGTGTGAGTTTTTGTCGTTTATACTAGTGACACTGAAAAATCTGTAAAAAATTAGCTTTTAAATGATACCAATATCTTAATCTTACTTTTTTGGCGCATATGTTGTTTTGTCTTGACTGCGTCAATTTGCGTTTCAGTAAGAATTTTTCGATATGCGAATTCCAACAGCATAACCTAACCATGTGCATTCAGACCGTCAATATTCAATTTCTCTAGGAAGTCATCAACAAACAGCCACTACGGCAAGGGCCAACAGCTAAACATATTACGAACGCGGTCGATATTGTTTTGGTGTACATCGCCGACAATTTGTATTAAATAGAGAAGGTCGTTTCAACATCTGGTGAAATATTTCGTAATATATTAAGGTTCAAACAAACAACAATTGCATTGTAGTCCTACAAACTGTTGGAATAAAATCAAGATCACCGAGAAAGTTTAAAAATGGGTAGTGGAAATACCAAATTAGATGATTACTAACAATTTTGTTGATACTGTAATGTTCTTTGCTTGGCTGTAGTGGCAAGTCAAAAGGATGAACAAGTTTGTTAATAAATATTTAAATGAACGTTGGATTGTTAAAGAAATCATGGAAAAATGATAAAACGATTAATTCGTTAATGAAATTAAAATTAGATCATGTAACATTAATTATTATTAGTTAAAAATTTTGTTAGTTAAGAAATTGTTGTAAAACTAGGTTCATTTATAATTAGTTGTGTTATGCAAACTTAAAAAAAGGTTTCATGGTGACTTTTGTGTAACGGCTTAATGTAATAAACGAAACGGACTATTATTCGCTTTCAAAATAAACATTAAAGTGCATCAGATTCAAATTTGCGCTTCGTTCCTAAAAAAAACATTATTTGAATTAAAATCAAGTAAGGAAAATATCGATTTTTTTTACCTGCCAATAAAAACTTTGAAACATTAAAAACAGACAGGCGTTGGAAATTGCAACAAAAATGATATCCTTGGTAACGTGTTTGTTGACCTTAACAACGAGATAATTTCACGAAGATGTACACGTAAATTGTGTTGTTCCAGAAATATTTAAAAAAAAATGTGTAAAAAAACCTGAAATAGGGTTGAGTGAATGTAAATTGTACTAAAAAGAGGTTATATTACGTAATAATAGTAAAATTTTGATAAATGCACTCGCCAATTATTACAAATATGTTATGTATGGCGGTGAATATAGTTGGATTTTAGCGAAGGTTAAATGGTTGACCACACAACTGTAATTTGTAGAAGATTTGTGGGTAAACGAACGAAAAGCCACGAAAAATAAAGAAATGATGCAATCAGGAAGTGAGGTTAAAAATCTTTAACTATACAGTGCGGAACTTTAAAACACAAATAAAGGTCAGAAATCTTTTTAATTTATAAACATTTATTTGCATAAATCTATTTTATAATTAAGAAATTTTGTTATAATTAAATTTAAGGCGTGTGCGTAAAACTTTATTTGTTTCCATGACGACCATTTATAAAAATTTTATGAAAATTTCATTAAAAATCAAATTGCCATGATAATTTTATTTTCAATTTAAATCAAATAAATTAATTTTGTAAAATTATGAATTTTGTTCATTTGGAAGATGAGCTAATGCAGTAAAGAAAATTTATTAACAATAAAAGAATTTTATATATAAAATTAAGAGCTAGCCGTGGTGACCTACAAAAATTTATTTACACAAGTTATCATTGTGGGATAAGCATCCAGGTAAGGGCAAATTTTATAGAAAGCATAATATAATTAATAAGGTGAGGGGAACATTACATATTTATTTGTCGTACCAACGTGAGGCTCAGTTACATTACAATACCTTTAAGTATTAACGATGCGGTCGTTGCATCTTATACCTCGTATAAACCAGCTTTTTGGTGAGCATTTAGGCTAACTTGCAACAAAATTGCGAGCAGTTCGACATCGGTGTGCAAAGAACCATCGAAATCCCGTACAGATTAGCCAGCAAAACCGCGAGCTTTTCGGCGAACTGCGCACAGTGTGCATATTTAAGTGTGTATCTTTTGCTTCTTTTCACTCTTCTCGTAATTTAAATATTGTATAGTATAGTATATTTCACTTTAAATGAAATTAAAAAAAGTCATAGCATCAAATTATGTTGATATAAAAACGTACAAACTATAAACGAAACATAATATATAGAGATAAGGTTAATTATTTTAATCTCGCGCCAACCTTTAGCAATGCATATGATTGGTCGACAGCATATCTTATCTCTATATTATTATGTTTCATCACATAGTTCGTACGTTTTTATATCAACGTAATTTGATGCTATGACTTTTTTAATTTCAATTATAGTGAAACAAACTATACATCTGAAAATCGCAACACATCTGCTGATTATCTGAACTTATCTGTGAAATGCAATGCACATTATAAAAAATTTGTTAGCTGACACAATAATAACAAATAATTAATGCTTCTACATATTTATAAACACATGTTTATTTAGCATCAGGTGGAAGTTTATCTCTCCAATTAATAAAACGCTTGTAAATAAATTTTTTATTGAATATGTCAAAGAATGCATTTTAAAAACAAATTTTTTTAATGACGAGAATAGTGCATTTATTTATCTTAATTTATTATAAAAAAACATCGTAATTTCTCTCAATAATATTTTATATAACTGACTAATTTTTACAACGGGATAAATATTATACTATTGTAAGAGAAGCTCTAATTCTTAACTAAACGGTTTCTACCTAGCTAAGTCATATATCGTACAATCCCCGCTAAGAAAAATGTAAATTATTATAATTAAAATTGCAATTTTCTCTGAACACACTAAAAAAAAATTTGTACCAATTTGCAATTTTCTTATTTTTAATAATTAATTTAACTTTTTAAACACTATGCTTTTACTCTATTCTATTCCTATCCGCACATGTCAAATTCTTAGTCAGCTTCCGGTACTTTTACTCCTTTTTTAAAATTTTCCACTCCTAAAATGTAGTGCCACCGTATGATTGTAATTTCAAGGAGCCGAACTTAGATGTTTAAACACTGTTTTATAACTTTTCCCATTTTATAGGATTCACAATAATTAACTTTATTAACACTTTTCTTATAATTTAATATAATTAAATTCACTAATTCTTAAAAACAGAAACAAATTCTGGCAAATTCTAATTGAGTGGGTTTTCCAATAATGCATTTCCACAAATTTCCATTCAGTTTAGTGTCTCACAAAATAATCAATTTAAATGAATAAACGATGCGCGATGGGGCAAAATAAACTGAAATCTCCGTCAATTCAATCCCCCCACACGCAATCTTCATACCAAAAGTTTTTTTTACTCATTTAAAAGAATATCACGGCAATATATTTTTATTAAAATTTAAAAATCGTTGGCGGCCTTGTTTACGTGGATTTTTAATGTAAATGTATTAAAAATCATTTGACAATTCTCTTTCCTGCACTTCACATTTGCTACTTCGTGTACCTGTACACCAAATTTCCCTCCTGATTTACTCCTGGGTCATTGTAAACAATCTTTAGATCTACCTTTGATTATATTTATACCTTATGGGAGTTTTGAAAACACCCGATATAATTGAAAAGATTTAACAAACGATGCTGCTAAATACGTCAAGGGCGTAATAAATTGCCTTATGTATTATTATAATTCTTGGTTTGTATGTAGTGGTGCTAAATCAATTAAACTCTCCTAAGATTGGCGTATCAGATACCATACATAATACATACACAATCAATATCAATGTGTTTTCAAGTTATTTTTAATTTTGTTTTTTATTCAAATCGTTTTTAAAAGACTAAAGTGTGGCACAGTCCTTTGGATGGCAAAATTACATTTTTTTCAATGAGTATGAATAGTTCTATGATATTGCTATGTTTCGTTTTAACCTAGGGGTGGTCAAGGCATTTTAAATAAAATTTTTATATTTGAAATTTAAGCTATTATTGTTTAGGAAATTTTATTATCTTAGGAATATTTTAAGGAAATTGTAGAAAATATTAATTAAGGAGAAAAGTGAAATTCAGGCTTCAATAAAAATTTAAATTATTATTAGTTGAGCCCAAGAGAAGAGAAGGCAAGTCACCATAATAAGAAGCTACGGGAAGATGATAAGGACATTAAAAATTGCAATTATAAAAGTGAATGTTAATATAATATTTAACAAGTTTACATAAAAATAAATACATTTAAAATTGACCCTGGCATTCAAATGCATCTGCATGCTACGAAATTGATCAGGTGTGAAACAACGAACCCTGCTATTGTGCATGGAAAGTAAAATTAAATTTATTTTTAAAATTAAAAGTTAATGTAAAGGTTCATTTTTTATTGTAACAACCTTCATAAAAATTTGGAAACGTCACAACAGCAGTAGTACCTACTAAAATTTTGTACCAACCTTTCCTTAGAACCATGTTACATATTATTATATAATTTCAGGTTAAACATGCTTCATTAGACCAAGTTAGGTTAGATTACAAAATATCAATTTGATATTTCAAAATGTGTTATCAACTGCATCAGTCAACAATAATGCTCGTACAAGTTGCAAGCAACCAGCAAATCGAATTTATGTAGTAACGTTGTAAATGCTTATTATACCGCATGTTCATTTCAAAAGTAGTCAATCGAAATAATTTTTTTTGAGTAAAAATTAGAGAAAAACAAAAAACAAGTCAGTTTAGATAGCGAGGGAAACGTTCAAAACCAATACTGTTTGAATTTTAAATTTAATCACCAGCTACCCTTACTTTGAAATTTTAAATTGCACCCCTTACCTTGCAGACACAACAATCCATAACGTCGACATCCAAGTGATACGAAACGATCTAAAAAAAAAGAGTTGCAATCACTTATTACATAAAGCAAGGTCGCTTGGACTTATGTAGGTGTGTGGCATAACATTTTTGGAGATTTTCAGGATTTCAAAATTTAGAGTCCAGAACATCTGTAAAAAATCATTTGGGAGGAAAATATCCTACAGAAAACCGTGGTGGAGACACTAAGTCAAAAAACTACATTAAAAAAAATTGAAGTTATCGGGGTTTCATATTTATTTATCTTCACTTTTTTTCGTATATGTTTATTCGTAATTAACTTCTTGTTATTGTAAAATGCTCTGTTTCGAGTCATTATGCTGTCCTTCATTATCTCTTCTCTCGCATTAGTTAGTGTTATTTACTTGCATACCTAGTAGTTACTTGAAAGTTTTTTATCTCTTCATACTTAAGTGTAATCTTGTATTCTTATTTCTTCCATTGCTTCATTTCGCATGAATTTAGTTCTAAATTCGTTTACCTCAAGTCTTACTTTTGCTGCTTCTTCTTCCATCCTCATAGTTTGGCGTTCGTGCAGTCTGTTCCTGGCGCTTTTTTATTTTTCATCGATACTGATGTTCTATAAAATTCTTCTTCATAAGTTGGTTCTTCCATTCTTTCTTCTCCTCTTAGCGTTGCTGTTGTATTATCTATGGAGATTTCCCTGTTCCTTTACTAAGTAATTATTTTAAATATTCTCTCCACAATACGAGATGTTGATTTATTTTTCTGCATATTTCATATATCCTTTTTCTGCTTTCATTCCTATTGCTTCAGATTTGTTGTTGTTTTTCTGTTCTTTTATTTTTTGTTGAATTCCCTTGGGGTTGTATGCATTCTTTCTGAATTTGTCATCATTCCTTTAATCCATTGCCGTTTCTTATGTTTGCACAGTTTCACAGTTTGTCTTCTTTTTTCCTTGTATATTTCGTTATTTTCTGTTGTTTGGGAAATCATCCATTTTAATCTTACTTTTCTTTTTAGTTCTATCATTGCTTCACATTCTTCGTCGAACCATTCCTTTTTAATGTTTTTATTCTTTTGCCCAATTGTCTTTTCAGTTGCTGTCAGTATCTTGCTTCTAATATTCATCAATTCTTCTTCTATATTCTGGATTTTTTTATGAAACATCTCTTCTTGTAACATTTGGCCATATGTCTTCTGGTTATTCGCATCATTGGGCTTTTCTATTGCCAATCTGTTGTTTTTCGCTTTTTGTTGTTTTGTATTTTCCTTTATATTACCCATTTTGACTTCCATTATGACTATATTGCGATCCGTATCTACAATTGTACCTCTGTATGATTTTACGTCACTTACTTTAAATGTTCTTCTTTTGGTCACTAATAGTATAAGATCGATTTGATTTCCTACATCACTTCCGGGTCTTATCCAAGTCTTCTTGTGTTTAAAGTCTATAATTACTATCCTTAGATTAAACGTCGTTGCTAGATTATACAGCTTCTCTCCATTATCGTTTGTTCTATCATGGTTAGTGTGTTTCCAGCTACATTCTTAACTTAATCTTTTTTTCCGATTTAGACAATAAAATCACCCAGTACTATCAAATCATCTCTTTTTGGGATTTTTTTCGTTCAGCAATTAGCAGTATTTTGAATAAAATGGAGAATCTCCTATATAATTAATAATAAGCTGTTTGAAGGTGCCTATATAAGGACAGAAAGAATGGACAGAAAAGAAAAGGAAGACGAAGAAAAGTAGAAATTGTTTTGTTTTGATTACTTTTGAATACATTTTCATCGTTAAGATTAATTATCGCCTACATACATGTTTATGTGTGCAGATGAGTATGGTAACTCGGCACCCCCTTTAACGACATATTTTTACCGCGAAACAATTAAAGTACAAAATTTGCATATAAAAGGTCATATTATGAAGGTCATATTTTTTTTTTATTATTTAACTCCCAATATATTATTACAATGTACCTTACAGTATTTAGTAATTTTTCGTGACATAATATACTTTTGTGTCCTCTACTGAGTGACTTCTCGCCCTCTAGTTGGGGGCCACGTTTTGTGTCCTCTTCCGCTCTCAGGTCGCTTATTTTTGTAGATCCTTCAGACGTGATACACAATCAAATAAGAAACAGGATACATCAAACATAATTTATTAAACAACATTCTCCTTTTATAACACACAACAACAATTAAATTTCTACCTCAATCAACATATAACTAAACTACTTAACATCCCTATTCTTTAATGATAGTGTAAAGCTTTACCTGTTTGTGTTCTTTTTGTCGACCGACATTTATTCCGTCGCACGTTATCTACCGCACTGACGAACTGACTACACTTTCTTCTATCTTCTTCACGTACTAGCTTTTCGCGTTCCGGTACTCAACTCTGACCCCAATTCGCTCCACGTACTAGCTCTACACGTTCCGTAATCCACTTCTACCACCTCAAATTGGTCCAATTATCCAACACTCATATACTCTTATACTGCACCACACTTCACTCTTCTTTTATCTTACACCAATCAACTTCTTCGAATATATCCAGTTTGCGTATCGTTCATCAATTACAATATCTAAACATAATTGGTCTTAATACTCTTTATCGACTCACTTCTGTACACAACGATTTTCCATGTCGTTTTCTATTCGACTAGAGACTCTTCTAAACACGCCCGTCCACGTATTATTTATTTATTAATTGCCTCTAAACACAACTGTACAAGTATTCTCTAATTACTGAGCTCTCTAAACACAACTGATCTGCGCTTCATCTAATTTGGAACTGCCCTACGACCCTTTATTATCTATTGGCCTGGTTACCCTTGCATCTTCATGCTTCTGTTTTACGTTTGTTCTTCTAACGATACCGCTTTGTCCTACGTGGTTCCTTTTATTAGCAGCATCAACAAAACTTAAATCTAGTAACATTTTATTTTTAATTCACATTCATACTGTACAAATTTTATAATCACAAACAAAACTTAAATCTAGTAACATTTTATTTGTAATTCACATTCATACTGAACAAAACTTTATCAATAAATTAGACATATCCTCCCTCTTATTTCGATTGTGTATCCCGTACACATTTATGAGGGAGCTTGTAGTGGACACAACAATACATATAAGTACATGACATGTAGGAGTCTGATCATTACCAGATCTCCTATTACAAATTATTCAATAAATCAAATCGAATACTACTAACAATTGGGCTCACTGTTGTACTATTTAAATCTAGTAGTTAGGTCTATTGGAGTGTACTACCTTTTGAGTCTACGTACGGTGGGATTTTCGAATAGATTTTTTACAAGTTGGTTTGGGTGAGTACTTAGTCGTAATCCATATTTAGCACTATAGTTTTTGACTTCTTCTTTGACACTAAGCACTTTCAGATCTCGGCGAATTAATTCATTGGGCACATACCACGGGGCATTCACTATTAGTCGCAGCATCTTTGATTGGAAACGCTCCAGGATCTCTATATTGGAGTTAGACGCGGATCCCCACAGTTGTACACCATACGTCCAAACTGGTTTAATCACAGATTTGTACAAAAGCAACTTCTTTTCCACGGTTAGTTGAGACTTTTTGCCGATGATCCAGTACAGATTTCGAAGTTTCAGGCCCAACTGTTTTCTCTTCTTGAAAATATGCTTCCTCCATGTTAGGCGTCGATCAAGGTGCATTCCCAGGTATTTTGCTTCGTCAGCCTGAGGCACATCCAGGTTATTAAGCATCACTGGCGGACAGTCTCCTCTGCGCATTGTGAAGGTCACTTGGACCGACTTGGTCTCATTGGCTCTAATCCGCCACTTCTTCAGCCATTTTTGGATTCTCTCAAGGTTATGTTGTAATATCTCAGACGCCTTTTTTGGGTCGGTGTGCGTCGCCAATATCGCTGTATCGTCAATGAACGTAGCAGTCATGTAGAAGTTTGTTATTGGTAGATCTGACATATATAATAGGTACAGTACCGGCCCCAGTACGCTTCCCTGAGGCACTCCAGACTCTATTGGCTTAAGAGATGTGTAAGCCTCTTGAAACTTCACCCGGAAATACCTGACTTGCAAGTAAGACTTCAATATCAAGTATATAGTATCAGGAAGGACTCTTCTTAATTTATACAGTAGTCCCATATGCCAGACTTTGGCAAAAGCTTGACTTATGTCTAACAAGGCCGCTGTGCAGAATTTTTTTTCTTCAAGTGCCTTACTAATTTTTGTTGTTATTCGATGCACCTGTTCCACTGTTGCGTGTTCTTGTCTAAATCCAAATTGGTGATTGGGAATTACATGATGTTCTTCTAGGATTGGTTTAATTCTTCTTAATAGTAGCTTTTCAAAGAGTTTGGACAAGATTGGCAATAGGCTTATTGGGCGGTATGATATCCTCCAGTGGCTTTCCTGGTTTAGGCATCACTATGATTTCGGCTACCTTCCATTGGCTTGGGTAGTGCTTAGTTCTTAAGATAGCATTAAACAATTGCGTAATATATCTTATACCGACTTCCGGGAGTTCCTTCAGTATTTTTCCTGTGATCAGATCAAAGCCCGGAGCTTTCCTGGGATTGAGACTATCGAGGAAGAAATTTATCTAAGGAATGCATTGGAAGCCCCAGGACAGCTAGAATTGCCCATTAAAAATTTTAAAAGTACAGAGATAAAATCCATCATGAAGGTCATATAAAATTTAAAAATAATTAGCACAAAATTATAGTTTATTTAATTTGGAAAAAAGTGATATTTTCGAGGTGGGGGGTGCTAGATTTACGTCAACTTAGCACCCCCACCGATGATACGTCTTTTACCGGAAAAACTGTTGAAGTACAAATTTGCGAATGCATACAAAATTTGAAAATAATTAGTACAAAATTTAGGCATTATTCTTTTTTTTAATGTAGGATTGCTAGCTTTACCTTGGTATGTTTTTGTTTGAAACATAACTTTAAAGTTTTATATTAAGATTTAAAATTCGGATTTTGAATATTCACGCAGTATCACTACAAAAAGACCAAAATGTAAATTTCCACCAAATTGATCTAATTTAACAATAAAATAATTACAACTTTCTGAACTAAATTGTTTTATTAACAAAATTTCCAATTGAATAAGTGAAAAACTCATCGAAAAACAATCGGTTTTATCACTACTGGTTTATGTAATTATATTTAAGTAATCTATTGTTGGCCCTTCTGGTGTGTAAAATTAGATCTTCCTACGTGACCAAACTTTCTAGTACTACTGATCTAAAAGTTTTGTCCGCAAATTCAACTTGATACAATTTAAATGTTTTTACAGAATTTAGCAAAGAAGGTTTTTGGTAGTTTTCTTTAAGTGTTTAAGTTCAATAACGTAGCTGTGTTCCCTGTTAACTTCACTTGATTAACTTATTTATAATTAACATTCATTTAGGGTACTTATGTAGTATATTGACGTTCTTCGTAATTACTACAGGAGTCGTAGAATCAGCCACAAATATTACCAAACCAAAAGTAATATAAATTTTTCGTTTTGGTAGTGTTATGGTTTCGGAGATCGATCGTGTTTTAACCACAAAAGGTCGTTCTAAAAATTGGTGTTACCGCATTTTTACTAGTCAAAGGCAAGAAAATCGGTGAGAAGTCTACAGCCTAACGTCACTGCTCTCCTGCTTTACGTACAATTTTCTAGTAATACTAAGAAGGATTTCCATATCTTTACATGCTAAGCGAGTCTTATATCTCGATTTTCTTTGAATAAATTAGTCCTGTAATCTTCCCAACTTTAGTTTTGAAACATAAATGAAAAATGTAACCAAGAATTTCAAGAAGATTATACTAAATATATGAATAGAAAAGTCGACAATGCACCATGGCGCCAGACTTGTGCAACTCGCATTAATACTCGAAGTTGTAATTTTAATGTAGTTTACAGTTATATTTGTTTAAAACTTTCTACATACATGGTGTTTTTTATTTAACGTAATTTTATTAAATAATAATTATTTTTCTAAACCAGTTTGTATTTAAATTGTTTCATAAGTTTAACCAGGCCACCACCTTTTAGTTTGAAGAAATTATCATTACAAAAGCTTTAAAAAAACATAAACATAGAAAGTAGAGAAAATTATATAGTAATAAACTAACAATTTAATTAAATTTTTAGTCTCTAATTTAGTAATGAATTCAGTTTTGTTCTTTTGGTGAAATTGTATAGTTACACTTGCAGATTTGTAAGGGATACACATCAAAAGGGTGTTTCAATCACAAAACAAACACCATGCTTCCATTACACACGCTATGCCTTATGTTGTTAGTAAAGCTTTTAAGTTAGATTGCTTATAGTAAGTCAGCTATTTATGTTTCAGTTACGATTTGTCCAAAAATCTTGATCAATCTTTATTTTACTTTTTAAGTAGCCTCAATTCAATATTCTGTACGCATAGCATGTAAGCAAAAAATGTGACAATTGTTGAAAAATTTTATATGGCAGGTGGTTAATACACTGCACTATAGCACGTGTCCAATATTCTAAATGTGAGCAGATGGTCACATATGCCAAAGGTTTCAATAGTTTTCTGATGTAGGTATTATTTTTTAACTTTAATAAAATCACATTTTGTATTTTCTACAATTTTTCGTTCCCAACATTTTTGCGAAATTTGGTTAAATTGCAATTCTGCAAATATATAACATGTTGATATGGATGTAAATTTGTGAAATTGTGTGCGAACAAGCTTATTCATATTCATTTATATTGATTTGGCATACAGCGTTCGCTGAACGTTCTGATGATAGGTCCGAAACCTGCGGGTTGTGAAAATCTACGACAGTATTTATTACGTATAAGAAAGTTTAGACGCATTTCAATCAACAAATACAGGAAACCTTCAGTTTTTATGCGCAGGAATAAATATTTAATATAATGTCTAATAAAAATGAGTAGTAAATATCGACAACAAAGTAATTGCTGACGGAAATATTATGGGGTGGCAGTGGTTCGAGTGTGGTGGGTTGGTAATACACGTTACAGTAAAATTGAAGGAGAGCACCCACATCATTTACTTTTCATTCAGCGACGACTGTGATGACGCATCACTTAAATGACGTCGAAATACTTCCCTTATTTTCTATTGATTATTATCTCTCTGCACTACTTAAAAGATTAACAGTGTTTATATGCAGTAGGATTTTGACTTGATACCTAGTACATATTTACAGCGATTTCTAACATTTTATACAGTGTTGGAAAAAGGCGATACCAAATTTTATGAACACATAGAACTCGTCAAAAAAAACTACAATTTATGTAAAAATTAATCATTTTTCAGGAAACACTGTGACAATCTTACAGCTGCTTTATAAAAAGTTTGATGTGTACGATCAATTCATTGTTTCATTTATTTTATTACAAAGAGGATAACTGTCGACGGATAATCTACATAGAAGCTAATAAAGCTTAACCTTCAGACCGCCGATATCATAGGGGTATTATAAAGGCCAACGGGGGCCCGCACTTCATTTTTATTTGATAATCATTATTATTTGATTCAACGCGCATTATATGGAAAACTTTTTTTTAAAGTCGATTAATTAATTTGTACCTTTTCTACTATTACAGAAAGGATCCCATGACATTTTATTTTGTAATTCTGATTTAGCTTCAAACCCCTGAAGATCCAAGGCTATTTTTGAAATAAACACTAGGTACTGCGATGTTCTTTGCTCTGCTGTATTGGCAAATCAAAGGGATGAACAAGTTTTAAGATCAAAATTTAAATGAACGTTAAATTATTAAGAAATCATGGCAAGATGATGTAACGATTGACTCGTTAAAGAAATTAAAATTTATATCATGTTAAAATAATTGTTATTTGTTAGTTATAATGTGTTAGTTAAAAATTTGTTATTAAAACTATATTAAATTAGAATTAGTTGTGTTAAGCGCACTGAAAAAGGTTTCAAGATGATATGTTGTTACAACAGTTTGGTGCGATAAACTAAACGGGCAATTATTCGCTTCAATTTAAACATTTAAAGTGCATCGTGTATCCAATTTACGTTTCGTTCCTAAAAAAAACATTATTTAAATAAAAATCAAGTGTGGTAAAATTGATTGAATTTACCGGCCAATGAAAAACTTGCAATATCAAAAATAAACAGGCGTTGAAATATTCAATGAAATTTGATATCCTTGGTAACGAGTTTTTTTACCGAGAACAACGAGAAATTTAACCAAAGATGAATGTACGTAAATTTGGTGTTGTTACAAAAATTAGTAGAAAATGTGTTAAAAAACCCTAAGTAGGGTTAAGTGAAAGTTGATTATGCTAAAAAAAGGTTAAACTATTATATGGACAATGTAAAATTTTATAAATACACTCACCAATAAATCAAAATTTGGTATTCACGGTGGAGGAGATAGTTGGATTTTGATGAAATTTAAATGGTTGACCACTAAAAGGTGAATTGGAGCAAGTTGTAGGTGAAAGGGCGGTACAACCACGCTAAAGAAACGAACAATGATGCAATCGGGAAGTGGGGTAAGAAATATTTAACTATACAAGTGCGGGAATTTTAAATAGTAAAAATCAGAAATCCTTTTTTTTTATTTACAAACATTTATTTAGATTAATCATTTTAGTATTAAGAAATTTGTTACATTTAGTTTTAAGGCACGTGGGTTAAAATTTCTTTCGTCTCTATGACGACAATTTATGCTAAATTTATAAATTTCATTAAAATCAAATTGCCATGATTATATTTTATTTTAATTTAAATCAAATTAATAAACAGTGTGAAAATATGAATCTTGTTCATTCTGAAGATGAGCGAATGCAGTAGAGTAAATTTAACAACAATAAAAGAATTTTTTTTATATCTTTTGAGCTAGCTGAGGTAAAATATAAAAATTTCTCCACGTAAGTTATCATTGTGGGATAAGCACTCAGGTAAGGGATAATTACTTATATAATTAAGGTGAGGGGACATTGCAGTACTATACTAAATCATTTCCATTTTGAGAAGATGGTTTTCCATTGCCTTTCGAGGAGAGACGGTCAGAATAAAGTTTTCAGTTTGCCCGGAGTCTAACCGGATACTCTGCAATAATATTGCAGACGTTTGCATGACGTTCTGTTTTCAAATTTAATTTAAATTTGTTTTTCTAAATTAAAATAATATTAAATATTTATATTTTTATGGGAGGAGAAGTAATTTTATAATCGTTGTTTGATTTTAATTTTGAAAAATATTATTGGTATTATATCTGCCTCGATTGTTGTTAATGACCATGTAAAAAATTGTTTATGTACATTATTCATAAACTAAAATGTATATCATATTAATAAAATTCATTTTAGCAACAATGGTTATTGAAATCAAATATTTAAATATAGTTATTCCGAGTTAATTTAAGTATCTATAGGTATTAACTGTGTAGTAAATAGGTTTCTTGTTTTATTATTTACAAAGTACATAAAGGATCTATGCCGATCTATGCAGTACAATTTGTTTCTCGTATGTCCCAACTGCATTGTACAATGTGATCCATTTGTTTTTAGTTTTATATGGATATATATCGGCTATACAGTTATTAATTACAAGGAAAATTAGGAAGAAAAATAACCTAAATGTTTTATTATTATTAAATATAACATAAAATAAATTACATTTAGCTATACTTTTTCAAAAAAACGTATGTCCGCATTTTCAATATAACTAGAAAATTTATATCTAAACTTTTTTCTATCACCGATGCAGCATTCCCTCATTGAATACACAAACTGATTCTATGAATCGGAAAACTCTTTGTGCGGATATCCCGTGAACTATATTTTATTATATTGTACGCTTTTCTTCTTAAGGTGCCGTCTACTATCGGAGGTTGGCCATCATCATCTGAAGCTCCTCTCTGTTCTGCGCCATGCCTATCAGTTCCATTGCCGTAAGTTCCGCAACCACAAGAATCTCTTCAATATTTCCCTCCATTATCAGTTATAGGAGGGTATATTTCTCGCCTCTAAATACATGACCAAAATATGCCTCTATTCTCTTTTAATCATGGTGAAAAGTTGACGATCTTTGTTCCTGCTTCCTACTGGAAACCCTTTCTATTTATGAGATTCGAAGCATCTTGCGGTACAGTCACATTTTAAACGCCTCGAGCTTGTTAATTGAGGACACTTTAGTCACTGCCACTGATATTGATGGATGTATTCATATAAAGAGAATTTTTGGATTTTTATGTTAGAAGTTGGCAGGTTGTTTTGTGCGAATACGCGAAGGCAGTTATTAGCAGATACGCGTTGAACGCGATCCAATTTGGTTTTGTATTTTGATTTAATAAAATATTAAAATATAAAAGTATTTTTAACTTAAAAAATAAATAAGTTTAATTAGTGAATGAAGAATTTTATTAACACGGTGATAAGGCACGAAATGCATTTTGTAAAACTGTTTGTGACGGATTTTTGAATCCATCACTTACGTTCTACCCTGTATATCATACTAATTGTTTTAAAGCGCATGATAACTACGCCGGGTGGGGGATTGTTCAAACTGCGCGAAGGAAAGTCTTGGTTCAGCTTTTGAACAAGCTGATATGTTTACCCTCCTTTCCGTTCCTAATGAGAGAACGGTTTGGAAAGGCAAACAAGACCACGCAGAAGTAAAACTCCTACTTATATTCGTGGTAACCCTGATGTTGGTATAAGCTAACTCGCTATAGCCTGGAAGCGAGGGTCGTAAGTCCAATGAAATTTCCACTCTGCGTTGTGCTGAAAAATAACGAGGGTACGCTTCGTCGAAAAATAAAACAATAATTAACAATAAAGTTTTAATGAAAATTGAAACGATTACGACAATTACAAACGCTCGTGGTAGTGGCGTGCCAAGAACAAGAAGCACGTTAACTGATGGTGACAACGGTACGTCAAAGGTGACACAATACGGGACACCAGAATGGTAGGCCCGTCAATACAAATAATTGACTGTAATGAATTACCACAATACCACAAGAATAAATCCACACAAGAATATAAAATTTGTCTCACCTTGATATCAATCGTGAGTTCACACAATGGAGATGACAGCAATAATCCTTGTATGGAATGCAGTGGTTGGTGTTGAATTCCAATGGCTCCCAATCTAAGATCCTCGGACTGCAGTACACCGACGTAATACTCGATGAGCAGGTTTTGACAGGCGGATACGAAGATGGACAGGCGGCACTCCGCTGCGTTGACAGTATGGTACAGGTTGACGATCCAAATAAAACAAAGTGATCGTCCAGTACAATTTGATCACAAAAACTGAAGCCGCGATTGACAATAACAATCGACTTCCAAATGTAAATAAAAGCAGCTGTCAAAATAGTCACCAGACGAATGTTACCAAATAAAATTATGGTTGGTACCAATTTGTACTTCGATAACGAAAATATGATGGTTCGAGATATTTTCCAAAAAATGCTTGAACTGGCTAAAACAAAATAGCTACGCACTGCTTTCACGAAATCCGTAATGACGGTGGAATTACTACTGCGTATCACTAATTTTGCAACGAAAATCGACTGACAAACTATTGATTTACACGCGATCAATAAAAATCGAACTGTCTTGTCGCACTCTCAAGCTAAAGTTAAGTTTTTAACGGCGCGCGTCTATATCCTGTACTATCAAGTACGTTGCAAAAATGAGTAAAGAGATGGCGCTTAGAGTAACAATTTATAATTTAAATGTTATGAATTAACATTTGGGAACGAAATAAACATATTTTGTTACACACCCCCCAACTAAACGATCTGGCCGCAGGCCAAGATCTAAAAAGATCAGATAAAGAAGTTGACATTTACAACGAACTGTGAATTTACAGAAGAAACCGTACTGTAGTGAGGAGAGAGTTTGTCGCAATAATGGTAGGATAGAAATATCAAGCTTAACAAGTAAAAAAATGAGCTTAAAATATTTCAATAAAAAAATAAAATAAAAAAATCTCTAAAGGATTAAGAATAAAATAATAATTGTATGGTTTTTCACCCATGGGACTAAATGTCGCCTTAAATCCGCGGAAACGAAAACCAATTGGTAGAGCTAATGATAGCTACTGAAAACCATAATGTATAAATGATTTTGTCTCAGATAAAAATCAATGAGTACAAAATGGGCAGCCCGCATTGGACCTGCACCGAAAAAAGTGAATACAAAAAAAATCTTTAGGGACATCAAGACAAAAAAACGTCTGATAATCAACCTGGGAATGGGTCACATAGGATCCATTCGAGAATAGTCAAACAAAAAAATTATCTTCAACTAATTCTACTTTCCAGTGTGAGACACTCATGGTTCTCAACCCAAAGGAAATGGTATTTTGCAAAATAAACAAAATAATTAAATAATTTGATCAAACGAATATTTGATCAACAGATCGCCCTACCAAGACTTTGACAGCTTCTCCGGAATCGTTGGAATAAATTCCGATGGAATAATTAGTGGCGAGATGGTCTGCACTAATTATGACGTAAAAACCAGGGAGTAAAAAAATAAAACCCTTGACCCACCCAGGAAATAAATAATAGGTGCCCAATGTGATAAAACGAAGGAAGGAAATTGGAAAGGAAGATAAGGTGATTGGAATTATGGAGTGACCTGGTTATGGGAAGGATAGACGACTAATATGGCCAATGCGTCCCCGCCTCAATGACATGAGCGATAGCCCGTCCTCGCGTATGGTTGGAAAAAACGCGTCGTGGACAGCCAGCTAACAGACTCACACCCCCAAGACGAAAAGGTAGTGGGCACACAGCAATCTTTGAGGAATGGAAGAAGGGTTGTACCCCGGGGAATGACAATATGCCATTGAGAGACGTAAAAAACTCACTCGGTTCTCTCTCAAAACCGAGATCATTGTTAGAATGTGACTATAGGTAACGATGTGTCGACAAAAATACGGCCAACGACCCTTCATGCCCGTAACAGGAGGAAAACCAGCCGGCTACCCCCCAACTAAGATTGAACCAACCCCACTGCAACAGTGCATAGGCACGCCTAGCCTAGACAGGGCGTGCAGGTGTGGTCAACCCCGCCAGAAAGCAACCAACCGGTCCCCCTGGATCCTGCACTAAGCACGAAGTCCGCTAGCCCCCATAAGTGTCAACACAGATAAGCAAGTGGGTCGGGACTGGTTGACCCCAAGGAAATGGTAAGACTGATGGAATGTCTTACGGGCTGTTTTATATGATCTGAGATGGAACATGATCAAAAAGAGACGACATTACTAATAAAATGTAGGATTCAAGGTGTAATCGAACCCCCCCCTGTGACAAACATTACCCAACCTCCGCCCATGTAATGTGGATTTTAACCCTGAATGGATATTCGATCATCGTCGTCATCGGGATGTGATTTTAAGTCCTTAATATGATAGACACCTACATCTTTACCACGCTCGTTGACTAAACGATAAGTTAATGGGCCAGTAACCTCGCGAACCTTGCATTTGATATACTTAGGAGATAGCTTACTACTAATTTTATTCGGAGCATTAGAAAGTACGAAATTTCTCCGCCAAACTATGTCACCTACTCGAAAATTGATGGATCTCTTGCGCAAGTTATAATGTTTAGCCCCCCTAATATAAGCATTATGCAATCGCTTAGTAACATCTTCAAACACCCCATTTAACTTTCGCATATCATGCGCGACGCTTTCACGGTTAGCAAGGGTTAGATCATCCTCTTTAAACTGTTGGATGCGACCGTAATAATCTCCGTTTATCGGAACAGTGCGACCTAAATTCAAGAATGATGGTGTATACCCCGTAACTTCGTGGGTAGCAGATCTTAAAGCATGTGCTATCTTAAAAATTTCTACATCCCAACTACGATGATCACGCTTGACATAAGACCTAATAGCGGTACCAATGACTCGATTATATCGCTCTACAAAATTTACTTGTGGATGGTAGTTGGCATTTTTCCACACATGTGAAATCTTGTAGTTGTTCATTAGTTCTTGAAATTCTTTTCCCGTAAATTGGGGACCATTATCGACTTGGCAAATCATCGGTGTACCAAATAGAAGGAATACTTCATTTTCCAAAAACTCACAGATGGCCTTAGCCGTAGCTTTTCGTAATGGTTTGACTAATACAAATTTCGTGAACCAGTCACAAACTACAAGTAATACTGTATTACCTTTTGCAGAACGGGGAAATGGACCCATTAGGTCGATAGAAAGACATTGAAAAGGAAAACGGACTTTTTTCTCTTTACCCATTAGTCCGTAGCGTGCGCCTTGGCAAGCTTTAGAAGCCAAACAAACTGTGCAACGACGCACGTAGCGAGCAACGTCAGTACGCATTTTAGGCCAGTAATAAAGCTCCAGAATTTTATTAAAAGTTTTTAAAGTACCTAAATGTGCAGACGTAGGATCGTCATGACACATTTTCAAAATTTCATTACGACGAGGTTTAGGAATAATCTGTTTCCATTCAACCAAATTGGAAATAACGTCGTGTTTGTTTGTAATGAGCTTATACAGACGATCTGACTCAATACGCCAGTCTGGATAAAGTTGCGGATTTGTTCTAACGTTGATCAGCATGCGCCGATACCAGGGATCCAAGTCATCATCAGTTAAGACTAATGAAGAGACTTCCAAGGGAGCACGGGACAAGGCGTCTGGAACTACATGCAATTGACCTTTGCGATGCTGGATGTCGAAAGAATGTTGAGCAAGACGAACGGACCAACGGGCTAATTTATTGGCTGGATCTTTCATATTCATGAGCCATAAAAGTGAATAATGATCGGTCACAACTGTAAACTGAGTACCCTCAACATATGGTCGAAACTTTTCGATACCAAATAAGACCGCTAAACATTCACGCTCCGTCGTCGAATAATTTCGTTCAGCCTTGTTCAAGGTTCTAGATGCATATGCAATAGGTCGCTCATCATCACCTTCACCCTGTGTTAAAACACTTCCCAAACCGTAACCTGATGAATCGCAGTGTATAAAAAATCTCTTTTCAAAGTTGGGACTAACTAAAACGGGTGCTGTAACTAGTAGTTTCTTTAAACTCTCAAATGACTCAATAGCGTTAGGAGTCCAAGTAATGGTTTGACGTTTAACCCGTCCCTTAATTAACTCAGTAATGGGAGCAGAAAAGGTGGAGAGATTAGGGATAAATCGTCGATACCATCCTATAAGTCCAAGGAATCGTTTTACTCCAGTAACAGTAGTTGGACGTTCAAATTTAGTTATAGCCTCAACTTTGTCAGGGTCGGTATGAAGACCAGATTTGTCAATAACATGACCTAAAAATTTTAATGTGGATCTGCAAAATTCACATTTTTCAAAGTTAACGGTTAGGTTAGCATCTTTAAGTTTCTCAAAGACTTGTTGCAAAAGGCTTAAATGTTCGGCAAAGGTATTGGAAACTACGATTATGTCGTCAAGGTAAACAAAGACCTTCTCACCAAGCAATGAACCAAAAACGTTGTCCATTAATCGCTGTTGAGTGATAGGGGCGTTGGAAATTCCAAACGGCATAACGACATACTCGAAGAGACCTCTGCCAGGCACAGTAAATGCAGTCTTTTCACGAGATGAGGATGAGAGAGGAACTTGCCAAAATGCTTTTTTAAGATCTATAGAGGTCAGGAATCTAGCGTCCTGTAAATGAGATAAAATGTCATCCAATCGAGGGAGTGGGTACGCATCCTTTTTAGTCAATTGATTTAATTTACGGCCATCGAAACACAGTCGATAGGAACCGTTCTTTTTACGGACTAAAAGCATGGGTGACGACCAAGCACTCTTAGAAGGGACAACGATGTTCATTTGTAGCATTTCGTCTAGTTCACGGTGAGCAATAGCTCGCATGGGTGGAGATAAGGGATAGAAACGTTGCTTGACAGGAGCGGCTGAACCCGTATCTATATGGTGAATTACCTTATCAGTACGAGTCAACCCCTCACGGTCCAGTTCCTTATATTTGTCTTTCATGGAAGAAAGCATAACCTGCTGCTCTATTGATAATTCGGAAGCGGAACGCATAAATTCCGTGGCACTAATTTGATTAACAAAATATTGGTCTCTACCAAAATCAATTTTGACACCAAACATCTTGCAAAAATCTATACCTAGGGTTAATGATGTGGTGATACTACGGCAAACTATGACGTTTAAAACTTTAGTGACTTCACCAATGGTGATAGGAAGCATGACTTCACCTAATAAATCTTGTGAAGTTCCATCAGCGGAATGTAAAAGAGATTTGGTGCCGCGCGTAAAACATAAATCTAACTGATTTATTAAAAAGTGCGCATCACCACCCAGAACAGAAACAGATGCTCCAGAGTCAAGCAGAGCAGCAAGAGGTACCCCCCCCACAGTTAAATTAACATAAGGTCTTATGTCTCGCGTGGGATGTGTAAAGAGAGCGGAAGTAGTCTGCGATGATCCGCAAAAAGAGCGTACGCGTCCTAACCACCCCTTCCAACACAAGGAATCGGCTTTAAGAGCCTTCTTGAGACGCACGCCGTGATGCCATCTCACTCTTCTTCTTTTGTCGGCCTTTAACGCGGATTTGCCGGGCGAGCCGAAACGCCTCTCCGCCTTCGCAAGTTTTTTGAACGTCCTTGATGTTTTCTAGGACATGTTATGGCAGTTACCCCTTTTTGGCCGCATACAAAACAAAATTTAGATAAAGGTTTTGGGCAATCCTCAAAACCATGCGCGGGATTATTACAGTTCCAACAGTTATCTAGAGAGTTGTCTGACTGAGGGTCTAATGGAAAATGAGTAGTAGTAATGGGAGATGAAGACATTGAACAAGTGGCCTCTGATGGAGTAGTCCACTTTATGACTCTTTCGGCGGCTTGAGCTGCCGTAATAAGCGCTTCTCTAGTTTTGTATTCATTTAACCCTAAGGTTAACGAAATTTGTGGAGACATGTTACGTCTTATAACCCATAGCTGTTCCTCATCTGAAGGAATTGGATTTAATCTAGAAAATTGAGCAATCATGGATTCTATGAATCCCAGAACAGATTCACCTGGTAATTGTTTCCGAGCCCGGATTTGATCGGCATATTCTCTACTATAATCGAGAGATAAAAATCGGACTTTCAAAGCATCCATTAATTGTGACCAATTTGAAATAGTGGGACTCAAGGAACGGTACCAGACTAATGCCTCGTCTGAAAAGAATTCCCCAGCTTTTCTAAATAATTCGTCTTCTTTAACCCCTCGTGAACGTGCAAGCTCTTGTGCGCGCTCAATAAAATCAAAAACGGCTTTAAAATTACCCTTGCCATCATAGCTAAGACCCCATTTGTGAACAGATACCCGATTTTGCGATTGATTTAATAAAATATTAGTCAAGGCGGTGCTAATGTCTGGATTAATCGGAATTGAATCGGCAAGAGTGGACCTACGTGAAGGATGAAAATTACTTGCTTGAACCGGAGAGTTCGTGATTGGTAAGACCTCCTCGCTTTCCAGCGCATCTGAATCTTTGATTAAAGATTCGAGATTCTCACGTAGAGTGTTACACGTACCTATTAATGTATTTCTCTTGGGATCATCAAAACCAACTCCTTCCATTAAATCTAAACGATTACTATAATGCGCCAGCCGATGATCTAACGCATCCAAAAGCTTATCATCAACATTAGTTGACAAATCATTAATTTGTTTACTGATTACTGAAAGGGACTTTTCGCATATTTCTAGTTCGGCAGGTATGTCAACTGGTTTATATTTAATCATTGCTAATGATGAATTATATTTCTCATCGCGCATCAACTGACATAGTAATTTACGACGAGAAGCTAAATGTTCAGGAATTCCGGGTAAATCATTTCCTTTGCGTCGTTGCAACTCAACGGCGATCTCCTCTCTAGATAAGGCTGCCACGTAAGCTTTTTCAGACATAATAATTAAGTTAACTTGACAAAGACGAAGTAAAAAAATGTAAGCGTTCGATAAAACACGAAACTAAATCGTACAAAGAATTGAATAATAAAAATAAATAGTGCGTAAACACGACTCCCAATTGCGTGACAAAACAAATACAGTCAAAATGCAATTGGAGGGAACGCAACAAATGGATAATTATTCTAAGATACTTAAATACGTAAATGGTTTCTCGCCGGTGTAAATTTTGAAATGGGCGTAGCGCCACTCGCAAGCAATAATTAAAAATAATATATATATTGCAAAAAAGAATAATGCGAGAGCACAACAAAAGGATATTTCGCTCTTGAACCAACAAAACTTGTGCACCACAAACAACAAAGTAAAAAGGTTTTTCGCCGGTACGAGTACTAGGTTGACAACTCAATCTATTATTATTTACCATGTACCAAACCATACAAACAAGCAAAGCGCCCAGTCCACAACGCTCTCCAGTTGCCAAAAACTGCTGTAATAATAAAAAATTAACACGACCACAAACGTTCCGTTGTCGAATCGTATGCACGAAAACGCACCTCGGGACAAACACAGAGTTGGAAAATCAACAAATTGAGCTCCACGTATGGACGCCAGTGATATGTTTACCCTCCTTTCCGTTCCTAATGAGAGAACGGTTTGGAAAGGCAAACAAGACCACGCAGAAGTAAAACTCCTACTTATATTCGTGGTAACCCTGATGTTGGTATAAGCTAACTCGCTATAGCCTGGAAGCGAGGGTCGTAAGTCCAATGAAATTTCCACTCTGCGTTGTGCTGAAAAATAACGAGGGTACGCTTCGTCGAAAAATAAAACAATAATTAACAATAAAGTTTTAATGAAAATTGAAACGATTACGACAATTACAAACGCTCGTGGTAGTGGCGTGCCAAGAACAAGAAGCACGTTAACTGATGGTGACAACGGTACGTCAAAGGTGACACAATACGGGACACCAGAATGGTAGGCCCGTCAATACAAATAATTGACTGTAATGAATTACCACAATACCACAAGAATAAATCCACACAAGAATATAAAATTTGTCTCACCTTGATATCAATCGTGAGTTCACACAATGGAGATGACAGCAATAATCCTTGTATGGAATGCAGTGGTTGGTGTTGAATTCCAATGGCTCCCAATCTAAGATCCTCGGACTGCAGTACACCGACGTAATACTCGATGAGCAGGTTTTGACAGGCGGATACGAAGATGGACAGGCGGCACTCCGCTGCGTTGACAGTATGGTACAGGTTGACGATCCAAATAAAACAAAGTGATCGTCCAGTACAATTTGATCACAAAAACTGAAGCCGCGATTGACAATAACAATCGACTTCCAAATGTAAATAAAAGCAGCTGTCAAAATAGTCACCAGACGAATGTTACCAAATAAAATTATGGTTGGTACCAATTTGTACTTCGATAACGAAAATATGATGGTTCGAGATATTTTCCAAAAAATGCTTGAACTGGCTAAAACAAAATAGCTACGCACTGCTTTCACGAAATCCGTAATGACGGTGGAATTACTACTGCGTATCACTAATTTTGCAACGAAAATCGACTGACAAACTATTGATTTACACGCGATCAATAAAAATCGAACTGTCTTGTCGCACTCTCAAGCTAAAGTTAAGTTTTTAACGGCGCGCGTCTATATCCTGTACTATCAAGTACGTTGCAAAAATGAGTAAAGAGATGGCGCTTAGAGTAACAATTTATAATTTAAATGTTATGAATTAACATTTGGGAACGAAATAAACATATTTTGTTACAAAGCAAGAAGTCTTCGATCAGCTCTCGAACGAGCAAGAAGTCTGGGGGTGAACTCTCGAACGAGAAGGTCGACTTTTGTATCTGCTGTGAAGTGATCGTGGGGTTTGGGTTCCGAATTTAACGGGATATGGAACGGATATATTGTTTGGAATATTGTTTGTTTCCCAAACTCAGTAGGGGTTTGTAGATATATTCGTTGATGAGGGATGGTGGATTCTTCCCGTATCGTACGTTTCTTGTCGAGTCCCATCGCCCATGCTTTCTTTGAAGGATTGGTATCCGTTCAAACTGGTAAGTCACAAAATTTGTTGCTAATTACTTCACAGATGGATACATTAATCAATCCGGCCAAATTTTTACTTCAACCACCTGGAGTTTGCTATCGTTATATGTTGAAACAGATTTTGTTCTAGTTTCAATGAATTATTTCTAATTACATCGTTTGAATTTGCCCTTGGACAATTAATGTTTTTTGTGTTTTAACATTTTGGGTGTTTCTTTTTCCTTATATTTTTGATTGGAAAGTTTCGCCAAGATTATGATTTGTATGCAGGTTTTGTGACTCTGCATAAAAGTGATTAAAGGCAATCTTATCTTTTACGCTCGCACGCGTGGAAATAGATATGAATGCTATCTTTGTTGAATTGTTAATTATGAATTATAATGTATTCGTTAATAATTTTATTTAAACTACGTATATTTAACTAGGTACCATCGTGCAGAGCTGGCTTATTGCATAGGCAAGGAAATTCCAAAGTGGTCGGCATAGTTTCGAATCTTGTATTTGAAATTATAGGCTTGATATTTTTTTTGTGTTTATTTTTTTATTTTTGTCCTTTTTTGAAAAAGATTATATACAGAGAAGGTAGCGATGCACGACAAAAGTACAGCGGTGGACAGTTTCATCGAGGGCTTACGATTGGTTGGTTATCTGGAAGTTCGTAGTGGTTCCATCATTTTGTTGGGATTTTTATGACCACTCGGACGTTCTCTTAATTAATTCAGGAAGAGGTTCTTGGTGGTAATGTCTTTGCTTCTGTACATCCTGGTCGTAAATTTAATCGCCTTCTAGCAACGACCATCTAGTTGCTACTCTATTTTTGTTTTGCTAGCAAAGCTGTTCCTTGATCTTCTTCGGGGCATTCATTTGAGATGATCCACGGCTTTTGCTACAACGAGCTGGTTTAGACAAACATCAGGGCTTCACGCAAAATAAGTAGGAATTTATTTTTCTGCGTGAACGTGGTTTGATCCGAGCTATCTTCTCATTAGAGATAGGGAGGACAAATAACGTTTCATGTTATAATATCTTATATGGCATCCCAAAGGCGTGGGGCGATAAAAATAATCAAGAACTATAAGAAATAATTGGGGATAGCATCGTATTGCTCACCCTTAAATTGAAAATTTCCTATAGAGATTTGGAAAACTGAAGGTTTGAATTGATTTAAACAATAAAAATTGCATAAAAATAATAAACAGCCCTTAGACAAGGCTTTTTATAAAAAAAACCCTATTTCGGGGTCTCTCATTGGCTCCCGGAGTTCATAGGCCACGACCACCATCAAAGTTAAAAGGCATTTTTGGGCATTTTTAGGTCCGAATTCGACTCTGAAGTGGTTGCGTTGCAAAAACCTACCTAACGCTACCCTCCGCTCCGGGCGGTTTTGACAACGTATTACTAGCTAAAACAACCCTAAAGATTATCCATACAGCCTACCGGGATGAAAAAACGGGTTATTTAGTATTCAAAATTATTGTAGAAAAGGTATATAGCTTTTAACAGAAACGTAGAACCCCCAAAAGAACCTAAAAAAGTGCAAAAATTGTCAATATGTCATACATGTTACTAATACAACAATCGGTGTGCATGTGATGATGTGAACCTTTACCTTTACCTGATATGTATTTGATGGAACATCCCGGCGCAGCCGGCCTTCTCCTTCATCTGAAAGAATACATTAATGACATTGGAGTTTATAGAGACCGGTGGGTCTCTGGGAATTGGCGCTTGGCGGACTGACTGGTAAAAACCTGAGCTGTGACTGTGAAAATGTAATATGAGAAGAAAAAGAAAATTTTTAGGTTTGCCGATATAGTAGAGTCCCTAATTCGAAGAAAGAAATTATGAATTAATTTCTATTGATGACTTCGAAGTGATTGGCTTCTACTTGGAACTAGTCAGAATTGGCGACTAGTGGGATTATAGTGATACTATGGGGGGTGATTTATCGAATCTTGTGAAAATTGATCGAAAAATTACACAAATCTAGTGAATAAATTCACTTTCGAAGAGAATTTGTGTAAGTTAAACCTGTGAACATACATTAGTCTGTGTGGGGGTGAGTTATGGTCAGGAGTTGTCCGTGGTCAGGAGTGATTTGGGACGGGGAATGAAAAAGTCGGCTGGGTTGTATTGACCTAGTTGATTTACTAGTGGGTTTTCTGAGAATTTGGATTTGTTGTAGAGATTGGTGGCATGTTTACGATTAAGAGTGTTAATAAGGTCTAGTTTGGCGTCTGCATGTAGTCGCCTGTTAGTGACGTAATAGGGGGCGCTGAAAATAGCTCGGAGATTTTTGTTTTGGATGACTTGAAGTTTATTTATGGCCCTGGGGCGTGCATATCCCCAGACAGGGGAGGCATAAATCATTGTCGGGCGGATTATGGCTTTGTATAATCTTAGTTTGTTAGCGGGGGACATGGTACTTTTTGCGTTCATGAGGACGAACAATCTATTGAAGAGGCATTTGGCTTTACCGGTTGCGGAGGAAATGTGTGCGTCCCATTTGAGGCGCCGGTCCATGGTAATGCCAAAGTACTTGACCTTGGTTTTCCAGGGGATTTGCTCCTCAAACATCCAGACACTGGAGTTGTGAGGCTTGCAACGATTTCGAAACATGATCGCGGAACTTTTGCTCGAGTTAACCTCGATGCGCCAAGTTTCGTACCACCTTCCGAGATCGGTGATCGCCTCCTGGAGGCGGGTTGTGGCTATGTCCGGGTGGATTGAGGATGTGTATATTGCAGTGTCATCTGCATATAGTGAAATTTTTGTTGCGGGATCTAAGGGGGTTGGAATGTCGCTCATGAAGATGTTAAACAGTGAAGCTGCAAGGATCGATCCCTGGGGGACCCCGGAGGTGATGGGGCGCTTTGTGGATCTGGTGTTCATGAGTTTGACTTGGAGATTTCTGTCGTGAAGGTAGGAGGCAATAAGTCGGACTAGTGGAATTTGAATTTTGGATTGAAGCATTTTGAACAGGAGGCCTTCGTGCCAGACCTTATCGAAAGCTTTTGATACGTCGAGTAGCACTAGGCCGGTGAATTCTTTTTTGTTGAGTGCCTGCGTGACGTGCTCAACTAATCGGAGGGCTTGGTGGGTCGTGCTGTGTCCAGCACGGAAGCCGAATTGTTCGTTTTGAATAATACTGTTATCGAACATGGCTTCTTGGAGACGGGTGAGAATGACTTTTTCAACTACTTTTCCGATGGAGGGGAGCAGGCTGATTGGTCTATAGCTTTTCGGAAGTTTGAGATTTTGACCGGGTTTGGGGATTACCACTACGTCAGCGGTTTTCCATATTTGTGGGTAGTAGTTGAGTCGAAAACATGCGTTAATTATGCCGGTGATGGCAACTTTGGCTTTTTGGGGGAGTTCTGTGAGGGCGGTATTGGTGATGCCATCGGGACCTGGGGCTTTCCTCTTTTTGAGGCGTTTAATGGCAATGGTGACCTCCAGAAGGGAGGGATGATGTGAAATTTCGTAAGTGTTAGAGTATATCTTTTCGCACGTGCCGTCAACAGAATGACTTTACCTGACTGAGAGATTCCTCTTGCGCGTCATTTACATGTAGTTTTATGGAAAATTCGATTATTTCAAGAAGTTATGAATATTATGCCAATATTTTTTTAAATTATACTATATAAACCTTCAATTTTCCAAATCTCTATAGGGAATTTTCAATTTCAGGGTGAGCAATGACGTGCTTTTCCCGAAATAATTAATAGAACCCTCTACTGAAAAAGAGTTAATTCCTAGACTTGAAATTAAAAATAATATTTAAAGAAATTTTAAAAGTTGTGAAGGAATTAATAAAAAACTAAACGAAAATGTGGCAGAAGTAAAACGGAAAAGCAAAATTAACGCAGAGAAGACGCAAAGTTTTAATGAAAGCATTATTAAATTATTGAAAACATTTTAATGAAAACATCCTAAAAAATTATGGTAGAAGAATATGATGGAGACATCAAAAGAGACGAGGAGGGCAGTACAATGATGAAATCATAACAAAAGTAAATTAAAAAATATTGATGTGCAAAAGTTGGAGAGATGGACGTTTCAGAAATGGAAGAAAATTTAGAAGTGGAGGAGTACGATATTACATGAAAAGACGGTTCCAAATACTACAAAATCTGAGAGTAAGTTCAAATAAATCATGATCAAAAAGAAACCTCAAAAACATTTGGGAATAATTTTAACAACGCTATAAGAAAGGCAAGACTGATTTAATATAATATTAAAATAGAGAAGTGTTTATAATCTACAGAGTAAAAGTTTAATTATTAAGAAAGTTTTGTAGCTCACCGTGGTGAGTTTTATGAAAAACGTACATATAACATTGCAACCGGTCTAGGACGTTTCGGCGCAGCCGGTTTCGGCGCAGCCGGTTTCGGCGCAGCCGGTTCGGCGCGACCGTTTCGCCGCAGCCGGTTCGGCGCGACCGTTTCGCCGCAGCCGGTTCGGCGCGGGCCGGTTCGGCGCGAGGCCGGTTCGGCGCAAACCCGGTTTGACGCGGGGCGGTTCGGCGCGAGTCCGGTTCGGCGCGGGGCGGTTCGGCGCGGGGCGGTTCGGCGCGATGCCGGTTCGGCGCAAGAAAAGAATCGTTATGGAAGTAGTTTGTTTTTTTTATTATTTGACTTCTATCTGATCATGGTTCATTAATTGTTTATTTAACTAATCAAAAAAAAATGTTTAATATAATATTTATAGATAAATAATGTGGATAATACATTTTTTTCAATCCGTCTATAAATTTCCACAAAATTGGATGATCCATTCCCATTTCCAATTGGAGGCGTCGATGGGCCGCCTCAGCATGGTTGTTTGTTCTATCCATGTCGTTCAAAACGCGATTATATAAAGACCACAATTCTGGGCTGAAAACTGCAGGCCTTCTACTATTTCCTCGACGATTCATTCGGCCAACATAAAAATCTTCAAACCATTGCAACAGTGGTTGTAGTTCGATAGGCAACACTCCAGCTAACCTGTCTATTGCATGAACTAAATCTGCAGTTGGTACAAATGCAAGAGACACCACCATTCTAGCATACAAAGCAAAATTAGAGTCTGTCTTGTAGTTCCCAATTACATTGAAATTTGTGAGTTGTTTTTTCATATTTTTAGTCAAATGAAAAAAAATCGCAGCCAATTCAAAATCACATGAAATATGTACTGGATTCAAATTTGGTTCCAAATTTTTATCTAGCATTGTTGTGTATGTTGCGGCTCGTTTGTTAGGAAGAAGCGCGTATAACAATGGATGAACTCCTCCATATTTCTTCGCCAAGATTACATACACCTGCGAAAATAACGGTGGCGTAATTTTAAAGGTCCCATCTATAAACCAATGGTCACATTCGCTCAAAATGCGAAGGTTTCGTTCACGACCAAAAATAAGAATTCTTCCGGCAACTTGACCACTATCAGCCAGTAAAAAGTTTTCTTGAATACCGGGCTGGAGATCGTAAATTTTATATTTTTCAATAATTATTAAATCTTGTACATTTTCAGGCGCGGGGGGAACAGCTTGCACAACATTTTTCGTCCTTCGGATTACTTTTCGTAATGCAGCGTGGTTTGGCATAGCGGCTAAAGCGCCTTCGGATAAATCGCCGAGGCAAGCATCAATAATTTGCGAAGTTCTTTCCGGAACATCTTCTTCAATTCTTCGCTTCATTGCAAATACAGCTACATCAACCTCAACTTTAGCTGCCGAACTGTCATGAGAATGATCATTAACCATTTTGACTACAATACCATTTTCAGTGTGAATTCGACCTTTGCAAGAGTCTTTCCTTTCACATCGCCAAAATATTTTCGATCCGGAAGCGTTCATACGATCAAAGATATATCGTCGGCATACAAGCAAAAGTGACCAACTACAAAAATGATGAAAATGAGAAAATTGACTAAATGGGATTGAATAACCAGTACGGTTATTCTTTATTATTAAACTTTGTTAATTGTTTTATGTCTAAAATTATTGAATTTTAGAATTGTATATCTGATTTTATAGGCGTAGTATAACTTAAAAACTGCTCTACTGTAAAACTAGGGTTTTGCAGTTGGTCACTTTTGATTGTATGCCGACGATATATGAATCCATTATTCGAGAACTTTTCCTTCTGGCGTTTACTTACAATATTTAACATTTTTGGATTAGCGAAGAGATCAAAATGATATTTTGAGTCACTACAGTTTTATAAAAATTTTGATACTGACAAAGTGTGGTGCATCATTTATATAGGTAATTTTTTTATCAGAAATACCAATCCAAGAAAATTACCAATCCAAGAACCCGCTTGCACCGAACCGGCCTCGCGCCGAACCGGCCCGCGCCGAACCGGCTGCGCCGAAACCGGCTGCGCCGAAACGTCCCATCCCGCATTGCAACACATATTGAAATGATGTATTTTACTTTTTGTTTATTATGTTTATAAGAATTCTTGAAATTTTGTATTTCATAGGAGGGGAGGACTCACGCCAGGGCAATGACAATGAATGGACGTGAGTCAGATAATTAGTGCCAATAATTTTGTAATTTTAAGAATAAATTAAATAGTTTTAAGTAGAAGTGTATTTGATAAAATATTGTGGTTTGATTGATTTTAAGTGGATCTGTGATAAAAAGAAAAAATAAATTTAATGATAAATTGGAATATAATTTGAAAATTGGTAAAGATCAATTTAGCCGAGTATCACACCTTTTTATTGGCGATCCATCGTGGGCCTTCATAACATTTCATTAAAAAAAATTTTAATTGTTAAAAGTTTTAAATGAATAAATTTAACGTAGTACATGTAAAAATTTTATCATGCATTTTATTTGCAAGCGTGGGATTGATGATAAAAATATTGATAGAGGAAGATTGGTATACCGAATAGTGGAGAGGCGAATTAAAAAGAACCGACCATCTGAGATTGGAGTTTTATGGTTTCTTTTGAACATTTTTAGTTCACGAGCACTCATCATATTATACTACTAGTAACTGCAAACACGAACAAAACGGAATTCGGAATTGTTGGAAGAAATGAGAAAAACACAGCAGGCAATGGAAAACATAGCGGAAAAGATAGATACAAATACAATGGAATTCAAAAATGATTACAGACAGGACAAAATGAAATAAAAACAGACCTGAATGCTAATATGACTGAAGAAAAAGAAGAAATTAACGACAACGTCGCAAAATTAATTAATCGAGCAGTATTTGAAAACAACATTAAGACAATTGATGTACGAAAAAGACTAATAAAAATACAACAAGAAGTCAATTGGTTTGAAGGAGTGAAAGGGAAAGAACAAAATGGAGTTAAATTGAATAATTATGGGGAATATTGGGATAACTACGAAAAAAATTTTAATGCTACGAGCACAGTAAGTTGATATTGAAATTGAAAAAAATTAATAGTAAAGTGGTAAAAGGTGGGGTCCGTTACTTTGCCCAGTTAATCCCAGTTAACATTTTTGCTCAAAAAACTAGCTCCCGATTCCTTAGAGCTATATAGCACCGGCTAGCACCCAAATATTAAAGCTAGCACCCCCTGAGTTTGTCCACAAATCAAGATTAAAAAACCAAAGAAAACAATAATCAACATTGATTTTTGGACAGGTTAACTACCGCATTTTTAATAGCGATCTCAGAAGGACCATTATAACCACCGAAAATATTCTAAATTTTGTGATGTTTATTTAGTTTTCACAGATTCACCATTTTAGTAGTCGATTTTAATTATCTTCATGCGATTTTCGATTGAAATTGAAGACAATATAATAAATTGCAGATATTTCACTTGACATAATATTATATCAAAAAAGAGAATAACAAAACTGTTACCACATCCACAAGTTCCTGTTGCGTAGCTCTGTACTTCCTGATCCCAAGAAAATCAACCAATTTAAATAGTTATAATCAATATTAAATTAAAGCTCATAGAAATAATCATAGTTATTTAACAAATAGAATTAGAAAGTTAAATTTTCTACTCCTATAATATCGCAGAAACTAGAAAACATACTAAGATGCGATTTGCGGTGAGTTAGAGGCAGCAATGCAAACTTATTACTTTAAGCTTAATTTAAAAATTGACAGCCGTATGCATAGTCGTACTTTAGTGGCTACTAGTTAGTAGCCACTAATAAAATGTAGGTTTCCATGGTTTTACCAAATAAATAATAGTAAACGTCAGAATTAGTAATTTACTAAAATGACAGTACTAACTTTTTAATTTAAAAAACCATGGAAACCTACATTTTATTAGTGGCTACTAACTAGTAGCCACTAAAGTACGACTATGCATACGGCTGTAAATAGTTAAAAATGCGCTTACGATTGAACTTCAGTTTATACGTTAGGTATTTGAAATTTCATTTTTAAAAAACTGTTTAATTTTATTTATACTCGTCTATAGAACTATTGCTTTTAATTGTTATATTGTGATTATATTTAGCAATTTAAAAATTTATAATATAAAACGAAATATTTAATTCTAACAAACTTTTCACTTTCCTTTGTGTACGTAAAATTCCGTGATGCTGGTTTGATCTACCCCTACTTCTCCAACAAACCGTTAAATACCTTGTAAAGGTTGTTGTTTGGGGTTGCTTTCCAATCAACTATTTTTAAATTTGTTGTACTTGTTTACATAATACATATCGATTAGATGCAGCAAATATGGTAAACATTTATAATCTTTTTTTCACCGGTATGAATTTTGTTTGATTAAAAAACAGTGGTGGCGGTAAGTTTTTTAGAAACATAGGCAATAAAAATACTTAGTGAGGCAAATAGCGAAGCAATTTTTGTATGAAGAGCAATAAAAATTGTTAATGAATTTCTAATACTAGGCTAGTCGACAAGGCGTTCTAATAATGCTGTTGTTGAAATAATTAGCAGTAAGCTGCAAAAAATGTTATTATCTTCATTTAAACCTCTAAAAAATCAATAATTTTGCACAGTATAGACTTTAGAAAGTTCGGATTTAGCTACCATAAACCGCGTGAAAACAGACATTTTTATAAATTTTCGTAAACATCTCGGTTTGTATTCGTTTCATATAGAGCTACGATATATATCAAGTAATTTAAAATAAATCTGACTAAATTGTTTATAGAATAGGTATTCTACATTGTTATTGTTAATTAATCAGTTGCAGAGTTACAGCTTTATTTAGAGGGCGAGGTAAACATTATTTGCTAAATTGATATTTTGCCTATCGTCCCAGATGGTACGGTTTATTCTCCGATTATTCATTTTATAAAATATGCTTACAATCGAATACTTATCCAAATAGTCTTTGGTAATTCCAGTCAAATTTTTAATAGACTTTTGCCTAAAGAAATATTCATAACATGAATTTTTGGAATACTACCGTATTGGTTTGTAAAGATTATTCCAGTCGTATTCGGAATAAACAGAGGCATATTTCTGCAATCTTACTATTCAACATTCCTGTGTTTCACTAAAATATTCCTGGTAAAATTTTTTTGATTTTGCGCTTCTTTTGATTTTTAAAGATTTTCTTAGTCATATTCGGAATATGGAAGAAATATTTCTCCAATCTTACTATGCAACTTTTCTGCATTGTACCACAGAATTTTTGGAATATATTACCTTAAAAGATTTTTCTAGTCATATTCGGAATATAGTGGGAATATTCTAGTAAAAATTTATTATCAACTTAAATATTATTTTTATGTTCGACTAAAAATTTTTGTTACGTTGAAAATATTAATACTCCTCATTGTCAAATTAAATAATCCGTCGGAGTGGGGGGGGGGTTATGAAATAGCCCCCAGTACATCAAAATGGCCGTTTTGATCACCATACGCTACATCAAAAGTCCGTGCGGCGTAGAATATCACTGATGTTGATCTATTTATTCATAAAGCATTTCTCATTGGTTTATTTTTTGTTATCAACTTGAAAGAGTTTCAATGCGGCCTTTAGATCGCGGAACCAAAACAATCGCGTACTATTAGAGAAATAATGAATAAATTCCTTCTCTATATATAGAGAAGAGTGTTTAGCCTTACCCTACCGCGCTGGCCAGTCCAGATTGATAGAAGAGAAAAGAAAGGAAAGAAGATTAGCTTCTTCCCGAACTACAACCAGTGAACCTCTAACTAATAATAGTATGAAGCCCAGATATTCCCGAATATTCTTTAAAATGTCTGAATAATCTTAATCTTAATAGTATACATATTTATTCGCATTTTTTATTCAATATGGTGGCTAAATCTCGGGTCGCCAGACTCTGCAAAATTAATAAGTCGTTTTAGAGGGCGAAATAAAGATGATAAAATTTATTACAGCTTACTCAAATTATTTCCACAATAAAACCAGTAAAACCCTCTTCGGCTGGCCTACAATAATAAATTATTATATAGAATAAATAAATTATTTTTAACAAGAAATCTAAACTTTTATATTTTTTCCAGGATGGCGTATATAATGGCGGAACAACTTTTAAGCGAGATCCCAGTCCACTCTTATAATCGTCCCTTTTTTAAGTACCCTGTGATTTTCACAGTGTGTTTCACTACCCTGTGAAAGCTAGAATTTCTTAGCAATCAAAGATGAAGCTTTGTGAAAGACTAATACGCAATACTGGTTAGTATTTATACCAATATATTCATTCGATCTAATATCTCCTGACTTCACTACATCATTAGAAAGTATCCCACGGAGATGGTAGACGATTGTCGATAACGGTGACGATTGAACAATTTATTGACAGATGCAATGCAAATAGTGCTAATTATTGTGTATGGTACATATAATTTTATTCTTTTAAGTTTTCAAAAATATTTTAAAAAAGTAGAAAGCATTGTTTAATTTTCAAGATCTAAAACTGAAACCATTGTAAATTTTATCTTCTGCACTTCTGAAATTAATGTAGATAGCAAATTAGATAATTAACATTGTCTTGAAGAGTTGTGCCAGTGGTTTTTTTCGAACTCTCATTTATAATAACGGATGAACTCTTAAAATCATTAAAAATACACCACCTTACACTTGATGTACTCAAACGTAGATTACTACACATAACTTGGATTGTATTATGTTATAATTGTGTATTGTCATATATAATTGTGTATTATATAACCCATCAGGACTTCTTGGCTATTTGGTTATTATTTTATGAAGGATTGTACATTTATTAAATTTGTATTTTATTGAACAATCTGCTTGATTGTTTTGGGCAATCCTATAAATTTCCACCTCTTTATCAACTACTGGAATTCTTTATTACTTAACGTTTGTTGTTTTAGTGTTGGCATTCTTAATTGCAGATTGATACCTAAGAATATTTCCATATGTTTTGGTGGAACAAATGGTACAACTATAGAAACGCTCAACGTCTACCAAGTGTTCCAATAAAGAGGAAAGTTAATTCAAAACTATTGGATAAGTTCTGGCCGTTAAAAGAAAATAAATGCAGCAGTTTCTTTTAGTCTCTACATTAAACCCTCTGATAGTTTCAACCTTTATCGATATGATATTGCTTTACTTCAGTATACCACATTCTTTTTAGAAATACTGCACCTAATAAAATATCTGTGTACATAGTATATCGCAAATGAAAAACTGAACGACTTTAAAATCTAATAGAACACAACTCTTTCGATTTTTCTAATATAATTTTTTTGCTGTACTGAAGTAATATTTATTTACCTATGTGTTTAGTGGATCTGCACAAAACATTTTACAGAATACGATTACAGGACATCATATCAATATTATACTATAAGAAAAACATATTAGCATCCATGGTAGAACTTATAAGATATACAAACAACAAAATGCGAATAAGAGGTAGTGAGAAGATGTCACACGCAATCTCTGCTGAAAAGGGAATTAAACAAGGAGATTTACTAAGTCCCTTACTCTTCAACATAATAATGGATGAAATATTAAAATCGGTTAAAAACATGAAAGGATACAAAATGGGTACTTGTGAATTTAATATTATCTGTTACGCAGATGACGCTCTATTAATAGCAGAAAACGAATGAAATGTAAATATCTGCTAAAAACGAAATCGATGATGATCGCAAGAGATCCTTTTGAAAATTCTTTATTTATTATAGAAAAATAAAAACAAAAAAATTGGCGGAGATTTCATTTTATTCAAATTAATTCTATGGGGTGTTTCATATAGTGTGTCTAAAAAAAATTTAACAATAATAATAATTTTTTTGTATGGATTTAAAGCCATATTATCATATGGGAATCCATTCGTAAATTTTAACCTTCAACGGTTTTTATATATTTCCTTATTTTCTTCTTGTTTTTTCCTTCCTGGGAATTTGGGTAGGTTTATGTTTTCTGATATGGTCTTTTTTATAGTTTTCGTGCTGGTTTGTTGTTTTCCCGGTATCCATAGTGTTTCACGGGTTTTAACCCAACCCTGGTCTTGGCTTTATTTAGTCTTGGTTACTTCCTAGTAGGCCAACGTCAGATTGTTCATACCCGCTTTCGCCCCTTATTACCACCGTTTATGTTTCCAGGAACCTGCACATAAGGTCAGATAGTTTTCCTTGTACAGTTGATCAAGGCGAATATAGGGAGGTAGACGCCATGATAAGTCGCCACCTCTGCATGTTCTTCTTTGTATAATTAGCACTCCTGTATCCTATGTATAGGCTCATCAAGCACTCCACATTCCGGATATAATCCGTCTTACGAAAGTATTCAACTTTTCATTAATTTTTTAATGTCTGCCTGTACTTAAATTAAGGAGGTTTATTTCCTCGTCCAAGAAGGTGGTTGGTTTCTTGTTTCTGGCTTGTCCCCATGTCAGTAGTTGCAACAGTTTCAGATCGATTCCCGCCAAAACACCCGCAGCTAGGGGCGACACAGTCCTATAGCATTTTACAACCACTCGGCAACAAAATCCATAGCACGATATCAGCCAGGCCAACTTGTGTTTATCTTTGATTATATATGCACAGATCTCGCTTCGGCAAGCCACGATGGGGACAACTGCCGCCTGGTAGATCCTTCGCATAGAATCGGAGGTTTTCAGGTTCCATCCGCGCTTTACCATTCGATGCAGTGCATGGACTAGTTTGTTGGCTTTGCCACAAACATAGTTGACATACGGCTGCATCGATAGGTTTTCATCTATAAGCACCCCGAGATATTTATATTCCAGCACCACTTTTATCTTTGCCTCATTTAACATTATGTTCAAATTGTAAATGGATACCCTTTTCGGGTACAAGCACATGATCTTGGTTTTCGTTTCTGAAAGCTTAAGTTTCATGTGCTTGCACTTGCTATTAAAGTTTATTGACGCAGTTTTGCAATTTCGTTGATAGTTCATTTCTGGATTTCCCCGTGACGACGGTCGCTATATCATCCGCATAAGCGAATTCCCACGTACCGTCTTCTTTAGGTTCGCAAGAGATTCTGTGAAATAGAAAGAAAACCTAGCGATCAAAAGATGAAAGCTAATAGAGTGTCCAGATGCACAAACGAGATAATTTAAAATAATAAACGTATACGAAGAGAGGTGAAAGTGAGAATATACAAGAGTGTAGTAAGACTTAACGTTGAAGACATTGGGAAAAATACTTGGAGAATCTAGAAAAGCCAGAATACCGAACACAAATATACGAGAACCTGCAACATCACAAACGTTTCGGAATGGATATGGACGCAACCAGATTGGTAAAAAATCAAGAAATAGCCGTCCAAGAGAAGGAAGGTTAGTGGAGCTTTTCAGGAAGAGATGAAGATACAGCTTATAATAAATTATGAAGAAGAATAAGAAGAAGAATAATTATATTTAATATGTTTTCATGTATACTTGTACACTTAAAGACAATTTTGATCAAGATTTTAGGGTTCCTGGTATAATTGATAGAGGAAATTCTTTGATCTCACGTTTTATTTAATTTTTACGCTGCAGGATTGTTTCAATTATTGGATTCATTTATCAATTTCAAGGTGTTCTTGAAATCGTGCACTTTTTGCAGAGTCTTGTTGATGTAGCCAATTACCAGTTGGATATAATGGCTTCACATCTTTCAAAAGTGGCTTAAACAGTTCTTCATATAATATTCTGAATTAATTTTGGTACTAGGCTCAATAAAAATTAGCATTGTTATTCTAAAATTTGGTATTCTCATAAACATCGTGACACCCTTGAGATGAAACTGTGTTGTGAATACCTTTAATTCTTTTGCCGGCTGCTCGCGACTCAAATCCCGAATTTTTCGTTGGCAATCGACATTTGTTGGATGGAACTATGCTTTGTCGAATGTAATATATTTTTCCATTTATCACATTTCAGAGGGCGTTTTTTCGTAACACTTGCTTCAGAAATCCAATGTGACCATGGTTGTAGCTAAATAATGTACCTTTCAAAATATAATAATGCCAATCTTGATACTTATTTTGTATCATAGAAAAACTATATTTTTGTTCTAAGCGATTAAAAATTGCGATTTTTTGCTTTTGAGTCAACGTCAATGTTTGTAAGCCATGTTTTAAAAAAAAAGCTAAAGGATATTGGAGAAATTTAAATTTAAGTTTTTCTCTGGAAAAACTGGTAGTATGTCGGTATAGAGGTATGAAAAACTGTATTGCTTTATTTCTAAGGACAGGTAAACAATGAACATTTTTGCGGTAAAGTGGAAATTGCGTCCATTCTAAATATTCACACCAGCAGGATGAGAATTTCATATTGATATTATAGTGATAATTATGTATGTACAATAATAATTGTCATGTCAAATATCCCACATTCACAGGACATTCCAAAAGTGCCAATACAACATGATTGTTTCATGTAAACCTGTACCACTGTAATGTTGTAGGCAGCTGAAAGTGTCTAATAAGACCCGTAGTAGAAAAAAAAATTAAATATTTTTTTCTTTTAATTGTAAATTAAGTTCTAGAGGCAATTTTACACCGCGCTATAATATTTAAACCGCACATAAATAATACGCTATGTATTTCTTCGATTGCAGGTACACTTAAGTCATTATTATACTTAAATCTATACTATAGTTGATTATAGTGTTCAGATAAATTTCTGGTTTAGTAAAGCACGTATGCTAATAAATTTGATTTATTTTATATTTTAAATTGAACAATTTACCAGATATTACTTGAAAACAATAAGTTTTTATTGCTACCACTATCAATTTTCTTAAGTGAGAGTTAAAGTCCATGTAATGGATGGGTTGATTGAGCTAATATCATAACTATCACAGCAGTGGATTCGATTTTAGAATTCTGTGTACTAATGCATTCGACTTTCTTTATAACACTAATTTATTGAAACAATGTGTTGAAATCGAGCCGAAACAGTTATATCAGAAAAATGGTATGTTATGATATTAAGATTACTGTTTCTAGAAAGTAGCAAGACGTATTAATTTGACCTGGTGACAGTTACGGTCACTCCCGGTCATTGTTGCCAACATTACGTTTGCAAATCAAGAAGAAATACCACTTGTTACTTTTAAATTGTAACTATCAACTAATACCATTATTTTAAATGTAACCATTCAACATCCATCCAAGAGTTTAATGTAAGCAGTTGTTTACAAAAATAACACAACGCAAGTCTTCTTGTCATGTTAGGAAGCTCTATAAACTGTTTGTAACCCCATTTGTTATCATGTTTCTGGAAATTAAATAACCATATTACGCATCGATAGAAATTTTTAATTACCATATAAACAAAACTTTGTCGTCTTCCAACAGTTTCCTTTATTTTTAGGGAGCTGCGATGTGATTAGTTTCGACCAATTAACTAATAAGTATTAAATAATAAATAAGTGATAAATAAGTTTTAATCTTATAGTAGATTTTATGCAAGTTCAACAACCTGCACGAATCGGAAGATATTTGTAATTGCGCGATCACAGTCTGGATTTCAATCTAGCACCAAAAACAAGTTTCTCCACAGAACAATACTCGTCGCTCGTTCTTCAGCACCATATTAAATGATTTCGCATTCCACTTTTAAGTGGTATGAAAAAATTAAAACATTAAGTGTGAAGTTTAAATATATTAACTTTTTGTTCCGAGAAGTAATAGCGAATACTTCTGAATATATCTTATTTCGTTTTATTTCTCTTGTATCTCTGAAGAAAAACAACATAACAGAACCCAACCAGCAAAGTTATAATAATCGTCGATGCAATATAGGTATGCGTATTTAAATTCTCAAGATCTCAAATAAGGTAGCAGGTAATTACTTATTGTAATAAAAGAGTGAAAACATCGACTGCAATAAATAATAATATTATTATAAAGGGCCTTTCAACGGTGGCTTTGTTCTTAAATTTTAAATGAAACACCCATTTTGGATGAAACTTCTGTATTTCTTTATTGATACGAGGGTCAAGCTGAATTTATTGAGAATAAAAAACACGGTTAATATTTTCTAGGATTTTATTTTAAATATGCTCAAAGTAATTCCCTCCAACAATGATACACTTGACCATTCTTTCTTTCCACTGCTTAAAAGCTCCCAACCAATCTTCTTTCGGAACACCTTCTAAATAAGTATGAACTGCGGTATCAATCTCTTCTTCAGACGAAAACCTTCTGCCCCGCAAGTTTTTTTTAAGCCCAGAAAATAGCCAAAAGTCGCACATTGCTAAATCAGGTGAGTACGGCGGATGTTCTATGACTTTTATATTTTTTTCAGCCAAAAACTGGCGAGTTATAGCTGCCGAATGGGATGATGCATTATCATGGTGGAGCATAATTCCCTTGGCTGGAACTCTACTGAACACATCAGGTAAACATTTTTCAGTGTACCATTTAGCTGTAACTGTCTTTTGTCCATCTAGCTTAATGGCATTTACTAGGCCCGTACTTCTGAAGAATACCGCATACATAACTTTTTTCATAGCTCGCTGTTTCTTGATCATTGTTGGAGTTTCCTCATCTTCATGAATCCATACACGACTCTCTTGACGAGTAGGTATGTCGAAAAAGGAAATATAAATTTCGTCACCTGTCACGATTTTGGAATAAATTTGGTGTCCGCCATTATTTAACAAATTTAGAGTTTTAACAGCTGAGGATCCAATCTTGAGTTGATGCTCTATTACCCCATAAGTGGATTTATTGTCCTCTTTAATTATTTTTTTAACAGCAGCAATGTTTTTGTCGGTAACAGCGGTAAAAGGACGTCCTGCTCCTTTTTGATGCTGAACGGAATTCCTTTCGCGATCAAATTCCTTATACCATCGGTAAATTGTAGCCAAGGAAGGTGCTTGTTCACTAAAAGTTGAATCTGAACTCTCTTTGCACTCGTAGGCGCTTAAATCTTTTTTAAAATCATAATAAATCATTATTCGAAAAAGCTCTCTTGTTAATTCCATGTTTTCACTTGCAATGTCACTTTAAAAAATTAGTAACTTGAGTTATAACGAACGTATTTTCAACTTCTAAACTTCAAATGACAGATAAAGAGTTTCTCTAAATAATACCGTATGTTTTATTTTTAACAACTTACTAGTTCTATTTTATTCTCAATAAATTCAGCTTGACCCTCGTATACGTACGTATAATGTAGTAAGTCTGCAATTTATGAATGAAAAATAATATCGGACAAATGTCCGCCAAGACCACGTATACAGACGTCGATCTTTTTGCCAAATTTTGGATTACATTTTTGTATAACAGCGGATCTCACCAATTACGCGCTGGATGTTGGTTTTTAAGGCTTCAATAGATTGTGGATTATCGGCATGGACTTGGTGTTTCACATAACCCCACAGGAGATAGTATACCGGCGTTAAATTACACGTTCTAGGCGGCTAATTGATTGCACAATTACGCGAAATTATTCGATCTGGTGCCGTCCTGTTGAAACCACATAATATGATTATCATGAATAAAAGCAAAACAAAAATTCTCAACATGTCAACTTGACAGTAATAGCGTTTCCCACCTAATTTTCAAAACATACGGTTCAATCACTCCTACAGACCAAAAAGCGCACGAAACAGTAACATGAGTGGAATGTAAAGGCTTTTCAACAATCACTTATGAATTTTCTCAAGTTTTAACTTAACCATTCAAATGAAAAAGAGCTTGATCTGAAAGATGATTTTTTCAGAAAAACTATGGCCGTATTCAAGTATGAAATTAGCAAATTGTCGACTATGAAACTGGTCGCTGTCTTTAATTTTAGCACTAACTAAACCTTTAAAGGTTTCAAACACAAATTTCGCCATGTACTGCTCGTGAATAGGCCCAATTGCCGATAAAGTAGTAGAATTGATAAATTTGTGTCTTCCTCAACACTTTTACTTATAGCAGAAATATTTTCAGCAACGACAAGGACGGACACGTGATGTTGTTGCTATGTTATGTATCGAATCAGTAAACTTAAATTTACCCACCAAATTTTTAATAGCGGTCTCAGAAGAACGGTTATAATAACCGAAAATATGCGAAATTTCGTGATATGTAGTTTTCACATATCCACCATTTTCGTAGCGGGTTTTAATGATTTACATGTGATTTTTGATTGAAAATGGAGACATTATAATGAATATAATGAATAATTATAGACCTTTATCTGTGCTATATGGATTGGAAAAAACAAATGAAAGCGGAGATCTCCAGTGGGTAATACGACGCTACCAAGCTGGACGATGAGAAGGTTATCGAAGCAGCTCTTGGTTCAGGTCACGAAGACTAAGAAATATCCTTATTGACGACAAAACGGAATAATAAGGATATGACACAACAATATCGCAGGTTGACAGCTGAAGAAATGCCGAGAGGTGAATCCGGGTGTCACCGAGGAGGGGGTTTTAGTGAGTAAGAATCTCACACTACCATCACAGAAAAGTGGAAAAAAGGAAAAAATGGAAAAAGTGGACAATACGCAGAATAGCAATAGAATAAGTCCCACTAAGGCATATCCAGGAGCGGATTTTAATTTGGACCACAATCCACAACTCTCAATAAATGGATGTAATCAAACTGAAGCAACGTGAATCTGCAGAAAAATCTAAAGAAGAAATCAAGAAGGGATCGAGATTCTCGCAGAATCGGCAAAACAAGAAGGTAACACTGGCAATACATGGGAAAAGATGAAACACACAATAAATAAACGCTGTACAGAAAATTTAAAAGCAGAAATAGGTGGATAACGAACGAGATTATGACATTGATGGATGAGAGTAGACAATATAAACATAAAGACTCCCAACTAAGTATATAAACAAATAAGCAGAGATAAAACAAGCAAAAGAGAGTTGGATGACGGAAACGTGTAATAAAATAGAGGAATATATCAGAATAGGTACGATACGTTTGATGTAAAAAATTACATCGTAAAATATGTATTTGTATACTTAGGGGTCGATTGGCTACGAGAGCCTTTCAGAACTGCGACCATTATTTTTCTTTTGTTCTTACCCTTCTAATTAGGTGTTCAGGAATTCAATTTTTCTAGCAAAACATAGAATGTTCCTGATAGGTTATCTTTTCACCTCCTTGGGTGTCAGTTACATTGTAAAAAGATAAAGGAAGCTATTGGAGAGAACATAATCAAGGGAAGAAGTGTGCTGCTTAACCAAAATGGAAAAATAGCAATAAATATAGAGTAAAAACTGAATATATGGAAAAAGTACATAAAAGAACTATTTGAAGACGATGTAGTGAATATGTTATTAGAAATGCAAAAAAGTAACAAATGAACTGGCACAGATGAGATACCAACGAAAATATTGAACGATAAGAACATAAACATTCTGGTAAAACTAAATATTTAACTTTATATACCAGACTAGCAACATATCCAATGATTGGTTAAAATCGGAGTTTATTGTGCTGCTGAAAGTTAATCATGCAAAGGAATATAAGGATTATCGCATTATTAGCTTGATGGGTTACATCCTGAAGGTGTGCTTGAGTTTGAATTTCGAAATGTCTTTGGGACTAGAAAGACACTTTTCTCAGCGTTGATTGTGTCTTGTGTCTCATTGTCTTGTGTCTCATTGTCTAAAAAAAGCGTCCGATAACGCACCTTCCTTCATATGTCGGTTTCCATTGCAGAATCCTCCTTGTCCACCTATCATCCCTCATTCTGGACATATGTCCCTCCCAATTTCACATCAACTGGGATGCCCTTTCCATCACATCCTTTAGCTCTGTTTGTTTTCTGATCCAGTTATTTCTCTTGTGATATCTTAGAGTCATATATAACATTTGTCTTTCCATTGCTCTTGTAACAATTTCTGCCACTCCAAGGAACGACAAAAACTGCCCCGATGATCTTTGTTGATAACTCAGGGGATCGCCGGACAAAGATAGAAAATGCCACGAAGTGCTAGCTCAAGCAAGGACCATGAAGAAAACGGAACCCCCCCTTCCCTCGGTTGATGTTACACAATTATACGGGATGACGCTATGAATACACAAACGTAGCGAAAAAATGGTCTGGGCGCCATGTAATTATTTTCACCCCGTATAAAGAGAGAACTTAGAAACACAAAAATTACAATTTGTGATCCCGACAATAGATAACCAAAGGTTGGAGGATGCCCCCGTGACCGGAAAAATATATAACGACTCGTCGAACGACATCACCTCATCTGTGTTAAAATAGCAAGATGGACCGCTACCAGAAAACACAAAGAAACCAACCACCAACAATCGACTAGAACTCCTATTAGAAGCGAGCATGAAATGCGACGTAAACGTGATTTGCTAATAGCAAATATAAAATCCACAATCATCACACTCATGCAAACCCCTAGATGGTAATCGTATTTAAATACACACAATATTAATAAAGCTAATATAAGAAAATACAATGCAAAAATATTTAAAATCACTTAAAATATTTAACGTGGAAAAGTAATCGAATTGTAAAAGCGAGCGACAACGTTGCTATCTGGCAGGCCAAGCGGTCGTATCTTGTGCTATCAGCGTTCCCATTCAAATAAATTCGCCTAAATCAAAATTGCAGTATTGAAACTACACAAAAAAATTGCTCTAAACAAACCGTTTAGATCTGAAAAATATACAGTATGAGGCAACAATTACTACACAGAACAAACTTGTATTTACGCACACAAGGAAAAATAATTTTGGGTACCAAGGAGTAAAAAAAATAACAATTACGCACAAATTGCGTAATTGCGGAAGCAATACAAAAAAGACAAAGCCATATGCCCAAATTTGGTCAAGAGACGACAAACCAGAACGGAAATCAATGGAAATAGCAAAAATATAGCACTCACCTACGCGAACTAAAAAATCTTCCAACGAGAATTGCGTAAGCCAAAAAACGAATCCTCGCCACAGCCACTTGAACCATATCCATGGCTATCGCTCCATCACAAATAGGAATCCGACTAGCTCCCGCAAAACTCAACCTTCCTCGGCACTTTCCAAAACTATTCTCCTCTCCTTGAGTCGCTATCGCGACCCCGCTATCGCAAACTCAGCAATCCCGCCGACATTAGAATTAATGCATGAATTCACCATACAAGGCGTTGCTAAAGTTGTCAAATGCAAAGTAGAAAAAGATTCAAAAAATCGTTACACTCTTTGCGTAACTTTAAGTTTCTTAGTATTGGACATTGTTAAGCTCCAAGTTTCTGGGCCGTATTTTAGGACAGATAGGATACATTGATTGTATACGCGTCTAAGCAACATTGGTATTTTGGACTTCAAGATATATTTTAATCCCCCAAAAGCCCTCCATACCAGCTGCCACCTTCTAGTTATTTGAGGTGTCATATTATGTTTATCTGTTATTATACATTGCCCCAAATAGACAAACTCCTGCACTCCCCACAAGGTGTTGTTATCAAGCACAATGCGGATCCCGTCGTGGTTCATTAACGTTTGACTTTTGTTTTATTTATTGGTAATCATACCAGTTTAGATGCTCTTTGAAGGTCTCCAGCATTATCAGAAGTTCCTCTTCGCTTCCACTTATTAACACGATGTCAATTGCGAATCTTCAGTAGTTAAAACCTTTATCTTCCTCATCATTGGTAAATTGGTAATCATCGATTGGTAAAAATCTATTTTTGCAGTTATTCTGTTTCTGTTAACTTGCCTGTTCTTACAAGTAAGCATTATACAACTCCATCAAGACCACCTTTCCATCTTCTTTTATCATTTCAGGAATTACTCTATCACTTCCTGGTGCTTTATGGTTTTTAAAGCTCTTTGGAGGATTTCATATTTCTTCTTTTGTAAATTTGGACGCTTCTCATGATTCTACATTTACATAACACCATAAGTCTGTTGTATTGTTGTTGCTTGATTGGATTTGGGTGTACTATCCTGCTATACAGTTGTTGGTAATATTTTTTCACTTCCGCATCAAACTTCATTCGATCGGTTATTAGATCTCCATTACTGTTTCTTATCTTGATTATTTCTCTTCTTCCCAGTGGCAAGTTCTTCCTTATAGCTTTGGGGCCCTTTTTCTGGTTTTCTTTGTATTACATGTTCGGATATCTGTTCTAATTTCTCTTCTTACGAGTTTATTAAATTCAGTCAATTGTATCAGATTGTGGTCATCTCTTGATTTCATTTTCCCTCTCCTTTCCATTAGGTTTTCAGTTGCTTTTGTTATTTTATTGCCATGCAATTTTTTATTTTATATTCACTATTTACTTAATAGACCCTTCTCTGCTTTATTGTTCAACGCTGGTAGGTTGTTTGGACAGATTTTAACTTTTCTGCTCCAGAGTTGGTTTTCTAACTCCAATTGATTTTCTTCCTTATTCGTTATAATAAGCCTCGGGGCTTATTCGACAAGTTGAACTTTTAACTCTCTTTTGTCAGTCCCATTTATTGTTTATGTATATTTTAGCGCGTATCATTCTGTGATCGCTACCGTTCCTGATGTTATTCAGTACTGTTATGTCTTTTCTTCTTCTTCTTCTTAACGTGCCTATCCGTTACCGGATGTTGGCGACCTCTCTCCTATGTATGTGTTGTGCGTTTGTAGTACTATCACACACATAGGGGACCTACTTGTTTAACGCGGGCTCCGAACCGCGGGAAGTGTATACACTTCATCTCCAGAGAGGCTGTTCTAAGCAGATTACACCTCGGTGGTTTGCCATTGCCTTCCGAGGGTAGACGGTCAGAATAAAGTTTTTACTGAGCCCGGAGTCGAACCGGGCATTCAGCATTAGCAGCAACGCACTTAACCGCTTAAGCTGATCACCGTCTCTTTTATGTCTTTTACTATGCATTAATTTGTGAGTCGATAAAATATAGTCTATTTCATTTTTCGTCTGTTCATTTGGACTTCTCCATATCTATTCCTTCTATTTCTTTTAAAAAGTGTATTCATCGCATGAAAGTTATTTTGTTCTAAATATTCTAGCATCATATCTTCAAAACATAACACCACCGAAGAAATCCAAGTTCGATGAGGAGTTCACCAGGGATGTTCTGTCGCCCATACTGGATGTACTCTGAGATGATATTTAAAGATGCTCTAAAAGAACTAGAAGAGGATATAAATATAAATGGAAAATTATAAATACTGCAGAAGATTTGCAGGCATTAGTACATGGGAGTAACAGTGAGAGTAGAGAACATGGCGTCAAGAAAAATATCATGAAAACTAAATACACCTTCAGTTTTTTAATTTATGATTAAATACATGGTAATTAGTAAGGCGGAAAACATAGACCAGTATGACAATAGCAAGTTCAACAATGTTCAATTTATATACATATGAACATTGGGTTTTAATATCAAACTACAAAAACGCATTTGGAAGTGTTATATTTTACCCGTGTTGTGTGGTTCTGAGGCATGGACTCTCAGTGAAGACACATTCATGCAAGAGGATTGATGCATTTGAAATATTTACATACCGAAGAACGATGCGGATCTCATAGAAGGACGAAAAGGTATTATGTACTAAAATAGGAACGACATTAGAATAATGGTTATAGTAAAGAGAAGAAATTAGGACTCCTACAGGTGGTAATCCAAGGGAAGATTAATAGAAGAAGAGACCCCGGTTGCCACAGAATCTCGTGGTTGAAAAATCTCTGAAAATGGCATATGACGAAGAAGAATTGTGTTAAAACATAGAATGACAACACTGTCACCGCATCCCAAATTGCCCCTATTAAGAAACAAAGTCCCTGTATTATATTTTATTTTTGTATGTATGCAGGGGAAACCGAAAACTGCGCAACGGGAAATATATTTTTATTATAATATTATTTTAATTATGTGTTATAAAAATAAGAATCCTCACTCACTTATCAAAAATTAAGTATTAATAAAATTATTATGATATAATTAAAACTTTTAAATTAAATAGTTAATTTCTGATACACAGTACCGAAAGCTTATGATCAATAAATATTATTTCGCGTTTAATTAACTATTTAATTTTATTATAGATTTCAATAGTTAAAAAGTCTTATATTTTAAAAATAATATGGTTGGTATCAATAATAATTTAAAATTTTATTTTGTATGGTATTTTAAAATAGTGGATGAATATAAAAAATACATAAAAAATATAAGGCGATTTATAAGTGTAAAAATCGGAGATATACGCAACTTTAAGTTGAATTCCCTTTGTTAAGATGAAGACCCTCAAAACTCCCTCGAAGTGGTTGTTTTATATATCAGAGGGTGAAAATCCACACACACTCACATACATACGTCATCATGCAAAGCTTATTGAATTTCAATGTCAGCAACTTAAATAACAGTATTTTATAGAAATTTACTTATCGATTGCACGCACAAGTGAAAAAAAAATGTTTTACTCGCAAAATTATATCGCAGTCAAGTTGTTGTATTGTTAGAGTGGTTGCCATTGTTGCTGTAGTGAAATTTTGAAAATCAATATTGTCCAAACTAATATCACTTTAGTGCATATTGATTGCAGTTTATCACATCGTAATTATTGTGGAAAACGTTGAAATGCAGTTAGAATTTGCGAGTGAATCTAACTATTTGCAATACATGACAATCCACTTGATATGTAGCGTAATGAATAATTTTGAGAGCCACATTAAATAAATATATTAATCTAGCATTTGACAAATCTATTAGGTTTAGAAAATTTATTTAATTACACATTTAACCGTTGTTAATAAAGTTTACATTATAAATTAAGTTATTGTATAATTTTACTTTAAAACATCTTAAGATGTTTAATTTGCCAAATAAACTTTTGAGTAAGTGTAACCAAAGTTATTTCAGTAATGCACTCCTTCCATTAAGTTGAACCCCAGTATCGTAACTCTTTAGGGTAGCTACTTCCCTACCGCGAAGTACGGTAAGACAAAAGCAAGTTGGAAATTCATTGAATAAGGCTCGTATTGTTATACGCATAGTGCGCAGCTGCTATAACCGTCAGCTTAAAAGCTTCCTAACTGTTAGTTAAACATTAATATTACGTTATAACAAAATGTATAATCAAACATGTAATTATCGTATAAACTGAATTACCAAACATATTTTGTAATACTTTTACAACTCATCTTATACCTCTTACCAAATATTATACATAACTATATGAACTTGACAAATTGTTTTATTGCTCAATGCAATTTTAACAAAACTCTTTCTCCAGAAGAGAATTTTTGCACAAATTATTTCCTTAATCATTTTTTTGTGTTATTGCGACAAAAATTATAATTAATTTTGAAAAAAAGGAATAATAAGATCTTGAGATAATTTTGTTCGAGAAAGAGAGCTTTTCTGAAAATATGTGTTATCTAACGTGAAAAAGTTCTTAACTACGCAATTGCACAATCAACTTAATAAACAAAATGCGATATATAAATGAATTTAAATATAACTTGAAACGAACCTCTTGTACCTGTCGATACAGAGGGAAACATTTAATTACCTGGGACCAGGAAGCGGATATCTGGTAAGAAAACGTTTTTGTAGCTTTTTGCATTGTTGTATGCTATGGGAATTAAACCCATGAATCTTGGCTCAACAGTTAACACGCTAACCGCTTGGCAATCCGGTCGACCATTCGTTCAATAAAATATTGAAGCTACTCGTAACTTGCAAAAAAGCTCTAGAATAGAGCAGACTTGAGCTTTAGAAAAATTAATCCTATGATGAAAATAGAGTGACTATTAAATTGTAGTGACATCTCTAATTGCAGATTGAGAAGTGAAATACCTCTCTCCTGCGGATGCAGGATCGAGAAATCTCCTCCCACGCGAAGTGGAAAAGCACCTCATTTTTTTAACGTGGGGAGCCCTGGATGGAATAAACTAGCTCTTATGATGGTAACGTCGGTCTGCGAGGGACGTGGGTCCAGATCTCTATATCTTACTAAAAAGGTTATAAGTATCCCCTCTTCCAGGGAAATAAAAATCGGTCTGATTTTAATTAGTTTTAATGAACAACAATATTCAAAAACACTACACAAAAAAATAACAATTGACAAATGGCGACAACCTTTCGGTGGTGAATACAAGAATTGCTGACTTCTGAAGGAAGCCAGATAAAAAAACAATTGCGTGAATCAATCCTCCCGTGGGGAGGTCCGGCGAACAAAAAATCTGAGATGTCAAAATAAAACACCTCTTTGTGACGTTAATTAAAATACTCGTAGTGTAAACAAGGCAATCGCTACCCAAAACAGATTAGAAAGTAAAATTGTCTTACCTAAGTACTTGGCAAGCTCACACAATCGAAGATGACAGGTACCCCAACCTGCTTGGATGGATTGCCCACGAGAACGGAAGTTGAATTGTCGTCCGCTAAACCTCGGTCCACCAGGAAGAATTGCACGCCTCGAATGATTCCAACAGCGACCCCACGACTCGGTGGTAGGACAATGGCTGGACTTTTCCACCCCAAAGAGTTATTCCAAAATACTCTGGTCTCTTCCACCCCAAAGAGTTATTCCAAAATACTCTGGTGTAATGCTGGGTTCCAAAATGAAATCCAAAATCACTAGCACGGTTGACGCAGGCTCGCTCGATTAATCGGCAGGAAGTGTCACAAAAATTAACGCAGTACGACGACAACGAATGGCAACGGACACGACGATGTGACTTTTGCACGACTGGCAAAAGCAGGAGGATGGTATCTCAAAATAATTCGGAACGCTTTGTTGACAAAACTTGTCACCATTAAAATCCCCTAGAGGGCGTTCAAGCATGCGCAGAGTGCAGTCGAACGAAAAAAAATTAATCAAGCACAAAAAGATGGCGATTGACGTCCAGATGTCGAAGTGAAATATGCTACGGTGGCTTCCGTATCCAAAAAATATATATCAATCTCACCCACGTGTACTCGGTTCAGATATTCAATAACTCGATGTAATTATTTCCGCTTGAAATCGCAATAAAAATAATTAGACTGCAGCAATGCATACACTTTAGAACTAAACACTTCAGCCGTCGGAACAAAAGTGAACTTACATTCAACATGGCGGACTCGTCATGCGTATCCACGGAAGAACGAAAAAATGGGAGTGGAAGTGTGTATGGACCCGTCTCAATAATTTTGAATAAAATTGGCAGTGGTCAACTAATTATTGTTTTAGGTTGATTGATAACGGATAGAAGATATAAAAATCCGTTATAAGATGTGTATGAATTCAATCGCCACATCCAAAATTGTTGGATACATTGATCTCGATGCAACTTAGCGTGGCATCCAAAAGCTATATTAAAAAAAACAGCATGGGTTCCTTCTAGATTTTGCTTTGTGCACTTTATTTATAACAATAAAGAAATAATAAAGTTTATAACAAAAAAAATCGCCACATTATCAGAGAGAAACATCCATACCTTCCAGCCATTTGTATTAGATGTCAAATAGTGCAGTTCCTCCAAGTCACCTCCAAAGGATCTAGCAAAGTATGGGAAGATGGTGAAAATCTGGAGGCCAAATGCTGGGATGTAATATGAGATCTTGTTGGTTATATTCATCGATGTTTCTTCCCAGACAAGACTCAATAATTGTTCTATATTGTACTTGAAAATATAATCAACACAATTTCTAAGACTACTAATTGTATTCTAAATCGAATTTCTACAAATAAGCCGATTTTGTCCTCTATTACAAATATCTAAATGGATACGGTCTGATTCAATTTTCTTATATTGTCTCAAAAAAGCTGCTTATCTTTTGATTTTAGGAAAAGCGACATGTGCAAACATGATGTGCAAACAACTAACAATAAGCACCAAACTAAAAATTTACAAGACATTGGTAAGACCAGTGGTTGCATACGCTTAAGAGACAAAGGGTGATGAGGGAAACTAAACGTAGAACAGAAAGTACCGATGAACCATGAAATTGTAACAGTAACGGAAGAAGAGGACATAGGTAGGTACATGAAGTCACAAAGACTCAGATGATTGGGGAACGTCATAAGAGCTTGTGATGATCGGGGTTATAAAAGCGATCACAAAGTGGAAACCTGATGAGAGCAGACCTAGAGGGAGACCGAAGATCACATCGACACCCCCAAGGAACAAAGCCGTAACTCCAGTTACGACAAATTTGAGTTATGACTACCACTGTAATCCTGACAAAAATATCTTTCTTTTGGTAAAAAAAATTTTAATTTACGACAAATATTTACAGAGATAATCAGTGGAACAAAGTTGTAACTCAGCGTTTTTATCGCTTTTTTTAACTTTTTGAAACTTTCAATTGGCTCTCCTGCAAAATAGGTAAAAATGAGTTACGGCTTTGTTCCTTGGGGGTGTCGACATGGTTGGATCAGGTCACGAGTGACCTCAGAGAGATGAGGATAAAGATAGAAGGATGGAAGAGGAGGGTCGTAAACAGTCAGGAATGAAGGAAAATAATCGCGAAAGCTGTGAACCATCCAAAATTATGAAAGCAAAATCGAATGTGCACCGAAACCAAAAATTGTAAAATGGGACTAATCCACCCCAACAAACGGATTTATAAATCTTGGTAATAAGATAGTGAGTAATATTCTTTTAGAATGTAGTAACTGGAAGTCAAGACAGGGGTATAAGTTTTATTACTCCTGAAATTAATAGCATTGTAGAATTTAGTATCGAATTATATCGAGTGTGTGAGCTTAATGCGCATACTGGGCAGTGTTCAGCTGCAACATTCGTTAATACCGGAGCCTATATTCTTAATGTTGAACCTAACGCGCCCGACGAGGTACCAGTTAATTTCTAAATGATATTATTTCTTGTTTTCAGCTTCATACGTAACTTCATTAGGTTTTGCTTGTAGGTCAAAGATCTGTCAAGTGTTACTCGCAAATATTTCGGAGTACAGGGACAATTTACAGTACTAACAAGATCCTTGTTTGAAAGATGGAAGACACGACAAGTTTTCTATGGGTTACCACTCAATCGCCAATTGCCAATCAGACGTTAATATGGATAATCCTACTTCTTCAGATAGTTTAACTGTAATTCCACTGCTATATCATCAGCCTAGATAACTTTACGAGAAGCTGTAACTGGTAAATCTGAGGTATATAAATTAAATAGAAGGGGAGCTAATGCAGAACCTTGCCGAAGACTATTGTTAAGTTTCCTATAATTACTCGATTCTCCATTTAGGTAAAATAATCAATCCGATAATAAGGTAGTTATCCAATTGATTTATCATTTCACATTTAGAGTTTTTATGAACTTCAATAAGAGTTGATTCTTCCATACCGTGTCGTAGGCAGCAGGCAGCACTTACTTAAATCTACAAGGTCAACAACAGTTTTCTCATTATCCTTAAAACCAGCTTGATCCACCGAGATCAATATATTTAAGACTGGAAAAATTCTGTTGTAAATTATTTTCTCTACAATTTTGTGGCCCAAGCATAAAAGGGAGATGTGTCTATAACTGTTTACCAGGCTTCAAAACTGCAATAATTTCCGCTTCTCTCCATTCTGTAAAAACTTCACCAGTATAAAATCAATTGGTGTAGTACTTCCTAAAACAATTTCTCGCATCAAACGGTAAGGTTTTCAAAATTTTCGGAAATAGGCCATCCATTCCGCATGCTTTTCCATATTTTAGATTACCAAGAGCGACATTAACTTCAAGTGTAACATCATAAGCATAGTGTCAGAAGTTTTACAAGCTTGTTATTTATTTTACAGTTGTTTTTGTATTTTTACATCTTGAGAACCAGGAACCTCAGACATGACAAGTAAACGCGTTAAATTAGTTTAGGATTAATAGAAGACTCCTGTACCTGTCGAGATACAGCAACTCCTAATTATTGGAGTAAATCCAAGCTCCATCTGGAAGAGCGTAAGAAATTCATTTTTTCTACAAAAACGTGCAGCATTAAATGCAATTAACAATTGTGACCCATGAACAGAAGAACCCCCAACTTGATTAACCTCATTGTATAAATTCTTTTGTAGCACCAACCTGAAAATCGATTAAAAAACCTTATTAAAATCCCATCTTGCTTTCTGCACTAAGGAAGAATCGTACTGATGTTGATTGCGAATTGTTTTTGAGAGAAGAGAAAACACAACAGAGCGCATAAATAATTTTGGGTTATGATCAAAATCTCTTTCTTGCCTTTTATTATTTTGCCTCCCCGGAAATACTACTAATACTATATGAACATTGGCTATAATAGTTTTACCTCTGAAACACACAAGAAAAATAAAAATAAATTTTAATTTGTTTAAAAAATGTCTACTTTAACAGTATGTGTCTTCTATTATCATCATTTTAACGTCGAGAGTCATGGAGTGCAATGAGGGTAATAAGCATCAGGGGGTTACGAAATAATAATATCGTGCATGTAGAAGCAATTTGCTTCATCTCTTCTTTCCAAATCAGTTTAATCGTGACAATACAATTTTTCAAAAGTTATTATCAAAAACTAATACTAATGCAAAACTTTTAATTAAGCTCATTTATACAAATAAACTGTTTTAATTGAATTGTCGTGTTAATTCAACTCAGATATAGGACAAAACTGAAATATTTATTTTGGCAGAAAAGTCTCTTCAATAAAAAATGCTTAAGGTTTTCCAATTGCTGCCATCATTTTGTTCCGCATAATAAAATTTCTCGTCAGTATAACGAGATGATGACGTTTCGTTTAATTAATTAAATAAAACTGAAAAAATGTTTTAAAATAATGAAATCGAAGATAACGAGTTTACGATTAACGAGACTATTATTAATTTTTGTTTAATGGTTTGCAAATATTAATTACCGGTATAATCATTACTAGGCGTTTATGGAAGCTTTCCCTTTTCAAAACAGGATTAATTTCATCACATATACGGCAAACTAGGCGGTTATTTAGGGACACAGAAGTAGCGTTGAACAGGCAGAGTGAGTTGAATCGCCAAGTGTCCACGAGTTTGATATTGATTAAATGTCACCCGACCCTTCACGCCCGATTTACCACGTACTCAAAGCACTGAGCTCAACAAATATCTAACTACTATGAAATAAATATTTACCTTTAAAAGAACTTCTCTTATTAAAAATTTTGAATATTTCTTCTAGTATTGTAGCTTTCGACGATTAGCTATTTTATGCTACTGTCGAACGAGTCGAAATTTTGACTTCCTAACGAAAAATTTTACTTTGAATTTCATGTCATAGATTTTGGAAAACACTTTTGGTTTTAACTTTTCGATATGTATAATAATTTTTACGGTCATCAAGTTTTATGTATAACTTTTCAAGCAAAACATTTTTTTTTGGAAAGTAAGAATATACGAACACAATAAAGTAAAAACCTGCATCTGCAGGTTATATGCGTTTCGGTTACAAGCATTCATCTTCGGACCCAGTGTCAAAATAACACAGGCTATCAACTAGCAATTTTTACAAATTATTTTTTACAGTTTTTTTAACAGAGTGGTCAAAAAATAAGGAAATATATTGAAATAATTTCAAATTGAGAAATGATGGTGCAACAGTTGTTGTTTCCCTTCTAATGAGATTCATCAGTTGCACGTAATCAGAAAAATTATATACATTTTATTAAAAGTTTTCCTGTATATTGAAGTATTTTATAGTGATGAAACTGATGATGTAATTTCATTACCTTATAAATGAAACAAAATTAAAATAGTACTCAATAAACCAACCATCGTAAAACGACAATTAGAGCTGCAGCATCGAAAACTTTAGTTTTGGTAAAATTTTCAGTTCTGTTAATTTTTTCAGAAGTTTCCAAGATATGAGGCATATTTACTTAAATATCATTGGTCGAAAAACCCCATCTCATACGTGCATTGATTCTACGAGTATGTTGCATAAATGAAAATAAATGAATGATGGTTTTTCACACAATTGTAAATCATTCGTAAACATTTCCATAACTTGAAAAACGTTGAAAATAAGAAGTAAGTACGTAAGTTGAAATAAATTTCGCTTCCATTTTTAAGCAATTTTTCAACAAAAAATAAAATTGAAACTTTAAATTAAAAACTTAGCACAGAAAAATAAGCACCAATATGTATACCAGCCATATAACGTTATTTACTTTATTTTCTATGTTTTCCGTTGTTTATGCTGAGGAAATTTGATATATTTATTATATTATTTATCCTATGGAATCTGCAGCCAATTCTACAGAAAAGATGCCTGGTACTCGATCATTAGTTCGCCTTTAGACATTAATGCTAATAGCTGAAATCATCTCTGTCCATCATTTATGTGTGAAGCATCTGTATTGGTTACTTTTTTCCCAACTTAAGCAAAAGCCCAAACAACTATAATTTTTACGAACTAAAAGGAACTAAAAGGAGGCGGAATGGCTGAATAACCAAATCCAACTAGTAGTAATAAGGTATAATTAGGTTCCATGCAATAATTTGTTATACTAAAATCAAGGGGTTTATCACTTATGACATAGTCGAGACATTTCAAATATAATACTTTGTACTAATACCATGTAATAATACTTACGTAATACTTCTGTAATACTTATGCAAAACTTATTCAATAACTTATGTGATACTTATGTAATACAATGTAATAGGGTAATTCTTGAACCACCTATTTTGAGAATGATAAACCCCACGACTAAAACATACTTTTGTATGTTTTGTATGAAATTATGTTAGGCGTTCTGGCTGATTGAAACGGCATGTTATAGCCTAATGTATAAACTATTATAAAACAACCGAAGGTTAAGTGTAAGTTGAGACTGGTAGTTCCATCTGTCCAAGTTGCAAACCTATTGCCTAAGTTTTTAAATCCCGAATATAAAGGACTCAACTCGTCAGGCACGCATTGGCAAGCGGCAGCATCTTTGGTACCATCTTTGCATACGCGCTTACGTGTTCACATAGCTTAACCTTCAAGAACATCGTCAACACAGTACGCTGTCTATCCTTGTATTCTGCAATAGTCTTGTGAGCGTCCTTTTCTAAACAACTTTTATGATTACTTTTACTAATCTCTCATAAAAGATTTAAACACTACCAAGGTATACGATATTATGAAAACTTCAATGTCAATGTAAGGATAGCAAGTTTACGAAAAAAGTTTATTTAAATGATCTCCAGAGAATCTGAGGAGATAAATTGGTTCAAACAGACTGTCTAAATTCAGGGCGACCGTCTTAAATAATGGATGGCCCCTTTGGCTAGCTCCGAACTACTTTGAAGTCAAAAGACAAAATAAATTTAACCATTATTATTTCTGACAGGTGCGGCGACAAGATTCTTTGCTTGCTAATTAATTATGAGCTTCTGAAGAATTATGAAGAATCAAGAGATACAATTAATTGCGCATGCCAACGATGTAATAATAATAGCAAGATCACACAGAGCAGTGGTTGAAACTTTTGAAGAAATAGAACGAGAAGCACGTAAGGCAGGTCTAAGGGTGAATGAAGATAAGACCAAGTTTTTGAGGTGCAACAAATATATAAGAGGAGGATAGAAAGAGATACGAAACCTAAATTACGTTTTTGAAGAAATCAAAGTTCAAATACCTAGGAATGGAGATTAATAGCACCAACGAAAGAGAAGAAATTATAAAAGATAGAGTGATAGCAGGAAATAGAGCTTTCTTTAGTAATCAGAACCTGCTGAAGAATAATATATTGAAGAAGAAAACGAAAATGAAAATATACAAAACGTTTATAAGATCAGTAGTGACATATGGGACTGAAGTGCTTTGTCTAACGAAAATAGAGGAGGAAAAGCTGAAGGGTTTTGAGAGAAAGATAATGAGAAGAATCCTGGGTCTAGTGAAAGTGAACGACGAATAATATCGAAAGAGAAGCAATAGAAAAATAGATATTGAGCTAGAAAAAGCAAACATAGGGAGGTGTATTAAATGACTGGGATGGGGATGAATGGGACACGTTATGAGAGTGCAAGAGGGAAGAGCCATTTTGGGTTTAATGGAATAGATACCGGATGTGAACAGACCGAAGGGGAGACCAAGGATAATGTCATCGAGGATCTGAAGGAAATGGGAATACGTGACTGGCATATAAGAGTTATGGATAGGAAGATGCGGAAAAGAGTCGTGGAATATGAGAGGACCAACAGAAGAATCTAAAAAAAAGCAACTCAAAGAACCAAAAGTTAGTAAAATGGGGACTAATTCACCCCAATGAAATGGAACTGAAAACATCGGATGATTTGGCGATATTCCATCATAAGAAATGGAGACCCAAAAGAAGAAGAAGATATAGTCAACTTTCCAAGCCAAAAAATAATAAAAAGGGTACCATTACAGTCATCATCGTCATTAAATTGTATACAAATTTTTAATAAATATATTATTAGATTTTCATTGACTTTTCACTACAAAGTAAAATTTAAATCTGTCGTTTACACTGCGTTTCTGCCACATTATACAATACTATGTATTAATTATTGCAAGCAGCACTTGTAAAGTTGGATGAAAACTAAGATTGGCTTATCACTTTTAGGTAATTAAAGATTTGTGACTTGCAAACTGACCTTGACTCATCATGTAACACATAGTTAACTGCGTTACGTCGCGCCGTTCGGTCATGATCTGAATGTTAGCACGATTAACTGCTCATGTAAGGTTGCACGGTTCGACTCCGGGTACAGTTTAAAATTTTTTGACCACCTCCGTGCTTGGGAGGGTACGTTAAGCCGTCGGTCCCTCTAGTGTTAATGATTTTCCATCATAATAATGAAATCAAGGTACAGGCGTTTTTGCCTAATAACCTACCCAAGATGTAAAACCCAAATTTTTATGGAATTTATTGAACAAATTAGTTAAAGAACAGGTCATATACATATCGTCGGCATACAAGCAAAAGTGACCAACTACAAAATGCTGAAAATGAGAAAATTGACTAAATGGGATTGAATAACCAGTACGGTTACAAGGAAAAATTCCCATCTTTATTAGAAATTAAATGAATAAGTTATAGAGTTGGTAAAATTGACTATTTACAGGCGAAGTATAACTTAAAAACTGCTCTAAAGTAAAACTAGGGTTTTGCAGATGGTCACTTTTGATTGTATGCCGACGATATATTCTGTTCAAAAAGTTCCGGGAGTGACGGAATGAAACTCAAACTACAACTTTAATGTTCAATATTAACTAAATAGATGAACTCTCGTGGGATAGTGGATCGCAATAAAACACTTAAGTTGTCACGTCAACGTTTCGGAATCATTTATTGTTCCATCATCAGGACTGTAAAAAACAATGTCGATGAGAAGCAAAGTAACAAAATCATGGGGGGGGGGTTACACACCTCATAAAGGTTACATACCTAAACAACCGGATGTAATTTCGATTTTTTACTTTGTAGTTACTTGATTTTTAAATTTGTTTTTTACAGTCCTGATGATGGAACAATAAATGATTCCGAAACGTTGACGTGACAACTTAAGTGTTTTATTGCGATCCACTATCCCACGAGAGTTCATCTATTTAATCATAAGCATTTGGACAAGAATTTGGTTAATAGTTCAATATTAACGTTGTCACCTTTAAAGTATTCTTCATTGCAAGTAATACACATCCGCCAACGCTTAACCTAATCTTCAAAACACTTTTCATACGCGATTTTTGGTATGGCTTTGAGATTTTTCAGCAAATTTTCCTTTATGTCTTAACTCGATTTAAATCGATGTCCACGAAGTGGTAATTTAATCTAGAGAAGAGAAAAAAGTTGCACGGGGCTAGGTCAGGTGAATATGGAGCTTGGGGAATGGTGTTGGTTGACGTTTTCTGTGAAGGTGCATTATCGTGGTGCAAAATCCATGAATTTTTTTTCCACAAATCCGACAGTTTTTGACGGATAGCTTCACGCAAACGTTTCATAACGCTCAAACAATATTCTTTATTCATAGTTTCACCAGTACGAAGAAATTTATGGTCGAAGAAAACAGTGAGCAAACCTTTAATTTTTGATTGAATTCGACGCACTCTTTTGGGTTTTAGTTCGTTTTCAAGGCGCTATTCGGACGATTGTTGTTTTGTTTCAACATCATACTCGTATATCCATGTCTAGTCACCAGTTATGATGCGTTTCATGAATGTACTGTTATTAATTACTTCGGAAACCATCTTTACAGCCACTTCCTTTCGTTGCACTTTTTGGAGTAAATTCAGTGTTTTTGGAATGAGTCGTGAAGCAACTCGTTTCATGTGCAAAGTTTCAATTAAAATGTGGTGAGCTGAGCCAAGAGATATTCCAACAGTATCAGTAATGTCCCGAACAATCACTCGACGATTATTCATCACTGCTTCCTTAACTTGATCGACATGAAATTCGTCTGTTGATGTTGATGGGCGACCAGATCTAGGTTCATCTTCTACCATTTCCCCACCTTTTTGAACATTTTGTACCATCAAATGTTCTTGTTCTTGATAAACACTGATCACCAAATGCTTTTTGTATTTATTGCAAATTAAAAGAATTTAATGCAAATTCTTTAATTGATAAATTTACACATTATAAAAATCGAAAACCGTACTATTGATGCTTGTCACGCATGAACTAATTTACAAAACCATATTATTTTTTGACTGAATATCAAATGAAACTATAGGAAACAAAATTTTTAAAGTTGGCGTATACCACGTCTTTTTAAACTACAAGTCCCGATGCCTTTAGAACATAGAGGTATTAATGCTATCGCACGAAGACACTAAATATTATTTGATAGCTTACAACCCAATATTGGTAATCCTCTATGCACCTCAATATTATTAAATGAAACTGATTAAATTCATTAATCATCTTTTGGTTTGGACTTACAACTTTTAGCGATTTAACGTGTGATTTTCGTTTTATATCATATTGCGTCACCCTGTATAAAAACCAAAACCTGTTGCATGTAATTGATTTAAACAATATAGTGTAAATACTGCTGTGATTCAAAATGCTTTATGAAGGCTCCCAATTCAAAAACGAATATTAAATTCGTAAAGAGCACAAAATTCTAAGTCGGAAGACACTTTAAAAATTTGCATTACGAGAAATTTGAAATTTTCTCAAATTTCAATTTCTTGACTAAATTTGAATCTCTCAGGATAAGTAAGACATGATAAAAATTGCTAAGCATAATTAGATTGATGATTGTAACATCAAAAATAAAACAAAAGGTTTAATTAGCTTGAAATTAATTAAAAAGTACTTGTTGTTTTGTACATGTTCATAACCTTAAAAATGAGAAACTTTGTAATCAAATTACTTTAAAACTAACATGTTATACAAAAATTTGTTCACATCAAAAATTATGTAGTGATTTCATCTATGTGACGTGATTAATCTTGAAACGTGAATCAACAAAGTTGTTAATAAGGGTCATAGTTGTGTAAAACCAAAATTTGTATAAAATGGCGCGACATAGTCAAAAAAGAAACCAAAAAAACATCACGAAAAGGCCATATACCAATGGAATTGTATGGAAGACGTCTGTTGGAAACACAATTTCAATGTGGATAGTTAATCTGGAACAGAAACAATTTTTTAACAAAATAAAAAATTCAAAATAATTGAATTTGACTCATATTTACACTACAGGCTTACCAATTTATATCGATTTTGGATCGAAATCAGTTGTCTTGGAACGTTACAATAGAGTGGACGTATTTTTGATGTTGTCCAAGAAGTAAACAAACATTTGGAGGTCAAATCACATCAATAGCCGATCACTGTAATATTTTTGCTGTATTGTGATTTTCGAAATCAACTCAACATTTCACTGAGACCTGAAGATGTTGACAATTCATACAACTTACCTTAATCAACTCGATGTCATCAACAAATTAGGTAAACAATTTTAATAAACACAAGATTCGAATCGAGAACAACATCAACACAAGGTTATGTGATGCAATCTAACCAACAACTGAAGTAATTCAATAAAGTCACAGCAGGTGCATATGACTCATCCAGTGTCATTCTTAATAAAGCAGTCCATACACTCCTATCCTTTTTTAAATTTGAAATTGCAATTTGACGATTTGAAGGTACAGTGAAAATTTTTATTTTATATTTACAAACTTTGCCATCAGCATTTGAAACACAGGATTTGAAATCATGACTTTCAAGGAAGTGCATTTTTCATTACCCTTTATTGAAAGGTTCTTTTTTAAAAAACATTATCATTTTATTGGTCAACGTTAAGCTTTACAAAAAGCAAATATATTATTTACAAACATTTTATACCGCTATAGTACAGCGAGAGACTTAATTAGTTTATAACTAATTAAGCACGACAAGAAGGAGAGAAAAAGTCTTTTCAACTTGTACATTTTGTGAACCAAATTTTATTTGTAAAAATTTCATTATTCGTAGATCTGCGATCTACAGGTTTGTAAAATCTTTTGTGTTTATGCGCATTGCGAATATTTTCTTTGTCAATATAAACATTTCATCCAAAGCTATTGAAATCTTTTTATTTTACTCAACAAAAGCAATACAAAAATCCAGAGAGAGCAAATTTATCATCAATATTAAAGATCACCTCTTATTTAATCAAAAGGAACCGACCCTTGAGCGTGTCATCAACTGAGACTAGTAAGAAGGGGCATAAATGTTGAACATCCCTCAACTAAAATATTTAAATACGAACCATTTTTACCGAATCATTTTTGACTGGCCAACTTAGGGCTGGCGCTAAAATTAGTTAAGGGAGGTCACAACAATACATACAAATATGTAATTTTTCGAATTTTATATTTCTTATTATTATTATTATAATCATACAGTGTAATTTTCTATATAAGATCTTTTAAAAAAACAAAGAAAATGCCATTGCAAATGGGTACTTGTGCAAATAGTTATTAATATTGTGTTGCTTACTAATACATTTTTTAATTAATATAATTAATAATGTTAGTTTCCTATTAACACATTAAACGTACCTTGTAATTGCTTAAATTGTGGATTAATTTAAATACTTTTAGTAATTGCTTTGCTAGAAAACAATTTTAATTACGAAAATTCTAATTTTGGTAAAAATAAATGATGCGAACAAAATATCCTATTTCATAACTTTACAATACAAAGGAAAATTTGATTTGTATAATATGTTTTGTCTACTTCTAAGTCAAAAGTATTTTTTATTTATGTATATATACATGTAGACATTTATTTTATAATTAATCGTTTATATGTATAACCATCATATAATTAAAACTCAGACGGCTTATTTGATTAACACATTTCAAACGTGTACATTTTTCAAAATTTGTAATACCTATGTATCTACAGATCTGTTTGGCTGTTGTTGAAGTGGGGTATTTTCGAGATATCTGTTCTAAATTCTCGATATTAAAAGAAATTAAAAAAATAAAACATCATTATTTTTATTAATAGCAAGTTTCACAATTCTATTAATAAATTCCTCCACTTACAGCGACTCGAAAGATCTTCTTGGGAGAATGTTAATTTATAAATAATATACAAACATAGCTTTAAAGCTTTTGTACAGATAAAGCTATTTATTGATTGTTAACGTAATAAGCTAGAAATTGTATAAAATTTATAGGAAATGTTTAATTTTTCATATACCTCTGCATCATGCACGATCAAAAATTAAATTGTTCATTGACCTTTCACTTAACAATGTTTATTGTTTGTAATTTAATTAATTGAATTAATGTAATGTAATGGAATTGAACTATGTCAGTTCGTGACGTTTCTAGGACTAACTTCATCCTCAAGCAAAATTTAATAATACATAGTAGGTAAACGTGAAAAAATTGTACTTGAACGTCACCAATAAACTTATGTAGATTTTTTTCATGACATCCTCTTCAATTACTTACATACAGTTAACCTCTTTTTAATTTTTTATTTAATTTGTATTGTCTTATAGAATGGGTTTTATTTTATTGAATTATTCTGAGTGATTAGTGCCCAAGTTATGCGAAGGCTAATTGAAAGTATGGCACACTTAATTGATTATCTATTTCTATATTCCTATATTTCTTTATTGCCATTCCGCATCATAATTATTGTTTTGTAATGCATAATAAATTGGCACTCTTCAATTGCAATTAATCGGATTCATAAATAATTCAATAACAATGAAAAACAAATAGTAAAAAATACTAAGGTGTAAAATCTGTTAATAAGATTTACATATAAACATGACAAAGTAAAACTTAATTATCTTTGAGTAGCTATGTGTTGACTTTTAGATTAAAGGATTCTATGTAGGTGACAAATAAGTTAGCCTCAGTTAACAAATTAATTAATTCACTTTGAGTGTTCAAAATTTACAAATTTCTTCATGATTTAGTTACTGTTGCGATGCACTTGAAAAGTTTCTTTATATTTTGACTCGAAGTTAAATGCTCTTGATGTTTTTTACCAAATTTATTGAATGTATACCAACAAAACAAAGGTCGTTCAACTAGAAAATACGGTACAAATCTAAATTAAATTAAAAATTTCATTGTAGACTCAAACCTTGAAATAACCTGATGTAGTGTTGCAGGTATGTCTGACAATCTATGCTTTCTTGAAATATCTATTATACAAACGTTCTTCATTGTTAACCTAATGACGAATTTACAGAATTTTGATAAATATTCGAGTTAACGAAGTGGTTGAATTATTTTATATGGCGTTTCTGAACGAATAAAACAGAGCACAATCAATATAGTCAATACATTCACATTAGAAATAGTATATATGAACTTTTCATTTTAATTCGAAAAAGAGTGAGAAAATGATATGTTTTAGAGCCCTACATGTACTTATGAAAGTAAGAATAGGCGAATTGTATCGATTTAATTATTCGAATGTAACACCAAAGTGATTGTTCAGTAAATTTAAAAGTTGATTAATTCTTGACCTATTTATTGAATTGTTTAAAAAGTTAATTGTTTCTCGACAAAATTTTTATGACCCTTTTTGTTATTATAATAGTACTTTACTTTTGCAGCTATTATCTTTCCAGTTATAATTGTTAATTTGGCATTTTACGGTATTCGTTTTATAGAGTAGTAGGTATTATTGCTGTTATACCTTTAGTTGATGAGTGATTTCTTTGAAAGTTAATCTTCCAGTAATAGTAAAATGTAGCAAGAAATCATGTCACACGATGATCTAACTCTCTAATCACGATTTTCACTAATAATGTCATTCTAATGATATGTTTGATGATTTTAATGAAACACACGTTATATCGGTTGCAATTAGTTTCTAGAAATGAAGTCATAAGCTTAGTTTCGCTTAGTTTATATAAAAATTCAATTACATATAGTTAAAGTCGTAAACGCAAATTTTAATTTTTATCCAGTTGATTCAGGTAATTATATCTACTTAAATTAATAGGTGTGCGAAAGACTTCGCGCTTTACATTTTAATTATTATGTATGATGAGATATCACAGATGGAAAACAATAGTTTTACCTGATGCAGACAATAACTATTGCTAAGATAAAATTAAATTATTATACTTGAATGCTTTTTGGGCGACCTTTCTCGAGTATTACGCCTTCAAAAAGTTTTCTCAACTTTGTTTAATTTCATGTCAACAAACTTAGTTTTTGATCGCGTTTTCAAAACTGTTACAAAAATGGTTGAGGTGGTTAAACAAAGATGGTTTGTTTATTAGGTTTGACCAGGTTTTAATCCAAGTGCCATACATTTTTTTTTCAGTAGTTGCAGGTTATACTAGTAGGAATACGTAGTATATTCTATAACCTTTAATGTGATTTTGTTTCATTTAAATGTTCCTCTATACTCTTTTATTTAGGCATTTCATTCTTATATAGTATTATATAGATCAGGGGTGGGCAACCTTTTGTATAACAGGGGCCAGAATAATATTTACGTTTCGTCCGCGGGCCTTAGTATAGTTCAATGAATATCTTTAGCTTCGACGTAAGATTTATATACACCTACACCTCCAAATTTGTTTATGCTATTTGGATAACACATAATCTATATATATAAAAATGTATGTATGTATTGTAGCGTCTGGTGCCTTGAAGAAGCACGAGAACACACACAATTGGTTTTCGGTCACCTACCTTTATTTTGACTCTTACTTCTCAGGTTAATATGCGTCGGGATCTGATTCAACCAACAACACTTTAGTACACGAGCTTATGTTAGAACGAATTCTTGACTCCAACAAAGATAAAACACGGTTGGATTCCGTTAACAAGTTTTTAATAAATTGAACAAATTCCAACATACAACATATAACACAAACAATCTTTATCTGAACTAATTTTCTACGCACTGAATAAATCAATTGTAGCTAACCTGCTAATAGTATCGTGCGCACAATTTTCTTTCTTCGCTCTTCTAACTTCCAATCTCTCCAACTCTCGTGCGGATTTGATCGTCCCAATATTCTACAACCTCTTCTTATAGACCGGATAATTTGGTATCCGGATCTCACCTACGTATCCGTATGATACGATCTCGACCACAAATCTTTGTTGCCGACACCTTCCGTATTCCGCTATTTCAAGGAATCTTAATTGGACCCCCTTCTGCAATAAGGAACCAACCATTTTCCAATCATTTGTTTCCAACAATCATTTTGATGCTTTCCATTATACAAAAGAGAACCAGAATATAAATCCATTTTAAAGGCATTTATTGAGCATGGGAACCAACGTTTTGTTATGTGTTTTGCTAGATACTGAAACCTTTATACTGAAAATACTGAAGATACTGAAAACTGGTTGGTTCCCTATTGCAGAAGGGGGTCCAATTTCTTGGAGGAATTATTTTCCTCTTGTAGCACCACCGTTTAATTCACGAATATAATTTATTTCAGTTATATTTAGGGTGAATCTCAATTAATTTCGCGACTGTGTCTCACAGTACGATTTTGCGACCGTCCCGTTTCGGGATCTTGATGATACTATCTCACTCGCGAATATATTTTATATCAATTATATTCAATTGAATCGCAATTATTCGCACGACTGCGTATCGCAGTAACTAATATGCGGCCGACCCGTTTAGGATTCTTGATGCGACTGTCTATTTACTTTAGGTAACTTGCGTTACTATATATTTTTGTTTCAAAACCGGAGCTTCATATATTCGCGGTTTGTTTGTATATGGACGACGGTTCTCTACACGTTTGATTATTTTTGCCATGTTGTATATAACGTTTACATACAACATGTAACACGAACAACTTAAAATTGAATTCAAACGACACAAAAAACAAACACATGCGAACAATGTGTTTGAACCTCCGGTATCCAACCGTAGTTCTTTCCTTGTTGATAATAACCTATCCTCAACCTGTATAGCGCGTATCACAACAGTATGTATGTTCCCTATAGACTCCTAAACCGATCGGAACCAAATTTGGCACAGTTATTATGTAGGTCCCTGCGCATGTTTTTGTATTGAAATAGTGCAAAAATTCGCAAAGGAAAGGAAAGTTGATTTTGAGTAGCCTGCCTTCCTTTAAGGAATCTCGATAATCCATTCATGCGCGTCCCTATGGGACGCGCATGAATGGATTATCGAGATTCCTTAAAGGAAGGCAGGCTACTCAAAATCAACTTAAAAAACTATAATGAATGCTGTCAAGCTGTCAACCGATCGACAATGCAAATACGCGTGCACGTGCTCTACGTTTCTATTTGACCAATCTTAACCAAATTTGGTGTAGAAGTTACGATATTTACAACGCTACGAAAAACATAGGCTACTTTAGAACCTTGTAGTGAGGCCGAAGACCGAACAACCACATCCGACACGGTCTAGATGGCTAAAGGCGGCCGGTAGGCCGACTGTGCCACCTAGTTATTTTAATAATACGCTAAAACTTAATTCGCGTTAAAGGGAATTTTGCTTCGCGTATAAAAAATTCAGGTATCAAAATCTAATTCGCGTTATTCTGAATTCGCGTACATCGAACTCGCGTACATGGAGGGTCTAGTGTACTTTTCAATTTACTTTTTACAATACTTTTTAATTTAATTTAAATAAGACGAATTATATCGAAAATTAAACTGTAGATCTCTCCTTTTTCCTTATGTTAGGTACTAACCTAATCCTTTTCTTTAAAATTTTTGTTTTTGAAAATATTTATTTATTATTTCTTCTAAAGATCTCGCGGGCCGGATTAGAACTTTACGCGGACCGGAGTTGGCCCGCGGGCCGGAGGTTGCCCACCGTTGATATAGATTATATTATAAAGCCCTTCGACAGTGTTAAGTGGAAGGATAATACTAATAAGGGGTCACCACATCCAGGATATCGGCAATCAAGATCCCAATTTTTTTGGTGACTAAAATCCCAAAAAATTATGACGGTCTTTAGAATTTTGCAAATGTTCCTTGGTTTTTGAGTTATGAATTTTTGTAAATTGGAATAAGAAAAGATAAAAATATCAGAATTACTTCAAGAAAATTAATTTATACTTTTAATTTTTTTGTTGATTCACTCGCAACTCTCTTCGAAACTGTTTAACGACCTGTAGTTCAGTCAAATTAGCAAAAATAGAAAAAATAATCGGTAAAAAGCTATAAATTGGTGGAGGCCTTCACCTTGGCATAGTATTGAACATACTGAAAGTCCTGACATCTACATGCAGGGCTCGATCCGCCATCTTGGAAAGAAGTGCTCCAAGTCAGGTTTTTTCTTCATATCTCGATAATCGTTGGTCCTATTGCATTTAAAGTTATTATAAAAAATAAAGCTCATTAAATTGTCTATAAAAAAGGTTCAATAAATTAGCTTCTCTGTAATACACAGTTGAACATATAAAAATCACTTCCAGTGTAAAATCTGCAAAAAAAATATAAAAAGACATAATACCTATGAAAATTTGGCAACTCTTACTGTTTAAAGTTGTAGTACACTACTAGTACTGGGGTTGGCGTCATCTATAAAATTCTTCCTAACAGGGCTATCATCTCGATCTTCAGCATCGGAATCATTTTCGTCAAACTCCCTCTCAATGGAACTCTCCTTGTCTTCGTCAAGAGCAGAATTTGAATTTAGGCATGACGTACCATGACAGTAGCCACATATAGCCGCGCAGTTCAGTCCTGCTTTTCTACACCCACAGGATGAATTGCAGCCTTTTTTACAATTGCACGAGATTAATGTAAGCAATGAATCCGGAGCTGGTGCCTTGAGTGTCAGTACAGGTTTTAGACACTCATTGATATTTTTCCAACCCCACAGCTCAGGGCATTTCTCGTTACCGCACCACCTTTGTACCTGGTAATACACGCGAAACGAGTGTTGTTGAGCTGCTGCAGCTGTAGGAGGCAACGAAGCTAAATTCGGTTTACTCTTGTACGCTGATTTCGTAAAAACATTATACCGATGTCGATTTAAAGATGTCTCAATTGCAGGTGCACCGTATATAGCCATAAAAAAACGTTCTCCAGCTAGAGTAATATCATCATGAGAAGCGTTGTTGTCATTAAATGTTGTTACGATATCACGTAAATCTTCTCGTTGCCTCAATAGTTGAAAGCATTTTAGTTTGCCCTTTTGGAAGAGATACGATGTTGTATCACAACCACTAAAAGCGTGTGCAAATAGTATTCTATCTCGAAGTCCTTCATGTGATTGTAAAGTACGAGAACAGTATATTTTACGTTCTGACTTTCCTCTTCCTGGTTTTAGGAAATAAATATTCCGTTTCTGTAGAGCTAGAGCAGTGCGTAAAACGAGAAGGTCTATATCCTCACCGACAATCACAGCCTCTTCGAAAGAAGATACTTCTATCGCTGTTGTATAACGATAAGAGTATCAGCATCGTCTTTAGCCTGTTTAACGATAAAACCTTCGGCCTCAAATTTTTTCGATAACATTGATATCAGTCGAGTCTTATTTTTTGCGTTGCCCAAAAATTCTTTTAACATTTTTTGTTGATATTTCTAACGTGTACAATCATAGATTTCAGAGTACAGTGCAGACATAAAAATTATTTACGTATTCACTGATGTATTCCAAAGAAACTATTAAACATATGAAAAAAATGTATTGAACTATTTTTATAGAGAATTTAATGAGTTTTATTTTTTATTATAACCTTAAATGCGATAGGATCAACGATTACCGAGATATAAGAAATAACCTGACTTGGAGCACCTTTTTCCCAAGATGGCGGATCGAGCCGTGCATATAGACATCAGGACTTTTAGTATGTTCAATAGTATGCTAAGGTAAAGGCATCCACCAATTTATAGCTTTTTACCAGTTATTTTTTCTATTCGCTATATTTTAATCTAATTTGACTGAACTACTGATAGAGTATGCGTGGTTTGTGTCAAAATTAATTCCAACGAGATTTATTTTCGCCAACGTTAATCAGGTATGTTTTCCGTCGCAAGTAAGAACAAATAAATGTACGAGTACATGTGGAGAAATTTATTTTATACATTGTGCCAATTGTCGCTGATTTATTTGTTTTAAATGATTTTACGATGTATATCATCCCTGTAAATGTCTGTAACAAAAATTTATAAGAATAAATTAATTTTCTGAAAGTAATTATGATATTTTTATCTCTTCTTATTCCACTTTTTCATTTTTGTTATGTGCAATAATATTGTAATCAATAAAAATATAATAAATTAATGATAAATATACTAACTGTACTTTTGAAAATGCGTAACTAATAAAAGTGGTGCTTCTTGTGCTCTTCCGCAAGCTTTCTTACCATGTAGTTAACATCAAATTCATCCGCTCGCTACTTATTTCACTTACAGAAAACTATCTTTGACAAAAGTTGTAGTAAATTATGTTATCTATAAGATTTATAGCAATCATTTTCGTCCTAAGGTCAACTGGTGAGAAAATATTGCTGAAGAACCTATTATTTCGGCACTTGCGGGCGGTCGCCGATGTCAACAACTCAGAGTTCTCGTCAGGACCTCAAACCTTAAACCACATCCAAAAATTAGAACCCTCTGACCAATTTTAGAAAACTCTTCATTTAATGATTTTGAAGATGTTGTTAAAATATTTTAAGTGTTATTAATTTTTTTAATAAGCCATTATGATAACAATACAGCTGAAATAGAAATTTGCTTAAAAATATTTTGTCGAAAATATCGTTTTTAATTCTTCATTAAAAATTTCAACTTCCAATGAAGAATTCGGTAAGAGGCTCAGGGTTCAGAAACGAAAACTTTTAGTATGTTAAAGTACGAACCATTACCGAACGAAATCCGTGGAAAAATCTCAGAAGGCCGATATTGGATTTTTCTTCGCAATTGAGAAAATTAATTTTTTACACTATAAAAAGCACAACATCGCAATAAAAATTTGTACAAGAATTAATTTTTTACTATATATAGGAATCCAGTGGGATAGTTGGACATTTTCCTCTGCATCCCCAGCGAAACAAGAATCACCCATATGAGGAATATGTTGTTTTTTAACAATTAAACGTATTGCACAATCCTCCTCCTCTATCCTATCTCTCGAAATAGTATGGTGGCCTTATAACAGAGACACGTCGTACACTTTTAAGGATCACGTCCTCGGGTCATATGCCTTGTGTTATGCCTCTGCCAATCCACAACACGCCATCTTCTTCTTCGGGTCTATCCACCTGGTAGGCAGTCTTCCTCTAAATTTTCGCGCCTCCACCTTGCCCTCTACGACAAGTCTTTCCTTCTAATCTCCACTTCTTGCTATTTGTCCGAAGTATCCTAGTATTGACTATTTAATTGCTGTTGACAGTCTTTTTGTGATGTATAGCGCTTCTATAACGGAGAGTTATGTCCTGTGTGCTTCCCATGGTATTCCCACTTTTCAAACGCGTCGATTCTTTTGACGTCTGCCTTTTTGAATGTCCATGTCTCCGCGCTGCATACGTTGCGATTGGAAAAATCAGGGCGTTTGCCAGCCTTAGCTTTGTCCTTTTTGATATGGATGAGTCCCTCCAGATTTTTACCAGCCTTATTGACAATTTCATTTGTTGTCTTTCTTCTATCAATTGATATGTGTCAGTACTCATCCAATGATTTTTACTTGTCGGTGTCTTTTTAGTCGTTGTTTACGTCTATGGCTTGCATTATCCAGAACTTTGCTTGAACCCATGTCTGGTTTGGACCCCTAGCGGATTTGGGTACCGGACCATGCATGAGGATCCGTTTGAACGTCTCCGAGCCCTCCATTATTCTCCTTTTACTGTGCGCCAATTTCATATTTACCTGGAGTTTGATCACGACATCCACCTTTAGCAGTAGGTGATCTGTGTTGCCGGTTGCTCCGCGTTTTGGTGTTATATCTCGAATGGCCGTTCTCCATAGTTTTCGCATCAATATAAAAGCTATCTGGTATTTATTATACCATTATAATTATATACCGGACTTTTGTTACTTGGACTTTTGGGGGGTTTATTAGAACACTCCAATGTAAATCTCTGCCAAAATTTAGCTTGCCCGGATTTTTTGCAAACTAAAGACCTTCCTTGCCTGGACTATTAGAGTTAAGGGTAAATTTAATAGTAATTTTTCGTAAAAGTAAAAATACGTGAGCTGTAGGCGAAAACCGCACTTAGGGGGCTTAAATCCTCATTTGAGGGAACGCCGGCTTGGGATTTTTATGAGACATTTTGGGGGTTTATTAGAACACTTCAATATACATCTTTGCCAAATTTCAGCTTTCCCGGACCTTCTGTAAGCTGAAACCAAAACTTGGGTTTCGTTACTTGGAAGATACTATAACTTGGGCAAATTTTGAAAAAATCTGTTTTTCTCTTCATTTTCCAACCTTGGCCATAATTTCAATTAATTTATTATTAAAGCATTTCCCGTGCACGAAAGCATTTCTCTCCCTGCAACTAATTAATATTGTGCCATTTTAAGGGTGGGTCATGTTTTAGGTCAATAATTTAAGTATTAGTGTGCCATGGAAAAATACGAAAAAAAACTATTTATAGAGAATTTTATGCTCTTCAATTATGGTCTGATCATAATTTTTCATACAAACATAAATAAACGAGTTATCGGCAAAAAATCGCGTTGGGGGAGCTAAAACCCCCGATTGTGGGGGACGCCGGCGTGGGATTTTATGGGACTTTTGGGGGGTTCATTAGAACACTCCAATGTACATCTCTGCCAAAATTGAGCTTGCCCGGATTTTTTGCAAGCTTGAACCAATTTTTCGGCTTCGTTGCCTGGACTATAAGGGCGTCAGTCAAAGAAATATAGCTATAAACTGAAATATTCGCGCAAGGCAGTGCAAATTACTTTAAAACGATATCGTGAGTGTGGTTTTCTTGAAAATCGACGAAGAAGTGGACGAAATGGTGTTACTTCTAAAAGGCAAGATCGATTTTTGAAAAGATTCTCTAGATCTTTGTGGAGAATTGCGGCAGGAATTTGGAATCGAAATTACTGATCGGACAATTAGAAATCGATTTATTTCTTAAGATTCGGTCTTAAAGCTCACAAAAAGCTACTTCTCACTTTGCCTCAAATAGATAAACGGCTTAATTTTGCAAAACTTTATAAAGATTGGACGATAGATGATTGGGCCAAAGTCATTTTGGTCCGATGAAACTAATGTATAGGTAAGCTTTTCTTATGTCTTCTAATGAAATAACTTTTATTGTTTGGTTAAAAAAGTAATATTTTTAACTAAAATTAAATAAAACAACATTTTTATAATGTGAATTTTCCAGCTTTTCGGACAACCTGGTTCTCAATTCGTAAGAAGAAGGAAATGAGAGGCATTTAAGCCAGAATGCGCTTTTCCAGCTGCCAAATTTGGTGGAGGTAGCATAATGGTGTGGGCGTGCATGTCAGCGGGAGGCCTAGGAGAACTGCAAATATGCGAAGGACGAATGAATTCAGTGACATATATCGAGACTCTTGAAGAAAACTCTTGAATAATGTCCCCATGCCATCATTCAAAAGCGACAACGAAGTGTTTAAATGATAATAGCCCCACAGAGTCCAGATTTGTCTCCAATTAAAAATTTATGAACTATTTTAAAGAACAGAGTGTCCCTTAAAAAAACATCTTCGAAAGAAGTTGTAAAAATAATTATTTGTGAAGAGTAGAATATAATTTCAAAAGACGATTGCTATAATTTAGTTGCTAGCATGCCAAAAAGAGATAAATGCGTTTTAAAATCTAAAGGGTATTCAACTAAATATTGAAATTTTGTAATAAAAAATAATTTTATAACTATCAATAAGGTATTATTTCTCAGGTGCATGCTCAGTCACTTTGTGCAATTCATGGTAGAATTACTCCTTTTCAACTTCGTTCTTTCCTCTGTACCTCCTCCTTTTACCAGTCTCACCGTCTTGTGAATCGCGAAGTAATGACATTACAAACCCTTAGATTTATATAGGGCATTTAGAATGCATCAGTGCAGGCTAGGGGAGCTGAAATTTCAATGCGAGAGTCCGCATTGTTGAGCTTTATTTCACACTATAGTCTCTACCTACTCTTGCAAATTTCAAAATCTGCTAATTTCACTTTCAATCTCATCTATACAAGTCTTGGGTTTTTACCTTCAAATTAAATTATTCATTTCTTTAGCTTTTTGCACCCCATTGCTGCTCTGTTTATTATCTCAAAAATATAACAATAGACAAAATATTTTAAGTTAATAACACCTACTTATTAAAATTAAAGCTGAAGGATTAAAATTTTGTAAAGCTTTGATAATAATGATTATGATAGAAAAGTATAATGACTAAAAGGCGAGAAGGCACTAAAATTACTTTTTTAAAATATATAATTTTCCAAATTAACAACGACCAATAGAAGTTATTAAATTTGTTACTACAGAAGCATTATAGAAACTGTTTATCTTCAATTTATAAAAATAACTAGCGCAAATTTTAAGCGCTGAAGCTAATAAAACGAAAATAACACGTAAGGTCCTGTGGCGCAACGGATAACGCGTCTGACTACGGATCAGAAGATTCCAGGTTCGAATCCTGGCAGGATCGGTTCTTTTTATTACATGTTGTGCTGTAATTTTTACATACCGAATATTTCTACCATACGTTTTTAAATTTCTGCTGTAGATTTTCTTATAATTTTAAATTTTAAAAGTATTGCTAACAATATTGCTTAAAAATTGATTAGTACAAGAAGAGTAATCTACTACTATCAATGTATAATTTTGATTAACATTGCATAATCAAGACAGAACCACTGGAGTATGTTTTAACTTATTAATATTGTTATCAAGAGCCCCATATGTACTAGGTACCTATTATACACAACATGGAAATTCTAAAATTCATTGCACCGTATGGGCTGCCATAACATGACTGCATTGCGTAAATTTTTACACTTCAACAAGTTCCATGTGATGACGGTTAATTTATCAGAAACGTTTCATTCTTTATTGTGAAAAATTAATTAATGCCACTGGCATCGGTGCAAATTTTTATTTGCACTTGCATTGTACTAGGATCGATATCGTTTGCGGTAATTGTGCTTATTGAAATCTTATATATGTAGTACAATCATTCCTAAAATTCTGGATCATACTACGATATTATCTTTTTTTTTATTGGTTTAAATTTCAAAGTGACGGCAAGTTTGTTTACAAGTTTAAATGTTTATTACATAGTGTGCAGATAAAGGCTTATTTTGGTAACTTCCATGAAAAACTACTTTGTTATTGATTTATGCAGTGCCGTAACTAACTTTTCATATACCCTGAACAAACTCTTACATTTGGGCCTTCAAATTTTTTTTATGTAAAACAATCAATCATTCTAATCCCATCTCAAATTTAATTTATGTTACCATTAAACCCGGTATATAACATTTTAGTATATATCTGTCTACCTTAGGTACTTCATTTGTTCTGGAATAGCACCGCATTGTTGGATGCTTTTCGGATCCATTTTCTGGGAAGGGGGGATCAATCCTCATTTATTCCTTTCTTTTCACTCATTTTCTATAATTTTCTGTGTGTTTTATCTCTTCCACTTCCTTCTATCCGTGGTTGTTTTTTCTTATACCGATTGTCTTCAAGTCAGCGGTGGCCTCGTCCTGCCATCTAGCTCGGTCTCTCTACTGAAACGAATTCAGTTTACAAAAACAATCACATAACGTATTTTTCGTTTAACTGCATTATCATACTATGCTAATTTTTCTTGATGAAATGAAAATCTATACAATTAATTGAAAATCAATTCCGACCTTTTTAAATAAATATAACGGTGGTCGCGCAACTTAGCTCTACTTCGAACGGTTATTACTATGTGAATACGAACCTGACGAAAGATATTAGGTTTTTCTTTGTAGAGAATTTAATTAGTTGTAATTTTATGTTAAACTATTTTGTCATAAAGTTCAAAGAAACTTGAGAAAACGGCGAAAAACTTATTTATGTCCGTTTCTGCCTATACTTCTTAATTTATTTTTAGTAACCGAACCCAGGCTCATCCCATGATCAAATTTGGTACGCATGCACAATTATACAAAAAACTGTAAAAAAAAATGAACCAAAAAACACCCCTTTAGAAGTAGGGGTTTAAATAGGGTTAATATTAAAAATGTAATCAAGTTAGGGGTTGAAAATATGAAATGTGGCTGAATATTTGAATACATAGAATGTTCATTTACCTTTACAGAAATTTTTTTATTTTAAAATTTAGACCACTGTGGATGAAGTTACAGTCGTTTTCCTACAAGTCTACACACCAACTTTTTGACTTTTTGAAGGACCAAAACAAGGAAACGAATGCTTTTTTGGGCAAATACTTTAATTTGTATTTTTTATTCCTTACTAAGATGATGTATACCAAATTTCGTTCTCTGTAGCGTCATTTTTGTTAGTCGCAATATTTTTCGAGAGATCTTCAAGTTTTCTGTTTACTTTGTCAAACGCTTGTTTAAAATCGACAAACAGCTTTTATATTCCTATTTTGGATTGTTGATCGTCCCGGTCTAAAATCTTGTTGGTAGTCTCCTATCTTGTTGTCGGTGTGTTTTTGGAGTAGCGTATGGATCATTTTCAAAAGAACTTTGTATACATTATTGAGCAAGAATATTCTTCTGTAATTTTGGCAGTCCTTTATATCTTTCTTCTTGTGCATCGGGATCAGTTCAGCTGTATTCCTCTCCGTTGGCATTCCCTTCTCTCACCGCACCCTCAGAATAAGTTCCTACGTTGTTTCCTCTCCCATTTTTATTAGCTTGCCGTTTGTGCTGTCAGATCCTAGAGTTTTATTGTTTTTTATCTTTGCTGATATTTCAAGGAACTCCCCATAAGATAGTTCGTCAGTTATTTTATCTGTTTACTTCTAACTAGTTTAATAAATAGTACATATACCTAATCCAGACTTAATAATATTTCCTTAAGATTAGCCCACAATGTGATTTTAATACAGAATTTCAAAATTTTAATTCAAAACACTGCAAGTTATTGTAACCCTCAACTGGTATGGTGGTTTCCGAGTCACACAACTGGTATCGTTGGGTCAATGATGACCCAGCCCTATTTTTGGGTGTTGTTTAATTTTTGTTCGGTCTAAATGAACTATGTGTATTCTATAGGTAATTAAGTAAAACATTATAGAAAAAACTTGCAAAAAATACTCGACCAATACATGGAGTTGAGGAAAATTATAGACCCATAGCATAGACAGCATAGACCCAACGGTGATACCAGTTGGGAGGTAATATTACAGTATTTCTCAATCTGTCCAATTCCAGTTGTTTCGTTTAAAAAGTTTTGCTGTTTGGGTTGATTGATAAAATAAGACAAAGAACTCGAGCCACTTTTTGTTGAAAATAAATTCCTGTCTATTGATTTATCCTAACACTAAAATACATCAATTTTCAAACATATTATAATTGTTTCTGTTGAGAATTTGAAGACGGTCATGGTCTGAACGTTAGCGCGATCAACTGCTAACGCAAGGCGCCCCGGTTCGACTCCGGGTATTGTCTAAAAATTTCTTGACCGTCTTCCGTATTTCGGAGGGCACGTTAAGCAGGCGGTCCCCCTGTGTTAATGATTTGCCATCATAACAATAAAAAACAGGGTGTAGGCACATCGAAAGGCAAGCCTAGCAAGCTACCTGAGATGTAAAAACCAAACTGCTCATAGAACCAACAGTGCCTTGAACAGAGGCACTATAGTTGGGAAGTACATGACGTAGTCCTAGATTAAGAAGAAGAAGAAGAAGTTGAGAATTTAATAATTCTATAAAAATACAAAATATTCAGTTTTTCAAACAGGCCGCCCGAAACAAAATTGAAGCAAGGAAATCAGGAAAGCAATTCATTGTAAAATTGTAAGGTCTTAACATCGATGCCGCCGTTTCAGTAATGGTCACAAATTTCCCATTCGTCTACTTACCCCTGATTTACTTTTCATCTCCCGTTGTATCCATGGATGTCAATATTTATTCGTTCTTGGCGCGGAATATTAAAAATCTAAATTTGAAATTTATCATCACACAATAAAAAACTGATCGACGAACGGTGCCATAAGCATTAAATGTTTATTTCAAATAAAAATGGCATATGAATTTGAACCTGCATGAACATTGCAGGTTATTATAATATTAATGTCTTGAAATGTGTTTAAAGCAAGACACATTTAGTTATCCTTGCTAAATTCATATCGACTTAACCGGCATTCAGTTAAACTTCCGGAGTATCAAAACAAGCTCCACATGTGGAGACAATATTGACAGTTCATGGGATAATAGACGTAACCATCAATCTACACTATTCTATTCCACTTGCAGAAAATGAGGTTTAAGTCATTTATACTCTGAAATATGCATTTCGTCTATATTTTAAGTCGTACAATATTTAGTAAATTGCAATATGCATATTTTGGAGTTTAAATGATTTAAAGCCTCATTTTCTGCAAGCGTAATAGAATAATTTAATCTGTTTATCTCCGTATCTTGGACAGAAATACTGAAGAAAATGTCAGTATCGAAATCCTTTACTTTTCCCATGAGTTTTTCAGAATTTACAGAGTATCTTTTCATATTATCACAAAGAACATTGACATCATTAAGGAAGATAATTAATTACACATTGTAGCGTTAATGAACTCTTTTGCCTATGCAGTGCCTCTTTAGTAATATGTTGGAATGGCCAACCTTTATATACAGCTTGAGAGTGTGGTAATTCGTGGGCTCCCAGATGACGGGGAATTCAGTTAATTGCAAAAAGTAAACGGATTTTGGACTGGACGCCAGGTAAATTAATAGAATCGATAAAAGAAGAACTTGCGTTTAAGCTGCCGAAAGATAAATAGAAAAGTAGTAACCTATTTCAACCTCCAATAAAATTTTAAGCGCCAAAAATTACAATCTAATATTGCCTAATAGCCAAACAAAGTGATGCGGGTCTGGAGAACTTCTAAATAGAAATGTTAACATTTGTGACTGAAGGTCATATAGCGATAGTTGCTCATAACTCTACAGTTGCCTCATAGGTCGTTTGTACAAAGGGCGATTACCTTTTACAAGCGTCGAGAGCAGGAATATTCGCAGGATGTGGTCAGATGGACCAGAGGTAGGCGACGACGTTAGAGGGACCATGTAAGAGAATGGGAGAAGGAAGACCTGCTAGAGTGGTGCAAACCTAAAGGCCAGAGACTAGGAGAGTACCCGGTATACCACATAAGAGACGTCCTCGTCACAGGATAGCAACCCTTAAAGAAGTACGAAAGCAGTATGTAAAAAACAGCACATTGTCCTATAATATGAAGAAGAAGAGGAATTAGAGAAAGTGAAGAGTCTTGCTCTATTATCACACCAAAATAAAGTCAAAAGACGAGTTTCACGTGATGTGGTTTTAAATTCAATATCTGGCACATACACAAACAATTAACAAATTACAAGTTAAAGTGGAAACCGCGCTGATGGTTCGGCCCCACAGAAAATAAAAGGAAATACATGTACCTAATTAAGTCATTAACGTGCAAATCAGCGTTGAAACATTTTAATAACAAAATAGTTACAGATAATATTCCAATGGTCAGAAATGCAAACAAAATTGTAACTACAACTTACACACAATGAACAAGTGGGTTCCGATTTACCTATATCTCAACAGTCCTCATTATGATTTTTGGTCCCTCGTATCCAGAGTCACGGGAAAGCAAGCTACAAAATACAAAATTAATTATATGTTAACCTGGTCTATGCACCTGTAACACTGCATCTTAAAGATGTAAAAATTGATGGTAGGAATTATTCAAATACGCCGTCACATATTATATTCTTAAAAAAAATTGAAGTCCAACTCGTCTGAATGCAAAATTCTAACAGGAAAACCAAAACAAATTCTAACGTCGCCTTGGTCATTAAAACTAAATCCCAAAAACAGAAGATATTCCTCCAAACTTGGAACAGATGGTCTATGTAAGTTGTACTGTAAAAAATGAGTACTGTAAAAAAAACAATACACAAATATAAGTACTCGTACAGAAAATTAAAATATTGAAGAAAACCAATCAAGATATACCAACATATTAGAAGAAACGCCTGTGAGTTTCAGAAAGTCGTTTTCATCAAATGACGAGGCTGATGCAACAAAGCTGAGATACCTGAGGGATACATTAATTTTTATTGTCCTTATTGACCACTTTGTTCAACTAATTATATACCATAATATGCAAAATCGGAAAAAAAACTTAAATACATATGAATAATATTAGTACTTTATATAATATGTTTATTATCATATTATTTATATGATAATATTATTTATTACGATAAAATATGTGTATAAATAACATCTTTATAAAATATTTTGTAAATATTTTCTTTGTCGATTGTTTATCGTATATCTAAATACACATACATTTCAATATCTCACCGATTTGGGTATTTTATGTGGAGTTGAAATGGTGTATTTTTTTTGTATAAACCCGCTTGGATGATTTTAATTTGATTTGTTTTTATCCTCAAATTCTCCATCAATTTTTAGTAGCGTTCTGTAATCTGTTATTACTTATTCATATTAAAATATTTCAATGTTGATTTACGCGTTGATGAGTTATTTACGTTCGCGGGGTTGTTTTGTCGGATTCTCTCTTTTACTTTTAGGCTTCAGGTTTTTGGTGCCGGATTTTTGGCACCGAAACTTTTAGATGCCGGAATTTTGGGCACCTAAAAATGAAAAATAAATAAGTAACATACAAAACGATAATTTTTATTAATTCATTAAAACGTTATATTTATGCAATCAGTTGAAGATATTCTACTACTGTTCTGTCTCCATATGATTTGACGATTCTGAAACAGTCCTAAAATAGCATGTGTAATGCCTTAGAAAATCTGGGGAGGCAAAACCGAACCAATCAGCCGATGCCTGAAGCCAAAATTTAGGACCCCCGCGTCTTAAACGATGACGTTTTTCGACTAGATGTATTTTGGCTAAAAGAGTGGTGAAGGCTAAATATTTGCACCAAACGATAGTAGCGAAAGTAGATATTAAGGTGCCACGTGATTTATAAACCACTCATCACAGAAAAGGAACCACAATTAAAAATTAGGAAAAAGTAGTTAAACCCGACCTTGCAGCCGAAAGTAAATAATTCAATTCAATAAAACAATAATTCGGGAATAACCACATAACGAAGAATAAACACAGAAAGTCGATCGTAACGATAATTAAACAAATACATTTTCTTCAAATTAAAACAAAAATATAATTAAACATTAAAATGAATTAACACTTAAAAACCAAAATAATTTCCACAAGATAATAACTTAAACGTAAGTGCGTCGATTCGACGTATAAAATAACAAAATTTGGCGTGCTATAATAAATTTGCAAACAAGATGGTGGAAAGAACTCGACTCTTTCATCCACATGTACACGCAAAATTTATTACGCCAAATAAAACTTGTAATAATACTGCAATAGTCACATATGCCGACGACACGGCCATAATGGCTTCGCATGATGATCCAAGAGAAGCCTCCAGATTTTTATAAGAATCTGGAGACTAACTTAAAAAACTAACGTGGGAAAAGCATATATGGAACAAGCGTGTCCAATTGGGTCTGATCTACCGAAAAATGTACTGGAGATGAATAAAAACTCACACCTAAGTATGGCTAATAAACAACTGATTTACAAATCCATCATCAAGCCGGTATGGACATACGGAGCTCAGTTGTGGGGATCCGCAAGTGCGACAAATGTTATGAAAATAAAAAGATTTCAATCAAAAGCCCTACGCGAGGTCTGCAACGCTCCTTGTTATGTTCCTAATGAGGTCATACACCGGAACCTAAAAATAGCAACTGTCAAGGAGGAAATCGCTTCAATAAGCGTGAAATACTAACATCGGATCTTGTTATTCAAAATTACAAAAATTTGATAAAATAGTGGAGGAGCTTGCCGAAATGTCCCATCGATCAAAATGTTTTTCATTTGTTCGTTCTGGCGCAGTATTCGCTAGTAAAAGTTTTCCATTTTTTCAGGAGCAAATTCATAGTTCTTATAACTTTCTGGATTTATCAAAATTTCCAAATTTCTTGCAGCTGGAGGAGCACCAGCGATAATGTTTCGAGCCCGTTGACAATATTTTCTGATATCATCCTTATTGGGCATACGCCCTTGGACAACTGGTTCAGTATTTTCTAAAACCGTGTTCCTGATTTGAGCTGGAGTTTCTACAGAGTCTTCGGTGCCTCTTTTAATGGACCTTTATTTTGACAACTTCTGTTCCTGCCGCATCAGGATCGTGATTATGATTACTTTTTGAGCACATGCGTTTGTTGTCTATTGTTGTATGAATACGGATACACCACTTTCCGCTTTTCGATCACATCTCCACAATTTTCTTGTTTCATCCTTGCTCATTTTATTAAATACGTACATATTGTGGTGTTTTTTTGAACGACCAGGCTATTTTAAAGTTGCTGTGTTACTCGACTTAATTTTCAATTTCCTAATTAATTTCCTGCTGCTTTTTTTTATAAATTATCCATTTATTAGCTTCCATTAATTTAATGTTCCACCACTTTAGCTATTTTAAAATCAAACACAATTTTACCCATTCATTCAATTACATTTTATTTTCATCAAAAATCAAATCAAATATCAAAAACCATTTTTAAAATTACTTCTGCGGAAATTATTAGTTTAAGCGCGACTTGATTTTCATATCAATATATGGTATATCATAATATTATATCCCTCCTTCATCAACTTCGATTTATTTCGAATTGTTTCTGTATTCTCCATGGTTTAATCCTGATACTTGCTTTTTTCACGATTACGACATTTAAGTAATTAACATTAAGCAATAATAGGGAGGGGATCATAAAAAGGCTTAATGTCTAAAATTAACTCAAATACATATCGCACCGCGAATTCTAGACAAGCATAACTCAAAAAAGTATGAACTGAGATATCGTAATAGCGTTTGAAATAACAGAATTATATTTCGATTCTTAATAAAAAATATAGCATTTCTATAAATTTTAGGGTATAATTAAATAACTTTTTGGCCCCCAAAAGTGCTGCTTCGTTCAGGACACTCCAACTGTAAATTTATTTGACTATGGGGCCGATCCTGCAGTTCAGTTCCTATTCTCAGTGGTTAAATGTTTTGTATGTTCTATATAATGAATTTAAAAATACGCTATCTCCTTTTTTATGTATTTTTTTGGTATAATATTAAAACAATAATCTTCTCTTTTTTGTTTAATTAATTTTAGCTGGCACTCATCAATACACGTATTATTATTTTTTAGTTAGCTGCAAGACAACCACTTGAGCATAAAAAAATTCACGAGCTCGCGGATCTTAGAAATGGTTATAAAATCTCGGCCGTCCTTAACAACAAACGCATTGTACGATATCAACGGATAAACCATTTGATTTAGGGATAAACCCACACTAACAAACAGTCCACAGTTTTATCTACAGACTAAATGTGCATGTACATAATAGGACCTACGGCTTTACGTGGAATCCGAACCACGGCATAAATAATTCTAGAGTAGCTGAGATTCGAACTCAGACAATCAGGTTCATAGTTCAACTCCTTCGTCACCACACTAAATTACGTGTACGTAGCTATGCAGAAAGAGATGAATCACCAAATCCACATTAGGTTAAAAGGACTGACAAGGAAGTTATGTGGACTTAAGCGGCAGTTTGGCGCTAAAATTTATTGATCCGTTAATTATATTTTATTAAGTTTAAAAAAGTTCTACATAACCTAACATTATTATATGAAGTTTAACAATGCATAAACTAAAAATAGCTTCGAAATTTTTCAGGAAGGGGAGGTTATCCCCGGATTATATTCTAGGACCGCCACTGTAAAGACACGATGCAGAAATTAAATACGAAGCCAAAGAGTAATGTTATAGAAATTTATCGATATTCCTAGTTATGTAAATGTTTACTTTGAATTTAATAAGTAGGTAGCTATTGATAAAATTTATAACACAAACTTATAAACCGTTTAACCAATTTATGAAAAAGGTGCTGTACATTCTGCACGATTTGATAAAACCTGTACTTCTTTACGAAGTTTCTTTTACTATGCAGTAATTAGGTATACTATACACTCAAAAACGTTACACAATTTGCAAAGTTTTGCAACTTAATTACCTTTTAGTATTTAAGCTATATTTAATACGAAGGCACTTTATAACAAGAAAGGCATTAAATTATCCCCATTTTGAATTTATGGGTTAGTAACAGGTGCTCAATTTTTATGAAAAAAATTTTATGTTGCTCATATTAAACTTCTAATTATATTTTTAATGTAAAAACTTTAAAATATTTTAGGCGAATGAACAAATTTAATTTTTTGTTTGTTTTTTTGTACTGATTCGCAATTTTTTGTTTCCAAACATTCTTAAGATGTACTAAATGTGGGAAATTCAAAAATAATTATTTTGGTTTACAATTAGGTGTCTGCAATGTTCAATATGTGTGACACTATGTTTAATATAATAATATAATGATTTTAATTTCTCCATTTAATTAGTTTAGAAAGTTTGCAAAATTTTGCATTTTTGAAAGTGGGACGATTTAATAAGGTAACAATACCTAATCTAGGTCGCTTTTCATAACCTATGATCCAAGTAAAGTTGTCCTAAATTGAAAAGTATGGTGAAACTAATTTAATTATTATTATAAAAAAAAAAGTATTATACTCTGTAGGTGTTGCCATTTACTTCAATCTTTTCTGCTATATTCTTACATAATAAGATTTTAATAATATTATGAAATGCAAATTTAATTGAAGCTTCTTGAAATGGCAAAAATAAAATTGAATTTATTTCTCCCATGATGATTATGGTTTGTCGTTCTAGACTTTCTAGAATGGCTAATAGAAATTCTTTAACGAATAAACCATTTTACAATCATTCGAATTTTAGTTCAGGATTTGAGCAGCTATAACCCGGGTTTAATTTGCAACTGTATATACAGGGTGACTATTATAGTTCTGTTTGTAATTTCGAAATTCTTCAACGATAGGTAACTTAAAATAATTATGTCTCAAGAATTTTTATAAAACCGCACCTATATCAATTCATAAAATGTTACTCTTCATTAAGAAAGTTGACATGAGTATATTCAAATTTGAACTTTTAGGCGAGACAATACAATATAATTTTTTTATGGTAACCATTGCTTCATTGTGCTAATAAATTAACACGGTCTACATATGATTGCTTATAGTGTGTACAAATAAAATATTATCAGTAATTCTGAAAGTATTTGACATTTCCTATTTTATTGAAATTAAACTAGCATTGTTTCGAATCTCATTATTGAAAGAGGATTGTTACGTAGGTACAAAGCAATTGCATTAAAAGTTTTGTAACGGCTGAGCAAGTATTTGATACTAATCTGGACAAACAAACGAGGCTGTATCACGGTACACTGAATTATTTACAAGCTCCTTATACGTTACCAGTTACCACGACATCAACACTTACAACAGACTATCTTTTCCAAGTTAACATAGTTTGATAGTTTCGATTGTTTTATTCATTTTTAAAACTAATCGAAATCAGTTTAATTATGTATAGCATCGACGCATACTCGTGATAGAGTTACACACATACAAAAAGCTTTTCCAGCTAATAGAAAACCCTGAAATATAACCCCTGGAAACAGTAAAAATTTTGTTTTCTGAGTTGTTGATATCAAAATAATGAAATACATAAATACAGAACAAGCAAAATTTGGAGCTTTAATTAACAAATGTGTAAACAGTTTACTAATTACAATCCTCATAAACCATGTACCAAGTGGACTGGACATTGCCTTTACCCTGTTTAACTTGCTTCCCTTAGATAATGGATAATCATTTTACAACGAAAAGCTTGCATTATCATCAGTACTTACAAAATAATAGGTACGACGTTTTTCCGACAAAAACTATCGCGAACTGAAATTACATTTAATTGAGTTAATTAAGAAATAGAAAACATTTTTTGGAAAGTGCAGAAGCAGAAACTTAAAAGTGATATTTTAACTTTAAACAAATATTAAAAATAACAATAAATTTCGACAATATAATCATCTAATAAATATTAAAATAGTCCACAAGGATAATTGAATTCATCAAATAACTCCACTAAAATATAAACGTAATACGCGCGTGGGAGTGTTTGATTACATCAATAACAGGTGAAAGCAGAAAAGTAAATCGAAAATCAATTCCTGGTCATGTTCTAACTATTTAGGTAGTTAATTTCTATTATGTATAATTTTTATTTATTTTTTTAATATTTCGTTCTTATTCCGGCTGTTTAAAATAGAACACGCAGAAATATTTGAAATATTTCTTGAAAGTCTTGGCTAAAATTGTTGTTCTACCAGACGCATCACGAAAACTGTTAAAACTATTAAAATTTTATTCACCTTATATCTAAACTCATACGTTTTTGTCGTGGGATGTACTGAAATCATGTAAATTTCGAAAAACTGAGACGCGGATAAACATCCTTCAAATTAGGGAAAAAATGTCAACTTTGAAAGCTTTTCTATGAGGATATTTTCAGAGAATTTAGTCAAATTTCGTTCTTCTGTGGACTAATTTTAGGTCAGATGAATAGGAAAAAAGTGTAGTAGATTTAAAACTAAGAATTATATTTTTTTGGGTAAAAACTGAAAACAGTTACTTCGATAAATTTTATTCTATTCAGATCCGAAAAGGATTCAACCTAAACAAAAATCTAATTTCAGGGTAATTGTCACGCAGATCCCCTTTTCGGGTAATAATGACTCAATTTATGTATTACGTATAACTATAAGGAATATTTGAGAGGGTTATTGTCACTTTTCGTTTGAATCGGGAATAATCTAATAAGCACTTCTGATAGTGAAACTGATACTTTAGTCCTCGATTTATTAAAATGATGTTGCTTTTTATAACCTTGGAGACTAAATTGCGAAATTAATTCCATGTCATCAAATAATCACACAAATTTGCTTACTAACATAATTTAATCTAAACTTCTACCTAATTTAAACATTTCAAAATTTTATTGAGTTTAGTTTTTGGGAGTTTATATTATCGTGGATTTGGCTTATCGAAGTTGCAATGCGAGCCGCGAAATAACTCGCACACGCAAGATTAACTCCATTCCTTTACTTCCATATAAAGTAATATACTATTTGATATCGAAATCTGTTTTATCGTATTTCTATGTGAAGAAAGCATACTGATCAATAAAAGATTCACGAACAGCGTTAAATCTGTAAAGAGCTCCCAACCGATCACAATTTGTTATCAGCTAATATGTTATTGCAAAGCTTCTAAAAGAGCTAAAAACATTTTTTACATACACATTCATATTGGACCTAGTTGTTTAACGTCGGATTCGAACCACAGAAAGTGTAATACGCTTCAGTTCGAGATGGATGTGCATGGCAGATTATCTCTGTGGTTTGCTATTGTTTTCTCGAAAATAGATCTACGTCTCTTAAAAAATTAAGCAGTACAAACTAAACTTATGGAAACTTTATGTAAAAGTCTTGAGCAACTTCCGAAGGAGGATAATGACGTTATGGGAAATTATCACGATAAACTTGGTAAATACCCAAGAAAAATTGTTGAAATCAGCAAATAAAGATGCTAAATGAAAACCACGGATGCCAACTGAAATATTGAAGTTAATAGATAAAGGACAAATGTATAGAAATTGGGAATGCATCGAATAATAAAATAAAAGATCAGAGAATCCAAAAAGAGATGTATTAAGTATTCGACAAGATACTCTATCTGTATTATTTACTTTAATCTTTACAAAAATATACACTGACTTTTCAATATAAAATAACTATTCCACACTGGGTTCACACACCTAATCTCCCAACATGGTCATGGGTATATTCCATTATTTAGGATTCCGTAGGTTGGTAGCTGGCTAGCCAACCTACTGAATATTCAAATGGTTAATACCCGCCATGCAGGGACGGCTCCATACACTACAAGATGGATGAAAGAAACTTGCGTAAAAATTGAGGTATATACACACGATGCATAAAAAGATAATAGTATATCAATATACCCGGGGGGTATGAAGGATTTACCGTCGTGAATGAATTGTAACTCGAGACACTTCGAGACACTTTGTGTCGAGAGTTACAATTCATTCAAGACGATAAACCCCCCGAGTTATAGTAAGATATTTTGTTCGCTACGAAACCGAGAAACACTGGAATACAGAAAGAAGAAAGTCCTTATCATCCTAAGATCCTAAAATCTAAAGTAAAACATTCAATAAAAGTCTCTAAATCTGAGAAAATCCCGTCCTGGGTCCTGACGAAATACACTCGGAGTTATTGAAACTTATTAACGAGAATAATATTAGATTAATAACGACACTCTTCAACTGAACATATTTTATACATCGTTACAACTTCTGAAATGCCACGCAATTGGCTTAATTCCATATTTGTTCACTCGCTCAAGACAAAAAATCGCAAATGTTACGACGACTACAGGCTCATCAGTTTGATGTCAATTGTGCTCAAAGTAGTTTTGATATTCATCCACGCCAGGATAACCAAGATAATTTGTCATAAGAACCCTTCTCAAAATGAAGTATATATTATTACACTTTCCGTGGTTCGGAGACCACGTTAAATATTATTAGATCCTCTATATAGCGGTTGAAAATCATTTCCAACTAAAATAATAACAAACGTGTTTACGGACAGTAAGATATGATTAACAAAAACCTAAAATCAAATTGCTAAGTGGTCACTTGACAAACTTTCTAGAGGTTGGGAAGTAATCACAGGTTAGAAAATGGTAAAAATGCTCACTTTTCCAACTAACTTGTTAAAAAGTTAATTAAATTTTATTCACTTATTCAATTTTAGCAATGGATTACCCACAGAAAATCACGGACCCCAGTACCAAATTTACCAAAGTGGGACTCGGGGAGGGGGGGGAGCACATTTCACTTTTACTAGAAAATAATATGCCGTGTACTATATTTCAAAATTTTCCACTCCAGATATATATTCCTAAACCAAGAAAATATTGGCACAGAAACTGACTTTCGGGGGGGGGGGGATTTTTAAATCTCAACTTACTTATATAAATTCTGTATAATCCGACTTTTAGATTTTCCAAGGTACCTCCTCCCACATTAGCTCAAATAATCAGGGTTATACTGTAGCAACTCGGATGTTCGAATAAAAAATGCTTCTTCTCGAGAACGACAATCAAGTAATTTTTATTCTACTTAAATCACGCGAAATATTTAAATATTCTTGCCGGACTCCTAATCTGGCCGAACCCCGGTATTACGGAACCAATAACTGGTCCCACTAATTGCGACGAGTTTAAAGAAGAAGTAAAACAAACATTAAATTTTTCACTAAGAATTAAAACTAAAGAATAATTTGAAGAAGCTACGAATCTTAGATAAATCTTAACGCAAAAAATAAGAGCCCGAGCTAGGTGACGACGAAATAAAAATTCTGCAGACAAAACCGATTACAAGAGACTTGCGAACCAACTAAAAGGAAAAATAAACAAAAACCAGGATAAAACATTTTGTAGTTATCTGGAAAATCTTGGTATAGAAGATCATTCTATTTGGAATGCTAAAAAAGGATTTAAACGACTTAAGTATTTAAACCATATGAAGATGGACTACACGAAGAAATATAACAATTTCTGGAAACGCCATTGCAAATGTCTTTGCCGATAACCTAATTTACCGCTACAGAAGTAGCAAAAGATATCATCAAACTAAATAAAAATAAAGCTACCGGCTACGCTTGAATAACCAGCAAAGTTCTGTCAGAATTTCCCTGTTTGGGTATCAAGTTTATGATGGCAATATACAACTCTATTTTAAAATTATCTAATTATAATATTTGCCAGCTCAATTAAGATTAACACAAATTATAATGATTTTCAAACCCAGGAAAGGTTCCGATCGAAGGTCACTCTCAATAGTACCTAATTTTCTGACAAAAACTCTTAATAAAACGGATAAATGATAACGATTGGCTACCAATGCATTAATTTGGATATCGACAACAGCATTTGATCATCCAACAACGTCATCAATTAGTCAAGTGGCAACTAGCAGATAGAGAGCAACGGGGCGCCACCCTCCCCCATTTTAATCGCAACTAGAACAGTTATTTTCTCATTTAATTATCTATTAATTTAATTTCAACTAGTGCGTGATTATCATTATTGTGTGGCCCGCAACTTTCCAGGTCAATAAATCAATAGAGGATGTGTTATGATTAAACAGATATATAGAAGTGGCCGCATTGATTCGTGATACCCAGGTTGTGCGGCTTAAAGGTTGCATTGAGGGACCGAATCAAAATTTTCAATCATAGATTTTGTGATCCACATCGGTACTTCAGCATGAAAATGAAGGTAAATGAAACAAAATTAGTTCACTCTCCATCGTACACGGGAATCAATAGCAAGATAACTCAGGGTTCATTTAGACAATAGACTCCATATGTCCAATATTAATATCATCCAAAGGTTCCAATTTAAAAACTCTTCGGGTGATAGTTGATGATCCATGGTACGTAACCAACCAGACCATACACACCGATTTAGCAACATGATATGCAACAGAAGAAATCCTCAAAAAGCAAATAAACACCAATCAAGACTGAAGGATCATTGTAACCCAAGTATGCAACAACTGCTTGAAGAAGAAGTTTACAGGCGATTAAAAAGAGAATGGCTTAACGACTTACCGATAAGACGATACATTCGATATCATTAAATGGACAACGCTGATGGGCGTTCGATGGGCAGATCATAGAACTCTATAATAATTATTATTATTTCATTTTGTTCTGATTAAAATAATTGAAAGAGACACAACATGGTGTCCAAAAGTTTGCATCTATTAGAACTATGCATACCACGCTATTGAAATATTTTATAAGTTTTACCATACAGCATAGATTTGATATAAATAAAGAACAAATAAAGATTTATTTAATTAATAAACACTTCATTAACAGCGAAGCAATTTGTAAAACAAGATTTCAACATTTTAAAAAAACACGTTTGTACAAATACGAATACAGTATCAATCTGCAAGTGGCATAATCGAGAGATTACCAGTTCCGAAAGAGTCTGCATTGCGAATAATTTTAATTAAAAAAAGAGATAAAAAATTATCACACTTGGGACAAATTCATTTTTTAAATAAAATTAAAGCATACTCCTATATGCCTCTAAACATATTACGAGGTCGTGCAATGATGCAGTAAATTCTATGATTCATATTTATCATGTAAATCATGTTAAATTAAAAATTATGTGAAATTTTCCAAAATAACTCTTCATTTGCATACACAGTAGGTGCTTTAAATAAAAAATTAAAGTAGCATCGAATTTAGCAACAAGTTAGCATTGGACAGTGAACCAGAAAAATTATGTGATTTATTTTATAAAAGTATATCGATATATAAAACATGGTGGAAACGCGTACATGGCGTAACCTCCCCCCATTTTAAATTCCAACTTTAAAACAGTGGAAAAATTAGAGAACATACAACCTGTTCCAAGAATTTTGAAAAATTATATGTTGATCCAAAGTTCTGCTGCTGTAAAATAAGAAATAAATAATATGCATACATTACATTACAGGGTCGACTGTGGTCCTTGACGATTTGGGTTGACTTCAATTATTGAACGTAATTATAGTTTTTCTAAGTTTAGTATTAATGATATTATATATGCTATATTGGATTACGCAAAGCATAGTCGAGAAAAAATGCTTAAAAAGTAAAATTTATTTAAATAGTTGATTAAAAAATATTAGTCAATAGTTCTCGCATCCAAACGTTCCCGTTTGAACGTCCTTGCGTCGAAACTTCCTGGCATCCAAACGGCTGCGTTCAACCGGCAACGACTACTTGATTGCAACCGCTTACGTTTCTCATTAAACTTCACTGAATTTTAGTTGCTTTTATTTAGTTTGCTGTTTATACTTTTCAGACAGGTGGCATAGTACGAATCTATTTTAAATCAATTTGATTTTATATTCGATATATTATAATTCAATATTTTGGTATACTACCTCAAGACGTTTTAGTTTTGGTATCTACAATATCGGAGAGCACGTTTTAGATAAAATATTAAATAGGGTCACGTGCTGCTCTCTGTTAAATAGTTTGCAAAGCTGAATTAATATTATTTTGATTTTTGAAATATTCAATTAATTTGTTTGAATTTAAATGTTTTGAAAAAATAATTTGAAAATTTGGTACACTCCAAAATTATAAAAGTAGCTATAAAAAGTAATTTTAAATTCTACAGTGTATAGCGGAAACTTGAAGTTTGTTCTTTTTATTATTTTTATGGTTGTCAAATTTCGCAATCTCGGAGTAATTTTTATTCTACGGCCAACTTTTCTTTCAGTTTGCTCGCTACGCAAAGCTGAATATTTGATTCTTCCAGTTTTATCTCCTGAAAATACGTTCAGTAGGTTTCACAATTTTGCGTGAAAAGGGTTGTAATATTGTAAAAATTTTCCATGCTGTAAAAAAAGAAATTATACATAATAAAAAATTTATTCGTGTTTTCTGACATATAATCAATTTTCGCACTCAAACCAAGCTTACTAAATAATTAACTCGGTAATAAATTTTATCGGTGTTAATTAAATCAACAAATTATATAATATATTTTGCATAAATTAATGAATTAAGAAATTGTGTGTAAAATTTGATTAAAAATGTGTAAAAATAATAACCTAATTGATTTTTATATGGGCTAGATTTAAAAGCTTGTTTTAAGGAGATTAGCTTTCCGCACTTGCATGAAAAGAGCACACAAACGGTGACGAATTGAAGATGAAGCGGTAAACGCATAAGAGAAAAAGAGATACAAGATGTTCCGTCGCATTCTTACTCGACTCGGTATATAAACATCTCGTTTGCAAATGCATACATAAAGACTGCATATAACTTACAGTGGCACTGATCCTTGTCTGTTTTACAACGTTGCCAAGCCACATTTAGTCACCCATTTCATTCACGCTTACCCGCTACAAATATCCGCTCTCTTTAATCGCAATACTATTCTTATTTGTATCCCTACTTCTTGTTTGTCTATCTTTGTTTGACGCTTCTTTCGCAGTTTAACCTGTGATCAAAGCACGTACGAACCGCATACTTCCTTTTATCATGTCAATCCTCCCCGCCCGTATTCTCTATTCTTTCTTCTCCTTGTGTGTGATGTATTTTACGTCGTTGTCCTATTACATCCCCACCTAAAACGAGCACTTCTTCATTTGTTGACTGAAATGAATCAATACAACTTTCGGCTAGCTTCGGTTAAATCCGTTGTACGATATCAAAGGATCAGGACAATCGCAAGGCCGTGACGACTGTCACCCTTGTGTTAACCCCACGCCGACTAGGATCAAACTAATCAACGGGATTTTATGTAATCAGTTTGCACAAGTAGGTTAGGTTGCTTATTTTGAAGTTAATTGAATACCGAATCTAAAGTATAATTAAATGACGGGCCGATTTGAATGAGTTTGTTTAGACGTTAGCCGTTTCATGTTTATTTTTTTAAATTGCAACACTTTGTAGATTTAGGTTTCAGACATAAATTAATTGGATTAGTTACAGCAGATAAATTTTGCAGAGCTGTATCACAATGCAGATTGCTACCATGAACAATTAAGCTTTAAGGAGGGAGAAAATGTTAAATTTTCTATTATTTTCTAAGCTGTGTGATGTTGACCTAATACGTAATATTCCTTATAAATTGTAAATAAACATTATATATACTTTACAATAGTTAAAATGCTATACATTTTAAAATTATTGCAATAATGAACGCTATTACATACGACCACCACAATATACACGGTGTTAGATACTACTATGTAATTATATACAATTATTATTGAGTATACATAATATATTATTTGCAAGTATTCCTATTTAATATTATAAACATTACTACTGAATAATTATAATATAGGAGTACAATAACTTAATATTTATATTAATGATGTCTCTTATATTAAAGAGTGTCCACTTGATATCCACTTGATATTCATTTACACTATTCTGTACTGTACAGTATTGTAATTTGCTATACCATATTACACTATGCTAAGCTATGCTATGCTATGCTATGCTATGCTATGCTATGCTATGCTATGCTATGCTATGCTATGCTATGCTATGCTATGCTATGCTATGCTATGCTATGCTATGCTATGCTATGCTATGCTATGCTATGCTATGCTATGCTATGCTATGCTATGCTATGCTATGCTATGCTATGCTATGCTATGCTATGCTATGCTAGAATTTTATTTATAAGCGATATCACTCAATGCTTTATATTTGCGCAAGTATTATTACTATTATATGCAGACGATATAAAGATCTTTTATAGAATTTTTGGTGGAACATCAGTCTCCGAGATGCAAACTGACCTTAGTCGGTTGAGTCGTTGGTGCGAAGCAAATAAACTCGCCCTAAGCATCAATAAATGTAAACACATTCGTTTAGGCCACCTTCAGTGTGTTTCTGGGAGTGACTACATGATAAACGACACTCCTTTGGAGTCCGTTTCTACTATTAGAGATTTGGGCATCATCTTCGATGTTAAGTTATCTTTTAATGATCACGTTAAGGTCATCTGTAATAAAGCTTTGAAAACCATTGGCTTTGTCAAGAGTTTTTTAATTTAGCTTAAAAGTGTTTGATAATAACCAATAAACTTTTGTGACGTATTGTATAAAATTTGAAATAAGTGTTTAACACCTTAATCCTGTGGGATAAAATGAAATAAAGTTGTTACAATTATCTGATGTTTTTATGATTATTTCCGTTTAAATAAAGTCGGACACCCCCTGGAATCTTCGTAAGAGAAATCATGCTCAAACTAAAAGGTCGTTTATCCACCTACTACCTGGAGAAGAACACCATAACACTATTCCTAATGCACCTTCATTGGCTCATTTTTTTAGTTACCAACCTAAAAAAAGTTTTGGTGCGGCCTTTAGGCCGTACTTACTCCCATAATCTTTGATAGTAGATATTGCTGTGAAATTTGGAAATAAGCGCTCGATCGCTGAAGCGTGAGGTCGATTTTTGATGACCACGAGAATTTTGGATCAACCGCCATTGAATCGTCGATTTTGAATTTGTCGATAGGTAATCGACATTGAAATTTATAGTTACCAAATAAGGTAATTTTGTGATTGGAGATTTATGTCGATTTGTGAAATTGGTTGGATTGGCAAATATTGAGACCATGGAAATTTGATAAAGAAAGTTTGGTCGACATTGAAAATTTAGATCTACAAAAAGAATTTTTGAAAAATAAAGGAAATAATTCTATTATATATGTATTATTCTAATAAAAAATGTAACAATTTTTGCCACTCCAAGGAACGACAAAAACTGCCCCGACGATCTTTGTTGATAACTCAGGGGATCGCCGGACAAAGATAGAAAATGCCACGAAGTGCTAGCTCAAGCACGGACCATGAAGAAAACGGAACCCCCCTACCCTCGGTTGATGTTACACAATTATATAAAAAATAGCACTCCGGTTAGAAGAGAACATGTGATGCGACGTCAAACGTGATTTGCTAAAAGCAAATATAAATCCACAATCATCACAACCATGCCAACCCCTAGATAGTAATCGTATTTAAATACAATGCTTAAATATTTAAAATTACTTAAAATATTTAACATGGGAAAGTAATCGAATTGTCCAAGCGAGCGACAACGTTGCTATCTGGCAGGCCAAGCGGTCGTATCTTGTGCTATCAGCGTTCCCATTCAAATAAATTCGCCTAAATCAAAATTGCAGTATTAAAACTACACAAAAAATGGCTCTAAACAAACCGTTTGGATAAAAAAACATACAGTATGAGGCAACAATTACTACACAGAACAAACTTGTATTTACGCACCCAAGGAAAATAATTTTCGGTACCGAACGGAGTAAAAAATAATAATTACGCACAAATTGCGTAATTGCGAAAGAAATACAAAAAAGACAAAGCCATATGCCCAAATTTGGTCAAGAGACGACAAACCAGAACGGAAATCAAAGGGATAGCAAAAATATCGCATTCACCTACGCGAACTAAAATATCCTCCAACGAGAATTGCGCAAGCCAAAAAAACGAATCCCTGCCACACCACTTGAACCACATCCATGGCTATAATCGCTCCATCACAAACAGGAATCGACTAGCTCCCCCAAAACTCAACCTTCCTCGGCACTTCACAAAACTATCCTCCCTTTCGAGTCGCTATCGCGACCCCGCTATCGAAAACACAGCAATCCCGCCAACCTTAGAATTCATGCATGAATCCACCATACAGGGGGTTGTTAAAGTTGTCAAATGCAAATTAGAAAAAGTAACAATTCAAAAAAATCGTTACAAATATTAGAAGAAGTAATGGATGGTTACGGAAAACAGAAGAATTGGAAAATTTCAAGATGGACACCTACAGGATGTGAGCAATATTGTAAAATTTTATAAACCTTTATTTTGATGATGAACTTTTTGTTGATAATAATTACTGTCAACGAATTAATTTAATTTTTTATAAATAAATATTATCCTGTTATAAATATTATAAATCTGGTTATTATTATTTTAAAGTTTAGAAGAAATTGTAAAATGAATAACGAACACAAAAAAATAACTTTGGGGATATAAAATTTCGGAAAACCTTAGGGTTTAATTTTTAAAAGGCTTCGTTGTCTTAAAAACACACGACAATATATTATAAAGTTCTGAAAATTGGTGGCTGCATTGGGGGGGGTTGTACATATTCCCCAACATTTTATAATGATCAGGAAAATAATAATGAAGAGTAATAATATTTTCATAGTAACGCAAGAAGTTGACCGACTTTTCGGTTTAGGTGATTCTAAGGGTGATCGAGTAAGCTTTTTTGGAAACTATATTTTAGGAATAAATCAGTATTTTTATATATATTTTGAGCACTGCCATCGAAACAAGTCACGAGCCGCCACTGAATATACCTTTATTATTATAAAAGTAACCTAGCAAATATAATAGTTATTTATGTATCAAGGGCACAATCAATAGATTATAGCACCGAGGGTAATTTAAAGCCCGACGCGTTAGCGGAGGGCTTTAAATTGCCCGAGGGCTATAATCTAATTGTGGCCGTGGTACATACAACGTTTTATTTCATTTTGGTACTTGGTACTTGAATTGTCAAAATTGAAAATTTAAGTATTTTGAAAAAAAATATCATGTCATTTTGTTTGTGCTATGAATTTTTGGTGTGCCATGGTTCCTATGGCGAGAAACTTGGAGAGGCGAGAATTAATTTTTTGATTTAACAATAACTCGAAAACGGCATTAGATATCGAAAAACTGAGCAAAAAATTTCCCCCCCCTCGCAAACCCCTCCCCGTGAATTGTCGGTAGGAAGGCATATGCAAAATTTCAGATCGATCGCGCAAAAAAACAGAGCCTGGACTAACTTTTTGTTTTGATATTGTTGTCATTGCTTAGCAACTTTATAGGCTATATTATGCCCGCATTTCCGTGCTAAAAAACAAGGTTATGATTCCAATATGAAATAAATATTATTTATGGTTGATACTCTCAATTTCACCTACTCAGGACATACTCAGGGCATACTCAGGAAGGAATTACTTATAGTGTAGTAGGTACATGTAAAAAAACATAACATCCAAAATTTACATGCAACTTCCAATTTATCTTCATCCAAATTTTCATAAAGTAAGGTCTTAGACTTATTCCATATCGTCCATAATCCAATACCAATTTTGTTGAAAATAAATCTTCAACATATGCGCATAAAAACTCAATATCTGGGGTCACAAATGCCTTTCTGAAATTAATTACGACTTTCGCAAATTCAAACTTGGCAAAAATATTCAATTATTATCACGCTGATGGTGGACTCAATAACTGGTCTTCCAATTGAACCAAAACTCTCCAAAATTAGGCGTAATCTTCCGCTAAAAATCATTTCAACTTGATATAGGCAAAATCGTCGTTCTCGTTGAATGCATCAAGCACTCTAAGATGACCCTTATCTTCTTTACTCGCACATATTTTTTTCGTTTTATTTTTGCAGTAAATACACCATTTGTAATTTTTCCTGTAGATAAGATATTCTTCACTCAATTAATACTTTCGCACTTTTACATTTTAACAAACACCTTTATAATTTATTTTAAATGAGTTAAATCATCTCAAAACATAAAATTTGTATAATCAAATTCATACAATTCACATCAAATCATGACGGCAAAGTTAATTATCAAAACCAAATTCGTTATTATTTAAAAATAAATGGTCGACACTTAATCGTACCTTGCGTACTGTCCCATTTAGGTTCTTATGATCAACACGAAAATTGTACGAGCCAAAAGAAAACATACAGCGACTCCAATTTCAAAATTGGGACGATACCAGCTTGGATACAACATTTTCAAAAATTTAGAGGAGAAAAATATGAGTTCTATATGAACAAAAATCACACAAATCACAAAAAGAAAACATTTGTTTGTTATCTACATTAATTATATTTGATTATTACAATGACCTTTTACATCGAACTGTTTTCTTTTGAACAAATACAATGTTTTTAATAAAAATTCCTGGAAATCTTGACTTTTCTACAACTAAATAATGTCATATATAAAATTTTATTCATGTGAAAAGTTTTGCATTGCTAACCAACAAGAGTTTTGGTCCCAGCTAGCAAGCAAGATTCGAGTAGTGGAGCATGTGCGAGCGAAGCTCGCCTAACTTCTTTCATCTGACATAACTATTAACTATTCTTGAGACGGTGGAGGGGTCTTCAATTTTTTCTACGAAGTTCTGGAAAATCATTTTATTTAAATTTGAATGCTTGCTTCATTTTTATTTTTTCAGATCCACTTGGAAATTTCTTTGTCGGTCTCTTGGTCAAGTAACGTTTGTAAGATTCACAATCTTCGTTAAGTATCTTTTCCATTTTTTCCAACAAATCACAAGTTATTTTCTTGAAAACAAAGAGTTTTCTGATTTAGAGAATCATTTTGTATAGCCAACTATGGAATACTGCATTGGTGCTAGAAACTATCTCACACTAGCGATCATGGACGAATTCTTCTAACTTACTGGTTAATTTTTGCAATTGCTATTTGATTTTTTTTTAAATTTTGTTATGTATAATGCTGTTCGCTGTTAATAAAAACCTGTTCACTATACTTTACTGCACTGTACTATACTACACTATATTGTACTATACGATACGATACCATTAGAATCTATATAATACCATATCGTACCATACCATACCATAATAGATACTATAACTTTGTATCTTAAACTTTTATATTGCAAAACTTTCAATTAATTGATTCTATTTTATGAAGAGCACCAACATTAAAATTTGAAATAAGTTGAAATAAAGAACCTCGTGCAATACCATTTAATATACTGCAAAATTGATAAAATTGAGGTGAGACGATAAAAATAGCCACATTTGCTAATTTAATTTACCATTATTAAAATAATTGAAATATCGGCCTACATACTCTAATTAAGGATAACTTTTGTAGGAGGTACTATAAAATTCGTGCGTAGTTGCAATTAAGGTTAGCAAATGAAGTGAGTTAGAAAATGTAGCTTTTTTTTTATATAGGTACCGATTTACATGTACGTAGGCGTTTGGAAAATAATTGATATATTATATTATATACATTTCCTACTCAACGTTTAACGTAAATCTGAAATAAAAATAAAACATGAAGTGGGTTTGGCATTTGCTTTGGGTTTTTTAATGAATTTGTTTATAGGAAAATTAAAAATAATTGGAGGAGCTGGGATTTGAACCCAGGACTTTCAGCATGCGAAGCAGACACTCTACCACTGAGTTACACCCCCGGATGTAAAAGCTTTGAAAGTTTTAATAACACGGCTGTTTACTTGAAACAATAATAAAACGTAACAATAGTTTATTTTAATATTGAATAAATAAATTTGGACTTTTAACTATTTTGTGATGGAAAATGACTTATTAAATGTGTTTAAACTTGAAAATGTTTAATTTGTTTCCAGGTGTTCAAATTTGGCAAATCTGATTATTCTAGTAGATGAAATCACTATCCAATTTCAAATACTGTCCAAATGTCCAGGATAATATTATGTATAATGTAATATTGTAAATCTTGATTATTTTATTTCAGTATTTTGTATGAAAACTACTGACACGAAAACTTCCTAGAATATCGATCTACTACAGAGAAGGAAAGCGTGAAGAAAAAGAGGCGTCTAAAAACTGACCGCCCACAGCGTCGAGGAGCCGCGACTTGTTGGATTCCAATACACTTCCCATGTCGCACCGGATTATTACTGTTTGTCGAAGAGGCATTATTGAAACTGTAAAATGCACTTTGTAATGTGCTAAAAATTTTTGAGACTATGTATTGCATGCAAATAATATTGTTGCTCAAGTTATAAGTAGAGAAATCGTTAATTTTTCAACGAAATGTAATTTATTTGTAGTTGCAAAAACATTTAATATTGTATTCGGGAGGAGATGCAATAAGTTGTATTACCAACTAACTAAGTCTACATAGTTTCTATTGCTGGCCCCATACATTGCCAAACATGGCAATATGTTTGGCTATGTGTGGAATCCAGCGTGAGGAGTTATTTCATATAAAGCCGTGTTACCACTGCATCGGCTTTACCAATCAGCAGTGACGTATGTACGTTATTGTTCCAGTCGACTTTGTCGATATTCCTGATAACGATAAGTAGGATATCTGGATCTGAAAGTACCCAATACTTAATATTTGCTCTTTAATTAAATCTACAGTGAGTGACATAAAGATTCGGACACCATATAAATTTGCAATACATTGAATATAATATCTCAATTTATTAGTTTTAGAAAAGAGGGCTTTGTTATAATTTCAGGTAATGAATCATTTGTTATGGTTTACTAATTTCAGAAGCAAAATTATTTTATTTGCATAAAATAAAGCTGATCTGAGATTTTATAAATTACTCCGCTATTATTACGTTACACAAACATTCGGACACTTTTATAAAAAGGCTTTATATCATCTAATATTTATATATATATTTTTTATTTGACATCCTATGTATTTACAATCTGTTTTTTTATAAACATTCAGTAAATGATTTAACATTATTGTCATAGAAGTTACATATCCATTGACATGACTTCACTAATTCAACTTTCTTCCATATTGGTTTTTCTTATCAAATCTTCTGGTAAGATCCAAGGGATGGTATTTCTTCAATCTTCGAATTTGTGTTGGGTCCTCAATGAGGGTGACGGCCAATTGGTTAGGATGTTGGCTCAACTTGGTAGGGTATTTCTCGCTCCAGGTTTTTATTTCCTCTTTCACAGTTTTCACTTTGAGATCCTTATGGATAACTGCATTTGGGACATACCAATGTGCGTTTGTGATTGTGCGGAGTATCTTTGATTGAAATCTCTGCAATATTTCCAGGTTTGAATTGCTTGCCGTTCCCCATAGTTGGATGCCATAAGTCCATATTGGTTTCATGATAACTTTATATAGCAGCAGCTTATTTTCAAGTGTAAGTTTTGATTTGCGGCCTAGTAGCCAGAACATTTCTCTAAATTTGTGACCGAGCTGTTTTCTTTTAGTCCAAATATGTTTTTTAAATGTGAGGCGTCTATCCAAGTGTATACCTAGGTATTTTACTTCGTCCGACTGCGGTAAGGGACGGCCGTTCAAAATTACAGGGGGACAGTTTCCTTTTCTTGTCGTGAAAGTAATATGTACCGATTTTGACTCGTTGGCTTTGATTCTCCATTTCTTTAACCATTCTTGTATCTTGTTTAAGTGCGCTTGTAGGTCCTGTGTGGCCTGGGTAGGATTTACGTGCGTAGCCATAATACCAGTATCGTCCGCAAATGTAGCTGTGGTCGTAAATTTTGTTGTTGGAAGATCCGACGTATAGATTAGATACAGTAATGGTCCCAATATGCTACCCTGGGGCACGCCTGATGCCATTGGATGGAATTTTGAGTAAGCTTCGCGATACTTCACTTGGAACATTCTTTCGTCAAGGTATGACCTCAGGAGCAGGTAAAAGTTGGGTAACGTCCCTTTTATTTTTATGAACAGTTCACTGTGCCAAACCTTATCAAAGGCTTGGGATATATCAATAAATGCCGCCGAACAATAGCGTCCCTCCTCAAAGCCTCTCTTAATGACGTCAACCAATCGGTGCACCTGCTCTATTGTGGAGTGCTGTTTTCTAAAACCAAATTGATGTTGGGGTATTATTTTTTTTTTGGTTAACTCTGGTTGGATTCTCTGGAGTAAAAGTCTTTCAAACACCTTCGACAACACTGGCAATAGGCTTATCGGTCTGTACGATGAGACGTCGTGAGGAGGTTTACCAGGTTTCGGGACAAGGATGATTTGAGCAGTCTTCCATTGAGCTGGAAAAGTATTTAATCTAAGCATAGCGTTGTAGATATAAGTGATGGCCTTTAATCCTTGGTCGGGTAATTCCTTCAGAATTCCACCAGTAATAAGGTCATACCCCGGCGATTTATTGGGATTTAAACTTGTTTGGATTATTTTCTTCACTTCCTTCACTGTAAAAGGTTTGATAGGAATTGTTGACTTAGGAGGTGTTCTTATAGATTCTTCTAGTTGTTTGTTTTCGTTTCCGGGTATTTCTGAAGGGAAGGGCCTAAAAACACTTTCAAGGTGTTTCGCAAATATACTCGCCTTTTCCTCGTCTGTTCTCGCCCAGTTTCCATCGGGTTTTCTAATTGGGGGAAAGAAAGGTATTGCTTTCCCAAGTCTTCTAGTGGCCTTCCACAACGAATAATCAGTCGCTTCAGTTGGTGTTAGATTTTCAAGGTAATTTTGTAACGATGAATTTTTTAATTCTTGTAATTTATTTTTGAGTTTTTTGTTGGCACGATTTAGGTTCCTCTTATCGCTCGGATGTCTTGTTTTCTGCCATATTCCACGAAGTTTGCGCTTATTGATGATTTCCTTTTTTATGTGATCTGGGCAGGACTCTTTTTTGTCAAACTCTTTTTCGGGAGTTGAATTCCATGCGGCCCCTTGTATTGTCTTCACTAGATGCTCCACTGCCATGAAGATGTCGTATTCGGATTTTAGTGGAAATTTTAAATTGATTTTTTCTGTAATTATTGACTTAAACAGCTCCCAGTCAGTGTATTTATTGTGTAGTGAGGGTGGTTTTGCCCTAGTCAGAATTTTGGAACTGTAAGTGACTATAATCGGCGAGTGGTCAGATGATAAATCTAGACAAGAGTCCGCCCCCAGATAGTTTGGCGTGATACCTTTTGTAACGCAAAAATCTAGCAGATCCGGTATCTTTTGTCTGTCTGCAGGCCAGTATGTTGGCTCACCTGTCGAGAGCCAGGACAGACCCTCAATCTCGATCGCCTTCATGAGTTCCCTACCGCGAGGATTTGTTGTTCTTGCACCCCAGTGTTGGTGTTTAGCATTAAAGTCTCCACCCATCAAGAATCTATGACCAAGGGTATTGATTAGTTCCAGAAAATCGTCTTTTTTGATTTTTATAGTAGGATATCTGGATCTGAAAGTACCCAATACTTAATATTTGCTCTTTAATTAAATCGACAGTGAGTGACATAAAGATTCGGACACCATATAAATTTGCAATAAATTGAATATAATTATCTCAATTTATTAGTTTTAGAAAAAAGGGCTTTGTTATAATTTCAGGTAATGAATCATTTGTTATGGTTTACTAATTTCAAAAGCAAAATTATTTTATTTGCATAAAATAAAGCTGATCTGAGATTTTATAAATTACTCCGCTATTATTACGTTACACAAACATTTGGACACTTTTATAAAAAGGCTTTATATCATCTAATATTTATATAAAATATATTTTTTAATATTTTGTGGTATAGCCTTCTTGTTTTACAATATGCTCTAAACATTTAGGCATATTTTTAATAATTTATTTTAAATAATCTTGACTGACAAGACTTTATTCCTGCCGAAGGATTTCTTTTAGTTCTAGTTTTGAATTAATAGGAGTTAATCAAATTTTACGATCTAACTGGTCCCATAAATTCCCAATAGAATCGAGTCTGGTGGTTGGGGAGGGAGATGTAGCATTTTTGGGCGTTTATGTAAGAGATACTCCTGAACCACACGAGATTTATACTTGGAATCGTCGTCTTGGTGTAATTTTAAAGCACTTTTGATTCCCATTTTTTTCGGCACTTTGTAGTAAATGGTATTTTAATAGGTCTAGGTATTTAAATTCATTCATAATGTCGTTAATAAACACTCTATCAGTGATCCCTATAGCCCGAAATACAACCCCGACAATATCACTAGGTAAACCATGTTTAACAGTACCACTTAAGTTTTTAATTTTTAGGCCTTTATTTGGCTTACACCAAATAATACGACCACCTGAATTGTAAACGTTATATTTGCTCTCATCGACAGACAACACTTTTCCATCAAAAACCTTCTTTATTTATGAACTCTTTTGCGAAAGTTAAATACTTCTTTCTGTGCATCTCATTAATAAAGGGCCTCTTCCGTGCAATTCTGGCGTTATATCCATTTTTTAAGGACTTGTCCTATCGGACATGGCATGGACATGGACGTATTTCCCTATTTGTTCATAAACTTCTCTAACCAATTTAGGGGCACTACAGTTGTGATTTTTTTAAATTTTGCTTACAATTGGAGTTACATTACGTGTACTTAATTGTCTTTGACAGCCTGTCGACCGTTTATTTTCATTTCTATCTACAGTTTTGTACCGAAAAATAATATGGGCCACGGTACTTTTGCTTAAATGTAATATTTTTCTAATATCCCGGTAGGATTTACCCTTTTTTCGATGAAAAATTACAAGCTGACGAATATTAAAACTAGTACTATTACTTTAACGGCCATTTTAATGAAATTATATATTTTTATGCAAAAAAGGTTATGCATTAGAGAGGTCAAATTAATATAATAGTGCATTAAAAAATACAACTTCGTACTTTTAAATAAGAATAGCGAAGAAATTCACATAGTGTCCGAATGTTTATGAAACGTAATAATAGCGGATTAATTTATAAAATCTCATATCAGCTTTATTTTATGCAAATAAAATCTTTTTTTTAAAATAGTAAACCATAACAAATGATTCATTACCTGAAATTATAACAAAGCCCTCTTTTCTAAAACTAATTGAGATATATTCGATTTATTGCAAATTTATATGGTGTCCGAATCTTTCTGTCACTCACTGTATGTATAGCGGTATTATTATGTATTCTTCTATGATCTCAATGCTGTTTTGACAAACAATTCTTGTCCATCCCTCCTGGACTTTAGCCCTCTCCCCGTTCAGGGGAGGATTAAGGCCATACCATACCACGCTGCTCCAGTGTGGGTTCGTATGGGAGCAGCAAAAGGCGGCGTTATTTAAATTGGTCACCAGCTGTCACCCATCCAAGTGCATACCGCTAGCAACTTTGCTTGACTTTCAGTAATCCAATAACCAGACACATTTGCATTGCGCCATTTTTAAGTAAATAGTACGTACAAAAGAATAAAGGTTATCTACGTATAGCTCATTAATTTGTAATAAAAGTAAAAGCTATTTAAAAAAGTGCACTAAGCTCTCTACAATATAGTAATGGTAAATTTATTGCCATGTTCCAAAATTTTGTATTTTATATTATTATTTCCTGTTTTATTGTAAATTATATGGATCCGCTGATTTTGGGGAGCAAGGTTTGTAACCATAGGCGTGCGCACGGGGGGTGCCAGGGGTGCCACGGCACCCCCATTAGGTCGAGACTTTTTTTGTTTATTCCAGTTATGAGCAGGCAAAGAACTGGCGCAGACACCGCACGCGCACCGCGGGAATTTTTTACTCAGCGGCGGCTGGCGGGTTGGCAACACTGACTGTCTTAACGTCTCATTCTTATTCTTATTTCTTATTCCACCGCGCCATCGGCGCTTGACAAAAGTGAAAGAGGTTATGTTTCTTGTTCGTTGTTATACGTCGGTTTTGGAACCGACACAAAAGCCCGAGCTAAAGGAAAAGGTCTGTTAGTCCAAGTAAAATCCTACAACTTCATAGCTTGTTTGCAGATTATGCACCCAATCCTTCAACTTGTGGTTAAAGTTAGTAAAGCTTTACAAAACCCTAACTTGGACCTTTGTCAAGCAATGCATGATATTGAGGGTTTAGCCATTGCTTTGATTGAAATGAGGAACGACGATGAAGTGTTTGAAGAGATATTCACAAAAACAAAGGAAATGTGTGATAAAGTTGAAATTGAAATTCCTGCACCCAAGAAGAGGAAAGTGTCAGTTATTTTAGAAGACACGCCTGGCTCACGAGCTGATTCAGCTTTTTATGTAGAGAGCAAAGAAGAGGAGTTGAGGATCTTCACGTTTTATCCTGTTTTGGACAGTTTAGTTCAAGGACTTAATTCCAGATTCAGTCAAGAAACAAAAAGTGTGATATCTGCCGTAGGGAAACTGATGGGACTGAATTTGGGCTCTAACAAGAGTAACAAGTGTGAAACCAGTGATTTTCGAATTTTAGCAGATCAATTCGGAGTGGATGTGTCTGAGCTGGAAGCGGAGTTCAAACTGTTGAAGAGTAGAAAAGGTGATGATACAGAATCTAACTTTCCCCCCAAAACTGTGCCTGGGTGGCTTGACTGGTTGGGACAGTTTCAAAGAGGTGCTACCTACGATAGCTTTATGACTATAATGGCTAATTTGCCACAATGCCAGTCACTAGTTGTACAAGTGAAAGGAGCTTTTCAAAACTAACAGTATTGAAAAGCAAGCTTAGAACCACAATATTGCAGGATCGCCTGGAACACTTAATGATCCCGTTCTTAGAACAAGAACTGGCAGATAGTCAGTACTGAATCAATCATTAATGAGTTCAAGTCAATGGTGCCTTTCAATAGGCGGATGAGATTGTAAGACGTGTATATATATTGTGGTGTTCCGTTCGCTAAATTCGAATCCACGACAGATATAATTTTTGAAAAATTAATTTTTTAACTTTTATTTTCTCGTCACACTCAAAATTCTGTTTTCTTTTTCATATGAGATAATTTTTTTGTTTTGAAATAACTCAATTCTTCAATTTTATCAATTTTTTTGTTTAATAAAATTTTTTATTATACAAAAATATGGGTTAGTTAATAAAATATTGTTTTTACACATAAAGAAATTAATAGCACCTCTATAATAAATTGTTCAGAGATAAAAAATTCATTTAGTTTACAAATACACATGTAATTGTATAATGTTTTAAAGTCATAAATTTCACTGGTTTAAATGTTTCAAAAAAATGCTAAATACCTTGTCTTTGTTTTAAATTTTGATTATAACACTCGATAAACATACCAACTTCTTGTGTAGGTTGATTTCCAATATTTTCCAAACCAAATTTTCATGTAAACCAAATCCACAATTGTTGAATTTTGCAAATACTTCGTGGTTAATTTTGCAACCATCAATTTTCATTTAATATTGACCACTTTTTATTCCTCTTACTAGTAATTTTCTTTAGTTTCCACTTCGGAAAACTATTTAAGGGATCCACTTTGTATTCCACTTAGAAAAAATCCGCTTTTTTAAAAATAAACTCATCGATTCAAAAATCACCGCTTGATCTATCGTTCATTCCAGAACGAATACGTCCATGCCAACCTCGCCGCCGAAAATTCTTTACCACGCGTGTGCAATTTTTGATTCAGGTTCTCTGATTGGTTGATTTTTGCTCGTAATTTTAAAATGTGTCCTGAATTGGACGTAATCGAAATTTTTCAAATCTTGCGAGTGTCAGTTCGCGCACTTGTGTTCTTTAAAACTCACGCATGACTTTAAGCACATCATTTTAAATTTAAAATTTTTAAATACAAATAATATTTTTATTTGTTTTAATAAAAACAAACTAGTCTTTTTGGAACAATACTCCAGACTTGTAAATTTAATAAATTTGAAGAACCATTTTGTTTAAATATTGACCATTAAAGATTTTTGTGCCTGACGAAATTATAATATTGACATGATAAAAATTATTTTATTAAATTTTGAATTTATTTTTATAGAAAAACTTTTGGTAAATTGCAAAATTTTGTTGAAGACAGTTCAATATATTGCGGTATCGAGATACCACGTCAATGGAAGTACGTCATTTAAATTTCAGCAAAATTTTGTTATGAATAAAAGCATGTAACTTATCAAAGTAATCAGAAAAACTTCATCCGATACCAAGGAAGTTAACTTAAAGTCAAATGATTCGTTGAAAACGGGACAAAAAACAGGTGTGAATAAAATAAATTTGAAATGCATCATTTTAATATTTGTTTTGTTAAAAATGTTAATTAATAGTAAATGAAAAATTGTTAGTAATAAGAAAGGTATTTTAAAAGTTAGAAATGTGTTAATTAATTGATAAATGTAAAAATCCATGTTAGCATTAAATTTAAAATAAGTTTGTTAAATCGTTACGTGAGTTCGGCATGTCACAACTTAATGAACTGCGTATGGAAATTTCATATCCAGCATCTTTATTTGTCCAACCACGAAACACTTGAGAAGAACACAATCAAATCTAAAAATAGAAAATTTTATTTATAAAATTTCAACGAACCACAATGGGCTTAGTCCATACCTGTACTATGAAACTGCAAATAATATTGATTTTTCGATCGACCAATAAAAATACGTTTATGCAAAGATCAGGATTGCGTTGAACTTCGTAAAGAAATTAATAAAAACAATGAATAAAAGGTTGGTGTTGATATTCGCACGTGCAAAGTGGAGAATTTAGAATCGTCCTAATAAAATTGATATTACAGTGAAAATAAATAGTGAAATTACGAAATATAAGTGCATAATTAAACAAAATAGTTACTTACCTACGAAAAACCACAAATAAGGTGAAAATTGTAACGGATTGCAAATATTATAAAAGAAAATTAACTCCAACACAAAACGAGGTCAACAAACTGCAGCTGGAAGTTCCTGATGGTAAATGAACCCTTGGAGTGTCTTTGACGCGCAATTGTACCATCTCCAATTCAAATAACAGAAATATTCCTGGATTTAATAAGGTACCGTGTACATTGCAATAAAATCTTTATAAACTTAAGTGAAATCTCCGGACTTCGTACGACACGTGTTTTGCACCATTTTGCGTTCAGAAATATTTATATAATAGATTTAATAATAGAACTTTTTGATTTAACCAAATATTTATTTTCATTTGTGTGCTTAATAAAAACATTAATTACTTTGTAACGAAGGATATTTATTTAGACCTGTTCCGCACCATAAATTTCATTTACAGCATTGGTAAAGGAACGAATCCACCCTGTACAAGGTAAGATACATGCACTACGAAAGAGCTAAGCTGAGGCAACTTATTTCATTAAATTGTGTTTACAAATTTTCACATATTTTTCCATTGACGGGGTACAATTACGTACACCCATATAAAACATTAACGACAAGAACCTTTAACCCTATTAGCGAGGGGGTACATAGCACTTTTTGGCTAGCCCAACGTGAGGCTACGTCAGCACACAGCAATTTTGGCGTCGCAACGTGGAGGCACGAGTAAACTCGAGTCACCTCGAATAACCTCGTACCGCGAGTAAGATTAGGTCATTATAACTAAAAACTAGATAGGTTATTTAAAAAGAGAAATTTAAAAAAATTATTTACAACAATAACATTAAAATTATTTACAATTCAATTACGTTTAACAATAACATCAAAATTTTTCTTAAAACTAAAATAAAGGTACGGAAAATTTACAATTTAATAATAATATCCTGCGGTAAATTGATCAAGCGCATAAAAAACAGCAAAACGATGGCAGAAAAATCCGAAAGAACGCAACGATATGAAAGAAAGAATCCTGAAGTCGTCGATCCTGAAACAGAAGAAAAATTAGAAGAAGTAATGATACACACGGAAGAAGACAAAATAGAAAAAGTTGTAATAACTGAAGAAGAAAATAGAGCCGAAGGAGATTTGTTAATACAATTAGAGGTGGACGAGACGCCGAAAGAGGAGGAGAAAACAGAGTTGCAAAAGATGATGGAATTCTTCAAAGAAAGAGACCGTGAAAATATAGAAGAAAATAGAAAGATAGCAAACGAGGATCGGAAATTAATAACTACGTTGTGCACGAAAGCAGAAGAAGATAGAAAAATAGCAAAGGAAAACCAAAAGACGCTAGCCGAGTTATACAAAAGTGTACTAGTCACACAAGAAAGGTTAACCATGCATGAAGCGAATCAAGAGTTGTTTAATAAGATAATAGTAGAGAAAATACAAGATGCACGAAAAGAAAATCTGGAATCAATTGAGAATCATAGAGAGGAAGTAAAGACCGACATGAAAGAGGTAAAATTACAGATTGAAAGAGATTTTTCCCACGAAGTAAACAAAGTTAACGATAAGGTAAGAATGGTTAACGAAGATATAGAAGTGATAAATGAAAAGGTATCGGAAATTGAGGGGCAAATAATGGAACAAGTAATTGACAAGAAAATTTTAAGAACTTGTGAAAATTTAGAACAACAAATTGAAACAAAGATTGAAAAATCAAAAACGGTTATAAATCAACAAGTTTATACATTAGTGAGTCAGGTAAATGAGATGATAATTAAACAAGGGGAAAAATTAAATTTAGTGGAACAAATGGCAAAGACGAAAAGTGAAAGTGTTAATGGTGCAATAAACTTATCGGCTCTCCAAGACATTACGTGGCCGACAAACAACGGGCAAGCAATAAAGTTTTACGAAAAAGGGGACTTCAACCCTAAACAATTCATCAAATACGCGAATCGCAGCACAAGCCACATCCAAGACGTAAATAAATTTAAGAATTGTATTTGTTCAATGATGGGGGGCAGCGCGAAAAAATGGTTCGGATGCGTGCAAGATAAATTCAACGACTTCGAAGGGTTCGAAAGACTATTTTTAGACAGGTATTGGGACAAACAAGTCCAAGGGCGAATACGCAGTGAATTAATGAATGGAAAATTTAAAGGGTACGGTCGCCGCAATGATTATGCGGAAAACATCATTAATGAAGTTACCCAACTCGAGCCGGAAGTGTTGGAAGAAGACATTGTTGAGTATTTGGCTAATCATTTCTGCCAAGATATAATTAATCGGGTAGCATTAGAAAATATAAACACGATATCCGAATTATCGAAATTATTAAGGAGAACAGATGCGGTTAACATGGACGAAAGAGCCAATAGGCCAAGTTATAATAACGCGACTAGAAATTTCAATACTTATTCAGGGGGGCAACGCGAATCGAACAACCAGCGCACTTATCACAACAATGGGAACGACAATCGCAATAATCAGGACAATAGATACAACCGTTACGAACGATCTGGAAATTATAACCAGAACAATAATAATTACGGTAGAAATGAAAATAATTTTGAAAATCGTAGAGGTGGTTATAATAATTTTAATACTAACAATCGGGATAGTCAAGATGAGCGTAATCGGGGGTACAATTCGAACAGAAACAATTTTGGTCAAGGCAACTATTACGGAAATAATAGAAATTATAATCAGGGTTATCGCGGAAGATTCCAACGAGGGGGTCGATATGAGTCAAACTGGCGTAGCCAAGACAATGATCACAACAATCGCGACAACCAACAAGGAGGCAATGAACGTTATCCAAACCGAATGTCAGAAAATACAAATGACCGACCGATAAATAGTGTTACGGTAAATAGGACACCTGCTGTGGAAGAGGAAAACTCTCCACAGGATTTTCAATAAATGGCGTAACCAAAGATGAAAAGATAAACTCGTATGAACATCCGAGAGAGTTTATCAACATAGACGATATGGGGGATGTAGAAGACAACAGTACAATAATTTCATTTACAGATAAAATGGTAGGGTACATTTACGTTCCAGATAAATATTTAGTTGAAGCTGGGGATGGAAATTTATTAATAGAAAAAGGGGCAATATGTAATAAGGATGATTTAGAAAATTTAAAAGATTCAAATTTGAATAAAATTAATTCGGTTACGCCAAGCCAAGATAAAATGGAATACGAGCGAAAGAAGAAAGAGAGATTCAAAGAATATGATAGATTATATGAAGAGAACAAAAAGAAAATACAAGAAAAGAATAGAAAGAAAGGAGAAGATCGGAAAATTGCAAGAGAAAATCGAAAAAGATTAGCAGAAGAGCAAGAGAGAACAGAAGAGATGTTATTAGCGATGGAGCAAGAAAGAGCAGAAGAGATGTTAAAGACACCAGAACAAAGAAAGACAGAAGAAGAGAAGCTGAACAAAATTTTGGAAAATGGAAAAGAATATTTGAAAAAATTGAACCAATTAAACATTGACCGTTTCAATAGTAAGGACAACTGCGAAACTTAAAATCATTAAAACTAACATCTAAATAAAAAAAATTTTTGACCGCTGAGAAAATAGCAAAATAATGAAAACGCCAACAGCGAAACTTAAAATCATTAAAACTAACATCTAAATAAAAAAATTTTTGACCGCTGAGAAAATAGCAAAATAATGAAAACGCCAATAGCGAAACTTAATAAAATAAATAAAATAAATAATAACTTAAAAAAAAATTGACCGCTGAAGAAAATAGCAAGAATAAAATAGGACCAAACATGACAATTGTAAATATGATTTGTCTGAAAATAATTTGACCAAGATGAAATTTTGAAAATGCTACGCTTGAAAATAACAATAAATGTAAGAGAACAAAATAATTATTGAAAATTTTAATTTATTCAATGAGATTCAGTTATAAAATGCGCGAAAGTAAAATTATTTAAATAGATCAGTTTTATAAAATGAAATTATTAGGTGACCAGAAATGAAAGAAATAAAATGACAAATAACAGATCGTAAAAATAAGAGTTTTTAAAATAAATGGTATCCAAGAATATGTTAATATTGAAATATGAATAATTATGAATATTAGGGGAAAATATTATTGAATATGATGAAGATTATGTGGAAATATGAATAAATATTATGAAATATTAGGGGAGGGGAAAAACAAATGAATATGATTATAAGAATATGATGATAAATAATTTATTAGGGGATACCAAATATAATTAAAAGAAAACATAATTTAGGTCACAAAATATGATTAAATGAAAATTGAATTAAAACAATTACTTAAACAAAGGGAATCAGAATTGAATAAATAAAGTACATGGTTAACAACCAAATAATAAAACTAATCAAGTAGTTAAAATTTGAAATAAATCAAAAGATGAAACAACGAATAGTATAAACATGCTAGTAAAAAGAGCAATTAAAATTAAAAATAAAAGATCAATCTTGGTCAGATTAGTTAGTTAGGTTAATTAATTAGGATAGTTTGAATTTTATAAACAGTTAGTAAATTATTTGAACATTTATTTTAATTTATTTAGTTAAATTTATATTTTTGCATTAGAGTTAATAATTTGATAAAGGTATTTAATAACGCCACATTATAAATTTAGTTTGTTCTGTTTTAAAAAAAAAAAAAAAAAAAATGTTACATTAGAAATTTAAGTTTGTTTATGAATAAAAGCACATCAATGTTAATTGTGTAATTTAACACAAAAATAGGTATTTTTCTTTTAAATTACAAATCAACAGGGGGTAAATGCGGTATCGAGATACCACGTCAATGGAAGTACGTCATTTAAATTTCAGCAAAATTTTGTTATGAATAAAAGCATGTAACTTATCAAAGTAATCAGAAAAACTTCATCCGATACCAAGGAAGTTAACTTAAAGTCAAATGATTCGTTGAAAACGGGACAAAAAACAGGTGTGAATAAAATAAATTTGAAATGCATCATTTTAATATTTGTTTTGTTAAAAATGTTAATTAATAGTAAATGAAAAATTGTTAGTAATAAGAAAGGTATTTTAAAAGTTAGAAATGTGTTAATTAATTGATAAATGTAAAAATCCATGTTAGCATTAAATTTAAAATAAGTTTGTTAAATCGTTACGTGAGTTCGGCATGTCACAACTTAATGAACTGCGTATGGAAATTTCATATCCAGCATCTTTATTTGTCCAACCACGAAACACTTGAGAAGAACACAATCAAATCTAAAAATAGAAAATTTTATTTATAAAATTTCAACGAACCACAATGGGCTTAGTCCATACCTGTACTATGAAACTGCAAATAATATTGATTTTTCGATCGACCAATAAAAATACGTTTATGCAAAGATCAGGATTGCGTTGAACTTCGTAAAGAAATTAATAAAAACAATGAATAAAAGGTTGGTGTTGATATTCGCACGTGCAAAGTGGAGAATTTAGAATCGTCCTAATAAAATTGATATTACAGTGAAAATAAATAGTGAAATTACGAAATATAAGTGCATAATTAAACAAAATAGTTACTTACCTACGAAAAACCACAAATAAGGTGAAAATTGTAACGGATTGCAAATATTATAAAAGAAAATTAACTCCAACACAAAACGAGGTCAACAAACTGCAGCTGGAAGTTCCTGATGGTAAATGAACCCTTGGAGTGTCTTTGACGCGCAATTGTACCATCTCCAATTCAAATAACAGAAATATTCCTGGATTTAATAAGGTACCGTGTACATTGCAATAAAATCTTTATAAACTTAAGTGAAATCTCCGGACTTCGTACGACACGTGTTTTGCACCATTTTGCGTTCAGAAATATTTATATAATAGATTTAATAATAGAACTTTTTGATTTAACCAAATATTTATTTTCATTTGTGTGCTTAATAAAAACATTAATTACTTTGTAACGAAGGATATTTATTTAGACCTGTTCCGCACCATAAATTTCATTTACAGCATTGGTAAAGGAACGAATCCACCCTGTACAAGGTAAGATACATGCACTACGAAAGAGCTAAGCTGAGGCAACTTATTTCATTAAATTGTGTTTACAAATTTTCACATATTTTTCCATTGACGGGGTACAATTACGTACACCCATATAAAACATTAACGACAAGAACCTTTAACCCTATTAGCGAGGGGGTACATAGCACTTTTTGGCTAGCCCAACGTGAGGCTACGTCAGCACACAGCAATATGTAGCTCTTGTATATATTTTTCAACTGTGTATTATTTTGTAGCTCTTGAATAACTTAGCTTTTCTAACAATTGATCCATGCTTGTATCTTCCATCTGCTTTTAATTATGTTGTTTTAGAATATAAAGTACACCAACAAAATGTATGTTATGTTGGTTAAATAATGTTTGATGATTGACCCTTGAATACCTAGTCTACAAAGAATTAGTTTAATTTATTGGAAACAGTTTCACATTAAAATATACATAATAAGTAACAATATGTGGCTGAAACTATCTTCGGGTGATTTTAGCTAATCGGGTGATTTTAGGGTTTTCTGATGTTTTTTTAATATATCTTGAAAACCGTTAAAACTCGTCATTTTGGCTCCAAAATTTCCCCGGACCCCCCGTTTTCTTAGGGGGTATTCCCCCAAAACCCCTCAAACCCCCCGGAAGGTTTGGCACCCCCAATTCCAAGACCCTGCGCACGCCCCTGTTTGTAACTATTATCAAACTATATTTCATCTGGGGAATTCAACAAGACAAGTTGGATAAAATTATGTTGAAAGGTGAATATAATAATAAAAGTGAAAACAAAAGCAAATTGTGCAATTATTTTTGAAGAGGGGGTACAGAAGTAGTTAAATGAGCTAGCCGGTAAACACATAAAAATAAAGTTGAAGTTATGATGTAATATTAAAAAGTAGTTAAAAGAAATAGCGAATGTGAGGAATATGAATTGTGAATAAGTGTTTAATTTAAAATTAAACAGGTTTTTTGTTGGTTGGTTGGTTTGTCGTTTCCAACCACCCTGTATGTAAGTAAATTAAGCAAAAAACGCATAATTGTATCAACCTACTTAAAGAAGTGCTAATAAAGCAAAAATTCCTTCATCGCCCTTTTAGTAGGTCAATTAAAATGTAATTCATTTCCGTACTGTAAGCATATCATAGTTCAAAACATTTACTCATCAGGTCAATTAACTTTAAAATATTAAGTAGGTAAACTTAAAATCATAGTCATCATCAGATCAATAACTTTAATTTAAAATATAGAATTAAAATGTGATAATTTAGCAGTAAGTTTTGTATAAATAGTGTATGTAAACTTAATAAAATCAGTATCATTTAAACCTACAATTTGAGTGTTACTCAACCCACATAAGTTAGGAAGGGTACTTCTTGCCACCTTCTCCTAATTTATTCATGGTCCTTCGAACCGGATTAGGAGGGGTACTTCTTGCCACCCTCTTTTAATTTCGTCATGGTCCTTCGAATCTTAAGAAGATAAACCAGCAACAGCAACACAACAAATACAACGGTCCAAACAAGAGATCAAACAGCAACACAAGCAAATACAACAATCAAAATACAAGGGTCCACAGCGACGCCACAAGCAAATAAAACAATCAAAATACAAGGGTCCACAGCGACGCCACAGCAAATACAACAATCAAAATACAAGGGTCCACAGCGACGCCACAAGCAAATACAACAATCAAAATACAAGGGTCCACAGCGACGCCACAAGCAAATACAAGCAACAAGCAGTCAAAAAAGGAAGAAGAGAACGAGATACAGAGATGGATGCCCAAGCGTTACGTTTAAGAAAACAACAAGTTAGATTGTTCTACTTGGGAAGAACTATGGAAATCATAACAAACAAATTATCACAAGATAATCAGACCACAAATTCCTAGTGCGACAGGTTAAAACGCCATTTAAAAAAACAATGGCATGTCATAATGGATTTAAACGAATAAATAGAAACATATGAAGAAGAATATGACAAAGCATATTTCAAAAATAACATATTTGAGGCAATGGAAGAACAATATGAAGAGACAATAATGCGATTGGAAGAGAAAACAGATCAATTAAATAAACCATACTTCAACGTAAAACCAATACGTCTACAATCCCTGGAAAAACTACAAAAAATACTGGAATGGGAATTATCAGGAAGTATTCTGGAATAAAAGCAAGCAAGCATAGAAGAAAAAGAAGCTGCAAGTATGAACCCAATTAAAATAGAGATGAAAGAAGAGATGGAAGAAAGAGAAGTGGCAAGTTCGAAACAAATGCTAGATGAAGAAGATTTAACACCAATATCAATGGAGATGGAAGAGGGGATAGAAAAAGAAGCTGCGAGTCCGAAACAAATGCCAGATGAAGAAGATGTACAACCACTATCAACGGAGATGAAAATAGAAGAAGCTGCAATCCATAAACCAATGTCAAAAGAACACAAGAAAATTCAACAAAACGAAAATTTGGACATCGGGCACATGAAACTGGAACCTCAAAATGCCGAAGAAATGTATATCTATAACCCCAGCACCAAAAGAGACGATGATGGTAGACCAGTGGAAATACAAATCAAAGAAGTACCACCAAAAATAGGAGCATGGAAACAGAAATGGATCGCACATCAGTTAGAAAAAAGATTATACAAACCACTAACCAAGAAGATCAACATTCAAGGCAACGCAGTAATTAAAGAAAATTTTTACAGAAACGAAAAAATGTAGTACACAGGCCCTCGTTTTCAACAGGACTTCAGAGAGATGGTACGACGATGGAGAAGAAGATGGGATAAGAGAAGCTGGAAAAAGAGAAGAATAAAACGAGAAGACATCAATCAAACGTGCATATTTCAAAACCACATAATCAACACCAAATGGAACGTGTTAAACACCTCAAAGGATAATTGCAGTTCCAATAGCAGCATCATACACCAAATAAATCCGCAGGACACACAACACATCCCAGACTCCATTCTTTTGGAGGCGGCAATATGTTTAATTTAAAATTAAACAGGTGTTTTGTTGGTTGGTTGGTTTGTCGTTTCTAACCACCCTGTATGTAAGTAAATTAAGCAAAAAACGCATAATTGTATCAACCTACTTAAAGAAGTGCTAATAAAGCAAAAATGCCTTCATCGCACTTTTAGTAGGTCAATTAAAATGTAATTCATTTCCGTACTGTAAGCATAGCATAGTTCAAAACATTTACTCATCAGGTCAATTAACTTTAAAATATTAAGTAGGTAAAATTAAAATCATAGTCATCATCAGGTCAATAACTTTAATTTAAAATATAGAATTAAAATGTGATAATTTAGCAGTAAGTTTTGTATAAATAGTGTATGTAAACTTAATAAAATCAGTATCATTTAAACCTACAATTTGAGTGTTACTCAAACCACATAAGTTAGGAAGGGTACTTCTTGCCACCTTCTCCTAATTTATTCAATAAGTTAATCCCTCAAATCTTTTTTAACATTGTTATCGGAAAATGCGCTAAATAATAATAACGGATTATGCAGCAATCCAATAACAAAAAGGAACTTCCAAGGCATTCCTAGGAAGGAATCCCTATAATCCTATACATTCTTCCTATATGAAGATATCTTGTGAAGATATTAAATAAAAATATAATAATTGTACATAATATACTTAATTCACGTTAATAATATTTATATACTCGTACTTAATATAATATTTAAATATTTTCAAAAATGTGTATTAAAAATATTACTACGTTATATTTTAAAAATGTTTCGTTTTTGAATACTGTTTGTTAACTATTTTTAATGAAAAAATATACTAACTTGGCATGTTTAACACAGATGGCGTATTTCAATGAGATAATTGCGGATTTGCCAAACTATAAAAAATTATTTGAGCTTACAGATTTATAACAATTACGAATATAATTTATATTCATAACATAAAATGAGTAGATTTGTAGACTGGCACTTTCATATAGGGGAGAGTGTGGTAAATGATCTACCTAAGGAATAAATTTATCTGGCAGCTAAAATAGTACCAATAAACGTTTCTCTTTTGGCAGGATCCTAATGACATCTTTCTTCTAACCGGTGACTTGTTTTGATTTTTTAAACGACTAATTAAAATAAAAATGATCCCTCATTCAAAAGTTAAAAATATAAATTAAATTTACTTACGCAGTTACCTATACAATAAATAGTAAAAGTGAAGATATTTAAATTTATTACTAAAATAACAAACGTATATTTATATGAACACATTCATTTGAAAATTTGTAAAGAAGTAAACAACTAAGTATTCTAAAAGGAAATGGAACGTTCGTAACAATGGAGTAAAATGGTCCCGATATTATTTTATCCGTCACCAAAGGGAAAAAGTTTATCATTGATTTAATCAGTATATAAGCTTGCAAAATATTTTTGTTCTTTAATATTTATTCTGACAGTTACTCCATACAGGATCTATTTTTATTAGAAATATTAACATTTGTTACCCATATAAAGAAGCACTGACTTAATAATATCAGACTGCATTTTGAGTCTAATACTGCATAAAAACAAAAATTTATCTTTAAATAAAAAAATATGTTAAAAATATATTAAACATGAAACACAAAAGTTTCAGAAAGCTGACATTAAAGGTATTGCCAAAATCAACATAGATCACTTGATTCGCAGGGATTAGGGAACTAGTGACAAGCAACACGGCACCTAGCGGAATTTTGGCGAACTGAGTTAAATGACTAGTATCGTTTATTTTACGCAATTTTGCGTATGTTGTAGTGGTGATTTTAAAAGTTTTCGACGATTAACAAAATTTTCTAATAATATACTTCGATATGAGCGCTAATCAATATTGTTCAGTGCCTCAATATTCATCTTGGGCAAAGAAAAATCCGGAGTTAAGTTTTCATTTATTCCCCACGGCTGAAGACCCTCGTGGTAAATAAATTGGGAGTAAATTTATTGCAGAAGATTGGATGAACAATGCTACAATATTTATTTTGTTCTGCTTCGCTTCTATTAATGTTTTACCACATAGAACAACGTGCCCTTCGTTTAAAACTGTTTCGCCTTCATAAGCACATCTAGATGTTTCAGACCCCTCTAAATATTTGAGATAGTCAAGAAGACTTAATCTTAATTCGTAAGATTCTGACATATCTGCAAATTTTAAAAATTAAACATAAAACCCCACGTCTATTTAACTGCAGGAAGATGAACTACTAAACAACACTAACCGTAATTTGTCTTAAATAAAATAGCAAGTTCACTCGGAAAAAGGAATGAAAAACTCGTAAAATACAACGAACACAAGCGCGGCTGTCACACGAACGTGTTTTAACGTAGTTCACATTTTTACCCAGCGGCGCTGCGATCTTAATCTCATATCCCTATAGTCTCCCCAGTATATTGCCATGATATTTTTTGATTTTTATAGTTTTATACAAATTTTGAAGTTTTTGTTTGTAAAACAAAAATGATAATAAATGATGCATGCAAGTGCGACGAAAGAAGATAGACATAGTGAAAGCTCGTTCCTGTAAATGTGTAATTTTTGAAAAAATAATTTTTATTTTAAATAATGGTAAATTCAAGAATTAAGTAAATATACTTTGTATAGAAGCCTAATAAAATGTATTTGATTTAAAGTGGATGGATTATCTTTCATTTGTAAGATTAATGATAAATTGAAATTTTGATATTTACATTTGGCAAAGTATCACAGCAATATATTGAACCACTGCTTCCTACACTTGTAAAATAATCAATTTATGTGATTATTAGTGTAGCGTTGTTAAATTATTACATCATTGTAATTATTTTATGAACTTCACTAATGATTAATTTAATTAATCTATATATTTCATACGAATGTTAAACACTTGTTCCCTGGTGCGCTCTTTGTGTTAGTGGTCATAAAAAAGTTAGAATTTTCCGAAAATTCCGAAAAAAAATTGTCGGATAGAAAATCCTGCGTTGAAAAGAGTTTAAAATTCATTCATGCACTAGGTGGCCAGGACATGATTATACTGTCATTATATGGAAGTACCCCATTACTTAAAAAGCCTTATAAAGAAATGTATAAAAAATATATTTAATACATTATACATAAAAAAAATTTGAAATAGATCGTAGATTTATTTGTAACGAAATAGCAAAGTGGGTTAAAAGGGCGCATGTAAGTTAAATGAAGCGCCCACTGAGGATCTAATTAACGTCTGATGTAAAAACAGGTTTATGTACATACAATATGATAAAAAAACTTAAAGAAAACACAAAAATTCGATAAAAAAAGAGACAATGACGAAATTAAATTTAAGAGGCCTAGAAAGCTTCAGCACTGTGTCATTATTAGCAATACACAAGGCGATAATAGCTTAAGTACATAAATGTTGATTATTAATATGGACCGTTTATCTTCGAAAGGCAATGGCAATATTATATACTAGACAAATTTATTGATGGGCTGAAAAACATGATCGAAGGATTGAATCTAATAAAATTAGCGGATCAATTTCACAGAGGATTACTAAAACCAAGATCTAGTTAGAAAAGTAGATTACAAAACGAAGAAGAAGTGAGATTGAGAAACCAAAATTGTATCGGTAAATATATACTGAATAATTTTAACTAAGAATAAATAATACAGAATTGTATTGTGTCTACTGCTGCTAATACAAAAGACCATGACGTGGAACTTGCAAAATTACTCATATTATTATCATAATATTTATGTAATAATCCCATTTTCATTCAAAAGTGGTATATACGGTTTTTCCAGGATGCCAGTGATTTCATATTTTAAATTCTGTGTTTTATCCGCTGCGTAATTATCCATATCTTGGTTAGGAGCCAGGATATCAACACAAGTCGCATCCCACACTAAAACTCTTCCTTGATGCCAATGCACCAGCGTCACCCTTATCAGAACTTTTTTCATCGTCATGCGAAATTTCAGTGAGTTCAAGGAAGCAGAGAATGTAACAGGGACAAGCAATCATTTAATGGTTTCATTCAAATCGACATGTTTACACCTTTTCCAGTAGTAATTAAGAAAGCGTCAACTGATATTCAGAAAGCGTAAAATTAAATTCAGAAATCGTCAAATGAAAATCAGAAAACGTTAAACAAATAAATTAGAATATGTTTTTTTCTTCGACATCCGATTTTACAAAACCTTATTACGATAAGGCCCACTTTTAGAATAGACCATTAAATCACAGTTTACGTATAATTTCATCCTGTTTACATAAGTAATCTGAATTAAATTATTATACTTTCTAATTTAAATTTGACGCTTTCCGAATTACTGGTAGAAATGGTGTAAATAACCTGCCTGTACTTTACAAGCACAATGGACCGTCATGGTCGGACCGGCCGAGCGGCATACATACTGCTATGATTCAAAATGCTTTATAAAGGCTCCAAATGCAAAAATGAATATTAGATTCATAAAAAGCACAAAATTCTAAGTCGGAAGACACTTTAAAAATTTACTTTACGAGAAATTTTTATTTTCTCAAATTTCGATTTCTTGAACAAAATTTGAATCTCTCAGGATAAATAAAAGATGATAAATATTGCTAAGATTAATTAGATTGATGATTGTCACATCAAAAATAAAACAAAAGGATTTAATTAGCTGAAATTAATTAAAAATCATGATTGTTTGTACATGTGCATAACCTATAAAAATGTAAGATTTTGTAAACTGAATTACTTGATAACCAACATGTTATGTAAGAAATTGTTCACATCAAAAATTATGTAGTGATTTCATTTATGTAAAGTGTGTATTTTCAAGAAGTGAATCAAGCAAGTTGTGAATAAGGGTCAATTTTATGTAAAGTCAAAAATTTATATAAAATGGAGAATCCAGGTCAACAAAGGAGCCGAAAAACAACATGAAAAGGCAATATACCAATAAAGGTGCATGAAAAACGCCTCATGGAAAATCAATTTCAATATAGATCGTGAATCTGCAACAACAACAATTTATTAACAAAAAGAAAAACTCAAAATGTTAAAATTTGACTCACTTATATTGAACAGGCCTGCCAATGTCCATTGATTTTGGATCAAATTCAGTTAACTTCGGGAATTGTAACAGAGTAGACGCATTTATAATGTTCTCCAAGACCAATTGTTTATAAACATTTGGAGGTTAAGATTCTTTTAGTTGAATTCAAGCACCACAATTCTAAAAATAGATGCAAGGACAACCATGACTGCTCGTATAATGGATCTGCAATGTTATGATTTGTGAGATTAACTCAATGTTTCACTGGAACTGGAAAATATTGTCAAAAAGAAGCAACTCACCTTATTCAATTCGAAAACATCAACAAAATTGGAAGTGCAAGGGTCACAAACACGAAATTGATTCGAAAAACAACACCGACATGAGTTTACGTGAGGTCAATCAAACAGCTACTGACGTAATTCAACTAAGATGCCGATGAGTCATCCAAAGTCGTTCTAACTAAAGCCGGCCATACACTATATCCTTTTTTAATTCAAAATTCCGACTTGTCATAAATGGAAAGGTACAGTGAAACTTTATAATTTTATAATTTGTTACAAATTTTGCTATCAGCGTATAAAATACAGGATTTGGGAAAAAGGCTTTTAAGGAAGTATATTTCTCATTACCCTAATTGAAAGGTTTTTTTTAAAAAACTTTATTATTTTGTTCTTCAATGTTAAGCTTTGAATAAGCACCTATATTATTTAAAAACATTTAAATCCGCTAATGTAAAGTGAGAGACTTACTTAGTTTATAATTAACTAAGCACGTCAGGATAAAAAGAGGAAGCCTTTTTGTCTTGAAAATTTTCTGCATCAACTGTCTTTATTTGTAAAATTTATCTAATGGTGGATCTACGATCCACAAATTTGTGTAAGCATTTATTTGTGAAAATTTGCAATTATTTCATTTCGTTCAATATAAACATTTCTTCAAAAGCTACTAAAATCTTTTTATTTTTCACTCAACGAAAGCAATTAAAAATCCAGAGAGAGCAAATTTTACCTACAACTCTAAAGAGCACCTCCAAATTTAGTTACAAGGAACCCACCCTTGAGCGTGTCATCACCGGAGCTTAGTGAGAAGGGGCGATAGTGTTGAGCATCCCTTAACTAATAACATTCTATACGAACCATTTACCTGAGCATTTTTGCTAGCAAATTAAGAGCTGGCACTTTTAAATATTAGTTAGGGAGGTCACAGCAATACGTACATGTGTGTTCATGGTATAATCTAACTGCAATTCTTATTCTTACACAAATCCGGAGAGTCTTTCTCCAAAATCGTACCCAAGTTTGGAAAAGGATACGCCACTAGCCACGCACCAGATTCATTTCCTGGAGCACCTTTGTTTTGCAATGCAGGGGAGGTTGAAGCCTTCATAGGCACTACCCCAATCTAGGATGATAATGTGAGATTCTTACTTACTAAAACCTCCTCCCCGGTGACAGCCGGATTCACCTCTTGGAATTTCTTCAGCTGTCACCTGCGATGTTATGTGTCGTTACCGTTTTCTTCTGCCCTCTCGGGTCTTTTTTCTTCTTTTTCACTTCAGCCTTGTCGACGTTTAGGATATTTTCAATCTTCATGACCTGAACTCTGAGCTGCCTCGAGGGCCTTATCGTGGTCCAACTTGGTGCGGATGATCTCCGTTAAGGCCTCAGCAACTCTATCCCAATTATCATTGGACGATAGCATCTCTGCTACCATTGTGTTGGGGTTCAGGTGTTTTGCTCTGATTTCTGACCAGTGCGAGTAGTGGAGAGCAATTTTCTGGAGCACCTAGAATGCACGCATGCTCGATGTCTTTAATTTAAATGTAATATTTGACACATAATAAATGGTGATGTTAGATTTACTTTTACTGATGAACATGGGCGGGAAAAAATGAAAAAAAGGAAGTAGAGGACTAATTTTGAACAAAATTATAAAGAACATAAATATCGTAAATCAATTTAAGATTGTTTAATAGTTTCCTAAGTTATGAATATGATCTCTTGTAACAATAAAATCAATCACTAACTCAATCAATTGGTTTAAAGGGTTTCAAGTCCTTCGGCAACGGTAAGTTAGTATACGAAGACTTAAAAAAAAATCTACCAACATATCGACGACGAATATTTAGAACGGAACTGGGTCAAATTGAGAATGCTGCGGAACACCAGAAAACATAATATCAAGGGATATTTAATTTAATAGGTAGCATACCAATTCCCTCACAACCATCTTTTAGAAGAATCTCTTCTTCCATTCTGATCTTATCTCCTTAGGGGTTACAGTTGCCCGATTTTGAGAATGGTTGTCCATCGGGTTCCCAAATTTAGTCAACTTGGAGCTGAGGGTCGAAATTGAATATGCTCTGCGCCGAGTTGATAGAATAAGAATCGAAGAAATACGTGATGAATTGAAAATGAATCCGTTACTTCAATTAATAGGAACAAATGGGAGTCGATGATGGAAACATCTAGAACGGATGAACAACATCTGGTCCGCAAATTGAAGAATACCAACCGAAGGAAAGAAATGGTATGAGGCGCTCAAAGAGCCAATGGATGTCGAACCAGACTTATGCTTTAGCCATGATGGATTTATGATGTTGATCGTGTTGAGTTCAGTATATTATGTAATAATAAATTAATACGACATTCTGCACGATATAACTATCATGATTATGGAGTTAGCGATATTATACACGTACACTTAGCTTGGATAAGTACTATGTAAATAATTGACGACACTTATTCGTGTACTTACCTACTAAGTACTGATAAAAATAAATAAATATTAGCCTTCCATTTCATTTATTCCTGTTTGACGTTTAAATTATTCTTATTCCCAGGTTAATTAATTTTACAATAAAAGATAGTTAAGAAAAAGTGATAACCTCTCACAATCTGCCTGGATTATTAATCTAATATTTTCATCAGTAAAACTTACACGTTCCACCATTTAGGGCAGACCATCACCTATATTGAAAAATTAACGTGATCCATTCCATAATTTAAATCAAGCGTCAGTCGGTTACAATTAAATAATTACAAACAAGCAGATGCGGGTTTGTATGTACCTGTATGGATGACCACAATGTAAAAAACGCTATAGGTTTTAGGTATGTATGTACGAATATTAAAAAAAGCCATTCCAAAATTTATTTTATTACTATAAAAACCAAATTATGAGATTCATTTAAAAAATTACAGCAATTATTCGCTTGTACAATTTTTTAAGTTCTTTGTGTTTGTTTCCATATTATAAATACTAGTATTTTGTTCAATTTATTTTTGAATACGTGATTTCATTAAAATTTTTCCAGCAGGTTAAAAATATAAATGCAAAGAAATCCACAAATTAAAAATTATTTAAAATTAGTTTTTTAAGTTGCGTGGTTGTTATTGCGTTGGTTGTAGATAAAGCTCAAGTTTAACAAACAGATGGTATACAGCGCTACAGCTTTGATGCTAGCAACTTACGGGTGCTGAACTCGGAACGATACATCACTTCTCCTCCATCCACATTCACTCTGCACTCACGGAAAATTGAGTTCGCCGTATTTATTACCGCAGCTATTCACTTTATATTACACAAAGATGTTGAGCAGCTTTCCATGTTTATAAAAACAGCTTTACAAGTACAAGTAAATAATGATGCTATTTCCAACCTACGTTCTAAAGATCCCTATGTGATTTCAATTATGAACTTTTGTTTAATATTCTGTTAAAAGAAAAAATGCATTTTAACAAACTAAGAAACAATTTTAATTTTGCAAATTTGCTAGTTTTAAAAGCTTAAAGCTCATTTTTGACGAATAGAAATTGTCAATTATAATTCCCTTGTTTTTCCGGAACGCACAAATAGTTGAAGATCTTTGTCTTAATTAGCGGTATTTTTAATTGTAATTCAAAACAGTGTTTTTGGATTTAACTGCCACAATAATGATTGATTAAATCTGATATTATAGTTTAATATAATTTTTTATTTTCAGTTGGTAGTACCAATAGTATGTTAATTTATTAATATACCGTGCATTTAAAAAAATGTTAGTTATGTCGGCATTTTTAGCTTTCGTCAAGGGATTAATTGATGGTGCAGTAAATCTATAAAGAAGTATAATGAAGTATCTGTGAATTACCTGTAAAGTACTTGAATTATCCGTGCAGTACTCGAAGTACATGTGAAGTATCTGAAGTACCTGTTGAATTACCTGAAATATTTAAGCAGTATGGAATCTGGGCACAACATTTTTGGTTGCGATTAACCCCTTGGGTTTTATTTATTATTAACATATAATTCCCCGCGTCATGATATTCTATTTTGCTGTGTTTATTGTAGCTACTTTGTTAAATTATTTATCATTAAGGAAAAATGTTTTTAACCATAAATATAGGGTGTTTTTTAGCTGCATGAGAACTTCAAATTGAAATAAAACATTAAAAAATTGATGGAACGTTTTTTAATTCTTTTTTATGAAAGTAAATTAATTTAATGTCCTTTATGATTTGAAAATGATTTCCGTCATGTCACCACCACGACTAATCGTAACGAAGAGCATCCGATCAGTTCAATTTTTGACCACTTTTCCAATATTTCTGGCCTTATTTCATAAATGGTCTGCTGAATATTGACCTCTAATGCTTCCAGAGTTGTTGGTTTGTAACCATAAACCATGGATTTAATATACCCCAAAGAAAATAATCTGGAGGCGTCAAATCACACGAACTTTGAGGCCAATTGATAGGACCTTTTTTTGAAATAATATTGTCACCAAATTGTCCTTTCAATAAGTCGATGGTTTCGGTGGCTGTGTGGCACGTAGCACCATCCTGTTGGAACCATAAGTTGTCGATGTTTAACTCTTGGATTTTTGGAAACATAAATGTATTGAGCAGGTGTCGACCTCTCACACCATTCACCGTAACGGTAGCTCCTTTCTCATTTCGAAAGAAATATGGACTGATGATGCCGTTGGCGTGTATTCCACACCAAACAGTCAATTTTAATGGATGCAATGGAGTCTCAAGATAATGTTCCGGATTGGTCTCAGTCCATATACGGCAATTTTGCTTATTCGCATACCCATTCAACCAGAAATGTGCCTCGTCACTGAAAAAAATTTTGCGGTAAAAAAAATGGATCCACTTACAATTGGTTGTGAGCCCAATCTGCGAACTCACGACGCAATCGATGATCATTAGGCTTCAATTCTTGAACCAACTGGATCTTGTAAGGATGTAAACCAATATCTTGATGTAAAATTTTCCATGTAGTGGACGGAAAATTTTAAATTGGGTAACTTGGTGTTTTCCAGGACGAAAGACTTGGTACCGTTGAAATACAGAAGTGACGTGGTGTATCGAATTAAATGTGAATGCGAAAGAACTTATGTAGGCCAGACTCGCCAGTTGTTGTCTTCTAGATTAAAACAACATGCCTACGACGCAAAAATAGGCTCGGATAAAACCGGTCTATCACAACACCTTAAGTTTAACAATCACTTCTTTAGAGTGGAGGATGTAGTTGTCTTAGCGAATGAACCTAGTTTCCCAAAGAGAGCTTTCTTGGAGGCTGCCTACATAGGCGAGGAGACTGATAATGTCAACAAAGTTACCGATTTTGAGCCGATAAACACCGGTTTCAAGGCTCTACTCACCATCTTCAGCCATAAAACAAGAAGAGATGCCTGATTGGCTAGTATACGCTTCCATTGATGAGGCTGGATCATTACATCTTTGCTTTTTGACTTCATTTAGTATTATCGAATTTATTGGCGACAAGTTCCAATATTTTTGTTTATTTATGTCAAATAATTTTTATGTCAAATAATTTTAAATTGTTAAATTGTTATACTATTTGACTCCACCAATAATACTATAATATCGTGTTCTGCTTTTTTACGGTACTTCGATTGAAAACTTACCATCCCACTTAAGAGGTAAATAATTTACGTTTGCTCCAACATTATTATTATGTGTAACCAATTTGTAACAGCTTTTAAATTGTATATTTTTTCTTTAATATTATAGTCTTGAAGATGACAAGAAATCTTGTCGAAACTAGTCGATTTAAGTAAATAGTTTTCTTGAATACAAACTCCACTACCCGAGATCTTTCCCTTAAATATTTCTGGAGTAAGAATTTCGATTGTGTGCGAATTGAAATGTTTGGGTTCTCTTGCACACTTTCACTCACATAAGCGATAGTTTCTTCGGTACGCACATTTTTTGTCTTGTTGGTGGTCTTTCATCATGCAATGAAGAAGTGATACGAAATGTATCCATCACCGCACCAATAGCTTACTCAGAAGGTCGATTATGTCGACCATAAATTGGGCCAAGAGCTCTATAAGTTTCGCGAACGGAACTCTAACTTTGAAAATAAATTTCCACAATTTGGTAGCGTTGTTCAAGTGTTAATTTATTTATGACTAAATAGTAAACCTTTCTGAACACAAATGTTAAAGAACCGTCACTTTGACAAACTTCATTCAAAAGTTATCCCTATTGAAAGATCTCATTCAGCTAAAAAAAAACACCCTATAGTTATAATCCAAATATAATTTAAAATAAAACTCATACAAACGCAAAAACTTTAATTATTCTTGGTTGTGATGATAATATGCATTATATCGCAGAAATTTACAAATTGTGCCTTGCAAACATATATTCTCGTGTTCTTCTTTTTGGGAATAACAGGAGAAAGAAACGTTAGCGTTGCTTAAACAAAAATGTGATCCTAGTAATTGTTTTAATGAAGATTGGGATAAATTTAATTAGGTTAAACTTGCAGATACGAACAAGTATATTACAAAAGTAAAAAAATAAAAGTTAAGAACAAACCTCTACATCCTGCGGTCATAATTTACAAAATCTAATTAAAACAAATAAAGTGCGTGGTATGAGAAACAGCAGAACTTTGAATTATTAGGGTACGTATCAATCGCTACTGACCTTTTTCCCATCTTACGTCGATTCTGCTTCAATTGGAATTTAGAAGCTGAATATCGCCTGCGCTAGTAAAATTCATATTATTTGAAACTTTATTTTTATAAACTGATACTTCCTCTAATATAAATACTTAACCTATTTTGGCTTGATTGATATAACCAGATTACATTTCCTGCATTAACATAAGTTTGAACTACTTACGAGAATATATCATGCATTTAAAAGAAAACAAAAAAAAGAAAGTTGTCAGAAGTGGGATTCGAACCCACGCCCACAGAGTGGACTGCGACCTGAACGCAGCGCCTTAGACCGCTCGGCCATCCTGACAGTGATATAAATTTGTTGAACATGGGCTAGAACTACATAAGAGATTAAAAATTTCCAAAATTATAAAACATTGATGTTTTAAAAATTTTTGTTATTCCAGAATAATTTTAATCTGTCAAAATCTTACTATACAAATGTTATTCGCAAATCGAGAAGTTACAATATGTCCAAATTTTGATTACCTATACTAAATATTAGGGTAAAAGCTTCTACTTACATTTTAAATCAAATATTTATGCTAGACTATAGTGATACTGATTTAATTCAATTAATATAAAAAACTACATAAAAACGAAATAATTTAATGTTTATCATTACCTATGGCAGAGGTCCTATGTGGTCTTATGCGATGGTACTTTCGATATAGAGAGGTACTGGTTGCGCTATCTGGTGACATTGTCTATAGATTTAGTTACGGTAACTGTTTATCAAAAGTTGCATTATACCAATATTTGGCGAGAGATGGTAGTCATTATATATTTAGATTGGGAAAATATTGTTTTTCGTGAAAATTGTATTGGTTGACCCAACCCAGCGAATAACACTTTCTCATTTTCATTCATAAATTAAAAAATAATAAATCTATACGCCACTATCGTATTTAAATGCGCACTATATATAACGGATTACAAAATAGTAAAAATGTGTATATTATATATTATCTTCACTTATTAGATAATATTATTAATAATATAATATTTTTATCTATAAAAAAACTATAAATAAATAATTTAAATAAAATGTGCAATATAATATCTATCGATCTATCAAATATTCTACGTCAATTTTTATATAAATTACATCCAAGGTATCAATGACGTCTGAAGTGTTGCAAACGTTCGTATTCTTTAAGGCTGTAAGGTAAGCTTAGATGATAGCGTTTTTTTATTATTAAATGCCTAGTATCCCTTAATACAAAAGTAGTAATCCTTCGTGTTTTTAAATCCTTATATGGAATAATAGTATATTATAGGCCAAGGTTGTGAAGGCCGTTATTATTGCCCTAGTGCCAAGATTATATTCCGAGGTGCAAAGCACCGAGGAATATAAGGCGCGGAGGCAATAATGGTCTTCACAACCGTGGTTTATATACGATTTTTTCCACTACTAGATTTATTACCATTTTTTAAAATTCTTTTTAATAAAAAAATTTTCAAATTTAAAATATTTATTTCAAATGACAGTTTTGTTTTGTTGATTTGACAGTTGTTGACAAATTTAGGTTTTGTAATAAAATGTATTAAATCGCGTATATCAAATCATTTCATTGGTTCATTTTTTACATTAAGTGTATAATGAAAATATTATTTACCGAATGTCTAAAATGCGTCACTTCACATGTGACTTGGATAAGTTATAATTGTAGCCTATATGACTAGTAGTGGAAAAAAGTATTTATTTGCGCATTTATATTCCTTGTCACTAATTAGTGTACCTACTATGTACTTATGTATAACATTTATTATAATTATAGCTTATTTAAACTACTGATAAATGCAATTAATAAAAGTACTCCAACAGATGATGGTTCGAACCTTTGGTTAAGCCTAACTTGTCTGTTTGGAAAATTAGATATTTTCTAAAGATTAGAAAAAATAATAATAAATTGTGATGAGTTTTTATTAATGCCACCGATAATTCAGAAATAACACAGAAACAAAGTAAATCACAAAAATATATTGATGAACAAATACACAATTGGCAAAACACATTAAACTTGGAAAAATAACATGAAATAATAATGCATTCCTACCGAGCGAAATTTTTAAGATGATTAATTGTTTGCTTGGTTACTTGTTATTCGCCTTCTCGATGCATTTCATCGGTTGCATTTTAGACGGACGCGTACGTAATTGATAATGGCTCGGCTTAACTGATATACACGGTGTTACAATCTCCCCCTTAGAAGTGGGCTTACGGAGTGGTACACTTCTATTGGAAAAAGGTGTGGTCTTCTTCAGGCGACCTCTTCTTCGTAGAAATGAGATGGCTAAAGGAACAGCTGTGGCAGCCGTATGGGTTGTTCGAATTTTTGCAAACGACGTGGACTGTTCACTCGTAAACGTGAGTGGTGAGTCGGGGCATTTGTAGGGAATGGGTGCGATCTTCGACTTTGGGACGATGAAAGCGTCTTCGTCTCGGTCGGGATCGGGGGTCTCCCCCTGCATTAAAACAGCCTCCTTTGTGTGGGCGGTATAAGGCAGCGAAAGGTCAGCTTGTCGTAAGATGGGTGTCGTTACGACTGGTACAACATAGGGTGATTCGCACTCTTCTATGATGTCTTCTGCGAGCATCCGGTCAAGGTCTTTCTTGAGGAACGCTTTTTTGGCTGGCGTTAGCCTGTATGGTGGAACAGCAATGGGCGTCTCGTCGGTGAGAGAGATAGTGTGTTCTGCAAAAGGCGTAGGCGCCGAGTTAGGTGAGAATACGATAGCATACTCACGAAATAAGGCAGAGATTTGGGTTCTCTGGGTTTCGTCCAGTTCTCGTCCTTCGTTGTCCCGGAGTGTGTGGGCTACAGCGTCTAGGGTTGTAGTGGTGGCGACATCGGGCAACTCTTCGGCGAACTCGAAACGGTTGGTGGGATGATTTCCATAGAACCATTGTCCATTTTGGAAGTCGAATACCATGCCAGCGGAGTGGATGAAATCGATGCCCAGGAGCATTCGACTTTCGGTGTGTTCGGGGATGGCGATCAGCGTAACGGTTGTGGTGCGGCCTGCGATGGTGATGTCCACCTCGAAAGATTTGGTCAGGACGTTCCGTTTGATGCCATCGGCTAATTTGATTTCCATTTGTGCTTCGGTGAAAGGGCGTCCTTCTTGAAGGAGAATTTTGTACAGTTGGTTGCCAGCGATGCTGCGTCTGGAACCAGTGTCGAGACATGCTTGTCCATTGCGGTTGAGGATTCGTACTCGTACCATGGGACGTGGCGTTGAGACGGTTTTGAATTCTGTGGAAGAAAAGATGATGTCCACACTCTCGGTTTCTAAAGAAGCTGGAGTCGTGGTGCACGAAGGGCAGTTGCTCTTCACGTAACCTGGTGTTCCGCATCCCCAGCAAGATAGTTGGGATTTTTCAGCCTTGACCGTCGTTGTCATAGGTTGGGGAACGCTTGCAGCAGCTTTTTTTCTACATTCGGTCTCCGAGTGGCCAAAGAAATTGCAAAAGTTGCACTTTGGTCGGGTTTTTTCCGTCTCTGTGTTTCGGGTCTCTTGTCTTTTCACCGTCATCTGTGTGGGAATTTTTGCGGTTGGGGACATCTCTCGGTTTGCATCTTCTATGTTTCTTGCTGCCTCGAGCAATTCTTTGAAGGTTGTGTTTTTACCGGGTGAGAGCCTTTTCCGAATTTTCGGTTTTAATAGTCCGAATACCATGTCGAGTTGAGCTTTTAGTGGTAGTTCGTATGGCAGTTGTGCGATCAATGATCGAATGTGGCAAGCGAATAGTTCACTTGTTTCGTTTTCTCGCTGCTCACGAGAAAAAATCTCTCGGAAAATGAGGTGAGGGGGTAATCTCCGTGAAAAAGCGTTTTTCAAGGAGGAGATGGCTTCATCCCATGTAGTTATACTACTTTTCACCCCTTTCCACCAGGTTCCGGCGGTGCCCTCTAGGAGCATTGGCAAACCTCGCAACGCGTTTTCGTTGGTGACGAGCGTGCAATCTTTGTACGTGATTGTGGCGTCGAGGAAAGCATCTACGTCGCTTTTTGCGGTACCGTCAAATCGCGCGGTGCACTTTGAAAAATTTCCGGTATACATAGGTGTGACGGCAGCTGGTTGCACAGCTGAGGCAGTTGTGTGTGTTGGTTGAATTTTAGCAAGCAACAACGCGAACTGTTCATTCGTAAACGCGAGTGATGGGGTCGCACCTTGTATATTCGTGGATTGGTTTTCTACCGTGTCGTCGAATTGCGATTTTTTTGGCATTTTGTGTGGATTCGTTTGAATCGGGTAAAGTTTTTTCACTGAATGTCTTTTGTATTGTTTTTGCACGTATTGATCGGCCACTTTTGCGCGGATAATTACACCGGAATGGCACTTTATTTTTGCAATTTTAATAGTTTTTTGTTACTTACAGTTTTGTAATCGGCTTACGTTGGAGCGCCACTTTGTGATGACGTTATTTTTATCGGCTGTACGTTGGGAGCCACTTTGTGATGAGTTTTTATTAATGCCACCGATAATTCAGAAATAACACAGAAACAAAGTAAATCACAAAAATATATTGATGAACAAATACACAATTGGCAAAACACATTAAACTTGGAAAAATAACATGAAATAATAATGCATTCCTACCGAGCGAAATTTTTAAGATGATTAATTGTTTGCTTGGTTACTTGTTATTCGCCTTCTCGATGCATTTCATCGGTTGCATTTTAGACGGACGCGTACGTAATTGATAATGGCTCGGCTTAACTGATATACACGGTGTTACAAAATAAAATATTTTAGATTATTATTTAACAATCTTTTACATTACCAATAATTACAATTATTTTAAATTAAAAATAAAACAAATAATAATAAAATTCATATAATTAAGGATGAAATTACTTAAAACTAAAAGTATATTGGTTGAGAGCCCTAATTCCATTGAGAACTGAAATTAATTAGTGGCGCTGCGAAGCAACAAATATGGCCGCTTTAAAGATATTTACATAAAGAAATTACAAATCTAAAGAATGCCACAATCGCTTAAATACCAATTTTAGCTTTTGAGCTATGTGAACACACAAGTAGGTTTGTGAGTCGAGAATGATATCGCTCCCACCAATGCGTATCTAACGAGCTGAATTCTATACAGGGTCACAGCGAAACTATAGTCATGCGATAAGGTGGAGTGATTCATTTTTGATAAACTACCTGCGTTCACGACTTGAATGAATGGATTCTCGTCTGTGCTTCCGCTAAACACTTCGTTTGTTTTTGCAACGATTTCGTATTCAGCTAATAAGCTGTTTCAAACCAACCAGATACGCCTTAAAAACATTTTTATGTTTTAATTTATTTCACTATTTTTTATAGTTCTATAAAATTCCGCGTAGTGCCGCGTAGTGGCGTTTTCTTATTTAAAATTACCAATGGTTATGGATTATTTTTAATGTGATAATACTTCCAGTATGATGTCTACAAATTATTATGCTAGAAAAAACAAATTATTGTCACAACCAAAGTTTTTCCTTCTATACTGTATATTAAAATCCCTATAGCAATTCGAAAAGCTGAAGGTTTATATAGTAGAAATATTAAAAAAATTACGGAATATTCAGGTTTAACCCTCAAAAGTACAGTCCTATATTGTGTTTACGAGTAAGGAACTGGTCATTTGCGTTTTAAAGGTAAAATAGAAAACTGCAATTAGACAAGATACGTAATTTGGAATACGTGTATTGGATAACGTCGTGGCATTTGTAGGGGATACACAGGTTCAACAGAAGGAAAGTTTTGTTGAAAAACCGAGCAGCTTGAAGTATTGCAGGTTAGGTGGAGAAAACGTATAAGCAGTGTGTAATAATAGCAGTGGCGTAGCTAGCATGGGTGACACCCGGGGCGGATTTAATGGGTGTCACCCCCACCTAGGCTGATAACCTTTTTTTATGTGTCACCCCAAAAACCAAAAAACGATGTAATTTTAGTCAGGAAATGTAAATAATTTGGGGTCGGGTGCAACCCCCACCCAGGCTGTTGACCTTTTTTTTGAGGTGTCACCCCTAGGAACCTAAAAAACCAAGAAACGAGGTAATTTTAGTTAATAATTTGGGGTCGGGTGTCACTCCCACCTAGGCCGATGATTTTGTTTGAGGTGTCATCCCTAGGAACCTAAAAAACCAAGAAACGAGACAATTTTACTGAGGAAATTTAAATAATTTGGGGTCGGGTGTCACCCCTAGACGGGTGGTCCGCCCTCCATAGCTACGCCACTGATAATAGTAATGCAAATATCTCTTAGAAGTTGACCGGGATCTTCGCGTTGTCGTTATTGATTGAAATACCAACAAACATCCAAAAACAAACTGATAAATAAGGAATAGTCACAATAAAGCCTGATAATACAAGAACTACTATTGAAAGCTCAATTGGTTGTCCAAGTATAACTAAACAAAAATAAATGAGTCGAGACAAACACAGCAGAGACAGATATAATATTTTACCATCAATAAAAGAACATTTCAAAAGGAAAAGAGGAGAACTAAATCTAAGTAGCGAGGAGGAGGCTTTTCGCAGAAGTAAAATAACGCCAAAATCTCCAAAAAAATAATTGAAGCAGTATATCGTGAGGAAAACATGCAAGATTTGAAGAGGTTGATGGCAAGCCTAACAAAAATGGTAAACGGTGAATTCCAAGAAAATAAAAAGAAAGTAAGGAAATAAAAGAAAAACTTGATTCCATGGAAAGATACTGGAATAACAAAATACGCGAAATGGAACAAGTGATTGGGGATTTGATTGTAAAAGCCAGTAAACAAGACGAAAGAATGGCAGCTTTGGAGGACCAATTGGAGAAATATGTAAAAAGAAAAAAAAAAGAGAAAACATAATCATAAAACCTAGCTATAGATGGATATATTGTAACGAATTTTTTGCCCTTTAAATTCGTTCCCAATAATTATTTATTGGCACTTCTCGCTCCATCTGACGGTCGAACTGGGAAGAGAGATTGGGATAAGAAAAGCATTGGAATCGGCGCAATAAGGGACTCTGGTCAGGGCTGTCGAGCCGAATGGTTGTGTTTTTCGAGTGCATCGACGAAGTGATAGTGGAACCAAGTTTGATTTGGAAGATCAATCACCCACGGTAGTTTGGGGATGCAGTTGGTTTTCGCTGCAATCGATTCTTGAGCACCGATGCTCCTTCCGTTCCGGAATTTTTGGGGTCTTAACGCAGATTTCGGGGGTGCAGACCTGATCAGGAATCGCAGGTATTTCGTATCATTTCTCGTTTGTGTTATGGTATAAATTATTATTTTTTTAATTGTTTTAACATTTTGGTTTCTCGTTTGCTTTACATTTTTGATCATCAAATGGTTGCCAAGATTACGATTAGTTTGCAGGTTTTGCATTTCTGCGTCGATATGATAAACGGCAATCTTATCTTTCACGCCCGCCTGCGTTTAAATTTTATGTTTGTAAAATTATTAATTATTAATTATAATGTTTTATTTATTGAATTTAGACGACGTATTATTTTAACCAGGTACCATCGAGTAGAGTTGGCTTGTTAGGAAGGCAAGGAGATTCCGAAGTGGTCGACATAAGTTCAAATCTCGTATTTGAAATTTTATGTTCGATATTTTTTTTATGTTTATTTTTGGTTATATGTTTTTTTTTTAGAAGGCAGCGATGTGCGACCAATGTACAAGGTGTTGCATTTCATCGAGGTCGCTACCGTTTGATTTTATTGTTGGAAGTTCGATTGTGGTTCCACCGTTTGTGGAATTTTTATATGACCACTCGAACGTTCCGTTGATTAATTTTGGGGAGTGATTCTTGGTGGCAATGTTGTTGCCACTGTACTGGTTCTGGTCGGCTAATGCACTTTACATCCGACATCGCTTATCTCATCGCCTTCCGACAACGAATATCTTATTGTTGATTTTAAATTAGTGTGTTAGCAAAGCTGTTTCCTTGATTTTCTCCGGGGCGTTCATTTGACACGACCCAAGGCATTGCCGCCGCTATTAACGAGCTGGTTTATACCTAACACCAGGGCCCCACGCAAATAAAAGTAGAATTTATTTTCTGCGTGGACATTATCTGTTCCGAACTATCTTCTCATTAGAGATAGTGAGGAAAGATTTTGTTTCAATATAACTTCGGAGAAAATAGAGAATTTCTTGGATCAAGTCGTGGATGCTTTTAAAATGGGATAAAATTGCAGAAAAACAGGTGATCGTGGCAAAATTGAAAGACTATAGACAGAAAAAAGTAATAATGGAATATAAGAACAAGCTCAAAGATACAAACACTTACATCGATAATGACTTTACCAATAAATTAATTATAATTAATACAAAACAAAATAAGGACTTTAGCCAAGACTGAAATGAGAAAAGGAGAGAAAGTCAAGGTCGGATATCAGAAAATGATTAAGCAAAACAAAGTATACATATGTGATAAAAAAGACAATACTCTAAAGATACCAACACACAAAAAACCGATGCAAAAGGGGAGAGGAGTGACTGGACCTCTCCAGACAGTTGCTCCAGAAATTATGGCTGGGGAAGAAAAGTAGGCAAAGCATGGAACAGGAACTATAGAGATGGGACGAGCGAAAAAAAGTAAAGGAACAGAAAGGAAAAGTCAAGGTAAAAGAAATGAAGTAAATAGAATAGAAACATGGAATATAAAAACATTGTTAAAGCCTGGAAAATTTAAAACAAAGTTGCAATAGAGCTGTTAAAATATAAGATATAAGTGGCCGCACTACAAGAAATTCTATGGAGAAGCGAGGGAGAAAGAAGAGGAGAGGGCTTTGTGTTCTTATATTTAGGGGAAAAGAAAAAGGGGAGGAACGGCACAGGTTTTTTAGTTATGAAAAAGTTCTTGAAACAGATATTGCACTTTAAACAAATGGGAGGAATGCTATCATATTTGAGAATCAGAATGAAACCTAATAATCTGTCGATAATAAACGTTTACGCGCCGACGGAAGAAAGTGGAGTGGATGAGAAAGAAAAGTTCTTCCACGACTTGGAAATGTTGCATAGAGTGGTACCGAAGCATGATACCACAGTCACAATGGACGACTTTATCGCACAGATTGGAAAAGAGAAGCAAGTAGAGGATGTAGCTGGAAAGCACACAATCCATATGCGAACAAAAATGATAACGGAAATAGACTGTGTCAAGGAAACCAAATAGATCATGTACTGGTATCAAGAAGATGAGCTACATCCATAAAAGATATGGAATCGTATCGAGGTGCGAATGCTGATACGGACCATTTTTTGGTAGTTACAGAAATAAATTAAACAGAACACGATGGTAGAAGATATAAAGCATGAAACAAAAAAAGCACTAGCAACTGAAAAACTTAGCAATGAAGCGAACATAAGAGAATATGAAGATAGGGTAACAAATGAATTAAAAGGTAAAGGAGATAATAATAACATAGATGTGACATGGAGAAATATTGCAGAGAGTCTTAAAACAAGTGCAAAAAAAGTACTAGGTTATAAAAAGAAAGGAATATATGTAAAAGGAATGGTTCGATAGGGAATGTGAGGAAATGAATAAAATTAAAATGAAACAAGAATTATGTGGCTAAGAACTAACGAACAAGAACACCTAGAAGAGTACAAAAGAAAACAAATAGAAACTTATAAATTGTACAAATGAAAGAAGAATGATTGGATTGACGAGAAAATGAGAGAGATAGAGTTAAGTTGTGTGAACAACAACGTAAGGAATTTTTATAAAGAAATTAAAAATACGAGAAAAACCTACACGATAAGAAGCAGAGGAATGAAGAATGAAGACGGAATACTCGAAAACGGATCCGAAAATATTAAGAAAATCTGGGGGAATCACTTTCGAAGACTTTTGAATACACCCCAAACAGATGAAATAGAACAAAATCAGATAGAAGACACACAGATTGAGGATGAAATTGATGAACCAACAAATAAATAAATCATGGAATCAATCAGAAAGTTAAAGAACCGAAAAGCACCTAGTACCGATGATATTACAGTAGAAATGATTAAAAACGGAGGAGAAAAGTACAGAATGAAATATGCAAATTAAGAAAGCAGATATGGATACAAGAAAATATACCAGATAAATGGAGGGAGAGAGTCATCGTGACAATAAAAAAAAGGAAGTGGAGATGAATGGGACAACTATCGAGGCATAACACTTCTGAACTCTGCTTACAAGGTCTTATCGACAATTTTACAGAATACACCCACGAAATAGTTGGAAATTATCAATTTGGATTCAGGAGAGGAAAGTCAACAGTGGATACGATACATTGCACATAATAAAACAAATCCAAGAGAAAACTCACGAATATAGAATAGATATGCATAATATGCTGTTTGTGGACTTTAATAATAATAATAGTTTATTAATGCTAATATAAAATATTTACAAGTTTAAAAGAAGAATATGTTGCATTAAAAGGTATATGTTCAGCAAAGCTGTTTTTCAACATAACCTGGTTATTGAGTTTGTTGCAAGCCAAGCAGTCGACTCGTCAGTGTGGTCTTGAAGGTGTAAGCAGAGCAATTCTGGTGATACAGGTCCATATGTTTGTTGTAGAAACGGCACGCCAAGTACTCAAATGATCCCTTAAACTTGGTAGTCCTATGTGACGGAATTGTAAGATCCTCAGTATTGCGAAGATTGAGACCATGGCAATCAGATCTTCGAACCAAGATGTTGGCTAGGTAACCAGGACGTCCTGACTTCAGAATCGAGAACAGCTGAGTTGCGAACCTGAGCTCAAACCTAGCCTCGAGCTTCAAGATATTCAACGAACGATAGAGAGGTGTTATGTGATCTCTATACTCCCAATTGTACGAGAAACGTAGAGCTGCATTCTGTAATACTTGTAGTTTTCTCCTCAAGTCCTTAGACGAGCGTTCGACAAAGTAAACAGATACCATCTGATAAATATCATGAAAGAATTTAAAATACCATCTAAAATGATAAAGATGATCTCGATGACTTTGGAGAAATCAAGAGCCATGGTAAGAACAACGGCAGGAGAAACACACAGCTTCGAGGTGAGAAACGGAGTGAGACAAGAAGACGCCATTCAAAGTGAACAACTTGTATAAATTTGATAAAATGGTAAAACGAGAATCTTGCGGTGATCAAATACTTGTATTTGAAAGGCTTAACACCTTCAGAATTGCTGCACACCATACAACAGACTGCAACCATATATAATTGGTATAACGAATTTAAACGTGCTCGTATAAGCACAAGCGATGAACAAAGAATAGGACGAACCAAATATGTGGTTACACCAGAAATTGTTAAAAAATCTATGATATCGTATTAAATGATCGAAGAGTAAAATTGCGCGATATAGTTGACATATTTGGAGTAATGGATAAAATCATTTAGGATGTTATTCATGAAGAACTGTATACGAAAACTTTATCCGCAAGATGGGTGCCGCGTTTGCTCACAAGTGATCAAAAACGCTACCGTATGAACATTTCAAAGCAGTATTTGGTATTATTTTAGCGTTAATCCTTTAGAATGTTTGCATCGACGCAACATGCGTGCTATTCCTATTCCTCTTATTCTACCACAGTGGGTGGAAGCTGGTGAAAGTGCCCCAAAGCAAGGAAAAACAGTTCCATTGGTTGGAAAGGTTATAGTAACTTTTTTGGGGTTTTTCATAGAATAGTGTTCATCAAATATCTTTAGAAAGGAAAAAATAACAGGCGTATACTATGAACAATTATTGGACCAATTAAATGCTGTAATCAAAGAAAATCAGCATAATTTGAGCAAGAAAAAGGGAATCTTTTTGCACATCTTTTGCCAGAAATTCCAATGGCAAAATTACATGGATTGGGTTAGGAATTGCTTCCATATCCACCATATTTTACAGAATTGGCTCTTAGTGACTTCTTCTTGTTTTCAAACTTGAATAAATAGCTCTGAGGAAAAATATTTCGGTCATATGAAAAAGTGATAGCCGAAACAACTGCTTATTTTGTATAGTTTGACAAATCCTATTATACTGGTGTTATCAAAAAATTTAAATTTGTCGACCTAAAAGGAGACTATGTTGAGAAATGAAATTAATTCGTCCCCAAAATAGCTATTTATGGGGAATAACCGAGCGAATACCCCGTACAAGTCAGTCGGGGCCTAACTTACCAAACTTAAAGGTCACATGAAAATGGTAAAGCTCGAGTAAGGGCGAAGAGAGTCTTGACATCCTACGGCGGACTGTAGGGCGGAGCGTTCTAGTAATTAATATTAATAAATTATTATCAATAATTTTGTAATAATAAATTAGAAACGTGTAATGTTGAACTTTGAATTTGAATCTCCCGCCGTTATCTTAAAAATCTCAACATCCGGAAATTCAAATACCATCGTTCTAAGCCTGTGATCTGTCTAGAAAACCCACACGTTGTAAATACCCTACCGTAGTACACCTCAGTTCTTTTATTGAACAGGAAAGCCCGGTTCGTGAAGATGGCATTACCTCTAAAACATAATTAGCCTACCTACTTCATACACAGTGATTCAAAGGAAGATGCCTTGTTGTTCGATGGAGAATGTGAACGAAGTTCACATTCTAAAACCCAATTCACTAAATACTAAAACATTAAAACACCCAATTTTGTACTCAGATTTTATTTATTATTTATTAAAAAAAAAAAGAAAAAAACACGGGAATGGATCAACAAGCCAAAATAGTAATGAAAGTTATCTCTTATTGATATTAAACCAAGTGAACACAACTCATTATTGAGTGGATTTTGATATTTGTAATAATTTGTTCATATTTATTGGTAATTCATTCATCATTTCTGATAATAAGGTCAGTGGTAATTCATCTTAATAATAAAACGCATAAATTTCTCTTAGAGAATATTCTACAGCCAACCTTGTGACTGCGAACTAAAATCATACCTTCGATCCTCTTTTGAGATCAGTAAAATATTATTTAATATTAATTTGTATTTAGATTCCTCATTTGAGAATGTTTGTTTGTCATCAGTCAAAATACGACTGGATTAAGCTGGCTCGCAAGTCGGGCTAATTTACGCCTTCAACTTCAATGGAAGTAAGTTGGACTAAATACTTCTACAACTTTTATACCTATAAATAAACCATAATATTTGTTTATAATACCTATAAAATTACACCTCAGTATAACAAAGGTCTCCCTTATCGAATAAAGCAACACCGCCAAGCTCCACACAATGTTCGGGGGGGGGGGGGGGGGTGAAATATGACCACGTTATACAACCATACAATTTCTATCTACCTCCATGTTCCGCCTCCTGGTCAGAATTTACACAAATCACAAGCCGGCCTCTGGCTTATCGAGGAAATTTTCGCGGGTGTGATCTGCTACATGGGTTAAATTACTTTACACTCATACAATGAGCTTGTAAGTATCACCATACCTCAAAGAAAGGACCCTGTTATACCGACATACCTTGTTTACCTAAGCTGAGACGACACTCATCTCGCATAAATTACCAAACCTTTAATATAGACATAAAAAATACCAATAATAAAATATATGTAGCACACATGTTACCAAATAACCACCTCGACATTTACCTTGTTAAATCATAACCTCATTTAACCACCTCCTTTATCATCCTCCATTTGAATTTACCACCAATAAATAGAACCTAAAACTACGTTATATGTGAAGCAATGCCAAACCTTTCGGAAACACCCTGTATATTATGTAATTGAATATAATTTGACGATATTTGACGATATTTTTATGTAATATGCAAAATATGATTATTAATTTACTAATAGAATAAACAAATCGAATCCCTGAAGTACTGTGTATGAATTCAAAATAAATTCACCACGTGTGCAGTCACCGACTGAAATCTGCATGAATCGTCTAAAATCATATTAATCTAGCATCTTAATGACTAATTAAATACAATTCTTACTTGTTGTTTTAAACTTTGTATTGAAGAAAACAATATTTTTATTATAATTTATTATAATTTTAACATTCCTTTTGGTAAATTTTCAGTCGGCGTCACACGTGGCAACCTTAGTTTTACAAAAATATATCATAAATAATAAACATTTGTTACTTACACGTAATTTCCCTGATTAGTAAAAAATTTCTTCTATTATCTCGTTTTATAAGAATACTAGCTGGCACGGGCGGCATCCGCCGCCCTTAGCCATCTAGACCCAGAATAGATCCGAGTAGGCCATAGTTGTTCGGCCTTCGGCCTCACAGGGGGAGGACCATAATAGATCCGCGAAGGCCATAGTTGTTCGGCCTTCGGCATCACAGAGAGAGGACCAAGATAGATCCGCGAAGGCCATAGTTGTTCGGCCTTCGGCCTCACAGGGGGAAGACCATAATAGATCGGTGAAGGCCATAGTTGATCGGCCTTCTGCCTCACAGGGGGAACCATAATAGATCCGTGAAGGCCATAGTTGTTCGGCCTTCGGCCTCACAGACCGGACCATAATAGATCCGTGAAGGCCAAAGTTGTTCGGCCTCACAGGGTGGACAATAATAGATCCGTGAAGGCCATAGTTGTTCGGCCGTCGGCCTCACAGACCGAACCATAATAGATCCGTGAAGGCCATAGTTGTTCGGCCTTCGGCCTCACAGACCGGACCATAATAGATCCGTGAAGGCCAAAATTGTTTGGCCTTCGGCCTCACAGACCGGACCATAATAGATCCGTGAAGGCCATAGTTGTTCGGCCTTTGGCTTCACAGACCGGACCATAATAGATCCGTGAAGGCTATAGTTGTTCGGCCTTCGGCCTCACAGACCGGACCATAATAGATCCGTGAAGGCCAAAATTGTTCGGCCTTCGGCCTCACAGACCGGACCATAATAGATCCGTGAAGGCCATAGTTGTTCGGCCTTCGGCCTCACAGACCGGACCATAATAGATCCGTGAAGGCCATATTTGTTCGGCCTTCGGCCTCACAGAGCGAACCATAATAGATCCGTGAAGGCCATAGTTGTTCGGCCTTCGGCCTCACAGACCGGACCATAATAGATCCGTGAAAGTCAAAGTTGTTCGGCCTTCGGCCTCACAGACCGGACCATAATAGATCCGTGAAGGCCATAGTTGTTCGGCCTTCGGCCTCACAGACCGGACCATAATAGATCCGTGAAGGCCATAGTTGTTCGGCCTTCGGCCTCACAGACCGGACCATAATAGATCCATGAAGGCCATAGTTGTTCGGCCTTCGGCCTCACAGACCGAACCATAATAGATCCGTGAAGGCCAAAGTTGTTCGGCCTTCGGCCTCACAGGGCGGACAATAATAGATCCGTGAAGGCCATAGTTGTTCGGCCTTCATCTGTCATCTGTTATCTGTCATCTGTCATCTGTCATCTGTCATCCGTCATCTGTCATCCGTCATCTGTCATCCGTCATCTGTCATCCGTCATCTGTCATACCTACATACATACATACATAATCTTCACGTAAAGTTACATCTTTATGTAAAGTTAAATCTTCCGCAAAGAGGTGGATCTTCCACGAAGAGGTGGATCTGCGTCTTCTTGCACAATCCGGCGAGTTCTGCGACCTATATAAAGTGCTCCTGTCTTATTCGCGGCATTCAGATTAATTTGTTAGTGGTTTTTTGTTAGTGGTTTGCATTTTTCTAATTAAAGCCGCCATCCCCGCCATCTGTTAACAGTATTTTCAGATTAATTTGTTAGTGGTTTTTTGTTAGTGGTTTGCATTTTTCGAATTAAAGCCGCCATCCCCGCCATCTGTTGACAGTATTTTGAATAACTGACTGTACGTCAGATTAATTATTTGACAAATTAAATTTTTTGTCGAACTTGTGATTTGATTTTCGAAAAAAGCGAATAACTTTTTTCCCCGCTCGAATTTCTTCTCCATATATGCGAGAGTAGTTGCGCCTGGAGCTACAAAATAACTGTGCAAAATTTGGTTGAGATCGGTCCAAGGGTCTAGGAACGTATAGCGAACACGCAAACACGCACGCAAGCAAGCAAGCACGCAGATCTTCCCTTTTATATATTTAGATATCTTGATGCAAATTAAAAACAAAATTTCACTTGGTAAAAAAAAATGCACGCGTCACCATATCGACATTCTACCCACTTCTCTTATCACCTCGTGGTAACTTTTTTCCTCTACCCTTAAATCGGTCAACCTTTTCAAATCCCCCAAAATCACGCCATCTTGATTTTAAAAGATCAACTTTCGTTCTCTCTCTCTTTCCTGTTTCTACTTTATATTTGAATTTTAAAAATAAAACCCCGCTAAAAACAACGCGCCAATTTTAGAAAGAAATTTGAAATGCAATATTACAAACGTTATAAATAAAATAGTTAATTAAACATTGTAAATAGTTTTTATTGTGCCATACTTACTTTAATTAATAGTTGAATTACCTATTTTATTTTTAAAGTTTAATTCATTATAATTCTCAATAGTTAAAAATCATATATTTCAATAATAATTTTTTAGTATAATTTAGTAATCAATATTATATTAATTACCAGGGGGTGGAACAGTATTATGCATTACCTATATATTTAAAAAAATTAAATTTAGTAAGTAATAAATATTGTCATACACAAATTTGATACCTATTTCAATTTTTACTTATCCTTAACCTTAACAAAATAATTATAAAAAACAAAGTGATAGCCAAAAGTTGTTAAACCTGTTCGTTATTGCTTTAGTTATAGTTTTAGTCGAAGTTCAATATTTAGCATTATAATACATAATTACTTAGGATAAGTACACAGTAACCTTCAGTTGTTGGATGATATAAACAGTAATATAATCAGTATTATGAAAAATGATAATTTCCGTGCGTAACTGCAATAATGAAAAATTTATTTTAACATTGATAAATATGTACTAGTGACATAGGTAAATATAACAATATAACAACTTTGAAACTTCTTACTTTTATTGTAACTACAAGTTGAAATTCAGAAGAGAACACTTCGTATTATTAAGCAAGGTCAATTTTTCGGTCTTCACCATAAAACTTGTTATAAGATAATTTTTTTATATAGAACCATATCAAAATAAATCGAGTATGTGATTGAACATCATCGTTTCTTTAATGGTAAGAGATTACTTATACATCTAATATTAATTTAACATTCAGTCTTTATTATTATATCATTCAAATATTGATCAATAAAATGTTAAAAAGTAATTTCGGTACATAATTATCTTAATAACTGAGAAGTACATAGCGGTAATTCCACTTTTTGTCTAAAATTATTATTATTTTGATGTCAGTTTTTAAATTTCCTTCGATACAACATTTTATATTGCTTATCAAAAATATTTTAATTTTTGACACTTCTATCTGCTTCTCAACCCGAATCTATTGCTTTAATTATATTATGAAATAACAAAATTTATAAACAATATTTATTATTTAAGATATTTTATAGTTGCCTTAAGTCAATTTTAATTTAAAAAAATATTTTGTACTAAATTATAATATTGTTATTATTCGAATTTGGCTGCTCGGCCTTTCGGTTTCGTTCAGTCATGACGTTCAACTAAGTTTTTTTAATTCTGCTAACTACAGGCATTTGGGAACTATTCAGATTGTATAAATTACAAAATAATAAAGCAATAATTATGTACATAAAAAGAAACCTTTTCCGTGAACATTAATTTAATTAACTAAGAATTCTTTACTTTTAACTTGAATATCCAGTTTTAGTTTATTGTTTTATTTATATCTGTGTATTAAGGCGTATTAAGATCGCTAGATGCTCCATACAAATTTATGCGCACATCATACATAATATTTAAGATTTCAAAATTGGAAATTTATTTTATTAATATAGTTTAGTTTCCAATAATGCCATCTATTTGAATGGAATATTTTAGGTCAAGATTTTTTACTCACAAAGGGTCGCCATGTGATATCGGCAATCAAGATCCCAATTTGTTTGGTGATTCTAAAAGCCAAAACAATTATATCGGTCTTTGGGTTTTTGCAAAAATGTTCTTTGGTTTTTGAGTTAAAAATTTTTGAAAATAGAGTTGCGGTTTAACTACATAACTCTTCCTGCTTCTTAAAAGTTGTTTTGGTGGTCTGGGACGTTATGGGGATTCCCATAACGGACCAATTTGTTTTGTATAACTTCCAAGTTTTAAAAATTATGACATTTCTTGTTTGAATTAATTATGTTTTAACATTTTATTCTGCTTTATTTTAATTTATTTCAAAACATTTTATTAGCTACCCATTTTCAAAAGTACAGGTAGTATATTTTTATTGTTCATATTATTTCACATAAATTTGGAATACGAAAAGATGAATATATCAGAATAACTTTCAGAAAATTTATTTTTTATTGTAATTTGTTATACAAATGCATTTACTGTGATGATAACTATATTATGCACATCGCAAAAGCATTTGAAACAAATAAATCGACAATTGGCACAATGTATGGCATAAAAGATATTTCTTCACATGTACATTTTTTTGTTCTTACTTGCAATGAAAAACATATCTGATTAACGTTTGCGAAATCATTTCTCGTTGGAATTAATTTTGACGCAAACCACGCGTACTCGGCGATCATGTCGTTAAACAAGTATTGCATATTGCAGTATCCCCAAACCACCACAACAACTTGTAAGAAGCGGGAAGAGTTATGTAGTGAAACCGCAACTCTATTTTCAAAAATTCATAACTCAAAAACCAATGAACATTTGCAAAAACCCAAAGACCGTCATAATTTTTTTGGTTTGATAATCATCAAGAAAATTGGGATCTTTTTTGCGTTCACGGTAAAACAAAATACATCCTTGTGAAATGTTATGGTACGATGTTATGCGATACGTCGAAATTTTCAGAGCATTGAACCGATAAGGAATACTGGTGAACCCTTTCTCGCAGGGAAGGCTGAACGGAGGAAACCGCCACATAGCAATCCTACTAAAAAAATACATTTTGTGCAATTTTATGGTACTAGTATACTGTGCGATATGTCAAACTATTCAGAAAAATATGTAGATTACGAATATCAAAAGCGGCAGAGGGAAGATAACCAAACCGGTAGAAACACTGCAGTAAAAAAATGAAATCCTGTGCAATTTTGCGGTACATTGTGCGTTACGTCAAACTTTTCAGAAAAGTATGAAGATTACGAATATCAAAAGGCCTTCTCTTACAGGGATAGCATTGTTGTGAGATACGTCAAACTCGTTAGTAAAATGTGCAGATGACGAATATCAATAGGGCCTCCTCTTAAAAAGGTGACGTTGCGAATAAACGATGTTCAAGTTTTTTAATACCATTGGTATAGTATGATTTATCAAAACCTTTAAAAATATGCGTTAGTTTCAACAATTACTTCATCATTTGTTTGAGATCTTCTTCCACCAAGCCATTTTTTCGGATTTTGAAACAGGAAATAATCACAAGGTGCCAAAACTGGGGAATATGGTGGATGAGGAAGTAATTCGTAGCGTAATTCTACAAGTTTTGATGTTGCAATTTTCAACGAATGAGCTGGTGCATTATCATGATGATAAAGCACTTTTTTATTTTGTAAATGTGGTCGTTTCTGTTTTCCAGTTCTGATTTCCACATTAAGTCGATCCAGTAATGATATATAATATAGTCCTGTTCCTGTTTTACCTTTTTCTAAATAATCTATAAATATTATGCCACGTGCATCCCAAAACGCAATTGCCATAACCTTTCCAGCTGATGGCACTGTTTTTGCCTTCTTTGGAGCACTTTCACCGGCTTCTACCCATTGTTTAGACTGTTCTTTTGTTTCTGGCGTATAATGATGAATCCATGTTTCATCAACAGTAACAAATCGACGCATAAATTCGCTTGGATTAGCTTGAAACAGTTGTAAACCATTCATTGAAGTTGTCACACGTTTACATTTTTGATCATCAGTTAACAAACGCGGCACCCATCTTGCTGATAGCTTTCTCATGTCCAAATGATCGTGCAAAATTGAAAGCGTTGCACCAGTTGATATGTTCATAGCTTTACAATCTCACGTTTCAATCTGCGATTACCCAAAACCATGTCAGGAATTTTTTCGATGTTTTCTTCAGTTGTGACTTCACGTAATCTACCTGGACGTTCAGCATCTTTTGTGCTGACGACCACAACAAAATTCAGTAAACCACTTATGAATCCTTTTAAACGACGGTGCGGGGTTCGGGTAATGTTTATCTAATTTTTTTTTGTTTCCATAATTGTTTTTCTACGCAAAAATTAGTGTTTTATTAATACACGAAATTCACCTTTTTCCATTTTTTCCAACAAATCACAAGTTCTGTTATTTAAATTGGACCCCCTTATGCAGAAAGGAACCAACCCACAAAATTGCAAAAATCAACAAAATGTATTTACTGGTATATATAAATTTCTTCTTTTTAGTGAATTTTACAGAACCCTCTTATTTAATTATTTAACATCATTTTTATCAATCTAAAGAAAACATGAAATCCGTAACCCTTATTCAACAAATTGCAGAAAGGAACCAATGGATAGTTCTTTTCTGCAAATTGAAACTGATGAATATACTATGTGTTCATACTGGTGGGTTAGTTCCTTTCTGTAAAAAGTACATAATCATAACCTATAAAACGTATTGTTATTGTGTATGTTGGCTAGTTAGCAGATTATAGTTTTGATCATAAAGGTGTCTAATAATATTGTTTTAATCAAGTTTTAAAGTGTTAATAGAATTGAAAAACATTATAAGATTGTAAATAATTAGTGAAAATGAGTACGAGAAGTAGACGGATTTTAGAAATGTGCTTGAACCAGAATAAGGTTTGTTACCGAAAATGGTATATATCTTATAATGTGAATATTTAATATTTTTTTATCTTTAGGAAGATTCCACAAATACTGAAGTGATTTTAAGTCCTGTTGAGGTTGAAATGTCTCCTGATATTTTACTACCCGAGTTACTTAGTGAAATACCCATTGTTGAATGTACTTCAGCCCATATCAATGAGTTTGCTGACAATCCAGTTACAGGGTATGCTGAGCAAAAAGAAGGTTTCAGCTTTTCTCAAAATTCTTCAAAAGATGATAAAAATTATGAACCCGAAAATAATGAAAATACTCCAAAATGTAGACCCAAAAAGGACAGAAAACGTAAATTCGGCAACATGCTGAAGTCTGGACGAAAGATTCAAAAATATACAAACAAAGAGTACGTCAACTACAAAGGACAACTTATTAAACCAAAAGAATTTCGAGATTTTAATTGTGATTGTGTTATAAAATGTAAAGAGATGGTACCTACAGATGTAAGAGAAGAAGAATTTAAGAAGTTCTGGGAGTTAGGTTCTTATTTGGCTCAATCCACATACTTGGGAACTTGTATAAAGGAAGAAACGAAAAAGAGAAGTTATTCGGGACCACAAAGCAATAGAAACTACACACGAAAATATTTCTTAAAGGGAACTATTGTATGTAAGTCAATGTTCTTAAATACGCTTCAAATTTCTTCTAAGCGAGTCAACACGTCACTAGTAAAATTAAGATCACCTTCTATAATGGATAGGCGAGGACAAGGGCAGGGAGGATTCAATAAGATGAGTGAGGAAAAAATGCAAGAAGTTGTTAATTTGTACAAGACGGAGCATAACAATCCAGCTAGCATTTCTTATTACAGGAAAATATTCTATACTAAGTTCAACGTAAAACCGAAGCCTTTAAAAAAAGGCACTTGTAATGTATGCGATGTATTCGCAGCTGGAATAACCGACCAGTTAAAAACAGACGACGACAAAAAGAAAATAACAGAAGAGCACAATGAACATATAAATAAGTGGAAAAATGCTCAAGAGAAAATGAAAAGAGATTTGCAAACCGCCAAAACTGATGATACTACAGAGTGCTTAACTTTTGATTTGCAGAAAACAGTGCCACTTCCTAGAATACCCACAAACATTGTTTTTTATAAAAGACAGTTGTGGGTGTATAACTTAGGCATCCATTCAGGAAAAGAAAACAGGGGGTACTGTAACGTCTGGGCTGAAGGCATGGCAGGGAGAGGAGCCCAAGAAGTGGGTTCTATACTGAAAAAACATATTAGCCACATTATTTCAAAGAACATCAAAACTTTAATTTTATGGGCAGACTCATATGTGGCGGTCAAAACCGTAATATTAAATTAGTTTTTATGCTTATGAGTGTGTTATATAATTACCCAACTATTGAAACCATACATCTTAGATTTTTAACAATTTGTTTCGGATTCTTTATGGTTTGAAAAAATAAAAACTTTTGAAATAAATTTTTTTTAAATTTAATTTGAAAATTTTGAAGTTTGATTGACATTTGAAATCTACCTATTACCAAAGCTATTACCTATATATTATAAATAATATGAATCTATAACACCGCAAAAAACACACTTTTCAGAATTTGATGTAAATTTTTTGATGAAAAGAGATTGACTTGAAACTGAGCTTCAAGATAACCTGCCATATCTCTTATTGGTGTTGATATTGTGGAAAACGGTTAAAATAAATTTGTAAATATTTGACAAAAACTTCAGCACTTTCTTTATCATTTTTATCATATTTGTTATTATTTTCTTCGACTGATGCATGCGGTACTTATGACCTTTTTAGCTTTCTGGTTACCTTCCAGAGGAAGCATTCTGTGGCAAATCTTGGAGTTAAGTTCTCTAAATGGTCTTGGATGCCTTGATTTTTAATTCCTATTAATATTTTCTTTAATTTCTTTGATTTTCTACCATCGTTTCATAATTTTTCTCTTTTGGCAATTTTCTGCTGGTTTTTCGTAAGTTCCGAGTTGCATTGATGTTAGGAGTAGCAAGGCAAGCTGCCTTATTATCTACTATTTCGATGTAATTCTAGGTTCTTTTGTTATCTAGTGGAGGTCGTTTTTCTTTATCAACTTCCTGTCTGTGATAGCCTGGTATTTTCTTTTTGTTCGATGGCGAGTAAGTAAGTAAGACCAGATTTGTCCAGTTGAGATATGTTGGAGATGATTCCACTTCATTCTTTTCAGTAGTTCCCTTCCTGTTGGCATAGTCAATCTAGATCCAATTAATAAACGTTTAATTAATTGATTAGGTACATACTAAGTACGTAAACAATTATTATCATTATAAATATTAATTAATGTTAATAATTCCTTATTAAAATAAATTAAAATAAATTCCTTATTAAAATAAATTATAATTTTTCTTTTCTATCCTGGTTGTTACTACGTAGATATGTTAAAAGCGACCTTACTGCCGGCAGGCGTGAGCTTCTAATGCTTCATTGCCGTGGTTTAGGCCACACTCGAAATTTATCGGATATTATTATTTCTGGAATAAAATTTTACAAAAAAAAAAAAAGCAAGATTCACATTGAGAATTATGAACGTGTCGACGGCTGCCACTTCAATAATGGCTGTTTCCGTTACATTCTAACTTTTACGTACGTGAGGTTAGCCCCCCCCCCCCCGTATTTTTTTAATAACGACTGAAAATACCCGAAATTTTGTAATGTGTAATTTTCACAGATCCACCATTTTCAAATTTTAATTATTTTCATGCGATTTTCGATTGAAATTGAAGACATAATAAATTGTAGACCTTCCACTTGACATATGTAAACAATAGAATGACAAAACTGTACCACATCCAAAATTGGCCCTAGTTCCTGATGTTGAAAAGCCCCTAATTGTAACGACTGCATTTTCGCGTCTTCCTTTTATTATTGGACATATATTTCCATTGGGTAAAGACCCAATGCCCACTTGTTGTTTTTATGTTCAATAACATTCCAATCGGGATAAGTATGTACATTTTTTTGTTTCGCTGTTTTCCCTGAGTTCTTAGTTCTCAAGTTTTATTCCGCAATTAATTCTAAATTTTCTGAATTTACATCGATAGCAGTAACAAGATCAACACCTTCGGAAACATCTTCCATCACATTTATTTTTATACGATTTGTGTTATTAAGTTCTGACCACTTCTTATTCTTTTATTTAACTTTGTTTATATTTTGTTGAATTTGCGACAGATAACTTAGCTATTTCTGAAAAAAAACATATAGGCCTGATCAAAAATTTATCTACGCGCATGAGTAGATTTTCATTACGGAGCAATCTATGTTTTAAATCATTGTAATCATTTTTCACTGCTGGGGAGCTTACGTTATTTTTTCCAGATCCAAATTTTGTATTCATGACTACGGAATTATAGTGGAAAATAAGGGCAGCACATACTTCAATTTTTGTACCATTACTAAAGCATTAATGCTAAGCCCACTTGTCGCTGATTTCGTTTCATCGATACATTAAAAAAAATTTATTAGCCGAAACATCAATAGGTTTTTGATTTTCATATGGAATTTTAGATCTGCCTCTTTCTCTTCCTATACTTCTTCGTCAAAATTTTGCACATCATGAATATCTGGAACTCTGGAAGTCTTGATTACCATTGCTGTTTTCGCAAATATAAACATGCACGTGTATTTTCAGCTAAAATAATTTCCCCATACTCAATGTTGACGGATGTTTCACTAATACAAAGGATAATGCCGATTGGATTAATTTCGAGAAGCTGTTTAAAATTGTAAAAATTATAGAGAATTTCTTTACTAGAGGATGTAACGACCCAAATTTTTCCACTGAATAACCAAAGCAGCGATATATCCAATCTTAAAAAGCAACGAGGTCAATTTTGATCGTGCTTTATAACTGCCAAATAACATTTCCAATAATAATCTCGAAGATCCCTGCACTGACCAAACGCTTTATCAAAGTCACAGGCGACTTCTTGTGAAGTAAGGAAATTACATTTATGTGCACATCCTATTAGTACCATACAATTTCAAAAAGCAAACACTATTATAGACAACAGATCAAATAAAAATTGTTAAAAATATTAACAAAAAAAAAGTAATATACAGATCATACGAATTCGCCAAACTTGAACAAAATTTTAAAATTTGTTCCAAATTGTTAAAGATGCGCGGCAATCGCATCAAAATGACAACCTCCAGATGTAAATTTCTGAGTTGATTGATGAATGCAATTTCCGAAGCAGTTAACGTAAAAGATTTGCATTTACCAATTGGACGAAAAAAGTTCGGAAAAATGAATCCATCTCGACAACGAGAAAAATCAAACCAACATTAAAAATCCACATTCCAATACCAGCAACTAAGAATATCCCGAAATGGGTTAAAAAAACAATGTTCAAAATTAATTCGTATACTACTGGATTGTCCCAAAAGGAAGCAACAAAAATTCTTCGAAATCTCACCAAATTCAAAAGCCCACTGGCATTATCATTCTTCTGATAAAGCACGTATCATTATTTTTCAAAATACTTCATTGTCACGCCACACTTTGGGAAAATGATAAAATTTATTGGAGCGATCTGCAATAACCTCCCACTTAAAAGTTGACACCATTGCTGATTGTAAACGTATTTCATCTATTGTTTTCGTGGTATGTAAACATTGACCTCTGTACCATGTATCTTACGCTCTTTTCTTTAATATAGTCTTGAGGATGGCTAGCATACTGAGGCCGAAACGTCGACTTTAAAAGCTATTGTTTCATGTGTGTGAGTCCACAAACCCGTTATCCTAATCCACTCCCACTTAAAAATTGCAAAGAACCAAAAATTATAGCGGTACAAAAGGCGTTTATAATAAGAGTTCCTTATGAACATTTTTATTACATAACCCCACATTATGATATTGACAGATAATTATTTAAATTATAGTAAAAAGAGAAAATTATATTAAAATAAAATAAACTTATTTGACTAGTGATTTTAAGATTAATTCATACTATTTTTACTAATGGCCCAGGGGCCAATTTATATGATTCCAACTATATCAGAATGTATTCTATACGGAGTTTCAACGCGAATAAAATGATAAACAATAAAATAATGTTTCATTTAAAAAGTGGGGCGCGGATACGCACATTCTAACTTTTGAAAATTTCAAAAGACTTAAAAATGACTCGGTGTTTTAAAAAAATGCAATTGTTATGGTCGTTAAAACAATTTGCGAATATTTTATGTAGTTTTTAATACCTATCCGTATCGGAAAACATAATTGTTAATGTATCTTACTTAAAAAAAATCATTAATTTAACTAAATGGTTGATATAGTACTTTTAATATAGAATTATCAAAAAAAAACTATTGTGAAAACTTCTACTGTTAGGATTTTGGGATATGCACTTTCTTTGTAATGTTCTCACAATGTAATTTTTACTAGGTATTCAAAAAGAATTGATGTGCATTATGTTGTGCATACTTGTAATTATTATTACCTATAATTATTAAATTTATTGTTTATTTCATTACATGTAATAAATTATATTCATTAAATACCGGCTGTGATTATTTTATAGTTCACAAATTACACGAATTTAAATAAATTATAAATACTGTAATGCTTATAGGTATTAAAATAAACTACTAGAAAACAATATAAGGTATCTTGTTATTTTCCTTTTTTATTTTCATTGGTATAAAATTTGTTGTAATACTAATAGCACCTAATAGATTAAAAATATTATTATCTTTATAAGGATCACTTATTTTGCTAAGACCTTGTTTTATCATTTTAGCGCATCCACAATGTTATCAACATTAATTCGAATTCCAACGTTCATAATTATTAAATTTGTTGAAGTAATTAATATTTTTACATCGGTACCATATTACTTCAAAAAATCAAAACAGTGTCCTCCAATACAAAATGACATTCTGTTGGTGTCAGCTTCTGAACTTGCAAGTCGAATACGTAAAAGAGAGGTAAATAATTTTCAATTATTTTATTAAAAGTCGTTAATCTAATACTTCTTACATTACAGATCAGCAGCAAATATGTGGTAGAAACTTACATAGAGCGCATAAAAGTTGTTAATCCAATAATTAACGCAGTAGTAGAAGAAAGATTTGAATTAGCTATCACTGACGCAGAAAATGTAGATAAGTTACTTTCGACTACTAATTTAACTAATGCTGAATTGGAAAACAAATATCCTCTATTAGGTTTACCAATTACAGTCAAAGAAAGCATATCCGTTGAAGGATTAAGTTATACAGCTGGAAAATTCTTTCCAGGCGGAAGAAAAGGAGAACGAGACGCAGAGGTGGTTAAGAAAGTTAAAGATGCGGGAGCAATACCTTTATTAGTTTCCAATACACCCGAAATATGTGTTAATTTTGAAACCATTAATAAAATTACGGGGGTCACTCTAAATCCCTATGATACAAACAGAACACCTAGCGGTTCTTCTGGAGGCGAAGTAACTTTAACGTAGGTACTCAAAATTTAAATTACTTTTATTAAATTTTTAGGGAGCCTTATTGGGAGCAGGTGCATCTGTAATAGGTCTTGGTTCCGATTTATTTGGATCTGTCAGAATACCCGCATGTTTTTGTGGTGTTTGGGCACACAAACCAACTTCTTATGTTGTTTCTGTAGATGGACACTTTCCTAATGCACTTGATAAAAAAGCTATAGGCGAAGTTTTTACCATTGGTCCAATGTGTCGATATGGTTCTGACTTACGCTTATTATTAAACACAATTATAGATACAGAAACACAATCCATGCTAAAGCTAAAAGAACAGGTAATCCAAAATTTACTAATAAAATTACATAATATACCTTACCTATTATTTGCTTTTCAGAATTCATTAAAAGATGTCAAAATTTATTATTTAGATTATATTACCAGCAAATCAATTCTTACTCACTCAATCAACCCAGAAATTATAACTGCTATTGATAAATTTAATTCTTATATGACGACTACTTATGGATGCACAGTAGAAAAAGTATTACAATTATGATTATCAGGTGTAAAGCATAATAATTCTAATATTGTTTTTTATGTTTAGCTAAATATTAAAAAACTTGACACGTGTTTTGAAACCGCAATCATTAAAATAACAGATATGGAGTTTGACGGAGTTCATAAAAATGGAGAGGCGTTTGTTGAAATGCTACGTTGCTTAATCGGCATATCAAAATCTTCATTTCAAGCATTACTTCCAGGGCTAGCTTATGGTCTTAAAAGGCGTATACCAAAATCCGTTATCCCTTCGTGCAATAAATTATTTTCTCAAGTTCGAGACAATATATCCCAAACACTGGGTCCTAATGGTATTTTAGTAATGCCAGTTCATCCTAATGTTGCAAACATTCATGGACAATGTTATGGAAATTTTTTTGATTACGCCTATACTGGAATATTTAATGCTACCGGCCTTCCTGCAAGCAGTTGTCCTATGGGATTAAACTCCAAGGGATTGCCAATTGGAATTCAGGTAGGATTTGAATATGTCACTAATATTCGGAAAACCACATTGGTGGTTTTATTTTAAAATGTGTAACGCTTAATTCACAGTAAAATTCTTTTTAGATTATTTCGTCTTTAAATAACGACCGACTATGTTTAACTATAGCAGAAGAAATAGAGAGAGCGTTTGGCAGTTGGATTCCACCTAAATTTTCTGACAAATATTAGATTTTTAGATCAATTTTAATTTTAATGTGAAGTTTGTACCTATCGCAATTTGACAGTTTAAAATTGTAAGAGTATTTGAAAACTGAACTGGATTTGAATTTTTTTACAAAGATATTACGTCTCCTGTTTCCTAGTGATTAACTAAAAGAGAAAAAAACTTGTCATAAATGTGTAAAATAATGGTTGTGCTGATAAATAATAAACTTTTATTTTGTTACAACCTTTTTTTAATTTGGGGAAATGGTTTTGTCTAATTTACACTAAATCCAATAATCCAGTAGGCGGCCTATGGGAAACTTAAAATTATTTATGCAATCCTAGCGTGTTTATCATGGATTTATGACTACTTCTGCAGTTCGTAATGACCTTCTTCAGTCCCACGTGGCGTTTATTAGTAAATTTACTCCCATGGAGTCATTTAATCCCAAGGGATCATAGTATGACCTCATAATTATTGACTCAACAAAAGTCTACATGCTAGATTTTATCTTATGTTAGAATTATTTATGACTTCCTTCAAAGGAATGCGTTATCACATTGCAATGAGATATTCTTTCGACGTGTAGGCGTTGTATGCCGCCAAAGCTTTATATAATTATGCGCTCCTTCTTTTTATCATGTAACCAATGTTTTCAGTTGTAATGGGATACATTAATAGACAATTTTATAAATTGCATAATTACAAAGTATTTTTACATACACTGTTATCTTTTGCAATGCGTTTTTTAACAGCCACTTCAATTTATATACTTTAATTTGTACCTGTTTATTTCAATTTTTCTTTTCGGCTATTTTTTGTCGGTTGTTATTAGGATTGCATAAAATAGTACACACAACTCGTGACAAAAGCGCCATTAAAATCTCGGGTGCTAATTGGGATCCCTTGGTAGAGGGGGAAACTACCGCGGGATCCCAATTCGCACGCGAGATAAAATGACCTCCTTTTGCCATTTGTTGTGTAATATACTATTTTAAGGCAACGATTTACCCATAAGCTTGAAAAGGAAGGTTTTTGGCCAATGTGTTCTCCCAGTCATGACATACGGTCTCAAGAACATGGCACCGAATATCAAAAATGCAATAAAATTGTCACATGCCGTCTTCTTTGGGTAGTTTAAGATAATGATCCGAAAGAGAGTTCCACAAGATTAGTCCCAAAACGGACCCCTGTGAACATCCCTTTGTGGACCTTTTGCCAACTCCAGAGATGAGGGACATCTCTCTTGCCGTCAGATAGCTCTTCAAAATTACCTTGAGCCTACGGTGTAGCCCCTTTTTACTTAAAGAGTAATAAAAGCTGATTACCATAGGTTATAAAACGCCCCGGAGATGTCGTAGAAGATAACAGCCAGGAAGAATCCCTTCGATTTTCTCTTCTTCACCTCCGTGACGTTGATTTTTTTCGAAGAAGTGTCTTAATGCTAGTGCCGTGCTTTTACTTCCCACAAAACTATTTTCGGTACGCGACAACTGGGCGAGTCAAACTGGGCGACGTATAACTGGGCGACAGACAAGGGGGCGATGGGCAAACTGGGCGGCGGGTAAACTGGGCGACGGTCAACTGGGCGACGATAAAACTTGGCGACGGTCAACTCGGCGACGTTTAGCTGGGCGACGGGAAAATTCGGCAACGGTCAACTAGGCGACATAAATATGATATATTGTTGCGTCCTCCACTTGGCTATTTGAGAAATTGCCAAGAAAAGGATTCCCACTTCGAACACTTCTCTCTATCTCAGGATTACTCACTTTAAAAAACGTCTTACAAGCCAACAGTGCAAAAGAAAACCATCGGATCGCAACAACTCATATTTATTAACATCAATATTTAAATAACAAAATCAAAAAACAGCATAAACATAAAATCGAACAACTTAAAATTAAACAAATTTTATGCTAACCTTTTAATTCTTTTGGAGTGATAACTCGGCATAGACGGATCACACAATATGCGCACATACACTAATTTCTATCGTTAATCGCCTGGTCCAAATTGTCGTTCTCTGGTCTTACTTCTCTCCGTAGGAGAATTTCGATCTTCCAATCGATCGTTGATCACCCACACACGTCCTATTTATAAGCTCTCTAACTCGTTTCTCTTTATTTATTATGAGGCTATTTTGTCGCTTCTTTAAATTTAATTAATTTCAATTTAAATTGGTTTAAATTGGTATCTTCGTCGCCTTATCAAATCGCACTCCCAATTTACGACTCTCTTTTTTGCTGCTTGCATTCGCACTCTCAATTATTCTGCGACTATTTTGTCGTCTCCTCAATTTACACTCTCTTTATATGCGACTGTCTTTGTTGCCTCTTTTTATTGAACTCCTGTTTATATCTCCTTGACAACCACTCTTCGTTTTTTTTATTCCTATTTGATTCTCATCTCTCATTTTGTTCAGTCTTTTGTGTTGCCTACCACAGTTATCACCAGGCGTTTATTTTATTTATCACAAAAACTTAATCTAACAAAAACTTACTCTAACAAAAACTTAACTAGTACATTTAAAACCTCTCCGATCGTTTCCCCTTGCAATGTTCGCCCATAATAGGGGGTACACGGTGGACACAACAATATTTATGTATATTGTCAATGTTCCGAATTTTGGGGTGTGCATTCGATAAGGAGGGTAATCCATCGTCAAACCCTACCCTTACGGGGCGCCGCTCCGCTCCACTCCGCGTTGCACCCCTCCTGGGCAGTTTTGACTCTGGTTACTAGGCTAAACATACGAGAAGGCGCCACCCATCAAGGAAACCGGGATGTGAGAGAACCTCAAAATAGCATTAAAAGTATAGTTGCGGTATGGGGCAGTAAACTATTACGTTTCACCCCCAAAAAATCGCGTAAAAACAAAAAATAATCGATGTTACATGTACGAGAATTTAACTCGGCGGAAAAAATTATCAGATTATTGTCGTTATCAAAAGTTACCGGAATATCGCCGAGTTCATCATCGTCCAGTTTTCCCGTCGCCCAGTTAACCGTCGCCAAGTTTACCAGTCGCCCAGTCATACGTCGCCGAGTTTACCTGTCGCCCAGTCATACGTCGCCAAGTTTACCCGTCGCCCAGTTACACGTCGCCCAGTTATACGTCGCCCAGTTTGACTCGCCCAGTTGTCCGGGTCCGAACTATTTTGACTCAGGTCGTGGTATGCAGTATTACTCACTATGGTTCTGGATTTCAAAATATTCTCCAGAATCTCGCCGAACGTCGAGAGAAGAGTGATCGGCCTATAGTTCTTGATGTTGCCTTTTTCTCCAGCTAGGTTTTTAAGTAGGATCCTTAGGACTCCTACTTGCCACAATTTGGAGGAAAACAACTTTTAAACAATAATTGTATTCCGTAACACGTTTTTGATGACAACGTAGATCTTTTTGAGGAAAGATTCCTGAATATTGTCAAAACCCAGAGCCTTTGTGGATTGCGTGTCTTTTACCAATTTGTCTAATTCTTCATCGTTCACCAGCCTTCCCAACTCCATGTCCGGGATCCCTCTAATAAGGCTCTCGAATTCCAACCACATCGTTTGGCGATCCACGGTTGCATCGGTACTTCGATCGTCATCCGGGAGAAGCCCGTTCATGAGGTAGGTAAGGGTCTGCTCTGGTGTTGTAGTGTTATTCCCAGATCCTCACCTTTGAAGGTGGTGAGGATGTTCTTCGGTCTAAACTTTCTTGCCGCGATTTTGTGTTATCCCCCTGGGATTATGAACTAGGTCCTCCTCCACGAATTTTTCCAACTCTTTTCCTTGCTCTCTTGAGTTATTCCTGAAAGTGATCATTTGACTCCATCATTTCATTATACAATCTTTCCTTCTCATTTTTGATTCGGTTGCTGTATAAAGCCGTCTTCCGCGTAAGATACTTCTTACCCGCTTTCTCCACATTATCGGTCCACCAGTCAGGCCGGCCAATGTAAACATTTTAAATTTTGCATGAGCGGTAATCAAATTTTGCATCGTGTCGTGTAGTTCGGTAATCATTTCTTCGATTTCATTTTCAGTGATAAGATTAGCCAACCTAGAGTTAGCTTTTCTCTATCCACTATTTCAACTCGTTTTTGATAGTTACCGCTTAGGTCGTGTTTGGATTTCTATTTTTAGCTCGACACCCTCCAATTTGGAAGGTTATCGTTCTATGGTCGGTAATGATGATGTGATTCTCGATGTCCCATGAGTTGATTTCATCTACAATGCTGCAAGTGCCTAGAGTCAAATCTAAGTTGCTCTTTCTTCCCAATGATTCTTCAAATGAAGACGGTCTACCAGGCCTATTGAAAATGAAGAGGTTGTTTTGTACAATGGGTTCCTCCAAAGATTGAGCTCTGGAGTCATGACATATGCGGGAGCAATAGTTGAAGTACACGTATATGTAAGCTTTACCTTTTCCCCAAATACCCAGGGCCTTACGGAAGTCTGATAAAGGTTGTTGTAAAGGTGGTTTTATAAAGTGACCTACTTTTTTTATATATAAAAAAGTAGGTCACTTTATTACTGAAGGTAATTGATGTGACCGTTACGAACCTTCTGGAGATATGCGAGTGGAAGGGATATGTGAATTGATTTGCAACCGCATTATTAACCATCGTTCGGGTTCGGAAGCAGTCATCTGAGAGCGCTGCTGCCCGGTTATTTGGGAAAAAGGGAAGGCTAAACTCTCCTGCTTCAGATTTGTTGCAGTAGAGTTCCTGAAAAATTGCCAGCAAGACGAAGCGTTGGGCATTCGCTGTCATCGCTTCGGAATTTCGAAGACTTACGTGAAGGATCCTTGTTGGATTATTTATTCACGGTGTCGGTGGTCGCAATAAAATGTGCAAAGCCCATCAGACGGCCCTTTTACACCCTGCATATATGTTGGATTCAGGCGAGTGCGTGTTGTCACTGTGCTTTACCCTAACACCATCGACGCAGACCTACGTTCACCAGTGGACAAAGAACGGCTGATAAATAAGAAAGAAGAAGATAGTATTATTTTTGAGTACTGTAAGATTGGACTTTTGAATTTGAACTTCGCGCCGACGTCCTCTCCAGAAAAACCGCCATCTATTGAGAACTAACAAAGTTCAAACCTAAAATCACACTTCTTCGACGACACGGAAAATAACCTGGACCACCACGTTGTGAAATACCTGCGATCGCCATCTAGTAACCAAATTCTTTCTTCCGGTGTACAAAACATAATGTCAAAAACAACTGTAACAAAACAAATGATCGCTCCAAGGAGAGACGACCATTAACTTCCAACACAAAATAAAACAACCAAATTTGGGCATGTCAATTCTTTTATTATCTTTAATATTCTTGTTTGAGGAATTTAACCTGAAGCAATGATTTAACTAATCGTGTAATTACCCTGGATGTTGATTTGTTTAAATCGGCATTATTGATTTCGATACCTTTTAAATTCTTATTTTTATTTAATCCTTAGGATTGTAATATTATTTTCTTCATGTACTTAGTACATTTATTGAAGATTGTGTAAAGCTATGTGTTTGGTTGAAACATAAGCAGATAATGGATAAAATTATACCTTTGTTCAAACTACCTTTAACTAACTACCATTTAAATAAAATTACCACCTAATTTAAACAAGTTCAACCATCCTGTATTTGAATAATTAAGATACCTAATTTACCAATATTAAAACCCAGATCTAAGTTACGACAACTTAATTAACTACAAATCTTTGGGAACAGTTCAATGTAATTTGCTTTATGGTTTGCTTTTATGCAGAGTGGTCGTGAGTAATTTATCTTCCACGCCACTAGGGGTTGTTTTAATCTTTTACCCAAATCGGAGAAGCTAAATGTACACGAACGAACCCAAAACCATTGTAATAAATAAGTCAATCATCTACCACAGTATAAAGATTTGTAAACTTATCGTACATCATTACTCAGCCTTGTGGGGACGTAGTAACAGATTGAATGCATTTAATCAAGTCTTTATACCTGCAAACAATTAGCAATAACTTTGACAAACACCCTGTATATAATTATTTACTTTACTAGCAGATTACCTATTTTAAATAATGAAACCTCTTATTTATAAATCTAATCTCATTTGAAATTAAAAACACCCTGTATATAATAATTGTTAGCATTTACTTTGTATTAATAAAAACAAGTTACTATTACTTTATAAAATTAAGTGTTGGTATAACAAAGCGTCCCTTTATCTTTTGTTAAATGAAGATGCCCGGATACAACCTTGAGCACATCTGCTTATTGCACACAAAGAAAAAACTCCCCCTTACCACGTTCTATTAACAACTCCGCACCCTCGTTCTTTTAACCTTGCAACATATTCTTTTATAAGTTAGACAACTTTCTTCTAATAATAATTAATAATTGCAAAATGCATTAAGCAAACCGAGTTTAGCTATAATGTAAAACCCTTTAAAACAACCTGTTAAGTTTCTATTATTTGAAACAATGAAATTATGTTAAACACGAATCAATTGAATTAACATATCTTGCCCAAATTTTAGTAATAAACAAAGAAACCTTATTAATTAATGCATAAATTATACCTGTTAATTAGAACAAAAGCACACTAATGTCCGTACTAATAGTCGAGAATTGATCTCGATTCCGGAATTAATTCTAGTTTCTACCAATCAGATCACTGAAATTCATGCCGTATCATAGCAACAGCAGAATTAATTCCGGAATCGAGATCAATTCTCGACTATTAGTACGAGCATAAAAGAAAGCTAACACTCAGAAATTATCTGTATTCAAAATAAAGAAATGCCGGACAACTTGTACGTTCAATGGTTCACAAACACGTGGACGATCCTTGGTCACAAAGAAGTGACGCTACCTTTTGCAAGTTTGACCCTTAAAGAACCGCTGTCTTTCTCTACCAATAGGTGTCACTACTAAAAAATATGACTAAAATTGTGAATATACAGGGCATAGAAAATTATTTTAAACTAAAACAAGCGGTAAATTAAAATTTAACTAAATTTTAAAATCTCAATATTACAGTACTAAATTCAATATATCTAATGATAACATTGAATTTGGATCTCAAAATGATCATGGGTGCAATAATATTATTCCGTGATCTGAAACTTAGCTCCAGTTTCTATAGAACTAGCACCGGCTAGCTCCCAAATATTAAATCTCGCACCCTTAAAATTTATCCAAAATTAATATTTTAGAGGAAGGGCAAAATACCGCCCCGAAGTCGAGAGTTTTACTAAAAAACCTAACTCTGATATCTACATATAGACCGTTTTTTCCAAGGAAGGAGAAAAGGTAGAGAAAAAAATTAGGAAAAGGAGAAGGATGGGTATGCCAGATTTTTACTGACTAAAAGCTTCCTTCCTGCATTACAGCAGATACCACGCTATTCTTGGCATTGTTGTTGTTATTTTTCTTTTTGCCTCTTTCTTTTCGCTTTGTCTGTCAGGACTTGCGTGAGCTGGTATATTATTTCGCCAGGATCCCTTCTGTAACATGGAGAAAATTTAGGCATTAGCTGTATGTTCATTTTTCCTTCCAGTTGTTAAGCATGACATTTCTTAAGTCTACTGCACTGGCGCCAACCTAAAGGAATTTGACGTTTCTTTCTTCCGCCATCAGGTGGATTGGTACTGTTGACGTAAAAAACTATAAAATATTAATTAATTTATCAATTACATTATCAAATTTTTTTTGAAGTCAAAAACATCCAGGCAGTGTTGTATTTAAGCAAATTACGACTTAAAAACATTTTTTACTACATTCATGTAGAAACGCTTTTGTACCGTACCACTGATTAGAAATTTTGAAGGTCTCTGTTCGAATTTTCAAGGTTATGATAAATTTATGTTGTTGTTTGTGAATTCAACAAATGAATGTCAAAGTCTTGTACTAACCTCACTTTTACTTAGTATTTAGTGTAATTAATCGTATAAATGCTAGCCCTGGAGTTTTTAAAACATGGTTCGAGTAAAAGCTATCGCTAAACGTAACAGTATATTAAGTAAAGTATCAAAAACACCTCAAACTTATTTTGGTTGGATAGTTTATCCACCAAATGAATCCAACGAAAAGTATTATTTAGGCGAAATTGAAATAGGAAAAAGTAACAACGTTTTACCTGACGAATGGTTAAGATGTAAAGTGTGTCGTACAGGTTCAACAGACCTCAATTGCCTGCAATTAGAATTCGATAGAAATTTAACCGTACTAGTTCAAGTAAATGGTGATATCTCGTTTATTAAGGGTGAATATATTCACGAAATATAAATTTGTTCAAATAATCTAACTTATTTCGTTCTAGGCATCTTTAGCTCTAAAATATTTGCAGTTCGTTTCGTAACAAGTGTTGAGGGAACTATAAAGGTGAAGTTGTTTTTAGTTACACTTCCACTAGAAAAGTTTGATAAAACCATAGCTGGTGTTATTAAGCAAGTATTTGCGAACTTGTTTGGTGTACTAGCAAATGAAGGTACTAGATTTTTTATTTCATAAAACTTATTGAACGATGTTAAACTTTATACTTCTTCTAGATGAAGAAGAAATTGAAAAAAATGGTTCGAGAACAAAATGTATCAATCAGGTCTACAAGCTTCTTAAACCTTTTCAAACTAAGCATAATGATGTGACCAAACCAATTGAACATCCTTATTTGAAACCTAAATTACGGTCATACCAGGAAGATGCTGTAAGGTGGATGATAACCCGAGAGCAAAAACCAGAAATTAAAGGTAAAAGTATTAATTAAGGGTCATTCCATATCAAATTGGCCAGTGTTTTGGAATTATTTTCATGACACTCGTTGATTTTACTCAAAGTTGGTGCAATAATTCTCAGTTGTATCAAATAAACATACCCGTATTTTTTTGTTTTCCCCAAAACGTACTGTTAATTAAAAATTTGCCTTGTAGAGCGTTGATAAATTATTTATAACTAGTTCAGAAGAAACCCAGAACTTGATTGATGAGCAACTCGATTGGTTATTAGATATACTCTCAAATACTCTTATTCTTAAGTTGGTAGTTAAGCTGGTACTTATTCGATACATTCAAATGTTTAGATTTGCATTACCCCGATATTCAGTTTTATGTCACTCCTAAACCAGAAGCCCCATTCTGAAATTTGGTATATCTATCTATCTATCGGTTTTTACAACGTTCTACGACGTCTTCCAATTCCTCACGGTCTTCCCATTGCATCACTTCAAGTCCCCTCTCTGTCATCTCCCTATCAATACCCTCTCTCCAACTTAGTCTGGGCCTTCCGCGTTTCCTTCTTCCTGGGGGTTTCCAAAATAAGATTCTTCTTGGTAGCCTATTTGCGTCCATGCGTTGAACATGACCAAACCACCTCAGTTGTTTTGTTTTTATATCATCCGTTATTGTGTGTTCTACTTGCATAATCTGCCGGATGCGGGTATTTCGTATTCTCTTCAACTTACTCTTTCCAGCCGATCTTCTCCAGAAGTCCATCTCTGTAGCTTGCAGAGTATTTTCCCATTTCTTCCCCATTTGGCATACCTCTGAAGCGTATGTTGTGATTGGTTTAATTATGCTGTTATATATTCTTGTCTTGCTACTTTTGGAAACAGACTGGTCCCATAAAATTGAGTTTAATACTGAGATCGCCCTTCTACCCAGTTGATTTCTTTTGCGGATTTCTGCGTGGCATCTTCCATCTTGGCTCATTATCACCCCAAGGTATTTATATTCTTCGCATTTTTTTATATTATGGCCGTTTTCTAGCTCTAAATTCTGTTGCATTCCACCAATACACATATATTGAGTTTTTTGTACATTTACTTCTAGTCCCCACTCTGCATACTCTTCCATCAATTTTCTTGTCATGTATTCCATGTCCTCGTAGTCCTGTGCCATAATAACCTGATCATCTGCAAAATGTAACATATACAGTGTTGTATCTTCTGATATCGGTATGCCCGTTTTTTCACATTTTTGTTTCCATTTCTTTAATGTCTGTTCCATATAGATTTTAAATAAGGTAGGCGACAAACAGCATCCCTGCCGTAGTCCCTTCGTTACTGGGAAATCCATTGTTGTTTCCTTTCCCACTTTTATGGCAGACCTTGAGTCTTTATATAGTTTTTTTATGGCTTTGATAGTATTTATATTTATGTTAGTTTTTTCCAGAGTTTCCCACAATTTTAGGATCGGAACGCTATCATATGCTTTTCTCAGGTCCACGAAGAGCATGTGTACTTCTTGATTAAATGCGGTTTTCTTTTCAATTAATTGTGTAACACAGAATAGATTATGTATCGTGGATCTACCCGCTCTAAACCCGGCTTGTTCTTCCGCTTCCATGTCCTTATATTCATTTTCCAATATTTCTTTCAATATGCACCCATATAATCTACTGAATGTACTTGTGACAGATATTCCTCGATAGTTATCACAGTCGTTTCTATCTCCTTTCTTGTATATTGTGGATATGTATGCTCTTTTCCATTCTTCCGGAATTTAGACACTCTTGAAATAGTTCTTTTAAATGCCGATATAGTGTATCTGTTCCATTTTTTAACATTTCGGCTGATATTCCTCCTGGACCACTTGCCGCATTATTTTTTAGAGCTTTGCACGCATTTTTTACCATACTTGTACTTATTCTTAGTGGAGATGCTGTTATTGTTATTTGAGTTGGTTGTAGTTCTATATTATGTAGTAAATATTCAGGCCTCTTTTCTGTCAAAAGATCTTTAAAGTACTCTTGCCATTTATTAGGAGGTATTGTGGATATAACATTGTTCCCGTGTTCTCTTCTGACTGCCTTCAGAACCTTCCAACTTTCTGTGCTTCTTCTACCTCCGATGTATGTATTGATCTTGTTACAATATTTTTCCCAGCTCTCATTTTTCCTTTGACAGATATGTTTTCTTACTTTTGCTTGAGCTGCTTTAAACTCAATTTTATCTTCTACGCTTCTTGTATTTAGATATTTTATATACTTCTCACGTTTATCTTCAATTTTCTTTTCTATTTGTTCATTCCACCAGTAGGGAGTTTTTCTTATTCTTTTAACCTCCATGGTTCCTAGAGCTTCTTTGGTAGCTTGGTGTATAGCAATTGCAATATTTTCGTAATTTTTCTGTATATTGTTGGATTTTTTATATTATTCTTTCAGTTTTTGATCTAATCGTTTTTTGTACAGAAAAGTTGTACTATCGTTTTCAAAACTTGTGAGGTTATATTTAGTTTCATGTATATGTTGCATTTTAGTTTCTTCTCTTTCAGTATTTTTTGTGTTTTGAATTTTTATTGTTCTGCAGGGAAAAGCAACTTTTGTTCGTAATAGGTAGTGATCTGTTCCGCATGTTGGGCCTCGGCAAGCTCTTACATCCTGTATCTTTATATTGGTATGTTGTCTTATTATTGCATAATCAATTTAACCAATTTCAAAATCAATTTATCTCTTATTATAAAAGGCCAAGTCTTTCTTTCTGTCTGTCCCACGGAAATACCCGAAGCAAACCGAACCGAACGCACAACGTATCATCGGATCAACGTATCATCGGATCAACGTATCATCGGATCAACGTATCATCGTATCATTTTGTCTATATAGGACAGCTATTTCCAAAAAAGCATTATGTGAACTTCCATAATGGATAATGAAAATTTTGAAAATCCTGCTGCAAAGCGACGGCGATTGAATCGTGAGAGAAAAGCACGTACAAGAGCTAATAACACAGAAGAACAGCTTCGATCACAGTGACAAGCTGACCCTCGGTCTCATGCGATACGTCGACAACGTGAAACTTTGGAACAAACTCAAGCGCGGCAAGCTGCTGACGCTCGGTCCCATGCGATACGTCAACAACGTGAAACTTTAGAAGAAACTCAAGCGCGGCAAGCTGCTGACGCTCGGTCCCATGCGATACATCGACAGAAAGAAAATCGATACCAAAGTCATGCAATTCAACTCCAAATAAGAGCATTGAGATTTGATGAATCTCACGTTACTCGACACGATTGTGGAGAAATGAATTCCATCTGTCAGTTCTGCGGCTCCAAGAATTTCGCCAAGGAGCGTCCAGTTGATAAACAATTTAACAACTGCAGCTGTCATAAAGGAAAAGTGAAGATTCCGCAACCGCTCGATCAACATGGGAATCTATTGTTATATCCCGAATTTCTTCGCTCTATGCTTTCAGATTCAGATAATCCTTACTACAAGAACTTTCGTCAGCACATCCGCTCTTACAATTCCTCGGTTTCTTTCGCTTCAATGGGAGCAGAGATTGTTTCAATGCCGGGTAACGGACCATACGTTTTCAAAATTCATGGACAGACGTACCACAGAACCACAAACCTGTATCTACCTGAAGGACAAACAAGAAAGTTTGCACAACTGTATGTAATGGACACGATAGAAGCGGTCAATGAACGAGTAAATCTGCCTGAGAATAGAGGTTGTCTACCTGAAGTGATTGAGAAAATCGATCGTTTCTTCCGCGTCAACAATCGTATCGCAGCTTCATATTGCCTGATGAAAGAAATTGAGCAACAAGAGCGTGTACGAGCCGAAGAAGGACAACCAGTTCCGGTCGTCAATATGGTGATGCGGCGCGATCGGCAGTCTGATCAAAGACGTTACAATGCTCCAACGTCCAATGAAATTGCAATGGTGTTCGTAAATGATGACGGCGAACCTCCATTTGAACGTGATATCCGTATCTATCCTCGAAATCCCGTCGACAATGCACAACAATTCATTCGTATCAATATTCTCAGTCCAAATCTTGACCCTATGACTTATGGCATTCTTTATCCGTTTGGCGAACCGGGGTGGCAACCCAATTGGAGTTGCGAAGGATATCGGCAATATCCCGTAATAAAATCAGCATGTTACAATTTAAAGTTGCGCAAACAGCAATTAGAAACGATTTCAATCCGATCATGAGTGCGGGAAAACTTACGCAACAGTGGATTGTCGACTCATATTTGCAAGTGGAAGCCAATAATTTGAACTACATACGATATCAACAAAGTAAATTGCGTACTGAATTGTATCAAGGTCTATCCGATCATATTCAAAACTAGATGATACCCCGTCCGAGGACGGGCAGCTAGAAGGACGGGCAGCTACCCAAGGTAACTTAAGTTGAATGAAGATTAAGGAAAGCTCTCAGTGCAATCCAAAAGCCTTATGACCTTGGCTGCTTGCCCGTCCTCGGACGGGGTATCATCTAGTTTAATAATAAAAATCAATTTAAAATAACAAATTTGGTATATAAGTAGCTAAATGTGTGATAAAGATATAATATATTTTCAGAATTTTAAATTACACTTTTTTTCGGAGCGGGGACTCAAAGTCAAAATTTAGTCAGGGCCTGCAATTCTTTATCTTCTTTGTTTATTTACCGAAAAGGGGTCTTCAATTTATCAAAGCTCTACAAGGCAAATTTGAATTATTTTGGAGGGCTATATACAACGTGAACACTTTTTTGGAGGGGGTATATTTATTTGATATAGCTTAGAATTACAACAAGTTTGAGCAAATTCGAAAAGGGTCATAAAAATACGTTACTTGATTTGATATGGAATGACCTGACCCTTAAATTGAAATCAAATAATCAAGTTTGTTGTAGAAATGCTACATCCTTTGTACGAAAAAGTTGTGTTAGAATCAGGAGTTGCATTATATTTTGATAAATATACTGGTAATATTGATAATATTGAACCCTTGGTACATAATTTAAGTACAGGTGGTATATTAGCTGATGAAATGGGTTTAGGGAAAACCGTAGAAGTATTAGCTTGCATTTTATGTAATCCTAAGCAAAATGATGGCTTGGATGCTTCGGCAGATGAATTTGATAATATTGATGATGTAAGTGATGGGACACCTACAATTTTAAGGCATTCGAAAAAGCGAAGTAGACCATTAGTAATATTTGATGCAGAAGATAACTGCATTGAACTCAAAAACTTAAATGAGTGTAATATACCATCCACAAAAAAGCAAAAAGTAAAATTACACGACATTTTCTCCGACTCCCAGGAAATGATACCTGCCCTTAATGCAGTCCAATGTGTTTGTGGGAAAGTTGACACAGACGGTTCAGTAGAATGCAGTAAATGTTTTATACTTCAACATGCATTTTGTTTGGGGTATGATGAAAGCTTGGGGGAATATATTTGTCCTAAATGTTGGGCTGATGAGGTAAAAAATTTAATAATATGTGGAGCTATGATAAAAACATTTTTATATTTAGCCCCTGGTGGAAAGCAGTGCAACCTTGATAATTACACCAATATCATTACAAAGTCAGTGGTGTCAGGAAATTTGTAAACACGTCAGTGCCGATTTTAAAATTTTGGTGTATGAAGGTTCACAAGCACATCCAATTTATCCTACTCAATTTAATAAGTATGATTTGGTCCTCACAACTTACAGCATACTGGAATCTGAGTTAAGACTTTCGCAATTTCAACAGGTAAGTTCTACATAAATTTATAACTCGATTGTATACCTTATTACTTTCGTACTTACTGTAGTGTAGAATATAACGGAATCACAGATAATGAGATCAATTGTTGAAACTCAATTTCAACATGCAATAAGCACAGACAAGGAAAGCGGGAAGCTGCGTATTGCAGTATGAAGCGCATGTAGTATATATAGGGATAAAAGCTACCTGACGCTAAATAAACATGTGTCTATAAATAATATTATGTAAAATCATTAGGCGTTATTGTGTCTGCAAACAAATTACTTAATGTGCATTTCTGCTAGGATTAGAAAAAAATTTTCTTTGCAAGCATTTTGCAATAGTATACCACCATGAGTATACCACTAAGATCTTTAATTATTGTCATCTAAGAGTTTACGCTTTGTAATGCAATTTTATCATAACACTTTAGTTTTATTCGAATGTTTTACAATTACCATTAAAGGATGTTACTTTTCTGTTTTAATTTTTATGTTTAAATAATGTTTATCACTATTTAAAAAATTAAATAGTGATAACATTTTTTTCTTAACAACCGGATGTTCGAATGAAGTACACAAAATGCGGACAGCAATCGAACTTTAATGAAAGTATTTATTAGTACTACAAAAAAATTTATTAATCGATATTTTTATTGCTTATTAATCCATTCACGTGCGTCATTGACAAACTTTAGTTATTCTAATTGTAGTTGAGTATTGCAGGTTCTGCAAATAGTAATTAATATTATTATATTATAGTAGATTGAATTACGTAAAGTTAATTCCCCTTCTCGGAACATCATTTTGATTCACGATTCTATTGATCGTAAATCCAATCATGCAAGTCATCACCGAGATTTTGATTGCATATTCTTACATTTTTTGAACAGTTTGTTTAATATCATATTTGCATCTAGCTTTAGTTCTGTTTTTTCTACCGAATAGATCAGGTTTTATAACGTCATAAATTGCATAATTTAATTGATTCCAAAACTGTAAGGTATAGAAAATATCATGTTGAACACAACCAAAATCTTTTTGTCAATAGAGAACTGTAAATAGAAGAACTCCACGTTACACATCACAAGGAAGTTCTATAGCAAGAATCAAATGGTGGCGGCTTTGTTTGGATGAAGCTCAAACAGTAGAAATACCTCATTCCATGATTTCTACAATGTCGAAAAAGTTATTCGCCCATAATCGTTGGGCCATAACTGGAACACCAATGTCACGAGATCTTTTAGGTTTGGTTTTCTTTAACAATTTGTTTTCTCCAATATTCTTTATGAAAATTTTAGATTTATATGGATTAATAGATTATTTATTGCTCGAGCCTTATAACGAATCTGCAACATTCCACCATTATTTATATTTACCATACGTTTTGGGGAATTCAGAACCCATGCTTAAGTTTTTATCTCAAGTTATGTGGCGTTCATCGAAAGATGAAGTATATCAGCAGGTTCGTTAGGTTGAACCATATTAGGAGTTTTGTAAACATTCACATTTCAGATCAACATTCCTCAAAAAACAATTCACGAATATTCTCTTGAATTTTCATCTGTTGAGCAGTATTACTATCAACGAGAACACGAATTGTGTTCGAGACTATTTTTAAAAGCGTTAGTTCCCTTTGAATCGGACGTAATTTTAAGTGAATTGCATAAAAGTGAATTTAAAAGGGTAACTTATTTGAGTAATCATTATTAGGTTTCGATGACTTGTTTACAATTTCAGCTGATGACTCCATTATTAACGTTAAGGCAAGCTTGTGCTCATCCTGGTGCGGTGCGGGGACGCTATTTTAATAGAAAATGTTTGGTTAATTCAATGGAAGGCCTTTTAAATGCCCTGATTGAACAAAATCGGTCAGATAGTGAAGAATTCTTAAGGTTGGTAGTATGTGCCGTTAACGGTACTGCTGGAATAAATTTTTTACTGAAGGACAATGACAGTGCTATTGAGGCATATCGTAAGGTTATAAAATTGGCAGAACGTTTTAATAAGGAGGAATCAAGTCGTGGATTAAAAGTTGATGTCCTACAACACATTCATGCGATCCATAATTTATCCGAATTTCTTTCAGTCAATCCTAATGTTAATTTAAACTTAAATGGTGACAGTCTTAAAGCCGAGTGTTTACGCTTGGAACAAGATCATTTGGACAGATATCTAGCTCAAGTATTTATTTTGTATTATTTCATGGTTTTGTTTATTTACTTTCTTGTTAGAATTTAGCTGCTTATAACGACGGGGTAGAGGCAATGGAGATGGTTGCTCGATTAGAAGGGAAATTAATAGAGAGACCAGATGATTGGTACATTACAATGTTAGATTGGATTTCCCAACAAGATTTAATGGATGATCTCTATCTTCGCATTCATAATGTTTTAGACAATGCAAACTCTAATAAGTTAAAGTAAGTTAGACCTGAGAATTTTTTTTCTATATACGTATATAGTTATTTGATATATTGATTTTTTATTATATTGAATACTACCAATACTTTAAATAATTATAGGTATATTTGATATTCTGATAATATTGATCATTCTTATATAACGAAATCATCACATTTATTTATTTGTTAGACTTTCAAATGAAGGACGTTTACTCTACCTTGTTTCCACTTGGCATAAGGAAATAACCAAGTCGAGATCTAAATCGATCAAGAAGTTAAATGAAATGTACACTTATTCTAGTGAAAATAGTGGTAAAATACTAATAAGTGATAAAATTATTGAAAGTGCAGTTGATTGTCATTTACGCCCTCAAAAGGGTATGCCCATCAAATCTAAGAAATGTATCGTGTGTACAGTTAGTGAAGTTATGCGCAGCTACGAGGCTAATTTGTTTAATATGACGTCGGCTAAAAAATCGGAAGCTTGTGTAGATATTTCTAATAAGGGCAGTTGGAAACCGACCCCAGAGGAATTGATTCTTCAGGGTGAGACCAAAATAATGGAAAAAATTGCATGTTAACTTATACTTTATTTTGCAGCAATTTTAAAATTATGTGGATCAAAAAATATTGAACAAGAAATATATCAAGATGGAAAAACGTTTTTTAATATTTTGGGAGCGTATAAACGCGAATTTAAGGTGAGTTATCTGTTATCTCGAGTATTTTGAATTATAATGCTTTTTTAAGAGGTTACGCAAATTTTGGACTCATTTAGATCAGTTAATTTGTACTTATGATGAAATTAAAATGTGTAAAATAAGACTGTGCTTGAAAGAAAATGATGAAAATGGACCCCCAAGAAAAAAGTCAAAAGTTGACTACATTTTAAAACAGCTTTCACCGGTTTTAGAAAATGATTTTGCAGCTCGCTTAGCGTTGGAAGGACATGAGGTTTGTTATCATTTTTCATTTAGCAAAATTTACCATTTATTTATTTTAATACCAGCTAAACTATCAAATGAGTATATTACACAATGAAGAACAGTTGAATATGACAAAATTGGAAAAAAACTTGGGAACGCAAAATTACTTAGAGTCATTAAAGAAGGCACAATTATCAACGGAAAAACTTGACCCATGTCCTATATGTCAGCACAAATTAGAAGGTAGTTGGAGTATCATTCCATGTGGTCACTCATATTGCTTGGACTGTATTCACCATGTAATAGAGAAGGTATGTTAATGTAATTATCCACTATAGGGATAATCAACTGAAAAATTGGCAAGATGCACACCAAACTTGTTACGCACTATCATCATAGTAATATTTGACCCAAAGAGCCTTCGTTTTTTTGTTATTATTATTTTAAAGGTCAAAAAGTTTGCGTATACCCGTAAATGTATCGATTTCCTGATATTAGCTCCATTTCAAACTCATATTTATAAACAGGTTTTCTTTTATTAATTTTTTTACTATTATTTCGTGCTATTGTGTTGACCATGTCTACTAAATTTGCGGGATCGGACATTTGACCGCGGCCATAAATCCGCAGCCGTAATACCACTGCCGAAATACCATAAACCAAAATACCTTAAAGACAAAATACCGCGAATATTGGATATTTTGTATCCCATATGTTTTTTAAATTTTAAGACCATATTTTTAAAAAATTTAAAGACACAAAATTAAAAAGGGAGACATAAACATCTGCTCTCTGTTAAACTTACACAAATTCAAAAGTTTTGAAAAATTAAAGGAAAACTAAAAATAAATAACATAAAGGATTTTTACTTGACTAGTAGTCCAGGCAAGGAAGGTTTTTAGTTTGCAAAAAATCCGGGCAAGCTGAATTTTGGCAGAGATGTACATTGGAGTGTTCTAATGAACCCCCCAAAAGTCCCATAAAATCCCACGCCGGTGTTCCCCTAAAAAGAGGATTTTAGCCCCCTAAGTGCGGTGTTTCGCTTATAGCTCACGTATTTTTACTCTCTATAACTTGTGGGGCTGCAGTAGGTAGTACTATAATACATACTGTAATAGGCAAATTGAACTTTGTTTAATGGTAATTTTTCGTAAAAGTAAAAATACGTGAGCTATAAGCGAAACACCGCACTTAGGGGGCTAAAATCCTCGTTTGGGGGAACCCCGGCTTGGGATTTTATGAGACATTTTGGAGATTTATTACAACACTTCAATATACATCTTTGCCAAATTTCAGCTAGTCCGGACCTTCTGTAAGCTCAAACCAAAATTTCGGTTTCGTTACTTGGAAGATACTATAACTTGTGCAAATTTTGAAAAAATCTATTTTTCTCTTCATTTTCCAACTTTGGCCACAATTTCAATTAATTTATTATTAAAAGCATTTCCCGTGCCCGAAAACATTTCTCTCCCTGCAACGAATCAATATTGTGCCATTTTAAGGGTGGGTCGTGTTTTCGGTCAATAATTTATGTATTAGTGTGCTATGGAAAAAAAACTATTTTATAGAGAATTTTATGCTCTTCAATTATGGTTTAATCATAATTTTTCATATAAGCATAAATAAGCGAGTTATCGGCAAAAAAATCGCGTTGGGGGAGCTAAAACCCTCGATTGTGGGGGACGCCGGCGTGGGATTTTATGGGACTTTTGGGAGGTTCATTAGAACACCCCAATGTACATCTCTGCCAAAATTCAGCTTGCCCGGATTTTTTGCAAGCTTGAGCCAATTTTTCGGCTTCGTTGCCTGTACTATAGCAAATCTAAATATATAAAAGAGAAGATCTGTTTTTTTGCGTGTTCGTTTGTTTGTTCACTATACGTTCCTAGACCCTTGGACCGATCTCAACCAAATTTTGCACAGTTATTTTGTAGCTCCAGGCGCAACTTTTTTTTGTAAAATGGAGAAGAAATTCGCTCGGGGAAAAAAGTTATTCGCTTTTTTCGAAAATCAAATCACAAGTTTGACAAAAAATTTAATTTGTCAAATAATTAATCTGACGTACAGTCAGTGATTCAAAATACTGTCAACAGATGGCGGGGATGGCGGCTTTAATTCGAAAAATGCAAACCACTAACAAAAAACCACTAACAAATTAATCTGAAAATACTGTCAACAGATGGCGGGGTTGGCGGCTTTAATTCGAAAAATGCAAACCACTAACAAAAAACCACTAACAAATTAATCTGAATTCCGCGAATAAGACCGGAGCACTTTATATAGGTCGCAGAACGTGGAAGATCCACCTCTTTGCGGAAGATTTAACTTTACATGAAGATGTAACTTTACGTGATGATTATGTATGTATGACAGATGACGGATGACAGATGAAGGCCGAACAACTATGGCCTTCACGAATCTATTGTCCGCCCTGTGAGGCCGAAGGCCGAACAACTTTGGCCTTCACGGATCTATTATGGTTCGGTCTGTGAGGCCGAAGGCCGAACAACTATGGCCTTCATGGATCTATTATGGACCGATCTGTGAGGCCGAAGGCCGAACAACTATGGCCTTCACGGATCTATTATGGTTCGGTCTGTGAGGCCGAAGGCCGAACAACTATGGCCTTCACGGATCTATTATGGTCCGGTCTGTGAGGCCGAAGGCCGAACAACTATGGCCTTCACGGATCTATTATGGTCCGGTCTGTGAGGCCGAAGGCCGAACAACTTTGACCTTCACGGATCTATTATGGTCCGGTCTGTGAGGCCGAAGGCCGAACAACTATGGCCTTCACGGATCTATTATGGTCCGGTCTGTGAGGCCGAACAACTATGGCCTTCACGGATCTATTATGGTTCGCTCTGTGAGGCCGAAGGCCGAACAACTTTGACCTTCACGGATCTATTATGGTCCGGTCTGTGAGGCCGAAGGCCGAACAACTATGGTCTTCACGGATCTATTATGGTCCGGACTGTGAGGCCGAAGGCCGAACAACTATGGCCTTCACGGATCTATTATGGTCCGGTCTGTGAGGCCGAATGCCGAACAACTATGGCCTTCACGGATCTATTATGGTTCGCCCTGTGAGGCCGAAGGCCGAACAACTATGGCCTTCACCGATTTATTATGTTCTTCCCCCTGTGAAGCCGAAGGCCGAACAACTATGGCCTTCGCGGATCTATCATGGTCCTCTCTCTGTGAGGCCGAAGGCCGAACAACTATGGCCTTCGCGGATCTATTATGGTCCAAGGCCGAACAACTATGGCCTACTCGGATCTATTCTGGGTCTAGATGGCTAAGGGCGGCGGATGCCGCCCGTGCCAGCTAGTACTTTATAATTGACAATACGGGAAACTTATGCAAATTATTGGCGACAAGATTTACAGCGAATCTACCGGCCTGAATTGTCAATTAACACGTACAAATTGTCATTTTACCAACCTCAAAGGTGTTTAATAAGTTTAAGATTATACGATGATTGTAACATCAACACTGAAAAACTATTTCTTGTACTAAATCACAAAAATTTTATCAAAACATGTATGTATTCGCATTGAAATCAATGTAAACAAACTAAACCATGTCTGTGGAATTAGTTCAACCGGCGACCGTTGGTGGCGTATCGCTTATCTTGAATCGCCTATAAGTTTCCCGTATTGTCAATTATAAAGTATTTGACTATAGTGATTTTTATCTTAATTCTTACTATTTTTACTAATGATGCAAGTGCCAATTTATTTGAGCCCAACTGTGTATAGTTATTAGTGATTTATAGGAGAATAAAGAAAGATCCGTTTAAGGAGAGAAATTCTTCAGTTGAAGAGGGCTGGATTGATTATATGCAAAAAAATTGTGGCAGTTGGTTTATGTTTACATTGTAGTTAGATATCCTATAAAAATACTTAAGTTTAATTCATATTGTTATTTTGCCAATACGGATCTGATGAGAGCAGTTTCACGTGTAAATCGTGAATAACATCGAAACATATCGTTCGTTTATCTTAGTTTTTTAAATTTTATAATTTTCTTGCTAGTTTTTCATTAGACACTAATTCCGACTAGTGCCTTAACCGTAAAGTAAGTTACTGAAAAAATCGATGTACTTGCACTAAAATTGCAGAACAATTTCCTGTTTCAAGAACGTGTAATTTTGTAACCAAGTTTTGAATTTCCCGCTACCATCTCCCTAAGCGGAAACCCAACTTCACGCCTAAGCGAGCACACCTAACCTCAAACGCGGCCCCCGGGGTCCCCATCCGTAAGCTCGTGATCTAGCTAAGACTCCCATGTAAGACACCCTACGTTGTGTAATTAAACTAAAACCCGCTTGATTACAAAAATTACCCCAAGTTCGTCGGAAGTTTCCCATATAGGTAAATGAACACAAAGACAGACGATTTCATGAGTGAAAGGAAAACAAAAGTAAAACTTTTACACAAAAATAATACACACAGTCGGTTGTTGATTCGTTTTAATTCAATGTCTCAATTGTTTTGTTTTGTCTTGTCATGTATAATTTGGTACATGTAAATTTTACCTCTTGGGCAATTTTCATACAATATTAATTTCATATTAATTATAAATTATAATTATAGTGGGGTGAGATTTGTAACTTTTTTACTTAAAATTCATAAACGTTTTGTTTTACATAATAATAATTATTCATATTGGCTTTGTCGTCCCGCTGGGTTTCAGCTAAGGATGCGACGCCATGTTGGGGTTTCAAACAAAGCAACATTTTCCTTTGTCAACTCACTACCTGACAAGGATTATACAAAAGTGAAAGTCGGTAATTCGACCCTTCCAACAATAAGTGTTACTTTCACTTATTCTATATATAAAACGAACACCAAATTTAATCAGATCACCATCATTATGGGGTGCATGTAATCAAGCTGTGCCATCTAATCCCGACGCTATACGCAGCGGATTAATATTAATTAATCTCACCACTCGCGTTTCGGAGGGCGCTCGGCAGGCCATTCCGGTAACCTGATTAACATTTAAATACATATTTTAATAATATGCAGTAATTACGTTATCGAATTTGGAAGTACCGGTTTACCGCTTTGAACTAAAATATACAAATAATATTCACCTTATTGTAAATAGCTAACAAAAGCTTGCACATAAAAGAAAATTATTAAATTATTTCACAAACGACTCGAAAACAAAACACAACCACCCTCTTGTCCCAACGCAAGCGTAGTAACCTCGCTACCTCATAGCGTCACTTCCTTCCACCATCACCGTCTTCCATTGGTCATTCTTCGCTACGTTGCTAACTGTATTTTACCGCAGTGTTGTCATGCTCATAATTCTTCAGCGCGATATTTAAAAATAGGTCTATATCGTTACAAACGTATTTCTTCTGTAAAGCTAGATTTTGGTGTACTTTTAATTTTCAACTAAAAAAAGCAATTTTTCAATTGAACAAATCTAATGAAATTTATATTTTTTGTTTACCTATTGAAAATTTTTAGTATGCAGTGGGTGGTAGGATAGTGTGTTCAGTTTGTCGTGCTACTCACAAAGCCAAAGATGTATCGTATACTCGCTTAGGTGAAGTAAAAACAGTCGATAGAATTGTAAAAGGCGATCATTCTACAAAAATAGAGGCTGTAGTAAAATTAGTAATGACCCTTAAAAATGCAGACGAAAACGTGAAAATTTTAATTTTTTCAACATGGGAAGCAATTTTAAAAGTGTTAAGAAGCGCCTGTCAAGCCAACGATATTGAAGCTAAAGCTATGCTTTTAAGTAATTTTCAGGGATGTTTACAGAGTTTTAAGGTAAAATTTGATGCTTAGTTTTTGCAAATCTGTTTACACATATTTTTAGGATTTGCGTCAAAACATCACCGTTTTACTTCTTCCAGTACGTTTGGGTTCGAAAGGTTTAAATTTAATAGAAGCAACCCATGTTATTTTTGTTGAACCATTATTAAATCCAGCTGATGAAGCACAAGCTATTGGTAGAATTCATCGTATAGGTCAAACTAAGTACGTTTTTATCATATCAAACTCGGAACTTGTTTTATCATATTTAACCTTTTCAGACCTGTCCACATACATAAATTTATTATAAAAGATACAATTGAAGAAAGCATTCATTGTGCAATCTCGGCAAATGCAGATAATTGGGATAGTAATACAGTTACTATTGGTCAATTAAGGAACCTGTTTAGCGAATCTATTACAGAACATTTAGTTGAAAATACTAATGAAGAGTTATTGATTAGCGAAACTACCAGAATAAATTCTAGTGGTGGCGAATCATCTGATGAAGAAACCAGTGAAGAAAAGGATGAGAGCACTCAACAAAACGATTCCACCCAACCAGAGCAATCATTTCAACAAGAATAATTTTAACTTCCAATTTCTAAAATTAATGCAATTTTTTATTAAATAAAGGTTTTGTGTGTTAGTAATAATATTTTAAATGGTCTTGAAAATTAGAAAATTGGAGATTGCAATAAATGAGGGTTATTATAATTTTCAATGTTCTTCAAGCTATCAACAGTGGCGGATTTCGGTAATTATTTTATTATACTATTAAAACTGTGAAAGTATGAGTATAATAATTATTATGAGAGTACAAGAACTGCTATAAAATTTTTATTTTCAGTAGTTTTTTAATATTATTCAATGGAGACGACCTTTTAATACAAAAAGAACATAGCAATTCAACAGATAGACGTAACATACAAAAAACGATCAGTAAAACAAATTTTATTAAAGCGCCTCAAAAGATTTTTGTAATAACAGTAAAAGTTAGGTTTAGTTCCCCTCCCCCTTAGGAACGTCCTATGGTAACAAATCAAGGACCTCCCCTAATGTCTAAAATCGAACCTGACCTTTTAAAGTAAGAAAATCTAGTTTTTAATTTTTATGGCTGTAATAAAAATTGGAATTAAACAAGCAAGAATTTAGGTAAACTTGATTTGAAAAATGGGATTTTTATGCGGACGTCACATTTGTCCAACCCGTTCCCCCCTGGTCGCATTTTGTAACCCCCACCCCCAAGGCGTGGACGTACATTATGGACGACCCCTTGGGTACACTATATTGAGAAATTATGCATTACAAAATCGATATTTAATTTCATTAGAAAAATACAAGGTGTGTCATTATAATAATCTTTATATGAGGATTGCTCAATTCGTGTAAAAAATGTTGATGAGTCTTTCCTAGCACCTATTATTTATATTGTAGATGTGAAATGGACAAAGTGGAGTAATTTAATTTATTGTGCAGAAAATTTGTACTTTAATTTTACATTTTTGTAATAATAAATGGTAATCTGCAATTATTGTTTTTTTTCTTGATGAAACGACCTTAACATAATTGAAAGGGTTGATTTTAATAATGGCATACTAATGTAAGGTTTATTAATTCAGACCGCCAGTAAACATCGCTACGTTGTGGATCTACCTTGCCAAAAAAATCTTTATACAATTTAGCTCAATAGGCCCAAGGTTGATTCCTTCATCGTCTCTCCCTTACTTGACAACTCAATGCTACGAAGACAAAGCCGTATTATGGGGTATGTCATTGTTCGCTCTTACTGATCCACATTATTGTTGATGTCATCAAAGGACCGTGCTAAGGAATTTCGTGCAGGTGGCAATTCAAACCCACAATTTCCGCCCCATAACTCAACCATCGATCACACCAAGCCATACTGCTGTGGTGTTTTTTTATTCTATATTTTTCAATCTTTACCAATCATAAAAAAACAAAAACATGTGTTAATAGCCATGTAGTTGAAATAGCTTCAAATAAATTTAATGCAAGATAAAACTAATTGCAATCTTCTCACGAATTAAATGTTTAGTCTTAACCTTTGTCTTCCTCTATTCTCCTTCCATACCTACCTTCGTGGTAGTAAATTGAGATTTTCCTAGCGGTGCCACAATGGGACTGGAGACCAGAAAACTTGGCAAATAATCCACAAGTAGGCTCTTTTTTTTCATCTCTTACGTTAGGTCTGGTACCTGTGTTTGTCAACGTTTTCAAATTAGGTCTGTGAACATAATTGGATTTACATCTTAGGTAGCGTGCTAAGCTGGACCTTGAGGTGCATACCGCTTTTCTTATTGTTATGAAGACAAATCTTTAACACAGGGGGACCGACGGCTTTACGTGCCCTCCGAAGCACGGAGGCGATCAAGAAAATGTTTACGCTCAAACCCGAAATCGAACCGAGAAAATCGAAGGGCGCAAAAAATTATAAACAGAAAAATGTGAAACTTAGAGTTTTTTTAATTCTGCAACGCTAGTAATGGCAAAAATATTTAAAAAAATCTGATATGCCCGTCAACATGACTTTTTGAACAAAAGTAAATTTTATTAATTATATTTTTTAACAAAATTGTTACTGTGAAAAAATTTTATGTTTCGCCAAATGTTTTTAAGAACAAGTTCACAATATGATTTTTGGTAATGATCATCTAAATGACCTGCTGTTAAAATTATACAAAAATTGTGTTATAAAATAATAGTTTACCGTAATGTGAGCATTGAAATGTGCAAGAAAATTAACTTTTGGTTTATAAATGAGGATGCTGTGACCGTTGTAAAAACATAGGAAGAAATAAACTTTGAAATGCCCATATCTTGCAATTAGTAATTTATATTAGTAGAATAGTAGGTAGGTACGTCTATCCCAACCGTAAATTTTTTACCAAGCAACATTGGCAAAATTACAAAGACTGTCGAAGTTTTTATGCTTTTAGAATCACCAAAAAAATTGGGATCTTGATTTCCGATATCCTACATGCGGCTATAAATGTTGTACAGTGTAATCTAATGCGCTCTTACGCCTCTTTTCGTGAATTCATGACTTACTTCATGCAGAGCGACATTTCTGTCGCTCTGCTTACGGAACCGTACGTAGGACGAATCAACTAGGTAAAAGATGTGGACGGCGTATACGTCTTCCAGAGTAACAGGAATAAAAACAACAAACCTAGAGTCAAAAGCTGCATCCTGGTCAAGCAGAGTTTATGAGCGGCGTTGGGCATGTCCCAATACTGCGACACAAACCTCTGCGTAATCAGGATTAAGTTCAAACAGCGATTCTTGTACTTTGGTAGCGTGTATGTCGAGCCAAATCATGACGACAACGATACTCTGGTAAACTTTAACAACTTCCTTGCTAACACCAAAGGATCGCACGTTGTTGTCGGCGGGGATCTTAACGGTTCGAACCCCGCTTGGGGCTCGATCAATAGCGATAAACGCGGAGATGATGTTCTGAGCATTGCATGTTCTCACGAATTGGATATATGCAATGTTGGAGGCACATCGACATTTGAGGTTGTCAGGAATGGCAAACTCCTATCGTTGGTCATAGATGTCACATTGGCCTCCGAGAGCATCACCGCCCGTTTGTCGCTGTGGACTATCGACAAATCAGTCTGTCAGTCATCTGATCACAATGCCATTACATACAAAATTTTAGTAGATGACTGTATAAACACAGTCATCGAAACTTCAACGTACCTATTTCGAAACAAAATCGCCAATTGGCAAAAATTCAAACAAGAATTAAAAATTAACGTTTTGGCATCTAAATTATTATCTACAAATTTCGAAAACATTTCTTCAAATGACTTAGACCTCACAGTGGAACAACTCACTGAGGACATACGCAAATCATGTTTCTTCTCAATGAAAATACGTGGAAACTCTAAACCGTATAACCCATGGTGGTCTAAGGAATTGGAAGATTTGAAAAAACAGTGTATCAGGATTCATCACCGTATTCACTCCGGTCTTCGACAATGCCTTGATATATTTCAAGGCTTTTAGAAGACCAAACGGGGCTAAAACGAGAATACCGTGACCTGATACGCTCAACTTCTACAAAACATTTTAGAGACTTTTGTAATAGGCAACACCAGGAAAGAGCGTGGTCTCTGACTAACAGACTCATTAAAGATGCTCCCGCTAAACGCCCTCCGCTGACACTAACGTGCGAAAACAAATTTACTAGCGACAGTGACGATACGGCAGACAAACTGCTTCGGCACTTTTACCCCGACGACACTGACGATATCCTATTGAGACATCACGAACTCAGACTAATGTTTGATTCGACCTACGTATGTGACACGACCGACGAAGAAGAATTCGCCGTAGAAGAGGTGTTGGGAGGCATTGATTACAATGAGCGCAAACAGAGCGCCCGGCATCGACAATCTCACGTCGGATATCTGCATCTCGTTTGCGGAGGAGTACCCTGAATTCATTACTAGACTAATGAATTCCTGCCTGACAACCGGCCACTTTCCGAAACCGTGGAAGAGGGCTTTTGTAAAAATCTTGCCGAAGCCGAATAGGTCGGATTCAAATGATCTATCGGCGTTCCGGCCGATCGGCCTTCTCCCGGTATTCGGGAAGCTGCTGGAAAAGTTGTTTACAAAACGCTTGACCTACTTTGGTCAACAGCGCCAGGCATGGAATCCTAGACAGTATGGATTCAGGGAACAAACCTCCACAACGGATGCTCTACGTGATGCCATCAGCATCATCCGACGGTCGAAAAGTAGTAAATGTTTAGTATTGGATGTATCCCTGACATCAAAGCGGCGTTCGACAACGCTTGGTGGCCAGCATTATTCAACAGATTTCGTAACATTGCTTTGCCGTGTAACATGTATAATCTCTTAAAGAGATATAGCAGATCGATCTGTTGAGCTGGTCTACGCTGACGGAAAGTCGCACAAGGGGATGACGAAGGGATGCATTCAAGGCTCTGTTTGCGGGCCTACTTTTTGGAACATCATACTGGACGAACTTTTAGATGTAGGCTTACCAGGAGGATGTCTTTTGTAGATGATGTCTTCCTAATCGTAAGTTCGACCAGTGTGATGCAGATGGAGGAACGGGCCAACGCTGCGCTACGTTCTATAAGCGACTGGGGCGCTGGTGTTAAATTAACATTCAGCGCTCCAAAGACGCAAGCTTTAGCTTTCACACCAAAAACCAAGCTATGCAAAATTCATTTCGGAAACTCCCAGTTAAACTTTGAAAAATCTATAAAACTTTTGGGCATTATTTTGAACGATAATTTGAAATTTAACATCCACGTAAAACACGTAATTGCGAAAGCTAGCAAGATTTTTAACAACCTCTGTAGGTATGTGCGACCGACATGGGGTATCAACCCACTAAACGTGGAAACGATATACCACGCGGTCGTAGAACCTACTATAACCTACGGAGCGTATATTTGGTGTGATGTGCTAAAGTATAACTACGCGCGGCGCTGGCTCCGCTCATTCCAAAGGAAATTCGCCATTAGGGTTACTCGCGCATTCCGTACGGTCTGGTCTCGGCGATATCTGCGTTAGCCTTAGCTGGATTTACACCGATAGAGCTAAGGATCAGAGAGGTGGCGGAGGTAGAGAGGGTAAAGGTGGATGGTACTTTTAATCGCCTTCCGGAAGACGTCGTCCTACAACTTCGTACGCCGCCTGTAGGGATGTTGCATCCCCGCTATAGGCAAACGATAGTTTTCGACAGGGTAGGCGACTCTAAGGAAGTCGATCGAATTTGTTACGGGGTGGATGTGGCTATTTTTACCGATGGCAGCAAGCTGGAAGGCGGGGAGGTCGGCGCTGCAATCGTTATATACCACGAGTCTCGGCTTGAAACACACAAGTATCGCTTACACGATACTTGTAGTGTTTATCAGGCCGAGATATATGCGATTGACGCTGCCCTGAATTGGATCTTCCCCAGGAGAGTGCACTCAGCATGTTTCCTCTCCGACAACCTATCTTTGCTTGTTTCCATCAGCGACAGAAGCTGTACTTCACCCCTGGTCACTTCCATCCATCGTTTTCTTCTCCGTCTGAGGAAAGAGTTGACCATCAAGTTCGTGTGGGTAAAGGCTCATTGTGGTATAGGAGGGAACGAGGTTGCAGATTTATGTGCCAAAGATGCGGCCGTGTCGCACAGTCGCCTGGCATACACCCAGTTCCCTCTGAGTTACGAAAGAAGGGTGATTCGCCTTGAACTGGCAAGTACTTGGAATTCTGAGTACATTAATGCCGTTCAAGGTTCAACCACCCGGCAGTACTTGCCTACACTGCAAGATGTTCGACTGTTCCGAGGTGCCTTCGACACCTCTTTTGACTTGACGCAGATATTGACGGTGGACATTCGTATTCGCGCAAGTATCTATTTAGATTTAAGATCTGCCCTACTGATGTGTGTCCTTGCGATTCAAGGAGTAGACAAACTCTACAACATTTGTTGTCCGTTTGCCCACGCTATGTCGGTACGGGACAACTCGGCTCTGGACAACTCGGCACCGTACAACTCGGCACCAGACAACTCGGCATCAGACAACTCGGCACCGGGTAAACTCGGCACCGGACCAACTCGGCACCGTACATCTCGGCACTGGACAACTCGGCACCGTACATCTCGGCACCGGACAACTCGGCACCGGGAAAACTCGGCACCGGGCCAACTCGGCACCGAGACTAGGGTTCCGTCACATTTTTTGAAAACCTACCACCTTTCATCAGAAATCGTTATTGTTAGCGCAAAAAAGTTTAAATTAAAATACTAGTACCTATTAAGTTGAGTTTCTTTATTTAAAAAAATTACATATTTATTAATCCATAACATAATTGTGAGATAAACCGCGCAAATACTCCCACATATTTGCTTGCTCATAGTTGGAAACTTTGTTAAGTATACGCTCATCTGCTTCCTCGTAACGTTTTCGTTTTTGTGGTGCTTCATACCCCGCGACATAACGCTCGTAATCCGCATCGTATGTTTTTTGGATTTTTTTTAAATTGCCAATAAATTTGAATAATTCTGGATGTGCGACACCATATCCCTGTTGCAATTTTTTGTGGCATGCTTCGGCGAAATTATTAGTTCTATCAGAACCAAGCAAAGTACGTTCATATACCGACCAGACTTCATAGGGAAACAGAGGTGGGGCTCTTGTTCCGTTATTTCTAAGTCTACCCACATATGTATTTGTAAACCAACTGATAATTGGTTCTAGTTCTGGTGGAAGATGATTTTCAAGCATTGTAAGGGCGCTTACAACATCATTTTCCGGAACGAAAGCTACTGAAGTAACCATGCGACATTTCAAGGCAAAACTAGAGTCGGTAGTTATGGATTAATAAATATGTAATTTTTTTAAATAAAGAAACTCAACTTAATAGGTACTAGTATTTTAATTTAAACTTTTTTGCGCTAACAATAACGATTTCTGATGAAAGGTGGTAGGTTTTCAAAAAATGTGACGGAACCCTAGTCTCGGTGCCGAGTTGGCCCGGTGCCGAGTTTTCCCGGTGCCGAGTTGTCCGGTGCCGAGATGTACGGTGCCGAGTTGTCCAGTGCCGAGATGTACGGTGCCGAGTTGGTCCGGTGCCGAGTTTACCCGGTGCCGAGTTGTCTGATGCCGAGTTGTCTGGTGCCGAGTTGTACGGTGCCGAGTTGTCCAGAGCCGAGTTGTCCGTGTCCCCGCTATGTATCTTCCCGTTTTAACCATCTTACTCTCTGTAATTTCTACTCAGTATCTCCACTCGACCTCCTTCAAATTCTTAAACATCCTTCCTTAGTTATTTCTTTCACCACCTTCATGAAACATATAATTTCAACTCTTAAAAATTTTAATACTCCACCCTGAGCTTGAGCTCATACCAACTTCGAATATTGAAGGGCCATTGTATGCTCAAACCCGGTTTTGTTTTTATAATCTTTCATTCTCTCGTTCTGGCCATAGCTCACACCTTGACTCATCTCTACAGATTAAAACACCAACACTAAACACATACAGGGCAGGGACAGTCAATCTCTTGCCTTAATATGTGTTTGTGTAATTTGTTCTCATTACCATGTTTTATCAATTTTTAGTTTTAATAGTTCTACCAAATAAGTGTTTCCATTTTTCCCTAGTTATAAGTTTGCGTTTATATTACATTAATTACATAATATGTCAATTAATTAGTTTTAAGTTTATGTCTGTATCCAATAGCAGAATATACTCCCCCGTTGGGTGGTTTAACCCAATGGGGAAACAGGAAAAAAAACACACACTTTTATCTTGAAACAATTCAATTTCTTTTCATTAAACTCAAAATTCTTTTCAAAAATTACAACTTTATTCGCACAATTTATCACTGATCCATATCCAGCAAGTCACATCGACCTCGCGCGAGTCTCCCCTCCAATCCAATACAAAATTAACATTTTATAATTTCATTTTTACAAACAAAACTTAAAAATTTTTATTACCATTATTAAAATCAAGAAAATTTAAAATATCATGGCATCTTATCCCTCCAAGTTTTTACATAATTTGGCCCTTCCAATTGTTTAAAAACTTTCTAACTGTGCCATGATACAAATTCAAACTAAATCAGAATACTCCCTTCTTTTTACAAAAGTTAATTAAATTATTCAAACATTTCCAAATTAGAAATGATTTTTCACCTAATTGAAATTTAAAATTAATTTTTTTATTTATATGGCTTTTCGCACTTTTGACAATTTTATTTTAAATATTAACAAATTTAAAAAAAAACAGTTTAATGTAATGATCGTGAAATTTTATCGTGTATATTTTATTTAATTGATTTGAACCCTTGAACATTTCTCTAAAGTTATATTTTAAGTTATTTTCAATCTTCTCTTTTCTTAAATACGGTCATAAATTGTTGTGTGCAAAATGTGAAAAAATATTTTTAAATTATTTCTTATCATTCATAAGTCTTCGTTTTTCCAATAAATTGTTCGTGAACATCATTTTTCTAACTCTTGATTTTGGTTTCTTTATTGATCGATTCTTTTAAAACAAATTTATAATTCCTCCGTTATTCATAATCCCTTAAAATTTTCTCATTAATTATTGCAATTTCCCAATATTATTTTCGCAAAAAACTTTCTTGATCTATTCTATCTTTTCGTACTGCTTTTAACCAATCTCTAATTAATTCATCGATCATAAATTATTCATTTTTAATTTATTTGCATTTTGATTCAATTCTAATCTATTCGTGGTTTTCATGATATACAATTCCTTTTGTCAAATTTGTTTTTATCTTCATGTAAATTTTATCACAAATTAAGTCATTTTTAAGTTCAACCGTTTTTCAAAATCTTCACAATTCTAATATTTTTTAATCAAACAAAATTCATAGTCAATATGCTAACTTAAATTTAAATGTTCAAAATTTTTTTTTTCTAGGTAGTACAATAGCTAAATATCATTTTTCTAAAATAAATTTCCATGTTTTCTTACAACATAAGCATGCTTCCATCGAACAATTCCACCACATCACCCTTGTCTTTGACGTCCAAACCTAGTAGATTGCTTTTACTTCCCTCTACTTTCCAATGCAATGATCAACCGCGTTTCAGCTCTCATCCATTTTATGGTTTATTTTTCTATGATAATTTTTGGTTCATTCTGTTTTTTTCTTTTTCACAGTTTTTGCTGCATTCCAACTTTCTCAATTTTAATTCCTTTTCTTGTTTTTCATATTAGTTACGTATCATCAATTTCATTGAGTTTTCCAATAATCACTGACTCATTAACAGACACTTTTCGCGTATTTTCCCCTTTTTGTGATATGCTAGACATCTCTTTCCGCATATCTTCTGTTGTTTCAGTTATACTTGTATTCAACTTTCATCAGCAACATTCCCATTTTTCTCATTTCTTCAAGAAATAAGCCAAACACTGCCTTGTCCATGGTTACAGTTCCAGGTCGAGTGCTCTAAAACTAAAAAGATACACAAATTCTAATTTTTGATAATCGGTTCTTTTATTATTTTTGCCTCTCCGCTCTTTGGTATACCAATATCTTCATATTATAAATTTTCTATCACCGATGGCACGCTTGAAAGTGCAATGTAAAATAAGACTTTTACATTGACGCTAAATTTATTAATTTTACAAACCTCAAATACTATTCCCAATTTTTTGATGAACATTTTTTGCAATGTTGAATTACAAATTAAAGATGCCACACGTTGGGCCCGCCAATTAAAAGGTGCTGTGATACTTATTGCTTAATTATAAACTTACTTTTCTTATCATCCATTCTCAATTAAACACTTTAAACATTTAAGCAATCAATAGAGAAACGCAAGTGGTGACATATGCGCAGCGGCGGCCTTAGGGGGTGGCGAACAGGGCAATCGCCCGGGGCCTCGCTCTTGCAGGGGCCTCGCGTCAAGCAATTTTAAAAAAAATACAGATTTTTTTTAACTATATTTTTTTTGACGTGATAACGTCTTATAAATCGATGAACACCGGCCGCGCACACGAACAAATGTTACGTTCCGCCTGAGCCTGAGCGTGCAAGCGAGAGCGCGGAACAAGCGATAGAGAGGCACAATCGGCCCAAGCGTCGGCTTGTACAATTTATCTCTCTTCTCGCGTGACGTCAGAGCTAGCAATTTGAATAGTTCTGCTACTTGAACGCCGCCACGCGAGCTTCTTCGAGGCTTAAAATTATTAAAACATATTTGAGGAATTCGATGACTCAGGATCGGCTTTCAGCCCTTGCTATTCTTTCAATCGAAAATGACGTAGCCCATTCGTTAGATTATTGTGCTTTAATTAAAGATTTTAGTCGTAGGAAATGCCGCAAACATCAATTTTAAAATTTATCATCTCTGTATTTGTTAATTTTGTAAATCTTTCAATGTAAGTAAAATATTTTAAAACTCAAATTTTATTTATTTGTATAACTTTAGCATTTCTCGTCAAACATAACGAATACCTATCAAACAACCAGACCTACTTTCGCATCAGATAGGTACTTTTCCGTAGGACAAAGGGCCTCGCAAAGACCTGCCGCCCGGAGCCTCGCAATGGGTAAGGCCGCCGGTGCATATGCGGATGACGTGGTTATAGTGTCAAGGTCGAGAAGTAACCTAATAAGTAAAACTCAAGAGATAAGAGAAATAGCAAAACAAATGGGCTTGGAGATAAACGAAAAGAAAACAAAGTACATGAGATGTCAAAAAGAAGAGATACAAGTCCAGGGTGAGCTGAAAATCGAAGACCATACATACGAAGAGGTGACTGACTTCATATACCTAGGAACACAGATAAACAACAGAAACAAAAGAGAACAAGAAATGGGAAGAAGATTGCAACAAGCGAATAGGACTTACTATATAAATAAACATTTGCTAAACGACAAAAAGCTATCAAGAAAAACGAAGATTAAAATATATAAGACTATGATTAGACCGGTAGCTACGTACGCGACGGAAGCTATGTGCCATAGTAAAAGAGAAGAAGAACAGATGAGAGTCTATGAAAGAAAAATAATGCGTAATATATTGGAACCAATAAAACTTGGTGAGCAAGAAAGGAGACCTATGATGAATCATGAGATAATGAGAGAGGTTGGAAACGAGGATATAGTCAAGGTAATCAAATCGCTGAGATTGCAATGGTTTGGTCACATTATGCGGAAAAATGAGAATGATGTGATAAGGCGAGTTACGGAATGGAGGCCGATGGAGGACCGCGGGAGAGGAAGACCAGACTTGAGATGGTACGACCAGGTGATGGTGGATCTGCGAAGTATGGGGCTCGTGAACTGGTTTTGGAGTTTTGGAGGGCAATGACAACGGATGCGAGAACAAGTTTAAAGTTGTAAATATCTATATGAAATGTTAAGATAATGAGGATTAATCCACCTCAACAAACGGATTTGTTAAGTCCGAGAAGGACAGTCATATTCCTTCGGGAATGTAAGACTCTATATTGTATTGTATTGTAAACATTTAAACAATTCCATTTATTTCTTTAAATCCAAAATTACAATTTTAACATTACCAACTTTCTCATAAATTATTACTCTCTGCGACTCACGTCCATATTACTTATCATCGCTCTTGCGTGAGTTACTTTTTCTCCCCTCCAATTAAACACAAAATTTCAAAATTTTTATTAACATTATAAAAATATCATGGCAATATAGATAGAAAATTTTATAGTTTTCTGTAAATAATGTTTTTCACCACTTCCATAAACCTGAGGTAATTTGTAGATTATTTGCTAAGTTTAAGAATTTTGGCTATGGTTTTAGGTCACAGGTCCCACTATGAAGTGAGACTAAAATCGTGAACCCATATAATATTAATTATTCTTTCCCCAAACTTACGTCAAAATGTTTTTAAATTGAATAATACACTAAATTAGTAAACAACGAATCGTATCTCATTATTTTTCAAAATCAATATGATTTTCGTAAAATTGTAATATTTTTCGGTAACTATGAATTAAAATAAAAAGGTTAGTATTTCATCATGATAAAAAATACCCTATTGAAATTTTTAACCAAAGCATGTAAACATGCTAATCGGCATGGAATCATATTACAACTTCAATTGTGTGTTATTAGGTATTATTTGTCATTTAATTGATCACTTAAAACTCGATTTGTCAACTAGGGGATTTTTAAATTATGTTTATATTTGATTAGTAGGTAATATTACAATTAAATTAAATAGTCTACTTTTAACTGAAATTGATATAATCGGATTTAAGAGAGTTTTACCTTTATTGGTTTGGAGTATTGGTAAAAACCATAGAGGTATATATTAGAACTACTGGAGGCACCACTTGCATATAATCCCTATAAAGAAAAAACGGTCCGATTTTACTGGCGTTCCCCCACTCCTTAAAGGTATAAACTCGACTTGACATTCTATAATAACGTGGTAAAGATAGCAATGAAAGCTGTAGTTTTTTAAATTTTATCAATTTTAGTTAAAGAGTGGTGTGTTTTCGTGAATTTAACTATTTCTTAAGTAAATCATCTAGTAAATTGTTGCTTTTTTAACCTAAAATGGTTAATTTGTAATGGTTAAAATGTAAATCAAACACAGATCATGTAAATTATAGTCGTGAGGATGGCTTTTGTTCTTTTACAAAATATGTAGGCAGAGGGAAACTAAAATTAGTTTCAGATGAAACTTTTAAAATAATTAAATCATGTGAAAGTTCGTTTAATTATTTCGTAATAAAAAAAGATGGATTGATAAAAAATAACTTGCGCACTATTTTAATTAATGATGTAAAAAGAAAATTATTTGACAAAAATCCGTTTGGAATATATGCCCATCCGATATGTGACAGTGGCATTTCTCATGAATGGGAGTTAACAAATTTAATTTGTAAATTATTTTTTAATTTAAGATTACCTACTTACAGAAAAAGACTGACAATTCAGGCAGGGCAGTTGTTCTGTAAGAAGTAAACTTACAAAACTAATTTTATACAAAAATGTATAATTGCTTCTTTTTCAGTGTTTTATAATTTATTTGCTATGTATTTTTTATTTTGTAATTCTATTTTTGTGTTTATAAGAAAATAATTATATATTTTTTTAAAATAATATGTGTATTTTTAATTAAAAACCACATTTATTAAAACCACATTAAAACTACAATTATTTTAATCATTTATCACATCCTAACTTCTTATAATTCAATTATTTAAACGTTTAAACATAATTTATCCTATGATTATGCACTACAAGATTTGAATCGAATCCTTTAAGGAGTGGGGGAAGCGTAAACTTACGTCGGACCGTTTTGTTGCAGCTAGTGGTGTCTCCAGTAGTTTTAATATATACCTCTAATGGTAAAAACTGAATCTCAAAGCATCAGGTCGAAGTCATATTTCAGCAATTTTAGTTAGCGCTGCTTCCCTAGAAAAGATTATGTTTTAATTTTTTTTAGAAATATGTTAAGATTATATTCCATCTCCTACTAGGAAAAGTTAGTGGCAGGCTCATTGGAGATCGTCTTCGTTCTCTTGAAAAATTACAAGATCGTCAGCATTTAAGAGACATTGAGGTATTGCTCTTTTGTGATTTTTAAACCAATTGAGATTACGACTTTCTATTTAGTCAAAGCATCGTCAATACACACATATATAAAAGAGAGTGGGTGAGGTACTTCAACCTTGACTTCTTTATTTATTGAAAAGGGTTCGCCGTTGCGGGTTTGAAAGTCGATTACAATCTGAGTGTTCTTGTAGAGAGCTCTCAAACACACCGACCAAAACAAGCCATTGTACTTTTATGTAATGCGTGTTTAAATTTTAGTTATTGACAAAGCAAACCCAATAAAAAACTACCCGCTACTGTGCTGCTCAGAATGTAGCATTAAAATTAGAGTCCTGGCGGTTTCCGCGCATTCAAATGACTCAACAACACGTATATAATCGTTGCCAAAACGATTATTAAAGAATCTTGGAAAATTTGATACACTAACAAACTTTTAAATGCAACTTACCTCACAGATGTTAATCAAACGGGTTCGATTCACTGCTATATTTTTAGGTTAGATCTTTCTATTCTGCGGGCTTCCTCGACCCGTTGCAATGTAAAATATAGGTACAAAACAAAATTGATTACATACCAAGCGTGCCAACCTTGGTTTAAAATTGGAGTGGTGCAAATTAAAAGTACAACTGGAAACAAACAAGAGTGTAGCAAAGATGTTAAAAAGGTAACATTGGCTCGTTACAAAAGGTGTAAATAATTATTTAAATTTATAGTCATTATTTATTAAGTTACCTGGTAGTGAAATCTGGTGACTGGAGAAATATGTCGTAAGCAAATTTTCGACTGAAGCGGTTTACCAACAACGAAAAATGTTCTCGTTACGCAAGGTTCCGGCTTTTACAGGTTTCAATGTAAATTTAAATCTTTTTATTTATTTTCTTTAAAACTATTTATAACAAATAATTCAAATTATTAATTTATTTAGGAACTTTCTTTGCAGTTTTTGAAATTAAGTCTAGTTGAATTTCTTCTAACGTTTTGTTTCTTGTTTCTGGCACAAATTTAGCCACAAATAAAAGACCCACAACGCAACTTGCAGAAAATATCCAAAATGATAAATATATGCCTTCCGTATCAGTCACATGTTGAAATAATTTTGTGGTCACGGTGCCAGTAATTACTGAAAACGAGTCACCACAACCGTGAGCGATTGCTTTGATATTCATAGGAAAAAGTTCTCCGATGAAAACTGTAGGCGTATGTTCAAGCCCCACACTATAACAAATAACGTATACAGTCAACGCCGTTAGTGGTAACCACCCCAAATCTGCTATGTGAACATAATTCACGTGTTGCAAATAAAAATAAAATCCTGTAAAACCCAAGGTAATGGCACATCCAACAGTAGAAATCATTATTAATGGACGCCGTCCTACTCTATCAATTAATAGTAAGCCTACAATCATGGCAGCAGCTTCTACCGAAATAAATATTATAACAGAATGTTTGGGATCAAAACTTGATTCAACGGATTGAAAAATCGTAGTGGTATAATAGAGAAAGGGATTTTTTCCGCTGAACTTTTTTGTTAAGTTTAAAATAACAAATACGAATACCGCTCGTCTATTGCTTTTCACCATTATTAAATCAGTAAATTTTCCCCTTTTATTACTTTCTTGCCTTGCCACCGCTTGGACTATTTCTGCCATTTCTTGTTCAACATCAGTTCTACCTCGAAGTATTTGTAAAGACTCTTTAGCTTTGTCTAAATTTCCTTTCTTAATATAAAAGTAAGGAGATTCTGGCATCCAGATGAAAGTTACAAAGTGTATAACTGGAATTATTGAAGATATGAAAGCGGATGTATAGATAGAATAATAAAATCCAATAATATTAATTAATAATGTTCCCAATATTGCAGCCATCCCTATGGAAGAAGTTAACAGTCCTCTAATTGAAGGGCTCGATATTTCGCCAAGGTACATGGGCAGTACCGTATATAATCCACCTTCCACCATTCCTATGATAAATCTAGACAAACTTATTAGCAAGATTGTGTTTGAATATGCCAAAAGAATAAACATTGAAAATGTAATGGGAGTTAAACATAAAATAACGGATTTGCGACCTATTCGATCAACAATCATTACTGCAAATAGTGAACCCAAAGGAGCACCCACGATAGACATAACCGCGCACCAAGAACCTTGAGAACTTGTAATATTAATTTCTGGATATGTTCCATTTAAAAGTTGTGGTAGGTAAGGTGAAGTCCATCCTAAATTTATACCAGTTGTTATAATTACAAAAGATCCTAAAAATAGTTATTTTATAATTTGTTTAAATTAAAAGCCACGAACGATTATTAATTATATAAATTAAAAATGAAAATGAGTTTTACCTGATAGAGTTGCTAAATACTGATATAAATTTGCACAGTTGCAGAAATTAGTAAAAATATTTTTCATGTTGGTTGGATGTTGTGTTATTTTTGGACATGCTCAACTAGACAAATTAAAATTGTCTTGCCTACAAGCTTATCATTATCTTCTATAGGTATAATTAAAAAATAAATAATAAGCAAACAATTTACACTAATGACGCACTTCCTTTGGTTAATTCGATGTTTAAAATGTTTCCATTGAATGCAAGTTGCAAGTTTGTTTTTCATTGATTTGATGTAACAGAAATTTTAGAATGTTAATATCAGATTGCATGTGAGAACAGCTGTTGCCGCACGTAATACCGATGGATGGTATGAAAACAGCTGAAAGAAAATCTTATTGCAGATAGCAAGATGTATCTTGCTATAGTTTGGTTGAAGACATAAATATAAAAATGGTAGATAGCCAAAACTCCTAGTGGAAGTCACTTTAAATTATCTACTTATAATTCAATAATCACGTCGTAAATATGGGGTCTGTTACTATTTCAGCATGCAGATGTAAGTAAACGAACTCAAACTTATATTTAAATTATTGTAAGAAATATACAACTCTCTTTTATCAATGATGTGCATTGGATGCTCAAGGGAAAAATATCCCTGCGGAACTAAATTTTATAATTTTCATCAAAAACTGAATGAAAATTATTCGGATTTTTGGAAAGTTAAATTCGAAATCCCCAAACTATTGGGGTTACAACATCTTTATTATTTTATTTTTACTTGGCATTTATTCTCTCCAAATTAGGTTATTTTGCAACTGAGATGTACCTACTGAAGTTAAGCTATTTGCAAAAATTCCAAAAGGGCAGAAATGATTAATAGTAACTTTGTGTGGTTAGGTACTATGTAACATATGCTTGTAATATTCTACTCCAGTTTAAAGAAAGTGCAGTGCGCTGCATGTTTTCTAATGCTTGTTCCAGTAATTCTTCTGTGCCTCTAGCCCGTAAGAAAGAGAAATAATAGAAGCAAAACGATAAGATTAAATACCTTCAGATTAACACATTAAATGCATCAATGTTCACAGAAATATTATATCAATATTGACTTAAATAAAACATTAAAACAAATATTGCTTTTGTGAAAGAAGCACATTTTTTTATGCAAACTACTGAGAAAATCTAAACTGATGCGTTTTTTTTTAAATTTAAAATTCAATATTTTAAATATAAAAAATATGTAAACTAATCAATAATATACCCTCCTGCATTATTTATGACTGACTCCCAACGTTCTGGCAGTTTTTCGATTCCACGCCTGAAGAAATCCGGTGGTTTGGAGGTGAAGAAGTCGTCGAGCATTATCATGCAGCAAAACCACTTGATGCCGTCTTGCCGGTCGTTTTTCTTGAATTACAGCCTCTAGGCGGCGCAGTTGTTGACAATAAACCTCAAAAGTCATGGTTACATTCCTCAGAAGCAATTCGTAGTAGATGAGGCCTTCTTTATCCCACCAGATGCACAACATTACTTTGCGTGGATGGGCACCAGCTTTTGCACGAGTATTTGCAGATGTTTGTTAGGGCTCAGCCATTCCTTTCTGTTCTTGATGTTGATGTAAAGGCACCATTTTTCGTCACCAGTAACAATTTGGGACAAAAATGGCCGAGGTTGTTGACGAGCTAAACGATGATGAGCAAGCAAAGAAGCACAAACGGTAACACGCTGATTTTTGTTGTTTTCGCTCAAAACGTATGGTAACCAAACACTCAACTTTTGAACTTTGCCCATGGAATGCAAATGGCGTAGGATAATTGATTGGTCACAATTCATCATATTGCTCAATTCCCGAGTCGATTGTCATGGATCATCACGAATTGAAGCATTTAATCGGTCTTCATCAATGCCGGATGGTCTCCCTGAACGTGGGAAATCATTCATATCAAAATGCCCCTTTTTGAAACGAGAAAACCATTTTTGTGCAGTACTTTCCACGATGGCGTTCTCTTCGTAAACGGCGGAAATGTTCATTTTTTGTACTTGATACTCCATTTTTTTAGCCAACAATTTTTCTAACAGCTTAAAAAACAACGAAGTTTGTGAAGTTGTATCAAATTTTCTAATTGGAGCTGATGGTGCATTTAGCAGATTACGCCTAGGAATCCAAAATTTTCCATTGTTTAATTTTAGTCAAACATACATCGATCATGGGTACATTGAAATGTACATTTCCCCCGAATTGGGATCTTCTATGGTTGACAACCATTTACACATTTGGCCACGTGGAGAGTTTATGAGGATAGCTTTACCGAATAGTGATGAATCTTGGACGGTTATTCTATTTATGCCGTTAAAGAGATTTCGAGAGTTGGACACCGAAGAAAAAGTGTTAATGTTTTTTAATTAGATCTTTCCGGATTCTGTAAATTTATTGGGCGAAAAACAAATACTAAACAAAATCTTCAACCAAGTTCCTTCATATTTGGTGTCAATTAAATGTAATAAATTTAATATTGGTCACAATATGTTACTAATCGGTGATGCTGCTCATGCTATGGTTCCATTCTTTGGACAAGGAATGAATAACGGATTTGAAGATTGTGTAATTTTGGATCAAATTTTAGATAGATGCAATGACGACATAACAATGGCGATCAAGCAGTATAGTGAAAAAAGAATCAACGAGGCAAATGCTATATGCGAATTGTCGATGTATAATTATGTAGAAATGCGTGATTTGGTTACTCGCCCAACTTACAGAATGAGGAAAGCTTTTGATGATTTTTTGTTTCGAATGTTTCCGACTGTTTGGATTCCGTTGTACAACTCAATAACATTCAGTGACATGGGTTACCACGATTGCATTAGAAATCGACAATGGCAAAATAAGGTTAGTGACATACAAACGACATCGGAAGAATTTTCCAATTAAAGAACACAATATTTTCTTTTAGATTCTCATGATGCTGAATGGAACTTTTATTTTGGGTATAGCGGCTATCATTGTTATGATTATATTTAAATAATGTAACCTGTTGTAAACATTAGGTACTTTTCCTAGGAAATTTTGTGGAAGTTTTGAAATTTATATTTTACCGCTGGGTACCTGCAATTCCGTTATTTATCGACGGATTTTTGATTTTGAATCTAGATTTGCTTTTGAATAAAAAGTTTTAAATTTTTATTACGGCGGCGTAACTGACCAAAATCGAAGGCGGCAAAGTAAAAATTCGAATAGAGCAGGGAGCAACCCTGTTTTTCAATGCCAAATGACCGGACGAAAAACCTTGAAAGTCTTAAGATTAAAAAAATGTTTACTACGTATTTTTCTTTTCTATGATAATCACAATCTATATAAATAAGTAACTCATTAATTAATGATTGCAGAACGACACTCACTTTTGATAAGTTTTTTTTAAGTGGCAACATAATAGGTGGTTATGTTAGTTACGATTATAAGCTAATTTTTCTACTTTAGCAGTAATTAGTATAATTATAAGAAAATAAAAACTTACATAAATTTGTAATTATTATAACTTTGTTTGCTATCTTCGTAATATTTGTCAACTTCTTCGAAATATTTTTATTTGTCTTGGTTCAAGCGTACTTATTATAAATATTTACTATTAAGCATTTGATAAGAAACAGAGCCCGGATTTTAGTGCCCTAAACAATGTAAAAATATGTGTTTGGGGATTATAAAAATAATAATTTGTTTTCAAAATAAGTAATTGTAATATAAACATAATGAAATAGTTAATAGCATTTACTACATTACTTATCCTAATTGCCAACTAATGGAAGCTAAAGAAAAAATAACCATATTTAAAATATTTAAGTAATAATTTATTATTATTATTATTAAGTTGATTGTTTAAACAATAGCAAATTGAAATGCTACAATGCAAGGTAAAACACACGCGATACGAATCTATTACTTATCGAACTTCTTTGGCAATTTAAAAATTACTTTCAAACAAAAAATTTTAAATTGAGTATGGCTGTTCAATAAGTTCGCGGAACGGAAATGAAAAGACGGATTTTTGGTTGTAAAAATGACTTTATATTTCAGTATAATCTCCCTCAATTTCGATACACTTATTCTAATGATTTTCCCATTTATGGATTCCATATCTCTGTAGTGGTTTTCCGGAAGATCTGCAAAATACTCATCTACGACAGCCATTACCTCTTACCCCTCTTACCTATTACAGTTTCGAACAAAAATCGTTTTTCACGAAAATTTTTTTTGAGATGTGTGAAGAGCCAGAAGTCAGAAGGAGCTAAATCTGGCGAATAGGCTGGTTGTTGCAACAATTCCTACTTTAATTCGCTTATTTTAGGGATGGGTTCTTCAGCTGTGTGAGCAGGTCATTATTTTAATGGAAAATGATTTTTTTTCTTCTGTAAACCGGGTCTTTTTTCACGAATGTTTACATACAATTGGTCCAGAAGGTTACAATAATAACTTTCTGAGTTATTATTGTAACCTTTCCGAAGAGCCGAGTCCACACCACTCCTTAGCCTTTTGTTTTGATTCAAGATCATGGTGATGGACCCAAGTCTCATCCATAGTGATGAAACGACGCACAAAATCCTTTTTATCCTTTCTAAAGCTCCAGATATTGCTGACAAAGTCGCATTCAAACGTGTTTTTGTTACATTGTTAGCGAATTCGGCACCCATTGTGCATACAGCTTTTTGAAATACAAAACTTGACATAAAATATTGCTTACTATGCCTAATGAAATGCCTAGAGCTTCTACAAAATGTCTCGTACGAGCCTTGAAGGCGATCCACGTGAAGGTCGTCCAAAAACTGTATCAACACCAGAAATCATATAAAAATAACGTGGTGTTCCATCTCTTCTATGTATGTGATGTGTATTCAAAGTGTTTATACGTAGAAAGCCTATTCGTTTCACGTGGGCTCCGAACTACGGGAAATGAAATACACATCATTTCGAGATTGGTGCTCAAGGCAGATTTCCTCCGTGAGGCAAGATTGTCATTTCGGGAAGTTGACAAAGATTGTTTCTCTTCTAACAGACACCGGGCACCGACAGTGTTTGACAGCGATTCAAGTGTAAATTGCATTGTTATTTTTTGAGCCAGTGGACTGTCATTCCATTGAATTGAAAAATTCAAGTACTATATGTGTGAAAGATAGAATTGTGAAAATTTTCGGCTATTTTGGGTACCGGGGAGTCCCAAAATAGAGGGGGATAATACAACAAAACAACAAATCATAATCTAATTGAACTCATCATTTATTCAAGTACATGTTTTACAAAGCAAAGAAAATTATTGTATTTTTCTCTGATTTTTTAAACTAATTTACCTATTCAGGAAGCCATCCTAATTATATGGAACTAGGTCGCAAATTCGTATAAAAGAAAATATTTCATGAAGATGAAAATCATGAACCGGACCACGATGATAAGAACAGCGAAGTTAAATTAAACTTTTCACATAACTTCCGTGGTCCGATAATTATAAAATTTTTGTGCATTAGTACCAGGATTACATGAACGAAAAAAGGTTATTTCAATAGATTAAACATTTTATTTTGTTCATCATTAAACATCTCAAATTGTCTGTTTTATATCGAGATTACATAAAGCAAAGGAGGTTATGAACTACATAATGTACGGCAACTTTTTGTTTGCTACTCGCTGCTGCGATAATTTCAAAAGTTGTGTGCGATCTACCAGCAACACAATATACAAAGTAATACCTATGCAATCTGCAGCTGTAAAAAATAGTAGCATAATATATCAAGCTGTTTAAAACTGAAAAAGGTTCAGGTGATGACATGGTACAAACGCAGTATTTCAACGCCTAAGAAAAAATTCTTTAACAGCCAAAACTATATTTTTTAACACTTGCCTTAGAATAGGTTATTTTCCAGATAAATGGAAGTATGCACAAAAAATAATAACTTGCTGTAAACTTATTAGCTTTTTATCAACGATATCAAAATTACTAGAAAACTTTATTCAGAAACGATTAAACATCTTTGTAGAATCGAATAATATACTACCGCACCATCCTTTTGAATTTAGACATTGAGCATCACTCAGTGGCACAACAGCTTTCCAGAATTTCGAAATATATATTTGCAGGTTTTTTGGCACGTAAACTTAGTATTCAAACTTGAAACTCCAAGCTATCTGGTTGATGTAATTTCATCATTCTTAAGAAATCACATGTTTAATGTAAGATTAAATGTGGAAATTTTGCAAAGTAAATATTCTAAGGCAGATGTGCCCCAGGGCTCTATTTTGGACTAGAATTTTGGAATGTTTTGTCTAAGTTGCTCAAGTGTTTCTGGTTTCTTGGCATAAACCTTGCTCTTTATACACCATCGTAGTTTTCACATTTTTGCTTTTCATATTTATATTCTTCGTAAACTGTGCAACTGAAGTTCTACAATGCCATCATATTCTGATCGGGATGTCACAAATTCAGATGCAAGTTTGTTTTTAACACCTTCATCCTTCAATCTAGCAATTAAGGCTGGTACAGACACGGCTAGTATTTTAGTCCAGTAGCGCAGTATTTAGTAACTAAACCGTGTGTGTAAGGTACAATTTAGGAGATTGATTTAGTTTTCAGGATACTAGTTTAGCGACTTAGTAGATCTATTTTTCTGGCGAGTAGTCCCCACCACTTGATTTCTTTCTCTGTGAAACCAGGTATATCCATTTCCTTCTCCAAAGCATTGCATCGCTTGCTTATTTTTGTATAACGAACTTTTAAAGTTCCACAAACATTCAATTTTTAGATATTCAGTAATAATAATAATTCTTTATTTACGGAACAATTTCCTTTTAACTATAAAATACACACAATAAAAAATAAAATAAATAAATAATAAATTTACAATCACAAATTCAATAAAAAATAAATTAAACAAAATAAATAAATAATAACAATCACAAATTCAAAGCTGGCCTCAGCTGAAGATATAATAAACTGAACAGTGGTATCTTCGGACCAACGTAACGACATTGTTCGACTTTATAAAAATTATTTAAATTTGAAAGATTTCTAAAATAATTATTTAAACTTACTAGATGGGCACCTACAACGGCTGTAGGCCAGCTCGGCAAATGGTCAGATATTTAATCCGGGTCCAAATTTTCTACCTGGAAATACATAGACCAACTCGGCAAAGTAATAAATTTTGGCTTGGCCAGAACTGCGAGCATCAAAAAACCTACCCTCCGATGCTCCGCATCTCCGGGCGGTTTTTTGTGCTCCGAGCCGCTACGCGGCGGGCGCTAAACATACGAGAGGCGCGACAGATCAAGGAAACCGGGATAAATGCAACCGGGATGTGAGAGACCCTCGAAATAGCATTATTCAGCGCGTTTGCCGAGCTGACCGAAAATTAAAACGGCCTCTGGTTTTCATTTGCCCAGTTGACCGGTAGGATTAACCTATCCCTTGTACCTTCTGCCGAGTTGACCTACTCCCCCTACAACGAGACCCGGGAACCCAGGTACTTTCCTGAGTTAGTAATCTAAAAATTTCTTTTCCTATGTTTTCAAATGCTCTATGATAGATTACATTCTGCACACAATTTTCGAGATTTTCTTCAAAGAACGGATTTTACCTGCTTGGGTAATACCAGGTCATAGAAACACGTGTCCTGATATCAATGATACGACAGATGCGAGTTTGTTGAACAGACAGGCGCCAAAATACAACAACTTCAGTACAATTACAAACTTATATATTTTTTCTTGCAATTTGGAAACGACAAACTGGCATATGTATTTTTATATAATTTAAAATGAACATCTTATAAAGCAGGACACATTCTTCGAAAGCTTCCAAAAAAATTTTTTTAAATTTTTTGGGCATTTTAATGCAATGATGAAAAAAAACTCTCAAAAACAAATAAAGGACCAATTAAATATACTAAAACAATCATTTCCGAACGTCCGAAGTGGTGGAGGAACGCTACTAAACCATAAAAATAGAAAATATTGGATCCACTATACTACACGGTTTCACTAAATTACTATATAAAATACCAAACTACTTCTCTAAATTGTACCGCTCACACACGGTTTAGTAACTAAATTGTACTAAATCACTCGCTACTAGACAACTTACTAGCCGTGTCTGAACTACATTTTCTTGGTTTTATGGCTACTTGCCAATCTACTAAGTCATTCGCTACTGGACTAAAATACTAGCCGTGTCTGTACCAGCCTTTAGGATCAGTGATTTTGTTAACCTAAGAAGATAAATAATTTTTTACACTAATTCTTATATATTTATATTTTTTTAAGTTTAACTCTTCTATATTATAGATACATAACATTTTCTCAATTATAATCCGTTATAGATTTATTACAGGAAATATCCAATTAATATTGTTTGTAGCAAAAATTTTAACATATAAACTATATATAACAATAAAATTTTGTAATACCAATACCTAATCGCGTTACAGATAATATATTTAATAATTAAAAAAATTATTTAGTACCAAATGGTTGACCTTAAACTGATAATTTGTATAATTACCTTATATTTGAGAGAAAACAGGCAAGTTCTATGGATAGAATCGTAAATAATGCCGAAATATGTCAAACGATAAGGTTTAGTTGATTTATATGATTTCTACTTGCAATTTTTTCTTTGATCACTAGTTCTGAATACGGCACTTACCGTTGATGTTCGTTGTGGTATTGTTTTGCCAAGTTTGTTAAAACATATCTACGTGATAGATTGTAATAATGACCTATTTCCTTCCTTCTCAGTTCATTTACCCTAATGAGGGTTTGTTGACCCAACTCTTTCTATGCATGTGATGTGCGTTCAAATTGTTTTCACATGCATAGAGGACCTACTTGTTTAACGTGGGCTCCGAACCACGAGAAGTGTAATACACTTCATTTCGAGATGGATTTTCTTGGCAGATTACCTCGGTGGTTTGCCATTGCCTGCCGATGAGAGACGGTCAGAGTAAAATCAGCACCCTGCCTGTACTTGAACAGAGCGTTTCGCATTAGCAGTAGACGCACTTAACTGCCAAAGCTATAGGGCTCGCCACATAGCCTGTGCTGTGCTATGCTGTGCTCTGTGTTATGTCCACACAAACGTTGAACAATGGCATGGTCATGCGCAAAATGGACCATGCCATTGTTCAACGTTTGTGTTGACATAACACAGAGCATAGCATAGCACAGCACAGGCTATGTGGCGAGCCCTTAAGACTGCCTCTAATGACCTATTTATGGAATAACTGCACAATCTTGCACCGACATGGCGTTTTGCCGTATCTCGCGCCTTATTCAGAACAAAAAGGTCTGTATGTAGCAAAATTTCTATACTTGACAAATCTCTCTCTGCTTCAAATTCAATACAACGCAATAGGAGAGTGAAAAGCACATCAAACTCGTCCATCCAATCAAAAACTATAAATTATGTAAGATGCAACAAACATGAAAAAAATCGAAGAACAACTAATTAACAATGCAATAAAATCACATGTGCAATGTCTAAGGTTAAAAATTGTAAGCATCACAAATTAAATTGCCCATAAAATAATTAACAAATAAAATTATAATTATCAAAAACTCCAACCCAGACATTTTAGATGAAATTTCGTTAAAGCTCAGAAAACTATTGCAAGTCTGAAAATTTGCTTGATTACCCTTAATGTACTGCAAAATATCCCAAAGCTTCAACGCCGGATTTACTGATTTTTGTCTTGTTAAATCTTCCGCCCAAAACTTTTACGTTTTAACCTATAAAACATAATATTGTATCGGACTTGAACCGTATAGGACTTAATCGATAATTTTATGAAACTCATTTGGTGCTGTCTTGGTACCAAAGAATAAATGTTTACCCAAATATGTATGTATACTTCTATGGGTGAAAATGGTTTGAATTTCTCACTAACTTTTGGGTAAATCTCACAGGTGTTCCCTTTAATTTATTATCTGCGAAGTTCAAGATGTCAATCCCTATGAGTATGAAGTGAAACTTATGTCCCATTTCTTTCCATATATCTGCACCAGCACCGCGATATTCTTAGTTCTATTGCCCCATTTTGAACATCATCAACTCTCGATTCAGATCGCGAGGGTACCTTCAAATCAGATTGGTACACGAAACCAATAATCTCGGATTGAATGGTAAATTATAACTCATACTATGTATTATATAAAAATTCAAAACCCAGTGTCCGGACAAATTCATGCAAATTTTCATACCTTGAGATTTCTTGATAATTTTAATAATAATTTTTGTAAGTATCTTATTTATAGTATAATTATTTAATTGTTGATGTTTTAATTATTAATGTAAAATCTAACCTTAGACATTGTGCAGATGTTTTTATTATTTATTACTTTATTACATTTTTAGAGTATCTTGAATTTTTTGATGTTTTTTAATACATAGTTGTATTGCAAATCTGTAGAGATTCTGTGAGTGACGGCGAAACGTTGACACAATTTTAAAAAGTCATTTTATTTATATATTAATATACCGGCTATATTTTATTAATTATTATAACAATGTAAAAACAGATAAAGTCTAAAATGTCTAATTAAGAATAAAATTGTCACTTTTCATTTAAATATAATATTTGATAAATACTTACAGTACAGAATGGCTCCAAAAAAATTTACAAATAATTTTGTTTTTCTTCGAATAAATTAAAAGAATGTTATAAATTAAGAAAGTTTAGCATTTCTACCTAATTGTAGGACAATAAAATTCTAATTGCAGGGTTTCTAAATTTTACTTTATTGCCGTGATTAGTTTTTATTATCTTACAATATATTGGAATCGCAGTATTGCCTCGACATACAACATTTCTACCTAATAATCATCAAAATATGCATCTCTCGCTGTAAAGCAGAACGACAAAGGTTCAACCAAATTTTACGTGATTTTCCCCAACTCTTCTGGAGATAATATCAATCTAGATCTATCCTCTTCCGAGAGAAAATTTTTACGTTTCTTGTCTTGGTGAGACTTAGCACATATCATTGTCTTTAAGATCGACCATGCACTTTAGTCTATAGGATAAAAATCCGCCAAACAGGGCAGCCATTCTTGAGACGTGAGAGAGTGCATAAAATGTTCTCTGCACAACTTTGTATGTCAGAGTCTTGTTGGAAATCCAAGATTAATAGCCGAAGTGTTGCTGGCTCCAGGGAAGAACTAAGGAACATGAAAAAAAAATCAGTACATTTTATGGTAAAATTTTACTCTCTTTTCGATAAAACAAGAAGTATTTTGCCCGAAATACAAACCAGACCACACCTTAGCTTATTGAGAATTTTGGCAATGTTCTACGATTGCAGATGATCCAACTACAATACATTGCTTAAATAATGTTTCAATTGTAAGTTCTAATAGTACGTGTTTTTCATCTGTCTGGAGGACCTCCGAACTAGCCAAACTCCTCATAGCATTTGATCACAGAAGAACTCAACTGGCGACTTACACCGAAGTTTCGAACTAAATCACATTATTATTTTCCGCCTTATAGAAAGCAACTATTGAATGCATATATTCGATATCATGAAAAATCTGCAACTGATAGTTGTAATTTTCTTAAATTATTAAGATTTTCAGGGCCACCTTATATAAGTGCATAGACATAATAAGACCGTTTTTTTCGAGCGAAGGAGAGAGGGAAATCTTCAAAAGACAGCACCCAGATGGTTTGGATGGTAGTATAGGATTTTTACCCACTAGAACCCCCTCCCTATTAGCGTGTACTGGTAACGTGGAATTCGTCTTTCGACATTATCTTCTCAGCCATCGAGATATAACGCGTTAGATGTTCGTTTTTGGTTATTTGGTTGCCTATCAATTCTTATTGGGCGACTTGCCTTTGCCATCTCCGTTCTTCGTCTTCCTTGGATCTCATAATTTACTTTATGAACCCGTTAACTGCTTACCAGTGCTGTATGGTTATCAGCATGGTAGTTACCTTGTTTTCTGGCGTGAGCATATTTTCCATCATAGCCTCTGTATTCTGTCTATCCTCCCCGCACTCTCGGCATCCAAACACGGTGTGCTGGACGTCGTTCTCATTTTCGCAGTAGTAACATGAGGTGCTAGGTGACTTCATGCAGATATTTGTTGAAGCACCCGTGTCCGGACTTCACCTGTGTAAAGTGGAAGTTCATCTCTCCATGTTCCCTTTTTAGCCAGGGCTCTAGATTGGGATGAGTACCCCGGTCCATTGACCGGTTTTGGAGGCCCCCCATCTCTCTTGCCACTCCTCCAGGAGCCTTTCTCTGTGTGCTGTCTTGGCCTGTTTGCCGCTTTCGATGTAGTTGAAGGTTCTTTCCTCTGCCATAACATCTATTAGCGGGAGTCCAGCCAGGACCAGCACAGCACTTTCCAATACCGTGATGTATGTACGCACTACATATTCTCAGTGCCGCTCGTCAGACGGTACTTCTGGACCCGGACCGCCTGAACCCAAACAAGAGCGCCGTATCTAAACCGAAATAATTTGGAAGTAGATGATGGAAATTTTAATCGCGTCACCGAAATTCATGATCTTAAGGGCTCGCCACATAGCCTATGCTGTGCTATGCCAATGTCAAACATTGAAGTAGAATAGGGTTTCAATAGTGACGTTCACATAGTTATGAGTTGCTATGCTATTTTGCGCATGACCATGGCATTGTTCAACGTTTGTGTTGACATAACACAGAGCATAGCATAGTACAGCACAGGCTATGTGGCGAGCCCTTTAGTGTACACGTTTGATCTTAAGCATTTCTAAAATAATACATATCCTAATCGTATGATTTTGTTTTGAATCGCCTTACGACGTTACTTTCAAGCCATTTCGTATGACAAATCGTACAATGTAAACGTTGAAATATTTGCTTATGACAACTCATGCGATAAATAGTATTGATATATTCATCGGAGGGCCGCGCTAAGAAATTCTGTGGAGTCCGCAATTCGAACCCAGAATTTCCGCGCTGTAACTAAACCAGAACAAATAATTAAATAATATAAATATTTGATTTTTTAACTATCGAGAATTAATAATAAATTAAACTTTAAAAATAAAATAGTTAATTAAACGTGAAAATATTTTTCATTTTAACAGGAGTTTTCGGCAGTGTAGTATACAGTCTACTCTGTATACTGCTATCATCGGAGGTTTATTAAACAAGTGCATGGAAATTTATATAACGTTAAATCTATATACCCGTTTTTATGTACTTTTTTAATGAACATCTGATGATAGCTTTGCTGAAAGCTCATTTATAATAAAAAATATTCTCACGTTTAATTAACTATTTTATTTTTAAATTTTAATTTATTATTAGCTAAATAATCGTAGCAAAGCAATTAACAAAATTTATTATATCCCGGGTCAGCTAAAACATACAAAGCTGGAATACCGCGCAAGTTATCTTTTTTTATTACTTACCATTACATTTTTATTACATTATCTTTTATTTAAGTTTTATAACTTCATCAAATGTTATAACTTTTAAATATTAAAGATCAAAATTCAAAAACTGTTTTTTTTCAAATATGTGCAATATCATACAATTTTTTCAAATATGAATTTCCTTGTGGGATTTTCTATCTCTTTTCCTTTCTGCACTCTTTCTCCAACATGAAAACAAGAGATGATGCCGCTGTCTGGAAGTTGCTTAATTATTTCTCTCGGAAGATCTCTCGTAGCGTGCTCTTTTGTATTTCTGTATTTAATGAATTTGGAGGTTATTCCTGCCGGAATAACATACTACTGTTATCAATATTTTCTAAATCCGCACTTTGAAGTGAATTACTCCATCGCTTCATTTACAATGTTTTTCCATATACTTCTGTTCTTGCACTTTTCTCTCCAGTCCTCGAAATTCATCTTTGCCATGTCCTCTTCCACTTCATCGGTATTCTTCTTCTCCTCCCGTTCGTTGCTTTCCAGTCCATTACCATTATTATCACCTCATCCTTACTCCTTCACATCACATTGTCCAACGGCCTTATTCTCTGAGCTTTTATACCCTTCTTACGGGACTATTTAATACAGAACTTATTTATTAGCGGAGCCCATTGGAGGAAGAAAGAAGGCATGTGAATATGGGGACTCTTCCCTTTAGACTACGAAACTCGACGTGAGAGCACGCATAATGGAAATGTGGAAAAACTATGTTTGAAAATTGATAGAAATTGATTATTAAGGAGGGTATAGTATTGATGGAATTTTAAGTGTGTCGAATTGTCTTTTTTTGTTTGGAAGCAGTAGATGAAGTTTTAAAAGTAAAAAGCAATTAATAATTATTAAAGAAACGCGTATTTCTTATATTAGGTATAAGAAATTTAATACTTCAATTGATGAAGTATTAAAACTTGAAGAATTTATAATAGGATGATATTTTATGAAATTTATGGACAAGGTGGAAGAACACAAATTTGAAGACACTGCATTTTCGATATTATGGACATCTGAAAACCGATCGTGAAACGACGCTTTGCAAAAAAGTTGCAGTTCTTGGCAAGAACAATTAAAATGATTTTAAAAAACCTGCAGGTATGAAATTCACGAATGTTCACCATTGTATTTTTATAAGAACTTGTAAGAACAGAAGAATGCGGTTTGAGGATTTTAATTTAATGAGAAAATTGCGACTTGTAGGAATAAAAATTTATAAATTCAAAATTTTAAACATTATTTTATCTACAGTGTTTTATACAGCACAGCTCAAATAAAATTTGGTTTTTAATACAAATATCGCAATTTATTTTATGAGCTTAACACATTACGAATTACTTCAGAAGTCTATACCAACCCACAGGAGAAGATCACCTGGAAGAGCCGGATGTGAGAATACCGGAACAAGACTATGGGATGAAGTATGTAACGAGAGAAGAAGTACGGATTGCTATTAAACAGTTAAAAAACAGAAAAGCCCCAGGAATAGATGAGATTACCAATGAGTTGATAAAAAATTGTGGAAATCAACTTGAGGAGGAACTGACTAGATTCTTTAACAAAGTCATAGCAAGTGAACAGATCCCTCAGGATTGGAGGTCAAGTATCACCATCCCCATATTCAAGAAGGGATCAAAGAATGATCCTAAAAACTTCAGAGGCATAACACTGTTAAGCACCGTACTGAAACTACTCACTAAAATATTATCAATCAAAGTTACAGAATCTGTTGGTATCAATGAAGAACAACAGGGTTTCCGAAAGAACCGTTCAACTCTAGACGCTATCTTCATACTGAGACAACTCGTCGAAAAATCCTTGGAGTACAGCGCGCCCCTGTTTCTGTGTTTTGTTGACCTTAAACAGGCATTCGATCGTGTGAGACTGAAGGACGTCCAAAAGATCTTAAGACAGCACAACATTCACCCAAAATACATAAAGCTGGTAAAACAACTCAACACCAACAATACCACCAGGGTAAAGGCAGGTAACACACTGACTGAGGAGGTACCTGTATCAGTAGGAATAAGACAGGGTGATAGTCTCAGCCCGATTCTGTTCAACATGGTTATGGATGAGATAGTGCGACGGGTCAAGCAAATCGACGCAGGGTACAGGATGAACCAGAAAACTGGCAAAATTCTGTGTTATGCTGATGATGCGGTTTTGATGGCGGAGAATGAAGACCAACTACAGAGACTGCTCTTAGAATTCACCAGAGCAGCTAAAGAACTAAATATGGAAATCTCAGTAGAGAAAACTAAAGCCATGGTTATAGCTAAGGAACCGATCAGATGCAAGCTGGTGGTGTATGAAAAAATTGTAGAACAAGTTATGAGCTTTAATTACCTAGGTGTAGAAATTTCAAGTAGTAGACACATCCTAAACGAGGTACGACTTCAGGTCAGCAAGGCAGCACGAATATCTGGCTGTCTGAGAGACACTATTTGGAAGAACAAGTTCATGTCCATCATCAGCAAATCCAGGATTTACAAAACCTGCGTGAGACCAATTCTTACTTACGCTGCTGAAACTAGAGCTGAGACAGCAGCTACCAAGAGGCTTACCCGCACTACGGAGATGAAGACACTCAGGTCAATCAGAGGAGTGACCCTTTGGGACAGGATAAGGAACGAGGACACACGGGCGGTGTGTGATGTACAGGATGTAGTCAGATTCGCAAGGGCAAGGAGACGACAATGGAGAGACCATATTGAGCGGATGACCCATGATCGGATGGCAAAATGGGCGAAGACAGCATTGCCAAGTGCGAGAAGACAACCAGGTAGACCACCCAAACGCTGGCGAGAGTGCTGGACCTCAATCTCACAAGAAGGTCAACCATAGCAGTTTAAACAGGGCACAGCCCTTTAGAAGTAGTAGAAGAAGAAGAAGCTTAACACATGATTAACAATTCAAAACAATCAATTTAACAATTCAAAACAATCAATTTAACAATTCAAATAATAAAAATTAAAATTATTGCTCAATATCAGAGCATCTTTAAATATGGTAACCCAAGGTGAGGCAAATTTAATTTAATTTTGTAAATTTAAAATAAAATTTTTGTTAAAATTCATAGTAATATATTTATTAGTATAATACGCCATATTGCTTGCCCGAAAATTGATCAATAATTTAGAGCGCTGTGCCCATTTTACCATAATATCGGCAAAGAAGAAAGTAACACCTCCTGGTAAATTGGAAGTATGTACATATTTAGTCCATAAAGCGTTGCCATGCATTTGGGGCGTTATTAACTCCAAACTTAATTTTTTTGACTTCATGCGTTTCTTTATGTATACTAATAATTTGTAAAAGTGCGGTATTTTCGAGGTGCATTTCGCCAGCCCCCCCCCCCCCCCGTTAGAAGTTGGTATCCAAAATAGTCTCAATCGTTTGTACCTCGTTTTGTACCTATGTATTTCTTCCATTTTTGAAATATTTCAAAATTTCGGTAGTGGGGGGGGGGCTGGCGAAATGTTAGCCTCCCCCATTTCGAATTTTGGATCCAAAATAATTCTATATCAAAATAATCTATTCTGGGTCTTTCTTGTGGTTTGCTCTAGCGTGCAGCGTGTAATTTCCTTAATTTGGTCAGTCCATCTCATTGGCTGGCGACCTCGCGTTCTTTTGCCCTGAAACTTTCCTTCTACAACCAATCTCTCCTTATTGTCTGGCTTTCTACGCTGTACATGCCCAAAGAACCTTGCCATTCCTCTTTGAATGAGGTTAGAATTTCTTCCAAAATGGAAACATTTGTTCTTATTCACTTTGCCATTTTATTCGCACTTATTTATTTTTTATTAGAGTTACTAATTATTTGTTCTCTTCTGCAGAATTTTAATACGTTCGGTATTTCTGAAAATTTCGATTACCAATAGAGAGAATCAGTTAGAAGAAATTTTTCAATATAAATACGTACATTCAAACTTATTATCACACACTTTGCATTCCCACAATTATTTTAAGATAATATATTATAATAACGCCATTTAGGGCGGGGGGGAGTGATTCCCAGTTGTTCAAAACGATCCATTTCAGTTTAGATTTTATCCTTTATGCATATGGAACTGGTTTCGTATGTATAAATATGGGTTTCGAATGTGTTTCCAGTTGTATTTGACTCTGCATGGGGTATGCGACCTCTCCTGTATATTATGTTTTTAATTTTAATTTTATTTCCATAGGTTGTAAGTTTGTTTCGTCCCTCCCCCCCGTTTGTACCCCCGTGAGTAAAATTTCTTATGCCGGCTCTGTCGAAATTTGAATTTGACCATGTTAGGGTATTTTGAGTTTTTATTAAAGGAGAGATTCCACCTTAGGATTACCAAGCGGTACTCCCTGGGAAGGTGCATGTCAGTGGCCCCCCAGTTTCGAATTTTTTTATGAAAATAGTGTCACACGTTAGAGCCTGAATGAGCTTCCATTATTTTCGTTTGAGCCTCAAAGGTCGCGGAGTTATTCGCAAAAAACAACTGGGGGCCGTAGACATGATGCCCCCCCCCCCCAGTTTCGAATATTTGGGTGAATTTGGTGTCAAACGTTAGAGCATCGTTAGAGCCTGAATGAGCTTCCGTTATTTTCGTTTGAGCCACAAATGTCGTGGAGTTATTCGCGATAAACTGCTGGGGGGGCCGTAAACATGTTTTTCCATTTTCCTTCCTATTTGGAATTTTTGTATGAAACTGATGCCAGTCGATAGAGCATCGTTAGAGCCTCAATGAGCTTCTATGGTCATGGTTTTAAGTTATTATATTTATAAAGTTATGGATGTTTTAAATTTTCGACCAAACTCCGTGCAACATGCATGCCAGATTAAAAGATACAAATTTTTAAGTTGGTTATAAAAAACCGAAAATATAAGCTTAAAAATAAGCGAAAAATTGTAATTTGAAATTATAAAAATTTTTATCGAAGGAATATAGAAATAAAATATTATCATGCCGAGAAAATCTAATATTGATCTGAAGTACCTTAACCTGGTTATTGTTGCCAATAAAAAGAAAATTTATGATCCAATGGATAAAAAGTTTTGGGGCCCATCAAATGTTTGTGGGTCGAAAATAGTAAAACAATTTGGTAATACTCGTACCACCGTTTTGCCAAAATACGTTTATAACCACGTGATCTTGAACAGGCACAACATTATGGAAGAATTAAATTTACAGGTTTCATCAAAAAACACTGCAGAAATTAACTCGGATATATCGGATGAGGATCAAGAAGAAAACGAAGGAGGCGGCAAACGTTTAGATTTTCGAATAACTTTGACAGCGGAAGAGTGGAATAGTATTACTCCGTCCAATCGCTCTTACAAACGATCAGATGGGAACAACAGCGATAATATTAGAAATTACGAAACTTTGAATTTAATTCATACCAAAATTTTTAGGGAGACGAAAATGCCATGTTGTACGTATAATATACAAACGTTGTAAAATCTACCCAAGTGGATTTTGTTACCTTCAAATAAGTGGTCGATGCAAATCTTGTCATGGCATTTTAAAATGTGTGGTGGAATTACTTGGATAAGGATCCCACCGGTTTAATCTGCAATGATCAAAGCAAAACGAAGTCATCGGTGATAGGATTGCTTAGAAATGGTAATACGTTAAGTTTGCAACCTATTAAAATAGGAAAAACCTATTTTACAATAATTAACACGTGCGGATTTGATAGCATAATTTATTCATATTATGTGTTGTTGTTATGCGGAAAGCAGAAAATATGCTAATTTTGTTGATGCAATAAAGAAATCTACATTGTACGAGTTGATTGCTCATGTTATGCGTGATGGAGTGAATGCGCAAACTTACAGAAAACGGGCTTTGCTTATGGATAATGTTTTTGAAGAACCCAATAAGAAAAGATTATTACCTAATAATCACGTGGAACTAAATGCTTCATCAACGTCTTATTATTTATTTCAACAATTATTCCGGGATGAGCCGTCAATGAAAGAAAATTTTAAATGTTCTAAATGTAACAATGTTATCAAAAATGGATTCCCGATTCTAACAATTAATTTTCCAACACAGGATATTGCCTACCTCCAGAACGCTTTAGACCTACGATTTAAAGAAATACCTAACCATGGCCAATGTAAGAATTGTCAAATGCAATATACCGAAATAAACATAAGTTTTGGCCAGCATTTATTTTTGGAAATATGTGGGCCAATGAAGAAAGATTCGTCTTTGGAATTTAACATTTCCCTACAGGAAATTCCCCAAGAAATTTTTGTTAATGGAAATACATTTCACATTCGAGGAGCTATTAGTTTCATGCCACCTACAGCAATAAACAATATCAATGCGATTGGGCATTACGTAAGTTATTGTTGGCGTGAAAATTTAAGCCTGTGGGAACGGTATGATGATTTGAACTGTCGCCCAGAGTGGCAAGACAGTCAACAACAGCTGTAAATTGCCAATTCCTTATATATACCCTTCTACATATAAGGTCTTCTTAAACTTTATTTTTTAGTTTTATTAATAAAATTTTTTCTTCAAACAATAATTTTGCAGTTGATATTATATGAAATCGATGAAGGTAATAATGATTATTTATATCAACTAAAGCTTTATATTCCTTTAATTGATGTTTTATTTATAATTTTCGTCATGGAAAGTCAGGGAGTTTAAATTAGCAATGATGGTGGGAACCCTCAATCTGGCAAAATTCAAGTTAACGCATGTTGCTCGGAGTTTGGTCGAAAATTTAAAACATCCATAACTTTGTAAATATATTAACTTAAAACCATGACCATAGAAGCTCATTGAGGCTCTAACGATGCTCTATCGATTGGCATGAGTTTCATACAAAAATTCCAAATAGGAAGGAAAATGGAAAAACATGTCTACGGCCCCCCCCCCCCAGCAGTTTATCGCGAATAACTCCGCGACCTTTGTGGCTCAAACGAAAATAACGGAAGCTCATTCAGGCTCTAACGATGCTCTAACGTTTGACACCAAATTCACCCAAATATTCGAAACTGGGGGGGCCATCATGTCTACGGCCCCCCAGTTGTTTCTTGCGAATAATTTCGCGAAATTTGAGGCTCAAACAAAAATAATGGAAGCTCATTCAGGCTCTAACGATGCTCTAACGTTTGACACCAAATTCACGCAAATATTCGAAACTGGGGGGGGGGCATCATGTCTACGGCCCCCCCAGTTGTTTTTTGCGGATAACTCCGCGACCTTTCAGGCTCAAACGAAAATAATGGAAGCTCATTCAGGCTCTAACGATGCTCTAACGTGTGACACCATTTTTATAAAAAAATTCGAAACTGGGGGGGCCACTGACATGCACATTCCCTGGGACCGTTTGGTAAGATTCATTATGGTTTTGGTTTTCTTCTTCTTCTACTCTTATTAAGAGGTCTCCTTCTTAATATAGGCCTAGGACCTGTCCTCTTATTAATTTATGTATTAGTTCTATAATGAGCATTTCGGTTTTTACATCTCAGGTAGCTTGGCTAGGGCATGCCTTTCAATGTGCTTGCACCCTGTTTTTTATTAAGACGTAAAGACCGCCGTCTTTACGTGTCCTTCAAAGCATGGAAAACGGTCAAGAAATTTTAGACTGTACGCGGAGTCGAACCGGGGAGCCCTACATTAGCAGTTGATCGCGCTAACTTTCAGGCCATGACCGTCGTCATTTTAGTTTTCGATAGTTACATTTATAATTTGTGTTGGTTCAAAATACATTGTGGGTTTCGCTACATTAAGTCTCCGTGTTTACCATAATTCTCGGTTCATTTAATTTCGCATACAGTCCGTTTTATTTTATTTATTGGTTTTAAATTGTTTAATCTAAATTTTCTTCAACGATCACGCATCCATTCGCATTTAGAGGTGGCAGGAAGGAACATAGTTTAATATTCGAAAATAATTGCTAAAATATATTTTTAGCCTTCCATAAATGGGCCATTTTCCATTTTCGCTATTTCATTTAACCATTTAACGCATGAATAGGGTCGGAGGTAAATGTGCCACCAGAAATGTTATTCTACCTGCTACGAATTTAGGATATTAAAAGTACACAGGTATTTGTGCCACCGGAGAAAACGGCATCTACCTGATGCATCTCCTACATGTAACATCGATTATTTTTTGATTTTACACGATTTTTTGGGGGTGAAACGTAATAGTTTACTGCCCCATACCGCAACTAAACTTTTTAATGCTATTTCTAGGGTCTCTCACATCCCGGTTTCATTTATCCCGGTTTTCTTGATGTGTGGCGCCTTCTCGTATGTTTAGCCTAGTAACCAGAGTCAAAACCGCCCTGGAGGGGTGCAACGCGGAGCGGAGCGCAGCGGCGCCCCGTAAAGGTAGGTTTTGACGATGGATTACCCTCCTTATCGAATGCACACCCCAAAATTCAAAGGCAAAAAAAATTTAATTTTTTCACTGTTAGTGGCACAAATACTTGTGTTTATTTAAAGAACCCTTTTGGTCGGTGGCACATTTACCGGTACCCTTTTCTGGTCAGGTACATTTGGTGGCACATTTACCTGCGACCATGAATAGATAGTAATGCACTTATTGTAAACATCTCGAGATTACCTGTTGCATCTTCGGATTTCCCCCACAACAGTGCATTGCACTGTTATAAATTAAAATATACTTCCTTATAAGCACTTGTTAAAACATAAATCTTAGTTTAGCAACCAATGTCCGCCTCGCTTTAATCTTCTTTCTTGTTCAGTCGGGGGATTAAAAACGAAAACAAAAGATTAAACCTTAATTTATCGGCTAATTTAATCCAATTACAGTGTAAAACCCTGAAGGTAAATTGAAAACAGTAACTATTATACTTGATAATTGCTATTATTTAATTTTTTTATATTGAAACAAATTGACTGTAATTCAACGATTTATTTAAAATGCCTCGAACATGATTTGGTTATAATGATGTTCTTATAGGAAGTAGTATAGTAGATTCAAAAAATAATATAGTTTGTATTTTTTCTATAAAATTTATTGAATTATAGTACAATAGATTATCTAAATTTTAAATTGTCGAAGAGAGGGGATCGGTTAATTTTAAAGTCAGAAATTAGATTTTATTTTGGCGCTGCTCGAGTTGGCGCATCATGTGTTTATATGTTACAACTTTTCATAGCGTGCGGTAGTCCAAGTTTACCTACTGTCAATATAAGTACAAGTAAATACAAACACATCAATTTTTATTAATTATATTCACCAAGAATTATATCAATATAAGGTAATTATAAATAATTATTCTGATTATTATTATTATTAATTTTTATTCTTAAATTGTTGTTTTTGTTCTATTAATACATGTTTTGACTTTAAAATAATTCCGAAAGTAAAACTATATTAAAAATAATAATAATAAAAAATTATACCTATATAGTAAACAACACGTGTTTTTTCGCAAATAAATCTGACAAACAAAATTAAACGTGATGTTATAACTTCTGTGTATTAAATCTACACTTTATAAGCGAAGTGCATTATTTTGAAAGTTATGCCAATTTACAAAATATTCTCGATTAGTTCTAGAATGTTATCCAAATTTTAGAAAAGTATACAAACGGTCAAATTCATTACCATTTTCAAATACTTGCAGAACTACCTGCAGACTGAATTCACAAACAAAAAATGAGTTTGAACTTTTCGAGGTCACACTTAATAATACGGAATTCTTTTAGTAAGTATGAGAATTAGTAATTGGTTTTTTACCACACATTTAAGAAAAATCTTTGAAACTACGTAAAATTTAGCTTTGTGCTCTTTTTCAATTTTTAAACAAATTTAAACTTTAATCAACGTTTTAAAAACCACTTCGTTCGTTTGTTGTAATTGTACTTAATAGTTTAGGTTTAGTAGTATATGCACATATTCGTGCAGAGCAGCGTTTCCCAAAGTGGGTTCCGCGGCAAAAATTCAAGGGTTTCGCGAAACAAAGCGTCCTTTAATACACTAATAATAACAGATAAGTTTACTTAAAATTTAAGAAGAATTTGATCTTTAAATTTACGTCACATGTAAGTTTTTTGTGTTTTTAAAATATTTTAATTGGTTTTTTGTTAATTTTCGTTTCGTATAAATATTGTCTTATTAAAATTACCTGGGCGGGAGGGGGGTAAAATATTGACTTCCGCGATCTTGGGAAAAATAATCACGTGGCAAAATAAGTTTTAAAAGTACTGGTGTAAAGCAAACTTGTGACTTTAAAGCCTATTATTGTTGAAAAATTCTGAAATGCGAGGTTGCTAGCTCATACAAATGTAGTAAATTACCATGAAATTTGCATTATTTAATTTTCATAGTAAACACATAACTCTTACTATAGGTACATATGTAAAAATTATTAAACTTTATTAGTTGTTATTAAGCATTGAACAACTTATTATAAACATAATCAACAAACAAATACTAATGTCATACGTTCGTAATAGTATATTATATATCAAGGTTGTGAAGGCCGTCATTATTGCCCTAGCGCCAAGATTATATTCCGAGGTGCTTTGCACCGAGGAATATAAGGCGCGGAGGCAATAATGGTCTTCAAAACCGTGGTTTATATACGATTTTTTCCACTACTAGATTTATTACCATTTTTTTAAAATTCTTTTTAACAAAAAAAATTTTCAAATTTAAAATATTTATTTCAAATGACAGTTTTGTTTTGTTGATTTGACAGTTGATTTGACAGTTGTTGACAAATTTAGGTTATTAAATAAAATAAATCGCGGTTCGTCAAATTAACAATGGATGGCGCTGTCACTTGCTGTCACATTTAATTCGATTCTAATGAATTTTTAAAATTAAATTAATGTATCTATTAAAAAAGCGTTTTAAATAGTAGTTTAAATACAATTAATTAGCATTTCTTGGTTATTCTAAATCATTTAATAACAACATTTTTCTTTAAAATAGTCGCCAAGTTATCAAAAAATGTCATTTTGTTCATTATTAACCTTGGTTAATAATGGAAAAATTATTCACCACTAGTCGAAAACGTGTCACTTCTTGAGCAACTAACCTAAGTAAAAATGATAGCCTATATGAGTAGTAGTGGAAAAAAGGACATAATTACTCATTTATTAAACTGTTCATATATAGGGTGGCCCATTTAGTACTGTAAACTATACAGAAATTGTATTCATTTAAATAAATGTAATCAAAAATTAATACAAGGAGATATAATAACAAAATTGAAGTTAAATCGTCTAAATTTGATTGGTACTCATGGCATTTTTTCAGACTACGGCTGTTATTTTTATTCATTGTCATCACAGACTCTTTTAATGAGTGTAACTTGTAATCAATAAGATTGTATTTATAAGTGTTATTTGGCCACTTGGCATAATACCTTGTTTTTCCTTGTTTGGTACCTTGAACTCATTATTTAGGCTTAGATTATCCTACATTTTTTAAAGCTCTTCACTTATATTCTTCAAACCAGTTTTGCACGTAATTAATTTGCAAATTAAAAAATTTAGTAGTTGAAACTCCATAATATAATACAGAACTGAATTTTTTTTATAAAACTATAACCACACTATAAAATCTTATCAGATCTTATATACGTGTTTCTTCATCCTTATTTACTTGTCTCATTTTTTCTACAACTTCTTCATGTGCATCGTAATTACATGTTCTGATGTCGTTAATCTACTAAAGCGCATCACTTGCAATTTTTTAATGTTTGTAAATTACATTATTAAAAGTATTCTTACATTAAAAGTTAAAAAGCTAAGCATACTTAAGTAACATAACATTACAGGGTTTCGAATGATTTTTCAAATTCATGTATGAATTTTGAATGACAAACTAATGAATTCATGATGAAATTCAAAAATAATATTTTTATCATATCAGTTTTAGAAGTAAAATATTTATAATATCATTGAGAATGCTATTGGGTCATTCCATATCAACTCAACCAATTTTTTTCAATTATAGTATTCATGTACATCTTCGATTTTTCTCAAATTTGGTATACTACTTTAAGTTATTCCAAATAAACGGACCTTTTTTTTTGTACATTGTACAGCCCTTCAAAATAATTCAAATTTGGCTTGTACCACTTAGGCCCAGTTGTTCAGTATTAGGTTATCTTTTAACCTGAATTATTTTCCATGGAAACAATTCTTGAAACAACCATTTCTATGGAAAATAACCCAGGTTAAAAGATAACCCGAAACTGAACAACTGGGCCTAAGAGGCACGACTTTTTTGTGAAATTAAAATATGGAATAGGCCTTTTTAGTGAGTTTTTTTGTATAAATAATTATGGTCACATAATGGGGGCCTTGATTAAATTTTGACTTTGAGTGTCTCTCCCGCAAAAACGAAGTAATTTAAAATTCTCAAAAAAAATATTATCTTTATTATACGTTTGACTACTTCCGTACCAAATTTTAGAGTGGGCACGCTTTTGGTTTAGGAGCGACATCGTAATGAATGATCGTGGTCATAAATCGAAATACTTCAATGAATATGCATGGGAATCACCCGAAGTATTTTCATGACCTTCTTCTATTTTGCTCAAATTTAATACATTTCTAAATTATGGCAAATAAACGTACCTGTATTTTTACGTACACAGGCTCTCCGAAGCACGGAAGACGGTCAAGAAATTTTAGACTGTACCTGGAGTCGAACCGGGACGCCTTGCGTTAGCAGTTGATATCGCTAACATTCTGGCCATGACCGTTGTCGGTTAAATAATAAGGCCACAAAATGAGGGCATTGATCAAATTTTGACTTTGAGTGCCCCTTCCCCCAACAGGGATATTTTAAAATTCTCAAAAATAGTACATTATATATCAAGGTTGTGAAGGCCGTCATTATTGCCCTAGCGCCAAGATTATATTCCGAGGTGCTTTGCACCGAGGAATATAACGCGCGGAGGCAATAATGGTCTTCACAACCGTGGTTTATATACTATTTTTTCCACTACTAGATTTATTACCATTTTTTAAATTCTTTGTAATAAAAAAATTTTCAAATTTAAAATATTTATTTCAAATGACAGTTTTGTTTTGTTGATTTGACAGTTGTTGACAAATTTTAAATCACGTATGTCAAATCATTTCATTGGTTCATTTTTTTAACTTAAGTGTATAATGAATCTGTCAAATCATTTCATTGGTTCATTTGTATAATGAAAATATTATTTACCGCATGTCTAAAATGCGTCACTTCACATGTGACTTGGATAAGTTATAATGGTAGCCTATATGACTAGTAGTGGAAAAAATACATTATCTTTATTATACTTTTGGCTACTTGTATACCAAATTTTAGATTGAGCACGCTTTTGGTTTTTCGGGTTTCGATTTATGACCACGATTATTCATTTCGATGTCACTCCTAAACAAAAAGCGTGCCCACTCTAAACTTTGGTATGCAAGTAGCCAAAAATATAATAAAGATGTTATATTTTTTGAGAATTTTGAATTACTTCGTTTTTGCGACAGGGGCACTCGAAGTCCCAATTTGAGCGAAATTGAAGAGGGTAATAAAAATACATTGGTTGATTTGGCAAGAAAATATTCTTCTTATTTCACTCGGTAATGCCTGTCTTTGTATTAATTCGTGTCCTCACCTTGGTAGTAATTCAATTTACAACGAAATCGCTTTGGTGATCTGCTCCAGGAGCTTTCTTCCGGGAGGTGTATTATCTCTTAACATTTTTGGGAGGCGTTTGTTTCCCATTCTACCATTATACGCGCTTCACTCTTTGATGCGAGTTTTTATAAATTTTACAATATCTTCTATATGGCACTGTTGTCAAATATCTCGACTTGGAACTCTGTCAAGTAGTGTGCGGTCAGTAATAATTGTTATGAGCTTTCTCGTCTCGGCTGTACTTACCTTCGGCTTGGTCTTTGCTGTTTTCGCCCTAGTTTAAGGAGCGTAAGTGATTATAGGCCTAATCGCTGCTTGATAGATGGACAAATACGCATGTCGCCAAAATATATCACGAAGGCATCCCGACGTCACAGCTCCCCTCGTTGCCAGTTGCCTGTCGCACACTTGATACTTCAATTGCGAGATGTTTGGACATCATCAACTGCTCTATCGTTTTTCCTTCCATTTACAATTTCATCTGATCGGTTCATTTGATATTGTTAAACACTTGGCCTTTTCTTTTGATATTCCCGTATTATATGTTTTCGTCAAAAAATAGTCAAAACCGTTTGTGGGAACTATGGCATATAGTACATATTTGAAGTCAAATGTGAGCTATTTACTTGCGTTACCTGCATGAGTAACTTTCTACAAATGTTTAAAATTTAATATTTATTAAATAATTCTTTAAACCAATTTTATACTGGAATGATTAGAAACATATTTATAATAAAACTTTTTCTCATCTTTACTGTAAAAAAATCTTAACCACAATGTAGACTTTTTAACGTGGTCCAGGAAATTTTTACGAAAAAACAGGATATCTTCGGAATAATTAAAAAAAACTGAAATCTGGGTTTCAGGTATGTTATGGAGTTGTAAGTAATTGCACCAAAGTCCCCAGTATTCGGTTATTCGCTTAACTTTCGAAAGCACTCCGAATGTACTCAAAACAGGTTTTTTTGGTTACTATTGAATTTTGGACAACTAATAATTCGAAATATAATACAATTATCTATAAAAAAGCTACAGGGTATTTTCTTCGTAGAAGCAATAGTTTTTGTAGAAATTCGGTGTAAAAAGTTCTGTTTTGATAACTAGCGGCGGAATTTGTGTTTTCAGCTTTTTCCCAACCCAAATTTCAGCATTTTTTAAAATTATGCCCAAGCAATAAAATCCCTGAACTTTAATAAATATATTAAACCTATTTCAACCTTCTTCGCGATGTTACTCGAGCTACTGGATAACATCAGATACATTATGTTGGATAATATCGTATTCTCAACGATATTGTAAATATTTTGATTGCCTATCGGTTGACAATTTATTATTTAAATTTGAAATAAATTAAATGAACATTAAAATGAAAATAAAAACGGTACCTATTAACCAATAGGTATAACTCATTGATTAAGAATTCTTTATTTAAATTCCAGCATTATGCTTGAACTTTTAAAAATAAAAACATCTTATCTGGAAGATTAAAATGGAGGTGGTGCAATTCGGACAAATTTAAAGATCAGGCTTTTTATCTGAAATTAAGGTGGTGCAGTTCGGATAGAAGATTTATGGACTAATCTTTTCGTGGTGCAATTCGGGTGCACCGATTGAGGAAAACGATAATAAAAAATATAGATTTTTTATTTCAAGATTGTTGGGTAAGAAGTTGAATGCGATAGGTAGTTTTAGACGAAATTACGAACAGCATTGGGAATCTGGTGCTTTCCTAAATAATTTGCTTTGTGAGACCAATCAGTATATCCATAGAAATATTTTTTGATGATGAAGCCTAATAACATTATGGGCTAACGCTTTGGAAATTTTCTAACTCTTCCACTTGAAGGTCTCTTGTATATTTTGATATGAGTTCTTCTTCGATATTCTATTAACCGCTGCATTTCATTTTTCCGAAGATTCTTGACAAATACTTTGAAGTTTTACCAATCTCTGGACTATAAATTTTATTGATTATCGATTTACTTAAAATTGTTGTTATAAAAAATATCTTGAAAGTCTCCCGAGATCGGGATTCGAATCGATTCCAAAATACTTCTAAGTCATCACCTGTTCTATGATTATCCCTTCTATTTCCAGCTTGAACTTTGCAGATTCTTTCACTATAGTTAAACATTTTATTTGTTCTTTCTCAACTTCCGTATTGTACGTGTAACTGTTGTGACAAATTGGTATAATAATTTTTAATGATTGTCCTCAATACCATATGGACACATTGACATAGATTTTCAACACAACTTTGCAGTGTACCTAAAAATAAGTAAGATATGTGACCAATAATTTTATTTAAAATATATTTTGATCATGAAAATACCTATTATAATTTATGTAATGACGTTCAGGTCGGTGGCGATGAAAATATTCCAAATAAAATTTCGAATGAATATTTCAGTGTTTATTGGAAAAATTATTTGATTTCATGAAGTTTGTAATTTTAACGCTTAAATTTAGATCAAATCGTATTACAGATTATTAATTTTTACTTTTGTGACAATTGAACAATAATCCTTCAGGTGGCACGACCTGGGCAACAGAATCGATCACAATAAATATTTTTATTAAATTTCATTACGTACAGATAATTTTGCGAATTAAAGGTTTAAGTAGATTTTTGGAAGTCTTGTAATATTTTGAAACACATTGTAACGACTACAATTCACAAATATTCCAAATAGAAGTTGCTAAGTTATTAAATTTAATAACAAGCAAATAATTTGAAAAAATAAGTAAAGCTTAAGTATAATATTATGAGTAATTTTTATCTAATAACTTAATATGAAGATACAAAATTATCGAGAATTTGTTGGCATTAGTTTCGTATACACAATTATCGGAATTTGTTCAAATAAGATAATAATATAATAAAGCATACATAATTCGGAACTTAAGGTAGATATAATAATCTGGGTACTTAATATTCATGTTTTAAGTTTTGTATTTTTAGTCGCATTTTAAAATCTCTTATTTATGATTTCCTATTTGTTTTACCTGCATTGTGACATATTATAATATTTGTTGGAAGGGTAAGCTCTAATATCTCCTACCGATTGTGCTTTAAAAAAGGTTTGAAACAGTGAAAAAGATAACGGCATATAGACCCATTTCAATATTGTCAGCTTTTTAAAAATATCTTGGAAATTATTATAACGGATCAACTCACCGGATATTTTATAAAATTTAAAATTTTGAGTGAAAGGCAGCATAGTTGGACATAGATCAAATGGAACCCATTATATTATATCTATAGTTTGTGTGGTAAATGTAATCGTTTTAGGCTTATGATAGCAGATAGATCGCTAAGGCCGGAGTCTCACTGTACCACTTCTACTATCAAATAAAATTTGAACTAATTCAATTGATTCAAACCGATTTCAAAGATCCACCCAGCCACAAATCAGCAACTTTCATGAAATTAATATTTTATTTGGTGGTAGGAAGTGGTGCAGTGAGACTCCGGCCTTAATTGGTGTTATGTTACTTGACGAAAGTTTTTGATCCTGTTCAGCATTAGATTTTTTTGGGGAAGTTTAATGTAGTATTATGATGTAAAATGTATTCCACATCAACTTTTACTTCCTACTTACGTTGCGACAATCTGGATAGGTTAACTTGGGTTGGGCTCATTCCTTGAACCCCTTTATCTTATACCCAGTGATGTCCATGCGGATTCAGATTAAAACATGGATAAAAATGTTTACCACTATAATACAAGACTAAAGAAAATTCAGGCATACCTAAACTATTGGGGAACAAAGGTTTATAGTAATATTCGAAATACAATTAAACCCCAGAGTTTCTGTTCCTGTTAAGAACCTTTTTCGGGAGAGAATCGTACCATTCCATATAGAAGATTTTTAAAAGAGGTCTGTGTTATCTGTTGATTCTTCTTCTTCCACTTTTATTTGGTATTAGATCATATTCTTCTTTAGACAATTCATCTTGGTGGTGTCTCCATGGACGACGATGCCTAGCTTTCTGCCCATCGAATTGGGAGTCTTACTACGGGTCTCCTTGGTAAGCGAATCACATCCTTTCAATATGGGCATTCCATTCTTTACGTCTGGTTTTAATAAACTTTACAATATTTGGCGTATAATGAATATGATATCCCTCGGAGATGTGTTCTATGGAAAACCGAATTTCTCCTCATTATTTTGCATTATATCGTTAATCTTTAACAGCATAATTCATTATAATCATCAGCATAATTACGGCACTCTCCATTCATTGAAAGAATATCGCCACGTCTCTGGACGTTTTTTAATCCTTCTTTTAGGGTGGATTAGTCTTCAAAGCTCTCTGTGCATCTTCGCCTCCTCCACGACCCCTCTCCATCGGTGTCTATCTATTGCAATTTCATTCCATTTTCTGATCTTCATTATTCTTAGGTCATTATATATCTCTTCCTCCCATTTCATTCTTAGCCTCTCCACATCCGGTCGCTACTTCATTGCACATCTTCCTGCGCTCTCAGTACGTGCACGAACCAACCCAAGCTCATTGCTTTAATGTATTTCACAATGTTTCGATCTTCCATGTCAAGTCCTATTTCCTCATTTGATCTTCTATATTGTTCTTCGCTAATTTTGACTAACCCTAGAATTTTCCTAATTATTTTTCTTTCGAAAACTCGCAGCTTTTCTTCCTCGTTCTTATTCACATTATCTCCATTTCATATGTCGCTATGGATCTAATCAGAGTCTTGTATATTTTTATCTTTGACTTTTTTGTATTTATTTATTCATTATTAGTTTTTTGTTACAGTGGAAAGCTCTGTTTCCAGCTATTATTATGTCTTTAATTGCGTCTTCTCTCTTATTATTGTGTTGTTAACTTGCATGCCTAGGTATCTGAAGGTTTTTACTTCGTCAAAAGTATAATCTAGTATTTTTATTTCATTCATTGTTTTATTTCTTCTTTGATAACATCTCATAAATTTAGTCTTTGATTCGTTTATCTCCAGTATTGCCTTTTCTGCTTCTTTTTCATCTTTATAAACGTTTCTACCATTGGTGTGTGTGTTCTTGAAATTATCACAATGTCGTCGGCATGTGCCTTGCATTTCGTTATTTGTAATGGTTCCACTTCATTAAGCTCTTCTTACAATATCCTCCAGCACTATGTTGAACAATATGGCCGACAAGGCGTCACCCTGTCTCACTCCTGCATTTGCTATGTAAAATTCTTCGGTTTTTTCTTTTTTTGTTGTTACTACCGCTTGCCGATTTCTCGAGCATCATTTGTACTATTTTCGTAAGTTTTGTAGGTACTTTCATTTCTTCTAATTCCTTCATTGAATTACATTTACTGACTCTATCAAAGGCCTGTTTGAAATCAACAAATAGCATTTCGATTCGCATGTCGTGTTTGTAACATCTTTCCATTATTTGATTCACTATAAATATACAATCTATTGTCGATCTACCGAGTCGAAATCCTTGTTGGTAGTCGCCTATTTCTTTGTTTACATATTCTTGCAATCCTGATTAGATCATTTTCGATAAGACTTTAATAGTGAAATTCCTCTATAGTTCTTGCATTCTCTCATGTCTCCTTTCTTCTGAATTGGGACTATTTTTGCTACATTCCACTCTTTTGGCATTCTCTCTTCTTTCCATACTAACATTAGTTCGTTCATTCTTCTTAACATATTTTCTTCTCCAATTTTCATTAGTTCAGAGTTTATGCAGTCTAATCCTGGTATTTTTTTATTTTTCATCGACATTATCATTTTTTAGAATTATTAATACGTTGGCGATTCCATCTGCTCCCGCAGCCTTTCTTCCATTCATACCATGTAATGCTCTTGTTATTTATTTCCGGGGCTCTCCATGATCTTCTTCATTTAGGAAATTAAGAAATTTTCATCTGTTGGCGTAGTCCATTTTAATATATTGGTTTCAATTTTTATTTCTATTTATTTCTTAAGGCTTTGTTGTATGCTTATTTGTGTTTTTACTTGCTCGGTATTTTGTCGACGGCGAATAAATGAATCTAAATTTAATAATATAATAGCAGGAAGTGGCACACCGATAATAGAGTATGATTTAATATTATTTATTCAATATTTTTATAATAATTGAGTTAATTAAAAAGACTTGCGGGTATTTTAGTAAAACCAGTTCCATTTATATTATGTGCTAATTAAACTAAAATTTTTGTATTGTAAAATATTTTATACCGTATAATACAGAGTCAGTCAATTGCAGTGTACTTACTTGAAACTTGAAAAACAGATTTAACAAAAAGAGAAACAGTTAGTTTGCAAATAAAACTTAAAAAGTACATATAATGAATATTGACTTTTGACGTAATCGTATATAAAAAAATGTCTTACTTATTTCTTGTTAGTTACTTGTCAAGAGTTCCGAATAAAGCATCTGAGAATAATTTATTGCACGTAAGTGTTGTCATTGGCTTAATTCATTCCAAAACAGGGCATGCTCGAACTAATCCAAACTTACATTTTTTGTGAAATCATTAAAAATTCCAAATTCTTGTAAATTTATTTCCACTGTCGTGTAGGTCAATATTAAGTTCCAACAAGCAAAGTCCTAAAAGTTATTTTTACTTTATATTTTCCACAGTAATTAAAACGGTAGTGCTTATAATTTAATAATTATTTAATTACATTTTTAAAATATCAGAATACTGATATTTCTTAATCATTACATCAAAAAGGCTGTTGGTGTTTTATATAACTTGAACACAATTATTTTTGCAAAAATTGAAATCTTAAAATATTTTTTACCATGTGACATGGTTGGATTATTTTGGGTGTATTATTTACATATTATTGTAAATTAAATTCAAATGAATAAACTAGAAATTTACAAAAGTATTACTATAAGAACTACAGCCCCTTTATACTCGAGAAGAACATCCAAAATTCTCTGTTAATATTATTATAATAAACTCGATTATGAAAACCATTTGGGGTTCGGAATCCATTACAAAGTCGCTGTACAAATCCAAATTATGAAGTTTTATTAAAATTTCTTAATTTCTTAACAAAACATTAAAATTAGATGATATTTTAGAGCATGCACAATATACAAAATGACTGACTACTAATCAGTGACGTCGTAAAATGACAAAGTCACGTGACCAAAAATTCTGTATTTTAAATTTGAATATCTTTATAAGGGAAGAAAGGGTGCAAAATTAATTTACTGTAGAAATACAATTGCGTTGGCATACAAATAAAAAGTTGTCAGCCAATTGATGTGTGACCATTGGAATAAACCTACATCTATCAATAAGTATCGAGTGTTTTTCATACAACTTGTATAAGTTATACAATCTCGATTTACAAACTTAACTGAACCATGCGATGGCATGGTGTAATTACTGGTTAAGTAACAGTCGGCCTCCGCTTCAATTGCTGCAAATTCTACCAATTAGAAAACCATGTTAAATATAAAAAATCAACTTGAAAAATCTAGAGTAATGACTAACAAGTTAAAAACGCTTAGCAATTATAAAATTGTTATTGTATTTAAATTTGACGTCAAAAGGTAAATGATACCATCGATTAATATTATGAATATCAAAGCTTTTTATCTCAATGACCAAGTTTACAATAAAAATATATTATGTACATATAAAAATGTTTATAACATAAAAAAATGTACACAATCCACTTGACGTAACTGTATTAGTAATTAAGTTTTTCTGATACGCGAATGTTGTGTTAGTAATAACGTAATTATTTTTTAGGGTTACTTTTAATTTTTCACAATGGAAATTCTCGGTATAAAATTTGCTCCTTTAAATATTCCCATGGAAAGACGATTACAAACGTTAGCTGCAGGAAGTTGGTTTGTGATATTTGCATTGGGCGGATTCGCCAGTCTATTTTTTTCTTTGTATATTGTATTTTATACCAAATACTGGTTTTTCATGGTAATATACCTAATTTGGGCATGGGTCATAGATAGAAAAACCCTAGAAACTGGAGGCAGACGATCAGCATGGGTACGTGGATGGAGTTGGTGGATATATTTAAGAGAATACTTCCCGTTTAAACTTGTGGTTGAACCTGGAGTAGAACTGGATAAAACTAAGAACTATTTATTCTGCTGTTTTCCTCATGGAATGCTACCGGCTGGTCCGTTCAACGTACTTGGAAGTACCACGAGTGGATTTCACGATAACTTTCCTCATCATACCCCTTACACTTTGACATTAGCGCAACATTTTTACATGCCATTTTATAGAGATTTAGTTTTTGGCTTGGGAGGTGTTGCTGCTTCAGCAAAATCTATAAGCTATCTTTTATCTGATCCAAAAGGTGGAAACGCTCTGGGACTTGTTGTTGGTGGAGCATCGGAATCGTTTAACTGTCGACCGGGAGAATATAAACTTGTATTGAAAAATCGAAAAGGATTTGTAAAGCAAGCTTTAAAAACTGGTTCGCCATTAGTTCCAGTTTTTACCTTTGGAGAAACCGATCTTTTCAATCAAGTTAGCAATCCGGAAGGATCTATTTTAAGAAAAATCCAAGAAGCATTAAGGAAGGTGATCGGAATTGCTCCTGCTCTCCCGATGGGAAGGGGATTCTTTCAATATTCATTTGGGATGGTACCCCTTAGGAAGCCTGTAACAATGGTTGGTAAGTACATGTGTATTGTGATAATAAGCTTATACTTTGATCTGCGGTTTCGGCGGCCTTCGACCGATTAACGGTTTCATATGGGATTCCAAGTTTATTACGGTGTTTCATATTTAATATTTTTTCGAATTTGCTTTTATTTTTGTTTAATTAAAAACATTTTTACTTTTTATCAGGAAAAATTTGACCCCCAAATTTTATGATAGATTTTTATGTGTTGAGTTTCCCTGAATCCATTTTGATCATTTTTGGAAATATCTCTGTATGTGTGTATTTATGTTTGTATGTCTGTGAACACGATAGCGTCTAAACTAAGCAACCAAATCATTCCAAATTTTTCAATTTAGTTTACATTATCACGTCAATGTAATGGTCACTATCAAGGAATTTCATCCATTCCTCCACTTCAGCATCTTTCTATTCCTTCAATTTTGTTTTAACATTTATCACTACCAATAATTGTATTGTATCAACATTAATGTTCGCAAATGAGAACTTTGTCGCCAATTGTCTTTCCCTTTTTGAATTTGAACCTATTCGTTTCCTAAAACTTTAATATACACCAATATCAATACAAATTTTATTTGTTATTTTTGCATCTTTATTTTTTAATTACATAATAAAAAATAAAAGATATCCTCTTATAAACAGAAGATGTTTATTCATATTTTGATCATTTTTGCGCAAAACAAAGTTATATGAGAGATATAACTTTATAAAATATTCTATTGAATGATGTTCGTCCTTGAACTTGGACAAAAAAGCACTCACTTTTCTAGTTTGAAAACCAGATGTAGTTCCTATCGCATAAAATAAAAATAAATTTTTAGTATACCTACTTAAAATTTTTAGAAATAATTGATTCCTATAAAAAGCTGGAGTATAAGTTGAAAGAATGCGAACATTTCTGTGGTTTTCGCCAGCTTCACAGGATCATTTGATTCGGCTTCTTTTTATCTTCAAACAATGTAATCCCATTATTTGTGTATATCGTGGAAAGGCAATGATTGGTTGTAACAGCTCCAAAAAGTTATAATACTCGGACAAAGTACCGATTATTTGTCACTGTCCGCGGTCAATTTGATGATAACAGTCCCAGGGCTGTTACTTTCATCACGGGGCTGTAATTGCACTTGTGGTTTCGGAGGCTTCACATCTTTTAAATTTTTCCCTAGTTTATCTTCTACACAAATAAATGTTTGAATATGGTGAGGACGAATAAAAAATGAACATCATACAGGTGTATCTAAAAGTCAGAAAACCGGTCAAACATTTTGATGGGTCAGGGATTATAGTTTTATAAATATACTGATTTTGATTTTATATATTATTAATAATTCCATTTCTGCCAAAAATATCTTCTAATATAATTTAAAAATGTTTTAGTTGGAAAACCACTTGATGTTATGAAAATGGAAATTCCTTCACAAGAAAAAATTGATGAAGTACATGAGATCTTTATCAACCGACTAGTTAAGTTGTTTGAAGAACATAAATACAAATACATAAAGGATGCAGAAACAACTGAATTAATCATTCAATAATTAAGCAACGTATATTAACTTTTAGAAGTGTTAAAACAAGAACTGATATTTTTATTGTCTAATTTTAAGTACCTATGGATTCTGTTTCTTGTTAACTTTGTGATTTTTAAATTGTATAATTTATTTTTTATTAAAAGTAGTAAAGGTGCTACTGGGGACCTGCCCCAGTTTTAAGGGAAGTTTTTATAAATCCGAATTTTATTGATTAGTATTACGAGTGGTTTTATGAGATGATTATTTTAAACTGACATTTAATTAAATATTTTCACGGTTTAAATAATTGTTATCTATATAGATATATTCGGTTTTTATGAACGTCGTGGGACATTTTCGGACTTCCCTTGTCTATGCTCGTTGCGCGTTGAAAATGTGTGATGAACAAAGAGAACAAGCAACTTAACGTGGATTCCGAACCACGGGAATAGCCGATTTTTACACCGTTCACTCCGACTAGGGAAGTTTTTATGTTTGGGGCCAGCAGATTGACATTTGTTGAGCGGAAAATTCTTCTACAGATAATTTAAGCAGTGACGCAACTAATCAAAAAGTAATAAGGAAGGACTAAATATTTCAAAAAATCTCTGCATTTATAATTGGACGTAGTTATGCAGAAATGATCCAACCCACATAAGTAAAGTTTTGAGTAATTTAGCTTCAAACATTTGAGTTTGCATAAGCGTGTGGGTAAATAATATCGGAAATATTGTTATATCGTTATTATCGGCAATAATATTAAGATTATTTTACCATAATACAAATTTTGACGTGGTGTATGCAATAGCGTGGTTAACTCATTTTTTTACTTTTTGTGGGATGGATCATTTCTGTATAACTATATATTATCTATATATTATATCTATTATATTATATATTCTGTATAACTTTATATGGGTAAAGGCACCAGTTGTGGCCACATCACCGGTTTGGCCACTATTATTTATATTTTTACCAATATTGAAGAATCAAGTAAAAAATGTAACATTAAATGCTGACATCTGCAGTTTATGTACTTGCCTTCGCTCTTATATAAATAGAGCTGTTTATTAGAATTTCTTAAAAATTGTTATTAATCGAAATAACCCACTTCGAACAGAACCACCATATAAATTTCCATAACTAACATTTTTCTGTGAGTCAGTGTCTTGCATGTTGTCTAACTTTAAAGCGCCTGTACGTCATCTCTAATAAATATAATCTATACAGTTGGGCTCAAATAAATTGGCACCTGCGTCATTGTGGGATATTAATTAAGATATTAATTCTTCTTCGCTAGCACCACCGGGCTGGCATATTCTGATAACGATGGTCGAATTATTCCTTCTTTCAACCACGTATCTACATGCTGATTCACGATTTCCTTTTCCCTCTGGGCTAACCGCCGTGCCCGTTGGTAAATCGGTTCGTCATCTGTCACTACAATTGTCATTTCGACGTTGGCTTCGCGCCTCTTAATTGGATCGTAATTTGATACCATTTCTTTTATTGCTTTTCTGAAATTCGGTGTAACTACATGGGCGATACAGACCTCGTTCACATCCTGCGTGTATTCGATCTCGTATATGTGGGGTCTTTCCTTTTGTGGACGCCCGTCGTTTAACAGCTTACGAATACAAATTTCGCTTTCTTAATCTGCAGTTCCACTGAATTTAGAAAATCTGTTCCCAGCAACATGTGGTAACTCATAAATTTTGTTGGAACGACGTGTATGTTCATTTTGTAATCTGTTTCATCTATAACGGTTTCCGCTTCGAAGTATCCTATCGTTTGTGCTCCATTTCCCGACCCGATTCCACGAAACGATATTGGAATTTTTGTGAGAGCCGGTGCACCGATTTCAACGTATTTCTCGGCGGTAATCATCGTTAGGTCACTCCCCGTGTCGACCAGTGTGACAACTTTATTACCGTTCACCACCATGTCTTTGAGCAATTTCCATTCCACACCCCGATGTGTGACACAATTATTCACAGTATTTTTTGCCGCCTTTGAATTTTCCAGTCTCTTAGCACATCTGGATGCAATATGTCCGTAATTATTACATTCGTAGCACTTTATGACTTCGACACTTGATATGAATAACATTGTAACTCTATTTTGCTTATTTTACAGGAGAGCATTTTAAAGATTTTTTGCTACATATAATTTGCAGTAACAATGATGTTATTTTGTTAAATTAACAGTATTTTTAATTGAGATAGGACGACGATTCATAAACCAAAATTATAGTTTGTTATTTGGGGAAGCCGTTTACAGCATAGTTGGATAACATTGTAACTTGAGTTACAATGTTATTCATATCAGGTGTCGACTTGTGTTTTAGTAGGACAACTTGCACTTAAATGTTCCCGCGACCCGCAATTGTAACATCTCTTCGGAGACCGCCAACTTTTATTGCGCATACTTTCACTACACTGTTTTTCTACCACCGGATTTAACTCTATCGTACTCCGAACTGTCTTTGATTTTAACGAAACTTCGGCGAAAGCATCTGCCAACGATCTTGTGGTGTTATAGCGTTGAATTCTTGCCTGATTTCGCAAAATCTCGTCGGGTATGCCGTCGATTATGAAGCTAATTAGTTCATCTTCGTCGATTTTTACTTGATTGCCCAGGATTATTTTTTCGTGCATAATATGCAGTGATTATATTATAATCACTGAAGTTTTCTTCTGCTTTCCATTTTCTCGCTTCGAACTTCCTTCGCGGTACCAATTTGCTTGGTCTGTGGTCAAACATTAATCGCATTTCCTCCAACAAATCCGCAATTGGCATTTCGAGACACTCCGATTTCGAATTAAACCAGTTACTGGCTTTTCCACCCAGCCGCATGCCAATCAGTATTCTCGTTAATCCTTCGTTCAGGTTGTACGTTCTTTGTAAAAGCTTAACCTGCTTTTCCCATATTTCGAAGTCTTCGCCGCTACCTTCGAAATAATTTAAAACGTCTGCAACCGCACCGATGTTTGCTTTCGTCATCAAACGATTGAATAAAATCGGTTTGGATCCCGTCGTTCCTAAACCTTGCCGCCGTGATATTTCCTTCAATTCGTTTAACTTAAAATTTGCCGCCTTTCTATTCATCTTAACTTATGCACTTTTTAATCAAAATTTTAATTATTAATTAATCTTCTATCCCGGACGAGCCCCCAATTGTGGGATATTAATTAAGATGTATAATTAATTAGAAGATGATAATAATCGTTTATTTATTAAAAATAATTACATTAGTAAGATCGTAAAAGATTACACAACCTCTCGAGTCAAATGCTGGTATCGGACTGCCGGGTCCCTTGCTACCTGCTAGCAAGCGAGCCCTCGACGTCCGGCCGTTCGGAATTAAGCTTAAAATCACTGGTCAAATAAGTGCATTTTAAAATGCATATTTTCTTTTCATTTTAATGTAACTTTCTCTCTTTACTACAATTTGAATTATCCCTCAATGTCATAATGTTGGGTTATGTAATGAAACTGTTTATAAGAGACTCTTATTATAAACACATTTTCGTGAAATTACAATTGACTGATTATTAAATAAAACTGAAAGATGTTAACAATGAAGAAATATTGTAATAAATGAACTGATCATTTATTCAACTGGTAACCTCAAATTTATTCTTTTTGAATTGAATTTCAATACGTGAGTCAATTACATTTGATGTTTCAATGTACAGTACAAGTTGCTACATACTAATTTTGCATTGTTATCGATTATTAATGTACAATGTTGGTAACGTACGACTTTTATTGAGCTTGACCAAACAGACTTGTTTATATTTTTATTCTCCTTTAAATAAAGCTAAACGAAGTTCTAAATTATATGCAAGATGTCTTTTCTTAATCAGAAATTCGTAACGTAGGGCCAATTTATTTGGTTCCAACTTTAGGATGTTATATTTCAATTTAGTAGATTAAAATAAATGTAATTTATACATGGCTGCGACTTCATCACAAAACTTGATTTTTCGTAAGAAAAACGTTAAGAACTACGATAAGTGAATATGATTCTGTTATTGAAATAATTTTAAAATATACAAATAAGTTTTAATAATTTCTTGGAGTAATAAAAATTACACAAAAAAATAACTTTTATAAAAATGTAGATGACCAAAACTGAATGTAAATTATGTAAAAATCCAATTTCGGTCTTATTTAGTGACCAAAAAGGGGAGCACAATAGGGAACATGCATGAATAAAAAAATTTAGTTAAAACAGTATTTTCCGATTAATCCTATATATTAAATATCAAATCAGCAAAAATAACTTCAATTTATTGTATTATGTTATAAATAATCCATTTTAAAATTCAATGATAATTTAAAATAAATCATGTGACCTTAAACGCAACGCCATTGGTTTGACGTTACACGGCACAATAACAATAACCCCGCTTTCTTGTTTACTCTACTCGTCGCTGTTTTTTCTTTTTAATTGATTTAATAGGGAACATGCATGAATCAAAAAATTTAGTTAAAACAGTATTTGCCGTTTAATCTTATATATTAAATATCAAATCAGCAAAAATAACTATAAATCATGTGACCTTAAACGCAACGCCATTGGTTTGACGTCACAAGGCATAACCCCGATAAGCGCGGTCGTTTCCTTCAATTCAAATTGACGAATTTTTAAATATTTTTTAAATTATTATCAAAACTAAAATAAATAAATTAAATAGCATTAATTAGTATATTTAGTTATTTTTGATCCAACTACGCTATAAAAACTATTTATGCATCTTCCCCACCCTTGCTCATAGTTAGTGACTTTATTAAGGATACGTTGATATGCTTCATCGTAGCGTTTACGTTTTTGTGGTACTTCATATCCAGCGACGAAACGCCCGTAATCCGTAATCCAAGAGTTTTGTCGCCGGTTTTCGTAAGAAGCGGATGTAGTTCTCCTTCCATAAGTTCGTCTTAAGAAGTTATCAACCTTCTCGTTTGACTGGACAAGTTCCGTGACATTTCAGTAATGGGAATAGGACTTTTCGGAGCAGCCATTTCGACGCCAACCCTGTTCGGCGCAATCCCTTTCGGCGCGAAGCCCTTTTGGGCGCCGGTTTATTCGGCGCGAAGCTCATTCGGTGCGAGGATCATTCGGCGTGAGGCTTATTCGGTGTGAGGTTTATTCAGAGCAGATTTGGTGCTAGATCTGTTATTGATATTAATAAATCTCCGCGTAAAGTTAAATCTGCCGCAAAGAGGTGGATCTTCCGCGAAGAGGTGGATCTGCCGTTAGGTTAGGTTAGGAGCGTAATCCTAGTGTCGTGTGATCCCGGTGCCGAGTTTTCAGGTGCCGAGTTATCCGGTGCCGAGTTATCCCGGTGCCGAGTGGTCCGGTGCCGAGTAGTCCGGTGCCGAGTAGTCCGGTGCCGAGTTGTCTGGTGCCGAGTTGTTCGGTGCCGAGTTGTTCAGAGCCGAGTCGTACCGTACCGACCGCATACATATACATAGAAATTATAAATTTGTTCTTTTGTTGTCCGCAACAGTTATCAGAATAGAATATTACATCAAATTTCTTCCTGTCTTTCGCATTCCTTTGAAGGTCTTCTATTCTATATTAGAAAGTCTTCTAATAGTTTAAAATACAACTTCGTATTTCGTTTGCCCCTCTATTTGCCCCCTCGCTCGTGCATATAGTCGCTATCAAAACGTAAAGGCGTATCTCATTTTTTGTCAAAAATGAGTTATATATGCCATTACTTGCTGGATAATGATCTCCGTGATGTGACGAAAAAGGCACATCTCGATTATGCACCGTTTGCATTTTAAGCCAAAATAAGTTCCAGGCCGATCTCAAATAAACGCTAAAAAGTAACATTAATAATAAAGCCAATCACAGTTTGAAATATTGGAAGTGATTATCACTATTGTTAGCAATAACTGTGTAAAAAGAAACACGATATATTCAATAGTATTTTAGTTATGAAGAAAATAAGAACAGTAATACTTTTCTTTATTTCGCTCTCCTGTAAAGTGGGGAAAATCGAGATACGCCTTTACGTTTTGATAGCGACGATATGATGTTTGTCAAAAAAGTTTCTAATCTAAATTTCACAAAAACTGACTGATTATGTACAAGGAAACGAAAACTTTAACAATCTCTCATGAGTACAGAATGATAATTGATATTATTGATATTATAATTGATATGATATTATTTCCAAAATCGTTCAGAAAAAATAATTTACTTTTCATGAGTACTGCCTTAATTCAAATAAGTACGATAGTAATGAGAACTAATACAAAATTATACCTCTTAAATCGTCTCAATACGAAACAAGCCTATATTACAAAAACAGAAACAAACAGTATTTCACTTAGTACCTCATCAGGAATAGATTCTAATTCCAAATAAGCCGATATTTTACAAAAAAATTAACCAACACAAACGTAATAATTAAAAATAAGCATGTAAGCGTAAAAATTAGCATCAATTCACTTGACGTCAGTGATGCAGCTGAAATAGTGTCTTTATTCATGATAAATAAGTAGTAACTTTGCATTGCATGCATAACGACACTTCCGCCATACTAGCAACGGATTATTAAAATTTTGCATTCAGTCATTAACAATGAAATATGGTCAAATTCAGTCGATTTCTATGGTTAACTCAATTTTGCCAAATTTTGAGTTGTGCTGTTATTCTTGCCAGCCAGCGTAAATGTACTTTCATAAGGATCTAAAGTAGCTTTATAGCCCCTACACACGATCCGATCTGGTTGGTACTAAAATCCAATCTCGTCGGTCGGGTCTCAAGTTGGACCGTGTGGAGGCTTGTCGTCCTACAAATTTCGCAACATTTCCTTGTAGGAAATGTAGTCACCGATGTAGCCATCCGACCGCGTTGGAATTTGGCGAGATCGGACCGTGTGGAGCGTTGTCGGATCGCAGATAAGGCGAGCTAATCTTGATAAAAACTGTTTTTTATGCCATTCCTTGTCGGATCATGTAGGAAGGTCCAGACCCACCAACCCAGCCGACTTGTTATCTACCTACTTTATAAAAACTTATTATTTTTTTATTAAATACCTTCAAAATATCACACGAAATATTAAAATTATAATGCATAATTATAATTATAATGAAAAGTGGAGGTAATAATCTGACCAAAATCTATGTTTTAAATAATCATTTAAAAAAATTTAGGATTTCAAAATGTAATTATAGGTGATAATTTTTGTAGTTCTCACGAAAAGATATGAAACGTCTAAAAGGGTTTCTCGAATAATATTTAAATATTTTCACTTTCTGTTCATATAAAATATTTTTATAATAACTCGATAACAAATTGAAAATTATTTCATGTCAAAATATAGCATTTTTATAGTTTTCTATAGAAAGCACTTGTTATATATTTGATTGATGAACATAATACAAAATTTAAAAAATGCGTAACTGTTTGTTATTATCTCTATACGCTGAATTTTTTTCGATCGCGTAACCATTTTTTGACCATAGCCTTTAGCGCAATTCCTGCTATACTAAATTTCGATAAATTCGGAGCCATGTTAATCGGTTCAAAGCTTTAAAGAGAATGAATGCCGTGGTGTTTGGGAGAAAACTGATAAGTTTAAACATATTATGGTACAAATATGACAGTTATTAATTTCAAAAAATTACTGGATTATTAAACATTATTATTATTATTACATTCTATTAATTACTGGATTATTAAACATTATTATTACATTCTAAGTACATAATTAATAAATGAATAAATAAAAATAAATTGATCTTTTATTGATATTTTACTATTTATTGAACGATATTGAACTTTAAAACAGCTATACTGAAAGACATTACTTTTGCACTTATCAGTTTTCTCCCAAACACCACGGATTATTTAATCATTATATTTAATACAAGAATAATATTCTTGTATTATTCTTGTAATATCAGGCGCAGCTGGTGTCGGGCCGACGAGATTGGACCGTGTAGAGGCAAACTCCAACGCGGTCGGATCGTGTGGAGGCAATCTCCAATCTGGTCGGGTCGCAAGTTGGACCTAGAAATCGGATCGTGTGTAGGGGCTATTACTTAAGTATAAGTAAAACTGAAGATTGGATAAAGGATAGGGAGTGTCAATGAAACTTGTTAATTAAGTTAAATTTTTGCGATTTATCAGACTCAAAATGAGCTTGACCGAGGTTAACAAAGCTTATTATCATCAGATACCAGTTATGAAACGCGCACAATTGTTAACTCAAAGCTTGAATAATGTCCAATTCAATTCATATTAGTTCAGTCAAATTAGAAAAAATAGAAAAAATAAATGGTAAAAAGCTATAAATTGGTGGATGCCTTTACCTTGGCATACTATTGAACATACTAAAAGTCCTGATGTCTATATGCACGGCTCGATCCGCCATCTTGGAAAAAAGGTGCTCCAAGTCAGGTTATTTCTTATATCTCGGTAATCGTTGATCCTATCGCATTTAAGGTTATAATAAAAAATAAAGCTCATTAAATTCTCTATAAAAAAGGTTCATTACATTTTTTTCATATGTTTAATAGTTTCTTTGTAACACATCAGTGAATACGTAAATAAGTTTTACTTTCCGAACCCCTAGGTAAGGAAAGTATTGTTATCGGGCAAAATTTGACCCCCCCATTATTTTACAGATGTTCACGTTTTGAGGTCCCCATAATCCATTTTTATCATTTTTGTAAGGATGTCTGTATGTATGTGTGTGTGTATGTACGTATGTGAACACGATAGCGTCTAAACGAAGCAAGCAAATCGTTCCAAATTTTGCATATAAGCTTCTTCCTGTCGTAGGACGAAGCCAGATGAAAATAAATTAAATCGTGTAACGGAAAAGGGGGGTTTACCTGGAGCTATTACGACATTATGCGTCATAACTTCGAAACGAAATTAAATATGTAAATATGAATAACAAATAATTACCGCTATAGGATTTCCTACATTTTTTGTCCTACAAGTTTTTCTCTAAAATATACAGGGCGTTTCAAAAAATTTTGTATTTGTAAAAAAATTTTGTATTTGTAAATAAAATAGTAAAACGCATTCTACTAATGAAAATAAGATGAAAAGTTTCTAATAAAATGGGTCCAAAAATGCTTCGTTTGCAAGATATATGCACTTCCAGTTAGTGCGGTCAAATTAGACCAAAAAATAGGAGTGAGGTTACAATAATTCGCAGCCAGCTGAAAATTGGTAGGATTGTTCAAAACAGCATCATAAATGAAATCTAAAAAGTCCTCATCGATCGGACACCTGGATAAAAATTTATTCGGGGTCAAAGGTCACTAACACGGGTTTTTCGCGATTTTCAGCAAAACGGTAAGTTATATCATAAAATTATCTCATTCAAAAATTGTAGATCAGATAATTATCTATAAAAAATGTTTAAATACTTTTTTTCCTAAGAGTCACCGTTTTTGAGATATACCGATTCGAAAATCGAATCTCCAAAATTTCCCCCAAAAAAACGCGCTAAGTACACTACCGCAAAGGTGGTGTGATGGAAACGTGTGCATATTATGACGATTACAACTCTTTCAACTTTTCGAATCGTTATATCTCAAAAACGGTGACTCTTAGGAAAAAAAGTATTTAGACATTTTTTATAGATAATTATTTGATCTACAATTTTTAAATGAGATAGTTTTATAATAAAACTTACCGTTTTGCTGAAAATCGCGAAAAACCCGTGTTAGTGACCTTTGACCCCGAATAAATTTTTTTCCAGGTGTCCGATCGATGAGGACTTTTTAGATTTCATTTATGATGCTGTTTTGAACAATCCTACCAATTTTCAGCTGGCTGCGAATTATTGTAACCTCACTCCTATTTTTTGGTCTAATTTGACCGGACTAACTGGAAGTGCATATATCTTGCAAACGAAGCATTTTTGGACCCATTTTATTAGAAACTTTTCATCTTATTTTCATTAGTAGAATGCGTTTTACTATTTTATTTACAAATACAAAATTTTTTTACAAATACAAAATTTTTTGAAACGCCCTGTATATTTTAGAGAAAAACTTGTAGGACAAAAAATGTAGGAAATCCTATAGCGGTAATTATTTGTTATTAATATTTTTACATATTTAATTTCGTTTCGAAGTTATGACGCATAATGTCGTAATAGCTCCAGGTAAACCCCCCTTTCCCGTTACACGATTTAATTTATTTTCATCTGGCTTCGTCCTACGACAGGAAGAAGCTTATATGCAAAATTTGGAACGATTTGCTTGCTTCGTTTAGACTCTATCGTGTTCACATACGTACATACACACACACATACTTACAGACATCCTTACAAAAATGATAAAAATGGATTATGGGGACCTCAAAACGTGAACATCTGTAAAATAATGGGGGGGTCAAATTTTGCCTGATAACAATACTTTCCTTACCTAGGGGTTCGGAAAGTAAAACTTATTTACGTATTCACTGATGTATTACAAAGAAACTATTAAACATATGAAAAAAATGTATTGAACCTTTTTTATAGAGAATTTAATGAGCTTTATTTTTTATTATAACCTTAAATGCGATAGGATCAACGATTACCGAGATATAAGAAATAACCTGACTTGGAGCACCTTTTTTCCAAGATGGCGGATCGAGCCGTGCATATAGACATCAGGACTTTTAGTATGTTCAATAGTATGCCAAGGTAAAGGCATCCACCAATTTATAGCTTTTTACCATTTATTTTTTCTATTCGCTATATTTTAATCTAATTTGACTGTACTATATTGACCAAACGCAAAATTTATGGTAGCAACATGCAAAATTACTAAATAATTTAACAAAAGGTTTAACGTCAGGTGTTAAAATCTTAAATCATATACATTTGGCCCTGATTGTCCTCAATATATGCAAACAATGCGATCACTGTTCTGTACCATTGCTTGAAGAAGAAAGGAGCCGAGTCAAATGGTACTGCAGAGCTAGAGAAAACCGCCGAACCGTTTTCCAGCTCATGGTGCAGATTTTTATCGGAATCAATTATTTAAAAAAATGGTAGGTACCTACCAACAATTTATTTTTATTTTATTGGTTTTCAGATAACAAAAATGAGTGCTATTTGTCAAAGTTCAATGCCATAAATTTTTTATATCTCGCATAAGTTTGTTTTTGGCATAAAAACACGATTAAAGAATAAATAAAAATCTTGTGTTTTAATCTTTTATTTTATTTTATGTATAGTATATTTCACTTTAAATGGAATTAAAAAAAGTCATAGCATCAAATTACTTTGATATAAAAACGTACAAACTATGCGACGAAATATAATATAGAGATAAGATAACGTATATAACAAGATAACGAATGCATTGCTAAAGGCACGTATTCAGGAAATTGTAAAACTTTTAAATTGAAAGAATAAAATACAAGAACTCAAAATAAAATAGTATAGCACAAAGTGTACCGAACTCCTACACTGTATAGCAATTACTGTGCACCTGTCTTATCGCAATAATTTGCATAGTTTTACAATGGTTGTACGTTCTTATATGAAAGTGATATGATTCTATGACTTTTTTTAATTCCAATTAAAGTGAAATATACTATACCTAAAGTGCCAAATACACCATACAATTTATTGTACCGATATCGGTGCAACTGATAATAGAGAGGCGCACACACTATGCAATTTGCATAGTGTGTGCGCCTCTCTATTATCAGTTGCACCGATATCGGTACAATAAATTGTATGGTGTATTTGGCACTTAAGTAAATAATAAAGATATAAAACCAACAAATAAAATGTATATTTTTGATATTGGTATTACATCAGGGTTTGATGAAACGATTAGATTGGAATTCCAAAAGCGAATGAAACTGGAAAAAGTAATGGGATTAGAACAATTCCAATGATCTTTTTTAAGGCTTCTTTAACTCTTCTTAAAATAGATCCTTCCGAATTTCTAACTTAATTGAAAACTTCGGGATCTCCGAAGGTGAAAACAAGAACTAATGGCGAATCATTTTTAAAGTTTGCTTTACAAAACCTCTTCAATTTTTCAATATAAGTTTACAATATAAGTTTAGTCACTTTCGACAGTTAAACGATTCCACCAACGAGATATTGACCATTTCCTCCTTTCGGATCAGATAAAAGATAATTTACAGATTTTGCTGAAGCAGCAACAGCTTCTACGCCAAAAAATAAATCTCCATAAAATGCCATGTTAAAATGTTGCGCTCATTTTAAATTGTACTGGGTGTGATTCGGAAAGTTGCAATGGAATCTACTCGTGGTACTTTCAGGTACGTTGAACTTTAATAACTGAGCCTTATTGCGTAAATAATTAAGGTCAAAATTTTGACTTTGAGTATCCCCTAGAAAAAGGTGCAGTTTTAAATTCTAAAAAATTAAAAATTATTTTGATCGCAGTTTAGGCAACTTTCCAGATTTCAAAGTCGAGAAGATTCTAGTTTAGAGTTACCTAAACATTTTCATAAAAATTCAAGTATTTATATAGAATATTCACAACAAAGACAAAACAAGTTTATTTGATATAACTGATATTATATTGATATAGTATCACACCAAGTTTGAGCAAACTCCAAGAAGGTCTTGAAAATACGTTGGTTGGAAAAAAATGTATGACTTAATGTATGGATATTATTAAATCGAAAGAAGTATTACATTAATATTTAAATGTAAAGAAGGGGAACGAATGGGGAATTCAGTTTAATTCAGTTCAGTTTTATGGTTATTGTACTGTTTAATATCTACTACCTCAAGAATATACTGTGGTAAAAATTGTCTAAAGAGGAAGAGATGTATTTAACGAACAATTAAATAATAATAATAAATGGCGTTCATTCCTTGTGGAATATGCCTACTTCTTGCAGAAGTCTTTACGATCCTTTTCTTGAGGTGGATCACTCCTCATCATCTTCTTCCTCAGTAACTAAAGCCTTGCATCTGTTTTGGCCTCCTCTACTATTTTTCTCCATATCTTCCTGTCTAGACATTTTATCCTCCAGTTCTCCACGCCCATTGCTCCAAGGTCTTCAGTCACTTCATCTTGCCATCTCGCCCTTATTCTTCCTCTATTTCTCTCTTCACTTGGTTTCCATTCAGTTATTTGCCTTATCGTGCTGTTTCTTTGTCTTCTCATCACGTGTCCCAACCATCTAATTCTTTTCGCCTTTATACACTTAACAACATCCTCGTTGCCCATTTCTACCAGTATCTCATTGTTTTTTCTCTGTCTGTACTCATTTTCATCGATTTTTTTAAGACCCAGAATAATTCTCATCACCTTCCTCTCGAAAACTCTTAACTTTTCCTCCTCTCTCTTTGTCATGTTGAGTACCTCTGCTGCATATGTGATTGCCGGTCTTATAAGCGTCTTGTAGATCCGCATCTTTGTGTTTTTGGATATGCTCCTGCTCATTAACATTTTTTTATTTGCATGATAAGCTTTCCATCCCATTGAATTTTTTCTTTTATCTCTTCCCTTCTATCATTGGTCTTATTTATTTCTACACCCAGGTACTTAAACTTCTCTATCTCTTCAAATACGTGATTCTCAATTCTTAAATCGATTCTTTGTCTTGTGCTGTCTTTTTTCTTAAATTTCATATACTTTGTCTTGTCTATGTTCACCTTCAGCCCTTTGTTTGCTGCTTGAGTTGCTATATCTTGGAATACTTGAATCACTTTTCTTTTTGATCTGGCAATAATAACCAAATCATCCGCGTATGCCATCACTTGCGCTTCTCTTGTTATTATCGTTCCTTCGCAGTTCGATTCTCTTATGATATCTTCTATTACCAGATTGAACAACGTAGCCGACAGCGCGTCACCCTGTCTCACTCCACTCTTAATTTCAAATATTTTTGTCTCGTTCCCACCAAACTTTACTGTGGCACTTGATCTTCTCATTGTCATATGTATCAGCCGTATTAGCTTTGCTGGTATGTTCAGTCTATGCATTGTTTCATACAGCTTCTCTCTTATTACGGTGTCGAACGCTTGCTTAAAATCCACAAACAGCAGATGCAATTCTATATCATGTTCGTATGCTTTCTCTGTAATTTGTTTCATAATGTGTATTGCATCTACTGTTGATCTCCCCGATCTGAATCCGTGTTGGTAATCTCCTAAAATACTTTCTGACTCTTCCTTCAATTTTTCATGAATGAGTGTGGACAATATCTTATAACTTACTTGGAGCAGGGTTATTCCTCTATAATTACCACACTCCTCCAAGTTTCCCTTCTTGTGTATCGGTACTATGCATCCAATTCTCCATTCATCCGGTATCTTCTCCTCTCTCCATATCTCTAGTAACAATTCGTGAAGTCTCTGGTGTACTCTTTCTCCTGAATTTTTTATCATTTCCGCATGTACTTCATCTCTTCCAGGCGCCTTACCATTTTTCAACCTATTTACTATGGCTTTGAATTCCTCATATGTTGGCTCTGTTACAATTTTCTCTTCGGTTCCTGCTCTTATGGTCTCTCGTTTGTCATCTTGTTCTTCACCTCCATTTAAAAGGTTCTCAAAGTATCTTCTCCATATTTCTTTCATTTCGTCTTCGGAACTGCCTACTTGTCCTTTCTCATCTTTCATAGTTCTAGTCTTCAAAGTACTTTTATTTTTTTGCTGTTTAATTTTCATATAGAGCGTCCTTGAATTATTTGTCTTGTTGGCGTCATCTATTTCCCTCATCAAATCATTCAACCATTGATTCTTTTTCTTTTTGCATATTTTATATGCTGCCTTTCTTTTTTCGTTGTATATCTTCATATCTTCTACTTTGTTCGTCTTCAACCATTTTATTCTAGCTTCTCTTTTGTCGTCTATCAACTCTTCGCATTCTTCGTCGAACCACCTCTTATTTATCGTTCTTCTTCTATGTCCTACTATTTTTTTCGTACTTTCCTGCATGACTTTTCTGATATTTTCCCGTTCTTTATTTATATTCTCTTCCTTTTCCACGCTGTCAATTATTCTATTCGTTTCCTGGACATATTCTTCTTTAACTTCAAAATTACCGAACATTTCTATTGCTAGTTTTATTCTTCTCTCACTTCCTTCTTCTCTCATCATTTTTTGCACAACCTTTGCCACCACCAAAAAGTGGTCCGAATCTGCGTTTGCCCCTCGATACGTTCGCACATCGCTTATTGTCGCCGCACTTTTCCGTGATACGCATATGTGGTCTATTTGATTTCCATCCTCGCCATTTGACCCCGGTCTCATCCATGTAATCTTATGCAATGCCTTATGTTTAAACTTTGTGCTACTTATGATCAGATCCTGTGATGCCGCCAAGTTACACAGTCGTTGCCCATTATCGTTTGTTACGTCATGCATCGTAAATCTTCCCGCCACATCGGTCAAATAATCCTCTTTTCCAATCTGAGCATTTGCATCCCCCATCACAACCAGCATGTCTCTTTTGGGCACCTTTTCTGCGAGTCCTTCTAATTCGTTGTAGAAAGCATCCTTCTCGTTGTCGGTTTTTTCTTCTGTTGGTGCGTATACATTTATCAGGCTTACATTTACCGGTTTTGCCTTTATTCTAAGGTAGGCCAATCTTCCATTTATTGGTTCGAACTGCATAATTTTCTTTTTCATTTCCTTTTGCACAAAATATCCTACCCCATTCCTTCCCTGCTTCTCTTCCCCGGAGTACAAGCATACGTATCCGTCAGTATCAACCTCTCCTTTCCCTCCCCATCTAATTTCTTGTACTGCGGCCACATTGATTTTATATCTTGCAAGTTCGCGACCAATTTCTTGAGCTTTACCACTCTTTAGCATCGTCCTTACATTCCATGTTCCTATCTTCCATCCACTTGCCTCTCTCCTTTTCCTTTTTCTCGCATTCACCCAATTTCTATCTTTATCTTTCCGTCGTGTCGCCATATCTCGTTGTTCAGTTTTCATTGCCATTAAAGTCGTCTTCGCTTTCCCGTCCGGTTCGTCTTGTTTTGCTAGTTTTTTGCATTATCATTATCTTCCTCCTTCCGATCCAGTATTTGTTGCCATTTATTCCAGGTCCATTCCTTTCCATTAACCACAAGTTTTTGGTACTTCACTTTCACATTCTTACCCTCTTCTCTTAGTTTCTTGGCTGTTTCTCTCAATTTTCCTTGGATATTCCTTTCTTCCACCGTCAGATCATTATCTATATATATTTTCTTACTTCCCAATCTCGATTTGTTATTCAATATTTCTTTTTTCTTAAGCCATGATTCCACTTCCACCAAAACAACATTGTTTTCGCTTCTTCCAAGCTTGTATGCCTTTACTATTTTAGATTTCACCTGTAGTTCCATCTCCAGGAAGGTTTCCAGCTCTTGTAACAATCTGTCATTAGAAAAAACAGCCCCCTTAACTACTATATTATTTCTTCTCTTAGCTTTCTCGTCGTTTAAATAGATTAAATAGATTAAATAGATTAAATAATATATTGCCGTGATAAGCTACTGTATTTATTTTTTATTTTTATAGCGGGGAAAAAATGTACGGCACTTTTAACTGCTCCGGACTAGCTCAAAAATTAATACTTATTTATAGGGCGTAACTTGGATTCGATTACTATTAAGACACATTCATTGGGTTACGGACTAAGAAAAATAATAAATCTATTTTGTACCACAATATAACTTTTATACCTTGTTGCTGTAATTTTGAAAATAAAACCATACCAAATAAATTCTCTCCAATAGCAAAACCTATTCATTTATTACAAGACAAGAAATATTTGTGAAACAAATCATGAATTTTTATAATAAAACAAATTAAGTTTACATGTAATCTTAACCTAAACAATATAACTCCCTTCCCCCCGAGTTTATCGCACTAATTAAATCCGGAATTTTAACGTCTAACGATCGTTTTAAACAAAAAATAGAAAAACAGCGCACGCACAGTGTATCTTACCGGGTGTTTTCTGTTGTCGAAAGAAACCAGTTTGTTACACCTGACTCGAGTCGGTTGCGTAGCCGTGGACTACCCTTGAATTTTCTCCGCTGCATGAATCACAAAATAGTCACCAACCATAGATTATTTTTGACAGGATAATCTTCATTCCATTCATAGGTGAGTATTTAAACTTCCAAATTGTTTAAATTTTCCATAATCATCCAACCATAACCAACAATATTTTTCCAGTCGTAACCAAACCTTCCATTAACAAATAACCAAATACGTTCTCATGCTTTGACGGACATCGTGAGACTCTTTTCAAAAATAGTAAAACAACCAATTACGTCCGGACTTCTTGACGGACACCATGTGAATCCATTAACAAAAATTAAAATACGTCCTCATGCTTTCACGGACACCGTCCGAATTCTCTCTCTTGACCCATTATCTTTATTTTTCCACCATCACCTTCGGAGACTGCGCAGTCGCACACTTTCTAATCTTGTCCGAATTTAAACCGTCCTTTTTCGTAACTTCACTTTTTATTATTATCACATAAAGTTTACTAAAACTAATTCTACCTAACTTAACAAATTAATTACTCAATTTGTCATTTTTGAAACTTGACCAAATTTATGAATAACTCATAATTTGTTTCATACATCTTCAGGAATCGACGCCTGTTGAAGAGACTTCATCTGGGTTCTTTGGGCATCTGAACAATCAGCTCTTTTTACTATATAGGCACTCGTCATACTCTGGTACAAATCAATCAATCAACTTAAATAGTGGTTTCTATCAACTTTTATTCTTTTCTATAATGAATGTGTCTTTTAACCCAATCAACCCCCATTTGAAACATCGCAATATACAGATTAATTTATTATTATAAGAAGTTTGGAAAAGAAAGTTTGGTCGACATTGAAAATTTAGATCTACAAAAAGAATTTTTGAAAAATAAAGGAAATAATTCTATTATATATGTAGTATTCTAATAAAAAATGTAACAATTTTTGCCACTCCAAGGAACGACAAAAACTGCCCCGACGATCTTTGTTGATAACTCAGGGGATCGCCGGACAAAGATAGAAAATGCCACGAAGTTCTAGCTCAAGCACGGACCATGAAGAAAACGGAACCCCCCTTCCCTCGGTTGATGTTACACAATTATACGGGATGACGCTAAGAATACACAAACGTAGCGAAAAAAGGTGTTGGTCTGGGCGCCATGTAATTATTTTCACCCCGTATAAAGAGAGAACTTAGAAACACAAAAATTACAATTTGTGCTTTCGAAAATAGATAACCAAAGGTCGGAGGATGCCCCCGTGGCCGGAAAAATATATAACGACTTGTCGAACGGCACCACCTCATCTGTGTTAAAATAGCATGATCGACCGCTACCCGAAAACACAAAAAGCCAACCACCAACAATCGATTAGAACTCCTGTTAGAAGCGAGCATGTAATGCGACGTCAAACGTGATTTGCTAAAAGCGAATATAAATCCACAATCATCACACTCATGGCAATCCCTAGATGGTAATCGTATTTAAATACACACAATATTAATAAAGCTAAATAAGAAAATACAATGCTTAGATATTTAAGATTACTTAAAATATTTAACATGGAAAAGTAATCGAATTGTCAATGCGAGCGACAACGCTGTTATCTGGCAGGCGAAGCGGTCGTATCTTACGCTATCAATGTTCCCATTCAAATAAATTCGACTTAATCAAAATTGCAGTACTAAAACTACACAAAAAAATGGTTCTAAACAAACCGTTTAGATCAAAAAAACATACAGTATGAGGCAACAATTACTACACAGAACAAACTTGTATTTACACGCACAAGCAAAAATAATTTTAGGTACCAAGGAGTAAAAAAAAATAACAATTACGCACAAATTGCGTAATTGCGGAAGCAATACAAAAAAAAAGACAAAGCCATATGCCCAAATTTGGTCAAGAGACGACAAACCAGAACGGAAATTAATGGAATAGAAAAATATCGCACTCACCTACGCGAACTAAAAAATCCTCCAACGAGAATTGCGTAATCCAAAAAACGAATCCTCGCCACAGCCACTTGAACCACATCCATGGCTATCGCTCCATCACAAACAGGAATCGACCAGCTCCCCCAAAACTCAACCTTCCTCGGCACTTCCCAAAACTATCCTCCCTTTTAGAGTCGCTATCGAAAACACAGCAATACCGCCAACATTAGAATTAATGCATGAATCCACCATACAGGGCGTTGCTAAAGTTGTCAAATGCAAAGTAGAAAAAGTAACGATTCAAAAAATCGTTACAGTAAATGTCAGTAAAACAAAACAAAGGGTGGATCCCACCAAAGTTTATGCATAATATCGCAAAAAAGCTAACATTTTTAGATATTAAGTGCATTTAATCGGTTTTGTCTTTAGATTTTGGAAAATTCATGGGAGAATAGTTACCCATTGTATTCGCCATTGATGAAAATAAAGAATTCATAAATGAAATTAATTAGCCAACTTCAAAAATTAGGATGGGTTTATAGTCTAGCTTTAATTTTATTTTTCAAAATATTTTTTTGCATATATTTTTGCATCCATCAATGACCATAAACCATTTACTCGTAGTAGTAATAGAAATAACACATTTTCCGCTTATAAGTTAAAATAATTTTGTTCAGATTTGAAGACCTAAGAATTGGTATGGATCCAGCTCTCTCTAATACCCATCATCTTGACTCCATTATTTCAAGAGCTAACAAGATTTTGAGTTTTGTCAGACCTAAGAAGATCCCAGACTCAGAAGTGAACTCAGTTGTCTCTCACTATATTGCTTATGACTTATGACTTATTCTTTAAATTAAGATTTATCCAGATAAATCACAGCTCTGCTTACGAAAGTTTCTTCTTTTATTATTCAACCAAGTACAAGACTTTTTTCAAAATAAAATAGTGTAATTAATTTGAAATATAGTATAACAACTTTTATGTTTGTGACTACTCAGATTTTTAATCGTAAAATAAATATTGTTCTATGTTTATATTCAGATATTAAAATAAGGTAAATATTTAAATTAATAATTCATCTATGGTTATAATATAGCATATCTTACAATCCGCTATAAAATTTTTTATTTCTTAGTTAAATAATAAAATATTAATAATTGAAATAATATTAATTTTTATGAAATAAACATTATTGTTTAGTAACAAGAAAATTTGCTACATTCAATATTGAGTATTTGTATTTTAAACTTCCAGACTGAAGTTCAAGTTTATTTTATTCAATGAAAATTAAGTATTATAACAATAAATACAATACGAAGTATTGATTATATCTTAATCGATAATCTTTGCTATAAATTTCAAATTTATAATTATTATATTAATTTTTTACATTTTGTATGGAGATAGAAATTTTCAATGAAAAACGTAATCTATTTAATATGCATAAAAAGATCAAAGAGGCTGCTGACATATGGAAAATATAATAACAGACCTTTTAAGTGATAAAAGGTCATCATATAATCCAACAACATCTGACTATGACTCAGGTCCATTTATTATAAAGGATGAAGTACGAGAGGCAATTACCAATATGAAAGATGAAAACGCGCCAGGTCCCGATAATTTCCACTCTGAGTTTCTACAACTTTTTGACGAGGATAGCTTGAATTGGCTGACAGAGATCTTTGATAATATTCATAAATCTGGACAAATACCCAGGATATGACTGAGATCGACTTTTGTGACTCACCCCAAAAAGGTTAGCGCAAAACATTGTTCCAACTACCGAACAATCAAACCTTATGAGTCATCTAATAATGAAAATTATTCACTAACGATTGCAGGAGGTTTACGAAGATCATCTGGGCAAGACCCAATTCGGATTCAGGAATGCGCTGGGAACAAGAGAGGCACTGTTCTGCGTGCAGGCATTTGACAAAGTCCAGATTGAAAAGCTTGTAAATATTCTCGAAAAAACATAAATCGATGATAGAGATCTAAGAATCATCATGAACCTGTACTGGAACCAAACAACGAGTGTGCGAGTAGATGAAGAAGATACAGAAGAAATTACCATTCGACGGGGAGTCAGGGCAAGGTTATTTCCTCTCACCCTTGTGTTCAATCTGTATTCGGAAGAAATATTTCATGAAGCTTTGGACGATCTGTAAAATGGAATATTGGTTAACGGAGAGTGTTTAAATAATATCAAATATACAGACGACACGGTAGTTTTTAGCAGAATAGCAGAGATAAGATAAAGATATGGATTGACATTGAATACGGCGAAAACTAAATATATGATCATAAATAAGGAAGGGGTATTTCCTGGGCAACTGACTGTTAGCAACAAACGGATAGAGAGGGTAAATAAATACACTTATCTAGGAACTAGTACACTTGGAGAACCATTCACTAGAAATTAGGTGTCGCATTCAGCTTGCCAGGGCAGGATTTGTGAACATGTCAAGCCATTTCAGGAGTCACGATCTTGGCGTATCAATGAAGATGAGAGTGTCGCGGTGCTATGTGTTCCCGGTGCTGTTATATGGGGTAGAAACGGGGACCCTAACTGAAGCATCTAGCATCTAGCAAAAAGTTGGAAGCTTTTGAGATGTAGCTCTATAGACGCATACTAAGAATATCCTGGGTTCAGCATGTAACGAGCAGAAATCTGTTACAGCGCATGGATAAAGAAACGGAAATCCTTAAGTCGGTAAAGATCCGAAAACTAGAGTACTTGGGTCACATAATGAAAAACTATGTAAGATATGAGCTTCCACGGTTGGTTCTGCAAAGTAAGATATTTGGAAAAACAAGTTTGGGACGACCTAGGATATATTGAATTAAAAATCTCAGTTCATGGTTTGCTACATTAAGAACTGGGCTTTTTCAAGTAGCAACCGGCAAAGTAAGAATTGCCATGATGGTCGCCAACATTCGATAACGGATAGACACCAGAAGAAGAAGTATTGACTAAAATATTAAAAAAATTTGCAATTTTATTTTTTTTTGGTAATAATTTAACTTCATAATTTTTAAAAAATGTAATTTCTATTATATTTTAAAATTGAATCAATAAATTAATTTGGAAGAAAGTGTAGTCTTACTTGACAAATAGATACTTTCTTATGCATATTCCACTCTGGTTTCCATAAAATCTGGTGTGCCACAGGGCACACACTTCTTATAAATTCTGTATATTTCTTATTTTCCAACTGACTCGAACACCAAAAGAGCCACCTTTGCGGAAGATACTACGATTATGGCCTCACATCAAGACCCAGGTGTGGCCTCTAGATTCCAACAAGGACACTTAACGAAGTGGATAAATGGCTTAAAATGTGGCTGATCAAAGTCAACCCATATAATGTTTACTTTTAGGAAGAGAATATGTCCAACAGTTTTGTCATGTCTCAAAGTGAGAAAATCAAATACATCGGTCTTCATCTGACATGGGCAAAACACATTTGGAAGAAACCCATCTACCCCAAAGTGTTTTGGTTGATGAGTAGAAACTACCACCTCGGTAGGAAAACAAACTTTTCATTTATAAAACCGTAATCAAACCTGTATGATATGCGTATGGTATGAAGTTGTGGGGCGTGTACCGACAGCTGGCCCTGAGACACTTGGCCCTACGACAACTCGCCTCGGACAACTGACCCTAGCGACAACTGGCCCTGGCGACAATTGGCCCTGGCGACAATTGGCCTTGGCGGCAACTGGCCTTTGCGACAACTGGCCCTAGCGACAACTGGCCTTGTGACTACTGCCCTCAGTCTGTATCAATTTGCATCGGAAAGTAATCTACTTTGCCTCTTGATTATTAACTTGATTATTGCGTTTTGCGTTTTTTTGCGACTTAACACCTTAAAATTTAAAGATGCAAATTAACTTCATATTATTTACCGGTAACTCATAAAATTTGGTTTTAGTAAAAGTTCTCACAGAAATATAATATTTGGCTTCTGGTTAAATAAATAAAGGTGGATCTTCCGCGAAGAGGTGGATCTGCCGTTAGGTTAGTGTTAGTTTGTGATATTTCTTTAGAAAAGAAATTAAAAACAAACAAATCTCCGCGTAAAGTTACATCTGCCGCAAAGAGGTGGATCTTCAGCGAAGAGGTGGATCTGCCGTTAGGTTAGTGTTAGTTTTTGATATTTCTTTAGAAGACAAATTAAAATTAACAAATCTCCGCGTAAAGTTAAATCTGCCGCAAAGAGGTGGATCTGGCACGAAGAGGTGGATCTGCCGTTAGGTTAGTGTTAGTTTTGGATATTTTTTTAAAAAACAAATGAAAAACAAACAAATCTCCGCGTAAAGTTAAATCTGCCGCAAAGAGGTGGATCTTCCGCGAAGAGGTGGATTTACCGGTTACTCATCAAATTTGGTTTAAGTAAAAGTTCTCATAGAAATGTAATATTTGGCTTCTGGCCAGTAGTCCAGTAGTCATAAAGCCAATTGTCGCTAGGGCCAGTTGTCGAAAGGGCCAGTTGTCGCCAGTGCCAGTTGTCGCCAGGGCCAGTTGTCGCCAGGGCCAGTTGTCGCCAGGGCCAGTTGTCGCTAGGGTCAGTTGTCCGAGGCGAGTTGTCGCAGGGCCAAGTGTCTCAGGAGCAGCTGTCACCAAACCGTTGTGGGGTTCTGCAAGTGAATCAAATATTTGGAACTTACAATGGTTCCAGTCTAAAACATTGCAGGTGGTTTGCAATTCACCTTGGTATGTTCGAAACGACGTCATACATCGTGACCTGAGCAAGGCCACTGTCAAGGAGGAAATTGCTTCAATGAGCATGAAGTACCAACACCGACACCGATATTCATGCAAACATCTTGGCTTCAAATCCCTCTAGCTTTGTTCCAGCAAAATTAGTCAAAACTAAAACAAGTATGTAAATAAGTACATGTATTACTAATCTAATCAAAGGTATTACTGATGTGTCAGCTATGTATGTACATCTATTATTTTCTCGGTCAATAATAATGCTCATTGTTACTATTCATAGAACACATTGTAATTAAATCAAGGATGTTAAATTAAAAAATTAATTAATTAAACTCTATATCATTTTAGCACATTCGTAATTTTTACCACTAAACAATCAGTTGCTATTGAAGACTTAAAACTTAATCCATCAAACTGTAATACCGAAATTTGAATTAAGACGACCAATCTTTTCAACTCGCCTAATTTTAAAGTAATCCAATTTCAATGTTCTAACCACGGTAGTTAAATTAAAATTAATAATTATAACTATTATACTTGCTAATTAGTGTTTTTAAATTTTTGCATTGAAACAATTTTACTGTAAACAACGATTTACATAATATTTGACACCTCAAATACCATTGGTTTTAATGATATTCTAAGGAAGCAATAGTAAACTCAAGTACTTTAATTTGTAGCTTTCTGGAAAATCTATTAAACTAAAGTACAATGGATCATCTAAATTTTAAATTAGCGAAGAGAGGGGATCGGTTAATTTTAAAAGTCAGAAATTAGATTTTATTTTGGCGCTCCTCGAGTTGGCGCATCATGTGTTTATATGTTACAACTTTTCGTACTGTGCGGTAGTCCACGTTTACCTACTGTCAATATAAGTACAAATACATTATTCAAACCTATCAATTTTTATTAATTTTTATCAAGGATTATTATAAGGTAATTATTAATAATAATTTTTATTTTAAAACTTTCAGCGACAGTGCTAAATTTTTATTTCAATTTATTTGATCTATTAATACTTAATCGGTTTTTTATAATAATTCCGGAAGTAAAATCATTTTAAAAATAATAAATTGGACCTATACTAAATAACACGCGCTTTTACGTAAATAAATCTAACAAACAAATTAATAATAATAAACGTGATATTGATATCAACATTTTAATGAAGTGAAATATTATTAAATTTTATGTCAATTCGCAAAACTCAATCAGACCAGCCGACGTAATCTTCGTCCTCCACTATATTAAACTTTACTATGCAATTTCCAAAATAATTAAGTACCCCAAAATATGTTGGAGGGGTTTCAGAATTTTGAAAAAAGTATACTACAAACAGTCAAACTTATTAACATAAGTTAAAATATCTAAATAAAAACGTAAAACTATGTGGTAAAAATTTCTAGTTAACTTAATTCTAAATACCTCCCCAAAGCTTTTGAATTTTGACATTTGAATGATATGATTTTATGCATATCATTCGCAGTTAACTTCTTTTCTAGCACAATGTTGCCCTAAAATAATCTGAAATGTTGCACATATTTTACACCTATTCAATTAAATTTTTACACATTTTAAACGATGTAATTTTCAAAGTTACAACCCATTAAAAAACTTCGTTCTCCAAGTAATAAAAAAATGCATTACACTTTTTTCATTTCTCGTTTTCAATGTATTTGTATGATTCACGTCAATAGTCATGATCAGCATTAACACGATCAGGCGATTATTGTTAGCCCACAATGTCAGCCAGAATCAATATAAAATCGTATTTCTGGAATTGTAGATAACGATAAATTAATTGATAATAGTAAAATTATCATATGACAACTAATAGCAATTTATTATAAAAATACATAGTTATCGATTCAATTAAAATAATAATATTATTTTATTATTCCTCATATACAGTAGAACTCGGATATAACGAACCACAAGGGACCTGCAAATTAGTTCGTTATATCCGAAGGTTCTCTATAACCGAATTGAAATACCTAATACATGAACATATACTCGTATAAATTTGAATTTCGGTATTTTCAATTTTTCTCGTTATTATACCGGGTGTTCAAAAACAAACCATACGCCGATTTAAATCGCGAGAGGGTGGTTCAAAACCAATACTGTTTGAATTTTAAGTTTAACCCTCTCCCCATCAGCTACATCTACTCTTTAATTTTTACTTTCCGAACCCCTAGGTAAGGAAAGTATTGTTATCAGTCAAAATTTGACCCCCCAATTTTTTGACAGATGTTCACGTTTTGAGGTCCCCTGAATCCATTTTTATCATTTTTGGAAGGATGTCTGTATGTATGTGTGTGAGGGTGTGTGTGTGTGTGTATGTACGTCTGTGAACACGATAGCGTCTAAACGAAGCAAGAAAATCATTCCAAATTTTGCATATAAGCTTTTTCCTGTCGTAGGACGAAGCCAGATGAAAATAATTTAAATCGTGTAACGGGAAAGGGGGGTTTACCTGGAGCTATTATGACATTATGCGTCATAACTTCGAAACGAAATTAAATATGTAAAAATATTAATAACAAAAAATTAGCGCTATGGAATTTCCTACATTTTTTGTCCTACAAGTTTTTCTCTAAAATATACAGGGCGTTTCAAAAAATTTTGTATTTGTAAAAATTTTTTGTATTTGTAAATAAAATAGTAAACCGCATTCTACTAACGAAAATAAGATGAAAAGTTTCTAATAACATGGGTCCAAAAATGCTTCGTTTGCAAGATATAGGCATTCAAAAGTTTTTTTCTTCCTATTTTGGCAAAATATGAAATTTTTCATCGATTTACTGTTGAAATTATGTAACCATTTTATTTAAAAATATAATGTAAAAATTTGCGTCTGTTCGGAAAGTGATGCGATGGCCACATCAGATTTTTTAAATTAATTTCGTTGTTATAATTTAAAATATCTGGAAACACTCGTTACCCTAGTCAAAATTAGGCAAGCCGTATAAGTTAGCACCTAACCCAAATTCACAAATGTAACCTGATATAACATCGACAGAAAATGTGTAACCTGATGTAACATCAACAGAAAGTGTTACTTATTTACTATATTCATATTATATCGGGTTACATCTTGTGTTTAAAAAAGGATACCATTGTATGCAATAAATCTACTAGAAAGCATTATTTTCTTTAGTCGTGGAGAAAAAGATATTTTATAAATTTTATACATTGAACTGTTATTTTCCTTCCTAAAATATTTTATGTCTTTCATATTTACAAAATGCAAAATGGATTATAATGTGAATAAATTTGCGATAAACATTTAAATTTGCGACCATGAGTTTGAAGGATGATAACATGTGTGTTAATGGAGATAAAAGGAAAAATGTGCAGTCGGGCCCGCGCGAAGCGGATAGCAAGTTTGATTTTTGTATTTTTCGAAGTTAAAAATAAAATTGAATATAATTAAAAAATTAAAAGTGCTTTGAAGTTTTCTTAGTGAACTTTTAGGGGTTGTAGAGAAAACGATAACTTTCAATTGGTTAGCCCAACGTGACGCTATTTTTTCATAATCACGATAAGGAGAACATAACAATTTTACAGTATTGGTTTTAGCAATAATTGCGTGGGGTGCGATTAAAAATTGGATTGAGATTAGAGTTCTTTATTAAGATGGGTGATAAAGAGAAACCTATAGGGGAAAGTACCCCGGAAAAAATGAATGTGTATGCATCGGAAGAAGAAGGTTCCTTTAATCCTGCTAATATTTTTCATAGAACGATAAATCCTGAAGTTGGATGGTAAGAAAAAATGATGATATTATTAACAAAAACAATACAAGGGAGCGCAAACAAAACAAACATAAAAATAATAGACACAATAAATAAAAAAATAGATCCAATAAATAAATCCTAGATTGGGTTCCAAATCGAGATGGAAAATTTGGGTACAGCTGTCCGAGATATACAGAAAAAAGCTGTCACGGAAGAAACACTAAACATGGGCGTACAGGAAATAAAAACAAATTTTGGTACAAAAATTAAAGATTTAAAAGACAGCGTAGAAGAAATAATGCGAGGAACCAACAAAAATTATTTTGAAAAATGGAAGTAGATGTTCCAAACCGAAAAATAAATATCCAGGCGGAGAAGATAAAATGGATGGACCAGGAAGAGGAAAAAGAAGAGACGTTAATTGTTAATGAGAAAGATCAAATAATTATTAATAAAATTACGGTAGAAGGAGACCAGGATGTGGAAGATGTTAATAGAAATGAAAGAATAATTAGTACGAAAAATGGGAAAAATTTAAAGAATATAGAATTAGATTGTGATGAAGATTATCTAGTATACCAAAATTTTCTGTTAGATACTAATCATCGCCTTATTAATAATGAACCACGTATTACCTCCGGATACATGCATAAATTAGTAATTGAAAACGATAAAGCCTTCAAATGTAAAACATATCCAATTCCTCAGGTGCATAAAATACAAGTATGGAACAAACTAAATAAAATGATACAAGACAACATAATTGAAGAAGCCGCAACTTCTTATTTGAATTTATTAATGGTGGTCAGAAAGAAGGATGGAAATGATATGAAAACGATTAGGTCTAGTTGGATAGTTGGAGGCCCTTAACAAGAGTCATCTCGTGGAAGCACGTGAGATGGAAGATTGGGATACCGATTGAAAGGAATACACCATGGACTCCATTTCGGGTCAAATTGGAAAGAATAATGAAATATTTATAAAACGTGAACAAAAGAAAAATTTTCATTTTGAAACAAATTTAGTATAGGGTAGATACTCCACGTAAGTTTACGAAAATTTAATTTTAATTTATAGTAATAATAAAGAGGGATATTATTTTAATTTAATTTCAGTTATAATTTCTAAACTTCAAGTTAATGTAAATTTATTTTTTACTCATACCGGTGAAAAACCATTTATTTACCATCAAATGTCTTTATTTAAATAATTGTTGTATTTCGTAAAGATTATTTCAACAAACTTTTTTCAATCCAAAGGGGGAAGTTGAACTGTTATTTCCCTTCCTAAAATATTTTATGTCTCTCATATTTGCAAATTGCAAAATGGTTTTTAATGTGAATAAATTTGCGATAAACATTTAAATTTGCGGCCACGAGTTTGAAGGAAGATAACAGGAGTGTTAATGGAGATAAAAGGAAAAATGTGCAGTCGTGCAGTCGGGTCCGCGCGAAGTGGATAGCAAGTTTGATTTTTGTATTTTTCGAAGTTAAAAATAAAATTCAATATAATTAAAACATTAAAAGTGTTTTGAAGTTTTTTTGGTGAACTTTTAGGATAAACAAGTTTGTTTATGGGGTAGGAGCATTAAAATTCGAAAATAAACAATAGGGAAGATGCATAAATTTTTTTTATAGCGTAGTTGGATCAAAAATAACTAAATATACTAATTAATGCTATTTAATTTATTTATTTTCGTTTTGATAATAATTTAAAAAATATTTAAAAATCCGTCAATTTGAATTGGAGAAAACGACCGCGCTAGTCGCCATTTGCTTGTGACGTCACACGTTCTATTTTACTTTCATTTATATTATTGTTCTGTGGTTTTGTGCTTTGAAAGTTGAAGTTTGTTAGTGTTAAAAGCTGTTATTTATCATAATTAAATCAATTAAAAACAAAAAGTTAAAAAAGTACTCTACACGATTAGAGTAAACAAGAAAGCGAGGTTATTGTTATTGAGTCGTGTGACGTAAACCAAACGCGTTGCGTTTAAGGTCACATGATTTATTTTAAATTATCATTGAATTTTAAAATGGATTATTTATAACAAAATACAATAAATAGAAGTTATTTTTGCTGATTTGATATTTAATATTATATAGGATTAATCGGAAAATACTGTTTTAACTAAATTTTTTTATTCATGCATGTTCCCCATTAAGGGCTACGCTCATTCTGTACTACTTTTTGAATTTATGTATGTATTAAAAAAAAATTTAATAATAATCAATAATAATGTAATTTGGTCATTTGTTTCAAGAAGACAAGAAGTACCCATTTTTAGGGAAAATCTCCAAAACCTCAAGCAAAGTAGGATTTCCGCAAGATAGGAAAGTTTATAAAAAAAAATTACGTCTGCCTTAAATAGAACACCTACGTAATACACTACGTAATTTTTTGTATAATAAGAAAGTTATTTATTATAAACTCTTTCAATAATTGCATTTTGTTTGTTATGTTTATTAATCGGCATTGAAAATCTTAGTAAAAACCTAATGAAGTAACAAATAATTATAATTAGGGGTGCGCATATAATCGATTAATCGTCACCGTAATTCGAATAATGGATTATTTCATAATCGATTATGATAATTTATAACAATCGATTAATCGATTATAGAAATAATCGATTGTGAAAATAAACCTGCAATTACAAATTTTACAAACATGCTTGCTAAGAAATTTTTTTCTTGCTTCTTGGCAGAAATGTGTACATTAAGAAAATTGTTTGCTGACAAACACGTTTCCAACACGTGATATTTATCTCTTGAACGCGATGTTTGCAAAATCTTACTACATTCTTCGACTGAAAGGAATCGCTCCGAGATTTTTATATCCTGGTTTTTAATTTATTTTTGACCTTATTAAAAATTAGAAAAATATAAAAAATTCATGTATTAAAAAATTAAAGTATTAAATCAATAAATTATTCTTAATGAATTTTTTTTGGAGAAATGCATGGTTTCGATAATAGTTAATGTAGTGCAAAAAATGACAAAGAGTTCATAATCGACTATGAGTTCATAATCGATTATTTTTAATAATCGATTAATCGAAAAAAATCGATTATTTTTTATAATCGATAATCGATTATGAAATTTCATAATCGCGCACCCCTAATTATAATCATACCTTTGTACTTTAAAGGAACACTTATTATAATTTATTACAATGTTAATACAGGGTGGCCTACTTATGAAGATCTATTTTATTGTTGATACTCCGATTTTATACCGTTTACAGAGTTTTCTGTTTTCATGTCGGAGTGACGGATAAAGGGAACCTACAGTTTAGATTTCTAGCCACATGAATAGGTTGCAGACAATAGGATTCGAATGCCTAAATCTTTTCACAGGAAGTGAGCACGCTAACCAATGACTATTCACTCTATATCTATAGATATATAATATTCGATTTTTATAAACGTCGCGCGACATTTTCCGAATCCCTCTGTCTGTGCTCGTTGCGTGTTGAAAATTGTGACGAGCACAGAGGATCTACAGTTTAACGTTGATCCCTAACCACGGCAATAGACGATTTTTATATCGCCCACTTCAATCGGGGCCGATTTTTGCCATATATAATACGTACGTATTACCTGAGGCCAGCAGATAAAATCTTTCTATAAGTAGATGTCACCACATAGGATTTGAACCTATGAATCTTGGTATGAGAAGATACCACGCTAGCCGCTCAGCCGTTCGCCCACCTTTCTATTCACTGACCATGACAGTTTCTGTAATAACATTTAAAAAAAATTTTTACATACATAATTATTTTAAATTGTTATTGATTGTAATTTTATCAAATAGTTTAATTATTGTAATTATTTTGTAATTAATGATTGTTATGTCACATAAGTTATAAATGGAAAACAATTGCAGGTATTAAAAGTCGGTATAATAAGTGTGAATTTCGTTTTCAACTGGTTATTAAAGAATCTTTAAGAATGTATTGAAAAATTAACCATAAGTGGGCCACTCTGTGCTTGCCTAATTCAGAACTTAAATAAAAGTATCTTTAAAGAAGTTAACAGTGCGTACTTTTGATACCTACTATACATAATATGATTAAACTACAAAACGTTATATTTAATTGTTTGTATAACATCTTCATTCCACTTTCCACCATACGGATTTGACAACATGACAGCTATGTCAATATAATACGTGAATATCTAATAAAGCAAAGAGGAGAGAATCGTATACAAATAAGTTTCTCTTTATTTCTAAAAATATAGTCGATTATATAACCAGAAATTAAACATTGGGATATGCTTGACAGAAGTAATTATCTTTTATACATATTGCATACTTACAAAATTTTACATGAGGATAATAATATAGCGATTAGAACCTCGACTCGTGACAATTTTCTTCAGAACACGAATGTTTTATTAATTATTATCATTACTGGTCTCTTTTAATGAGTAGGTTTTTTTGCATTCAGAAATAATATTATAGTTGTAAATGTTATTTGGCTTCTTGGCATAAGTAGGTATGTACATATATACCTTGTATTTCCATGTTTGCTACCTTGAACTAATTATTTTTTATTATATTTTGATCCTCTTCACATTAGTTGCAAATAATCAATCACCATGCAAATAAAATTTTAATTTTATTTGTAATTAATAATTAATAATCCATATAATTATCGACTTAATATAGAGTATTCCTACGTCTTTTCGTGTGTGTCGTGACTATATACAAGAATTACAATGTCGTTAATGTATTTATGCGCATTAATTTCGCAATTTATAAATAATATTAATGTACGTTTGTAACGACATTAATTACAAACTAAAAAAGGATGTTTATAAGGTTCGAATCGCGGGCTTAACGGAATTTCTTAGCGCGGCCCTCCGGTGAACACCCAATATTCTGTGGATAAATTAAGTTGAAAGTAAAGCAGAGAGATCTCATAAATAGATCGCGAAGACTTTGCAGAGAAACAGAGTAGCAATGTTCCAATAATTAACTAATGGTCAAAATTTCGTTATTTTAAAATTCATTATAGTGTTTGACGATATTTTTGTTTACATAAATGTGTACTAAAATACGTTCTCTTAACATGGAGAAGTCAACATCTTGACTTAGGGCGTCCGTTGTATTTAACATTTCGAATATGTAGACACCCCTATTCACTAACTTCAATCTAAAACGTTTCGATCATCGAAAAGTAGGCGATCAAGAAGTGTCATTTATCGATTGCGGTAAAAATTCGTATTCTGTAACTACACTTTATCGATATGGAAAACACCAAACGTTAAGCTAACCTTAACGATAACTTACGATATTTACATCTAGTGGCCACTGTTGGCAATACTGTTGTAAACATAATCATAATCTATAAAATAAAGAAATCTGAAGGGAATTTCTAAATTTAAATAAAATTAAAAAATTAGGTTGGTAGTTATGTCTTTTTGACTTTTCGATGATCGAGAAGCTTAACGTGACCCTTTTCCGTCACGAGAAAACATTCGATCGATCGAGAAGTTTTAACGATCGACCGAACGATAACGTCTCGATTCGTTAGTTACTGAATACGAATTGTCAATCTTTTCGATCGATCGAAAACTTAACGATTCGATCGATCGAAAACGAGAGTTAGTGAATAGGGGTAGACTGTTTATTCCAATAAGATAAAATAGAATATAAATAAAATAACTCGACATCAAAATCATGCGGCCCATCGGCCGCTCTAGAATTCTTTTCGGGTTGGTCACTTCAAAATTAACCAATCTGAGATGCGCGTGCGTTACGAACAAATAGATAGGTATAGAGATAGACAAATGTATAGAACTGATATTTTATATTATAGAAAATACTTCAGAATTTAAAGGTATGTAAGCAGGTATATACTATTTAATATTCATGTATGCGCAAGGTTGAAATATACAGTGACTTAAAAAAGTCTCCATACGGGACCATTTTAGCTATTTAAATTACAATTACTTCGGTTTTTACTATTACTTTCCCATTTACGTAGTAAAGGAAAGTATTGTTATCGAGTTAAAAAAAAATTTTGAGTTAGCATTTTTCACATGGTCTATGAGCCCATACGAATTGTTTAAGACCAATTTTGGAATGATGTCCGGATGTGTGTGTGATGTATGAAGTGTGATGTGTGATGTATGAAGTGTGGTTATTCTATCGTCAACGTTTTCAGACAAACGCGTGCACCAATTGAGTTGAAATTTTATACACTAGTTTGAAGTAACTGTCTAAAGAGCTGATTAGATTTTGGTTGAAAACCGTCCATTTTTAACCCATTTTTTAGGGGAATGAAAATTGTTAAAGAGCATTGCCGCTTCCCGGTGGAACATATGAGATTGAAACTCATATCAATCGAAAGAGATTATTTTTCCGCATCTTATGATACCCCACACTTGATATTTCCCTCTTAAATTATTGTTAAAATGCAAAAATACAATAAGCGCTGTTAAAAAACTATAGTTTGCCTTGGATAATTTTGATCCAAGTTTTTATCCAAATTTTGTATTAAACACATAAATTTGAGCAAATCACTCATTCATAATTTAGTGCGTATAGCTACGAGGGTCGTGGAGAGTTGAAATTTTGCATACCCGTGTGGTTTTACGAGGATTGAACGGGAAAATCTTGCCGTTTTTTTTCCACACATTTCACCGAGGGGGTGAAATGGCGCTTCAAAGTGGTCACAAAATTTCGGCATTCACTTTAGAGAGTTGAAATTTTTCAGGAAGCTCCGGGCGGTGGGCGAGGGGGCGAAACAATTTTTTCTTTTTCGAAATTTTTTTCCAGCGCTTGGCAAGAGGGCTCCTCGCGGTTTTTCGTATTTTTGTATCTACTTCCAGAGTTTTCGTCCGATCGACCTGAAATTTGCTCGAGGGATGGGGCGGCGAAAACGGACAATCGGTATGACCAAATTTTCCAATTTTTGTCCCGCTACCGTTTAAGGGGGGGGGGGTAAACATTGAATAGTTTTTTGCGCCTGGCTCGCTTATTTTCAGATTAAAGTTTCGATTTTTGGTCTCATTTGGATCCTCTCGAATTTAGATTTGCATTTTTGCAAAAAAATGCCTAGGTCACAGATCGCTTTCGAGCGCTAAGCGAGACGACGATTTTAATTACATATTTTTGCCGTTTTTTGCGTTACGCCGGGCGGCCGGGCAAGTGATTTGTATTGTTTATTACTATAATTTAATATTTTAACTAATTTACTTGTATAAACATGTTGTGTAATTAATATTAAACGAATTTTTGAATTACTTCTAAAATATTAATTCTGACGTCATTACGCCCATAGTTAAAATTTGATTGCACATAGACGGCACAGCATTCTGCAAATTTCTAATTTTTTTTGGAAAATGACAATTTTAAAAATTTTTCATGTAAACATGTTATATTATTGTTAAAATGAAAATATAAAATAAGTGCTTTTAAAAAGTATGAGTTACCATGTTAAATTACAAATTAAATTTCGTAACTTTGATATCTCAAAGTAATTTGTGTATTTTATCGAGTTAAAAATTTTTTTTAGTTAACATCTGTTTTATTAATATTTAATATAAAATGAAGTGGAATCTACTAAATGGGAAAGTAATGTGTTGTCACATCAAATTTTTTTAATGACGAAATATGATAATTTGTAAATCTATACATTCATACATACTTTCAAGAAAATAATTCTAAAAAAATCCCCTCATTAGTAAGAAAAATTTAAATAAATAAAATAAATCAGCATAATCTAATTCAAAAAGGTCTCCGTACGCAAATGCATATGGAAAACGTTTCTTGTAATAGAAACTTGATAAGCACTTCTTAAAAAATGTGCAACGTTTTATAGTGCATTAGAATGATATCAATAAATTATGCATTCAATTTCTTTATATTATCGTTTGAATTGGCACCTTTTACGAGCAATAATCCAAGATGAATAAAGAAATTTGCGTTGAAGTACGTCAGATAATAATGAAATTATATTGTGAAGGCAAATTAATGCGCGAAATCGGGGAAATTATTGGGAAACCTTAGTCATGTGTTCAATATATAATTAAAAATTATGGAAGTACGGGTTCCTTGAAAAGTAAGCCCCGTTCTCGACGCCCCAAGATACCAAGTGATCTTGCGAACCGCAATTTTATACGGGAAGTGAAGAAAAACCCCTGAAAAACTGCTGCAAAAATTGGGGATGAAGTTCGTAATAAACTTAATATTAGTGTTTCTGACCAGACAATTAGAAATGTGCTCAGAAAAGACAATTATAATAGCCGTTTTGCATGACGCAAACCTCTAACTTCAAAAATTAATAAAAATAAAACATCAAAGTTTGCAACAGGACATAGAAACAAAGACATGGAGTTCTGGAATCGAGTGATTTTTATAAACGAGAGTAAATTTAATATATTCGGTTCTGATGGTAGAGAAAAATTATGGAAAAAGCCCTACAAAAGTACTTAATATTAAGAATGTTATTTCAACAGTCAAGCGTGTTAGTCGATGTCTATTAGTTTATGGGTCTATGGCGGAGTCGGGTGTTGGAAATTTGCATTTTATTGATTCAATAATGGACAAGTGGGTATATTTGGATATTTTACAAAATTATATCTTCCAACAAGATCAAGGTCCCAAGCACACATCAATAATTGTTAAGGAATGGTTACATTCACCACCAAGTCCCCACTTGAATCCCATTGAGCACCTGTGGGATAAATTAAATCGGAGAATTTGCAAACACGATATAACCAACAAAAATACTCTTAAGAGAATATTACAGGAAGAATGAAGTAAAATTGGGTCAGATGGAACAAAAAAATTAGTGGAGTCGATGCCTAGACGTATGGAGGCAGTAATTAAAGCTAAAGGGTATTGTACGAAATTTTAAATATTAATATAAACGTTAATAGGGCCGTTTTAAATCAGCGTCCTAAACTTTTTTGAATTCGATTATGACGAATTATTTTATTTGTTTAAATTTTTCTTGCTAATGAACGGATTTTTTGGAAATATTATCTTGAAAGTATGTCTGAATGTATATATTTGCAAATGATCATATTTCGTAATAAAAAAATAGTAAAAAACGGAATAATTGTAATGTAAATTGCTAAAATAGTATCGTACGGAGACTTTTTTGAGTTACTTATATTATAAATGTAGATAAATCAAATTGAACTTGTTCGAAAACTGAAAAAATACGCTATAGTCTAATCGTCTTTATTTTACTGAAAAATCACGCTTAATACATTGTATTGACACATGATCTCTCCTTCTTATATCCTCCTCGTTCCTTACCCATCACTAATTTTGCAATACCAGAATTAGGTAGGTCAATCAATAACTTAATCCTATCTGTATGATATTGATCAGGAACGTCATTCGTATGATTTAGATAACACTGTTGATTAACTTATTTGTTATACCAACAGCTTAACACTTCAAAATATAATATGAAATAAAGTGGATATTCGGTATTGTTCAAACTTAAGTTTGCAGTAATTAAAATTTAATATTTACGGTGCTTGTTCATAATAACAGGATATAGTAAACTGATAAAAGAGTAAGATTTAATATTTATTCAATATTTTAATAACCCAGTATGTTAAGTAAAAGTGTTCTGTAAGTTCCATAGTTATAAAGTGCTAATTAAACTAGAATTTCGAGATTGCAAATTATTATTCAGTTAGTCAAAACGTAGGTAAATGTTTGCATTAACGAATTATTCCTTCACTTTCTTTAACCCATACTATTTTTTATAATAATATTATTATATTTGGGAATGATAATTTTTTTCTTAGATCTCATGAAAATTATAGTTTTGCATTAAAAACGAGTAGGTCAACAAATGGCCAAACAAATTAAGTCTACGAACAATGAATTCCATTGAAAATTAAAGTATAGTTATTCACAACGCCGTCAAACCCTAACGCCGACATGCGCAACGTGCAAAAGTTTAAACATGAGATATGCGCGTAACGCACCTTGATGTTTCCTCTAACCATAAAAATTAGGTTTATTTTTACACAGAAGCATCACATTTTATATACCTATAAAGCCAGATGTGAAAAACCACAATGGGAAGGTTGTTGTAGTTTAAAATTCAAATAGATGTTTAAATGTTTGACCCTTGCGAAGTTCTATTTATCAATTTAAAGAAATTTAATTTCATAAAAAACCTATCAAATACCAAACAAATGTTTTTTTTTTGAATAAACGAATAAAAATTTTTGCAATAAAGATAATACGGTTTTGATGTTTATCAATAATATTCATAGGGTACCCTTAGAAGTTAATATAATGAAAAATAAAAAAAACACTTTCCTCAAGCTAACATTCAGTTTTATACATATATGTATGGTTGATGCATAAGTTCGTAGCGTTTGTGGTTTCCAAGGTAAGAGTGCTTTAGGAACAAATTTGTTTGAGCAATATCAATGTCATTTTAATGCCATATAGTATTGTTTTATTGCACACTTCTTGAATTTATCAATTTGTAGAAAGTTAGGGGTAATCGTTGGCTAAAGAAAATGACTTGTCAAGTACAAAAAAATTAACATTACCGACATATCCTTTTTGTTTGAGTTTAACCGAGAAGTTAAGGCATCGGAAGCCGCTTGAACCATTTATGCAGTTTATGGAGAAAACGCCATCGTGTAAAGTACTGCACGAAAATGGTTTTCTCATTTCAAAAAGGGGCATTTTGATATAAATGATTTCCCACGTTCAGAGAGACCATCCGGCTTTGATGAAGACCGATTAAATGCTTTAATTCGTGATGATCCGCGTCAATCAACTCGGGAATTGGGCAATATGATGAATTGTGGCCAATCAACTATCGTACGACATTTGCATTCCGTGGAAAAAGTTCAAAAGTTGGATGTTTGGGTACCATACGTTTTGAGCGAAAACAACAAAAATCAGCGTGTTACCATTTGTACATCTTTGCTTGCTCGTCATCGTTTAGGTCGTCAACAACCTCGGCCGTCTTTGTCCCAAATTGTTACTAGTGACGAAAAACGCTGCCTTTACATCAACATCAAGAACAGAAAGGAATGGCTGAGCCCTAACAAACAAGCAAAACCTCGTGCAAAAGCTGGTGCCCATCCACGCAAGGTAATGTTGTGCATCTGGTGGGATAAAGAAGGCGTCATCTACTATGAATTGCTTCCTAGGAATGTAACCATCACTTCTGAGGTTTATTGTCAACAACTGCGTCGCCTGGAGACTGCAATTCAAAATAAACGACAGGCAAGACGGCATCAAGTGGTTTTGCAGCATGATAATGCCCATCCGCATACTGCTAACATTACAATAGCATTTACTCGAGACCTCGGTTCGGAGGTTATTCCACATCCGCCCTATTCTCCTGATCTTGGTCCATTAGATTTTCATCTTTTCCGCTCTCTATCCAATAATCTCCGCGGAATCTCATTTAATAATGATGTTGCTCTTCAAAACTGGCTCGGCGACTTCTTCACCTCCAAACCACCAGATTTCTTCAAGCGTGGAATCGAAAAACTGCCAGAACGTTGGGAGTCAATCATAAACAATGCAGGAGAATATAATATTGATTAGTTTATGTATATTTTATATTTAAAAATTAAATTATAATTTAAAAAAACGCTACGAACTTATGAATCAAATCGATAATTTATGTTATATACCTTATAATAACATATCTTCTAGATATACTGCAGAAGACTTAAAAGGAAAGTGTCCTTTTTTATTTACCATTTCATCAATAATTGTTAATAATATAAAAATGTTCTTAAAGTCATTATGTTTTTAGGTTCGCTTTCAATTTTACAAAAATGGAAATATTGGGCATAAAATTTGCACCTATAAATATTCCCATGGAAAGACGACTGCAAACATTAGCTGCAGGGACTTGGTTTGTGGTATTTGCACTGGGCGGATTCATTAGCTTATTTATTTCTATATATATTCTATTTTATACCAAATACTGGCCTCTAATGGTGATATATCTAATTTGGTCGTTGGGTATCGATAGAAAAACACTAGAAACTGGAGGCAGACGATCAGCATGGGTACGTGGATGGAGTTGGTGGATATATTTTAGAAACTACTTTCCGATTAAACTTGTAGTTGAATCTGGAATAGAGTTAGATAAAACTAGAAACTATTTATTTTGCTGTTTTCCTCATGGAATGTTACCGGCCGGTCCGTTCAGCGCATTTGGAAGCACCACGAGTGGGTTTCACGAAAACTTTCCACATCACACTCCTTACTCTTTAACATTATCGCAACACTTTTACATGCCAGTTTTTAGAGAGTTAATTTTCGGATTAGGAGGAGTTGCTGCTTCAGCAAAATCTCTATGTTGGGTTTTGTCTGGTGCACAAGGTGGAAATGCTGCAATTGTTGTTGTTGGTGGAGCGTCGGAATCGTTTAACTGTCGTCCGGGTGAATATAAAATTATATTGAAAAATCGAAAAGGGTTTGTAAAGCAAGCTTTAAAAACTGGTTCGCCGTTAGTTCCTGTTTTTACTTTTGGAGAAACCGACCTTTTCAATCAAGTTAGCAATCCGGAAGGATCCATTTTAAGAAAACTTCAAGAAAAATTAAAAAAGATAATAGGTATTGCTCCTGCTCTTCCCATCGGAAGGGGCTTTTTTCAGTATTCATTTGGGATGGTACCTCTTAGGAAGCCTGTAACTACTGTCAGTGAGTATATAGTTATTAATTACGAAAAGTACCTAATTACTGTAATTGGAAAACATTTTAGTTGGAAAACCCATTGATGTCGTGAAAATGGAAAACCCTTCACAAGAGAAAATTGATGAAGTACATAAGCACTTTACCGACTGTTTAATTAAATTGTTTGAAGAGCATAAGCACAAATATATAATAAAGGATGCAGATACAACTGAATTAATAATTCAATAATATAGGAACGCTGTTAAAGGCGTTAAAACAAGAACTGATATTTGGTATTGTCTAATTTTAAGTATTGATTCTGTTTATTTGTTGACTTTGTGATTTCTAAATTGTAAATTCTTTATTTTTTATTAAAAACGTTTTAATTGTTTATCAATTTTTCAATTGTTACATTCAATAATTTTTTACATTATACCATTGAACGCATGAATTTAATTAATTTACTGCTAATTAATCATCACATTTATTGGTTTTTAATTATTACATCAGAAAGAGTAATTTTACTAATTAATACATTTAGATTTTAAGTTTTAATTTATTATTTTTATAATTTAGATTTGTAAAGCATTTAAATTACTATTTTGTTTCCAAATAATATGGGAATCTTCGGCATAGCGTAACGAAGTTAAACAAAGGGTAGTAAACATTAAACATAGTATAATCATTTATTTGTTGTTATCTATAAAATAAAAAAAAATCATGTTTATATAATACGAGTAGTTCATCTTAGAAAGCTGAATTTCTGTATTCCTTTGGTTATTCACAACTATCTTAATTTCTGTGAAATCAAGAATAATATTTAAAATCTCAAATATTTGTAACTATGCAGATAACATAAAAGTTAACCAGCTATAATTAAACAATAAAAAGTTAAAATGTATATTCATACTTGTTTATTAATTAATTAAAACATTTGAAAATGAATAATTAGCATTATAGAGAGAAACTACTTTGAATTTTTATTTTTAATTAACTGATTAACTTTTAAAGTTTATTTTAATATTACTTTTAACAGTTCAAATGTTTTATACCCCATGTTCATTTGTAGCCAGTTGAATACATTTTTGAATAAATTTGAGAAAAATAAATAACACGTCAGTTTAGATACCAAGAGATAATCAAAACCAATACTGTTTGAATTTTAGGTGGAAAATAAAGGAAAATTAAACGTTCCACTTAGGCCCAGTTTTTCAGTCGTGGTTTAAACCAAATAAAAATAGTTAACTACAAAATTTCATGGTTACGGGTTTTTCACTCTTGGGTTAGAAGTGTTGTCTAACCAATTACTTAAACCAGCGCCAGTGGTAGTTTAACTAAAATATTTTAGTTAACCTATATATTCTGTGATTTTAGTTTACCTGTTTACTTTGACCATCTTTGACGTGCAAATATAAAGTGTAATTTGTTAATTTGATTCAATTGATTAATTTGAGTCAATTTGTAACAATTGATTATTTACAATTCACAGCATAACCTCACAATTTCAATACGTTGATTGTCAAATTGTGAAATTTCACGGCGTTCCGGTCAAATATTTTGGTTCGCTAACTAGAATATTAGGAGGCGGAGTCTAGTCACTGAAAAACTCATATCGGCCTAAACTAGTTTAAGAGCGCGCTGCGTAAAGAGAGAGAGGGAATGATGTTGAAAGAAGCCTCTAATCTTTTGTACAAATTTAAAAAACTAAACGTCGTATCAATGTAATTCTTTTTTTATATTAATAAGAAAAGACTATTGAAGGCAATAACCAATTTTGAGCGCTTTAAATTAAAAGTAAATAGGTTAATTTACTTTATGAAAAAGGACAATTTTGAATTTTTATGACAACCGATCTTAATGAAACTTCGTTATTGCCTTCTGCAGATCATTATAAGGACAAAACCTGATTTTGAAGCGATTTCATCACCAATTATAGAAAACTTGTACAAAACTTGCAAATCAAAAAGTGCCCTTAGTGGAGTTTTAAACTATATAAAATCATCTTAATGCACAAAGGGTTCAAGGGTTCCCTTAGATATGGCGCAAATAATTTTTTTAAATTTTTTAAATCTCTACAAAAGATTAGAGGCTTCTTTCAACATCATATCTACTGCTTCCCTCTCTCTCTCTTTCCGCAGCGCGCTCTTAAGATATTGGTTAACTTTTAAACCAAGTTACCTAACCCAAAAGTTAACTCATGACTGAAAAACTGGCCCTTAAAGGTGGAAAGAAACTTCGCTTATCCACATTAAAATAATTCGATTCGGTACAATCATTTTTGAGTTCGAGGTAAACATTGGAAGGCAAAACAAAAACTAAATTTTACAAAATTACATTTTCAAAATTTTCTCCGTTAATGTTCAAACAATAGTACAACCTATTTTGGAATTATTTGCGGCCTTCCTGAAACGTGTCTGGACTAATCCGCCTACATTCTTATTAGGTTAACCATTTTTTCAGTTCTCGGGAGAAGTTTTGTAAACTACCGTTTTCAAATGTTTCCAAACGAAAATATCAAACGGCTTCAAATCGGAGGTTCTAGCAGCGCAACAAATGATTGTGATTTAATTACATACTACATTTTTATAGTTTATACGGGGTTTCCTTGAATTGCATTTTCTAACATGTTTTTTATTTTAATATAAGCACGTTATTTAAAAATCGTTTTAAAATGTAGGCTGCCGTAGGGGCACCTTCGCGTTGCCTTTTTACAGATATTTTACGGTTGCACATCGTCCATGAGGTAAGTTTTTCGACTGCATATCGGTCCCTTATATCCATCGTTCCTGTTATTGTTTTTCATTTGGGTTTCCAGATTTTGACGCAGCCATTTCAACGCCGCCATTTTGACGCGGGGACGTTTCAATGCAGACCCGTTTCATTGTCGATATGTTGTCGAATTCCAAAAAGAAACCGGACCATGATTATTATTTTTTGTTTTTTTGAAGTGTTGGTCTCCAATCAATTTTAAATTATCGTCCCTCAATATAACCTCTAATCTTTTTTTTTATAATAAAATCCAAATTTGTTTAATATAATAACAAAAAAAACATATTTATTCATGTCCAAATCAATAACAATATAGGAACAATATGGGAACGTTGAATATTTTCTGGTAAGTAGCGATTTTTGTATTCTCCTTTGCGAATTTCTTCCAGTTTCCATTTTGAAACTTTAAATTTTCTAATTCTTCAAATATGCAATTAATCTCATATCATTTCCAAATTCCAATTTAATCAACCAACACAGCATTGCATCCTTTCTCTGATTCTTCTTTTATTTGTGACTTTTTCCAATAATTCTATCAAAAATTTTCCGTGTGTTCGAAATTTTAATTATTTTTCAGGTAGATCTTCGTGGGTCCAAAATACGTTAATTCAATAAATTCTTCTAATCGAACTATTTATTGGCATCAATATTTTCCAATCAGCAAAATTGCCCTTTTGGTAATCATAAATTTTCAACACTCGAGGTCACTTCTAACCTCCCTAAAATTCAATCCTCCCACTTGGGTCGTCGCTAGACAACTCTTTTTTTTCGATCCTGCCCTTGCCTTTGACGTCCATAAATAATCAAAACTTTTTTCACCGGTAATACCAACTTTATTATTAATAATCACACACTCATTTTAAATTTCACTGTTTTTAATTTTAGGTGTACAATGCCAAGAAGAAGAATAACATTAACATAATCAACAATAATTTGCCATAATGGATATAATTCCACCATTTCATTAGTTGGCTTAACTGTTCTGGTTATATCTCAATAACTTATGATGTTTTTAATTTTATTTTGATACAATTTTTATTTTTTACCTCTAACTCTCATAAGGATCCACTTTTTTCTAATTTCATCCAATTTTCCGATTTAATTTTTTTAATGTGAATTAATGAGGGCTTTTACCATCTTTAAAAGATGATGTATCGCAAGGTAGGGGATGTTATTTAAAATGACATTTAACATTTAAAATAACATTTAAAATAACAAAGGGGGTTAAGTTAAACGAAAATTTCAAACAGCATTAGTTTTGAACGTCCCCCTCGCTATCTGAACCGAGTTATTTTTATCAAATTTACTCAAAAATAAGTTATTTTGACTGGCTACTTTAAAATGAGCACTTGCAGTTATATTTAAATAATATTAAAGTTAGGAAATAAAAAGCTATCTTGGATTTTACTAAGTGTTAATTTTGAATTGGGTAATTAAAAAATTAAACATTGTTATTAAAAATTTCCTCAACACCCTAGGGTAAATGAGGAAACGACTATAATATATTGTTGTGTCCACTACAAGCTAGCTCCCTCATAAATGTGTACGGGATACACAATCAAAATAAGAGGGAGGATATGTCCATTCTATTTATAAAATTTTGTTCAGAATGAATGTGAATATTAAAAAAATTAAAAATGTTGCTAGATTTAAGTTTTGTTTGTAACGATAATAAAAAAAATATACGTAGGATCATGCGGCATCGTTAGAAGAAAAAAAAATAAAACATAAGCAGGAAGAATGCGAGTGGTAACCAGGCCAATATAATAAAGAGCGGTAGAGTCAGTCGAAAAGTAGATGACCCGCAGACTGGTTGTGTTTAGAAGAGTTCCTAATTAAATAATACGGGGACAAGTTGTGTTTAAGGCAGTTCCAAATTAGATGACCCGCAGACTGGTTGTGTTTAGAAGAGTTCCTAATTAAATAATACGAGACCAGTAGTGTTTGAAGAGTTACAAATAAGATGACCTGCAGACCAGTTGTGTTTAGTGGAGTTCCAAATTAGATGACCCGCAGACTGGTTGTGTTTAGAAGAGTTCCTAATTAAATAATACGAATACAGTCGTGTTTAGAGGCAGTTCCTAATTAAATAATACGAGTACAGTCGTGTTTAGAAATGAAGCGATAAATGATACGCAGATCGGTTATATTCGAAGAAGTTAATTGTTGTGCGATAGAAGAAGAGTTAAGTGGATTGCAGTTGAGAGTAAAGGAGTGTTGCAGAATTGGACCAATTTGAAGTGAGAGAATTGGATAACGGAACGTGTAGAGCTAGTACGTGGAGCAAATTGGGTTCAGAATTGAATATCGGAACGCGAGAAGCTAGTACGTGAAGCAAGAAAGAAGAAAGAAGAAGGTGTATTAAGTTCGTCAGTGCGGTAGAAAACGTGCGACGAAATTAAGGTCGGTCTACGAACAGAACATAACAAGGTAAAGCTTTACAATATCATAAAGAATATAAGTAGGGATGTTAAGTAGTTAGTTATCTGTTGATTTATTTAGAAATTTAATTGTATTGTTGTTTGTTGTGAAAGGAGAATGTTTATTAATAAATTGTGTTTGATGTATCCTGTTTCTTATTTGATTGTGTATCACGTCTGAAGGATCTTCACAAATAAGCGACCTTGAGAGCGAGAAGAGGACACAAAAATATATATATTGCTATGAGTCGACGTAGCCTCACGTTGGGCTCCAAAAATTGTAATGAACGGAATTCTTTAATATAATGCCACACGTTGGGCTAGCCAAAAATTGCTATGTACCCCCTTGCTAATTGAGTTAAAGGTTCTGTTCGTTAATATTTTATATGGGTGTACGTAATTGTACCCCGTCAATGGAAAAATATGTGAAATTTTATAAATACAATTTAATGAAATGATGTGCCTCAGCTTAGCTCGTTCGTAGTGCATGGATCTTACCTTGTACAGGGTAGGTTCGTTCCGTTACCAATACTGAAAATAAAATTATGGCGTGGAACAGGTCAAAATAAATATCCTTCGTTACAAAATTATTTATGTTTTTATTTAGCACACATTTGTCAATAAAGATTTTGTTATAATCAAAAAGTTCTATTATTAAATCTATTATAAAAATTCTGAACGTTAAATTACGAAAAACACGTGTCGTAATGGAGTCCGCAAAATCGCACTTAGTTATTATTAAAATTGTATTTCAATGTGCACGTTACCTTAATAAATTCAGGAATGTTTTCTTTTATTTGAATGGGAGATGGTACAATTGCGCACCTAAATACACTCAATGGGTTCATTTACCATGAAAAACTTCCAGTTGCAGTTTGTTGACCTCGTTTTGTCGTCATTTCTATTTCTTCAAAAATACTTCCAATCCTTCACGTTTTTCACTTTATTTCCAGTTCTACGTAGGTAAGTAATTATTCTGATTAATTTTACACTTGTATTTTGTATTTTCACTAATTATTTTTACTAATTTATCAATTTTATCAGCACGATCAAAATTCGCCACCATTCACGTGTGAAAATTAACACCAACCTCTATCGATTGTTTTATTAATTTCTTTCTCAAAATTCACCGCAATCTCGATGTTTGCATATACGGTTTTTTTATTGGTTGATCGAAAAATCAATATTATCTGAAGTTTCACAGTACAGGTATGGACTAAGCCCATTGTGGTTCGTTGAAATTTTATAAGTAACATTTTCTTTTATATTTTAGATTGGATTGCCTTCTTCCCAAGTGCTTCGTGATTGAATAAATAAAGATGCTGGACATGAAATTTCCATACGCAGTTCATTAAGTTGTGACATGTCGAACTCACGTAATAATTTAACAAACTTATTTTAAATTTAACGCTAACATAGATTTTTACATAAATCAATTAATTAACAGAATTCTAATTTTTAAAATACCTTTCTTATTACTGACAATCTTTCATTTACTATAAATTAACATTTTTAACAAAGACAATTATTAAATGATACATTTCAAATTTATTTTATTCAAACCTGTTTTATGTCCCTTTTTAACGAATCATTTGACTTTGAACTAAATTTCTTGGTATCGGACGAAGTTTTTCCGATTACTTTGATAAGTTACATGCTTTAATTCATAACAAAATTTTACCGGAACTTAAATAAAATATTTCCATTGACGTGGTATCTCGATACCGCAATATATTAAAAATTTTTGGCGGGTCTATAAATCGAAATAATCAAATTTGATTTATAGCTGTATTTTAGAATCACCGCAAATACACAAAACACTATCCAACCTAAATATACAGAATTTCACAAATAAAGTATGCTATAAATGTAATATTCTCTGATAAAATTCGCATAAAGATAAGTATTCGCTAACATTTATGTCATACTATGGCATAATCATACGTTTAAGTGAACAAATGTTGCGAAGAAAATTAAACATTCATAAAGATTAATATTCAACTTGAAATATTAACTTTTAAAAATAACTTTCCTTTGTTGTGTAGTTTCATTTTTAAAATTTTTAAGGATTTATATTTTAAAATAAGTCTAGTCAATTGGTGCTCAAATGGGGGTCTGCCTGGAAAGTTTAGCGGAAGTTTTGAAAATTGGTAGTCTTATAGATTTTGAGGTGCTCTTTTCGAATTTTCACTCTGCAACCTCGTACCGATATGGGAAATGGCACTATTTTGGGGAAAATGGCATGAAAAACTGATTTTTCGCAAATATCTCCTTACCGGCGGATTTTTCAACAAAAATAGTTATTTGCAAAATTATTCTGCAGACAATTTGCAACAATTTATGTTTCATTGATTTTTTTGTCAGACGAGTAGTTTCGGCCTACGAGGCCAAATGCCACCGCGATTGGTACGAAACTCATTTCCACACCACCATGAGGTAGAGTAATGGTGCGGTTTTTTTTGTGTGGTATCCCCAGTAGGCCTAATCCACCTGATGCATTTATTGTGCAATCTAGCGCATCCTTCTTCGTTTCGCTGTCCCTGATGGACCGGGTTCAGCAGGTTGAGTAGATTCCTCGATGTTGGTAGTGCGCAAATCTTCGCTTATTTCTTGTACTACGGAAACCGCTTCCGCCTCATGAACTTCGTCCTGAAATATCTCTATTAATCGACGTGATCCATACTTCTGGTATAAAATGCAGCTACGCCAATTTGCATCGGCGATAGAAAAGATTTAGGCCTCACTGCGGAAATCACGCAATGCGCCAGAGCAGTACTTTTGGTCTTCCATTTTTCTAAAGACGAACGTTTATTTTTCAATATTACTTCGTCAAGTAAGACGCGTAAAGTTTCAGGTACATCGGAAGATACTCCCTGAAGAAAATTATCTGATGGCAGGTAATGCGTGGTCTCGTAAACCTTGGAGCAGATGTCCTCTACAATGATTGCTGCTGCAGTTTTCACAATACGCATCCGTTCTTCTTCCTCGTTCGACGATTTTTTAGTGTACCATGCATTTGTTAGTATTTTGTATCCCGTGTTTCGAAAGCAGACCACAGGGGTCTTGTTGGCAGAAATTGAAATAACAATATCGTCGCCATATTTCTTCAAAAGTTGCGCCTTCACAGTCTTCATGTGCGGACGATAATCACCTTCAATTTTGTCCATTAGTTCATCCATAGAAAACTGACATTTTTCGGAATTCGCCTCAAAATGAGAGTAAATATACTGCATTGCAGTATTAATCTCGGTCATTCGGACCTCTTTTTCTATCGGTTTCTCCAGACGATGGTGCGTGGTACAACTTTTTCATGCATGCGATGTGATACAGTCCATCAGCTGCCACTAGATTGTGAACTTGTTCTAGACGTTCAACAATCTGTCGACCCCAATCGTCGTTACGTACTTTAGCGAGTTGTATAATAGTGTCCTTCATGGTTATTTTACGTACACTGTACACCATCTTCCGATTACGCTCACGAGGGCCCCGTTTCTGCAACTTTTTCATTTCTTCTGTTACATCAGCCTCACACAGAAAACAATGGTCTTTGAATGAAAATTCCGGAACAAGAGATCGCCGTCGTGGAGGACTAGCACCAACACCTCCTCTACGTAGAAATGCAGCGATTAATTTATCATTATTATATTGCCTTCGACACGCTTCGTGAACCTCTATCAGCCCTTTGAGGAGGTTCTTTTTACCATCATTTCTTTTGATACTGGATTGGCGAAATGTCTCTAATCCTTGTTCTTTAACTTGAGTCACTGCACTTCCAACTAAAGGATTCTCACAAATAAAACAGTTTCTTTGCTCGGTAGCCATGTCTGAAAACGATCTATGCGAACAGAAAGACGAGCTCGAACTGACGCACGAACGGCAGATGTTCACTACAGAGGGGTCTAAGGCCGCAGGGAGAGGGGCCTTTTCTACCTGCGATCTATAACTATAGACCATTGAGAGCGGGAAGGGGTCTGTATACAACGCGTTGTGGAATGTTTTCTACCAATACGGGTGTTGCGATTACACTCGCGGCTCTTGTACGCCAAAACTACTCATCTGACAAAAAAATCAATAGAACATAAATTGTTGCAAATTGTCTGCAGAATAATTTTGTAAATAACTATTTTTGTCGAAAAATCAGCCGGAGATATTTGCGAAAGATCAGTTTTTCATGCCATTTTCCACAAAATAGTGCCATTTCCCATATCGGTACGAGGTTGCAGAGTGAAAATTCGAAAAGAGCACCTCAAAATCTATAAGAATACCAATTTTCAAAACTTCCGCTAAACTTTCCGCCTAGAACTACCAAATGACTGGAAATAAATTATACTTACTTAGTGGAAGATTATAATCTACACAATAGATATTTTATATTATTTCTAACATAGTATGCAACCAAAAAAGCATACATTAATATAAATAAAAACCTAACAAGAAAATCATATAATTAAAAAAAAATAAATGGCAAATTACATATCAACATGTTTCGATCTTATCGAAAGTTTTACGAAATAACCCACAGAACGTCTTCAAAATATAAATTAAACATGGCATTTTCAACATGGCAGTTTAAAATAAATAGAAATCTTGTTAGAAATATAATTTTTTATTCAAATTTCACATTATCTATATTAAACTTGAAACTTGAACAACTTGACATGTAATTTAAATGAACACTATATTTTATTTAGAATTTTATTGCGTTCTGTTATTTTGACCCATCAACTGCGTTTGTGTTCATGTTCATCTCAACGAGAAATTTCGAAAAACTTTCTAATTCTACACAATTTGAGGTTAATTAAAAACAAAAATTTGTATCACACCTAAAAGAAAAAGAAAATTTTATTTGAAGTTCGGTTAGAATATATTATGTTTCTTCTTCTTCTTCATCATCAGCGCGATGTTCTTTCAAACATCCAGTCCACTCCTGGACTATACGGAGGGTTAAATAAAAAACACAATGTTGGAAAAATTCTAGACAGTCATCATGAACAGTTAGGTTTAGGTAGCCATCGTGTTTCGCTTCGAAATTGTTAAATTACATTCAGGCGAAAATTCAAAAGCGGATCCAGCCAAAGTTGATGAAATCAGTGGCGGCTCGTGAGAAATATGTTTGGCTGTTCTGCATTATAAAAAAGGGAAGGTATCAGTAAAATGCTAATCTCAAAAAATTAACTTACTTATTGCCCGTTTTTAAGCATTAATGGCGTGCGAGTTAAGTTTTGGGTTTACCCAATTTAATTTTTTAAAAAAACACTTAAAACTTTGATTTCATTTATTAATTAAAATTTATTACAACTTGATTTTTATTGAATTCTAACACTTAACTGAAACTACTTCTACAAAGATAATACTACATGAACGAATGTTCTTAATCTACTCACAACTTATTTTCCAGTGGAACTTTTATTGACATTTGAAGTTTTGCAATTGATGCATTTCCCATGGGAAATGGAAATTCAGTAACACTAGATAAAGGAAGTATTTATCTAGTGTCATAGCACTTTAATTATAGAATATAACTTGCGCCGCTGCTTGCTTGTGGCAAACTTAACTTATCAATAACTTTTTCGTTGAAATTCAATATTCCCGAGTAAATTTTTTTTCTATTGACAATATCGAAAGACACAAACGGAAAACAAAACAAAGCGTTCTTACGATTACAGCCACAAATCCATTTGTTCCGTAAATAAATATTCGTATTAAATTGTCTTTTATACATTTTACCTCGACTTGTAGTATATACCGGCAATTTCTTATCACTAATTGTTCTTGATAACTAAAATTAAAAATTACATTCATTTTTAAAAACGACCTTCTTCGTAAGAGATTTTAAAAACGACTAAATAAAATGCCTTTTAGTTAGCTTATCACGTCATAATAATTTTGCATATTTGTTATTTTAAAAATAGAACTTTTACTTTGTATTTTAAACAGCCCTTTGTGTTCGGTTCGAAATAAAACAAACGACTCAAACATTTTTATAACAATAAATTTTATTTATGGGCACAAAAAGTTTTGTAATTGTTAACTAATTTTCGAAAAAATCCTATTTTTACGGGTTATGAGAGAAGCTGAGTTAATAAATAATATGAGAAATGTTAGTAAAAACCTAAGTCCAAATTTCTTGATCTACATTTTATTACAGAAAATTATAGTTTGAGAATTGTTTTACAATGCAGAAAAATCTCAAGTCCAAAATTATTATAAAATTTTATTAGGATTAGGAATATTAGTAAATTCATAAGCATTCATTTTATCTAGTAGGTATAAAGGACATTATATCCATAATTTCAATTAAAGTTTATAATACAAGATCTTTCTTTAAAATATAATTGCATGAAATGCTAGCACCGGTTATATACCGGCTGTGTTTGGGTGCAGAACGACAGTACATTCGATGCGTGTTAAAGATTTAAAGTTGCAAAATCCATCAAAATATAATTTAACTACTGTTTTGCTATAAATATGTGCAAGAAACTTGGTGTAATTAAAAGTTTTTAAACAATTTGTTGCTTATGCCCTAATTTCACTGCAATTTGTTTAACAATAGGGTTGTTGCATGATATCGAATTTAGCGATGACGCTTATTATTCCTTGTAAAACATAGAAAGATAAACTTATAACAAGAAACAAAAATTTTTTAAAAAGCGTCTTTGAACGTGAAAATCGAATTTAAAATTCAAAATTCGTTCGGTTTGCCGACGGCCCCTCTGACGTCACACGCGTTTTGCCGAATAATTTTCTCATCTATTTGGCAACGTTGAACTATTTAATATTTACTTCATTGGCAGTTGAAAAAATTTTAAAGCGTTTGACAGCTTTTTAATTTAAGGTTATTGGTTATTTTGTTCTAAGTAATTATTTTATTAATGAAAGCATGCAAGTAAGTTAAAATTGATTACTAAAATTGTTATACTTATGATTAAAAATAACTTATATTTATTCATTAACAGTGCCCAGCGTGAACATTACGGAGACAATGCAATCGGATATGTGGAAATTAAACGTGAAGTATAAATTTGCACAGTTCGTTGTAAAGTTTGCCCGGAACACAAAATCAGAAATAAAGGATACACCGTTGAAGTAATAATTGATGAAGCAAATGAGGAAATTCGGAATATTCAATGTTATGATTGTGCTACTGCTTCCGGAGGATGTAAACATGCATTAGCTTTCCTTATGTGGTTGCATCGAAGATGTTTAAGATCATGTGTAGTTTGTACTGCGACTGTCCATGGCAGCCCTTTTAATGTTGCAATTTTTATGTTTGTTTCATTGCCATGCTTACGTTTATGTTTTGAGTTTGATTTAATTTACTATTGTCAAAAAATACATGTTTTTACAATTAAGCTGTGCGAATTATTCCATGAATAAAAACCATACCATACAGTCCACTTACTTTAGAACTTGTCCACCAATTAATAGTTGTTCATCCAGCGAAGATAGAAGCTCATAAGGTTTTTGTACCGAATTTCATTTATTCTGCAAGAACACGATTCAACCGAGCAAAACAGAAGAAGTGAAGAACCTTCACCTACCGAAGTAACATGCTACTGGAAGAAAGCACGTTTATCAACAATACCTTCTGCTAAAACGTATGTTGAAGTGAATGAATTTTTACCAAAAAATAAGAAATTACCTGAGTTATGTGATAGCACAGCAGTTTTTAAAAGAATAATGGATGCAGCTATTCATCAAAACATAAAAAGCCATGTTACAAGATATTATGTTTCTTCATCTGCTTCTCAGTCAACTTCAAAAAAAGAAAATTTAAAAATATTATCTCTACATTATTTGATGAGCTTATTTAAAGATGCAGGAGGTGATTCAGTTGATCAATTTTTAAAATTTTCAACGAAAGAAATCTCTGAAGATGCATGTTTGTTTGCTCAAAGTACAACGATTGATCAAAATAATTCTCCAATGTGGCATGAGTTAAGATATGGAAGAATAACTGCTTCCAAATTTTATGAAGCAGCAAAATGTAAAACTGCAGAAGGTAGCTTGGTGGAAACCATAATAGGGGTTCGAAAAATTAAAAATACAAAGGCCATGGAGAGAGGAATAAAACTGGAAGCTGCTGTAATAAATGCAATACAGGAAAAGCTGCATATTCGTGTGGATAAAACTGGATTGATTACACCGGCCGACATGATTTTCGTTGTCCAAGATATAATTAATTTTTTCCACTAATTTTGTAGTGCTGATTACGAAATCAGACCTAATTTTATCGTATCACATCAGATTTTTAGTAAAATTAATATATTCGCTATTTTCGATTTTTAAGTAAAAATAATTTAAATTATCGAGTTTGGCGCTCTTTTCTTGAATTAAGCGACCTCTCGTGAGAAAATATATTAGTTAGAACAACGATACGCCCTTTAGAAACGCGTTACATGGAAATAAACCGTTATAGTTACTTTGTTTACAAACTTTTTACTGAAATCAGTGTGTTTATTTGAAAAAATTGTTTACGTTTTACTTTTGGTATTTAATATAGTTTTTAAAAATGATTTGTGGTTGAAAAACGTCTAAAAAACATAATGTCTTCAAGAAAGTGTCATAGTAGTCCAGATACATTTTGTTACATTTGTGGAAACTTTATGGCTTCAAAGCAAAAACTGAAAATAACTGAGTTTGTGGAAAATACGTATAATGCTTATTTTGGCTTCAAAATACAACTAAAATCGTGGACGCCGCAGTTAGTTTGTACTATTTGTGTTGAACAATTAAGGCAGTGGACATACCGCAAAAAACAATCTCTACCTTTTGGTAGACATATGATTTGGAGAGAGCAAGTTAATCATATTGATGATTGTTATTTTTGCTGTACCAATGTGAAAGGTTTTAATGCTAAAAATAAAAATAAGATAGCCTACGCAAATGTAACCTCAGTTACACGTCCCATTCCACACGGTCTAGAAATTCCAGTGCCCCTTCCAAGTTCAATATCTGATCTCAGCTCAACATCGTCAGAACAAAATTCACAGAGTCAAGAGTCAAATGAAGTTTTCGAACCAATTTTAAATCAACCACAGAAATTCACACAAGGTGAATTAAATGATTTAATTAGAGATTTAAATCTTTCTAAAGAATCTGCTCAACTTCTTGGGTCTAGACTTCATGCAAAACACCTGTTAGCTCCTGATACACATTTTGCTTGGTATAGGAAGCGTGAAGAAGAATTTGTACCTTTTTTCAGTCAAGAAGAATCATTAGTTTATTGCCACAATATTCCTGATCTCATTGAAAAGTTAGGAGCGCAATATGATCCTGGAGAATGGAGACTTTTTATAGATTCTTCGAAACGGAGTTTAAAAGGTGTTCTTTTACACAATACTAATCAGTATGCTTCTGTTCCTGTCGCTCACTCTGTTCATTTAAAAGAGACTTATGAAAATTTGGAAACAGTACTAGATAAAATTAAATATGAAGAACACGGTTGGCAGCTTTGTGGAGATCTGAAAATTATAACTATGGTGTTAGGTCAGCAGTCAGGATACACGAAATATCCTTGTTTTTTGTGCGAGTGGGACAGTAGAGCACGAGAAAAGCATTATGTTCAGAAACAATGGAATCCTCGTACAAATCTCAAACCTGGAATCAAAAATGTTATACGAGAAAATTTAATTGATCCTGAAAAAATTTTATTACCTCCGCTTCATATTAAACTCGGTATGATGAAACAGTTCGTTAAGGCATTGGATAAAGAAAATGATAGTTTTAAATACTTGAGTAGAAAATTTCCAAGATTATCAGATGCCAAAATAAAAGAAGGAGTGTTCGATGGACCACAAATTAGATCTTTGATGACCGATAAAAAATTTGATGCAATACTAAATACTATTGAATTAGAAGCTTGGCTGGCGTTCAAAGATGTTGTCAACAATTTTTTGGGAAATCACAAACACCCTGACTATAAAAATATTGTGGAAAACTTATTAAATAAGTATAAAAAATTGGGGTGTAATATGAGTATAAAACTCCATTTTTTACATTCGCATGTAGAGTTTTTCCCTGATAATCTTGGTGATTATAGTGAAGAACAGGGAGAAAGGTTTCACCAAGACATAAAAACTATGGAAACAAGGTACCAAGGTCGATGGAATGTGAATATGATGGCTGATTACTGCTGGTCAATAAAACGTGATATTATTGATGATTCTCACAAAAAAATTACACCCAGACGTAATTTTATCGCTAAACGTAAGAGATGTCACACAAACTAGCCCTGTAGCAATTATTGTACTTGATATTTTCTTTGTTAGTTTTGAAATATATGTATTTATAACATAATAATTAATTTTTTCCTAAAAATTTAAATTAAACGTTTTTTCCTTTTTGTAAAAAAACCTGATGTGATAGAGTAATTATGTAGGTATAATTTTGTGTTCAAAATACTATAAATTAGTGATATTTTTCACTCAAATCAAAACAACGTTCAAAAAGTTTTCATTTGTCGGCCGGTGTTATTAATCCACTATACCCAATTTTTGGTGCATCTCCGGACGGCATTTGTAACGATTTCGTGGTAGAAATTAAATGCCCAATTAGTGAAATTACTTATTTAAATTACATAAAAGACGGTAGAATAACAAATAAGTATAAGGCTCAAGTACATTTGCAGATGTTTTTAGCAAGAAAGAAAAAAGCTCTATTTTGTGTTGCTAAACCTAATTTTGAAAATAGCAAAGAATTTGAAGAAGTGTATGTAGATTTTGATGAAGATTTTTTGAAAGTGTAAAAAACTATGCAGAAATGTTTTGGAAAAAATGTACTATATTTAAAAAATTATTTACAGCAGGTTAAAATGTATTTTTTCTATTTTGCGTCTAAAATAAAGTCATTTCGATACGCGAATGGGTATCGAAATGGACTCATTACGATACGCAATTTTTTGTTTTAAGAGGTTGGCAGCATAAACGTCATTGAAAATCATATTAATTATTGAAACGAATGTCATTTTAAATCACATTAAAAATCTCCAAATTTGTGTTAAACATTTTAATTAACTATAAATTAAAGATATAATAATAAATAAGGAAAATTATTAACGGCAGGTATAATTTCGTTACTATGAACAAATCTACAATTTGACACAAACTTCAAAAGTTTTTCAAATTTCAATTGTTTGTAAAAATGTCAAAGTATTACCAACAAACATTAAATAAAACGAAATTTTTAAAATGACAATCATTTAATATTGTCCTTTTTTTTTAATTTTAAACCATAAAATTTGCTTTTATGGTTTCCGTGCTTCATTATTATTTTTGAATTTGGTACACAACGATAATACATATTGCACTGACCCTCGAATTATAATAGAGCCACACGTTGGGCTGGCCAAAAAATTGCTATGCTGTGACCCTCGAATTCTAATAATGCCTCACGTTAGGCCGCAAAAAATGCTATGTACGGGTAGCTTTTAATAGAGCCACACGTTATGCTGGCAAATTATGCTCTGAACGGGTGAACACGGATAAACCCCGTCAATAGAAATGTTTATGAATTTAATATAAATAACTGTAAATAAATATAAACCTCGGCTAGTATTATTGATGAGCATGAAACCTACCTCATCTCGGTTTGGATTCGTTCCGGAACCAAATATGTGGATGCTGAAATCAAACTTTTGGGTCGGAACAAAGGTTACAAAATAATTCTCCGTTTTAATGCAAATTGTAATTTTATTGTATCAAATGTAATTATATAGTAACTAAAAGTCCTTAATATTAACCAATAATCTCTTAATATTACCCAAACTGTAAATTTATGTGGACGCACGCGGTAATAATTTTTCAAAGTTCGCACTGATTTTATCAAAATATAAAAATTGTATGTCTTTACCTTAAGAATCTAGGGTTTTTCTGGTTCGCAAGATGATTTACCATGAAACTGCCGTAATATTTCTTGTGGATGACCTTGTCTTATCATAAATGTAAATGGATTTATATTCGATGCACTTTTTGCCTCGTGTAAATTCGTATACGGTTTTTGTTGAAAATATCGGCAATCGTTGAATTTTTCTTGTTAAAATCACTATTACAACACGTAAGTAAACTTTCTGTATAATATTTAATACTTTTATGTCGGTTTTTATTGAAATTTTTACTAATTACTTCAATTTTCTAGGAGCACACAAAATTCAGTACGCCATTACATAAAATCAACGCCGACCTCCTTCAATTGTTCGCATCGCAATCGCCCTGCAAAATTCACGGCAATCTTGATTATTTTCATTTGTCAATATAAATTTGATATAAATAATCAATATTATATCCAGGTTAGTTACCCGCGAATTTTAAATTTTGTTGAAAATTAACTTTTACTATTTTTCAGGTTCGTTCAAGTTTCTGCACGGTTATTAATTGTTTGTAGATAAATTGATAAACATGGATCATCGTATCACTGTCCATTGATTTTACGAAGCACTCCGACGTCATGTAAAGTTTTCGATTAATAATTTTAATGTTAACAAAATTTATGCACTAATTAACTACTAACAATATTTTGATTTTAACATTTAGTTTACTTATAATTAAACAAATTGATTTTATTAATATTAACAACATTTTTATGATAACGGATTATTAAAATTTTTACATTATTAATTTATGTTTGTTGAACCTGTATTCCGTGAATGTATTTAAATTAATTTTTGATATTGAACTATAGTATTTGATATCGGATGAAACCTTTCCGTTTGATTTAAATAAGCCTCATGCAAACCTTTTATTAATAAACAAATTTCTGAATTTTGACGTACTCATTTCTATTGGCGTGGTCAGTCTCGTACACCGCAATATAATTTTCCATGTCATTTTGTATCTAAAATAAATTAATATAATGACTTATCAAAATTTTGTAATCTGTATCTACTTACATCAAAATGATCTTCACAACAATAATATGATGTTTTACTATAAATATTAGCTGGAGTTTTTATTCGAACTGCTTCAAACCAACTTTTTTTTAACTTTACATTATTTGGCACACTAACAAATATTTTATTGGGATGTGCCTTTGATGTATTACCACAATACTCGACAAAGCACTTTTTAATCTGTTTGTTTGAACTCATTTTTATTAAAGTTTAAATTTTTTATAAGGTTATCACAAAACACTTGACAGCTAACTACTGCTATGTTGTCAGATGTGTTCAAAAGTAGAGTGTGACGTCACTCGCGCGAAATTCCTGTTTCAAATTAATACTTTTTTAATAATTTTTTTACGGAAAACCAAAATCTTAGACTTTTGATCTATACAGTACTGTTGAACAATACTTAAACTTTATAAAAAAAAATACTTAGAAATTCATGCAATAACCTTATTGATGAACTAATATTAAAATTAGTTTTTCTTTTCAAAATTCGAATTCTAAACTACCTCGAAACAAAATCATAAAAGATATACCACGTAAAACTATACCAATAATTGTTAGCATTGTAGTCTGCGTTTCATTACAGCTCGGCTGCGCACAAGTGTATAGCGTTCAAGTTAGACAAATATTTTGATAGCGGACTGGACGTGTATTTATTATTACACTATTTATGTGACTAGCTGTTAAATTATAACTGATATGCTAGCGAAAATAAGAAACCCGCTTTCAAAGCAAAGCTGATAAGGCACCATTCTTTATAATAATTTAAATCTGATTAAGGTTATAATTATATAATTAATTATTATTAAATAATATTAAAGTCTGCAGCTCTGCTCCTATGGTAGAACCGCCACTGGATGAAATACATATCCTAAAATGAAGGTGTTTTTCGAATTTGTAACAGTTTTATAGGATTTAACCGTTTTCTTTTTCGATTTGTAAGAATTCATCGGGGGTTGTAAGTAGGCTATATATTTAGGAAATGAAAGCGAACAATTTATAACACAGTTGCAATATAACAGGCATTATGCGATAAAGCAATATTATTTAGAAATACGTCATGCACCAATAGAAACTTTCATGTTTATCATTAAAACATAATTAATTTAACTAAAACTTAACCGTTATTTTTATTAAATTCCAAATATACTTCAAGACTATAAAATTAACGTCTTACAATATTTTATGGCCGGGCCAAGAAATCCTAGCTACGCCACTGATGCTATATTAAAACATATCTATTTTGTAGATTACACCTATTTCCTGTTTCATTTCAGCTATAATACATTCTAAAATTAACGCGGTTCACGATCAATAAATTAATATGTTAAAAATGTTTTCATAATGGCCAGAGCTTGCAAAAAAGCTGAAATTTGTTAGACATGCCTGTATGAATATGCAAATAAACCTTCTTAAGGTCCCTAAAATCCTTTGTCAGCTTCTCCATGGTTGTAGATTTTAGTTTCTCCAACGTTGTTTTTTTTCACCTATAACTCACTTAATTTTACTTTTACGAAAAATTTTCATTAGGCCAAAATATAGGAGCATGAATCTTCTCTACAAAACAATAGTACATACAGGCAACGAAGCCGAAAACTTGACCCTGGTTTACAAACTGAAATTTTGCAGACCAATGTACGATATTTAAATGTTAGCTTCTTGCCTAATTGGGAATTTTAGCTACGCTAGCATGTACACGCGGAATAATTGTTCCACAGAAGTCATACCAGTCCATTCCCTGATATTCATTCTCAAAGAGGATTGTTTTCTTCCAATTCCTAATTTTCCTTCGCTTTTTCGTTTCAGTATCAGTTGAAGTATTTGCAGCATTTCTTAGAACATGTTCAAAATATTAAATATTTCTATACATGGTAGTTCTCTATCTTTTTAATATCTATACTAGCGCTGCGAAACCCTCCGGGTTTCTGGCGCTAGGCCTACCGGCGGCAATCCTCTACGCGGATTCCTAACGAGTCGGCCTTCGGCCTCCAATTGTTTTATGAATACGGGCGGCCTGCGGCCACCCTGTACCTTCTATGAGAACGGGCGGCCTGCGGCCGCCCTGTTGCTTTTGTGAATACGGATCGGCCTTCGGCCTCCAACGTCATTTTAAAAATACGGGTCGGCTCTCGGCCTCCAACTTGCTTTTAAGAATGGGGGTCGGCCTTCGACCTCCAACTTGGTTTTTAGAATACAGGTCGGCCTGCGGCTTCCAATTTGCTTTTAAGAATGCGGGTCGGCCTTCGGCCTCCCAATTTCTTTTGAGAATACGGGTCGGCCTTTGGCCTCCAACTTGGATTTTAGGATAGGGGTCGGCGGCCTTCGGCCTCCAGCATGCTTTTAAGAATGCGGGTCGGCCGTCCAACTCCAACTTGGTTTTTAGAATACGGGCCGGTCTTCGGCCTCCAAATTGATTTTGAGAATGCAGGTCGGCCTTCGGCCTCCTTATTGTTTTTAAGAATACGGGTCAGCCTTCGACGTCCAACTTAGTTGTTAGAATGTTCAGTCTCCAACTTCCTTTTAAGAATTCGAGTCTTAATTAATAAACTTAATTCAACGTAATTAATAAAATAGTTAATGAGTTATTAAACATTACAGTAAAATGAAATTGAAATTGCTAATTTAATACGCTTATTATTAGCAAGAGCCAACTGGTTTACCGAAATTATAACAAACGTCAAACGTAATTAGTCTGTGCGATTCTGATTTTCCATAACAATATGGTTGTATAACAATCTGGTTATGTTAGGCATTCCACATCACGTGATATTTTTCGAATTCAATATGGACGCCTGATGTCAATGTTAAACATTGTATATGTTTATATGGATTTATAAATGTTTTTTCGTTTTTTTCGTATATTTAAATAATTTTTACGAATTTATTTATTTAAATACAAAATTTTGCCAAAATAATGCCCGATTTCTTCACTCATTCCTAACCTATAATTATCTTGCGCACAACTTTAACCGTTAAATATTTTTAGGTTACATCAAGTTTTGGTTTTCTTCAAGTCAGATATCTGTCAGCTTTAGTTTATCTGTAAGTTAAGTTTGTAGCCGGTGAAAGTACAAGATAACTGTCAATCCTGTCAGTGAAACATTTCTAACCTCAGAAAATGGATTTATTAATGTTTTCACTGACGTCGATGATGACGAAGAAGTAGTAAGCGACGAAATTATGTTGTGGAGTAGCACAATTAATAGGGAACATGCATGCATAAAAATATTTAGTTCAAACAGTATTTTCCGATTAATCCTATATATTAAATATCAAATTAGCAAAAATAACTATACATCATGTGACCTTAAACGCAACGCCATTGGTTTGGCGTCACATGGCATAACCCCAATAAGCGCGGTCCTTTCCTTCAATTCAAATTGACGGATTTTTAAATATTTCTTAAATTATTATCAAAACGAAAATAAATAAATTAAATAGCATTAATTAGTATTTTTAGTTATTTTTGATCCAACTACGATATAAAAAAAATTTATGCATCTTCCCCGTTGTGCAAATTTTTAGATGTTTAAGGTTAAGGGTGCGACCGTGGCATTCTCACATAATTCAAGCCGTATAAAATTACAATAATAAATAAGGTACTACAGATTGATATTCACATTGCAAAATCTATTCCAATGCCTTTAATAAGGACTAATCTGGGAACAATGATTTTTCAATGAGTAATTCCAACTTATAATTACAAACTTTTAGAAATTTTTTTTTTTCTATTCATAACAATCACATGGCATACAAGTAACATCCCATTTCTTATTTGTCGTACCAATCCACAATTCGACGTGGGAAAAAATTTTGGCCTTCAAATCGATTTTCAAGGTCACATGTTTTGGAACAAATCAAAGCTATCGACGGTATCTATCGAGATCTTTAATTGTGGTAATTTTGTAAAATTCTTATATTTTGCTATTACCGCCATAACTATGACCTTCAACAGTTTTTCAAGGTGACAATGGACGGATAGTTAACAACTACATAAGCCCTCTAAGAAATACTGCGTTTTAAGTTCCGCCAAATTAAGAATTACTGTCGGTAGAATACTTCAGCGTGACCGCGTGGTCGCACAGAAAAACTTTATTACCCTCCTGAGGTCACCTCATAAAGCTGTATTCGAATTCGCAATAAAATCACTTGACCTTGGGGACTTTAAAAAAAAAAAGGAATTTTCAGGTTAAAAGTTCTTCATCTTTGAAAATTCACCGTGGAGTGCCGGTTCATTTTCCAGAGACTCTAATCCAACTTTGCACAATTTCGGACCTTCCGGCGTCGATCGCCACCGCTCATTCGAAATTCGACACGGTGGGTTGTTCTGTGGTTCTGTTCCAGGAATTTCGGCGTAAATCGGCCTCTTTTGCGCTCCTCCACGCCGCCTCCTCCCCGCCCCTCCAATTTTTTTTACTCCACCACCTCGGGCCCGTCGAACCGGTCATTTTAAGAGGTCGCACGTAAAAATCGGTCCGTAAATAAGGCGTCTGCGCACGTTTTTGTGACGCTTTTTCTTAAATTCCTTATTATTTTATAATATAGATGAAGGGGCCCGAAATCAAGAGCGCCTTTGGTAGATTTAATAATTTCGATAAATCTAAAATTAATTTTGTGGGCAAAGGAAGGGTTTTTCGAAAAAAATGTTATTCTACATTTCGCTTCAGATTTGCTCACTTTATCGACTGAAAGAAAGAAAATTTTGAAATTGGAAAATTTATTCAAAACATGTAACATATTTTTCGATTTGAGCTCTTCGAAAGGACCGTTACGTTGCGGATGGATTTTTAACAATCACCCTGGTCGATTGCCGACGAATACACGTTGGACATGTTAAATTTTCATTTCGTCGTGTTTCTCGCCAAAATATTACAAATTCGTGCACGTTTGCAAAAATGTTTTACAATTTTGTCGATTTTTTGCAGAAGGAACGGGAAGTGTATGAGAAATGTTGTCGTTTAAATTATCTAAAAGTAAGGGCCCGTCCATTTCCGGCGCCAATTTCCAATTTTTCGAAAGTAATTTTTTTTCAAAAATCATCAGTCGGATGCGGTTTTCGACGATCTTTGATTTAGTATACGACGATGGTGGACGAAAAACGACAAATAACGGCAGCATTTGCAAATTAATATCGTTCACAAAATTTCCGACCAAAATCGAAGGCAATTTCGGCAAAATTGAAAATATGCCAAAATGCGTATTTTCGTCGTAAATCAAATTTTTTTCGCGAAAATTTCATTAGACATTTTCGATTTATATTTGTCCCCTCGACGTATTAAACAAAAAAAAAATTTAATTTGTCAAATTTTAGAAAACGTTTCGCTTCTTTGCCACGTCCAATATTGACCTAATTTATTCGTCGCCTACAGATTTAACCTTCACAATTTCACGCTTTACGTCTTTAGAGGATAAAATTTCCAAGTCGTCGACAATTTCATCTAGTTTGGACCGACATTTTAAGAGAAAAAACGCAATTTTAAAATTCTTCGTTTTTGGGGAGGCGGTGCGCCGTCTCACGGTATTTAAAAAATCCTTCGCCCAACCTAAATGCAAGTTTGGACCTTTCGCCGTCGATCGGCGCCGATCCGGTCGAAATCCGTCACGCGGTTCGGAAGTACTCGCGTTACCGCGCGGAGAAGGCTTTTCCGCTCTCTCCGCCGCCCCCGTAACCGCCATTTCGAATTTTTCGCCGTCATCGGATGGACCTCGTCGGCGTCGACATTTTAAGACTTTGCGGGCTAATTTATCACGTCGGGTTTACGCTCCAGAGGCATTTTCACAAGAATTTCCAAGTTAAAAGTTGTTCATCTTTGAAAATTCACCGTGGAGTGCCGGTTCATTTTCCAGAGACTCTAATCCAACTTTGCACAATTTCGGACCTTCCGGCGTCGATCGCCACCGCTCATTCGAAATTCGACACGGTGGGTTGTTCTGTGGTTCTGTCGCAGGAATTTCGGCGTAAAACGGCCTCTTTTGCGCTCCTCCACGCCGCCTCCTCCCCGCCCCTCCAATTTTTTTTACTCCACCACCTCGGGCCCGTCGAACCGGTCATTTTAAGAGGTCGCACGTAAAAATCGGTCCGTAAATAAGGCGTCCGCGCACGTTTTTGTGACGCTTTTTCTTAAATTCCTTATTATTTTATAATATAGATTGACGATCACCTAACAAGATGGAAAAACGTTAGCTCAAAAGGTATACAAATTAGCAAATAGCAGTTCATTAAATGTCTCTTATAAGTATGATGACGATCTTGCAATTATTCAGGATAATGCAGACGATCTCCAACAAGCGTACCATCAACCCTTCAGGATAGGGCAAGAACATAACCTTAATATCCCACTTCACAAAACAAAAACTGTGGCATTTCTAGGGAGGAAGGCAGTCAGAAGCAATATATATAGTTATATAAATGACCAACTGATAGAACAAGAAAGTGAGCTCTTTCAACTATTTAGGATTCGATGTCAGCTATGAGCATAATAACGGTATAAAAGTTAAAACGCACAGATTTGCGTTTTTTGTTAGTGCGATAAGTCTAGTTTGCGGTGCGATAAGAAAAACATTCCGAAATAAAACTAGGAAAGAGACTCAAATCAAATTCTATGAGGTGATGGAAATGCCAATTCTATTGTATTGAAGTGAGACTTGGGTTCTAACGCAAAAAGATCTCTCACACATTCAAGCCAGTGATATGAAATTTCTTCGAGGGGTGGCAAGTTATACTAGATTGGATATAATGAGAAATACAGACATATGGGCAGTTTAAAGGTAACGTCCGTTGTAGATTTGATTGATACCAATCGAAATAATTAGAGAACCCACTAAGAACGGATGGCGGACCAGCGATGGCTAAAGCTTGCATATCAATATCGTCCTAGAGGAAAGAGAGACCAGGGAAGACCTCGGAAGCGATGGCAATAAGATGTAGAAACAAGCCTAAAAGCTAAATCCCTGATGTGAAAAAGGAGAAGAAGAAGTTCTATGTCCTCTTCGTTGGTTATATGTTGCATCCATGAAATACACAGCACCTTTCTGTATAGCAATATCTCAAACACTTCAACCAATTTATTGTTCCGACCTGCAGTGTCCACATTTCCGTTCCATACAGTAACGTGGACCACATGTAGCACCTATTCATTCTCTGATGAAGTTTTAAATTCAAGTTGTCGTTGTACAAGAACAGTTTCACTTTTCATTAAATGTGTTGCGGGCCATTTCAATTCGGCATTTAACTTTGTTGCCAGGGTTTAGGTCTTAGTTATTATACTTCCGAGGTACTTGAACCTAGAGACACACTTAATTTGTTGCCCATTTAAGTATAATGAAGCATTGTTGTAATTTTGACGGCTAATCAGTGGCGGTTTTGGTGAGCAGGTAGGCTAGGCTTAGCCTATCCGAAAAATGTGAACATGTGCTCTTTTTATGTAGGGGAGCATAGGTACAGTTTGTTTCAAATCGCATGATCCCAAATTGAGTAGAGCCTAGCCATTGCCTCATCCACCCCTTCTTTGCAATTCGTATCGCTGTTCTTATCAATGATCGTAATTTATTGTATTACGTTTTGTTGTTCATTGATCATCTGCTTATTCCTTTATATCCTTTTGTCGCTTTTAAGACGTTTGTCACAAACTTTATTTATACTTTCTTTAATGTTACTCCATCTAGTGAGTATATTTTCTTCCCCTTGTCGTTGCAGTTATGCTAAATTATTATTGGGATCCTTTGATGTTTTCTCTCGAATAGATAGGTCTATTCCTCTTATTTGCTGCTATTTCTTCATGATTTATAATGTTAGTTGTACATCGGCTACAACTGGATTATGATAGGATGCAATACAATCTCTACGGTAACCAGACAGAACAGAACATGAAAGAACAGAACATGAAAAAACAGAACAGTGAAAAAACATAGCAGTGAAAAAACATAACAGTGAAAAACAGAACAGTGAAAAAACAGAACAATGAAAAAAGAGAGCACTGAAATAAAAGAACATTGACAAAACAGAACATTGAAAATTCAGAACAACGGGAAAAATTAAAACGCGAAATTAATTATGTCATCAGTATAATCAACAGTAATATCCCAAGTGCATAAAAATAGCCGATTAAATTTTGACATTTTTAAACAAAGTTTTGCTAAGCAATATGTCGAGTAAATTTGCCACGTAACAAAATAACGAGTGCGTAGCACGAGGGATTTTGGGTGGAAAATTTACGAGAAATATTTCTTCAGAGCAAAACTTTGTTTCAAAAAACGTCAAAATTTATTCAGGCTATTTTTAAGCACGTGGGATATTCGGCATGATTATTTCTTGAATAAATGTATCTTGGAACGATTGAATTATTTATTACAATTTACATTGCTGCAATTAATGAAAAAATTACAATTTTGAAATATATTTTCTTTTTTTTCGGCTCTTTATTCTTCGGCAATTTATTTATTGCAGATTCAATATGTTGCAGAGAATTATCTGCAAATCGTGACATTGTGCATTTAATTCTGTAATTTTTTTGTTTGTTTGTCTAAGCACGTTTGATAATGTTGGAAAAAATTTTAGAAAGTGATTATTTTTTGACATAAATTTACCCGCTGAATATTTTCCATAGCAACTTAAATATTTACTATAATAAAATGGTTGCCTAGATGTTTCGCGTTCTGATTGGCGTATATTATAATGAAGGAAATAATCAATTAAAAAAAATTGCTAAAATTAATGCAACACGATTTATTAATTTTAAATTAGTTTATTATTATTATATTAAATTACTGCAAATTTGCCATTCGCCGCAAAAACCTCAGCTTATCCTCATAATTTCCGTATTCTTGTACAACGGCTGCCACTTGATTGTTGAGGTTCTCATACTTCTTTTTCTGTTCTTCTGGGCGACCAGTTTGTGCATTGGCTAGTAACAAAAGTTGGCAAGCAATGTCTCGCCTTAATCCGTCCAGCAAATTCCATACGCTATGGTGGCTGCAGTGGAAGATTGAGTTCAAAGCGTTGTGGAAACCTTCACAACAATTTGTTGTTTTTGGACTTTTCTCCGCAGCGGCTTCGAAATGGTTCCACAGCGCGATAGGAAATTGTGGTGATCGTCCTGCAACGCCTACTGAATATGTGGAGAAGAAATACGTCAACACGTCATTGTAGCGATCATCATCGGGAAATGTTTCAGCTAGGTCGTCAAATACGGAGCGCACGTCCTGTGCTGGTACAAACGATAGAGCAGCCAAAGACTTAAGTTTTAATTTAACGTCAATGTCAGATTCATATTCGATTTTCAAACCAGCACTGTTAATCCTTCTTAGCAAACTTTGACAAAGATGGAAGTAGCAACCCTTAATTTCCGCTTCCGGAATGCAGTCCTAGCAGCAGAAATGCATGCTTTCTTAAAATCAATTAAAATCTTCTGGGGTGCGATGTTGGGCACCAATTCTTTCAAAAATGTGAACATGCGATGGTACGTATTACTGGTCTTCTTTTGCAGCAGGAAGTAAATGCAAAGTGGATAGGAGTTGCCGACCTTAGTATGCCATGTACCTTATATAGTTGGTAAAACATGCTGGGGGCTTTGTCAAATGTTCCATCTCCATAGATTACGGTCTTATCCAGTTCTCCCAGTAGCTCACCATTCCCAATCACCAAATTTGTTTCTTGATCGGTCGCTCCAGTGTCGTGCAAAATTAAGTCCGCATAATTTTCCAGGATCGAAAAATTTGTTGTGATCGGATTCGGAATATGTGCCGTTTTCTTATAGTTGAATAGATTTCGGGTCATGGAAGATTTTTTGGGCAAATGTTCTAATACATCGGAGCTAACGTTACTTAATGCTTGTCCCAATACATTCTTGCAGTTGCACCAACTGCCTTCATATTCTGCTTCATTTTGCTCTTAATAATGTTAGCCTGCGCGACTTGCTGAGGTTTTTATGGCGAATGGCAAATTTGCAGTAATTTAATATAATACCAATAATAAACTAATTTAAAATTAATAAATCGTGTTGCATTAATTTTAGCAATTTTTTTTAATTGCAAAATTTTACAAATTTAGTAATATCATTATTATGTAGTAGGTATATTAATTATTTATTATTACTGATGACATAATTAATTTCGCGTTTTAATTTTTCCCGTTGTTCTGAATTTTCAATGTTCTGTTTTATCAATGTTGTTTTATTTCAGTGTTCTCTTTTTTCATTGTTTTGTTTTTTCACTGTTCTGTTTTTTCACTGCTATGTTTTTTCACTGCTCTGTTTTTTCATGTTCTGTTCTTTCGTGTTCTGTTTTTTTTCTGTTCTTTCATGTTCTGTTCTGTCATGGAATCCTACCAGATCCCTCCGGCGGCCCCAACTAATTTTTGCATTAAAATCGTCCATTGTAATAGTTATTTCATCTCCTTTTAGTGCTTTAAGTATTTTACTGACTGATTCGTAGAAATTTTTTACTTTATTGTTCTGATTTCCAATGCTGTCGGACCCCGTTGCTAGATGCAGGTAGTTAATTTCGACGTTCGGCCGATAGAAAGAATCCAACGATTATCGTTGTTGTTCCACAAAGCGCGGCACATTCTGCTAACCAGTACACTATTGGTTATTTTTTTATTCACTACTTTCATTGCAGTGTCGCTGCTTATATTTATTGTTCTGAAGGAATTAATCGGTTTCTTAGATTAGGAATAACTTGCATAAAATCGTTAAACGGTGGTTTACAATATCTTTTTAGGTAATAAAAGGCACCGAAAAAGTTACTTTATCTTGAATTAATTCACTAATATGATTGTTTCGTTGGTGATGCGGCAATAATTGTTCGTTCGATACACTTTTTATTAGTTGGTTTGATTGGTTTTATTTCGAGAGAAATTTATCTTTTTTTTTGGCGATAATTCGAGTTACTGGCAAATTCGAGAATGTCTGTTCGCCCGTAAGCTATTTAAATTAACGAATTCTGTATGAAATTATTAACTGTTTCACTGAGTGATAGTTATTAAATCTTTAATTGGTCCGAATTCAAAACTTATTTATTCACTGGTTTTAAGTTCGTAGTTAAAATATTATTAAGTCGATATTCCGCGAACTATTTACTTAAGATTCGTTGTAAATTTATTAACAATGTTAAGATAATTAACTTTTCTTCGATAGGTAGATATTAAACGATAATTGTTAGGTACGAGTTGTGTTCGAATCGCTCGCTGGCAGACAACTGCACTTTTTTCCTTCAACTCCTTACGAGTTTTTTCGAGGACAAGTGATAAGATTTTGCCTTGAAGAATACAAGTATAGCATTCATAATCTACTTATGGAAAACCGAGTAGGTGGTTTTCATCAGCGAATATAGCGCGGTTTCCATTGATGATTACAATGTAGTTATACATTTTTCTACATTGTGGCCGTTCCATACGCTTTATATCCTAAGGATTACATTGTAACGCGTTTTGTTGTAGAATTGTCGAATTCACTATCGTCTTTCATTTACTTTAAGTCGTTGTTATAGGGACTTCACTCAAAAGAAACGTTGATTATGCGTCTTTATGAGTTAAACATTATAATGTATGCGAATGAATGTATTATTCTTTTAAGAATATACTTTGTAACAGTATTAAATTAAAAATTGTTGAATACAATTTTTCTGATAGGTAATATTTACAGTGGGAACTCGTTATGTTGAATTTTCTTTCTAACGTTTATTATTTACAATACGAATTTGTTGTCGCGAGTTTAATTTCTTTAGTTAAATATTAGTCAAATACATTCTGCTCTAAATATATACAGGGTATACCGAAATTTTATGTATGTACATCTCTGAAACTCATCTAACAAACGAACACTATCTTAAAATACCCAACTACCAAATGTACGATACCAAACATCCTGATAAAAAAGCACATGGTGGAACTGCAATAATTATTCTTAATAACATTCAACATCACGAAAGAGAAAAATATGCCAAAGACCATCTCCAGGCCACAAGCATCACCCTCGAAGACAAATTAGGGCCAATAACTATCTCTGCTGCATACTGCCCGCCAAAACATAATAATAAAAAAGAACAATATGAGGAATTTTACAATACACTCGGAAACAGGTTTATTGCGGGCGGAGATTACAATGCAAAGCACCCGATGTGGGGATCTAGACTGGCTACACCAAAGGGTAGAGAACTACTGAAAGCAATGAAAGCAAATAACCTCCAACACATCTCAACAGGAAGACCTACCTACTGGCCATCAGACAGAAACAAGATACCAGATCTTATCGACTTCTGTATTACAAAAGGAGTCGACTCAAAACGAACAAAAGCAGAATCATGCATGGATTTATCATCTGACCACTCCCCTATAATCACCATCTATATAGCCAAGTACTAAATAAAGAAAAACAAGCCTCCTTATACAGGTAGCCCTCGGTTTACGCCGGTTCCATTTACGCCGATTCACAATAACGCCACATGCCTACGTCTTGAAAATCCCCGGTTTAACTGGGTATCTACTGGGCTTCCCCGGCCTGACTGGGGAAGTACCAAAACAATTATACACGTTGATGGTCCAGTGATAACGTATTTACCGAGCTGCTACGACGTATGTACATTTATTAAACGCTGTGTTACAATTGAATCCATTTATTTTTTCTATTTAATATTTTTCGCGTAAATTATTGGTAAAGTAACAATACCATGTCTAATAAAAGTGCAGAAAAGTTATCTGAACATGTTGCGAAAAAGGCACGTCAATCTATAACACTTGAAAAAAAGATGGAGGTGATTCGAAGAATGGAAGATGGGCTAATGTTAATTATGATGGGATAATGTTATACCTGCATATGCCTATTATTAATTTATGAGATGGAACCTAACTCCATACCTCCCATTATAATTAGGTTCAATTTACGCCGATTCAGTTTACGCCGGTTTTTTTTAGGAACGGAACTCCGGCGTAAACCGAGGGCTACCTGTATAACAAAAAAACCGATTGGAACTTTTTTAGAAAAGAATTGGATAAGCAAATTAATCTGAATATATCGATGAAAACAGAACATGACATAGAAGCAGCAGTCGACGAGCTCACCAAAAATATCCAAAAAGCAGCTTGGTCTGCCATCCCCCAACAGTAATACGACTCATGAAGCAGAAACAATTCCATTTACAATTCAACAAAAAATCTCCGAAAAGAGAAGACTTAAAAAGCAATGGCAACAAATGCGAACGATAGCAAACAAAACTAAACTAAACAAATCATCTAAAGAATTGAAAGAGATGCTAGTTGAAATAAAAAACCAGAGAATCCAAGATTATTTAGAGAGTCTATCACCAACGGAGGCCACAGACTACTCCCTCTGGAAAGCAACCAGAAAACTTAAAAGGCCACAAGCACCAAATCCACCGATTAAAGACAGTAATGGTAAATGGGCAAGAAATGACAAAGAGAAAAGTGAAGTATTTGCCAAGCATTTGGAAAAAGTATTTCAGCCGTTCCCTTCAATGTCCACGCCAGAAGAGGATAGAAAAGTGATAAAATACCTTGAGACGCCTAATCAACTTGATCTCCCCATAAAAAAAATTAAAATTCGAGAAGTTAGCAATGTTATCCGAAAAGAAATTAACGCTAAAAAGGCACCTGGCTTTGACCTGATCACGGGAAAGGTACTACAAGAGTTATCAGAAAAATGCTTAAAACTTGTGACATTTATCTTCAACGCAATACTCCGGATACAACGTTTCCCAAACCTGTGGAAGGTGGCCCAAGTTATAATGATACTGAAACCTGGAAAGAAACCTGAAGAAACCACATCCTATAGGCCCATAAGTATACTGCCAGTTTTCTCAAAAGTCTTTGAGAAAATTTATCTGAAAAGACTAAAACCTATCCTAGAGAGATACAACATCATACCAAATCACTAGTTTGGTTTCAGAAATAATCATGGCACCATCGAACAGGTACATAGATTGGTGAACGTAATCAATGATGATCTTGAGAAAAAACGTTTTTGCTCAGCTGCCTTTTTGGATGTTAGTCAGGCCTTCGACAAGGTCTAGCACGAAGGACTACTCTACAAAATTAAAAGGCTTTTACCATATAACCATTTCCTACTAATGCAATCATATCTGAAAGACAGATATTTTCTGGTGAAGTAACAAAATGAGTATACCGACCTCTATGCCATATTGTCAGGAGTACCACAGGGTAGTGTGCTGGGACCAGTACTCTATTTAATCCACACATCAGACCTACCAACCACTCGCTTAACAACAGTAGCCACATTTGCGGATGATACTGCGATATTGGCATCTCATTCAGACCCAACAAGGGCATCTAAAAACCTGCAATTGAATCTAGACGAAATACAAAGATGGCTACAAAAATGGCGTATTCAGGTGAATGAAACCAAATCCGTTCACATAACCTTCACTATGAACAGGTCAACTTGTCCGACGGTTAAATTAAACAATCAACAACTCCCACAGGCTGAAGACGTGAAGTATCTTGGCATTCACTTGGACAGACGTATGACGTGGAGAAAACACATCTTCACGAAACGGAAACAGCATGGTATAAAATTCAGTCATATGTACTGGCTGATCGGAAGACAATCACAACTTAATTTGGAGAACAAGCTACTGCTCTATAAAGCAATACTCAAGCCAATATGGACTTATGGCATTCAGCTGTGGGGCTCCTCTGCCAACTCTAATATTGAAATCCTCCAGAGGTACCAAAACAAGGTAGTACGAGCAATGGTAGACGAACCTAGATATGTTACCAATGAGACGATCCAACATGATGTATCATTACCCTCCGTAAGGGAAACGATTAGAACATACAGTGTTAAATACAGTGACCGAATTATACATCATCCTAACGTGTATGCAAACAAACAACTAGAGAGTGCAAGCGAAGTGCGTAGGTTAAAGAGATACCATCCTGTTGACTTAATACAAAGATTCATGTAAAACATACTGCTGTGTCTCAAGCTACCAGGCCAGTGCAAATTATTGAATTTCCAACTCAAATTAAAATATCACATAAAATTTGACCTCATTAAAACTTTACTGATAAGAAAGATAAACCAATTTCGCAATTTTTCTATATTATGAGCATACAAAGATCTTTAATGATTGATAAATGTAAAATAAAGCTGTAAAATAGATTCATGAAGGTTATTGCCACTTCAAAATTTAGTAAAAAAGATTATTTAAGTCAAAAATGGTAAATTTGCTGTGAAGTGTTATCACAGAGAACATAACCAAAAATTGTACCTTACAAAAATGGAATTTACTCCATGAATAACAAATACTGTGTAAAACCAATTATATCAAAATTTGTTAAATAATCCACGCTTTCAAATGGTTATAATTTACCACCGTGATTCTACAAAAAGGTAAATAGAGTTCATTTTCGCTTCAAAATTGATAACGAGTTTCATGATAAGAAAAAGGTCAAGAGTCCAACAAAATCTTGCCTACAAAGTGCTTCTGTATTCACGAGACGTCTGGGAACCACGCAATTAATAAAGTCATCAAATATGGAAACGATCCTAAAAATATCAAAACATTTGGTTATTATAAAATTTCAAAAAGTATTAAATTTGACTCACTGATAAGAAAATTCGACCGATTTTGGAATACGGCGCAGGCAGAAAGTCAGTCTTACTCGAACGTTTCAAAACGACGGATGTGCGGCTCATAATAATGAAAGTTTTCCAAAAATAATCAAAATGGATGGACAGGTGTGTCCACAAAATCAAACAGTCTATTTTTAACGCTTGAAATGATCGGATGTGCAGCTCCGTAGAATAAAAGTCTTACTCGAGTGCTTGAAAATGACGGATGTGCGGCTCCATAAAAGTTAAAGTCTTCCTCGAACGCTCAAAAACGTAAGACGTGTGTGGTTCCAGTATGAACAATCAAAATTGAAATGATCCAAATGTCCAATGATGCAATCTTATAAAAATGGCTACCGAGCTAAACAAGACGTCTACAAATAAAATGCATTAAAATTCGACTCACAATAAATATCATGGAAGCCAGTGGCGGCTCGTGGCAAATATTTTTGGGTGTTCTGCATTATAAAATTATTAGTCAAATTCTAATCTGAGAAAAGATATTTTATTACCAAAATTTGTTAAATATTAATTAATTTTTTTAATTATTAAAGGAATACGCCGCTCCTTATTTTCAGCAAACTTATCGATCACTTTTTCATTAAAATTTGGTATGGCGGAGATGAATTTTTTTTCTATTGACAGCATAGAAAGAGCCGTTAATCGATCTTCGCACATGGTGCTCCTTAAAAATGTTTTTATCCGCTTTAGGGTGGAAAAACTTCGTTCCGCTTCAGCAGGAGTCATCGGCGTTGTCACAAGTATTTGCAGCAATTTCTTTGTTTCGATCATTGTCTCGTCCAAATTATTAGAAATTATAAATTTTAGGAAAGGAACTGCACCACGTAAATCTCTGCATTCTGCGTTAGAATATAATACCGAAAGCTCTGTCTTAAGACGGGGTTTATTCAACACATTATAAGTTGAGCAAGCAACCTCTAATTCTTGGTCTGGAAATTTGTTCAAGTATTCTATAAATTTTTCAGGAAATAAAAGTGATGCAGCTACCAAGTGGTTTGTGAATGCAAAGCAATATAATATAATTTATAATTAACAATATATATATAATATAATTATAATATAATATAATTAACAATAGAATGCAATATAATTACATCACAAATCTCTATGCAAGCAATACGGTGATCATCATTTGGGCGTTTCCTTTTTGTCTCGCCACAAGCAGTATAAAATTTTGATGCTTCATTCACTACGGAGTCTATTTTACTTCGAACACAATTAATACTTTGTTCAAACACACCTATGACTCTGTGAGCTTCTGTCGGATCCATATTTCTTTTTTGCAGTTGATTATATAGAATATCAACATGTGGCATAATATAATGGAAGAAAGTTAACCAAAAAATAAAATTTTTATCTTGCAGAATTCGTCGAATACCTGAAGCTTGCTTGCTAGTCAATGCGTTAGACTCTTCTTCCAACTGTTCCATGCATTCAATAATGGAGTTCCTATGTTCATATACAACATTAACTGTTCGAATATTAAAATTCCATCGTGTAGGAGCAGAGCGAGGTACATTTCGTCCCGCGATTTTATCTAGCACTGCTACACGTTGGGGTGAATGACTAAAAAATCCGGGAATATCATGTAAATCACCGAAAAAAATTCGAACTTGAGAATTTATAGAACATGCTCTTAACATAACTAAATTCAGTTGATGAGCATAACAATGAACAAAATGAGCATTTTTATATTTCTGTTTAATTCGCGCCTGAACTCCACTATGTTCTCCACTCATTACCGCGGCACCGTCGTAACTTTGTGCAATAAGTTTATCATTGTCATTTTTCAATATCGGGTGTATAGCACTTAAAATAGTTTGAGACAAAATTTCGGCATCATGTTTCGTCGGAAGCAAAAAATTCCAGAACCGTTCAACTGGATCCCCATCTTTTGTTACATATCGAAAAATAGTAACCATTTGAAATTTCGCGGAAACGTCTGTAGTTTCGTCAGCCATTACTGCTAAAAATGGTGTTTCCTTAATTTCTCGAACGATCTCTTCATGACAGACTTCTAGCATGCAATCTAAAATGTCATTTTGTATGGTTTTTGAGGTACCTTTAAAGATAGTTGCATTTTTTAGATGTTCCTCAAGAGATTTATCAAGTTCCGACGAAAAATTTATCAATCCGCGAAATACTCCAGGATTTTCAGATGTTTCAGATTCGTCATGTCCTCGGAGAGCAAGTTCAAATGATCCACAAAACTTAATAGGTACAATTTATAATTTTTGATAAAACATATCTATTTTTCATTACTTCGTCATTATGTTTTTTTATGTTTATCCAATATGCGGAATCAAGTTGAGCCTCTATGTTGATTTTGCCAAATAAAGCAAACCGTATTTCTGCACTAATATGAGTTTTAGAGTTCTCGTGTTTTCTAATTTTTTCAGTTAAATGCACTAAATCTCTCACTCCTGTTTCCGTCCAAAGTTTTTCACTACGGTTCTGATCAAACAATACACATGGAAAACAGAAAAAGGCATTCTTCTGGTTACACCCACAAATCCAATTGTTCCTTAAGTAAATATCCTTATTAAATTGTCTCTTATATGTTTTACCGCGACTTTTCCCTTCCACTTCAATAATTAATTCAGGTTTAGGACGCCCCTGTTCTTTTACAGCTAATTTTTCTTGATAATTAAGTTTAGAAAACTTATTTTCGCTTAATTTAAATATAACATCCATTGCAATTAATGCAAGTTTACACGTTTTAAATACAACAAAAAAATTGCGCTACTGTTAATATCTTAACCTTTGTACCTAAACACTTGCAATGATAAAAACACAATAAAATGTTTCCTTATCTTTGAATAGCGCTGCAAGTGATGCAGCTCTTTTTGCGTAAGTTTACCGCATTTAAATTTTCAACGAGTCGATCCGATAGAATACGAAGCGTAAAGTTTTAACGTTACGAAGTGGAATTTTGGATCACAGATCTGCGTAGTCCGTCAACGATTTTGTTAGCATACCTTGTCTTGCATTTATGCTTTCATATTTATTTGGCCGACTGACTGACTGGCTCGGTTGCCGACAAGTGTATAGCATTAAAGTTAGACAAACATTTTGATAGCGGACTGGACGTGTATTTATTATTACACTATTTATGTGACTAACTGTTAAATTATAACTGATATGCTAGCGAAAATAAGAAACACGCTTTCAAAACAAAGCTGATAATGCACCATTCTTTATAATAATTTAAATCTGATTGAGGTTATAATTATATAATTAATTATGCAAGTATTGGTATTTTTATTGTTATTTTTGGTGGTTCTGCAGCTCTGCAGCTCCCGTGGTAGAACCGCCACTGATGGAAGCATATAATAACAAAACAACTCACCAGCATTCCAATTGATCAACTCAACGTGATCAACAATTTGATTTCATGTATCAACGCCGTATATTCACGAAACAGGAGCAACCTTCACAGCAACAATCATCAGCTGATCTGTGTAGTTCTTCGAATGTGCATTAGTGAAATGTTTAGTGCGCATGTCTTTTGACAAGACAGGATTATTCAAATTTAAAAAAGGTATTTTAAACTTTTAATTATATTTTATGTATTATTATTATTGTAACTTTTCTACGCCACAAGAGGATATTTTTGGACCTACTCATTTTGATTTATCTGGTATTTAATATTGTCGTTTTTCTCAGATAAAAATTTATCTGAAGACTTGTGCGCATTGCGATTTAATTAATTTGGTAAATATAAAGCTATTTTCGATTTAATACAATCTTTTATTCATCGATTCAATTCAACAACAGTAAGCATTTCAATTTTAAAAGATCATCACAACAAAAGCGAATTAGTTTATCTTCGAATATCATTTCATCAACAAATTTTCAATCTACAAATATTTATTTGAATTTTAATCAGCATCCCTTAATTGAGTTAACCTGAACCTACCACACCTTGAATGAATCTCCACGACTGAGCTATAAGAGGGACAAGGATCGTGAATTTCTTGAGAAATTGCACCCTTGGAAATTTCATTTTTCAATTTTATAAATTTGCTTTTATTTAACAAAGCTGGCGCTCAACACAAACCCGGGGTGTGCAAATTTCGATAGAGATTATATACACAGCAATACGATTTGTAATTAAATAGATATTGTTCACTGGAATGATTTTCTGCATGTTATTGTAATTATATTGTCAGAAAAAACGCCGAATGCCTATAGGCAAATTGCCTATAGGCAATTTGCCTAAATATCGTATAAAACATCATTTAACATCAATCATTAATATTAAATTTATTTTTTTTTAGCGTAATGACCTTGCAGTTAAAAACGCTAAATTATATTTAAAAAAAAAAAAAATTTTTAAATATTATTTTATTAAATTTCCAAGTTAATAATTTACATACCTAGTTTAATTTTCTTGTTAAGGACTATATTATTTTTGCACACAATTAATTTTATCTATGATAAAGATAATACCATATTTTATTTGTAATTTATTAAAACAGTACTTAATATAGTAGACGATTACGAGATTCAATTAATGTATTTTTAGAATATCATTCAGTGTTATATAATAATCGACAGGTAAAACTTGTAAACTTAATACTAAATAGTTAAATATTTACATACATTTTAGGAGATAATCATTGTTATCATTTTTATCAACGGGATTTGAGAAAACGAAACCAAAACCACTAGTTCATTTTTTTCTGATGTCAATAATATACTTTTTCTGAATATATGTAACATCAAAAATAAGTAAGTACCTATACACTTCTTTTAATATAGTAAATTATTGTCCAAAATTTAAAAAAATATTAAATTTATTATAATACCAGGTTTTTACCATACAATCGAATTAAATTTTTAAATTTTTGAAAAATATCAGTAGGTAGTTACTAAAATTTAAAAATCATATCTTAATTACCTCTACATGACAATTTTAATATCAAATCTTTTACGTGTGCAAAATATTGAACTTGATATCCAAGTAAATCAATTTTAATTAAAAATAATTAAAAAGTATGAAAATTTGATACATAATTAATTAGAAACCTGTGTTTGAGAACTTCTGACTCGGTCAATGTTAAATTATAACCTTGAGAAGTTTTAATAAAAATTTCTATCAAAAAATTAATGCACAGTTTGTTTTGCTCAGCTCAGATGAATCGGCTCCGAAATTAATTACTTAAGTGTTTAAATAAACCAATTCAGTGTCGAATTAATTTTAAAGCTTGTTACTACGTTATATTTGGGTAAGATCTAGTTTAGGGGAAAAGCGTGCTAGCTGCTTCATATTTTGTGCCAACATGTGTTATTGTATCATGATCATAAAATGCTTATAAAACTTTTGGGGCAAATGTATAATTTGCTTGTAATTAATTATTTAAGAGGGACATTTGCATCGACTATAGCCTTAGCCCACCCACCTCGCCATGAATCGAAACTTTACTTATATAATGAAAATTTATCCCACCACATCGATTATTTTTTGTTTTTAGGCGATTTTTAGGGGGTGAAACGTAATAGTTTACTGCCCCATACCGCGACTATACTTTTTAATGCTATTTCGAGGGTCTCTCACATCCCGGTTGCATATATCCCGGTTTCCTTGATCTGTCGCGCCTCTCGTATGTTTAGCGCCCGCCGCGTAGCGGCTCGGAGCACGAAAAACCGCCCGGAGATGCGGAGCATCGGAGGGTAGGTTTTTTGATGCTCGCAGTTCTGGCCAAGTCAATTATTTACCCCAAAATTAGAATGAAAAAAAATTTTAATTTTTTCAGTTTTTCGGCAATACACGGGTTATTTTTCATTTTTTTGAATATATTTATTACCAATATCCACTAATCACACCCCCATCTATCCGAATTTCAAAGAAAAATTCAAATCGGACCGAAAAAATTTCACTCCATTTCAAGGGACTGTAACCGGATATATGTGCAGACCCCGGGTTCGACCGGCTACATGAATTTACTTTTCCCTTCTCTTCAAAAGTCGATATTTTCGTTATTTTTACCATTATTTTTACCGCGAATTTTTTTGCATAGAATAACAGAATGTGATGGGATGCTCTATGTGTATGCCAAAAATCAGATCTGTAGGCGTAACTTTGCCGGAAAACTTGGGGGGGGAGAATTAATTTTTTTAAATAGCTGTAACTCCTAAACGGCGTTAGATATCGAAAAACTGAGCAAAAAAAATCCCCCCCTCCCTCATGCTACTCACCTAGTGAATTGTCGGTAGGAAGGCGTGTGCAAAAATTCAGGTCGATCGCGCGCAAAAAAAAATTTTTTTAGGTTACTTTGTTGAAACTTCCGAAACGTTATATCTCCGTAAGTACGCGTTTGCCCCAAGAAATTTTTGCGTTTTACGGGTATATTATATGACCCCCCTCACCCCTCCACCCGCCCTTTTTTTGTTTTGAGGATTTTCCCCTAAACTAGAATCTTACCTTATATTTTTACGTTCTTTATTTGCAATTATTATATTAATCAATTATTGTTGTAGAAAAATGAAAATCATAAAATCGATAAACTTCGTGCCGCTCAGTGTGCCATTCGAAGCAAGAATTCAGGCTCTAGCTGCCGGTTTGGCAGTAGCAAATATGATATTTGGAGGAGCTCTAGGAATTCTTACAATAATGTACCTACTATTTTACACCCACCACTGGCCGGAAGCATTATTGTATTTATTTTGGGCTTGGGTTATAGACGCAAATTGTTCCGAAACTGGTGGACGAAGAATAGAATGGGTACGGCAATGGACCTGGTGGCAACACCTAAAAAATTATTTTCCCATACGTTTACATAGACTACCTTGGGTTCAACTGGATCCCAAAAAAAACTACTTGTTTTGTTGCTTTCCTCACGGAATTTTACCGCTTGGTGCATTTTCAGTATTCGCAACAGATTACAGCGATTTTCAAGATTATTTTCCGCATCATAAATCTCACATCCTAACCCTTAAATTGAATTTCCGTTTTCCTATAATAAGAGAATTACTTTTAGCGTTAGGAATGTGCAGCGCTTCTAAGAATTCGCTAAATTCAATTCTTGGGTGTCCGGAGGGAGGCCAAGTAGCAGCATTGATAGTTGGAGGAGCGGAAGAAGCTTTTCATTGTAGACCTGGCCAATATAAAATAATTTTGAAAAACAGAAAAGGATTTGTTAAATTAGCCTTAAGGCATGGAAGTCCGCTTGTTCCTGTGCTCTCGTTTGGAGAGACTGATACTTTTGATCAAGTTGATAACCCTCAGGGTTCTGTAACTCGCAAAGTTCAAGATTGGGTTAAAGGTATTACAGGTGTAGCTCCTGTTATACCATTTGGTCGTGGATACTTACAGTATTCGTATGGATGGGTTCCATATAAAAAACCGATACATGTATTAGGTAATTATGTTGTTGACCTTTAATATATTGCGTGCTCTGATTTTACAAAAATTTTAGTTGGGAAGCCAATAGAAGTCATAAGAACTGCTTATCCTACACAGGAGCAACTTGATCACTATCATCAAAAGTTTGTGGATCAATTGGTCGAGATGTTTGAAGAACAAAAATATAATTATTTACCTAATGCCAAAAATACCCAACTTATACTTGCATAATGCAAGTATATTATGTGTGGTTCCTTTTTTATAACTAAAACTACAATTTTTATGGAAAAACTGTAATTTTCGTAATGTGTGAAATTGTTATTTAATATTATTGTTATAAATAATAGAAACATGAGTACTTTTTTGTTGCTTAAACTACAAACCAGAATTAAGTTGAAAACGATAGCATAGATAGAATTCAAGGGATTCCACTTTTTATTTTTTACTTCTGCAATAACCCAGTTTACTTACCCCAAACAAATACTCCAACAAAGTAAAAAATCATTCCTGTTAGAGCCGATCAATGAAAGTTCTTCATTTATACTCGTATATAAAAACAAAAACATTACCAAATTAAATAATCCGCAAATTGGCAGAGATTTCATTTTTTCAAAATTATTATTACTCAATTTCACCGGGTATTTGATACAGGGTGTCTATCAAATTTTAACAACAATAATAATGATTTTTTTTGTATGGATTTAAAAGCATATTTTCACAGGGGAGTCGATTCGCAAATTTTAACCATCTATCGGTTTTTATCTATTTTCCTTCTTCTAGCCTTGCTTTTCCTCCCTGGGAATTCAGGTAGATATGTTTCCTTTTAGGTGCGGTCTTTCATAGTGTTCATGCTGGTTTCTTGTTTCCTTGGTTGACCACAATGTTTCACGGGTTTTAACCCAACCGTGGTCTTCGCTTTTATTCCATCTTGATTACTCCCTAGTAGGTCAATGTCGGATTGTTCATCTCCGCTTTCGTCCCGTATTGCCACCATTTTTGTTTCCAGAAACCTACACATAACGTCGATGGGTGTTTCCTTATACAGTTGGTCGCGACATGCAGGGAGGTGGATGCCGTGATAGGCCGCCACCTCTGCCTGTTCTTCCCTGTCTAATTTGAACTCCTGTATCCTATGTGTAGACTCATCGAACACTCCACATTCCGAACATAGCCCATCTTCCTACTTCTCCAATCGCTTGAGGTGTCGGCCAAACTCGCCATACTCGGTGAGAAGTTGGCCAAGCTAGAATGAGAAACTTGGCCAAGTCTTCCAGACGGGGAATGAACTGGTGGGTAATCCTAGCCACCTCCTCTTCGTCCCACTTTCGTTGCCAATCGGAGAGTATTAACCCGTATATATGTTTCTTGATATCCACCCTATATTTAAAATCCAAGGGGTTTATTTCCACGCCCCAGAAGGTGGTCGCTTTCTTGTTTTCGGCTTTACGCCATGCCAGTAGTCGCAACAGTTCCAGATCGATTGAATGAATACCTGCCAAAACACGGCAGCAAAATCCATAACACCACGTCAGCCGGGCCAACGTGTGTTTATCCTTGATTCTATGTCAGAGACGATCAGATGAAAGATGCAGCTAATGTGTGAGATTAAGCACTCAAGAAATATTTGTACACCAAAATGCAAAATTTTCATGATATTGGCAAAAACATTGAAAATAACCTTAAATCTATAAGAAATTGAAAGAATTTCAGACAATTTTTGGAAACAATTATTGCAACCATTTGCAAAATCGTGTACACTAAAATTGCAGAGTGGTCAACCTCCGATCGAATGCAAAGCATTCGAGGCACTCAAAACTGGGGCTACCGTTTCGGTTGCTTGCTTAAGAATTGTGGAGATATTGCGAGCGGAACTCGCTTGACATCGGAATTTATACCCTACCACGCTGGCCAAGTGTAGAGTGATGGAAGCAGCGATTACCAGTATTCCTGAATTAGCTACCAAGCGGTCACCCATCCAAGTGCGAGCCTCTAACAACCATACATGATTACCGTGATCTGAGGATTTCCATTAAAATTTTCTTGATTTTGTTCCTCTTACGTTAGGTCTGGGACCTGTACTTTACTAATTTTTTCAAATTACTTTTATGAGCTTAACTGGTTTTTACATTTTAGGTAACTTGGTGAGCTGACCCTTGATGTACATACATGTACCTTGTTTTTTCATTGTAATGAAGGCAAATCATTAACAGGATCGACAGCTTTATATGCCTTCTGAAGCACGAAGACTCCTTATTGATTCCATGATTATTACAATCCGTTCGATGAACAAAATGCAACATTGTTTAAATATGAATGAATACATGACAGAGAAGAGAGCCGGGCCCTTGGCAAGCCTCCTTTAGAAATAAACATTACATTTCAAATATAAAAATTTTGATGCCGTTCAACCCTTAATTTTGCCAGGCAGGTCCGCCAAGTCATACCTCTGTACTCTCTGCATTCGAAGTCCAATGAGAAGATCGCAACCAACACGTTGGGATGGTCTCTTAGTCGCAGTTGGTACTTTCTCCTCACAATTGAGATTTCTTCCTTTATGCTGTTGATCAGAAGACTTGCAAATCAGAAACAATAATGTGATTTGTAACATACCATGGCGCATAACAAATTCTACGTAGCACTTTGTTTTCAAAGCGTTGGATCTCTGCAATGCTGGAATCACAGACAGCACCCCACAACTGAATAGCATAAGTATATTCACATGGGTTTTAAGATGGTTTTATAAAGCAACACTATATTTTCCACGGATAAATGCGAGTGTTGACCCATGAACCAGTACATCTTCCCATGTACCAGTCCCAGCTGCAAGCGTTTGGTCCAAATGTGCTTGGCCTACGTTAGACGTCGATCGAGGTAAAAGTCCCAAGAACATTATTGACTATTGTAAAGAAAGAATGTTGCCATATAGCGCTAGACTTGGGCAGCTTCCTCTTGTGAGAGTGAAAGTGATGTGTACAGACTTTGAGTGTTGACTTCGATACGCCAAGTTTTTAGGCAGAGCTCAATTTTGTTTAGGTAGGTCTGCAAGAGGCGAAATGCTTGGTTTGGATTCTCGTTGAACACCATTATGCCGGTGTCATCTGAAAAAGTGACTGATACAATATATTGTCAACTACCGATAAGTCTGATGTGACCAGAAGATATAGAAGCGATCCAAGGACCCTGGGACATACCGGATAAAATGGATTGTAAGATAGTATAGGCTTCTCGATAGACTCCAATAGGTGGCTGTACGTAGTATGAAACAGATATTTTTTATTTTTGTATAGTAATCCACTGTGCAACACTGTCGAATGACTGTGAAATGTCCAGGAAGGCAGCTGAGCAATATCTCTTACTTTATATTGCGAAAACTAATAGATCAATGTTTTCTTCAGATATTTTTAGTTTCTTTAAATATTAAATATAAAATGTCATTTAAATATATTAAATTTGAATATTAAATTTGCCAAGGCTAATATTAAATTAAAATTTAAATAAATTAAAAACATCTGAAGAAAGCAATGACCTAATTCCAAAAGCTTTTTTTTTCTACCATTTCCAAAGTTCCAAACTTTACGAGCTTACTGTATAGAAATCTAAATATAATCCATATAGAAATAAAAAGACAAATATTACAAATCTGACAATTTTATTTGTCTATAATAATTATCAACATCAGTTTAGAAGTGCAAATAAAATTATTGAATTTGGTTAAAAAAAAACTACCAAAACAAATTAAGGAAATTCAGAAAGTTTTCGTTTTACGCGTAGTAACTTATATTTAATAAAATATTAATACTACTAATGAATCGGAGGTGTTACATTATGTACTTGCACAATTAAAATCATTTTTTAATTTTAAGAAAAAAATTAAAGAAAAGTAGTAATTTAAATAATCTCAAGCATAATTTCATCTCCATTTTCTAAATACTGTGCTTTATAATCTTCAAATAATCGATGGATTTTTTCTATGAAAGTTTTATGTAATTCGTCGATCTGTTCCTGATTTGGATTTTCCACCCTTTTTACGTCTATTGGTTCAGCAACTAAAATTATTATGAAAATAATAATTTAAATCTAAAGTACATCCATATACACATACCAACTGTATGAATAGGTACTCTGTGTGGTAAAAATCCAAACGAATATTGGAAAATCCCACGGCCCAATACAAAAGGTAATGCGATACCAGTTTTATCTTTTAACCAATCTTGTAGTTTTCGTAACAAAGAATTTTCAGGATTATCAACTTGATTGTACACATCATTTTCTCCAAATGAAAACACAGGAACTAAAGGTGTCCCATGCTGTAGAGCTAGTTTAACAAACCCTTTCCGATTCTTTACGACAATTTTGTATTGCTTAGGTCTAGCTGTAAATGCTTCCGCAGCTCCTCCAATTACAAGTGCTGCCATATTACCTCCTTCAGGGTTTCCTAGTAAATAATTTAGCGAATCTTTAGAAACACTGCAGACACCCATCGACAGAAAGAGATCACGCGTACCCGGAAACAAAAAATTTTGTTTCAGCGTGCACACGGTAGGTAAGTGATGAGGAAACAAACTGCTATATTCGCCCCATTTTGATCCAAACGTTATAAATATTCCATTTGGCAAAACGCCGTGGGGAAAACAACAAAACAAGTAATTTCGTTTTGGGTCCAAATTAAATTCTGACGTTCGATGTAAGTGGATTGGAAAATAGTCTTTAGCGTACTTCCACAAAAGCCAACCACGGACCCATTCTATGCGTCTACCTCCCTTATCGCATATGTCTACATCTATGACGTATATCCAAATTATGTAAAATAATGCTTCAAGCCAATATTTTGTAAATAAAATTAGATATAATAATATACATGTTGTAATGGCACCTCCACATAATATCATTAAATAACCTATTGCTAACGATAACGTTTCCAGTCGTCTGTGCAATGGAATTCGGATTGGTGCGAATTTGATTTCCATTATCTAGAACAGAATTGAAAAATTGTTAATAATTAATGTTTCAATTTGATGGTGTTCTATGGTTGCATATTAATGGAATTGTAACTAATTTTTAGTGTACATTTATTATTAAATAATAGATTATTGATTATCAAATATAGTAATGGATCCAGATAATTTATTGAGCAACTCAGCACATGAGTACCTTATTATGTAAATATTATGTATCAACCCACATAAACTATACCATTTTTAATTAAAAAAATACATTTATACCCAAACTATAGGTACTATGCCTATCAGTAGTCAAAAAGATTTTGAATAACACTTAATTTTTAATTATTTCGTTGCCATAAAATTTTGGGATCGGTTATGAAATGTGCACATTATTATTAATCTTCAAAATTTACATCTACTTACATTATTTTTTACGTGGGGTATAATATAATCTAATTCTCAAATTACAAATTCTAACTAAAACTTGAAAATTATATTAAAAATCACTATTATAGTTTTATTAGGTTATTTGTGTATCAAAATGTGATAACCCAAATTTTATTTGAAAATATAAAGGTAAGTTTGAGTTTGCGTAGTAAACCTTCATAAGTGATATAAAAATGGTGTTATCTTAGGTCCATTAATAACGAAATATGTACTGGAGTGTAGTATTATTGTCATTTTAATATAAATATTAAAATTATAATCCAACACCACGAACACTAGCCAATGTTTTGCAACGACAATAATTATTGGACTGTGCAGGAAAAATAACTATGAAATGTGATCACTTCCTGTAAAACAAATTTTGCAATTATTGCATCAACATTGTGGACATGGGTTTTTGCAAAGAACAAATTCAAGAAATGGTCACGACCATAATTATACGGAATTAATTAAATTTAAAATCCTTCATAGTTACAAATTTTCCGACCTTATTCATTGTTATTTTACTCTTGATGCTAATCTTAACAAACCAACATTGGTAAAAAAATTTTCATCGATTCTCAATAATTTCAACCATAAACTGTTTTTGTGTTTTTGTGAACATTATCTCTGAGAGATATTTAGAAACGTTTAGCACCCACTGCTGTTAATTCACAATTATTGTATAAGTCTAAGTCACTATTAAATATACTAGAGAAATTCAACAAACACGATATGACAATACACATTGGTGACCTGAATGCTAAAATTGGAAAAGGTAAAAACGGAGAATTTGTCAGTGATTATGGGTTAGGCATAAGAAATGAACGGGGCAAAACGCTAAAAGTATTCGCAAAGGAAAAAGAATACGTAGTTCTAAATACATTTTTAAACTTCCACCACGCCGACTATACACATGGATTTTACCACAAGATAGACCTGGGAACACAATGAGAAATAAAATCGACTATATCCTGGCGAATGAACGATTCGCAACAGCTACCTGTGAATTAAAACTTTCCTTGGTACTGAAATATCATCTGAGTGCTGCTCTCTAGTCGGAAAATTTAGATGAAACTAAAGAAAGTTGAAGAAAGGACACCTAGCAAGTGATGGGACTTGAGAAGACTAAAAGAATAAGAGACGAAAGATACGATCACAAGATTGATGGATGAGTAACAGAAAAGGCTAAAAGATCTAATCAATATAGATGAAACATTAAAGGAGCTATCTGAGATTTTTAACGAGATTGGAGATGATCACTTGGTAAACAAAGATGCAAAACGGAAAATCTGGATGACCAAAGAGATATTGCAACTTTTTCAGGAAAAAAGAAAAATATAATATGAGGACAATGAGAGAAAAATAAAACGGGAAATTAGAGCGGCAAAGAAATATGGCTTAAAATACAATATAAGGAAATAGAAGGATTTGAAAGAAAATATTGTCCATTTAATGAGCACAAAAGGGCGAGAAAAGCTGCTGCAAAATATACAACAGGAAATCTGCAAATTACAGGCGGCATAATATTATAATCGACAGACAAGAGAAAATCATAATCATCTGAACTTTTTGAGTATAATAGATCAGAGCACCTCTCAGAGTTCAATTGCTGGGAAGACCTACCAATACCAATAGACGAAGTCATAAAGGCAATATTACGGTCTTAAAGATGCAAGATCATCTAGGCCAGACGGCATTCAAACAGAATACCTTACGTTGTTTGACGATGAGGGCATACTTTAGTTGACAACAACATTTAATAAGATATGCTCAAGTGCAGAGAAACCAAGGATATGGCTAAACTCCGCATTTATTTTACTGCCAAAAAACCGAACACCAAATTCTGCGGGAATTTCAGGATCAGCAGCCTCATGAGTCACACCCTTAAGCTCTTCCAAAAAATAACCATGAAAGAATTTTTGGAATATACGAGGGATACATCACCCCCACACAAATTGGTTTTCGTAATGCGATGGGTATAAAAGGCTCTATTTGATATGCAGGTCGTTTTTCTAAAGATGTAGAATTGTTAATTGTGGCATTTTGGCCTGTTTGGACCATAGGGATTTAAGAATTATCAGTAACTTTTACTGTAACCAGACGTCTGTCATAAGAGTTCATGGAGATGTTTCGGAAGACGTTGTGGTTAAGCGAGGTATCCGACAGGGGCATGCGTTGTATTCATTACTATTTAATGTGGATTCCGAGAAAATTTTTCAAAAATCACTGGAAGATATAGAAGATATTAGCATTGCTAATGTAAAATACGCCGATGACAACAAGCATCAAAAAGGATCATTGGCCTTAAGATAAATAAATAAAACAAATTTATGACAAATCTTGTTCCAGATGGGAAGGTGGAAAACGATTGCTAGAGACAATCAAAATCACGAGATTCAGCGTAAAGTGGGTCTGAGATGGGCTGCATTCGGAAGGTTGAGAAAGATTCTTAGCAGTAACCTTCGGATAGTTTATAAACACTTCCCTTAACATACTTACGTTCAAAACACTTGCCTTATCACAATGATCAGCTTAGTGGTTGAGGGTGGCCTAGAAAAATACCAAAATAGATAGAATACCGTCATACGCCGACATATACATACGTCAGAGAGCAGAAATGGTGAATCTTATTGAACGAATGGTGAGGCTGAAATGGAGATAAGCATGACACATATTACGAATGGCAGATGGAAGGTGGACAAAGAAGGTGCTGGAGTGGAGACCGAGAGAGGACAAGAGAAATAGAGGCCGTACACCAACGAGAATAAGAGAATATCCACAAATTGGATATCCAAGACTCAAGAAATATCAGAGTGGAAGATTTTAGTGAAGACCTATGTACCTCCGGCAGTGAACAAGAGTGGCTACGTGATGATGACGTCGATGACACGGTGGTTACAGCAGACGATATGGAGAACCTACAGGAACGAATGACAAGATTGGCGGAAGAAGTCAGTGATACGGACTATGAATAAACTTAACAAAATCAAAATATAAAATAATCTCAAAAGAGAATAACCACCCGGTTCAACTTACGGTGAATATGCAATCAATGTAGAGAGTACACAGATACTCTCAAGAAATAAAAAGGTGAAGAACGTGACGGAACGCATAGGCGAACTTAAGTGGCGATGATCGGGCCACCTAGGAAGAAGACAAGATGGTAGGTGGAGCAGAAAGATCGCCGAATAGAGACCAAGAACTGGGAAGAGATGCCGTGGAAGACCTCGACCGAGATGATTTGGAGCAAATAGGGGGCAAACAGTGGATGTGACTGACAGCGAATAGAGCAGAATGGAAGCAGCTATGGGAAGCGTTTATCCAAAGATGGAACACATAGCGCTGGTACATGATGAAAGCTATTGAGGTTCTATGTCTTGCCTGTGCTGCTGTATGCACGGGGTTGAGTCTTGGATATTGACAAAAGTTTCTTACAAAAAAACTAGAAACTCTTAAAATTTGGTTGTACTGACGTATTCTAATAATACCGTGACAAACCACGTCATTTTTTATTTAACAAATGAATAAAAGAAAAAAATTGACATTTTACCCGGTAACGAGAAAGTCTACGCTTCACTCCGACTTAATACTGTAACTAAAAGCAAAATTTCTACTGACCACAAAAATTAAGATTTTAAATGTATATTTACGTATTCATTTATCAAATACATAGCCCAATTATTTAATGCCATGTCAAGACTGGAATATTTTCCCATGCAATGGAAGGTGGGCCGAATTATTTTTATATCTAATCTTGGAATATTAGCTAACTACATAACCTTCTACATTCTATTAAAATTATTTGAAAAAATGATTCTGAAGCAATTAGAGCCTATTCTAGAAAAAAGAAATATGGTGCCTAATCAGTTTGGCTATACACAACAACATGCCACAATAATAGACCAAGTTGATTGTGTTGAAAATTCTATTTATCAAGTACTAGAAACCTAAGCTACTTGAGACATCACTATCTGATCCAAGAAGGTCATCATATTTTTTGGTTTTTCGATCTCAATATTGCAATAATTTCTTGTCATAATATGTGGCATGGAAGATGATCCAATAAAATTCAAAACGTCGTGCAACACATTACGTTCTTTTTGATAGCCTAACCCTCAACTAAAACAATTTTTAGTTCAATTGTAAAGATCAACTATCAATTTTCTACTATCTTTTTCATTCAATTTATTCAAATTATTTTCGTACTTAGTGGGTGTACTTATCTACTTATAAGTAACGAAATTTATTGCTAAATGTAGGTGTGATAAATTCTTAGGAAATCTTTAAGTACGTATTAATACTGATAAGAAATCCTTTTTATCTAAATGATTTGTATTTAAAAACTAAACGAAATTTTTTTAAATAACATTCTGAGTGGCAGGTAAGAGATTTTTGCAATCTTTACAAATTTTTAAAAACTTTGGCTTAGAAAAATAATAAAAACATTTGTTTACTAATTTATTGATAAGTAATAATAATTATAAATAATGTTGTGACTAAAAATTATTTCAATTGAAGAAATATGAAGGCCAGGGTCGATGATAAATTTCTGCAAAGTTCAAAGCTTAACTTGGGTTGAAATTTGACTCATTCAATATTGTAGTTATCTTTTGAATTTGAAATTAGGAAACGATTATAAATTAACAGACAGATTTGGTAATTAACCCTAAAATATAATCAGGAGTGTGATAAAACTGTCTGAGTTTCTTCTTGCTATAAAAAAAGTGATAAAAATAAAATATAGAAATCTCGTCTGCGTTGTTAAATTTCTTCTCGATCAATTTTTTAACAAATTTCATTTCAGGAATATTTACGTCCTAAATATGAATATTTTTGGGATAGAATTTGATCCTTTAAATACGCCAATAAAACGACGCCTGCAAATACTGGCTGCAGGAATATGGTTTATTAACATGTTATTTGGACCTCCTATCAGTTTTTTCTTATCCATTTATATACTATTTTATACCAATTACTGGTTTGTATTTGTATTGTATTTGATATGGGCATGGACAATTGATAACAATACTTGCAATATAGGAGGTCGAGTCAAAAAATCCACAAGGAGTTACACAGCGTTGAGTTATTTAAGGGATTATTTTCCGTACCGCTTAAAAAAAGGAGCAGATTTTGAGTTAGATCCGAAAAGAAACTACATGATTTGTTGTTATCCGCATGGTTTATTTGCTACTGGAGCTTTTCTTGCTCTTAATACGGACGTAACTGGAATTAAAGAAATGTTTCCACATCACTCACCACATTTGGTTACTTTACCAATGCAATTTTTTCTTCCTTTTCATAGAGAACTAATGTTTGCATTAGGTACGTGCAGTTCTTCACGTGAATCGATTGAATGGCTTTTAAAATATCCAAAAGGAGGGAAAATTGTAGGATTGGTAGTTGGAGGTGCAGCGGAAGCAATTTATAACAAACCAGGACATAACCGCATTGTTTTAAAAAATCGTAAAGGATTTATCAAATTAGCTATTCAAAATGGAAGCCCCCTGATACCTATGTATACTTTTGGAGAAAACGAAGTTTTTGATCAATTAGATAACAGTGAAGGGACGTGGTGGAGAAAATTTCAGGAGTTTGCAAAAAAATGGACTGGTGTATCACCTATTATACCTATGGGTCGCGGATTTCTCCAAAGTTCATTTGGTATAGTGCCTCGAAGTACACCAATAACTTCAATAAGTAAAATATAAAAAGATTTTGTGGTATTGTTCACAATGTATCTGTTTTAGTTGGAAATCCTATTGAAGTCGAAAAAATAGAAAATCCTACTCAGGAAGATATCGATTTTGTTCATAAAAAATTTGTAAATAATTTAATAGAATTATTTGAACACCAGAAATACAAATATATAGCAAATCCAGATGAAGCAAAACTTATAATTGCTTAAGGTCGAGTTCTTTAAGAAATCATTGACGGATTCTTTTAGAACTTTTTTTAATAACTATATCTGTATTTCAGAATCATCATAAAATACATTGTATACATATTTCGCAAATAGTTTCATGATATCACATCAGCAAGCAATTAATTCTGAAAATCATTAAGGTATTTTTTGATTCTAAAATACATATTAAATTATTAAGTTTCACAACATAAACCACAAATAAATAGATCATTTTTTTACTATGCTAATGTTAATTTATAGGGTGTAATTTTATATAAAGGAATGCTTGTTTTACTTTGACACTATTAAAATTGTACACCCAAATAGGTAATTAATTACAGTTATTTTTAGATTTTAAAAATTTAACTCACCTACATAATATATTAAAAATAGTAAACCAATATCAATTTAGAATTAAAGCAGATAAGTTATTTTTATATAGGAACATCAACCTCGCGTTAACTTCGTGAGAGATTAACCACTGCTTATAGATTTCTGGAGGTGCAAGATACCAGAAATGTGTTTTAATTTTGTTCAAATATCTTATCAGCCCTCATAAAAATTTGACTTCTTACATGGGTCAAACTTTTACAGTGGTACAATTTAACTCCGGTAATATCCGGTAATATTATTATTAGAGTCCGGATTTATATGTTTTTACTGCTGATTGTTACGTAGTATCTAAATGTTTTTCTATGAAACAAAGCAAAATACGAACTTTTATTGCGCATATAATTTAGTATTTTAGATTTTTGCCGCATGAAAAAATTATTAACCATATAACCACATATAATCGCATATATAGTCAATATTTGACATAATTATTATAGTTTTCGTCTTTCACTTCAAATAGTTTATTTATATAATTATTACAATATAAGCACATACGCAATCAATTTTACATACTCCACTCGTCTTATACATTTATTTACACGTCGTCTTTGTTCTTCGTCTTATGTTACCCGTCTTTCTATTATTATCGTCGTCTTAAATCACACGTCGTTGACGTAACTCGTCTTTGCTACGTCTAGATCTAACTGTTCGTCGTCACGTCACGTCAGTGCGTCTTACAGTGGCGTCTCGTCTCGTCAGCGTCGTCTCAATCCTACATTCGGCCATCCTAATCCGAATCCGTCTCGGATTCGCCGTTAATCCATGCTTTCAGATATTCGGCGCAAGTGGATGTTATCTTTGGACCTTCATGAAATCCTTCTTTCACAACGTCGTAAGTATCGTGGTATTTAACTTTGGTTATTCGGTAAGGACCGAGAAACTTTGGTTTTAGTTTCAAACCTGGCCCAAATTGTGTTCTCTTTATGGCAACTAAATCATTAACTTTATAGGTTTTAGGCTTCTTTCGTCGCAAATTATAAGTTTTCTTATTTTCCTCTTGCGTCTTCAATATTTGTAGTTGCGCCTCTTGTCGCAACTCATTTCTGTTTTCTTCGAATAATTCTTGTGTTGTTTGTTCGATTAACTCCTTTATGTTGAGGTCGTCTTTGGTTCTTATTTTGACTCCTGTCAATAGTGCAAACGGCGTTTTTCCAATGCTTCGATGGTATGTTGAGTTTATAATTTTTTGTAAACTGTCAACATGTTTCATCCGTACACCTGGTCGATGCTCTATAGAATAATCGAATTTTTCTAATAGTTGGGCCCACCTTGCTACTCTCGTCGTTAGGACTTTTTTGCTCATCGTCTTTTGGAAAGCAGAGCAATTCGTCAAAATTTTAAGCTGGCTTCCTAGTAGATATATTCTAAATTTCTTTAAGGCTTCTATAATTGCTAATACTTCAAGTTCATAACTTGTGTATTTTCTTTCGGCTTCTGTGGTTTTCTTACTTATGTAATAGATCGGATGTAGTTGGTCTTCGATTAAAGGGAGTGGATAGCGATCTTTCACCATTAATCTATTTATTGATCTGTAATCAATGCAAATTCTGGGTGTCCCGTCTTTCTTCTTTACCACTACCACTGGACTTGCATATTCCGAAGAGCATGGTTCGACTATTCCATTCTCAACCCATTGTGCGACTTGGTCATCCACCGTTCGTCTTTCCGGGTAAGGCAATCGCCTTGGCCGTTGGTAGATTGGCTGCTCTTCTTTTAATGTTATTACCATTTCGACATTAGTTTCTTTAATTTTCTCTGGTTTGTAGTCAGCAATGAGGTTTTCAATTTCTTCTTTGACTGGTTTGCTGACTGCTTCGTCGATATCTATCATGTCGTTTTCATCGTTGGCTGTTTGAATTCGATAAATATGAGGAAGTATCTTTTTGATTGTAATATTTCCTTCCATTATCTTCACTTCAGCTTGATTTAATAAATCTTGCCCCACAATTGCATCAGTGACAATCGCGCCGTTTGACACAACATGAATTGTGGTGGGAAACTCTTGTTCGTCTACTTTGATTATATCTCCAAAAAACCCAATTGTCTCCAATTGACATTTCCCCAGTCCGGTTAGCATAATTTTCGCTTTATTCAGGATTGGCGAATTCAATTTTTCGTAGATGCTTTCTTTGATTAAATTTACTTTACTGCCGGTGTCAACAAGCGCGTTGATTTCGACGTTTTGTAGCAGTATCTTCTTTATCATTTTTTCTTCGTCAAATCTTCCTTTCAATTCAACTTGATTAGCCATAACAGGTGCTGTCTTTTCTACGCTTTTCGTCGCCGTAGTGCATCCTGCCGCTTTATGCCCAAAGTTGTTGCATTTGAAGCATTTTAACCCTAAGCTTTTGGACCTGCATTCCGAAGATTTGTGGCCCCTCAATCCACAATTAAAACAACGCATTCCCGTCTCTTTCGGTGTCTCTGCTGGTGCATTCGGGATCTCTGTTGTTCTAAACTTCATATTTGGCTTACTAAGCTGCTTACTTTTTGCTTTCATTACTTTATACGTTTCCATTTTGGTTTTAAATTCTTTTACATTCTTTGCACCATAAAGTATACTTTGTGACTAGGAGGTGCACTACTGATGAAACGGTGCTTCCAGTCACATCTGCCTCTTTTATGCTCGTCGATGTAATTAACGAAGCGGCTTAGCTTTGTACGTTTAGTACTAAGTACTCGAGAGCTGGGTAGCGATGAAGTCGCTTTCGTGGGTTCTTTATTGGGTTCTTCTTTGCTTAGTAATATTCTCCGGTAGGGCGCCAGCATCGAATTAATAACGTTCAGATGATCTTAGTTATCCTTATCGATACAAAAAATAAACCAAAGTAGAAAATAAAAAGACTGACTCGTTTTTGAACACACACTTTTAATATAAATTAATTTGGAATTAATCGTTACTAACATAAAAGAATTCTTGTTTACACAGATAATATGAATAGTGAATGTTTGTATAATAAGATAAAAATTGATAATGATTTACAAATAAAATTGAACACAAATACATATACTTAGATACACAGAGCGGATCAATAGATGTCGCTTGGTTGTAGTTGGAATGTCGAACGGAGAGAACCTTCGCACTTGGTTTGTCGTGTCTACGAACTTAATTGCCTTATCAAATGCTTGCGACAAAAAAATCGCACTAAAACTACCAAAAAAGCAGGAAGTACTAACTACGTCTACTGAGGGTAGAATAATGCAAGCAGGTGATAAAATGTTAGCTACAAGCTTGGTATTTTTTGTTAAACAATAATCATATAATAAATAGTGTTTATAACTACTTACGGTTTCCCTTGAAATTATTACTGGATAGTATACAATCAGATCTGATGGTCGTTTATCACTCCTGGTCAAAATCGTCAGGATTTTGAATGGCAAAGCTTGATCTAAAATATAGTTAAAACACGATATACGATATTGTAATAACATAAAAAAGTGTAGCAATTAAATTGAATATTTGAATTATTTAAATAAGCAATTAAATTCGATTTTGTCACCAATTTTGTGTTTTGTTCCTCCTGTTGTATTTGAAATATCGATTGTCTTTACACACATGAAACTTAAGAAAGGTTGGCAGATGTTTAGCAAAGCGGCGGTGCTCGCTGACCCAAAATGGTGGAGATTTGTTCGTGGTTGGAATGAAACGAACAGATGTGTTGGTGGGTTTTCGAGTTCTTTTCTTATTGGAAGTTTTACACTTCTCCAGATTTGTCCAATGATATTAGGATCAATATTATAAAAGAATAGTTCACCTCGATAGATTGGCTGCGATGTTTTGCGATATTTTCCGGATTTAGAAGAATGGAGTCGCTCGATTCTGCACATGTGTTTTGACAAATTTTCGATGCTCGTAATAAAAATCGGTTTTCGAGATCATATATTGATCTTAGCTATTCTAAAAAATAACACTTCACTCGTATTGACTTTACTAGTCATTAACTCGATAAATTGGTCGATATTATTAAATCGAATAATATTAAAATTAATAATTTTGTGGAGCTTAAATTTCTGCGTGTCGCCGTTACTACAATCGGTTTGCAAGAGAGTGATTTTTTAATCGAAGCGTTCGATGCAACCTTGAATGTTAGCGGTTAGCGACCTACTCTACCGACATTTTATTAGAATCCCATTGATTAAGTAAGTAAGAAAGATGTGTGGTAATCAATGGTTTATAACGAGTTATTAATAAGTGTTGCTAATTTAGAATGATAATTGTAGCAAGTAATAAGTAATCATAATAATAAAAAATAAAATTAGCTTTGTTATGCAAAGCTGGTCGAAAAATCATACATAATTATTTATTAAAAATTCATAAACCCTAAAATTAAAATAAAGTTCTCACAGTGAGATCAGGGTAACAGAATTCTGTTACATTCCCCCGCCGCCAAGGCAATAGCTGCATCCAGCTATTGTGTGAAAGCAAGAAAGAAAGAAGAAAATCAAAAAAAAATCCTGATAAGGAAAAGCTAGAGGAAACTCTTAGATAAATCTTCGAGCTATGCTCTGATGGTTGGCTAAGATTAGTTTTTTCGGACCTAAATCTCAAATTTAAAACAAAAGATATGGAAAGAAACAATGCCAGACAGCAATTTAATTTCACTCATTTTCTGAACAAATTGTAGAAAGAAATGTAAGATTCGACGAATCTTTTTGTGTCCCCCCTGTACATCATGAAATTATATAACAAGTACCTAGAAAGAAAATAAAAACATATAGTAGAAATAGCTGGTTTAGTTGTCGGTTACGGATATCGATTCGAATGATTATCCCGTCTCGTTTTGGATTAACGACTCAGCGTTATCTCAAAACACCTAGAATTGGATAATTGGGCAATGTCGACGAGTTTGTGACAGGACGTATCGTTCTGTCTTCAGAAATACAAAAAGTTGGATTTACTCGTCTGTGGACCTAAGGATCATCCAGTCCTTACAGAAAGGTTCATAATTTTTGTGGCCAAAAATAATTTGGGCCATAATGGTTACTTCTCGGAAAACTCCGGACAGAAGTCATGATTGTTCGACAGGACAAACAGGAAACGAGTGAATATTCCTGTAGCCATAAACGTCGGACATATCACAAGAGGAAAAGAAAGATGTTGTCTTGCTCTGAGGCAATAACATATAACATCAAAGAAAATGCAGATGGGAGCTGGTACTCCTAGTTTTGTGTGTACAAAATTACCAATGAAAATGCAATAAAACAAAATGCTTCAAATGGTCATCTATTGATGAATCGAATTGTCGAATCTGACTAAAAAAATCTTGCAGACTCAAAAAAGACCTAAAACCGTACAACTTCCCAGGCTATTCCTGAAATTGGTCTTCCAAACCTTTACATATAGTAGCAACGACAAAAAGGAAAGTATTTACAAATGGTAGTTAAAATTAACTACGTTAATGATAAATTTATTTACAACTATTTACACCGATAATAAAATGGAATTATGCAGGATTGGATTTTAAATCCTTGATATGAAAAATACCCAGATCTTTGCCCTTCTCGTCTTTTAGACGATATGTGAGGGAACCTGTGACCTCTGCCACTTTACATTTAATGAACTTTGGAGCTAATTTCTTTGAAAATTTGTCTGGTGCGCTGGATAAAACGAAATTTCGCTTCCAAACAATATCCCCACGCTTAAAAGATAATGGTCTTTTGCGGAGATCATAACGAGCTTTGTTGCGATTATAAGCAGCTCTTATCTTTCCTACTACTTTCAGGTGCAGATCACTAAGATTGTTAATGTCGGTTACCAATTGTTCACGGTTTTCCATGGAGAATTCCCTCGGCTCGGCCGAGTCCAATCTACCGTAGTAGTCGCCACTGTTTGGTACCGATCTACCGAAATTTAGTAAGGATGGAGTATACCCGGTCACTTCATGCACGGCATTTCTGATAGCATGCGCTATCTTGTGGATATGAAGATCCCACGATCTGTGATCGTCTTCCACAAATGATCTTAAACAGGTACCGATGACACGGTTTGTTCTCTCGACTGAATTAGCCTGTGGGTGGTAGTTCGCCGTAGGCCAAACTTTCTGAACTTTGTATTGCGTCATCAGGTCTTTGAAAAGCTTACCAGTGAATTGGGGACCGTTATCGGTAGTGACAATTTGAGGCACTCCGAAGAGCAGGAAAGTCTCCTCTACAAACTTTACTATAGCCGATGCTGTGGCTTGTCTCAAGGGTTGAACCAACACAAACTTGGTAAACCAGTCGGAAATAACTAGCAGAGAGGAATTACCTTTTTTGGTTCGTGGAAAAGGTCCCATCAAATCGATAGAAATGATTTGGAAAGGGTATTTGACCTTTTTCTCTTTTCCCATGAGGCCTGGTCTCAATTGATTCGACGCCTTACTGGCAGTACAAATATCACATTTTAAAACATATTTTGTGATGTCGGACTTCATTCGAGGCCAGTAGTAGAGTGCGCTAACTTTATTGAGCGTTTTGAAAATGCCGAAATGTCCGCTGAGCGGGTTATCGTGACAGTCCATCATAATTTCTCGACGACGAGATTTTGGCACAAGGAGTTTCCATTCAACAAGATTAGAAATAATATTGTGCTTGTTGGCAACAAATTTAAAAATATACCCATCCTCGATTTTAAAACTAGGATAAAGGTTTGGATTTTCCTGTATCTTATTTATGACTTTCTGGTACCAAGGGTCTATATCGTCAGGTGCAACAGAAATTAAGTGGATGTTCACCGGTGCTCGAGATAGAGCGTCGGCCACTATATTGAATTTCCCCTTTCTATGTTCAATACCGAAATCATATTGGTTTAATCGTACGCTCCAACGGGCGATTCTTCCCAGCGGAGATTTGACTGTACCCAGCCATTTCAACGCTTGATTATCGGTAATGACCGTAAATCGGGTTCCTTCAATATAGGGACGAAACTTTTCTACTCCAAAGAGAATAGCGCAACATTCCTTCTCCATAGCATGATAATTGAGTTCATTTTTGGTCAGGGTACGACTAGCGTAAGCTATTACTTTTTCGTTTTCCCCAGTGCCTTGAACTAAGATGGCTCCCAGTCCGGAATTACTTGCGTCCGTCTGTATGATAAAAGGGAGAGTAAAATCAGGGCTAGTCAATATCGGTGAAGTAGTTAGTAAATTTTTCAGATTTAAAAAGGCTCGGTGAGCATCTTCGGACCAAGAGATTTTCTGGCCTTTGGCTTTACCTTTGACGAGGTGTAAAATAGGTGCAGCAACAGAGGAAAAATTCGGGATAAATCTCCGGTACCAACCCGCCATACCGAGAAATCTTTTTATTTCTGTTGACGTTTTAGGAATTGAGTAATTAACAATAGCATCAACTTTGCTGGGGTCGGTTCTGAGACCTTTCTCATCAATCACAAAACCTAGATATTTGAGAGAATCACGGCAAAATTCGCATTTTTTTAAATTAATTGTTAGGCCAGCTTTATTCAATCTTTTATAGACTTGAGTCAGGGTATTCAGGTGTTCTTCAAAATTATTCGACGCTATAACAATGTCATCTAAATAGACGAAGACATTTTCGAATTCTGGGCCAAAAATTGAGTCCATTAGACGTTGCAATGTTTGGGCGCTATTATTTAGACCGAAAGGGAGAACATTGAATTCAAAAAGACCACGCCTTGGGATTGTAAAAGCAGTTTTTTCGCGTGAGTCACGAGATAGCGGAATTTGCCAAAAAGCTTTACGCAGATCTATTGATGTCAGATACCTGGCATCGCGTAAGCGGTCTAGGATGTCATTAATATATGGAAGCGGATAAGCGTCGGGTTTAGTGACCTCATTTAATTTTCTCCCATCAAAACAAAAACGTAAAGTGCCATCCTTCTTTTTAACCATTACAGTCGGCGAGTTCCAAGCGGAGAATGATTTTTTGATTACGCCTAGACGTATCATCTCGTCTGCCTCTGCGTTGACTTTAGCCAACATTGCCGGAGAAAGAGGGTAATGTCTCTGCTTTATGGGGGTTGCTGTCCCTGTATTTATAACATGTTCAACCAGAGTTGTTCGTCCTAATTTATTAGGAGCAAGCTTTTTGAATAATGAAATGACTTGGTCTAATTTCTGAACTTGATCATAACTCAAATCTGATCTAGAGTGAATAATTTTTTCTGTTGAAAGTGCAGTTAACGTAGACGGAATTGTGTAAGAATCAGTACCAAAATCGGTTTTAATTTTAAAAAGTTTACAAAATTCGTAACCCAGAATAAGTGGATATACTACTGTATCGGAGACAATTATATTTAAATTTTTGGTTACGCCGTCTAGCGTTATCGGTAGAATACTGGTACCTAAAACATTTTGTAATGTGCCGTCAGCGGATTTTAAATCGATGTTACTATTATTTACATGTAATTTCAAGTTTTTTAATATATACAGCCCATCACGGCCTAATACTGATTGGTTTGCGCCAGGGTCTAGAAAACCAAGAACTTCCATCCCCAAAATATTGATATTTAAATAAGCTCGGTTGTCGAAAGGACGATGAGCGAAAAGCGTCTCAACTTTAGAGGGTTTGGCTCTACAAAATGATTTGACGTTTGCCAACCAATACTGCCATTCAGGACAGGTAGCCTTCATAATAAAAGGGCTAGGAATGAGAGGACTACTGCTCATTCTCGCCTTTTTGCGTTTTTTGAGCACTTAGTGCAATTTGGATAAGTAACTTCGGGAGTTCCACATATATAACAAAAAATGCGCCTTTCGGCTGGACAAGTATGATAATAATGTCCTGACTGAGCACAATTAAAACATTTAGCGTTGGCAGGCGTCGCTCTTTTTCCAAACGTTCGAGAACTGTAATTCTTGACGTTGGATTGCATGGTATGAACTTCATGCTTCTTGTGGGTACAAAGATCTGGGCGACGTACTTTTGGCATTGCCAATTCAGGTTCTAACGGATTTACAGTAGGTACGTGGAACTTTCGAGTGTTTTCGTTTTCGAAAACCTCGGTAACTTGTTTACAAGCTTTTACTAAATCTAACACAGTAGTGATTTTCATAAATAATAAATGCTTTTGATAGATTGGTAACAAATTTGTTTTTATGTAATATAACTCTCTTGCTGGGTCCATAGGATTTGACAGTCTCGAAACTAGATTACTCATCGCGGCGATGTAGTCGCGCACTGGCTCAAATTCGCCTTGCTTACGGTTAATAATTTCCTGCCATAGAGATTCGTCATAATTCGACGGTAAATAAGTTTCTTTTAATAATTGAATTAATTCGCGCCAAGAACGAACGTGCTTTCTAGCGGATCGAAACCATGTTAAAGCTGTGCCCTCAAAAAGATCGAACGCACTATCAAATAATGCTTGTTCCGAAACACGTCTAGAAATTCTCAACTCGTCTATGCGTTCAAGAAACGCATTCAATCCTAGTGACTTATCGTCACCGGAAAATTTTAAATTCCACCTACTGACGGTGTCGGGTTTAGTGTTGAAAACAGGCGTTTGTGAATAATAATCAAAATTTCTAGGAGGAATGTTAACGTTTTGTGGCTGATAATTTAAAGTTTGAGGAATATTTAAGAATTGCGCTTCTTCCGATTGCGGAAGAGGATTTATCGTTACTAAATTTTGAGCTTGTTCGGGCCTTGTCGGCGTCGAACCCACGGCTTCCTGAGATTCGGACGGGCGCGTGGTTACAATAGCTTGCAATTGCTCTTGACCGAGTACATTATTTAATTCGTCTATCGACAAATTACTTAGTGCCTCACTAATATCGTTTCGGCCTGTTTCTGGCGAATCTAATAAAATTTCAACCCTCTCAATCAATTGAATACATTCGTTATTTAAAGTTTGAGCTTTTTGCTCATATGGGTCTGGTGGAAATAATTTTTCGAGATAAAATTCTAATCGAGAAGAAATATGATCTAACCTGGCTAGATGACCTTCGCACGCTCTCGTATTAGGAGAATGTGCTAGTTCCCGAACTAATGGTTCGATTTGGTTAAATTTGTCTTGACAAATTTTAATTTGTTCGACTAGATTTAATTGTTCTACCGGTAGGTCAATTTTCTTTACTTTTTGCCTAAGCGTTAATCTTAAAAGTGCTCGTTTTTCATCTACAGTTAAATCTGTAGTGTCTTTACCCCGTACTTCGAGTTCCCACGTTAGCTCATCAGCTAATAAACGGTTTATATGACGCATTTTGGTGGTATAAAAAATAAGAGTATGATGCTCAATGATTGATAATTAAGATAAAATATAACGATATGTAGTAGTAGGTCGTAACGCTTGATAATAATAGATAATAATATAAGGAGATAAAATATGTATTGTATTTTGGTTCAACGTTAAAATATCTGTGCTTATTAGCAAATTGTAAAACAAGAATTCTACTTATGTATGTGTTCATATAAAAATTAGAAAAATTACTAGCAAAGGTAACGAAGAGATGGGAAAAATAATCGATGCCCCGTAGTTGGTTAATACTTATGTATATGCGTCTAGCTCTACGCATGGGTGTCACTTATGTGAAAATCTAGCACCACTGTAGCAACTTATGTAACTACTCGTGTTCCACGCTTGGGCGCAACTTATGTGACTACTCGTGTTCCACGCTTGGGCGCCACTTATGTGACTAGGAGGTGCACTACTGATGAAACGGTGCTTCCAGTCACATCTGCCTCTTTTATGCTCGTCGATGTAATTAACGAAGCGGCTTAGCTTTGTACGTTTAGTACTAAGTACTCGAGAGCTGGGTAGCGATGAAGTCGCTTTCGTGGGTTCTTTATTGGGTTCTTCTTTGCTTAGTAATATTCTCCGGTAGGGCGCCAGCATCGAATTAAGAACGTTCAGATGATCTTAGTTATCCTTATCGATACAAAAAATAAACCAAAGTAGAAAATAAAAAGACTGACTCGTTTTTGAACACACACTTTTAATATAAATTAATTTGGAATTAATCGTTACTAACATAAAAGAATTCTTGTTTACACAGATAATATGAATAGTGAATGTTTGTATAATAAGATAAAAATTGATAATGATTTACAAATAAAATTGAACACAAATACATATACTTAGATACACAGAGCGGATCAATAGATGTCGCTTGGTTGTAGTTGGAATGTCGAACGGAGAGAACCTTCGCACTTGGTTTGTCGTGTCTACGAACTTAATTGCCTTATCAAATGCTTGCGACAAAAAAATCGCACTAAAACTACCAAAAAAGCAGGAAGTACTAACTACGTCTACTGAGGGTAGAATAATGCAAGCAGGTGATAAAATGTTAGCTACAAGCTTGGTATTTTTTGTTAAACAATAATCATATAATAAATAGTGTTTATAACTACTTACGGTTTCCCTTGAAATTATTACTGGATAGTATACAATCAGATCTGATGGTCGTTTATCACTCCTGGTCAAAATCGTCAGGATTTTGAATGGCAAAGCTTGATCTAAAATATAGTTAAAACACGATATACGATATTGTAATAACATAAAAAAGCGTAGCAATTAAATTGAATATTTGAATTATTTAAATAAGCAATTAAATTCGATTTTGTCACCAATTTTGTGTTTTGTTCCTCCTGTTGTATTTGAAATATCGATTGTCTTTACACACATGAAACTTAAGAAAGGTTGGCAGATGTTTAGCAAAGCGGCGGTGCTCGCTGACCCAAAATGGTGGAGATTTGTTCGTGGTTGGAATGAAACGAACAGATGTGTTGGTGGGTTTTCGAGTTCTTTTCTTATTGGAAGTTTTACACTTCTCCAGATTTGTCCAATGATATTAGGATCAATATTATAAAAGAATAGTTCACCTCGATAGATTGGCTGCGATGTTTTGCGATATTTTCCGGATTTAGAAGAATGGAGTCGCTCGATTCTGCACATGTGTTTTGACAAATTTTCGATGCTCGTAATAAAAATCGGTTTTCGAGATCATATATTGATCTTAGCTATTCTAAAAAATAACACTTCACTCGTATTGACTTTACTAGTCATTAACTCGATAAATTGGTCGATATTATTAAATCGAATAATATTAAAATTAATAATTTTGTGGAGCTTAAATTTCTGCGTGTCGCCGTTACTACAATCGGTTTGCAAGAGAGTGATTTTTTAATCGAAGCGTTCGATGCAACCTTGAATGTTAGCGGTTAGCGACCTACTCTACCGACATTTTATTAGAATCCCATTGATTAAGTAAGTAAGAAAGATGTGTGGTAATCAATGGTTTATAACGAGTTATTAATAAGTGTTGCTAATTTAGAATGATAATTGTAGCAAGTAATAAGTAATCATAATAATAAAAAATAAAATTAGCTTTGTTATGCAAAGCTGGTCGAAAAATCATACATAATTATTTATTAAAAATTCATAAACCCTAAAATTAAAATAAAGTTCTCACAGTGAGATCAGGGTAACAGAATTCCGTTACAACTTTTGTTGTAGACTTCATCCTGTATTCCGTCTATGACATACTGAATTAATGAATCGTTGTCGATCGTACCTCTACTTGCTATTTCCTTCATTTCAAGAAAGTATCGTTGTAGATTTTCTTCCTTTTTCTGTTTTGTTTCTGTTAGCATTTCATGTATTTTTGCACTTGTAACTTTAGGAGAAAACTCTTCTCTTAGTGCTTTCTTCAACTTATTCCATGAATTGATGCCCCTTTCTCCTTGTATAAATAATTGCGCAAGCCCCTTCATGGATTTTTTCGCAAAAATAAACTTATGTAGATCGTTCCATTGATACAATGTTGAAATTTTCTCGAAATCAATCATCCATTTCTCAAGAGGATAAAGATCTTCGCCAGTAAAATTTCTGATTGAACCCTCGATGTCTTTATAAGTTAATTGAAATTTTGGCACACATTGCATACCTAAAGCGCTGTGCGCTGACACATCGTCGTCTACATCATCTGCTTGCAGTTCTTCTTCGAGATCATTTTCGTCTTCTGATTCGTCATCGGTGTGGTCGGCACTATTCAATAGGTTGATATCTATTAAATGTTCACTGATACGTCGTGCTAATTCTTCTTTGTTACCGTTATAGTCCAAGTTCATAACGAAGCAAATTGCAGTTAAATCGCGTTCACTTAAATTGTCTGCGACGTAACTTAGTTTATCAATATGGTCTTTACTATTAATTGCAAATCTAAAACCTGAAAAATCACGAAGTCTTTGCCGATTTTTTCGATCACCGTCCGATTCAAGAATGAATTTATGAAAAGCTTTGATAGTGCACACACTTGCTTTTTTAATGTTCTCTTTAATACACGGTATCTGTCCTAAACATTCCATTTTCGATGACTTATTTAAATTTTTGTTCATAAAAATAACCTTCGTAATTTTTTCACCTTGGTCTTGCTGCGTAATAATATCACTTTTTAGCAAATGACGTTTCAATTGCACGCCAAAAAAGTAGTACTTCTTTTAAATGTCCAACAGAATTTTTATGGTAAAGTTTTTTTTTTAAATTAATGTTTAACTGATTAATTACTGACCTTTACACATAATTTTTAACTCAATTGACAATCCCGGCAAACGAGCCCCCATTTATAGTTTTCGTCTTTCACTTCAAATAGTTTATTTATATAATTATTACAATATAAGCACATACGCAATCAATTTTACATACTCCACTCGTCTTATACATTTATTTACACGTCGTCTTTGTTCTTCGTCTTATGTTACCCGTCTTTCTATTATTATCGTCGTCTTAAATCACACGTCGTTGACGTAACTCGTCTTTGCTACGTCTAGATCTAACTGTTCGTCGTCACGTCACGTCAGTGCGTCTTACAGTGGCGTCTCGTCTCGTCAGCGTCGTCTCAATCCTACATTATTGTTAATTATATGCGGTCGATGCAAATTTTTTAAATAAACTTAATGTTAAAAAAGTGTGCAAAATTATTATTTATGGATTATGTACAAAATCCATCCTTGTCAGATACATTTATTTATGGCTACACATTTTCTGGAGCCGTTCGTTGAGTTGCCACATGATGAATTTCAAAAAACCCGTAAGCACATCTAAAATCTTTTAAATCAATAAATTTAATATATTTTGTATAGAAGCTTAAAATTTCGATTTTGCAATATATTTCTTTGTTTTCATTTAACCGCATATTATCCACATTTCAGCAATATTGCCGCTTATATCGACTAATTTTAACCACATATAACGCATATAAATCCGGACTCGAATTATTATACATTAATTGCAAAAACATTTAAAATAAATTAATTAATCGGTTTCGTATTTTTAAATTTCTTTCATATAAAAATTACAGTAAACATCACAGATAAAGTGCAGCATAATAACTTGGTTTTATTTTTAAATTGTACCCTGTATGCCTTGCATTGATAATTTATTCTAGAACATGCAAGAAATTTATGGATATGAAACAAAGTACAAATCCAATTACTAATTTTTGAGTTATCACCGTTTCAATTTTTTATTAAACATTATAAGATTAAATATCTCAAAAACTAATCATTTAAATGTTGATTTGTTACGTATCATTTCAACTTGTCTCGAGCTACGTATTATGGTACTATACAGCAGTATTTTTACATAAAACAAAAAAGTATTTAAACAATTAATAAATTTTCAATTGTGCAATATATCGTAAAATAGAAAAGGAATATTTCCAAAAATGTTGAAAGTGACCAAAGTGGTGCCGTTTTACAAAGAGAAAAATACAAACACATCCATCCGACGCGACGGCGCCGACGACGCAACGTATTATTTAAGATTTTTTAACTAAAATAGGAAAATTAACTGATTTAACGAAAAGTACATCTAAATAAACTGCAATTTTATGGAATTAGAATTTATGTACATAATATTCTGAAATTCTACCTAAAACCGCACTCGGTCATTTCATCGTCCTCGTCATTTCCGTAGTCAATCGTCCAATCGCTGTCGTTAGAATAATTGAACGCGTTTAAACCCCATTAAGGGGCCGGAACTTTTTTTAGTTGCGGAGGTTCTCATAGGAAGAAGGAACACTAGAGTCTTGCTTTTCGCAGTTCTTCAATTTTGCATACTCTTTCAGTTTTTCCCAGTACTGCTCAGAGGCGGAAGTAGAACCAGCAGCAGCAGCTCGAGTATACATTGCAATTCTGCGGTTTTATAATTAAGGGGGTAATGTTCCTGTTGACGAAAAATTCAAATAAATATATCTTAAAAACTCCAAATAAAGCAAACGATTAAAGTAATAAAAATTATAAACCTGTACAGTTTATGTACATAATATTCTGAAATTCTACCTAATAACCGCACTCAGTGGTGTTATAAAACAATTACAAGACATCATAGAACACAGAAATAGAGCTGAGAGTGTCCCTAAGGGTCACCTTTGGGACCGGTCTTCTTCTTTATATACATTAACTTTAAACTAATTAACTTTAGACCACCGTTGCCAATGTCGCGTTGTTTGTAACGATTTTGTTCGTAAATAAAAATATTTTCAAGGATTTTCTTAGTGTCATTTTTTTCTGCCATTGACATTTTTTATCGTGTTTTCTTTTTGAGCTATGACATCTTCGTAATTTTTTTAAAATTACAGCCCTAATTGTTCTTTCCGGATTTGGATGAAGCATAATTTTCTGACTATGAATATGTACAAAAATTATAACCTTGAAAGGAAAAATTTTCGAGATAATCAGTCCCAAAGTTTCAGAAATGCCTGATGAAATATTAGAATATACCACTTGATTATCAATAAGGCGCTGGAAACATTAACACGGTTTTGACAGTAATTAGAATTTTGTAATCTGTGGTCTAGTACTTTGTTAATTAATCGTTGCTAAAATTGTATTAAAAAATCATTTTCATTCTTTTAACTATTTTGAAATGTGTAACGATTTTTTGCAAAACATTACTGACTACTTATTTCGCAACATCCTATATACGGCATTTTTAATCGTCGGATATGTGTGCGCATGTCTGTCAATGGCCATAGCGATTAGCATTTTTTCGTTTGTGACGAGAGGAAGTTTCGCTCGTTGAATTTTTGCAAATTCCTTGGAATTATAATGTTTAATTATTGAATACATTATTATAACAACTGACACGTTCGCGGATTAGATAGATCAGTTTATGTAAGTGGCAAATTTTTTTAACAACTTAATTTTAACGCATATAATTTTTACTAGATATGTGCGGAGCTGTCATTTTTATGCTGTCATATTATCTTTAGAGATTTCAATTATAAGTTTTGACATTTCACAACCCAAACTGTCAAAAATTACTTATGTCAACAAACATCAAGTTGATTGCTTTTTACTTGAAATAAATCACACTACCAGGACGACCAGTATATTGAATGATCAGGGTGACCTTTTGGCAAGATCCAGTTTATTTGTTTCCACTTCTAACCAGTCGGCGAAAGAATCTGTCAACATCGTATCCACTATTGGTGACTGCAGGAAGATTAAAGGAGATTCCCGCAATTGTATTGCGTTGTGTTTTGGGCATTGTAGAACCCGAGAGCGCTTTAAGGTTTGTGCCGTATTTTACTTTTTTTAATCTGCACTGCAGTGAATTTTGTACACCATATTTTTGCTATCACAATTGCCTTCTGCAATTGTATTGATTCTTGCCTTTGACTTGGTAGCATTCATTAATTTGTTGATTAACTGCTTGTACTGTGCATATGATAACGATATTTTTATCTTCATTAAACGATTATTTGTTTGTCGTTAGCTTTATTTGCCTGTTCAGTGATCACCTGGAGATTCTAATTATCCACGACCTTTTGCCTCCGCAAAAGAGAAGAGTTAGCTTATACGACCATCAGGGTTTTACGTCTGTCACCGAATTTACTGTTGATATTTATATTGGCAGATGTAAAGTTTTGCTTCTTCGACTCCCCAGGTCTCATTAGCTTGTCGAGCTTAGAGGAGTAAAACATTTTACATTGGCGCCCGCTGTGACGGCCAAATTTTTGATTGAATCTTCAGGGGTTGCTGACGGAAATAAGATTCGTTTGATTGTGCAGTACAACGGTTATTTTTTTGAACTTGATTTTGCTACGAACACCTGTTTTTTATTGATATCTGGTATTGAACTGATTTAGTGTGGTTTGCATTTGTTTGAAATTGATTATTTCAATAATTTTATTATCAGAAGTTTGATAATTTGTTGTGTGACAGCTCTGAGCATATATTTTATTAATATTTTAAACTGCGTTTTTGCAAATTTAACATTTTGCCACGAATTTTAACTTCAAAATTTAATTACCTGCATAATTATGTCAAATAAGAATCTTTATGTTGCCGCTTTGAATAACGAGGAAGTCCTTGTTGAGTTGACCTTCCGTGTTGAAGACCCAACGTTAATACCTGTTCATAAAAGTACTCGTCGTTCAAATTTAAGAAAATTTTTACTGGAGGAAGCTTTTACCTCACGTTTAGCCGTTCATAAATATACACCATCTGACGTAACCGCAGATTTAAAATTATGTCAAGAAGCTTTATCAGATATTGCTTCGCAAATCGATAAACTCGAAACTCAGCTTGACTTAACTGTGTTAGACAATATTACTAATAGGCTCTCGCATTACAGTAATAGGCTAGATATCATGGAGGGAGCTGGTTTTAAAGACACGGAAAGGGGTAATTTATTGGGCATTTCTAAATCTTTACAAGCACGGGTAGTTAAATTATTGCAAGTTACTGAGGATGATGACGACGAAGTTATCACTCCCAAAGTTAGTAATCCGTCAGGAGCAGAAAATACTGAATCACCTGGTTATGCGTCATTCAGAAAGTCATCTCTTTTACCAGCCGTTGAATTGGCTGAGGTTTTAAAATCAATTTTACCTGTACGAAATAATGATCACGTTGCAATTCACAAATGGAATCTTACATTTGATGGTACGGGAGGTTTTCAGGAAGTTTTTAATTTTATAGAGAGAGCTACAGAACTTTCGAGAACTCGAGGTGTTAGTCCTCAAGAACTTTTTGCTAAGGCAGTAGAATTTTTTTCAGGTGAAGCTTTAATTTGGTACAGAACTTTAAGTCACCATATTGATAACTGGGAAAAATTAATTGAAGCACTTAAATTACGTTTTCTGTCCGTCGATTTTAGTAGAGCTTATTTAGCCGAGATAAACAGTTGCAAACAGAATTCTGATGAATCTGTTAGTAGTTTCATTGAAGCGATGTTTGCGAAATTTGCTCGCGTTTCACCTATTCCTTCTGAAATTGATCAATTATGGACAATCAGAGAGAATATGCTTCCGTCGATTTCACTCGTTATGGGTACGACCTCTATAACCAATAGAGACGAATTTATTAAAATCGCTCAAATGGCTGAACGATTAGCAAAAAAGACTCTCCCGAATGTAGACTCTACATCTGCTTTAACTTCCGTTACTACTCCTAATGTACCTTCAGCATCACCTTCAGTGAATCCTAGAGGGGCGATTACTTGCTGGAATTGTTTGACGCGTGGTCATTCGTACAGATTCTGTTCCAAACCTACAACGACTTTTTGCTATCTTTGTGGACGCAAGGGAGTTACTTCACTGGTTTGCAGTGGTAACCACTCAAAAAACGCAGTTGGGCTAAGCGGAGTACCTGCTCGCCGCTAGCCTTAAGTATTCGAGCAGATAGGTTGGGATGGAAAGATTGGTTGGTGCACGTAGGCGCTTTTTGCGGATCAACCGCCAATTCTTCCGCCTTATTTATTCACCCCACGTCTGATCAACGTCCACACCTGAATCTTTGTGTCGGCAAAGAACGGCTAACTGCTTTATTAGACTCCGGTGCTAGTGTATCCATATTAGGTACAGATGGGCACTATTTAATAAATTTATTAGATTTAAAATTAGTACGTGACCGAAGCGTATTTTTACGGTCGGCTGATGGCACTTCGCAAGACATTTTAGGCTCGGTTGTTTTGCCTGTTTCTATTTGCGATGTGATCCGTCCCCTCAACGTTTTGGTATGTAACAGCATACGTACATGTTTAACTTTGGGCATTGATTTTTGCAAATTGTTCGGAGTTAAAGCTGATTTTGCCCGGAATCAATTTTTTGTTAATGAAGTACAGTCAATTGAGTCAATCAGAACCGCTGATGACCTCAGTTTAGAACAACAAGTCGCTCTTGCCGCCATTAAAGAAAAATTTATGACACTCTCTCACGATGGGTTAACCAAAACCCACAAAGTTCAACATCATATCGACACTGGAGATGCTGCTCCGTTGAAGCAACGTTTTTATCCACTTTCCCCCGCGATGCGCGAAATTGCTTACAAAGAGCTCGACCAAATGCTTGCGTTGGATCTCGTACGTCCTAGTAAATCTGCGTGGTCTTCCCCTATGCTCTTGGTTAGGAAGAAAGATAATTCTTACCGTTTATGTTTTGATGGTCGCAAGCTTAACCAATTGACAAAGAAGGACGCCTATCCTTTACCTCGTTTAGACGATATACTAACTCGTCTGCAGGACGCTCGATATTTAACGTCAATCGACCTCAAAAAAGCATTTTGGCAAATCCCTCTTACTCCTGAATCCTACGAAAAGACCGCCTTTACAGTGCCTGGTCGTGGTCTCTTTCATTATGTTGTAACCCCTTTCGGTATTTCTAATGCTCCAATTACGCAACAACGTCTTATGGATAACATTTTTGGACCCCTTTTGGGAGAAAAAATTTTTGTTTATTTAGACGACATCATCGTCGTTTCTAGCACTTTCAAAGAGCATTTAGAATTACTTGAACAAGTCTACGACAGGTTACTGGATGCCAACCTTACGATTAACATGGATAAGTGTGAGTTCTGTAGGTCCAGTTTGACGTATCTTGGACACGTTATTGATAAGAATGGACTGCACACTGATCCAGATAAAACCAGAGCCATAACTGAATTTGCCAAACCTACGAATACTACGGGGGTTAAGCGATTTTTAGGTATGATAGGGTGGTATAGACGATTTATACCCAATTTTTCAACCTTGTCTGCGCCTATCACCGAGTTACTTAAAGGTCTTGGTAAACGTCAACTTGTTAAATGGACATCTATTGCTACTGAATCGTTTGAGAATTTGAAGAAACAGTTAGTTTCTGCCCCAATCTTAGCTAGTCCTGATTTCAGTAAGCGTTTTTATATTCAATGCGACGCTTCAAATTATGGTTTGGGTTGTTTTTTAAGTCAGGGAGAAGGAGAGGAAGAGCGTGCTATAGCATACGCCTCTAGAACGTTGAATAAACAAGAGCGCAACTATTCTGTCACCGAACGCGAATGTTTAGCGGTCATTTTTGGCATTGAGAAGTTCAGACCTTATGTTGAGGGTACTGAATTTACTGTGATAACGGATCATTATAGTCTTTTATGGTTACTTAATATGAAAGATCCGGTAAACAGATTGGCCCGCTGGAGTGTTCGCTTATCTCAATATTCTTTTAACATCCAACATAGAAAAGGAAAACTGAATGTCGTACCTGACGCATTGTCTCGCGCACCTTTAGAAGTCTCTTCTTTGGAATTGTCCGAAGATGACTTAGATGTGTGGTATCGTCGTATGCTGACCCGAGTCACTGACGCTCCTGATAAGTATCCTGATTGGAGGATCGAATCTGGACGGTTGTACAAACTTATTCCGAATTCACATAATATTGTTTCCAATTTAGTTGAGTGGAAACAATTAGTTCCGAAGTCGCGTCGGATTGACATTTTTAAAGAATGTCATGATGATTCGACTTCCGCTCATTTAGGAACATTAAAAACATTCAATAAGATCGGTGAGTTGTACTACTGGCCCAGGATGCGTGCGGATGTGGCGAGGTATGTGCGGCGATGCGCCGTTTGCTTGTCATCAAAAGCTTGCCAAGGTGGACGATATGGGTTGATGGGTCGAGAAAAGCGAGTACGGTTCCCTTTTCAATGTATTTCGGTAGACTTAATGGGACCATTCCCCAGATCTGCGAAGGGTAATACTATGTTATTAGTCGTCTGCGATTGGTTTACTAAATTTGTTTTGGTGCAACCACTACGTAGAGCCACTTCGAAAGCCATTTGTGATTTTCTAGAAAATCATGTTTTTCTTCTTTTTGGCACTCCGCAGATTTGTCATGTTGATAATGGACCACAGTTCACAAGCCACGAGTTTCGAAAGCTAATGAGCGATTATAACGTAAACCATCTCTTTTATAATGCTTTATACCACCCCCAAGTAAATTTTGTTGAGCGTGTTAATCGAGTTGTCGGTACCGCTATGCGATCATATGTTAAAGAGGATCACAAGACTTGGGATGTGGAAATTCACAAAATCGCTCATGCTATTCGATCTGCCACTCACGATGTAACCGGGTTTACTCCATCTTTTCTCAATCTAGGACGTACCGTACCCGCTAAGGGAGATTATTATGGTCGAATTATGGATTTGAGGGAGGAGGATTTAACTTTGGAAAGTCGCGAAAGGTTGGCTGGGGAGATGAATCGGTTAGATGAATTATTTAAAGATGTAAATAAAAGATTACACGAGGCTTACCAACGAAATGCCACACATTATAATTTTAGGAAGCGTAGTATCCGATTTAAAGCTGGAGACGTAGTTTGGCGTCGAAATTTTGCATTGTCTAATGCCAGCAAACATTTTAGTGGGAAATTAGCTCCTAAATATTTAAAAAGTCGTGTAAAAGAAGTAACCGGTCCATTGACTTACCGTCTAGTGAACGAACGAGGTCGAGAGGTTGGTGTCTATCATATAAAAGATTTAAAACCCCATCCTTCAGCTACTGATTTAGTAGTGGAACCTGATGATCAGGTTGAGAGACGACGTGGAGGTTGATTAAATACCTAGTCCGTAAGTCATAACATCTGACTTACCATTTCCTTGGGGTCAATCAGTCCCGACCCACTTTCTTTTAGTCCGTATTGGCGATTATGGGGGCTGGCGGATTTCTTGTCTTGTGCAGGAATCAGGGGGGCTTTTCGGTTTTCTGTCTGCGGGGTTTGACTGTGCCTGTTCGTTTTGCTTCGGGAAAGCGTTCTTTACACTGTGCGCAGTGGGGTCGGTCAGCCTTTAGTTGGCAGGCGGTCGATTGGTCTCTCCCTGTGTGAGGCTGGAAAGGTCGTCGGTCGTATTTTCGTCGAAACGAAGTCAATTCATTGTCCCTAACAATGATCGCGAGTTTGAAGGCGACTCGCGTGAGTTCTTTACGGTCTTCAATGACATACTGTCATTCCCCGGGGTACCTTTATCTTCCCATCCTCAAAAATAGTCCAGTGTCCATGGCCTTCGCCATTCCTTGATATGGGTTTGTTGACTGGCGGTCCACGACGCGTTTTTATGATCCATACGCGAGGACGAGTCATCGCGTGTATCATTGAGTTGTGGACGCCTTGGCCACTTGGATCGTTTATCCTTTCCCATAACCCAATAACCCAATTACCTCATTACCTATTCCTATCTACATTCCTTTCTTAAGTCACATTGGGTTCCTAAATAATTCCAAGGGGGGGGTTCAGGGGTTTATTTTTTTCCTGGTTTTTAATTATAACGGCTGTGAACGTTAACATCCGAAGTTCACAGTTGTACCATCTGAGATTTTTTTCTTATACTTATTTTGAATTCGTTGCTGATGCAACTGTTGGAAACCCTTTGTTGGTCAAATTTTGATCAAATGCCAATTTGTTTGGATTTTTTTATTTTTTTCAAATGTTTCTATGTCCAAAGGACAATGAGTGCCTTTGCCCGAAACACATTTCTACTGCTGGGTGAACATTTTTTTTTCAATTCACTTTCGAGCCGTGTGAGATGGGTCCCATGAGGTCCATCTTGTTGTTACGTGCCAGTCGTTGGACCGCCGTACATTTATTTTTCATTCTGGATACAGGTCCTATGTGGTGCTGTACCGAACCAGTTGAGAATCCCAGGGCATGATGATAGCGAGGGATGGTCTCGATATATTTTTTGATTTTGGCTACACGAAGCGTCACGCGCTCAGTCATTTTGGGTTCACGCTTAGGCGGTTTTATTAATGACGTGTCGTCATTAGTGGACACCCACCTTTTTATTATTTTATTATTTAATTATTTGGGTCATTTTAGGATTCTTTGTTTTTTTGTTTAATTCCAACATTTGTTTTAGTGCGTCTTCAACGCTTGAGTAGAACACAGTACATAGTTAAGTCTTGCTGCGACTATTATTTTCACGGCATGAAATAATGTTAGGGAGGGGGCAATGTAACGATTTTTTGCAAAACATTACTGACTACTTATTTCGCAACATCCTATATACGGCATTTTTAATCGTCGGATATGTGTGCGCATGTCTGTCAATGGCCATAGCGATTAGCATTTTTTCGTTTGTGACGAGAGGAAGTTTCGCTCGTTGAATTTTTGCAAATTCCTTGGAATTATAATGTTTAATTATTGAATACATTATTATAACAACTGACACGTTCGCGGATTAGATAGATCAGTTTATGTAAGTGGCAAATTTTTTTAACAACTTAATTTTAACGCATATAATTTTTACTAGATATGTGCGGAGCTGTCATTTTTATGCTGTCATATTATCTTTAGAGATTTCAATTATAAGTTTTGACATTTCACAACCCAAACTGTCAAAAATTACTTATGTCAACAAACATCAAGTTGATTGCTTTTTACTTGAAATAAATCACACTACCAGGACGACCAGTATATTGAATGATCAGGGTGACCTTTTGGCAAGATCCAGTTTATTTGTTTCCACTTCTAACCAGTCGGCGAAAGAATCTGTCAACATCGTATCCACTATTGGTGACTGCAGGAAGATTAAAGGAGATTCCCGCAATTGTATTGCGTTGTGTTTTGGGCATTGTAGAACCCGAGAGCGCTTTAAGGTTTGTGCCGTATTTTACTTTTTTTAATCTGCACTGCAGTGAATTTTGTACACCATATTTTTGCTATCACAATTGCCTTCTGCAATTGTATTGATTCTTGCCTTTGACTTGGTAGCATTCATTAATTTGTTGATTAACTGCTTGTACTGTGCATATGATAACGATATTTTTATCTTCATTAAACGATTATTTGTTTGTCGTTAGCTTTATTTTCCTGTTCAGTGATCACCTGGAGATTCTAATTATCCACGACCTTTTGCCTCCGCAAAAGAGAAGAGTTAGCTTATACGACCATCAGGGTTTTACGTCTGTCACCGAATTTACTGTTGATATTTATATTGGCAGATGTAAAGTTTTGCTTCTTCGACTCCCCAGGTCTCATTAGCTTGTCGAGCTTAGAGGAGTAAAACATTTTACAAATGGTTCGTCGCTTATCTGAAAGGCAAACTATTGAAATTCTGATTATTATTGGTTCATACAGGGACAGAACTCACGCTCAATTAAAAGTTTTCAATTTATTCTATAATAAATATCCAAACGGGGAACCAATTGCGCGTGCCATCGTTAGCAAAATAGAACAAAGCTTTTTGCTAGTGGGTCATACGAGAGATGATCCTAAATCAGGTCGTCCACCAGTTCAAGAAGATGTTCAACTTACTCAAGGTTCAAGAAAATCCCCATTTATCAATTCGTCAAGTTGGCGGCAAACAACGCACTAGTTCAAATCTCCGTTATAAAATATTTGAAATTGAAGAACTGGCAGCCGTGAGGGCTAAACCGTGAAAAAAAATGTGTGCACTGATTCCCAAGATTGTTACTAATTCCTCTAATTCCCCTTATATATTATAATTCCCTACTAATTCCCCTAATTCCCTTGGAAATGTAAAAGTCCCCCTCAGATCGTTTATGGTATCAATTGTTATCTTAATTTTCTCAATTCGGTTCAGCATTTATTATAGTGGAATACGTAGAGGTCATGGACCTGGCAGCCCGAAATAAGGATTCACATTCTTGGCTACCCAAAATGACAGGACTGAACATCTCTGGTTTTAACTCGCCGCTTTTAAGCTTCAGTAATAGTTTAATCAAAGCGTGGGCGTTCATCTCGATGCAAAGGTAACAATTACTGGTAAAAAAGTTGTCTGTTGTTTTATATTCTTTTTTCCTTTAATCCAGGCCCTCCAGATTCTAGTAAAAAAAATACAACTTACCAGATGCGATATAGTAGTACGCAACTCAGTACTGGAATTTAAGAATTTAAATTTAAATCCCATAATTGTGATGCCAAAATTTTTAGCTTCCTCCTTCAACCATTCCCATCTCAAAGTAACCTGCTTAGCAGTAAATAAATTATCAGTTCCCAATAAGGACAGGCAGTATGTCGATGCTCCAACATGTAATGCCATTAACGGCATTACATTAATGGTATTACAGCCATTATTATTACATAGGCATATGCTGCTTTTACTCCAGTTTGAAAATAAGTCTTGATTGCTTCAGCAGAAGTGGCAGGAAACGTACCTTTCTATTGGTTGTTATATTTAACAGTTAAATTCAGTTACAAACGTTTGTGAATACGGGCATGTGAGTATTATTTGTTCTCGATTTATTTATGCAAACAACGAAATAACTACAACATGCGTTTGGCGAACCTAAATCAAAGACGGCGATCATGCGTTAGCAGTTTTATATGACGTTGCGCGATCGAGTAATTCGCTTCCAGTTTCTTTTAATTTCTTTCTAATTCCTCAATAATTCCTCTAATTCCTTACTTCAATAATTCCTTATTTCAATAAACCTACTACCATTGACGAACTGAGGGATAGAATTCAAAATAAAATTCAGACAATTAAACTCGTTACGATTGAAAATGTTTTACAGAAGTTTCAGTGCCGGACAGGATATTGCCAAGAAGTGGGTGGGGATCACTTCAAACATTAATTTGATTTTCTTCTTTACATCATTTGTGCAAAAACCTTAATAATAAATTGTCTTCGTTAAATGTATTATGTGAAATGCTTTTTTGTAACTTTGGAACTAATTGACTTGCAAAATTTCCTCTTCGAGGTTAGGGTTTTTTACATTTTCATACTCGGAAAATTGTACTCTTTAAAAATTCGTAAAGAAAAATAAGAGTTGCCATTTAAAAAATTTACGATAACGTCACAGCTCAAAAACAAAACATGGTAAACAATAAATGAGAATGATTTTAAATGAAGTAGTACTTGCACATGCCTTGTAAATATTTTTAAGGTTAAATAAATTTGTTTAGTTATTTATTTCCTGAATAATTTGGTAAATAAATTGTTAAAATTTCAGATAGTTCCCATGCTTGTTATTCAACTTAATGAGCAATATTATAATAAATTATAATTCTTCACACACTACTACATTTACGCACGAATAATTTATAATTTAGAATTGTTTGGATCACATGATCCTTTTTTATCATAGTTTGCAAAATATTTACTTGCGATAACAGAAATACAATCATTATGAAATATTGATTTACAACGTAATATTCCAATACACAATAAAGTTTACTGTACCTATAGGTTCGTTTAATAAAGTACCATAATATTGATATTGATGGTAAGTAATAATTTTTTTATATTGTAATTACTATATTTTTAATAAAATAATAAATAATAATTTCTAATGCCAGGAATTCAATAAATTACTCGACTAATTTAAAATATTTCGATTTTAGGAAAATAGAAATGAAAAAACGTAGTATATTATTCACAATATTCAAAAAGATGTGCTATTATGGAATGATTGTATCTGGATTAGGTAGTCTTCCATTACCACTTCTTTTTATACCAGTATTCTTTATATTTTATCTCACTTGGATATGGGCTTTTGATGACGATATTTGTAAGAAAGGCGGACGAAGAATTAACTTCATACGAAACTTAGAAATTTGGAAATTAGTACGCAATTACTTTCCTATTCACTTAAAGCCATTGCCAGAAGTTTATCTTGATCCTAAAAAAAACTATTTATTCTGTGGATTTCCCCATGGCATTTATGCTACAGGATTTTGTTTAAGTTTTGGGACAAACGCAGTAGGATTCCAAAAATTATTTCCTCATCATCGACCACACGTTTTAACTTTAAAACAAAATTTTAAAATACCTATTTTACGGGACATTCTGCTAGCTTTTGGTATGTGCTCTGCTTCTGCTAAATCCATCAAATGGTTAATGACTTCAGAAAGCGGTGGAAATGTAGCTGTGTTAATAGTAGGTGGTTCGGAAGAAACGTTTTACAGTCAACCTGGAACGTATCATTTAGTATTAAAAAATCGTAAAGGCTTTGCCAAACAAGCCCTTCAACATGGATGTGCTTTGGTACCGGTATTTTCATTTGGAGAAACAGATTTGTTTGATCAATTTGAAATTGCAGAACATTCTTTAATGCGGCAGATTCAGCACTTCATAAAAAAATTAACAGGTTTTCCTGTTATATTACCACTTGGTCGTACCATTTTTCGTTTACCAATTATACCTAAACGTAAACCCATCAATGTCATAAGTATTATTTTTTTATCGTAAGTAAATAATTCACTAATCTCTAATTTTTTTAGTCGGAAAGCCAATAGAAGTTACTAGAACTGAAAATCCAACAACAGAAGAAATTAATGAATTGCATGAAAAATTCATTCAAGAATTAAACAATTTGTTTGAAGAAAATAAATTTCAGTATATAAAAAATGCAAGTAATACTAAGCTTATTATTTGTTAAGTGACGATTTGTGATTAATTTTATAAATTAATTAATTTAATATATATAACATAGTTTATTTATTATTTTGAACTATATTAGAACAATAGCCATAGTTTTTCTGCGTTTGCAAAGATAGATTATACAATGGGCTCGTAAAGTTTGGAACAAATTCAATAAAATATTTTAGAGAGATTTTCTCAGAAAATCCTAGGACACGTTCTTAAATGTCACTTTTTTCTGCCATTGATATTTTTTATCGTGTTTTCTTTTTACGCTATGATTTTTCTCTTGAAGGTCAGGGTTTTTTTACATTTTCATAATCAGAAAATTGTGCTCTTTCCAAATTCGTAAGGAAAAATAAGGGTAGTCATTTAAAAAAAATTACGATGATGTTACAGATCAAAAGCAAAACACGATAAAAATATGTCAATGATAGAGAAAAGTGATCCCGGGATTTTCTGAGAAGCTCTCTCTAAAATTTTTCCTGCTCACTGTAAGTTCTAAGTCCTGAAAAATACAGTAAGGCGCTACTTAACGCTGAGGTTAACCTAGAATCTCTGATTATATTTATAGTATCAGAAAGGCAAACCTTATGGGAGTTTTGGAAACATCTGGTGTAGTTCAAAAGGTTATCAACAGATGGCATCACTAAATTGCTCTACGATTGGCGTAAAGAAGAGCTTGACGCAAGGTAATGGAGTATGACCAAATTTTTGGCATAGCGTTGGGCTAATACTGGATGGAATGTTTGCTACATAGAGAAACTTGAAGAACACATGACAGGATAAGAAGGGTAGATAGCTATAAAAATTTTATTTTGATAATAGGCTTCGCGAAAGTTTGACCCACTGGGTCCTTGATCGGTGTTTTGAAGCAACGGAGGAGCACTTAAACATCGTGGTTGGCACTGGTTGTAACGTTTCTAATAAATTATGGTTTCGTCTATCTTGGCCTCCCACAAGACCTTGATAACCGTGGCTAGTATATTGTTGACTAACTCGATGGGACTTGAAACGTCTATTACTAGTCAGATTGGGCCTCATGTGTTGTTGTAGTAATACCGCTGGCGCCCCCAAATCGGAAGTCTCTGCGCCTTCAAATCGTCTTGGATTTCCTCCGGCCATAGCTTAGCGGTTATCTACTGGTAATACAAAATACCCGGTTCGAATCAGGGCAGAGTATGAACTTTATTCTGACGATCTCTCATCAGAAGGCAATGGCAAACCACCGAGATAATTTACCATGACAGTTTATCTCGAAATGAAGTGTGAAACGAACCCGTGCTTCTGACCCCACGTTAAACGAGTATTTCGTCTATGTATTTTAAAACACTTTAAATGTACATAAAGACCAAGGAGAGAAGAACCGGAAGTCCTGCCGCCTTCAAATCGTCTTGAATTTCTTCAGTGGTGTGGGTGTCTGGCAGCCTCCTAAGTACGACCATAAGGGGCTTTTCCTGGACAAACGAGAACTTATGTGATGAAATATTCTCCACTTCCAGGAGCTTGGAGAGCTCGCGGTAATCATTTTTAGTGCTCGGATGCACCACTATTGGCAATTGTTTTAATTTTATTAATTTTAATGTCTTTATTGTTAATTAAATTGTGCATTCTGTACTAGTTGTTCTTTAATCTGATCACTATGGCTGGAATTCGTGGGGTACGAGTGGGTGGGAAATGGCAATGATGGACGGAGAGAGAAGTTTTATCTTTAGCTGCAGCAGCACTAATCTTCATCGTCATTTCCGTTATCAATCGTCCAGTCACTGTCGTTAAAATCATCGAACGGGTTTGATCCCCACCAAAGAGCCAAAATTTATATTGCAGTTGTGGAGGTTCTCGCCTGAAGAAGAATCACTGAGCGTCCAAAACCTCTAGCCTTTCCTTACTTGACTGTCAGGGATACATTGCAAAGGCCTGCAATTAAGCAATTCTGAGGTTTTATAATGGGGTAATGTTCCTGGTGGCGAAAAATTAAAAAAATATAACCTAAACTCAAAGTAGCGCAAACAATTACAGTATTAAAAATTATGCAGCTGTAGGAAGACACGATAATTATTTCTGAATGCAATATTTTTTTATATTTAAGTGAACTCAAAATATAATAGAAAAAAAAGCGATAAAACAATTTTGCGGCCGAAAATTACGTTTTTCATTCAATTACAAAAAATTATTTTTATAATAATAAATGGGAGTTTAGGGAGTCTGAGTCTGCGTACTGCATTGTGTGCAGAAATGTTAGCAGTTTAGCAATTTATTGTCACAAAACTTAATTATTATTCAACTATTCTTCCTTCATTTAGTGTAACTGCATTTCTCTCATTACTATGTAACATCCTATATTCATGTTTATTACCGCAACTTGTTTCTCGTTACCATGCCCATCCAATAACGCTCATCTTTTTCCCGTTCTATTTAACTATTGAAACTATCTAAATTTGTATCATCGCATGCTTTGTGTATCTAATATAATTATTGAAACCGAAGGGTTAGGTGGATTGATCCCACGGAATTTGTTCCAAAACACTATAATAAGACAGATTCTCTTTGTATGACTAAACCAAGGTTGGTCAAACTAACGCCTCGATGTCTTACATAGTTAGGTAAAAATATGGTCTATTGAAAAAATCTAGAATAATTTTTTTGAATAGTTTATATTATACTAATTTAACTTAAAGCAATTGAACAAAATTCAATTACGTTTTGTAAATTTACACATATAACGTAAATACCTTTGTATTCTTACAAAACTGTATAAAAATTGAGTACGAAAATATTAATTTCCATTTTACCTATTGCAATTATTCAACTATCAACTGGACATTTTCAGGATCTTCAACATACTTGTGCTTATACTCTTCGAAAAGATTTACTAACTCAAGAATAAACCTTTCATGTATTTCGTCAATCTGTTCTTGTGTCGGGTTTTCACATTGTATTACATCAATAGGTTTTCCAACTACAAAAAAAATAATTAATTCAATAATTCTTACGTTACCCAAAAGATCTTACTAATACTGTTTAAAGGCTTTCGATGAGGTAGGATTCCGAACGTGTATTGGAAGAATCCTCGACCCATTGGTATAACAAAAGGAAAACCTGTTACGCCTTTATACCAATTTTGAAATCGACGTACCACTGAATTGTCCTGAAAAGTTTGCTGGTGGAAAAGATCGGTTTCACCAAACGTAAAAATTGGAACCAACGGTGACCCATTCTTTATCGCAATCCTTACAAATCCTTTGCGTTTTTTCAACACAACTTTGTATTGGCCAGGTACTGAATTGAATACTTCCTCAGTACCACCTACCATCAATGCTACAGCATATCCACCTTCCGGTTGACCCAAAAACCAATTTAACGTTTTTTCCGATGATGCACGCGCACCCACAGCTAGAATAACTTCCCTGAGTAGTGGAGCATAAAAATATTGTTTCAGCAGCAAAAAGTACGGAGAGTGATGGGGAAAATATGTTTTGAAGAATTCTAATCTTGAACAAAATAAAGAGACTGGAGAAACTGGAATAATTCCATGTGGAAAACAACAAAAGAGGTAATTTTTCTTGGGATCAGCTTCTGTTAACCAATCGACTTTTACGAAATTTATGGGGTAATATTCCCTGATGTACGTAAACCAATTCAGATTACACAACCATTCTGAACGCCTATCTCCTTCTTCGCTTGTTTTTCTATCAATTATGTATGCCCAAATTAAATAAATAATTACTTCCGGCTGACGATCAGCGTAGAAGAACAGATAGAGTAATAATGCAACCCCAACAATAGCACCAAAGATTATTATTAAATATGCACTTGCAGTAGCTAAAGTTTGCATTCTTCTACGATACGGCGTGTTCAAAGGGGCAAATTTGATTCCAGCAATTTCCATGTTCTAAAAAATTTATTACTTACCCAATATGGGGTATACGCCAAATTAAGACTTACTTTAAAAAGACAGCACAGTTTCTAGAGACTTTAAATAATAGTTACTTTATTATTTGCTTAACACTCCAAATTTTTAGCAATTACTTAGAACAAACACAAAATTTTCCAAATTAACAAACAACATTTGGTACCTTAAAATGAATATAGATACAAAGTATCGCAATGTAGATAGCATTACAAATCGTAAATGTTCAATTTTATTGTTATTTTAAATTATTTAGGTATCTGTTTACATTATTAGTTTATGGTAAATGTAAAAAATGTTCGGTATGAAATTAAAAAAAAAATATTTAGCTTTCTTTTGCTTCAAGTATGATTTTTTTTATTCATAATTTTGAAATGGTGAATTTTAGATTTGTATTTCCAATTAATAGCTAATTTGAGGCAATTTATAAATTTAGGTCAGTTATATCTACATAATATAGTGCATTCAAAACCACAGGAACTTTTATATCAGCGCACAGCCAGTGGCGCACCTTGTATTTCTCCGAGGAATGGCTAAATCAATAAACTTTCATACATTCCGCATTATTCAATTATATGGTATTTTTAAGATTCAATAAATTTGGTTACAGAATTGCATATATACACCAAATTTTTACAATTTTCTATAGGCCTTTTAGTTATTTTCCTGTTTGCTATAATTAATTATGAATGCTCCTTGGAAAGCAAAACACAGAACTTACAAAATATTCACTAATTTATTGTAAAATTCCAAATATTTAGAGGGGGGGGCCAAGTTCATTAGCCACTTCTTTAACGACGCCTCTGGGTATAGCACGTCCCGATTTACAAACATTCGCGTGAAAATGTGATAAATAATATATTTTGTCATACTCGTAAGTGAGATAATCTCACATGAGTATTAATTTTATAATACTTAAATCAACATTTTTCATTTACACTAGATAAATCAAGATGTAATCAGTTTAGCATCAATTGATATATTAAAAAAATGAATGATTAGGTAAACTTTTACAGTGTACAATGTTTCACATGGTGGTACAAAAAGTCAAGAATATTTGATAAGAAAAAAATTGGTTATTTATAGATTAGATAGATTTCGCTACAAAAACCATTACCTAACTTGATAAAACCCGTGTTTCATGAATTGTTTTGTGATTGTAAGGTAAGGTTACTTTATTTTTAGATTTTATAACAAATTGTTTGAATTCGCTGTTTGTTCTTAGCTAAGGTAATCAAAATGGAGGTGATGGGAATAAAATTTGCACCTTTGAATGTGCCGCTGCATCGACGCTTAGAAACTTTAGCGGCGGGTTCTTGGTTTACTATAATGGTTATTGGAGCGATGGGTTCGTATTTCATTGCATTCTACTTTTTATTCTTCACGAATTATTGGGTGGGAACCATAGTTTACCTTCTTTGGGTACACCTATTAGATTATGATGTTAGTGAGCGAGGAAGTAGATCAATAAAATGGATGCGTAATTTGAGTTGGTGGAAATACATGCGAGATTATTTTCCGTATACATTGAAAAAGCAGCCTAACGTCGAGTTGGATCCTAAGAAAAATTACTTGTTTTGTTCTTTTCCACATGGAATATTATCTACTGGGGCATTTTTAGGATTTGCAACTGACGTATGTGGTTATAGTGATCTTTTTCCTAACCACCAGTCGCACTTAATCACATTAAAAGAAAATTTGATCAAGCCATATATTCGTGAGCTTGCGCTTTCATTAGGAATATGCAGCTCTTCAAAGGAATCTTTAAACTGGTTGCTTAGATATCCTTTAGGTGGTAAAGTTGTTGTGCTGGTTGTTGGAGGTGCTCATGAAGCGTCGTATAGCAAACCAGGGATATATCAAATCGTAGTAAAGCAACGCAAAGGTTTTATTAAAATGGCTATGCAAAATGGTACTCCTCTTGTTCCTGTTTTATCTTTCGGAGAAACCGATTTATTTGATCAAGTTAATATCCCCGAAGGGTCTTTATATAGCAAATATCAGAAATTTTACAAAAAATTGACACGTATTAATCCTATCATACCACTTGGTCGAGGGTTTCTTCAGTATTCTTTTGGTTTGGTACCACAACGGCTTCCTATCACAACAGTTGGTAAGATTTTTTTAATTTTTCTGTTACGTTGCAGTAATAATTCCTTATTACAGTTGGTACTCCGGTAGAAGTTGTCCAAAACGACAATCCAACAGACGAGGAAGTAAATATATTGCACGAAACGTTTGTTAAACAACTGATGCAGTTATTTGAAGACGAAAAGCACAAGTATTTAAGAAATCCTGACGAAACTAAATTAGAACTCGTTTAAATTTTTTAATAATTTGTTTATTGTAAAATTTGATATATTTTTAGTTTTAATAAAAATATTTTATTTAATCAATCCAATCGATTTTTAGATCACTATGCTTGATATCATTTATTAACAATTTTAATATTTCATTTTTGCTTGTTACAATCTTGATAAAATCATGAAAGAAATTTTGAAAAAATTTGAAAAATATTATCGGAAGATGCTACAAAGGATAAGCACAATAGATGTAATAAATATTCCATTTAACAATAAAATAATCTAAAAAAAATTATTAATTGCATTACGTAGTAGGTACTTATTGCATGAAAGTCATTAAAGTTCAATAAACAATTTTTAAATAATCAATCAAATAATTTTTTTATCATAGTGTATCTGGGCACCGCCTTGCCTACCAATGGTGGTGATACAGGTGACGGTATACTGGCTATCAAAGAACAAGAGAGAATATTGACATTGTGACGTGGAATGTGAACTGTTAAGAAAAACGACGGAAATAAAAATTTTAATTGTTAGGTACATTGGTACCTAAAGAGGTACATCGTTTGAGCTGCAATAAATTTCCACTCAAATCATTTGAACTACAGTATTGCGAAAGTAGAAAGAAAGAGGGGGTGTAAACGGCATGTTTACATATATGGTGTATAAACGACAGACCCCCCTCCAACATCGCGAACTTTTTGGTCAAATTGGTGTTAATCGTTAGAGCTTCAATAAGATTTTATTTCCGTCATTTAAGCTTCAAAGGTTTTAATAAAACCTCTCCCCCCCCCGCCATCGTGATTTTTTTATTAAAATTAATACCAATTGATTGAGAATCATTTGGGCTTAAATAATCTTCTATTCCTATCGTTTGCACTTCAAAGGTAAAAAAGTTACAGCATTTAAAAGATTGTGAAATTGTAAATTATACCAATATCTCTCCGAGTCAGTAGCGCGCAGAATTTTAGTGTTACTGATAATAATTAAAATAGTTTTTAGTTTTAATATTAAAAAAGAAAACAATCATCATCGTCGATAAAAATAATTTGCTAGTCCATAGCAGTGCAGACATTTATTGGTTTCAAATTTGTAAATTGTTTAATTAAATAACTTTGTTTTTAATTGGTGTTAATCGTGTTAATCGTTAAAAACCGAAGAATTTAATGAAAGCAAGGTACGACATGTTTATCTGTTATCGCTTTCGTTGCAAAAACTAAGCAAAATAACGAAAATATCGAAAGGGAATTTTTGTGGAGCATGAAATTATCTAAACAAATCCCCACAAGCACATATCTGAAATAAGTAGTTTAAAAATGAGAGCCTTTCGAAGTTGTCCTCTCCATACTTGAACTTTTAGATAAATTCGTGATTTTCGCAAGTGCATCAATTTTCCTTAAATTGGTGGAAACAACGTAAATATGAAATTAAGAATCTGAAAAAATTCATAGTTTATATAATTTTCTTCTTCTTCTTAATCTAGGACTACGTCCTGTACTTCCCAACTATAGTACCTCTGTTCAAGGCACTGTTGGTTCTATGAGCAGTTTGGTTTTTACATCTCAGATAGCTTGCTAGGTTTGCCTTTCGATGTGCCTGCACCCTGTTTTTTATTGTTATGATGGCAAATCATTAACACAGGGGGACCGCCTGTTTAACGTGCCCTCCGAAACACGGAAGACGGTCAAGAAATTTTTAGACAATACCCGGAGTCGAACCGGGGCGCCTTGCGTTAGCAGTTGATCGCGCTAACGTTCAGACCATGACCGTCTTCGTTTATATAATTTTTATAATTATTATTATATAATATTCAGAGGCTACATCAGTCTGTACATATAATAATATAATTTTTATATATTAAAAAAATGATTTTCAACTTTAATTTAATTTTTTATTCGCATGGTGAAACTTAACATTATCAACACCACATTTTTTGCTTCAATTATTAATATCTTTTAATATCGAAAATTATTGGTCGAAGAATAATGTTGATTTTTATATTTGTTTGTTATAAAATTGTTTACATTTGTGCGCAAATTTAAGCTGTCGCCAGTTCTGATTGAAATGTGTTCGTCTCGAATGGAACAAATTAGAAATCTCGGAAAATATACATTTTTTGAAAAAATTCAGGGAATTATATATATATAGTTTTATATACTATATAACTATATAATTTTTAACTATATAATTATATAGTTATAAAAACGCAGATAGATGCAAGGAAAATAAGCTTGATAAGATGGTCTCATCAGTAGAGTTACTTCTGAAGATATGAATACGTACAGGGTTTGTCCGAAAAGTAATGTCAGTGATTGTCCTGTGAAGCGAATTCACGTCGCAGCGTGCTTGGAGCGGTGGGGATCGGTGGAGGGAGGAGTCATTTTACGCACAAGCAGCAGCTCAATCGTCTCCGACCATTCGGAGAGTAAGGACAGGCATTTTCGTGAACCTTGTTTTCGTCTCCCGTGCAAGCCGCGATGCAGCGCTCGATTGAGCAAAGGATTGCCATCAAGTTTTATGTGAAACTCGGCAATTCCGCAGTGAAAACTTTTCCCATGACAAAGACCCCCACTGTTTAGACAACGTCATCACAGATAAAAGGTCTTTGAGTACGACCCCGAAACAATAAGGCGAAGTACCGAGTCGCACACCTCGGCGTCCCCTCGCCCCAAGAAACCCAGAATGAACAAGTGAAATATCAAGACAATGGTCATTATATTTTTTGACATCAGGGGGCTCATCCACCAGTTTTTACACATAGTGTAACCATCAACGCCAAATTCTACGTGGAAGTGCTCAAGAGACTTGCACCAGCGCTGTAAAGGGCATTCCGGAAAGGCCTACCGTGACGCCTTCGATGCCTGGAAATCTTGCTGGAAGCGATGTATCGACGCATGTCAGGAGCCACTGACATTATTTTTCGTACAAACCCTGTACATGAAAACTAAGCTAAAAGGAATTCAGGGTTGAAGTGAAATTGAGTAGGCAAGCAATAAAATAACCAATAAAATAATCATAAATCCTCAATAATTCCAAAATTACTTGATTGATCGTTAAAAACTGAAATACATATACTTTTTTAACTCTACAGCTATGCTACTTACTCTATTCTGCCATTGTCGATTTTTAACACAATCTTGATAACCCATTCCACTAAATGTTATTGAATTATATAATGGAATCCAAATATTCGGAATTATTCCAAACAAGAAATCATCAAAAGTTTTTCGCATTATGTAAGTCGGACGAGTAATTAAATCACTCATTTCCGCATAGTGCTGCATTGATAAATCAGAAATAAGATTCCCATTTTTCACTCTCCTCTCACTAAATTGCCTTAGTGCAATACTTCGGTCATCCTTACAATTTTCTAAAATACCATTTAAAATTAAACAATCTTCAAATCCGCTATTCATTCCTTGTCCATAAAATGGAACCATAGCGTGAGCAGCATCACCAATTAATACCAAATTGTCCCCAATATGAAATTTACTACATGTAATTGACACCAAAGATGATGGCACTTTAGTTAATAAACTTTTTACTATTTGTGCTTCTCCCAATAAGTTTACCGAATCTGGAAACGATTTGTAAAAAAAGGTTAAAATTTTTTCCTCCGAATTCAATTCTTGGAATTTAGCAAATGGCATGAATAAAGATGCAGTCCACGATTGGTCAGTGTTAGGCATAGCGACCATCAAATATTTTTCACGTGGCCAAATATGTAAGTGATTAGGAACCATTGCAGAGCCCAAATTAGAAGAAATGTTCATTTCAATATATCCATGATCGATGAATGTTTGATTAAAACTAAACGATGGAAAGTTTTGGATTCCTTGGCGTACTTTACTAAAAGCACCATCTGCTCCAACTAGGAAATTGGATGTCACTTCATGAACTTCGTTATTTTTCAAGCTACGTATAAATAAAGTGATAAGTCTATGGAAATTAATATAAAGATTAATACTTACTTTAAAAGTTTTAGATTACACTTTTTATTGTCTAATTGGGTTAGTTTATAATTAAAATATAAACTTACGTTTGGGTATTCTTCCAATGCTACACGTACCAAAATAAATATTATAACTTATTTACTTTTACAAAATACGTACCATTTAATAACCTTCTATTTAAATAATCTCTTTGAATGGAATAAACACCCTGAAATTATAAGTTGGAAAAAAACTCATTGGAAGCATTAAAAAATTTGTTGTTACGTACTTGCTTATTATGATCATCATATAGATGTGAATTTTGATTTCCCGAATTATCGTGTATTAAACGTCCTTTCATAAATACCGCATTACCAACAATATCTTCTTCCAATCCCACTTCCTTGAGAGCTCTTCTACCACGATTGGAAAGCACCAAATTTATGGTCCTCCCACCCACAACTTTAGACGTTCTTGGATCTAAAATAATGTAATCAATCGTTGAGTCAATTTAGAAAATAAAATAAAAATGCAATACAAACCATCTCGTTTTTCGTAAACTCGAACTGTGTAGCCTCGTTTAGCTAAATATAATGCACACATTGGTCCAACCTAATGTATGTACAATATTTCATTTTCATATTTAAAAAAAATTATATATCAAAGGCCTTACCAAACCACCACCAATTACAACTGCATCCATATCTGAAGACAATTATTGTTGTTAAAGAAAATTTACTGGATATGAAGAATCTAGACTATACGTGATATTATACATATATATATAAGAATATTTAAATTATTGATAATGTGATAATAGTTCCAATTAAGTGTTTATGTACTAACATAAAACAAATACCGTATAAGGTACTGGCGGAAAATATGGGCTAGCGGGTAAAATGGCCCGAAATGTAATACGTAAACTAAAATTTTTGTGAACAATCTATCAAGGTGGAATAATTACTTACTATATCACTCATTACAAGCGAGTATTTTCTAATTGTCCTTATCTCCTCAACATTGCAAATGACAACTAGTTCTTCTCCAATCTGCAGTACAGTGATACGTATGCTCTATGTTTTTAGATATATTAAATGTTTTGTTTTTGCATCGACTTCCATCCGTAACCCTTATGTAGGGTACGGTAGCATCAATTGACTACACTTGCGACTATTCGTTGCCAATTGTTTCGGGTTTGCGCTGCTGTAATGGACTCATGTACGTAGTCCTTGGACCGTAACCATTTCAGTACGATCGATCCAGCACTGGCAGTGATTTTCGCTTCGAGTGACATCCTTTTACCTTTTGCTCCAAAATCATCCTTTCCATGATGTACGTTCTTCTTCCTTTTCTCGTCGGCAGCTTCAATTGTCCATGTTTCCGTGATGTAAGTCGGATTTGAGAAAATTAGTAAATAGTTGTGCCACTTTAAGTTTATTTCGGTCTATGAAACACCTTGCTATAGGCCACAAAACACATAAATACCCTCACCTGGAACTCTCTTGCTTTCTCAATTATTTTTCGAACGTTTATAACTTTTTCCCTAGTATCCTTTCCCGGTCCAAACCCCGATTGCTCCTCTGCTATTTGAGAAAGAAGGAATGATCTGAGCCTTCCGACCAGTACGCGGAGCACACCATCTTCCACTGCTGGAGATGGGAGAGAGAATGCGTGACTGACTCCCTCGCAATCGGGGTAATCCTCACACCCGGCAACATGACTGCCATCATAGCAGGAAAGCCAAAATGAGGAAGCGAAAACTTGGAAAACACACCAACAAACGATGCAGGACCTCTAAACGAACCGTAGGTCAAAAGCAATTCACAAAATCGAACGGAAATAATGCCTAGAGGCGGGTCCCCGTTAGGTGGTGCGGGGTAAGGTTTTAGTGTGTGAAGTCCCACACTACCGGCTTAGATTAGGCCGGTGTCTCATACGAGATTTCCTCATGCCTACTCAGTCTAAAAAAAATGTATCTGTGCATAAAATATTTTCTTCGGTTTTTAGGAATTTCTCATTGTGGACTATGTAAACCGCACAAATGGATATTATGGCCCAACAATTGCAGGGCAGATAAGTGATAACGGTTATTATTATAACGGTTATAACGGTTAAGCATTATTAATAATTTAAGTGGGCTATATTTTCTGCCAGTTCCTTAATCAACCTATAAAATTATTTTTAATTATTAGATAAACCCGATTAATCACGATAATGCTACTGCGTTAAAAGATTAATATCGGTGTTCGGATTTTCATGCCCTAGGCATAGTTTTTCAGACAGTGAAAACTTGCATAAAACATTTCACTTGAATGTTGCTTTTAGGTACTACATCAACATCTCGGCTATTACTACCTGCTTTATTGCTTTTATAGTTGATATCCAGTTTTGGGAAGTTTTAGAAGTTTTGGGCCCAATTGAAGGACAGCGAGATGGTGTTGCATAATTTTCTTATCAAGATAAATTTACGAATGTCGAAATAAATTACACAATCTCAGATGTGGAATTCTCAGGGGCTTATGGTTAATAGATTTTTATTTCAATTAAAACTGGATTTTGGATTGAGTTTTTACGACAAATGTGGAATATATCCATGCTCTTGGTTTGTTAGAATTTGGATCAAGTTGAAATTTTGGACCGCATGGTATATTTTTAAAGGTTATAATTATTGTATCGATAAAGATTTCGCATGTCAATGAAAAGCAAGAAGGAAAAGAAATGTTAATCGGTGAAAACACTAAATTGTACTTCAATAAAACTAAAGTTAATGAGATATGAACGGATTCGGAACTTAAATTCATGTACAGAAAAACGGGATAATTTTATTTAAAACATTTTTTTGTAAAAATTAATGGTTAAACTATTGTATTATCATAATTTGTTCCAAATATTTAAAAGGGTGGTTTTGAAAGCACAGCCAAGTTGTTTTTAGACCAAATTTAGCAATTTCGTTTGTACACTTGGCGGTGTTTGTTTTACATTTTTGAGATACGTGCCTATGTCTGATTATTTTTGGTATGCTTTATTTAGGAGTCAGTTGCAATACGATTGGGCACAGCCTTAACAATGGCTTTTTTATTTTAGTTTCAAGAAAAGAATAACCCATCTTCCAAATTTTGCATTTCTTTTTTAATTGCATAATTTTCATATTCAATTATAATTTAAAAAAATAAAACACGACAATATTATATCAAAATTGGTGGTAATCAGCGTTTATTTTAATTTTTGTACAATTCTGGAAGCAAATGACATAAAACATAAATTACCCAGTATAGCGCCGAACAATGCTATTAACTATTTCATTATGTTTATATTACATTTACTTATTTTTTATTTTAAAAACAAATTATTATTTTTATAATCCCCACACATATTTTTACATTGTTTAGGGATTAGGGCACTAAAATCCGGGCTCTGTTTCTTATCAAATGCTTAATAGTAAATATTTATAATAAGTACGCTTGAACCAAGATAAATAAAAATATTTCGAAGAAGTTGACAATATATTACGAAGATAGCAAACAAAGTTATAATAATTACAAATTTATGTAAGTTTTTATTTTCTTATAATTATACTAATTACTGCTAAGGTAGAAAAATTAGCTTATAATCATAACTAACATAACCAATATACCTATTATGTTGCCACTTAAAAAAAACTTATCAAAAGTGAGTGTCGTTCTGCAATCATTAATTAATGAGTTACTTATTTATATAGATTGTGATTATCATAGAAAAGAAAAATACGTAGTAAACATTTTTTTAATCTTAAGACTTTCAAGGTTTTTCGTCCGGTCATTTGGCATTGAAAAACAGGGTTGCTCCCTGCTCTATTCGAATTTTTACTTTGCCGCCTTCGATTTTGGTCAGTTACGCCGCCGTAATAAAAATTTAAAACTTTTTGTTCAAAAGCAAATCTAGATTCAAAATCAAAAATCCGTCGATAAATAACGGAATTGCAGGTGCCCAGCGGTAAAATATTGGGGCCCCCCCAAAAATATAAATTTCAAAACTTCCACAAAATTTCCTAGGAAAAGTACCTAATGACTGGACTATTAAGGTAATTTTACAACAGGTTACATTATTTAAATATAATCATAACAATGATAGCCGCTATACCCAAAATAAAAGTTCCATTCAGCATCATGAGAATCTAAAAGAAAATATTGTGTTCTTTAATTGGAAATTCTTCCGATGTCGTTTGTATATCACTAACCTTATTTTGCCATTGTCGATTTCTAATGCAATCGTGGTAACCCATATCACTGAATGTTATTGAGTTGTACAACGGAATCCAAACAGTCGGAAACATTCGAAACAAAAAATCATCAAAAGTTTTCCTCATTCTGTAAGTTGGGCGAGTAACCAAATCACGCATTTCTACATAATTATACATCGACAATTCGCATATAGCATTTGCATCTTTGATTCTTTTTTCACTATATTGCTTGATCGCCATTGTTATGTCGTCATTGTATCTATCTAAAATTTGATCCAAAATTACACAATCTTCAAATCCGCTATTCATTCCTTGTCCAAAGAATGGAACCATAGCATGAGCAGCATCACCGATTAGTAACATATTGTGACCAATATTAAATTTATTACATTTAATTGACACCAAAGATGAAGGAACTTGGTTGAAGATTTTGTTTAATATTTGTTTTTCTCCCAATAAATTAACAGAATCCGGAAAGATCTCATTAAAAAACATTAACACTTTTTCTTCGGTGTCCAACTCTCGAAATCTCTTTAACGGCATAAATAGAGTAACCGTCCAAGATTCATCACTATTCGGTAAAGCTATCATCATAAACTCTCCACGTGGCCAAATGTGTAAATGGTTGTCAACCATAGAAGATCCCAATTCGGGGGAAATGTACATTTCAATGTACCCATGATCGATGTATGTTTGACTAAAATTAAACAATGGAAAATTTTGGATTCCTAGGCGTAATCTGCTAAATGCACCATCAGCTCCAATCAGAAAATTTGATTCAACTTCACAAACTTCGTTATTTTTCAAGCTGTTAGAGAAAAATAATATAAGTGATAAAAAATATTATATTACTCATATAACTTAACTTACTTTAAAAATTTAAGTTTGCCTTTTCGGTTGTCCAAATCAATTAACTTGTAATTAAAATATAAAATTACATTTGGGTACTCTTCTAATGCTACAAATAAAAAATTGATTTTAAATTAATAAAGACGAGCATTATTAGACACAAAAAAATATAAAACATGAGCTGTTCATGATTTGCTACTGTCTTTCAAATTTTAGGGCAATTTGCCAAAATTTAATTTAAATAAAAATTGCTAAATTTGAAATTTTCGTATCGAATCGTCATCAATATGTGAGGAGAACGCCCAAAGAAAAATACCGCCAAGCATGGGAAGAGCTTGTGAAGGTTTGGGGATGCTTTTTAGCGGCAGAAGTTGGGATCTTTTACATATAATGGGAAAAGTAAATGTAGAACAATATTTAGAGGTTATTAAAAATCATGCGATTCCTTCTGGATGAAAATAAATTTTTTATTCTACGACAAGATAATGGCTCAAATCAAACGGATAGACGAGTTAAAGATTATTTAGAAGAGAAACAAAATATTGAAGAACTGATATTATTCAATTAAGCAATTCCATGTGACGTCACGAACACTTTTATGTGTGTAAAATTCTTAGGTTAGGTTTACGATTAATTCGGCAAATAAAATAAACGGAAGTACTTACAGTAATAATTTTACACGACACTCTCTACGGTTTATAAAATGTAAAAAAATTCAATTTTCACCACCAAAAAACACGATTTATCACAAATTTGAATCAGTTCGTTGGCAGCTTGACAGCCTGCCGCGAAACACTGTGACGTATTTGGAAACGCCTCATTGGCTCACTCAAAGCAACGTATGGAAACATTTCGACAAATTGAAGAAGGAGAAACATCCAACATGGAAAAAAATCCGCATAATATTCGAAAAATTAACGAATGTTCTTGAAAACCGCCACTGGTGTACTGTCCAAACTTACCCCTCCATTGTATCAATTAATTTATCGATCAATTTTTTTAAATACTACTAACAACCCTGGTTTATTATTATTAAATTTCATTAAAGAAAATGTTCAACAAACTGTGTTCGAGTCTCGTTAATTCATTCATGCGCGTCAATATCAGATAGAAAAGATACGATAATTTTAATAAAAACATATTCAAGAATCTCTCTATGAATCTTTTCAATACTAGCAATACTACTAACAGCCCTGATGAGATATACAACTTAAAAAATCAACTAATTGTATTTGAATCTCGTTAGTCCATTCATGCTCGTCAGTGACTAAAAATATGCGATTTCCTTCAAAAAAAATATATTCAAAAATCTATCTATGAATTTTTTTAATTACTACTAACAGCCCCGAAAAGAGATATTCTACTTAAAAATCAAAAGAGGGTATTCCACTAATTTGTTCATAAATCGAAACAATTTGCAGAATTGTTTTTTAGAAAAAGTAAAAAAAAGCACTTAGGGGCTAAAATCCTCATTTAGGGAACGCCGGCTTGGGATTTTTATGAGATATTTTGGGGGTTTATTAGAACACTTCAATATATATCTTTGCCAAATTTCAGCCATTTCTTGAACCAAAATTTTGTCTTCATTACTTGGAAGATACTATAACTTGGGCAAATTTTGAAAAAATTTATTTTTCTCTTCATTTTCCAACCTTGGCAACAATTTCAATTAATTTATTATTAAAAGCATTTCCCGTGCCCGAAAACATTTCTCTCCCTGCAACGAATCAATATTGTGCCATTTTAAGGGTGGGTCGTGTTTTCGGTCAATAATTTAAGTATTAGTGTGCCATGGAAAAATATGAAAAAAAATCTATGTTATAGAGAATTTTATGCTCTTCAATTATGGTCTGATCATAATTTTTCATACAAGCATAAATAAGCGAGTTATCGGCAAAAAATCGCGTTGGGGGCTAAAACCCCCGATTGTGGGAGACGCCGGCGTGGGATTTTATGGGACTTTTGGGGGGGGGCTCATTAGAACACTCCAATGTACATCTCTGCCAAAATTCAGCTTGCCCGGATTTTTTGCAAACTAAAAACCTTCCTTGCCTGGACTATTACCTCTGATATCATAATTGCTAATCAAGCTTTTCCAATTCATTCCGAATATTGCTACTCTGCTATTCTGCAAAGTTTTCACGATCCATCATCTTCTTTCTCTTTTACTTTCAATTTAATTTATCCACAGAGTAGTGAAGTGAATCTACTGCTGTGGATTTATAATTCCTAATTAGCGACCTTAGAAATCCCTTCATACCAATTTTGGTTAAAATCCGGAATCATTTTAAGATATGTATATGTAAATCGGCCATTTGGAGTCCGCCATTTTGTTTCTAGCAATTTTGATTCTTAATATTTGACCCCTGAAACTCGAGGATACCAATTTTTGTTCAATAGAATCATGTGAAGGGTTTGGCAAGCTTTTCATGATTAACTTCTTCCGTGTGCCATTTGCATATTTACACCGCCCCGCAACCCGCGCAACACCAGATATTCGTAATCAGTATACTCAAATCTGCATGTTTACCAATTTTTAGCAAAATAGTTTGTTTTAAAAATGTGTACTATGATTTGGGCAAATTGCTCTGTACTATAAGAAATTATAGCAATTTCACTCGGAAGCACTCCGAGAAATTTGTAATGCACCCTGTTACGTTCCAAATGTTTTTAAAACATCGTAACCTACACATGGCCATAATGAAAGAAGAAATCGCCTTAATTGTCTTTAAGCAGACGATATAAAAACTATCTCAGTGTAAACCCAATCACCTCGGATCAACATCCAGGACCTCTTCAGGATGACCCTTTAGATTTGCATCAGTGCAAATAGTGCAGTGAATTGAGTAATCCTCAACTATGTTATACCAGGAAACAAAATTTTAACTTTCTGTTTAAACTTCAAACATATTGTATATATTCGTGGATGTCAATAAAAATAAAGTACTATAACGTAAAGCATTTATCATACAATGCTGTCATCTCAAAATCTAAGACAAATCTGTGAGCTATGAGAAAGGCAACGGGAAACCACCCCCATTAGTTAAATTTTCCTAATAAATCATCTTAGCGTTAACCAAGTTGATAGCCTACGTACTGCATGGTGTTTGGTAAGCCAAGAAGAAGGCGAAAGATTGCAGGTCAGTGAAGAAATTCTGTGCAAACCCATTTTCCCAAATCCTACAGCTGTTTTCCAAAATTTGTAACGTATAAACAAACACTTACCATTAAGCAGCTTTTTATTTAAAAATTCTCTCGAAACGGAGTAAATACACTAAAAAAATAGAAACGTTTTTATACAACTCAATAAAGCATTAAAAAATAATAGAACATTATACGTCGATTCTGGTCACGAACTTTAAATCTTAATTGCCTTTAAACTCTAAGTTTGACTAAACTGGTTAATGAAAATCTGTAGTTTTATTTGCAAGACCTAATAGTTGATTTTCATGGGTTTTCTAAGATATTTTCTAAAGATTTTCTAAGATATTGGAATGACCAGAATCGCTACATTCTTCAGAACGTACTTGATTGGTGTGTCCATCGTAAGGAATAGATTTTTGATAACCAGAAGTTGTGTGTATTAAACGTCCTTTCATGGATACTCCAGAACTAATAATTTCTTCTTCTAAACCTACATCTTTAAGTGCTCTTCTACCACGATTGGAAAGAGCTAAATTAATCGATCTTCCACCAGCAAAACCAGAAGTTCTTGGATCTAAAAAAAATTCTTTGAGCTTTTTTTTTGAGAAACTGGAGATACCCACAAACCATCTCTTTTTTCATAAAGTCGCACATTATATCCACGTTTTGCTAAAAATAAAGCACACATGGGCCCTACCTGAAATGATATACATAATAGGTATACGGTTATTATAATTTATTTATTTGTTAAAAATATTGTTGCTTACTAAACCACCACCAATAACAACTGCATTCATTTCAACGGTTGCAATTGCAGTAAACTTCGATAAAGCTATTGAACCTCACTGAATAATATTTAAAAAAATACTTACTACACTTCAAAGGCTTCTTACTTGGGTAATTTAACACTTTAGCATAACTCCTGGTTAAATTTCCAATAAAATTATACTATGCAAAAAATATACAGTATTATTGAACAAACATTTTTTTAGTAAAAAAACTTAAGGAACAACTGAAGAAAATCAGGAATAAACTCCATTTCTAATTTTTTTAAATAATCATTATTATTGTGAAAATCGTTTTTGTTTACAGTTTCCAGGATTGGTTTATTCCCTTATGATTTTCAAATTACAATCGTGTAACGTCGCAATTTTTTTGGATTATGGTATCTTGAAATGAGAATTTCCAAAATATTTTAAACAAACAAGCGTTGTTGATGCAAATGCACTGTTTACTCAAAAATTTTCATAATAAATATATACTATTTGTAATGTAAATAAATATACATGGATGCTATTACCATTAATTTTATAAACAAGGAAGTCAATAAAGAACAGGCTAAAAGAATAAAATATTTAAATATACATCGTAATCTTTAATTTTTACTATTACAATAAAATTATTTTTGCTGTGTTGGCTGCCTACCGAGATTTATATACCAAAATAAGTTAGTAAAAAATAACTTAATGTAGTTGTGGGAGCCATCCAAGCTTAGCTCAAGAGCTTTTGGTGGTAGTGGGGTAGCGTCGCGACGCTCTTTTAACATTCAGTGGACGGCAGCATGTGGTGGTGCCTGCTGCTTGTAGCGCTGACAACTGCCAAGCGTACACCGACCCCCCAAGAACCCGTCATCGAAGAGGTCAATGCCAAGCAACTGGAGAGGTTGCTAGACGAAAAAGATTATGTGGCTGTGTTCTGGTGTAAGTACTTAGTGATCAACTTTTAAAATATAGTGGTGTGAAAATTTAACAACAGCAAAAACAATGTCAAAGTTCGTAACGGTCAGTGAGTGTATAGAGTGTCGTCCGGGAGAGGATACCATGTCCCAATTTGGCGCGTGTCGACTATCTCGGCAGTAGCCTGCTCATCTGTGGGTTATGTAGCACGGTGCGTTACATTCGCGGATCCACGTGTCCTCCCGCACTTGATGACGCAATCCATTTTAAACCATCAAAATTATTACACTCTAATGTTAGATCTATTTTGAAAACAATTCCAAAATTGTAACAAAGCGGAGAGCGACTCGCATAATTTTTCGATGGAATGCACGACATTCGTAAAAATTAATTTTGATATCTAAAAATGTTCTCAAAATAGACCAAATTCAAAATGCACTTCTTAAATTGCAGTGCAACGGACTCGCGATAGCAGTAGCTCCTATTTATTTGATTCGAATTTCAATTTTATAATTATTCCTACACTGGCGTGCTCGAGCATCAAAAATGTTCTTACTCTAGCCAATCACTAACCTAAAATACTTTATGTAGTATATTACTTTATATTGCGTACATTAAGGAATAGCTAAATATCTATTAAAATAAATGAAAAGGTTGGCATTTGGCATAAATAAATCTAAACACATTTCCAACTTACAATATTATAATTAATTTCCATTTGGAAATTATTTCAAAATAGAGTTTCCTCAACGTACCAGAGAAACTCCTATACATTACCATTTATTAAAAATTACTTTTTTATTAATAAAATAAAGAACCCGAGGAAGTGACCCTACTGCCTTTCCTTATGGGTCACCAATTAGGGTTTTCATCCTACCGCCAAAATATATTGTTGGATCTTTTCAATAATTTCTTTTTTATGAAAAGTTTTTTCTGAAAAAGGCATTCCAACGAAAGTTTAGTTTCTTCTGATCTTGCAAAATATTCTCATCAGTTTCTGTCAATCATTTTAATCAAAAATCTTGCATTTCTTCCAGTTTCGCTACAATTGAAATAAAAGTTTTCATAGTTTTAATAAATTATTAATAATCAATATTGATGATCCATGACAATAGAAATAAATCGTTGATATGTTTGAACATTCCATGATGTTCTAAACACTGCACGACGAGTACGAGTAGTTATATGGAATCGTAACAATTAAACAGGTGCTACTATTATTCCAACAACACGTGTAAAAGTATATTTAGAGGCTCCAAGAATTTGTGCGAAGCTATCGATTCCAGCCAATCAAAATTAGTGCATAATTCTCAAACCAACCTTTAAATAAATTTAATTCCGGTAGCTACTTGACCTTTATAAAACGAAAATTTAAATTGATGCGCATGGATTTTATTTACTAAACATTCAGTCAAAAGTTTCAGACCTCCATTAAAATATTGAGTAAAAATATTGTCTAGACTGAAGTTCTTCCTGCTTAATATTTCTCGATCATGGCATAAATAGCCTAGCGAAAAAAATTATTTAAGATTAAACCGTGTTTTCTTAACATAATTTTAACTTCGTCAAGTATTTGTGTTAATGGTATCAAAATTAGCGATGATTCTTTAGAAGTAGGATGCATTTACTTGACCTTAATCGTTTTTCGGTTTATTTTATTTTTTCTATTTGGAAATTGTAGCCTTGTTCTGTTACCTTTTAAGAACTTTTCTGAAGACATTTTAATGTACAAAAACAAAAATGCATTAAGTGGGCCATAAAAGATCAAACAACAATAAATGTTGAGAATATGCATGAAGTAGGATGCCATTTTTTTTCGAGTACTTGCTGTGCTGTAATTCAAAGCAGTAATTACGTAATTAACAAAATACTATTTCAGTTATATTTCGAAAATTTTCAAAAAAACAGCGCTCGTTATTGTGGTAACATAAATAAAGATTTATGCTAAAGAATTCTAACCTCAATATTTCTGCAGAAATAATTGGAGAGAGTGTGTACCTTCAGAACGGTGTCCCTAATGTTTGCGATAGTCCTAATTTTGGGTATCAGTTAAATTTTGCCTATTTCAACTTTTGTTTTATATTGTATAGCTGTATGATTTTAAGTGTCCACCTAACCTAAATGTTTCAGTTTCAGCCAATACACCCATATAGCATATTATCTTCAAATAAGAAAATCGTATTTGTTAACCTGTTCACATTTTTATAATATAAATGACCCAGCACTTTTAATTCATTTGGTCCCAAACAGAACTTTTACTTCTCATTTTATAATTTTCCCACCGTCAAAAGAAATGTTTGCTGGTGAGACTTTGGTTTACATGTTTTTACTGACAAATAGACACCAGGTGTTGTTTTTACAGATTCATATGAAATGAAACGAGATGATTCTTGAAGCAAAAATAATTTCTCATATTTACGATTATTTCCACTTACTCGTAGTTTTTGAGAAAAAAGTTTATCTTCGTATGCTATGTTTTTTTAATCCTATCCTATGCACAAGAGAGGAATAACAAAATCTTCATCTTTTTATCATTTTCTTTGTTCATGTTATTTATAATAATTGAAGCATAATAAAAACTATTTTCTTGTAGATTTAATAAATCTCATAAATTCAATCTTAAACGTCAGCATCAAAAACTCATTTGGAACGGAAACGGTAGGCTTTTTTTTTTGGACATAATCGAATTTTAATGCTCGCACCTACTAAAATAAATACAAAATTATGTGGAAAATATTTCATCTTCTGATCTTAATTCTAAATACCTCCCCCAAAGCCTTCCAATTTTCCCATTTGAATAACAGAATTTTTGTGACTTTGCGGTTCATTTTTTTTCCTATCGCGGTGTTGCTTCAAAAATCTTGAACTTGACGTATTTCTTAACTATGGGTTACACTTTCCATGAAATGTTTATACCTTTTTAACGATGTAACTTTCGGAGCTACAGTACCTCAGATTTTTTTATCTCAATTATTGAAAATATTCTTAATTGAATATTATTGTACTTTATTATAAAAATATTTCTTTATTTATAATTCAAAAAAATTAATAATTGCGGTATCTGAAGGATATTTTGTCAGGTTTTAAAGATGATATATGATACAAATACCTTAAACAACTCGGATATGACGAACTCGGAAATAACCACTCGGTTATAACGAACAAAATAATAATATCGATTTTCGAAGTTCTATGAAAATACTGATTTTCGATGTACTATTTATTTACTTATTTTCCTATATTTCTACATTGTAGAAATATTATAGGATTTCTAAAATTTTGGATTTTATGAAATACGTACTATCACAGCTAAGACGCATGCCAACTTTCAGATTTTTTAAGGCAACACTGGGAAAAAAAGTTCCAAATAATCATGTTTTCAAATAGAAAAATTGGAAGGCTTTGGGGAGGTATTAAGAATTGAGATAGAAATCTAAAATTTGTGTTTTAGGGACATTTTAGCAGAAATTTTCCCTTTGTTGCAAGTATGGAATAAAATATTTTTCCTTGTAGAGGTAGGACGAAATTTGGGAGGAGGTTATGAAGTACGTAAAATTTGCTAAAACTTATATCAAATAATAAAAATAAATAATAATTATCAAATAATTAAAAGTAATGGTTATAATAATAAACAATTGCAACAGCGTGAATTTCAATTTCATTTTACCTCTGGAAGGAAAATATTTTAATCCAGCCCTAGCACAAAGGGTAAATAAATAAATTCAAAATTTCTTTCTTTGTAGTTTTTATATTACTACAATAGTTATACCCTCTTGTGACATTTAATACAAACTGTATCTTATACTTAAAGCCGATCTTTCTACTTCCAGTTAAAGTACCAGATAGCTATCTGTTAGTTGTTAATTACAGTAATTCGCGAAATTACACTAAAGGTCGATCTCTCTTCACCTACATTTAGAATTCCAAATAACTATCAGATAAATGTGGCGTCTGTTCGTCGAATAAAAATCCGTCAAATTTGCTATCTATCAGATAAGTTTAACCGGAGGTGAAAAAAATCGGCTCTAATATGTCACTAACGTCCCTAATCAACCAAAAACAATCACATCAGTTCTAAAGGAGTCTACACACGATACAATTTGGTCTGAAAGTTGGACCAACTCGGGTACTATGTTGGACTATTTTGAGAATGATAAACCGACAATTTTACATGCATTCCTTGTGGAATTCCTAGCGTCGACGTCCAATCAAATTGCATGTGGGTAGAGCGTTTAAGAAACAATATGGGTAGTTTATTGTATTGGATTGTGGGTAAGAATATCAAGAGTTCGAATATAATTTCAACAAATTTTCCTCCATCGTGATTGGATCTCATGTTAAACTATTTATATTCCACCTGTTGGCTAAGATTAGGATACGTCGGACGTACAAAGCGCATGTTTAACGTATTGTATGTCAGTTTAATTAACTCGTAAAGAGAATAACATAATGTAAGTCGACAGGTGTATACCCAGTTTTTGTTAAGAACAATGTGCAGAAAATATTCAAAATTATGTCTTTGTCTATTTTGGCCAAGAGAATTAATATTGCGGTTAGTAAGTTTAAAGAATTTCAATAGTATGAAGATATAAATTTTAATAATTTACTTGGCAAAGTCGCAACTTGAAATCTCTTTTTGTATACCATTGCTTAAGAAAAACCGGGTATAGAGTACTTTGAATGTACCGAGGTGTTCAAACAAAATACCGATTCCGGGTACATTAGAACATATTATATAACCTTAGCATATCACCTCTTATATCTTCTTTCTCCTCTTAATTTAGGACTGAAATATCTGAGTGTGCCAAGTGCATCTGCACTCGGCGCTATTGGTTCTATGAATATTTAGTATAATAAATTCTAGTATGGTGCTAGATTGACTATATGTTTTCAATAATAACACACGGTGTATCAAAACGGCCACCCATCCAAGTACGAACCTCACTCGACACAGCTTAACTCAGATGACCACACAAAAGCTTTGTTTTCGATGCGGTATTTCTTTAAATAAAAACATAATCATACACTTTAAAATAATTTGATGTGATTTTCCTATTGTAAAATGTAAATTTAGCTCACTTAATTCATTTGCATGATTAGGAAATTTTATTTTTGATGTGAAAAAGTCGTTTCAGTAAAGTAAAATATATTATTAATTTAGTACCTATCATAATCTAAAACATCTCTATAATAATAATTAACACAATATTAATTAGGACACTATAAACTAGTGATCTAATAATAATTCACTTATTACAATCACGCCAGAACTCAAATGCGGAACATCCGTTTGCCACGACATCAATGGTGCCCAAATTACTGCAGAATAATTTGCGTCACAAGATTATGCACTAACTTTTTTCAAAAATATTGAACATTAGTGTTCAAGATATTTCTTTGGGACCCTGATATAAAAATATTAGAGTCGCTAGTTACGATGAAAAGATCTCGAATTCGATTCACGGGTTCATCAGTATATCAGACGATTTCTCTTTCTTTTTTCTTGACTCAACCTTGTAGTGGATATCTAGGGGCAGTACAAATAATAAAAATATTAGTAATAATAATACACCGAACGACTCAAGTAACTACTCTCGATAGGTCCTAACCCCCTGAACCCAAACCACTGAACTAACTGAAAGCTTTCTTAAAGATATTTGATATGAATGTTGTTGTTCAAGCATTTGAATATTCTCATTTCCCTTGGACATGTTTAGATATGTTTACAGCCCGAAGGTAACAGTCCTCGAGCTGTTACCGTCCCCACAGGGCTGTAATCAGTGGAACGAAAGGATGAATCAAAATAGAAATTCGAAAACTCTAAATCACTGAACTCCAAGCATTAGTTACCTACATAACGATTTTCTAAAATGAATTAATAAGAATCTACGTTTATATTTGTACAGATCCGACATTCAGGTGTTCCTTATTTCTTTAATCAAAATAATGTAAATAAACATTCGCAGTTTACATTTAAAAAGCATAAAAGTGTCTATGCCGATTTAAAAATAAGTAACCTATTTGCGTACCGTCCTGCAATTAATAAGTAAAAAATAATCTTTACCTTCTGCCGATCTAGTGACATTTCAGATCAAAGATTTCTACGTGCGTACCTTCCAAATATTCCAATGAAGCACGGATTCAAAGTCTGGTAATTGAAATGTTATCGAGTAAAGCGCAGTTATCTCTGCCAAAATTAATATTTCCTCATTTTTGTTTATCGACTGAAATTGTATATTTAATAAATATTTTAGTTTTCATGATTTTATTACTTGTTTGATTCAATTTAGACTTTCTCTCTAAATCTGGCAATTAAATAAAATATTTGAAACTGACGTGCGACCATCGGAATGTTATATGGCGTTTTATTTATTCAATAACAATTCAATTGGCTAGTTCTGTACTTCATGATCAAAATTGATTTACTGTCAGCACTTGAAAATTTAGAATTTATATTGCTCGTTAAATACATCACTGTTAAAATAATCTAAACATCGATTCGTGGGATTTAGCTCTCATCAGCATTGGTGACCCTCGCTCAACATTTGTTGATATTTACCTTCGTGATTTATCTACCGTAAAATTAAAATTTTATACTTTTACGACTTCCACCTATTTTTTCTTCTATTATTAGTTTACTGCTTTCATAGATTAGTTGTACTGAAAATAAAATGAAAAATGGATATTGTGCCTCACTTTAAATGTCTAAAAATATGTTTTTGTTTAATGTTTTTACCACTTTGGCACTATTGTTTATATTACGTGATGTACCTACTCGTACATACATAAGCCAAAGTAGAAACGTCCAAAGAAAGCTTTTCTAATTTTATTTTAAGTGTCATACTTATTTCCCAATTTAAACTGATTATGTGACCTATTTTAAAAATTTCAAACTTAACCTACAATTTACTCATATTTCAAAACTTTATTATCTAAGGTTAATTGTCTTTATTTTATAACTTCGCACAATGCCAAGATACAAAATAAAAAAATTTATGGTCTGATATTTATCTTTTCTTTTTACTTAAGCATTTTATAAACTATGTGCGCGATTTTATGTCACGGTGATATAATATACCTAAATAGGAACTTTTAAAAAAATAAAAGTTTAAATATAAAATAAATATAAAAATTTAAACAACGTGAAAGTTAAAAAATAATAATAACACATCAAATATTGTTAATATATTAATTTTTATACTGATTTAATTGACTTTTGTTCTTCAGATGCTCGTAGTTGCACCACTTGTGATCATGTTTTGCAAGAGTTGGAAAATATCGACGACGACACCGATAACTTTGGGGTAGATTTTGTAAAAATAAACGACAAACGACTGGCCAAACAATATGGAATCAAAAATTTTCCGGCTCTTACCTATTTCAGGGAGAAAGAACCCATCATATACGACGGTAAGTCTAACTCACAATCTAAAATAGAATAAAATTCAATTTAAATATGATAACGTAATTAAATTTACAATAATAGAATAAGCAAAGAAATTGTTTTTTAACTATAGACTTGATGATTTACCAATGTCGTGCTAAGAATAGCTCTATTTCTAAATCCGCTGTAATGCTAATACATTTGGTGTCGTCCAAGAGACTTACTTTCAAAGTTTATATCAGCGTATACTATAACATTTAAAAATTCCACCACATTTTCAGTTGTGTATTAAAAATTTTTAAAATTGCAAATCCAAAAATTTGTATTTTGTGACTCAAACAATGTTACTAACCAAACAACGCACGTTCGCTGGTTATAACGTCCAATAATAACTTTTTACAAATAATAAGATTTCACATAATTTATTCTTGCCAAATTTTAATTCTTGAATTTTTTTGTAATAGGTAATAATCGTATTGTTATTCTGAAAAAATCGCGATTACACAATAACAATTGTTTAGTTATCTAACATATTAAATTATTAAACCCCCATTTTCCCCCCCCAAATTATATTATATTTATTATTATTAGACATACATATTCAACTATACAAAAATAATATATCAAAATAATAAAGTTCAACTTAATGATAACCTTTAAGTAGTAATTAAAACTTTTTTTTTGACAAACTAAATAAATTCAAAACTAAGGTCTGGGTTTCCACCCGTCCCATTCTAAGTTGACCAAATCGCCGTTTGGCTAAGGATAGATGAGAAAACTGGGTGGTTCACTAAGATACATTATACATCCCTTAATTTTTATTTATTTATATAGTATACTGGGTGTCTCAGTTGTTCTGTCCAATTCAATATGGTAGCTGAAAATTTAAATTTAAAATATAGCAGTAATATTACTATAATTATATTTTATTATATTTTTCTGGCTTTGTACCGTTTACATAGTTTCCAATTTTCCTAGCCTGAGAAAAATCTTCAAAACTGTTGTATTTTAAATATTCCACTATTTCCGGATTTATAGGAAGTGACGATGATATTATTTTCAAATACTGCCATGTAGATAGATATATTCTCAATTTTAATTCTTAAGATGAATTTTCTTTCCAATGATGTATTGCAAGTAAAGTTTCTAGGTCAAAATCGCCTCCGAATGAATTTTTAATATATTCGGGAAAGCTGGCCATTTACTGTATTATAAAACAAGATTTTATTTTTATTAAGTAAAAAAAGTATCAACGTACATAAGCACGTGTCAGAGGCGTACTTTGGAAGATATCATTTATATATCTGCTACCCCTATATACATGCAAACAAAGCTTAAGCGTCAAGCAATAATGAGAGAAATGAGAGAAAGTACTTTAAAAAATTGATATTTTAATATGTAACCCTTGATCATGGGGGATAAAATTTTTCATTAGAAATACATTGGGTTTTAATGTCTTTGCAGTTAGTATTTTATTGTAGGATTAATTATAGGCCTTTTTTATACCCGTGCAGGGGAGGGGGGAACCTTCATAGGCACCACCCCAATCTGGGATGATAGTGTGAGATTCTTACTCACTAAAACCCCCTCCCCGGTGACAGCCGGATTCACCTCTCGATATTTCTTCAGCTGTCAACCTGCGATGTTGTTGTCTTTCTTAGTCTTCGTGACCTGAACCCAGAGCTGCTTCGATAACCTTCTCATCGTCCAGCTTGGTACGAATGATCTCAGTTAGGGCATCAGCAACTCTGTCCCAATCATCCTTTGATGATAGCGTTTCTGTCACTAGAGTGTCGGCCCTAAATATTTGAAACTCTCAGAAATTACTATATGAGAATTCTGATATACAGAAAATAATTCCAGCCTCTTAACAATCATACAGTTACTTTATATGGCCATTATGACGGAAGGAAATTATGTAGTTTTTAAATTTGATATACATACATCATACTCTCGAATAGCGTAGAATCGAATCCTTAGATTTGCTCTCCGCCGTGGGGGCTTCGTCATCCCTTAAAATTCAAAAATCTGTAAAAATTTTATATCGGATAAAATTGCTGGGAATAAAATTCTGAACAAAATTGATATAAAAGTTATAGTTCGAGTGGTATACGAGAGGCTATAAGTAGGTGTTTAGATAAATTGCGTTTTTGGGTGCGCAAATAGCAATCAAAATCGCTTTAAAGCGGGAAACTCGCCTAATATTTGATATTAGAAATTATTTCACCCATTCGCCTTTTTCATCCTACTAGCAATGAATAAATAACGTTATATTGGTATGGGATAACACATCCAAAATTTTGCAATTACACATACAAAAAATGTTGTGTATATTTAACAGCACTGCTCGTAGACTAATTTTTGAGAATTTGCAATTTTTAGGACCATAATTATTATTCCTACAACAAAATACTAACTGCACAAACCTTAAAACCCCATGATTTAACCCCAAGGATTAAAATAAATATTAAAATGAAAATCTGAAATAATTACATGACTTATTTTTATTTAGTAGGAGCCACTTTAGACCGGAGGTGACATGTTAACAGGGATCTACTTGCAAAAACAGTCACTATTACATCCATTGGAACCGGAAATAATGGCGTATTGATAATACGACTATTTTAAAGAGTTTTGGATGCATGTGTAACAATATTTAAATATTATTCAAAATTTAGAATTTTCAACTTTCTAATTAACTCATTCCAATGGAACAAAAAACGGAGACGCCCGGTGTACAGGGTGTCCCAGTGACTAAGATGTAAAGTGGTGTCAGAACAAACTTTTGTAAGAAAGAATTTCAACTAAATTTTTGTCAAAATTCAAATCTTCAGGAAATAGTCTTCTTTAAAGCAATTTTTATAATTTGCTTTATAATCAATGCAAAAGCAAAACATAAAATTCAAAATTTTTAACATTTCTTCACTTAATTTAATCTTTTTTTTTCTATAATAATTATATTACAGTGTTTATAGTATTTATCGTATTTAATCCAGTTTATGGTTATTTTTGACAAAGTAACTTAACACAATAATAACAATATAAAGATAAGCACGAATGAGGTAGGTATGTAAATAAATGAAACGACAACTCAGATTGTAAGTTTTCTTCTAATACCATTCTGAAATTGCTGTTCGGAATTGGCAAAGAATTCAGCATGGAGATCATTTGCTAACTTTTGTACAAATTCTTGGCACAGGCGGACCGACAATTTTTACCGTATAATAATTTTCTCCGGTACTTTATCATACACAAAGGTGAAGTTCTTACGTTGTAAAACCCGACAAAGGAGTTGATACGAATCAAAAAGGTGCAGACTGTCAAAACTCTTGATATAAGATCTTTTCAACAGTTTAGCTATTAAAGTATCATAGGTATTATAGTTTGAATCATGGTCGTCCATAGGATTTTTTCCATGGCGAGCAAACTCAAATTCTTTTTGTTGATAATAATAATTTAAATTTTTAAATATTTATTTCTTAAAATATCAACTTATAACAAATTAAATAAGTCAGTATTTATAAAGGCGATATAGATTTTTTTTATATTACTAGTTACTAAAATAATAAATGCAATTATATTGTACAATTGAAGATTAATTATTTAAACTATGCCACTCTTACAAGGTTGTACCTGATTTATTGTTGCTTTTGTATTACTAAATTATATTATGAAATCACTATTCTCGAACCAAAATTTATTTCTTCTATTTGATATTATTAATTCCAAAATTTTAACCACATCTGTATTTTAGAATAACCGCAAAATGCACGAAACGCTTTTCAGAGTTAAAATTACTAAATTTCACTAAACTTCACAAAATTTACTAAATTTCACAAATAAAATTTAAACCGAAGATTTTGAAAAGACTCGATATTATTTTAATTTAAAATTACGTATTTTCAATTATACCCCCCCCCCGATATGGACGCCCTGGGTTTAAACTATGATATAAAATATTATTTAATTTAATACTTTACATAGAAGAAAAGGTGGTAACATGGAACCCCTGTTCGTTTTTATGTTACAGGCTCAAATTATTTTTTTTAATTTAAAAAATTATAAATATTTTTCAAACTAGGCTAATAAAATTAAATAATTGAAGACCTGACAGCAAGAAAGATTCAGTTCCACTTTTAGTAGTTTTGAGATATTCGAATCAAAATTATTTATCCACTTGAAAATTTATATAGTAACACCCGTATAAATTGAAAAGTAAGCTAAAAACGCATAATTTTCTTGTTTATTAATTACAAATTTTTTTTAAGGTATATAAATTAAAGAAAAATATTGAAAGGCAAAAAAATATGTTAATTCTTTTATTAAGTACAAAGGAACAAAAAAATAAATCTAAAAGATTCATAAAAAAAATTATTGATTATTAAAATTATTATATAAAAAAATAATATAATTTTTTTAAACCGTGTAAAAACTAAAACGTGTATACCTATACATATAAAATACCGTGTAAAACGAGGGATAGGTGTATTTGGTACTACCGTTAAGCAAATACTATACCTTTCCTATACATGAATTTTTAGAATTTGGTGCTGCATCCTTCTTGCACCAAATTGTACACAAATACACGTATTGCATAAGAAATAATAAATAAATAATATCAAACAAAATATATTATAACAACATAATGCGTATGTCTTTGTTGTAAAAAGGCGGCAGTTCTGGAATTCCACCTCTCTAGCACAAAATATGATATGGATAAGTACTAAAATGCTTATAACTTTGAACAAATTCATCGGATCTAAATATTTTAAGTACCAGTCAATCCAGAAGTGTTTTCTTCTTTCTTCCTTTTTGCAGCAGGGTTTTCAATTGGAACAAAAACTGATAACTCACGACACTTATGTTTTGGTATTTATAAACGTATTCGTCCTCAGTCGATACTGAGTCGAAATCCATATCTTTCTATGTGATATGCGTTCAAAGTATTTTCACAAAGTACATAGAGAACCTACTTATTTAACGTGGGCTCCGAACCACGGCAAATATAATACACTTCATTTCGAGATGGATTTTCATGGTAGATTTCCTTGCTGCTTTTTTGCCATTGCCTTCCGAGGAGAGACGGTCAGAATAAATTTCTTACCCTGCCGGATTCGATTCGAGCATTTCGCATTAGCACTATACGTAATAAACGAATTTTTATACCATAACTAAGTGAGGTTAATCAAAGAATAAATGATAACATAGTACAATAAATAGTTTTGACAGCTTTCTTCTCTCTGACGACTTTAACTGCTTTCGCATAGAAATTCTGTCAAATTACTCCCTCTTAAGTTTTTATATCAGCAATAGTGTACTATATGTGGTATAACTGAAACAATTTAAAACCAAACAACATGGACTGCATGTAATATGGACCCCGAATTTATAATACTCAGTCCAATGGGTTTTCATAAAGCACGCGGAACAACCGTATCAAGAAATAGTCATTTTTCTAACAACTCTCGTTTATTCCTGAATCGCCTCCAAAGAATGCCTTTGAACACATTAAAACATATTTAATGATAGCCGTTAAAAGTTTCCAACACTCTCAAAATACATAGTCATTGAAATGACGTAGTGCGCTGTATCGGTCAGTTTTCTAACTGTTTGATATTAATAATACTTGATAATACTTAATTATTAGTTTAGCTAAAAGAATGGGGTCCAATATTAAAAGCAGGGTCTATATTACCTACCATCTTCTACCCTTCCGTATAATAACTGTAAAAAGATAAAGTATTTTTCCTACGCCCGATAGTGAAAGTAGGATTTTCAAGCTGTCAGTTGATGGTTGAAAGTTGGCATTTGCCGCTTGTCGAGCGGCAATGTTTCATTGCCGCTCGCCAAGCGGCAAATGCCAACTTTCAACCATCAACTGACAGCTTAAAACAAATGGAACGCAAAATTTCCTTAGAAACGATGTAGCAAGGCTAATATAATAGAAATAAAAATAATTCACTACAGAGATTGAATGTAAATCTTTATCTAGGTTTTCATCATTTTTGAAGCGGGCGGAGGAAAAATAGTATGCATGCTTCAAGCGTAAAGTGACTTTTGTGCTCGGAGGCGATTACATCGCTCGCCTACGGCTCGCGCTGTAAATTTCGCCTCCGAGCACAAAAGATTCACTTTCCGCTTTTAATATGCAATATACTATATCGTATAGTCAAGGTTCCATACAATAGTGGAATATTTTAGTATTGACCTAAAAAGATGTTATAATATTATACATATTATACAGTAGTAAGAAAATTCTGGTCTCTCTAAGTTTATTAGATCGCCGAATTTAAAACCTAAAATTCTATTAACTTTCTCAAAAACTGTTAATTCCAGATAATTCCAGGTATTATAGGTATTAATCAAGTTTATAGAAAAATCAATAGTTTCGGTGCGAAAGCCATTTTAAGATAGGAATAGAAAAAATTGCTTTCAAAAGGGTTTAGTTTTTCAGAAAAACTTGAGGGTTTAGATTTAGATAAAATTTTTGTTAGAAAAGTGTCTTCTATTACCAGGCAAAACCTTTGCATTGGCCACTGCGGTACTATGAATATTACGAATTAACCATTTTCACATTCAAGAGTCAATAGTCGTTACTGGCAAATAAACGTGGAAACAATTTTACAACAACAAAATGTAAAAGGGAAGTTACATTATTCCGACTTATTTTAGGTGACCTAACACACGAAGAAGATGTATTAGAATTTTTAACAAGTTTGGAAGCGATGGATTTGCCTGACCGTATTGAAGAAGTTAACGCAAGAATTTTGGATAAAATTGTGCAGGAAACTGAATTTGTCGCCGTTTTATTCTGTAAGTACATTTTCCATACCTTGAAGTCAGTTCAATTAAAAAGAATTTTTATTATATTGGGTCAATCTTTTTACTTCGTGATAAAAGACGGTAACACTTACGCTGAAAAGAGTACTTATTACGTAGAAATTTCCTGATCTAAATTAATTTAGTATCTAAATATAACATAGCTTCTTGGTAATTTAATTTTTAAACAAAAATATGCTTTTAACTAAAAGCAAAATTTTGTTTGAAATCTAAAATAGCTAATTCAAACAAGAAGGTTTGTTATATTACTATTGATAAGGTTTTTGGTTGCTTAATGACGTACTAAGCAATCAAAATCCTTATCCAACAGATAGCTACCGCTTAGGGGGTTAACGGGAAGTGAAAAGATCGACCCTGTAGAATGAAATATTTAATAAAATTTTGATATATTTATGTATGTAACGTTAAATAGGTTTTAAATTTCACAATTTATCATTTAAAATATTATGAAAAATCTAACTTCGCATTTATTTAAGGTAATTTATTATTTCAATATTAAAAATAAAATTACTAGTTTTGTTATTTAAGTTTTGAGGTAAAATGTGAAATGGAACTCCACTGTTAAATTATACCAAAGAAGTTCTATCAGTTTTGAAAACTATATAGAAGAATTTATAATAATTGTGTCTATGTTCTAACTCATGTGTGTCGTACTTTGTTTATTAATATTTTGTATTAAACGTAAAACGTATACAGGGTGTAATTAAATGTATGCTTAAATGTATTATCCATCACATGCTTTTGATTTGTGTCACTAATAACATTAAAGTTTATGTTCAATTAATTTAAAACGTTTTAAAGTAGATACTACTTAATTATTAATACTTAAGTGAATACTTAATAGAACTAGAGCATGTTTAGTACCACTGAATATAGTACGTAAAAATTATTTAAGCTCGTCATTATTATACACTTTTGAGGATCAATTCATATTATTTAGAAATGTTTACTTTTCATCAGCTCATATCTGAGCTAGGTAAAACAAACCTCAGCTTTTTATTTAATTACATCTTGTGTACGTTCAAAAAAAACTTTATTCATTTAAAATTCATCAAAATGAGAAAAAACTACATTGTTTGCTAAATTCTTGAAAAAATACAGTTGCCAACAAAAACCATTCGATGTAGAACATTAAAACCTACCTCTCCATATTTATGTATATTAAATCAACATAATCATACATACTCATTATGTCATAATCCATCATGTTATATAAAAAAAAATTTACACGAGGGTGCATTGTGCGCCTGTTCCAGGTCCAGACGCAATTACATGTTCACGCGCAGGAGTTAGTAAGTAACACCGCCATACCATTTGCACGCTCAATTTATTGAAACACATTTTTCAAAATCGTGAAATAAATATTTCTTTACAACCATAAATGAAATCAAAAATTCCTACATTTTAATAAGGCTCGAACCAAAGCAAGCATTCGTCTTCAATTAGATTCGTTCAATTTTTTTGAATTTCAAGTCGACGCGACGTTGCATTTCGTGCTACAATTTTTCTAAGCAACTCATTGTTTGAAACCCATTAAATTTGTTTGTTGGCAGCAGAATGCTAAATTTACTTCTGTCTGAAAACGACTCGTAGTCAACTGCATTACGGCACAAGCTTGCCAAAATATTTTTGTATGAATGTAATTAACGAGCATTAATTTTGTAATACATAGAACTGAATTTTTAATTTTTTTTAATTGGTTTACAGTTCATAACTTTCCGTAATTAAAACGAAAACGATACATTTAACATTGAACTCAATATTTTGATTTCGTTTATAACACCTCATTAAATAGGGTCGGATTAAATTGCTCTGGAATTATCAACACCACCTTTTAATGATCAGCTAAACAAGTTTAATTTTGGAATTGATATACCCAGTTTGGCTACATAATCCGGCCCTAAAAATAATGGTATCATAACCATATTAATCTTGTTATGTTAGCATGCTGTCTATTTACAAAATTGTGTTGTCTTTACTAACTTTGCTATTTTAAAATTTTCATCAAAATAGTTTATGTAGAATGTAGCCCATGTAGACTTGAAAAGTGCCTCATTTTTTGTAAAAAGTTGTCGTTTCTTTAGCAAGTTGATGCATGGTTAAGCAAAATGTATCTTGTTTCATATGACCGGCTTCTCGGTCCATTTTTATCACCACAATTTTTCACATCGGATACATGTTGCTTAACATATCCATTACATTAAAATATGGTAACAATTTTCTTTCATTAGCTAAACCCGAATGCAAAAAATGTTCCAAAGTACTGCAAGAGTTGGAAAATATAGACGACGAAGCTGATCAATTGGGAATAGGATTTGTTAAAATAAATGACGAAGCTTTAGCTGAAGAATATAATCTTGGAGAACTGCCAGCCTTGGTGTATTACCGACATCAAATACCGATTATATATGAAGGTAATTAACAAAAATGAACGTTTTGTTCCATAATTTAAATAAAACATTTCAGGCGAACTTACAAGAGAAGAGGACGTTCTGGAATGGTTAGTGCAACACAAAAGCACAGGAGATGAAGAAGATATCATAGAAGATGTTACGGCGAAAACTTTGCAAACCTTAGTTAACAGCGTAGAAAATCTTGTAGTTTTGTTTTGTACGTAAAATATATTAAGTAAAATAGCAGCGTAAGGCATAGTTAATTTTTAGATGACCATGGTGACAAAGACTCCATGATAATTCTCGATGAACTAGAAAATATCGATGATGACTGCGATAAATATGGAATACAATTTGTTAAAATTGATGACGAATCTGCAGCTGATGAATACGGTTTAGATTCTTTACCAATTATAGTTTACTTTGAAAAAGGCTTGCCCAACGTTTACGATGGTGATCTGAAAAGTGAAGAAACTTTATTGGAATGGTTAGTGCAGCAACTGGAAAAAGACGAAATCGAGGATGTTACTGATGAAATGTTGGATAAACTAATTAAAGACAGTAAAGCACTTGCAGTTCTGTTCTGTAAGTAGATTTGGGTTTAATTCAAAAAGTATTTCAATAATTTGTTTTCGACTTTTTAGACGACGATGATGATCGTAAATCTCAGCGCATCCTCAACGAATTAGAAAATATCGACGACGAATGCGACCAGCTTGGCATTGTTTTCGTTAAAATTGATAACACTGCCGAAGCTAAAGAATACGGTATTGAAAAAATACCGGCTCTAGTTTATTTCGAAAATGGAATACCAACATTATATTCCGGAAATTTGGAAGACGAAGAAAAGGTGTTAAAATGGTTTGAACATCAAACTAAACATGATGAAATTGAAGATGTCACCGATGAAATGTTGGATATCATTATAGCTAAATTCCATTACGTAGCTGTTTTATTCTGTAAAAAATTTAATTTTAGATTACCTCTTTGTATTATTACAAATTCTTAATTTTCAGATGATAAAGACCAAAAGAAAAGTCAAAAAGTGTTGGTCGAATTGGAAAATATTGATGACGAATGTGATCAAAATGGAATTGCTTTTGTTAAAATTGATGACGACGCGGAAGCCAAAGAATATGGTATCGACACAATTCCCTGTTTAGTACTTTTCGAAAAGAGGATACCCCATGTTTACGAAGGAGATTTATTAAAAGAAGATGATTTATTGGGTTGGTTGCTGCACCAAAAACGCCACTCAGAAATACCAGAGGTGACTGACGAAATGATGGATCAATTGATTGAAACAATACAATACTTAGCTGTTTTATTTTGTAAGTTTTCCAACTTTTAAAAATAAATTTTTTAATTTGTTTTATTTAGACGATAAAGAAGACAAACAAGATATTAGAGTTCTTAACGAACTCGAAAACATAGATGATGACTTGGATAAAGAAGGAATCGTAATAGTTCGGATCGATAATAAAGCTGAAGCAAAGGAGTTTGGCATAGATCATTTGCCTACTTTAATTTATTTTGAAGATAAAATTCCAGCTTTATACGAAGGAGACCTTATGAATGAAAATGAAGTTTTACAATGGCTTGTCGAACAAAAAAACACGGCAACTATTGAAGAAGTAACGGACGAAATTCTTGAAGATTTGATTGAGGAACACGAATACGTCGTTGTGTACTTTAGCGGAAATTGTGAAGAAGGTGAAAAATGCGACAACATTTTGGATGAATTGGAAAATATCGATGACGAATTAGACGAGAATGGAATTGTTTTTGTCACAACGGAAGATTTAGGTATCGCCAAAAAATATGGCATTAAAACGTTCCCCAAGTTAGCGTTCTTTAGAAACAAAGAACCGTTAATTTATTCTGGCGATATCAACGATGAAGATGAAGTACTTGCTTGGATTACCGACGACAAAACGTTAGAAATTCCAGATCAGATCGAAGAAGTTAACACCAAAATGCTGGATAAAATTTTATCAGAACGAGATCACGTGGTTGTATTCTTTTGTAAGAAATTTTGGTAGGTATTTTAATCTGTTTTCATTTAGTCGATTCCTTTTAGATAAGGAAGGTGACAAGAAATCACAAAAGATTCTTCAAGAATTGGAAAATATTGATGATGAATGTGATGAAAAGGATGTCGATTTTGTAAAAACTTCGGATGAAGGCATTGCTAAGGAATACGATTTACCGTCTCTTCCAGCTTTAGCATTCTATAGACATCGTTTCCGAGAATTTTATACTGGAGATTTAATGCATGAGGAAGCTATCTTGGAGTGGGTTTTAAATTTGCAGCATTCTAAACCAGATGTAATTGAAAACGTAGATAGAAAAACATTACAGGTAATTGTAACGATTAAACTTGAATAATTTTACTTAAAATATTAAAATTTTAGGTTCTTATCAGTGACGTTGAACATTTAGCAGTTTTCTTTTATGATGATAAATGTGAAGAATGTGGTGATATTTTGGAAGAATTAGAAACTATTGACGATGATACCGATCAACACGGCATTCAATTTGTTAAATCTAAAGACGCTAAATTAGCTTCTGAAATTGGAATATTTAGCTTTCCGGCACTGGTTTATTACGAAACCGGAGTGCCCATTATGTATGATGGTAAGAAGTAATGCTTTGGTTTGAACCACATATTTATTTAGTTCTCTTCCAAGTAAGTAATTATCTAAATATTAACACCGACATCTTGTTGAACCAAGACGACGATGATGAAAGGCTAAGTTGTTCGATGTACAAAACTTTTTTTGTCGATATTAAATGTTTGGAAATTTGATTTCGAGTGTCTTTGTGTGCTATTTACATTTTCTTCTTCATCGTTCATTTTCGTAATGGATTTCTTTTTTCAATTTTTCGTTTCGCCTATAAGTTTAACGATAACACTAGGTTGACATGTGATCTTCTCTTCTCTGTCGTATATCTATACTAATTTTTTCAAATCATCTAAATGTTAAAACTTACGAGTAAATTGCTAAAAAATTAACAATTTTTCTAATCTGGAGTTATTTTGTAGGTAATCTTAAAAATGAGGACAAAGTTTTGGAGTGGCTAGTAGAACAGAAAAGTAAGAATTATTTTATAATCACGTTTTAAAAATATTTTATACTTAAAATAATTTTAAATTTCAAAATTATCAAAATGTAACACATTGGTCAAAATTTGGCTTTGCTTCGGGCGCAAATTATGTGTGTTATTGCATGAGTGCTGCATGTTGCTGTGATGTCTTAGGTGACGAAGGATCTAGTGAAGACGATTCCGACGACGATGACGATGATGACGACGACGAAGATGATGATGATGACGACGACGATGATGATGATGATGACGACGATGACGACGATGATGATGATGATAATTCTACTAGTGACGATAACGTCAAATACCTCCATGGTAGTAGTGAATTGATAAGGGGCGTCACTCAAGGTAAAACTGGAAACGAGGTGTAGTAAAGTCATTGTGTATTGAGTGATCCAATCCTGCTACCGTGCCTTCACTGGCGTACTGCTTCTGGGATAGTCGTCCTTGTCTGTGCATGTTTCCTTTCCCATGCTGCATGCAGGACATAGTGTCAGACTCACTCCCTTGTATCGTCTTATTTACTAATGCTGCAGATGCGACAATGCTGTTAATAATAATGAAAAATAAAATTATTTAAAATTTGCTTTTGAGTGAATTCTGACATTACGTTTCCTGCTGTAGGCGATGGATGCTTCTACGTCGGACTAGGAGGACAAAAACAATTTCCCACTAATCCTTCTTTCCAACCATACCAATGTTGTCCTTCTAAATCCAAAGTTGGTACAAAAGTTCCAAAAATTAGTGCAACTAATACAAAACACGATTCACACAAACAAAGCCAATTAAACCCTAAACCTCTAACAACTGTAAGAAAAGATTCTAAAACGACCACAAAATCGATTCAGTCAAAACCAGTTGCAAAACCAACACCTACGAAACAAACTTCCAAGACACCAACTAAAGAAAATGAAGTTACTAAAGGAAAAGCAGCGGGAAATGCGAAACCACAGGACAAGGGCAAAGGAAAAAAGAGTTTTTTTGGCACCGGTAAATATATTTGGTGGTGGTAACTAGTGTACTCTATTCGATCCATATTCCTATAGTAGACACGTGAAGTTCCCCAACATGGAATGTATAATGTGATTTCAAGGATCTTCAATTCCATTTAAATTGTCCAACATCTGACACTTTTCTCACAATTCTACTATTAATTCTCCAATAAGGATTTCTTGCTCATCATTTTTTTACATACCGCAAGTTATTTGACACCTTTTACTTCGATTATTATTTAATTTATAAGTTTCCTATTTAGTAAACAAACTATCAGCTACTACTAGCACTACTTCATCAATCTAAAATAACTTTAGTAGCTGATAATTTGAACATTGTTGCTCATAATTTTATTTGTAAACATTGTTATTTTTGTGAAAATTTTATTTAAGTGCTTTCAGTTTTATGTAACACTGCGTTTTGTTAACTTTATTTTTTAATTCGTGAATTCAACTATTAACAATATTACGTAATATGTACTACCTAACATCGGTCAATTATTGCTCTACGTGTTTGCAAAATAATACATGGTTGCATTCATGAATTTCCAACTTGAATTATATTTTCTAATACTTACTGACAAAATACTGGTGTTAGCGCTACAATCACTGCCGCGCACCCCCCTCTCGATGCATTACTGCAAACATGAATTTTACCTTAACATTGTACAGTTAAACAATAAACTGTTTTCTATTGTAACATTGTAGTTTCAATTTTTTACATTAAGAAACAGAACTAAAATTTTGAACCAAGTTTTCAAAAAAAAATCAACAAATTTTCTGTATATAGCCATTCCAAAACTGTAAGTTAAAAGAGTCTTTAAAGACCCCCAAACATAATTTTTTAATTTGCTATTTTACTTAGGAAACTTACTCGACGAAGCGGAAGTTTTCGAATGGATGATTGACCAAAAGAATGACGCCAGTATCGAAGAAATTGATCGCCAAACATTACTTAAGTACATCGAAACCAAAGAATTTTTGGCAGTCATGTTTTGTAAGTTCAATTATTGTATTCAAACTATTTTTGACTAACGATAAAAATTAGATAAGGAAGAAGATCCAGATAGTCCCAGGATATTGCGACATGTCGAATTGATAGACGACGAAGCAGCAGAATATGGAATTAAAATAGTAAAAACGAAAGATAGGTTGATGGCCAAAAAGTATGGTTTTCGAGATCCTCCCGGATTGAGTTACTTTCGTAAAGGCAAACTTATTAATTATGACGGCGATATCGACGACGAAGAAGAAATGTTAGATTGGTTAACCGATCCAGAAAACATGGAACTAACTGATCACATCGAAAAAATTAATAAAAAAATGTTTGAAAAGATTCGCCAACGATCGGACTATGTTGCTCTTTTCCTTTGTAAGTATTATGCAAGTTAAGCTTTATAAAGTTACAAGCGTGTGTCTCTAGATAGCAAAGATTGCAAGCAGTGTCCTCGAGTTTTAGTAGAAGTTGAGCATATCGACGATGAAGCTGATGCGGCTGGAATTAATTTTGTTAAAATTGACGATAAGAAAATGGCCAAAGAGTTCGGAGTTTTTGCGCTCCCGGCAATTTTGTTTTTCAAGCAAGGTTCTAAAGAACCTGTAATCTACGCTGGAGATCTTTACAACGAGCAACTAATTTTGCAGTGGTTGCTGACGCAAAAGGATCCATCGGGTGATGTAATTGAAGACATGGAAGGTGATGCATTACACGATTTAATTGAGAACGAAGATTCCGTTGCTATTTATTTCTGTGAGTTGCTCCTTCCATTATTTTTTGTTTTATAATACATTAAACTCAAAACATGCAATTTTGCAATTAATAAGAATAATAAATTATAATAAAATATTGTGGTGCTTAGGTAGAATTATTATGTGTGTGTGTATACAGGGAACAAAACGCTGTGTGATATATGTACCTCGGATGATGGAAAACGCAAACATAAACAACGGACGGTTAATGAAGAGGAAGCTCCGCCTGCAGTTAATGCCCATGGTATATTTTACCGTAGGAATAGTTTTATCAATAATCCTTGTAGGAATTTTTTATTAGAACACTGTAACAGCACTATGGACAGAACTGAATTTCCCAGATATTATTGCTTTCTTAGTTATTTCACATTTAGCTAAAATCCCCTTGCTTTTGTGTTACCTTAACCTTAAAATAGATAGTATAACAGGTTACTTCTTAACAGATTCGGAAAATTGCGATCAATGTGGTCATATTTTGCAAGAACTGGAGAATATCGACGACGATTGTGAAAGACATGGTATCAAGTTTGTAAAAACGCAAGATTTGAAAATCGCTGAAAAATTTGGGGCTACAGATTTTCCGGTACTGATGTATTTTGAAAACGGCATTGGTGGAGTTTTCGAAGGCAACATAAGCGAAGAAGAGGAAGTTCTGCAGTGGTTGATCACACAAAAAACCGAAGATCGTATAGAACTTATTACCCGAGTTATGTTGGAAAACTTGGTCGAAGACACGCAATATTTGGCAGTTTACTTTTATAAACCGAGCTGTAACATATGTGACCAAATATTGGAAGACTTGGAGAAAATTGATGACGAGTGTGATGTTTATGGTATACACTTAGTTCGAATTGAAGATCCTCAACTAGCTAAACGATACAGCATAAAAACTTTTCCAGCCTTGGTGTACTTTAGAAACGGAAATCCGTTGTTGTTTGAGGGAGATCTTCAAAACGAACAGTCTGTTCTTGAATGGTTAATCGATGATGATAATCGAGAATTAGCTGATGAAATTGAATCTGTGAACGAACGAATGCTGAGCAGGTTACTGAACGAGTCGCCATTACTAGCGGTTTTCTTTTGTAAGAAATGATTTATTAACTTTAAAAAATATGTGAAACATTTTCAACTTTTTAGACGATGAAGAATGTCCGGAATGTCCCGAAATTCTCGAACAACTGGAAGAGATCGACGGTGAAGCGGATTTGTTTGGTATCGATTTTGTCAAAATTTGCAGTGCTGACGCAGCCGCTGAGCACGGTTTACACAGCTTGCCTGCGCTGATGTACTTCCGTAAACAAACTCCGACCATGTTTGATGGTGATTTAACACAAGCGGACCGTGTATTGGATTGGCTAACGTCGCAAGATGTGTTTGAGTTAAAGAATGAAATTGAGGAGGTCAATCGGAAGATGTTGAACAAATTATTGGACGAAAACGAATTTGTTGCTGTATTTTTCTGTACCTTTACTGTTCTTACTATATACCACTTTGTATCACATTTTGTTTTAGATGAAAATCACTCCGATGAAAGTCGCTTGATATCTGAAAAATTGGAAAATATTGATAGCGAAACTGACAATTTCGACATAACGTTTGTCAAAATGGCCGATCCGAGATATGCCAAAAAATGGGGTGTCACCCAGCTTCCAGCAATTGTGTATTTTAGGCGAAGATTTCCTAGCATTTATCGCGGCGACATTCGTTCGGAAGTTGCAGTTTTGGAATGGCTTAGAAAAAATAGATTTCGACAGCCTGAACTTAACATATTTATGTATGTTTTGATAGCCATTAGTGTGGCCTTTGTCACCTATACAGCCTTTTTGCTTCAATGTTTTAAACCACAAACAACAGCGGTGGTAGTAAATGCAAAGCAAATGTAACCATAGGGGAATCACATACAATGCGTTTGTTCATTTTTATAGAAAATTTGTTAAGTGTGTCTGTTGGTGTAAGTTGAAGAATGAATGAGGCGATGATGTTTCCTTCCTATACAAGAAACAATATTTTTATTAGTTTTTACATATTCATTTTGTAATTTTATCATCATACATCGGCGATTTGTAATTTCTACAAAGTCATATTGATCACCAGTATTTATTTTAAAGAAAAATGTATATGGCATTATTCTACTAGCGTTTAAGGCTCGATTGATATTAACAATCATTCCTAAGGAAGATGAGAACAACATAACAGAATAAGTTCAAAATAGTGTTGTTTCATATAAGTGGCACTTGTACATACATAATGTAGTAAATAAATTGTTATGTTATATGAATTTCTTGATTATAATAAAAAGTGTTCTGATTTTTAACACTGTTTGTGGCGCTAGTTTTGAATCCAAATGGCCATAAATATATCGAGGTGTTTGCCTCCTTTCTGAATTGAAAAAAAAATTAATATGTTTGTTATATTCTTCCCAGGTCCACCATCAGTAGAATCCAATAATATGATAAATGTTGATGGGTACTGGCAACTTATCGTACACCCATCAACTCAGGTAAATTTGATTAGCGGTTAATACAGGTATATGGTACGTACCGGGCATGCGCAAGAACCATCACTTTAGTATCACTTTGTATTGACCATTGATACATACTGTCATCGTAATTCGTTACGTTTACACGTAATCAATTCAAATTTACCGTTGCGGTGCTACGTTAACAAAGGTGCAGGTGTAGTTTTAATAAGTGGTGAATTTATAATAACAAAACAGCAGAGGAGTTAATACTTACTCAGGAAATGTGTAAGTTATTCAAGTTTATAAAAGTTTTTAAATATTTGTTTTTATGAATTCATGTTTGAATCATAAAACAATTAAATTTTTTTTTTTTAATTAAAACTTTTTAAAAGTCACAATTTTAGCAAGACGTAAAAAACTACATTTTTATTTATAATATGGCACTTAATCCATTTTTTTTTATAAACAGTAAATAAAAGTTGCTGCTATCATAAACAAATTACTGTTTTTATTGCATAATGCCCGGTGATTAATATCCGTTAATTTTGGTATTTGAACTTGGTGTCCTGCTACACACACGCAGTGTCTAGTTTTCAACTTTTTCATGTATAGCAACAATATTTCACAGTTGAAAAAATTATTCTTCACAGTTATGTCACCTTACTATAAATTATATTCGAGTTCAAAAATGCAGCCATGAACCTAATAAAGCAATTTAAACATAATATTATAATAACATTAAATTACACTGTTTCGAAATGACCTTGGCTGTTCACCCAATTAATTTTGCACATTATTTCACATATTGCAACAATAGCCAATAGCCAATTAACCATGTAAGTTATATGTTATGACTAAAAGGAAGGGCCGTGTCTATTCCACAGCCGGAGTTTCGCTCGAACTCTTCGATGTATTGTTGTCACATCCTCACTTCCTCTAAAAATAATAAATCACCGGAATTACACTTGCATACAATCGTTTACACAGCCAGGTATCTTATAAAATATGCAAATAACATATTGAATCATAAAAAGGTAGTTTGGATTGAAAGTCTTTGACTTTTCTAACGGAAACGTTGACCAGTTATTTCAAGGAAACTGTAATCATGTACAGAACAGTTACCTGTCGTCAAAAAAATATCGAAATACTATATAATATAAAACCGAAAGTAACCTTTTTACCTGGAGATATGGCCTAATGGAATGGATGGGAAAAAGGGTTGCCAACATCGGGGAGACCCGACATGGCAGTTGGAAGAAGAACGTTTACCAGGACCTCTTGCCCAAATCTGACCAGGAAGAAAATACAAAATGAACATTGATTCGAATCTTCAAGTTATAAAAATTATTCAAATGCAGAGCAATGGCAAACCCAATGAAAATTGGAAAGTAACATACGGTAAAATTGGATTATAGAAAAATTTGCCTTTTCTGAATTAACCGAATTGAGAAAGTAAAAATCAGAAAGTTGGAATATAACTGCGATAACTGCACAAATTTTAATAATATTTCCTATCACCCACTCGGTTCGTTAAAAATAATAACCGCCACTCACGTACAATTATGGCGTAAATAATAAAATTCTGCATTATAATACCTCGAACAACCAAAAGTAACATTTTAGCACACTTAATTAAAAAGTGGTCTACATTTAAAGAAAATGATCAAGTTTTTATTCAAATGTGCTTATGCACTAATTTGAATATGACTAATTAGTATTTAAGTAAACAAATTGAAGAGTCTTATTTAAAATTAAAATGTGTTTTTAAATACTGGAAAGTGGTTCACGATTGAATTCACAACTGTGTTACTTCAATACAAACCATAATAGCAAGTTCATCTTACTGTTCAAGTACAAGGATACCGTTCGACATGGTAGAAAAATTTCTTTCTCAATGCTAGATGAATAACTTGATTTGGAATGTCTGTTATTTTATGCAGGAAGAACTTGTTCTTGCCTGCTACCGTATAACGTGGTATTTTTCTAGTAATTTTTATGGATTAAATAATTAGATGATTACTTTGTAATTATCGTTATATTTTTTACACAAGAGAAATTAAGTTTGATTTGCTGCCAGTTAGCAACCTAAGAAAGGTTATGATTAAAGCTTCAAAAATATGTTTCTCGTTTCATCACAATCTTGAATCTTGGTCAATTATTTCTGGGAAAACGATTATGCAATTATTCACAATGGTCCACACAACCACATTACACAGTCAAAATATTTCAATTGGCATTGTGGGTTTGATGAAGTAATTAGTTCTGCAGTAAATATTAATTTGGTCTCTTTCACACTTCTTAATTCAGAAAGAAGTGAAAAGTGGTATTTAAGCTCTGTAGCAACATTGTATAATTTAATTTCTCGATAAATCAAAATAATGCCAAATAATTGGAGCGTTCCTATAGTTTCAACTTCATGTTTGGTCAATAAATTTTCGTATTATGTTCCCAATTTTCTACGTCAGATTCCACTTTTATTTTATTATCCATAACCTTCATTTCTGCATAAGTACATACCATAATATACATGCGGCAATTATCCAGACCAAAGGTTTTCCTTTAAATTATATTTTTCTGTCTTATTTGGTTTTTCATAATTAAAAAGTTAAAAGATGGTGTACTGTTTTCTCTATAAGTTTAATAATTTTATTGTAACACGTTTCCAAACTATGGTAATATGTTTGCATTTTGTTATCTTTTGTTTATTAATGTGTAAAAAGTTTCAGTAATAAATGTGTCAGATTACATTGTTTTATTAAAATTTTAGGAATACCGACATTAATCATCAAAGATTGTTAACTATTTCTAGTCAGAACAAAGTCTACTGCTAGACAGTCTAAAAGCCATGAGTTCAAACCATGGCTACTCCTAAATTAATTGTGACGTGGTTGGGAACCCACGTCAATCAGGAAGTCCTACGTATTTGTTGGAAATCATATTATATTGCCAAACAATGTCTTTTTCTTAATTTTGGCAACATACAAATTTAACAATTTTAATACAATTTTATTACTATTTCAAATCCTAATGCTTGTATTTGGCGAAACTTAAGAAAATGACTTTATAAATACACGCTTTAGAAATTGCAGCCATTAAAATGCACCCCTCATAATATGTGGTCATATATCATTATGTGTATAATAATAATACACATAGGTGGATTGCAAATAGCATGTGAGAGTTACGCAGGTAAGACATGTTGTAATAAATTAAAATAAGAAGTGCCAGGCAATATAAATAAATTATTGAATCTGAATGATGAAAATGAGTCAGCTTTTGGTTTAATAAAGGTGTGCTCATCACTGTACAATATTCAAATTTGTAAATTACATTTTGCTTTATCTGAAAGTGCTTGATAAATAATTTGAAACTGTTCAAATCGCTCAAAAATGTGCATTATTACTCTCCAACTTTATTACCGTCTGACCTCTTTCTCTACCAAATAATCTCTTCGACTTTAATGGGGTTCAATAATATGAACATTGGTTATATTATACACTATTAGATGTAGAACGCAATAATGCTAAATTTGGCTATTCTTTCAGGCCATAAAACCATCTGCCATATTTAAATGCGATCTTTTCAATACAGAATTCCTTAAAGCTATTATAGTCAAATTTAGCATTGCGTTCTATATCTGTTGCGTTGTATAAGGAACCTTCTGCAGTCTAGCATTGGTTCCGACCGACTTAAATGTTAAAAGGTTTTGCCATTTACGTTGAAGTGAAAAATAATGCGCTAATTTACAGTTCCGCTCTGGTTTCCTTCATGTTTCGGTTACTTTGCAGCGACAATTTCGAAGATCCTTAATTCTAGGAACGGCTAGCCTTTTTCCGCATCGAGAACGTGGGAAATTTTGAATTTTTGTAGTGTGCCGAATGTCATCTGGCTGTGCTACATAATTATAACTTATAACTATAAATTTGGCCACTATGAATGGCTATTTGAGGTTATAGTTTTATTTTGTTTCACCCTGTATGTTCAATTACGAAACTAACCTCGTTGATATTAGCACTTTTCCGGTCTCTGTCTTTTAAAGTTTTAATGACCATACCTCGACTTGTTAATTTTGAATTCTTTGGTAAAATTTCGCATTTTTACAAGTTGGACTGCAGTATTTTGAGAACTTATGACGGTGTATTTAAATCAATTTGTGCATCGTCGAGGTTACCTCGACTTTTGGTCGAAGTGGTTTTACATGGCAACGGAGATGATGAACCGCAGGTCGTGGAAGGCTTTAATGATGTCGTGTAGGTGATTCTACGGTAGTTTGGGGAGATTTGGAGGTAAATTCTTGTAGTAAAAGTTTGGAATCTTCCATATAAGGGTTCTGGGTTCGAATCCTAATGGTAAATAAAAATGTTCGTTGCTGTGGTTCGGATTCCACGTTAAGCTGTAGGTCCTAAAGGTTTTTCTTAAGTATTCAAAATATAATATATGAAAATTTTGGGCATATGGAATATTTCCGAGTAATAGTTGAGATGAAAAACAGCAAATACAGTAGGGGAAGGTGGGGCAGAACGGGGGCCGATGTGGTTGGGACAGTATTTGAAGGTGTAAATAAAGAGGTAAAAATCTATTATAGTGTGAATAAATTTATTTAACATTTCGTTTAACATCTCCGATGTTCAAAATTAAAATAATGAAAATACTTGTATTTATTTTAAACGTTTGAAAAAAAAAAGATTATATCCCGTTCTGCCGCATGCATGGGGCAGAACGGGGTATTCATTAAAGGTGAAACAAAATCATGTTTTATGGCTGGCAAAGTTCACAGATGAGTTGTGATTCATCATCGTCAGTATCAATGCCGGCACAGGAATTATGGGCCCATTTTTTACACTGTATGCATGATATCCACCCTTCACTCGATTTTGAATATAAGTCGTTGCAATATAAACAGGTCGCATCGTCTTCTTCATCTGATTCCACGCTTTGTTTCCGTGGTTTTTTGTTAACAATTTTCTGTGTTTTTTTCTTTCCTATTTTGTTAACAATTTTCTGTGTTTTTTTCTTTTCTATTTTGTTAACAGTTTTCTGGGTATTCTCCTTCCTTTTTTCGTTACCGGTGAACAGTTTTTTCTTAAGTCTATTTTCTTTGGCTTCCTTGATCTTCTTAGCGTTATTAGCCGCTTCTTCGAGTTCAGTCTTATAAGGGGAAGCTGTCAGGATTGCCGTTTTGCCTCGTTTCCTCGTCACTCGCTTTTGTCCCGGTTTTGCTCTGGGTATGGGAAGTATATGTTCAGGCAAAAACCTCGGAAAGCTGGTAAAAATAGGGCTAGCTATTGTTATATTATAGTGAATAGTTATAGTGAATATATAACAAACACAAAAGAAAAGAAATTGGATCGGTGAAAAATAAAAGTATGGTCGGGGCGGAACGGGGTAGGACCCCGTTCTGCCCTACCCCGTTGTGCCCCAAGTGTTGGTAAACCAAACATCGCAAGGTTAGCGACAGCCATGTTACTTCTCCAAGACATGTTAACACGTGAAAAGATACTTTAAACAACGCTTAATTCGGTAGACTAAATTGGAATAACGAAAAGTAATGTGAAATATATCTTACCTTGTTTTCAAATATTCATAAAGTTGTAGTTTTATACAGATTTCAGGGAGGTGTTTAATGAACAAAGGAGAAACACTTGGTAATTCACAACGACCGTTCTTATCACTGCACAGATGCATAATGAAGGTATATAGAGAGTTGCAGCGAACTGCAGTGCTACTATCAGCAAATAAACCTGATCCCCCGTTCCGCCCCGACCCCCCATTCCGCCCCACCTTCCCCTACTCATCTATACGAGTACAATTACAACAGTTCAAGAAATTGATATATTGTAATTTATTATGTAATACACTGTAAAAAAAAAGCACATAAAAATACATTCAAATACGTGTAATTTTTACATTCAAAATTATAGTAAAAATACATATTGTGTATTATTCTATTGATAATAGTGTGAAATTACATTATTATCAATGGAATAATACACAATATGTATTTTTACTATAATTTTGAATGTAAAAAATTACACGTATTTGAATGTATTTTACGTGCTTTTTTTACAGTGTACTGTAATGTAGCGTTATCAATAATTACTTTTTTTATTTTAAATGTTTCAACATTAGTTTGTGCGTTGATGAGTTACTTAATTACGTTGGAGGATTTTATTGGGTTTTTCCCAATTTCCTCAATGGTTAATGTTTTTCTGCGTTATTAAATTACATAATACATTTTTAATTATTTTTCTGTGGGGTCGATACCATCAGTTTGCTTCTCATTGTTAATTGATCAGTATTAAATGGAATCTTATCCGTTATCTGTCTACCAGTATTAAACAGAATGGATTACGATATTACAAGATATTCTAAATGAGACATCTAACCTAACCAATCACTGTCATAAAAGAGAACCGAACTATTATTAATTTAATAATTTTTCAGCTCTTTATTTTATTATTAAATTTATTTTTACAATATTATTCTAAATTATTTCAATTAACTTCAAAAATTAAACTCATAATTTTTAAGCTTATTATTTTAAGTTATTTTACTTAAAGATTACAAATTTTGATTTTATTCTCCGCAAAAAAAAAGTTTAACACTCCCCAAGCTACAATCTATTGCACTGGTCCAACCCCACCCTCCTTCCATGCGAAATTTTACATTTTTTGCTTTCTTTAATTTTGCCGAAAAATTTGAAATAAACTTATTCAAATAAAGTTTAAAAATTTTGAGTTTTATTCGCCACGAAATAAAAACAAATAGTTAGAGAGGAATTTAAAAAAAAACTCGATAACAACAAATAAATATAAAATAAAAATAAACATAAACCCGCCATATTCATAAATACAAATTATTGCTAATTAGAAAATGGTAACAATATTAAAAATTACTGCTATGTATTAGGAGTTTTATTCGCAGCGAAATAAAAACTACTAACTTAAAATAATTGAACTCAAAATTCTTGAGATTTATTTTTTCAAATTTTAAGATATTTTTATAAAATTTCCATTTTGGGAATTTTACCCTCGCTCTACGCGTGACGTAATATATGGACCACGATAAATTTCAAATTTTACCAGTTTCTTACCATTTTAATTCGGCATGTCGACTCCCATTATTCATATTAATTCTTCTTAGTCGTATTGTTCGTTTCCGAACGTCGTGACCCATCTCTTTCTATGCATGTGATGTGCGTTCCAAGTGTTTTCACATACATAGAGGACCTACTTGTTTAACGTGGGCTCCGAACCACGGGAAGTGTAATACACTTCATGTTGAGATGGGCGCTCTTGGCAAATTACCTCGGTGGTTTGCCATTGCCTTCCGAGGAGAGACGGCCAGAATAAAGTTCTTACCCTGCCCGGATTCGATCCGAGCGTTTCGCATTAGCAGTAGACGCACTTAACTGCCAAAGCTATGACCATCTCTATATTAATACCATGACAAATTTAGGGCAATTTAAAGGTGAGGTTTAAAGATGAGTATCTTTTTGCTCCGAGAGGAATTTACATTTTTTTAAGTTACCTGGTGAATTGGTAACATTTTACATACCTACCATTGAGGCGGTTTACGTTACTCTTAGATTTCACATTTTGGATAATTTTAAATCTCGTTAATCCATTCATACGCTTAGTTGATAGACAGAAGATAATGGAGGAGATACGTTAATGTTTCTTTATGTTCCCGGTACTGAATTTAAAATCATACATACGTCGAACCTCTTCATTTTGACTATTTCTTTTAGTGTAACATTAAAACCAGCCTGCACCCTTTTTTCATTTGTTTTGTTATCCGTACGTGGCGTCCAGTAACACCAATATTATGTTCAGCGCCGTGCTAACCCCCTTGGTTAACAACATACTGTCTACACCGGGATAGGATATTGTTGCGGGGTTTCCTACTTAATCTTACTATCAGAAATTGAGCCTGGTATCTTCACATCCTCAGTCAGACACTCCAATAAATCTATTCAGTAGATTTTTGACTCGCGAGCGCTTGGCCCTCCTTGCCCTAACGAATGCGTGGTAGTAATGGGAAAATTCTTATCAATTTCAAATAAACCAGCACCGTGTGATTCGCCCATAAAGGAAGTATGTCGAGATAGGAGAGCACAAAAAAGAATGTAAAACTTTAACGACATTACATAATTGCAAATGTTATGTAGAAATACACCTACAACCTATTGTCCTTCGTAGATTCGTACCATATCATTAGTGTAACGTTAATTTGTATTATAAGTGTACCAGTCTGGAAATCTATAAAATTATTTGCTGTGTACACATATACATTTTTTTATTCAATTTCTTATCGATAAAAATTAAACAACAATAAATCTGCAATTCGCATTAGTCGACGATAAAAGGAGAACAAATTAATCTTTCATAATAATAAATGATTCGCTATTTATTGCAATTCGTCGGTAAAATGTAATCGGTTTATTTATAGGTGTTTGTTAATTTTTTTATGATGTAAAATAAATGTATAATTTTTTAGCGATTAAAATTAATATTAAAATGAAAAAATTCATTTTTCATTTGTTGTTTGATTAACTAGTTAATTTGTAAAGTTAATTTTGATACCATCGAAAGTTGAAAAACTTTTGCGCATTATAAGTACCTAATTTATAAAAAAAATTTTCTTGAAACTGAAACCCATAACAATAATGCTTTAAATAAATATAAAAAATAAAATCTATGTCAAAAAGCAGGCTGGAATCAACACTATTATTTTTGATTACGCTCTCTAAAATTAGATTTTCCGGAACCACTTTAATAATATGAAAGAAAACTCATCGATAGCGAAAGGTTAAATTTAGATTCCCCTACGTCTTATAGACAATAAATAAATTAGAATTAATAAAAATGCGATATTGATTTTACTCATTTAAAGGGTATGACTGAAAATAAATACAACTTTGCTAGTATAAAAAAATAAATTTGTTAAAACTAGGTTAAATAAATTTCGAGTATTATTAAATATTTAAAATAAAATAAAAAATTACTTTTAAAAATTTAAAAACAGGAAAACACTAAAATAAAATAAATACGTTATCTAAATTACGATTACACCATTTTAAATTAAATTAAAAATATAATGAGCACCTAATGTATACTGTAATAAATAATACTGTAATAAACATGAACTTCTTCAAAACACGATTAGAATCTGCTGCAGTGTGTGACAATATTCCGACATGCAACTCAGAATAAACCTGACCGAAGTCAACAATTTTGCTATGACTAAACGTTAGAAATTAAATCAATAGTTTAACGTGTAATTCCAACCATGGCACAAATAATTTCGAACCTATGATCATAATGTCAATACCCCAACTCCCTATGCAGCTTGTTACGCTTAATATGTTTGGGATAGGTCTGCTATTAAAATAATAAAATTGGAATATTCAAAAACCACTGAAGATAAAAATAATAAAGAATAAAAATTATTTGATCTATTTATTTTTGGAAATTTCGTTCAATAAAAATTATATTTATAAACCCAACAGTTCTGATGCTTGATAATGGAAATAACACTTAATTTGAAGTTAGCAAACATGTTAACAAATTAACACAAACTTATGTTAATCGTACCAATCAAGATCAACCCTGAATCTTAACATGAAGTTATCACGAGCGTATAATTTTCCCTGCAAGTAAATGTTTTTCTAACCTATTTCCTTTTCCAATTACTTTTCCGCATTGCGATTTTTGATGACAAATCCATTATTAAAATTACCAGTAGGTTTCTGCAGCAGTAAAAATAAAAAATTAGAAGCATGTGATTAATAGTGCGTATACCTTTCCTTATCAGTATCACACGTTGAAACCACAATTTGACTATATTTACAATAAAATAGACATAACTATTTTCGTCAGATTTTGATTTTAAGTAAATATTTTACAGGAAATCCTTTAAATTTCATTTTATTACGGCAGTGTTCTCACCGCAAAGAAAAAGAAGTACCAATTCTAATTATGATAAAATGTGTAGTATTATAATACTGTAACATACCGTGAAGGCGAAGGGTAATTGGTAATCATCACAATAACACAAGGTATGGCACTCCTGTATACATAATAGATATCTCGAGACACGAAAAAGTAATATTAGCACCGTGATCAATTTTAGCAAATCTAATCGATTTCCTTTGAAAAACCACTCATTAGTGCCTTACCACGAAAACATCTTTTAGTCAACATCAAATTGTTTACTTAGCGAATTTCGTAAGTCTCCTTCCGATGTCTGTGATAAGTGTTCGAAATGTTTTCGCATATTTTATAGGGGACCTACAGTTTATTTCGCTTGGGTTCGAACCGGGTACCTTAACAATTAATAATCAACATGCTTGAATCGCTAAGCTCTGACCGTTTGAAACCTATAAAAATATTTTTGGAATTTTGAAGGCATGAAATAAAAAATCTTTCTTTTGTTAGCCAACCAGAATCTAGTATATTATATTAAGCTATAATTTAAATAATTAATATATTTGCATTGTGTTATTATGAATAAATAGTAAAAGTTTATTCTATGTTAACAGTAACGTTAACAGATGTTTGTTGCAGAGGAAATATTTTATTGTATAATTCAAAAGCAGCTAATCATTAAATTTACCGTAATTAATATTGTTTTTTAAATGTTTGTGCTTTACTGTACTTTTCTTATATGGGTATTTCTTTAGTAGGAAGATTTAATAGAACAAATTAATACCAGTTAAATGTGAAATTTTTTCCTTTTACAGCTTATGATGAATTTAGTTCGACATTACTAGATGACTTTTCAAGTTTTTCTTTTCAGTTTATTTTATTTTTTCTTATAAAACATTGAGTCCATAATAGCACTACTATTTTTTTAACTTTTCATTTTTGAAAACAGTGTGGTAATTTAGTTATTTTTTTATATATGGTTATTACGTTGTTAGTCGTTTTCAATTGGATGGAAAAGTGGCTTTAAGTACAAACTGGTGTTAATTGTTAAATAAATAAATAATCGCAAATGATTATAAATATTGATTAAAAATATTATCTATTAGCCACCTTAGATATCTTAGGATTACCTGGAGTTATAAATCATTTTAGCGGCAATATTAACTTTAATAAAAAGTTATGTATAAAGAAAATCATATCAGTAGGTGCAGTGGTAGCTCGTGGTTTGCTATAATCGCTGAGGAGGGGAAACTACAAATAAAATAATATGTTATAAAAAAATGTTTGTGTAAATAATGATTTTGTATTTTGTGTTTGGGAGGGTGTCGCCCTCCCCGTACCAGTCGCCACTAAATAGAGAATAACCAAAAATATATTCAAATACCAAAGTTTTTAACAGACAATCGGTTCAACTATGTATTGAAAATGTATAATATAACGGTCCGTTATTAAATCAAGGGAAAATATTTTGTTATAATAGGCCCTACTATTTTGTACCCCTTCCACTTCTTGTGGTTTGTTTGGGGAATAACAGCTCTACAGGAATAGTAACAGCTCGAGACTGTTACTCTAGAAATCGATATTCAAAATGCTTGTCGTCAGGCAATATTTGAATATTATCTTTTCTCTTGGGCTGCTACATACAATTCCAATCTGGAGGTGACAGTTCTCGGGCTGTTACCGTCCCCGCAGGGCTATAATTTACGGACTAACACGAGTGTTATGCATAACTGAGTTTGGATACACAATAGGACCTATTATTTACAAAGCATAATACTTCAGACAGGAAGTTCTTCCTTCTTTGTTAATTTATTTAGTTTATAACGCTTTAGTTTGACTTAAAGTAGTTGAGCCAATTCTCTCTGATAAAAAGTAATATGAAAATATTTCTGAAATTTCTATTTCTGTCGGATTTATTTTAGAAAATTTAAAACTTTCCCGTATGTTACGTACTTATAATTAATATTTATTGTTGTTTCTAATTATATTTATTGTTAATTTTCTGATTTTAATTTCATAGTGCTAATAACTACGCCAATGTGTTTTGCACTACTTATATTATTTGTTTTTATCTTTAAAATAATGCAGATATGATTACTTTTCAGAACCAAAATTGCATAGGGAAAAAGAGAGAATTAGGTACTAGGTTTTACAAAATGTGCTGTGTAGGCTATCCCTAATATAAATTCCTTAATATTAATTTGTATGCCTTCATTTGAAGATCTTTATTGTCATCTTTTCACCTAGTTTGACACCCTGCAACTAATTTAATAACTAGAAAAAAATTTAGTTTTATACCTCTAACCAGGGGTGGGCTGCCAAATTTTGAACAACCGGCTCGCTATTATTTCGAAGCAAAAAAAAACGGTATATAGAAGAGTGTAATAAATTTATATTACGTAAATAACAAGTTGGCGTCATATTCCGGGGGAAGTACAAACTTAAAAATGTAAATCCCGTGTCACGGGTGACACCACCTTGTGGATCCAGGGTTAAAATGGCTTATTTTTTGGTTTTAGGGGTAATTTAACAAACGGCTCGCCGAGCTTCAAAAATTTTAACAACCGGCTCGCGCGAGCCGGACCGAGCCGGCTCCAGCCCACCCCTGCCTCTAACTCTCTTCAAGTACTAGCTAAAAATACAGGGGAAATGGGTGTTATTAAGAAAACCAAAAGCTATGTTTAAGCTAGGTTTCATTGACCTATCACTTTTTTTGACTGAGATATTAAACGTTGAAGTCAGATTTTGAAAACTTTACACATTTTTGGAAAACTTTAATGGTAAAAAACCCTTTATGACGTAGGTTCTGAAAATCATATTTAAAGTAGTTTGAGAGAAGTATTTTAAGAGAATAAAAGTTGGAATGTTGTAATTTGTACAGAAGAAAAGTTATCACGTGACAAAACTTTGAAAAAACCGTCAACTCTTCTAGCGATCTCGTATGGAGAAAGATGACAGAATGTTGTATTCCCTATGGAAGTTGACTGAATTTATTTGTTTGGTGATTTACAATTGTTTTATAATTATTAGATTGATAAAATTGAAGAAAATATCTTCCGTGCTTCGGAAGGCACGTAAAGACGGCGCCGGCGGTCCCCTTGTGTTAATGATTTGCCATCGTAACAATAAAAAACAAAAATAAATAAATAAATAAATAACATAAATTAGTAAAAGGACAGGTCCTAGACCTAAATTAAACAGAAAACATCTTAATAAGAGTAGAAAAAAAAAGAAAAAACGATAAAAACAGCTTTTTTTGTCATTCAACTAATTTTTATTTGGTTTTATAAGTCTATGGTATGAAACGGAATGCGTACTTTTCTAGGAGTGTTAATAATAGTAAAAACAACTTGTGACTAAGGTCACGGTTCCCGCATTTGGGAAATTGGGTGTTAGACTATAATTTTTTAAATGCTTGATAAACATGAGTCATATCAACCTAAAACATCTTTTTAAACATATTAAAGCACAAAATAACAAAAAATTTTCTAAAACCACAAAAAAATAGCACCCATTTCGTCACATGGGGGTAATCGGGTGTTAACTTTTACCACCCTCAAAAATTACTCTTTGTAGGTAATTAAAAATTATTCTTCTGTATTTCAACTTTCATTTTATGGGTCAAGTCTAAATATTTTGGCCATCAAATTAAGAATGTCACAGTATTTTGAAGGTTACAGAGACAAAGTTCGTTGGCTACTTTGAAAGTTGAAAACGTATAGGGTTGCACAAAATTATTTTTTACTTGCTCAAATATAAAAGTAAACAGCTGAAAAATTTAGGAGCAATGATCAATTAAATTAGCTACCTCTGCATATTTTTTATCAGTCCTAACGTAAAGGGTTCATTGTATAAAGATTTAAAAAAAAACCTAGTACCCAATTACTCCTCGCACCCAATTCCCCCGTTCTACCCTGTATAAAATACATTAGAAATATTTGTAAAACACGACATATTTTATTCTAATAAGTAATAGGAGAGACTGGGAAAAAATTATCCCCCTAAGAAAGAAATTGCTATAGTATTAGTAGCTAAAATAATCCTAATTAGAATTTTTATTTAGCCGGCTCTTAAGCTACGTCCTTCATTGTTTTTATTTTTTAATTTATGTGGCATATGAAAACAAGGGATCTGTAACTTTTATGGTTTCTCCATTATTTAGAGATGGGGGATTACTATTTATATTATCCTATTTTTCGATATTAGACATGTTTTCGTTCTCAGGATACCGTATAGTTTTTTTTTTTTGGATTTTTATATTCTTTTTTTGAATTTGGTGCCCATATTGTACAATAACCTAGTAAATCTAGAATTGAGGAAATATCAATTGTTATGCAGTAAAAGAAAAAAAATCCTCTTCAACTTTTTACAATATGTTCCTTTCAATGCAAGTGGAGAGTGATCAACGCTTTTAATAATCATGTAAAACTTACAAAAATTTCAGTAAAACCACAATAAATAAATACACCTTGAAAACTAAATTCCGTATTTTATCAATATATCGTAATTAGTTTCCCTAGGAGATGTTCATGATAAGTTTATATTATATTAGTAGATTTCTTGTATGAGCAACTGTCTCTTTCATGCCACCTCTCTCCTAGTCACTTAAGATATGACTGCGTTTTGCGTGATTTCACTGCAAAAAACAACAATGTATTTTTAAACAAGAAAATATTTACAGAGGTCAGAAATCTCACTTGAATTTCATTCAGTTGCAGAAAGCTAACACTGGAGATATTGCCAAAAATATGGGGATCATTTGACCCACAATAATTATTTCACCCTATATTCCAGTATTCCAATGTTTCGTCATATTATCAAAGAAAATTGAAGGTGTTATACAAAATTGTTGTCAGTGCAGTGTTCGATACATCAAATTGTGCCAAAACACATCTACAATCCAAATTACGACAGAATCGTACATTCAAATTAAATAACAATTATTTACGATTCCTTTGGATTTTAATTATTTAATATCCCATCAAATGAACAGGATCGTAGAATGGAGTCCGTCCTGATAACGAAGATTGGAATAATTTAGGAACCGGAAATTAATAAAGAAAATTAAAATAATTGCATTGTTCGGGCTTTTTGATGGTACGTTGCATATAAAGCCCCATTTGGTTTCTTGTGATGCAAAAACTTTTTGCAATCTAATCTTTTAATTTAATCCGTCATGATCATCTGGTTACATTATACGTAAAGGTTAATGACTGAAAAAAAACAGAAAAAGGAGAAACGTGTACTTCTATTAAAGATGATATCGGTACGATCAAATGTTATCAAAAATAGAGCAAGATATGAGATCTCGTAATGGTTGTAACGGTTGTAACCATATATTTTGTGTTACTTCTGGTAGAATAGTGGTCAGAAAATAACTATACTAAAGTATTCCATATATTATGCAGACAAATTTACTACGACACAAACCAGGAAATTGATGAGTATTAGGGAGTCCATGATATTGCATGCTTTGTTTGCTAACACTTACACAATTAGATAAATTATAATTAAAAATGAAACAATGGCGACAAAAGTCGAATGCATTTTTTTTTACTTTAAATAATATTCGAGTCTCAGAATAAACTGAGCAAGTGGTTGAAAAATTTAAAATCAGCTTGCTTTGGAATTTAACTGACAATTACCTGTGGTGATTTTAATTTATGCATCATTAAAGATACTACATGCGATGATTTCTCCCTTTCCTCCATTACCATAAAGAAATACCTCGATAATGCAAAAATCGTTAGTGTTAAAAGTAGTGAGGTATGGAGTATTACCGAGTTCAAGAACCTGAAACCATTGAAGGCTTGGAAAACTTCTCTCATCGAGGGATTAAGACTACTTGCAGATTATAGAACATAATTGCTTTGCCGCGTAATGAGAAAATTTCAATCCAAATTGCGGAAATGTATTAATGAAAAAGGTGAGCGTTTAAAATATACGAACCTCGAATAACGGAACTTTCAACAAGTATTTATTGCTACAAAAATGTGTCAAAGGCCAAAAAATAGCAATATTTGGCGAGATGCAGATTGTAGATAATGATGAAACTCCCTGCAGTATTATAAAAAGGATCCTGGAAGAGCTTCCTAGCCACTGAAGCTAACGAGAAAATTTTATGCACATAACTAACCCATTTAAAATATGTTTTACCACTAAACCCTGAAGCTCAACTATTTAGTCTCAATATCTCATTACATTAATTTTTGTAAACAATTAATTAAGTAAATTAGTTGCAAATGAGATACGGTGTGGTTTCGAAAATACTTCCTTCTAAATATAATGGAATTCCTGAGAGGATTCTATAGATTACTTAAGTCAAGTAATGCCAAATATCTATCAAGAATTTTATCGTTATCGTACTTACCGAGAAATAATTTTACTTTCATGTAATGTTACCTGAAAAAAACTTTGAACTAAAAATAAACTACGATTCAGTGAAATATTTAGACCACCGCTACAACTTGGGGTGATCCTTGGTTAAGTTAGGGAAAAAATTCCAGGTTTTGATCGCGAATTTCTTATCTCGGCACTCCTATGGGCAATAACCGTCTGTGAATTCAGAAATTGGTTCCATATTTATATCATTGTACCAAACTAAAAAAAGGAAGAAAGTTAAATATTTTTTAATCTCTGTCTATGATAAATTATGTAGAATAATTACGTTCTGTGAATGACTAATCGATGATTTTAAATTAACTCTGTGTAATCTTATCGTTATCTCCTTATCAGTTTGACTTCATTCTCGCGTTTAGCAGCACCACGTTATTAAAAGCGTACCAGTATCACCATAGAAAACTTGTCACTAGTTCTAATAGTTCTAATACTAAATTTTCATTATAGCAAACATGGAGGTGGTTTGGAGTCGGGATCCTGGAGAAGGATTCATTTTAGGACGATTATCGGAATTGATGGACGATGGTGCCGAAGTGATACCATTAAATTCCAAATTTAACAAAAGAATATGTTCCTTTAATGATATTTTTCAAGCCGGTGATTACGAAAGAGAATATGACGATAATTGTACGTTAATTCACTTTTTTCCATCATCATCGAAATTACAAATTTTTACTTTCAGGTGAAATGATGTTTCTAAATGAAGGCACCTTGCTTAATAATATTCGAAATTTGTACTACAAAAATAAAATATATGTAAGTACAATTTAATTAGACAATTTATAACATGTAAATTAAATATGATTACAATTTTAATTTTATGTTCTACTTTTTTGAATTCTTTCTCCATTTATCGTTTATTTAACTTACTTGGTTAATTGTAGAAATTATTTCCTCGAACATGAAGATTTACTTATCTTATCTAAGTCTCACAAAAATTAAATCTCAAAGCAATTTTTGTAAATGCTACAATCTTAAAAGTTAAGGCAAAAATCTAAATTTTCCTTTCTATATTAAATATTACCTTCATATTAACTTAGATAGTTGCATTTCTAATTCACAAACAACATTTTTTTAAATATTTATTGGGTAATTTAATTCAAGGTATACATACTCGCTTTTCTTACAGTTCCGTTGATTAATATTTCAGAGAAAGTAATTTTTGGATCAATTAATATCAAGTTGAAAGAGTTAATTGTATTAAAAATTCCATTAACAGTTAACCTGCATTCTTAATTTCATTTAAAGAACAAATTAAAAGTGTGCTTAATCCATCACTGCCACTTTCGCTTTTCTTTCCATAAGTTTTACATTTAATTTAATTTAATTTTTCAGTCATACGTTGCAAACATATTAATAGCAGTAAATCCATACAAAGAAATTCCGGCATTATATTCTTCAGAAACTATACGTAAATACAAAGGCAAATCGTTGGGTCAAGAAGCACCTCACGTTTTTGCTATAGCCGACAAAGCTTTCCGAGATATGCGGGTTTTAAAACAATCTCAGTCCATAATAGTCTCAGGCGAATCGGGAGCCGGGAAAACGGAGTCGACAAAGCACCTGTTAAGATTCTTATGCGATAACGCCAGCGCTGGCCCGATCGAGCAAAAAATTTTAGACGCAAATCCGATACTCGAGTCGTTCGGAAATGCGAAAACAACAAGAAATAACAACAGTTCGAGATTTGGAAAATTCATCGAAGTACACTTCGATAAAAATTTCCAAGTGGTAGGTGGACACATCTCACATTATTTGTTGGAAAAATCCAGAATTTGTTCGGCCGGTCCGGAGGAGAGAAGTTATCACGTTTTCTATACACTTATGGCCGGTGCGCCGCAAGCTTTGAGGCAGCAATTGTGTCTCACGCAGCCAGATCATTTCAATGTAAGCAAACCTTGTATTTTCTAAACCTACAATTTTGAATTGTTAATTTGCAGTACCTAAAAGGAAACTCGACCAGGTATTTCACCTCACCTGCTAGCGAAAAAAAATTAGCTGCAAATCAAAAAAGTGCGGCACATTTAAAACAAGGGCCGCTACGAGATTCGATCGTAGATGATGTTAAAGATTTTGAGACTCTAGATAAAGCTTTATTACGGTTGGGTTTAAACGATAAAGGGCGAATACAAATTTATCAAATGGTTGCTGCTGTACTGCATTTGGGAAATGTAAATTTTGAAGATAATCCCGAAGATACTCGGGGTGGCTGCAGGGTATCGCAAAATAGTGAAAAATCGTTAATTATCGCTTCGAAATTATTAGGAATCGATCCTTCCGAATTACGACAAGCTCTTGTATCGCGAGTCATGCAAAGCAGTCGAGGCGGTATTAAAGGAACTGTGATAATGTAAGTCGTTTGCTGCATGTCTTGAACAAATTTACGGAATTTTATTTTAGGGTGCCTTTGAAAATTTATGAAGCCAATAATGCAAGAGATGCCTTAGCCAAAGCAGTTTACAGCAAACTTTTTGACTATATTGTGCATTGTATTAACCAAAGTATTCCATTTAAAGTTTCCAGTTATTATATTGGGGTATTAGATATAGCTGGGTTTGGTAAGCTTTAATCTAAATATATTTTGGAAAAAAACTTAAACTAAAAATGTTTCAGAATTCTTCACTGTTAATAGTTTCGAACAATTTTGCATAAATTACTGTAACGAAAAGTTACAGCAGTTTTTCAACGAAACCATTCTGAAATATGAGCAAGAACTGTATAAAAGAGAAGCTCTAAATGTACCTGAAATCAAATATGTTGATAATCAAGACTGCATCGGTAATTTTTCTACAAAACTGTCTCAACTTTTTTTAATTTAACAACTTTTAGATGTGATCGAAACCAAGAGTGGTGGTATATTTACAATATTAGACGAGGAATCCAAATTACCCAAACCATCCTACACACACTTTACCGAAGAAGTTCACAAACGTTGGAGTAATCACTTTCGTTTAGGCTTACCAAGATCGTCGCGACTCAAAACGCATCGTAATCTCAGAGATGATGAAGGTTTCATCGTCCGACACTTCGCTGGAGGCGTTTGCTACCAAACTGTAATATAAACTTTCCCAAGTAAACCACAACCTTAATGTCGTGATTTCAGCTCCACTTTATAGAAAAAAATAACGATGCTTTGCATGCATCTCTGGAAGGTATAGTTCAAGAAAGTTCAAATGAGCTAATCCAAAAACTTTTCGCCACCTCGAATACGCAGAAAGGAAAATTGACCTTCATAAGTGTTGGAAATAAATTCAAAACTCAACTTGCAGAACTTATGGACAAATTAAAAAATAATGTAAGTTAATGGTTGATTGTAAGTCAGCATATAATCAAGTTTTGCCTTCTAGGGTACCAACTTTATTCGTTGCATAAAACCAAACAACAAAATGGTTGATCAGCAATTTGATGGTGCTTTAAGTTTGATGCAACTCAAATGCTCTGGAATGACCCATGTGTTAGAACTTATGGAACATGGCTATCCAAGCAGAACAGCGTTTGCTGATTTGTACAATATGTACCAACAGTATCTACCAAAAGAACTCAAACAATTACAGCCAAGAATATTTTGTGAGGTAAACTCGTTTTGAGTTTTCAAAATTATTTTTACAACGATTTCAATTTTCAGGCTATGTTGAACAGTTTAAAACTAAAAGAGAAAGATTATAAATTTGGAATAACAAAAGTATTTTTCCGTCCAGGAAAATTTGCAGAATTTGACAAGATAATGAAGTCGGATCCTGAAAATCTTAAAGAAATTGTAGCAAATGTTAAAAAATGGCTCATCAAATCGAGATGGTTAAAATCACAATTTTGTGCTTTAACAGTAATAAAATGTAAGTGTTTCCTTTAATGACAAATAATGTGGTCCAATAAACAACAAAATCTTTTTTTTAGTAAAAAATAAGATTTACTATCGTCGACAAGCTTTAATCAAAATTCAAAAAACGGTTCGTGGTTATCTGGTGAAGAAGAAGCACGGATCTAGGATTAAAGGAATTCGAAAAATATCAGGGTTGGATAGCAAGCTTAAACAAATGAACGATGTGGCAAACCAGCTTAAAAGAGATAAAGAAAGCAGTATTAATGAAATAAATAAGTTAAAAACCGATTTGTCTTCTGGTATAGCAAAAATTAAGGTAAAAATTTAAATGTTACAAAAATTCGAGAAGTAAAAGTAAAATTTGCAGAAAGAAGAAAATATTCGGGCGTCCACGATCGATCAATTATACGAAGGTTTGTTACTGAAGGTTAATCAGCAAATGATGGCTTTACAGAAGAAAGTTCAAGATCAAAAGAACGCAGAAGAACAAGAAAGGATGCGCAAAATTCAAGAAGAGATGGAACGTGAACGAAAACGCAAAGAAGAAGATGAAAGAATAATAAGGGAGGAAGAAGAAAATAGGAGAAAAAAAGCAGAAATGGAAATGCGACGAAAACTAGAAGAAGAGTTGCTTAGGAAACAGGTAAAGATCTCTGCCAAAATAGAAAAGTAGTACCTGATTGATTTTTTCGTGTGTACTAGGAAGAAGAAAATAAAAAATCGGAAGGATTACTACGAGAACAAAATGAGAAGGACGCGCTTGAAGAACGTAAGTACCAACAGCAACTTGACCAAGAAAGACAAGATCATGAATTGGCTTGCCGTTTGGCCCAAGAAAGTAATGGACAAATTGAGGAAAGTCCACAACTAATTCGAAAGTAAGTAGCAGTAACTTGTCATTTTTCAAATTTTATTGTTGTACTTTTGTGAACTTATTTCTTCTATGTTCTTATTAAGAAAGATACCAAAATATGATAGTAACAATGGCAAATATGCATCAATAATTCACGAATTTTCAAAATTTTATTGTCAATAAAATTTTCTCTTGTCCGTGCATACTGCCAGTGTTAACTGCTAGAAGAGACGCTTAAAATACAAAAATTAAAATAGAATTGGAACCCCAAACCATATAAATTTAAAACCAGATTTTCAAAAGTTGGAAAATGGTATCTTAAGTGTCTAAAATAGCTATAGGTATATAAATTTGTATATTTTATACTTGTGGTGGCAGCTCACTGTCAGTGCTTGTTCTTTCCATGAATCAGTGGTCCAATCAATTCAAGTCGTCAATCCCAGAAACTCAACAGGTATAATTTTTCAAGGCATGATATTATATCAATGTGTAACTAACCGTAAAAACTGTGACTAAATTATTTTAAGATAACATACTAAATTCATTAACAAAATCGTGCATGTTCGTAGTCGCGTGTTCAATTAGCTTAATGTCCGTTTTTTAGTCATCTTAGAGCATTTTGCGACTTACGATATTTTGAAAGTATGTACGAAAGTATACTCTACTTTTTATCATTCCAACGCTAGAGCCTAATAATCAATTCCACTAACTACTTATTTTGGTCAAACGAGCTTGAATTAATATTTGGTCCGCATTTATGGTGATTTTGCTATGAAAATTATTTTTTTCCTATTCTCCTAAGCTTATATTGAAAGTTGCAATTTTAATAATGTTAACTTCATTTCGCTTTTATGAAGAATGGACTGCATTTATTATAACTAAATTTCCTCTGTGGAACCTTTCAAAAATTACCTAACGTACTGTCACTAACGGAGGGGGGAGAACGCGTAGTCAGATTTAAAATATTGATCAAAGCATAGGTGACACCGTCACCTCAAAAACCTCCAATTCAAAAAAAAATTTGTGTTTTAACAGTTTTGAAAATAAGGCCATTTGAATGATGTAATGATTAAAACCCTCTCGTACTTGGAAAACGCGTCAAGTTCCAAAAAAACTAATAAATAGATACCTATCAATTATCAATTTCTAAAATTTACTGCTCTTGGCCGTTTTTAAAATATACAGGATGTACATAACGAAGGGAACAATTCTTTGATGCTTCATATAAAGGACTTAAGTCAAAAAAAATTACAAAGTAGACTATGTTCGGGGACATGGCCGTATGGTTTAACGTGAATACGTCGTCGCAGGATACCCGTTTTCGCTCAGGTCTACCGATCGGATAACATCCATTTGAAAACATGCAAACAACTTCCAAGCTTTTGCTGAATAATGACAATTCAAAATTTATCATTTCTACACTTTTCGTACACACACCCAATTTCTTTACATATTTTTATTAAATTTTTAAATTAAGTTGTTTTTACCGTTTAAAAAAGATGAATTTCGAACCAACTTTATAATATATTATGTATTCTCTCTCACACTCTTATTTTTGTGATTAGATAATATAAAATCACAAAACGGTCTTTTTTAAACGGTAAGAACAACTTAATTTGCTTCTACTGTAAATTTGTGTTTTTTGACTTAAGTCCTTTATACCAAACATCAAAGAATTTTTAACAGTTTGTTCTTGTCTTCTTTCAATTGCCTTGCCGAGTCTCTCTGGCGTTAAGGATATTTGGGCAAAGCCAAAATGATTTTAATCATAGGATAAAAAATCTGATGTGACAACACATTACTTTCCCATTTAGTAGATTCCACTTCATTTTATATTAAATATTAATAAAAAAAAAGTTAACTCAAAAAAATTTTAACTCGATAAAATACACAAATTACTGTGAGATATCAAAGTTACGAAATTTAATTTGTAATTTAACATGGTAACTCATATTTTTTAAAAGCACTTATTTTATATTTTCATTTACAATTCGTATGGGCTCATAGACCATGAGAAAAATGCTAACTCAAAAATTTTTTTTAACTCGATAACAATACTTTCCTTTATCTACTACTTAAATGGGAAAGTAAAATTCACAAAACACTTTTTATTACATCGACCACGAATCCATCGATTATTCTAAGATGATTTACTAAGAAGATTTAATAAATGGAGTGATTTACATTCGTGTTTTCCATAGTCGACATTTTGGCTTATGCCAGTACGACCAGAAATACAATCGCGAGTTTTTGTTCCCTAGCCTATCGATGTATGCTTTTCGCCATATAAAAAAGTTTACGGCTAAAGACCATAATTATTCCCGTGACGACTACATTTTAAAGGGATATATTCGTAACCCAGGAAAGGGACACTTTTAGCTTACAAAACCAGAATTATGCAAAGTATTTTTAGATACTACTAAGAACCCTGAAAATAAATATCCTACTTAGAAATCCGTTGGAATAGTATTTGATTTAATGCTACCTTTTGAGGCCAAATACCCCACTGTGTGTCGTGTCGGTTGGTAATTTTAGTTCTTCAAAGATGTTTTTCATCTATAACGTTCTCAATTTCATTTTTGGAGAAAATTATCATCAAACCAAAATTAAAGATCAAAAACTTCTCTATAAAATAAATATTTCAGAATTCATTTCATTTGACAAAGATGACATCATGTGGGAAATTTTTATTCGAAGTACGGATTATTTAAAAACTTTTTTCCAATTTCAATTATTTAAAGAAATGCGTAAATTTTTGAAACTCTATTTTGAAGAGAATTTTATACTCTTCAATTTTGATCATATCTGTATTTTTAGAGTACCCTAAAAAGTGTCATATATTGAAAATATTTCTAAAAGTGGTTCATGGTAGAGTTTACTCTAAGTGTGAAGAGTACTTGAGTGAATCGCAATTCGGATTCCGCAATGGTTTTGGCACAAGGGAGGCTTTGTTTGGCATAAACGTTCTTGCTCAGAGAAGCCGTGATATGTCAATTGATCTGCATGCCTGCTTTATAGACTTCCAAAAGGCTTTTGATCGAGTCCAACATAATAAACTGATAGAAACCCTCAAAAACATTGGACTGGATGGGAGAGATGTGCGTATTATCTCTAATCTGTATTGAAATCAAATATCTGTTGTAAGAATAGAAGGAGTAGAATCAACATCAATCGATATCAAGCGAGGAGTGAGACAGGGTTGCATCCTGTCTCCTCTGCTTTTTAATGTCTATTCCGAGAGAATTTTTAGAGAAGCACTTGCGGAAGAATCAGCGGGAATTGTTGTCAATGGTGAGGTTATCAACAACTTACGGTACGCAGATGATGCGGTGCTCTTGGCATCCAGTCAGGAGGACTTACAGAACATCCTGGACAGAGTTGTGTCAAAATGTGCCACAGCTGGTCTTGACTTGAACATCAAAAAGACAAAAGTGTTGGTAATAAGCAAAAAGCTTGATATCGTAACTAACATCACAGTTAGAGGTAAAGTTCTGCAGCAAGTCGATCAGATAAAATATCTTGGCAGTATCCTAACAAGTGGTGCTGACAGCCAGACCGAAATAAGATCAAGGATTGAGCAGTCTCGAGCAGTTTTTAGGAGGATGAGCAGAATACTATGCTGTAGAGAGTTGGGGTTGCCCTTGAGAGTTCGTCTTCTGAGGTGCTACGTGTTCTCTACCCTTCTGTACGGTGTGGAGGCCTGGACCATTAACAGCAGGGAAATGAAACGTCTTGAAGCTTTTGAGATGTGGTCATATAGGCGGATGCTAAAGGTTCCGTGGACAGAGAAAGTTCGAAACTCTGAGATACTCTCACGTTTGCAGAAGGACACCGAGATTGTGGTCACAATTAAGAAAAGGAAGTTGGAATATTTTGGACATGTGATGAGAGGCAAAAAGTATCGGCTGCTGCAAAACATAATGCAGGGAAAGATAGCGGGTAGACGAGCTCCGGGTCGAAGGAAGACATCCTGGTTGAAGAATCTTCGAATCTGGTATGATGTGAACTCCAGCACACTGTTTAGACTGGCGTTTGACAAGATAAAAATAGCCATAATGGTGACCAACGTTCTGAAAGGACATGGTACTTGAAGAAGAAGAAGAAAGTACAAATCACTTTTCAAAACTAAAGGACACCATTTTTCAGACTACACTGTAGGTATTCTCGTAATTATAATATGACGAAATCAAAGGGTATGCGAGCTCACATGTAGTAAATGCTCTCCAACATACATAGAACAAGCAGGTAAATATTTCCAAACGAGTTTCAACAAACGTGTGTGTGCGCTCATACCGTTTAAATGACGAAAAATCTACCTTCACATAATTTAACTTCAACCCCCCAGCCTCAACCGACAAAAAAGATTACACCACCCCTAAAATTTCCAATTAGAAAAGAAGCCAACAGAGAATTTAAAGAAATTTTGGGGGGTTCCTGAATACATACATTTATGCAAAATTTTGAGCTTGCTCGGATTTTTTGTAAACTTTAACCATTTTTCAAAATGGTTTCGAACCAATCCTGAAGAAACGAAATCGGACCTGAAATGGTAGCTGAAAACCTGTTAATTTTTGCAAAGAAACTCGAGTTTAACTTTAAAAATGGGCTGTTTTAATTTTTTGTTCTAAAACAACGTTTTTTTTCGACGCTTGGATTACTGAAAAAGTTAGCAAAATATTTGTGTAGCTGATTTAAAAGAGCTCAATTGAAGGATTCAAACCATATTTATTAATGACATAATCTGGAACTTTCGTGGACATTATTATTGGTGGGGGGGGGGGGGTTGACAAACAAAATGCTAAAAATATGAGAATAAATATTTTAAAAGAAATCCGCTACTATTAAAAAAAGATAAAAAATCAAAATCTCACAAGTTCAACTTCACGTTTAGGAGACGAAACGTTTGTATTTTAGCACTTGTATGTTTAATGTATGAAAGTGCAGAAGGTTACATTACGGTATTGACGATTTAAATTACCGTTGGTGGCGCCACCAGCAACAAAAACATGGCTGTGTTTAGACGTATATTTCGAAATTCAAAGTCATAATAGTCTGGTGAAAATTTCCAAACATTTCAGTATGGTGTTAAATTTATTGTAATATGTTTGGTTAATTAGATGATTTTGTTATGAGCCTGAAGAACGAATTTTTATTTTCATTTAATACGTCATTTACTAATTTGAAATTCTCCCGCATGGTGGCGTTTGCTTAATGTAAATTGCGAATTGGAGACTCTGAATCCGTTTTTTAATTTTTTACCGCCAAAACTGAAATGCTTAGCCGTTTCCTTCAATAAATCGCGGGAGGAAGAATTTGTCATAGCAGGTAAACTGCCTCACCTTTTCAATCATGACCGACGGCGACGCGACGTAGCGATGTCATCGTCGCGGTCTTCAAAACATAAATAAATAAACTCAAAGTCAGTACTCTTGATCCCGATGAAGGAGGTCGGGCGAGCTTCGCTCGCAATGTGCTCGCAACGCCACCTTTCTATGCTCTGCAATGCTGCCTTTAATTAACAGGAAGAAAAGAAAACGATTTGGTTTTTTATTATAGATATTCTAACATAAAATCTTATTAGAAAATTTCTCGGCCTCATATTTTTGGTTAAATTAAACAAGTTATAAACCAAAAAACCACGTTGAAGAAACTAAAATTACAAATTGAAGAAACCGATAGGGGATTTTAGGGGATTAATTCGGACACTTATAAGTACGCATTTCTGCTTGACCGGAATTTTTACAAGCTTGAACCACTTTTGCGGCTTCGTTGCCCTATTTCTGCTGGGAAACTAAGGGTAGAATTTAAACAGAGAGAAAATATTCTTCTTAAAGAACGTCGCGACCCTCTTTCCTATGTGTATGATGTATATTCGAACTATTTTTATATAATGCAAATAAGGTCCACTCTTGACGTGGACTTCGAACCACGGGAAACATAATGCAGTCATTTCAAGAAGGGTTCTCATAGCAGATTACCTCAATGTTTTATCATTCTTTGGGAAGAGACTCGGAGAAAGCAGAAACAGAATCAGGTTCTTATTTTGCCCGGGCTCAAATACCAGACACAAATTTAGTTTATTTCAAAAAAATATCAGACACCAAATTTGAGAAATAGCTACTTGAAAAGCACAAAATTCTGGTATATTTATTTTGTACGTAATATTGCGCGTTACCAATTTGCAAAGATTTTCTCATCTCAGAACATCAGGTACTGTATCTGATCTATCTCATCTACTACAACATGATCCATTTTATCTGTCATGTTAAAATCTGTCTAAAATGGGAGCTCTTCCAGTAAACGGTCATAGCTCTTAAAATACTAAAGCACAAACTTGCAAATGTACTTGTACAATCTTGGGTAAAAATTGTATTCAATTCAACGGTGATATTTTTTATAGTAAGTAGTAGGACTATGGGGAACCTGGACTCAGTTTTCCATGCCCTGCACTCCCACCCCCTCGAATCCAATTTTCCAGTGCATTACGAAATTTTTGAATGGTTCTTTGATTATAATTATTGATAACTTACGTTATCAAAAATTATTATAGCACTCGAAAAAATTAATAAAACTCAATATGAAGCATGTATGTGTGCTTTTAGTGTCATTTAGAAGCAATTCAAAATAACAAAATACAAATATTGACTCTTTTCTAATCATAGGTCTGAAGCAGTGAAAAACCAACAGGCAGCTTTGAGTAACAACAAATTCGACTTATCCAAATGGAAATATTCGGAACTGAGAGATGCAATTAACACCTCGTGCGACATTGACCTATTGGAGGTAAATGATAAATCGTCCATTACAGATTTTCATGTATAAACCACAAATTTTCGTTTTTAGGCCTGCAGACATGAATTTCACCGTCGTCTTAAGGTGTACCACGCTTGGAAGGCAAAGAATCGTAAACGCACCACAATGGATGAAAATGAACGTGCACCACGTTCGATATTAGACGCGGCAGCCAGAACACCTCGTATACAAGAAAAAATTTCAGTGAATGAAAATAGTCAACGCTATTTCCGTATACCGTTCATTCGTCCAAGTACAGCATCAAATGAACAAAATAAAAGAGGTTGGTGGTTCGCACATTTTGATGGACAATACGTTGCCAGACAAATGGAACTGCATCCTGAAAAACCTCCTATACTGCTAACTTCAGGTAAGTCACGTGAATTAATACACCCTCCTGCAGAATTTTAAATTGTGTTTTATAGGCAAAGATGATATGCAAATGTGCGAATTATCCTTAGAAGAAACTGGTTTAACACGTAAACGTGGAGCCGAAATATTCGAAGCAGAATTTAATAAAGAATGGGAACGTCATGGAGGTATTGAGTACATAAGGCCGATCGATCGTAAACGTTAAAATAGAGATTTTATTTAATTTTTTAATATTAATTTGACTACTGTAATTATAATAATGTAAAAGAATGTGAAGGGAATTTGTTATTCTGGTATTAAATAAATAAATAATTTATTTGCTAACATTTAATAATTCTAATTATACAAAATATTTACATTTATCCTGACTTTGGTCTTATACTCTTTATCTTTTTGGCTTCTTTGTAAATTGACATCATTTGAACTAAAAGTTAAAATATATTAAACTAATATATAAATTAGAACTTACACCTACCCAAAGGATCGAACTCCATTACTTCAAGTTTTGGAGCTAACCTCTCTTTCTTTTTAACATATCTGTGTCCGCTCACTACACTTTCGACCCAAACCAAGATGTGTCTGTGAATAAATCACAAGCAGTGTAATTACGGTTATAAATAGACAAAAGTTACAACAAAACTAACTAATAGTTGTGGATAATAACAATTTTTATGACAGCACGGGAGAAGCAGTACAAAGTAAATTTAGATACAATATTCAAAATTTTTAGTTAAGACTTAAAGAGGTAGGTAGGTACATTGTGATTCCTTTGCCCCAATTGTCATTAAAGGCTTGCAAATAATTATTTTAGAAATATCTTTCGAGCCATTGATTTAAAAATTTGGGAGTGAAATATGATAATATACCTAAAAATTAAATTATAATGTAATAAGAACACTTACTTTGCCTTGGCTTTTTTGAATAATACATTAGTCAAAAACATTTTTCAAAAATTTACTTTACAAACTAATGATAACTTTAAGGTTATATTTTTAGCAGTGACTAGTGTACAGTCCGACCACGCAGGAATTTTTCGTCTGGGACCGGTCCGCCCGCACAATAAGATTTTATTCGAGAACGGTCTGACCACGTAGTTCTGCAGAAATGATCCATCCCACAAAATGTAAAAAGATGAGTAAACCACGCTATTGCATACACCATGTCAAAATTTGTATTATGGTAAAACAATCTTAATATTATTGCCGATAATAACGATATAACAATAATATTTCCGATATTATTTACCCACACGCTTATGCAAACTCAATTGTTTTTTGAGTTTTTTAAAACTTTACTTATGTGTGTTGGATCATTTCTGCATAACTAATAATAATAATAATATAATAGCACTACAGGCCTTGTAGACCCATGGCTTGTTTCACCACTGTGGACCATGTCTTCCTGTCTTTGACTATATCTTTCCAATCTTTAATGCGTAGTGTATTCAGGTCCTCTTGCACACCTGTGTGAAGTTAGCGGCCACTTTCTAGCGGCCAATTTACCGGAAACACCCGAACGAATTAGCAACAAATTTTTATATGATTAGGGTCACCTATCGGGATCGAACTGTTAATATACATCAATAACCCTAATATCTGCTTACTCTGAAAAAATTATCCCAATCTAATGACATTAAATGGTAATTTTCACGGTTTTCCCGCTTTCTGATCACCGGGAGTGTATCAACACCCCATTTTCATAGGAAGAGTTGGCGTAGCCGGGCTACAATTTTCAACATAGCTCAAGAACGATAATGTGCACAGACCCTGAAAAATTGGTATAGTTCCTTAGAGGCTGGAGCGCGATTTTCACGGTTTTTCCGCCAGCGGCCAACCGCGAGGGAACTAAACGTCTCATTTTCATAGGAAGAGTTGGCGTAGCCGGGCTACAATTTTCAACATAGCTCAAGAACGATAATGTGCACAGACCCTGAAAAATTGGTATAGTTCCTTAGAGGCTGGAGCGCGATTTTCACGGTTTTTCCGCCAGCGGCCAACCGCGAGGGAACTAAACGTCTCATTTTCATAGGAAGAGTTGGCGTAGCCGGGCTACAATTTTCAACATAGCTCAAGAACGATAATGTGCACAGACACTGAAAAATTGGTATAGTTCCTTAGAGGCTGGAGCGCGATTTTCACGGTTTTTCCGCCAGCGGCCAACCGCGAGGGAACTAAACGTCTCATTTTCATAGGAAGAGTTGGCGTAGCCGGGCTACAATTTTCAACATAGCTCAATAACGATAATGTGCACAGACCCTGAAAAATTGGTATAGTTCCTTACAGGCTGGAGCGCGATTTTCACGGTTTTTCCGCCAGCGGCCAACCGCGAGGGAACTAAACGTCTCATTTTCATAGGAAGAGTTGGCGTAGCCGGGCTACAATTTTCAACATAGCTCAAGAACGATAATGTGCACAGACCCTGAAAAATTGGTATAGCTCCTTAGAGGCTGGAGCGCGATTTTCACGGTTTTTCCGCCAGCGGCCAACCGCGAGGGAACTAAACGTCTCATTTTCATAGGAAGAGTTGGCGTAGCCGGGCTACAATTTTCAACATAGCTCAAGAACGATAATGTGCACAGACCCTGAAAAATTGGTATAGTTCCTTAGAGGCTGGAGCGCGATTTTCACGGTTTTTCCGCCAGCGGCCAACCGCGAGGGAACTAAACGTCTCATTTTCATAGGAAGAGTTGGCGTAGCCGGGCTACAATTTTCAACATAGCTCAAGAACGATAATGTGCACAGACACTGAAAAATTGGTATAGTTCCTTAGAGGCTGGAGCGCGATTTTCACGGTTTTTCCGCCAGCGGCCAACCGCGAGGGAACTAAACGTCTCATTTTCATAGGAAGAGTTGGCGTAGCCGGGCTACAATTTTCAACATAGCTCAATAACGATAATGTGCACAGACCCTGAAAAATTGGTATAGTTCCTTACAGGCTGGAGCGCGATTTTCACGGTTTTTCCGCCAGCGGCCAACCGCGAGGGAACTAAACGTCTCATTTTCATAGGAAGAGTTGGCGTAGCCGGGCTACAATTTTCAACATAGCTCAAGAACGATAATGTGCACAGACCCTGAAAAATTGGTATAGTTCCTTAGAGGCTGGAGCGCGATTTTCACGGTTTTTCCGCCAGCGGCCAACCGCGAGGGAACTAAACGTCTCATTTTCATAGGAAGAGTTGGCGTAGCCGGGCTACAATTTTCAACATAGCTCAAGAACGATAATGTGCACAGACCCTGAAAAATTGGTATAGTTCCTTAGAGGCTGGAGCGCGATTTTCACGGTTTTTCCGCCAGCGGCCAACCGCGAGGGAACTAAACGTCTCATTTTCATAGGAAGAGTTGGCGTAGCCGGGCTACAATTTTCAACATAGCTCAATAACGATAATGTGCACAGACCCTGAAAAATTGGTATAGTTCCTTAGAGGCTGGAGCGCGATTTTCACCGTTTTTCCGCCAGCGGCCAACCGCGAGGGAACTAAACTAGCCATGTACATCTGTTATAATGGTTTCAAACTTAGATATGTACTTACTGAGAGCAGGTAATAAATCCTTTATTGGGGGTTTATGTAGATTATAACAAGGGTTTCTTTTAACAAAAACATTCCTTTTTGATTTTAACATTACTGTTTGCTAAGATCCCACTTAAAATTTATTTTTACTTTCTGAACTCCTAGTGCCTGAAGTTATTTTGGCATTATGCTGTATGCATCATAACTTCGAAACTAAATTAAATATGTAAAAATATTAAGAACCAAAAATTACCGTTATAGAATTTACTACAGCTTTCTCCAAGGAAAGAGCACACAACTTCAAATTGCGAGAACGATGAAGATAAATATCATCATCATCCTCCGATGAGGACTGTAGCATAAAGGAAAACTATAAAGCATGCTCAGTGACCTACTTTGCAGGTTATTTAGCTCAATCCTGTATTAAAAAGTTTGGGTGTAAATATTGTGTAGATAATTGGGACATAACAAATAGATCATTTCATAAATAATAATAATAATATAATTTTCCCTATTAAAAATTATTAAAATTAAAAAAAATAAAAATATTTTATTTTAAAAAATATTCAATATTTTCAGGCCGACCCGGCCCTGCAAACACGTGTAATGTTGTTTAAAAATTTATATTTATAGCAAAACCGTGTGGGGTCATCCATTAATTATTACGTAAGGGTTTTTTTTGGGGGGGGGGGGGGTGTAATTGGATATCTTACGGACCCTTACGTAGGGGGGGTCCGACGTATTCCTTACGTAAGTTTCTTAAAATATTTTGCGTCAAAAAATGCAGCCGCAGCACACATGAAAGCTTTGCAACACTCTCCGAAATACGCTAAAGCAAGGGCTAGACTTGTTCTTACTCGACGTGAGGACGAACTCTTGTGCGTGACACATGACGAAAAAACGGGAGCAGAAGACGTTGAATGGAGAAATGAAGCTGAAGTAAAAAAATAAGTGCCTGATATAAGGAAAATCTTGTCACTGACGCTGGTGATGTTGTCTGCTTTATTGCTCATATACAATCTATATCAGAATGGCTAGCTCCTACATGGACTGACCTTTAATTTAATTTCAAATTTTTTGTATTAATTTTTTTATGTAATTAATTATCTATATTAACTTATATCTATGTAAATGAAAATTTAATTTAAAGTTTTGTTTAATTATCTATATAATATATTATTATTCATATTTTATAAATATAAGGTGCGGAGAGGGGGGGGTCAAAATTAATTTTCTTTTAAATAATCCTTACCGAAGATGTGGGGGGGTGCCACAATCTTACGTACCCTTACGTGGGGGAGAGGGAGGGGATCCAAAATTACAAAAATCATCCTTACGTAATTAATGGACGGCCTCCTTGTGGTAAAGCAAATTTTGAGGAATCTTACAAATTTTAGGACAAATATTTGTCTTTTATAATCGCGGCCCTAAATAAAATAATTATGAAGTACTACTTAAATTAAAATTTATTATTACATTTTACATTGAATGTTGGTTTCAACAACTAAGCAAAACTTTTACGCATTATTTAATTATTTCAAAATTAGTAACATTGTGTAACTAAAATAACGTGTTTAGTTACAAAATATAACTAAAATAGTTACAAAATATAACTAAACACGTTATTTTGTACAGTTGGAAAAATAGGCATATTATTTTTTTATTACTTAAAATTTTTTTGAGTTGATAATCCCTTTCAAAATTTGTATGCAAGAAATTATGTACTTCGTGGCTAAACCGTTTCGACACCGCAAAAATATAAAATGTTATTTTTTAATACAAATGAGCACAATTACATACAAAAAATTCAATATAAAGTTTTCAATTTATTTTGACGTCTTTAATAAACGGAAGCGAAAGAAATTTACATTTTCGAAAATTCTTTGCACAAAATTCAATATATAAAAAGTTATTCGCCCGGCACCGATTTTTCTACATTGCGGTTTTCATTTCTCCAAATTTAAAAAGAGCATCAAGGATAAACATTTTTCTATTTTAAAAAATTTTAGCAATTACTCAAAATCAAATCCATAAAAAAATTTTCAGTTGCCATGTCTCAGGTTTCGACAGCAAACATCTGGTGGTGGTAATTTGGTTCTTAGCGTGGTTCTTAGTGTCGTGCTCAACACTCTTCTGGTATGACGACCAATGTCTCCACACATAGAATCGAATTTACCATAAGTATTTGGCCACCTCTAAATTTAATTTTTTTTAATTTACTGACATTTGTTTTTAAAAATGTACAGTTATTAAAATTGTGGCCACCTTATTACGTCATAATTCCAAAGAAATTTAATTATTTATCCCAGAAATAAGCCGAGAGGGATTTATTTATGAATACCTGAGGTAATTCAGGAACAATGCCGCTACTACATTGGGGTTTTGGGAAATTATTTTAAAATTACCCATCTATTAAATAGTTACATATTTATTTACCCAATAAACGAATAAGACAAATCTGTATATACTGTAATTTATAGACCAGTGTTATAAATGAATAATAAATAGCACAATTCAAATAATTATTGGTTTTTAATGTATTTTATTGATATGCGAAACGCTAACCTTTTATTTTAGTATTATGCAAAAAAAACCTTATTTAGCGCTTCTTGTATATACATTTTAAAAGTGGACATTTGGACATTTCATATTTTATATAATACTTATTTACACTTCTTTTATTTATTACTTCTTAACAATAAAGAGAGATTATCATTGGGTTAACCTAGCTTGCTTAAAAAGGAACCATGCATTTCATATTATTATCAGGTAAAAATAATCCTATCTAGGTACTGCAGTTTTGTCATTAGGAAAATACATTCTAAAATATTTCAAATGCAAGAATCTAAACGAAACTTAGCGAGCTAACACGAGTTTAAAATAATTTATTTGCGATTTCTGGGTAAAAAATGAAGAAAGAAATGCAAACAATTTGTCAATAACAATCACATAAATTTTTATATATAAAATATAATTTTTACCAAGTTTGCTCATGGGAGTCGAAAAAAATTTATGATTTTTATGGCAATTTTCAAAATTTATGATTTTTTATGAATTTATGGCAAGTGGCCACCCTGCGTTTAGCCGAACATAGGAAATTAACATGCAAAATCTTATTTATGTAAATTCCTGCTTTCCTAATTATTTAAGAATTTAATAAGAGTTTGGTTTTAACATGCTAGTAACAGAATCTTTCGCAACCCAGAGCGGTCTCGATCATATATAGGGGGGGGGTCATATATAGGGTTTAGACAAGTCTGTCTAAAAATTTAAAAAGGGATGATTTTTGTTGGTTGCTTTTTTAACTAGTGCAATTAATTTGGGGCTTTTTATAAGTGAGGACACTTAGTTTTATATGTATAGAATGAGTTTAATCAATCAATCTTGATTTTTCGATGACACGTTTAGTTCCCTCGCGGTTGGCCGCTGGCGGAAAAACCGTGAAAATCGCGCTCCAGCCTCTAAGGAACTATACCAATTTTTCAGGGTCTGTTCACATTATCGTTCTTGAGCTATGTTGAAAATTGTAGCCCGGCTACGCCAACTCTTCCTATGAAAATGGGGTGTTGATACACTCCCGGTGATCAGAAAGCGGGAAAACCGTGAAAATTACCATTTAATGTCATTAGATTGGAATAATTTTTTCAGAGTAAGCAGATATTAGGGTTATTGATGCATATTAACAGTTCGATCCCGATAGGTGACCTTAATCATATAAAAATTTGTTGCTAATTCGTTCGGGTGTTTCCGGTAAATTGGCCGCTAGAAAGTGGCCGCTAACTTCACACAGGTCTCTTGCACCTCCTTGCTCCACCTTGTTTTTGGTCTACCTCTCCTTCTTCTTACTTTCCCCATGTTCATCCTTAACATTATTTTGGGTATCCTTTCCTCGTTCATTCTTTCTAAATGACCCAGCCATCTCATCCTATGCGACTTAACTACTCCAACAATAGTCGCATCTCCATACATCTCATATAACTCCTGGTTTGTGCGTCTTAACCATATCCCATTCGTGTACTTTCCTCCCAATATCCTTCTCAAGATTTTCCTTTCCCACACTCCCAACATCACCTGTTCTTGTTTTCTCAATGTCCAGACCTCACTTGCATATGTTACAACCGGTCGTATTATTGACTTATACACTCTAAGTTTCGTTGATCTGGAAAACATTCTTCCGTTTATTATTGCTTTCATAGCATACGCGCTTTTGTTCCCCGCCGCAATTCTAGCCTTTATCTCTTCGCTGCTGTCGGGTTCTCTCGTTACCAGCGTCCCCAGATACATGAATGTTTGCACTTCCTCGAATTTGAGCGTTACATTTTGTTTTAGTTGTATTTTCAAAAAATACAAAAAATACCTTTCGAAAGGTCTACCATCCCACACCATGTATTTAGTTTTTGTTTCGTTAACATTAAGACCCATTTTGTGCGCTGCATTCAATATATTTTCAGTGGTCTGTTGCAATTCGTATTTTGTTCTTGTTATGATTGTCATGTCATCCGCATAGGCCAGACACTGATGTCGGCTCCGAAATATTGTATTTCTTCCGTTAGTTTTGCTGTTTCGCAATACCCATTCGAGCGCCAAGTTAAACAAAACCGCCGAGAGCGGATCTCCTTGTCTTAGGCCACTCTCTATTCTGAACTTCCTCGATATTTTGCCATTCATTTTCACTTTGTTCGTTTCACATCTCTTCCCTTCTCTCTTTCAATCTTGGCAATCTCTCTCAACTTCGCTTGTATTTTTTGTTCTTCCTGTGTTAGATCGTCATCAATGTATTTTCTTGTACCTCTCAATTTGGTTTTTGCTCTCATCACAGCAATTTTGTCCTGCCAATTATCTAGTTTTGCCAGTACAAAAGGGTTTCCAGATCTCGGTTTTATTAGCTCCGCTGCTTTAATTGTTACCTCAAGATTTAGTTCATTCTTCAAAAATGCTTGTACTTCAGTTGTAATCGTTTTCTCATTCATATTGACCCCCTTCAGAACTATGTTATTCTTTTTCTCTCTTTTCTCTGTTTGGTTCCATCTGTTCTCCAGGGCCACAATTCGGTCTTTCAGTATTTTATTTTCATCTTTTAATAACTTGATGTCGTTTTCGTACACCTGTTGCCCCGCTTTGATATCTTTTACTTCAATCAATAGTTCCCTTATCATTTCCTTCAGTTCCTCCATTTCTCCGTCAGTCGCGTTAACTGGTTTCTTTGTCGGGGTTCTGGTGAATTTTTTACTTTTGCGAAATATGTCACTCTCCGCCCCTCGTTTTCTTCTGTTCTGTTCTTCCGTTGTCGAACTTTCACTATCGTATTGATGTTCTTCTGATTTCATTTCTTCCCAGCACGTATAAGAATAACACCCGAGTCAACCCCTCGGAGGTGTCAAGCCTATTTATTTCAGCAACTCAGAAATTTATATGTAGCTCAAAACTCTCAGCAGTTTCCCCGTTGTATTTCAAGATCGGTAACAGGTCAGCTCCTCGACCTATGCAACCCAATTTACTTTTGCTTATCTTATCCTAACCTTTAAAATTTTCCAATTTATAAAACAAGATTTTACCTTATTTTCTTCTACTTCCACTTGTTTCTTTCAGACCTGAGCTTTCCTACTCTTCCCAGCTCCCAAATTTCACTTTCAAAATCACTAAAAACTCACGTAATTCACTTCAAAAAAACACTTTTTGTTCTAGCGTGACGTAGCCGTGTTTACGGTACTAGCATCGACGATAAGGCTGCATAACTACGTCCAATTATAAAAACCAACTAAGGGGTCGTTCATAAAGGACCTGGTTCCTGATGTTATCGAACCAGTAAGCAGACAAACATTCACCCATCCAACCTCCCATAAGATCCACAGCAAGCTAAAACGTATTTCAGCTTGTGGAATAACCACATAAAAATCAAAATAACAACACATCACAATTTATTAAAATAAACATAAATTCGGCAATCAGATGGTCGTTGCCTTAACGTGGTGGAAATTTGCAGTGTTTGCAGACCAAAACCCGTACGGAGGCCTGGATGCTATCGCCGAAAACTACTCCCTAAAATCAATCAGCCGGAAATTCAAGTGGTAATACAAATCCCGCCAAGCGGAACCACTATCGAACTCCAGGGTCGAATAAGCGATAGCGTCGACGACAAAAATCAAACATCCTGTACGTTGGTTTACAACGCTACTTATTTTCAAAAAACTCAAAAATAAAAATAAACACATAAAAAAATGTCGAAGGTAAAAATTTCAAATTCAGGATTTGAACGTACAACGATCAGTTTGGACTTCCAATGCCAATTGCATTCAACCAGCGCCGTTCGATACTAATTATCGAAAATAATGCTCTGTTCAAATTCAAACAAAATAATTATTAATTCAAAATTCATTAATAATTTCAAATACAAAGGTTTGAACACATCGCATTTATAATATCAACGCCTTGCGAACGTAAAACTTTAATCAGCCTGTAATCACGCCGAACAAAAGTGCTAATCTGCAAACAGACGAGTACTTCGGCCAAAAAAACGTTCAGAGCCAAAGTGCGTGGCAAAGTAATCCAAGATGTTGAACGAATAAAAAATAATAAGATATAAGCAATAAGCAAAAAGCAAAAAGCAATAAAACATTAAAGCAAAATGATACGGAAATACCTGTGATCATCTGGCTAGGTCGTCACAGTAGAAAATGCGGTCAGGATTTTCCCAATGTGGTAGAATGATAACGATACCTCATAAAGAATCGGTCCAGAAGCGTCAAAAAGAGATGCACTTATGCTTCCGCACTTAAAATTAAGTTTTACCATTTTAAAACGTAAAAATTGCGAAAACCACGGAGAGCAAAAATTCGCACGTCTTGCTTGTAGCACAGCATTTTTCCGACCTCCTATCTTTTCAAACTGTCTTACCGGCCTCTTTGATTTTAATTTTGAAAAATTCTGACCGTCATTTTGGTTGTCTAACTCACAGGCATAGAAATATATAAATTCTCAATTAAATTCGGTCGTCTTTACGATGTTAAAAATAAAACGACCTACGATGGTATCAGAAATGAGAATTAAAAAATAAACTATTTCGCTGGGCGAAATATAGTAACAATTGAATTGTTACATCGGGACTAGCATGAAAGATCTCTTTCAGTATCACAGCCGGCACCCCGTCGGGGCCCGGGACTTTGTTCGTCTTCATAGTTTTGACTGCCTTTTCGAGTTCTTCTATTGTGAAGGTCCGTGTCGAGGTCGTTATCATTTTTGTTGTGAATTCCTGTTGGGTGCGGTGGGAATAGCGTTGAAATTATAGCTTTCAATCTTTCTTCCGTCAGATCTGGGATGGATGGTCTTCCCAGTTTCTTTGCGGCTATTTGGTAAGCTTTTCCCTACGTATCTCTCTCAGTTCGATCCATTTTTCTCTTTGACTGGTGTTTATTGCCTTTGCCAGGTCTTCCCTTTTTTCTTTTAAAAATACCCGCGCCTCCTCCTTTTGTGAGTGGTCTATTCTGCGGAGTCTACTGTGCCATCTTCTAGCCTTCACACATATCCTCCTTGCTTCTGCAATTTCCTCCGACCACCAGTAGACTTGTTTTCTTGTGATGCGGCTTTTTTTGGCATCGAGATATTACATGCCTTCTTCAAGAAGCCCCCCATTCCCAGGCTCTGAATGTCTCCCTCTACTGTCTCTCGGCTGTCGAGGTACTTGTTCAGTTTCTGGGTGTTCAATTTTTTCCATGACCATCCCGCGTCGGGGTCGAATGGTCATTTTCTACTTTAGTGTCCACCACGAAGGTAATATAGTTATGGTCACTTTCTGTTTCTTCTTCCAACACCTCCCAGTTTCTCGTTTTGCCCGCCAGCACCGGAGAGACCGCCGTGATATCTATTATGGAGGTGGATTCTCTCTTCTCGAAGGTCGGGGCTTCCCCCGTGTTGCACACCGAGAGATCCAGCTCTGTAAAAATTTCTACTAGAAGTTCACCCCTGGTGTTGGGGGATCCCCATTCAATTGCTTTGGCGTTGAAGTCGTCTCCGTTTAGTACTGGTTTAATTTGCATTCTTAAGCTGTCTTTTAAGTTCCATAGCTCTCTCACGTAGTCAGTCGATATTGGGACCTGATCAGACCATTTTTCCATCGCAACGAATTCCTCTTGGTCTCACATCGGTGAAGAAACATTCGCCGAGCGTATGCATTTAGAGTATAGGGTTATTCTTCCCGATCACGATTGGGTGGTTACTGAGCGCCACAAGCTTATACCCTCCGTATATTCTTTTTTTTTTCCTGTTTCCCTGGACTCAAGAAACAAGACAGTTGACAAAGATTTGGGAATCAAGAATTTTGCTCATGCCAGAGGGGTACTTGCAAAAATATGGAGCTCTTTCGGTGGTTGCAAAGTACATAGCATAGCAAGAATAGCGTATATTCCTAATCAATCAGCCTAAATCAGCCTAAATCAGCCTGTGCAAAATTTTAAAATTCAGGTTTTTGTCACCTCCTGCAGACATACTGTAAACACCGTTATATTAGGACTTAAAACGCCATCTCCGCAAGAAAAACTAACAACATCTGCACCGCTTTTACTTCGCTTGGCCATCGATTTGCAGCTGGAATCCAAGGATTTCAAACAAATCCCATTCGACACGTATTGCCTATCTGTGCAATCTCACCTCGCTGACAGAACATGCAAAGAGTGTGTTGCATATTTTGCTTCTATTTAATCTGCAAAAGCTCATTACAAGGACAAACATAAAAAACAAGGGGTCGCATAGTAAACCATTTAAAATTGTTGCAAATAGAAAAGACGAGCTCTTCACGAGTCGTGAAGGATCCTAGAACGGAAGAAGAAGATGAGGTAGAGTGAATTAATGTAGAGCAGCGGTTTTCAACCTGTGGTACATGTACCACTGGTGGTACATTAAAGAACACCAGGTGGTACGCAAAATATAACAAAATATAAGGTCCCTTCCATAACTTTACCAACCCTAGAAAATTTTCTTATAGAAAACAGTATGAACAATAATGAGGAATTGGCATCAGATATAAAACATCATTGTTCCTTATTGATAAATAAATTTAAATTTCATTTCCAAGAAGATTTGGAAAATCAAAATTGGATCAGAAACCCTCTTCCTTCAAATATTCCTGAATATTTTTCACGTGAACAAAAAGAACAATGTCAAGTGATTCCACTGTAATGGAAAACTTAAACAAAAAAACACTGATTGAATTTTGGCTTCAACAAAGAACAGATTTTAAAGACATAGCAAACATTGCTATTCAGTTTTTAATGCCCTTCTGTACGACGTATTTATGTGAAAAAGGTTTTTCACAAATGTTATATCTGAAGAATAAATACAGAACAAAATTAAAAATCGAACCAAATTTAAGATTAAAATTAACTGACATAAACCAGAAATAGAAAAACTTGTATTTGCAAAACAAGCGCAAGGATCGCATTGAATATTTTATTTTTACTGTTTTTACGTTTTTTTTTTGCTGTAAACTTTTAAATATATTTTCGGTCTAGACCGTTTCGGCGCGACCTTTTCGCCGCAGCCAGTTCGGTGCGGGCCGGTTCGGTGCGGGCCGGTTCGGCGCGAGGCCGGTTCGGCGCAAGAAAAGAATCGTTATGGAAGTAGTTTGTTTTTTTTATTATTTGACTTCTATCTGATCATGGTTAATTAATTGTTTATTTAACTAATCAAAAAAAATTTTTAATATAATATTGATAGATAAATAATGTAGAATTAATGTACAAAAGAAGAGGTTGTTGTAGCTGTAATGCTGCAATGATTGTTTTCCTATGCACTCATCTCGTAATTATAAGACAATCCTCGCAGATAGTCGATTATATCCCGATTCGCATAATCACTCACAATGGTTTTGATACGTTTATCAGCATCACGATATTTCTTTAATTTTTTTGGTGGCTCGTGACCTGCTAGTAGGTGTTCATAAAACATATCACGACCTTTCTGAATTTTTTTCAATCCGTCTATAAATTTCCACAAAATTGGATGATCCATTCTCATTTCCAATTGGAGGCGTCGATGGGCCGCCTCAGCATGGTTGTTTGTTCTATCCATGTCGTTCAAAACGCGATTATATATAAAGACCACAATTCTGGGCTGAAACTGCAGGCCTTCTACCATTTCCTCGACGATTCATTCGGCCAACATAAAGATCTTCAAACTATTGCAACAGTGGTTGTAGTTCGATAGGTAACACTCCAGCTAACCTGTCTATTGCATGATCTGAATTTGCAACCGTCACCACCATTCTAGCATACAAAGCAAAATTAGAGTCTGTATTGTAGTTCCCAATTACATTGAAATTTGTGAGTTGTTTTTTCATATTTTTAGTCAAATGAAAAAAGCATCCCTGCATTTCCGCTGTAGGAAATGCGTTTCTAAACGCAGAAATCGCAGCCAATTCAAAATCACATGAAATATGTACTGGATTCAAATTTGGTTCCAAATTTTTCGACATATCTAGCATTGTTGTGTACGTTGCAGCTTTTTTTTCCTGCAGGGAAGGGGGAAACCTTCATAGTCACCACCCCATCAGGGATGGTAGTGTCACATTCTTACTGACTAAAACCCGCTCCCCGACGACAGCGGGATTTACCTTCTCGGCATTACTTCCGCTGTCGTCTGCGATCTTCCATGCTGCATCGATGATGCAGGCTCCCGATGACCTCCCGGTTTAGCACGGAAGTTTGTGTCCGGGAGGTCAGGCGCTAACACTTGATTCTACTTTTTCAATTGAACCGGACGCACCGCTCGCCGCGATCCAACACGACTCACCGGGCCACCTAGTGGTCCGTGATCGTCAGCATAGGTGAAAGTCCACTCGTCATTAACTTAATAGGCGGAGATTCCGGCGACAAAGTTAAGGTCGAGCCGACCGTCATCAATACCGGAGACCCCGAGCCCCCAAGCGACTCTGCAAATCATATTAAATCCCAGAGAGCGATGCGACCGGGTCATCTTGAAAAACTTGTGGTCGCTGGCAAAGTGCCAGTCCACTCGTCTTTATATTTGACGGCACTATTTTCGCGATCGTCCCCCTCTGGATAAGCACGAGAGTTTGTGTCCACAGAGGGTCTACGCGCTATCGTCGTACCGACAATAATCTACCCCGTCGAACGACCGTCACTACTTTACCCGGACCCGACCCGCCGATTAATGACGATATTCTTCGGGAATTCTCTTGGGAACTTCTCGCGCATCTTCTCGCGGGAACTTCTCAAGGGAACTTACAACGCTGTTATTGACTTAACTGTAGGGCGGAGACTTGAGCTTCGGCTTGCTCAGCTCGTCCGTCCCCCTCCTTGGTCTTCATCACTTGACTGATGAAGACCGCTACAGCCAACCATTCGTCTTCGCCGGACAGCATGAAAGCAATCATGTTGTCCGGGCTTAGTGTGTCGCCCATCCGGAGCGAAATCATCACTCTCTCCCTCTCCCATCTTAGGCATCCGGAAAGAGTGTGTTCTGCCGTATCTTCGTCCCCGCAGTAACGACAGGCAGGTGACTCGGTCAGCCTGAACCTGTGGAGATATGCCTGGAAGCATCCGTGGGCGGTGAGAGCTTGTGTTATATGAAAGTTCACCTCTCCGTGCTTTCTCGCTACCCAAGGACGAAGATCCGGAATGAGCTTTCTGGTCCAAGCGGCATTCGTGCCGGAGGACCAGCTCCTTTGCCAATCGTCGAGCGTCCGCTGCTTAATGGTGGGGTCCGGTCCCGCTCGTACGTCTGCTCTCTCTCTAGCTAAAAGCTCTATGGGAGACATGGAGGCCAAGACTCGCACGGCTTCGCCGGACACGATCCTGTAAGCGCAAGTTACTCGAAGTGCCATCTTGCGCTGGATCGCTTGCAGCCTCTTACGGTTACGCTGGACGTTGACGGCCTCTTTTTTTTCCTGTTTCCCCATTGGCTTAAACCACCCAACGGGGGAGTATATTCTGCTATTGGATACAGACATAAACTTAAAACTAATTAATTGACATATGTAATTAATGTAATATAAACGCAAACTTATAACTAGGGAAAAATGGAAACACTTATTTGGTAGAACTATTAAAACTTAAATTGATAAAACATGGTAATGAGAACAAATTACACAAACACATATTAAGGCAAGAGATTGACTGTCCCTGCCCTGTATGTGTTTAGTGTTGGTGTTTTAATCTGTAGATATGAGTCAAGGTGTGAGCAATGGCCAGAACGAGAGAATGAAAGATTAGAAAAACAAAACCGGGTTTGAGTATACAATATGTCCCTTCAATATTCGAAGTTGGTATGAGCTCAAGCTCAGGGTGGAGTATTAAAATCTTTAAGAGTTGAAATTATATGTTTTATGAAGGTGGTGAAAGAAATAACTAAGGAAGGATGTTTAAGAATTTGAAGGAGGTCGAGTGGGGACAAGGGCGGATCTGCGGGGGGGGGGGGGTAATGGGGGTAACTACCCCCCCATGAATCTTCATTGCAATGCAAATTTTAAAAATATACCTTAATTTTCCCTAAATTTTATTACAAAACATGTATTTACCCCCTCCATAAACTTTGACCAGATCCGCTATTAAGTGGGGATACTGAGTAAAAATTACAGAGAGTAAGATGGTTAAAACGGGAAGATACATAGCGTGGGCAATCGGACAACAAATGTTGTAGACGAGTTTGTCTACTCCTTGAATCGCAAGGACACACATCAGTAGGGCAGATCTTAAATCTAAATAGATACTCGCGCGAATACGAATGTCCCGTCAATATCTGCGTCAATTCAAAAGAGGTGTCGACGGCCTCTTGCCAAACGGGAGCGTATGTTGCAGCTTGTTTGTTAGGAAGAAGCGCGTATAACAATGGATGAACTCCTCCATATTTCTCCGCCAAGATTACATACACCTGCGAAAATAACGGTGGCATAATTTTAAAGGTCCCATCTATAAACCAATGGTCACATTTGCTCAAAATGCGAAGGTTTCGTTTACGACCAAAAATAAGAATTCTTCCGGCAACTTGACCACTATTAGCCAGTAAAAAGTTTTCTTGAATACCGGGCTGGAGATCATAAATTTTATATTTTTCAGGAATTATTAAATCTTGTACATTTTCAGGCGCGGGGGGAACAGCTTGCACAACATTTCTTGTCCTTCGGATTACTTTTCGTAATGCAGCGTGGTTTGGCATAGCGGCTAAAGCGCCTTCGGATAATTCGCCGAGGCAAGCATCAATAATTTGCGAAGTTCTTTCCGGAACATCTTCTTCAATTCTTCGCTTCATTGCAGATACAGCTACATCAACCACAACTTTAGCTGCCGAACTGTCATGAGAATGATCATTAAACATTTTGACTACAATTCCATTTTCAGTGCGAATTCGACCTTTGCAAGAGTCTTTCCTTTCACATCGCTAAAATATGTTCGATCCGGAAGCGCTCATAAGATCAAAGATATATATGAATCCATTATTCGAGAACTTTTCCTTCTGGCGTTTACTTACAATATTTAACATTTTTGGATTACCGAAAAGATCAAAATGATATTTTGTGTCACTACAGTTTTATAAAAATTTTGATACTGACAAAGTGTGGTGCATCATTTATATAGGTAAATTTTTTATCAGAAATACCAATCCAAGAAAATTTTAGGATTATCAGATTAGGGGCCGGCACGCCAACCCGGACCGCTTAATAAAAAATTTGCTATTGATAACGTGGTGGTTCCTAATGTCTGCCTGATGAAAATTCAAGTTAATCCTTTAACTCCGAGGCGTTGAGCCGGGTGCTTGTGCTATATACGAATAGAAATTGAAACGCGCAAAAGGCGTAAGGAGGAAAATAATGGCGAGGTCCCGTAAGAAAATGGAAGAGATGTTTGTAAAAATGTAATCCTCCCCTTCAAAGGGATTTGTAAATCCCTTATTCACAAATTCAAACTATTTAAAATCAAGTGGGTCGAATAAAGTTTCCTGGATAAACTTATTCATTTTATTTTAACCGTTTCCAGAGAATTTAGCGAAAACAATTTTTGATCGAAAAGGCAAATCATAAAAAAATCAATTAATCGAAACAACAATTTATTATCAAATTAATTATCTATTATATTTTACATTTTTATTCATTTTCACAATGCAGGATTAAATTTAATAGCTTTGTTGTTTATTTTAATAGTTATTTATGAATCAAGGGCACAATCAATAGATTATAGCACCGAGGGTAATTTAAAGCCCGACGCGTTAGCGGAGGGCTTTAAATTGCCCGAGGGCTATAATCTGATTGTGCCCGTGGTACATACAACGTTTTATTTCATTTTGGTACTTGAATTGTCAAAATTGAAGAATTAAGTATTTTGAGAAAAAATATCATGTCATTTTGTTTGTGCTATGAATTTTTGGTGTGCCATGGTTCCTATGGCGAGAAACTTGGAGGGGCGAGAATTAATTTTTTTATTTAGCAATAACTCGAAAACGGCACTAGATATCGAAAAACTGAGCAAAAAATTCTCCCCCCCTCGCAAGGTAGTCCCCCTCGTGTATTGTCGGTAAATTTCAGATCGACCGCGCAAAAAAAAACAGAGTCTGGACTAATTCTTTTGTTTTGATATTGTTGTCATTGCTTAGCAACTTTATAGGCCCTCGGGCTATAAAAGCCATATTATGCCCCCATTTCCGTGCTAAAAATCAAGGTTATGATATCAAAATGAAATAAACATTTAAATGAACAATTGACGACATTCCTTGCATGTTAGTCAATATTGCAAACATGGATTTTATTACAAATAACTCGATTGCAGTCGACAGGGCCGGACAACTGTGCAATTGTCAAGGCCCGCCTAACCTCCCAACGGTATACAGATACACTGTTAAAAAAATTGTTTGATTCAAACAAATTAATTTAGTTTATTCTAACAAAAATATTTAGTTTTTTGAAATAACAAATTCAGTTTGTTGACGGAAAAAAGTTTAATTAAATCTAAACAAAGTTTTTTTCCGTTAAATAAAATTGTCCAAACAAAAAATCTTAATCCTTAAATAACCCCCGCAGACATTTTTTTTTAATTTTTAAAATATCTTGGCTTTAAATGAGACTCGCAACATTTTTAGTTGCGATATTTAAACTTTTTTTGAAATTATAAATAAAATAAATATTCTTCATTAATAAAGTATTTATTACTTACTGAAATTTTAAGCTAGCCTTGTCAAAATACACTTGAATCAAAAACTACCAAAAAGAAGCCAAAAAGTACATGAACGAATAATTATAAAAATGTCGGGGATAATTACCTATCCACCGCCACTCCAAATTGCCCCAAAATTTTTTTTTATAGCAAAAGGAACCTTATTAGAGTGTCCTGTAAAAATTTCGCCCGAGAATGTATAGTCAAAATTTTGAGAAAAATCGATTTGAAAAGTACGGGAAAAGTACGAGAGTATGCGGCCGACACGGGTCGATGCGACATCAGTCTCCCGTGCTTCGATGAAAATGCGTAAAATTTTTTCGCTCCGATTTGAATTTTTCTTTGAAATTCGGATAGAGGGGGGTGTGATTAGTGGATATTGGTAAAAAATATAATCAAAAAAATGAAAAATAACCCGTGTATTGCCGAAAAAGTGAAAAAATTAAAATTTTTTTTCCTTCTAATTTTGGGGTAAATAATGACTTGGCCAGAATTATGAGCATCAAAAAACCTACCCTCCGATGCTCCGCATCTCCGGGCGGTTTTTCGTGCTCAGAGCCGCTACGCGGCAGGAGCTAAACATACGAGAGGCGCCACGCATCAAGGAAATCGGGATGCATGCAACCGGGATGTTAAACCCCCTAAAATTCGCCTAAAAACAAAAATTATCGATGTTACATGTAGGAGCGTCGTGCTGCATCTGCCGCTCCGAAATTTTCTAAGTGGTAGGGTATATCCCAGTGCACGTACCGTCAACAAAATGCGCGCCGGCCGAGCGAAGTAGTGGCATCGACCGGTTCTACACCATGCTCTTGCTACTTTTCCGTACTTTTCAAAATCGATTTACTCAAAATTTTGATAATACATTCTCAGAATTTTTTTGCAGGAAGGGCCTATATAAACCTTCATCTTTCCATTAGGAAGGTTACAAGACAGTTCGTAGTGACAGTGATTACTACATCCTCACCAAAATGTCCATTAGTTAATTATTTGTTAAAAAACTTTTGAGGTCCTTTAATTTGAGATAGACAATTATCCAAATTTGAGACACGTTGAAAAATCTTTTTCCTCAAAAAACAGGAGCAAAGGAAAGAGCTATTTTTGATCTCCCCTGAATTTGCAACACTGAACATATTTTGCTATATTTTTATCATATTTATTTTGAGAAAATCTGAGGTCGCCAACTCAGAGTTTTTATTAGGACCCCAAACCTTAAGACATTTCCAAAAATCAGAACCCCCGACTATTTTTAGGAAACTCTTCATTTCATGATTTCGAAGATGTTAAAATATTTTATTATTTTATATTTTAGACAGGACGACTTTAGTATGTTAAAACGAAATCCGTCGAAAAATCGCAATTTTTTTTCGCAATTTTCTTACACCATCCATTGAAATCTTAACCGCCTAATGACAATCAGTTTCAAGCGCGAAATTTAAATTCAAATCTATATTTTACCAAGTTCCGATTATTTTAACAATCAAACTTCGAATGTGTACACCGTTGAAATCGATAATCATGTAGGGTAATTTTTTTATAATATATTATTAACATCCCTTCGCTACGCAAAATCTCAGATACGCCTCTGTATGCAATTCTTATCTCCTCTCAACCTCTCAACTATTACCAGGATTACCAGATATTACATTGTTGCGCTTAACCTAGAAATCACGAGACTGGAAATGGTACAAGAAAGTACGAATTTAATTTAAAAAATAAATTACTGTGTGCATCTTCTACATCTCTGTAAGCACTTCTTTTTAAATAGTATTAAAATATTTATTATTTTATATAATTTCATATCTTACATTTACATTTTTGCGTAATCATTTTATCTAACCACTTGAGTTGTTACTAGGAAAAAAATGGACTCAATTAAATGGGTAATTAACAGCGCCCGTTTTGGCGTTAATGGTTTATTCGTTGACAAAGAACCATGGCAAATCGTAACCATTACAACTTCAAGTGTTCTTCTTTCTATTTGGTTTTACGAGTTTATATTTCAAGATGAAAGTAGGTAGAGTTTCGTTTCAGATAGATTGAATATTTTAAGCGGCTCTTTTAGGTCTTGCAACTAGAGCTAAAAAGACATTTTTCAAATACACAAAAATGATTCCTTGTGTCAAGGAACAACTAGATAAAAGAATGCTGGAGGTACGTCTTAGCTTAGAAAAGGATATTATTGATAGAAATAAACACTTAAATTATATCACCACGTTACCTGAAAAGGGATTGTCACAAACTGAAATTATGGAAGTTGTTGAAGGATATTTGGATTTTGGTAATTTTAATCGTCACAATTTTTCTCTTCATAATTCGGTGTTTGCTTAATTTAGGTGATTATAACTGGAGGAAAGGTCGAGTTTCCGGCGCCGTTTATTATTCAAATGAAGAGTTGTATAATATTGTTACGGAAGTATATCGTAAAACCTGCTATACCAATCCGTTGCATCCGGACGTTTTTCCAGGTTTGAGTAAAATGGAAGCCGAGGTCGTGCAGATGGGTGTTAAACTTTTTCATGGCGATCCTGATTCGTGTGGAACGGTAAGGATTGCTTGCATTTTGTTACATTTTTAACTTTGATTATAAACTTGTTAAGATTCGCAACCCCTGTGTTAAATTGTGTACCAACGAATTCAACTCCCACTCTTTCCTTTACTAACAAATTATTCCTTCTGGCGTACTGCCACCTAGAAATTTTGCGGTTAAAATAGAAAGCATTCATTTAAAAATAAATTTAGTTATTTAATAATCCAGGCAAGGAAAGTTTTTAGTTTGCAAAAAATCCGGGCAAGCTGAATTTTGGCAGAGATGTACATTGGGGTGTTCTAATGAACCCCCCCAAAAGTCCCATAAAATCCCACGCCGGCGTCCCCCACAATCGGGGATTTTAGCTCCCCCAACGCGATTTTTTGCCAATAACTCGCTTATTTATGCTTGTATGGAAAATTATGATCAGACCATAATTGAAGAGCATAAAATTCTCTATATAATAGTTTTTTTTCATATTTTTCCATGGCACACTAATACTTAAATTATTGACCGAAAACCCGACCCACCCTTAAAATGGCACAATATTGATTCGTTGCAGGGAGAAAAATGTTTTCGGGCACGGAAAATGCTTTTAATAATAAATTAATTGACATTGTGGCTAAGGTTGGAAAATGAAGAGAAATAAATTTTTTCAAAATTTGCCCAAATTATAGTATCTTCCAAGTAACGAAACTGAAATTTTGGTTTGAGCTTACAGAAGGTCCGGGCAAGCTGAAATTTGGCAAAGATGTATATTGATGTGTTCTAATAAACCCCCAAAATGTCTCATAAAAATCCCAAGCCGGCGCGGCGTTCCCCCAAATGAGGATTTTAGCCCCCTAAGTGCGGTGTTTCGCCTATAGCTCACGTATTTTTAATTTTACGAAAAATTACCATTAAGCAAAGTTGAAGAACATAAAATTCTCTATAACTTGTGGTGCTGCAGTAGGTACTACTACAATACATACTGTAATAGCCAAATTAAACTTTGTTTAATGGTAATTTTTCGTAAAAGTAAAAATACGTGAGCTATAGGCGAAATCCGCACCTATGGAGCTAAAATCCTCATTTGGGGAACGCCCGCCGGCTTGGAATTTTTATGAAACTTTTGAGAGTTTATTAGAACACTTCAATATTCATCTTTGCCAAATTTCAGCTTGCCCGGACCTTCCGTAAGCTCAAACCAAAATTTCAGTCTCGTTACTTGGAAGATACTATAACTTGGGAAAATTTTGAAAAAATCTATTTTTCTCTTCATTTTCCAACCTTGGCCACAATTTCAATTAATTTATTATTAAAAGCATTTCCCGTGCCCGAAAACATTTCTCTCCCTGCAACAAATCAATATTGTGCTATTTTAAGGGTGGGTCGGGTTTTCGGTCAATAATTTAAATATTAGTGTGCCATGAAAAAATATGAAAAAACTCTATTTTATAGAGAATTTTATGCTCTTTAATTATGGTCTGATCATAATTTTTCATACAAGCATAAATAAGTGAGTTATCGGCAAAAAATCGCGTTGGGGGAGCTAAAACCCCCGATTGTGGGGGACGCCGGCGTGGGATTTTATGGGACTTTTGGGGGGTTTATTAGAACACTCCAATGTACATCTCTGCCAAAATTCAGCTTGCCCGGATTTTTTGCAAGCTTGAGCCAATTTTTCGGCTTAGTTGCTTGGACTATAGGGGTAAAGTCATAGAAATGGTTTGTCTAAATCACCACTTCCTACTATCAAATAATAGGCCAGTCATTGGGGATCAAAAATAGGGCTTACCTGGAAATAAGTCCGGAAGTTTTGAAACTTTGCAGGTTTGTAGGTTTGGATGTCCAGAACTAAAATTCACAAAATGCACAATCCGAGACATGCCGCCGGCGCCGCCATCTTGTCAAGATGGCGCCCAAAAATAGTTTTTTTCATTTATCTCCAAAACTGTGCGTTTTTCGATATTTATGTTGAGAGCAAAATTGTTGAGGAAGTAATTTCCTACAAGAAATGTTCTTAGCATATTTTTGCTAAAGTGAGCCGTTTAGGCTCAAGAGCTGATTGAATGACAACATATTCTGTTAATTTCTACGAGTATAAACTGCCCCTAACTATCTCCATATGCGTATAAATTTATCTTTTATAATAAAACGGACTATTCAATTAGTTTCTCGTTATATTTATAGCTTGCTGACTAACCGGCGCATTCCTAGCATAGGTGCAGCTGCCGATGTGCGCACCTGCAATAAAACTCCACCAGACGGGCGCTGGCTACAGCGTTGCCAACTTGGGGGTTTTCCCCCCAGATTTAGGGTTTTTTTAAGTGGAATGGGGGTTTTTTAGGGGTGTAATATGTCTAGGGGTATTTTTAGGGGTTTTCAAATTATTTTTATTTTTTAATTGTTAGATTGTTACGTGATTACATGGAGACAGTAACTTGCACAAGTTACTAAAAGCCAGTACTGTTTCGTGATAAATATTTATAAAGCCCCAAAATATTAGATTTGGGACCCCTACTACACATATTATTTCCGAAATTCGCCTCTACAGAAAACTTACGCAAAATTTTTAATTTGGCGAGGGCATTTGTGCCTTAACGGTTTACTTTAGCGAAAATATACTAGGAACATATTTTATAGGAAATTTCCTCCTCTTTAATTTTGCGCTCTACATACTTTTTTGAAAAACGCATAGTTTTGGAGATATTTGCAAAAAACCGTTTTTGGGCGCCATCTTGGCAAGATGGCGGCGCCGGCGGCATGTCTCGGATTGTGCATTTTGTGAATTTTAGTTCTAGATCCCCAAACCTACAAAGTTTCAAAACTTCCGGAGTTATTTCCAGGTAAAAATCCCCAATGACTGGCCTATAAAATTTGAACTAATTTAATTGGTTCAAACCGAGTTCAAAGACCCACCCACCCACAAGTCGGCAACTGCCATTAGTTAATATTTTATTTGGTGGTAGGAAGTGGTGCAGTGAGACTCCGGCCTCATAAGGGATTTTACTTGGACCTGTTCTACATTTTAAATTGCAAAATTTTTAAACAATTTTTATTTTGTTGTCCACTTACAGAAAAAATATTTTGATAATAAAAAATGAAGTGTTTCAAAAAAAAATATTATTTTAGGATATTTTATGAAATCATATTTGTAATGTGCAGGGCTCGGAAGTTATAGCACTAAAAAAGTAAACTTTTAGCGCTTTAATATGCCCTTAAAAACACCAAAATTAGCGCTATATATAGCAATAAAAAATTTAAATATAGCAATAATAAATTTATAAAAAATAAAACACTTGCATCAGCTGAGAAAAAAGTAGAACCAAATTCACTAACATAAGTTTGGAGCCGATTTGATAAATTTTGTTTTACTTTAGGCATTTTTTACATCAGTAAAATACAGGAGAGTTGGTACCACACTATACTAACATAAAATAAGATCATTGGGCATTTTTATACATAAATAATTAACGCTGACGCTGCGTCTCACGTAAAGACGACGAATCAGATAAAATTGCAATACGATGCGTCTGACACGATTCTAAAAATGCACGTTTGCTTTCGTTCGCATATTCGTATTCGGTCATTTGGTACAAAATCTTTTTTTTTTTAATAATATTTTGTTTATTTCTATTATTTTATAAAAAATATGCGTGTATAGCACTTAAAACTCGAAAATAGCAAAATAGCATTAAAAACCGTAAATATGCAAAAATTAGCATTATAAAATTTTGTATACGAAATCAGGGAAGTGCGAAACAAATTTGTATCTTACTTTCAATGTTCTAAGACTTTCCAAAAAATACATGCATTTGCTAGAACTTCCGAGCCCTGGCTAATGTGTTATGTTGTATGTAAATAAATTTTTTATTTATTTAATTACAATGTAGATAGTTCTGTAGCGAGGTTTGGGGGAGGGGCAGAGATCATAAATTCGTCATAAACTCGTGGTTTATGATGACAAGAACGGACTCTATTAATAGTCCTTATTAAAATAGCATGTAAGGTACATGAGCCCCCCCCCCCCCGCTCATTTTTATTTACTTGCATACCAAATTTTAGAGCGGGTACGCTTTTGGTTTATAACCATCAACTACAACACAAAACTACATTCTTTGAAATTGTTTATTATTTATAGTGTGAATAATCACTAAGGCATAAGTTTATCAAAAAAAACTTCCGATTCTTTATTATTAGATTATACTAAATGCCGCACTGAAACTTTTTTAGGCCCGCTTTTACAATTGTCGGTTAAATCTCAGTTACTTTACACTGGTGATAAATCTAACATGATGTCCAATGAAAAGACGTCAAACCTCAAATTAAACACCAGTGTAAACTAACTGAGCCTTAACCGACTATTGTAAAAGCGGGCCTTAGATTGGTAACTGTCTAACAGGTTACTATTAAAGTACAGTACCAGGACAAAATATGACACAAAAGTCCTCATAAGGGTGCGAATCTTGACAAAGTCTATAATCAAAGCTTTTAACCCTTTCACCGATTTTACCAAAATTTGGGGGTACAATATATATGCTTAAAGGCATTCAAAATGTTGGGTCAAGGGGTTATTTTATTCTTAAATTTTGGTAAGTTTATGGATTTATTAAGAATCAAGAAAAATAAATTTATGATTTCGAAATTTTAATAATAAAAAAAATAATCATTATTTAAAAATTTTTAAAAGGGAAAATAAATTGATAAATCTTTAATTACGAGGACCATTGTGATATTTTTCGAAGAAAATTATATCTTATATATAAAAATTTATGTGATTGTTATTGACAAATTTTTTGCATTTCTTTCTTCATTTTTTATCCACAAATTTGTGGGGTTCTGAAAATATTTTCTTCATTTTTTACCCACAATTTTATGGGGGTTCTGAAAATATTTTCTTCATTTTTTATCCACAAATTTGTGGGGTTCTGAAAATATTTTCTTCATTTTTTACCCACAAATTTGTGGGGTTCTGAAAATATTTTCTTCATTTTTTACCCACAAATTTGTAGGTTTCTGAAAATATTTTCTTCATTTTTTACCCACAAATTTGTGGATTTCTGAAAATATTTTCTTCATTTTTTACCCACAAATTTGTAGGGTTCTGAAAATATTTTCTTCATTTTTTACCCACAATTTTGTGGGTTTCTGAAAATATTTTTTTCATTTTTTACCCACAATTTTGTGAGTAAACCGGTGAAAGGGTTAAAAACAAAAACAATATGAAATATTTTTGTTAGATGACGAGTGGAGGTACAGAATCGATTTTGATGGCATGTAAAGCTTACCGTGACTTTGCAAAGGAAGAATGGGGCATAAAGAAACCCGAAATGGTGCTTCCAGTCACTGCACATGCTGCCTTTGATAAGGCAGCTCATTATTTTAAAATACGGATTCGTCACATTGCAGTAGATCCTGTTACAACTCAAGTCGACTTGGATGCCATGAGAAGTGCCATAAATAATAATACAATTATGGTAATTTATCACTTTGTAATAAAATGTACTTAATTGTAACTTTTAGCTTGTCGGATCGGCTCCCAATTTTCCTTACGGAACCATGGACGACATTGCCGGTATTTCTGATCTAGGGCTTAAATACGGCATACCGGTACATGTCGATTCGTGTCTTGGTGGTTTCCTTACAGCTTTTATGTCAGACGCAGGTTATCCGGTACCCATTTGTGACTTCAGGCTACCAGGTGTTACTAGCATTTCTGCTGATACACATAAATATGCTTTCTCTCCGAAAGGATCTTCACTTGTTCTTTACAGAGAAAAAATGTAGGAAAAACTAATTTTATTTAATTTTCTAATGCCTTATTTTGCATAACATATGGTTTGCTTCTATTTCACTTTATGGTTTGATTTTCTGCTTTGAACTTTAAAACACGACACATTTTTCAAACTCACAAATTTTATAAAAATAACGTTCTTTGCTTTTTAGATACCGTCATTTCCAATATTATGTCACCGCTGATTGGCCTGGTGGTATTTACGGCTCACCAACAATCAGTGGATCTCGTGCTGGAGGAGCAATTGCTAGTTGTTGGGCAACTTTGTTGAATTTTGGAAAGGAAGGCTATGTTAATGCAACAAGAGAAATAATCCACACCACAAAATATATTGAGAAGGGGTGAATATCTATAATTTTTTTAAATCAATTTGAAATTAAGTTCCGGTTATTCTAAACATTTATTAGAACAGTTATTTGCTTTGATTATATAATGTACTACAAAATAATCAATTTAAGTACATTTTTATCTTATACTCTCAATAATATAATAATATGTTAAATCAAATTATTTGAAATTCAAATCAAACTGAAGAATTTGATAGATAAAAAAAGATTCAATTAAAATTTAAAAGGTGCACAAAATTATTCAAAACTTTTTTCCAATTTCAATTTTTTTAAGTAAAACGCATTTTGGCTTCCTGGATTTAATTTTTATTTCGGGAGTAGTTACGACTACTATACGAAAACTATCGTATAGAGAATTTTATGCTCTTCAATTTTGATCTGATGATAATTATTCATAAAGTTGAAATTAAGGGAGTCATGTTGAAAGTTTTTCCTAAATTAAAATTAATCCAGTTTAGTTGGAGGAACTAAAATTAACAATTGGAGGAGAAGCTGCCAGGGATTTTAGGGAACTTTTGGAGAGTTCCTTTAGGCACACAAATACACATGTCTAAGAAATTTCAAGCCATTTTTTTGACTATTTGGGATCTTGATTTAAAGGTTATGAGTTCTCAAACCCTGGCTACTCCGAATTACTTATGCCGTGGTTTGGAATCCATGTTAAGTAGTATGTACTATTTGTTTATCAAAAATCATTTTCCTAATATTCATGCGAGATATTCCCAACATAAATAATAAAGCTACTCGTATTTCTAATAATAGAGTTCCTCTGTTAGTAATAAAAATGATCTTTAAACAACTTAAACTCGTTGATTGCTCTATTGTAAGCTAATCACTAGTTTTTTGATAAGTGAATGAGTGATGAATTTAAGTTTTATGTAGGTACATAATATTGTGTGAGGTCAATATTGATCAATGGTGATCGCGAAATTGAAATTTCCCTATAGAAATGGCTTGATATTTCGAACCAAAAAGTCATTAGCTACAATGTAATAAAAGGTTTATTGAGTTTCAATAGGAAATAATACCGAATTTTAAGTAAAAACACTATGCGGTGGCCGGGATAGGTTGTCGGCCTATTTTTTGCGTGGTTTAGAGAACTACGGACACGCCCCCAACATGTAATTTAGCAAAATTTTGGGTAATTAACGGCCTTTTTGGGTATGTTTTGATCCGAATGTATAACTTTTGTCGTCGCGGAGGTGATCATAAAAAAAAATCCGAAAAAAGTTTGAAAATAAGAAAGTTGCATTTGTACGGACCACTGACACACCACGGGTCGATGTTCCATCGTTCGCCCATCGTTGCTTGAAATCGAGTTAAATTTTTTCGCTCCGATTTGAATTTTTCTTTGAAATTCGGATAGGTGGGGGTGTGATTAGTAGATATTAGTAATAAATATTCGCAAAAAAATGGAAAATAACACGTGTATTGCCGAAAAAGTGAAAAAATTAAATTTATTTTTCCTTCGAATTTTGGGGTGTGCATTCGATAAGGAGGGTAATCCATCGTCAAAACCTACCCTTTCGGGGCGCCGCTCCGCTCTGCACCCCTCCAGGGCGGTTTTGACTCTGGTTACTAGGCTAAACATACGAGAAGGCGCCACCCATCAAGAAAATCGGGATAAATGAAACCGGGATGTGAGAGAACCTCGAAATAGCATTAAAAAGTATAGTCGCGGTATGGGGCAGTTATCTTTTACGTTTCACCCCCAAAAAATCGCGTAAAAACAAAAAATAATCGATGTTACATGTAGGAGAGACGAGCTGCATCTGCCGGTCCGTAAACGGCTAAGTTTAAGACTAGTTCGTTCAGCACGGACCGTCAACAAAATGAGTGAGATTCCACCCGCGCGTCAGTGAAACATGTAAAATTAACGATTTTCAAAGTAATAATTTTCATATTAAAAGGACCCCATCCAAGAATTTTATTTTTGAATATCACTCTATAAACCTTAAACTTCACAAAACTTAATAGCATTAAGTCGCGCGCGCGTGCCTCAATAGCGCCCTTTAACCCAATATTTCTCTATTGAAGATTTTCAAATTATGTCAGAACAAGTTTTTATACCCGTTGTTTCAAATTCCATTTATTTCGGATTTATAAGACTTTCCTGAAATGAAATAATTTATTTCATTTCTTCTTGAACTAGTATACCTATCACACTTTCTAATAAAATTTGAACTCAGAAGCAATGTGTTAACAGTGTTTTACTTTGAGTTTCCTGAGAAATAGCTAATTTTTACATAAATTCTGAAATGGTAGACAATAAAATTTGGGGGCAGTTACCTAAAGTTGACCACCCCAAATAAAATTAAAAATTTCCTATTGCAAAGAGGAAGGTTTATATAGTATACTGTTAAAATTTTACATGCGAATGTATTATCAAAATTTTGAAAAAATCGAATTTGAAATTTTGGATTCGAGACTCGTCCGGCTGTGGGCATCGAAAAACCTGAGCCTGCGCTTCTGCCGCAGCTCCGGCCGGTTTTTCATAGGGTGAGCCGCTACGCGGCAAAAGCTAAACATACTTGAAGGCACCATCCTTCAAGAAAACCGGGATTCGAGTCATGTTACCTGTAGGACGTGCGAGCAGCATCTGACGAAATTTTCTAAGTGTTAGGGTATACCAACCCACACGTACCGTCAACAGAACTCGACGCGCGGAATCTCGTACGAGATTCCCGCGCGTCGGTCGGCTTTTACATGTTAAATTTGCTAACTTCAAAATCGATTTATTCAAAATTTTGATAATACATTCGCATGTAAAATTTTAACAGTATACTATATAAACCTTCGTCTTTGCAATAGGAAATTTTTAATTTTATTTGGGGTGGTCAACTTTAGGTAACTCGACCCTAAAATTTAATATTTTCAAAAAGCTCACTTTTATATTTTATATAGGTAATATAATTTAAATAAAAATATTTTTATAAAATTCAGAATGAATGAAATATTAAGAATTGCAAAGGGGAGGGGGGAACGATAGTATACGATATCTATGTTTCGGTATCATTATACCATCATCAGGCATGCTTTTGGAAGATAAAATTGGAGACCTTTTTGTTAAAAAATGGAAAATAAAAAATTAATTGAAAGAAATGTAAAATTCTTAAATAAAATAGTATAGAATTGAATAAAGGTAAAATACAACAAAATAAAGTAGAATAAATTGATGAAATTTAAAAAATTGCCAATAGTAAAATTGAACAAACAAATAAAAAGGTAAGACGCAAAATACAACAAATCAAACTGAAAAATGATCAAAAATTAGTCAAGCAGGAAATACGGTTATATTTTAAAACAACTTTTCTGATGGTGAGCCTTTTCAGAACTGCCGTAGATAAAGTGCAAATTGCCATAACGATCGCCAACATCTGAAAAGGATAGGCACCAGATATCAGGGCCGCAGCAAGGGTGAGGCGACTGAGGCATTAAACCTTAACAAAACCCAATAATTTTTGAAAAGATAGGAATCTTTTGGGGGGGGGGGGGCATATATTCAAATTTGACGTAAAATCGCCTAAAATTCCCTGCCGGCCTTTTCCCCAAGTGGGGATTTTAATCCACTACAGTAGTTTTTCGCCTATAACTCGCTTACCTTTCATTTTTAGAGAAAATAATCATTAAATCAAAATTGAAGAGTACAAAATTCGGGGGGAGTTAACTATTGTTGACCATCCCAAATAAATTTAAAATTTTCCTATAGCAAAGAGGAAGGTTTATAGTGTATAATTTATATAATTTCATGAGCGAATGTATATAAAATTTCGAGAAAAATCAATTTGAAAATAGCTAAATTTTACATGTAAAATGCAAGTTTAGGCCACGCCCATTACCGAGGTTATAAATAATATAAGGCACGATCGCACGGCCAGGAGCGCATTTGTCAGTCGACTCCCGTGCGTATAACATAGTAGGAATTATGAGTGCACAAAATTGTTTCGAAAAATATTTTAAGAATAAAGTCTCTAAATAAACATAAACAACTATGGGGAAAACCTAGGCCCTTTGGGGCTTTTTGGGTGGATCTGGCACGGCCAGAACTGATCAGTCACGTGACTTTGACAGGGCGCGGCCATTTTGTCAGTGGGGCATACCTGTCGTGACGTCACCTCGAAATGATTAATTTAATCATTTTGAGTCACGTGACTTTCACAGGGCGCGGCCATTTTGTCAGTGGGGCATACCTGTCGTGACGTCACCTCGAAATGATCAACTGTACGCATCAAAAAACCTACCCTACGCCCCTCCGGGCGGTTTTTCATGGCGTGAGCCGCTCCGCGGCGGATGCTAAACATACGAGAAGCGCCATAAATCAAGAAAACCGGGATGAAAGAAACCGGGACCTTAAACCCCCAAAAAATCGCGTAAAACAAAAAATAATCGATGTTACAGGTACGGGAGACGTGGTGCTTCTGCCGGTGCGAAATACTCTAAGTGTTAGGGTCATTCATTGTGCACGCACCGTCAACAAAATGAGCGACGCGCGGGAATCTCGTTAGATTTTACCACTGAATCTCGTTAAATTAGCTAACTTCAAAATCGATTTACTCAAAATTTTGATTATATCTTCGCTTGTGAAAATAATGTCACTATACTATATAAACCTTCCTCTTTGCAATAGGAAATTTTCAATTTATTTGGAGTGGTCAACAATAGTTGACTCGACCCCAAAATTCTCTATAAATCAGATTAACAAAATTTGCCTACATCATCCTAAGTATTTATGAAATAAAAATAAAATCCAGAGAAAACAATTGAAAAAGGTTTTGAATAATTCATATTCTGAATAATTATTTCGTACATTTAAACTTTACCATCGATAGTGAACAAAACAAAACACGGTTTCAGGATTTACTTCAGATATGAAGTAAATTGAAATATGAGTAGTATTAGATTTTTAGTATTAGAGATGAGTAGTATTAAAATAATTGTACATGTACAAATGCATACATTGTTGAGCCAAACCAAAATTTTAATAAACTCAGAATGAATGAAATAATAGAATTAAAAAGGGGAGGGGTAAAAATTGAATGGAAAAATTAGAAAAAAAACCATTAAAAAAACAAATTAATGATACTTAAAAATAAAATTTAAAAAAGCTTTGAAAAAACAGTTTGTTCCCCCTAGGTGCGGTTTTCGCCTATAGTTCACGTATTTTTACTTTTACGAAAAATTACCATTGAACAAAGTTTAATTTGCCTATTACAGTATGTATTGTAGTACTACCTACTGCAGGGCCACAAGTTATAGAGAATTTTATGTTCTTCAACTTTGCTTAATGGTAATTTTTCGTAAAAATAAAAATACGTGAGCTATAGACGAAACACCGCACTTAGGGGGCTAAAATCCTCATTTGAGGGAACGCCGGTTTGGGATTTTTATGAGTCATTTTGGAGGTTTATTAGAACACTTGAATATACATCTTTGCCAAATTTCAGCTAGCCCGGACCTTCTGTAAGCTCAAATCAAAATTTCAGTTTTGTTACTTGGAAGATATACTAGAATTTGGACAAATTTTGAAAAAATTTATTTTTCTCTTCATTTTCCAACCTTGGCCACAATTTCAATTAATTTATTATTAAAAGCATTTCCAGTGCCCGAAAACATTTCTCTCCCTGCAACGAATCAATATTGTGCCATTTTAAGGGTGGGCCGGGTTTTCGGTCAATAATTTAAGTATTAGTGTGCCATGAAAATATATAAAAAAAACTCTATTTTATAGAGAATTTTATGCTCTTCAATTATGGTCTGATCATAATTTTTCATACAAGCATAAATAAGCGAGTTATCGGCAAAAAATCGCGTTGGGGGAGCTAAAACCCCCGATTGTGGGGGACGCCGGCGTGGGATTTTATGGGACTTTTGGGGGGTTTATTAGAACACTTCAATGTACATCTCTGCCAAAATTCAGCTTGCCTGGATTTTTTGCAAACTAAAAACCTTCCTTGCCTGGACTAAAACGAGTTTGGCTAAAAAAATCTGACCATGTCAAAGGAACCTAAGGATCAAATTTTCGCAAATTTCTCACAAAAACAATTTTTGGCAGTGCCTAATTGAATCTTTATGTTTTTATCAAATTGTCCGGGTATGATTAAGTCTGAAATTAATTGGATTCCAGGGCTAAAAAATTTCCTAAAATATAATTTATTTCTTACTTGGGAGACCTGAAGGCGAGACGTTTGATGAATATTCTAAATTTTACCATTGCAGATTAAAAAACATCAAAGGAATATACATCTTTGGAGAACCAGCAACAAGCGTAATAGCCATAGGATCTCGCGTTTTTGATATTCTAAGACTCTCCGAAATGCTCATGGCATTGGGCTGGAGTTTAAACACTTTGCAATTTCCTTCAGGGTAAATTTTTATAAAATATTTATTAAACTTATTTTAATTTGCCATTACTTGCAGAATTCACATATGCGTTACATACATGCACACTCAAGCTGGAGTTGCCGATGAATTATTAAATGACATTCGAACTTCTATTACAGAAATATTAAAAAATCCTGATGTACCAGCTAAAGGAAAGGTGAGTAATTGATCGTAAAATTAACGTATTTATTTCAATAATATTACATTAATAACATTTTTAGTTGGCACTATACGGAACCGCACAAACTATTCCTGATCGTACTATAGTGGGAGACTTTACAAGATATTTTCTGGATGCTATGTATTATACTCCCGATGATAACTAAATCAGCATGATTACCTGGTTAAGGTTTATCTACATTTTTAATCATTAATGGTTGTAACGTTGTATCTAACTTACATCACAAGTTTTAATTACAATAAATATTTTATTTATCTCCTACCTATTATTATTTTATCAGTTTACCTATTAAATTAAATTTCTTAATCGTCAAGTGACGGTAAACCAAATAATTCAGGTTTAAAATCAGTCAGAGAATCCAAAACTAAAGTAGCTGGCTTTCTCAATTCATCGTTTACTTCTTTTGCTGGCACCATGACTACTTGCATTCCAGCACTTCTTGCTCCTACCACACCGTTTGGAGCATCTTCCAGAACTAAACACTAAAATTTGTCGTAACGATAAAGTCAAAAATAATTTTTGTATCACAAAATACCTTCTCAGGTGCAGGATTATCGGGAAATCGAGATGCACAAACTAAATAAATATCTGGACTTGGTTTTCCCCTTTTAACTTCCGGATCACTGCTACCCATAACTTTGTGATGAAATAAGGAAAATAACTCTCGATAATTTCTAGTTTTAATTTCTACAGCAGCTGCAGATGACGAAGTGGCCAATGCAATGGGAATATTGTTGTCATGTAAATGTCGAACTAATTTTTCTGCACCTAAAATTTTTTAATTATTTGCCACTTATTTTCAACAACCACCTCTCCAGTTTTACCTTCGAATAACGGTAAATCTTGTAAACAAGTTTTACCCATTTCGACGTATTCTTGTAAAAATTCTTCGGGTGTGATAGGCAAGTTCATTTCTCTTACCGCTATTATAGCAGTCATCGGTTCAGGTGTGCCAAGAATTTTCATTCGTGTTTCTAACGTATACTCTTTTCCATATTTGGTAGCAATACCACTTATCATTTTATCGTACATCTTTTCGGAATCTACAGTTACACTGATTTAGTACTTTGTTTAGAAAACTAAACCAAGACGAATTACCTAACAGCAATCCATCCATGTCGAAAATTACGTGAGAAACAGGCTTCAACATTTTGGTTTGAATTTAACCTTTCAATATTTTTAAATTTGCGAGTTGACAACTAAAACTGAACAGTTTAAATTAATTTTACCTTATTTGCACTTCAGTTAGCATTAATTACAATATTATATAAATAGGCATACAGATTTTACGTCAGTGCATTCGCCAATATGATTCTATACGGAATTTATTATTTACTTGCTGAGAAATTTACATAACGATCATTTTTTATCACGTGGAAAGGATTATCAACATAAACTTTTCATGGTAAAATGCATGATATTAAATTGTTTTAAAAATATACTTATTTGAAGTGAAGCAATATAAGGTTTAACTCGATAGATAAGGAAATACGATCGATAAAAAGCTACAAAATGATGTAACAAAATTTTAAATTATGTTACAAATGTTTTATTCATTAAAAAGAAGTTTTGAAATTTGATAAGCAAAATCAAATTTAAAAAACTACCTACGTCGAAAATTGTTGACATAATGTATGACGTTTGTTTATATTTTCGATGTAGTCGACAGAGGGAGAACTTAAAAATGGTTTAAATAATTGGAAAAATCAGGAAAAACTAGTAAGTTTTAAGTTCATTTTTTGTACTCACCAAGTTTGGACTAATCTATAATTTTCTAGCCAGTGGCGTGCTGGACAAAAAGCAGATGATAGGGAAGAATATATCCAGGAGCTTTCAAAAATATTCTCAGTGTTCTGTTTGGGTGCTATGTCATAGCACACTGACCAACACTAGCATAATATGTTTGTAGTATAGCTAGATTAGGGTCAGTTTAGCACCAGGGAATGGAAAATATTCGAATATTTTCCGAGGACAGGCATTTTGCACAAGTGGAATGCAGGGCTAAAAATACTGCTCCGAGTAACATGTTCGAATATTTGAAACTTCCCGAGTTCTATTTTGTAATACAACGATCATTTTATAGCGGTCCTAGAGTTAGTCACGAGATTTATAAGTTCCGCGCTACATAAACTAATCGCCTCGGCAGCGCAGTTGTTTGAGCGCGCGTATTCGCAGCTAATACACCTGGGTTCGAATCCAAGTTTTCAGCATACGATCCTGATAAAATTTCATGCAATCTCCTTCCACCATATTTAATCATTTTTGTTCGCATTCCATCCCCTCCCGGAATCCTATTATTTTTCATGTTTCGTATTATTACTTCCAAGATTTCATCTTCCTTTGATGGTACTTCTATGTCACTAGTCACTACTTCATTATTGTTCTATATTATTATAAAATAGCATTGAAAAACATAAATACAGAAAAGGCAACGTGCATCAACTGCGGAGGACAGCACCCAGCAAGCTACCAAGGCTGCCCCAGGTACCCGAAACCTCGCGCAACAAACAGAAGATGGCGGTATGTACCAAGAACCGCCTCCAAGCCAGCCGCGATTCCAACAGCATCGAACCACCCCGGGACAGACCTATGCAAATAGGACTACCGGGGAAACCCGCCGTGAAGAAGAACGCGAAAAGCAAGCGCCCCCCTCCCTCAACCAAGAGGGCAACAGAGAGAAGAATACGCGCGCCCACCCCCCCAACCGACAGGTACCAACGAAGAGGGGGAGGACCAAAAGGCAGTGGTGACGCCAAAGGCCCTGGCCTTCATCCTGGCGGCCCTGACCAAGCACGGGTTAGACGAAACCCTGATTGAAGAGACCTTGAAGAACCTCAGGGTGATGGCCCCAGCGCAATAAACGCCCGAAGCCAACATCCAGCGAGAATTCTCAACCGCAAATGCCAATACAGGTAGCAAGGAAAGTACCATCTCTCCTGAGGTCGGCCTACTGGGATGCGAACGGACTGACGGCACCAAAAAGGCTCGAGCTGATAGACTTCATCTCCAAGCACGATTTGGATATCGTCTTTGTCTGTGAAACATTCTGGGGACCGTCCACAAGAGCGAAGATACCAAACTTTAACTTGTATATGTGCGACCGAGATGCGCAGCGTGGCGGAACGGCAATATACGTCAAGAGGACGTTGCGACACCACGAACTACCCATCACAGGGAACAACACCCTGGAGGTGACTAGAATAGTCGTGCAAATGAGACACGCCGGGGACATACAGCTCACAGTAGCATACAAACCCCCCCCCCCCCGCCTCCCACTACCCAACGAAGAAATTGAAGAAAATTTCAACGGAAACGGGCCGAAGATAATCGCGGGTGACTTGAACGCGAAACACTCAGACTGGCATTCAAGGAAGGGCAACACTGCCGGCAAAGCGCTAAAAAGACTAGCCGACCGACTCGACTTTGTGGTAGACGCGCCAGAAGAAATTACTCACGAAGCAATCTGCGCACCGCAAAGCGACGACGTCCTGGACATTGTCCTCCTAAAGGACGTGCCCATCACACACCACCTAGAAGTTGGTGAACCACTAGATTCAGACCATTACCCTGTCTTATTCTTCTTGGGAAACTCACAGGGAAATAACGATGCGGACGATCGCGAATACGTCCAGAGAACTGCATGGCTGGTATTTCACGACCACACACTTCGTAATCTGGGCAAAATTCCGATCATCAACACCCCCAACTACGACAACGCAGACGGGGTCCACATCGGCAACGTCGACACGGAAGTCGCGAGAAGACTACAAGAAGTTGACCCGGATCCAATAAAGCCAGCATCTACAGACGAAATAGCACTGGCCATAAGGGCAACTAAACCGAAGAAAGCACCGGGGCCGGATGGTATTAAAAACCAAGCCCTAAAGAAGCTTCCAAAGAAAGCCGCCACAGCACTGACGGGGATGATTAACGCAGCACTAAGACTGAGGTATTTTCCGGACAAATGGAAGTTGGCCGATGTGGTCGTCATCCATAAGCCCGGAAAACCCAAAGCCTTAGCGCAAAGTTATCGACCGATCAGTCTGCTGCCAACGATAGGCAAGATAGCGGAAAAGATCATCCTCACCAGATTGAACGAGGAGGTGAACGACAAGAACATAATCCAAGAAGAACAATTCGGCTTCCGTGGGGGGCACTCCACCACCCAACAGATACTGCGAGTAACAGAAGAGATTACCGGTGCGTGGAACCGTAAGAACGTCGTAGGGGCGATCTTCTTAGACGTCGCGAAAGCGTTCGACAGCAACGGTCTAATTTTCAAAATGCTACAGGCAGGCGTCCAACCGGGACTTGTAAAACTGGTAGCATCCTACCTGAAAAACAGACGGTTCAGGACAATCATCGACGGCACAAGATCTCAAGAAAGAGTAGCCGAGGCTGGAGTGCCCCAAGGCTCCCTACTTTCTCCGACGCTATTTAGCATCTATGTCAGTGACATCCCGAGAACTGCAAAAACGAAGATCGCGCTATATGCAGACGACACCGCGATCCTTGCCCCCTCCCTTAATCCGGTCATGGCAATCAAATACTTGCAGGAATCGATGGACGCCCTGGAAACATGGTTCCGCACTTGGCGTATCGAGGTAAACTCGGACAAAAGCGAGGCAATCATGTTCACCTGGCGTCGACCGAGACTCGACAAGAGAGTTCAAATATTCGATGAAGAGATACCATGGACCAGCTCCGTCAAATACCTTGGTGTGACCCTCGATAGTCGATTAACTTGGGTGAAACACATCGACCAACGAGTGACTCTAGCAAGGGGTCTAATGTCTTCATTGGCCCCCCTGATAGGTCGCAAAGGGGCGATGTCGAAAGATCTCAAGGTAAGAGTATACAAGGCGATCATCCTCCCTACCCTTACGTACGCCGCCCCCGCGTAGGCCTTCGCGAGTGAACGTCAGTTAGAGAGGCTACAAACAATTCAGAACACCTGCCTACGCAGGGCACTGGACGCGCCATGGTTTGTCACCAACCGTCAAATCCATCAGGATACAAAGACGGAACAGGTAAGTAAGATGATATACAAACTAACAGAAAAACTGTACGACCGGAGTCACGACTGCGAAAACCCTCTAGTAAACCAACTAGGGAAATACGAAATCGTCGATTTCCACAGGTTTAAGAGGCCGAAAAGCATCTTGGCTCCAAGAAATACAGGATAAACTTCTTTCATTTTACTCTATTAATATCATGCCTCTCGGGGCACAATGCGACTGGCTTCTACGCCTTTTCAGGGTTTTAACCCATATTACATCTTCAACGAGAGTTTTATTCAATTTTTGAGCGTTGGAGGAGACAAAGCTGGGCTCCGCCCAGCACGTGCTCCGCTTCGCGAACCATGCTTGCTTGCTTGCTGAAAAACATATTTTTTGCCATTCCGGGGGTAAAGTACTCACTTTTTACCACGGTTTGCGGACGTAAAGGGGCACTTTTTTACCCTGCGGGAGTAAAGTTAAAAAATAGGGGGGTGAGCGGGAGTAAAGTTAAAAAATAGGGGGGTGAGCGGGAAATAAAGTCACCAGATGACTGGTGACTTTAGTTTAGTAACGGCCTTAACCATGGAATAGTGCGACCACAAGGTCGATGACTTCAACGTTTTAGCCTTCTCGTAAAAAAATGCCAAAAACACGTCTTCACTAAAATAATCTGACAATTCTTTATTCTGGCACACTGCACAAAAGCGTCGTACTGTTTTTGGTAAACTTTTCTTGATTTTGCCGGCAACAGTTCCACCAACGCCATCTTCGCTGCTTCGGCAATTTCTACGTTCTCGCTCATGGTACGTGTTGCTCTTTCAAAGGCACAAATTTAAATGAAATGAAGCATTGGAATCAATGGCATTGGTAGAATCAGGGGTGCCAACTGCTATTTCTTAGTAATTTTTAGTAGTATAGTTGGTAATATTACTAGTGCTATTTTGCGATTTATCGACCACGTGTAGGTATTATAAAAAAAAAGCGTTAAATTTTTGCTTTAAGTTTCTAAACTGGCGAAGTTCCTACTTTACCTCTCGGAATGGCAAAAAACAGTATATGCACGACGGTAGTAAAGTGACTTTTGGCCCATGGGTAATTGTTTCACTCGGCTGGCGCCTCGTGTAAACAATCCTTTACCCTCGGGCCAAAAAAGTGTCACTTTGCTACCTTGGTGCATAATGTACTATTATAATATCATTTAGCACAAAAAATAAGAAATTTACTGTACGCTGTCTATGCAATCAAATTTTAACTATTGTCGTAAGACCTCAGAATTATGTTTTTGAAAAGTAAGTGAGCGTGAAGTTTTGCCTGAGACCAAGTCGAGGGCAAAAACTCACATGAGGGATTAACAATTCGTCAGCGTAGAATTGCTTTGTTCTATATCCATTTTTGTAAAATTTGAGTTAGCATTTTAGTTGGACAAATAAGAATTTCCTTGTTGTATATCCACATTAAAATAGCCAATAATAAAATCCCAAGTATGATTTTCCAACTTGTTATATCCACGTTATGCAAAATTTGTATGTTCTATATCCAAACTGTAGTGTTAATGGCGTTACATATTGCAGTTTATGGTACGAAAATATTGCTGGAAGAGCTGGAAATAACATTGCTAGTGCTCTGATTAAAATATTAAAAGAAATAATTGTAAAAGACAATATTCCCATAAAAAAGTTAATTTTATGGTCGGATTCGTGTGTACCACAAAATAAAAATTCCATAACATCTTTGGCTTTGCTAGATTTTCTAAATTCAGATGAAAGTAAAAGTGTTCAACAAATTGAACAAAAGTTTGCTGAAGCTGGGCACAGCAATTTACAAGAAATAGATGCTGTCCACAGTTCTATTGAACGAAATATTCGAGATTTAGAAATATACAGCCCTGTTAGTTTACTACGTGTTTTAATTAATATCAAGTCCTCGAAAGTTAAACTTAAAGTGATGCAATTAAATAACACCAGCGATTTTTGGAATTACCAATCAATGGTTAATTATTTTAACTTTTCAAGTATTCCTTACACAAAATTAAAACATATCGTTTATAAAAAAACAGAATTGCTAAAAATAAATTACAACTATACATTCGATAAAGCTACCATACAAGAAGTATGCTTAGTGAAAAATCGATATGTCAGAAAGAATAAGGAACCGCAAATAAAATCACTTCCAAAAATTAGCCTATTACGAAACACAATTAAAATAAGTGCAGATAAAATCAAAGATATACAATCCATGTTACCATGCATGCAGTGCCGTCTTTAAGCAATAGGCAGACTAGGCACGTGCCTAGGGCCCCAGGCCTGAGATGGGCCCCCAAATTCGAATAACATTTTTTTGGTAATATTATATAATAAAAATAAAACTCTTATAAATAAATGATCAAATCTAAAGCTAGAAAACTTTTAATGTACAAGTTCTTAATACATAAGTTAATACATAATTTAATACACCAATACAAAAATGCAAGAGTAAATAAATATTAAATAACATGAATGAAATGCGAATGCGAAGGGTATTAGATTTCTTTATCGACCTTTATGCTTCTTATTTTTATTTTAGATGCTGGTGTCTGGTGTCTTGGAAGTTTTATCACGACTGCTAACTTTAAATTTGCGTACTTATGCATTTGCAATTTTGCATTGCTACCTATTTATTTAGTTACCTATTGATAACTTTTTATTGTAATTTTTAATTCGTTCGGGCTCTGCGTTGCTGTTTATTTATACTGAAGTTTAGTGTTAAAGCTTAACGCAACTCGTAACGTAAGCATATTATATAATATTATTACCGGCGAATACTGTTCCTTCTGTTATTCTGTAATTTCGCCGAGTCACCTGACTCGAGTAAAAACTCGAGTTGAAAATATTCCGAATACGAGTTACTCGAGTACAAAAAGTATTCGACTCGTCACATCGCTAGCTATCGAAATCACTCAGCACAGAACGACGTAATAAAAACACCGAAAAGCTTCGCCCGAGCTCGACTTGTTCTCGGTAGCGGGAGTCAACAGTGCGCCTGGCGAGCTTCGCAGAAGTTTCGCGCCAGCGTCGAGTTGCTCCGCGAATTAGGCATTTCCAAATACGTCACAGTGACGTCACACCGAACAGCTGATTTACTACAAGTTGTTAGCGTGTTTATAAAGTTTGTGATAAATCGTGTTTTTATTGGTGAAAATTGAATTTTTTTACATTTTATAAACCGTAGAGAGTGTAGTGTAAAATTATTACTGTAAGTACCTTCCGTTTATTTTATTTCCAGAATTAATCGTAAACCTAACCTAAGAATTTTACATACTGCTTTAATGCTTTGTCCGTAAATTAATTTGCACATTTCAGTTTCATTTTGAAAAAATACTGCATAATATAAAAGGTAATTTTATTTTTGAAATGAAAATTGTGTTGTAAAAATGCTAATCTCAAAATAGCCGTCGTATATCAGCTGTTGTGCGAGTGTTCGTGACGTCACATGGAAATGCCTAATTGACTTGATGCCCTCTATTCATTTCGGAGCATTCCGTCGTGCTTCGAAAGACGCAATCGGTTATCGCTAAAATAAGACTCAAACGCTTGAAATTGAAAATGTCATAAGATTCCATGATACTACGAGTATAACTTTAGAGATATGATCATTTGGTGAACGAATTTAGAACGCGGCCACGTATCGTGTCATAGTGTGCCCCATACGCGAATTTCGCCCTTAAAGACGCCGTATGATTCATGCCGATGTGCGCGTGAGAATATCTTTAAAGTTATAGTATCATGATAAGATTCAGTGTAAATTTGGAGTTATTGCATGTAAAAACTTTTAATTTTGTTTTACATGATAAAAAAATAAAATATAATGGTTACGTTATACAAAGTAATTAAAAGGGCCCCCAAAACTCGGTAGCCTAGGGCCCCATGCTCGTGAAAGACGGCTCTGCATGCATGCCTGAAATTGATAAAATATTTTATAATACCATGATTGCAAACAATAAATAAACAGGTATAGTTTATAGTATAGTTTAAGTTTGTTAGCTACTCGATTAGTTTTGTTTATTTAGAATTTGCATTTAAATTTTTGTTAATATTAAAAAAATGTTCATATATAATACCACAAGAGACTATCAAATTGTCGGCAATAATTTTTGAAACTGGAACTGAGTGTTTGTCGCCCTTAAAATCACCATGAGTGCTTTAGCACGAATGGTGATTTTAAATGGCGACAAACACGAAGATTCCATGGTTTAAAAATTAACCGACAATTTTATAGTATCGTGTGGAATTCGTTTGACAATTTCGTAAATAAAATTTCAATTTTTTCTGACAACAAATAATTTATAGTATGCGTTCACGTAGTTTCCATCGTTACTATGGAAATTTGACAATACAGACCACGGTGGTCGTATTGCCGAGACAATACAGCACCGTGGTCTGTATTGTCAAAGGAAGTAGATTATGATTGGTTCAAATTGATGAGATTGTAACATCCTATTGGTTGAATTATTATGAACGAAATTGTCACATTAAATTGTTTATGTTATGAAAATAAACATTATAAAACGTTTTATTTCTTTTCTAATAAATTTATTGACATCCAGTAGAATGTGAGAAAAAATATTGTTACCCCTCATAATTATCCCTATATTTTGTTTTATATCCAGATAAATTAAACTAAAAAACACAAAATTTCAAATTTTGTTCTATATCCAAATGTAATTAATTAATATAACAGTAACATAATTACTCAACAAAGTTGCCTTTGAGGTAAAATAGACTTATGCTATATATTAAAGATAAATCTATATCTTAAATTTTAAAAATCTTTTGTTATCATTTCGAAATTTTAATATTTTAATTTCATTTTGATTTATCTCGAAATACACTTATTGGATGTAGAACAAAGCAATTCTACGCTGACGAATTCACTTAAGTCCTGAGGTATATAAATGTTTTTATAGGTATCCGGAACTTAAACTGCAATTACTAATATTTAAATAATGATTTAATTTCAACATAACCCAGACAACACTGAAATCCAGTGGATATCCAGGGATATCCAGTGGACGTCCAATAACTAGTGGATATCCACTAGATATAATGGTAGATATCCACTAGTTATTGAGTGTTGTCTGGGAACCCTCTCAAAATAAATGCCACTTTGACGTTTCTTAACAATCAAGTTGCATGCGGTCGTCATGGAAACAATGCATTTATTTTTACTTAAATCCCTTGAGATTTAAAGTTGAACTTTAATCTTCGACAAAAGGGACTTAAAAGTATTTTAAGTCCTGGAATCGCATGAAATAATAAATTATACTGTACACGTAAAACAACACAAATGGTCTTCTTTTTACTTTTCCATTTGTTTGCTCTGCTCTGTTTTTAAAGTAGAAGAAGAATGCGGCACGTCCTCTATCTCCATCGCAGTTATTTCCCATTGAGCATTAATTTCATGTTACCCACTTTTACTTCGTTTCCTTTCTCTCTTGCTTTGCTTCTCAACAGCGCCGTAGCGAGCACTTCTGGCGCCTAAGGCAAATTTGAATATATGCGTCCCCCTCCCAAAAGATTCCTATTACTTTGAAAATTTTAAACTATTACTTATTGGGTTTTGTCGAGGTTTAGCGGCCCCATTGCGATGGCGCTCGCTTAGAGCAATGAAAACAAATGGATGCTTATCAGGAACTCATTTAGGCTGCCCAGACACTTAACCCCCCAGGTACACTTAATTTATTGCGAAAGAGAAACTTTTACGTCCCTCTGTATTAACCACTTCATCTGATAATACACACGGGTGCGTGAAAAATGCATTTAGTTACAAATAACCCGCGGGTGAAGTGGTTAAGAAGAACGGTACTGGGATAGTTATGAAAAATATCACCAAAAATACCCCCCCTGCCGAATTACCAACAAAAATTGCAAAAGATTCAATGAAAAATAATAAATTTTGATGGTTCTGAAAAATGACAAGTGTACCTGGGGGGTATTCCATACCCCCCAGACCCCCCGGTCGTGTAATATCGATTTTTATCATTGCAAACTTCTGAAGATCTTATATAAATTACGCATAGTATGTCACAATCACCGTTTCCATGGTAACGTAACGGATTACAGTGTAATATGGACCCCCCCTCCCAATATGGAGATTATTTTTATCGGTAGGAATTTTTCATTTCAATTTAAATATATTTGATTAACTGTCGCAATGATGAGGTGATAGTTTTACTGGTTACCCAGTCAGTTAAAGGGAAATGAAAAAGAACGCGGGGGTTGGAATCAACTTTCCTGAAATCCCCACTCTTATCATTGGACCAAATCTGAAGAGGAGAAGACTCGGGAACTGTGCCATAAGTCTGACCAGCCGAAAAAAATTTTCTTCAGCTACACACTAAAGAACAGGCTTATTTTAGTCTATAGAAAAAAAATCTTGCGAGAAATCTCTAAAACCAACCCCAAAATCGACTTTTTAAAATTAGGGAAATTAGCATCGATTAGGCCGCGCCCCCCAGGCAGACGCGATGCAATTCATCGACGTTTCCTTCAAATCGCGTGACATTTTTTCGCTCCGATTTGAATTTTTCTTTGAAATTCGGATAGGTGAGGGTGTGATTAGTAGATATTAGTAATAAATATTATCAAAAAAATGGAAAATAACCCGTGTATTGCCGAAAAAGTGAAAAAATAAAATTTTTTTTTCTTCGATTTTTGGGGTGTGCATTCGATAAGGAGGGTTATGCATCGTCAAAACCTACCCTTCCGGGGCGCCACTCCGCTACGCTCTGCACCCCTCCAGGGCGGTTTTGACTCTGGTTACTAGACTAAACATACGAGAAGCGCCATCAATCAAGAAAACCGGGAGCTTATAGACCCTGAAAATAGCATTAAAAAGTATAGTTGCGGTATGGGGCAGTAAACTTTTACGTTTAACCCCCAAAAAATCGCGTAAAAACAAAAAATAATCGATGTTACATGTATGAGAGACGAACTGCATCTGCCGGTGCGAAATACTCTAAGTGTTAGGGTCATTGATTCCACGCGTACCGTCAACAAAACGAGCGACACGCGGAATCTCGTTAAGTTTTTACATGAAAATTAGCTAAGTTCAAATGCGTTTTTTTCAAAAGTTTGGGCCCTTTTCTCGCATAATATTTATATAAATCTACTCTATAAACCTTGTTCTTTAGTGTGTAGCTGAAGAAAATTTGTTTCGAGTGGTCAGACTTATGGCACAGTACCCGAAAACTCTCTACAAAACGAGGTTACCCTGTTTTGTTTTGTTCACCATCGATGGTAAAGTTAAAATGTACGAAATAATTATTCAGAATATGAATTATTCAAAATCTTTTTCAATTGTTTTCTCTGGATTTTCTTTTTATTTCATAAATACTTAGTATGATGTAAGCAAATTTTGTTAATCTGTTTTATAGTGAATTTTGTACTCTTCAATTTTGATTTGATGATAATTTTCTCTAAAAATGAAGTTATAAGCGAAAAATTACTGTAGAGGATTAAAATCCCCACTTAAGGAAAAGGCCGGCAGGGAATTTTAGGCGATGTTACAAATAAAATATCGGTCAAATTTTTCGAATTCAGTTAAATTTGAATATATGCGCCCTCCCCCAAAAAAATATTCATATCTTTTTGAAAATTTAAAACTATTATTATTTATTGGGTTTTGTCAAGGTTTAGCGCCCCCATTGCGATGGCACCTGAGGAAAATGCCTCAATCGCCTCACCCTTGCTACGGCGCTGTTGCTCAATTCCAATTGTATTTATCTTTCTTCAACGGCAAGATCGTCATTGTATGCATTGGTTCCTCTTAAGATCGATTTGTTTTTTATAATTTCCATCTTGCTTTCTTTGTTGTCCATTTCCACCACACTTCTATCCTATCCAACTCTATACACATTTTTTACTTTTGGATCAACTTTAAGGCTAATAAATAAATTCTCGCATGATTTTTCTTGTACTTCTTCCGTCAGATTTATTTTCCTAGACTCCAACAATCTTAATGTTGTTTCTTCTTGTCTCTCTTTCCCATGAGACAATTTTTTGTTCAGTTTTCTTGAGATGTAGTTGTAGACATTCTTTTTCCTTTATTCGTTCCTGTCTCTCTACTTGACATTCATCTAGTTGGGCTTCTACTTGTTCCTTTATATGTTTCACATCATCCATTATTTCATCGATTTCTTTTGTGAACTGCGCCTTATTGTAGTAAACCGGGGCCGTCGGTGTTGTAGTAACCTGCCACTGGCACTATTGTAGAATCCCGCGGTTGGTTTTTGGGGATTGATAATGCTGCCAGCAGATTATTTTTATTTAATATGAGAAACAATCAAAACTCATCGGTAGTCGTGGATCGGTAAATCGAAGACGTAGGGGGATAAACTCGTTTGCCAAATTAAACACAGAGCCGAATTTAATGGCCCAATAAACATTTTAGCCTGCGAATAGCCTGTAAACAGCCTGTCAGGTACAGCCTGTCCCTGTGCCTGTACCTGCGGCAGCCTAAATAACACCCTGACACAGGTACGAAACAGCTTAAGTGGCGCAAGAAATAGCCGGTGTTAAACTTGATTACAGGCACCAAATAGCCTGCGGTTAACTCATCGCAGGTAAAAAATTACCCTAATGGCAGCCTCATGGCAGCTCTGACACAGGCCTGCGGTTACCTTTATCGCAGGCAAAAAAAAAGCCTGCATTAAACTTTATCGCAGGCTCGAGGCAGCGCCTGGCACAAAAATAATTTATATAGATTAAATTTCGTTTAATAAATTTAATTTACTATAATCAATTTTGAAAATCAAAATAAAAAAATTTAATTTTTTTAATTTACCATTTATTTTATTTCTTCGTTTCAGCTGCTATTTACAATTTTAACTCTACAACATATAATTTTTTATTTTACCCGTTTTTTTTAATATTTGTAGGACCTTGTAATATTTCTAATATCTAATATTTATTGGTTGATGATGTTGTCGTCCTTCTTTGTTCTTGGAGTCTGAAAAATCTGAAATTAATTGTTGAATTTTTGAAATAAAATTCTTACCCTTACCGAGGATCGAACCCTGGACCTTTGCCTTCCATGTACCACCGCGTTGCGTCTGAGCCACGTAGAACTGTTTATTTTAGTTGTGATAAAATTATAAGTCGAGGGAATTACTTTTATAAGAAAAAAAATTCTAATCGGATCTACTTTCGTAGATGTCTCATTGTAACGTTTGATGGTTCGATATATCAATTTTAAATTTAAATTATTTATAATATAATATATTTTAATGTTAAATATTTTTCACATTTCAATATTAGTTTTCTTTTCTACAATATTTTTGTTTTCGACATACCACGTGGGTGTTCATAAAAATTTTTATTTTTATATCTTATTTCACTATTACACCTTCTTATTATTTGTCATAATTAATTAATTTTAATTTTAACAATAATTAATTTAATTTAAATACTTTTAATCACAAATAAGCATAATATATTGTGGTGTTCCGTTCGTAGAATTCGAAGCCACGACAGATATAAATTTTGAAATTTTATTAATTTTTTAACTTTTATTTTCTCGTTACACAAAATTCTGTTTTTATCATTTGTGATAACTTTTGATTGTGAAATAATTCAATTCTTCAATTTTTTAAATTTTTTTGTTTAATAAAATATTTTTTTACAATTCTAAATATGGGTTAGTAAATAAATTGTTTTCACACATAAAATTTTTATAGCACCTCTATAATAATAGTTCAGAGATAAAAATTCATTTGATTTGCAAATACACATGTAATTGTATAGATAATATTTTAATGTCATAAATTTCACTGTTAACTGTTAAAAAATAATGCTAAATACCTTGTCCTTTGTTTTAATCTTGTTTACAACACTCGATGAACACACCAATCTCATACGCAGGCTGATTTCCAATCCTCCAAACCAACTGTTCATGAATCAAATCCACAATTGTCGAATTTTCCAAATAATTTGTGATTAATTTTGCAACCATTAAATTTTTATTAATTTTGACCACTTTTATTCCTCTTACTATAATTTTTCTTAAATTTCCACTTTGGAAAACCATATAAAAATCCACTTTGTGTTCCACTTGATAAAAAACGCTTTTTTTAAAATCAATCTCATCGATCGCTAAATCACCGCTCAAATTCTTGTTCATCCAAGAACGAATGCGTCCATGTCCTCCTTTTAAGCTGAAATTTTCTTTCCACGCGTGCGCGAATTTTGATTTACGCCCTTTGATTGGCTGATTTGGTTTATTTCGGCTCATGATTTCAAAATGTGTCCGAAACTGGACGTAACGAATTTTTGCAAAACTTGCGCGTGTCGTTTCGCGCACTTATGTTTTTTTAAATTCACGCATGACTTTACACACATCATTTTAAATTTAAAATTTTTAATACAAATATTTTTTTGATTCATTTAAAAAAAAAACAAATCTAGTCCTTTTTGGAACAAGCTCCAGACTTTTAATTTAATAAATTTGAAGAATTATTTTATTTGTTAAATTTTGACTAATAAAGATTTTTGTGTGACGAAATTATAATATTGACCTGTTAAAATTTATTTTTTTAAATTTTGAATTTGTTTTATGAAAAAAATTTGGTAAATTGTGTAATTTTGTTGAAGACAGTTCAACGCCTTCGTGGAATTTTAAGAATTAGTAAAGTATTGGATAATTATTGAAATTTCTAAAATCTGGCTTCAATGAAATTCGTATGGTTATTTTGCTAGTATGAAAATTTTCATATTCCGAAGAATATCCTTTTTGATTATTTATTTTTTTCAAAATTTAAAATAGAATTTATGTTTGCATGGTATTATGATTTTTAACTTACTGACTAATATTTAGAATTTATTTACAACATTAACTTTAAATTAAAGGTTTCTTCCCTCTCTGAATTTTCAAACTAAAACTTTATTATTTTTAACGAAAACATGAATAGTTAACTGTTTTTAACTTTTAAAAATATTATGAAATTTAAACTAAACATAATTTAACTCAATTCAAAATTTTTATGTACATCTTTCTATTAATCGGTTACATTATAGCACATTCTTTTTTTATGCGTTCATCTGTGTCAATTTTGTTCGCAGCAGTATTTGGTTTCCACGTTTTATCCCATCTCTGGATACTGGTGTGATAGATTTCGGACTTTTTATATTTTACTTTCTTAAATGTAAAATTTCTCCTTTTCTGTTCATTTCCTTGGTTTTTCCTTATCTTTTCAAATTTAACCATGTTACCAATTTTTTTTATTAAATTTCTTACTGCATTTGTTTTTATTCTTCTTCCTTTCGCTAATCTTTTAACTTTAGAGATTTTTTTATTTAATTCCCATTTTGTTTTTCTTCCTAGCCTAACGTAGTGCCTATACTTTTCATTTATTAAATTTATTAAATTGTCGCCTTCGTTGAGTTTTACTATTTGAAGCGTTGTTTCGATGTTGATCTCTTTTCTGTCTTTCTTATCTGAATATTTTTCTATTTCTATCCATTCCATCTCTTCCTCACGCATTTTAATTTTCTTATTTGGTACGTCGACCACTATTTTAAATTTTTCCAGAAGATCCATTCCAAGGATACAATCTATCTTCATGTTCGGCATAATCATTATCCCGCAATTGTTTTTAAATTTTCCAATGGTTATATTGGCGTTTAAATTTTTATTTATCACTGTGAAAGCTTTGTTGTTCGGAGTGATTAATCTTATTGGCGTTGTTTTTATAATTCTATCTTGAAATTTTTCTGGATTCATGACTGTTATCTTCTCATTTAACAAAGATATTTCCGCACCGGTATCGATTAATGCCCTTACAGTAATCTCATTAACGTTCATTAAAATATACGGTGATCCAATTAAATTATCATTCTCTGCGTTGTTGTAGCATATTTTTATGGGAACATCTACGTTACATGTTTCTTCATCTAATTTCACCTTCTTGAATGTAAAATTTGCAAATTGTCTATCTAATTGTCCAGTGTTTTTATTTTCCGATTCTTTAATTTGTGTAGACAATTCAACTCCCGTTGAATTGTCTTCTAGTGAAAATTTTGGACTTCATTATCAGAATCTCCACCATGTTCTTCCACTACTGTCACAGCATTTACATGTGCGGTGGTGGCATTATTTACTCTGTTTGTACGATTAGTAGCATCTGTATTTTCATTCTGGGAATGTTCGTTCCTCTCCTGATTGTTCGATTGGTTATTGTGCCAATTATTTCTATTTGATTGGTGGTTATTCCAATTATGATTTCTTTGTTGATTATTCTGATTATTTCTGTTCCAATTGTCTTCTCTTCTACTCTGTTCATTCTGAGTATTTCTGTTCCAATTATCTTCTCCTCTGTTTCCATTATGATTATTCCTATTATTGTTGTTAAAATTTGAGTAGTTGTTATTTCTGTTGTTATTAAAGTTTGCATAATTGTTGTTTCTATTTTGATTATTGTTAAAATTGGAGTAATTATTGTTTCTGTTGTTATTAAAATTTGCATAATTGTTGTTTCTATTTTGATTGTTGTTAAAATTTGAGTAGTTATTGTTTTGATTCCTGTGCCAATTATCATTTTGGTTCTGTATTCTGTGTTGGTGATTAAAATTTTGATTTGTATTATTATTATTTCTGATATTATTGTTGTTTATACTTTCTCTTCCGCTTGTACTTTGAATCGTGTCAAAACGTTTTAATAAATTTATGAATTGTTCAGTACTTTCGATATTTTCTATAGCTACCCGATTTATAACTTCATCTTCATAATGGTTTGCTAAACTCCTTATGATGTCTATCTCAAACATTGGCGGATCCAATTGTTTTGCCTCATTGATGTATTTGATGGCGTAACTCTCTTTTGTTCTATCTCTTCTATCGTTATACTTCCCATTGTTGAGATTTATTCTAACCTTTCTTTGTTCTGATATTCCCCAGTATTGTCGAAGAAATAGTTGTTCAAATTCAGCGAAGTTTCTGTAATCGTCTTCTATTATTCCCAACCAATTTTCTGCTTCTCCTTTTAATGAATGTCTTATTATAGATTTTAATCGAGACAAGTCATTTATTTTATTTGTAACGTCCCTTAGATTTTTTAGAAATAAACGAGGGTTTCTCTGTCCATCTCCTTGAAATTTCATAATCTTGTCGGAATTGAATCCAAATTGGATTTCCTGCATTATGCCTTTGATATTGCTCGCTTCATTTTCCTGTCCAGTATTTTGGTTTCTGTACAAGCCTTGTTGCGTCATCCATATGGCATTACTGTTTATTGTGCTTTTTATTCCTGCAATTTCATCATGCACTTGTTCTATTTTACTATGACTTTCTTGATTATTTTCTTCTATTATCTTGTTTGTCTCTATTAGTTTAGTTCCGATTAAAGTTATTCGATGAACATTTTCAATTACCTTGTTATTTATTACATTTAAATTTTCTGTTATTACATTTTTTTCAACATTAATATTTTCTATTTTTTTGTTAATAGATTTCATCTGTTCCATATTAACCTGTTGTGTAATTGAAACGATTTGTTTTTCAAAATGTTCTTGTTTTGTCTCAACTATGACCCCGCTTTCATATAATTGGTTAATACGACCGTTTACTTCTTCTTTCATTTCTTTTATGGTTTCCTTAAACTCTATTTTCTTTACTGTGGTATTTTGCAGATCTTTTATCTCCCCATCCATGTTCCACATATCTTGCCACATATTCTGTTGAGTCAATTTAACTTCATCAATATTTTTTTTTAATTCTTCTTTTATTTCTTGTGAGCCTTTATCTATTATCTCTTTAGTTTGATCTATTTCCTTTTTAATTTGATCGAATTTTTCATCCATTTTTCTTGCATTTCCTCTAATTTCCATTAATATTGTCAACATGTCCACTGTTTCTGTTTTCTGTTTTTCTGTTTGTTTTTCTTGACTCGTGCTTTGTTTTTCCTCGACCTTTTCTTCCATGCTTTTCATTATTTCTTCTTTAACTTCGTCGACTATAGGATTTGTTTCTACTATGTCTTTCGTCTCTGGATCTACTTCTATGGGATTTGCATCTATGAATGCTAACAGCTGTTTTTTCTTACTCATTTTTTCGTTTGTTTGATTTAAATGTCAAAAGAAAGCTATATTTTACACAAAGATAATCTGAACGTTCAATTGATTTTGTCTGATAATCAAACTCTTTTATCAGATCGTACATAAATTTTATTGAATTTGTCGAATAAAATGTTTTTATTGACCTTAGAAAAATTTTTGTTTATCGTAAAATTGTTTTTATTTGAATATTCAAAACAGAGCATTAGAATCTTAATATCAGGGTTATCGTGAGGTTTCGTGCCCCACGTTGGGCGCCAAATTTTTATATGCTGTGGTGTTCCGTTCGTAGAATTCGAAGCCACGACAGATATAAATTTTGAAATTTTATTAATTTTTTAACTTTTATTTTCTCGTTACACAAAATTCTGTTTTTATCATTTGTGATAACTTTTGATTGTGAAATAATTCAATTCTTCAATTTTTTAAATTTTTTTGTTTAATAAAATATTTTTTTACAATTCTAAATATGGGTTAGTAAATAAATTGTTTTCACACATAAAATTTTTATAGCACCTCTATAATAATAGTTCAGAGATAAAAATTCATTTGATTTGCAAATACACATGTAATTGTATAGATAATATTTTAATGTCATAAATTTCACTGTTAACTGTTAAAAAATAATGCTAAATACCTTGTCCTTTGTTTTAATCTTGTTTACAACACTCGATGAACACACCAATCTCATACGCAGGCTGATTTCCAATCCTCCAAACCAACTGTTCATGAATCAAATCCACAATTGTCGAATTTTCCAAATAATTTGTGATTAATTTTGCAACCATTAAATTTTTATTAATTTTGACCACTTTTATTCCTCTTACTATAATTTTTCTTAAATTTCCACTTTGGAAAACCATATAAAAATCCACTTTGTGTTCCACTTGATAAAAAACGCTTTTTTTAAAATCAATCTCATCGATCGCTAAATCACCGCTCAAATTCTTGTTCATCCAAGAACGAATGCGTCCATGTCCTCCTTTTAAGCTGAAATTTTCTTTCCACGCGTGCGCGAATTTTGATTTACGCCCTTTGATTGGCTGATTTGGTTTATTTCGGCTCATGATTTCAAAATGTGTCCGAAACTGGACGTAACGAATTTTTGCAAAACTTGCGCGTGTCGTTTCGCGCACTTATGTTTTTTTAAATTCACGCATGACTTTACACACATCATTTTAAATTTAAAATTTTTAATACAAATATTTTTTTGATTCATTTAAAAAAAAAACAAATCTAGTCCTTTTTGGAACAAGCTCCAGACTTTTAATTTAATAAATTTGAAGAATTATTTTATTTGTTAAATTTTGACTAATAAAGATTTTTGTGTGACGAAATTATAATATTGACCTGTTAAAATTTATTTTTTTAAATTTTGAATTTGTTTTATGAAAAAAATTTGGTAAATTGTGTAATTTTGTTGAAGACAGTTCAATATATTTATAATAACATGTAACCAATGAGTAACAAGCGTTATGTTAACGGTGAAATGTTTCTTAATTCTGATTGGATAAAACTGTTTTAAAAGACGGAATTAAAATTCATTGCTATTTAATTATTAATTTTATAATATATTATATTTTAATGTTAAATATTTTTCACATTTCAATATTAGTTTTCTTTTCTACAATATTTTTGTTTTCGACATACCACGTGGGTGTTCATAAAAATTTGTATTTTTATATCTTATTTCACTATTACACCTTATTATTTGTCATAATTAATTAATTTGAATTTTAACAATAATTAATTTAATTTAAATACTTTTAATCACAAATAAGCATAATATATTGTGGTGTTTTGCTCATAAAATTCGAATCCACGACAGATATAAATTTTGGAATTTTATTAATTTTTTAACTTTTATTTTCTCGTTACACAAAATTCTGTTTTTATCATTTGTGATAACTTTTGATAGTGAAATAATTCAATTCTTCAATTTTATAAATTTTTTTGGTTTAATAAAAAATTTTTTTTACAATTCAAAATATGGGTTAGTAAATAAATGTTGTCATACATAAAGAAATTAATTGCGCCTCTATAAAATTGATCAGTAGATATAAAAAAGTTCATTTAGTTTACAAATAACATATGCGATTGTAGCATGTTTTTTTTTTTAAAGTAATAATTTTCACTGTTCAAATGTTTAAAAAAAATGCAAAATACCTTGTCTTTTGTTTAATAATTTGTTTATGTCACTCGATAAACATACCAATTTCATTCGTAGGTTGATTTCCAAATTTTCAAACCAATTGTTCATAAACCAAATCCACAGTCGTTGAATTTTTCAAATAATTCGTGGTTAATTTTTCCACCATCAAATTTCAATAAGATTGACCACTTTTTATCCCTCTTGCTGGTAATTTTCTTTAGTTTCCACTTTGGAAAACCATATAAGGATCCACTTTTATGATTTGCTTTGAAATTTACTTTCAACATCCACTTTTAAAATCCACTTTTATCAATCCACACATTGATTGGCAAATCACCGCTTGATCGATGTCCTTTCAGCTGCGAATGCGTCCATGTTCTCCTTTTAAGCTGAAATTTTCTTTCCACGCGTGCGCGAATTTTGATTTACGCCCTTTGATTGGCTGATTTGGTTTATTTCGGCTCATGATTTCAAAATGTGTCCGAAACTGGACGTAACGAATTTTTGCAAAACTTGCGCGTGTCGTTTCGCGCACTTATGTTTTTTTAAATTCACGCATGACTTTACACACATCATTTTAAATTTAAAATTTTTAATACAAATATTTTTTGATTCATTTAAAAAAAAAACAAATCTAGTCCTTTTTGGAACAAGCTCCAGACTTTTAATTTAATAAATTTGAAGAATTATTTTATTTGTTAAATTTTGACTAATAAAGATTTTTGTGTGACGAAATTATAATATTGACCTGTTAAAATTTATTTTTTTAAATTTTGAATTTGTTTTATGAAAAAAATTTGGTAAATTGTGTAATTTTGTTGAAGACAGTTCAATATATTTATAATAACATGTAACCAATGAGTAACAAGCGTTATGTTAACGGTGAAATGTTTCTTAATTCTGATTGGTTAAAACTGTTAAAAATCGGAAAAAAATATTCGTGAGTCATCAATCGCAAATAAAATTTTGGCAGTGTAAACCTGTAAAAATTTTAACCAAACTATTGGTACTGAGAGGCCCCGGGTTCAAATCTCAGAAACCCACAATTTTTTTTACACTTTTGTGTATTAAGTTTTATATGTAATTTATTAAAAATTTTTATTTATTAAAATACACTTTCCACTGTATGTGTGAACAGAATTTTTCCTAACAGCATTCGGAAAAAGAGCAAACGCCGATAATTATTAAATGTTTAAAAATCGAGCTCCGAGCAACACGTGTACACACTTATACCAGGTTATTATAATGAATATGCATTTTTCAATTTCTGAAAATATATATTCCAAGATACCGTTAATTTACCTTGATTAATTTTTACAATTAAAAATTATTTAAATTTTCCAGAAACTTTTAGAAAAAAATATTCGTGAGTCATCAATCGCAAATAAAATTTTGGCAGTGTAAACCTGTAAAAATTTTAACCAAACTATTGGTATTGAGAGGCCCCGGGTTCAAATCTCAGAAACCCACAATTTTTTTTACACTTTTGTGTATTAAGTTTTATATGTAATTTATTAAAAAATTTTATTTATTAAAATACACTTTCCACTGTATGTGTGAACAGAATTTTTTCTAACAGCATTCGGAAAAAGAACAAACGCCGATAATTATTAAATGTTTAAAAATGCAGCTCTGAGCAACACGTGTACACACTTATACCAGGTTATTATAATGAATATGCATTTTTCAATTTCTGAAAATATATATTCCAAGATACCGTTAATTTACCTTGATTAATTTTTACAATCAAATTTTTTTTCAAAAAAATGTTATGTTGTTTTATGCCGATAAATTACCTAACGGCAGGGGCTGTCGCAGGTTAAATTATTAGCTAAATTGCAGGCACAGATAAATAACCTAACGACAGGGCTGCCGCAGGTTAAATTATTAGCTAAATTGCAGGCACAGATAAATAACATAACCGCAGGGCTGCCGCAGGTTAAATTATTAGCTAATTACAGGCCCAGATAAATAACCCAACGGCAGGCCTGACGCAGGGCTGCCGCAGGTTAAATTATTAGCTAATTACAGGCCCAGATAAATAACCCAACGGCAGGCCTGACGCAGGCTAAATTACCGGTTAAATGCAGGAACAGACAAATTGCAGGCCTGACACAGGCCTGTGTCAGGTGCAGGCTATTTACAGGCTATTTGCAGGCTAAAAATGTTACTTGGGGGGAGTTTATTGATAATTAAGTAACAGTAATAAAAAGAGATACACAAAACAAACAAAATGGCACGAAATATAATTAAATGGTACAAAAGAACAAAAATGTATATTCTCTTACCTTGTTGGATATAATCAGAAATAATTTGGATGTCGGAGTCACGACACTAATAATATTAGCAAATTTGATTTTTATTGTTTTTATAACTTGAAACTTACGTTTTTGAAAATGAATAACTCAGTAAAACACTTATTTAAATTCAAAATTCAGACCGGCGTGAAGTATTTAGCTAGTAGAAAAATAGGACGAGACTGACTTTTTGGCTAATTTTTGAGCTGTATTTATAAGAATTTCATCCCTTAGTGGGAGAACTCATCATATGATAAATTGGTCCTTAGGTCAAATACCGACCTTAGTGGTCGTTTGTCTGTCAGTTTTAGGCTTCTATACAAAGTATAACCAGAAGCCTTATGATCTAGCTCCGTGTCTGTCCGTCCGTCTGTCTGTCCGTCCGTCTGTCTGTCCGTCTGTCCGCATAATTCAAAATCATACAGAGCGTTTCAAATCGTACTCTGTGTGTATAGAGGTCTAAGAACTGGGTAGCCAGTGCGCTACTTTTAGGCTTCTATACAAGGTATATTTATGATTAGGGCCAATTTATTTGTCAAATTGTCTTATTTGAGACATTTCCGCATGTTTCAGAGCCAATCATAACGTTGATCAACTGAAACGTTGTTATATTGTAAATACTTCGTCTATATAGTATTGCGTTAATCTGTTAATCCGTTGATTCGATTCGCTAATGCAATTTATTATTATTACAGGTTAGATGATGTTTTGTATTGCTTTCATCAGAATCAAAATCGGAATCGGAAAAGTCGCTGCTAGAATAATTGCTTGAGTTGTTCATGTTTATAAATTAGTGGTACTTGCTATATCGATTCCTTTTCAAAAGTATTACCTAAATTTTAAATACAAAGTGTAACCTATATAGTAAATTGTTGATCCTTTGATACGTTGATACATTGATACGTTGATACATTGATACGTTGATACGTTGATACATTGATACGTTGATACATTGATACGTTGATACATTGATACGTTGATACATTGATACGTTGATACATTGATACGTTGATATATTGATACGTTGATACATTGATCCGCTGATCTATTGATCTGTTGATCCGTTAATCTGTTTATCCATTTATTGCATTATCTGCTTATCCGTTATTTGTATTTTTATCTTTTGAACAATATATCCACACCGTTAAGAAATTGTATGTAAAATTACAATCATTAGCAACTTTGTGACCAATTTTTCTTCAGCATAGCGCGAAATCATATCTTTCTTCAGTATTTATCACATCGAAAGTCAGCAATTATGGTACAATCTATATTACGAACGTAACTTATATACCATGCTTTAAAAATAATATTTTCGAAGCATGTTATATCACGTTACTTGGTTCGGACGATGCTATTTTAGGGTTTTGATATCATAGATATCAAAAAACTAATATTTTTTAATCAAAATCAAATTAATTAAAAAAAAATCTTGTAGCTGGTGTGTTATGGTAGTGTTATATCTACGAGGGCTGGGAAATCGAGTATTCGAATACTCGATTGTAGGTAATTTGTTCGACAGCGTTATGTGCGACAGAAATTTGTTTGAAAATGCCCTGTCGATTAAATGTTCAGTCGTACAAATGCTGAGTTGGACGAATTTCTCTCGAACAAATTACCAACTACGGCATATTCAAACATTCGAATATCCCACTAATATTTAAGTGTTTTACTAGGTTTAAGATGATAATTTCATTATTAATAATTAATTTTAATATTATTAATAATAATTATAAATTTAACACAAGCGGCCTGCCGGTGTCGCGAGTAAACAGTCGACTAGTCCAGACGTGTTTTTGTTTTTCCAAGCAAAAATGTAATCAGTGACATTTACAGCCGTATTCACCAAGCTCTGTTAAGTTGCTAACAGAGAGTCAAGTCAATAACAGTCTGTTAATGTGATATATTTGTATTCACCAATGACTTTTAGCAGTTACCAGTCTGTCAAGTCGTCTGATAAGTTAACAGAGCAATATTGGGCTGTCAACATAGGTAACAGACTGATAAGTAATATTTTTATGTGTCAATATTGTAGGTTATAATTATTATTGACATTTGTTTTTGGTATGTATTTAAGGTTAACTTTTTTCCGCGAAATCAGTTAAAGCTAGTTTTACACGGTTTTACCAACAAAAATTCTAGTTACTTTTAGGCTTCTATACAAAGTATAACAAGAAGCCTTATGATCTGGCTCCGTGTCTGTCCGTCCATCTGTCCGTCCGTCCGTCCGTCCTCATAATTCAAAATCATACAGAGCGTTTCAAATCGTGTTGGAAATACTCTGTGTGCATAGAGGTCTAAGAACTGGGTAGCCAGTGCGCTACTTTTAGGCTTCTATACAAAGTATAACAAGAAGCCTTATTAAGGCTTCTATACAAGGTATAGAAAGAAGCCTTATGGTCTGGCTTCGTGTCCGTCCGCATGTTTCAGAGCCAATTATAACGTTGATCAACTGATACGTTGTTATATTTTAAATACTTCGTCTATATAGTATTGCGTTAATCTGTTAATCCGTTGCTTCGATTCGCTAATGCAATTTATAAATACGCAAATGTTCGAAAGAAATTTACTAAGTTAAAGATATTTTCGAAGAGGTCTCCCTATATAAACTACTTGTTTTACTTTGATGTGAAAAAATAATTTGTTATTGATGTGGTTAGTGAAGTTAAGTTATAAATAAAAGAGAAAGGAGAGGATTGGTCCACCTCAAAAAAAGGAACATACATTACAGAGAAGTAAAATTTCTAATAGAATGGAAAAGTTTGATTGTTATTAATTATATAGTAAATGATAATTACCAATCGCAAAAAATTTTATTGGTGCAGATTATCTGATTATGTGGTGTTACATTATATGGCGATCAAAAATAACCAGATAATAACAACTTTCCACACCAGAAAGGTAGCTGTATAGAAGCCTAAGAACTGCCGCTAAAGCGAGTTCCATCTTGTTTATTATAAAGTAGGTAAAACAACACAATTTCATAATGCCTAGAAAGCAGTTGACACCTGAAGAGCGAAAAGCAGCAGCTGCCCGTCGACGCCAGAAGGACGCTATCAGGAAACATACCATTAGACAAGATCCTTCGTTTCGTTTACAGGAACAAGTTCGCGACTCCGAAAGCCATCGACAAGCCCGTCAAGATCCTTCGTTTCGTTTACAGGAACAAGTTCGCGACACCGAAAGCCATCGTCAAGCCCGTCAAGATCCTTCGTTTCGTTTGCAGGAACAAGTTCACAACACCGAAGGCCATCGTCAAGCTCGACAAGATCCTTCGTTTCGTTTACAGGAACAAGTTCGCGACTCCGAAAGCCATCGTCAAGCCCGTCAAGATCCTTCCTTTCGTTTACAGGAACAAGTTCGCGACACCGAAAGCCATCGTCAAGCCCGTCAAGATCCTTCGTTTCGTTTGCAGGAACAAGTTCACAACACCGAAGGCCATCGTCAAGCTCGACAAGATCCTTCGTTTCGTTTACAGGAACAAGTTCACAACACCGAAAGCCATCGTCAAGCCCGCAAAGATCCTTCGTTTCGTTTACAGTAACAAGTTCGCGACACTGAAAACCATCGTCAAGCCCGTCAAGATCCTTCGTTTCGTTTACAGGAACAAGTTCACAACACCGAAAGCCATCGTCAAGCTCGTCAAGATCCTTTGTTTCGTTTACAGGAACAAGTTCGCGACACTGATAACCATCGTCAAGCCCGTCAAGCTCCTTCGTTTCGTTTGCAGGAACAAGTACACAACACCGAAAGCCATCGTCAAGCCCGTCAAGATCCATCGTTTCGTTTACAGGAACAAGTTCGCGACACCGAAAACCATCGCCAGGCTCGTCTTGATGAAGACGTGCGCATCCACGAACATAATCTCCGTAGAATTCGTGAGCAAGGCTCATGGCAAGATGAAATAAATCGATTTGAAGCTGAAATTCGCAAAGGCTGCACTCACGTATGTCATTCATGTGGGGGACTCTTTTTTCACTACTCCATTAAAACTCACAGCATGACCGACCTCCTTTTAGCTGGAAAGCAGCAATCCTTCATTGACTCAGTAATTATAGTCCCACCCACTTCAGACCTCGCTGAATTTTGCTCAACTTGTCACAGAACTATCCAACAAAACCGGATTCCACGTCTCTGTCTCTCCAACGATCTGCAGTTTCCCTATGTTCCACAAAGTGTAAAGAATCTGACACGTTTGGAAGCCCGTTTGGTCTCAGCTCGACATGTGTTTCAGTCCATTTGGGCTATATATGGAATGCATGGACAGATGAGAACAAAAGGACGAATTATTAACGTCCCAGTCTCCATAGACAATACCATTCAATCCCTTCCGAGACTCCCGAATCAGGACGATGTTTTACACATCCGACTCGCCCGTCAAATTGAAGTTCCGAGAAATTATACAGCTGGTAACATTCGTCCGGCTTGCGTGATGGATGCCGCTAAAATTCTTACCCGATCTCCGCTTTACCGTGAATACGGAATCACTCTTTCAAGCAATTGGACCGAGATATGTCAGCATCAAATTGATGTGGCATTACACGAAAACCCAGAAGAAATTGCGATAGATGTTCAAGAGGAAGAGGAAGTCGATGACGTAAATCCTGGCAGAGGAGAGACTTTAATTACTAGTGATGAGGGAATCCGCATGGCTCCAGCGGAAGGAAACCAACCAATCTCTATTCTATATGATCCTGACTCGTATTTTCTTACGTTTCCTCAAATATTTGCTGGGCACCGAATGAAGCCATCCGATAGTAATGGTAAATTACTAAGCCGCTCCGAATTTGTCAAATCAATGGCGCGTAACAGTGATCGCCGTGCCGTTGAAAATGTCGATTTCTTACTGTTTTTGGCCAAATCGCTCGAAATTCAGAGAATTTCTGATAATCGCAAGGTGTGCCTTCGTAAACGAAGACGCAATGGAGAGTTAATCCGAGTCACTGCGGAACAAGTTAGTCATTCTAATTTTGTGGATGGGTTAGTTAATGATGATAATGCTTTTAAGGTTTTACAAGGAGTACGAAACTCATGTCATCACTGGCATCAAGAAGGCCTTAGAGTCCGAAGGATGGTCAGTCAGTTCAATTTGCCTCATCTCTTCATCACTATTAGTGCCGCTGAGCTAAAATGGAACGAGTTGATTGTGATTCTTAAGCATATTCTTGACAAAATTACAATTTCTGAAGAAGAAGCACAAAATATGTCAAAGAATGACAAACAATTACTTATTCAGCGCGATCCCGTGACTTGCGCTCGATATTTTGAACATCGCACTTCTGCTCTTTTCAAGACCTGGAAAAACTCTCAAGGCCCATTTGGAAACCGATCCATTAAGCATTCCTATCATCGCATTGAGTTCCAACATCGAGGAAGTCCACACGTCCATATGATCTTGTGGATTGATGGCGCACCAAACTTTGATGCTTCCAACTCATCTTCTACTCAAGATGTTTGCCGGTTTGTTGACGAAATTATAACTTGTTCCACGGACTGGCCTGAATATGATCCCATTCACCAGCTTTTATGTTTTCAAACTCATCGACACACCCACACATGTAGAAAGAAAAGCCACAAAGGAGTCAAATGTCGGTTTGGAATTACATTTTTCCCAATGGACGAAACCATTATTCTCCATCCATTCGAGGAGCAACAGGAGGAAATTGAGATTTTTCCAACGCGATTACAAAACGATTCGTGACTATCTTGATATGAATGAACTGCCACTTTCTTCAGATATGACATTTGCGGGGTTTCTACAAGAATTATCCATGACACGAAATCGTTACATTTCTGCTATTCAAAGCTCCTTGAAAAAGCCTAAAATCATCATTCGGAGGCGGCCATGTCAGACTTACATAAATCCATATAGTGAGAAAATCCTGAGACTCCAGAAATATATCATGGATATTCAGTTTATTTTAGACGCCTATGCTTGTTGCTGTTACATCATTGACTACATTAACAAGAGTGATCGTGGAACTAGAGACCTCTTGCGTAAGGTTCTTGAAGATGTCAGAAGCGGAAACAAGTCTTTGGCTCAACGTCTTCAGGCTCTTGGTGCGGCTCATCACATGAACAGTGAACTCTCTGCTCAAGAGGCTGCTTACAACGTGCTTCAGATTCCAATGAGCCGATGCACAGAGGCATGCATTTTTATACCAACAGGTCCAGCCGATCAACGAACCAGAATGATTAAAACTAATATTCAGTTAGAAAATCTCAGTCCGGACTCTGAAGATGTCTTTGTAGACGGACTTTTACAACGATATAGTTCACGACCAGATGCATTATCTAACCTTAATCTTGCACAATTTTCAGCTTGGTATGATTTTTCATTAAAACGAGGAAGTACACAGATGGCCCAAGAAAACGATGATATTGTAGAAACTGAAGACGTACAAAGTATCGATAAATATTTTCCGCTAAAGAATGGCAAACCAGGATACGTTTGGAAGCGAACATTTCCAAAGATTATTCGCCACGTCCGCTACAACAAGAATAAAGATCGTCACAACTTTTTGCGCGAACAAGTTGTAACGGTTTGAAATTTGCCGCCGAATTCTTTGGGTTTGGAACCAGTGACCGTTGGTACGAGCGAGAAATGCGCAGGAGTCGGTACGCGGGACTTGAGGTGATACGTGGAATCTGGTGCGAGGTAGTTGTGTGTGTGCTGTGCGAAATTTTGTTGAAGCCGGATTTTCGAGAAGAATTGGTTAGTGGTTACCATCCAGTGGCAAACTGGGATTATCTTCTCGAATCCGTAGGTCGAGAAACTCAATTTTTTTTGGAGTTACTTTATCGGAGTTCTCTTCCGCCTTTATGGGATTAGAAGCTGGACAGATTTTGCATAGGCCGCAAATCAGCGTAGTTGAGGTATCGTATCATTTTTAGTTGGTTATTTATGATAATAATTATTAATTATTTAGTTGATTTACTTATCACGACGTGTAAATTTTGTATAAATATTCCGTCGTTTTTGGGTGATAATCAACATATGGTTGATAACATTTTTGTGCGGTCCGCCATTATTTTGTTAGTTCTTTGCGGGACTGCGCGTAAGATATTTGCGCTTTATATTTGAGCAATTATTATTTTCGTTTACAAAATTTCTTCGTTGTTCAAAATTTTCCGTATGCCCTGAACTCATTGCTGGTTTTTGTTTAATTAATTATCTTCCAAGCTAGCCGGCAAGATTTACAAAGATAGCTCGTGATTTCTCGATTTCCCCTTTAATCGAGTTGTCTAATCTTTCATAACGACGTCTTCCTTTTTAACCGAAATCGAGTGGCGCCTATTCCATCTTTTTTTTTTCTTCGTCGTTTTAATTAACACCCCTTTGGTTAGAAATTAATTTTAACATCAATTATTAACGCTAAAGTTCGTGAGGAATTTTAAGCGTGGCAAGTCCATTATCTTGAGGGTACCCACTTTACGGTCATCACCGACCATGCCTCCCTAATCTGGTTGAATAATTTGAAGGACCCAACTGGTAAGTTGGCTAGGTGGGCGTTGCGTCTCCAACCTTTCGATTATACCATCGTCCATCGAAAGGGGAAAGACCACGTCGTGCCTGATTTTTTGTCGCGTTCCGTGCCGGTGGCACCTATTCAAGTGGCCCCTCCGGTCGACGATTTTAGTGGCACAGAGGATGCCTGGTATTTGAGAATGCGACAACGGGTTGAGGAACACCCGAACAGGTACCCCCAGTGGAGATTGGAGGACAATCGCCTTTTCAAGTACGTCAAGGTCCGTATCCCTGAGTTGAGTCAGGAGGCGGAAAACTGGAAAGTGGTTGTCCCCAAGGAAGGTCGTCGGGTTTTTCTACGTCAGTGCCATGATGAGCCTACCGCAGGTCATGCGGGTATGTACAAAACCTACTGGAGGTTGCATCATAGGTACTACTGGCCAAAGATGAAGAACGATGTGGCCAGGTACGTCAGGTCTTGTCGAGTTTGTGCGGAGCAGAAGCCCGAACAGAAAGCCCCTGCCGGGTTAATGGGTTCTAGCCCCGAGGTCACACGCCCTTGGCAATCCATCTCGTTGGATTTCGTTGGTCCCTTACCTCGTTCCTCGTCTGGTTACACCCACATCTTGGTAGTGACCGACTATTTTAGCAAATATGTGCTACTATTTGCAGTTCGTACCGCTACCGCACGGTCACTAGCCAAGAATGTGGAAGAGGGTGTCTTTTTAGTGTACGGCGTACCGGAGACTATCATCTGCGATAACGGTGTGCAAATGCGCAGTAACGAGTTTCGTCAGCTTTGCGAGCGGTATCGTGCTAAGATACAGTACACAGCTTTGTACTACCCTAGAGCCGACCCCACGGAAAGGGTGAACAAGGTGGTGAAAACCATGCTGTCCTCTTACGTGAAGGACAACCACCGCCGTTGGGATACGTACTTAGCTGCGATAGCGTGCGCCATCCGTACGTCGAGACACGAGACCATCGATTTTAGCCCCTATTTCGTAAACTTCGGACGAGAGTATGTCAGTTCGGGTGACCACCATCTACACCCCGAACAACAACATCATGAGGACGAGATTCATAAGCGTTCTGCCGGTTTTCGAAAGATGTTCGAAAGGATCAGTGAAAGGTTGCGCTTGGCACACGACCGAAACAAACGCGTCTACGACCTACGCCGTAGACCTGCGCAGTTTGTTGTTGGTCAATTGGTTTGGCGGAGGAATAAAGTTCACTCCGATGCCTCCAAGTTCTTTTCGGCCAAGTTAGCACCTACTTTTGTTGGACCTTACAGGGTCAAAAAGAAAACCGGTAGTGTCACTTATGAACTCGAGGACGACCACGGCAATTCAACAGGCATCTGGCACGTACAGGATCTGAAACCCCAGATAGACGACGAGTATATATAGTTTTTTTGTTTTATCGTTTGTATATATCTTTCTTTGTATATATTTTTCTGTTTTGTCGTTCCGAGTTACCTTTTGTTTTGTTTATCTACCGTATCGAAGGTCCGAACATCTGGACAGCTTTACATCTTCACCATCGGTAAAGTTCCTAGTCTATTTCCCGTATCGTTGGTTTTCTCGTTTTATAGAAACTTTACCTCTTTCCAAGTAAAGGGGGAGTGTAACGGTTTGAAATTTGCCGCCGAATTCTTTGGGTTTGGAACCAGTGACCGTTGGTACGAGCGAGAAATGCGCAGGAGTCGGTACGCGGGACTTGAGGTGATACGTGGAATCTGGTGCGAGGTAGTTGTGTGTGTGCTGTGCGAAATTTTGTTGAAGCCGGATTTTCGAGAAGAATTGGTTAGTGGTTACCATCCAGTGGCAAACTGGGATTATCTTCTCGAATCCGTAGGTCGAGAAACTCAATTTTTTTTGGAGTTACTTTATCGGAGTTCTCTTCCGCCTTTATGGGATTAGAAGCTGGACAGATTTTGCATAGGCCGCAAATCAGCGTAGTTGAGGTATCGTATCATTTTTAGTTGGTTATTTATGATAATAATTATTAATTATTTAGTTGATTTACTTATCACAACGTGTAAATTTTGTATAAATATTCCGTCGTTTTTGGGTGATAATCAACATATGGTTGATAACATTTTTGTGCGGTCCGCCATTATTTTGTTAGTTCTTTGCGGGACTGCGCGTAAGATATTTGCGCTTTATATTTGAGCAATTATTATTTTCGTTTACAAAATTTCTTCGTTGTTCAAAATTTTCCGTATGCCCTGAACTCATTGCTGGTTTTTGTTTAATTAATTATCTTCCAAGCTAGCCGGCAAGATTTACAAAGATAGCTCGTGATTTCTCGATTTCCCCTTTAATCGAGTTGTCTAATCTTTCATAACGACGTCTTCCTTTTTAACCGAAATCGAGTGGCGCCTATTCCATCTTTTTTTTTTCTTCGTCGTTTTAATTAACACCCCTTTGGTTAGAAATTAATTTTAACATCAATTATTAACGCTAAAGTTCGTGAGGAATTTTAAGCGTGGCAAAGTGATGCTCTATCTTCCTTGGAGGGATGAGGAAACCGAAATTATAAATCAAGATTGCGAGAAGATAGCGACTGACAATATAGAAGCAATTTCTGCCAATCGTCGCGAATTTAATGCCTTTCAAGAAGATATTCTGGATGTCGCTATGGATAGCGCATTGAGTGAGGATCGTCAATCTGACAATGACAAATCTGATAGCATACCGGAAGAGATTCAGGAGGAATTCGAATTAATCGACCCCGTTGCTGCTGGTGCCATTGACTTTGGTGGTGACGTGATACGCCCAATGTCTGAAAAGTTTACGCTTCCTAATCGAATTCCCAATAAAGAGTTTGAAGAATTATTCTCATCGCTGAATACTCAACAACGGGATTTTGTAACTCACCTACTTGATCATTTCAAAAGGTCTCCCGATATCCCCATCTACACCTACTTGAAGGGAGGTGCCGGTGTAGGAAAGTCTCATGTAATTAGAACTCTATACCAAGCATTAATCAGAGTGTTCAATGCTAAGGTTAATTCGAATCCAGATAAACCTTCTGTCCTTCTGACGGCTCCTACCGGATTAGCGGCATTTAATATCTTCGGACTCACAATTCACAACGCATTCCAACTTCCCGTGAACCAAAAAGAAGCTAGCAAGCTCTCAGACAGCGTCTCTAATACAATGGCCACTCTCTATTCAGAACTTCGGGTTCTTATCATAGACGAGATTAGTATGGTTGGTCAACATATTTTGGAAATGATCGACAAACGATTGAGATACCTCTGTGACGGATGTAAACCTTTCGGTGGTATATCGGTCATAGCTGTTGGCGACTTCAGGCAGCTGCCACCTGTTATGGCAACATCCCTTCTAGCTGGAACAATGTCGAGTTCGATTTCGTCGCTTTTCAACAAACCCTTATGGCACATGTTTACTGTTCATGAACTGACCACAATTATGAGGCAACGCGATGATGCAGCTTTTGCTCTTGCATTAAACAATATGGCGTCAGGGACGATGACTGATGATGATTTGAAACTGTTCAAATCTCGTGAGTTTCCAACTACGCCTGAAGAAATAGTAAGCCGACGGCCTATTCATCTTTCACGAAAGAAGCAGTTGATGCCCACAATAGTTTTGCGTTATCCTGTTTGCCAGGAAATCAAGCCATCTCAACCGCCAAGGATTCCCTTTCTGCTTACACGAGCGAGGCATCCAAAGTTGCACTCCTCAACTGGATAGCATCTGCACCTCTATCTAAGACACAGGGACTTTACACAAACCTCTTCCTCAAAGAAGGTGGGCGTTACATCATGACAGTGAATGTAGACACAAGTGACGGTTTGGTTAACGGTGTGGGATGCATTCTGAAAAGAATTGACTTTGGTATTAGTACTTTGGATGCATCTAGACAAAAGGCTCTTCGTCTCTGGGTCAAGTTTGAAAATTCCCGAAGTGGACAGAAGCTTCGTTTGCGCAATATTAACCTCAGTCGGCAACTTCAAATTGATTCGGAATGGACTCCCATCTCACCATGTACGGTCGTCATCCAGCCACGATCGAATTCGGCCACAAAGGTAACAAGGACGCAATTCCCACTTAATGCAGCGGAAGCTCAAACTATACATAAATCCCAAGGATCCACATACGAGCTCGTTGTTGTCCATTTTACTCCTGGAATCAAGCGTGCTCTTCTGTATGTTGCATGTTCACGAGCAACAAAAGCATCAGGATTATTTCTTATTGGAATCATTAAAAAGACAAAAATGCCGCAAGAGAATGATCCGATATCTATTGAATTCAAACGACACCAGGAGATGAAGCTAATTCCTTCATTTGAACATTTGCGAATTAGGGATGATAGAAACAGACAAATACAAGTCATCTTTCACAATGTCCAGTCACTTCCTGCTCATTATAGTCTCTATGCATCGGATGAGGTCTATAAGAGTTCGGATATCATCCTTATGGCGGAGACATGGACGCTCTCAAGTGACAATTTTCCGCTAGGAGATCATCTTCTTGCTGCATCAGTAGATAGTAAAGATGTCCGTCGACCGATTGGTGTACCTGTGTATTGTTGTCCGTCTGTTCATGAATGTATTATAGACACCAATTCCGAAATAGAATACGACTCACGAGGTTCCTGCAGTGTTTCTTCTATTGTCTTCTCTAACATCTGAATAATTGTCGTTTACAAGTCGCCAGGGTTTAATTGTAACACAATGATCTCTTTAATAAAAAAGCAGATGTCTCGCTTATACTTAGTACCACGTACTCTGGTTACTGGAGATTTCAATGAGGATTTTAGCAAGGAAGAAAGTAATGGCCTACAACATGCACTTAGAGAACTAGGACTCCAAATTCGGTCGCCAGCGATACCCACTACGCGGAATGGCACGCAAATTGATGCGATTTTTTCCAACTTTGAAGTGTCAGCTACCGGAATCTACACATCGATTTCCTCTTACCATGAGCCGCTTTGGGCCAGAATTAACATAAACTAATTTGCGACAGACATCTTCGGACGTGGAATGGATGTTGTTGGTATAAACACCGTCATCAATTACTATATGCCATCCGATGCACATAGTTATTTACATAGTGTTGCTCGTGCAAGTCGTTTTGACTCTGTGGGAAGAGCTATCACGTTTGTTTTCAGCGATGAAGATGACAAATTATCGAACAAAGTTCAAACTCGGTTCCAAGTGAAAATTCAAATTTTCGACCTAAACCTATCTATCTTTTAATCAAATATATATTTTGATTGTAAATATTTTTATTCAAACTTATTTCTATTCATTACCTTATCCGGGAGGATAAGGTAAAGGGGTGTAGGGGTTATGCTGCAGAGGTAGTACCTAGTACCGGGACGGTCACATCGAGCGTGATAACGAGAGATGGTCCTTGGTAACTGGTCCTTGCAGGATACCCAACTCTCACTTATGGCTCCACGTGCCACACCCTGGGAACTGCGTTGATCCGCAGGCGAAACTAAGTGAGGGGAGCCAGATATGGCAATAACCGAATGTGGTTGCCGGTATAAGCAACTGCATTAATTTTATTACCAATAGCTTCGGATGCATGAACAAGCAAATATAGGGCACTTTCCTGTCCTTGGATAGAGAAATCATTCCTAAACGCGGACGAACCAAGCAATATGGCGAACGGCATAGAATAATGAAGATGGCAACGGAAAACTTTCTTCTTCACTTCGCGGTGTAGGCGTTATTGCTTGTTCCGGTACCCATCCTTTTCTCGCTCTTCCAAAACTTGTTTTTCCCGGTGGTTTATATCGCTTTGCTGCTAATGGCAGTCTCCCTTCTGTCATTCTTTCGAGGTGTTCACTCTATGGCTTGTTATTTGTCCGTCCGTCCGCCTGTCTGTCCGCACGTTTCAAATTATTTTCTATTAAGTTGCTAATAATTCAATTTTAGGCTTCTATACATAATATAGAAAGACGCCTTATGATCTGGCCCCGTGTCCGTCCGTTCGTCCGTCTATTTAAACATGCTACCGCTTTTCTAAACCTTGATCCCATTAGGGTGTACACTTTTCGTGCACACACACACACACAATTTTCGTTCCACATTTTTTAGGCTTCTATACAAAGTATAACAAGAAGCCTTATGATCTGGATCCGTGTCTGTCCGTCTGTCTGTCTGTCCGTCTGTCCGCATAATTCAAAATCATACAGAGCGTTTCAAATCGTGTTGGAAATACTCTGTGTGTCTAGAGGTCTAAGAACTGGGTAGCCAATGCGCTACTTTTAGGCTTCTATACAAAGTATAACAGGAAGCCTTTTTTAGGCTTCTATTTTTTCAATGCAGACCAAATATAAGTTATATTTTATTTACAAAATTTTTTACCTTTATAGGAAATTTAAATACGTTGATCCGTTGATATTTAATTTCATTGTCTTAAATACTAGTTACAATGTTAATGAGGTGGTCGACTTCAAGCCGCTTTGGCACAATGCTACGAATATCTTCCGGACTAAAAATGCCAAATTGCACATTCTTTACAGTTTTGAAAGCAGATTTGTTTTCGATTAATGCCATTGTTAATACCGTAATTTACTTTTACTTAACGCGCGAAAAATTAGCCAAACTGTTACATCTACTATGTAACAATCTTTTGTTACAAAAGATTGTTAAATTTGTCGACAAATTTTATTTATCGACATATTTAATTTTCATTTTAAAAAAAGTCATTTTTGTTTTTTTAACGGAAACTCCGCTTTATTTATGGTAATAGCGATTTATAATGCATTGCCGAACCGACCAATACGATTGATTTTTGATCTACTTGTCAAGAATGTACTGCGCGAAGGTCGATAGGAAGGTTCGCAAACAACGCCAAAGTACAATGGCTTGAATTTTACCGAGCTCCGTTAAAAGTTTTATTTTTGTTAGTTTTTTCGGAAGGTTTTTCGTTTAGAATAGTTTTAGTGATGTTAATTATTATCGAAGGAGTTGTGGTGGAACTTTTTGATTGTCCGATGATCCGCCAGATCGATAAACCGATTTTAAACTTTTTGATCTAAAGGACGCTACGCCATTTTAGAATTGTGTTTCCACGTAAATTTCAAACGTCCAACACCGCGATCGGAACCCGTTAGATATGGAAGCTTATGAAGTTTTTGACGTCCGACACCGTCGATCGAACCCGTTGAATATGGGAATTGGTGAAGGCACCGTTCTAATGGAAACATGGTTAATGAACAGATTGCAAATTTCCCAATCCGACTTTAGGCAAAACATCGCTGTCGTAAATCGGGGATACCTTTTTTTGCAATGCTTTTCAACCCCGATAGTTACGAACAACTCGGAGGATCAATCAAGGTCCCAAGTAAGAAACTCGCATTTGTCGTCAACCATGAAAATTTTAGCCAACTTTAAGATCAAGAGCGTCCGTGTGGCGAACATCTGTCCAATCAAATTTTATTCAATATGCAACATTTTCAATTAACCTATTTTAGATTTCAAATACAGCTATATTTAATAATCGTATAACAATTTTACATGTGTGCTATTCTTAAAATTTTGTTTTAGAGCCAATTTTAATAGCAGCATTTCTGCTAACGACAATCCTAGACGGAGACTAGTCCCGACTTCGAATGTTTTTTATTGAATGTAACACCAAGAACCGTAAGTTTTATTTTGAAGAATTGTTTCATATGTAAATTGTTGAATTTTTTGATGCCTTCAGCAAAGTATAGCTAAAACTTTTTATTCGTTGCGAATTTATTTAGTTTCATGACTATCTTCTATAGCATGAAAATTTTACTTGCCTGCCTTGTGCAGTTTCACTGCGTTATGTAAAACGCAATCTTTTAAATAAGATAATTTGATTGCATTTGAGCGACACCACTTTTGAACCATCTTTTTTATTTTTTTGTGTAAATAAATATTGTTTTCTATTCAAACTTTATTAATAATTATGTGTGCATAGTTAGGATATTGTTCCGTTGTTTATATTTTTCATTCATCTTTATTTTCAATAAATGTGTGTAGTTCTTAACCAAAGCAACCAGTTTTATTTTATTTTTATTTACATTTTTGCCTCGATAGAGCCACTAGTAATCGAAAGCCCTTTTGAGACATGGCGCCCTAAGCAAGTAATCATTAAGCAAGGTAGTATCTCATTTAGAACCTACGAATCTCTTCGGAGAACCCCGCTCTCGGGACTTAGTACTAAACGTACAAAGCTAAGCCGTTACGCAATCTCCATCAGCGAACATAGAAAGGGCAAGGTGAATGCTAAAACTCATTATTTTTAGATGACCATTTGCCGGGTCATCACTTTTGTTTTCGTTTATGAGTGAAAGGCTATGTTTTTTTAAAGTCACAACTATACTCATAGGGCGATGTCCTATATAAGAAAATTTATCTGATGATACGTTGATCCGTTGATACGATGATCCGTTGATACGATGATCCGTTGATACGATTATACCTTGATACGATGATCTGTTGATACGATTATACCTTGATACGATGATCCGTTAATACGATTATACCTTGATACGATGATCCGTTGATACGATTATACCTTGATACAATGATTCGTTGATACGATTATACCATGATACGATGATCCGTTGATACGATTATACCTTGATATGATGATCCGTTGATACGATGATCCGTTGATACGATGATCCGCTGATACGATTATACCATGATACGATTATTCGTTGATCCAATTATTCTTTGATACGTGGCTTACTGATCTAACTGCCGCAGGGATTAACGGCCAGAATAATTTGCACTAATTAAATTTTTGCGGTTGGTATTTATCAATTACCACATAAGCAGCGATGCCAACCCGTACTAGAATTTATTATAGTACGCGTACTATAATTTTACCTCCTGTGCTGTACAACAGCAGGTACAAATTATAGAATGCCTACTATAATTATAGTACGGTTGGCATCGCTGTACATAGGTAATAATAATCAAACTTTTCCATTCCATGCGTAACTTTACTTTTCTGTAATTTCCGGTCCATTTTTTGAGGTGGATCCATCCTCTTCCTTCTCTTTTATTTACAACTTCACTATCCACATCAAGCCACACTGTGGTTAAAATAAAATAATAAATAATTAGTGCAGATTATCTGATTATGTGATGTTACATTATATGGCGACCAAAAATAACCAGATAATAACAACTTTCCACATCAGAAAGGTAGCTGTATAGAAGCCTAAGAACTGCCGCTAAAGCGAGTTCCACCTTGTTATTTCCTTTTAGGCTTCTATACAAAGTATAACAAGAAGCCTTATGATCTAGCTCCGTGTCCGTCTGTCTGTCCGTCCGTCCGTCTGTCCGTCCGTCTGTCCGCATAATTCAAAATCATACAGAGCGTTTCAAATCGTGTTGGAAATACTCTGTGTGTATAGAGGTCTAAGAACTGGGTAGCCAGTGCGCTACTTTTAGGCTTCTATACAAAGTACGATATAACAAGAAGCCTTATTTAGGCTTCTATACAAGGTATAGAAAGAAGCCTTATGGTCTGGCTTCGTGTCCGTCCGCATGTTTCAGAGCCAATCATAACGTTGATCAACTGATACGTTGTTATATTGTAAATACTTCGTCTATATAGTATTGCGTTAATCTGTTAATCCGTTGTTTCGGATGTTCGAATGTTCGAAAGAAATTTACTAAGTTAAAGATATTTTCAAAGAGGTCTCCCTATATAAACTACTTGTTAGGCTTCTATACAAAGTATAGCAAGAACCCTTATGATCTGGCTCCGCGTCTGTTTGTTTATTTATTTAATGTTGTTCTCATCTCTTATTATAAAAGGCCAAGTCCTTCCTTCCTTCTGTCTGTCCCACGGAAATACCCGAAGCAAACCGAACCGAACGCATAACGGATAATTTCATAACCAATCGGATAAACGTATCATCGTATCATCGGATCAACGTATTTAAATTTCCTATATAGGTGAAAAATCTCTTATTATAAAAGGCCAAGTCCTTCCTTCCTTCCTTCTGTCTGTCCCACGGAAATACCCGAAGCAAACCGAACCGAACGCATAACGGATAATTTCATAACCAATCGGATGAACGTATCATCGTATCAACGTATCAACGTATCATCGGATCAACGTATCATCGGATCAACGTATCGCATGGGACCGAGCGTCAGCAGCTTGCCGCGCTTGAGTTTCTTCTAAAGTTTCACGTTGTTGACGTATCGCATGGGACCGAGCGTCAGCAGCTTGCCGCGCTTGAGTTTGTTCCAAAGTTTCACGTTGTCGACGTATCGCATGAGACCGAGCGTTAGCTTGTCGCTGTGATCGAAGCTGTTCTTCTGTGTTATTAGCTCTTGTACGTGCTTTTCTCTCACGATTCAATCGTCGTCGCTTTGCAGCAGGATTTTCAAAATTTTCATTATCCATTATGGAAGTTCACATAATGCTTTTTTGGAAATAGACTTACCTATATAGACAAAATGATACGATGATACGTTGATCCGATGATACGTTGATACGATGATACGTTGATACGATGATACGTTGATCCGATGATACGATGATACGATGATACGTTGATACGATGATACGTTGATACGTTGATCCGATGATACGTTGATCCGATGATACGTTGTGCGTTCGGTTCGGTTCGGTTTGCTTCGGGTATTTCCGTGGGACGGACAGAAAGAAAGAAAGACTTGGCCTTTTATAATAAGAGATATGGCGACCAAAAATAACAACTTTTTTTTCAATGCAGACCAAATATAAGTTATATTTTATTTACATAATTTTTCACCTATATAGGAAATTTAAATACGTTGATACGTTGATACGATGATACGTTGATACATTGATACGATGATACGTTGATACGTTGATACGTTGATACGTTGATACGTTGATACGATGATACGTTGATACGTTGATACGTTGATACGTTGATCCGGTTTTATTGTAACCACAGCAGTGGCTTGATGTGATTGGTGAAGTTAAGTTGTAAATAAAAGAGAAAGATTAGGATTGATCGACCTTAAGAAATGGATCGTACATTACAGAGAAGTAAAGTTCCGGATGGAATGGAAAAGTTTGCTTATTATTGATTATATAGTAAATGATAAATACCAACCGCAAAAATATATTTAGTGCAGATTATCTATTTTCAATGCACACCAAATATAAGTTATATTTTATTTTCATAATTTTTCACTATATAGGAAATTTAAATACGTTGATACGTTGATACGTTGATCTGTTGATAAGTTGATCTGTTGATAAGTTGATCTGTTGATACTGCTGTGTACTTTTTATCATAAATTGTACACCTCGGGTTTTGTCTTGGGCGCCACTTTCAAATGAAAGAAAATTTTATAAATTAGTAAATAATTAAGTTTCCGAGGGTCCAACTTTACAAAAAAAATTCACCACCTCGTCCCATTCGTACTAGCTCAGTCACGAGTCTCCTCAGAGTATGGTAGGTTCAGACTCAATTAGGGGATGAAACTTCTTTGGTTGAAACAAACTCGTTGTAAATGCTTAAAATTGCTGATAGAATAATAAATGAAATATTCTGTTTTGATCGTAGAGATAAACGTGATTCACCTTTTTTATGATTGATTTCAAAAATTAGAATGCCTCACTTTTAGGCTTCTATACAAAGTATACCAAGAAGCCTTATGATCTGGCTCGGTGTCTGTCCGTCTGTCAGTCTGTCCGTCTGTCTGTCCGTCCGTCCGCATAATTCAAAATCATACAGAGCGTTTCAAATCGTGTTGGAAATACTCTGTGTGTATAGAGGTCTAAGAACTGGGTAGCCAGTGCGCTACTTTTAGGCTTCTATACAAGGTATATTTATGATTAGGGCCAATTTATTTGTCAAATCGTCTTGACGTTTCTTCGGCGAATCGCCCATGAAAGCTGCGGGTCTCGCGGAAGGAGGAACAACCGGTAAAACCGTCACGATCATCCACTCGGGTCGTGAGTATTTCGGATCCATTCCCAGGGCGCTGCAATCTGCGTCGCTAATTTGTCTAAAGATATGCAGCACTTCTTCCGCCAACAAATACTTTTTTTCTTGTGGAACCTTTCCGTCGGATTCCTTCCATTCGGCCGTCAAATCGAGACCCGATTTTCTAATTACAGGTTGATGATATCCACATCCACCATCCGCGTGACATATTGTTTGTTCTTTGCACAAACCGTACACTAGTTCTAGGCGTTTCTTGGAATCGTCTGCAGTTATCTTCTGAGCGTGTTCGAAGTGGTTTTGTTTTTTTGGGTTCACCAACAATTTACTGCAATTAAAGCAGACGCAGCGTAAAACTTTCATGACATCTTTAATCATGCCAACGTGAAAGATCGGTTTGGCCAATTCGATGTGACCAAAGTGACCGGGGCAAGTGTCCCGGTCGCCTTCGCATGTTTGACATGGTAAAGTGCTGTCAAACGCTCCCATCCTCGGATCCATCAGGCCGCCCACTTTTGGAAGACTTCCTTCCATAATTTCTACATGATTTATACCTTCTGGGACGACAGACATGCTACGAATATCTTCCAGACTAAAAATTCCAAATTGCACATTCTTTACAGTTTTGAAAGCAGATTTGTTTTCGATTAATGCCATTGTTAATAATTTACTTTTACTTAACGCGCGAAAAATTAGCCAAACTGTTACATCTACTATACTCATAGGGCGATGTCCTATATAGGCAAATTGATCTGATGATACGTTGATCCGTTGATACGATGATACGATGGTTCGTTGATACGATGATCCGTTGATACGATGATCCGTTGATATGATGATCCGTTGATACGATGATCCGTTGATACGATGATACGATGATACGATGATCCGTTGATACGATGATCCGTTGATACGATGATCCGTTGATACGATTATACCATGATACGATTGTCCGTTGATCCAATTATTCTTTGATACGTGGCTTACTGGTCTAACTGCCGCAGGGATTAACGGCCAGAATAAAGTGAAGATAAGCTATTGTTCCAAGGATATGATTTACTAGGATATTGGATATCAGGGGACGTGTTAAAGAAAGACTACGTTTTGAATCGACTAGTTGCGACCCTCTATCGGGGTCATTTTCAAGACTGTAATAAAGAAAAATGTACATAAACAAGCGAAAACAAGGTGGAACTCGCTTTAGCGGCAGTTCTTAGGCTTCTATACAGCTACCTTTCTGGTGTGGAAAGTTGTTATTATCTGGTTATTTTTGGTCGCCATATAATGTAACATCACATAATCAGATAATCTGCACTAATTATTTATTATTTTATTTTAACCACAGCAGTGGCTTGATGTGGATAGTGAAGTTAAGTTGTAAATAAAAGAGAAGGAAGAGGATGGATCCACCTCAAAAAATGGACCGGAAATTACGCGAATTTCGAAAGCGAAAGCAAATTGCCAATATGACGTCAGAACAAATTATTAATTAGTATATAAGGACGTACCATCAAGCATTCGAGAGATTCTGATCCTAGTTTGATCACGACTATCTTTGACTACCTTTCGTAAATTACATTAAATTACCTTCAATGCCTTTGTGAATATCTTTGATTGTAATTATCTTAGATTACCTCCGAAATTTAAATATTCGGCAAATTTTATTTTAAAAAAGTGTGTTACGACTGCATACAATTTTCAATAACACATCAATACGCGTCTAGCTAAAAAGTGCCTACGCTATTATGTAGATTTTGTAAGAAATTCGTAATGAACAATTATTTAAATTAATGTATTAATAATAGTACGTAAATAAATAAATAATATCAGTGAATAAAATTTTGAATAGACTACCGCAATAATTACGTTAAATAATAAAGACTAGTATCACTTTCGACCTTTCTTATATGGACAGGTATTTAAGGTAGAAACAGACCACAACCCATTAGTCTGGATACATAAAATTCGCGAGCCAAATTCGCGCCTTATAAGGTGGAAACTTATATTGGAAGAATTTGATTTCAGTATTACATATAAAAAAGGCAAAGAAAATGTGGTAGCCGATGCCTTATCTAGAATAGAAATCAACAACAAGGAAATTGATGAATTATCGATAATACCACAGGTAGAAGAAGCTCCAAATCCAGAAGAATTAGACGAAATAATCAGTCAAATGTTAAATTATGAAGAAAACGCACAAGATTTGGAAAACACAGTGCACTCCGTAAACAACGAGAGCAACGGAAAAGTTATTCCGATCGCGGAATACCCAATCAACCATTTTAACAATCGGATAATAATATTTTTCGGCGAAAATTACGACGTTCGTCTTAAAAGACCGTTCAATAAAAAGCACTACACCGTTTTTATAAAAAAGGAAAACATAAAAGAAGAGCTTTCACTAATGAAAGAACAAAATTGCACAATAGCTTTAATTAGAAACAAACATAGCAACTATGCGGTACTCAGAACAGGAGTAATTACCAGTTTTGATTTACCAGAAGAAGTAATTGAAAGTTGCAATTATCAAATCAACAAGTACACGATTCAAAAAACAAACTTTTTGCAATCCACATGTACCATCATAATCCACGAACAACTTATTGATTTCAAATTCGCTAATTTTTCAATCCCACCACCAGAAGTGCGACAACAAAATTTAACTGGACTTTATGAAGTACAATTAAAAATGGAACATCTGAACAATTTGGAACAGCTAGAAAAGGACCTAGAAAAAATTCAGGAACATCCTACCACGGAACAATCAATCATCAACTACGTGCATTATTTCGCCACTTCAATAAATAATCATCGTGTTGTAGTGAAGTGTAGAAAACAGCTATATGACAAATTAATCAAGAAAAAGACAATAATTAAAATATCAAAAGAAAACGCGGTAGAATTAAATTTGATTCCTAAAATAAACGAGGACGTTCAATTATCTTAAGGAGGGAAGAATTATGTAACTGTTACACTCAATACCCGATTTCGGGCAATGCCCGAAAAAAATGCGCAAAACTAGTTTTGAGCATCGAAGATTTCCCAAACCCGAAATTTTACTTTTAAACGGCTATTGAGCGTTACAAAATAAGCAGAACTAGTTTTGCGCATTTTGAATTGTACAAAACTAGTTTTGTAGGTTTCTGAATGACCAGCACTAGTTCTGCTATAAATAACATAAACATAAAGGGGGTGAAACGTAATAGTTTACTGCCCCTTACCGCAACTATACTTTTTAATGCTATTTCAAGGGTCTCTAAGTTCCCGGTTTTTTAGATCCCGCTTTTCTTGATCGTAGGCGCTTCTCGTATGTTTAGCCTAGTAACCAGAGTCAAAACCGCCCTGGAGGGGTGCAACGCGGAGCGGAGCGGAGCGGAGCGGCGCCCCGTAAGGGTAGGTTTTGACGATGGATTACCCTCCTTATCGAATGCACACCCCAAAAATCGACCCGTATATAAAATTAAATTTTTTTTCTTCGATTTTTGGGGTGTGCATTCGATAAGGAGGGTAATCCATCGTCAAAACCTACCCTTACGGGGCGCCCCTCCGCTCCGCTCCGCGTTGCACCTCTCCAGGGCGGTTTTGACTCTGGTTACTAGGCTAAACATACGAGAAGCGCCTCAAGAAAACCGGGATCTAAAAAACCGGGAGCTAAAGAGACCCTTGAAATAGTATTAAATAGAAGCCTAAAAGTATAGTTGCGGTATGGGGCAGTAAACTATTACGTTTCACCCCCTTTATGTTTATGTTATTTATTTTTTTCGGATGCTGATTAAATGAAAAAAGCAGAACTAGTGCTGGTCATTCAGAAACCTACAAAACTAGTTTTGTACAATTCAAAATGCGCAAAACTAGTTCTGCTTATTTTGTAACGCTCAATAGCCGTTTAAAAGTAAAATTTCGGGTTTGGGAAATCTTCGTTGCTCAAAACTAGTTTTGCGCATTTTTTTCGGGCATTGCCCGAAATCGGGTATTGAGTGTAACATAACCAACAAATAATCATAGTATTTCTAAACTTTGTATTAAACATAATAATATCTCATGTAAACTTTGTATCGCTGTTTATCATAACTAGACTTTATTCTAATATAATTACTAAACCTTTGTTATCAATAATAGAAACTAACCCTCGTTACATTGTTTACCATCTTATCTCATTTAATTATTAACTTAAGAACTTATAAATTTACTACCAAGAAAATATGTAACTCAGTTTAGATTAGAGATGGGCGCGTGACGTGATTTTCGTCGTGTCACGGTCTTTTCACGTGACACGTGAATGTCTAAAATAGAGAATCACGATAAAAACCGTGATTGTGCGTGAGTGAAATTAAACAAACGTGATCGTGCGTGAGCCGCTAAATGCCGTGAGTATACGTGAATAACCGTGAGTAGTCGTAAGTGGTCGTGAGCAGCCGTGAGTGGTCGTGCGCAGCCGTGAGTGGTTGTGAACAGTTGTACATTTTTGCAATCTCTAAAGTTTTATACAAAAACTTTTCAATATTACTTTTCAATAATAAAATTTGTTATCTTTTAACTAAATAAAAAAGTGTGCATGTGTGTAAAAATATTAGCCTGATCTAGTATCTACTAAAAATGAGCGCGTAACGTGATTTTAGACGTATACGGTGTGAGTGAATCGTGGATAGTGTAGGTACGGTTCGTGAGTATATGGAAAATATCGTGAGTGTGCGTGAGTGATTTGGAAAACATCGTGAGTAGTGTTCGTAAGTGCATGGAAAAAAATCGTGATCGTGCGTGAACAATATGAAAAACATAGTGAGTGTGCGTGAGCACACTCTAGCCTTTGCATGATCCGTTCGTGATTGTGCGTGAGCAGCAAGAAAAATTCGTGAGTGTGCGTAACCGTGAGTGAAAAGTGACTCACGCGCCCATCTCTAGTTTAGATTTCTCTATGTTGAATATAACTTGTATTTCTTTACTCAATAAATCTTTTTAAAAATACCAATTTTATTACTTGGTATTTTTTTTTTTCTGCAGGGAAGGGGGAAACCTTCATAGGCACCACCCCATCAGGGATGGTAGTGTCAGATTCTAACTGACTAAAACCCCCTCCCCGACGACAGCAGGCTTTACCTTCTCGGCATTACTTCCGCTGTCGTCTGCGATCTTCCATGCTGCATCGATGATGCAGGCTCCCGATGACCTCCCGGTTTAGCACGAAAGTTTGTGTCCGGGAGGTCAGGCACTATCACTTGATTCTACTTTTCCAATTGAACCGGACACACCGCTCGCCGCGATCCAACACGTCTCACCGGGTCACCTAGTGGTCCGCAATCGTCAGTATAGGTGAAAGTCCACTCGTCATTAACTTAATAGGCGGAAATTCCGGCGACAAAGTCAAGGCCGAGCCGACCGTCATCCATACCGGAGACTCCGAGCCCCCAAGCGACCCTGCAAATCATATTAAATCACAGAGCGCGATGCGACCGGGTCATCTTGAAAAACTTGTGGTCGCTGGCAAAGTGCCAGTCCACTCGTCTTTATATTTGACGGCACTATTTTCGCGATCGTCCCCCTCTGGATTAGCACGAGAGATTGTGTCCACAGAGGGTCTACGCGCTATCGTCGTACCGACACTAACCTACCCCGTCGAACGACCGTCACTACTCGACCCGACCCGACCCGCCGATCAATGACGATATTCTTCGGGAATTCTCTTGGGAACTTCTCGCGCATCTTCTCGCGGGAACTTCTCAAGGGAACTTAAAAAGGCTGTCATTGACTTAACTGTAGGGCGAGAACTCGAGCTGCGGCTTGCTCAGCTCGTCCGTCCCCCTCCTTGGTCTTCATCACTTGACTGATGAAGACCGCTACAGCCAGCCATTCGTCTTCGCCGGACAGCATGAAAGCAATCATGTTGTCCGGGCTTAGTGTGTCGCCCATCCGGAGCGAAATCATCACTCTCTCCCTCTCCCATCTTAGGCATCCGAAAAGAGTGTGTTCCGCCGTATCTTCGTCCCCGCAGTAACGACAGGCAGGTGACTCGGTCAGCCTGAACCTGTGGAGATATGCCTGGAAGCATCCGTCGGCGGTGAGAGCTTGTGTTATATGAAAGTTCACCTCTCCGTGCTTTCTCGCTACCCAAGGACGAAGATCCGGAATGAGCTTTCTGGTCCAAGCGGCATTCGTGCCGGAGGACCAGCTCCTTTGCCAATCGTCGAGCGTCCGCTGCTTAATGGTGGGGTCCGGTCCCGCTCGTACGTCTGTTCTCTCTCTAGCTAAAAGCTCTATGGGAGGCATGGAGGCCAAGACTCGCACGGCTTCGCCGGACACGGTCCTGTAAGCGCAAGTTACTCGAAGTGCCATCTTGCGCTGGACCGCTTGCAGCCTATTACGGTTACGCTGGACGTTGACGGCCTCTTGCCAAACGGGAGCGGCGTACAACATCACGGACTGTGCGACGGTGCCCAACATCCTTCGCTTCGTCGGTTTTGGGCCACCGATGTTGGGCATTAGTCTAGCGAACGAAGTAACTATCGCCGTCGCCTTGTTGCACGCCGTACGGATGTGATCGGCAAAATTCAGGTTCTTGTCTATCTTTACCCCCAGTATGGTGACGAAGTCTTTGACTGCAATTGGGGAACCACCCAAAAGCAGCCTCATAGTGGGGGCTTTTCTTCTGCCGCGGATTACGACTGCCTCGGATTTCTCCGGCACCAAAGTAAGTCCGCGGCTGCCCGCCCAGGTGTTTATGGTGGCTATCGCTGCGTTTGCTTTGGCTTCCAAAGCCGACGACTCTCTGTCTACAACGATGAGGGTGAGGTCGTCGGCAAAGCCGTACAGCGTAGTGCCGTCTGGGTATACCAGCCCGAGAACTTCGTCATACATTACGTTCCACAAGGTTGGGCCAAGTACTGAACCCTGTGGGACACCGCTGGTAACTTCCCTAGTGGCACCGTTGATGATAAGACTTCTGTCTTCAAGGTAACTGGCCACCAGGTTGAAGATCTCGGGACTGATATTTCGGGCTCTCAACGAGTTCAGTATGTGCCTCCACCCTGCGCAATTAAATGCGTTTCTTACGTCCAGGGTGACGACAAGGCAAAAGCATCTAGTTCTCCGTGTACCTTGCACTGCTTCTCCCGCGACTCCGACTATTGCTTCCAGAGCATCCACAGTCGATCGGCCGCCAAACTGCCTTTCGTTGAGGTCGCCCGATCTCTCTATGTCCTGGATGAGCCTGTCCAGGATCATTCGTTCAAAAACCTTGCCGACGTGATCGAGGAGGCATATAGGTCTATAGCTGCTCGCTACGTCGACAGGTTTGACACCTTTGCGGGCCAACACCAGTCTCGCCTTTTTCCACCTCGCCGGGAAATCTCCCTTAACGAGGCAGTCGTTGAAGGCGGACAGGAAGGTTAACCCGTACTCGTCGAAAGCTATCTTCACGACCCGACCAGGAATGTTATCGGGACCCGGGGCCTTGTCCGAAGCCATTCTTTTAACTGCGGCTTGGATTTCAACGGTTGTAAAGAGGTTAATCTGCTGGGGTGGGAGCATTCTTGGCTCCCGGAAGATCGGATGCTCAGGGAAGAGCACCGTCGCTATCTCCCGGACCTTGGGTGGGCTCGGTCCGGTCATGTTTCTTCCCCCTCTTAGCTTACCCCTCACTACCTTATAGGCCAAGCCCCACGGGTCGTCGTTATTACTTGGTATTTAACTATATTAAAAATTCAGTTAATAATTTGCCTGATGTTTAGGCAACCAACCATTTATACCAATCAGGAAGAGTAGGTATACCATAAAATTTTTTTTTTAATATTATATCTTTTAGAGGATTTTATGGTCTTTAATTTTGGTCTGTAGATAATTTTTCGTAAAGGTCGAAATAAGCTAAATAAAGGCTAAAACCCCCAATTAGAGAAGACGGCACGCCGGCATGGGATTTTAGTGAATTTTTGAGAAGTACCTACATTAGGACCTTCCAATATATCTCGGACTTTTTGCAAACTAAAAATGTTCCTTGCTTGAACTATAGGTATTTAAAAATATATTAACAATAACATAAAATTTATTATGAAAAAGTTCCATTTTTACAAGTGTAACATTAAAAATGTGTTAAAACAACTAAAATGTACAAGTTTACATAAATTTTAAAAAATATACATCTTAAATTAAACTTTATAAATTAACAAGTTAGGTAAACAATAAAAATAAAACTATTTCCACGAGCTTTCAGCAATTAATAAAACTAAATTGATTTTTTTTTATTAACTTGTTAATTTTTGAAGTTTAATTTCATATTAATTTCAAAAGTTGGGCATATAAAAACGTTGGCCTTAATAAAGAGTGCTGCCAAATACCAAATTACTAAAAATGTTGCGACAATATTTTTTTATGAAATAAAATAAAAAAATTATCGTTTGGTTCATTGGTATAAAATTGAAACTTGGCCAGCTGTGATGGTTAACCAGTCAAGCGTACGATTTAAAATCTTTTGAAATTACACAATCTCTCAATGGTCTCAGATTCACTCCAAAAACTGTTAAGCTTCCGACATGTCCCTATCATGTAAAATAATTCTTACAAAAAATGCTATTTCAGTTTTCTTCGTTTGGATGAAGATTCCATAGAAGAATCCTGCTGAGTTGCTAGAGCAAGAAACGCTTCTGCGAGAAGTTGGGGACGAGTGAGAATCATCAGTTTCCATCCATCAGTTTTACTTACATCCATGGCATGTTTATTAATGTACTCTCTAGCTTGGAGCTTCAATTTGCTTGCATTGTATGTGTCGGCAAATACAAACATTTCGGCAGCATTCTCGATCGACACAGATATACACAATACATTTTCGCAAATGTCTTTTAACCTCTCCAATGCGTACTTATCGGCAGCAGCTAACAACTCCTTTGATATTTTAGTTATGTTGGTCACTTTTTCAGTATAAATGAAATGCATCACTTCTCTCAACACATCATAATCTATATCGGTTATTTCAACCCGGTTATTTTGTTTTTCTACCATTTCGTGCCCAAACATGGCTTTAAAAACTGGACTCCGAGCAGCTAAAATGACCTTATGTGCTTGGATTTCTCTACCCTGAACGGAGAAGGTAACATCGCTAAACTCTTGATTTTCAAACATACTCTGTAAATCTTCTGCCAACTGATATTTAGGCTTTGCAAATTCATCAGAAACATTTACATAGCATGCCGGAATAATAATTTCACAAAGTACAGTTAACACGTTATTTACCACTAAATCGTTTGTTACTTTTATGTTAAAACCACGAGCGTTCTTGATAGGCTTTTGTTCGAATCTATTCGACCCTTTCCACGTATTAACTGCTTCACCTTTTGCATTCTTAAACGAAAACTTATACTCGGCTTGCACTACGCTTTCATTCGACGAAGCTAATTTTAGATACATTAATATAATTTTTGCTCCCATAATTTCACCCACTTTGTGCATTTTTAAATACCACTTAAGTCCGTAATTGTTAGTATTTTCACTTGGAAATTTAGGAGATCTTACTCCTTGGGTCATACTGTTACAACAAAAACTGAAATTTTGTATTTTCCAAGTGTACCTAACTTTAACAAATTGCATTTTTGTGCAGCCCCAACTCTCTAGAAGTTTAGTATTACTATAATTACTTGATGAATGATTTTCTGCCATTATATCACTTTGATTTTAACTTTCATAAAAACACTTTTGTTGTTATCCTTCTGTTTTACATTTTTTTAAGTATTAATCGTGTTACGGGATAGATGGCGCTGGAGATTTGGTGAAATATTAAATTTAATGGTGGGTTTATACGCCAGTGCTGTTACATGATTTTTGACTTATATTTTTGATCAAAACCTCGAAAAAGATCGGAAATGACCGAAAATTGTTAATTGATTGTAAAATAATATAGAGAAGTAAAAACCGAATTTTTCGGGATTCCAAATAACCGACAATTTTGTTAAAAAATTAAAAACAGAAGAATTTGAGACAAAATGCGATAACTAATAGTGTAAGAAAATTGGGCACATTTTGATCAAAAAAATCCAAAATCGAGTTTCTGCGATTTTTCGACGGATTTCGTTAGGTAATTGTTCGTACTTTAACATACTAAAAAATCTGATGTGGCCAGCACATGACTTCCCTATAAGGAATCATTCCTTCATCGTTCATCTAAAGATTCGCAGAAATATTATTTGCTTTAATTTTGATTAAAAAATAAAAATTCATCAATAAAATATTTATCATAATATATTTAAGAAAAACCATTTCGTCCTTCAAGTAAAGTGCTACTTCCGGTTTAGGGATTTGCTCCAAAATCAAATGGTGCTTTCGTATACCGATTAAAGTGTTAAATATGAAATTTGGTTACTATATAACAATTCGTTCCTGAGATATTGAAGAAAAACTATTTCGTCCTTCAAGTAAAGTGCCATTTCCGGTTTAAGGATTTCCTCCAAAATCAAATGGTTCTTTCGTATATTGATTAAAGTGTTAAATATGAAATTTGGTTACTATATAACAATTTGTTCCTGAGATATTGAAGAAAAACCATTTCGTCCTTCAAGTAAAGTGCTACTTCCGGTTTAGGGATTTCCTCCAAAATCACATGGTGCTTTAGTATACTGATTAAAGTGTTAAATATGAAATTTGGTTACTGGATAACAATTCGTTCCTGAGATATTTAAGAAAAACCATTTCGTCCTTCAAGTGAAGTGCTACTTCCGGTTTAAGGATTTCCTCCAAAATCAAATGGTGCCTTTGTATACCGATTAAAGTGTTAAATATGAAATTTGGTTACTATATAACAATTTGTTCCTGAGATATTGAAGAAAAACCATTTCGTCCTTCAAGTAAAGTGCTACTTCTGGTTTAGGGATTTCCTCCAAAATCACATGGTGGTTTAGTATACTCATTAAAGTGTTAAATATGAAATTTGGTTACTAGATAACAATTCGTTCCTGAGATATTTAAGAAAAACCATTTCGTCCTTCAAGTGAAGTGCCACTTCCGGTTTAAGTATTTCCTCCAAAATCAAATGGTGCCTTTGTATACCGATTAAAGTGTTAAATATGAAATTTTGTTACTATATAACAATTCGTTCCAGAGATACAGAACTTACAGACATTTTGCGTTACATACATCCATACAGACAGACATACATACAGACATCATTGCCAAAGTAGTCAAAACGGATTCAGAAATGCTCAAAACGGATATTTCCGTTAAAATATCGACATCGAATTTTTTCATGATTACAATACTTCCTTATAGGGAAGTAAAAACGTCCTCTCGGAACCCTGAGCTCTTACCGAATTCTTCGTCTGAAGTTGAAATTTTTTATAAAGGAGTGAAAATTATGTTTTTCGGCAAAATATTTAAAAAAAAATTTTTATTTAAGTTATATTGCTGTCATATAACTCATTAAAAAAATTAAAAACACTTAAAATATTTTAACAACATCCTCGAAATCATGAAAAGAAGAATTTCCTGAAAATGGTCAGGGGGTTCTGATTTTTGGATATGTTTTAAGGTTTGGGGTCCTAATAAATACTCCGAGTTGGCGACCTCGGCGACCGCCCGGAAGAGCCGCCATTTTAAAAACAATTGCGAAAATAAAATGTTTTTTCGCAATATTTCCTTACCAGTTGACTTTAGGACGAAAATGACTGCTATAAATCTTATGGAGAATAAAATTTAATACAACTTTTATCTAAGGTATTTTACTCCAAGTCTAATAGTTGCTGAGCGCCAGCACTGTTAAATAGAGCACATTTTAGAAAATTTCAAAAACGCTCGATTTTGCTCTGAATTTTTTTTATAATTTTTGGTTACTCTCTTTATATTAATAGACTTTATCATATAATAGACTTTTTTAAAGAGAGTAACCAAAATTTATAAATAAAGTCGGAGCAAAATCGAGTGTTTTTGATATTTTCTAAAATGTGCTCTATTTAACACTGCTGGCACTCAGCAACTATTGGACTTAGAGAAAAATACCTTAGATAAAAGTTGTAGTAAATTTTGTTCTCCATAGATTTATGGCAGTCATTTTCGTCCTAAAATCAACTGGTAAGGAAATATTGCGAAGAAACATTTTGTTTTCGCCATTTTTTTTTAATATGGCGGCACTTCCGGGCGGTCTCCGAGGTCGCCAACCCAGGGTTTTTATTAGGACCCCAAACCTTAAAACATATCCAAAAATCAAAACCCTCGGACCATTTTTAGTAAACTCTTTTTTTCATGATTTCGAGGATGTTAAAATATTTTAGGTGTTTTTAATTTTTTTAATGAGTTATATGATAATAATATAGCTGAAATAGAAATTTTTTTTTAAATATTTTGCCGAAAAACATAATTTTCACTTTTGCATAAAAATTTTCGAGTGCTACACACTAAAGAACATGCTTATATCTGTCTATTAAAACAATAAAAAGTGTGAACATGGTCAGAACAACCCCAATATCGACTTTTGAAAAGTACGGGAAAGTCGCATCGAGTATGCGGCAGACCACGGTCGATGTGCATCAGTCGCCCGTGGTCCCTTGAAAATGCGTAGAATTTTTTCGCTCCGATTTGAATTTTTCTTTGAAATTCGGATAGATGGGGGTGTGAATAGTGGATATTAGAAATAAATAAAATCAAAAAAAATGGAAAATAACCCGTGTATTGCCGAAAAAGTGAAAAAATTAAAAAAAAATTGCCTTCGAATTTTGGGGTGTGCATTCGATAAGGAGGGTAATCCATCGTCAAAACCTACCCTTACGGGGCGCCGCTGCGCTCCGCTCCGCGTTGCACCCCTCCAGGGCGGTTTTGACTCTGGTTACTAGGCTAAACATACGAGAAGCTCCACGCATCAAGAAAACCGGGATAAATGAAACCGGGATGTGAGAGACCCTCGAAATAGCATTAAAAAGTATAGTTGCGGTGTGGGGCAGTATACTATTACGTTTCACCCCCTAAAAATCGCCTAAAAACAAAAAATAATCGATGTTGCATGTACGACAGTCGAGCTGCATCTGCCGCTGCGAAATATTCTAAGTGTTAGAGTCATTCATAGCGCACGGACTGTCAACAAAATGACTGACGCGCCCTGAATCTCGTTAATCCGCCACTGAATTTCATGAAAATTAGCTAAGATCAAATTCGATTTTTTAAAAAGTTTTGACCATATTCACATTTTTTATTGTTTTAATAGACAAATATAATAAGCCTGTTCTTTGGTGTCTAGCAGAAGAAATTTAGTTTCGAGTGGCTGAGTTAGTGGTAGAGTAACCAAATTTTGAATAAATCGATTTTGAAGTTAGCAAATTTACATGTAAAAACCTAACGAGATTCCGCGCGTCGCTCATTTTGTTGACGGTACGTGTGGAATGAATGACCCTAACAATCCCCATTGCGATATTCTCAGTCGCTTGCTTGCATTCGACTACACCGCACGTCAATTTTTGCGCTCTTTAATTTTCACGAATTAAGTTCAAATAGCAATTTTCATTGCTGTTCTCTCAACGTAATTTAAAATAGAAGTGAATAGTGATACCTCAAGTTCCTTATCTATTTAAATTTCGCCGACAAAGCGTTTAAAAACGCTTATAAGTGACCCTCCCAGTTTTCCCGGCAAAAATAGAAACCATCTGTTAAGTGACGTAGCTTGCTACGTCACATTAATAAGATCGCGCGTTCTTTTGCCCCTTCCCCCTTCGAAATAATCAGCCGATGTACAGCAGTGTACATAATCAGGTCAGTAAACTTTTATTAACCTAGGTTATTTTCAGATAATATTATCGCAACATAACGTAATATTTTCAAATCATCAAATTCTTTTCGAGTTCATTCAGATTAAAATTTATTTCATTCATCAAATTCTTTTCAAGTTCAAGTGCATTTAGATAAACTATTTCAAGTCAGCAAATTCTTTTGCATTCAGTTAAAATCAAGACCAAGTAGATATATTTAAGGTTGCCTCACAACATTTTAAATATTTTACAGATTTTCCATCATAACTAAATTTTTAATTAACTGTAACATTTAATTATTGACAAAATGACGAATGTTACTGACATGACCCAAGACAATCCCTCCTTCCGCGAGATGTTTGAGGAAATGAAAGCCCAAAACCGCGCTCTACAAGCTAAAATCGATGAACAAGCCAAACAAATCAAAGATCTCACTGATAAATTAACCTCATTCCTTCCCAACTTCCAATCACCCAAGGTTGTACAACCACCTCCGGTCGTAAGACCAACCCCGGTTGCAAAACCATTCGCAGACGCCCCTTCAGGGAAAAGGAAGGGGAAGACCTCCATCCCCCCCTATCGACCACCTCCTCCACCAAAAAGGTAGTCAATACCTTGCCCAAGACATCCAAACCTGCCACGACCACAAAGAAAGTCCCACCGCGCCCCCTTATGGAATCGGCTGTTCCTAAGCCGCGACGCTCGCTTTCTGAATCTAAAGCCGCGAAAACCCTCTCCTCCGCCCAACCTCCATCAGAGGTAATGGACACTCAACCCTCTACCTCCACCGGCGGTGACACCTTTGTCACCCCAAACGACCGAAACCTAAAACGTGGCCGCTCCAACGTCAGCAATGACAGTGACGATTCTGGGCCAGCCACCAAAAACAGGTTCGCCTGTCTCCAGGTAGATGACCCCCCGACTGACACCCCTGACGTACCAAACGATGAAGATATGGAAATCGTCCCCCAAACTCAGACTAACGTCCCTCAACCAGACACCCAGGGTGCTTCACACCCAGACCGCACCACGTACTCTTCCTCCAGCCGAATCCCCCCAATTGTCCTTCGTACAAAGGACAACTGGCCAGCTGTTAACCAATTGCTCAAAGACCGTAAAATCGCCACTACAAAAATTCGCACTCTCGTGGATGGCATCTCCATCCAGCCAGCCACTGAGACCGATTACCGCACCCTCAGTCGCCTTCTCGAGGAAAAGAACCTCCCCTCCCACTCATTCTCCCTCCCCCAAGATAAACCACTCAAAGTGGTCATCCGTGGTCTTCCGATCACCATCACCGCCGTCGAGGTCAAGGAAGACCTCGAATCCCAACAATTCGAAATTCAGTCCGTTTTTCAGATGCGCCAAGGTCGCGACAAAAAACTCATGCCACTGTACCTTGTCCATTTAACCCACAATACAGATGCCAAGAGAATTTTCGACATGACTTCGGTCCTGTCAATAAACACCCGCACTGAAACTCCCCACAAACGTACAGAGGTCGGTCAATGCCACCGTTGTCAACGGTTCGGGCATGCCCAAACCCTCTGCCGCGCCCCCCCCCAAATGCGTCAAATGCGCAGGGGACCATATGACCTCCAGTTGCCAAAAAATCCGTGAGGATCCGGCCACCTGCGCTAATTGCGGAGGAAATCACCCCGCAAACTACAAAGGTTGCGTTCAATTCCCCAAACCAAAGAGACGAGAACTTTCAGCCCGTGAAGCAGCTTCCCGCTTCGCCGGCCGCCCCACTTACAATTACCCCTCCTCCCAAGGCCCCAGTCGACCATCTTATCTAGGAGTCGCTAGCCGGCATGCCCCTCACAGGGAAGCACCACATGCCACCCCCACGCCCACCACCTTCTACGATGGGATCCCCCCCCGACAATTAAGAGCAATCTTTGAACAACTCTGCAATCACAATGCCAGCGCAGAGCTCATTAGCATTGTCGAATCAATCACAAACTTCAAAGCCACTAACACCGCACCCGTTAATGTCTAAACCCAGATTTCAACCCACCACTTTGCAGACGGCTTTTTGGAACGCCAACGGCCTTTCAGCCAAACGAAATGAACTTCTCGCGTTCGCGCACGACCACGACCTTGACGTAATCGTGGTCAACGAAACCCACTTCAGAGCTGGCCAACTGGCAAAACTCCCTTGCTATTCACTTTATAGGAATGACCGCGACGGACGCGGAGGCGGAACCGCAATTTATGTAAAATCATCCATAGAACACGTCGCAATTCCGACCCCAGACCTAGAGTACCTTGAAGTCACCACGGTGAGCATCCACACCGCACATCACGGTTGGTTGCAACTCTCCTCCGTTTACAATCGCCCTAATACACACATCCTCAAAGAGGACCTTGAAACCCTTCTCAAAGGCCCCGGCGCGAAGATCATCGCCGGCGATCTTAATGCTAAGCACTCCAACTGGTGGTGTAGATACACAAACCATGTAGGACGTGACCTTCTTTCACTAGCAAACGAGCTGGACTTCGTGATCGTCGCTCCCACCGCCCCCACCCACTACTCTCCTGCAGGTACGCCGTCCGTCCTGGACTTAGCCATTTTCAAAGACGTACAACTCCAATACGACATCACCACTAGCGAAGAGCTAAACTCCGACCACTACCCGGTCCTACTGACACTCGGACCAGTGGTACCCCCGAAGGGCCCTCCCACCCGAACGAAAACAGACTGGACTTCTTTCAAAGACACTCTCTCAGAAAATATCGGACCAATCCCTTATTTCGAGTCCCCCACTGACCTAGACCAATTCATTGCCAAATTTCAAAACAACATCAAAGATTCCGTGGACAAAGCTTCACATAAAGTCAACGCCACAGACGCCAGAGACAAACTCACCCCCTCCCTAAAAGACCTTATCAGAACCAAAAACCGAGCGAGGAAACTCGCCCGGCGAACCCGCAACCCCGACGACCAAAGGGCATACAACCGCCTTAAAGAACAAGTCGATGACAAGGTCAAAGAGTTTCACGACAATGAATGGTTAGACACCATCAACTCCCTTTCCTTTAAAGACATGTCCGTCTGGCGCATGGCCGCCGCCCTCCAAGGGAAAAAGAAAGCCACCATCCCAATTCTCACCCGCCCCGACGGCACCACTGCCAGAAGCGATCTTGAAAAGGCTGAAGTCTTCGCCGACAGCCTTCAAGCGCAATGCTCCCCCAATACCACTAGATTAGACCAAGACCATATCAATTCGGTCGCAAACTTCGTCACCACAACCCTAAACACAACCGACGACACACACATCAGCCCCGCCTCCCTTACGGAGGTCACCATTGCCATCAAACGTCTCAAAAAGAGAAAAGCCCCAGGTCCCGATGGTATCACCAACACCGCCCTCAAAGAACTCCCACAAAAAGCCAAAGTTGCCATCACCGGCATAATTAACGCATGCTTTCGACTCAACTACTACCCACAAATTTGGAAAACCGCCGATGTAGTGGTAATCCCCAAACCCGGCCAAAATCTCAAATGTCCTAAGAGTTATAGACCAATCAGCCTGCTCCCTTCAATCGGAAAAGTAGTTGAAAAAGTCATTCTCACCCGTCTCCAAGAAGCCATGTTCGATAACAGTATTATTCAAAACGAACAATTCGGCTTTCGTGCAGGACACAGCACGACCCACCAAGCCCTCCGACTAGTTGAGCACGTCACGCAGGCACTCAACAAAAAAGAATTCACCGGCCTAGTGCTACTCGACGTATCGAAAGCTTTCGATAAGGTCTGGCATGAAGCCCTCCTGTTCAAATTGCTTCACGCTAAAATTCAACTCCCACTAGTTCGTCTTATTGCCTCCTACCTCCAGGACAGAAAACTTCAAGTCAAACTCATGAACACCAGATCCACAGAGCGCCCCATCACCTCCGGGGTCCCCCAAGGCTCAATCCTTGCAGCTTCACTGTTTAACATCTTCATGAGCGATATTCCAACCCCTTCAGATCCCGCAACAAAAATCTCACTTTACGCAGATGACACTGCGATATACACGTCCTCAATCCACCCGGAAATAGCCACTACCCGCCTCCAGGAGGCGATCAACGACCTAGAAAGGTGGTACGAAACTTGGCGCATCGAGGTTAACTCGAGCAAAAGTTCCGCGATCATGTTTCGAAATCGTTGCAAGCCTCACAACTCCAGTGTCTGGATGTTTGAGGAGCAAATCCCATGGAAAACCAAGGTCAAGTACCTAGGAATTACCATAGACCGACGTCTCACTTGGAACGCCCACACCACCGCCGTAGCCGGTAAAGCCAAAGCCCTTTTCAATAAACTGTTCGCCCTCATGAACAAAGACAGCATCATGTCCCCCGCTAACAAACTACGAATTTACAAAGCCATAATCCGCCCAACAATGATTTATGCCTCCCCTGTCTGGGGCTACGCACCCCCCAGGGTCATAAACAAACTTCAAGTCATTCAAAACAAAAATCTTCGAGCCATTTTCAACGCCCCCTACTACGTCACTAACAGACGACTTCATGCGGATGCCAAACTCGATCTCATTAGCACCCTAAATCGCAAACAAGCGCCAATTCCCAGAGACCCACCGGTCTCTAAAACTTCCAACGTCACTAATGTATCTTTTCAGATGAAGGAGAAGGCCGGCTACGCCGGGATGCTCCATCAAATACATATCAGGTAAAGGTAAAGGTAAAGATATTCAACGTCCCTCCATAATTGATTTTGCAGTAACAAAAAATTTAATAGTTAATTCAATTTCATCCCTAAATAGTTTAAGTTCAGATCATCTCCCAGTAGAAATAATAGTTGGTTCCTTAAAAGTTCCCCTTCACCCTCCTAAACCGTTAAAGGTCACAAACTGGAAAAATTTCAGTGCAGATGTACAAAACATACCACTAGTTCATAACATTGTTACGAACGATGACATTGACGAAGCTGTAGCCGGCTTCACCGACTGCATAAACAATATTTACAATTCCAACACCACTGACGTCCCTCCCCCTAAACGTAAACTCATCCTTCCACAAGAAATCTTCGACAAAATTTCAAGAAAAAATAAGTTACGTAAAATTTTCCAACGCTACAGATACCCTGCCCTAAAATCCCAAATTAATAGCCTTACAAAAGACATCAATCACGCCATCAGCGAAATCAAAATTTCAAATTGGAATAAAACATTAAAATCAATCATTCCGCAAAACCTTCGAAAAGCTTGGGCAATTTCGAAGGCGTTAAAAAACAAGACAGATGACGTTTCTTTTCCCACACTCCAAACCCCTCAAGGTCCTGTCACCACCAAACAAGACAAAGCAAACGCCATTGCGACGGTATATTTGTCTCATCATAATCTCACCGCACACCTATCTGATCCCGTCACAATTTCTGATGTCCAACAATCCAAAGATTCCCTCAATAATATCACAATCCCCACTCCCGATGAAGACTTAACTTCCCCTAAGGAAATTAAGCAAATTGTTAAAAAACTTAAAAATCGAGCACCTGGTTATGACAATATATCTGCTCTCCTAATTAAAAAATTTCCTAAAAAACCAATCCTACAAATTTATTACATCCTAAACGCCTGCATTAAAAACCAATACTTCCCCTCCGCCTGGAAAAAAGCAGTCGTTATTCCCATCCCTAAACCAAAAAGGCCAAAATCCGATCCTGCCAGCTACCGTCCTATTAGTTTACTTCCTACATTATCAAAAATCCTCGAAAAAATCATCCTTTTCCGCCTTCAGCAACATGACGAAATTCATGATACAATAATTCCGGAGCAGTTTGGTTTTCGAGCAAACCACAGCACGGTCACTCAGCTAGCTTTGCTCGTTGATCAAATTACCCTTAATTATAACATGAAAACCACTACCACGACGGCCACCCTCGACATCGAGAAAGCGTTTGACACCATTTGGCACGACGCCCTGCTTCACAAACTTTATATCCGAAATTACCCCATGCATCTAATTAAAATCATCTCCAGCTTTCTCGAAAACCGCTCCTTCCAAGTCCGAGTAATGGACGCCCTCTCCATATCCTTACCTATTCCAGCTGGAGTACCGCAAGGCTCCATCCTAGCCCCAACCCTTTTTAATTACTACATCAATGATATCCCAAAATCCACGCGGACAAAATTATCCCTGTACGCTGACGACACCGCCATCACCTCCGAATCCCGTAAAAAGGATAAATCCATTGACTACCTCCAACGACACGTTCCCGATCTCGAAAATTTTTATGCCACTTGGCGATTAAAAATTAACGAACCCAAATCCACCCTCACCGCTTTTTCCAGACAAAGAGACCAAATTACAAACAAACTTACGATTAATGGTACGGACATCACGCACACCCCTACGGTTAAATACCTAGGGGTGACCCTTGACCAACGACTTACATTCAGAACGCATTTAAAACTCACTGCACGGAAAGCGCAAGCAGCAATGCATGCACTTTTCCCATTACTTTCATATAAAAACGGACTTGACCCTAAAATCAGACTGACCTTGTACAAACAATTAATTAGACCAATTTTATTATACGCCTCTCCAGTATGGAGCAGGACAGCCCCGACTAACATAAAAATCATTCAAACAATACAAAACAAGTGTCTCCGAGTCATTTCCGGAGCTCCACGCTACACACCCATACATGATTTACACACTTCACATCAAATTCAAACACTAACAGAAGTCATACACAACACAGCCATAAAATTTTTCACATACACGGTAAGGCAAAACCCACACACATCACACCTTGGTACACACACACAAGACACCTTGCCCTTCAGGATCAAACACAAACTTTTACACCATGTCATTTTAAACAATCAGTAATAGGAAAGTAATTGTCAGTAGTTTAATTAAAATTCATTTTTATTTTCATTTTATTTTGTTAAAATTTCAGTAACTTAATTCTTTTTTGGCTTTTTTTTATCACGGCGCGGGGTTTTTGCACTCTTTTTTACCTCGAGATATCAAATCAATTAACCTTCAGATTTAATAATTTTCAACTTAATTCGATTAATCCTCTAGGGGATAGGTACGATTTAACAATTCAAGTTTTAATAAATATGTATTTGTGTAATGGTTTGTTATTGTAATTTGTTATCTGTTATTATAGTAATTAAAATTATTATTGTAAATATGTATGTAAAGTTTTTAATGTCAATAGAGTTCTTTTTGGTTTTGGTTTGGTTCGCTCCGGCGAATACCTCGTCTCTCGTAGCAGTTACATCGGTTATTTTTTGTTTTTACGCGATTTTTTGGAGGTGAAACGTAAAAGTTTACTGCCCATACCGCGAGTATACTTTTAATGCTATTTCGAGGTTCGCTCACATCCCGGTTTCATTTATCCCGGTTTTCTTGATGGGTGGCGCCTTCTCGTATGTTTAGCCTAGTAACCAAAGTCCAAACCGCCCTGGAGGGGTGCAACGCGGAGCGGCGCCCCGTAAGGGTAGGTTTTGACGATGGATAAACCTCCTAATCGAATGCACACCCCAAAAATCGAATTAAAAAAAATATAATTTTTTCACTTTTTCGGCAATACACGGGTTATTTTCCATTTTTTTGCTAATATTTATTACTAATATCTACTAATCACACCCCACCTATCCGAATTTCAAATAAAAATTCAAATCGGAGCGAAAAAATTTCACTCGATTTGAAGGGAACGTTGATGCCTTTCATCGTGTCTGCCTGGGGGGCGTGGCCTATTCGAACGTTTTCTTCGCTAAATATACATACTTTCAAATTGGTTTTTCTCAAAATTTTGACTATACTTTCATACATAAAATTTTTACAGTATACTATATTAACCTTCCTCTTTGCTATAGAAAAATTTCAAATTTTTTGGGGTGGTGGATAATAGGTAACTGTCCCCGTTGGTTAAAGTAAGAACAATTACCTAACGAAATCCGTCGAAAAATCGCAGAAACCCGATTTTGGATTACTTTTTCGCAATTTTCTTATACTATAAGCGAGATGCCGAAAAAATGCAAAGGAATTTTTTTGTGTAACATAAAATTATCTAAAAAAGAGTTCCCACATACACATATCTAATAAGATAAAAGTGTACTGCAGATTTTGAGTTTCTATAACGAAAAATAATCTCTGGTCAAAGTTAACTTACCTACGTTTTTATTAGTTGTTAACTTTCTGGAATATGCGCATTGTTGATAACTATAACTTTAACCTTAGATTAGTTAAGTAGAGTATAACCAGAGATCTTCAAAAACCGGGCATGACATAATATGTAGGTACAACCACAAAATATTTCAGGTTAGAAGAAATTGCAAAAGTGGAGATTTTCAAAATGCCGAATCTATTTGGTGGTGAGTTTTTAAACGAATTTGTGCAAATTGGGCAATAGCGAAGGGATATTGGAAGTGAAATTTTAAAATAGTGATGAACAAACTTGGAATTTTTCAATTTTTGTTATTCCGTTTCTTCAGTGATGGGGGGAAAACTGTTGAAGATTTTTTACCTGGCTGAAGTTTAACTCAAACTCATACTCATATTCGTACACATTACAGTCGACCAGTTAAATCAAGGTAAAAATATTAATATTCCTATTTTTGCTTTTAAATTTATATTTAAACAATAAAGCGCTTACCGAAGGTACCAATACAAACTAATTAAATAAATTAAAGTAAAAATTACGTTAATAGACCTCATTTAGGCTTCCAAAACTATGCAATGATAAGTAATACAACACAAAATAATAAAAAAACTCCAGAAGGCGCACTTGACGAGCTCTCCTCCTAAGTTTTTGTTATAATAATCTACTTGATGACCGGAATCTGTGCTCCAAATTTCATAATCCTTTTATGAGGCGAAGAGTGTCTAAAACCAACCCTTACCTCTAAGTAGTTAATGAAAATTTTCCAGACGGCGCAGTTGACGAGATCCCTTTCCAAATTTTTTATATGACAATCTACTTGATGACCTGAATCTACATTCCAAATTTCATAACCCTCTTTTGGGGATAAGGGTGTCAAAACCCAACCCTTACCTTTAAGAAGTTAGTAAAAAATTCCCAGATGGCACAGTTGACGAGTTCCCCTCCCAAATTTTTGATATAACAATCTACTTGATGATCTGAATCTATGCTCCAAATTTTATAACCCTCTTTTGGGGATAAGGGTGTTAAAATCCATCCCTTACCTTTAAGTAGTTGGTAAAAAATTCCCAGATGGCACAGTTGACGAGATCCCCTCCCAAATTTTTGATATAATAATCTACTCGGTGACCCAAATCTACGTTCCAAATTTCATAACCCTCTTTTGGGTATAAGGGTGTCAAAAACCAACCCTTACCTGCACCCTTACATTTATGAAGTTAGTAAAGAATTCCCATATGGTTTCTTACTAGTTATCTTAAAAGGGGTTCTTACGTTAACTCGACGTTATCTGTCGCATTACAAATAATGCACAAACCCCATTTAAGATAATTTGAAATTCAACGTATTGCTGTGTCGTTTCTTAAGCAATTTGCACCACCCTGGTTTTGTCAGGCGCCAGTTCTCAAAGTGAGAACAAAATTTATAAAATTGAATTCTTAATTTTCAGGTGTTACAAATTACTTAGAAACTTACAATCCTTGTCCCTTTAATTTAGCTCAGTCTTGGAAACTCGACTCAAGGTGTAGTAGGTTCGTTGAACTTTGAGATGCTTCTTGGGTTGAAATGAATTGAAAACTAAAATTGTTGATGTCAAGATAATCAAGATGAATTGATTAGCTTGTATTGATGAATCTTTAAATTGGGTAATGCTTACTGTTGTTGAATCAAGTAGACGAATAAAAATTTGTTTGTATCAAAAATGGTTTTATATTTATGAAATTAATTAAGTAAATTCGCAATGCGCATATAAATGTCAGATAAATTCTTATCTGAGAAATAGACAATATTTTGTAACAAAATCAAATCGATGTATCCAACTTCTTCTTTCTTGTGGGCGATTTTTGAATAAGTTCAAAAATCTTTTGCTTTCCAATAGCAATTTTAAATGTTTATTAATAAATGTTGTTCATAAAATCAAATAATAGCAAGAATGTTTATTAAATTAATGATGAGGATAGTGCTATAATTTAGTCACGTCCTATGGTAAAATGTTGAAGACAAAAATGTAAAATTTTTAAATAATAAAGTTTCTTATACCTGAATTTTAATCCACCCTGTATGTAAATAGGGTCTGCGCACAAACACAATTTTAGCTCACGGTCACTTCGCGGAGATGCACAAACCTGTTGCTTGTTGATCGTGTTGCTGACGAATTTCGCTTCTGTTTCGTTTTTAGGCGGAGTTGATTCAATAGTTGACACCTGTTGATTTTGAGAATCGTGTTCGTGGAGTGTCAGCGAATATTAGTTGATATTAATCTTCAGTTATAAGAAGGTGAGTCACTTTTATTTCATTGATGGCGTAGTTGTTTTACTGAAGGGTAGCCATTTGCAAATTTTGTTATCTATTTTTTTTAGATAAACTTGGAGTTAATCACACATTTGGGTGTTCTGGACTAAACTTTTCAACCAGCAAGTACACGTCTTGCCCTTTCAAGAATCAAAAGTCGACTGTCTCAAATTCCTGCGCTGTACTTCAATTTCGTTGAAATTTTGTTATCTGCAAGTAAAGTTTCACACCTTTTTGTGTTTTATGTGTACTAATTGAGTTTAAACTTTCAGGAGCTGTTTCCTCTATGTTGAGTTGATCAACCGTGTGTTTCCCCTACTTCTCACAAATACGGTAGCAGTTTTATAAGCAACGTTTAGCGAAGTTCCATACCTTTTTGTTTATCACAAATTTTCTTATCACATTGAAGCGAAATTGACCTTTATTTACACTTTTGGAGTTTTTTGGTTTGAAATTATGAACATTTGATAGAATAGATTATTTAACAAGTTTTGACATAATGGGTTTTACACAATTATTGTAGTACATGGAATTAATTTCATTTTTGTACCTTATCATTAAGGTTATGTATATTTGTGATAACATTCACATTAATATTACCATATTTGAGCCAAACAATCCCTTATTCTGAAATTTTGAGGTGATAAAAACCTTTTTAAATTTATCTTTCAGCTTTTAAAAACATTCCCTTATACTTAAAGATCTTAATTGGTTCATTATACCTGAAATTGCTAAATTCGTTCATCTTTCTTATCTTTTTGTTTGTTAACGAGGTCAAGTTTTATGTAAATTTTGAGTATGAGTGAGAAATTTAGATATTTGCATAGCCCTGGTAGTTTAGAACACAGCAGTATGTTGCTCGGAGCTTCATTTTCTTCAAGAATAAGATTTAGTAAGGAAAACTTATCGAATTAAGCTTCTTTATATAATTAACTGCATTCGCCAACATTTCACCAATACTGTGAAATCATATAAAGAAAAATTGAAATTTCCAAGAAATTTGAATAAGGAGGGGGCCAACTTGACGTTAATGTCAAAAGTCAATATTTCAATACCAAATGAAAATTAATTTAACCCAGCATTTTCAAAATAATTTACAGCATTCGCCAGCATTTTGCTCGCATTGGCGACTGACATTAGAAAAATAAATAATTCAAAAATCGAGGGGTCAAAAGTAAAAGTACTTCGATATTGGGAATTTACATCATCGATGAGGGCGCTAACGTCGCGTCATAATGGCTGTTCTAATTAGTATAGCACGATATTGCACATAAGTTATTAATGCATATTGTACTAATATAGCTAGTCGACTGCGTTGTAATAGTGGTAAAATTCAAATTCTAACACACAATTAATTAACAAATACACGTATAAAATTTTGGGTATACTAAACGGAGTAGTTAATATTATGGACGCGTAGTGGCGCATGGTTAATGTAAATTCCCAATAATCACAGATGTCTCGGGAACCGCTTTAGCTAGTGACCTGGAGTTTGCTTGAATCGGTAGCTGAGATTTCTAACTAAACATAGGTGTTCTTGGTTGGCTTATTAAATTGTCTAGGATTGCCCGAAACACAAATTTTATTCTCCGAAAAAGCTGTAGGTTAGAATGTATGTTGCTTGGAGGAAATTTTTTTTTCAATTCTTTCAATTTTGTCATAAAAACATTCTTTCCTTATGTCCTTTACATTACATTCTATAGTGTACATCTTCTTCTTCAGTTATTTCATCCACTTTTGGATATAAGCCTCTTCAAGTTCATCTTTCCGCCTTGATCTGTTTGATGTCACCCGCACCCAGTTCAGTCCCGCCGTCAATTTGAGATCATCGACCCATCTCATTGGTGGTCTACCCCTTGGTCTTTTATTTGCGTAAGGTCTCCAGTGCATTAGCTGTCGATTCCAGCGTTCCGTGTCACCTCTCGCTACATGTCTGGCAAATTTCCATTTTAATGATGCTGCTGCTTCAGCTGTATCTTTGATTTTGGTGTTGCTTCGTATCCACGCATTTGTTTTTCGGTCTCTGAGTGAAATTCCCATCATGGCTCGTTCCATCGCGTGTTGTGCTACGCGAAGGGTATTCATATTTTTCATTGTCATTGTCCAATTCTCGGCTCCGTAACTCATAACCGGAAGAACGCACATATCAAATACTCTTGTTTTTAGATGTAGTGGGATCTTCCCATTCTTTAAAATGTAACTTAGTTTTCCGAAAGCAGCCCAAGATTGCGCCACTCGTCTTTTGATTTCCATATACTGGTTTTCTCTACCCAAGGTAAACGTTTGGCCCAAATATATGTAACTATCAACCCTTTCAATTTCTTGATTGTCAATCACAACAATCCCATCTCCATCAAACATAGTTTTGGTTTTATTGATGTTTATCTTCAAACCAATTTTTTTCGATTCGTCGTTCAGCTGAGTTAGCATTTCTTGAAGCTCCTCCAAATTTCTAGCCATCAGCACCACATCGTCCGCGTATCGCAGGTTGTTAAGATATCTTCCGTTAACGTTAACGCCGCGTTTTGTCCAGGATAGTTTTTTAAAAACGTCCTCTAAAGTGAGAGTAAACAATTTCGGCATAGGCTATCCCCCTGTCTAACTCCTCTATATAAATTAACGGGTTCGGTTTTTGCGTGCAGGTTGTATGTAGTTTTTGATGCAATGTTCTCCAATAATGTCGAGTATCTATAATCAATTCTACAGTTATACGTACAGCTCGCTGCATCGCCCACGACTCTATGGAATCAAATGCCTTCTCGTAGTCAACGAATGCAAGATAGAGTGGAAAGTTGTATTTGTTGGATTTCTCTATTAGGATCTTCATTGTTAGCAGGTGGTCAGCTGTTCTGTAGTTTCTTCGAAATCCTGCCTGTTCTCGAGGTTGGTAATCATAAAGTTTCTTCGTTAAGCGATTTGTAACTATTTTAGTGAGCAGCTTGTAAAGGTGTGACATATAAGACTTATTGGTCTGTAGTTATCAAGACTCTTTACATGTCCTTTTTTGTACAACAACACTACATTAGCATTATTCCAGCTGCTAGGGATTGTTCCATGTTTCAGGCACTCGTTCACAAGGATTGCAATTAGGGGTGCGCATATAATCGATTAATCGACACCGTAATTCGAATAATCGATTATTTCATAATCGATTATGATAATTTATAATAATCGATTGTGAAAATAATCGATTGTGAAAATAATCGATTGTGAAAATAATCGATTGTGAAAATAATCGATTGTGAAAATAATCGATTGTGAAAATAATCGATTGTGGAAATAATCGATTATGAAAATAAACCTGCAATTACAAATTTTTTTATCGCAACATTATAATAATATATGCTTCCAGGGTTGGAGGTTATGTGGTGCAATCTGAATAATTTGAACCCACGGTAGGGGAGATCGGGGGAATTCCACGCACCTAAGGGAAAATGCATGAAAAATGCTTCGTTCGTAAATATAACCCTTCACAATTTAACTACGTAATCTTGAATCTATTAGGCATCTTATTACCCAAGAAAAAGTTCCTTTGATAAACCGATTTGAAAGATAGAATACAAAATTCGAAATGATGTCATTGCGCGGTATTCCCCACGTGCTGGGTAATATCGCGCATGTGATGGGTTAATTCTGCGCAAGTATTAAATAAAGCTGAAAAGCTCGGAATCATGGTTTGAAAAAGGTATCGTTGCTTTTAATGAACAAATAAATTTTAAACAAAACAAATTGTCGTACGCACTTTATAAAAAAACTCATTATGAAAAGTATTTCATTTTCTGCCTGTCTTTTTTTGCCCCGTGGAACACATATCGCAGGTATAGTTAACTGCTGAATCCCAACCACTACATTCTGCATGTGCCCAGTTTGAACACAGTACACAGCGGTACCAAATTTCCTTGTTCCGTCCGAAGTCACCGCATACCAAGCACTCCTCATTCACTTCAGTAGGATCTAGATCATCTAATTCATCATCGTCGCATAACTGACTCTCGTCATAACTTTCAGAGTCAGAATCATCAAAATGTAAGTTTCTCAACCCAGCTTTCTTGGTTATAGGTCGTTTCTTTGATTTAGTCACCAGTTTTCCTACTTTTTCCGCCTTTCTCTTCTTGGTTTCCAATTTTTTTAACTCTTCATTTTTTTTCTTTAAATTTCTCTTTTCCTGTTTCATTTCTAATTGAACTTTTAGTGGCGTGGATGTGAAAATTTCTGAGTGTTGTTTTGCACGTGATTTAAAACTTTTGTTTGCAATTGGGCCAGGAAGCGGTGCTAGCTGTCCAATAAGGACTTTTGATGAAAACTGTTCTTCGGCAGTTCTTGACGTGCTAGGTTGTGATTCAGCTTTCTCGTTTGACTGACATTCGGTATTCTTGGGCGGAGTCCTATGCATTGTTTCACTACATCTCGATGGACCCGGTTGTGGCTCAGCCCCTTGTCCGTCTTCAACAGTTACAGTCGACTGTTCCAAAATGTTATCTCCCTTATTGAGGTCGGTTTCATTTAAGTTCATTTCGATTTGTATTTCTGGAACTGTTGTATCATCTGTCACGCTGAAATCGTCTTCAGAGAATTTATCAGGGTTTGTGGGCCATATTCCAGCAGCGCGGAACCCGGATATGCCTTTGTCCATCGTGGCAACCCTTAGGTAGGCTTTGTTGAAAATGGAAGCGAGTTCATAATGTGTGATCTTCTCATGAGCATGATTCCTAAGATACAAGTCGCACTCACGATTAAAAGCATTTTTTAGTGGTCCAAAAAAAGTTAAGTCAAGAGGTTGGAGCTTGTGTGAGGTGTGAGGGGGAAGCGACACCATAATAATTCCGTGTGATCTGCAGTATGTATAAATCTCCAAAGAAATGTGACTTCCATGGTTATCTAATATGAGAAGCACTGGATCTTCCTCCGAAGACTTAACATGCTGATAAAAATGTTTTATCCAGTCAAAAAACAATTCTTCATTTATCCAACCGTTCTTTGAACATCTGTATATCGCTCCAATTGGTCCATCTCTCATCAATTGTGGATTCATACGTGCTCTCGGAAATATAAACATAGGAGAAATGTACTGTCCTGAAGCACTTACAGCGCATACCGCGGTCACATTTTTCCCCCTTTCCCACGATATTACGGACCCCACTTGCTTTTGACCTTTTGGCGCCAAAATTTTTGCAGGCTTTTGGACCGTGGAGATACCTGTTTCATCCACATTATAAATTCGACTCTCAGAAAATTTATACTTCTCGATAACTGTTAGCAGATTTTTGAAAAATCGCTCAACCTCAGTCTTATTAAATGCTGATATACGGTTTTGGCTGGTCCCTTCCGGTTTTCGGAGACTAATTTCGGTATGTCGCCTTGTAAATAGTTCTAGCCAATCATGACCGGCCATTTTTTTTTCGTGATCGAAACGATGTTTAATTTTATTAGCTTCAGCAAACTGGTACGCTAAACGCCGCAGTTCTGTTGGTGTGATTCCGAAAAACATATTCGCCAATTTTATTACATGATTGGCCATATCGGCTTCCTGTTCATCATTGAAAACTGGTTTCCTTCCTAATTTTCCTTTTGTATTTATGTTGACCTTTAGTTTATCACGTAAAGTGGATTCTGGAATATTGAATGATCGACCAACTTCCCGTATTTTTCGCCCAGATTGTATGGCAGAGATAGCAGCTTTCAGCTCATTTTCCGTCCATTTTGACTTTTCGGTTTTCCGAACATAAGTACGTGGCATTTTGAATTCTAAAAAGAAAAACAATTGCCATCATTAAATCAACAGCAAAGTTTCACACGGGGTAATAACGCGCAGCGCGAAATTGCCCCTCCACTGGTGCGCGTTATTACCCCGATGTTATACATCTAACCTAACTCATCGCTGCTAGTTAATGACGAAATATAATTAATTGTACTCGTGTGCGATATTATGTGTACATATAAAGCCAAATAGTCCTGGTATAATTTTACTGAAAATTGATAACGAAAAGAACTTACCACTTTTTGAAATTCGCTAGAAATTAGATCAGCGTGCCGAAAAACAAACAAACGACCACCATGTTAGAACCAACTTTACGAATACAGTTTAATTATGAGAGGATGTTCGCTAAGCTAATGCTAGATGGCGTGCTATGTTGAAATCGAGAAATAATAAACTGCGATGGAAAAATCACTATGCGCAGAATTACCCCGTGCGCGGAATTCCCCCGTTCTCCCTAATACGAATCTCCAGAATTCAAACTCAATAAAATGATCTACAAAATTTTCGAAATTAAATTAATGTGTGTAGATTAACTAATTAATGTAAGTTTATTTAAATATTTTCAATTCCAGATCAAAATAATTTTTAAATGTTTTTTAAATACAAATTTAATTCCAATTCATAATTTTATCGAGTTCGTTAATTAGTGGGTAGAATTACTGTGGGTTTGCACTTTTGAGATTGCACGACATGTTTATCTTAAGGTAAGGTCAGACTAGGCTACATTTGCTGCGCACGCTTTTTACTCTGGCTGCAAAAGCTGCATGTCAGGCTCACACACAGAGTCAAAGTAGCCTGCAGCACGCAGCTTTTGCAACTACGGCTGCAAAAGCTGCGTCAAAAGATACAAACCTACTAACAAATGCTCACACATATGTTAGCTGCTTTTCCTTCGGCTGCAAAAATTGCAACGACTGCAACCGCTAAAGTACTTTATAGCTAATAATTATTCGTGAGTAGGGGTGCGCGATTATGAAATTTCATAATCGATTATAAAAAATAATCGATTTTTTTCGATTAATCGATTATTAAAAATAATCGATTATTCATAATCGGCTATGAACTATTTGTCATTTTTTGCACTACATCAACTATTATCGAAACCATGCATTTCTCCAAAAAAAATTCATTAAGAATAATTTATTGATTTAATACTTTAATTTTTTAATACATGAATTTTTTATATTTTTCTAATTTTTAATAAGGTCAAAAATAAATTAAAAACCAGGATATAAAAATCTCGGAGCGATTCCTTTCAGTCGAAGGGTCTAGTAAAATTTTGCAAACATCGCGTTCAAGAGATAAATATCACGTGTTGGATATAATAATCATACGTAGAAAAAAATTATCTTCTGATTGTTCTCATTTTCATTCCTATAAATTACAGTCAGCATCAGGAATCTTTAAAAACCTGATTTACCATGATATTTCGGTGTACCGTTATTTCTCTATGTTCGCATCAAACTTTTCAAAATTCATTCTTTTATGTAGTATTTTATGTGTGTATTTACAAACACTTTATTAATCGGAGAGATAAAATTCCACCCGACTTTAAATAAAACATGATGTGTCGACGTGTCTAAAAATATTTAAAATTATATTATTTGTTACTGTATCAGCAAACAATTTTCTTAATGTACACATATCTGCCAAGCAAGAAAAAAATTTCTTAGCAAGCATAAAATTTAAAATTAATTTTTGAATTTGAATTTTTGAATTTAAATTTTTGTTTGAATTGTGGTTGGTAACTTTATTTTTTATACACGTCGAGGATTCTCTTCCTTTTTGGAAAAATACGGCAGTTCATATGAAACAAGCATCAGGTAACTTCAATTCAAATATGGATAAGCAGGTAATAACAGAAATATTAGATGCGATAAATAATCGTGTTGTACACGTGATAACAACACAAGAAGAAGCGTTGATAATGCAAAATGGTAAGTTTTATTTTAATGTAACAGAACTTAAAGAGTTTTTTTTAAAGTAAAATGCAATTTTTTTATTAATTATTAGTGAATTATATTATATATTAAGTACCATTAATTTTTTGCAGATTCTATTTCTGCTAAACAATTACGCCGCTTTATCTGATTGTGGTAATCAGCGCTCGCGACATTCCACAAACAATTTCTTTCCTCAATCATTTCGATCAATTTCATTACTTGCTCACGATTCCACTTACTCGGAGGCATTGTAAATTAAAATGCTGCACCACTAGTCGCAGTAAAATATTAAACCAAATGAATATTTTTTTACTGCGATAGAATATTATGGTTTGTGAGGTGCATTTACTGAATTACGTTTACTCAGCGCATGATGTCACCCAGGACATTCCCCGGAGCAGCTTATCAGTTAGGTATCAACTTACAGTAGGCAGCTTAACTACAGTTGCAAATGCAACATACAAAATTGCACTCGCACTAAACTGCTTTTAACAGCGTACGCAGTAAACCACATGTGCAGTTTTATGAATGAAATTAACAAATAAAATCAAAATAAAATGGATTGGTCAGGAAAAATTGATGATTTAATCAAAGATAAAACCTACTCGTACGAGCAACATCGGAGGGTGCATACAAAAATAAAAAATTATATTTTATTTAAATGTGATAAATGCTTCACCACTAGTCGCAGCAAATTATTAAACCAAATGAAGATTTTTTACTGCGAATGCAACATACAAAATTTGCACTCGTACTAAGCTGCTTTTAACAGCGTGCGCAGTATACCACATGTGCAGCAGTGTGCACTTTTATCGGTTGCAGTGGTGTTCACACACAGCTACTTTTGCTGCGCGCAGCAAAAGTAGCCTAGTCTGACCTTACCTTTAGGTACTACATAATATTACAAAGTCATGTCTGGTTGTCCGTCTTTCTTCGTGACGTAGTAAATTCATTATTATTTACATTATAAAACTTATTAGTTACGTTCCACAGATTTAAAAATGAAAAGTGTTCGTAATCTAGACAAAATGCATGTATTTCTAAATACTTGTTTAGGTATATCCTAAATAAATTAATATCAAAAATCATTTTTATTTTTTCCAATATTTTTGGAGTTTTATAATAAATTAAAAATAGTCTATTTCTCCAAATTCTTTATTATGAAACGAGACGCGTTTCGAGAATCTCAATATATTCTCATCTTCGGTCGTTGAAGGCTGTACAAAACAGAGCAAAATTAGTTAATGTAAAAACATCAACAAATCACATTTTATTTACTACATAAAAACGTAAGAGGTGTCAAAAATTTATATCAAATTAAATTAATAAGAGTCGTTGGTGTATCAAATGAAAAATTAAAATAAAAGACAATTATGTTATCAACTGGTGCTTAGCAACACTTCTTATCAGCACCACCGTAACACAATTAGCAAAATAATAAATTATATAGTAATTTAGTAACCCTTAATAGCCCTACCTATTATAGTTATGAGTTCATAATCGACTATGAGTTCATAATCGACTATAAGTTCATAATCGATTATGAATTCATAATCGATTATGAGTTCATAATCGATTATGAATAATCGATTATTTTCAATAATCGATTAATCGGAAAAAATCGATTATTTTTTATAATCGATAATCGATTATGAAATTTCATAATCGCGCACCCCTAATTGCAATGATATTCATCAGATCGGTACCCCCCTCCAAAATCATATCAGAAGTCACTTCATCGTCGCCGGGGCTCGGTTTGATTTCATACCTCTCAATGCCATTTCTATTTCATCCACGTTCACTTCGGGCAACTCCTCCGATCCTTCATTCATTATTCTGTAACCGCCGACCGTCCTTCGGAACTACTTTTCCTAGGAACGGCTGGAGCTATTTAAAAAAATAAACAAATCTGCTCATCGAACAAAATTCAACTTAGACGCTTATCGATCTACTAAGAACTTTTATTGATTAAGCTGCCACCACCGTTCAACCGATTACGCCCACCGTAGAATTTTGTTCTCAAAAAACACACTATCAATTTGGTACGCGACTTTCTGGTAATGTGCCCCAGACACTCCCCGTTTTGGCGTTACGTTCCCCGGCTAAATGTTGAAGTTGAAACTTCGGTGCGGGCAAAACGACACTAAGCTCGACACTGTAAAAAAGAACGTTCTTTTCCTCAACAGGAAAAACGAAAACACTGAATTTTCAAAAACAATATTTATTAATAACGGATAAATTTAAAAAAATACATGTACACTATAAATCTCTCTTACAATTTAGGGTGGCCCCTTTTAACCAAATATTTATTACAATCCAAAAAAAATCAAACATGTAACTTACCATGTCAATAAACAAAACGAGTTGACCTTTGAAAACAGTTAAGCAAAACAAACTCAACAAAGGCACTCCCTTAACTATTTCCCAATACAAAATCACAATTACCAAACTCATAAAAATGTCCCGCACAAGAGAATTTACAATACTCAATTCAACTACATATTAATATTAATCGCGAAAAAACCCATGGCCCCCGGCCGCAGCTCTAAGGGCGCACCCTGACTTCTGACTCGTAAAAGGTGGTGGCTTGAAATGATTTTGAACTTTCAAGAGTGATAATTATTAGAGAAAAATTCGAAAAAAAAGATTGATATTTTTATATCAAAATCTAGAGTCGAATGAAGCGATTTAAGAAAAAAAACAATTTTTTTCATTGAATTTGATAGTAGTTTTTTAAAAAAAACCTATCATTTCAAGTCACCACCAAAAAGTGGTCACTTGAAATATGCCAAAAATATGCTCGAAATCGCCTTGTTTTCCATATATATTTCATGTTGCGCTGTTGTGTAGGTGTCTTGAAATGCACATTTAAAAAAAAATATAACTAACGCAGGATTGTTTTTTTATTCAAGAAATATGAATTATATCAGATAAACGTAAACGAACAAGTGAATACAAAACAGAATGAGTTTAATACTTAAAGCAAGACATTTCTGAAGAGAAAACTACCTCTCCTCATCATTTCAGGAATTGGAAGAACTTTTTCAATCTCATTCTCTCATTCTCATTCTCCGAATTCTTTTTCAAGATCTTTGAAGCTTGTTCCTTCCCTTATTCGTTGATCAATGGCCCGTTGCAGTCGTTCTCCATCATAATTTATATATGGTCTGGCACCAATCTTCCGTTTATAATCCTTCACCATTTTGTTTCAAGTTATCCCTAAAATGACCAAAATAAATGAAGCCGGTCCTGTGTTTTTCGTTTCATGATATTAAAATATTTTGGAGGTCAGAATCTCTAGCCGACAGTATGAGTAGAAAAAAAAAATTACTCACTATGATATTTCTTGGGTTGGTCTGCCCACCTGGAAGTATTCAGCCTTTTTTTTCACAGTATTTTACACCAATAATAATGTTAAGTTTTCACATGAACGATTTAATATCGACGGTTGAAACACAATAATTTTAGGTTAGGTATACCTGTACAAGGAATAGCCAGAAACTGAAGCTTCCACTACTCACTCACAAATGTCAGTGGATGTATCAATAAAATTATGCAGAAGGTTTCAAGTGGCCCCCGTGATTTCATGTCACCACCTTTTACGGTAAGCAAAACAAACTCAACAAAGGCACTCCCTTAACTATTTCCCAATACAAAATCACAATTACCAAACTCATAAAAATGTCCCGCACAAGAGAATTTACAATACTCAATTCAACTACATATTAATATTAATCGCGAAAAAACCCATGGCCCCCGGCCGCAGCTCTAAGGGCGCACCCTGACTTCTGACTCCTTAACTCATTAATTCAACCATATTTATACCTTTCAGAAATCCCGAGGAGTGACCTTCCACATAGCGTGAGAATTTGCACCATTGACAAATTTCACCTATAGACAGATACATCCCTATCGCTTTTTAACGAGAAGCAATGTCTACTGATTGCTTCAATGCAATCAAATCTTGATTGCTTCATCAATGCAATCAAATAGACTGCATTGAAATATCCGGTCAAATTGGCGATACTCCACTGTTGTCTGAAATTAATCAGTTCACCTGAACAAAGAACAGTGTAAAAGTCATCTTCAGAACTTCAGACCCAGGAAGTTCGCATACAGCTGAAAATTGATAAAATCCATTATCAATTCTCGTTCGCGCTATAAACCTTATCTCTTCCGCTGTTGATAAATATGGTTGATTAACAATCATCAGTTATTATCTCAATAATAACACCGGCCGACAAATGAAAACTTTTTGAACGTTGTTTTGATTTGAGTGAAAAATATCACTAATTTATAGTATTTTGAACACAAAATTATACCTACATAATTACTCTATCACATCAGGTTTTTTTACAAAAAGGAAAAAACGTTTAATTTAAATTTTTAGGAAAAAATTAATTATTATGTTATAAATACATATATTTCAAAACTAACAAAGAAAATATCAAGTACAATAATTGCTACAGGGCTAGTTTGTGTGACATCTCTTACGTTTAGCGATAAAATTACGTCTGGGTGTAATTTTTTTGTGAGAATCATCAATAATATCACGTTTTATTGACCAGCAGTAATCAGCCATCATATTCACATTCCATCGACCTTGGTACCTTGTTTCCATAGTTTTTATGTCTTGGTGAAACCTTTCTCCCTGTTCTTCACTATAATCACCAAGATTATCAGGGAAAAAATCTACATGCGAATGTAAAAAATGGAGTTTTATACTCATATTACACCCCAACTTTTTATACTTATTTAATAAGCAAGTTGAAAGATTACTAATGTTTGTTTTACTTCTTTGTTGGACAAGTTTGGTGCGTTGTGACGACGATTACGTGATGTGATGTTATAAGATCTGTTTGACAATCTTTTGTTTGTTTACATCTCGGTTTGTGTTTTCGCGGTCAGATGGCGCGAACGAATTTGCTTCACCTGTCGAGTTGATATGCGGTTGGGATTTTGCGGGAATTTTTAAATTTTGTAATTTTGTACGATTTTATTGGACACGATTTATTTGTTTGTTATCTGTTTCAGGGGCAGATAAATTATTTTATTGCAATTAATTTATTGAATTATTTGACTACTATTGTTATATTTTTAAATTTTAAATCGTTATACACTGTGAATTGTCCCATATATTTTTACATAATTTTACAATATTGTTAAGTTTTTAACCCTTTTGACGATGATCGTGTCCACAATTTCATCACTTGTTGCGCAATACCTTTCCCGATGTCTATAGTTGTGCATTGTCAAACATTATCCATCACCTACTGTATGGTATGTAGTTGCCGATCCATAATACCTTAATCGTTTATTATTGAGCACCTCTGTATTTTTTCCAGCCCTGAGGATGATTAAATACATTAATCGAAACGTTGGCTAAACGGTAGATAAGTTGTTTTATTGCTTTCCTTCACCCCCAAAAAGGTTTTTTACAATCTAATAGCTGAGGAAGAAATTTGTGTTAATAGTTCACTTATTTAATAAGTTTTCCACAATATTTTTATAGTCAGGGTCTTTGTGATTTCCCAAAAAATTGTTGACAACATCTTTGAACGCCAGCCAAGCTTCTAATTCAATAGTATTTAGTATTGCATCAAATTTTTTATCGGTCATCAAAGATCTAATTTGTGGTCCATCGAACACTCCTTCTTTTATTTTGGCATCTGATAATCTTGGAAATTTTCTACTCAAGTATTTAAAACTATCATTTTCTTTATCCAATGCCTTAACGAACTGTTTCATCATACCGAGTTTAATATGAAGCGGAGGTAATAAAATTTTTTCAGGATCAATTAAATTTTCTCGTATAACATTTTTGATTCCAGGTTTGAGATTTGTACGAGGATTCCATTGTTTCTGAACATAATGCTTTTCTCGTGCTCTACTGTCCCACTCGCACAAAAAACAAGGATATTTCGTGTATCCTGACTGCTGACCTAACACCATAGTTATAATTTTCAGATCTCCACAAAGCTGCCAACCGTGTTCTTCATATTTAATTTTATCTAGTACTGTTTCCAAATTTTCATAAGTCTCTTTTAAATGAACAGAGTGAGCGACAGGAACAGAAGCATACTGATTAGTATTGTGTAAAAGAACACCTTTTAAACTCCGTTTCGAAGAATCTATAAAAAGTCTCCATTCTCCAGGATCATATTGCGCTCCTAACTTTTCAATGAGATCAGGAATATTGTGGCAATAAACTAATGATTCTTCTTGACTGAAAAAAGGTACAAATTCTTCTTCACGCTTCCTATACCAAGCAAAATATGTATCAGGAGCTAACAGGTGTTTTGCATGAAGTCTAGACCCAAGAAGTTGAGCAGATTCTTTAGAAAGATTTAAATCTCTAATTAAATCATTTAATTCACCTTGTGTGAATTTCTGTGGTTGATTTAAAATTGGTTCGAAAACTTCATTTGACTCTTGACTCTGTGAATTTTGTTCTGACGATGTTGAGCTGAGATCAGATATTGAACTTGGAAGGGGCACTGGAATTTCTAGACCGTGTGGAATGGGACGTGTAACTGAGGTTACATTTGCGTAGGCTATCTTATTTTTATTTTTAGCATTAAAACCTTTCACATTGGTACAGCAAAAATAACAATCATCAATATGATTAACTTGCTCTCTCCAAATCATAGGTCTACCAAAAGGTAGATATTATTTTTTGCGGTATGTCCACTGCCTTAATTGTTCAACACAAATAGTACAAACTAACTGCGGCGTCCACGATTTTAGTTGTATTTTGAAGCCAAAATAAGCATTATACGTATTTTCCACAAACTCAGTTATTTTCAGTTTTTGCTTTGAAGCCATAAAGTTTCCACAAATGTAACAAAATGTATCTGGACTACTATGACACTTTCTTGAAGACATTATGTTTTTTAGACGTTTTTCAACCACAAATCGTTAATTAAATACTATATTAAATACCAAAAGTAAAACGTAAACAATTTTTTCAAATAAACACACTGATTTCAGTAAAAAGTTTGTAAACAAAGTAACTATAACGGTTTATTTCCATGTAACGCGTTTCGAAAGGGCGTATCGTTGTTCTAACTAATATATTTTCTCACGAGAGGTCGCTTAATTCAAGAAAAGAGCGCCAAAACTCGATAATTTAAATTATTTTTACTGAAAAATCGAAAATAGCGAATATATTAATTTTACTAAAAATCTGATGTGATACGATAAAATTAGGTCTGATTTCGTAATCAGCACTACAAAATTAGTGGAAAAAATTAATGATATCTTGGACAACGAAAATCATGTCGGCCGGTGTAATTTATAATTATATCTGAATTTAAAATATGAAAATTAATTTTTTATGAATTAAAATCCCGTTTTGTTACAATTCTTCGATTGGATTGTAGCACATTTTCCTCTTGAGGTTCCAGTACTTTTGACGAGTAAAAGTCAGCATAGTAGTCCTCCATGACTTTGAGTAGATGATCGCGATTTTGAATTATTTTTCCTGCTTTATTTGTGAAAGAATATATTTGTTTTTGACCTAATTTAGGTCTTAAGCATTTCATATTGGAGTTATTCTCAATCACCTCTGTTATTATTGCGTCATATTTCCTTGTTCTGTGTTCTCTAATCTTTTTCCTTATTAACTTCTTGACTTCTACGTATTCAATGCTACCCTTCTGGCCCCTCCTGTTAATTTCACGTCTATTTTCCATCACCTATTTCGGGTTGCGTCTTTATTTTTATCAGTTTTTTCTTTGCTTCCTTGACACTGTCTCGTATCGCTGTTGTAATCTCTTCATTAAATTTTCAATGTCTTCCTCCGGGTGAGATGAAGTTGGTGCATACACCTGAATTACTTTTATGTTCAGTCGGTTAGTTATTCGCATTATGATATAAGCCACTCTGTCCGATATTGCTTGGAATGTTTCAACAAGATGGGCTATTCTTTTATTAACGATAAAAGTCACTCCACTATTAATTCCTCCTCTGTATAGGAAATGATTGCCCGTTTTCAGCGCTATCCATCCTTCTCCCTCGCACCTAATTTCACTCAGACCAACAATGTCGAATTTAATCTTACTCAATTCATGTTCCATTTCATGCAGCTTGTCATCACCATTCAACGTTCTTACATTGTAGGTTCCAATCCATAGACTCGTCGAGTGGCAGCCTGATCTTACCCAGATATTCTTAGCACTCTCTCCTCCATTCACTTGCTGGCCGCTGCCTTGATCATCAGAGTTCATGGAGGTGCTGGGGACTGAGAGCCATTCTTGGTGTGTACTGTTCATATATGACTTGAAGGTTAGGCCATATCTTCCCACGCTGGCCAAATGCGGGTTGGGAAGGGGATATCCATAAGGATCTTTAATGTTGCCGTTTCCCATTGCGTTCAACATTCTATGCCATTGACCCGATCGGTTCATCTGCCTTTAAATTTGTTTTCACTCATTAAGGGCAAGAGAGTGCCCTAACTGTATTTTGCTCTTCCATCTAAATTATATAAGCTGTTGGCGCCATACAGGCTATCGCTTATCCCGACGATATTCGGTGTACTAGTTTTGGTCCGCCCCGGATATTTTATTTCTCCGGTACCCGTCATATCTGGCGAGCTTTCCCCTATCCGCCACCTGGGGAGGCGCCCGATGGGGGACTAGCAACCCCACACGGGATAGTGTACATATTCATATAGTGTACATATATTTTGGAAAATCGAAGAGTATAATAATCTTGAATGAACTTGAACTTCAATACTTCGTTTTCCATTACCACAAATACACACAAAATATTATTGCCACGAAAGACATTAACGAAGAATATCGTTTGGTCAAAGGTACTCCAGAACCATAAAATCATTTAAAATGGGATTCTTTCACAGAATTCATTAGTTATCGAATGACTTTAACGATGGTCAACCAAATATTGAAAGTCTATCCAGGTCTAGACACGAAACTGTTGTGCTTCGCCCGTTTGAGTATCAAAAATCTACAAATTGGTTTCGAAATTTTATGGTATAAAATAAAATGGTACAAACACTGGTGGTAAGGGTTGGTTTTTGACACCCTTATACCCAAAAGAGGGTTTTGAAATTTGGAATGTAGATTCACGTCATCAAGTAGATTATCATGTCAAAAATTTGGGAGGGGATCTCGTCAACTGTGCCATCTGGGAATTTTTTACCAGAGATGATTTCTCATACTGGGGATGACAAATCTATGAGTCGTACAAAAATCGCATGGTGCAGAGGGCGCAATTTCTTTGATCTCATCAGTGAGATAGGCAGTTGAAATTTTTTTTAGAACCTTTGAATCTTAAAGACCATTAACGAATAAGTCAAATTAACATAAATTTGGGTTTTTAGCACTCTCCAAAATATGAAGAGCCTTCCAACGTTAACTATGTCATTTTGCTTCCTTTCCCCGACTTTGAAGAATGGTGTTAATAATACAATTACAATCTTCCGGTTGCGAGTTCTTCTTCTTCTTCTTCGCTTTCCTCTTGTCAGAGGAGTCGTGATCATTATTCACTCGCTCAGTTCGCTCCCCCACATCCAACTCGTCGCACTATCTCACGCCATCTCTCTCTGTTGCGTGCCTCTCTCGTGGCGTGCTGCAAGGAACCGCTGGTTACTTCCTTCACCTGGTCCGACCATCGCTTCGGGGATCGTCCTCTCGGCCTGGTACCCTCTATCTTACCCTGTATTATTATCTTTTCGAGGCCGTCACCATGTTCTCGCGTTATGTGACCAAAGTATCGGAGTACGCGTTGGTATACTATTTGAGACAGTCTCTGTGGTTCTTTAATTTCTTTAAGAATGGACACATTTGTTCTTCTCGCGGTCCATGGTATACGGAGCATTCTTCTCCAGCACCACATCTCAAGTGCGTCAATCTTTCTTCGGTCCTGCATCTTTAAAGTCCAAGACTCCGCACCGTACAGTATTATTGGGAAGATTAGTGTTTTGACCATCATTTTCTTGGTTCCAAGAGTGACATCTCTATCTTTCCATGTTCTTTGCAAACTGCGAACAGCATTTCTTGCTATTTCGCTGCGTCGCCTTATTTCTTGCGTGCTTCCACCTTCGTTATTAATGAGCACTCCCAAATATATATATTGGCTAACGACAGAGTATTGAGAGACTTGTTGGATTTCAGGGCTATTATTCTTGCTTCGGTCTACTATCATTACCTTCGTCTTTTCTATATTAATTATCAAGCCACATCTGCGGCTCTCGTCTTCTAGTTGCTTCATTAGTAGGGTCAGTTCTTCTGCTGAGTTGGCAAGGAGTGCGGTGTCATCGGCGTATCGTAGATTGTTTATCTTTTTTCCTCCAACAGCAAAGCCGTCATTCCATCCTTCCAGGGTCCTTCGCATAACATACTCGCCATACAAATTGAACAGCATCGGGGACAATATGCAACCCTGCCTCACTCCCTTTTCTATCTTGCATTGATTTGAGAGTCTATCATCTACTTTAATTCTCGCTATATTGTTCATGTATATCCCTTGGACCAGGCTAGTGATGTGGTGCGGTACCCCCATTTCCGTCATTATCTGCCATAGCATTTTCCACTCGATACTATCGAAAGCCTTGCGATAGTCCACAAAACATATATATAGTGGTTTGTTATATTCTCTTGCCTTTTCTATTATTTGACGGATGTTCAGAATATGTTCGCGTGTGCCTCGACCTTTTACGAAGCCAGCCTGCTCTTGAGGTATCTGCCAGGACAGGTATGGTTTTAGTCTATTATTAATTATGCATAGCATCACTTTGCTGGCGTGCGATATCAGTGAGATCAATCTATAATTGTCACATACTTCCTTTGATCCCTTCTTGTGTAGCGGAATGAAAATGGAGCTCGACCAATCTTCCGGCCATCTTCTTGTCCTCCATATTATCTGACATATAGTATGCATAATATCCACACCCGTTTCCCCCATCGCCTGAATGATCTCGGAAGTAATCGTGTCAATACCTGCAGCTTTATTGCGTTTCAACCTCTTTATAGCGTCTTCCACTTCATTTCTCAGTATGTCCGGTTCTTGGTCCATATCTTCAATTTGGAGTGTGGACGTGTGTGTACTTTCTTTCTCGTCTTTGACGACGAGAGTACTAGTTGCGAGTACTAGTACTAGTCGTCAAAACTGTTGTGGTTTCGTTAGCCTTTGATGATTGAAACGAAGGAATTAATCGTGATAGTCCTCAAAATTTACATTTATAGAACAGAAGTGTGCTTGACAACGTTTTTCCAGGGTCACCAATATAGTGAGATGTGCTTAAAATTATACCGGGTGACCGGCCGAAAACTGAACATAGGGAAATAACATGGGAAATTGATTTTTTCTAAATTCCTGCTTCCCATTATAACTGATATGAATAAAAAAAATACCAAATTAAAGAGATTTTTTTTCCGCGCCTAAAGATACCAAACACTTAATATTTTGTTTTTTATTTATTGTTAAAAAGTCGATAGTAAAATTAAGAAATAGCGCTTCTTAAAAAAATATTAGCGGGCTGGGTCGTTGCATTACGTCTAATGTGCCGCATTGCTATTGTATGAAAGCCAAATATTACAAACAAAAGTTACTTTGACAGATTAAAATTAATTTTGTTAACAATGAAGTGGTCTGTTGAAGAAAAAGTTTTCATGGTAAAATATTATTACAGCGGTAATAGTTTACGCCAAATACGTGACTTATTTTCTGTTAAATTTAATAATAGCCAAATTCCATCAATATCGGCCATACAGAATATAATTAAGAAATTTGAAGACACTGGTAATACTTCGACAAATTTAAATAAAGGTATTAACCAAAATTATTAATTGAAGTTGTCTTATCATTATTTTTTAAATAGGATATCAGAGAAACAACCATGAATTGGAAGAAATTATTAGGTTTAATTTCTGCGAATCCAAATGCAAGCATTAGATCCATTGCAGCTGAGTGTAATGTTGGTAGAGAAAATGTTCGAACAATTTTAAAAAAGCACAAGTACCATCCTTTTAAATATCAATGTCATCAAGAAATATTTTTGTTTGACGAAGAATCCAGGCTTGTATTTTGTTTGAAAATGCAAGAACGTGCTAACAGAAACCGAAACTTTCTGAAACAAATATGTTTTACAGACGAATGTACATTTACATTAAACAATGAGCCAAATGTACAAAACCATCGCTATTGGGCTATACAAAATCCGAGACTAAATTTAATGACCGGCTCACAATATCCTCAAAAAATTAATATTTGGACTGGCATTTATAATAACCGTGTTCTTGGTCCATTTGAAATACTTGGAAATTTAAATTCAGATATGTATTTAGATCTTCTTATAAATAATATTGGTCCTGCGTTAGATGAAATAGCTTCTGAACACCATGAGGTCTGGTTTCAGCAAGACGGTTGTCCAGCACATTTTGGGGTAAACGTTAGAGATTATTTAAACCAAGCATATCCAAATCGATGGATTGGTCGTGGTGGTGCTATAAACTGGCCAGCCCGATCTCCTGATCTGGCACCGTCGTGTGACTTCTTTTTGTGGGGTCATATTAAAAGCAAAATTTATAAAACTCGTCACCCAAATATTGATTCTTTGAGGAACGCGATCTTTGCAGAATGCAATCAAATTACTGCTAGACAGCTAGCAAATGTAAGAGAATCATTTTATAATAAATTGGGTTACTGTTTAGTGCAGAATGGAGGGTTATTCGAATACTTGTTATAATATTATTATTATTTGGTTACTTTCGTTCAGTATTTAATAATCCAATTGATATTTTTCTTATTCTTGGGTTTTGTTGACTAAATAAAACTACTTTTAACTTTTAATATTGGTCAACTTGTTATAATAAAATAATATTCAAATTGCGTTCTTATTATTTTTAAAATAAAAACAAATTTAAAAAGTTTAAAAACAATAGCAATGCGGCACATTAGACGTAATGCAACGACCCAGTCCGCTAATATTTTTTTAAGAAGCGCTATTTCTTAATTTTACTATCGACTTTTTAACAATAATTAAAAAACAAAATATTAAGTGTTTGGTATCTTTAGGCGCGGAAAAAAAATCTCTTTAATTTGGTATTTTTTTTATTCATATCAGTTATAATGGGAAGCAGGAATTTAGAAAAAATCAATTTCCCATGTTATTTCCCTATGTTCAGTTTTCGGCCGGTCACCCGGTATAATAGACGTTAATTAAGTTTTTTTCAAATTTATTTCTCGAAGTTTTACGATAACAAATGAATCGGCTACTTCTTGTTGAAGCACACTATACATTCATGTGTCAGACGTTGAAGCTAGGGAACTTGATTTTATTTTTAGTTACATTTTATAATATTTCGAGTTCGTCGGTTTTGTTTGGGTTTATCACCAAAGTGATTTTACAATAAATTTCTAAATGTTACATAAAATAAAGTAAATGAATAGACAAATTAATTTTATATTTCAATGATACCGTTTTTGTAGTTAGTCATTTTTAATTATCTTCTTTAAACTATATTAGTGAGTACGTTACTATAAAATACTTATATTCGACCAAGCCCAGTTTTATAGGTTAGAAGGTGTCGGTATAAATATCTCTTATTTTCTTTTAGCGGAAAAACACAATGTCTTCCGGACGTCCTATAAAATGTGTAGTTGTGGGTGATGGAACCGTCGGAAAAACTTGTATGTTGATATCATACACCACCGATAGTTTTCCAGGAGAATATGTCCCCACCGTGTAAGATATTTTTATATTTATTATTTTTTAATATTCATGATACAAACCTTTGTACTAAATCACAACTTTGACTTAAGACTAATGAGTTCTACTTCGGTTATAGTTTTGATTAAGTGTTTGAGTAGGTGGATGTATTTAACCCAATTGTAAACAAAGAATGCAGATTTAACTGCACTTTCTTGGGTCAAAAGGTGTCTTATGCTTTCTAAAATTTCATAACATTGAGGTCATGATATTCCTGCTTTTACAAATCTGCAGGTTTCCAAAACCCTAAATATGTTACCGATAAAAAATATTGTCCTTAATAACATACGGTTACTCGTGATAAATTTTGATTGCATGTGTGGGTAGTTGCAATTAACCCACTTGATGTAATCCAAGGCAAATTTCAAAATTGAATTATTTTTTCAAGCTTGATCAAAATAAACTCGTTTAAAAATTTGCCATTATCACTTAAGAATTTATTGTTTACAAAATGTATAATGATTAATCACTGGAAATTGTAATTAAGCACTTCTGTTTTGTTTATCGGTGATTCTTTTATTTAGTATTTCAAGTTGTTATAATATGACGAGTAAATTCATTTTTTAAATTAATCCTTCTCTTCACCGATTTTCAGCACTGCTAATTCTATGTTTGATGTGAGGTTGAGATAGGATCATTATTACTTATGAATTATTGTTTACAAAATGTGTAATGAATAACACTGCCCAACAGTCATTTTGGTGACGGAGAAGTAAGAACTGAATTTAAATATGTTTGATGCCCTAATTTCAGAAATGTCTTTCTTTTTTTTCGTAGCAGCTCTATTTTTTTTTGGATACGCGGTAATCGATTGTATAGTTTTAATAAAAGGTAAAAATAATAAGAAAATATTTTTACAGGTCAAAACCAAAATTTTTCAGGTAAAATTAAAATCAAATTACCTTGTTTAAGGTACTCGGAAATCTCCATGATCGTAAAACCCACATTTCCGATACCTGCCGAACTCTCACGACCGAATTCACTACCTGCGGTGTACACTTAAAACCCTTACAAATTTCAGTTTACCATTACGGTGCGTTCATGGAAAATATTTAACGTAATTTAATTTAATGTATTTTAATTTAAAAAAGCTAAATGTACGTAACCACCTGCCTTGCTTTAAGGAATCTCGATAATCCATTCATGCGCGTCCCATATAATAGTAATAACGTGAAATCTATAGAAGTTATCTTAAGATATCTTAAAAACTAGAGCTGCTACGAAAAAAAGAAAGACATTTTTGATATCAGGGCAACAATAGTTATTTATGTATCAAGGGCACAATCAATAGATTATAGCACCGAGGGTAATTTAAAGCCCGACGCGTTAGCGGAGGGCTTTAAATTGCCCGAGGGCTATAATCTAATTGTGCCTGTGGTACATACAACGTTTTATTTCATTTTGGTGCTTGGTACTTGAATTGTCATAATTGAAGAATGAAGTACTATTTTGAGAAAAAATATGTCATTTTGTTTGTGCTATGAATTTTTGGTGTGCCATGGTTCCTATGGCGAGAAACTTGGAGGGGCGAGAATTAATTTTTTTATTTAGCAATAACTCGAAAACGGCACTAGATATCGAAAAACTGAGCAAAAAATTCTCCCCCCCTCGTAAGGTACTCCCTCCCGTGAATTGTCGGTAGGAAGTCATATGCAAAATTTCAGATCGATCGCGCAAAAAAAACAGAGTTTGGACTAACTCTTTTGTTTTGATATTGTTGTCATTGCTTAGCAACTTTATAGGCCCTAGGGCTATAAAAGCCATATTATGCCCCCATTTCCGTGCTAAAAAACAAGGTTATGATACCAAAATGAAATAAACATATTTAAATTCAGTTCTTACTTCTCCGGCACCAAATTTTTTTTTTTCATTTTGTTGGGCTGTGTAATCACTGCATTTGTTAATTAATCATTTTATGTTTTGTTTATCGGCGATTCTTTAATTTGGTATTTCAAGTTGTTATAATATGATGAGTAAATGCTTTTTTAAGTTAATCCTTCTCTTCGCCCATTTTCAGCACTGCTAATTCTGTGTCTGATGTGACCTTGACATAGGTCTACCAAAAATGGTCCCTTCTATCTATTTTTGTTGTAACCCATATGCCACTAAAATTTAATTTTAGTCCACCTGCTTGCAGTTTTTTAATTATATATAATTAGATCCTGTAATTCATCCTTGAATGTGGGGCTAAGTAAGATCATATTGGCTTTACATAAAAGTAGAAATTTGGTTTTCCAGCTGGATTCGGAATAATTTGAGGACGGGAGTAATTTAATCACAAGACCTGGAATTTTCTAGGAATTTACAACTATTTTAAAATATTTAAAAAAAAAGGTAATTTTAAAGATTTCTTGAGGAAAATGTGATCAAATGTTATACCCACTTCCTGTATCAGATCTCACAATCGCTTCTTTTGTTTTATTTTTGATATCCATTCCTGGTTAATTTTTATTTTGATAAGAAATTTCAAGTTTTAGGCGCCCCTGCAAAAATCCTTTTTTTTAATAAACCAGTAACGGACTTAGTTGGATCCTAATTATTATTGAATTTAACCATTGATTTTATATACTTATAGATGTTGCACGCAATGTTAAATTTGGTTATAAGTTGGAGAACTTTGTACGCCAGATGGTGCTTTAAATCACCTAATCGCCACGCAGCGTACAAAGTTATTACTAACTAGCCATGTACATCTGTTATAATGGTTTCAAACTTAGATATGTACTTACTTAGAGCAGGTAATAAATCCTTTATTGGGGGTTTATGTAGATTATAACAAGGGTTTCTTTTAACAAAAACATTCCTTTATGATTTTAACAATACTGTTTGCTAAGATCCCACTTAAAATTTATTTTTACTTTCGTTTGCTGTTTCGTTTGCAAGATATAGGCATTTTCAAATATTTTTATTTTCAAAAAATTCGTAATAAAATAGCACGGTTTTCAAGAAAGTTTCTTTTTGATCACTCTCTCCTATTTGTTTTGAACATTTTAGTTTAGAATTCGTAATTCCAACGATTTTCAATGAATTCCAAGGATTATTAAAGATTTGCAAGAAACTCCAAGAATTTACAAATGTTTTAAAAAGTTTTCAACAATTTAGTAGGCATTCCAGAGATTTTTAAGGTATTGCAAGATTTCAACGATTTCTAAGGAATTCCTAGTGATTTGCGAAAAATTCCCCGTGATTTTCAACGAATTAAAAACAAAATAAATAAATATTTAAGTATACAAAACTCGGAAAACAAAATTTCAAAGATTTACGTGTACGCTGATATCCAATGATTTTCAAATATTTCCAAGGAATTCCAATGCTTTCCAAAGAATTTGAAAGATTTACAAAGAACACCGAAGATTTCTAAAGAATTCCAAGGATTTACTTTGCAAAATATTTGAAGGAATTCCAACGACTTGCAAAGATTTCCAGGATTCCTCCTATGGAATACGCTTTGGGGTCGTCCATAAATTACGTCACGCTCCTGGGGGGGGGGTCCGACCTTTGTGGCGTTAGGGGTCGGGGGAGGTTCAAAATTGTGACGTCACAATTATAGGTATATAAGTAAATGAAACAATAAAAGTTACAATATAATAATAATAGTTTAAGAATAACCGAAGCCCACGTGAGTCCAAATAATTTTCAAAAAATGAGTGTGAAATTGGCCACCCAAGTGTTTAGTAAAACGTTTTACGCGGGGATTGTAACTGCCGTAGCAACTGGGGATCTGAAAAGCGATACTGCTTTAAATACTGCAAGTTTTTTGTTAAAAATGAATAACCTATTTGATTGTTTAAATTCCAAAGTGTTGTACGAAGCAAATAAATTGAAAGGCGCCATTTGTTTAAAAAATGAGGAATCCCTAAAATATTTAGAAGAATGTTTGGTTTGGATTCGAACTTGGAAGGTTCCAAAAAACACTCCGTTTTGTTTTAACGGATTTCTACAAACAATTAAGGGAATTATATTTCTTTATGGAACGCGATAAAAGAAGATCACAAGTTTCTTTTAACAAATAGGCTTTGTCAAGATCCAATTGAAAATTTGTTTTCCCAAATACGCCATAGAAACGGATATAATCCCAATCCTTCTGCAAAGCAATTTAGGTTATCTCTACAAGGAATTATTTCATCGTGTCTGGAGAAAGAATGCACAACTTCAAATTGCGAGAACGATGAAGATAAATTAATTAATTTGGAAGAAAAAATCGAGTTCTCTGGAGATTTGCCTGTGGTATCAGAAACTATTTCCGATTTTACTGATATCTTTGAAGTGGAAATGGAATCAACATCATCATCCTCCGATGAGGACTGTAGCATAAAGGAAAACTATGAAGCATGCTCAGTGACCTACTTTGCAGGTTATTTAGCTCAATCCTGTATTAAAAAGTTTGGGTGTAAATATTGTGTAGAAGAACTTCAAAAAGGTAACACTGATTTAGTTGATAAGAATGAAATGTTGATTTTGTCTAGGGATTACGGCGTAGATGAAACTAAAATACAATTTTTAAAAAGACGCAGCACTGCTTTCATTCAAATTATCAGCATATGTCTAGGCATATACAACAAGTCCTATTAATAAAATATTTTACACCAGGGGTATTAAAGATTCCATATTTCAAAAAATCGTGAACAATGATACAATTAAAAAGTGGATCACTGACAAGAAGTGTGAAGAACATAAAATTTTTTTAATAAACCGTTTACTGCGAACGAAACTGTTCCGTACATGTAAAATACAGATTGAGAAGAAAGATAAACAAAGTGCAACAAGAAAACTTAATATTTTAAAAAACCAATAATAAGTACATGAAAAATTAGATATTTTCCAGAATTTATTTTGTTGTATAATTTTCATATTAATAAATTTTTGCAAATAACTTTAATTATTATTAAACCTATGAATCTAAAATTTGGTAAATAGAAAAGAAAATTTCAACCTTCAAAGATTGTAATACCTTTTATTAATGGCTTTATGCATCTTTAGGACTTAATGGTATGTCAGGTAAATTTAGGTAATCTTCATAATATAGCTTTTTTTCAAACCAACTTTACTGTAAATAAAGTTGTTAACATTTTAGCTAGGTAGCAGCACTTTATGACAACTTTTTGACGAATAATTTTCTATAACCTACACTCCTATTACGTGCCACATCTATAAGTATATATAATCAATGATTTAACTGACAAAAATGATTGCATTTTTTTAATCAATTATTTTAAAAAAAACGGTAATTTTGAAGATTTCTTGAGGAAAATGTGATCAAATGTTATACCCACTTCCTGTATCAGATCTCACAATTATTGCTGGTTTTGTTTTATTTTTGATATCCATTCCTGGTTAATTTTTATTTTGAAAAAAAAATTCAAGTTTTAGTCGCCCCTGCAAAAATCTTTTTTTTTAATAAACCAGCAACGGACTTAGTTGGATCCTAATTATTATTGAATTTAACTGACAAAATTGATTGCATTTTGTAAATCAATTATTTAAAAAAAAACGGTAATTTTGAAGATTTCTCGAGGAAAATGTGATCAAATGTTATACCCACTTCCTGTATCAGATCTCACAATCGCTTCTTTTGTTTTATTTTTGATATCCATTCCTGGTTAATTTTTATTTTAAAAGAAATTTCAAGTTTTAGTCGCCCCTGCAAAAATCCTTTTTTTTTAATAAACCAGCAACGGACTTAGTTGGATCCTAATTATTATTGAATTTAACTGACAAAAATGATTGCATTTTTTAAATCAATTATTTAAAAAAAAACGGTAATTTTGAAGATTTCTTGAGGAAAATGTGATCAAATGTTATACCCACTTCCTGTATCAGATCTCACAATTGCTGCTTTTGTTTTATTTTTGATATCCATTCCTGGTTAATTTTTATTTTGAATAAAAAATTCAAGTTTTAGTCGCCCCTGCAAAAATCTTTTTTTTTAATAAACCAGCAACGGACTTAGTTGGATCCTAATTATTATTGAATTTAACTGACAAAATTGATTGCATTTTTTAAATCAATTATTTAAAAAAAACGGTAATTTTGAAGATTTCTTGAGGAAAATGTGATCAAATGTTATAGGTACCCACTTCCTGGATCAGATCTCACAATCGCTTCTTTTGTTTTATTTTTGATATCCATTCCTGGTTAATTTTTATTTTGATAAGAAATTTCAAGTTTTAGTCGCCCCTGCAAAAATCCTTTTTTTAATAAACCAGCAACGGACTTAGTTGGATCCTAATTATTATTGAATTTAACTGACAAAATTGATTGCATTTTGTAAATCAATTATTTAAAAAAAAACGGTAATTTTGAAGATTTCTCGAGGAAAATGTGATCAAATGTTATACCCACTTCCTGTATCAGATCTCACAATCGCTTCTTTTGTTTTATTTTTGATATCCATTTCTGGTTAATTTTTATTTTGAAAACAAATTTCAAGTTTTAGTCGCCCCTGCAAAAATCCTTTTTTTTAAATAAACCAGCAACGGACTTAGTTGGATCCTAATTATTATTGAATTTAACTGACAAAAATGATTGCATTTTTTAAATCAATTATTTAAAAAAAAACGGTAATTTTGAAGATTTCTCGAGGAAAATGTGATCAAATGTTATACCCACTTCCTGGATCAGATCTCACAATCGCTTCTTTTGTTTTATTTTTGATATCCATTCCTGGTTAATTTTTATTTTGAAAACAAATTTCAAGTTTTAGTCGCCCCTACAAAAATCCTTTTTTTTAAATAAACCAGCAACGGACTTAGTTGGATCCTAATTATTATTGAATTTAACTGACAAAAATGATTGCATTTTTTAAATCAATTATTTAAAAAAAACGGTAATTTTGAAGATTTCTTGAGGAAAATGTGATCAAATGTTATAGGTACCCACTTCCTGGATCAGATCTCACAATCGCTTCTTTTGTTTTATTTTTGATATCCATTCCTGGTTAATTTTTATTTTGAAAACAAATTTCAAGTTTTAGTCGCCCCTGCAAAAATCCTTTTTTTGTTTAATAAACCAGCAAAAGACTTAAAGTTGGATCCTAATATTATTATTGAATTTAACTGGCAAAAATGATAGCATTTTTTAAATTAATTTTGGAAGCTCATGGGAAGGGGATTTAAACTTTTTTTGAAAGAAATGAAGTTCATGTTTACAATTATTATTGAAGACCAGTTGAAACCTGCAGATTTCCTAACGTCGTCGCTTCATTTCATTTGTGGCTAAATGATTACTTTATAGTTGTTTTCATTTTAAATTATTGAAGAAAAATTCCATACTAAAATTGACATTTGTTCATGATTGATTAATTTTACAAAATGACACTTCAAAATAATTGCTTGTAAAATGTATTAATAGATTAATTACTCCATTATTGTTATTACATTATATAATACTGATTTATTAACTGTTGTGGTCAAAATAGTTCTAAATTATCACAAAGTAAAACGCACCATAATTCTTATAGTCTATTCCAAAATTCTGTCAATGTCAGAAGTTTAGGGGAAATATTGGCAATATCTAAAGCCCGTCTTACATCAGGACATTTCTGGCGTCATTTCTTGCGCCATTTCTTGAGACATTAAAATAAAGCCTGTATTATATCAGGCCATTTCTTGCTCGGATTTTGCGCAGTAGGTAATTTTAGCAAATTACGTGAAACATTTTGTAGGCCAAATATATAGAACCTGTCCTATTTAGAGGCAATTTTCAACGCAATTTGCCTGCGAGCGTGCGCAGTAAGATTAAACGAAGGATAATTTGGTGTAGTAAATTGTGAAAACTGTGCTACACATAAAAATTTAAATGGATAAAGAAAGAGATTTAATTGCATAAAATGTGATTGCAGCAAACATAATATTATAGTATTAAAAAAATTACTGAAAAGACATTTGAAAAACAAACCAAAACCGAGGGTGCGAAAGAATTGGCAGGAAAAGTGGCTACATAGAATTTAAATTGAATAGAATTGTATTTGATAATTTAATAATTAACTGATTATATAAATTTGTTTGCTAGTTTATTTGACAATTCACATTTGACAATTACTACCAGCGCATTCAATCTGTACTGCGCACGCTCACAGGCAAATTGTTCAAGAATAGAGCACGCGCTAAATATATTGCCTACAATCCGAGCCAGGACATTTTGCAAGAAATTTGCTGTTTGAAACTAGGCAATTTATATTGCTCTAGAAATGGCGCAAGAAATTACGCCAGAAATGTCCTGATGTAAGACGAGCTTAAGATCACTAAAATATTTATGTTTTTTGAACCTCTGAACTTTAGCTCTGGTATCTATTGTTGATTCTTGCTTGCATTCTTCATAAAATAGTAGTTAAAGTTGCGAGGTCTTTTTTAATATTTTTAGGGTTCCCTTTCAAATCTACCCGTAATAAAAACCCATAGAGAACTAAATGACCAAACAATTCATGTATAAAAATTTTATTCCAAAAATTGACAACCACTGTTCTATGCTGGTGTTTTTAACGCCCACTGTAAGGACAAAAATATTTCATTTAAATTAATCAAAAGTAACAAAATGACTCATGGTTTTTTTTCTTTATCGGAAGCACTACGTTATTTTTTATTTGATAATTATCATATAAATTAACAAACAAGATAATAAATTTTGTAAAAATAGAATGTTTGTCCACACAAAATGCTTGAATCTATTACAAAATTATTTTAACCTTAGTCACTATCATCAATATATTCAGAACGATGATTCAACTTGAAGAAATTGCATTAATTATACATTTTAGAAATGTACAAAAGTTCAGAACCAGATTTTCACTTATTTAAATGAGAAAAATGTCATCGGGTTTCTTGACCTCGAATTTCATTAAAAATAAATTTTAATACTTCAAATTTTATTACAGATTTGACAATTACTCAGCTCCAATGGTTGTGGATGGAATATCAGTTAGTTTAGGATTATGGGATACAGCCGGTCAAGAAGACTACGATAGGTTACGTCCCTTGTCTTACCCACAAACAGATGTCTTTTTAATATGCTTTAGTGTATCTTCTCCATCCTCTTTTGAAAATGTTACGTCCAAATGGTACCCCGAAATAAAACACCATTGCCCAGATGCACCTATGATTTTAGTCGGTCCGTAAACAACCATTTTTAAAAAACTTTCTTAACACTTTTCTGTCTATTGTAGGTACTAAGATTGATTTGAGGGATGATAGGGAAACTTTAAATTCGTTAGCAGACCAAGGCTTAAGTCCTATAAAAAGAGAACAAGGACAAAAATTGGCAAATAAAATTAGAGCAGTTAAATATATGGAATGTTCGGCTTTAACACAAAGAGGATTAAAACAAGTTTTTGACGAAGCGGTGAGAGCTGTCCTAAGACCGGAACCACAAAAACGTCGACAACGTAAATGCCTCATTATGTAATTTGTAAGTAGATATTTTTTACAAACCTGTTTGTTTTTATTTAAATATTTTGTTATAGTTTTACCAATTTGCTTAGAAAAATAACTCCCATTTTTGATTATTTCTCCTGAAGAATTGAATTTATTTTTGGAAGGTTGAAAAATTTTGCTCATACCTTAAACTAATACATTTTATGAAAATGTAGGAAAAGAAAACATCACATTTCCTAGGTAGCTTGTCATTTTTGTTATAAATTTTTTATAATATTTAAATTATAAGAGGCATCAGCATTTATAATAATACTCTTGAAAAAAATTTGTTAGTTTAGGTAAAGTGATGCTTTCGGAAAATCGAAATTCTCAACAATCAATACTCATTTTTTCGTTATTTTTGAATTTTGTGTGCCATTTTTGTGAATGGTTTTAATTTTGCATAATATTGTGTGCATTAATGAAAAGACTTGGCTTATTTATGTCTAGTTAGTTAATCGTAGTTGTTTTTTTTACCCCCTATTATTATTTTTTATAATCTCATTTATGTTTTGTAATCATAATGCAATTAGGGTAGCAGCTTATAAGATATTTAGTGAACAAACCTCATTCGTCAATTTATATTGCTGTGTTTGTATAATTTTAAGTTTCTCTTTTATAATTAATTTATTGTAATAAAAAGTGTAAATTAAGAAAAAAAGTTTTCATTCTTGTAAATCTTAAAATGACCAAAGGAATTTGCATTCTAGTCACAGATCGTAAATATACTATCGCACTATGTTTTTTACATTTTTAATAAAATAGCACTGGTGTCTCAATGTTTTATATATTTATGTGTATCCAAATTGTATTATTAAATTTTAAATTAATAAATAAACTTACTTTATCATTCACTATTATTTATTAACAGGCCAGACATTTTTTAACTAACTTCAGACTCGGATAAACCTGCACCATTCTCCGCAAAAACTTCGTTCCAAGTTTAAAGATAAAATCCCTGTGGATCATTCCAGCTCATATAAACTTATAGACGAAACTTGGTACACGGCATCATAGTAATAAATAAAAAAATACAAATTTAAGGGTTTGTCCCAAAGGGCCTCTGTTTTTTCTTTTGATCCTTTAAAAAATTCGTATGCAGACTCGTGGAAAGTAATCCAATATTAATATTAAAAGATGTTCTAGAAAGGTAAATGATCAACCTTATCAAATATTCAATCACATTTTATTTTTTCAACCCTTATAAATGGGTTAATTTTGTAATATTGACTTTCCGCTTAAGCGGGTCTATTATTTTTAATTTTTTTATACTAAAAATAAATTAAGAACATGGAGAAGCGGACAAAAATCAACTTTTTGCCTATTTCTCGACGTGAAGGCAAAAATAGTTAAATACAAAACTAAAGCTAATTAAATTCTCTGCAAAAGAGTTCTATACATATTTTCGTTAGATTCGTAATTCATACGCAAAATAACCGTCCTAAGTTGCGCGACCATCAAGATATATTTCTTTAATGTGGTCGGGATCGATTTTGAATTAATTCTATAGATTTTCAGAATAAATGTAAGTTCACAAATTTGGTCATTACACAATGTTATATGAAATTATAAGTGAAGTTATTTTTTAAAATAATATTGCTAAGTAGGAGTTGGAAAAAAATCAATAAATCCTCATCAGATGCATTTAATTTTCTCACTTCTAATGCTGCACAAGTACGTTTGAAACTACTCGTAAGATCTACTTTAAACTGTTATACCCCCACTGGTGTTTAAATTTATAGCTTCCGGTTTTTACAAAAAAATGCACACATGATCTATCTACAAATCCATACATAAAAATTTTGGTTTAAAACAAATGACTTAGGCCCAGTTGTTCAGTATTAGGTTATCTTTTAACCTGAATTATTTTCCATGGAAACAATTCTTGAAACAATCATTTCTATGGAAAATAACCTAGGTTAAAAGATAACCCGAAACTGAACAACTGGGCCTTAGGATTTGACCAGGTTTTCATCAATCGATCTCATAGTGCGACTGCTCGGAATTGCAGCCATTTTGGTAACAATGAAGGAAATAATGTTTATCCGCAATATCTTCTTACTAGTTGATCTTGGGACAAAAATGTTTTCCACATGATCTATAATTCCCCACAACTTTTGTCTCAAATATTTTTCTGTAAGTCTATTGGCAATAATTTACATTTAGCAAACGCCACCATGCGGGAGGATTTCAAATCAGTATATAACGTATTACATGAAAATAAAACTACGTTCTTTAGGCCGGAGTCTCACTGTACCATCTATTACTATCAAATAAAATTTTAACTAATGGAAGTTGCTGATTTGTGGGTGGGTGGGTCCTTGAACTCGGTTTCAACCAATTGAATTAGTTAAAATTTTATTATGTAGTAGTTGATGGTACAGTGAGACTCCGGCCTTTTTAACAACACGCTAAAACTTTTGCAAACCTTCAGCATAAAATGACTTTAAATTTCTTTCGAGATATATGTACGTCCAAACACAGCCATGTTGTTATTAGTGGCGCCACCAAAGGTAATGTAAATCGCGAATTAGTTACTGTGTTACAGCGCCGTAAATGGAGCTGATTCGTGAAAATTCCAAGAACTAAGGCTCTAACTATGCATTTGCAGAAAAAGAAGTCTTGCTGATTCTCACTTTTCTAGTTTTTTTGTTTTAATGGTGATCGAATTTCCCTCATGAAATGGGGTAAATTCGATCACATGTATTTGTATAAAATGTCGATTTTAAGCCAAAACCGGGTAATTGAGGGGTCCAATGCATAGACCAGTCAAGTCCAGTCTGATAAAAAGTTCAGGAGAGATAAAAAACGTTTTACAAGCAAAAAATGTTACACTGTTTTTTTCGGAGTATAATTGCCATATATTATTTTTTCAATATTATCCCCTTCTTCACAATGAGGAAAATCTAAAGTGGGGATCAAGTGTCCCGCTTTTCCCCTACTATAATCAATTATTTGACTTTTCCAATTCTGAGGATCCTGCGCGAAAGACGTAAATTAATATAACAGGCTTAGATATAGTGAAACACTACCACAATCCTCTCCCTCAAAAAGAACATGTTTAATATATATGCTGCAAAAGACTGGACTTGTCTATCGTAAGATGTATTGACTTATGGACCGCCATTCCCACCTGAACATGGAAAATAAGCTCTCATTATGTAAGGCCATAATAAAACCTATCTTGACCTATGGAATCCAGCTGACCCGTGTGAAATCAGCGACAAAATTTACCGTGGATGTCCGAAGCAAACGTTGCGCAGTAGTTAATTTTATAGATATGCGCAGTCATAGACTATATGAGGGAGTGAGTTCCAAAACTTGCCTTATCCATTTTTTGAATTTTGGCGGAAACATTTTTTTTTCCATAATATTGAAAAAAAACCGTACTATGAAATAATATTGCGACAAAACTAATTTTAACACATGTTTTAAACATAGCAAAGTTGTATTCTCGCCAAAGTTCCAAAACTCGCCTTGTCCACGTCTGCTTTGGTAGCAAAACTCGTTAAATCCTTGTTATTTGCTGACTAAACTTACCATATCCATATACTATAGCTTTGTTCCAACGAGCCCGATAAACCGTTCAATGTACGGTCGCGCTAGTGCGCAATAGATAAAAAGCGTTCTAACCGACAGGTTTTTATCTATTGCACATGAGCGCGACCGTACATTGTACGGTTTATCGGCTCGTTGGAACAAAGCTTATGTACACATGTCTGAGTCATTGCAGATTGTTGGTTTGTAAGATTTTTTGTTATTCTAATTAATAATTATTGCAATAAACAGTCGATGGCTATTATTAATTATTTAAAATGGAATTTGAAACTCCATTACATTTTTCAAATTTTATTTCAATTTTATGTTTTTGATATCCGTTGGATCACTTATATACAATTTTTTGACAAAATGTGATATTCAAAAATTAATTTCTCCAAAACGGCACATAGGGCCACTTTTAAAATAATACCATCGATGGTCCGTGTCACGGGCTACAACCCCATGGCGGTGGCGTTCATTTGCAAAGAGGAACAGGGGGTAGCAAATTCACTTATATACAATTTTTTGACAAAATGTGATATTCAAAAATTAATTTCTTCAAAACGGCACATAGGGCCACTTTTAAAATAATACCATTGATGGTCCGTGTCACGGGCTACAACTCCATGGTCGTGGCGTTAATTTGCAAAGGGGAACAGGGGGTAGCAAATTCACTTATATACAATTTTTTGACAAAATGTGATATTCAAAAATTAATTTCTCCAAAACGGCACATAGGGCCACTTTTAAAATAATACCATCGATGGTCCGTGTCACGGGCTACAATCCCATGGCGGTGGCGTTCATTTCCAAAGGGGAACAGGGATAGCAAATTCACTTATATACAATTTTATGACAAAATGTGATATTCAAAAATTAATTTCCCCAAAACGGCACATTGGCCACTTTTAAAATAATACCATCGATGGTCCGTGTCATGGGCTACAACCCCATGGCCGTGGCGTTCATTTGCAACGGGGAACAGGGGGTAGCAAATTCACTTATATACAATTTTTTGACAAAATGTGATGTTAAAAAATTAATTTCTCCAAAACGGCACATAGGCCCACTTTTAAAATAAACCATCGATGGTCCGTGTCACGGGCTACAACCCCATAGCGGTGGCGTTCATTTCCAAAGGGGAACAGGGGTAGCAAATTCACTTATATACAATTTTATGACAAAATGTGATATTCAAAAATTAATTTCCCCAAAACGGCACATTGGCCACTTTTAAAATAATACCATCGATGGTCCGTGTCATGGGCTACAACCCCATGGTGGTGGTGTTCATTTGCAAAGGGGAACAGAGGTAGCAAATTCACTTATATACAATTTTTTGACAAAATGCGATATTAAAAAATTAATTTCTCCAAAACGGCACATAGGCCCACTTTTAAAATAATACCATCGATGGTCCGTGTCACGGGCTACAACTCCATGGTCGTGGCGTTCATTTGCAAAGGGGAACAGGGGGTAGCAAATTCACTTATATACAATTTTTTGACAAAATGTGATATTCAAAAATTAATTTCTCCAAAACGGCACATAGAGCCACTTTTAAAATAACACCATCGATGGTCCGTGTCACGGACTACAACCCCATGGCCGTGGCGTTCATTTGCAACGGGGAACAGGGGGTAGCAAATTCACTTATATACAATTTTTTGACAAAATGTGATATTCAAAAATTAATTTCCCCAAAACGGCACATTGGCCACTTTTAAAATAATACCATTGATGGTCCGTGTCATGGACTACAACCCCATGGCCGTGGCGTTCATTTGCAACGGGGAACAGGGGGTAGCAAATTCACTTATATACAATTTTTTGACAAAATGTGATATTCAAAAATTAATTTCTCCAAAACGGCACATAGAGCCACTTTTAAAATAACACCATCGATGGTCCGTGTCACGGACTACAACCCCATGGCCGTGGCGTTCATTTGCAACGGGGAACAGGGGGTAGCAAATTCACTTATATACAATTTTTTGACAAAATGTTATATTCAAAAATTAATTTCTCCAAAACGGCACATAGGGCCACTTTTAAAATAATACCATCGATGGTCCGTGTCACGGGCTACAACCCCATGGCGGTGGCGTTCATTTCCAAAGGGGAACAGGGGTAGCAAATTCACTTATATACAATTTTATGACAAAATGTGATATTCAAAAATTAATTTCCCCAAAACGGCACATTGGCCACTTTTAAAATAATACCATCGATGGTCCGTGTCATGGGCTACAACCCCATGGCGGTGGCGTTCATTTGCAAAGGGGAACAGGGGGTAGCAAATTCACTTATATACAATTTTATGACAAAATGTGATATTCAAAAATTTAATTTCTCCAAAACGGCTGCCATCGAATCAAATTCATAAAAAAAACATTTTTGACCCCAGTTTAAGAACCACTGCCGCCTTATAACATAAAATCAAATAAAACCACCTGTGGGAGTTTGCTTTTATTGATAAAGCCTACCAAATAGTAACCGTCGTTACAGCAACTGAATCCAGTAAACGACACACTGTCATATTGACCATTTGTCATTTTATTATAAAAAATTGCTTAAAAATGGCAGAACGTTTAATTCCAGCCACAAACACTCTTGTGAGGTACGATAATCCCGTGCTGGTTACAAAACATCCAGAGAAGGCAGCAGCACCTACAGACGTAAGTCATTATTATAGCAAATTTTCCTTAAACATTTTACATTGCTGCTTTATTTAGGATAAAAAATCCGTATCTCCCACTCGTGCTAAATCGGCGCCTCCCACTGCAGAAGCAAAACGCGAATCGGAAGAAATTTTAAATAGTATATTACCGCCTAAAGAATGGGAAGAAGAAGGGCAAATGTGGCGTCAACAAGTCTCGACGACGCCCGCTACAAGATTGGATGTTGTCAATTTACAAGAACAACTCGATATGCGATTGCAACAGCGACAGGTAATTTTAAAAACTATCGAGAGTTTCTGCAAGTTTTTCAGGTTTTGATTTAAGGCAAGAGAAACTGGAATTTGTCCTGTGAGAAGGGAATTATACACGCAATGTTTTGATGAACTCATCAGGCAGGTTACAATTAATTGTGCAGAGAGGGGTTTACTGTTGTTACGTGTACGTGACGAAATGCGTATGACGATGGAAGCATACCAAGCTTTATATTGCAGCAGCATTGCTTTCGGTATGCGTAAAGCTTTACAAGCTGAACAAGGGAAATCAGATTTGCAAAAAGACGTTGATCAGTTAAAAGATGAGAAATTGGATTTGGAACATCAATATTCGGATTTAAGACAAAAAGCTGAGCAATCCGATAGAAGAGCGGCAGAATTGAGAACAGCCGAAGAAAAGAAACACGGCGAAGAAATTCAATTCCTCAAGAAGACCAATCAACAATTAAAGGTGAGATGACGATTTGCAATGTTGTTATGTTAATGAAAATCTTTTTGTAGGCACAACTGGAAGGAATAATTGCGCCAAAGAAATAATAATAAGTTATAAAAATGTTTAAGTCGGTGCGAAATAATTAAACATTCATTTTTACATGTTTCTTTAATTACTAAAAATTGATAATAACATCATCATCGTGAATATTATAAAATGACAAGCAAACATAAACCACCTCATAAAAAATTATTTTTTATTTTATAATAAAAATACTTTTGTGTTAATATTTTTTAAAACATAAACATATAAATAACAGCTATCGTTTCGTTACTTATACATATTAAATGCATAAAATTACAATAGTAATTAATATAAGAATTAAATATTTTGTACAATTTTTATAGTAATAAAATAATTTAAAAAATTACACTAAATTAAGTTTTAAAAAACCCACATACCTCAAAACACTTTTTGTTTCGGACGTTTTTAAAAATTAACAACTTGGTAATATTGCGAAAAAATTAATGTTTTCCTTTTCGTGACCTTTTCCTCTTCTTCTTTTTATTATTTACGTTCGTTAAATCGTTGGTCAAACCGTTATTTTCGACCGTGGTGGGTGTTGTAGGCTCTTCGGACTCTAAATCGTCTTCATCGCATGTTTGCGTGTTGCCATTAAGAGGTACTTCGTTATCGTTGTTTCCCGTTAATTCTAAAGATATTATTTTCTCCTGCAATGTTTCGACCTGACAAAATACAAATATGGTAAATTATAACGCAACAATACATTTTTGATTCAAAGTTTTCAGTTTCTGTTTGGGAGCAGTTTGTGGCTTGTGCAAGCAAAGCAAACAAAAATTGAGCGTGCGTAATTTTGATGCTTTATAATAAAAAAATATATACATTATGATTTGTATTATTTATAAAATGAAAGAAATGAGGTCGCTGTTGTGTATATGTACACATTATTTAATATAGTAATAAGCTTTATTTGGATGAAGGGAGAAGCAGTCTTACAGCAGCTTAATTTGGTACAGGAAATTATACTTTTGCTGGAAGATCCACATTTAGTCAATCTATTTCTTTATTGAATAAAGGTAGTAACTAACCAGAAATATCTCTTGAAAATGACTGGGAGATCACTGACAAACAGAAGTATTGTAATTCGGATCATATAACTGAATACATGGATTTGGTTTAAATTGTGAATGTGACCATCAATTGTTCAAAGGTGGTCAGTTTGAGATCGACCACAAATATGGAAAATTGAAGAAATCCATTGCTGATACTACGCCAATGGCTATGGTATGTGGATTAAGAACTTAGCAAATATACTTGGTGTATTCTACATGATTTAAAATATGTGCATTTAAAATCTAAAGTGTTTTGTGCATTTCTAGTTACTCTAAAATACAGATATGGTCACTATCCACTTTTATTACAGGAACCACGAATCAATTGATTAAGAAGCCGATTGCCCAAATTATTAAAGAACCTGCTGCATAGATCTCATCTCGATAATAAATATATATGATGAATTGTTTTGAGAAAAGAAAACAAAGTGGAAGAAGTAAGGGTAGCATATTATTTGGTGGGGTCGGGTTATGTAACCTTAACCACCCAAATCAAAATTTTCCTATTGACTATTATAAAGATAATGGTTAATAGTCTATAGAAAAATTATTTTGGGTTCGAAAATTTCTAAGTTTAGGGTATATATTTCTGCACGGACTGTCAACAAAATGGGCGAGATTCCACAAATTTGCATCATGCGCGTCACTGAATGTGTAAAATTTGCCAAGTTCAAATTCGATTTATTCAAAAGTTTGACCCCCTTTCACCCAAAGTATTTTTACAGTTTACTATATATGTAAACCTTAAACTATCCAATAGTCAATAGGAAATTTTGATTTGGGTGGATAAGGTTATATAACCCTAGCCTATTTGGTGTTTTGAACGGTTTTCAAAATTAATATTATATTTTACCATTTAAAAAATAGCACGTACTCTTCCCCTATAGTTATAGTCCGGGAGGTACCGTCACTTTTACACAAGTCATTTTATGCACGCTGAATTTTTTACTATTGTTAATTCCTATATAAGTTGATGATGTAACCGACCGTCAGACCCTCCAGTAGCGGTGGGTAGAGTCGTAGGAAGCTGCGGAACGTGTCGCGTAATTTGTTCCAAAAAGTTATTTTATGCACGCTAAAAATTTTATTAGTCCTTATTTATAAAGTATATTTTACAAAAAAAGTCGTCAGACCCTGATCTGCGGGTGGATTGGTCGTCAGTTACGCGTTTGCCGCGCGCTTAATTACTTCGAACGCTGAGATCAACTTCGAAGGCTCGACTGACGGTTTTTCCACCATTTCCATAACGTCTGACGATTATTTTTGTATTATGTGAGCTATAAACTATCACTTGAATAAATTTCAGACTGCATACTATTACTTTTTTTCAAAATTCAGCATCTCGTTACTACGCGTAACTGACGACCAATCCACCCGCAGATCAGGGTCTGACGACTTTTTTAGTAAAATATACTTTATAAATAAGGACTAATAACATTTTCAGCGTGCATAAAATAACTTTTTGTAACAAATTACGCGACACGTTCTGTAGCTTCCCACGTCTCAACCCACCGCGGTCGCGCGATCTGACGCTCGGCTTAGTATTTAGTAGTATGAAAACAACTTCATCCACTGAATTTCATTGTGCTTAAAATGACTTGAAAAAAAGTGACGGTACCTCCCGGACTACGCATCTCGTTACTACGCGTAACTGACGACCAATCCATCCGCAGATCAGGGTCTGACGACTTTTTTAGTAAAATATACTTTATAAATAAGGGCTAATAAAATTTTCAGCGTGCATAAAATAACTTTTTGGAACAAATTACGCGACACGTTCTGTAGCTTCCTATGACTCAACCCACCGCGGTCGCGCGATCTGACGCTCGACTTAGTATTTAGTAGTATGAAAACAACTTCATCCACTGAATTTCATTGTGCATAAAATGACTTGAAAAAAAGTGACGGTACCTCCCGGACTATTATTAGGAAACTTCAAATTGTCCCACCTTAATTAGAAATATTTCATTAGTATTCGCAGATTATGGTCTCTCAAAAATACCAAATACCGGTATTAAAAACCCTAATTATAGGGGACCTACAACTTAAAGTAGATTTCGAATCACGGGAATTTTGGCATGAGAAGCTATCCGCTCAAGAATATATTTTATTGAGAGATAGAAAGAAAGAGTTAAGAAAAAATCTAAATTGGTTTGATGGGAAATATAGAGGAACCGCACTAAAATGTTCCACTAATATAGGTTTTTTTCTAGTTGCATGAGATCTTTCAGTAGGGATAACTTTTAAATGAAGTTTGTCCAAGTGTCTGGAGGTGAGGTGAACTTAGCATGACAGATCTTAAGATCTAAAATAAAGATAGTTCCGAAAGCTATAATAACCAGGATCAAGCATATTTAAGAATGCATACAAATCACAAGAAAAGAATCTCCTATTTCAAGACAGGAAATAAGAGCAATGTAAATTAGAATATTAAACCTCGACTGATGTTCTTCAGAAATGCCAAGTTTTGGCAGAGTTAGAAAACCAACAGGAGAAACTGTTTCCATATAATGGGAATATAATTCTACAATCAAAGAGCACGATGGGCAAGATGATCATAGACGTTTATAGGAATTTCAAAAGTCAATAAACTAACTACCTATGTAATTACTACTGCTGAACCGATCAAAAGAAAAGAATTTCAATTCTGGCAGGCTCAGCTGCTGCAAAGCTCCAATTTAAGCGTGTTTATTTACAGCTAATATTTAGGAAAATCTCAAAATCCCCATACCAAATAAAAAGTTTTGCTGTTTACAGAATGCAGTGCAGGATACATCAAATTTAAATTTTCACCAATCAAAAATTACGAATAGCAAGGGCATGACTATGAACATTCTCATTATTTTATGTACAAAATAAGCATAAAATATTTTGAAATAATCACAAAAGTTGTGAGGAAATGAAATTATAAAGTAGATTAGAAAAAAATTCATTAGAACTACCGTTATCATCTTCTAGTAACTGAACAGTAGTTCTAAACAAATTCATTTTCTTACCTAATCCGTTCTTATTTACTCTTTCATATATAATTTAAAAATCCTTAAAATGTTCCCAAAAGCAAAACACTTGATAGTTTCATAAATCACCTATGATCAATCAGGTTCTGACAAGGGGAACACCCGCATGCTGGTTGGCCGATTTTGATAAATTTAAAATTGGTAAAACTAGATCGAATTTCATTAGGGCTATAATTTTTTTTTTGTGTCCATGAGGTGCCCTTTGGCCGTAATTGACACTTGAAATTTCGCCGCGCTACGCCTCCCAGTGCAATGATTGGTCCATCACCATTACCTTTAGAATACAATATTTTTTTAATTGTTCGCTAATTTGTTTAAATATTTGTAGTGTGATCGTTTTCGTTAAAAATTACAGGCAATTAACTTATTTTTATATATAGTTTATGTAACTTTTAATTTAAAAAATAAAAACATTTTATTTTTTAAATTAAGTTACATAAATTATATACAGGTAAACGTCGTTTTGCGCTGGTTCGATTTACGCCGATTCACAATTACGCCGGTTGGTGCCGGAGTGGGATTCCCCGGTTCGGCCGACACCAGAAGACAGTAGGCACCGCGATTCCAATAGCAGACACACTTATTTTACACGTTGTTTACACCAATCAAAAAAATATTCCTGTAACACAAGCAGTCACATGCGAAAAAGCAAAGTTGATTTTTTCTGATTTGAAGGCGCAAGAAAACACTGAAAAGCAAAAATTTAACGCATTTTTTTAATAATGCACGTGCTCGATGGTACCACAAAATAGCACTAGTAATATTACGAACTACTACCAAAAAGTACTAGGAAATAGCAGTTGGCACCCCTGATTCTACCAATGGTTCATTTCAGTTCATTTACATTTGTGCCTTGGAGACAGCAAGACGTACCATGACCGAGAACCTAGAAATTGCCGAAAAAATCGCGCGTCCTAACATCTGACCACGGGGCGACATTTTTAAAAACGGCACCTCGTGAGAATTATTTGGTAGCTAAAGTAAGTACTTTTAGGCTTCTATACAAAGTATAGCAAGAAGCCTTTTTATTTATTTATTGACTCATCAATTTATTTCATTGTTTGAAATAAATTTGAGCGTGGCAGATGTGAAAGAATCTGATTCTTCCACGCTAATATGCACGATTCAAAAATCTAAAACCGGCGTGGGGCGCACTTTCGTCATTAAGAACGGCGAATAAAACCCCATCGATCACGTGGCAATCTAGTGACTTTTTTATCAGTCATCACGTGGCAATCTAGTGACTTTTTTATCAGTCATCACGTGGCAATCTAGTGACTTTTTTATCAGTCATCTGGTGACTTTTTTATTGCCCTAGACCCTAGAGCAAAAAAAAATTTTTTTCTCCCGCTCCCCCCCTATTTTTTAACTTTACTCCCCCAGGGTAAAAAAGTGCCCCTTTACACCCGCAAATCGGGGTAAAAAGTGAGTACTTTACCCCCGGAATGTTAAAAAATATTGTATTATAAAGGTAATGGTGATGAACCAAACATTGCACTGGGAGGCGTGGCGCGGCAAAATTTCAAGTGTCAATTACGGCCAAAGGACACCTCATGGACACAAAAAAAAATTATAGACGTAATGAAATTCGATCTAGTGTTACCAATTTTAAATTTATCAAAATCGGCAAACCAGCATGCGGGTGTTCCCCTTGTGAGACATAAAATCCAATTGACTAATAATAAAAATGTAACGCGTGAAATTTTTGAAATAACCAAGTGTTTTAATTTAAAAATATAACCATCTGCAAATCTACTGCATGCTAAAGCAAGAAAGTAACAACTAAGACCGAAAAACAATAAAGAGTTAAGTGGTTAAATCTAATGTTACTAAAAGAAAAAAAAAGAAATAGTGCCCCAGTGTAGGACTAACTAACCGTGATGTGAGTGCAAACATATAGTTGCCGAACATGATTCTATACCTCTTTTTCTATCAGCTTCTCTACGTATTCGACGGTGCGCACACGTTTTTCGCCCGTTACATCATCGACGTATTCTTCAGTTCGTCGCGTCACCGTTTCTCCTAGCACCTTCTCGCTCTCACGAACCGTCATGTGTCCTGGTTTGCTGCGCACCGCCAATTTTGGAAAATCGGCGCTAGAGGGCCTCAGCTGTATACATGCAATGCTGTTAGTACCATGGCCCTGGACATGTATTACGTCCAGTTTATGTTAGCACTTTAGTGTTAGTTACAAATTTTAATTTTTGAAAATATTAAAAACAACAAAAAAGGCTAACAAGTTATAAATTATTATTTTTATTCGGCACTCAAAAAACTAAAATAAAATTATTTCTTACCTCAGTAGGTTTGACTGATGCCGATTCATGAGCAGAAGAATTGATCTCTTCAGAAGATGCCATATCAGCCATCGATCGAATTAACATTTGTGCTTGAATGGCGTCTTGTTCCAACGATTTTAACCGCTCCTGTCTCCACGCCGCTCTTTTCTCAGCACGACGTGTTCTTTCTTCTGCAGGACTCAAATTGTACTCTTCTTCATCCGTCAATAAACCTTCTTCTCGTAAACGGTCTCTTAACTGACGTTCTCCTTTAGCTATTCTAGTCATACCAATCGTGCTGGAAGGTCTAAACAAATATTGAAATGAAAACCTACCGCTAGAAAATTCGTGGGGTGACCTACCTGATGGGTTGCGAATCGAACGATTCGTCATCGGAATTATCTAACGCGCTCAACGAATTTATTTCCGAGCGCGTTAAAGTTTCAATCTTTTTCTCTTCTTCTGCTTTCAGTTTTTCAATTTCGTCGGCACTTAAATAACTGAATACCTTATCTGCAAATGTTAACAATTAAATTTAATAAAATCTCCGATTAATATCATCAATAATTTACCTGGTTTAGGTGACGGTTTTTGACTCTCTTCCATCGCGTTTTCGAAAAACTTTTTCTTGTCACTTACAGACATTTTTGTGGAATTACTTACTGGCGATTGAGGAGGCTGTTAAAAATTGCTTACAATTAATACAAAATTCGTATTTCAAATAAATTGAAATAGTATGACTTCAAATTTATATTTCGAGAAAACACTATTAAAACTAAAATAAAATTAGGTATCCGCTTAATTAAATAAACTAGGAATTCATCATTGATTGTCAACACTCGTGTTTAAATAATTAATAAATGATTAAATATTAATCTACCATTATTACCTTGTCAATTTTGTCGAGAAATCCTTTACCAAACTTATTTCCAGCATCTATTCCAGTGGCTGCTACATGCATATTAGTAAAAGTTACAGAATGGGGTCTTGGTACTACTACAGGAGGTTTGTTAGAAGGCTTTGTACTTTCTGGGATTGCATAAATTGGTTCAGGTACTATAATACTATCGAATGGGTTAGCATACACCGGATCTTCTACCTTCATTCCGTATTTAGAAACTGACGGTAATGGACTTTTGGGTAAAGGTGGTGGTGAGCTAGTAGGTAATGGGGGTGGAGAACTCGAAGGTAGTGGTGGTAAATTCACGTCATATGATTCACTTGTGTCATCATAATATACAACCGTTTTTTGCGTTTTAGAAACAGAAATTTGCTGTTTATTTAATGAAAAGATTTCATTATCTGAAAAATTAGATTGAATGTTACTGTCGTTCCCGATTTGAATATTTCTTGATGTATGGGAAAAAGTTGAAGAACTTTCAGTTGACTGGCCATCGGTAGAAAATTTGTAAGAATATTTTTCCTCATTAAGAGTACCGGGAATACTTCTGTCTGTCGTTAGTATATCTTCATAAAGATCAGATATTTTGTAATGGGACAGAGAAGCACTTGGAATCGAAATTGTTTTGGTTTGATCATTATGGAATGGTGTAAGCTTAGCGACGTCTGGTAAAGTTCCAAGGTTACTTCCGCGAGAAGTTATTTTATTTTCATATATTGTAGATGATGTGTGACTAGCAGAAGCTAAACCATCTGAAGGAATTAATTTATCATCATAATTGGAAGAATATTTGTGAATAGGTGAAGTTAAAGAAGTAACTGCATTGAAATCACCAGTGTGAATGGGTTTGTTTGGATAAGCATCAAGTGATTTACGAGTGGCTGTATTCTGAAAAGTATTAGAAGTAACAGAAGGTAAATTATCATAAATGGAAGAATATGTGTAGGGCTGGGGGGAATTTAACGAACTGCCTGTAATGGAATCACCATAAGAAATGGTTTTATTTTGTGAGGTAACTTGACTAACTGAAGTAAATTTATCATCATGAACAGAAGAATTTACGTTAGAATCACCATAAGCAGTGATTTTATTTGGATAAATATCGGATGAGTTAAGACTAGATGCGTTTGGAAAAGTTAATTTATTATCATAAATGGAAGAATATCTGGGGGGTGGTGAACTTAAAGAAGTGCCTGTCATGGAATTACTACTAACAGAGGAGGTTTTGGTTTGATATGAATCAAATGTCTTAACATCAGATAAATTGAGAGAAGTTCTTGAGTTACTTTCACCAACAGAAGCTAATTTATCATCATGAATAGAAGAATATTTGGAGATGGGTGGATTTAAAGAAGTATTTGTAATGGAGTCACCACTTGTGGCAGTTTCCTTTAAATAAACATCAGATGATTTATTACGACTTGGTACATTTGGTGGAATTTTTAAGCTATCCCTACTAACAGGAGTTAATTGATCGTCATGAATAGAAGAATGTTTGGAGGTAGGTGGATTTAAAGAAGAATTTGTAACAGAATCACCACTTAAATAAAAATCAGATGATTTATTACGAATTGGTACATTTGGTGGAATTTTTAAGCTATCCCTACTAACAGAAGATAATTGATCGTCATAAATAGAAGAATGTCTGGAGATGGGTGGATTTAAAGAAGAATTTGTAACAGAATCACCACTTAAATAAAAATCAGATGATTTATTACGACTTGGTACATTTGGAGGAATGTTCAAGCTCTCCCCACTAACAGAAGTTAATTGATCATCATAAACAGAAGAATATTTGTCAAGAGACGACTTTAAATAAGTATCGCCACTAGAAATTGATTTGTATCCATAAGCACCATCCTCATCAACATTGTAGTTTGCGCCATCAAGTGAAATCGATGATTTATCATCATCAAGAGTGGAAACTTTGTATGAAGAAGTATTTAAAGTTGTTTTGTCATAATCAACCTCAGTTCTCGTCTCATTGCTCTTAAAATGCGAAGATACTTGATTTTCTTCAACGGTAGAAGTTTTTTGAATTGATAAATCATCACTGAAACTTTGTTTATTTTCATCAATATTAGAAACATTCGTGACAGGCGTTGGGATAACATTAATTGGCAGACTTCTCTTTCTTTCCAAAATTTCAGGATTTACTGAATTACCCAAGGATTTATCAGAACCCAAAACCAAATTTGAAGCGTTGTTATTAAAAATCAAGTAACCTGAATAATCCGAAGGCAAATTAATGATAGATATTCCCTGGCCATTTTGTGACTGGGAGTTTTCTTTTGCGAGGTTACTTTTAATTGTAATTTGTGAAGTTTGTCCTAAACTATTACTAGTATCTGCTGGTGGAGCATAAATCGAGTCATTTAAACTGTTATTATTTTGTGATTTAATTACTTGAGTTAACAGTTCATCGTCCGAATTTTCGTTAGATAAATTATCCATATATTCGGGGGGAACTGACAAAAGTTCTGGTTTGGTTTTTTCTTGTGGGATGAGATCAAATTTTTTATTAGAAAAGCTTAATAAACTTTGTAGAAGATCGTCTTCGAGAGAAAATGATGGAGGACGCGGCGGAGGTGTAGTTTCAAAGCGTAAAGGTGGAGGAGGAGGAACTACCAAACTTTTGGAATCAAAATCCTCGTTCCAGGCCGGAGGAGGTGGTGGAATTGGTTCAAATTTGGTGGTAAAATCGTAGGTTACTGAAGGTAAATTTGACGAAGAATAGGAAGGAACTTTTTTGGATGTACCTGTAGCAAAGTTAGTTACTTTAGGAAGAGTAGACGCATGCACCTGAGCTTCCTGTTAGGAGATATCAAATAATAATGCAAAAACTTTCTTGTTTTGGTTCCCTTCACCAAAAAGCAAAACAAATCATACAAATGAAAGCCAACAAATAACAAAAGCGTAAGAATTGCACTTGTACCAAATATATATTTTGTATACCATATAATTTTTTAATGAAAAACATTAACAGTTCAAAAAATACATTCACATTTGATAAATTACACCCAGCAACGGATTTAGATCTATGGGCCCCTGGCGCTAATTTAATTTTGTAATTTGAGGCCTCACTATAGGTACAAAAAACCTCATACAGACTGAATTAAGAAAACAGAAAAAATAATTAAAGCCCAAATATATATTTTTTATTTATAATATAAAATATCTCAAAATGAATTGTTGAGATTTTTGTGTTGGTCAAAATTATTTTTCAATAACTGGGGGAATCCTATAACCTCAGTCAACACTAAAAACTAATTTTCTATTATGAAGAAGAATAAATTGGAAAAATTTTTATAATTGAAAATTCATCAAGGATCATTCAAATATTATATCAATCATTTTCGAATTTTGTCCCACTCTAAGTGCAAACTTAATAACAAAATTTGATCGAGATTTGTATCAAGTAAAAAGATTATTCAAAAATTGATGTTTCAAGTTTAAATTGGAAAACCGCGAAATATGCAATAAAATGCCGAAATATTATGTAATTTCATAAATATAATATACCCTAAAAATATTACGCAATATACAATTTCATATTATTTACGCTCTATTCAAGACGCGTCCTGCTCATAAATCAGAATTAATCGAAGAACTTCTTAGAAGTAGTTATTCATATTAATTATGTAGAAGATTTTACTGAAAAATAATTTGTTTTAGTTAATAATACTAATAAATTGACGTGGTTTGGATTCCACGTTAGTGGGGTTTCTCTAAATAAAATTATTTATCCGTAAATATCGTACAATACTCGAAAACAAGTTGCTTAAATATGAATAATGGTGCGACTTTATAGGACAGTCATGCAAAAAACCTTCCCAGGTTTCAAATGACATGAATCGGTTTGGTTTAAGTTTCTATAAGTGGGATTCATTTTGCCTTGAAAAAAAAAGGCGAAATCCAGGATTTTCGAGACCCGAGTTTCAGAGTTTGACGGCTCGTGCAAGCTAAACAACTGACTTATGGTAAATGTTGCTTTACAAAAAAATATATATGTAGTTTGTTACCCCATCTTGCTTAGTGGTCGAGGTATTTAAAAAAAAAAGATAACTTCTAAGAATATTTTTTTAGTCTGTGGATATTTCTCGAAGCAAAATGAATCCCATTTACCTATATACATTTAAACCAAAGCGATTCATTGCGTTTGGAACAAAATATTTTAAAATAATTTTCTTTATTAAATTTTTTTTATATTTTAGTCCAGGCCCCTTGTATTTACCGGGACGCTGGTATACGCCAGGTGCGACCATAGATAAATCCGCTACTGATACCACGCAAAATCAATTTAAAATTTGATGCCCTTACATATTGTTAATTTTTATAAATTCAAAATAACATCAAAAATTGGTAAATTAAATTTATTTATTTATTCATTTTCTTAATAATATTATTATAAAATTTATTTAACCATGTAACTTTTGAATATACGTTTAGGACACAGTGATGCATAAATAAATTACAAAAAATTTATTATTAATGTTAGTTGCAGTTTTAGGGACGGGAAATTTTTTGAATAAATTTGTAACTTAACAACGCCGATCAATTATTGATAGATGTTGGGAGGAACACGAAAAAAAGCAATAATCTTTGATATCATTTTGAAAAATTTGAATAAAATAATAAAAGCATGAATGGTCCATCAATGTTTTCATAATAAATCCCGTCCCCAATTACAATAGTCAGGAAGAAAATTACGGATAGTACTTATTTTAATATTACAGCACTTTTCTGGGTTGACCCTGACCATTATTATTTAAGCACCAACGAATTAGTTGTATTAAAATTAATTATTAATATTATTTGTACAAGATATAATTCGACCTCTTACATCAACAATCTAAACAACATATCGAACAGGAAATCCAAAAAATTCTAATGTGCATTAATTTGATTTTGGCAGGAGGATTAAAACTGAATGTTTTCAAATTTTTTAATTATTTCTTTCCCATTTACGTAGCGGATGTAAAAATATATTTATAGTTAGGGAGACCATTTATGGAGTGGTGTCCGGATCTGTGCCGAAAAATCCGACACAATCAGCTTGAAATTTCACACACTAGTTTAAGGGGATATCCGACAACCTTCTTAAAAATTTTATTTTTTGCTTAAAAGTAACGTACATAAATCCCATGTCGATATTCCTAATAGAGTGATAGCATTTCAAGTAAGCAATAAATTGGTAACATTATGCTCGAATTTAAATAACAAAAAACTATAAAATAATTAAACCAAAGTGTTTAGTTACATTGTATTAATTTTAGTAAGGTTTACATAGTAGAAAAAGTCCACTGTATAGAGCAGGAATCGCAAATTAACGATAAGACAAGATTTTACTGAAAAAAATCAAAAACAACTTGAAACACGTTATCTAAAAACTACGTTTTTAAAACGGTGTGCACGATTTCTCAGAGTGTAATGAATACAGAGACAGAGAAGTTTCGTCTTGACCCACGATTTTGATGATTTTTTTTTGTTGGATTTTGTATTCAAAAAATAAATGAAATTTTTATTTCATCAACTGAAACGAAATTAGATTAAAGCTCAAGCAACATAGTCAATGTACTGTAATTAATGAAAACTTTTTTTTCAAATTTCAGATCAGCCAATGGTGAAAATTATGTACAACATCCGACCGAGTGAAGCTCTATGCCAAAAGTCACGTAACTCCTACAATCATGAATATATATTTTTATAACATTTTAAATTTATATTTACTAACATCCAGCCCAAAAATCAATAAAATCGCAAATTATAGTTTTCCGGAATTAATTCCGGAAGGTTAGGATAATAGTAGAATAACCCCTTAAAGCAGTTGTCTCAAGAATTGATAAAAGTTTGCTTGAAAATCCTACATTTTTGAGGAGAAGATAGCCCAATTAGACCAGTATAAAAAATTAACAACATACATAGTATGCAATGTAAATTTTTTGATTTTGTAAACAGAAGTTGACTAGTAAATGGGAAAGTCATGTGTTGTCATATCAATTTTTCTTTTAAGAACTGGTGCTTTTTAACATTGCAATTTTATTGTCTTAAATTTATTTTGATTTATTTAGACAAAAAAAATTAAAAATTATGATGCATAAGTCATATTAAAGTCGATTGCTTTTGCTAAAATACTGAAGCAGTATTAACGTTAATTTTATCTTATTTAAAATATTACAATTATGATTTAAAATATAAAAGTTGGTATAAAACTACCTAATATTCAAGTAACAAGATAAATATTTTAAAATATGTTAAAATTGACTACGTATTTAATATTTTGGACCAATTTGCATTTTAAAAAGATTATTAAAACGGCATCAAAATTAAACACATATCTTTGGCAGTACATACTTAGTGGACTATAATTATTATAATAATTGGTACGTTTGATATGAATTTTATACAATTAACATTTTATTTTCAATAACATAAAATGAAAAACGAGCGCGCCATTTTCCATATTGAGTAACCATTAATTTTATATAATCTTACATTTTATAATACTTCAATTATTAATTATTAATGATAATAAATTTAATAATATAAAACTCTATTATTCACTCGTCAAGCACCAATAGTATTATTTTAAATACATTTCTTTCGAAATCACTGGAACACGATTTACAAAAAACATTATTAGGATTTTGTGATTACAAAAGAACTTCATTGTGAAGCAATTGCTATGGACTTTTCCTTTGAAGATTCTGCAATAAAGATGTGACCATTTAAATTTTGCTTTATGAGTTCTGCCCATGCAACATGACATCTACTCATGCATCGAGTCGATACAAAAACTTGTCACATTAAAAATAGAATATCAGGCCACATGCTTTATTAAAAATTAATCTGATAGGTTCAGTGATAAAACTTTATTCACTGTATTCTTTATCCTGCAATTTTACTAATAAAACGTAGTACTATATCTACACAATGATAATACTAAAATTTAGTAAGTACTGGCTTTTAGTTACTATCCTCATGTAAATCATCCTTTACAGTTACAAAAGAGGTGCAGAGACACTCCAATTTACTAAGAACATTGGTGCACTTTTAGTCCAGGCAACAAAGCCCAAAAATTAGCTTAAGCTTACAAAAAATCCGGGCAAGCTAAAATTTGGCAGACTGGCGTGTCTTAATAATTTCCCCAAAAGTTCCCAAAAACACCATGCTCGAGTCTCTCCCTCAATTGGGGGCTTTAGCTCCACTAATACGATTTTTCGCCTATAGCTCGCTTATTTTCACTTTTAAGAAAAATTATTATCAAACCAAAATTAAAGACCGTATAATTTTCTACAAAATCAAGGGTCTCAAAATTTTCATACAGCTTAATATTCCTGAAATAACTTGCCAAAAACATGACCCACCTTTAAAATGCTCAATATTGATTCGTTGTACGGAATAAAATGTTTTGACCAAGTTGTAGTAAAGTTGATACAAGAAATTTGAGCATGTTGAAATTTGACAGACAAGTATATAGGAGTCTCTTAACGAACTCCCCAAAAGCCGGCTAAAATACCATGATGGAGGGTTTTAGCCCCCCCCCCCAGGCGATTTTTCTTCTGTAGCTCGCTTATATAATTTTTATGAAAAATTACCGTCAGACCGAATTAAAGAGCATAAAATTCTCTATAAAATCTATTTTTTTCCAAAATTTTTTATGGCATATTATTCCTGAAATAACCTTTGCTGCCATATGGAAAAATGGCGACCAAAATCGCATTTTAACATTTATTTCGGAAACCATCCATCCATGTTATTTCCACCAAAATTTCATTTCTCTTGCTGAGCCACGGGGGGGGGGGGGGAGACCAATAGGTACATAAATCCGCCGCTGTTTTCAGCGAAAAATATTTATTTGCTACATAATCATAAAATTTGTTAAAACTTTTCTCATAGTTTTTTGGCTTTGAGAATTGGGACTAAAATCCTATTTCTTTACATTAATCTCGAAAACTATTGACGTTATCAAAAAATGATTAAATTAAAAAATATTTTACATAATATTATCTACATTTTTTGTTATAATTGTTTCGTCAGAACTCTCATATTATAGATATTCGGGCAAATAAAGGAACTCATTTGGTAAGTTTTGCCAAAAAAAAAAAACGCTAAGAACAAAAGATGTAGATAATATTATATAAAACATTTTTTGATAAGGTGGATATTTTTTCCTTAGGAGTCCCTAAGCTAATATTCAGCTTTATATAAATTTGTTCAAGGTTTCGTAGCAATTTTATTTAGAATCTTTGGTAATTGGGAAATGAATTAACGTTGGTGGCGCTGCATATGTAAACAAATATGGCCGTTTAAAAGAGGTTTACGTAAAGAAAATAAGAACAAGGTGCTGTGAAAGAGTCCAAATAATACCACAATTACTTTAAATATCACTTTTATCACTCAAAACTACGACGAAACCACAGAGAAATAAATTATTTTTTTTAACCGCCTATATTACAGTTCTACAAAAGGTCGCGTGGTGGCGTTTTCTTATTTGGAGTTGCCAATTGCATTAATTTATTTTTGAACTCAATTTATGCTGTATGGCAAATTTTATAAAAATAATGTAAGGGGTCGTCCATAAATTACGTCACGCTCCTGGGGGGGGGGGTCCGACCCTTGTGACGATGGGGGGCGGGGGCTTTCAAAAATTGTGACGTCACAAAATATATAGATTAAATATTTTATTATAAGTATTTAAAAAAAAACTATTTTTTGAGTGGCTAAGCCACTGAAGCCATTGGCGTAGCTAGGGGGGAGAGGGCGGACCGCCCTTCATAGAAGTTTCCTCTGGGGTGCTACCCCTAAAAAAAAAGGTCATCAGCCGAGGTGGGGATGACACCCATGAAATCCACCCCGGGTTTCTTTTTATTATATAAATTTGAAAAATGTGTGGGCGGGGGGGTCAAGAATATGTGATTTAATACTTGGAGGGGTCTAGGTTTGTGACGATCGGGGGGGGGGATTAAAAATTGCTTAAAATTGCGTGACGTAATTTATGGACGACCCCTAAGAACAAAAGATGTAGATAACATTTTACAAAATATTTTTTATTTTAAATATTTTTGATTAAATGCGATTTTAGTCGCCGTTTTCTGAAAGAATACATATTTTTTTAATGCGAGCTATAGTCGAAAAATCGCATGAGGGGGGGAAACCTTCAAATGGGGAAAACGCCGACATGGAATTTTAGATGACATTTGGGGGGTTCATTAAGACACTCCTATATTCTTGTCTGCCAAATTACAGCTTGCCCAGATTTCTTCTAAGCTCAAGCCAATTTTTTGACTTCATCGAAAACCCGTATTAGGGGAGGGGGGCTAATATCCCCAATTAGGTAGAAGCTGGTATGGGATTTTAAGAAGTTCATTAGAACACTTCAATTTACATGAATACCAAATTTCAGTTTGTTCGGATGTTTTGCAAACTAAAAATGCCTCCTTGCCTGGACTATTTAAACAAAATAAATAAAAAACACGAATGCAAACGACACATTGGCAATATAACAACACAAACCTGTAAGGGTGACAATCATGAAACCTACAGGAAACACGAACAAGTAAGAAACAAACAGTAGAGAACACATAAAAGAATACAAAACGATCACAATCATTTTGTAGACTTTTACGGCACATTAAAACATTTATTATAACAAATTTATGTACTTACAGTGGTTGTCTGTGGTGCTAGGGTGTGCTTGCTCATAACAACGGTCGTAGTTTTAAGTTCAGAGTTCGGTCCACCAGGCGATTTTGGTGCAGTTGTGGAATCTATAGCGCCATGAGCCAATGTTTCCACCGCTCTCACAACGTCCATTACTTTCTCAACAGGCGTATTAACTTGTCTTGCCTCGACCAAAGACAAATCTTCTTCATGATCAGGTAATTTCAAGCGTTTCTCAGCTTCTTCTTTTTCAAACTGAATTAATTCGTTTTTCATGCGGTATTCCTGCAGAAAATAATAACATAAATTTCAAATTATACAAAAGGAATGCTTAAAAACCACCTGCTGACTTTCTTCATCTTCTTTATCCAGAGAACTAATACTTTGAGATCGACTGCTGGTGGAACCCCCTTGCGTAATGTGGCCCTCGGCAACTCTCATTTCAACTTCGTTGCGATCGTAACCTTTGCAAACAATTAAGTAAATTTGGTCGCCGCAAGTCCTCAAGCAATTAACCGCCTCTTGGTGCGTTGCTCCAAGAAGAGAGCGGCCGTTAACTTCCAATAATCGCATACCGGTATGCAAACGGCCATCCCTTCTGGCCGCACCAACAGAGTTAATTTTTGATATGAAAACTCCTTCGTCGGAACGATCTAAAGGATTCCCCCGTTGACCTTGAAGTCCTCCTTTGATATGCATTCCCAATTTTTCATTTTCCAGTTTATTGATAATTATTTCCTAAAATTAAGGAACTTATAGTCGATGATACGAATGGGTCATTCCATCTCAAATCAACTGAAGAATTTACTCGACCCCCACCAAATTTGACGAAACTTGGTACACAACATCTTAGTAAGAAATAAAAAATACAAAATTTAAGGATTTGTCCAAAAAGGCATTTGTTTCCTTGTTTTGGTTCTTCAAAAAGTCGAAAAGTTAGTGTGTAGACTTGTAGGACAACGACTGGAACTTCATCCCAAGTAGTCTAAATTTAAAAATAAAAAATGTTCTGGAAAGGTAAATGAACGCTCTATTCAAATATTCAACCACATTTTATTTTTTCAACCCCTAACTAGATTAATTTTTTAATATTAACCCTATTTCAACCCCTATTTCTAAAGGGTTCTCTTTTTTTGGTTAATTTTTTTACAGATTTTTTATACAAATGTGCTGAGCATGTGTACCAAATTTTATCATGGAATGAGCATGGGTTCGGTTACTAAAAATTAATTAAGTATAGGCAGAAAAGGACAAAAATCGGTTTTCGCCGATTTTTAAAGTTTCTTTGAACTTGATGACAAAATAGTTTAATATAAAATTAAAGCTAATTAAATTCTCGACAAAAAAATTTACACATATTTTTCGTCAGATTCGTATTCACATAGCAATAACAGCTCAAAGTATAGCTAAGTTGCGCGACCACCGTTATATTTATTTAAAAAGGTCGGAATCGATTTTCAATTAATTTGTATAGATTTTCATCATAAATATTTATTATCTGAATATAAGTTGACCACACCAGCCCTAATTTTGATAAAAAGTTTATCATAATATGACAATGCAGTTGAACCAAAAATACATCATTATTTGATTTTTTTGTAAATTTAATTCGTTTCCATGTTAAGGCCAGCTAAATGTGATACTTTTCAGTTTCGTTAAGTTTGGTCGGGGTCGAGTCAATTTTACCTATTTTTTGGCCGATTTGAGATGGAATGACCCGAATTGTAAAATTCAAGAAAGGTGACAAGGAGAATTTTTTTGAGAAAAGCACGACATACACATCATACTTACTATTGTATTTACATAAGTTATCACAAGATGCTTGAAAAGTGAAAAAATGTCAAGTAAGTGCATAAAAGTTGAAGAAATTTTGTCGGAAACTCACCTGATAGCCTTCAGGTAAAGGATCGTGTTGTACACTGAGCGTTATTTGGTCTACCGGTCTCAACAGCTCCATTACAGCCTCCTGGTGGGTTGCTTGCGTTACATCGGTACCGTTCACTTTCAAAATGCGATCACCAATTCGAAGTTTCCCGCTATTTGCAGCCGTCCCACCTGGCACCATCTGTAATTGTTTAAATAAAAATAACAGGTTTGTTCTTCAACAATGGGACAGCAACTCACGTGAGATATAAAAATACCAGGGTGATTAGCACCAAATGGAATGCTGGAATGATCTGTACCGCCGATAATACTAAATCCTAGCGATCCGCCAGCCTTGTTCAATATCACATCCTAATCAAAATAAACGATTTGATTTTAAAATAACAAAACAGAGAGATTAAACTACAAAATGATCAAGCTAAATGAGGCAGCCACTTAACCACCTTCACATTATTTACAAATTCAATAATTATCAATACTAACTTATTTACAAATTATCGAAAATACAAAAATATTACTTTTAACAAACTAAACAAAGAAGTTTTGACTTCAATATAAACATACCTACTTAGAAAGAAAATAATAAATACTTTTTTTGAAATTCAATTTAATTAAAAAAACTATAAATAAATGAAAATAGATTAATAGGGTGAATGTGATGTTTAGAAGTGGAGGTAAATTAGAAATGAAGCAGGCAAGGAAATAGGACAGCGATGAAATATTTCATCCATTACCTGTGATTTTGCCGTTCTGCAGATAAGGCTTTGTTCTATACATAAATAAAGCAGCACATAATACATCAACTTTGACAAGAGTTAAATTACAAACTATTCATTCAAATCACACAAACTAGAACTTTTAATAATATTAACGCAAAGTTGTTTCAATTTCAAATTACAGCAACTACAAAGTAAAATTTTAATTCTCTTACGCCAAAATAATTAAATTACACCAACTACTGTTCTACTATTACTCCAATAACATTAGAGAATAAGATAAAACGTAAAAAGCACTCTCAATAATAAAAATAAGGCTTCTATTAGTGCTTCTTGCTGGCATTATTAGTATCACAATAATAATAAAAAGCAAGCAATATGATCTAGGAACCAGGAAATATCATTGCTAACCCAGTAATTTAGGTTTGCATAAAAGCATTCCAAGTGATTTCAAGTCAAAATATCGATACCTTACTTTGAAAACCTCGTAAGTACCTAAAAGCTGTTTTTACAGGAGCAACAAAAAACTGTTTTTTTTAACTACGAGTAATATTTCTTGGTTCAATTAGGTTCTAATGCAATATTAATATTCAATATTATAGTTTTTAAGCTAAAATGTAATAAACATCAACCCACTTAGATTTTTCAAAGAATTACGAGTTTTTCTAATTAATAGTAGGAATATATTGTACAAGTTACGAGTAATACCCATAATATTATAATGAAAACCTCGTAAGTTTCAAAACATTTTCAAAAATTGATAAATAAAAACCTCGTAACTTGTTCATTAAGAGGTTTTCAGTTAGTGAATATGCCTACAGATGGTACAATTGTGAAAATTAATTTACGACGTTTTCATAGAACATGCAGTACATGGCCCTTATTGCAATGCACAATAAATCTCAATTTTGTCTAAAATGAAGTTACGAGGTTTTCAAAGTAAGGTATCGATATATCATGTTCAGTACTGTGTAAAAGTCTTAGCACACCTAATTAATTTTAATTTTATTAAATACAAAATACTGAAATGCGTATATAATTTCGGTAAAGGAACACAATTTGGTTGAACTACTTGAATGTTGACAAGAAATTTTAACGCAAACCAAATTTTTACCACGTTTAAACCCCTAACTCATAAAAACACTCAAGTCATAAATTAGTCCTGGGTATCATAAACAATAATTTTTTCGTATTTTTGGTATTCGATGCATTTCTCAAATCTTCTCAGTTGTTAGTAAGTTCTTGAAGGTGTTAAAGCTATTTGTGTATTTTTATTTTGGTTTTTAAATAAAGTTTAATATCAAAATTGGTTAAATATGGTAAAAATAAGTGAATATAACAGACATAAAATAGTTTTCCTTCACCAAGAAGGCCATAGTTTACGCGAAATTTCAAAAAAAAAAACAAAAGCATCGTTGACGGGAATTCGCCATGTTATTAAAAAATTTCGTGAAACCGGCTCTGTAAGTGATAAGGAACGGTCTGGAAGACCCAAAAAACTTCAAAAAGATGATGAAAAATATTTGAGAGTTCAATCAGTCCGAAATAGAACCCGAACATCCAGGGAATTGACTGAAGATCTTCGCCGTAGCACAGGAACTTCAGTTGATTCTTCTACAGTTCGCCGGAGTTTAGGTAAAATGGGACTCAGAGGATGTGTGGCAATTAAGAAGCCATTACTTCGAAAAGGCAATAAAGAGAAAAGGAAGAAATACGCCGTAGACCATAAAAACTGGACTGCAAATGACTGGAATCAGGTTCTGTGGACAGACGAGTCCAGATTCGAAATATTCGGTTCCAAACGGAGGCAATATGTTCGTAGAAGACCCGGCGAAGAATTAAACATGGGGGGGAGGTTCAATAAACGTTTGGGGCTGCATTTCAGCGAATGGTGTTGGGGATTTAGTGAAAATCTAAGGCAAATTAAATGCAGTCGGCTATTTAAAAATACTGCGCGAGAACGCCATTCCATCTGGTGGTCGATTAATTGGGAAAAACTTTATATTACAACAAGATAATGACCCCAAACATACTGCTTGTATAGTAAAAACATATTTTAGTGAAATGGAAGAACAGAGTGTGTTAAAAACCATGATTTGGCCCCCTCAGAGAGATGGCGTTTAGACAGAAAACGCCATCAACGCCAGCCAACTAATAATACCGAACAGTTATTTGACATATTAAAAAACGAGTGGTCAAAAATTCCCCAGGATTTTATAAAAAACTGTTCGATAGTGTTCCAACTAGAATCGCGAGTGTGATTGCAGCTAATGGGGGTCACACAAAATATTAGATTTAATAAGTTTAAATGTTTATTATTGTCTCAAAAACTAGTAATTGTATATAATTTAATAAAATTGATTGTCATTTGTCTTTAAATCTTATTTACATCGTGTTAAATAATAGATTTCTGCAAAATATAAGGTGTACTAAGACTTTTGTGTTTTTCACATTCTCAAGTGAATGAATTTACAAAATATGAATACTATTTTTAAGCCCCATGGTTCATTTATGACTTTATGAGGCACGTACTAATAGCAATAAATCATTTTTGAAAGTTCACATGATCCATTCTAATTATTGTATATTATTTCAACTAATAATTGTAAGTCCATTTAGCAGGTTTCGATATTTACAATTTACATAAATTCGCATTTACCTACAGAACGAAACGATAATATTGAAGATCAAGTTAAAATCTCCAATTACGTTCTGCTTTGTTCCAATTAAAAACAAATTCAAATTTCAAGAAGAGTTATTCTGTATTAAATCGACCTTCTCACTTACTCGAGATAAAAAGAGATGAATATAAGTAAAAGTTTGTGTCCTTGGGTCAATGATAAATTATATTAATTTTGAAATTAGAAAAATTTCTCATAACTATCTCATTGTCTAAAATTAGAGTAATTTGGAAGTACAAAAGGACTTCACTTATATTTAGGTCAGACTTGACTCTTTTTTTAATTGAATGTAAAAAATGAACGTTAAATTTCTTCAAAAGCTACATTTTTAAATTGTAAGTTCATATCTGTCCTCAAAATTTTAAAGTGGAACTTAGAAACATTTTCAGTATTTGAATATCTAATTTCCGGATTTCCCTGTTGAAAATCCGTGGACACGGGGGACCTACAGCTGGACGGGGATTCCTAGCCACAGGAATAGACGATTTTTACGCCCTATATTATATACATATTATCTGGAACCGGTAGGCATTTGGTGAGCCAAAAGCCTTCTATCGATGATACGCTATTGGAATTGAACCTGTCATTATTGGCACAAGAAGCCAGGCCTTTTAGGACCGAAGATTAAGGCCAAATGGTTCCAATTATGCTGTTGTTGCCAATGGCGTTAGTGTTTCAATTTTTTTACTTGGCCAAAAAGAAAGGTCGCCCTGTATATAATAATGCAAGGTTTTTGAAATTTTTGGTTTTGAAAAAAGGTTTTGAAAAAATGAAATAATGCCGCATGACGTAAGTTTCCAAGGGTGGATACAAAGGGGTGGTAACTACCCGCCATGATTTTTCAAAAATCTAAAACCGATTAAATGCACTAAAATTGGTCAATAATTAAAAATTAACCTTTTTTACATTATTATGCAATGAATTACATCTCCCATGAATTTTGGCTGGATCCTCTCTGTAAGTTTCCCTGCGTTTTTAAGTCTTTTCGCGTAACGTGAGTATTCGGAGGAACAACTAAAAGCATTAATTTAAGTCAATGTCTCTAGAAAAGAACTTTTAAATATTATAAAATTCCAATATTTTTCATATTTAAAAAATATGAAAAAATGTCGCAAACACTTTTATTTTGACGCCGATAAATATTCGGACGAGATCGTTTTCTACGATAAATATTAATTTAATGAGATATTTTTTGTATTAAAAAATTTGGAGATTACAAGTGAGAATCAGTTCTCGTTAATCCTTTCATGCGCGTCAGTTCCGATCAAATAATGGGAATTTTTTTTATATTTTGCAAGTTAACCGCTTGGCCATTCACTATTCACTGCAATTGAATATTTTGCGTTCAAATGTAGCGCCAATAGTATTACAAGCTTTTAAGTATTATTGTTATGAATGTCATTTTGCAGCTAAAGGCCTTAGCAGGGTAAGCCTTAGCAGGGTGGCCCCCGCACGAATTTGACTAAAAATTACATTAGACATTACTACAAATGCAACTCGAATTTCCTGTAAATATCTAAATATTAGCCCTACTGACGCAACCTCATTTAAGTAACAAATTTTCAAAAGAAAAAAATTATTATATTGTGAACGGCTTGACCGAATATTCTAAAAAAAAATCACATTGTATGGTTTTCTAAAAAGAAAAAATTTCAAGTGCATGACTGATGAAAAAAATAACATCGTTTTGATACAATTAACAAACTTTTTCTTTACTCTCCTTCAGGGTCTTTACGCAACCTGCATTTTTTAAAAGCAATCTACAGGGACTTCATGTAAAAAAAATATTTTCAATGCTTGGCCTTTAAAATCAATATCTTTGGGCAAAGGGCTATGCTTAGTTGTTGTATTACTGTTGACAGTATCGATTACAATAATACAAAGATGTTAAAAATATTTTTTTAGACCTTTTCGATCATAATGTCCACAGCTGACGCGCATGAATAGATTAACGAGATTTACACTATAAATATTTTATTGCAAAAACTCTCATAAGAAATATTTATCGTAGTCAAAATAAATTATATTTTTTATTGCAGTTATCTGAACAATAAATAAAACACTATAATTCATTACAAAGATGAGTTATCTGATGATATATTAAGTAGAATGGAAACTGAAAGTGTTTCCAAGTGAAAGTGTCGTGAATGTGGTTTTTAATTTAAATCCAAAATATATCGAATTATTTAATTTTTAAAAGATTAATTTATTATAATATAATTAAAACATTTTATTTTTAAAGTTTTCAATAGTTAAAAGTCTTATATTTAAATTAATTTTTTATATTAAATATTTTCAAAAGGTTAAAAAATCAATATCTTAAATAGCGATTATTAGATATTTTTGTATGAAAATATTTATGTAAATCTCGTTAATACATTCATGCGCATCAGTGGCGATCATAGGAAGTCAGAAAAATATTTTTACATCAATACAAGTTTTTTTTATTGATTTAAATGATATTCTCAATAGTAATATAACAGCAAAAATTTCCCCAATGGTCGGGCAAAGATAATGAAATTAAATTAAAAAATATTTGAAGTACCCTTTCAATCGCCTTAAAAAATACAGGTAACGTAGATGTCCCAAAGGAAAGTACAAAAAAGTTTAGTGTTTGTGCGTAATAAAGGCGATATCATATTTAAAAAAATCTGAAAACAAATAAAAATTTTGTTTTTCTCAGAATATTTGGTCAGGCCGTACAAATTATAAAAATTATTTTCTTTGCATAATAAAATGTATTTTAATATTCACTATCATAGCTAATAAGTTAAATATGCATGGCTATAGAAGTTGGATAAAATGGAAAGACCCAGAACAAACCGTACAGAAGTATTTTTCTCAGAATGAAATAATCTGACCGGAAAGTTTGCAAATTTATTGGTTCATTTAAAATTTCAAAAACAAAAATATTTTGTAAATCAATCTAAATTTAACTTCCAAGATAAACTTTTATTTATACTGAAAGGTACTTACTTTTGGTAATCAAGTAACTAAATTTATTTGATTTTTTAGCAATATATTTACATTGACCTTCATTTCGCATTATTTTTTAAAGCAAAAAAAATTGTATGTTATTTTTCTATTAACACAGAATTATTTTTAACCATTCAAGATCGAAATATTTAATAAGTAAAACTGCTAAATATCCAGTTATTTCAATTAGGAAAAAAATTACTGCAGTGAAATTTTTAAAATATTTAAAACATAATTAAGCATGGTCACAGTACGAAATCCTATTGATTTTTTAAACGAAATCTTGCATACGTTGGATTCTTTAAATCCATTCGTGCGCGTCATTACTACGTCAATTATGCTTTTCTCTACAAGCATATCGCATGAGTCACCTTACTCTCGTGTATCAAATTAGTTGTTTTAAAATTAATTAAGATAGCCACTAAAACAATAGTTCAAAATATGCAAAATAAATGAGGGTCGGCAGTTACAGCTCAAGGAAGTTTCTCCTAAAAATAATAGAATATTTTTTAAATCCGACTTCAAAATAAAAATCCTAAAACATTAATAGTATATTATTTGCGCGGGAGATATGAGGTGCATTACCCGCACGAAGGTTTTAAAAGCTCGAGGGCCGAAGGCTTTTGAAACAAGAGTGCGGTAATGCAACGTTATCTCCCAAGTTTAATATACTATTTTATCTACTTCCGTGCTAAATATGTTAAACTTGAGTAAACTATGAGTAAACTATGAGTAAATTTTTTTGCGCGCGATCGATCTGATTTTTTGCATATGCCTTCCTACCGACAATTCCCTGGGGGGTTAAATAAGTAAGATTGTGGCGGAGGGGGGGGAGATTTTCTTGCTCAGTTTTTCGATATCTAGCGTCGTTCTCGAGTTACAGCTAATTCAAAAAATTTACATAAAAAATACAGGGTTACATTGATATTAAATTATTTTTATTCAGTTGCCTAGCAAATTGGGTAAATTATCTAGCGTCGTTCTCAAATTATCTGATTCCAGTTGCTCGTTTTTAAATTATTTTTATTCGATTGCCAGACAACCATTTAAACGTACTAATTATTTATATTGTATTAAAAAATAAATCAAGTTACTAATTTTAAATTATTTTTATTCAGTTGCCTAGCAATCAATATTAACTCCCTAAGGAAGTTAAAAGAACATTAATCCACGAAACAAATTAATTGCCGTCATAGCCGCGCTATTTGGAGGCGCTAAGTACACACTTATCTCCCGGAAATAGATAAAATAGATGAAACTTTAAAATTAATAAAGTGCAGATTTTGCATCGTTGATTTTACAACCTAGTTAGAGGAACAAATTATCTAAACTAAATAATGAATAAAAAATAATAAGAATCCAAGGTAAAAACCCTATTGCTCTTTTATTGTTTCAAAATCATTAAAATTTATGGACGTTTGACATTGAAATTATAACAAAAGGCGGCCATTTATATACTCAAGTATGAAATTTAATTATAACAATTTAAAAAGAATGTTATAATTTTATGTTTTGAAAAGTTTAGATGCTACTGAAAATTAATAAAAACTGATAAAATATTAAAACTAAATATAATCTTATAGACAATTAAATAAAGTAATAATCATGTGAAAACACATAAATATTAAGAAATTTATTAACAATTGTTAAAGAGCTTCTAGTTAACCATAAATAACGTCGCGGGCGATTTTTTCAATATCGAAGGTGTTATGTTAATTTCATGGTTTCTTTTAATTTTAATTAATCTTATGTTATTATAATTTATTACGTTGGGATTGTGAACTCACCTGGACAGAATTATTCGCGTGCCGGTTATCCCAAGTCTGAAACCTCAAATAAATGAAGCAAAGACAACATTGTTGAAAGCAATCACTGTTATTGGTTATAAATCAATGACTTGTTCTGTCCATTAAGCATAAAAAATTTAAACTAAACTTATACGTTCAGGAATTCCAACTAGATTTAATTAAAAACCTTAGAGCGTTCTGAAGGAAAGCACCCCATGCAGAATTTCCTCATTCTCATGTATGAGAATTATTTATGTCTATGAGCAAAGTGGCAAGAGCACATTTTTTATTATTTCATCCTAGAATTTCGTGCAATTAACAAACAAAATGTGAATGAAATCCCTAATTTATTCAACTCAATTTTTTTTCTTCCAAATTAAAAAACCATGTTTATTATATTATGTCCCTGCACTTTATCTAATCTACGTAAACCGTATAATGTATTTACTCTTACATTTAAATTAATATGTAGGGGTCTACAAGGTAATCAAGTTTTTAAAATAATCCATGAAAATCCATAGTCAGAACGAAGATTTAATTAAATATGAAAACCTCTTCTGAACCCAGCATTAATTTTAAAAGCGAAATTTTATTTCTGTTTTAATTAAATAGCTACTAACTAATTTTCTTAATTCGCCTCGCGGATTTCATTCAACATTAGACTTTAGAATTTAAAATAAAAACTAATGTAATTCATTTAAATTAAAAAAGTAATGAAACCAGACAGCTTTTCTTGTACTGCCAAGAAAGAAAACTATTTAAAACTTGTTTCCTATTTAAGCTAGATTGGTAATAAAATTGTTCCAAGTCTAGCAAGAGTCTGCATTACAAATTTTGCCCCTATGATTAAAGTGTTTAATTGTCATACATTCTAGTTAAATGATTCATTGAGCACGTTATTATTGCAACTCTCTTATCAGCTAAAATTCGTAATTTCATCAATAACCTCATATTAATGACCCATTTTTTTTCAAGATAGGAACAAAACTAATCTACAATATTTGTATACTTTTTTGTGAACTTGTTTTAAAAAAGGGAACGAATCCCAGAAGAGCAGATGGTTTCAGTTAGTTATTTACAGTACCCATATTCAATTTATTTCTTAATGAAAGCAGTGAAAATGTATAAGTTTTTTTGGGAAATAACTTTTTAATTACTTTCTCCTCTCCTTTTCATTTTATTTTAAGCAAGATTAAATTTAACCCAAGCAAATTTAAAAAAAACAGAACTCGCAAAAAGACAATCCTTGATAGCGACGCGTGAGAAATTTGAACGGAGAAGAAAATGAAGAGCTACGCAGGCGATTTTTTGAAACGTTTCAAAATGAAGCGTGTTCAATTATAAATTATTATCAAATCCCTTTAAAATCAGTGGCAAAACTTAAAATAATGACTTTTGAGCGCCGAATTTCATACCTTTCCTTATGCAAATATGAAAATAATTCTAATTTGCTTGTAGGAACATTGTGTTAAAAGAAATCGGGAAAATATCGCATTTGGGGGTTTCCCAAAACCCCAAATTTCTTTGTACACAATGTTCCTACTGGAAAATCAGATTTCTTTTTTCACATTGATATAAACAAATGTTTAACGAATGACGTTAAAGAGGCGAATGTTTTAATTTTAGTAATAACTTTGTGTCTGAAAATAAAACTCAGAAAATTTAGATAACTTAGTAGTCAGTTACCTAAAACACAAGAATTGGAATAAAAAGTAAAACCTTAGATTCAAAAATGTAAAACAATAGTTTAAAAATTCTCGCCCCCCCCCCTCAATGCAACATGCAACGCAAATCTATTGAGTCGGCCTATCAAGCAAATACTATCTATGCATTATTCAAATTAGTAAAACGTATTTTTGAGAAAACCTAACTGTAAGTTATAAATTTTGTTCAAATAAAATTTCTCAAGTCCTTATCTCATTTACAAAATAACAATTTGTAAAAAATTTGTGAAAGTAGTAGGCGGACGTTATGATAAGTCAGCCCTAAGTATGTATTAGTGTGAACAGCTGATCAATGAGGTAAGTAAGCACACATTTAACGTGCTACTAGAAACTAGAATTCCATTTAGCTAGCAGTAGAATAAAAAAAATGGAATTTCTAACCAAAATTGAATGGACAGTTCTCAGAAGCGAGCAAAAATTGATTTTGTGATTCATAGCAGGTACCTACTGTTCAATTGAATAAGCATGAAATACTTTCAATGAGTAATTAAAATTACTGAACCTTTAAAATAAATTAATTATAAATCGGTTCTTATCTTCTTGAGTGACAATTTCCTTAATTGCACAATTATAAATCTTAAAGAATTCCATTTCCATTATTCTAATGCCAGTCAAGTCTAAATAATGTTATGGCAAATAATAAATTCGCCATAAAAGTGCAGTGAAATGTAGCAAATTTGGTTCTGTAAAATATTTAAAAAAAAAGTTTCGATTAATTTGAGATATGTTTTGAAAATTTTTTATAGAACAATGCGCAGGCAAGTGCAAATTAGTTGAAGAATTGCTTGAAATGTACTTTTTCCATTTTTTTTCATCAAACCAAAAACTAGCACTAGCGTAAAAATCACTAATATTACTCCCAAGCTAAACACAAGAAAATAAAATTTTTTATTCTAGATACGTGTAACGCATGCAAATGCTTAAGTTGTACTTGGTTTACACATGCACCAGCGGGCATACCTCGATGATAACTGGCACATTCAGCATATTGTCGGTGATGCGAGTAACCACAGTTTCGGTGAATGTACTCTTGGTGATGGTTTCGGTGACTCGACCAGGTCCCGTGGGTGCCGGGGGCAATTCAATGGGATCAGGTTTATGAATAGTCACTGTCACAGCATGAGAAGGCTCAGAAATTGGAGCGGATTTAAGGAAATGAGCAGGAATCATGGCTTGGAATTCCTCATTTGTGATGGGCCTCGGTAGTACCTGATTATCATCTCCTTCTAGAGACGAGGTTGGTGTAGCTTTCTTGTGATTTTGAATTGGCGAGGACTCGCTTGCAGGCGGTGCACTTTGCGTAATTTCAGACTTAAGTATTTTAGGGGCGACACTATTTTGTTGGCTTTGTGTAACGTCAGGATTTTGAGCATTTAATCGCCTTGGTGCTGGTTGTGGTGCATCTACTTTTGGTGTTGCGTGCACTCCATTGGTCTTTGGCTCGTTGGAGTTTATTTCATTCATCTAAAAAACAATACCACCATTGAAATTTCGGAATTAAACAACGAACGGAGTGGTCTCAAACAAAAAATAATAATAAAATTTGGATGATTTATGTTAGGAACTCACCTTTTTATCGTTTTCGAGTGAATGTCTATAACCAAGATAATTTGGTCGATTAGCCATGTAACTGTTGGAAGAATAAAGTCCGGCATATGGTTTTGGCAAACCAAACATTCGAGGAGATTGTTGTGGACCCGGCGAAGGAGACGGACTATTTCGAGGTAAACTAAGTTCACGTTCAAGCACTAAACGCACAAATCTTTCCGCGCCCGTTAACATTGCAACTACCTGATCATGAGTGGAGTTCGTTAAATCTATGCCATTAATTGAAACCACCTTATCGCCTACCGCTAATTTACCGTCCTTTTGAGCAATTCCGCCTTCGGTAATACGCGAAACATACACCGCGTCGCTGTCCGCTTTAAAGGGTGGCGAGCCCTTGCCACCCGCTATGCTGAAGCCCAAACCTCTTGTATCGCGAATTAACGTGGTATGAATTAACATTTTATGAAGCACCATATCATCATTAACGGGTGTGATAGGAGGCAACGGCGATGGAATACGCGGTTGTATTATACTACCATTACTCAAAACACTTTTAACATCCGAATCTTGAACCAAGCGAGTCACTTCGCGAGACACTTCCAAAATTAAAATCGCCCCCGAAGCTTTCAATACTTCTACAGCATCGTAATGACTTACGGTAATTACAGAAACCCCATTAACTTTTAGCACCTTATCACCAACTCGAAGTCCTGCCAAATCAGCTGGACCTTTTTCGGTTACACGCGAAATAAAAATACCTTCATCGTCGCCCTTAAAGGGAGTAGATCCCTTACCACCTGCAATGGATAAACCGAGCCCAGCACGAGAACGTTCAATATGAATTTCATATTTTTCTTCTCTCAATTCCACGGTAGCATCTGATTCACCAGCTGTAAACAATAACAAAAAAATGTATGTTTAAACTAATAGGCAATTAATTTTATGCGCACAATTTTAAATAAACAAATATTAACCTGCATATTTCAGGAACTGAACTTTTCGTGGAGTGGATGCAAGTTTTCGGCTACTGACAGTTAAGGCCGCAACTTTCGTACGCGGCAAACTACCAGATTTAATATAAACTTTGTGGTTTTTCGATTTAATGCGGATTTTAGGTAACGTACTCATGGTTGACAAACTACTAACACGATTCACGCATTAATCATGTTTCAAGAATTTGTGTGCGCATAGGTACTAGTTTTATTCACTAAAATTAATAAACTAATTTCGTCTTATCATTTTGATAACACGTAGGTAGATAATGCTTTATCTATGTGCAAACAGTTTGCGCACACACATACACAACGACCAGCGTTTGATCGAAAGAATCAGCAATAATTAAGAAACGCGAATTCGACTAAGAACAGTTTAAAGAAAGTCAATAATGCGCGAAATACCACCGACTACTATTGCTGATTAATTTTGTATGGTGATACCGTGATACCTTGATTCGTACACGGTTCTACAATATCCCACCTACACTTACCTTGACTGCTGGTGCTGTGATCTCCTACGGATTCGGGTGGCGTTGATGCACTCATTCTATCGCTATCTTCATCCTTTCTCTTCATAGCCTACAGGAAATATTAATTATTACACAAATCGTAAAAAAAACTAAATTAATTTTCGCACACATGTCATAATTGCTTAAATTTACATTGCTGTTTATGCGCAATAAGGGGAAGCGTGAACTTAAAGATCAAAACAAAAATAATCATAAGGTTCAGTTTCCTGGTTTTTCATTGAACCTTTCTTTTTGTTCCAAAGAACAAAGGCGATAAAACCGGTGTGGACGATTACTTTTTGTAATTCGAATGGTGGATTTCTTTATTGGATTCCAATTGCGCCTGGTCTATTATTAAGGGCAAAAATGAGATCGCTCGAAGTACTACTAACAAAAAAGAGAACGTTTGATTTATTTCAAAATGGATTCAAGTGTATTATCATTCATCACAAATTAATTTATTATTGATCTGTGAAAGTTCTAAAAATACGGTTAAGTACGATGGATTTAAGTCGTTAAGGTGGGTGGATGAAAGTATGGTCAAAAAATTGGTTTAATATGTACGTTTTTAAATAAACAATAAGAAGTACCTTAAAACGATAACGAACACCTGAAGCAATGCAACCATCACAGTCAATCATGCACTTGCTGTTGGCAAACGACGCAAAATACAATAATCGAACTTAATTAACACATATGATGCGATTTACCCCGGAGCGTCCATCAATTAACAATAACATAACAATTTTACAGAATTGCGTCATAAGAACGACTGTTGATCAACAGGTAACTGTAGTTACCTGGTTGGTTCCTAGTTCATGGATCTACATATTATTTGTAAACAACGTCTAAATTAAGCGATGATTTCATGTACGATTTCAAGTTATTTGAACAATATTAACCGGTAATAATTCGTTTAAATGTCCCTGGTTATATTATTGTTAATTGAACGTACGTAATGAAATTGTAGCATATTAGTTTGAAAGTTTTAATTAAAGAAAGGGCAATATGACACTGGATGCAGTTGAAAAAGTATAATGCAATTTGAAAGTTGCAACCACGAAGAGCATAAGCATTACTAAAAGGTTAACACAGTTGAGCAACTTGGTATTTCTGTCACACAAACGGTTTAAAAAAAAGAAAACTAATTTCGTAATAATAAAATATGCTATATTTGTATTATCCTTTAAATAATATGATCAAAAAATGCCTTCGGGGGATTGACATAAAGCAACGCGGTATTCCCACGTAGAGCCATTCTTTAACATTTAAATTTAATAAAATAAATAAAATTTAATGCGGGTAGTATACTATTTAAGAGCGCGCTGCGGAAAGAGAGAGAGGGAATGATGTTGAAAGAAGCCTCTAATCTTTTGTACAAATTTAAAAAACTAAACGTCGTATCAATGTAATTCTTTTTTTATATTAATAAGAAAAGACTATTGAAGGCAATAACCAATTTTGAGCTCTTTAAATTAAAAGTAAATAGGTTAATTTAATTTATGAAAAACGACAATTTAGAATTTTTATGACAACCGATCTTAATGAAACTTCGTTATTGCCTTCTGCAGATCATTATAAGGACAAAACCTGATTTTGAAGCGATTTCATCATCAATTATAGAAAACTTGTACAAAACTTGTAAATCAAAAAGTGCACTTAGTGGAGTTTTAAACTATATAAAATCAACTTAATGCACATAGGGTTCAAGGGTTCCCTTAGATATGGCGCAAATAATTTTTTTAAATTTTTTTAAATCTCTACAAAAGATTAGAGGCTTCTTTCAACATCATATCTACTGCTTCCCTCTCTCTCTTTCTGCAGCGCGCTCTTAAATTTAATAATATAAATGAAAATTTCGTTCGTGCCTTCAGAACTCGATATTATAAAATTCCATTCCTGTTGAAATAATAAAATTATGCAAAATATTCGATCATACCAAGTTTTAACAAAAAGTCTAACTGCATCTTGGTTTAAACGAGTTTTGAGGTTTTTAACTTTGAAAATTTGCAATTCAAAAGACTACATTTTAACACCATTTCTATCTAATTTCGATGCATTAAATTTGCATAACATCACAGAAACGAAATTTATTTAAATGTACAGCTACATCTAGGATTTTAACGGTGTCATACAATAAATGCAGATGGTGATTTACCCAGTCACATTTTTGATTCATAAAATATAAAACATCGACAACCGCACCATGCAATTTGCACAAAATTCTTATTTTCTAAAAAAGCAATTGCGAAAAAGCAAGCATAATAAAAATAGTTGGCGAAAGAAACCTGAGCTATGATGGATGCAACTTTATCTTTGTCAAAGGCTGACATGATGCGTTTGTTCTTCAAATGGTGTGGCGTATCTCGTCGATGCAAACGACTGGGTCGTGCGACGTCTGGATCATCGGCAGTTTGCACACCCCCCATGAACCCAACACGTTTCCTCACCTGTTCCTGTACACCCAATACATGCATACCAACCCTAATGTATCCATCGAGTAGTGACTTTATACTTTAATTTTTTCATTGCCTCGAGTTTCAAAATGTTTCATATAACGGCAAACCCAAGACTCTCGGGAAGTATTTTCAGTTAAATGATGTACGATACTAGCAAGTTTCAAAAATTATCATGTGTAGTCCTGCGACAGCGGCGAATTGAAAATCATGACTCCTCAAGGGTTTACTGCTAAAAGCCTACATTAATTTCTAAAAAAATGGAATGGTTTTACAAGTTCAAGGGTAAAGAGATAAAAATGTTTTTCCTGCTTAATGCCAACGTTCTCCACGTTAAAAGGATTGAACTAGTTCATAAGTTCGCTTCTTACTTTTACTTCCTCTCCATACCACTATAATGTTATGTTTGATTAATAGTAGTTTTATGCGCCAATCGAACGAAAAAATCGAATTATTAATCTTAACGGAACGTGTTATTAATCTCAACTTCAAACAAAGTAAAATTCTTAAAATAAGCGTCAACAATGCTAATTACACAAAGGAATGTTACGAGAAAGTGATTAAATTTTGATACAACAACGTGATTGTTAATAATTTGGACATTGCCGAGAAATTTGAAAACTAATTTTGTTCGTTAATGAAAATGTTTTTAATTATACTCTGGAACGACAAAAAAAGAGGTTTTGGTGTGTGTAAAGTTTCGAGTATTAACCTTAATTATGGAACAATTATTAAAACTCAAGGCAAAAATGATAATTAATATTTAAAAAAATGTAAACAAAAGTATAATTCTAATATAAGGGGCAAATATGCTAATCCACAAGTTTTTGGACTGCACTACTCGCTGGATACATGGTGATTAATATTCTATATTTGTTAATGTGTCAATAATTATAAGTAGGTATGCCAAATACAAATAGTAATTACTTGAAATTAAAGAATATTAAAATAACTTACATCGTCCGAATCCTCATCAACGCTGGGTTCGCTGCTTTCTTCTGCTCCATTGCTCATAGGTGCGGCGTCCACTACAATTTCTTGGTGGATTTCGGGCGTAGGTATATTTTGATTGATAGCTTCCACTACAGGTTCTATATTATGTTCGTTACTTTCTTCCAAAGAACTTTGGCCTTTTGAGAAAAGTTTGTGAGCCTTTGCTTTCAGTTCCTTCGGATGAGGAGTGTTTTGGCGAACAAACGGCGTCTGTACACACAAAAATCGTTCTAATAAATAAAACGGTACATAATTTAACAGAAAGCACTCGAAATAAAAAATGTGCGATAATCTTCAATATGAAAAGAAACGTCAACTCCGAATAACAGCGAACCGATTTAAAGATTATCTAGTCATTGGAGTCTGGCAAGTCGCAATTGAAGTAATTTGACAAATCTAATTTAACAATAGTGCCTAACACTTACTAATGCAATACAAGTGTCAAGAGTCAAACCATCAAACCTAATGAATCATATTAAATCGTCGAAATTAAAAGATAATCGTCGTGAGAACCTCCAATTTAAAATACTTTTTTTAGCAATCGCACAATATTCGAAATGGTACTTAAAAGAGTTGATACGATTACATATTTAAAAGAAATGAGCCTAAAACAGTTATTTACCTACTTAAGACGTTTTTAAAAAGAATTGCCCAATTAGAACGGTTTACAACGCTCAAAAGGTAAATTGCTAATGAATGTTGGGATAATTAAAATCGCAGCATCCTCTTCAGCAACTTTTTGACTTTTGGATGAATTGTTTAACGCTTTATTTTGTAGCTGGAAAATTAGGCGAAGAATCATATTATCACTTACTAATTTCATCTGAACTCTTACATCAAGATATTTAACCTTGAAATTAACTTTCATCTTAAAATTCCATCACGAGTCAATAATCTTTTCACTACAAATTAGCATATGAATTATTGATCCATGGTTATACAAAGCGTTTAGAAACTAATTTTTATTTAAAAGGCGATGATGTCATAACCTGGTCTAGTGCAACCTCGATAATCAGAACCCACGGTGATCTGACTCTCTGTAATCCAAATTCGATTAAATTACGAATTTTTTCATTTTAAAAATAAATTTGAAAATCTTAAAATTAACTTACGAAATGATAAATAAATGAACCTTTGGGTATGTAGTATGTACATAGAATTTACATAGTATTATTGCGACTGCCCAATTACAATCTGAATTTACCCAGTTATCCCTAGCAAATCTGTTGCTGTTCGCCGTCAATTTCAATGATACTAATATGTACAAACATAATTCAGTAGTAGAACTTCTATATGGGGACGTACCATGGTACAGGAACAAAAATTTCCTCACACTGAAAAACACAAAACATTCTTTGTCTAAACAAAATGTTGAAAGAATTTAAACAATTTTATTCAAATCAAACAATGTCTAATGTTTATTTTGAATTGTCTACATTCCTTACTATTTTTTAACGAAATTCGTTAATCTGGGCAGTCTTGCACAAATCGTTCGGATTATCGAGGTTTTTGTAGAATTTTCGCGAGGACAACCAATGGTATATAAATTCTTCTTAAATATTGTAGCAATAAAGTAATTATTTTCGTCAATAAAAATACAATTAAACAAGAAGCAATTAGCTCCGTTACCGGCACCCTTTGAATTACCCAATGATATGTTGCAGTTGCAATGACAAATTTTGTTAATTATAAAGGTATACCTAATGTCATCGCAACCTTTTATAATTCAATAAACTGCTTTCTGAAGTCCTCCCAACATAATTTACCGAAGCTTTTAAAATTATAAGAGACTTAATTCACAGTTTGCTAATGTAAGCAGTATCTATTTCTCAGCATCTCGACGGGCTACTTTTAGTAGATTGAATTTTCCTTTTACTATTTCTTGCAAAAATATTGCCTTCTATTAGAAGCAAAATTTAGTTAAAAGTAAACACTTCAAGTTGATTTAACGCACATTCGCTTGTAGTTCAATCCAAATAATTATATTGTAAATAAACCACCCATTATTGCTTTGATCCACGTGCACTTATAGAAAATATTATCTTTACTGGAAGTTGGAAGTGAAAATATTTAAATCGTAACATGAATACAATCATAATTATTATTCTAGACTTCGTGTAATGGAAATGAGTTGACCTACAATTTACAAGGTCCACGATAAACAATTACGTTCATACAAATAGCAACATTAAATACCATAAATACAAGTTGCCGTTCAAACATAAACATTGAATTTTGTTGTAATTTCCACAGATTGGAACACAATTAATTGCAATGTTCATTGAACATTCGGCCCCAAAACTTGGCAAATTTGTTTGGAAAAACCCATTGATTGCATTACATAAAACTGCAATCGACCTAATGGCTTGAAAATAATCGCCTTTGATGTGTAACCCTCAAAAAATTTAATGAGGTCAGAAAAATGTTGTTCTGGTTGCAGATATAAACTTTGATGAAAGTATTAAGCTCTGTTTTTAGCCAACATTGGATCACATGATTTAATTTTTTGTTGTACAAAATTTGAAAATAAGCCAAAATCAATAACATAAAAGACTGCAGCTTCCGTTGTTAGTTTAACTAGGGCAAAACGATGTTATAAACGAAACATTTAACTTTTCTTACGTTAAAACTCAACGGGAAATTTCACAAAACAAACTTGTTGGAAAGAATTTTTAGTGTGATATAACAAATTACCTATTCATTTTCAAGTTGAAATCTTGGTCAAACACTTTCGAGTAGTTAACCACGCCGTAACATAAATTTCCGTTCAAAAACTAATAAATTTTGTTCCCAAGGATTTTTGTTGGTAAAGGCAACTTCGCCTCAATTTTTTAACCGCGACTGTTGATATTTTATGATTCACAATTATTAAACGTTTGCTTATTATATAGCAATAATTCCAATAAATTAATTTTTATTATACTAAAACGATCGTTTCTTCAGGTTTAATTTCGTCCTGATAAAATAATCCTCGTCAAGTTTTTTTCTTTCGCAAAACTATGGACTTTTGATTTTCACTCTATTAACAGCACGAAGGAATAACGGTTTCTTACCACGTAATAATAATTAGACATTACATAACCATTATTACTTGCTTAATTAAACCACCTACATTAATTAATTTTTACACCAATTTAGTACCTTCCTAAGCAAAGTTTATTATTTTATTACCTTATCAGTTGGAAATATAAACAAGGATTGCATGTATTTCAACATTGTTAGTAATAATAGATACACAGTTAACGACACATTAGGAATGTTAAACGACAGGTAAAATAAGACTGTTCACCAAAAAAAATCTAACCCATAAAAAATGTTTATTAAAAATAAAAATTACAAAATGAAATGAAAATGCATCTTTTATGTGAATGTACAAGTGTTAAAATATATAACAAAACTAATCAAAAGGGAAGAAAACTATTCTACAGAAAAAAAATACAAATCTATTAGGTCATCTAATCTATTCAAAATCGAGTCAACACGAATTAACTGGAATGCAATATCACGATGATAACTGGACTGAATTTAAAACTGAAAGGATTATTGCAGAACAATAACAGTTGAACAACTCTTATTAAAATATAACAAGTACTTGCCGCATTCCAGTAAAATTCGTTAAAATAAATCTACCATGTATGCTACTTACAGAAAAATTACCAAAACAAATTTGCATACATAGATAACGTTTCAAATATCAAAAATGAATTTACCAATTGGAAAAAGTTGTGAATAATTGAGGGAACAAAATGCGGCAAGATTGAAATTTTGTTAAAATGTACGTTTAAAAATTTAAATTTCAAATTTAAAAAGCAATTTAGAAAAAACTTACTAAGTTTACTTTTCGAACTGATAGAGGCGCGATCTAAATTTAATAGTCTATTCTTAAAATTCTCAGTAAATTTACGAGGAAATAATTGTTTGAACCCATTGAAAACTTATTGATGACACCCTAATTGCCTATTGTGAAACGCGACAATAATTATAGGTGACTGCTTCATTGTATGATGGTTAACATCAACATTATCGAGATTATATTGGATGCTATTAGTAATTCAGAGGCAAAGAAAATGTGAAATCGTTTTAACTACAATTTCATTATAATGTTGTATTATTACAATTTTTTTTATTGGTAAAAATGCATTTTTGATATTTTTTAAGACATTTTTTCAAAACCAACAATTTTACAATGTGAAAAACTACTAGGTCTACCTATTAATAAAAGCCAATAGTGCATTGTAATTCGCAGGCACTACAATATGTTTTCTAATAAATAAAAAACAATAACATGCAAAAATGTTCGCAACTAATAGAAAATCATGCAAGAAAAGCTAATAGGAAAAAATAAACAAGAGGTGTTTAATAAAATAAGGTTAAAGTTTACATTTCCAACAATAACAGGTAGGCAATAAAAAATTGTTGAATGGCACTAAAAGAGTTTTAACAATATTTACAAAAACAACCAAAACCCTATATAGCAAAGTGAATAAATTTGTTAAGATTATTAATATTAATGAGATCAAAAATAAATTATTATAGCTGCACCAATTTCGTGACAAACGCAAAAATCACCAATTCAAACTTATTTCAAATTTGAGATTCTCACTAACAAGAATACTTTCTTTGGGGTATAAGTACAGTAAAATACTTTGGTTGATAAAAGCATAAAAAATTCTTTTTAAGTACGCCGTTAACAATGTAATACTGGTGCATAATTTTTTAATATTAAAAAAAGCTAAAAACAAATTGTGTCAGTCGGCGGAACCTGGAATCGAATTAAGCATGTAATAGCTATCGCTTGATAATAGGTTCCGACTGACACAGTTTCGAAACCAAGCCCAAGTGGGACATTTTGTAGTAAAAGTTCTCACCTCTCGACTGTCGTGGTCCTGTGGGTCGCTGAATTTAACGGAATGGGTTCTGCTGGCTTCGCGCTCTTCCCAATCGTCGTCGCTCACGCCATCATCTATAGCCAGAGCTCCATTAGATAAAGTCGGAGTAACATCACAACGGTACAAACGGCCATCAGAAGCTAACACAAGTGCAACACAAGACAGAAAAGTGCTTTAGATTGTGCATGGTGCAACGTGAAAGCAAAGTATATTTTTTTGTGCCAAGATGAATGTCTCAAGCGCACACGTTAAATAAAAACAAAATAAGCGCCACATAAAATACAGTAACTTATAAACGACAAAGTGTAACAATGAATAATGTGCACATTATAAAAAAACATTTTTTAAGGATTAACTACTTTTCCTAACTTTAATAACAATGAGAACTTAATCATTGCACTTCTCCCATCCCTATTAATGAGGAGGTCGTTATGAATTAACGTTTCATGAGAACGAACATATTTAGTAATCGTTTTGGTACACCAACTCGAATTTGTAATGCGACCTGTAAGTTTAGATATTCTTGCCCTACACTAAAACAATCCAGCTAGAAACCATTTTCCATTTGTTTCTACCTGATAATGGATACCAAATAACTTATTTGCCTTCCAAGAGAACACCCAGTATAACTTAATAGTCTTTAGAGAAATTCAGATCACATTAAGGCATAAAGAAGATTAATGGAGTGCCAAATTTTCATCGTTTCCACGTTAACGTTCTGTTTGAATAATCTAGAAGTACAAACCACATTTCTAAACAAACTAAAATTTCAAGTAATTGCATTATTCAAAGTTCAATAAAGTACATTTCTATAATACAAATAGAGCTTCGAGTTTCTTTACTTCGATTATATCAACCTTTGGCTGGAAAGCAAACAGTTATATTATGTTGATCTTGCCTTTACATTATTTTAATAATGTAAATCAACAAAACTTCTGAGCCAAATATAAATAAGAAAACTATTGTAATTTTTGGTCAAGTATGCGCCCACTTTTCATTGTCTGTCCTCGAAATGATATTGTATAATTGTGGGCTATTCATTTTCCTACAGGGTGTATTAAACATGTGCGAAAATTTTCGGGCATTGCTTCCTTTACTAATTTCTTCAGGAAAAAATTTTATATACGTTTTTACGTAAAACATGAACTTCTATAAAGTTTTTGTTTTGCTTTATTTTATTATAAGCTGTTAAACAAAAACCAATAACTATGAAATCAAATACGAATGTCCCATATAAAATATTACTCCTGGTATTTACTTATGTTAAAAGAAATTATGAATTCATGTTTCTACTTTAACTAAAACATAAATCAAATATTTTTCAGTGTTATATAACAAATTTTGTAGAATATACAAATAGGTACAGTTAAATTCTAGTACAAAGCACTGGTCGAGTTATTTCGTAAATTTGCATTTCCATGCAGCTATATAAATGCTTATAGGAAAACCTTCAAGTATGCAATGTAAAGAACAGTAGAAATTCTCATAATAATAATGAAACAAAGTATTCACAATTCATTTATTTTAAGCCGGAAGGGGTTCACGCGAGCTTCTTGTTAAAAAGAACATTTGCGGCTCATGTCTGGGTTATCTAAGCATTTCCTTTCGAAATATTTAGGAAATTTCAGAATAAAATTGTTACAGAAATAAAAATTCCATTTTTAGGAAAGGTTTGAACCCCCAAAATAATGCACCTTCTGGCGGCTTGTCAAATTATATACTTAATAGAAGAAACAAACAATCTGACAATGAAATAATTGCAACCGAGTCAACCGTCCAATTCCTTGGAAAATGGCAGCTGAAAAACAGGTTTTCCTCAATATCTCACGAACGTACAATCGTATCTTAAAATGATTTAAAATAAATTATTATTCTTTATCTTATTATAATTATTATTATATCTAAAACGGTTCTTGCCAATATTTACCTAAAATCAATATATTATACGGCTATACAAATTTCAATAAGTACTCCAGTGACATGTTATTAAAATGAGCTATAGTTGAAATCAAATAAATTGGCCCCTGCACGACAAATTTCTGGTTAAGAAATGACATGCTGTATATGATTTATGACGTCGTTTAGATTCATTTAAAAAATGAGAACAAAAATGCTTGCGTGACTTCTTGGTAAAGACCATGAAAAGTCGTACGTTACCAACATTGTACATTAATAAATAATAGATAACAATGTAAAATTAGTACGTCGCAACTTTAACTGTACATTGAAACAAAATGTAATTGACTCGCGTATTGAAATTTAATTCAAAAAGAATAATTTTGAGGTTACCAGTTGAATAAATGATCAGTTCATTTATTTAAAATATTTCTTCATTGTTAACATCTTTCAGGTTTATTTAATAATCAACAAGTTGCATTTTATTGAAAAAGTGTTTATAATACAGAGTTCCTTATAAACATTTTTATTACATCACCCCACGTTATGACATTGACGGGTAATTCAAATTGTAGTAAAAGGTAAAATTAACTCATACTAATTTTACCAATGACGCAGGTAACAATTTATTTGATTCCAACTATATTAGGGCTATTTATTTAATTATGTAAGAACTTCAGGTGAGTGAATGGCCGAGTGCTCAGCGGGCTATTTTTCAATGGGAGGGCGTAATTTTAAAGAGAAAAGAAAAATACACATTTTCTGTATTTTAATTGCTTAAAATTTTTTTTCAATTATTTTTGTATAGTTGTTTCTACTTTTGGATTCTAGAGCACGTGCCAGTGTGCCCCCCTTTAGAGTAAACCGCCACTGCTCAATACGAAACATTACCAATCAGAACGACCAAGTACAGGTTTAAATGCTCCATTTATTTCTTGATATCAACACATAGTTGCCAGCCACCCAGCATTTTTTTGTTTATATAATTATTTAAATGAATGTTTGTGGGGGGGGGGGGACAAATAAAATAAATCGAAAAGATTTTTATTGTTTTGTGGTCGACATTGTTGGGTATTTGTGTGGATTCAGGACCCCTGGGGTGGTAAAAGCTTTCATCATTATTATCATCGACATTTATAATAGCCTAAATGTATCTGTGTCTTCCCGGCTGTTACATTAAATGGAGTCGATAATCTGTTCTCTTTTAGGCCGCACAACCATGACAATCCTGCACAAATAAAAAAGTAAAATGAGAAAATAATTTATATCAAAATAATTAAAACGATAATAATATGAATATTATATTCAGAACGGAATTTTTTTTTATGTAGACTCAAGAATTACAAGAACGTGATTGCCTTGGTTGTGCGGCCTATGGGCTGCACTGATGAAGGGTTTAACGGATTAATTTAACGTTACCGACATACAGGTTAGTTATATTAATAAAAGGGTTACTTTAGGTATTTCTTTGAAATATTGACTTATGTAAATAAATGAAGGCAAAATATTATGTTTTAATAATTACCTTGTGAACTGCATATTAAATTAAAATTTTAATTTGGGAAGTAAAACAATTTAATTTCGCAAATTTGAATTATTCTAAGTTATTTTGTTTTGGAAGGGCGGTGCCTCGTCCTGCTTCCGTGGTTTGCAATCCACATTAAGCTGTGGTTCCTTAAAATCCCCATTAAGCGAACGTAAAGAATATAATGAAAATGAAAGGCAAACGAAAGTCATACAGATGTCCAAATGATAGCTTTAGTAATCTCAAGACCAATACAAATTAAGCTCCTTGAACGATTTTCCCGAAATTTACAGCAAAGATGAACCAAGTACCTACTAGATATAATATGTATGAATATATTAAATCATAGTTAAATCGAGGTATCCATAGTTTTAAAAATTAATAGTCAGATATCTATTTTAGTTCGACTATTTCAAAAATTTCAATTTTAAAAGGTTTTACAAATAATTGGATGGTTTGCAGAAATTTTTAAATTAAATTTCCCATTAAAATGAAATGAAAATGCATATAACTTTTCTACGCAAATAAACGTTTTGTTGATAATGTTTTAAATATAAATGGCATTTATCTCTCATTGATGGCATTCCCATTCAAATTGGAACAATCACAAGACAAATAAACGCAAAAGTATTATGACCACAGTTTTTAATTTAAGCGATAAAAATATTCCGCGGTAGTATAGAAAATTTTTAAATTAGTAATTTGTATACATAGTAATATAAAAACTAAAAAATTTGATTGCAAAAATAATGTGCACATTATTCAACCACCACCTCATTATAAACCCAACAATACAACGTTTACAAAACACTTTTCTCATTACAACAATAAAATACTTACCTATTGTGGTGGGTTGATATTCCTGTTGTGGTAAAAGAAAACAAGTTAAAACCGTGTTTCCTGTATCAGGATCAGTGTCAGTTTGAAATGTTAATAAAGGTTGGGCTTGATTTTCGCTTAACCACACAGCTTTAAGAGCCAGTTGCAATAATGAAACTGGTAGGTATGGTAGTCGATTACCGGACACATCCAGCACATGAAGTCGTTTGCAATTTCCTAACGTATCAGGCAACAAAGTCAATCTATTATCACGTAAACTTAAGACACCTAATTCTCGAAGATTTCCCACTTCTTCGGGAATAGTGATCAAACTATTTCGATCAACATTTAAATTTGTCAAATTTATCAACTTGCCTATTTCTCGAGGTAATTCGCTTAAAAAATTTTCGGTTAAAATTAGTTCCTGTAAATTACAGCAGCTGCCTATGTGGTTATTTAAAATCGTTAATCTATTTTGGTCCACTTTTAAAATTGTCAATTTTTCTAATTTGCCTATTCCGTCTGGTAACAATTCTAACACGTTTTGCGATAAATGTAAATCTGTTAGACTTTCTAAACCGGCAACTTCTTCGGGCAACGATTCCAAACGATTTTCGGACAAGTCGAGACACGTCAAATTCTTTAAAAATCCTATGTCGGGCGGCAATCTTTGCAATTGATTGTGGTCTAACCAAAGCTCCTGTAAAGCCGGCAGTTGTCCTATATGTTTAGGCTGAAAATAACGTAACGTTAGTTGTATATTTTTTGTACTGCAACCGAGTTCTACTCACCAATTCATCGATTTCATTATCGCCCAAGTCGAGTCGTTCCAATCTGGAAAGTTGTGATAACGAATGTGGTAATTCTCTGAGCAAGTTTTCTCGCAATTCTAATGATGTCAGTGAAGTTAGTAAACCAAAATCTGATGGTAGCGATGTAAGTGACATATCATTTAGTCCAACTATTGTAAGGGATCTGAGTTGACTAAATGCGGGTGGTAATCTAGGAATTGGATTTGAGCTAAAATCGGCCACCTGAAGAGCACGCAACGCCCCTATGCTTTCGGGAATATCTGGAATATCTAAAAGTGAACGAATATTAAATTGAGACATTAAAATTTAAGCTAATTTAGTATAAAACTAATTAGATTGAAAGTTGTAAGTTTGCCAAGAAATTACTGAATATTACTGATAAGTAATATTGAAGATGTAATATACTATGTAATATATTATTATATTAATTGTGATAATGAACTTGATGGAAAATTAAAATAGATTATTATAATTTCAATACATAGTAAGCTACAGTATGCATATTTTATTGTAGTAAAAATAAATAAATATAGTAAACAACATAATATCAATAATATTGAATGCAGAGAAAGTTCAAATTAAACAGCCAAGTGCATGTTTTTCTCAATCAATACACTGTCAAGTAAATGTTTATTCTAATTTTAATCCCAGATAGCATTTTTTTAAATGCATCAAGAATAATCGTCGATTCTGATTGAATCACGAGATCGTGAACTTGATGAAAACGACGAGACAGAAATAACAAAACTTGGTAGTATTTTTATAATTTTAGAAAGTTATTATTAATGGCGGAAGTGTAATACCCCTAAATTGGAATTAATGTAGATATACACACATTAACATAGGCTAAAAATTAATGACCTGCCCGAGACAGTTCACCTAAAAATAGTGGAAAAACTAATAGTGCCAAGTTTAACGAGCCGACTTAATTTTTCTCGAAAACGTGACTGAAAAAAATTAAACAGCTTTATTGCTCGAACGTTTGGAAAAATTTCAAATGAAGCAATAAAATTTTCCTAATTAAATTTTTTGTCAACATCAAGCAATTAAGCTAGAGCAATATAGTCAAGTTCGCTTTCCAGATTTTCCACTCTATAAAATAATTCATCAATTACACACAAAAGATTTCATTAAATTTTGGAAAAAATCGAACGCGTTACGATATTTTACGCGTGAAAAAATGTTTAGAATCTCTGAAAAAATAACAATACAATATCATTATTGTTATCGTAAAATATTGCTTTATCTTTTATACCTTCCCCTATAAAAAGTTAATTAAAATTGAAATGAAAGAGTATTTTTCCAAACGACACATTTTGTGAAGCTTTACATAGTATAAAAATATAATAAAAAGCTTTGATTTCCGTTATTACACAATAATTTTCAGAATTTTGCATGCTTTATTGAGCAATTTTAGGATGTGGTAAAACTGTACATGCAAGTAAATAGTTTGTAATGAAAAGTTTAATTTCAAGTTACATAATAAAATACCGAGCTGATATTGCATTTACAAAATAGACAAAATGAATGGTAATTAATTAAGTTAAAATTAAGGAATACTAATACCATTTTAATACATATTTATGAAAGACGCAGGTGTTTGTTTACAAGAAATATCATGGTCTTAGGAGAGGAAGTAAAATTTTATCCCTAGAATATTAAGTTGTTTAACTCGGTGCAAGAGTTTGAAAAATAAAGTTATTTATTGGATCAAGAGGAAAAATGTAGCGCAATAAAAAACTGTTTCCCCAGTCTGTTCAAACACGAAATTTTTTATTCTCATTATACAAAACTGAACCGATTTCGATTTAGAAAATAAAGATTGCACGAAAATTTCCACTCACAAATACATAGGATTTCTTTTTCTCACGTCAAAAAATATGGCAACTTAAAAATAATTACTTTTTCGTTTGATTGAACATCTTGACAGATTTGATCTCGCAATTATAAAACCAACGTTTTATGCTTAAATAAATCAATTTCTATTTGTGTCGCTTTTCCTTTCGAAATGCTGTACGGATCTTAATTAAATTGTAAGAAAAGTTAAAAATCGTAATCGAGGAAACGCCTACTCGATTAATCAAATTTAAACGAATATTTTAAGATTCCCTTCAAAGAAAAAGTGTAATCGTTGGTGTAATCTAAAAATATGCCATACATTAGTAACCTTAACATAACAGTTACTATAAATAGATGCACCGTAAAAGTGCAGACAAAAATCAGAAAAGCCGTTCTTCGAGGTAGATAGTGACCTTGTAATGGTGCAAAGTCAAGGTTTGCAAGGGTTAAAGACCTACATTAAACTGATGAAGCTTACTGATGAGGCTCTTCCACCTTCGCATCAACATAAACATGATAAATAAGTGGGAATAACTAAATTCCTTATAAGAAATCTCACGTTCCATTTCGCATTCATTTGCAATCGCCACGATAAGTATGAGAAAGAAACAAGATGTTGGTAAAAAATTCTAAAACGACAACTGCACAAAATCTATTATTACTATTATTCGGTAACATCGCTATTATTTCATTAGATACCGTGACTATATACATTTTCCATGAGCATAATTCAGTCGTACTAATTGGCCATCTTCGACATCAATATTGTGACGAATTGATTCAAAAAAACCAGCGCAATTAATTTGAATTATACATGATGATTTTTGCTTAATATCAATAATCACCAACTCATCTAGGCAAACTACTCTTTGTAGAACTATGTTCCTTCAAATTAAAACACAACGTGAACACTTTTAAATGATAATAACAATAATTATTGTATTCACAATGACTGCCTTTTTCTATTAATACTGAGGAGAACATAACGAGACACTCGATTATTATGTCTTCCATTTAAACAAATTCAACTTGAATGTGAATTTCTGCGAGGTGAAATCGTAATGCTTATAATCGCTTTGTATGAATTATATCCTTTTTGTCTAGATTAATTTTGTAGTGATAACAGTAAAATAACAGGATTATGATTTGGCAAGATCGAACTCGATGATCCGTATATTCATAAAATCATGCTCAAACAGTGCTCACAATTTATTAAAACATCTCTATAATGAGCGGATCTTGTATTCACCAGCTCTCATTAGAACTGGATTACATCCAATATTAGGGTGGGTCCACACTAAGCGAATGAATGCCGAATAAATTAACGACTAACACGATTTGGAGTGACAATACAAAGGAAACGACGATCTGTAGACCAGTTTAATATTAGACTGATTTTAGCATTGATATGAAACTAATTAGTCATTTTATAGAAAGTTTCCAATGAAATAAACAAAAGTTACATGAAAATCTGACTCTTACAATAAGTAAAAAATAGTATGCCTCCACGTTTTACTGAAAACCTTGTGGGACCGTAATTTTGGAAACCATTTGTAACGACGTTTCAGGCCCGAAAAATTTGTTATAAAACTAAGAAGTATGGAAAAACAGCTCTGGGATCTAATGAAATTTTTTCGGTGAAAAGTGGTATTTGACGTCAGAAAATAAAATGTTTGACACGACGTCGCTCGTTCAAGTTTAAATTTTTCGAGAACTATTTATCATAGAACAAAAAACTTAAAATTATATTTCCGCAAATTTAATTTAGTACAAAATTGACATCTTGATATTTTGTGATATAAATAAAAAGAAGCACAAAGTTATCTATAAAAAAAAATTTGAAATTGGTCTTCCATTAACAATAAAAAACAACGACGTTAACTCCCCAATTTAAATATAATTTGATAAAAATGCGAAAGTTAGTACTAAACAATATGAAGCGATCGATTTTATGGGAAATGAAATTTCCGACAAAACGATATTTTTTTTTACGGTAAATAATTCTCGAATATTTCAACTTTAAAGAGCGATTTTATGACAAAAACTTTATTTTTTAACAAGGGCATCAAATTACCAATTCTCGATGCATTTTAGTTCAGATCCCATTCAAGTTGAAATACGTATTTGATTGCAAAAATGCTCAGATTTGTATTAGCACTTCTGGAGCATGTAAATGAAAGCTCAATTATTTGATAATAAGATAGGAATTTAAAGCCAGATTTTAAAAAAAGTTATAAAAATTATAATGAATTTTGTTAGCTCCAACGTTGACTCGGGCAATAAACTTCACATTCGGGATTAAAAGATTACCTTTAGTCCCTTGTTAATAATGCAATATTTTAAAACCAAGTCTAACGGATGACCCGCCCCTTGAACTGCATAAAAATGTATCATGAGGTATTAATAATTCTTCATATCATTAGTTTCTCGTTAATCGAGTTTTATTGAGAAAAAAAACCATAATGTAACTCGGAGATGCAAGATCATTTAATTACTATTTCATATGCCTACGTTTTCTAAAGAATGCGTTAAAATTATAATTTCAAGCAATTATTCGATTTTTGAAAAGAAGGTTTATAAGTTTATCGCCGATCATTTTATAAACTTATAGTCGAGGAGCTATTAAAGTGAACAATAACAAATCGTTTGATAAATTCATTATTTATACTGGTAAGAAACATAAAAATTTGTATGTACCTAGTAGTTGGTTGGATTTATTATGTGTTGTTGCAGTTGTAAATTCTACCTTATTAAATTTATTCAGTTTGTTGTATAAGGTAATAAAGGTCAGTTTATAAAACTCGTGTGCATCTATTAATATGTCATAATAAATGCACACATGCAGAACAAAATGATTAACCGGCCGACTTCCTATTAAATAATTATTACAATTGAATTATTATCATCCGAGTCGAATACCCTTGCAACCATGCATACCAAATAGTACAAACTATACATTCAAAGAATAGATATTATTATTAGAAGTCAAGGTTTTATAAAACCAAAATATTTGGTACTTTACTTTTTCCTGGCTGGTCATGGTGGCACATTTTGGATCTTTAGTGACAAACTCATTTCGCCTTGCACAATGCTTGTATTATGCATGGCACAATATGTTGCAATATTGTTGATGGAACCCCTAATATTATATGTATATTTAAGCAACGCAAATATAACTTTCCAGTTCAGGCAGCACATTTAATACGCGCAATTAATGTGATGTAGTTTGTATCTAAACATCGCATGTCATTCAATGGGATTTATGCTTTGTTTGGATACAAGTCCGTTATGACCAGTGGCGGGCTCGTGACTTTTACCAATACGAGAACACAAAATTAAAGAAAAAGGAAAACTATCACCTTGCTTTACAATATGACCGCGAATTTAAAAATTTCCTATAGATATTCGGAAAGCTGAAGGTTTATATAGTAGAAATAAACAAAAAAAATTGCGGAAAATTCATGTTTAACCCCCAAAAACAGCATTTAAAAAGGTAGTGAAACGGGGGCTCCCATTGGCTGTTAGTACTCATAGGCCACGCCCACCCCTACTTTGTTATAAATACTGGACCATTTCGTCAATGGTAGTTACACGTAACACGTCATGGAAGGAGTTCGCAATTGTTTCACAGGTCAGGACGCTAAAGAATCGGTTCTTTTTAGAACCCAAATAATTTCCGATGAGGGTTTCTTATTATTTTAGTTCGCATCTAGCTCTTTACGTTAAACTAGAAAAAAAAGATTGCCTGGGCGTGACAGATCCCAAAATCGACAGATTCGTGAAAAAAGGATCTAGCTTTTAACGTTAAAGTTGAAAAAAATTTGCCTGAGCGCGACAGATCTCAAAAACGACAGATTCGTGAGAAAACGGATCTAGCTTTTAACTCGAAAGTTGAAAAAAATTTGCCTGAGCGCGACAGATCCCAAAAACGACAGATTTGTTAAAAAACGGATCCAGATTTTTCGGGTTAACTTGGAAAAAGGATGAAAATTATTTTATTTAATACATGTAAAATGAACGATAAACTTCTAAAGTCAACTGACAAAAATGCAGTTATAACTTTAAGAGCAGTTGAAATTGCACAGACTGTCAACAGAATGAGGTGCTAGCTCCTGGTTGAGCTATCGAAACATTACGATTTTCAATATCGATTATTGCCAAAATTAAAGTAATTATCGAATTCCTCCGTACATTATTCGCTTAATTTTAATGTTGTCTAACTAATTCTATTAAGATTTTAACGCAAAACATCGTATCTTCAGGTCATATTTTACGTGCTCTTCCCTTTACAATTATTTTGGAATTGTGGTTGTTTGCGGTTTTGTATAGGAGGGCACTTAGAACAAGCCACCACTGGCTATAACTATACAAAATATTATGTAATGTTCATTCATTTGATTATCGACTTTCATCTGCATAATGAGATGATGACGTAACATCCAAGTTTGAAGATCTATGCTATACCACTGAATGTTTCATAAATGTGGTACGTTTTTATTTACAAAGTACGAGTTCAAATATTCAATTTACTTTATAATTTAAAAATAGTCCCTTTACACACTTTATCTATTATTTTATAATCTACTCTTCAACTCACAAACCTACAGAAAAAGGTAATGTGCCTTTTGTTCATTGCATGTTGGAAATATTTATAGGATCTTGATTAGATGAAAAATGTATGCTGTTTAAACATTTTCAATTAGATAGTACTTAAAAAGAAACTTTTTTTTAACCTCGACTTCGTTAGTTGGCTAGAATTAGGTATGTAATAGACCTGCACATTTAAGAAATGTTATAATCTACGCATGCGTTAAAGACGCGGCAATTTGAACAGTTCGGACAACTGCAGTTGCTGGTTATCGTAAACGCGTGCAAATTATGGCGTCTTCCTTACCGTTTGTATGTGTTATTTTAGATGAAAGTGAAGTTCTCGGTGCAGCTTTACCTTGTGTAACACTCTGTTGTTCAATTAAAAAGGTGGTTGCACTGCAGAGGGCTAACAACTTCTGGAAAAAGGGCAGATTTAATTGCAAAGTGAGCGAAGTCTTATTTTGATTCAATCGGTTTTTGCTTAAGTACATAAATTTTTTTTAGAGTGAAAGAACATTTGTTGGGAGGGACGAAAATTACTCCTACCATCGATGGTGGCTTTTGGCATGATCAAAAAAGACTAAAAACTAAGCGAGAAGTATGTTTAAATTTGCTGTTTTTTGTTTAAAACCCCGTTCTCCCCATAAATGGTTGGAAAGCGTTTACTGGAAGCGAAATTCCAAAAAAATTTAATTATGTAATTAAATTATTTTTGCCAAAGCTACTGTACATAGTACGTCCTATCGGGACAATATTAACTTTCGGGTAATGGTCGTTCTTGATCAAAATGGACGCGTTGCCGATTCAACATGTGAATGTGCAGCTTTCTCAATGGGAAGGTATGTAATCATGTGGCAGGAGTGCTCTTTGCGCCAGAAGATTACACCATTCTTTTTGGTTATTCTGCGATAGCATGCACTAGCAAGCTATGCGAGTGGAAATAGGGGAGTGGGACAACAATAGCCAGTCGACAGTATTCGGACAAAGTTGACCCTTCAATAAAAGTTAAATTTAACCCTGTGCCAAATAACCACGAACCACAAGAGATCACCAACAGCTTGTTGTACCAGTGCCAGAGTTATGAAAAATCAACAATGTGGGAGCTGCTTCTAGAATTTAAATACGAGGATTATGAAATTGTGAGTACTAGAGCAGAAGAATTGAAGTTAAATGTCCAGAAAATCTTCGATTTAACTTCACCACCCCAGGTGAAATACTAAGTAGCTTTGGGAAAGAAATGAATTGGTAATCACTAGAGTTTTTACGGCTATCACTTTTGCAGTTTCCAAAAACACAGTTTTTGTTCGCTCCTTTTTCACCAGGTTTTCTAGGTCTACCGCCAAGGTTTTTGTTATTCATTGATAAAAACAACACTAAAAACTTCGTTTTATGTACATTTTAATGGTGACAGATTCAAAGTTTGTCCGAACTAACGCCCCTTTTTTTCGCGCCTGCGTCAATAGACTATCCTTAAATGTGCAGGTCTATATAGAACCAATATTTAATTTACAGAATGTCGCGGCTTACTGGAGGGCCGAGTTAAGAAATTCAGTGGAAGTTCGTGGTTTGCACCGGAATACATTCATTTTCTTATCAAACTGATATTATACAAGCAAAAAGGATATTTTACTGGAAGGATCCTCATTATCCTTCAATTTATGTTCGAAATATAAACTTGCACTTGATGACAGGTTACTATGAGGTCTGACGTATTTACATAAGATAAACTAATTAATTTAGACTGTTATAGGCCGATGACTAAATGCTGGGTGTAAACGCAACCAATATATTTCTATAAGTACTGATAATAATCTAATGTCAATATTTCTTCACTGTATGATTTATGAAAAAAAGCTTACAATTCAGTACAACTCAAATTAAAAAAAAAATAGTTTGATATAATAAGGAACAATACAAAATGGTTATTTTTTATCCATTAAAATTTACATTGTCTTCGAGTTAAAGCTTAAAGAAATATTTACATTACAAACAATTGCGTAGTGTATTTAGGTATGATGCGATTTTATGGTAGTAGTATACATTCCAAAATACAGAAGGAATCAAGGTTGGTTACCCAATCTACAAACACCCGCACAAAACTTTTATTCATTATTACAAAAATTAAAATTCGTATTTGGTCTACCGGAAAAAAGATATAAATTTTTATATGAATACCAAAGCAATAATTCAAAAAAGTAAAATATTTGAATTTAAAATGTAAGTAAATTATTACAACACAACTCAACTAATTAATACATTTTTAAGGCTATTTAGCAACTTATTAAATGTTCAGAGTATTTTTGATCACCGACAAGGTTACATTATTTAATAAGACGATCAAATATTTGTACAAAGTTCCAATAATGTCGATAAATTCGTCTCGATTTTTTTTTTTACTTTAAGAGAAATAAAACTGATTCATAAAACATTGTTCCACGTAATTAAAAAGTAATAATTGAAAATTGCATTCAAGCGTATATGCCAAATGCCTGCTAAGTGCAAAATAAACTCGAAAAACACTGGCAGGCAGTTTAATTTTACTAAATTGAAATATTTCAATTTATAAATTTATTTAGTGGATGTATGTATCTGGAAATAGCCTATCAATTATTTATTGGTGTCTGTTACTCATCAAAATTATTAAACTAATATGATCATAAAATTTAACATGCGATAATTAAATTTAGAAAATAGTATGGAGGTACTAGACGAACTAGTTGATTGCCGAACTTCTAATATTTTATTAACAAGTATAAACAAACCATTATAATGTTAAGCTATGCGGATAAAAGTTGATAAAAAAAAATGTAATAATATAAAAACATGAAAACTTGATACAACAGACCCCATAACAGGGTAAATTGCACATCTATTCCGAGTGATCTTAAAATTGATTTTTTTCGTATTGTTCACCTCAACCTAAACGCATGAATTTTTTTGAAATAGTCTTCTAACCTCAATTTTCTTTTCCGCACATTTATTCTTTATTGTACCCTGTTGTTCGCTACATTTCTCCAGCGTGTCTAAAAGAATAACTTTTTTAGTTCCTCTACTATATTCACTATGTGTAGGTGCTTTTACAGATATTTTCTGGATAAAACCTTATGGTTTACTCAGTCCAGCACGTAGAGTAAGTAATAATAGATTCAGCTTAGCCCGTTTTACTTGAATGAACTTCGTGTTTCTCTAATGCAGTTCTATCTCGCAATATGTATTTAATTTTAAAATAAATTCTATCAAGTTAAGCTCTAACTGCAATTTGCCCTTCGTTCCCCTACTCAAAAATTAATTGGATAGAAACTAGATTAATAGGAAATAGCTTGATGCTCGAATTCGATTTAGTTTAATGGAAAATAAATTTAATAATAAAAGCAACAGGAAACTTTTAAAACTAGTAGCTAACCACTTCCCTATTACAACAACTAGCCATGCGTGTATCGATAATTTTTAAAGGTCCCTACACACGGTCATGCCCCGCTACATGCCGATGCCGGGGTTGTCAGGATTCGACACATTGGTCATGCCCTGCTTAGCAAATAAGCCAAAGCCCAGTCTTCGGAGTGCTGCGTTGTCGTCGAACTTGATTGCTCAGCACGTGGGCCCAGTAGGATCACTGCGCACGCGCCAGTTATTCTCAAAGTGCTTGTTCACAATGACCGTAAGACATAAAATTACATAAAGTTGAAATGTGTTATTGTAAATTTTACGTCTTATGTATTTATTATGTCTTACGTTCATTGGGATCAAGCACTAACTGTCAAATACGTTAGATCCATAATGCTCGACTTGAATAATTTTGGTACGAATAGTACTTGAAGGATATAAGAAATTTGATCAATTATAAAATAAACAATAAAATTAATAAAAGCAGACATCATGGCGATGGTCAACAGGAATTGCTGGTGAAATATCCAAGTATGGAGGTAATATTTCTGAATAATTTAAATTGTTTTTGTTTGATGGTCTATAAATCGCATATGAAGGAATTCCATATCCAAGTTTCATTACATCAGTACTGACGGAATAAATTTTATGTCGAAGTAGAACTTGAGTGACGGTAGATACACAGGAAAAACTTCCAAGTGAAATTTAACTGTAAAAATATATTATGTACACTCCTGGTTCGATTGTATTTCGTACGAAATTTATTTAAATTTTACTGTAAAATAATTTCATTCTACATATTTTGAAGTCAGGCATATTTAAATAAATTTTACACGAAAAACAATTGAATCTGTAATGTACTTTTAGAATAATATTCCAATCTACATTTTTCCTGTGTAGTGTATTGAGTCAACGAGCGAGTTTAATGTTAAACACGGTTTCAATTATTGTCTTACAGCACTTGGAAAGTTTTTCAAATACTTTTGAAAATTGTTATTGGGAAGACAAGAATTCAAGATCTCCGTCGTGGTTGCTTAATGTATTTAGGAATAAGTGTTTGCTCGATAATGTAAAATTGAAAGGGTAAATGTACAGATGATGTTATATTGATAGGAGAAATGCAAACGAGCTGCGACTTTGATTGATTGAGTAAACCCAACAGATTAATGTATCAAAAACAATTAATGTGGTTGTTTTTGATAAGGGTGCGAGATACGGGATGATTACAGATTACCAATTAAGAATTAATATATGTATGAGGAAGTGAACTATGACTGTGTATCCAGAATATATCGTATACATTTATATATCTTTGAACGTGAAACTAAAAGAAAATAGTACGCCAGAATTGTTTTAACGTTGGTTTGCTGTTGTTGGGGAATAAAAGGAAATTGAATGACAAAATACATTTACAAAGTAAGAGTATGTATAAAGGAATAAAAATGAATGGCAGAGCTATCAAAATAGGGTTGAGTGGCTAAGAAAGAAAAAATATAAGTTTGGAAGATAAAAGGAAGTGTTATAGGTTCGTCGAGTGATGGGTATTTCTGAAGCCAGGAAATTAGGTAATAGTGTGAACAATATTCTAGTTAGTAATATTATTAACATTTTGAAAAATAAAGAATTTGTAGGTTATATTCTATATAGTACATATTGGACATTATATATTGTTAAACAAAGTTTCAGTCGGAGGATTAAAATTTTTTTGATATTATTGTGTGTGAAAGGTGGGTCAAAAGTCATTTATGGTTTTCATTTGGAATTTTCGCTTTTGTTGTAAACTTAAACAAGAAACATTTACAGTCTTCATTTCCAATTTAAAAATTAAAAGTACAGCGAACATTTCCTTCATTTTGTTAACGACTCGAACTTTTTTGGCTTAAATAAACTTTAAATCGAGAATTTATTGCCAATAATTTCTACAAGTTAACATACTCTTAAAAATAAATTACAATGCCATTTTTGCGTCGGTTCGTTTTAATTAAGTAGAAAAATTCAGGAAAGGAAAAATAATTATACTCAACTTTTTGATAGAAAGGCTTTTTCCGTATAATTAATCGGACAAAAGAATTTACACTAACATACTGACAAACGTATTACGATGAACATTGTTTTTGTAGACCAAGATCTGCAAACACAGTGACGATGACGTTTACAAAAACTACATGAATAATTAGGGCTAAATTCTTGAATCACATTATATTCGATGAAGGTATACGTTTGTCACTTGGTCGTATAAAATTTTGATTTGGTATTAAATTTAAATTACAACACGAACGTATACGTTCATAATCTCATAATTCAAAAATCTATCCTCCAAATCATGGTCGTAATACTTCATTATAATTTGTTTCTAAGAAGCTTACTTAGTTTGTAACTTCACCTGGAAATTCTCCATTCTATTTTCGAGTGCAAGGCAAAATGTATCATCGGGCTTCTTATATTCGTCCATCTGCTAGCATCCCAAGAAGTTATGCTCAGTTGAACCAAGTTGAACGTAGTTAATTCTGTTAAACCGGATGGAAGCAAATCCGTTATGCAAGACAGATTAATTTGTCAAATCAATGCATTGGTCAGTGGTATTCAGTTTTATTTTAATATTCTCAATTTCAATTTAAAGACCAATGTTTTGTTTAATTAACAAAGTTAAGCTGGATGGCTACAATATGGAAATCAACATGTTTGGTCAAGAAAACGAGGTCAGCATGTTATAGTAGAGAGATGCTAAATTGTCCAAAACGAAAGGTTTCGATATCAAACTTGTACACGATATTTTCGATAAAAACATTTACCTAATAGTACTTACTTGTTGCTTACTCATAATACCTTGCCCATTCTAAACAGTAAATACCTACGACAAAATCAATACTTCCGAAATGATGAATAAATAGTTTGTATTTAATTAAAATACAAACCCAAGTCTGAATTGTTCCAGATTGTCACCACAAGCATGATGCACAGAGCGTGTTATGGTTTTAATCTGGATATACCTTCAATCGCCTTCAATTGAGTATTAAGTGTGCCAAAACGAAAATAAAAACACAGATAGTTACCAATATAAACATTACATACATACATGGCAATGATTACCTATACAAAATTCCAATAGTACCTACCGTTTTCTTTTCAAAATAGTTTTATAAATCTTCTTAACATGAACACAATACTATTTTTGATTACGTTTACAAAACAAACATTTGACAAATATTTTTTTAAATATCTCTATTATTTCATCATTAGGACCTACGTTTCACTGAAGATTACTTTAGAAACACACCTGCTATAAAATAATTAGATTTTGGATTTGAGCATTAATTTCGAGATTCGTGGATTTGAGTAAATTGTACGAGGCAATCGCAGTGCCACCTACTGCAATCTTCAAATAAAAGTGCCATAAAATTTTTACGCAATAATAAATTTATTCGATTCAGAATCAGTTTTATTATAACGTTTTCTCAGATTTATTAAGTTTTCATAAAAATTGCGAAATTTTAAATAACACCGTTCAGAAAATCTTCGAAAGCAATATTACTAAATTCCAAGATTAATGGAACTTCAAAAGCTCAAAATGGATATTTCAAAAATTTCAACTTCAAATGAATAATGATTACTATACAGAATGTAATAAATTTATTTTCGAGGGGAACAATTTTCTTTTCCATCATTTCAGGATACGATCCATAATAAAATAATGCAGTGGTGTTCCCACTACGAAGGCAAGTAAAGCGAACGACTCGTCGTCCGGACTTTTTAAACGAGGGAAACTTAATGTTTAAGGATTACACAAACGGCGAAAGAAAATTATTTAAAATAATTTTTCATAATGTTTTTGAGTACAGAGAAGATGCAAAAGTACCGGAATGGCGTAAAAAGTCAACAAAGCTGAGTGACCTAGCTCCTAAGGCACTGTAAATAATTCTTGTACAGAACAATGGAATTATAGAATAATTTATATAAACTGCATTCTGAAAATACACTAGAACAATACGTTATAATTCAAAACTAAAAATTTATTTATTAAACAAATTCAATATTTATTAGACGTTTAAAGGAGTGGAAAACTGAACAAGACTGTTTACTGTAAATTGGTCCCAATTATTTGAGAATGATAAATATTCATTAATGTTAAGTAAAACACAAAAAGCAGGCTTTTAGTTAATTGGTGCATTAAGTGTAACGAATTAAGTGAAAATAATTGTTTTGCATCACTTTCTTCGATATACGTACCCATAATCAAATACTTTATATATTGTGACAAGAAGATAGAGAAAATGTGGTTCAGTAAAATTTTATAGTTTATCAAAAATATTCAAAAATTTATAACTTTTGGAAAAGTTTCTGAATCCGCTAGATACGAAAAGTTTTCACCGGCAAATTCAATTACTAATGAATATTTTATGAAAATTTTAATGTAAAAGGTTTTCCAAATATTAACTGGAAAAGTAAATTTTACAAATTTTATGTGGGTGTTGGTTAGTTAAAATATTATTACCTTCTCCTTATTGCAGAATAATTGAAAGTTATGCAAAGAAAGGTATTGATGAACATCAATTAATGGTGGCAATAAAATCTTATTTCATGCAGAACGTTTAAAATGTTTCAATTCTTTTTAATAACTGCATCAATCAAGCAACATCGATTAATCATCTTTTTTAAAAGCTTTTATTTAACTTGACATGGGCGGTATTTGTTTGCGCCGACTTCTTTGAGTCCTTTTTCAACCAACTTCCCCATACCATAGCGAGCTGAAATTTGGTACACAGCTTCCACTCTAATGGGACATTTTAATATGCACATATTAGTCCATTTTTAATTAAAAAAAATTTTTTTAATCTTGTATCCAAAATCTTTTTCTTGTATTAATGTTTTGTTTGTATGATTTTATTGACAATAAAATTTTCAGAAAAGCATTCAATTTTTTTATTTTTAAATCAAAATAAACGATTTATAAATCATTTTAAATTAACATATAATTTGAAGCGCTCCAATCGGTAAAAAGCTCATTTTATTTTGACTTATTCAATTAGTACAAAATAATTTCTGTCGAGAGAAATAATCTGACAAGACAAAATTACATTGTTCGCTCAAAAATTAAATTCTCGTTTCTTTGCATTACAAAAACTCCTTAATCGTTAATTCGGTTATACTTCTGACATCAAAAACTTGCCATTTGCCCCTTGCATCCTTATTTTCCATTTTGTTAAAAATACGTTCAAGAATTATTAAGTCTAATTTTGTTCTCTAGCACGAACACTTCTGTAAGCAAATTCTCTTTTTTATTACTCTACGTGTGGTTTACATTCAACATCAAAAAGTTTCTCGATTAAACTCGTGGTTATTAAACTTAGTTAGTGCAATGTTTTCATTTTGTATGAACTTATTAAATTTCTTTTTTACTACAAAGAAGTTGTGCTGCTATTATATAATAGTATAACAGCAGTTCTCAAACGTGATGTGCACCACCCAAAAATTATTATTTTAACAGTCTCAAGCCAATAATTTTATTAAAAGAAAATGTTCGAGTATGCTGCCTGAAACATTATTTTTCAGTAATATTCGATTTTTTCCCTACCTCAATATCGAGTAACATAATTTGATTTCTGCGTTAAATTTAACGAAATTAAGGTGTATTCTTGCCTCCTAGATAAAACAACAGCTGAAGATTGCTTCAGAACCATTTCCTGTTTTTTTATCGAAGTTAATTTTGAGTCATACAAACTGTGATATAATTGAGAAACAAATTTTTCACCCTATTTAAATTTATCTTCAGTCCTAGGTCGATTTTCTTATCAATCTCCCTTACCTTACTGACATTATTCGATATTTAAAAATCTGTTGACAAAGATTGGATAGGTGGATTGACGTACAGATTATTAAAATACAAAATTTTCCCACATTTAATAATTAAACTTCTGTATTTGTACATGATGTAACTGACAGCCAAAATGAACAATATAACTCCGTCAAAAAAACGATATTTGCTCCTGCAAGTGAGACTCCAGTACCTACCCCAAGGCTATTTGTTGGCATTTTAATTAAAAATAACTTTTAAATTTATTTATGTCAACGACATACCGGCATTGATTTAAATAATTTATTATCAAAAAATAATTAATTTTTTTAATTTGCATACAAAAACTTTTCGAAATATAGCAATAATAATTAATTAACGCACAAAAAACAAAGCAATCACAACGATTTTTTGAGGTCGTATGTTGTATATAGGGGTGCGCGATTATGGAATTTCATAATCGATTATCGATTATAAAAAATAATCGATTTTTTTCGATTAATCGATTATTAAAAATAATCGATTATTCATAATCGACTATGAGTTCATAATCGATTATGAACTCGTAATCGATTATGAACTTGTAATCGATTATGAACTCATAATCGATTATGGACTCATAATCGATTATGAACCCATAATCGATTATGAATTCATAATCGATTATGGACTCATAATCGATTATGAACCCATAATCGATTATGAATTCATAATCGATTATGGGTTCATAATCGATTATGAGTCCATAATCGATTATGAGTTCATAATCGATTATGAACTCATAGTCGATTATGAACTCATAGTCGATTATGAACTCATAGTCGATTATGAACTTATAACTATAATAGGTAGGGCTATTAAGGGTTACTAAATTACTATATAATTTATTATTTTGCTAATTGTGTTACGGTGGTGCTAATAAGAAGTGTTGTTAAGCACCAGTTGATAACACATTACGATCCGGTATCAATCTGTAATAACTTACCTGCGTAGCCGATTATAATGTTACTTACAGGTGTGTTGATGAGAATTTACGACTCCTTCATAAAAACGCTGATTAAATCTGAAGTACCAAATATTTTGTTTTTAAATTTTAACTGAATGTTACTATTGTATTATGCATTATGTAATTAATTTATTGTTAACAATAATCCATCTAAAAGGCTTCTAATTAAAATTCATTTTGCAAAAGTATACACTTTCACTCAAAATATCGGACAAATTATTGGCGACTATTTCATAATTTAAATCCATATTGATGAAAAAGGGTTGCAATCTTTAAGGGGTCATCCATAAATTACGTAAGGGTTTTTTGGGGGGGGGGGGATTTGGATATCTTACGGACCCTTACGTAGGGGGGGAGGGGTCCGAAGTGTTCCTTACGTAAGTTTCTTAAAATATTTTTTTAAATTAAATTTAAAAATCAAATATAATTTTTTCTTTTTATGTTGGTAATTATATCCAGGTATAATCGAAATACCATATTATATTGAAATATATAGTACTTAAAAATCATTAAACATAGTGGCATAATAGTGTGAATTATAGAAAATGGCATCAAACTTTGGCGATCTTTACGATTTTACGAACGGTTTTTCATCTACATATGTAAATAAAAATTTAATTTAAATTGTTGTATTTATCATTATCTATCTATATAATATATAAAAATGGATATATGTGTGTATGTATGTTCCCTATAGACTCCTAAACCGTTTGGCCGATCGGAACCAAATTTGGTACAATTATTGTGTAGGTCCCTGCGCATGTTTTTGTATTGAAATAGTGCAAAAATTCGCAAAGGAAAGGAAAGTTGATTTTGAGTAGCCTGCTTTCCTTTAAGGAATCTCGATAATCCATTCATGTGCGTCCCTATGGGCCGCGCATGAATGGATTATCGAGATTCCTTAAAGGAAAGCAGGCTACTCAAAATCAACTTAAAAAACACTAATGAATGCTGTCAAACTGTCAACCGATCGACAATGCAAATATGCGTGCACGTGTTTTACGTTTCTATTTGACCAATCTTAACGAAATTTGGTGTAGAAGTTATTTACAATGCTACGAAAAACATAGGCTACTTTAGTACCTTGGAGTGAGGCCGAAGGCCGAACAACCACATCCGACACGGTATAGATGGCTAAAGGCGGCCGGTAGGCCGACTGTGCCAGCTAGTATAATATATTATTATTCATATTTTATAAATATAAGGGGGGAGAGGGGGGTCAAAATTAATTTTCTTTTAAATAATCCTTGCGTAAGATGTGGGGGGGGGGTTGCCACAATCTTACGTACCCTTACGTGGCGGGGCGAGGGGGTCCAAAATTACAAAAATCATCCTTACGTAATTAATGGACGGCCCCTAATTGAAAAGCAAAAAAATATTTTTTAAAAACTATCAAATTTATAAACAAAAATACCTAAAAGTTGAATGGCAAATCCATATTTTGAATCCAAATATCAACTGGTGCTTAACAACACTTCTTATTAGCACCACCGTAACACAATTAGCAAAATAATAAATTATATAGTAATTTAGTAACCCTTAATAGCCCTACCTTGTAACTAAATCCTTCCTTACTGCTCTAATGAGAAGCAGTTTGGAGAAGATAAAGTCCACGCAGAAAGTAAGAACCTTCTACTTTTGAATGCGTGGTGCCCTGGTGTTAGGTCAACTAGCTCTTTGATGGAAACGTCGGTATGCGAGGGCCATGGGTCGTGTAAAAACGCCTCGGATAAACTCAAGGAAGCAGCTTTGCAAACACACACAAAATAAACTTAACAATAAAATAAAATAAACATAAAAATAAACAATACGGTGGTCATTGCTTAAAGGCGTAGAGAATTAACGATGCTGTTGATGCTAGTATGGCACCAGTGGAACATAAAACAGTAGTCCACTACAGTAGCCGACCAGAACGGCACAGTAGCGACCGCACTGACACCCAGAATCCCCACCCAAACAATCAATCGACGGAACACTCGAATGGTCATATAACAATCCCATAATGGTAACCACATCGAGCCTCCGACGACCAAACCAAGTAGCAGCAACCCCGGCGCAATGCCGCACTCTGTATATAAGTATGCCACACATCGAAGCCTTCATAAAAATATTATTAAATCATAATTAAAAACAAGGAAAAATTAACGAACATAAAATTTCAAGTTGAGGCTTGAACTTAGAACGCTCATTCTGGACTCCGATCGCCGATGCACCATACTAAAGCCGCTTGATGTAGTTACGTGGAAATAAAACCCAGTCGATGTACACATTATAACACATTTTTATATCAAATAATTATTAATTAAATAAATAATTATACCAAAACCAACATTCAAACTTAAATTCATTTCCACGTTTAGCGAACGTCAAAGAGATTAGATACGCCAATCACTACGATGCAGGTATACAAAAATGCACCGCAATCGTAATCTCGTACAACATTCTTTAATAAAAAAATGCACGACGAACAGAAAAACCAGAATATTACACATAATTAAAAAATAAAACACATTAAAAAGCCAAGGGAAAAATACGTCATAGAGCTTCTGGTGTTCAAATATTGGCCAATCGACTAACCGGTGGCTGTGAAGTAATGGCAAAATTAATTATGTGACTCACCATACTACCGGATAAAAATCCTTCCCCGAAATTGTGGGCCAGGGTGGTCCGATGATGACACATGGCACGGCAAAAAGAACCCATCGTCCTCCAATCTCGAATCAAACCCCCTACTGGGATGGAAAACAACATGTTCCATATAATATCCGGACTGTCGGAACGGAATTCCCAATAAACGTAACCATATTCACTTAATCGAAAGCACCCCAAATCAAACACTTCACAGCACCAAAAAATGTGACCTTCTCGTCCGACATTTTCCCCAAAAAGACCTCCCCAGCGCGCATCTCGACTTGCGTTCCGGAAAACCGATAATAAAAATATCGCAGAGTCCACAACGCCATCTTATTCAATTTAAATGAAATGGCAGTGGCCAACCAAATTGATGTATAAGGTTGAACATAACGGATGTAAAGTCCAAAATCCGTTATACACCCCCCCCCTAAACGTCTTTGCCGGTATAGATAGGGCTAAAGGCTCAAAAAGAAAAAATCGCCTATGGCTCAAAAAAATCAACCGATCTCAAGTGTTTCCGTGAGCGCAAACCGCGCCCGCTGAATGCTAACTAAGAGTGATAATAATATCTGTAGTGATAGTAGGTGATCTCTGATCTCATCATGGCAGGGACAACGGAATAAAAAAATATTCCACAAAGAAAAAAATGATAAGAATTAGCTCCAGAGCAACGACACGTCACCTTTTATCCGCACAAAGCGTGAGCTAAGGTCAAGCGAACTCGCTATAAACGACCAACCAGGGAAAGAGTGAGTATATGAGTGTACGACTCGCATCGGACCCGTACCAACTCAACCAAACGCTGAACAGCAAGGGTCAAACTTACACCACTTGACTGTCAACACCAGAAGGGCTCACATAGGACCCCCCCACTCACAAGGGAAAAGACTGCACAGCAAGGTTCGCAACACTTGCACTGTGAGTACATGAGAAGGGACCACATAGGACCCCTCCTAATGAGACGAAGGAACGCGCACGCTCCCCCCAGACTCCTCAAGGGTTCTGATGCAGGGCAATCTTCGTCCCTGACATACAGACCGGAATATAAAAAAATAAAAACTTGGTTTAAAAAAAACCAACAAAAACACTGCCATAATAAAAACAAGAGATCATCCTCAGATGAGATGGTATAACTAGCATCTAGATGGTATGATGTCTAGTTATATTACATAAAACATGAAATAAATAAAATAAAAACAAACGAAAAAAATCATGATCGTAGATGTTAATGGACCATGCAGAGTTCAAGGTGTAATCGAACCCACAGTGACAAACATTACCCAGCCTCCACCCTTATGTAATGTATGATTTAAGGTGTTGTTAAACCAATTAGGATACAAACAATTACTCCAACCAACCCCCCGTTTGGTATTGTAGATCCATGGCAAGCTAAAAGGATTTCACCCCTTAATAACTTGTGGAAAACCAAAACACAAAATAACAAAATTGACAAACAAACAAAATTGTCAATTAAACAATGCAAAAGCTGTCCCTGAAATTGTCTCCGAGCATTCACCAAAATACAGATGGTAGAGCAACATCATCTGTCCAATACTGTAGAAAATCAGTGAAACAAAAGCAAAACAGAGGCAATACAGTAGCTCCCACGCTTCGGCGCCAGTGTAACTAAATCCTTCCTTACTGCTCTAATGAGAAGCAGTTTGGAGAAGATAAAGTCCACGCAGAAAGTAAGAACCTTCTACTTTTGAATGCGTGGTGCCCTGGTGTTAGGTCAACTAGCTCTTTGATGGAAACGTCGGTATGCGAGGGCCATGGGTCGTGTAAAAACGCCTCGGATAAACTCAAGGAAGCAGCTTTGCAAACACACACAAAATAAACTTAACAATAAAATAAAATAAACATAAAAATAAACAATACGGTGGTCATTGCTTAAAGGCGTAGAGAATTAACGATGCTGTTGATGCTAGTATGGCACCAGTGGAACATAAAACAGTAGTCCACTACAGTAGCCGACCAGAACGGCACAGTAGCGACCGCACTGACACCCAGAATCCCCACCCAAACAATCAATCGACGGAACACTCGAATGGTCATATAACAATCCCATAATGGTAACCACATCGAGCCTCCGACGACCAAACCAAGTAGCAGCAACCCCGGCGCAATGCCGCACTCTGTATATAAGTATGCCACACATCGAAGCCTTCATAAAAATATTATTAAATCATAATTAAAAACAAGAAAAAATTAACGAACATAAAATTTCAAGTTGAGGCTTGAACTTAGAACGCTCATTCTGGACTCCGATCGCCGATGCACCATACTAAAGCCGCTTGATGTAGTTACGTGGAAATAAAACCCAGTCGATGTACACATTATAACACATTTTTATATCAAATAATTATTAATTAAATAAATAATTATACCAAAACCAACATTCAAACTTAAATTCATTTCCACGTTTAGCGAACGTCAAAGAGATTAGATACGCCAATCACTACGATGCAGGTATACAAAAATGCACCGCAATCGTAATCTCGTACAACATTCTTTAATAAAAAAATGCACGACGAACAGAAAAACCAGAATATTACACATAATTAAAAAATAAAACACATTAAAAAGCCAAGGGAAAAATACGTCATAGAGCTTCTGGTGTTCAAATATTGGCCAATCGACTAACCGGTGGCTGTGAAGTAATGGCAAAATTAATTATGTGACTCACCATACTACCGGATAAAAATCCTTCCCCGAAATTGTGGGCCAGGGTGGTCCGATGATGACACATGGCACGGCAAAAAGAACCCATCGTCCTCCAATCTCGAATCAAACCCCCTACTGGGATGGAAAACAACATGTTCCATATAATATCCGGACTGTCGGAACGGAATTCCCAATAAACGTAACCATATTCACTTAATCGAAAGCACCCCAAATCAAACACTTCACAGCACCAAAAAATGTGACCTTCTCGTCCGACATTTTCCCCAAAAAGACCTCCCCAGCGCGCATCTCGACTTGCGTTCCGGAAAACCGATAATAAAAATATCGCAGAGTCCACAACGCCATCTTATTCAATTTAAATGAAATGGCAGTGGCCAACCAAATTGATGTATAAGGTTGAACATAACGGATGTAAAGTCCAAAATCCGTTATAACCTATTATAGTTATAAGTTCATAATCGACTATGAGTTCATAATCGACTATGAGTTCATAATCGATTATGAACTCGTAATCGATTATGAACTTGTAATCGATTATGAACTTATAATCGATTATGGACTCATAATCGATTATGAACCCATAATCGATTACGAGTTCATAATCGATTATGAACTCATAGTCGATTATGAATAATCGATTATTTCAATAATCGATTAATCGATTATTATAAAATATCATAATCGATTATTCGAATTACGTAATCGATTAATCGATTATATGCGCACCCCTAGTTGTATAGGTAATATCTCAAAAAGCTTTGGACCGATTTTAATCATTTAACAAACTTGCAAATCTCGACATACACAATATCGTGTGTGCATGCCAAATAAAAATTGCGATCATCATCAGTTCGTTGCATGGATTCGACTTACTACTCGTTAAAGAAAAAATCTTGCTCGCTACGCTCGCGCGACTTAACTAAATTCCGACAAGACTGAAACTATAATTTTGTTACGCAAATTAACAAACAATAAAATTTTTCAACCATATACGGACACAAAATTAGGTCCTTGGTAAAAGTAAAATATATATGCATGAACTTAGAGAAGATTTAATTTCAAAAATCATACAAATACGGAACCAATAGAAGGCCTGGTCAAGACTTTGGTCGTGGTCCACCGGTGGACCGCCACAAAATTTTGGGATGACTGCCTAAATTAAGAAAAAAGTACCGTGATTTGGTAAACAAATTATCATAATATATTTTTATGAACTCTGTTGTAAAATTCTGAATATGTGCTATATTATGGAATCGACATGAAAATTGTCAACTTTATTAGAAGAAAAAGTGTTCAGAGATGAATGTTTAGGTTACAACTAGAAGAAAACGAAGGTGAGTATGCGAGGCAGAGGTTTATTTTTACAAAGGGACTTACAAGAGGCAAAAAAATTAATCAGAAATTCTCTTAGAAATTTTGAGATTTTACTGTGACTTGTCAGTTCTCCTGTTTAAACTCTTTGATGGAGCTCGAATTGATATAGTATTTATGGCATAGAAGATAGAAATATCGCGTATATTTTATATGACCGAGTAGTTGAGGTATAGTGGATCGGCATTGATTGCATGCTTACTACTTGTGCGTTTTATAAAATAATTACCACATGAACACCACATTATCTATATGGTAGAATCACACTTATAACGGATGTGCATAATATAAACAAACATCAAAAGCAAGGTATGTACGTATAAATGTAAGGTCGATACCGAGGCTTATGAGATGTTTAGGAAAACATTTCTTTTACTATGTTTCCTTTGTGTTGAACCGGATTTCTGAGCATCAAGCATTCTTCTTCTTTTTCATGTTAAATAAATTTAAAATCTTAGCTTAAGGGCTAAGTTTGTTTTTTTATGGCGGCTTATAGTTGTTATAATCAAAGAATTAGTAATATGCGTGTGGTTTGCGAGAGACAAGATTGGGGTACACGCATAACAGTATTTTTCAAAGAAAATAGTACCTATATGATTGTTTTCGGATGTTGTGCGGTAGAGCAAATGGTATTAATTCTTCTTAGCCAAACTGAGTTTCATCCCTTTTGACCTTTGTAGATTATTATTTGTACTCCGCTCCAGGAGACAAATACATGGGTGTATTTGCTAATTCTTAACTCCGATTGCTTAGCTTGTATTATTCCACGGATGTGCCTGTCGGCCTTGACGGGGTGCTGCGTATTTTGAACGAATTGTAAATATTTTAATTTGAATACAATATTCAAATTGTATTATATCGGTCAATAAATAAGCAGGCAAAAAACTTCCAACACGACACAGGGTTCGTACAATGAACCGACACGACTATTAAAATTCATAATAATAACGCACCCTTGAGATTAAAACATAATTGTTCTAACAAAATCTAACATTCTTCGGAAGATGACAATTATGAATTGTAATATCGCCAGTGTTCAGCGAATACTGAATATTTCAAAATTTTCTTTGTATAATAAACAATGTAAATAATTTTTAACTAATTAGAGAGGTACGAAGTTTCCATCTCATGTCAGTTCAAATATAAACAAAAATAATGAAAATTTAACAGAATAACAAAAGCAACAGAAGTAATAATTTTATTAAATATTTAAAGTAGCCTACACATTTTCGCTCTGTGCTAATTTTTAATACAATTTATACATTCTCATTTCAAAACGTATAATGTTAAATAATAAATAAATTATGTTGATTAATCTAATCTAAAAGTTATGAGTTCAAACCCCAACTACTCCCAAATAACTTGGGCCGTGGTTTGAAATTCACGTCAGACAGTAGCTCCTATTTGTGGCCCATTGCCTCAACCACAGTATAATAAAGAAGGGTTTATTTTTAATTCATAAATTTTAAGCCTAAGAGGTGTATGACACTATCCAATTTATTGTAAAGGAAACGGTAACATTTCTACGCAAAAACGATCTAAATTCGTCTCGACGCAGAAATTGTACCGTTTCTTTTACAATAATTGCATAGTGTCATCACGGTAATAACAAAAAATGAACTGCAAGAAAGAATAGGTAGAAAAACGATAGAATACACCACCCGTTGTTCTTATGTTTTGAGAAGTATAGAAAGGTCTTCGATAGGGTGCAGAAAAACGTTATCCTAAACATCCTACAAGAAAAAGACATCTCTTGTGTAATTATAGAAATAATTAATGACATCCACACAGACAGCACCATAGGACTAATAATTACTAACGGAATGACGGAGCCTATAATAATAAAAATAGGTATAAGACAGGAAGACTCCCCAGTCCCTTAATTTGATTATGAGTAAGTTAATATAGGCAGTAAGAAGTAAAAACGGCTATAAGATTGATAATAACAATATCATAATACATTTTGCTGAGAATGCAGTTTTGCTGCAAGTGCTGCATCAGACTGAAGAGTAAAAAATGAAAATTGGTGTACAAAAGCAACGGTGATTGCTAAAATCCGTCTAGATTCAAATTGGGAATTGACGAGGAGGTGTTGAAACAGATTGTCCTGCAGCAGAGATCTGCATCGAAAAGTTCAACAACAACAAATGCGCCAAGACTGCAAAACTAGAATATACAAATTAATGATCCGCCCAGTCCTAACATAAGCAGCAGAAACGAAAGCAGAGATAGACAGAACAGTAGAAATGAATATATACGAAAATGTGGCACACAAGCTGCTGTAGTTAAAAAAATAGATTACGATCAGAAGAAAATAGTCGCAGGCACCTTTTACTGCAAAGGGTCCCAATCGCAACTGGAATCGGACAGGGTAATAACTTGAGTCCCACATTATTCAACTTGATTATGGAACAGATCATTAGAGGTATCAAAGACACTGACTTTGGCTATGAAGCAGAGAGTAGTAGAATCCAGATGGTGTTGTTCTAACGGCCGAAAATGAACTCGGGTTGATATCAGCCATGATCTGGGGTTGTCTACGAAACATCGTAAGGCTCAACAAACACATGTCAATCGAAAGCAAAACAAGGATATATAAAATATGCGGAAGACCAGTTCTGACCTACGCAGCAGATACAAGGGCCGCAACTTCGAGAACAAAACAGACAATGAGATCTACAGAGATGAGAACGATAGCAAGAGTAACGTTGTGAGATAGAGTTAGAAGACGGTTTTGGAGAGACCACGTCGAGAGGATGGATGATGCGAGAATCGCAAAAATAGTGATGACGCCAAAACCTAATGAGGGCATTATTGTGATTAATTAACAGAGCTGAGCCCTAACAACAGAAGAAGAAGAAAATGGTGGAACAATCACAATCAAGAGCGCCTGTCCTAATTTGTAAAAATGGATAACCGTATCCAATGTATACTGTCTACATGTATTGAACTATGTACCAGAGAGTTGGATAAACAGAGTATTTGGTGTCATAATAGGTGTCCGATTTTTGATTGGATGCATGAATTACATACTATAATGTAATGCCTATTGTGCTAAACATTTAAATTGTTTACATTAATTTCAACTATTTTATTTTAGTTTTTCACTATTTTATAAATAAAATTAAGGTTTTCTATGCAGGCTACATAATAGAAACAATCACGACAATAAGCGAATACATATTTGCAGCAACCTGGCCGTCAGTACAACAGCCAACCACAAATCGGATACATATTTGTAGTCGGCCATGTTGTTGCAAAAATTAGTCTGTATAAGAAAGAACATAGTTTATTTACGTCTAGTGAAAATATTAGTAATGAGCCATTAAGGAACTCTTGTGGTTATGACTATAACTAGAAGGGGAACTCAATGTCGTGCATCTGAGAAAAAGGAACTTGTTATGCAACCTGTAGTATGGTTGTATTGCGCACTCCGATCTTTCTCCCTCGAGAAAGGCTTAACAATTAGCAAACTACAATTTTAATATAAGAGATAAGTGGAAAACGGACTGGTGTAATGGGGGGGGGGGGTCCATTCCCCTGGAAGTGCATGGATTCCTCTCAGTGGATGAGGAACTTTCAGGGTTCGACCTGCCTAGGATTTGGATAGCGCCGAATAGGATCCGGACCAACCACGCTGTGCGTAACGGATTCTCTTTATAGATGATTGATTGTGTTGACAGTCGGAATATTAAATTTAAAAAATTCGCGTGTTATGATATAATATATTCTTATGAACATAATATATTATGATTATTATTAATGAATATAATACGTTCCAATATTCTATTATATTCCAATGATTTAAAATGAAAATCGATATACCTAATTCCTTAGAAAAACCTCGTACTAAAATTTGACCTCGTTCAAGATTGGTTAGTTTTATAAAAAAAGCGTCAAAATCGTCATAAATTTTAAATTTCAATTTATAAAATAAAAATGTTTTGAAATTTATTGAGACATAAATTACTCAATAATTGTTATTTTTTATAATAAAATTGTTAAAACATGTAAAAGTGCTAATTTATGAACTGTAACTACAACTGTTGCGGTCAAAACAGTTTCAAATTGTTACAAAATAATTTTGACGTTTAAAATTTAATTCTTTCCACATTTGCCTATGCAAGTCGTTCGTTTAGTGACTCAATTCTAATTGAAAACAAACCACACGCATCGCGTAAACTGGGGGAGGGGGTTATAGAAACGACAACCACCCATCACATTTTTACGCATTTTTATTTTAAATAACATCGGTGTCAATCTTTTGGTCTTTCAATAAGCTTCTATTCCCGTCGTTTGAGATTCAAAAGCTTTCATTACAAATTTAAGAAATAATTCTTATTCCTCTTAATATAGGTCCAGGACCCGTTTTATTTTACTAATTAATCTATCATCAGCATTTTTGGTCTTTACATCAACATTTACATTTTACATCTCAACAAATAATTGAATTGAATTCAAACGGTGGGTAGAAACGACAGCCCCCCCATCGCAATTTTTGAAGTAAAATTGATGTCAATCGGTTGAGCTTCAAAGATTTTTAATAAAAATTCAATTGTTTACAATAATTTTGGGAAGGGTTATATAACCCTTGAACCTCAAATGTAAGAAAGTAGGAGTGTTTTAAAGATTATGAAACTTTTAATTTTTTTTATAGGAATCGCTCCGAGCAAGTAGCGCGCATAATTTTAGCATTGTTGCCAGACAAATTACTAAATATATACAGTTAAAGCATTTCTTCCAGAAACTCAAAATTACTAAAAAGAAAGTTTTTTGAAAAATCTAAAGAAAAGTTTCGTGCCCAATAAAATTACTAAAAACATTACCATGGTTTAATGGAAATTATGTGTACAATAGAGGTATATTAAACAGATTTAGTACGTTAAGTTTCACGAACGTTAATTAAATTTAACCGGTTTTAAAAATTATGTATTTGATCAGAGATTATCTTAATTATGGTTTAATCATAGATTAAACCTTAATTAATGTTCGTGAAACTGGCCATTAGTTTGTTAGACGTGGTTAGACGTACTATTTAATATTTTTGCGAAACTCCCTGAAGGTTTATACTATTTCATTTCAAGTTGTGTAGCCTAGCGGATTCCAACCATAAAGTCTGATTTATTCTTTCCGACTACTTAGGGTCTCAATCGCCAAGTAACTTGGTAACTTTTACAAAACAAATTAAAACTTTATTTGTGGTAATTTCACTATAATAATTTAATTACTCGCATTATGGCAATAATAAAATTTTGAGCGCTACTTGCTCGGAGCGATGATTCTTAAATTTTTTTACACTTTCATAATTTTTATAACGCTGTAACTTTTTTACCTTTGATGTTCCAGCGATGGGAATAGAAGCTCATTGAACCTCAAACGATTCTGGAACGTCAGTATTAATTTTATTAAAAAATTTACTATGGGGGGGGGGGTAGTAGCATTTCTACAGTCCCTCCCAAAATTGTTCTTAACAATTGAATTTTTATCAAAAACTGTTGAAGTTCAAATGACGGGAATAGAAGTTCAATCGTACGCTATAGACTTCAATTTTATTAAAAAATTTGCTATGGAGGGCTGTCGATCCCCCAAGTTTTCACGGCTAAGTTTTGTGTGGCTGTAATGATTTGAATGGAAGATCAAACGTCTGATGCAAATTTCATTACAAAATTCGCGAGGGGGGCAAAAAGTACCCCTTTTCAGCTAAGAACGTCTCCCCGTTAAAGTCGCCTTGTCGTTATCAATTTTGCATCGGTTGACGGTAGGTAGGTAGTCCAAAAAATATCCGATTAATTTATTTTTAACATTTAATAAGCTACTGCCCGTCTGTCTGTCCATAAGCAAGACAATGACAGAAATACTACCAGTTGACTCCGACTGTTGCCCACGACTTCCGATAGCTATCAGCTTATTTATAGAATACGCGTGCGTCCTCCCAGTTCGGCGTGCATAGTTCAACATGTCAACATGACAGCTGTCGAGTATCACCTTCCAAAAACCAACTCAAAAGAAATTTTAAAAAAACACCCATGGCCGTGTTCGGTTTGGCGCATTTTTCGCTTTGAAGCTCCGTCGAATATATTCTGATAACTCAATTTGGAGCTGTTCCACGCTTGTAAACTATAGTTTCGTCCATTTCAGAAGCATAAAACACGCCCTAAAAAGTTCTTAAATGAGAGCAGATATCGAACTATCAGAATGCGTTGACGGAGCTTCAAAGCGAAAAAAGTGCCAAACCGAACACGGCCCATATATAAATGAGGCTTGATTCTGTTTTGTTCTGACAATGACCCCAACATTCAAAATCTACTACAATCTGTTTTATATTATCGTATAATATTATCAGATGAACGATTGCCATTACTGCATTAATATGGGCGGAGGTAAATGTGCCACCAAATGTACCTGACCAGAAAAGGGTACCGGTAAATGTGCCACCGACCAAAAGGGTTCTTTAAATAAACACAGGTATTTGTGCCACTAACAGTGAAAAAATTAAATTTTTTTTGCCTTCGAATTTTGGGGTGTGCATTCGATAAGGCTGTAGGCCAGCTCGGCAAATGGTCAGATATTTAATCCGGGTCCAAATTTTCTACCTGGAAATACATAGACCAACTCGGCAAAATAATAAATTTTGGCTTGGCCAGAACTGCGAGCATCAAAAAACCTACCCTCCGATGCTCCGCATCTCCGGGCGGTTTTTCGTGCTCCGAGCCGCTACGCGGCGGGCGCTAAACATACGAGAGGCGCGACAGATCAAGGAAACCGGGATAAATGCAACCGGGATGTGAGAGACCCTCGAAATAGCATTAAAAAGTATAGTTGCGCTATGGGGCAGTAAACTTTTACGTTTCACCCCCAAAAAATCGTGTAAAATCAAAAAATAATCGATGTTACATGTAGGAGATGCATCAGGTAGATGCCGTTTTCTCCGGTGGCACAAATACCTGTGTACTTTTAATATCCTAAATTCGTAGCAGGTAGAATAACATTACTGGTGGCACATTTACCTCCGCCCATTAATATATCGAGCAATTAAGAAAAAAGAATTAAGTAATAAAACAAAATTTATTTTTGTTACTTTACGAGTGTTTTAAATACAAAATTTTCCGCATTTACATAATATGTAAATTGTAGTTTTAGCGACGACGGTGACGCATTATAATTATTGTAAGGTAATTTAAACTGAAAGCAACTATAAATAGTTTGTACTAGATAATTTTGGGATCTTAATGATTAACATTAAAAAATAAATACTTGGTGTTACGACCATTTTAAAGGTAGAAATAAGAACAATTGCTGTAAGATGGCTGCTTTGAGGGTTTGGGATTTAAACAAAAAATTTAGTTGAAATTTGTTCTTAGGAAGCGGCTTTTTTTACCACCTTTAAGCTTTGTATTGGTGGGCGGGTTGTAAAGGTGGGCGAATGGCTGAGCGGTTAGGGTGTTAACTTCTCATTCCGAGATTCATAGGTTCAAATCCTGTGAGGTGCTATCTATAAAAGGATTTTTCGCTCACCAAATGTCTATCTGCTGGCCACAGGTAACATTAAATATGGCTCAAAGACTTCCCTGGTCGGAGTAGACGATGTAAAAATCGTCTATTCCCGTGGTTCGGAATCCACGTTAAGCTGTAGGTCCTCTGTGCTCGTCACACAGTTTCAACACGCAGCGAGCACAGATAGGGAAATCGGAAGACGGCGTAGAACGTCAAAAACCGATGAATGAACGAATGAAGCCTTGTATTGGTCAGTGGGAGCCCCTATATATTACTTTCGAAAAAAATCCACCCCTTCTGCAACTGTTATCTATGCTTAACAACCCAATATTTTACCCCATGAGCCGCCGCTGGATTTTAATACCATCAAAAGTAACTTGATTAATTCGAATTATTATAAGAAGATATTAAAGAAACTGTTGTAACTAACACTAAAAAAGTAATACAAAATATAATTTGTAACTTTTATGTACGGTGAATTGTCAAACGGAATTTCACGCGTGAATGATTTTTCTTAGGCAATTTTCGCCGCCTATAAAAATTACGACGCAACAATCAGTCGTTGATCTACTCGTCAAAATGATGTTGCTTAATTATGGATGTTTGAAAACCACTGATGAATATTAACGTTCTGTGATAATATTTTAATTGATATTTCGCTAATGCAACATAATAATTATTATTATGGATTCGTTATATTGTCGTAATTTTTAATTTTACATCGCATTAGATAAGATAATGACTAATACCACCAAAGTTACATCAAGAATACTGTACAAGGCGTGCACCTGCATTCCAAAACAATGAGTGTAATAATTCCAAATACTGGAGGTAATATACTGTAAGCATCTTGATCTAAATAATAATTAACACATCAACTAATTGGCGAGGTGTATTAATAATACTCCTGGTAAAATGGAACAATGTGATAATACCTGATATCATATTATGGAGAAGCATGTTTAATCTACATAAATACCACATATTTTGTAAATATGTTGATTAAAACCTGCTATCAAACGACAACCTCAATTATTACATAAATTAGAGTTCAATTTTGAATAAATAAAAATAATTCCGTTGGATTCCAAATAATTATTGTTTGTTCCCTATATTCAAATAAACAAAGTTTTGGCCAAGTCTCTAACGCGTAGGTATTTTTATGAAGGTAATTAAAGCATTTAGGTAATAAAAAAACACCTCAAGATAAGAAAACATTTTTTAAGATAACCTTATCTCTTTTAATTTTGCTTGCCTGTTAATTATTGGAAAACAAAAATTTCTGTGCGTTTGCCAATAAATGGTAAAATACAGCTTTCAATCTTCAAACAATTCGGGGGTGCACTCACAACCCCACAAATTCTTTCGAGCAAGGAAAAAAATCACTTACCATTTCTAGACACATCCAATTCGACAAGATTTTCGAAGTTTTGTATATCGGGTGGTAGTCGATTAATTTCATTATCACTTAAACCAAGTTTTCTGAGGCGATGAAGACGGAAGAAGTTCTAAAATTAAAGTACAGTGAACATTCGTGGTTACAGGATATAAACAAATTTAAAAAACCTACTTTTGGAAGATCTCGTATATGATTAGCATCTAATAAAAGTTCTTCTAAACTACGTGAATAACGTAAAATATCCTCTGGAACTGTGGGTAACGAACAGTGTCTTTTATCTACATACTCCACTTGTCTGTTGCAACCCTTGAAAATGGGAATGCAGCGAAACATGGTTATTTTTATTAAATTATTTCAAGTATGAAAATCACAGCACATATTAATTATTTTAACAAAACTAACAACAATACACTTTATATTGAATATACCATACAAAAGTTGTTCACTTAACATGCACTAAAAATTGAACAAAACTTCACAAGAACTACCACTCCCGCAACTAGAAGAGACAAGAACACTATGCATCATGCGTGTCATTGGACAACGAAACGGTAACTGCATTAACGACAAATTTTAGTTTCACAAATAACCGTTGCAACGTTGGCAGCACTTCACGCGAAACGTCAAATTTACTGATGACAACATTTCGAAGTAATTCGTGCGAGTGACTAGTGCACGGTCCGGCCGCGCAGTAATTTTTCGTTTGGGAACGGTCCGACCGCTCAATCATATTCTGTTCGAGAACGGTCTAACCCAGCATACTCAATTGTTTCTGTTTTGTACTTGTAATTTATTAAATTCGGAAAAATTTTAATTCGCAATTTACGTTACCAGCACAAACAACATGACTGTGTTTGAACGTCATGAACGAAATATGTAGAATGTATTTTTATCGGAAAACAACGAGAAAACGATGCGTTCCCAACCTCCGCTCGGGTGAGAAAACGAAGGTTCCCGGGAATATTTACCCCCTTATATTTTACCCCCCGGGGGTAAAATTTCCCTAGGGATATTTTACCCCCGGTAAAATTTCGCTAGTATAATTTTACCCCCCGGTAAAAATTCCCTAGTGAATATTTACCCCCCGTGATAAATATTAAGGGGGTAAAATTTCCCTAGGGAATTTTTACCGGGGGGTAAAATTATTCAAAATATCGTCAGTGAATTTTTACCCCTTTGAAATTAAATAGCTGTTATATAAAAATTTTTATTGCTATTTTGTATCAAATTCGATATTTCACTATGCAAGATGTTAAAATATCCTCCGTGGGTTTTTGACGAAATTTGATAGTTAAATAGTTATACATGAAGAGGTCTCAAAGTGCGAAGATGGCGAAATTATTTTATAAGGGAAAATTTATTCAAAAATTACTAGAATTTAATAATTTTTTGTCTAGGAGGTTTTTTTTACTGAAACTACAGTTTCATAATGGTTAGAATTTTTGTGTTTCAAATATATTGCCGAGCTTTTGTAATTTGCTTCATAGGAAAGCTGCATTGAGCTAGGAAATCTTAGCCATGCAGAAGGATTCTTTGAAATTTGAGTGTAGGAATATATATCGGCGCCTATGAGTGCTGCAGAGAAAAATATTTCTACTTCCGTCCCACACTGCATTTGTATCCATTTGCGTGTTTTCCATATAGTTTTTTGCGCCAGAAAACCGATCAACCTCTTGTTTTGATTTTCATGTAATCTGTTACAATCTTCCTCACTTGTTCATGCTCATTTTCACTTCCGGTAATGCATAAAGATATGCACCTAAAAAACAATTGCCGTCTGCCTTGACGTCTACGACAGTGTGTGGTGGATGAAGCAACGAATTCCTCGTTGATATAAAATTGGAATTAATGTGGAACTCAAGTCCAAACTTCTCAGAAAGTCGTTTTTGCAATTTTTGATTTACAGGACAAAAGCGGAATTTTAATTTTGTTGGAGTGGAATCGATTACTTCGAGAGAAGATGCATCTTCTTCGATAGTAGTAGTATTATCTTGGTCTACGCTACAATTAATTTTACCCAATTCATTACTTTCTCGTGGACTAGACATTTTCTTCTGATGTTTATGATACATTTTTTGTTCTTACTGGATACCTGTTTTTATTATATACTAGCTGGCACGGGCGGCATTCGCCGCCCTTAGCCATCTAGACCCAGAATAGATCCGAGAAGGCCATAGTTGTTCGGCCTTCGGCCTCACAGGGCGGACCATAATAGATCCGTGAAGGCCATAGTTGTTCGGCCTTCGGCCTCACAGGGCGGACCATAATAGATCCGTGAAGGCCATAGTTGTTCGGCCTTCGGCCTCACAGAGCAAACCATAATAGATCCGTGAAGGCCATAGTTGTTCGGCCTTCGGCCTCACAGGGCGGACCATCTTAGATCTGTGAAGGCCATAGTTGTTCGACCGTCGGCCTCACAAGGCGGACCATAATAGATGCGTGAAGGCCATAGTTGTTCGGCCTTCGGCCTCAAAGGGCGGACCATAATAGATCCGTGAAGGCCATAGTTGTTCGGCCTTCCGCCTCACAGGGCGGACCATAATAGATCCGTGAAGGCCATAGTTGTTCGGCCTTCGGCCTCACAGAGCAAACCATAATAGATCCGTGAAGGCCATAGTAGTTCGGCATTCGGCCTCACAGGGCGGACCATAATAGATCCGTGAAGGCCATAGTTGTTCGGCCTTCGGCCTCACAGAGCGGACCATAATAGATCCGTGAAGGCCATAGTTGTTCGGCATTCGGCCTCACAGGGCGGACCATAATAGATCCGTGAAGGCCATGGTTGTTCGGCCTTCGGCCTCACAGGAGGAGGACAATAATAGATCCGTGAAGGCCATAGTTGTTCGGCCTTCGGCCTCACAGGGCGGACCATAATAGATCCGCGAAGGCCATAGTTGTTCGGCCTTCGGCCTCACAGGGCGGACCATAATAGATCCGTGAAGGCCATAGTTGTTCGGCCTTCGGCCTCACAGGGCGGACCATAATAGATCCGTGAAGGCCATTGTTGTTCGGCCTTCGGCCTCACAGAGCGAACCATAATAGATCCGTGAAGGCCATAGTTGTTCGGCCTTCGGCCTCACAGGGCGAACCATAATAGATCCGTGAAAGCCATTGTTGTTCGGCTTTCGGCCTCACAGGGCGGACCATAATAGATCCGTGAAGGCCATGGTTGTTCGGCCTTCGGCCTCACAGAGCGGACCATAATAAATCCGCGAAGGCCATAGTTGTTCGGCCTTCGGCCTCACAGGGCGGACCATAATAGATCCGTTAAGGCCATAGTTGTTCGGCCTTCGGCCTCACAGGACGGACCATAATAGATCCGTTAAGGCCATAGTTGTTCGGCCTTCGGCCTCACAGGACGGACCATAATAATAACTGCAAAATTCGGTTGAGATCGGTCCAAGGGTGTAGGAACGTTCGGCCAGCCCGGCCCTGTAAGTAAGTAAGGGTTTGTTAACTGGGTTAAGTATACAGCGTATCAATAAAAAATCGAAAAACGCGAATAACTTTGCTCCCCGCGGGAATTTCTTCTCCATTTATGCACGAATAGTTGCACCTGGACCTACAGAATAACTGTGCAAAATTTGGTTGAGATCGGTCAAAGGGTGTAGGAACGTATAGCGAACAAACAAACAAACAGACAAGCTCTTTTATATATATAGATAGTATTAGTAGATAGGTTGGTAATAAAAGTTGTAGAGCTGGAAGCTGGACAGACCTAGATGATGGTATTAAATAATTACAAATTAGGAGAATTTGAGCAGCAATCAAGCGAAAGCAATACTGCGGAAGGCGACTCGGGTGTACTTAAAGTGCAAAATATTTTTTTTACCAAATAACTTGCTTGAAATTGCATAAACGTTTGACATAGTGCAATTTTATCGATATTCAGACATAAAGAGCAATAAAACATTTATTTAACAATAAAATTCCTTCATGAAGGGGGTAAAATTAGTGAACTTTTATTAAATTTTAACCCCCCGGTAAAATATCACTATTGAATATTTATCCCCGGTAAATATTCACTAGGGAAAATTAATTAAATTTTATTTAAATTTTACCCCCCGGTAAATATTCACTAGCGATATTTTACCCCCTTTTATTTTTTACTGAGGGGTAAAATATCACTAGTGAATCTTTACCCCCGGTAAATATTCACTAGGGAATATTTACCGGGGGGTAAAATTTCACTAGGGAAATTTTACCGGGGGGTAAAATTTCACGGGGGTAAATATTCCCGGTTACACCGGGTCTCGACTACGTGAACGTTTGGCTGACGGAGAAAATGAACGAAGTTCGGCAGGCGGAGAAAGTGAAGCTTTCCGCGCCTCTTCAAAACCCGACAAAAACCGAGCATTTTGACATTTATTTTAAAATTAATTTAAAATAAAATGTCGCCTTGGTAACCACATATTTATTTCAAAACATGGTCTCGGATTTTTTTAAATTAGCAATAACTCGATAACGGCGCTAGATATCGAAAAACTGAGCAAAAAATCCACCCCCCAACCAACCTTGTCGTTACTACCCCCGATGAATTGTCAGTAGGAAGACATATACAAAAATTCAGATCGATCGCGGGCAAAAAAAATTTTTAGGTGACTAATTTTAATTTAATTTATTTTTTTTTAATTTTTTTCGTTTTCTCTATGTTTTCCGATAAAATAGTATACTGACCTCGACGATAAAATTCTTTGTTACTGGACTTACAGCTTTAAAAAGCTCGCTATCGCTCGCTTTTCAATATAGCTGTGCGTCCAGTAACGACGAATTTTCTCTCGTCGGACAGTAATATACTATTATTTTCATTTAATATATTATTATGTTACGCGTTTGATGTCACGCGTTTGCAAATAGCTGTGAGATTGCATTTCGAGTATTTTTTATTATTTGAAATACAGTGAGGTCGTAAAGTTTAGAACAAATTCGATCAAAATTTTTAGGGGGATTTTCTCGGAAAATCTCAGAAAATGATTTTTTTAAATGTTACATTTTTCTGCCATTGACATATTATTTGTATCGAGCTTTGATTTTGGGCTGTGACGTCATAGTAAATTTTTTTAATTAGCAACCCTCATTTTTCTTTGCCAATTTGGAAAGAGCATAATTTTATGCATATGAAACTGTAAAAAAACCTGACCTTGAAGAGAACAGTTTTTAAGGTTATCAACTGAGGCTTTTGCCTCAGGCGCCATCGCAATGGGGGCGCTAAACGTAGACAAAACCCAATAAATAATAGTTGAAAATTTTCAAAAAGATAAGAATCTTTGGGGGGGGGATTCGAAAATTTGACCGCGATTTTATTTGTAACATCGCCTAAAATTCCCTGCCGGCCTTTTCCCCAAGTGGGGATTTTAATCCTCTACAGTAGTTTTTCGCCTATAACTCGCTACCTTCATTTTTAGAGAAAATTATCAACAAATCAAAATTGAAGAATACAAAATTCTCTATAACACAGATTAAAAAAATTTGCTTACATCATACATCAAAGATCATACTAAGTATTTATGAAATAAAGAGAAAACAATTGAAACAGGTTTTGAATAATTCTAATTCTGAATAAAAATTTCGTGCATTTAAACTTTACCATCGATGGTGAACAAAACAAAACACGGTATCAGGATTTACTTCAGATATGAAGTAAATCCTGAAACCTTGTCTTGTAGGGAATTTTCTCCTCTTCAATTTTAGTCCAATGATAAGACAATGGATTTTAGGAAAGTTAATTCCAACCCTCACGTTCTTCTTCACTTCCCTTTAAGTGACTGGGTATAACCGGTAAAAATATCACATTATCATCGCGACAGTTATTCAAACATATTTAAATTGAAAAGAACAATTCCTACCGATAAAAATTATCTCCATATTCAGGGAGGGGGGTATTGCATTACGTTACCATGGAAACGGTGATTCTGACATACTATGCGTATTTTATATAAGATCTTCAGAAGTTCCCAACGATAAAAATCGATATAGTGAAAGACCGGTCTGGGGGGTATGGAATACCCCCCACGTACACTTGCCATTATTCAGAAGCATCAAAATTTATTATTTTTTGTTTAATCTTTTGCAATTTTCGTTTGTAATCCGGGAGGGGGGTGCAGCAAATGATATTTTTCATAACTATCCCAGTACCGTTCTTCTTAATACCAAGGGATGTAAAAGTGAAAGCTTTTCTTTCGTAATAAATTAAGTGTACCTGGGGTGTATTCCATACCCCCCAGACCCCCCGGTCCGGCAGCCTAAATGAGTTCCTGATAAGCATTCATTTGTTTTCATTACTCTAAGCGTCTTAGCCAACTCCGTAGCAAGGGTGATTGCAATGGGGGCGCTAAACCTCGATAAAACCCAATAAATAATAAAAAAGTAGGGGAATTTGGGGTAAGATGACGATGATAAAGAAAAAATTGATTTGTATAACAGTTTACATTATTTAAAGGACACCAATTTGACAATATGTTCGTCAACCATCTTATCAATTATTTGAGGAGTAATATAGTTAAATAAAAACAAATAGGATCAAAAAAATAATAAAAACTGAATGACTGCAAATTCGTCATCTTACCCAAGTTATGGGTAACATTATGGGTTAAGGAAAAAATGGCAGACGAGTAGAAATGAACAGGACAAGAAAAAATTGAATAAAGCAAGTAAAGAACTCAAAGAATTATTACTAAACATAAAAAACCAAGGAATACAAGATTATTTAAAAAATCTCTCGCCATCAGAAGCAAGTGACTACTCCCTCTGGAAAGCAACAAAGCATGTCAAACAACCAAAACAACCAAAACAAACAAATCCACCAATTAAGAACTCCAACGGAAAACGGACAAGAAATAATAAAGAGAAAGCGACAGCATTTGCACAACATCTGGTAAATGTGTTCCGACCATTCCGGGGGGTGAATCACTGTGGCAGTATAGTGTACACTTGAGAAGCAGTATAAGCAGTAAGTGGCAGTATGTGGCAGTATATGGCAGTAAGCGGCAGTATTAGGCAGTAAGTGGTAGTATATGGCAGTATTAGGCAGTAAGTGGCAGTAGTGGCAGTATGAGGCAGTATTGGCAGTAAGTGGCAGTATGAGGCAGTATTGGCAGTACTTTATTAAATACTGCCAAATGGCAGTATAGTGTACATTTTAAAACTCAGTGATTCACCCCCCGGACCATTCGTATCAGATGAACTAGAAAATGAAAATGAAAAAGTATATCACTACCTAGCTGCACCCTACCAAATGAACTTACCAATAAAGGCATTCAAGTTTAAAGAAATACAAACAGTGATCTTTAAAGAACTGAACCCAAAGAAGGCGCCGGGATTCGATCTTATCACTGGCAGAGTTTTACAGGAGGCAACAAACAAAACTCTAGCAGCCATTACACAAATTTGCAATGCAATAATGAGATTGGGTTACTTTCCAAATCAATGGAAGGTAGTGCAAATTATTTTACTTCCAAAACCCGGTAAAAGAGCAGAAGAAATAACATTCTACAGGCCCATCAGCCTTTTGCAGGTCTTGTCAAATGTTTTCGAGAGGTTGTTCCTTAGAAGATTGCGGCCAATCCTGTTGAAAAAGAAGCTCATATTGGACCATCAATTTGGCTTCGGAAGCAAACATGGAACAATTGAGCAGATACAGCTACCGTGAATGAAAAATTGAACGATTTTGAAATTTAATAAGTCACAGTTATTTTTATTTTCTTTCAATAATTTTATTTAATATGTTGTCCTTGATTCCTGTACACTTGAAGACAACGTTTTGGCCACGATTTTAGCGATCGTTGTATCATTTCCAGAGGAATGTTTTCTATCTCACGTTTTATTAGTTTTTTTAGCTGTTTAAGGGTTGTAACTTTTGACTTATTTAACTGAGATTTTAAATAGCCCCACAAAAAATAATCACAGGGTGAAAGGTCCGGTGATGATGGCGTCCATATATCCGGATGAATAAAAGATACGCCGTTCTGTTCAAGAAAATTTAAAGTCTTCTTAGAAGCGTGAGCTGGTGCCGAGTCTTGGTGAAATATCCAATCACCAGCAGGATATAATCTTTTTGCGTCAGTCAAAAGTGGCTTCAAACAATTCTTAATGTAATATTCTGAGTTAATTTTAGCACCAGGCTCAACAAATATTGGCGTTGTGGTTCCATAATTCGATATTCCCATGAACACCATAACTCCCTTCGGATGGGACTGTTTTGTGAATACGTCCAATTCTTTTGCCGATTGCTTACGTCTCAAGTACTGAACTTTTCGTTGGCCATCAGCATTTGTTAGATGAAACCATGCTTCATCGACAGTGATGTATTTTTGCCATTTATCACAATTTAGTAAGTGATACAATCCTAGTGAGCGCTGGTGCCGTTTAATAATTGTTTCTTCAGAAATATGATGTCTCCTTGGTTTCTTCATTAATTTCAGGTTTAATTTTTTATTTAGATTATACCGAATGATATATTCAGATGTTTTGAAATGATTAGCCATATGTTGTAGTGTCGGAGGATTCGTTTTTAATGCCATTTTCTTTAAATTCGATAATTGTCGATTTGTCAGAGTTGGCTTCTTTCCGCTGCCTTTCTTCCGGATTTTGGATTTAAGTTCTGGGATTCCATTTTTTTTGTAGTTAGAGAATGTTGTTACAAACCCCTGACTTTAATTGGCAATCAGAGATTGTAATAATCTCACATATGTGAATTATACCCTGGCTAAAATACTCACCGGTTCTTACTATCTCAGGCTCTTATGTTTATAAGTTTCACTAAATAAGGAGAGGTTTTATGAAGAATAAAAAACATAACTACAAAAATTTAAATATAATAAACAAATAAAAATTAATTTGTACAAAAACAATATAATTATGAAAGTATGCCTCAGTGGCGTTTATAATTTAACTAAAAATTTAATATTAAAAATTATTAAAAAAATGTTCTATCATCACTATATATCTTAAAATTAAATTAAAAATTTACCTTGGTAAGTTTTTGTAATGTTGTAACTTAGAATAATTTTCATTAATCGAAAGTTCTTATTGCTTGCACTATTCCAACACGCAAAAGTTTAAAATTGTCTTTGTTTTCACAATGGAAACATATTTTTAATTAATATTGTTTATTTATTTATTTCGCACTTGTATCCACTAAATTATTATTTTAGCTTCGCGCACATTTATTAATTATTAATTTATAATTTTCTCGCTTCACTTCATTTAGGAAAAATTCAAATTATCTCCTTTTTTTACCATTTGAAACGCGTTTTTATTAGCCAATATAAATTTATTATATTTTGGCGTTTTGCACATTTGTTGATTACTTTTCTTATTGGTATATTCTAGTCATTGATTAACTTATTAACAAATAGTCAGAACTGTTAAAAATTGAATAAGTTGATTTTTATGTGAGATGTACAAATTCTACATCTCACCTCTTCAGAGATTGTCAACTTAATCCCTTATCTTTTCTTTTTAAAATTTAAGAAATCTTTTTTTTAAAATAGAAGAACCAATGATATTAACATATTTCTTTATAGCCAATCACAGAAATTGGTTCTACACGTAACAGAAAATTGAATTGAACAAGATATAACGTAACGATAAACCGTTCAAAACTGACAATAAATAGATTAATTTATGGTCTCCAAATGGTGCTATATGACGTTAACTTATTTCAGGCGACTAAAAATTCTGTGAAAAATAATTGAATTTTTTGTAATACTTGTAAACTCCTATTCACTAAAATTATTTTGTATATAACATGTGTTCCCAGAACACTTTTTAATTTTAAAATTGTTTACTTCTTGTCAAAATCGGAACAAATAAATTACTATAATAGGGGTAGTTTCTATGAATGTTGAAATAAAATAAAAATTATGACTGTGGGATATAATTGAATATTACAACATTTGGACACAGAAAATTGTCGTTGTTCGAAAAATAATATTAAAATTTGATAACGTAACAGTGTACCTTTCGAAACACAAAAATTTTGGTCTTTACACCTTTTTTGTATCATAGCAAAACTACATTGTTGTTTTAAAAGCTTAAAAATTATGATTTGTTGCTCTTTAGTTAACACCATGTTTGTAACTGACATTAGAGAAAAACAAAATTGACATCGATAAGTTCATATCGCGTGCTCTATGGAATACTTTGAATTTTGTTTAAAAAAATAACTCTTATTGGTGAAAATTGAATTTAAATTCGTTCAGTTTTTCAATCACGGTACCGGTACATCGAATAGTTTCGAAAATTGGTGGTGACCTGGAAGGTGAGAGATTCTGCTCTGCGGCATTCCTGGACATAAGTCAAGCGTTTGATAAGGTGTGGCACGACGGCTTGAATTACAAATTGAAAAAGAACTTACCACACAACTACTATCAGGTATTAAAGTAATATCTACAAAACAGGTATTTCCTAGTTAAACACCAAGAAGAGCACACAATATTGCATCCCATTAATTCTGGAGTCCCGCAGGGCAGTGTACTGGGTCCCATTTTGTATCTACTTTACACCGCAGATATACCAGTGACCCCAGAAACAACAACAGCTACATTTGCCGATGATACGGCCATACTGGCTTCACATGCTAACGCAGTATTGGCTTCGCGAAATTTGCAGAGACACCTCAATGAATTCCAGAAATGGTTGAAGGTATGGAGAGTGAAAGTCAATGAAAGTAAGTCGACACATGTGACTTTTACTATGAAAAGAGACACCTGTCCCCCTGTAAGGCTTAATAACAGCCAGTTGCCACGATCAGAAGATGTGAAATATCTTGGCATGTACTTAGATAGAAGATTAACGTGGAAAAAACATATAACCGCAAAAAATAAACAATTACGAATAAAATTTAGGCAGATGTACTGGTTGTTGGGTAGAAAATCGGAGTTATCACTGGAAAGCAAGGTACTGGTGTACAAAGCCATCATAAAACCGGTCTGGATCTACGGCATTCAACTTTGGGGAACGGCCAGTAATTCTAACATCGAAATACTACAGAGATTTCAGAATATCGTACTGCGAACAATGGTAAACGCCCCATGGTACGTCCAAAACAAATTAATTGCAAACGACCTAAATGTGACAACAGTGAAAGAAGAAATTATGTCTAATTCCATTAAATATAGTGAAAGACCAAGTGTACACCCAAATGAACTGGCAAGTAAGCTGCTGGAAAACACCAATGAAGTGCGCCGTTTAAAGAGACATGTCATTTAAATGTTAAGCCCGTCTTACATCAGGTTATTTCTGGCGCCATTTCTTGAGCCAAATAAATTGCCTAGTTTTAAACAGCAAATGTCTTGGAAAATGTCCTGGCTCGAAATGTCCTGACACGTGCTCTATTTTTGAACAATTTGCCTGTGAGCGGCCGCAGTACAGATTGAATGCGCAGGTAGATTCTGTGGCAGGTAGTAATTATTGTCAAATGCAGGGCTAGGAATGAGTTGCTTTTATCACTAAAAGTTACGTATTTTTAAATAATCGCAAATGTTTTTGTTTTTCACTGAAATTAAAAAATCAAATTTGAAAATTTAATAACCATTGAAAATTTAATTTTTTAAAAAATTTTTTTGTGTTGGTAAAAACAATAATACTATTATGTTTGCTGCGATCACATTTTCTGCAATTAAATCGCTTTCTTTATCCATTTCAATTTTTATGTGTAGCACAACTTTTCACAATTTGACGTTCGTTTAATTTTACTGGGCACGCTCGCAGGTAAATGGCGTTGAAAATTGCCTCAAAATAGAACGGGTTCTATATATTTGGCCTACAAAAAGTTTCAGGTAATTTGCTAAAATTACCTACTGCGCAAGATCAGCGCTAGAAATGGCGGATGAAATGGCCTGATATAATACAGGTTTTATTTTTGGAGCAAGAAATGGCGTCATTTCTGGCCCAAGAAATGACGCCAGAAATATGGCTCAAGAAATGGCGCCAGAAATAACCTGATGTAAGACGGGCTTTAGTCACACAAGTTATTTATTGTATTATTGTTGTATACAGATTGTAAAGTTCGTTGAATTAAAATAAAAAAAAATAAAAAAGGGGAGTTTACAGGTGAGCTTAAGTGTTGACCTTTTGGCTTGGAGGGCAGTTTATATGCTTTTTGGAAATTCACCTGGCGGATGAGGGCAGTTTACATATACCCCTTCCATCAGAGAGTAATTTTTCCAAGATGTCGATTTGAGCGCAAAAAATTGAGTTTAGGAATTTTTAATCTAGGGGTCGTCCAAAAATTACGTCACGCTCCTAGGGGGAGGGGGTTGCGACCTTTGTGACGATGGGGGGCGGGGGGGTTTCAAAAATTGTGACGTCACGAATATAGATTGAATACTTTATAACGATGCGAAACCAAGGAAACCAACAATTAATCATGCAGAAGCAACTAAACGTGGTGCTATCACGATAGATCAACTAGAAGTTGGTATTTTTAAAGCTCAAAAACAGTTGCAGATGTCAACCGTACAGTCTGAAATTTCTCCGACAAAGAATGACGACGATGATGGCTATGTGAAAGTAATTAGACGCAAACGCAAACAAGGTAAATCTGCAAATATTACTATTGGTAACAATACAAACGAAGATTCTCTTAGTTTTGTAGCTACAAATAAAACACCGAAATTATGGATGTTTATATCAAAAGTTAATAAGCATGTCACCGAACAAACAATGACTGAATATGCAACATCGAAAGTGAACGGTAACTCTGTTTCTGCCAAAATACTCCGAACTAAATTCGAAAGCAACAATCATAACTGCTTCTTGATGGGATTTGATTTGGTTGACAAGGAGAAAGTATACGACCCTTCATTTTGGCCTGCTGGCATACGGTACAGTCGCTTTGACTTTAATCGAGGTCGCCATTTTTTAGATGGAAATCAACAGACTTCGGTCTAGTGCGAAATAATAATAATTTTGTACACAAAAAGACTACAGTCCACCACCAACCTATGCCAACGTCTGACTTTGTCGTAGGTCATGTTAATATACGTTCATTAGTTAAGTGCTTTGATGTCTTCTATGATATAGTCATATAGTACTACATATGAAATTTCAAATTATTTCCGTTACAGAAAGCTGGCTACCATTGGATTTCCCGTCGGCTGCAGTTTCAATACCTGGTTACTCCCTATTTAGAAAGGATAGAGCAGGTAGGGGTGGAGGTCTGTGCTGTTTTGTACGTAATGGCTTGAAGTGTGAGCATATCGAAGTTGCTGATAGTACTAATGGCCTTGAACAACTATGGCTACGCATTGTTATCGAGGGGCAATCATTTGCTGACGGAACGATCTACCGACCCCCTCTTACTTCTCCGATATTTTATCAGGAACTAGAATTGGTTTTGTCTAGACTAGCTGTGGAGATGGATGGCATCATTTTATTAGGTGATCTTAATGTTGATATGCTTACTAACTCTGCTCTCACTGCCAAAATGAACTCTATGCTTACATTATTTAATATGAAACAAATTGTGGATCAAGCCACCAGAATCACGGATTACTCGTCTACCCTAATTGATGTGATCTGTTTAAGGTGGGGAATTGACAAACACCAGGTAAAATGGCCGCCAACGTCGCTACTGTCGCAATTATTTTTAAATTTATTTCAGCTTCATACCTTTTGGAATAATTTAAAAAATCCATTTGTGATATTCATTTCAAACAGATGTCGCACCAAAATGTACACCACTGTACAAAAGTCTGCGGCCACTTAATTAATTTGCATAAATTTATTATAGAACATTTAATAAATGAAATCGAAAGTCAAATACGAATTAATTTTATTTCAGTATTTAAGTATTTCAGTAATAGATGTATAGTTAAAATATGTATGTAAATTCCGATCCGACCAGTTCGACTGAATACAGCGCCATCACTATGACCCACCGTGAATTATTTTTCGCAAAAACTGCCTAAAATGGTAATAATGATAAACGAAACTGTAGATTGATTATAACTGATATAAATAAACTTTTATCAATTTAATTTGATAATCTGTAAACTTCACAAGTATATTCGTGTTTCTAGAGAAAGACATTTTGGTTTGGAATTTTTTTTTTTAGGTTACAGTTTTTATTTTTATGACTATATTTTAGGCACAATTTTAATAATTCGTCTCTAGAAACACAGATCATAGTTTTTTCTACAGGATCCTGATTTTCTAAATGTCATATATGATATAGTTTTTCTTAGAATAGCGAAATTCGAAGGGTCTGTATAGCGTATATTTATACATTCATTCCCACCCTTAAGTAATGAGATTGCATTTACAAGGGTTGATACAATGGATATGTCAGGTATATCGGATCACAGATTAATCTACTGCAATCTGGTTCTTCGCTGCAAGAAATTACAACCCAAATTAATTACTTACCGTAATTTTAAAAATATCAACCTGGAAGATTTCTCTCTTGATGCCACTAGTATTGATTGGTTACAGGCTGTTTATCTTAATGATATCAATGACAAACTCAGTTTTATAAATGCATCAATTAGTTATCTGTTTGACGTGCACGCCCCAACTTCTACGGTAATGACTAGTGCAAGAAGACCTGGATGGCTGACGCCTAATGTTCGACAATTGATTAAGCTACGGGATAACGCTTACAAAAAGTTTCACAAATTTAGAAGGGATGTGGATTACAACTCTTACAAGGATCTTCGTAACTTCACTACTCAAGCTATAATGAACGAGAAGAAAGCGTACTTCAAATTTCAAGTTGACAATAACAAAGGTGATCCCAAAAAATTATGGAAGTTTTTTGATCGCGTTAATGTACATTCCAAGCTTAGAAACGAACTGAATCTGGAAATAAACGATCCTGACTCTTTGAACAGTTTTATTATTAACTCATCACCAAGCACCGCTATTGATTATGAAGTTATTGAACATTTTGCTGGGAGTAAGTATCCACTCACTACTACTAACCTCGTTTTCCGTAAGGTAAGCTGTGAGGATGTTGCAAATGCTATTCGTGCACAAAAGTCCACCGCAACTGGCGTTGATGGTATCAATTCTACGATGTTGAAGATCGTTTTACCTTATTGTTTGGACATACTTACTCACGTGATCAACTTCTGCTTGGAAAATTCAATAATACCTGAGATATGGAAGAAAGCTATTATAACACCATTACCTAAAGTAAACAATGCTACTTGTTTTAGTGATTTGAGACCCATTAGTGTTTTGCCTGCTATGTCTAAAATACTTGAGCATTTTATATACAAGCAACTGTCCCAGCACATCGAAGCCAATGCAGTGCTTCCCAGTATTCAATCCGGGTTTCGCTCAGGCTTTAGTACAGCTACGGCCCTATCCAAGGTATCCAATGATGTTTGTAGTAACATTGATGACTCTGAAGTGACTATTATGGCACTCCTGGACTATAGTAAGGCATTTGATGCAGTTGACCATAATTTACTTACGGCCAAACTCTCCTACTACGGCTGCAGTAAGCCAGCGTTGAAACTATTGGCTAACTATTTGTACGGCCGAACTCAACAAGTGAAACTGAATGAGATTGTGTCCAGTGAACTTGCCATTAAACGTGGAGTCCCACAAGGTAGTTTACTTGGTCCCCTCCTCTTCTCCATTTTCACATCTGATCTACCTGGTACTTTGCCAAAGAGCTGCAATATACACATGTATGCCGATGACACGCAACTTTATGTGTCTGGCAATCCGACATCTGTAAACGACATCATACAAAATCTTAACGCTAGTTTAGAAACAATATTCAATTGGTCATCCGAGAATGGTTTACTGCTTAACCCAAATAAAACTATGAGTGTATGCATGGGCAGCTCCCACAATTGCAATATAGCCAAACAGCACATGCTTACCGAGGTCTCATTAAATGACTGTGCCATCGGCTTTAGCAATAAAGCCAAAAACCTTGGCCTCATATGGGACTGCAACCTGGGTTTTGATGAACATGTGAGTAGAATTTGTAACATCGGCTATTTTAAGCTTAAGTCATTATATAAATACAAGCATCTTCTACCGTCGCCTGTTAAATGGAATATAGTTCAAATCCTGATCTTTTGCCACCTTGACTACTGCTCAGTAGTTTACAATGGTTATCTCACCAATTATCTGCGAAATAAACTGCAGGTTTTGCAAAATGTTTGCCTCAGATTTGCATATGGGATTGAATTTGGTGAACATGTAACTCCCATATATAACCAACTTCAAATCCTAAAGATTGAGTCTCGGTTCGAACTACAGTTTGCTACACTGCTATATGTAGTTTACACATCTGGACTGCCACGGTACCTATCCGTTTTGCTGAAACAACGATCCGACTGTCACAATCTAGGGCTACGAAATATGAAAAACCTAACGGTTCCAAGTCACAAATCGAAAAAATTTGAAGGGTACTTTTCAATAAACATATTGATTTGTACACGTCTGCCAAATCAAAGACGACATTTAAGGCAAGACTCCTAGATCGGTTATTGACAACTCAAAGACAGGACTGAGTTGACACATGGGTATCGGTTCAAAATCAGCTTTGCTGAACTAATACCTTTTTTTTTTCAATGTTGCTTATTATTATTATTGTAACTTGTAACTTTGATTAATAAACTATTATTATTATTATTATTATAAGTATTTCAAAAGAACTATGTTTTGAAATTTGGGGGTCAAGAATATGTGACGTAATATTTAGAGGGGGTCTAGGTTTGTGTGACGATGGGGGGGGGGTTAAAAGTGCTTAAAATTGCGTGACATAATTTATGGACGACCGCGACCCCCTATTTGATAATTTGTACTCTATTTCGCCCTCTTTAAAAAGCACTGAACCGTTTACACAAAAAAGGTTCACACATGTGCTTGTGAACACCTGCAAAGCCAGCATTCCATCAAGAGCTCAAGGGATCAGAAGAGACACCTACCGGTGGAACAATCAAATCGCGGGTGTCAGACCGTTCTCTAATAAAATATTATTTAGCGGTCGGACCGTGCACTAGTCACTCCCTTATTTAATTTTATAAAAAAATATGAATAATTAATCTGTTATAAATGTAGCTCCTATAAATCTTTAAATTTTTTGGAAAACAATAAAAACGTTTAGCGCAGAACGAAGGATATCAAAAAGTAATTTTATCATCAAATTAATCAAGTTTTCATTGTTAGACAAATACATACTGTATGTAACTTGGCAAAACGTTACCGTTTTCGAAATTTTTAAATAAATTTACGAATTATTTAAATCACGTAAATTTTATTGATGTAAAATTTAAGATTTGCCCTTAATTTTCAATACCAACCTTCTTTACAACCCTGGGAATGAAGTGGTCGTTTAGTGATATTTGTTTGGGTGGGAGGTGCACTTGTCGTTTGTTTTTTTGTATGGCCTTGAAATGCCTCGACGTATTTAAAGTTTGTTGACGTTTATTTGTGTGTTAATTAACAATTTTAAGGTGTTGGTACTTGTATTAAGCGCTGGATTGATGCTTCATGTAATTAAAAAAACGTGAAAATGTTAAAAAAAAAGTTTCTGTAAAAATATGAGCGGTTCGGTCAACAGCAGTACTTACTTGTTAAATTCAGAAATGTTGGAATCCGAATCATCCGGTGCTATTAGTTTACAGGAGGGTGCAAAGCAGAAGAAATTTTCGACCAGTTCTCTTAGTGGTAGCGATGCTGCATCGAGACCTAAAATGGTTACGGTTAAACACCCCGAATCGAACAAACCCAAACCGACGATTAAGAAGAACAAACCGATTCAGGCGGATCTGGATGTCACCAAAGAGTTCTTCCGATGTCGCGAAGAGGGCTTGAAACGATTAGATTTAAGTAAGTCGAATATTACACAGTTGCCCCCCACACTTAGAGATTTGAATCACCTCTTGGAGCTCTACTTGTATGGGAATAAGTTGGTTTCGTTGCCACACGAAATTGGTTGTTTAAATAATTTACAGACGTTGGCTTTGAGTGAAAATTCGTTGACCGGTTTGCCCGATTCTTTAGTGAGTTTGAAGTGTCTGAAAGTGTTGGATTTGCGCCACAACAAGTTGAATGATATTCCCGATGTGGTTTATAAATTGACGTCCCTCACCACGTTATTTTTGCGATTCAACCGCATAAAATATGTGGGAAATGAAATATGTAACCTGACTGCTCTTACCATGCTCAGTTTGAGAGAAAATAAGATTAAGGAATTACCCGAAGGCATCGGAAAATTGATCAACTTGATCACATTCGATGTGTCGCACAATCACTTAGAACATTTGCCTGAAGAAATGGGCCAGTGTATCAATTTATCGACACTTGATTTACAACACAACGAACTTTTAGACATTCCCGACAGCATTGGACAATTAACTCTATTAACAAGGTTAGGATTGAGGTACAATCGTCTATCCTCCATACCCATCACCCTGAGTAATTGTAAACACATGGACGAATTCAACGTGGAAGGTAATGCAATTAATCAGTTACCCGATGGTTTATTGTCGAGTTTAAGCGAATTGACTAGCATCACGCTTTCACGTAACAGCTTCACAGCTTATCCATCCGGCGGTCCATCCCAATTCATGAATGTTCATTCTATCAACTTGGAACATAACCAAATCGATAAAATTCCTTACGGAATCTTCTCGAGAGCCAAACATTTAACTAAACTCAACATGAAAGAAAATCAACTCACCTCCTTGCCTTTAGACGTTGGTACTTGGATTAACATGGTTGAACTTAATTTGGGTACCAATCAATTAAGCAAACTTCCCGACGACATCCAATGTCTTCAAGCGCTCGAAGTGTTAGTCTTGTCCAACAATTTGTTAAGGAGGCTACCGCCAACGATTGGAAATTTAAGGAAGTTGAGAGTGCTGGACTTGGAGGAAAATCGTCTGGAGCAATTGCCAAACGAAATAGGATTTTTGAGGGACTTACAACGCCTTATTGTACAATCAAATCAATTGACTTGCTTGCCTAGAGCCGTTGGTCATCTGTCTAATCTTGTGTTTTTAGGAATAGGAGAAAATAATTTGGCATTTTTGCCCGAAGAAATAGGAACTTTGGAGAATTTGGAGTCGCTGTATATTAATGATAATCCGTCGTTGCACAATTTACCTTTCGAATTGGCACTGTGCTCAAATTTACAAATTATGAGCATCGAAAATTGTCCTTTATCACAAATACCGGCTGAAATTGTGGCTGGCGGTCCATCACTTGTCATACAGTATTTGAAAATGCAAGGTCCTTATCGTGCCATGTGATCATGATCAACTTAGAGTTATCTTATGAAATAATGAAAGGTATATGTTGCATTTTTACTTGATTTTACCGCAGGTTAACTTTTTCATCCATCATACACGATGCTTTAATTTGATTTTGTTGAAATTGATTTAAAATTTTTCAAAACTTTGTGTTTTATCGATTCATGATTTGTATAAGTAATTTTGTTTTTTATTATAAAGGCAACATTTTTAACCAGGCCCAAAATACTTTTACAATAATTATAAAATTAAAATGTGCCAACACAATATCTACGCATTTTAGAACACAAGTTAGGAAATTTACTGATGAATATAGCGAGCTTGAATAGAAATTGGATCTCAAATTAAAAAGACCAATGTAAATTTTGATTATTTTTGTGGTTTAGAGGTTTAGACTACATCAACTGCACTTCCACTCAAAAGTATTTGCTAAAGTTGAGATATAGTCCAGATTTTTTTCGCTAAATCATTTAGTTAAACCCATCAAGCTTGGACTGGAATGAGCAAATTTGCCGAAGAAGGTTCCAAAAATCACAAAGGCATGAATTGGTAATTTCCTATGTCCACAATAGGTTAAGGGGGTTACCTACTGTGACCGATAAATTTTTTCGATTTTTTTATTACATATTTTTATAGTTTGGGGTCTTGCAAATGTGTCCAAAAAATATGAAAGTAAAATTCATCAAATTACCTGAATTATAACGGATTTGCTGTAATGGAGTTCATTATTAAAACTTTTTAAATCATAATTACATTGTAAAACGGAATTACTTTTTGTATTTTGTACTTTATACAAAATATACAAAAATAAATTTAACAAATATAAGTTGTAGCTGTTTGTAATTGTCTTTAGGAGTATAAAAAACCAAAAAAATTAAAAAAAAATGTTAAAAAAGAAAATTATTAAAAATCGACGTTTTAGTCCACCCTTAAAATCGAATTGATTGTGAAAAAGGAGCTTAAAAGTTTTTTCTTACAAATTGAAACCCCCCAGGAACATATGGGGTTGTTAACTAATTTACTGCTATGTTTTTTATGGGTACAGTTAGTATACAAGGATTTCAACTGACACATTTCTTACACAAACAAATAATGTTAGGTACAAAATCCCTAAAATTGTTTGTTTTTTTAATCTATTTTTTTTTTTTTATTTTAAAAGTTTTCAAAATAAACTACTTTCAGTAAAACCTGACAAAATAATATGAGTTACAAAAATATGTTGGTTCTTTAATAAAAAAAAAGTTTTGATAGGAAAATTTCAGTGACTTTTGAGCTCCTAAAAATTACACGTCTTTTTGTAAATAAAGACGGGATAAAAACCGAGATATTCGTACATATATTATGTAAAAATCGGCGAGAAGGCCAAAATTTACGCATATAAGAGAGACGGCGAGCGCATCATACTGTCTAATCACCGAGCGTCTTACTATTCTAAAGAGGCGAGAACTGCCACAAAAGAAGAAATAAGTGCCGAATTTACCTTCTTCGAAGCCGAAGAATGTATTCTGTATGGCCCTAGTATACGCGATTAAGGGTAGGTTACGAATATCAACCACTATCCACCTCATTACAGCACGAAAAAGTTTAAAACGATTTATCTCAAAACTACATTTCTCAAGTCGGGCGCACATTTTCCAAACGAACTACTTGGCGGATTAACTTGATTTTTTTAAGCATTTAGAATATATTTCAGGCTCTAGTCAGAACCTAAAATATCCAAAATATATTTAAAATTACCATTTTGCAGGCCGTGAAAAGTAAATATTTTGTTGTAAAAATCGAAGTTTTTTTTTAAATCCTCGCCATTTTGTCATTTTTTGTTTAAATTAAATTTTCGAGGTTCCAACTGGAGCCACATTCATATAGAACAAGAATTTAAAAAATTCATTTATTTCACATAACTGGATCGGTCGGAAACGATGCGCCCGATTGGCGCGTCATTTCGAAACATGAGTTAAGCGTCGATCTGTACCTTGTACAGATAAAAAGCTTTACAAATAAAAAGCTTTACAAAAATTTTAGGTGTTAGTTTAAATGTGAATAAATAAGTATCCTAAATTTTAGCTCAATAGCTGTAACAGTTTTCTCAAATTTAATTCCTAAAAATCAGCTTGAATTTTTTATTTTAAAAAAATAATTTAGTTTTCAGATTTTGATGTAGACTTTTTTACTTCTCCATCTGACGTAAAACAGGCCCACAGATAAATGAAAGAATATAAAATAAAAGAATAACTTTCCTTTATCACTGTTATTAATAGATTTCCCAGCAAAAAAACTATTTTCACAAAATGAAATTAAGATTTTCTGAATTAATGAAAATCTAGCTTTTTTAGAATGCCAAATCTCCAAAACTATGGGGGTTACAACCTTCTAATTTTTTAGTTGAACTTGGAATTTAATTCTCCATACTAATAAGTTATATTCAATTTCTACTTCAGGTGCACTGAAATTAAGCTATTTGCAGAAATGTAAAAAGTAGCAGAAAAGATTAAAAAACAGTCAACTTAGAAAGTCCACAGCTAATAATTTCAATAATACCTATTAATAATAAAAATTGAGACGGTCATCTGCTAATGCTGAATGCCTGGTTTGACTCGGGGCTCAGTAAAACTTTATTCTGACCTCCCCTCCGAAGGCAATGGCAAACCACCGAGGTGTAATCTGCCTGGAACAGCCTCTCTGGAGATGAAGTGTATACACTTCCCGCGGTTCGGAGCCCACGTTAAGCAATAGGTCCCCTATGTGTGTGATAATGATAATATTTCAAACGCACAACATATACATAAAAGAGGTCGCCAACGTCCAGGGGACCGGATATGGCACATGAAGAAGTAGAATACCTATTTTGAACATGGGATGTATAGGAAATGACCACTTCATTCCTTTGTGATTTGTGGAACTTTCTTCGGCAAATTTACCTCTGTTCTGGTTCGAGTTTGGTGTCGAAAACTTAGGGGCTCTTTTGCGAAGTCTTTTCAACAAAAAGTAAAACTTTTTTTTTGGTATTTTTGTAGTAGGTACCTTTGAGACTTACAATATTTTAGATGTTATTTTAGTGTCTTAGTATTTCAGAAATGTTTTCACAGTATACTTAAATTATTATCAAGCTTTTGCATTCCATTCGGAATATTGCTACTATGCCTCTTCTGCAAAGTCTTTACGATCCATTTATTGAGGTGTATCAATCCTGTTGTTTCTCTTTTACTTTCAACTAATTTATCCATAGAGTGTTGATGTTCACCTAAAGGCTGCACTAAGAAATTCAATCAAGTCCGCAATTCGAACTCACAATTTCCGTGCTGTAACTCAACCAGCGATCACACCAAGCCACTGCTTTAAAATTATATTTTATCATATCTGTATAAAACCTCAACTAGCTACCTCCTGAAATAGGCCTTACAGAGGATTAGGGTTATACAACAGGATACATCTGATAGATATTCCATTAGAGTGGTGTTAAGCCCCCCCTTCAAGGTCACAACCTGTGCAATCACGTAATAACAAGAATAATAAAATTAATCACTCAGCAATTTTGGTCTATTACTAGTACTTATAATTGAGAGGTGGTCATAGCTTGGCAGTTAAGTGCGTCTACTGCTAATGCGAAACGCTCGGATCGAATCCGGGCAGGGTAAGAACTTGATTCTGACCGTCTCTCCTCGGCAGGCAATGGCAAACCACCGAGGTAATCTGCTAAAAAAATCAATCTCGAAATGAAGTGTATTACACTTCCCGTGGTTCGGAGCCCACGTTAAACAAGTAGGTCCTCTATGTACACTGCAGGCCAAAAGTTTGGATACACCAGTGGAAAACTACAAAATTAATAAAAAAAACAGCTTTTCTAAAGTGATTTTTATTTAAATATCTAATAAACATTACAAAATAGAGAAACAAAATAAATAAAAATTAATCCAAATATAATACTGAAAAATAAAAAAAATAACTAAACTCTTTTTTCATCAAAAAATCCTCCTTTGGTTTTCATGACCATTTCTACAAGTCGTGACATTCTTTCTACTAGTTTACTGATTGTAACACATTCTAAGGAAGCCAACGCATCTTGTAACTGTTGCCATAACTCTGTAGCCCACCACGGACAACTGATACGGACCTTTCTATCAAGCTCTTCCCATAGAAGCTCAATGGGATTAAGACCTGACGATTGTGGCGGCCAGACCATGTTTATTACTATACCATTAGCTTCTTTTTCTTCTAAATACCTTCGGCAAAGACGGGAAGTGTGCTTTCAATCATTATTATTATTATGTTGTAGCACAAAACCACGGTCGATTATTCTGAAACCAGAGGGTATAGCGTGTTTCACAAGTATCTTTTTATACTCTTCCTTTTTCATAATACCGTCGGTTTTTATAAAATCTCCGATACCGTGCCCAGAAAAACAACCTCACACCATAATAGAGCCACCTCCGTGTTTGATGGTAGACACTAAACACTGAGTAGCCAACTTTCAGAGGTGATTCTTCTTACGAAGATGCGTCGACGAGATCCAAAAATTTCATACTTGGATTCGTCAGTCTACAGTGCATTTCTCCACTGTTTTTTTTTTATAGTTACTACTATATGCTGGTCTTCCTGAAAAGTAGTTACTTTTGGTCGCCCTGAGCGAAGTAGATCACGATTAGTGCCAGTGTTCTCAAAACGATCAATAGTCGACTGGACACCTTTTAGCGACACTTTTACTTTTTTGGAAATTTTTCTATATGATAGGCCTTCCTTGCGTAAAGTAATAATTGCACTATGTTTTTCAATATAAATTTCACTACCTTTTGCCATTGTTGGTTCATAAAGCACGTTAACTTGTTAAACCCTTGAATTCCAAGTTGCGAATGATAAGTGACACATTTCACCATAAGATTTTTAAAAACATAATTTTTTAAAGTTTACATGATATTTCATACGACTCTAATCAATTATTAGAAGCTGCAAAGTGACATAGAAGTTTTGTATGCTGTTGAGTAAATATTAACATTAACAATCTTTCGAAATAATTTAATGAAATTTATGTGTTTGATTGTTATTTTTGTTTTGTTTCGAAATATTTTGAAATTTTTTCGACAATTATGATTCATTTTATGTTTATTAACCCGTAATATTCATTATTTACCAGAAAATGCTTCTTTTAAACGTGCAATTTTTGTTAAATATATAAATATGCAAGTGTATCCAAACTTTTGGCCTGCAGTGTATGTAAAAACAATTTGAACGCACATCATATTCATAGAAAGAGATGGGTCACCAAACCCTCATTAGGGTAAAAGGACTGAGAAGGAAGTAATTATTAGAAATTGGCAATTTATTCATTTTTGCGATTTTCTTGGTAACTTGTATACCACTACTTCGTTAAAAAACTTAATTAAAAATTTGTTTATAATTTGGAATTTAATAGATAAAATAATGGCAGTTTATTGGAAACATGATAGTTCGAAACTGGTTACCGTAAAAGCCAGTAACAGCTGCACTGGTGCAGGGTTGAGTGTATAAAAGGTTATACATAAAATGAATTACAGAAAAATAGATGATTTGTGCAAATGCTTTTGAGTGGTAGTAAACTTTTTTACAGAAACTTGGAAAATAAAACAAAACTTGTGATTTGATTAAGATTCAAAACTAAAGACCTGCAAGAGGTCAAACTGCCGGTGATTTTGATAACTTATATTTCATTCGTAATTAGCTGTAATTTTACTCAAAATTTACTTTAAGTGAGCTAATTGTGCCAACTTATACCAGACCTGACCAATAAATGAAAAAACTTACTAAATTGATGGGTTATTCCCCTAGCATGAGGCCATATGGTGAAATGCCAAGTTTATAAATTTCAAAATATCATTTTTTGATTTTAGCAGTTCATGCTGCATAGTTTTGAAATAAAAAATAAAATGAACAATAAATGATTGTTTGGAAAAGTTAACCGTTGTAAAATGTTGATAGATTAAATTTTATTTGTAATATGTACATGTTTTCAAAAATTTATATTTTGTGTCGTTTTTAGTTCTAGTAGACGTTTTCATATTTTATGGTTATTACCACAAGTTAAATTTTATTAATGTTGCAGCATAAAATTAAATTTATTTGGCTTACTTTGAAGGGTTTTTAAGATTCTATTTTTTACATTAACCTATGGTTTATGGTAATTGTAATTTATTTACAATGCTCTACTTGGTTGTTTACAGTGCAGTAATCCCTATATAATATAGTTAATAAATATCCAACATAATAATATATTGGATGTAATGTTTCATTCTATTTTGTGAAACCCCTAGTTTTTAGTCTCGCATAATACGGTTTAGCACTATATGAGATTTCTAGGAACCAAGGGTTTATTGTACTGTAACGTCAAATAAACAAGAACCATATAGTATAGAATGATGATACTGATGAGTTGTTATACAAGGTGACAATAAATAAATGTTTTGTAATTCTTACATTGTGACAGTTTTAGTATTAGCTGCAGAACATACAATAGAACATCAATACCTTCATTAGTCTGATTTCTAGGAAAATATGCCTTATTGGATATTTCTTCCACGCTTCCAAATACTAACAGTTAAAAAAGCCCTCCAACAGGAGTTCAGTTCCTCTCCTCAACTTTCATAGCAATCCAGTTGCAATTAACTTAATCAGAAATTCCAATCTAAAACTAAAAGCTTTGGTAACGTACTGGGTTAATGATGGTATTTTACATCAAATTCACCCGAATTTGAATCCATATCTATAAACGTATTTTTCGTCGTTATATTTCCATTAAAACGGATTCTCCCGCAACCACGGGCTTCCGCCAATACTCAGGTTGTTTAGGAATCAAGGATTTTAATACGAAATGTCCAAACCTTTGTGCTTTTATTGTGATATTAATTTTAAGCTTCCATTCCAATATAATTTACTGTTGGTTTTCAAAGGACTTACTTGAACTGATTTTAACATCTAAGCATGTTAGGTGAATTAATTATGTCAATTCTCCAGGTTTGGAATTTTGAGGGTTAGTGAAGCTTTCCATATATTCTCCCAAATACTTTTGAGTCTCATTTTTTATATTTTCAGTACTTAGTGGGAAATTGTTAAAAGCCATTTGATATTTTCTGGGTTGAAAACCGAACTGTATTTATTAATTAGAAGAAGCGCAATTTTGTTTTAACACATCACTTGTTGGGGAATTTGAAAGTTGTTAATATTTTATTTTGTTTTTACTTGTTATCGTGGTTGTTGGATCAGTCAATTCCATAAATCAAGAATTCTAATGACTAAACTATCTTTGCCTTATCTGTGACTGTTTTTGGTGAATATTTCATAGTCTAATAAATTATTTAAATATGGGAATACTAATAAACCAATAGGGAACCCTCGAAGTAAGCTGTTTCAATTAAAAATCTTATTTTTTTGTATCTAAAAGTTTCTAAAACAAAAAGAAAATAAATGCTGCAACTTACTGAAAAAAAATTACCAAAATTTAGTAATAATAATTTTTATCGAGAGCATTGTCCAATGCTATAGTGAGTAATTTGTGTTTTATACCATTTATTGCCAGAATGTTACAAAAATTTAAATAACTACTAGTTTACACCAATCTGTAAACCTTCATGCGTGCAACAATGAAAAAGAAATCTAATTTACTTATAGGGACTTCGCGTAAATTGGAATCCAGGTTTCGGGGATTCCCAAACCCTAATTTGCATTTTACGCGGTATTCTAATGAGTAAAACAAGTTTTGTACATGATATAAAACACAAGTTATTTATTTTAGCAGTCAACGCTCGTTAGGTATTTGTACAAAACCATTTTTATTGCATTTATCAATCCTAATTAAAGGTATTGCAAGAATTCTTCTAAGTATTTTTGTTACTTACACGTAGTTATTTAACTTTGGTAAAATTTTTTAAAAATTACAACGTTAATTTCTACTTGTAAAACTTATCATAAATACGCACAAAATTCAAACTATCTTCTTGGATAGATATTTGAAATACATAATGTAATGTTGCCAAATGCTATATGTAATATCTATACCGGTTAAATAATCTAACGTGTTTGTACATATCGCTACATTGTCTGCAGCCTTTTTTACTCTATGTAATTATTGTTAGTCTGTCTGTGTATTATTTTTTATAGCAGTATAATTTTTAGTGTTAAGTAAATTTTTGAAATGCATTAAAAATGAAAGGTAGAAATTTAGACATCTCCGTTCAATAACAAATTTGTTTTGCATTATTAAAAGAGAAATACAACTTATTTTCGTTTAGAAAGTGATATTGCAACGACATTAAAATTCTAGTCCATTTAATGTATTTTTTATTTACCATTTTTTGTATTAATTAAAATAACAGTGTGTAGTCTAATCTATCATTGTTCTGTGTCATTTTATATTTAAGTAACAGTTTTCTTTGTAAATTTTTCAGTGCTGAAAAATTGTATTGAAATCAAATTGGCTCAGTGTTTAAATTTAATGTCTTAAATGTTAAAATTTAATGTTATAAAATGGTAGTTTAATTAATTATAATTTGATTATGTAGGATCCAAGTACGCTTTTAATTTCTAGATTTTATTCACTAGTCAATTTTTGTTTAATTGTGTTAAATAGAACTTGATCCTAAGTACTCAAATATTTGTACTAATTTCTTGTTACAATGTGAAGTTCCAAACATCACAGCATAGGTACATGTTTTTGCTGGAAAATGATCATCCAATAAATTGGCAATAAGCATGTAACTAATTAGCTTTTAGGAAATTATGGAATAACGGTGCTCTAAATTTAAAGAAATTGTTAATAATTACACAAACAATACTCAAATTTTTCTTTATCAAACTAAAAAAAAAACGATCTGCATAAAATAAGTGCACCAAATACAATAATAATATGATGAAAGTATTTTGAAATTATAATTTGGACTAGATTAAAACGTTAAAGAGTTACTATGTGCTTTAGGTGTAGATATAATAAACATAAAAAATATATTTTCTATTTTTCTGAAAATTGATCCGTACTTGTAAATAATTATAAAAATATTTTCCAAGTTATTCATTGATAAAAGAAATTGTTATGTTTAAGATATAAGAGATCTCTTCGATGTAATTAACTGATAAAATTTTTGTTTTTGAATTATTTTAATCGATTTAAGAAAAATAATAATTGTTGCCAGTTGTTCCTGTTAGCTAGCTAAAAGTGATAATAAAATATCCTGTATAAGTTGTGTTTTTATAAATTATCAATCGCCACCACTTTTTATTTTATCTACATTTAACCAAATGCCATCCTTGGTTGTTAATATGAAACTGAACGGATCCCATTCAAAAGGCGTTGTTGTCTGCTTATTTACAGAGAAGATATAATTTTTTAACAGAAAAAATAAACCAACTTTTGTTTGCATTAATCCAAATCGTTGACCTAAAACATAATAGAGGTTATTTTTCTGAGCCTATTGTTCAACTAGGAACCAACTACATACCAATGCAAACTCTGGGGCCTTCTCCAAAAGGTAAATAAGTAAAAGGTGTTACGTTTTTCTTATTATCATGTGAAAATCTTTCGGGTTCGAATTCATCAGGATTACTGAAAAATTCGGGGTCTCTTTGTATACCAAAAACGGGAACAACAACGATGGTTCCTTCTTCTATTATCACGTCCGTGTCTGGAACTTGGTAATTTTTTACACATTTTCTTGTTATAAAAGCCAAGGGTGGATATTTTCTTAACGTTTCTAAAAAATAAATATCAGTTAACTTACCACCACAAAAATTATTTTAGCAAAATTACCTTCAATCACTTGGTCCATATATTTTAATTCCATTAACCCTTCATATGATAGTTTTCCATTGTATTTCGATAAGACTTCGTGCAGTTCTTCTCTAACTTTATTTTGAATGTCTGAATTTGCAGCCAACTCGTATAAAATAAACGACATTGTTGTAGATGATGTTTCAAACCCTGCAATGAAGAAAACGAACGCTTGGGCCGCAATTTCCTCAATTGTTAAATTTGATTCATTGTTGTTTTTTAAATCGATCAATAATTTCATCATGTCTTTTCGATCCACATTGTTAGTTTCCCTGTAGTCTATGGTGTCTTGAATGACATTTAAAAAAAAGCCAGTAGTTTCTGGAGAAAATTTGCGCAGACGTAATTTTTTAGATAACTCGGGAAAATTGTCAATAAAAGCATTTTTTACTGTAGCGAATTTTGAATTCGATTCGAATACTCTTTTTCCATATTTCCTAAATTCGGAATTGGGGTTTTTAAAACTGTTGCATTCTAACCCAAACGCACAAGATCCTATAACATCTGTTGTAAAACGTCCCGCTATATCTTTTATATCGACAGGTTGTTTGGTTACACTAAAATTATCGATCGTTTCTTCGAGCTGTTCTCCACATTTTATTAAAATATCGAACATCATTTTCATTTTGCCTGACGTGAAAGTTGGTGTTAATTTGGTTCTCAAATTTTTCCATTTTTGACCACCAATCGCAAATAGATGAGCGCTTAACGGATCGTCTTTCTCGTTATGATAAGTTCCACGATCGACAAAATATTGGAAATCTTTCTGCATAACGTTCTTTATAAACGTTGGATCTATTGGCATATAAGCGGTATTAAGAAATAAGTAAAATCCTCCATGTTGATGTCCTTTCATTTTGAAATCGTTATACATCATTTGATACCATTCGCCTAGGTGATGTTGTCTTGTTGTTGGATTTTCCATATTGCCCAGCAAAAATTTAGGTTTTAAATGCGGCAAGGTCTTGCCGTTCCAATAATTTAATTTCCATTTTATATAAATTAGAATGGACAACACAATAGTAACACAAAGTATTAAAATTTCCGTTACTGATAAAAAGTAAACCATTTTTGGTGCATTCACTTTCTTTAATGTGTAAATATCTATCTCATCAACATTACAAGCAAATTTTTAAATGTATTGCGTGATAAAAATTTGATATACAAAGTACATATGGATAAAACAAATAATATTGTAGTAACACTGCTTATTATTGGTTTACAGTATTTAAAGAACGTGAATTCATTTGTTGTTATACATTCTGTTATTACAAACTGTGCGCTATCAGCCAGACTCAGACAAGTAGTAAATAAAATTTCCAGCTTCTGGTAAATTTATGATCGTAAAACAAATATCCAAGTACCTACATAGTACATTGTACTTAATTAAAAAGAAAAAAATACTGTTATTCTATTTTGAGTAGCTTAACTGACTTATTTGTCACAGCCGCAGTAAACGATCACATCAACATTGTGATATTATGATGACTTTATTTATCCTGATAGATAAATACACTCTAATTTATTTACAAAATCCTTAATAATTGCAGTGTCAAGGTCAACATTAATTCCTGCAGCACGATTCTTGGGATTATTCAATGAGATACCAAATATTTAATTTTATGATATTTCAAAATTGTTATCAATTACTTTTAAATGTACCTACTATGTATCTATTATATATGTTACACTCAATACCCGATTTCGGGCAATGCCCGAAAAAAATGCGCAAAACTAGTTTTGAGCATCGAAGATTTCCCAAACCCGAAATTTTACTTTTAAACGGCTATTGAGCGTTACAAAATAAGCAGAACTAGTTTTGCGCATTTTGAATTGTACAAAACTAGTTTTGTAGGTTTCTGAATGACCAGCACTAGTTCTGCTATAAATAACATAAACATAAAGGGGGTGAAACGTAATAGTTTACTGCCCCTTACCACAACTATACTTTTTAATGCTATTTCAAGGGTCTCTAAGCTCCCGGTTTTTTAGATCCCGGTTTTCTTGATCGTAGGCGCTTCTCGTATGTTTAGCGTAGTAACCAGAGTCAAAACCGCCCTGGAGGGGTGCAACGCGGAGCGGCGCCCCGTAAGGGTAGGTTTTGACGATGGATCACCCTCCTTATCGACTGCACACCCCAAAAATCGACCCGTGTATAAAATTAAATTTTTTTTTCTTCGATTTTTGGGGTGTGCATTCGATAAGGAGGGTAATCCATCGTCAAAACCTACCCTTACGGGGCGCCGCTCCGCTCCGCTCCGCTCCGCTCCGCTCCGCGTTGCACCCCTCCAGGGCGGTTTTGACTCTGGTTACTAGGCTAAACATACGAGAAGCGCCTACGATCAAGAAAACCGGGATATAAAAAACTGGGAGCTTAGAGACCCTTGAAATAGCATTAAAAAGTATAGTTGCGGTATGGGGCAGTAAACTATTACGTTTCACCCCCTTTATGTTTATGTTATTTATTTTTTTCGGATGCTGATTAAATGAAAAAAGCAGAACTAGTGCTGGTCATTCAGAAACCTACAAAACTAGTTTTGTACAATTCAAAATGCGCAAAACTAGTTCTGCTTATTTTGTAACGCTCAATAGCCGTTTAAAAGTAAAATTTCGGGTTTGGGAAATCTTCGTTGCTCAAAACTAGTTTCGCGCATTTTTTTCGGGCATTGCCCGAAATCGGGTATTGAGTGTAACATATACATGCATAATAATTAAGTACAGACTTTTTTCAAGTATGAGAAAAAATATATTTTAACGAAAGTCGTAGCCAAATAAAAATGGTCAGTACGTCCCTGCATGGATTGAGTTTTATTTTTTTAGATGGGTTAAGTCGGGGGGTGAATCACTGTGGCAGTATAGTTGTATAGTGTACACTTAAGTAGCAGTACAGGCAGTATCGCCAGGATAAAGCTGCATGCGGACTGATAAAGCAAAACGTTTTAAGACAAAACATTTTGTTTTATCTAAAACAAACTGATCAAAGCAAAAAAGTTGTTTTCAGATCAAGCAATACGTTTCATGATTAAACAAAAAGCTTTTTAATGCAACAAAAGTTTTGCTTTATCAATCTCCATGCAGCCTTAGGCAGTATTTATAGCAGTATAGTGTACATTTTCAAACCCAGTGATTCACCCCCCGGGTTAAGTGGTGTAAAACCACAATTGAAAATTCCGATGAAAAATTGGAAGTTCGAAGGTTCTCCACTTCACATAGAAGTTCGTACCATTTTCTCTTGGTTTTTGGGGATTATTCTGCCCAAATATCGTTTAGCCAATCTTCATGTTATCGTCCATCAAAACTTTTTAAACGTTTTAGCTATTCTCCACCTATTTTCTTTGTTAGAAATAAGTTGTTTATTGATTTGGCGATGGTCACAATGTATAATTGAGGGTGTTAACAGGTAGCACTCTCCAAGTGCCAAGAAAATTGAAGCCAAAGGACATACAGTAAGAAACATTTCTAGCATTAGACAAAGAGGTACCAAAGAGTTACTATATACCATTATTCAATGTCGAGTTAACGACAAAACCTAACAACAAAGAAATCTACAGATAATAAGATCAAACAACCCTACATACAACCACCAATTCGAACACGGGATGGCAACTGGACCAGAAGAGATGAAGACAAGGTCAATACATTTGCGGAACATCTTGGCAAATTTTTCACACCATACCTAATGAAAACTCTACCAGAGGAAGAAAAACCCATACACCAGTTCTTAGAAGCACTTATCAAATGGACCTTCCTATCAACCCCATAAAAGAAGCAGAAGTCAGATCGTGCATAATGAACAGCATAAACCCAAAAAAAGTACCGAGGTACGACTTAATAACAGGAAGAGTCTTGAAATAGCTACCACCAGTAAGAACAAAAATGGTAAGTATCATATTCAATGCCCTCCTTAGATTGGGTTACTTTCCTTCACAATGGAAGGTGGCCCAAATAATCATGATACAAAAACCTGGAAAGGATCCAACGGAAGCTGCGAAAAATTTTGTGGCTAAGCTCAAACCACTCTTCGAAGAAAGCCATTTAACACCCAACCATCAATTTGGATTTCGACAGAATCATTCCACCATCGAACAGGTTCACAGAGTTGTTAGGAGGATTAGAGAAGATTTTGAACATAAGCGATACTGCTCGGCGGCCTTTCTGGACATCTCCCAGGCCTTTGATAAGGTGTGGCATACAGGATTGATCTACAACATCAAGAATAGCTTACCCCATCCATATTGTCAACTACTGCGGTCTTACCAGACAAATAGACAGTTTTTTGTGAAGTACGGGGCATCTAGCATCTGGTGTACCACAAGGCAGCGTGCTTAACCCATTCTTGTATATTCTATATACTTCTGATCTGCCAACTAGCACCAACACCGAAATAGCCATCTTTGCGGATGACACTGCAATAATGGCCTCACATTAGGACCCAGGACCTTCCTTGAGGAAGGGGGTATGTCCGGTGCGGTCTAGGACAACTGGGCGCGACCGATTGGGCGCGGAGACAACCGGGCGCAAAGACTATTGGGCGCAAATACAATTGGGCGCGAGGAAAAATGTATCCATTACGTATTAATTATTATAACTGATCACCCAAACATTTGGAAATTAATTTCTAGCTTAAAAATCATTCAACATGGGAGAGATGTTTTTTATGAGCAATTACTTGCCGGCAACAATCCACCTATTAAGAAAAGGAAATACTTGGAGGCTGATGCGCGCATCAGAAATCTAGTAGAGGATTACGCCAATAGAAATATTTAGACTTCTTGCGGGGCATTTCCCATAATTATGAAATGAATCCGTGATTAGTTAGGTACTTTATTAATAGACATTTTTATTTTATTTGTAATTGTTAGAAGGAATAAACATTTTAAAAACTTTTTTTTAAAATTTTTAATTATAATTTTTTTTATTGCCTAAATAAACATTTCTAGATTTAGTTAATAATTTACAAAATTGTTATAATAGCTTCGTTCCAACAATTATTATTTCCAGTAATATTACTACAACGCAAGCGCATTCATGAAATGTCGTTCCCACAGACTAGAACTACTAGGACGGAATTCTAGATTAGGGGCCGTTCATGTATTACGTAAGACGTTTAGGGGGAGGGGGGTAGCTGACTTCTTATTTTTTCTTACTCGGGGGAAGGGGGGTCAAGACAATTTCTTACGTAATATTTTATTTTTTTAATTAAATTTCAAAATTTAAAAATTATTTAATCTAATTTAGGTGCTGTTGGTATTAATGTTAATGTGAAACACAATACTGTTTTTATCTGTTTATAATTAATATCTGGCTTCTCATTGGGTAATAATTTACCTTACGTAAGATTAGTGTGGGGGGGGAGGGGTTATACATTTTCTTATTTTTTCTTACTAGGGGGTGGGGGGGGAGTCTAAAAGTAGGAAAAAAACGTCTTACGTAATACATGAACGGCCCCTTACTATAAATCTGAAGTTCCGACAAGTTTAGAATCAGTAATATTATCGGCCAAACGAGTTCAAACGATTCTTGCTCTAGAGCAAGAACCAAGCGTTCTTAAAGTGGATACGCGTGCGCGAATTCGCAAACGAGTTTAAACTTTGTTTACAGATCGTGTTCATTTGTTGCAACAGCAACTGTTTCATTTTAAATTTTAGATTTAAGAATAATTCCATTATTTTCACTTCAAAAAATACATTTTTTTTTATATAGTACTTATTATTAATCTGGAATCTTTCTGGAACATGTTAGTGAAAAAATTTTGTAAAAAATGAGGAAATGTAGAAAATTTTAATTTTTTTTAAAACGCTGCCATTTCCTATGCAATTTTTTTTCTTATCATTGTAGTTGGGACGATAGCAACAACTCTGTTGAATATTTATTGCTCGTGAACAATAACAGAACTGCTTGTTGGAACGAAGCTAATATGTAAATAATAGTTTTATAAAATTTTCCTCGCGCCCAATTGTATTTGCGCCCAATAGTCTTTGCGCCCAATTGTCTTTGCGTCCGGTTGTCTCCGCGCCCAATTGTCCGTTACCGTGTCCTGTGGTCTCATAAAACAACATTCCTCTCCCGCAAAGTGAGGAAGTCAAATACATCGGTCTTCATCTCGACAGACGCCTGACGTGGGTAAACGACATTTGGAAGAAGCGATTGCAGCTGGGCAGTGGCGGACTAAGGGGGGGGCGGAGGGGGCGGCCCGCCCCGGGCCTCGGGCTCGGAGGGGCCTCACACCGAATAAAATTATACCTATTTCCTATTTCTATCAATATAAAATTTATTAAGAGTCAAATTAAACAATATTTTCATTTAAAAAAATATTTTTATTTTTGCAAAACATTTTTACTAGAAGCCCTTTATGAGTTTTTAACTACGGAAAGAGTTAGCATAGTGGATAATGCTATAAATTTTGGTACCAAATCCTGTGATGATATGGGAATTGATATCAACCGACGAGGCAGAAGAAGAATACAAAGAACGCCTGATGAATTAGCTCAAGATGTTGAGCTAACAATTCAAGAAGAAGTGCGCCGGTCAATGTTTCAATGCATTGACCGGTTTATTACAGAATTATCCCAGAGATCTAAAGCAATGAAGAAGATCTACAATACTTTTCAAGTTGTTGAGCCCAAGTTTATGCTTCAATCTTCTGATGAAAATATGGTTGAAGCAGTAAATAATCTCATTAGTATTTTTGATGAGTTTAATAAAGAGCAAGTGCTTCTAGAAATTAAAAGGTACCGGAGACATCTGAAGGCTACAAATACAAATGAAGACATCGGTGCTAGCTGGACGGCTGAAGAAGCCTTACAATTTATTGTAAAATAGGATTTTAGTGAATCATTGCCAAATGTCTCTCTTATATTACAATATTTTTTAACAATATGTGTTTCTGTGGCATCGTGTGAAAGAAGTTTTTCGAAACTTAAATTAATAAAAAACTATCTGTGTACCACCATGCACCAAGAACGTTTGGTTAATTTATCAATTTTATCGATAGAAAGAAAGGTTGCCAAAGAAATGGACTTTAATCAAGTTATTGAGAACTTCAGTAAAATGAAGGCCAGAAAACAGGCACGCGTGACTTTTTTCCATCAAGGAATTTCAATTTTTTTTGCGATTTTCGTATAGTTTAATGTTTTTAAAAGACAATGGTAACACTCCTATGGGAGGATAAACCAACTTTTGATCGACTTTGAAAATCGATAATTTTACGTGTATTCACTGACGCGCGGGTGGAATCTCACTCATTTTGTTGACGGTCCGCGCAAGTTGAACTAGTCTTAGACTTAGCCGTTTACGGACCGGCAGATTCACCTCGACTCTCCTACATGTAACATCGATTATTTTTTGTTTTTACCCCATTTTTTGGGGGTTAAACGTAATAGATAACTGCCGCATACCGCAACTATACTTTTTAATGCTATTTCGAGGGTCTCTCACATCCCGATTGCCTTAATCCCGGTGTTCTTGATCGGTGGCGCCTTCTCGTTTCTTTAGCTCTGCCGCGTAGCGGCTCTGAGCATGAAAAACCGCCCGGAGCCCCGGAGCAGCGTAGGGTAGGTTTTTTGTTGTTCACAATTCTGGCCAAGCCAACGTTTATTATGTTTATTTACCCCAAAATTAAAAATTTAATTTTTTCACTTTTTCGGCAATACACGTGTTATTTTCCACTTTTTTGCGAATATTTATTACTAATATCTACTAATCACACCCCCACCTTCCCGATTTTCAAAGAAAATTTCAAATCGGAGCGAAAAAATTTCACTCGATTTCAAGGGACCGCGGCCGAACGATGTCACATAGCCTCGTTGTGCATCAGCGACCCGTACTATTGCAACTCGCTGCATCTTTGTTGTTTTCACACTTTTTTCGGATTTTTTTTATGATCACCTCCGCGACGACAAAAGTTATACATTCGCATCAAAACATTGCCAAAAAGGCCGTGATAAACACAAAATTTTGCAAAATTAAATGTTGGGGGCGTGTCCGCAGTTCTTCAAACCACGCGAAATTTAGGCCGGCAGCCTATCCCGGGCACCGCATAGGGTTTTTACTAAATTTTCGGTATTAATTCTTAAAAATCCTCAAATATCCGCATCTTATTTTGTATCTTGTCCTTTTTTTGACCTATATACCGAAGGATTTTTAATTTTGGATATTCCTTGTCACTTGGGCCGTTGTCACCGGCACCAGAAAACATAATTTGTAATTGGCAGTTAGATAATATTAAGTTTAATTTTTATTCTATAATCAAGGAATAAAGGTTTTTTACTGTATCTGAGTCATTATTTCGATGCCTAAAAATAAAATACTCTTTAAGGGACGGGTGACAATGTTCCATCATCGAATTTTAATATTTTTTGGTGACTTTCGGGTAGTTTAATGTTAATAAATGACAGCGGCAACCCTCCTATAGCAGGATAAACCAACTTTTGATAGAGAAAATCGACTTTGAAAGTACATAATTTTACATGTAAACGGGTGGAATCTCACTCATTTTGTTGACGGTACGTGCAAGTTGAACTAGTCTTAAACTTAGCCGATTGCGGAGAGGCAGTTGCAGCCCGACTCGACTGCATGTAACATCGATTATTTTTTGTTTTTGCGCGCTTTTTTGGGGGTTAAACGTAATAGATAACTGCCGCATACCGCGACTATACTTTTTAATGCATTTTCAAGGGTCTCTCACATCCCGGTTGCATAGATCCCGGTGTTCTTGATCGGTGGCGCCTTCTCGTATGTTTAGCCTAGTAACCAGAGTCAAATCCGCTCCGTAGGGGTGCAGAGCGGAGCGGAGCGGCGCCCCGGAGGAGTAGGATTTGACGATGGATTACCCTCCTTTTCGAATGCACACCCCTAAAATTCGAAGGCAAAAAAATTTTTAATTTTTTCACTTTTTCGGCAACAACCGCCTTATTTTCCATTTTTTCGCGAATATTTATACTAATATCTACTAAGCACACCCCCCCCTACCCGAATTTCAAAGAAAAATTAAAATCGGAGCAAAAAAATTTCACCCCATTTCAAGCGACCGGCCGACGATGTGACACATCGACCCGGTGGTACATCAGCGACCCGTACTATTTCAACTCGCAGCATCTTTCTTATTTTCACACTTTTTTCGAATTTTTTTTTATGATCACCTCCGCGCCGACAAAAGTTATACATTCGCATCAAAACATTGCCAAAAAGGCCGTGATAAACACAAAATTTTTCGAAATTAAAAGTTGGGGGCGTGTCAATAATTCTTCAAGCCACGCGAAAATTATGCCGGCAGCCTATCCCGGCCATGGGTTATGGTTTTTACTCAAGTTTCGGTATTAATTCTTAAAAATCCTCAATTATCCACCCCTTATTGTGTACCTTAACCCTTTTTTGACCTATATACCAAGGGATAATTTTTTTCGGATATTCCTTTTCTGCTGGGCCGTTCACTCTCTCACCCTCTTTAAGTATTATTTGCGGTACGGTGCTGCGATACACATATCTTTGTTTTCTTTTACCTTCACGCTTCACGCAAGGCTTGTAAGTTCCCAAAGTAAGAACATTAACTACATTTACGATATAATTTTGGGGCGGACGCTTGGAGTACAACTTACTAATTTTTCACTTTAATACGCCAAAACCGTTTTTTTTTAAACGATTTTCACGACTTTTGGGTAAAAATTGGGCGTGGCACCCCAAAAATTTTTCGCCTCCGGCGGCGCCTTCGGCAGGATATTTGTGCTAAGGGCCTCATTTACTTTTGCCGCCCCGGGCCTCTTAACACCTTAGTCCGCCACTGCAGCTGGGTATTATCTACCGCAAGGTGTTTTGGTTGATGAAGAGAAACTCCCATCTCAGCATAGAAAACAAACTTTTAATTGGATGGTGTTACGCAATAAGGATCCAACCCTCAAAACTAAAAAAAAAAGAGTTAGACCTGGTTTTGGGCGGTGACGGTAAATTGCGTCCCACGGTCAAGGGTACGGATAAATTGCGTCCCATCGGCAATATGGTCAGAACGGTTAATTGTAATCTCCTTATTCTTTAAGCTGTATGGAAGTTTAAAATGTTTTGGTCATTTTACAATACAGGGTACTACAACTATTATTACAAAATTTTTTTTCTATAAATGTATATGTTTATTGATTTTTTAAAGTTATTGTATTGTTGAAAAATTTATGTATTAGCTTTTAAAAATTACAATACAATCACGAAATTAACCCTCACGATGGTTCTCCTGTATTTGCGGGAGGTTGTAGACTGCACCCGATGGTTTAAGGGTCTCATAATCTAGCATGCAGATTGCGCCGGGTTCGGTTATGGTTAGTATGTAGATTGCGCCGATGGTCAATTAATAGGTAATCTTTTTGGGTAACGACGGAGTGAAAATCCCATTAGAGGATTAAGGTACTTAATTTATTACAGGAGTAGGTACTATACATTATGTGCGATTTTTAATTAGGTTAGTAATTTGACGAGGTTATTTTTAAATAACTGCATTATTTTGATTCTTTCATTATTAAAAACTTTTATAACACAAATTTATAACTGTAACATCCCGCGTACATAAATTCTTAATTATATATTTACCGAAACCGGAAATTGTAATTAGTAAATATGAAATACTGAATTTGTATGTTAAATCATGTTATTTAGAAATTAAGTTATAATCCTTAATCACAAAAAGGATTAATTTATCTATATTCATTTAATATTAATTAAAATAGTAATATGAAATTACATTTAATTAAGATTTAAATTAAATAAATAATCTAAATCTTAATATGAAAACGTTGATACGCCTATGTTCACAAGGCGTAATAAATTAAAATGATAGACAGATAACGTAGTAAAATATACTTCCCACAGTTTTGGGTAAAATGTTACATGAATATCCACTTAAGATTAGACCCTTAAATTTGTTTAGACGAGACAGTAAAATGATAATAGAAACATAACTTAACATTTAAGTCGCCAGAAACTATTAAATAATTTTATCACACATGACATATGTGAAAGAAGTCAAGATAATATTAAAAATCACCAATTTATAAAAACAAAATACAATTATGGGATATTAAAATTGACAGTTATTATAAATAATAACTTCCCGTACATGAAAATTAAAAGCTTTGGAATGGGCAAGATAACATGCACACGATAACTTAATACTTAAGTTATCTAAAAGCCTTTTCACACAGCTTAAACTATTAATTAGTCCAATTCACAATCTCAAAATAGCAGTATTTTTCTATGTATTTCAATATTCAAACCCCACCACAAAAGGGAAATAATTCACTCTAATAAATAGGGAAGATGATTAAAAATTCGGGTTAGTCTTCGTCTAGTCGTGAACAAGTCGTGAGTGAGTCCTCAAGTATGAGGTTTGTCAAAATCTTCAATTAGTTTTTACCTTACCTAAAGGGGACGGCCCAGCCGTTTTCCTGGTAATGGCGTTCATAAATTCGGTCAACTATTAAATTAAATAAATTCAATCAAGTTTCAAATCAAATAAATAAGTTATAAATTCAGTGTTAATTTCGAGTTAATTAATAAAATCAACTCATTTTGTTTTATTGAAGTGTTCAAAATTTTTATAATTTTTATTAAATTAAATCAGTTTTACACCGGATTAAATAAATTATTCGTGAGTTCATAAATGTTATTAAAATAATTACAAGTTCCAATAAATGTTCTATCATTAAATAATCTTCGAAACACCCAGGGCCAATACAGCCGTTTCAAATAAGGTCTCAAGGAATATAAATCAAGGTATATGTAGTAAATTTTATCTACTCGTAAATTTGTAAAAAGATTATATTTTATCCTACTGTCTCTCGTCAAATATAACTTTCAATTACTTAATTAAAATTAGTATATTTTATAAATGTTACATATATCTGTGGAACCAATTATGTTGTTCTGTTCTTCATCTTTGTCTTTAATTATTGTTTAATATTATTAAATAAATCATTAATTGTTAAAAATGAAATCTTTTCTTATAAACAAATACGTTTATATTCAGTGTAGTTAAGTGCTTGTCATTAATATCCTGCGTTCTCTGGAGAAAGTCATCCGCAATTCACACGTTTACCAATGAGAAAGTAACCCTTTGAGGAAGTAAGTATTCGAGCTTTGGATTATCGGCTCTCTATCAATTCCATCAGATAGAAAAGATAACCTGGTGGCAGCGTTAGCTATAAGAAGGGGTTAATTCAAATTAACCTATATTAAGTAAAGTACATTTGGGCTCAGCGGTGGAATAAATTATTAATTCACCGGCTTGAGAGTTGTACATAACTACGAGAAATTTGCAATTTCGAGACAATTTGTGCACGATTCTGTTGGTCTATAATTTTGGGGCTGAAACGTTATAGTTTACTGCCCCATACCGCAACTATACTTTTTAATGCTATTTCGAGGTTCTCTCACATCCCGGTTTCATTTATCCCGGTTTTCTTGATGGGTGGCGCCTTCTCGTATGTTTAGCCTAGTAACCAGAGTCAAAACCGCCCAGCAGGGGTGCAGAGCGGAGCGAAGCGGCGCCCCGGAATTTAATTTTTTATTAATATTTATTAAACTGATTTACAATAATAACCCCATTATGCCTTAGTAATACTTTTTAATCCCTCAGGTACACCATCGGCGCAATCTGTATGTTACCCTTAATGACCATCGGCGCAATCTACAGGTTGCCCATGGTCATTTACCCAAAAAAAAGGGTTAATTTCTGACCATCGGCGCAGTCTACATATGTCCGTATTTGCTTGGTGTGCTACCATTTAAATAACAATATTTTTGAATTTCAATACTTGCACATTGGTACTAGATCTTGTTTCAATAGATAGTATATAATAAAGAAATATAATATAGAAAAGTAGTATAATAATAAATTGGTTTTCTTGCTTTGTGAAGAATTAACACCTTATAGTACGATCTTGAAATGGCAACACCGTTAATTATTTCTAGGATCCCGCTTTTCTAAAATCCCGGTTGGGGTGGATTAATATTCCTCTAGTATGTTTTTTTTTCTGTTTCCCCATTGTATGTTTAGCTCAAGTCACCATTATCAAAACCGCCCGGAGGGGTCCGGGAGCGGAGCGGAGGCTCCGGAGGTAGGTTTTGACAATGGAACAACCTTCAAATCGAATGCACACCTAAATTACAATTTCTTTTAAGTACCTATAATAAATTATTTTATAATTAAGTATTTTATTTAATTTAATATCTTATTTCTAAGTATGTTAGGTATTACCTGTAATCCGACTTGAGTTCGGGACGCAATTTACCCGTACCTTTTTCTGACCACTTCAAAAACCTTCGAAAATAGTGACCGCTGGACGCAATTTACATGCGCCCGGTTTTGGGTCTATGGGTAGTAGCTCACTTTTAAATAATTTTACCGTTTTTTATGAGCATTAAAAAATATACCATATTTTTAATTGCCATTTTTGAAACTCAATAAGGATCCAAGCCGCCTGGTATCACCTTGTTATGTGCATTTGGTCGTTGTTAATAGCCATAAGGACGAGTTAGATAATTTAAAGAAACAACTTGAAGAGTACCATGATGATGCAAAACTTGAAAAACAAAATACAAAACAAAAAAATTTAGATGGTTTTGATGGGCCTCTAGATTTTGATTTTGAAGAATTTCAATAAGTTTCATTTGGTATTATTGTATTTTTAATCAAATAATAAAATTTACCTCATTAAATAATAAGGGAGAGGCATGTAAGTTGACCATGCATGTAAGATGACCACCCAGTCTTTTTGAAAAAACTACAAATGGCAACTTTGCAATTTTAATTGCCCACGTGCTCATTAACATGGCCATCAATTTTTATGTAGTTTAGAAACGTCCAGACGCGACGCAGTAGTTCCTGTAGACATTGTGTAAATCAAAATTGAGAAATATTAAAATATTGATTTTTGTGTGCGTTCATAAAGTGATTATTTTCGTTCAAATTGCAAGGTAAATATATGTGCTTAACTTGTTTTTCATTGAAATTTAATGATTCAAAGTGAATTCCAAACATAATCGTGTTAGGGTGTTTGGGTTTGTGTGCGTTTCAAAATGGTCGAAAATGTAAGATGACCACATTTGTGGCATGTAAGATGACCACCCCAGTTTGCATTGTAAAACCATTTTTTATAACATCAAGTGATGATGATTAATTAATTCATCTATGTTTTTTTTCTCTTTTTTTTTTTTACTTTTGTACTTAAAACTCAATGGAAGATCATTAATTTTGTATATCAGTTGGTTTCAGTTAAGTTTTTTGACTTTTCAGCAACTTTTTAGGGGGTGGTCAACTTACATGCCAAAAATTAAAATTTCCAATTTTCGACTCTTCGGGAGAATGGTTATAACTCTTTTGGTTTTTGAGTAATCTAATAAGTATCTTAAACAAAATTTTAGCTAAAGACCTCTTCTTTCCAATGGTGTGAAGGAATCCAAAAAAATTCAATTTGAAGATGAGTTATGAGCAAAAATGCTAAGGGTGGTCAAATTACAAGCCTTTCCCCTACATTTGTCTTTTATTTAAAGCGGTTGGTTCCATATAAAAATTTTAAATTGGCTTTGGTGTATTACTCAATAAGGATCCAATCAACGTTTTGTTACGTTTTAAAAGTTTTGTTAAAAATAATATAAATATCAATTAATAAAAAAAGGCCTATAAGAATTTCTACACGCCATTTTCTCAGTTTGAAGTTGGTGTGAGTTGGATTCTTATTGCGTAACACCATCCAATTTAGAAAGCCATTATCAAACCCGTGTGATGGACATATGGCATATAGTTGTGGGGTTCTGCTAGTGAATCAAACAGGAGATTACAATGATTTTTCAGTCTAAAACATTACGGGCGGTTTGCAATGCACCATGGTACGTTCCAAACGACGTCATACATTGTAACATGTGCATGGCCACAGTCAAGGAGGAAATTGCATCCAGGAGCAAAAAGTACTAACACCGACTCAGCGCTCATCCAAACACCTTAGCTTCAGATAATCTTATCGTTCCCAATATTTGAAGATTAAAGAGGCTTATTATGAAGCTTACCGATGGGTCAACTTCACGCTTGTTATTTATCTTGGTCAATAATAATGCTTATTGTTATTAATTTATGTAACAGATTGTATTAAAATCAAGGATGTTCAATAAAAAAAAATAATATCAAAAATGTTGAATTGTAGTTAGTGAACCATAATGAATCATCATTTTGTCGCTTTAATAAACAAATTCTTCCTTTGCATCTGAAGTGGTTTGAAGAATGTATTAGTCTGTGTCAAATAAAGTATAATAAATTGTCTATTCAAGAAACCATAAATGCATACGAATAAGGGTTTTCGCGTTGCAATGATCTACCAAAAATCTTTCACTTGACTGCAAAACATTTCTTTGTTGTTTTTAATGAATTACATCCAAGTTATCAGAAGAATCATGAAATGGCAACTTGCCACAACTGAATGCTGTTCTTTCAATAAATTTTTGTGTTGCATAGATGTCCAAACTGTTTGGATCTTCGCATGCCCTGTAATCAGCTTTCAGAATAGCTTTCCGCATATTCAACTAATAAAAATCATTAAATCTGAAGGCCACAAATTATTGCTGCTAAAAATTCTGAACTGGTAGTAGAATCAGACAGACATCCCTTTGGTTGAGATCACCTACCGTTACAACAAAATTTACACAAATTAATGTCACACCGCCTTAATTGATAATTTAAAATTATTTGTAATTAATTTGAATATTTTCGAAAGTAATATTAACTTTTAAATCAAAAACATTTTTTGAAAGTGTGAAAACCTCGTTTTGATTTTCACTTAGAAGTAAAGGTTTTTATTTTTAAAATTAAAATATCTTTGCGTGTAGGATTTGCAAAAGTTCCATGTGTTACGGAACAAAACCGAATTGATAGCAATTCGCGTTTAGTCCGGACAAAATGTGAAGTAAATTTTAATGTTGGTGAAATCTGCACAGAATATAAAATTTTGGGTTTTGCCGGGGCACAAAGTGATCTGTCATCATATGGGCAGAATTAAAACCTGGAGAGTCATTTAAGTTTGCATTTCTTTGGTTCGGTTTTTAATAACCCTAAGCCTAAGGTTTAACATTATGAGATTATTTGTGTTCAGAATTCATATTATTTTGCTTTTATTTGGCTCTAAATTGAAAAATTGCAGTAAATTCTGAAATTAACTTATTTAAAACTTTGCTTATTATCAGCCATAATTAAAATTTTTTTTTACCTAGCATATTCAAGCATATTATGGTTCTTAATTTTCTCTGGTTCAAGTATAGCACAGAATTAAGTCTTAATTCTAAAGTTTCCTTTTATAATTGGAAGAAGTTTTTATTTTTCATAATGCAGTCATTAAAATCGGTGCAGGCAAGTACTTAGCTTTTGGGGAGGGGATAAGCCCCCCTAGTCTCTAGAATAAATTAAAAAGATGAATCGAAATGGCTCTTGTAGTGTTTTTAACCGGAATTTACATTAAAAGATAAAGCAGGCTTGGAAACACTGACAGCTCTGGTAGAAGAGTATGTACTAAATTAAATGAGGGCAAGGACGTAATGAGTTTGTGGGTAGGTAGGTACTTGGATTACGAAAGAAGTTTTCTTGGCTTAGATTTTTTGCAATCTCAATGTTCTATTTTTCTTTACTGATAACCCAAATATTAACAAATATACGTTTCTAATAATTACAAAATTAATTATTAATCTAATAAATTTGTATATTCAGTCTGTAGTTCGCTAGATTTCTTTTTAAGTACCTACTAGTAGTTACTAGATCAATAATTAATGTTCGTAATTTACAAACAAAGAGTTTTAAATGAAAAACAATTGCAAAATAAGCAACCTATAGAATAATACACATTTTCATAATATATATGACCTTTGCATACTGTTGACCCACCAATCGTGATGTTCATTATTGTGATAATGAAAACCATTACATTTTGTTGTTCATTCGTACAAACAAGATAAAATTCTAAAAGTATTTCAGCAATTGTTTGTCAGTTTAATATCATTAGGTACGCATTTTCAATATAGTGAATTAGTATTTAAATAAGATACCAAAGTTTTTCTTGTAGAGAAAGAAGAATTTTTAAAATGAATGCAAATCAGTTAGGTGTATTATTATCGTTAATAGCAGCTGCTTCATCATTTGGTGCTTTTACCAGAACTATTGATTCGAGCCCTCCGAGTCCATGGCATTATGCATTAATGGCTAGATACGTTATTCACAACGCAGGTAACTTTTTTTAAATAATTTAGTAATATTGTAATTTGACAACAACTCATTACCATTCCAAACAACTAACTTTTGAGCTCGAGAAAAATGTATAGTAATTAAATTTTTAGATTGGGTGCCTATTTCGACTATTTCAACAATAAGTGCAATCACAAGCTATCCATTTGTAAATTTAAAATCCATGAGTGACGGGCCCTTGTTGAAAGGAAGTGGAGTACCATATTTGTACATGACAGAATTAGATTTAACTGGTTTGGACATAGAAGTATGGATGAATTTTAAATTTAATTGATAAAACTATAAATTTACGATTTTCTAATTTAGAAAGACAGTCGTTGCACTATATTAGCCAGTCTAGCTGAAACCGATTATTGCAAAAGCAACGATTTTGATCCTCAAGATCCAAGATGTGCAAGGGTTATTTTAACTGGACGCTTGGCCAAGGTGAAAAATACTACAGCGGAGTATGATTTTGCTAAAGATTCATTATTTTCTCGTCATCCGTCGATGAGATATTGGCCAGTAGGTAAGTTATAAAATTATAATTGTTATAATTGATTTATTTTCAATTGTTTTACAGAGCACCATTTTTATGTAGCCAAAGTAAACATTGAACAAGTGGCCGTATTGGACTTCTTTGGGGGAGTGCATTATGTCAGCGTATCAGACTATTTTGATGCAAATGAAGATATTTTAGATCAAGAAATAGATAACGTGGCCGTTATTGATATAATTGCTTAAAAATAAGTTGTTTGTAGATACGTCAACATCAGGGAAACATCGTCAAAATTCAGAATATTGACTAAGTTTGTAAAATAAGTAAAAAAACTTTTTATTCGATTTTGTACTATTATGTTTTTGATAATAAATTTTTTTTTGGGAGTCATCTTCCAAAGGTAAAAGTTGTCACTCACTTATCAAGAAATCAAAATTGAGAAACATTTTTTTGTTATTCAGGATAATAGTAGGACCTGAAGTCCCAGTACGAAACCGAGTGTCTGGACCAGCACTGGTCCAGATGGATGAAGTTGTCAGATTACCAATCGTACCCGGTTTGTTTAGATTAAGAGCGTTGTCCGGTGTTATATTGAGTGACTCGTGTATGTCGCCCTTGTTTTTATATTTCAAAACTTGAATTTAATTCTTCCTTGGTTGACTAAATTGCGACCAACACGGCGTCAACAAGAACTAGTATATAACACCAGACACCATCCTTTTCCTTACTAGACTGAAAGTCTTTCATGTTACTTATGTATACGCTCGTAATTTGGTCATTGAGACAAAAATGTAGTAGACATTTTTAAATTCGTTTATTCTATTTCGACGTTGTCATTTTGTTTTATATTGCTGCTATGTTCATCTAATCGCTTTGATACAGATTTCTCACTGGTTCTTCCTAGAGTAAGTATAAGTACTTTAAATATCTAAGCATGTAAAGTCTCTCAGGTTTTTCTCATTTTCATTTAGAATGTCTTCATTATGGATACCAATTACCTTATCCATTCATGTTTTACCGATTCGAGTATTTAAGTCTTCGCCCACTATTAGATAGTCACTTCTTGGGATAGCATCTAGTGTAGTCTGTAATTGTTCACAGAATGTTTTGGCTTCTGTTTTTTCCCTTCTTCCGGTGCATACATATACTATATGTACTGTAGCATCTGGCGTACTTGAGAAGTCCGCGAGAACACCCACAATAGCTTTCGGTCACCTACCTTAACTCGACTCTACTTCTCAGGATAAATACGTCGGGATCTGACTCTAACAACGACACTTTAGTATACGAGCTTAGGAATTGACGAATTCTCGATGCCAACAAAGACAAAACACGATTGGATTCAGTTAACAAGTTTTTTAATAATCTAACAAACTTTAACATTCAATCAACGCAACTCAAAACAATCTTTATAATACTACAATTCTACGCACTGAAATAATTGATATAAGCTAACCTGCGATTTCGCACAGTGCCACAATCTTGGTTCTTCGCTCTTGTCTTCTTCCAATCTCTATTCTTCTCCCAATCTGGACTCCACAATCCACGCTCGTTCTGATATTCTCGTTCCACTATTCCAACAATTTCTTTCACTAGACCCGATATATTTTATCAGGGTCTCACGTACGTTACCCGTACCGTGGGGATTTTCGATCAACAATATTCTTTGTTGCCGAAACACGCCCGACTTCCACTATTTCAAGGAAGTAAATCGCCTTGGAAAATTATTCTCCCTTGTAGCACCACTTTATAACTCGCCAATATAATTTATTTCAATTATATTTAAATTGAAAAGCAATTATTCAACGTCTGCTTCTTGCAGTAACTTTAATGCGACTTTCCCGTTCAGGAATCACGATGCTACTCCCTTATTTATCATTCGTAACTTTCGTTACCATTTCCGTTTTGTTTTCAAACCGGAGCTTCATATAATTTCCGGTTTGTTTACATATGTCCGCCGGTTATCTGCACCTTTGATTTTTCGCCTGTTGTACATAACGTTTACATAAAATGTACAACACGAACAAACTTAAAATTACTTAACGACAAAAAAAAAACAAACACATGTCAACAATGTGTTTGAACTCACCGTTTCCAATCGTTGTTCGCTCCTTGTTGGTTACAACATATCCTCAACGTGGATAATAGAGCGTATCACAACAGTACATATACCTACTCTATCAATTTTGCATCTTAAAATAATACTATTCGTTCATTTACTCATTTATAGGAGGTAACTTTGGTTTTCCACATAAGGATCGCTACTCCTGCAGCGGTTCTGTGCTCTTATGGAACTCCGCCGTATATCATTGTGTATCTCTTCATATTGCAATTTCATCGCAGCTTTTCTTAGTTTCATTAATCAGAGCAATATCTATCTTTCTTTCTTCCAGCGCCCTTTCCAATTTTTCCATTTTGTTTGTTATTCCACAGACATTCCAACATCCTACATTCATGTGATCCGTTATACCCAGTCTCTTATTTCTTTTGTGGTTTGTCAACATTTGATCCTGTTCAGTATCCGAGACAATATTTCAGTGGTTCAAAGTCGCATTATGCCCCTGAATAGGAGACTAAGCTATAACAAGTAAGGTCAGTGAGGGTGCTGCCCTCTCAGAGCTTCTATCTAAGATTCCAGTTCCCTTCTCCTCAACCAGTAGGCGTTTTTCTAATGTCTACCATTTCCTGTAGACTCATTATTATGGTTATAGCGCCAATACTCGGTTGTTAGGGCCTCCTTAGCATAGTCAGGGTGTACCACATGAAGATGAAGTTAACATTTGAGTGTGAAAGGCTATGTATTCGCTTGGAACACCCCTTGAACACACAAAAATTAATAGATTTATTTTTTGTACGAATTTTGGAACTACAAATTAATTGGAAATTAAAAAAGAACTGGATCATTCCTTGTTTGAGTAATATTGCCACGGCTATGCTCAATAGGATTACGTGACCAGTTGAAAGATATACGTTCCTTAAATAAAACCATAAAACCCAAATTAACCATTGATAAATTTATTCGATATCAATTCAAATCAACACCAGTATGTGTTTTCAAAAGTGAAAATGTATGTATAGCCAAATGAACAAATGAAAAGCAAATGTAGGCATATAAATAACTTGCCTGTACTTCTAAGAAACCGTCCCTTCAATCATCTTATAAACTCAAAAAAATTTTATTATAACGTTAATATTTTGTATCAAAATGAATACAAATACAATTTACCAATGTTTTGGTAAAATATATCAAGAAGACCATACCAACCTTTGCCCAATAAGTTCAGGCGTTCCACAGGACAGTATTTTGGGACCAGTGCTATACCTGATGTACACAGCCAACCACAAGATTAGCAACAACAGCTAGCTTTGCTGATGGCATAGCTGTGCTCGCATCCTACACCGATCCTAGGATAGTGTTTAAAAAAAATCCAGGAATGGCTACGCAAATGTAAAATGAAAGCTAATGAGACCAAATATTTCCATATGACATTTACCTTGTGAAGAGAAAACCGTCCACCTCTAAAACCTAACAACAACATTTTGTCCCAAGCTGATGATGCAAAATATCTCAGAATGCACATGGATAGAAGAAAAACATGGCGAAAACATATTTTTATAAAACAACTGGGAATGAAACTCAGTCAAATGTATTGGTTGATCGGCAGAAAATCTCAGTTGGTCCAGAAAAACAAAGTATTGCTCTACAAATCCATAACAACACTCATCTGAACATATGGAATACAACTCTGGGGGGCTACTAGTACTTCCAATATAAAAATATTACAAAGATTCCAAAACAAGGCTCTGAAAACAATAATTGTCGATGCCTCATGGTATGTATGTGCCTAATCATGTCATCCAAAGGGATCTGTAAAAAATATCAGATGCAGGGGAAATTCATAAGTTCCATAAGAGGTATCGAAACAATTGGAAGCACACCCCAACGAGCTAGCGAACAATTTAATAAATAATAGTACAAATTAGGTGAGAAGACTGAAAAGATTCAAACCATCTGACTTATCTACACGCTTCTCGTAATACAATTTAGAATTTATTGTACTTAATTTTTTTTCATCACATTTACTACTTATTGTTTGTTGAGCAGATTGTAAATACTAATTGAACTAAAATTTAAAAAAATCTCAAAGTGCAAGGTTGTGTTGCATTATGTCCGGACTTTCATCGAACTTCTACTGTATACTAATTTATTGTAATAATAAATAATATGTTAAAAATGCAATTCATTAAATATACACTAATTTTAATTTACAACGATAGCAAAAGAAAAGCAATTATAGGAAACTAAACACGTACCTATAAATTTCGATGGGACCCACATTTCGCTATTCGTTATTGTGATAAAGACAACTACGATATTAAAGTCATTGCCACGAAAGTTGACATCTCATCATAGATTGACCGAATATAGCAACGACGCGACGTATTGCTTATGAGCATTACCAGTCATTTTGTATTGATATGACAAAGCACGAAAATATATTGCACGTTTGACTAGGGAGTATTAGTTGTATTAGCTTAGTTCAGACGATTATGCTTTTATGACAAGACGTCAACTTTCGTGGCAATGACTTTATATTGCATTTTGTTAATCATTGCAAAAAACAAAATATAAATCTAAAAGTATTTTAGCTATTTATTAGCCAGTTCAATAGGTAAGCATTTTCAATATATTACTCGTACTTCGTCTTATTTTCAGATTCATTTCCGTTGCTCTTTTTTCCATTTTTAAGAATATCTCCTCCATCCTTTCTCTTGTTCTAGATGTTATCACCAAGTCATCCGCATATGCTATCATTTGACCCTCCTTGTTTGTTATTGTTTCTCCATTAATTGCTTTTCTAACTACGTTTGCCATCATTATGTTAAATAGTGTGGTACAGTGCATCACCCACTCTCACTCCTGTGTTGATTCCAAAGGTTTCTGATTTCATTCACTTATTCTCAAATTCGCCTCATCAATTCGCTTCGCAAATACACGTTACCGACATGCGCTCTCATTGCCAGTCAAGGAATGGCAATTCCCTGTTCTTTTCAACTTCCATGGTAAACTTCAGGTCACTATGGGAATTATTGAAGTTGTCCAACGTACTTTTTAATTAATCTGATATCATTTTTATGGATCAGATTAAAAGATGGAACGCGATCGTCTGTGGCGCAAGATTGACAAAATGTACTAACACTCATAGAAACACTGAACTTCTAAAGATACGTTTTCCCATTTGCAACAAATGGGAACTGGTAAAAAGTAACAAAATATCAAGCGAAACTAACATAGTATTTATTTCAAATTTTATTAATCTGTGTAAATACAATAATATAGGTCGTCATAGTATCTACCATACCAAGAAATACATTTTGATCGACATTGAAGAGCCCACCAGCAGAAAAATGAGGGCATTGGTTAGTTGCATAAGCGGCTAATAAAATCAACTCTTTTCTCAAAATCTCGTCTTGAGAAACACGTGAAACTGCCGGTATTTCTGATATCAATTCGTAACATAGAGTAGTTATTTTTTGCACTGATTTCGTAGTTTCATCACAAACCATAACCACCATGCTTCCTATTATCTATAAAAAGACATATTTCATTTTATAAGTAAGTGCCTATGTACATAGGTACTTACCCAGAGGAGCAAACATGAGAATCCTGAGAAAAACATTGTATTCAAGATATCAAAGTTAAAAAGGGAATCTTTATGGAACAGGACTAAAATTATTTCATTGCATAAAGCTAAAGTTGCCATAAGTACAGCAAAAAGGATATAAAGCAACAACCATTCTAAAATTTTATTGCAAGCGCAACAGATTTTTAAAACCATGCTGAGCAAATATCGAATTTTGACCACTTCCTTTTGCATATCAATCCGTAATATGTTAAAAATACAGTCCAGCATCACTCTGAACTTGTCAAGACCGTACATTTTATTGTTTTTTCTTAAAGCCCCTAAATAACGAATTATGATATGTAAACGAAGGTTGATCAGAAAAACGTAATTATGAATTAACAGCACTGCAATTAAAAAGTAGAAAACCAAAAATTTTTGAAATAGGACCCCTAAGAAAAAATCCAACCTTTGAAATTTATAATTCAAGAAAACATCATGTGCATTTATCATGAATATAAGCGAAACTGCAATTTCCAAAAGTCTGTAAGACTTGCTGGATTTTTTAAAACCGTCCTGGTTATGTAATTCATTGTCAACTTCTTTGAATAGTAATTTTAGTAAATCAAATTCGCGTGAATTATTAAATGCATTGGAATGAAGACTTGTTATGATTATAGATGTGGAAACTATACAAAGTGAGATGTCCAGCACTATAGTTGTGTAAGTAGCATACAAATCATTATATTTACAGTAAATTACCATTGAACCACAAAGTAAAACCAAAATTTTTAATATTGTGGAGTAAATCTTATAATTCTGTAATTTTGAATTACTAATTGGAGGAACTAATGCTAACGCACTTCCAATGGAGTACACAATTTTCATATTGTTTTGCATGTAAGATTTTTCTACCTCGCTCATTTTACTGATCAAAAATTTAATTTTTTGAGTAATCTAACAATATTTCAAGCTCTTGTGTATTGTAAAGCTTCAGACTCATTAAGTAAACTACGTAATAAACTGAATAATGATTTTTGGAATATATCATTTAGTTGATATCACATTATGATGATTTATTATAAATGGTGGTAATTAATAAAGAACTTCTCTGGTAGGTAAAATTATTATTAATTGCTTTTGTTCACAAAATTTTCTATAAAAAAATATTGACTAAATTTGAAACAAGAGAATTAATTTTATACCGACATAAACGACAAAAATAGGTAAATACTGAAATGGTATTTAATATATCCTCAACATGACTGTGCACGTTGCATATCAACACTTTTCGAAACACCTAAAAATGTATCAATTAAACAACATACATACATTTTTATTAACATTTTCATTTTGACTAAGTACACAACAAACAAAGGGGTGATTTCTTTAAAATCATTTCCTAATTAACAGATCAAAGAAATTGGATAAAAACTTGTAATTTGTTTTCTTAAAATGAGTCGTGCTTGGAGGTCACATCAAAAATCAGGTAAAGGAGAATGACAGACAATTGGTCATTTTTGCTTCCTACGAAGATAGCCTTATGCAAGAATTTCTTAATTTGGACAGGTTTGAACTGATTTTGTATTCGCGTTGAAATCTGTCTAATACTACAAAAAATTGTATTAGAGTTAGTTCTAATAAGATGTGTATTATTCTATTAAATTATTAGAAGAAATTTTGTGCATCTGACAATGAAAAAGAGCTGAATTTCGCAAAACAAGGTATTTGACAAGAAGTTAGCCAATGGCTTATAAGGGGAATTGACGGACTAAAATTAATGAAAATATGTAAAGGGGCAGTTACTAATGAAAAGGGTACAAAAATTCAAGTCGAGATGCGTTTATAAAACGATAAATTTGATTTAAAAATTTTGTAAAAGGTAAAAAAATATGTGTTAAGTCGGGCATCACAAATACAATCTGAAGTCCAAGGAAGAAACGTAGAAAAAAAATGAACATTTCAAAAATGAAATGAAGGAGAAAAATCTACTTTATGTAGAGCTGAGTAGTCAATTCGGAGAAATTCAAAATTTCAATTAAATTAAAAATCAATCACGGTCAACCAATTTTAATAAAATTTGAAAAAAGGTATAAATAGCACAGCAGAACCCAGACATTCAGTTGTTTTGAAGAACTCCAAAGTAAACGTCAAAATTATTTAAAGGCTATAAAAAATTTTAATTACTATGAAATAGTAATTATTTTGGAAAAATTTAAAAGATTAAACAGAAAGACAGTGATAAAGAGTGCAAAAATCCACGAAATGAAATAATTATGTATTAACAGATGTTACAAAACCAAATTAATTTAAATAAAGGCAAATTATTGATAATAGACCAAGAGCCCGTGTACCGTTTTAGGTCGTGATCGGTTTACGCCCATTGAACACCTAAACTTGCATTATCGATGTCGACGATGCTACAGAGATGCTCGCCATCCCTGATTTCCGGGGCGAAGTGGGAGGGCCGGGCTTATCAACTTGTTATCAACAAGTGAATAGAAAATTTTCATAAGTTTACGACTGAGGGTAGTGGGAAAGCAAAGAATTCAGTAAAATAATCCGACGCTCGCCGGTCGTCAGTCGTCTACGACGTGGCGTTCACCCGCTGCAGTCCTCGGAAGATGTCAAAAATAGAAAGAAAAAAAAATTTCGAGTTTACGACTGACAATGGGGGGGATCTTACCATTAGCCTTTGAACGACACAAACCCCGTCCGCCAGCCTTTTTCAATGGGGCGGAAGCGCGCCGGGCCCACCGATTTGGGACTAATGCCCAGGTATAGGTACTTTTTATGATAGGTTTATATTCCAAAATGTATGTATAAGTTATCTGCAATGTATAAATCGAGAATCTATAACTGTCAGTCAAATACCATGGGGAAAAAAGGTACTGGGCCCTTCAAAAGTTACACAAATATCCATGTATACGTCAATATTATAAGTTTATGCTTGAAAAAATTACACAATGTTAGGAGTACCACGTGAAACAAGAATTCATCACCCGCGGTAATGTAAAGTGTGGCGAAGGCCTGCTAAAAATTAACAACATCGAATTGCAATTTTAGCTATCGATTATTTTTTGTTTTACGCGCTTTTTTGGGGGTTAAACGTAGAAGATAACTGCCGCATACCGCGACTATACTTTTTAATGCTTTTTCAAGGGTCACCTTCCCGATTTTCAAAGAAACTTTCAAATCGGAGCGAAAAAATTTCACTCGATTTCAAGGGACCACGGGCGAACGATGTCACATCGACGTGGTGCATCAGTGGCCCGTACAAATGCAACTTTGTTATTTTCACACTTTTTTCGGATTTTTTTTATGATCACCTCCGCGACGACAACAGTTATACATTCGGATCAAAACATAGCCAAAAAGGCCGTTAATTACCCAAAATTTTGTTAAATTATATGTTAGGGACGTGTCCGTAGTTCTCGAAACCACGCAAAAAAGAGGCCGACAACCTATTCCGGCCACCGCATAGGGTTTTTACTCAAATTTCGGTATTAATTCTTAAAAATCCTCAATTATCCTGGTTTTACATTGTAGCTAATCCCTCTTTTGACCTATATATCAAGGGATTTTTATTTTTGAATATTCCTTGTCACTTGGGCCGTTCACACCGGACCCATTTTCTATGCCGGTGCGCATGATCTCCGCGCAGTGTGGCAGATGTTTCAACAATAACGGTTCAAAATTACTTTTTGAACTGCGATTTAGTGAAAATTTTGCAGCAACAACTGCATGATGGTAAGATAAGAATTTGTATCCGTGTATCATAACTGGAGGAAATAATTATAGCCTCACTTGCGTTTTTTAAGACAAAATCAGTTATTATAATTTTATTGGATCTAAATAATTTTTTTCGATTAATACTCATAGAAACACAATAACTCACAACATTATTTAATAATAATTTATTAAAAAGTATAATTAATTTTAATTAAAACAATAATTATTTATATAATTAAACGGAAATAATTATAGCCTCGCCCAATATTTTATCTTTAATTTGTATTGAGAGGTATGGTTTGGCCTCATAAGATATGAAACCTCCGAAACCTATCCTAACCCCGACATAAAAAATTTGTCAATGTTGTGGCATGCGTCCTATATTTGCGATTGACAGGGCTTTATCCATACTAAAAACAGCTGACAGATGTATTTTTACCTTCACGTGCTGACGTTCTAAATATATTTTTCATTGTCAGTCATAAACAGTTCGTAAAAGGTACAGAAATCCAGAAATTGGAAGAATACAGATTAAGGCGCTTCGCGCGGCGCCTCACGCCGCGTTACATTTGTTGACTGACAACATTCCACCGACACATGAGATGACTGACACATGAATTCATCGATCCATTAGGTCCAATTCAGGTATGCATCGAAGTGCCAGTCGTCAAATTACACTATTGAAGAAATTAGGGGCGATAGTCATATTTGACCTGCATCGAGCAATTGCAGGGTACGTGCTAGTTTAGCCACCAATTGAGCTTATCCATACTATGGACAGCTGAGAATTGTGTTTTCATCTTCACGTGCTTACGTCGTAACTACATTTTTGATTGTCAGCCATAAACATATAAAAATTCATAAGTGGTAGCCGTTTATAAGTAAAGCCTTATAAAGCTCATTCCACGAACTTGTTTTTACGACTGACAAGATTTATGATACATGTTGGATGACTGTTGATTGTATTTTCCGATTAGACAGTTGCAATTGAACGTAATTTTGAAACAGTCAGCCGTAAACCTATCATAAAAAGTATACCTGGGCATTAGTCCCAAATCGGTGGGCCCGGCGCGCTTCCGCCCCATTGAAAAAGGCTGGCGGACGGGGTTCGTGTCGTTCAAAGGCTAATGGTAAGATCCCCCCCATTGTCAGTCGTAAACTCGAAATTTTTTTTTCTTTCTATTTTTGACATCTTCCGAGGACTGCAGCGGGTGAACGCCACATCGTAGACGACTGACGACCGGCGAGCGTCGGATTATTTTACTGAATTCTTTGCTTTCCCACTACCCTCAGTCGTAAACTTATGAAAATTTTCTATTCACTTGTTGATAACAAGTTGATAAGCCCGGCCCTCCCACTTCGCCCCGGAAATCAGGGATGGCGAGCATCTCTGTAGCATCGTCGACATCGATAATACAAGTTTAGGTGGTCAATGGGCGTAAACCGATCACTACCTAAAACGGTACACGGGCTCTTGGTCTATAACCAGTTTGTTTTTTTTTGCTAATGTTAAAAAATATTTGTTATTGTTTGTAAGTTTCCAGAATTTGGCCAGAGCTAATCTTGACTCTGATAGAGATTTTGGACGAACTTTTTTTATTAGATTAATAGTACTCCAAAACATTTCAGTTATATGAAAAAAAATAAATGAGTTTAAAGTGATTTTCATGCCCCTTTTATTCGGGACAACTCAACCGTTTTGCTTTCAGAATCGTTGCATATTATACAATCAAAGCGGATACAAATATTTTGAGTATGAACCATCATCCTGACATATTATATACCTCCTGTGCTACCGGAAAAAAACATTAATTTATTATAACATAATTTGGGAAGTTTTCGTCCTGGTAGAATCGTACATTTCTTTCAACATAAATACATTTGCCAGAATGCCAGCGAAATAATAGAATATATTCTGTTCAATTTTTATTAATCTGTATAAGCACAATAGCGTAAGTCACAACAATGTGAAAAATGCCAAAGAGCATTTTTTGGTCAATATTAAATAGCCCAATAGCTGAGAAGTGAGGGCATCGGTTAATTGCATATGTGGCTAATAAACTTAACTCTCTTTTTAAATTATTTTCTTTAGGGATATTGGATACTGCCGGTATTTCTGATAACAAATCATAGCATATTGTTGTAATTGATTTGAATTCTTTTGTAGTTTGGCTACAAAACAAAATCACAATGATTCCCATAATCTAAAAATTAGAAAATAAGTTTTATAAAAATATTGAAATGCAATTTTTTTTCTTACCAATATAGAAAAGTGTTTAACTGCAGCATTAGATACAAATCCAATAACCTCTTCGGAACTACTATTTTTACTAGTTTGATGAAAAAAAATAACAATAGCGTAATTAAAATTTTTTAAGACTTATATAAATGTTCCAGTTACTACATAAAGTAAATTCCACCCTAAAATCTTATTGCAAGCGTCGCTTATTAACCGACTTCGAAAAAGGAGGAGGTTATCAATTCGTCTGTATTTTTTTTTTTAATGTTTGTTACCTCATAACTCCGTCATTTATTAACCGATTTTCAAAATTTTTTCACAATTCGAAAGGATATAGTTTCAGATTGTGTAACAATTCAATTGTTACTATATTTCGCCCAGCGAAATAGTTTATTTTTTAATTCTCATTTCTGATACCATCGTAGGTCGTTTTATTTTTAACATCTTAAAGACGACCGAATTTAATTGAGAATTTATATATTTCTATGCCTGTAAGTTAGACAACCAAAATGACGGTCAGAATTTTTCAAAATTAAAATCAAAGAGGCCGGTAAGACAGTTTGAAAAGATAAAGGGGTCGATAAAATTCTGTGCGACAAGCAAGACGTGAGAATTTTTGCTCTCCATGGTTTTCGCAATTTTTACATTTTAAAATGGTAAAATTTAATTTTAAGTGCGGAAGCATAAGTGCATCTCTTTTTGACGCTTCCGGACCGATTCTTTATGAGGTATCGTTATCATTCTACCACATTGGGAAAATCCTGACCGCATTTTCTACTGTGACGACCTAGCCAGATGATCACAGGTATTTCCGTATCATTTTGCTTTAATGTTTTATTGCTTTTTGCTTTTTGCTTATTGCTTATGTCTTATTATTTTTTATTCGTTCAACATCTTGGATTACTTTGCCACGCACTTTGGCTATGAACGTTTTTTTGGCCGAAGTACTCGTCTGTTTGCAGATTAGCACTTTTGTTCGGCGTGATAAAAGGCCAATTAATCTTGTGCGTTCGCAAGGCGTCGATAAAATAAATGCGATATGCTCAAACTGCGGTATTTTAAAATTATTAATGAATTTTTAATTTTAAATTAATAATTATTTTGTTTGAATCTGAACAGAGCATTATTTTCGATAATTAGTATCGAACGGCGCTGGTTGAATGCAATTGGTATTGGAAGTCCAAACTGATCGTCGTACGTTCAAGTCTCGTACTTGAAATTTTTACTTTCGACATTTTTTTATGTGTTTAATTTTATTTATGAGTTTTTTTGAAAATAAGTAGCGTTGTAAACCAACGTACAGGATGTTTGATTTTTGTCGTCGAGGCTATCGCTTGTTCGACCCTGGAGTTCGATAGTGGTTCCGCTTGGCGGGATTTGTATTACCACTTGAACTTCCGGCTGATTGATTTTTAGGGAGTAGTTTTCGGCGATAGCATCCAGGCCTCCGTACGGGTTTTGGTCTGCAAAAACTGCAAATTTCCACCACGTTAAGGCAACGACCATCTGATTGCCGAATTTATGTTTATTTTAATAAATTGTGATGTGTTGTTATTTTGATTTTTATGTGATTATTCCACAAGCTAAAATACGTTTTAGCTTGCTGTGGATCTTATGGGAGGTTGGATGGGTGAATGTTTGTCTGCTTACTGGTTCGATAACATCAGGAACCAGGTAAACTTGCTAAGGTTCGTTTGCCTACTGGTTTTAACATCACAAAGCATTTTACCATTTTATTTTTTTATAACTAAGTACCATAACATCCAGGTACTAGTTATTCCATCTTCATAACGGACAATGGCTCTGCTTTAGCCTTGGTAGTGATTTTTTGTTAGTTAATCTGTTTGACTAAATTTTGGAATTTGTTCTTTTCATAAGAAGCATTCCGCTTATCTACCATGAGCTGTAGTAGAGCTTATTTCACATCCGTGTGTGCTCAAATATTTTTCGTTCATTTATTATTTTCTTTTTAGTGTTGATTTAAGGGACTAAGAGGTTTCTGAAATCTTTTATTTCTTCGCTTGGCGCCCTGGGCACAGTTATTTTCGCAAAACAGGTCAATTATTTTTATACGAACCTACGAACGCTTTCGAGCGACCCAGCGAGCTCCGACACTGGGTAATTCCTATGGGCTAGCTGTCTTGTACCTTCCAACTACAGACATGACAAGTGGCGGATGAAGCATGAAAAGTGGCAGGTGAAGCCGAAAGCTTGTGTTTTTTTATAACCATTTGCCGGGTTATGGCTTTTCTAGTGTTACAATTCGACACCCCCAAGGAACAAAGCCGTAACTCATTTTTACCTATTTTGCAGGAGTTTCAAAAAGTTAAAAAAAGCGATAAAAACGCTGAGTTACAACTTTGTTCCACTGATTATCTCTGTAAATATTTGTCGTAAATTAAAATTTTTTTTACCAAAAGAAAGATATTTTTATCAGGATTATAGTGGTAGTCATAACTCAAATTTGTCGTAACTGGAGTTACGGCTTTGTTCCTTGGGGGTGTCGAATTGGTCCCATTTAAATTTCATCAAAATCGGTTGAGTACTTTGGTTTTTATAAATTAAATAAGACAGTCATCTGTAGTTAAACACTTCAGGTCAACGTCGTTGTCATAGTTACGTTGCGATTTTGACACTAAAAGTTTAATTAAATGACATTGACATATAGTCAATATAGTCAGTAGCGGCTCGAGAATAGGGGGCACAACTTTGACATAAGAATGTTAACCTTAAAAATGACATTGACATATACTCAGTGGCGTTGCACAATATTTTTAAAATTAGCAAAAATCAAGTTACAAAGTGACAAATGAATTAATTTATGACATTAATGTACATTAACCTATTTACTTTTAATTTAAAGCGCTCAAAATTGGTTATTGCCTTCAATAGTCTTTTCTTATGAATATAAAAAAAGAATTATATTGATACGACGTTTAGTTTTTTAAATTTGTACAAAAGATTAGAGGCTTCTTTCAACATCATTCCCTCTCTCTCTTTCCGCAGCGCACTCTTAAGGAACGCAAGATTCACTAAAAAGCAAGAAATAAAAAAAATTTTTACAAAAAAACAAAAACCGACTTCAAAAAAATGCACTAAAAAAATTGCACTAAAAAGGAAAAAATAATTGCGTTATTTTTAGACTTGAATCTACTCACAAAATATAAATTTTTTATTATAATAAAAAAAATATAAATTGTTATTTTTGGAGTCGGTGCCAGCCAAGCTGTTAAGAAATTTACAAAATGTATTTGAAATCACATTAATACGGCAATGTAGCAATACCGATGTATTTGAAATCACATTAATACGACAATGTAGCAATACCGATGTCGTATATACCTAGTGGTACTCCGCTACTTCGTTAATACACGTTTGTTAACCTTGGCTGGCACCGACTCCAAAAATAACAATTTATATTTTTTTTATTATAATAAAAAATTTATATTTTGTGAGTAGATTCAAGTCTAAAAATAACGCAATTATTTTTTACTTTTTAGTGCAATTTTTTTAGTGCATTTTTTGAAGTCGGTTTTTGTTTTTTTGTAAAAAATTTTTTTTAATAACAAGTTAAACAAATTTCGGTTTTTATTTGCTTTCCTTGATATATTAATCCGTGCCATATCAATACTACAATCTAACAATCTAACCTGATAAAGACCATGCAAGTTATTTTTTTTACTTAAGGCCTCTAAATCACCAATTATAATTTGTAAACGAACTTTAATTAGAAAAACGTAATTATAAATTAAAAATGCTGAAATTGCAAAGTGCGAATCCCTAATTTGTGAAAATATGACTTCCCCGGCATGGTCCATGCTTCCAAAATAAACTATAATTGACAATTCTTATATGTTAACAGCAATAACAATGCAAACAATGATTTTCACAACACTGTAAGATTTTCCAGGTTTTCTACAAACGTCTTTGTTATTTAATCCATCGTCCACTTCCTTAAATAGTAATTTTAATACGTCAAATTCGGAAAAATTAATAAACGCTGTAGAATAAACACTTATGGCAATTAAAATTATTGCAATTAGGAAACTGCTTAAATTCAGCACAATGTTTGTAAATAGCTGTTATGCAAAACAACTAATTTAAAATAAGTAGTCGATAAAGCAATAATTAAAATCAGAATATATATATTATCGAGTAAATTTTAAAGAATTATAATTTAAAATCACTAATTGGAGGAACCAACGCAAACACACTACCAAGGCTGTATACAATTTTCATATTTTTGCTCATGTAATATTTTTCGACCGCTACAGCGTTCATATTATCGTTTTAAAGAAAATTCCAGTTCGAATAATTCTGTTAAACCTTCAGGTTGGTTAAACAAACCACCTGAATGTCTTACCACGTCTTACTGTAGTCGCTACTGAATAAAAAAAATCTGATGTGACAACACATTACTTTCCCATTTAGTAGATTCTACTTCATTTTATATTAAATATTAATAAAACAGATGTTAACTCAAAAAATTTTTAACTCGATAAAATACACAAAGTACTTTGAGATATCAAAGTTACGAAATTTAATTTGTAATTTAACATGGTAACTCATATTTTTTAAAAGCACTTATTTTATATTTTCATTTTAACAATAATATAACATGTTTGCATTGAAAAATTTTTTAAATTGTCATTTTCCAAAAAAAAATTAGAAATTTGCGGAATGCCGTGCCGTCTATGTGCAATCAAATTTTAACTATGGGACGTTAGAATTAATATTTTAGAAGTAATTAAAAAATTCGTTTAATATTAATTACACAACATGTTTATACAAGTAAATTAGTTAAAATATTAAATTATAGTAATAAACAATACAAATCACTTGGACAGATCAAAATTAAACTAAGGCAAACCATAATTTTTTAAATTTGCCGTTTTTTAATTTGTATATCACGATTACTCGAAACCAGTTCATTTTTCGAGAAAAAGTATATCTTCAAATTTTATCGGGCATACAGTCGGCTCGACGACGGTGTATTATTTTTCGCGATCCGTTCGACGCCGCCCGGCGTAGCGCAAAATACGGCAAAAATATGTAATTAAAATCGTCGTCTCTCTTAGCGCTCGAAAGCGATCTGCGACCTAGGCATTATTTTGCAAAAATGCAAATCTAAATTCGAGAGGATCCAAATGAGACCAAAAAATCGAAACTTTAATCTGAAAATAAGCGAGCCAGGCTCAAAAAACTATTCAATTTTTACCCCCCCCCCTTAAACGGTAACGGGACAAAAATTGGAAAATTTGGCCATACTGATTGTCCGTTTTCGCCGCCCCCACCCCTCTAGCAAATTTCAGGTCGATCGGACGAAAACTCTGGAAGTAGATACAAAAATACGAAAAACCGCGAGAAGCCCTCTTGCCAAGCGCTGGAAAAAAAATTCGAAAAAGAAAAAATTGTTTCGCCCCCTCGCCCACCGCCTGGAGCTTCCTGAAAAATTTCAACTCTCCAAAGTGAATGCCGAAATTTTGTGACCACTTTGAAGCGCCATTTCACCCCCTCCGTTACGTCTCATGAAAAACGGGAAAATTTTCCCGTTCAATTCTCGTAAAACCACACGGTTATGCAAAATTTCAACTCTCCACCACCCTCGTAGCTATACGCACTAAATTATGAATGAGTGAGTGAGCGATTTGCTCAAATTTATGTGTTTAATACAAAATTTGGATAAAAACTTGGATCAAAATTATCCAAGGCAAACCATATTTTACTTTCCCATTTACGTAGTAAAGGAAAGTATTGTTATCGAGTTAAAAAAATTTTTGAGTTAGCATTTTTCCCATGGTCTATGAGCCCATACGAATTGTTTAAGACCAATTTTGGAATGATGTCCGGATGTGTGTGTGATGTATGAAGTGTGATGTGTGATGTATGAAGTGTGGTGATTCTATCGTCAACGTTTTCAGACAAACGCGTGCACCGATTGAGTTGAAATTTTATACACTAGTTTGAAGTAGCTGTCTAAAGAGCTGATTAGATTTTGGTTGAAAACCGTCCATTTTTAACCCCTTTTTTAGGGGAATGAAAATTGTTAAAGAGCATTTCCGCTTCCCGGTGGAACATATGAGATTGAAAATCATATCAATCGATAGAGATTATTTTTCCGCATCTTTTGATACCCCACACTTGATATTTCCCTCTTAAATTATTGTTAAAATGCAAAAATAAAATAAGCGCTGTTAAAAAAAATCTGATGTGACAACACATTACTTTCCCATTTAGTAGATTCCACTTTATTTTATATTAAATATTAATAAAACAGATGTTAACTCAAAAAAATTTTTAACTCGATAAAATACACAAATTACTTTGAGATATCAAAGTTACGAAATTTAATTTGTAATTTAACATGGTAACTCATATTTTTTAAAAGCACTTATTTTATATTTTCATTTTACCAATTATTATATAACATGTTTGCATTGAAAAATTTTTTAAATTGACATTTTCCAAAAAAAATTAGAAATTTTTCAAAGTCATCTTCACATCATTCTTCCCTACGTGTTCTACGCATCGATCGTGCACGATTACTTCGGTAAGTAATTTGTGTCGACACCTTTTTTTTGTAACATTTATGATAATTAGTTCGCGCGTGTTTTTAAAATTTTGGATTTATAAACATTTATTCTTGATTGATAATTTGTAAATTTGATTTAATCTTAACAATTAAAAATCCAGCTTTTGTTTCTTTTATGATTATGTTTGTTAATAAATTACATTGCTTGGTACACAGTAGTTACGTTTGATTTGACTAAATTGATAGCAGTGAGTAAAAGAGGAAATAAGTGCAAGGTATAGCAAGTTATTGTCCGACATTTATGGAAAGTTATTTAGTTGAAACATTTTATTTGAGCATTCCACAGATTCAGCAACCCACCTTTGACCCTGAGAGTTCTCATTTGCTGGCCGGTGCATCATTTAATTAAGTGACATCTCATTCCCCGCTATAGAAATTAAAATTTTACAGTAGCGATACATGGCAATATGTTGCGTGTTCACGAAAAATTGACCATGAGCCTGACGGGTACTTCCCCAGTAAGTAAATAATACAATATATTATTTGGTTTAATTTTTATTAATCTGTCGAGTACAATAATGTAGGTCGCAACAATATATTTTGAACGCTTTTTTTCAGAGATTATTTTAAACATAATTAATTCTAACATTTTAAACATTAATTCTAACACTCTCCCAAAAAAATGATGAGCAATCTTCTTACTCTTTCATAAAATTAAAAAAACATTACAAACAAAAGCTTATGGTTTAAAATTAAAAACATTTCAAACAAATTATTTTTCAATTAAACCAGCGTTTATTCTTAAAAATTCAAACTTTGGCTTTGCTAAAGCCTTTGTTAAAAAAAATCAGCGAATTGCATTTCGCTTGTTACATACTCGACATTAATTTCTCCTTGCTGATAGAGATTTCGTATAAAATTGTATTTCACATCAATGTGTTTGGTGCGTTGATGAAACTCGCGATTTTTAATCAATCTAATTGCGCTTTCATTGTCCACTTTTAACACATTGTCACTTGTTTTATCGAAACTAGCACTTATTTCACTCAGAAGTCGCATAATCCAAATCATTTCTTTTGCTGCTGTGGCTGAACTTACGAATTCACTTTCTGTTGTACTTAGTGAAATTGGAGATTGTCTTTGGCTTTTCCACATTATTGCTGCGCCAGCATTTTTGCACAAAATTCCACTTGTTGACTTCCTTGTTTCTTCATCACCTGCGTAATCAGCGTCGCTGTATGTTATTAACTTCCCACTCGTATATAATATCCCAACTTCAATTGTGCCTTTGAGATAACGTATAATTCTCTTTATCAGTTGAGAATGTGCTTGTGTTGGTTTTTCTAGCGATCTCGAGGCTACATTGACCGCGTATGATATATCTGGTCGTGTTATCGTTTGTAGATATATCAAATTTCCTACTACTTCACGATATGGAAAATTTTCTAGCAATGGTGAGTTATTTGCACTCCATCCTGTTTCAATTGGTGTTGAAACTGGCTTTGCATTTTCCATACCAAATCTTGTAATAATTTCACTTATGTATTTTCTTTGATTTATGAAAATAGAACCATTTTCACGCTGATCAATTTCAAATCCCAGAAAATTTGTTACTTTTGTGTTTATTTTCACTTCAAATTGGTCTCTTAACTTGTTTAAAAACACAGTTGCAATGTCTTTATTTGTTGTTACAATAAGCCCATCATCAACGTAAAGTAGAATTAATAACTTTTCACTTTCTTTGTTGATCATGTACAAACATTGGTCTGCTAAGCTCTCCCGCAAGCCAAAATCCTTTAAAAATTCCGCAAATCTTTTATTTCAGTTTTTAGGAGCTTGGCGCAAACCATAAAGACTTTTGGTGAGCCTACACACACGTAAGGTTCCGTCTTCGTACCCGTTTGGTTGTTGCATGTATATTTCTTCGTCCAATTTACCGTATAAAAACGCAGATTTTATGTCGAATTGAAATAAACTTAAGTTTTCGGTTGCTGCCACACTTAACACAGCACGAATTGTTTCAAATCGAACTACAGGACTAAATGTTTCTTCAAAATCAATACCAGGACGTTGTGAATATCCTTTAGCCACTAAACGCGCTTTGTACCGTTTCACGCTTCCATCAGCATTTTCTTTGACACGAAACACCCACCGATTTTCGATTACTTTCTTGTTAGCCGGTTTATCAACTAACATCCACGTTTTATTTTTAGATAAAGCGTTGATTTCTTCTTGCATTGCGTCTATCCATTTGTCGGCATTTGACGAATTTATTGCTTCCTCATAATTTGTTGGGTCAGACTGCGCAACCATTGCTTGTCTTTCACCGAAAAAATTCGGACGTTGCAATTTTTGTCTGTTTCGCAATTCTCTTGTATTTGTTTTGTTTTCTTCCGTTAAAACTTCGTTTTCTTCATCGATTTCACGTTGCATTTCGTTAATTGTTGCGGTGAGCTTTTCTTCTTTAAATACAACATCTCGACTTAAAACAATTTTTCGTTCTTCTGGATTCCACACACGATATCCACCGATTTCGAGGTACCCGACAAAATATCCTTTAAAGGCCTTTTTGTCCAATTTTTGCCGTTTTTCTTTTGGTATATGCACAAAACACTCAGTACCAAAAATTTTTGCATCCTTAATCAGCCCTTTTTTGTTGAACCACTGCTCGAAAGGAGTTTTGTTTGCTTCTTTCGTTGGTCCAGTTCTGTTTATAACAAAAACAGCGGTATTTATGGCCTCAGCCCATAAATATGTTGGTAAATTATCTTTGGAATACAACATTGCTCTAGCTGCTTCCACTATAATTCTGTTTTCTCTCTCAGCTGTTCCGTTGTTTTCTGGTGTATAAGGCACTGTTATTGTATGCTTTATTCCTTTGCTTTTCAATAAAGATGAAACGTCTTTATTGTCGTACTCTTTTCCGCCGTCAGTACGTAGTTCCTTTATTTCAGTACCAAAACGAGTTTTCACTTCCGCACAAAACATTTCTAGTTTTTCTTTTACTTCCGATTTTTCACTCATGAAGTAAACTGCACGAAAAGAACTAAAATCGTCTTTGAACAATGCGTAGTACCGTTTTTGACCTAACGACTTTACATTCATCGGGCCACACACGTCAGAATGCACCAGCTCTCTTGGTTCAGTAGCACGATTTGTTCTTTCACCAAAACTTTGTCGATGATGCTTACCGTACGCACATCCATCACAAAACTCATTTTCTTCGGAAACTTCAATGTCTAAATCTTTTAAAAACGATTTAACATGTCTTTTACTTTGATGTGCCAATCGCTCGTGCCACAGTTGTAAAGTGTCCACCGTATTTACGACATAAGCAGCACTTGGTTTAATAACTTTAACCAGTAAACCGTATAAATTGTCAGCTTGAACACCGGTAGCTACAACTTTTCCATTTCGTAGAAATTCACATTTTCTTCCTTTGTTGCTTATTCGAAAATCAGCTTCTTTTTATGCGGCGTTTTTCACTGAAAACAAGTTTCTTGCGATTTTTGGTATATACAACACATCATAAAATTTTCCGGTCAACCATTTACCATCTGCAAATGTTTCTACTTGAATATTGCCTTTACCTACAATGTCAAGTTTTTCACCGTTACCGATTTCTAATTTTAGCGGTTTTTCAAACGTTTTAAAGTCTTCAAACCACTCGCGGCGATTAGAAATATGATCCGACGCTCCCGAATCGATAAGCCATTTATCACTTTTCTGATACATTTCAACATATCCGATAAATGCTTCACCCGAATTTCGCACACTTGTGCTTTCGTTTACCCGAACTTCCTTTTTCGAAACATCATTTTTCTTCGTGCAATTCTTTTTCAAATGGTATTTTGAACCACACGTATTGCAGCCAGGGCAATCCCTTCTAAAATGATCGTTTTTGCCACAAGTAAAACATCCGGTTTTCTTTGTCTTTGGTTGTACCTTCTTTTTAGATAATAATGCCACCGTTGCATTATCGTCTTCTCTTTTTAGTACTCTCTTTTCTTCCAACAACAGTCGCGTCGTCAGATTGTCCAAGTTTCGTTTCGCTTGGTCAGTTGAATCCCACGCACTATGAAAGTGGTTGTATTCAGCAGGTAGAGTCGATAAAATTCTAGCCATCAACATTGATTCTGGAATTTCACCCCCTAACCTTCGCATTTTTTGAGCCATTTGTTCTAACTTCGACACATGTGCAGCTATCCCGCTCGACGGATCCCACTTAAAGTCAAAAAACGATTTTTGCACGAACGACAAACCTTCATCCGATTGAAAATCATAAATACTTTCAAGTTTCTGCCACATTTGTTTAGAAGTAACACAGTTCATCAATAATTGTAAAGGTTTCGTTTCAATACTCGTTACAATTAACTTCTTTGCAGCTCTTTCACGCTTTAACCAATTTTTATATGATGATTCATCACTAATGTTTGGTTTCACTTCCGAGCCATTGCAAACCCCAAGGAGATTATCACTTTCCAACAGTGTTCGGACTACGAATTGCCATTGAGGCCAATTGTCTGCGTCACGTAACTTTTCGATTCGAGATTTATCGATTTTCATTTTAAACCGATCCGCGTTAAAGACGACACACGAAAAACACTTTCCGTACTTTAATTGTCCAAATTTAACCGTCCCAAATCAAAGTTCTACTGTTGTTTATTCACGTCTAAAACAAAAACACGCAGTTTAAGCACACTGGAGCACATAACCTGTTGATGTATTTGGATTAAAAAGTCGATTCTGTTTTAGTTTTAAGTATTTATTTAAAAGCAATACATAAATGTTGAATAAGTTGTAATAAAAATTCCTCTGTGTCTTTGATGAGCGTTCAAATGCAACTGACTGCAACTAACAGACATCCTTGAATTTATCAAGTGCATACAAAGCGTAGGTGCTTCTCCTTCTTACATTTTTAGCATTATATAGCATTTCTTTAATTTATAATTGCACAACGCTTTTTTTCAGAGATTATTTTAAACATAATTAATTCTAACATTTTAAACATTAATTCTAATAAATTCGGTATCGGAGTTGCAAATAGGTAGTTTAATGAAGTTAAACTTATCGTTTGCTTGAAGTGTTGTTAGCTCTTCGTCGGTGTTTTGGGCTTTTGCGAAGGATTCTATGTCGAAGTCGCATTTGGTGATGCTGTCGATTCGTGACATAATATCGGCTGTGATGTTGTCTGTGCCCTTGATGTATTCGATGTCGGTGGTGAACTGGGAAATGAAGTCCAACTGTCGGCATTGACGTGGATTGCATTTTTCTAGCTTTTGTTGGAAGGCAAATGTTAGCGGTTTGTGGTCTGTGAGTACCGTGCAATCGCGACCTTCTAAAAGATGTTTGAAGTGTTGGATACCTTTGTAGATGGCAAGTAGCTCTCTATCGTAAGTACTGTACTTCTTTTCGGCTGACGAAAGTTTGATTGAGAAAAATGAAATCGGTCTCATGCAGTTCTCTTGAATTTGTTGTAGAACTCTACCGATGCATTTGTCGGATGCGTCGACCGCAAGTGAAAGTTTCGAGGATGCGTCAGGATATGCCAAAGCCGTAGCATTGAGTAAATCTTCCTTACATTTCTCGAAAGCATGTGCTGCGATGTCGTTCCATTCCAACGGAGCATCTTTTCGGTTAATTCCCTTTAGCAGTTGATAAAGTGGAATTTGTGTGTTTGCGGCGTTCGGCAACCATCGTCGGTAGTAGTTTACCATTCCGAGGAAGTTCTGTAATGCTTTGCTAGTTTGCGGCAAAGATAAATCCTGGATTGCTTGGACTTTAGTTGCTAGCGGTTTTATCCCATCCTTAGTAATGCTGGAACCTAGGAAATCTAGTTGTTCACTACCGAAAATACATTTGTTTGGATTAATGATGATTCCGTATTTGCTTAATCGTTCGAAGATTGTCTCGATGTGTTTGAGATGTTCGTCTTCTGATGTCGAAGCGATGAGAATGTCATCGATGTAAGCGTACGAAAATTCATCTAATCCTTGCAGTACCTCGTTTAAAAATCGCTGGAATGTTTGTGCGGCATTTTTGAGTCCCATCGAAGTTTTTGTTCATTCGAATAGACCAAACGGGGTAGTAATTGCGGTTTTCGGGATGTCTTCAGGATGAACCGGTATTTGGTAATATGCTTTTACCAAATCTATTTTACTAAAAATGGTTTTACCTTTTAGGTTGTGATTGGAGTCGTGGATATGTGGTATTGGGTAACGGTCTGGAACTGTTACTGAATTTAATCTGCGATGGTCTCCACGTATCATCGGTTTTGGGTACCATATTACGGTGTAATGTCGGAGCTTTACTAGGGCTACACGTTTTAATTGTAAATGTCTTGTACGAGTGTACGTAAATGTACCCCGTCAATAGAAATGTATGTAAAATTTTTGATAAATACAAATAAATGAAATTATACCTCGGCTTGGCTATTGCGATGAGCACAGACCTACCTTCTCTCAAGTTGGGTTATTTCCTTGACCAAATCGTAATGCTGAAATCAAATATTGTGGTCTTCGGAATGTGATTTCAAAAATTATGCTCCGTTTTAAAATACAAATGGTAATTTATTATGATTTAGTTTTTAAGTGATTTAAATGCAATAAAATTCTTATACTAATTAACAAATTTCTTATTCTAATAAACTTTAAACGTATTAACGCACGCGTAATTGGATCGTAAAATTTTCACTAATTTTTATGTTCAATATAAAGTTTAATGGGACGTTACCTTAACAAAATCTGGGGTATTTCTCGTTACTCAGTTCATGTACCATGAAACTATTTATTTCTACTTGATGGATGACCTTCGATGCGTATAATTATTCGAGATGCCAATTTTCTTGTGTGTGCATTTACCTCGTGGTGTGACCAAATTTTTCCAAAAATAATCGTAATCCGTCGTTATCTTCTACCAATTTTACTTTTCAAATACGTAAGTACGTTGACTTTAACTATTAATACACTTTTCTATTGAATTTCTTTAAAATTTTCACTGTTTTATATAATTTTAGCTGGACGCACACAAAATCACCACCATTAATTTTTTTATCAATCAACAACTCTCTTTTCAATTGTTTTACCATCGCTACCGTTGTCTTCTCAAGGCAAATGTGATTCTTCATTATTGGTCGAAATAAAATCAATACTATTGACGTTTCAATTTGCAGGTTCGGCTCAAGCCCAATGTGACTTTGTAAAATTTTAATAAAATTTTTATGTTTTAGATTGAATTAATCCTCACCATCACTGTGATTGTTTGATAAACTTTTTGAAGAAAATGTCCTTTCCATTTGTGATACATTGAATTGCGACGCACTACGATAGGTGTAAAGATTTTGCTTATTTTAAAATTTTACGTTTAACACATTTTTATAAACTAACATGGAACAATTATTTTGATTTTAAATTACATTTCTTATGATTAATTAATTTGATTTATAATACTAACAAACATTTTTATTAACGGAATTAAATCGTTGCATTTTGAATTTATTTTGTTACCTCGTTCCGTGACTCTTTCTCCATATAAATTTATGACGTTAAACAAATATTCGGTATCGGATAAACCTTTCCGTTCGAACAAATAAGTCATGTGCTCTCTTTATTAATAAACAAAATTCTGAATCGTGACGTTATCATTTCTATTGACGTGGTGGTCAGTGTCGGACATTGCAATATGTAGTGGACTGGCCCAAGGAGATGAGGAAGGTCTGAGTACCCCCGCTTTCCTGAGCTTTTCGAATTCGTCGCGGGCAATTTTGAGTTTGTCGGTAGCTAACCGTCGAAACTTGGAGTAAACTGGTGGACCGGTTGTTACGATATGATGCACTACGTTATGTTTAGGGTTTAGGCTCGTCGAAATTTGGAGTTGGGCGGACTAAATTGGAGTACTTTTGTAACAATTGGTGATACGCGGTGTCACCGTAAATCGCGCGCAATTCGATGTAGGGAGAGGTCCTAGTTTGGCACTGTAACTTAATGTTAGTGTAATTGTCTATTAATAATTTATTTTTTAAATCTACACTTAAATTGTAATAATGCAAAAAGTCTGCACCGATAATAGCGTCTGTAACGTTTGCAATTATAAATGTCCACGTATAACATCGCCTTAAACCAACACTAATTGTAATTTGTTTTTGTCCTTAAACACTAATGTTTGCACCGTTCGCGGTTTTTAAAACAAAGTTACCACTCACTGTTCTTTGATCGTTGTATGTTGCTGGTAGGATGCTTAGATCGGCACCGGTGTCGATTAAGAACTGCTGTTGAGTTGTAATGTCTTTCACGAATAGGCGTCGGGAACAGTTATTGAGTGCAGTAGCCGTTGCTACTGCTGCGTCGCGTCCGCTCGTTTTTTGACTCGAACGAACAAGGTTGGATGTATTATTTTGCTTTATATGCAAAGGATTGGTGATACCAACAGTGTTCACTGTTGCGGTTTCGGCTTTGGGATCTGTTGCGTGATGCTGATTTACTGCGAGATCTGTTGGGTCGCCGTGAGTTGTCTCGGACAGCATCGAGAACTTCGTTCATCTTTTCGATGAGTGTGACGATGGGATCGGGTTTGGCAGCAGCGTTCGTAGTAGTCGATGCTTCTGGTTTTATTGCCGATACTGTCGGTGGTGTTGTTTCGACAATCCTATCGGCTATATTTGCCAGCTGCTCCAACGTCATTGTTGTGAGGGAAACTAGAATCGGTTGCACGTTGGACGGCATCTGCTGCATGAAGAGTTCCTTCAGCGCCTCGTCGTTTACGTAACCCGTATTTTTCACTAGTTCCTTCATATGTCGCAGGAGTTGTGTGGGCATCCTCGAACCAAGGCTTTCTCCCGATAGCAACTTTCTGAATAGCTGGGCGTCACTGAGTGTGGTTCGCTTTAGATAGCAGATTTTAATCCTGTGTAGGCATTAGTTGGACTAGGGTTGATGATTAGATCTGCTACCTCGTCCATTATTTCTGGCGGAAGCATGTCCACCACGTGGTTGAATTTGACCATCTCGTTGACAATTTTTGGGTGGGCGAGTGTAAATTTCGACTCCACCGTGGCAAACCATAATTCCGTCCGCGTGGGCCAAAAATTTGGTAATTTGATTGCATATAATATAAGACTTTTAACTATTGATAATATTATAATAATATAAAACTTTTTTAAATAAAATAGTTAATTTAAACTTTCTAAAAAATGTTTATTTAAGCTTTCGGTGTTGTTTAACACCATCATCAGAAAATAATGAACATTTACATGGAAACAATAACAAGATTTCAACGTATTGTCATCTGATACGATCCAAAAAAATAATTAATTAAATTGTAAAAGCCACGTGTAAATGAACAACCTAATTGGTAAAACGATCCAATTAGGAATGGGGGTTACAATAGACCGTGAGTTAAGGAAACGACCTGATATGTGAGGCTACTCAGGAAAAAACTTAACTCCAATACGTTGAAAAATGAAAAAGATTATACAAGTAGATGGCTATATATAGTGCTAAGGCCATCGATATCAGTTTTTCGGTTCATAGCATTTTTCTCCCTCTTGATGCATATCATCTCATGTAGTAGGCGATCATTGTAGTTCTTAACAGATTTGATAACTTCTGGGTTCTTAAAATCGGCATCATGGTTATCGATAAGGATGTGTTTAGCAATGGCCGTACTTTCTGGTTTATTGCATCTAACAGATGAGATATGCCCACTCATTCTCTTATGAAGATATTGGTTGGTCTGTCCAATGTATACCAGATTACAATTATTACATTGGATTTTATATATAAGATCCGACTTCTTTCTATGTGGTATATTATCTTTCAGTTTACTATAGAATTGTCCAATGTTGTTAGTAGATTTGAAAGTCATATTGATATTACCTAGTCGTGCCATAAGTTCTGATACTTGTTTGGAAGCCGATTTTAATGATTTCAAAATAAAAATCCTCTATATAAATTACTACATTTTATTCGGTACATTCTAAGGAATTCAATTTTGTACGAATTATTCGAAATGGTCACCTTTTGCCTTCACAAGGGCCTTTAAACGTCGCGGGCAGTCATCCATTGTGGCACGCACTACTTTTATTGGTATAGATGTTCCAACCTTGATCAAATTCCGTTTTAAGAGCTCAATATTTTTATGGGGTACTTTGCAAGCTTGTTCCTCAAGAACAAACCATAATTTGTAATCCAAAGGGTTCAAGTCAGGACTACCTGAAGGTCAGTCTTCCGCGGCAATAAACTCAGGTAAATTTGTTTGTAGTCATTCGTTGGGTCGTTTTCGCTTTATGCGCTGGTGCAGAATTTCGCTGAAACACCCTATGGTTTTCACGAAATAAGTTGTAATTTAGAGGGTTAACTACGATCTGTAACATTTTTTGGTATTTTTTTTCCCGTTATTTTTCACGTTTTTTCCCCTTTTTCACAAAAAACAGCTGCGTTACTGCTTCATACGACACACTGAGAAGTGAAAAACCTCTCTCCTGCGGATGCAGGATCGAGAAATCTCCTCCCACGCGAAGTGGAAAACCACCTCACTTTTTTAACGTGGGGAGCCCTGGATGGAATAAACTAGCTCTTATGATGGTAACGTCGGTCTGCGAGGGACGTGGGTCCAGATCTCTATATCTTACTAAAAAGGTTATAAGTATCCCCTCTTCCAGGGAAATAAAAATCGGTCTGATTTTAATTAGTTTTAATGAACAACAATATTCAAAAACACTACACAAAAAAATAACAATTGACAAATGGCGACAACCTTTCGGTGGTGAATACAAGAATTGCTGACTTCTGAAGGAAGCCAGATAAAAAACAATTGCGTGAATCAATCCTCCCGTGGGGAGGTCCGGCGAACAAAAAATCTGAGGTGTCAAAATAAAACACCTCTTTGTGACGTTAATTAAAATACTCGTAATGTAAACAAGGCAATCGCTACCCAAAACAGATTAGAAAGTAAAATTGTCTTACCTAAGTACTTGGCAAGCTCACACAATCGAAGATGACAGGTACCCCAACCTGCTTGGATGGATTGCCCACGAGAACGGAAGTTGAATTGTCGTCCGCTAAACCTCGGTCCACCAGGAAGAATTGCACGCTTCGAATGATTCCAACAGCGACCCCACGACTCGGTGGTAGGACAATGGCTGGACTTTTCCACCCCAAAGAGTTATTCCAAAATACTCTGGTCTCTTCCACCCCAAAGAGTTATTCCAAAATACTCTGGTGTAATGCTGGGTTCCAAAATTAAATCCAAAATCACTAGCACGGTCGACGCAGGCTCGCTCGATTAATCGGCAGGAAGTGTCACAAAAATTAACGCAGTACGACGAAACAATAGGCAACGGACACGACGATAAATTTGACTAATAGCACTAACTGACCAAAGCGGGTGATGGTAAATAAACAATTCGGTCGCGCTATGTTGACAATCTTGTCACTCTCCCAAATCCCGATAGAGGGCGCAAGAGCATGCGCAAAGTGCAGTCTGAATAAAATATTCGAGCACACAAAAAAAATGGCGATTGACTTCCAGATGTCCAAACGAAAATGTGCTACGGTATACTTCCGTATTCAAAAAAATATGTCAGCCTCACCCCCGTGTACTCGATGTAGATCTTAGTTAACTCGATGTATTAATATTCACTTGCAATAGCAATAAAATGAACTTATACTGCAGCAGTACACACACTCCGAACTATATGCTTTGGCCGTCAGAACAAAAAGTGAACTTACATTCAACATGGCGGACTCGTCATGCGTATCCACGGAAGAACGAAAAATGGGAGTGGAAGTGTGTATGGACCCGTCTCAATAATTTTGAATAAAATTGGCAGTGGTCAACTAATTATTGTTTTAGGTTGATCGATAACGGATAGAAGATATAAAAATCCGTTATACACCCCCCCCCCCTAAGCGTCTTTGCCGGTATGATAGGGCTAAAGGCTCAAAAAAATCGCCTGTGGCTCAAAAAATCAACCGATCTCTAATTGTCTTCCGTGAACGCAACGCGCCCGCCGAATGCTAAAGAAGAATGTCGCTTCTCTCAATGCAAAAAATTCCAATCGTAATAAAATTAAAATCTGTAGTAATAGGTAGTCTTTGATCTCATCATGGCAGGGACAGTGGAACAAAAAATTCCAAAAAAATATCATATTAGCTCAAAAGTGATGACACCTCACCTTGAAAGCCGCATAAGCGTGAACTAAGGGTTAAGCGTAAATCGCTATTGAAAACCACAAAAAAATTGTATGTAATTTTCCGATGGCATAGACGCATCCATTCGGAATTATCATTGAATGATAAGCGCACGGCTCGCATCGGACCCGCACCAAAACAACAAAGGGCTGAACAGCAAGATTCAAACAACACTTGACTGTCAACTAAGAGAAGGGAACACATAGGACCCCTCCTATGAAGTCGAAGGAACGCTCTCGCTCCCCACAGACTTACTATGTATTCTGATGCAAGGCACTCAACGACCCTAACATACAGAAAAGAAGCTAATAAATCTAATACTCGGTTAATAAAAACCAACAAAAACACTGCCATGAGAAAACAAAGATGATCCTCAGAAAAGATGGTATAACTAGCATCAGGATGTTGTGATTACTAGCTATGTTGTAAAAACCAAGGAGAAAAAAACAAAATATACCCTGAACCCAACCCTGGAAAATTTAAAAGGTTCCCAATGTGAAAGAGGAAGGAATGTTTGGTAGGATTGAGGTAAGTGGAGTTGGAAATAAGGAATTGTGGGAAAGGATAAACAACCCTAATGGCCGATGCGTCCCCACCCCGATGATATGAGCGATAGCTCGTCCTCGCGTATGGGTGAAAACAACGCGTCGTGGACCGCCAGCTAACAAACGCACACCACCGAAGCGAGAAGACAGCGGGCACCAGGCCATCTTTGAGGATGGGAGGAAAGGTTAACCCCGGGGAATGACAGTATGTCATTGAGAGACGTGAAAAACTCACCCGGTTCTCTCTCAAAACCGGGATCACAGTTGGGGAATGGCTGAAGGCACTATGGTCTCGACGAAAATACGACCGACAACCCCCCCTACCCGTAACAGGAGGAAGACTTGCCGACTACCAACCAGCAAGGATTGACAAACCCCACTGCCAACAGTGCAACGGCACGCCTAACCTAAGCAGGGCGTGCAGGTATAGCCAAATCCCACCGATGAAGCAACCGAACAAGCTCCCTTTGTTCCTGCACAAGGCAAGGAGTCCGACGGCCCCCATAAACGCCAAGACCGAAAACTAATTTGGGTCGGGACTTGTTGACCCCACGGAAATGGTGAGTCAGTAAACTGACTTACGGAATACACGGAACACAAACAAAGCCATGATCAAGTGGTAAAGCGATCACAAGTTAAAATGTCGCCCCGAGGCCGCACGAAGACGATTCAAAACGCAAGTTGGAAAAAAAATTGAATCGACGACAGGAAACACGCTGCTAGTTATGATCTGAGATGTTTATAGACCAATTAGTGACATACATTACACCAACCTCCGCCCCACGTTGGGCGCCAGTGAGAAGTGAAAAACCTCTCTCCTGCGGATGCAGGATCGAGAAATCTCCTCCCACGCGAAGTGGAAAACCACCTCACTTTTTTAACGTGGGGAGCCCTGGATGGAATAAACTAGCTCTTATGATGGTAACGTCGGTCTGCGAGGGACGTGGGTCCAGATCTCTATATCTTACTAAAAAGGTTATAAGTATCCCCTCTTCCAGGGAAATAAAAATCGGTCTGATTTTAATTAGTTTTAATGAACAACAATATTCAAAAACACTACACAAAAAAATAACAATTGACAAATGGCGACAACCTTTCGGTGGTGAATACAAGAATTGCTGACTTCTGAAGGAAGCCAGATAAAAAACAATTGCGTGAATCAATCCTCCCGTGGGGAGGTCCGGCGAACAAAAAATCTGAGGTGTCAAAATAAAACACCTCTTTGTGACGTTAATTAAAATACTCGTAATGTAAACAAGGCAATCGCTACCCAAAACAGATTAGAAAGTAAAATTGTCTTACCTAAGTACTTGGCAAGCTCACACAATCGAAGATGACAGGTACCCCAACCTGCTTGGATGGATTGCCCACGAGAACGGAAGTTAAATTGTCGTCCGCTAAACCTCGGTCCACCAGGAAGAATTGCACGCTTCGAATGATTCCAACAGCGACCCCACGACTCGGTGGTAGGACAATGGCTGGACTTTTCCACCCCAAAGAGTTATTCCAAAATACTCTGGTCTCTTCCACCCCAAAGAGTTATTCCAAAATACTCTGGTGTAATGCTGGGTTCCAAAATTAAATCCAAAATCACTAGCACGGTCGACGCAGGCTCGCTCGATTAATCGGCAGGAAGTGTCACAAAAATTAACGCAGTACGACGAAACAATAGGCAACGGACACGACGATAAATTTGACTAATAGCACTAACTGACCAAAGCGGGTGATGGTAAATAAACAATTCGGTCGCGCTATGTTGACAATCTTGTCACTCTCCCAAATCCCGATAGAGGGCGCAAGAGCATGCGCAAAGTGCAGTCTGAATAAAATATTCGAGCACACAAAAAAAATGGCGATTGACTTCCAGATGTCCAAACGAAAATGTGTTACGGTATACTTCCGTATTCAAAAAAATATGTCAGCCTCACCCCCGTGTACTCGATGTAGATCTTAGTTAACTCGATGTATTAATATTCACTTGCAATAGCAATAAAATGAACTTATACTGCAGCAGTACACACACTCCGAACTATATGCTTTGGCCGTCAGAACAAAAAGTGAACTTACATTCAACATGGCGGACTCGTCATGCGTATCCACGGAAGAACGAAAAATGGGAGTGGAAGTGTGTATGGACCCGTCTCAATAATTTTGAATAAAATTGGCAGTGGTCAACTAATTATTGTTTTAGGTTGATCGATAACGGATAGAAGATATAAAAATCCGTTATAACACCTCACCAAATCATTACTATTGTTGGATAATGGCCATTTTTCACCCCCGAAATTTTTTTAGGGGCTTCATTAGAGTTGTAAGCCTACACAGGATCGTTTTTCATGTTGAATTTTTCTTCGACTGTAAAAATTTTTTCGTCAGTAAACAAAATATTTTTGTGATCTTCATACGCGTGCCGGTCCAGGAGTCGTTTTGTTCTTTCTTGTCTAATATTTTTTAGAGCAATTGTAAGACGATGTATTGTAATCCTACGATAAGCCCCAAGTTTTAAGTCATCTTTTAACACGCGAGAAATGGTTCTTTTCGAAATTTGAATTTCCTAGCCATAATTTTTTGTTTCCTCAAGGGATTTCTTCTCATTCGCTCGCGAACTGTTTTAATAACTCCAAGAATTCTTAGAGTTCGTGGTCGACCACTTTTTTTTCGGTTATCTACTCTAGAAGTTTCATTCTATCGATGGATAGTTAAAAAGAAAAAAATTTGTAATCCGTAATTTTTTTTAACAAATTTAAAATTGCACTAGTACTTTTATCATTGTTATGTATAGCAATTACAACAATACGATTATCGTTGACATCCGAATTCATGTTTACTATTTAAGACTTGAATTTCAACTTTCGCCCACTTATATACCTGCAAATGATCTTTCCAAAAATACCATTAGCAACCCCCATCCCTTAATCTTCATAGTAAAAATGAACGGTGCTTTGTTAGTATCAGAACTTATGGCACGACTAGGTATATGGTAGAGTAGATCCGAAAGGTCAAAAGTTATACTGTCATCGGCGCATTAACGAAAACACGTTCAAACACTAAAAAGCCCAACTAGAAAACATTCGTTGCATGTTTACTTTCGTTTACTTTCAAAATAAAATAAATAACAATAACTTTTTTTATTGAATTACATGCCTAGTGATATTTTTTTCATATTAATTTTCAAGAACGAGTAATTACGTCTTTTTTTATTCACATTTTTTAAATTTTCGCTCCAAGCTAATGTTTTCACGTAACATTTATATGTATGTATTTCGCCCTTCGCGCATTGTATAACTTTTGAGCTTTCGCACGCAGTCTACTAAGGTCTTTTTGATCTTTTCACTAAGTCCTTGAACATAAGGCATAACCGTGAATTTGTTATTAGATCTAATATAGGATGCGTTGCCATTATATAGCCTATCAACACGATCTTTAATAATCTTCCTAATTAATGCTATGGGATAGTCATTTTTTAATAAAGTATGTTTTGCGATATTAAGTGTTTCTTTTCTAAAATCGCCATGTGTAAGTTTAAGAGCCCTATCGATTAGTCCTATAGCTGTGCTAATTATTTGGCTCTTATGGTGGTAGGAATGATAATTAAGGTATCTTCCGGACCAAGTAGGTTTTTGGGTCCATTTATATTTTAAGCCATTATTGTCATGTATGAGTTCGATATCTAAAAAGGTAATACGATTACGGATTTCTTTTTCCATTGTGAATTGGAGACGTGGATGGAAGCCGTTGAAATGATCGATCATAATATCTTCTTTGTTCTTAGGGATAGCGGTTATAATATCATCCACATATCTTTTATAGAAAGGAAGTTGGAACGGAAGTGCAGCAATTCTGTTTTGTTCTAAAATTTCCATGACTAAATTAGAAATAGTGGCTGATATCGGGCTGCCCATTGCTGTCCCAAAGATTTGTTGGTATAATTTACCATTGTTTATCTAGAAAATTTTTAAAAATGTCATTAGGTACGCAATTACCCAATTTTTGTTTATGGAAATTCATCATTCTCATATTCTTGTCTAAATTCCTATAACATTCTGCAATATGCTCTATCAACTTATAATCTATCTAAATTTCTTTCACAGGTTATCTCCAATGTCATAGGAAAAAATGAATATTACACGAAAGATTCATGGACTTTCATAGAAGATGTTAAGAAGTTTGAAATCCCTAATGACTATATTCTTATATCTTTAGATGTCAAATCTCTATTTACCAATATTCCTATCGATTTGGCTATTGACGCGGTGAAAGAAAAATGGAACGACATAAAGAATTATACCAACGTACCTAAAACGAAATTCATAACTGCCCTTAAAATGTGTTTGAACACGACTTACTTCCAATACAATGATAAATTATACCAACAAATCTTTGGGACAGCAATGGGCAGCCCGATATCAGCCACTATTTCTAATTTAGTCATGGAAATTTTAGAACAAAACAGAATTGCTGCACTTCCGTTCCAACTTCCTTTCTATAAAAGATATGTGGATGATATTATAACCGCTATCCCTAAGAACAAAGAAGATATTATGATCGATCATTTCAACGGCTTCCATCCACGTCTCCAATTCACAATGGAAAAAGAAATCCGTAATCGTATTACCTTTTTAGATATCGAACTCATACATGACAATAATGGCTTAAAATATAAATGGACCCAAAAACCTACTTGGTCCGGAAGATACCTTAATTATCATTCCTACCACCATAAGAGCCAAATAATTAGCACAGCTATAGGACTAATCGATAGGGCTCTTAAACTTACACATGGCGATTTTAGAAAAGAAACACTTAATATCGCAAAACATACTTTATTAAAAAATGACTATCCCATAGCATTAATTAGGAAGATTATTAAAGATCGTGTTGATAGGCTATATAATGGCAACGCATCCTATATTAGATCTAATAACAAATTCACGGTTATGCCTTATGTTCAAGGACTTAGTGAAAAGATCAAAAAGACCTTAGTACCATATAATATCAATATGACTTTCAAATCTACTAACAACATTGGACAATTCTATAGTAAACTGAAAGATAATATACCACATAGAAAGAAGTCGGATCTTATATATAAAATCCAATGTAATAATTGTAATCTGGTATACATTGGACAGACCAACCAATATCTTCATAAGAGAATGAGTGGGCATATCTCATCTGTTAGATGCAATAAACCAGAAAGTACGGCCATTGCTAAACACATCCTTATCGATAACCATGATGCCGATTTTAAGAACCCAGAAGTTATCAAATCTGTTAAGAACTACAATGATCGCCTACTACATGAGATGATATGCATCAAGAGGGAGAAAAATGCTATGAACCGAAAAACTGATATCGATGGCCTTAGCACTATATATAGCCATCTACTTGTATAATCTTTTTCATTTTTCAACGTATTGGAGTTAAGTTTTTTCCTGAGTAGCCTCACATATCAGGTCGTTTCCTTAACTCACGGTCTATTGTAACCCCCATTCCTAATTGGATCGTTTTACCAATTAGGTTGTTCATTTACACGTGGCTTTTACAATTTAATTAATTATTTTTTTGGATCGTATCAGATGACAATACGTTGAAATCTTGTTATTGTTTCCATGTAAATGTTCATTATTTTCTGATGATGGTGTTAAACAACACCGAAAGCTTAAATAAACATTTTTTAGAAAGTTTAAATTAACTATTTTATTTAAAAAAGTTTTATATTATTGTAATTTGATTGCGGCAATGGCGGGCAGCAAGGCGGGCAAGCTTTGTTCTTGCGTTAGAACAGTATCTTGCTGGATTTCGTCTGTCGTGGTTGCACTTGAAATGTATATCGCGAGGTATTAAGTTTATTAACGCGAGCACTTATCACTAGTTTTTTTTGTAATTTTCAAATTAATTTGAGCACGAGGTTTGCGCGTTCGTTTGACTTGGGGTCACCACTGTAGGTTCGTACGGGGTTAAATACGTAATTCAACTCGTAGGTAATCCTAACTTGCATTTATACCTCCAGGTTAATAGATAAGATTGAAACTTACATTTATAAAATAACATTTATTATTTCGCTTGCTAACGGTAGGCCGGTCAAGTAACAACTAACTACCAACATGGCGTCAGTAGTAGACTCAGAACGTGATTGGTTAAAATTTTTACAGGTTTACACTGCCAAAATTTTATTTGCGATTGATGACTCCCGAATATTTTTTTCTAAAAGTTTCTGGCAAATTTAAATAATTTTTACAAGATAAATTGCTATTTGATAATAAAATACTTTTAACTCGATTATTTCAAGTATCAAATAAGTGACATTTGGTTTTTGTCACTCACACACTTTAATTATTTGACGTTTCCCAGTGTAAATCTGACTCTTCGTTCAAGGCGACCTCTACTGCAATCCAAAACCAGATGGACTATAGTTAGTGAACCATAATGAATCATCATTTTGTCGCTTTAATAAACAAATTCTTCCTCTGCATCTGAAGTGGTTTGAAGAATGTGTTAGTCTGTGTCAAATAAAGCATAATAAATTGTCTATTCAAAAAACCATAAATGCATACAAATAAGGGTTTTCGCGTTACAATGATCTACCAAAAATCTTTCACTTGACTGCAAAACATTTCTTTGTTGTTTTTAATGAATTACATCCAAGTTATCAGAAGAATCATGAAATGGCAACTTGCCACAACTGAATGCTGTTCTTTCAATAAATTTTTGTGTTGCATAGATGTCCAAACTGTTTGGATCTTCGCATGCCCTGTAATCAGCTTTCAGAATAGCTTTCCGCAAATTCAACTAATAAAAATCATTAAATCTGAAGGCCACAAATTATTGCTGCTAAAAATTCTGAACTGGTAGTAGAATCAGACAGACATCCCGTTGGTTGAGATCACCTACCGTTACAACAAAATTTACACAAATTAATGTCACACCGCCTTAATTGATAATTTAAAATTATTTGTAATTAATTTGAATATTTTCGAAAGTAATATTAACTTTTAAATCAAAAACATTTTTTGAAAGTGTGAAAACCTCGTTTTGATTTTCACTTAGAAGTAAAGGTTTTTATTTTTAAAATTAAAATATCTTTGCGTGCAAGATTTGCAAAAGTTCCATGTGTTACGGAACAAAACCGAATTGATAGCAATTCGCGTTTAGTCCGGACAAAACGTGAAGTAAATTTTAATGTTGGTGAAATCTGCACAGAATATAAAATTTTGGGTTTTGCCGGGGCACAAAGTGATCTGTCATCATATGGGCAGAATTAAAACCTGGAGAGTCATTTAAGTTTGCATTTCTTTGGTTCGGTTTTTAATAACCCTAAGCCCTAAGGTATAACATTATGAGATTATTGTGTTCAGAATTCATATTATTTTGCTTTTATTTGGCTCTAAATTGAAAAATTGCAGTAAATTCTGAAATTAACTTATTTAAAACTTTGCTTATTATCAGCCATAATTAATAGTATATTATAGGCCAAGGTTGTGAAGGCCGTCATTATTGCCCTAGCGCCAAGATTATATTCCGAGGTGCTTTGCACCGAGGAATATAATGCGCGGAGGCAATAATGGTCTTCACAACCGTGGTTTATATACGATTTTTTCCACTACTAGATATATTACCATTTTTTCAAATTCTTTTTAACAAAAAAATTTTCAAATTTAAAATATTTATTTCAAATGACAGTTTTGTTTTGTTGATTTGACAGTTGTTGACAAATTTAGGTTATTAAATAAAATAAATCGCGGTTCGTCAAATTAACAATGGATGGCGTTGTCACTGCTGTCACATTTAATTCGATTTTTTTCAATTTTTAAAATTAAATTAATGTATTAAAAAAGCGTTTTAAATAGTTTAAATACAATTAAATAGCATTTCTTGGTTATTCTAAATCATTTAATAACAACATTTTTGTTTAAAATAGTCGCCAAGTTATCAAAAAATGTCATTTTGTTCATTATTAACCAGTGGTTAATAATGGAAAAATTGTTCACCACTAGTCGAAAACGTGTCACTTCTTGAGCAACTAACCTAAGTAAAAATGATAGCCTATATGACTAGTAGTGGAAAAAATTTTTTTTTACCTAGCATATTCAAGCATACCTATTATGGTTCTTAATTTTCTCTGGTTCAAGTATAGCACAGAATTAAGTCTTAATTCTTAAGTTTCCTTTTATAATTGGAAGAAGTTTTTCTTTTTCATAATGCAGTCATTAAAATCGTTGCAGGCAACTACTTAGCTTTTGGGGAGGGGATAAGCCCCCCCTAGTCTCTAGAATAAATTAAAAAGATGAATCGAAATGGCTCTTGTAGTGTTTTTAACCGAAATTTACATTAAAAGATAAAGCAGGCTTGGAAACACTGACAGCTCTGGTAGAAGAGTAGGTACTAAATTAAATGAGGGCAAGGACGTAAGGAGTTTGTGGGTAGGTACTTGGATTACGAAAGAAGTTTTCTTGGCTTAGATTTTTTGCTATCTCAATGTTCTATTTTTCTTTACTGATAACCCAAATATACGTTCCTAATAATTACAAAATTAATTAATCTAAAAACAATTGCAAAATAAGCAACCTATAGAATATAAGACCTTTGCATACTGTTGACCCACCAATCGTGATGTTCATTATTGTGATAATGAAAACCATTACATTTTGTAGTTTATTCGTACAAACAAGATAAAATTCCAAAAGTATTTCAGCAATTTTTTGCCAGTTTAATATCATTAGGTACGCATTTTCAATATAGTATTTAATTAAGATACCAAAGTTTTTCTTGTAGAGAAAGAAGAATTTTTAAAATGAATGCAAATCAGTTAGGTGTATTATTATCGTTAATAGCAGCTGCTTCATCATTTGGTGCTTTTACCAGAACTATTGATTCGAGCCCTCCGAGTCCATGGCATTATGCATTAATGGCTAGATACGTTATTCACAACACAGGTAACTTTTTTTTAAATAATTTGGTAATATTGTAATATGACAATAACTCATTACCATTCCAAGCAACTAACTTTTTTGAGCACGAAAAAATGTATAGTAATTAAATTTTTAGATTGGGTGCCCATTTCGACTATTTCAACAATAAGTGCAATCACAAGCTATCCATTTGTAAATTTAAAATCCATGAGTGACGGGCCTCTGTTGAAAGGAAGTGGAGTACCATATTTGTACATGACCGAATTAGATTTAACTGGTTTGGACATAGAAGTATGGATGAATTTTAAATTTAATTGATAAAACTATAAATTTACGATTTTCTAATTTAGAAAGACAGTCGTTGCACTATATTAGCCAGTCTAGCTGAAACCGATTATTGCAAAAGCAACGATTTTGATCCTCAAGATCCAAGATGTGCAAGGGTTATTTTAACTGGACGCTTGGCCAAGGTGAAAAATACTACAGCGGAGTATGATTTTGCTAAAGATTCATTATTTTCTCGTCATCCGTCGATGAAATATTGGCCAACCGGTAAATTACGTTACAAAATTAAATTAGTTTTACCAACTTGCTATTTTTCAATTATTCCAATTATTTTACAGCGCACAATTTCTATGTAGCCAAAGTAAATATTGAAGTAGTGGCCGTATTGGATGCCATTGGAGCAGGAGTACATTTTGTTAGCGTACAAGATTATTTTGATGCAAATGACGATATTTTGGATGAAGAAATGGATAATGTGGAAATTAGTGTTATAATTGCTTAAAAATAAGTTGTTTGTAAATACGTAAAGATTCGCGAAATATTGTAAAAATTCAGAAAATTGATTAAGTTTATAAAATAAGTAAAAAAAACCTTTTTATTCCTTTTTTCAAAAAACTTTTCTGGGAGTCATCTTCCAGAAATCAAAATTAAGAAAAGGTTGTTGTTCAGAACGAGCTAAACCAGCATGAGGTCCTAGTGTGTGGTCCAGTACTAGTCTAGAAAGATAAAGCTGTCAGATTACCAATCGTGCCCGGTTTGTTTAGATTAAGAGCGTTATTCAATGCGTTATTGAGTAACCCATGTATGATATATATTATGTCATCCTTGATTTTAAATTTCAAATCTTGAATTTAATTGCTTTACGGCTGATTTAATTGCCACAAACATGTCGTCAGCATAAACTAGTACTTACATAACATCAGACATCATCGTTTTCCTTAGACTGAAAGGCTTTTTTAGGCTATGTAACCTCGTAATTTGGTCATTGAGACAAATGCATAAAACCGTTTTTATACGGTCGACGTCCTTTGAATATAATATACTTGAGCAAGATGATATGCTGAAAAAGTATTCCTCAATTTGGATTCGAACCCTGGCGTATTAGCTATATGAATATGCGCGCTTAAACTACTGCATTGGTGAGGCAATTAGTTTATTTGTGCAGAACTTCTATCTATTGTTATGTCCACCTGAACTTCTCGATCTGTGCAAACTTATCACAGATTTCGGTTGACACGACTTACTCTTAATCTCAGGATGCGGCAGGTTCTTTGGACTTTTACGGTGGAATTAGTTTAATCACACAGTCAAAGAAAATACGCAAATCTAATTTTTATCAACAATTTAATGAACAAATAACACAAAATTAACATACAATTAACAGAACCAATTAACATAAAATTAACATAAACAATAATCAGAACCAATTAACATAAACAATAATCAAAATTTTAATGTTACCTTTTCTTTATCTTCTTCTAGGCGCACGCACTGTATACGCGGTTGCACCACACAATCTTAATTTTCAAAGCTGGGTCTTGCTGCAGGGTTATAGTCACCCCTCGCCTTTCACCTTCTTTCTGTCTCCCAATAAACAGCGCTTAACTTGTCTCCACTCGGCTGATAGTCAATTCAGGACAATCTTTTCTTTATCTCGACGCGCGTGATGATTTTGCCGTTTGATAAACGTACTTTATTAATTTCAATCACGCACTTTTATCTCGACGCGTCTGGTCGGTTCGCCGTTTGATAACCTACTTTATTTAATTTTAATAACGCACTTTTATCTCGACGCGTCTGGTCGGTTCGGCGTTTGATAACCCCTTTATTTAATTTTAATAACGCACTTTTATCTCGACGCGTCTGGTCGGTTCGGCGTTTGATAACCCACTTTATTTAATTTTAATAACGCACTTTTATCTCGACGCGTCTGGTCGGTTCGGCGTTTGATAACCCACTTCCTTTCATCACCGTTGTTTATCTTCTCTTATTCCTATGGTTACCTTTTTTTTTATCATTTCTAACCTTTTGCCTACTAACATTTTTATAATTACAATAATACATCTTTTTTTTAAATTGTTTTTGACAAACTTTTCTCATGCCATATTTTCTCTGACTGCACGACAAACAATTTAATACCGCAACAGCCAAATATTGATGGACACAACACTATATATCGTAACTAATTTTAGGATTCGTTTCGTGGTTTAGCTAGCCGTTGTGAAGAGAAGGAATTAAACGTGTTGCTTCCTAGAAATTAGACTTTTAGAACGGAATATTTAGCCAGGCTTGTGAAACTCGAAACCGGTAATCAGCTTCCTGCACCAAACCTAGTGAGTGCAGTCTCATATACGGCAATGCATTACAAACTCGGCTTCACCAGCTCGCCTGCAGAAGCCTCAATGAAATGCGGGCTCTGCCCCTTATTTTTATTGCTCGATTCAGACGATGTAGATCTGGACCTGGTGTTTGCTGCAGGACATGATAACAAAAAGTTGATAATAGATCATTATTTATTATTAGTTGAATACACTAATTAATAATAAGTTCATCATGCATAACATTGTCATATAGGCAGAGGCGGATTCAAGTTCAACTTAAATGGCTTTTATTAGCAAAAACCCTTCACATCACTTTTCAGTTGCTAATTTGAGTGATACAGAGTGACCAGAATTCGTACATACAGGTTGCTAAAATGCGCAAGGAGTATATCGTTTTTAGATTTAAATATTTCCATTGCATCATTATTATATGCTTGCCTCGAACTTTTTTTTATCCAAATGCAGTAAACATGTGTGTATTAATGTCCAAGTTAATGACCAATTGGACAAAATAACAACCTGAGTACGTTTTACCACATTTATTGTTTTCTTTGACAGATAAACACGCCCAACAAGAAATAATATATTATGATGGAAAGGTTATTATAAATCAAATCAAATAGGAGAATGATTTTGTTCCACCCTGTATTCCTCAAAAGCAGTCTATTGTTCAATCTGTCTTTGCGTACAGAATCCACATCCACATACAAGTAATATCTAGTTTAATTTAAAAAATTATAATAAAAATACAATTTAGGGTGAAATATCACAAGAATTATTTAACAGCCAATTTTTATCAAATTTAGACATAACTTGATTAAATCTAATAACATTTTATACTAAACCATATAAACTTAAAATTCAATCGATTTTGATTGTAATTCAAGATTTTGTAATGTACGTCTTCTCCAATGAACTTCATTTTGTGAAAAGGATTGAGAATTGACTATTACGCTGGCAGCATTAGTTGGAGGCATGGGTTTCAGTTCGGTATAAACCATATCACCATTAACATCTTGTGGATGTGTCGATGTGTTTATATCATTAAAAATATTTTGTTTTGACAAGTTGATATACTTGGAAGGCAATTTAAACTTAATGTTACGAACCGAATACGATTCAAAACCTTCGTTATTATTTACAGGTATAACAGGTGGAGAAAGTCCTCTTTGGTAGATTTCATTTGATTTTTGCTCACTAATATTCACAGACGATTTGATAATAGTGCGTGGAAGTGGTGGACTTGTGGGAGACAGTATTTTTTGGCAAATACTGACCGATTCTTCATAATCATAGGGTTTTGGCTGAACTCGACCTGGCTCCACATATTCACGACTAAAATCATAAAGTGTAACAGGTTTGTTGTCACAAATTCGCAACCTTTTTTACCTGTGAATGTTGTAGTGACTTTTAAATGCGGTCGTTTTAAATGCCAACTTTAAGGGGGCATTTATAACAGGAACCGGCTTACTAAGCACCGGTTCCACCTTTAAAACGTGCTCTTTATTTATCGGAGAAGCTGTAATAACATTTATTGCATTCGGATTTTCTGCGGGAATTTCAGCTTGCGCGTTTTTCAACCGAGCACGTTTTGAAGGTTTTTTAATAAGTTTGGATTTTTTACCAGGATGAGTATTTCTTACATGTCTTTGTAAATTATCTTTACGTCTGAAGCTTACAGTACATAAGCTGCATACATACGCTTTGGTATCTTAAAATAAAATTTGTTAATTGATGCGTTTGAAAAAGAAAAGTGAATTTACCAGAATGAATTAAATTGTGCCTTTGTAATTCTTTTGCATTTATAAATGTTTTGGAACAAGTTGAACATTTATGAGGTCTCAATCTTGTATGAGAACGACGGTGAACTGTTAGGGCACCTTTTAATTTAAATCTTTTTCCGCATTCATCGCACATATGAATTTTTTCTTCTAAAATGAAAATTAAAAATTCATTTATAGGGGAGCAAATTTCGTAGTTTTTACAAGCAGGCTCGGTTATTATTATTGAACTGAAAATAAATAAAAGATGTAGTAAACTTTTTAAATATAAATAGGCTGCTCAGATATATTTGGGTTATCATGTATGTCAATATTGATTTCGTGCACAATGGAAAAGTATTTCATCTTCTGTTATTTAAAAATTTATAGCAAAAAGTTAATTAATTTTTGAGTTAAGGGAAGATGAACATAATATCTAAAATCTTATGACAGGTATCTATTTAGGAAACTGAATATTTAACAATATTGCCTTATTTGAGACTTGCCTCTATGCTGTTATTATTCTATAGTAGCATTCTCCAAGGTGGGTTCCGCTAGAAATATGAAATCATAACTTATCTTCATTTTTAATTTACCATCCTAAACTACTTTGCACAACCACGGCAATCACTAGCTAAATGGTGATACCTAATAGCCATATGATCTTCTAGTTATTACATAATCTATTTTGAGATATTTTTGTAGCAAAAAGATTCCGTCAAGTTTTAAATACTGTATTCCCCTTTTCTGCTCTTCATTCCATTCGGAAGATCACCACATGGTTGGATGCTTTTTGATCTATTTTATGGCGTGAATTTTGTTTTCCATTGTGTTATTTGCCGTTTCTCCATTCAATGACTTTTTAAAGTATTCTATACATACTTTCTTGATCTTCTCCATGTTTTATTTGGATTTGTTTTGTCTAATTAAAAACAAAAAACAATGATCTGAAAATCTTTCGAACTATCAACTCTGTCAATGACAGTTTATTATTGCAAGACGATTTAGACAATTTATGTAACTACACCTTTTCCACCAGTAATTCAGAAATCGTCAACCGTTATTCAGATTTGTCAATTAATATTCAGAAATCGTCAACGGTTATTCAGATTTGTCAATTGCAATTCACGATTTCTGAATATCAGTTGACAAATCTGAATTCTTCTTCTTCTGGTGCCTATCCGTTTCGGATGTTGGCGATCATCATGGCTATCCGTACCTTGTCTGCCGTTGCTCTAAAGAAGCCCACTGTTGTTGTATTGAACCATGTCCTTAGATTCTTAAGCCACGATATCCTTCTTCTTCCCGGTCCTCTTTTTCCTTCCACTTTCCTTGTAAGATTAGTTGTAGTAACCCATATTGTTGACTATTTCGCATAATATGTCCCAGATATTCCAGTTTGCGGGTTTTTATATTTAAAAGGAGTTCTCTGTCCTTGCCTATTCTTTCTAGAACAGCCTGGTTTGTGATGCGGTCTGTCCAAGGTATCTTCAGAATGCGTCGGTATAGCCACATTTCAAGAGCTTCCAATTTGTTGCAAGAGGCCTCCGTCAGGGTCCAAGACTCGACCCCATACAGCAGCACTGGCAATACATAACATTTTAATAATTTTGTCTTCGTTTCTAATGACAGGTCGTGACATTTGAATAGTTATGACAATTTTAGAAATGCTGCTCTGGATTTTTCTATGCGGGCTTTTATTTCCACCGAGTGATCCCACTCCTCATTGAGTGTCGTCCCCAGGTATGCGTCTTTCTGTACTCTTTGTATTTGTTGCGTATCTGCCATTAGCCGACCCGGGTGGTTGTTCTCTTTTGAGATTATCATATACTTACTTTTCTTTATGTTTATTGATAATCTATATTTCTGACTGGTTTCCACCAATCTTGTTATCAATTCTTGGAGGTTTTCCATATTGTCTGCTATCACCACCGTATCGTCGGCAAATCTTACGTTGTTTAGGCATTCTCCGTTGACCTTAATGCCGATGTCTATTTCTTCTAGTGATTCTTTAAATATTTGTTCAGAATACGTGTTATATAATAGTAATGGCGACAACACACACCCCTGTCGGACACCCTGCTTGATCATAATATCCTCAGATTCTTCCCCCTCTATTCGTATGTTGGCCGTCTGGTTCCAGTACAAGTTGCTGATGATTTTAAGATTCCTATCATCCAGTCCTATTCCTCTTAAGATCTCGATGAGTTTATCGTGTTTTACGTTATCAAATGCTTTTTGATAATCAATGAAACAAGCAAATACGTCACAGTTGACATCTCTGGAACAGGACTTGGATACTAAACAGAGCTTCCCTTGTACCGACTGCGTTACGAAACCCAAATTGGGTGCGGCCAACATGTTCTTCGCATATTTTAAATATTCTTTTGTGGATTATTTTTAGAAAAATTTTCAGGAGGTGACTCATGAGGCTAACTGGCTAATAGTGCGGTAATCCCCGCAGATCTTGGCGTTTTGTTTTTTAGGAAGTAGAATAAATGTGGATTTTAGCCAAGCCCTTGGTATCTCTCCACTGGAGTATATTTTATTAAATGTCGTCGTTAACCAAGATACGCTTTCTTCGTTGAATATCTTAAGGAATTCCGCATGAATGTTGTCTGGCCCAGCTGATCTGCCGTCTTTCAGTTGTAATATTGCTTTATTGACTTCTTCTTTTGCTATTGGTAGGTTTCCTGAGTACTTGAATTCTCCTGGGTGTTCTGGTCTGTTATCATCAAAAAGTTCAGATATGTATGCTTTCCAAGTGTCCATTTTCTGCTTTTTGTCTATTATAGTTCTGCCGTTTGCGTTTTGCAATTTTCCCGTTGTATTGGATCTGAATATTCCGGCAGCCTCTCTGACCCTTTTGTGCATGTTAAACACGTCATGCTTTTCCTGTAGCTCCTCTATTTCCTCGCATTTTGCTTTCAACCATCTTTCTTTCGCTGCCCTTATTTCCCGTCTTATCTGTCTATGGAGATTCCTATATGTTGTTTCGTTATTTTTATTTTTCCTTTTCTCTTGCATAAGCTGCAGTATTTCGTTTGTCATCCATTCTTTCTTTTTTATGTCTTTGTTTACCAAGTGCTCGTCGTTTACCAAAATCTGAATTACAATTCACAATTTCTGAATATCAGTTCACAAATCTGAATTACAATTCACGATTTTTGAATATCACTTGACAAATCTGAATTACAATTCACGATTTCTGAACAGCAGGTGAGGTTTTCTGAGGAAAAGGTGTAGTGTACACTGAACAACTTGAATCTGAATTTAGATAAGTGCTATGTTATCTCATATTCAAAAGGTGAAGGCATTCCTTTTTGGTACTATTTAAATGGTAAAAAAATAGAATGTGTCACTGAAATTGACGATCTTGGTGTACATTTCGATATCGGTCTGACGTTCAGAAGTCTCTTAGAAGGCTCACAGGGGGCCTATTCTTGAACTCAATAGAATTTATTCGCATGCGAATCATTTCGCATGGTAAGTTTCGCACACGATTGTTCGATCACTTAAAACGGTATTCTCGAACTCACTCGAATTTACTCCGCATGCGAATCATTCCGCATGGTGACGATTACTCGATCACTTTTAAAATAGTATTCTCGAATGGCACACGAATGTTATACCGTGTGAACAAACGGCTCGACTAATAGTATTGCGTCATTATACAGGGAGTTTCAGTCGCAAATGTTGTTTGAAAGTTTTAAATCGTCAGGATTGCCAGATAGGCGATTTTCCGCCAAATTAGGCTGTTGGACTAAACTTGTAGAAGAATAAAAGATTAATGTAGGTACCAATCAAAAAAATTCTCCATATAATGGAATAATTTTTATAATAAATCAATAGTCCAAACACAACAATAATAATAACGAATTATTATATAGGAAAGAATTACGAAAAGTCTAGTAGCCAATGCTTCCATAGCGCAAAAGAATGTCATTACGGAGTATTTAAATAGGAATCCCAAACTATTAAGTGGAAAGTTTGGGGCAGATTTCACTTTGAGGACAGCGCAAAATAAATGGCAAGAACTAACAGAATCGTTAAATTCCATGGCGGGTGCTAAGAAGAATTGGAGGCAATGGAGAAAAACTACGCAAGATATGCGGGCAAAAGCAAAAAGAAATAACAGCTCCATAAAAACCTTCACTGGCGGAACTGGTGGTGGAAAACCAACAAGCGAAAGTTTGAGCGAACTTGATGAGAACATTTTAGAATTAATAAATCCAATTGCCATAAGTGGCCATGCAGATACGCAGGAATCTACAGTGGATTTCGATTGGTCACAACCGGAAGGATCGTCAACTGAAAATAGATTTTTAGAAGATAAGAATTCATACAGCTCTTTATTTGTAAATAATGACTTGATCAGTATCCCTTTATCAACAGAAACACTTCCAGGAAATAATGTAGCAACAATCGTTGATAATGAAAATGAAGCACTGACAGGAAGAAAATCAAGGCGTAGAACCAATTCACATCGACTGAGACTACAATACAGTATTTCTGTAACCGAGAAGCTTGCAGAACAATGCAAAGAAAAATGGAAAACGAAGACTTGTACCACAAAAAGAAACTGGAACTGCTAGAAAGAGAGGTAATTGCAAAAGAAAAAATTGCAAATGTACTTGCCCAGATTGTCAATAATAAATTATTATGAATAGAACACTTTCACAAAAATAATTTTTTCTATTTATTTATTGTAAATAAACAGATTGCGTGCGATTAAAACGTCGATTATAAAACTCGTTTCTTAATATACCATTTTTTTAATTTTTTATTTATAGATATACAAATTTACTAAATATGACAATAAATTACATAATCCTAATTATTTGTATATATAGACACATTTTATGGCTTATTTATTGATATTTATAACCCACTGCGCCTGCGCAACTTTTATATTATCGCACACGAACAAAGTTTCGTCTGGGCACCCCCAGACGTTGTAGTTCGAATGGTTTTCATGCGAAAGTATTAGTAGACGATTGCTCGAGAATACAAAATTTCGTTCGTATGCGAAAGTGGCGTACACGAATAATTTCATGCGAAAAGTATTCGTAGACGAACATTTCGAAGAGTTCGAGAATACAAATCCTTCATTCGTATGCGAAAGTGACGAAGTTTCGTATGCGAATCAATTCTATTGAGTTCAAGAATAGGCCCCCAGGTCTCTTTCATTTTCCGCAAACACCACCAAGTCGTCTGCAAATCCAAGTTCAGAAACCTCTGTTGGTTGCATATTTCTGTAACCTATGGTTACTTTTTTTGTCTTTACTTTGGTTTCCTTAATTATTTCGTCCATCAGTGCAATAAACAAAATCGGGCTAAGCACCCCACCCTGTCTTAGGCCTTCTAGTGTTAAAAACTCATCGGATGCCCAATTTCCCGTTCTTACATAGCTGCTAGTTCTTCTATAAATGCTTTTGATTGCTTGTATCAGCTTCTTCCCGACTTTTCTTTCTTCCAAGATGGTCCATATTTGCTGTCTTGGTACTCTATCAAAAGCCTTTTTTAAGTCTATAAAGCACGCATATGTCAGTTCATTGTATGCACTCCTTTTTTCTGCGATTTGTCTTGTTGAAAATATATAGTCTTGTATACTATGTCCTCTTTTAAAGCCGCTTTGTACTTCATCTAAAGTTGGTTCGAGTATTACCTTAAGTTTCTTTTCCAATATTGCTTTATACAATATTGCCGCGATGCACAGCAATGATATGCCCCTATAATTACTGCACTCTCTATTATCTGCTTTCTTATGAATAGGCATAATCACCGCCACCTCCCAGTCAGTTGGTATTCTTTCGTTCCTCCACGCCAAGTTAAAAATTTTGTGCAATTTTTCAACTCCCTTTTCTCACATATACTTCAACATCTCTGGCTTGAGCCCATCGTGCCCCGCTTTACAATAGATAATGATGTTTAAAATATAGAAAATACCTGCGAAAGAAGTAACAGTGGCAAAGTTGAAAAATCGCGGACAGAAGATAAAGGTAATGGAAAACAAAAGAAAGTTGAAGGGAACCCGAACCTATACAGATGGGAAAAGATATATTTGGGATAAACAGGCAAACGAGCTGAGATGTGGTGAGATCCCACTACACAGGATGAGTCAAGTATGTAATAATTGCAGGATGAACGGATACGAGATGGAGAAGTGCAGAAAGATAATAAGAGGAAGGGAAAAGTGAAAAAGGAAGGCGGTACCGGTGATGGGACGATGACAGTTGGAACATGGAATGTACGAACAATGCTTAAGATTGGAATGATGAAAGAAATACAGAAGGAGTTAAAACAGTACAGAATTTCAACGGCACTGGAAGTGAGATGGAGGGAGGAGGGGTGAAGGAGATATAGTTGATGAAGGATATGTGTTTCTTTGTTCAGGGGAGGAAAAACAGGTGAGAAATGGAGTGGGATTTTTTGTTGAAAGACGTATTGAGAAACAGATAATGCAATTCAAATCGGAGAATGAACGAATGGCGTATTTGAGAATAAGAGCAATACCGACCAATCTGTTCATAATAAAATTTATTATGAAGGAAACCAGATTGACCATGTACTAATAGACAAGAGAAGAGCAGCAGCTATGAAAGACGTGAGAACATAATATGGTATAAAAAGAAGTGATACAATGAGCAATTGGGATGTCGAGAAACTTGATAATGAACGTGACAAAGAAAATTATATAAGGAAGATAATTGAGAATTTGGATAACAATGGAAGAGACTATGACATTGAAGATGAATGGAAAAGCATAAAAAATATAATTCAGTCAGCAGCAGAAAATACAATAGGTTACTTAAGCAAAGGAGAAGCAAGAAATGGTTCGACAAGGAATGCGAAGAAAAAACTGAAATAAAGAAGAGTGCAAGAATAACATGGTTGAGAACAGGAGACCCTAGCAATCTGAAATTATACAGAAAAAGAAGTAAAAATTGGCTTTTAAAATCTGTAAGCAAAAGAAAAATAATTAATGGCGCAAGAAAATGATGGTCGAGTTGGAAGAAACCAGTAACATGCAAAATACAAGATAGTTTTACTTTCAAATAAAAGAACAGAGGAAGGGTTACAAAATAAAAACAAGAGCAATGAAGACTGAAAAAACTAGAATGTAATGAGGAAAGAATTAAAGAAGTATGAAAGACGCACTTTCAGACACCATGAAATAGAGTGGAAGATAGCAACAAAGAATATAATATATGAATAAGTGATTAACATACATAGTTAGAAAAATGAAGAATAGTAGCCTGAATGCGATTGTATAAGTACAGAACTAATGAAAAATGGCGAAGATATCCTACAACGAAGAGTGTATAGATTAATAGAGAAAATATGGATTAACGAAAAGATACCTGAAGAATGGAAAAAATAGTGCCAATATACAAAAAGGAGAAATCAGAAGAGTGCAACAAGAGTAGTGTATAAGGTACTATCATCTTTGGTGCAATAAAGATTAAAACAATACACAGAAAAGAATATTGATGAGTATCAATATGGTTTCAGAGCAGGAAAATCAACAGTGAATGCGATACACATAATCAAGCAAATAACTGAAAGATTCTATAAATATAATATGGAATTGCAGATATTGTTTATCAACTTGAGACAGCCTTTCGACTCAATAGAGAGAAATAAAATGATTAAAATATATTGGAGCAAATGAAAATAACTCATAAACTGATAGGACTCATTGATATGACACTAGTGAACACCAATGCAACAGTGAAAACGAGAGATGGAGACACCGATAGTTTTGAGATCAATTCAGGAGTTAAACAGGGAAAAATATAATTGGCGACGCTTTTCAATCTGGTAATAGAACACATAATGAGAAAGGTAGATGTAAGGTCACAATAGTAACAAGAGAGGCCCAAGTCTTAGCATACGCAGATGATATGGTTATAATGGCAAGATCAAAAAGAAAAATGATGGAAGTTATGGAAAGAATGGATGAATAGGCATCTGAAATGTGACTAACAATAAAGGAAAAGAAAACTAAATACGTGCTCTTTAATGGAAAACAGAAAAATAACTTGCAAAACCTTAAAATAAAAAAATATGAGTTTAAAGAGGTGGAGAACTTCAAATATTTGGGAGTCAATATTAATAGCAGGAAGGAATGAGATGAAGAGGTAAAAGAAATAATTCAGGCAGGCAACAGAGCGTATTATGGTAATAAACATCTGCTGAGCAACATAAATATAAGTAAAAAGACGAAGATAAGGTTGTATAAAAGCTTGATAAGACCAGTACTGATGTATGCTTCTGAAACTCTGTGTTGTACAAAAGTCGAAGATGAAAGATTAAGAATATTTCTATAATATGTAGAGCAAAAATAAATTGTTTTAACGTCATTAATTTATGTGTTTACATTTTTTTTGGAACTCTTAAGATAACAAAGTTATAAAACATTAATAATTTACCAAAATAATTGATAACGGCGCACAACTTGATAACAAAAATGATAACCTATATCTGTTTGCGCAGTTTCGATACTTGCATTTAAAAAATTGACTGGTAACATCTTGATTATATTTTTAGAAGTTCAATAATAGCCAAACTAGTCTTCAAAAATAAAAAAATAGATGTAGGTACCTAAGATGATCTACTTACTTGTATGTGTCGCTTGGTGTTGATTCAAATTCGATCGGTTGTTAAATTTGGCACTACACAGTTTACAATTAAATGGTTTTTCTGTGTTATGAATTATCATATGTCTTTGCAAATAATCTTTGCTTTTGAAACTTTTTTCACATTGCAGACATGCAAACTGATTTAAATTGGAATGAATAACTTTGTGACGAGTTAATATTCCAAATTGTTTAAAACTTTTATTACAAATATCACATGTATATAATTTTTTACCAGAATGGCCCAACAAATGCATTTCCAAATGATATTTACTGATAAATTCCTTGTTACACTTTTCACATCGTAAAGGTTTTTGATCTAAAATTAAAAATTTTCAAATAAATATTTCAACTACAAAATGTTTTGATTACCTCCTCCACAGTAACTGTGATATTTTATATGCGACTTGGTTTTAAAACTTTTGCCACAAATGTTGCATTTATAAACTAAAGGATTTTCCGTTAGCACCAATATATAATTTGGTAAACTTACAAAATTATAGGAACGTTTCTCGTTTAATTTTTCTGCACCTTTGTCTTCTTTAGCACCATCATTATTTTCCTCTTCTTGTATGCTTCTTGTGAATGTTTTACTAATACTTTGAGAATCAGACGTAATTTTGAATTTATTACATGTTATAACAGCGGTGTGGTTGTTTTCATATTTAACTACACATTTTTCTTTCGCTTCTTTGCTTTGTATACACATTTTGCATTCGGATTCGTCTTGTAATAAACAAATTCGACACTTTTTATGACCACAAGAATCTTGCACCAGTCGAGAAGCTGGTAAATTTGAAGTGTTGTTGCATTGTGGACAAGTTTCCATTTTTGATAACAATAAAAATCCTTTCGCAGATGCAAATTAGAAGTTATACAAATTTATTCGTGTCCATTAATAATCTCATTCTTATATCCATAAATTATTCTAGGAAAAGTCAACGCTCCAAAATAACATTCCAATAATACAAGCCCATTATTCAATTTTCAAAAACTTACTAGTTACGAGCATACAAAAAATACAATAACCATTATATAATGTGGAGTCATCTACAAAATTAATTCAATCACTTATGAATAAATTTATTCTGAAATAAATAAATTTTATTTAAATTAATCTTGAACAGACTATCTAAAACTTTTAGGTTATAAAAATATTATTGCTGTCAGCTCACAGACCGTCAGCTGTCGAATGCATACAGAGCTGGGAAAATTTTTTAAACCAAATTTAAATGTAACTAAATCAGGAGTCGATTAAACCTGAGCTATTCGATAGAAAAACCGTTTTGATATGAAATAAAGAAAACTTACATGAAATTCAAACCCGGACATAATGCAAAATTTTCAAAAAAAAAGTTTAAAAAGTTCACTCCGCGAACTTGCGTTCCAAAACGTTGCAACTGGAAATAAATACGAAAAATAATGAACAATTTTGTGGGTTATTAAATTTTATAGCTCTTTTCCATCTCAAAAAATTCACACGTGTAATTCTTTTTCACAGCCATTGTTATTCATGATTCTTATAACCAAGAGAAATATAGAAAAATTAGGTTCTAAAGACAGGAAGAAGGGGAGGCTGAAGTATTTCGAAGTAAAAAGAAATTCTAATTGTCCTTTTCACCATAAGTCGTTAAATTAAGTCATACCCCTTCTTTTTTTTTGTTTGTGCGTGTCGGAAGGGAGAGAATCTTAAAAAGGACACCACCAGCCCGTGCTGGGTGGTAGTGTGGGGTCAGCCCACTAAAAACCCCCTCCCGCTTGTAGGTACCGGGTTCTCTTAGAGTATTTCTACCGTGTATCTACCGCTTTCTGTCTGTTGGTCAAACGCCTTATGTTTCTTCCGCCCTTTCGGGACTTTTCTCTTCCTTTATCGTTCTATTTGGCTTTAGCCTCGTTTTGCCTTCTTCTCTCGTCGTCGGCCTTTGTTGACATAATGAGCACCAACTTTTTTTCAATTGTGTTCCACTTCTCCTCGCTCTCCAGCATGTGGTGCACCATGTTTTCGGGCTGTAGTCTGTCCCTTAAGGTGCAAATCCACAATGAGAATATCTCATGAAATTTTTGTCTCATGAAATAAAAATGTCATGAAAAATGTAATTTCATTGTGGAAACAGACCTGAGATACGTGATATACTATATATATAGTGATATATAGTGATATACTATATATTGCAGTGTACCAATACCACGTCAATAGAAATGATCACGTTTTGATTCAAAGTTTTTAATTTATTAACAAAGGTAGCACGAGACTTATTTGTTCAAACGAGAGGGTTTTATCCGACACCAAAGAATTGTTTTAACGTCATAAATCTAATGGAGAAAAAGGTCACGGAATGAGAAAACAAGGTAAATTCAAATGCAACGTTTTAATTCTGTTTTTAAAATAAAGGTTTGTTAAAATTGTAAATTAATTTAAGTAGTGATATAAAAAAATGTAATTTGAAATCAAAAACAATTTGTTCAAAGTATTAGTTATAAAAATGTGTTGAAACGTGGGAACTTTTTAAAATAACAAAATTTTTACGTGTCGAAGTGCCTCGATATTCAATGAACCATAAATGCGAAAAACATTTTCTTCAAAGGTTTACTGGAAGACCACAGGAGATGTTAATACTTCAAATAAATCTGAAACATAAAAATTTCATTAAAAATTTTACAAATTATTTTGGGCTAAGTACGAACCTGGAAAATTATAACGCAAAAATATTGATTTTACATCGACCAATAAAACGAAATCAGGAGTGCCTTGAAAAATACCAGTAGCTATGGTAAAAACAATTGAAATAGGTTGTTGATTGCTTAATAAAAATAAGTGTGGTAAAAATTGGTGTCCAGCTAAACAGTTAAAAATATAATAAAATTTGATTAAGAAAGTGAATAAAAAGTTAGTAATTGAAAGAACATTATACTTACGTATTTTAAAAAGTGAAAATTTGTGCAAAATTGAGAAGATTCACTATTATTTTGAACGAAAACTTTGGTCACGATACAAACATAAACTACCACGAGGAAATTCAATCCAGCTAGATCACACACCCTTGAAGGTCATCGAACGAATACCACTGCATAATTTCATGGTACATGAACCGAACAAACAGAATTACACCAGATAAAAGGTACCGTCCCATTCAAAATTATTAAAAACATAAAAATTTTGTGCAAATTGACGATTAACTTCACACGTGCGGGAAAAACGTTTAGGTTTATCATAGAATTAAGATCTTTGTTATTAGAGATAAGAATTTTATTAACTATAATTATTTACATTTTGAAATTCATAATAAAAAACGATTTGCTGTATAAAACGGAGCATAATTTGTGTATGATCATTCCAAAAGCCACAATATTGCATTTCAGATTTGAGATTTGGCTAAGGAAGGAACCCAGCGTGGGAAAAGGTAGGTCTGTGCTATCCGAACTAGTCAAGCCGAGGCATCAATTTATTTTGTTTGTATTTGTCAAGAATAATTTGCTCACATTTCTATTGACGAGGTACTTTTACGTACACTCGTACAAGGTTTTAATATTTCAGAGTGCAAGCCTAACAAAGCTCCGAGGCTACGTCAGTACACAGCAATATATATAGTAACTAGCTGACCCGGCAGACGTTGTCCTGCCCAAATTTCAATTTTTGCCTACATGTATTTTTTAGATCCAATCCGCATAATGGCCTTGCGACTTATTTGGTCATCGCAAATACCAAACGTATTAAAAAAGGATTAAATAAATAAATTAATAAAAAATACAAATCAAGGTTTAATAAAAAAAAAGTTTAACAAAACTGTTTAGTATTCACAAAAACCACAATAATTTCTAATTTTACTTTATTTTATTTTTGCCAATTACTCTTGTTCTTTGTGTTCTTCCTTTTCCTCCTCCCCTTCGTCTTCTAATAAGGAATTTTCGAAAGCACGCAGCGATATTGCCAACTCCTGTTCTTCTTACATACATACATTGAATTTTATATATATAGATATCGTTCGTTAATACGTTGATCCGTTGAAACGTTGATTCGTTGATCCGCACTAACGTTGGTCAAGCTAATACAGCGCTTGACCAAAGTTCGCGGCAAGATTCTAAAGTAGCCTATGTTTTTTGTAGCATTGTAAATAGCTTCTACACCAAATTTGGTAGAGATTGGTCAAACGGTGTAGAATTGTATAGAAAACATACATACATACATACATACATACATACATTGAATTTTATATATATAGATTTCCACAATGAAATTACATTTTTCATGACATTTTTATTTCATGAGACAAAAATTTCATGAGATATTCTCATTGTGGATTTGCACCTTTAGTAGGAGTTGGGCGTCCTGGCGTTCCTGTTCCCAGTTGATGCAGTTGAAGATGGTGTGCTCTGCGTTGTTCGTTTCCGCGCAGTATTGGCATGTTGGGTTCTCTGTTAATTGAAACGGAGAAAGTCGAAATCGTCTAATATGGCATCATCAGCAAAAATCGAAGAAAATGAAAAGAAACGTAGAAACAATCCTGAGACAGGCGAAGAAGAAAGTCCCCACGAGTGGCCCGAAGAATGGCCCACATTTGAAGATGAAGAAAGTAATAGCTCGGACAACGAAAAACAAGAAGAAATTCGAAAGGAAGCAAAAAAGAAACCAAACAAAAACCAAAGGAAACGTACCAGATTGGCGACACAAGAAAAAGAAAAACATGAAAGACAAGTAATGAAAACGCTAAGTGAAAACAGTAACGAAACAAAGGGAAAAAATTATGAAACTGAAAAAACACAAAGTGAACAAAAAATGGAAATAGGCACAAAACTGCTCGAAGCATTGTCCGAAATCAGACAGGCAATACAAGAAAAAGAAGAACTTGGAATAGAAGAAACACCAAGTAAAAGCCATACGGAAGCAACAAAATGGGCGAAAGAAATACTTTCCAATGTATCGAACGCATCACATAAAGTAATGAAATTCATCAACCAAAGCAAAGAAAAACTCGAAGATAAGGAAAACGCACAAAAAAATGTTGAAGACATGAAAGAAAGCACCTTGAAACTTGTAGAATTTATACTGAAGCGCAATAACAACATACGAGGGACGGGTGAGCCTTCAGCCACCCCTCCCCCGTCCAAAGTAAACACAGCAGAGGCGGTCCCTGCCCCTGCCACCCCCGCGAACCTCCTCAAGGTCCGGGTACCCAAAGAAACAATTTCTTCCCCTCAGGAAGAGCCCAAAAAGCAGGACCCACCTAAGAAAGAATTGGCAGAGTCCAACCCCCCGAACCTCTTCAAGGTCCGGGAACCCAAGGAAACAGATTCTTCCCCTAAGGAAGAACCCACGAAGTACAGCCCACCCAGGAGGTACCAAACAGCAATGAAGAGGGCTGCCATCAGCAGCCCCCGGAGCACGCGCAAGAAATATAAAGTGATTGTCTACCCTGGAGAGGGTAGCTCATTCCTGTCAGCGGAAAGCACAAGGGCCGCCCTGACTAGCATCAGAGCGGAAGATCTTGGAATAAAAGCAGATAGGCTCTATCTGACGAAAAACAAAAGTGTCGTGGTGGAATCCTCCCACCCCTCGGTCAAGAAACTTGTAGGCAGCACTCTACTAGCGGAGAACCAATTGATGGCACGGGAGCCTTCAGCTACCTGGCCATCAATTGCTATACAGATGGTAGACAAATCCGTCTCTAAGAATCAAATCATAGCGGAAATAGAAAGAAGTTTTCCCGAGGCGGTCAATATGGCCGGGAGTTCGTGGCTCAAAAGAGCCAATCCCGTACATACCAGAATAAGAACACACAACAAATGGATCCTAGAGCTTCACCCTCTGATCCATGAAGCAACAATCAAGGAAGGTAAATTCATAGTGGCTTGGAAAAGCTACCGAGTGCGGAACCACATCGGAATTGCCCGATGTTATAAATGCCAACGTTTTGGCCACACAGCCAAATTTTGCAAAGGAAATAAAACATGCGCCTTTTGCACCTCAACAGAACACGCTTCACGTGACTGTGTAGTGCAAAAGGAACTTGCTATGCATGTATGCGCCAACTGTGTCAGAGCGAAGCTCAGTGACAATAAGCACTCCACAGGATCAACCCTGTGTAAAGTATATAAGGACCGTCTTATGGCCCTTGCACAATCCATAGCAACCACTATTGACAACGAAAGAAATAACCGTGACCAATAAGATCTAATCCTAAAAACTAATAACCGTGATAAGAAATAAGGTTTGAGTGTACCCAAAAAAGTCAAATAACTATCGAAAATGAAAAATAGATTACAAATCAAGACATGAAAACCGATACTTACCAAACATTGATGAAATAAAAACGCCCACGCAATCCATTGTGGAAACCTGAAACAAACAAATCAGAAACCAACATATCAAAAATAGGCAGATTATATGTATGTAACAATATACCAAATGACACGCGGTTTGAAACCCGATTAAAAAAAAATTCATAAAAAACGACCAGAACTTGATAAAAACTCAGAATGATTTTATAATTGTGATGAAAACATGAACGCCCCGCCAATTTGCAGGGTCCATTTTATGATGAGGTTGGCAACAACCTCAAAATGTTTTTTATTTTATAAATAAATTAATTTCAATTGGGTTCTCTGTTCTTTTGAACCTGTACATGTATTCTTCGAAACAGCCATGATTTGTCAGACACTGTGTGGTTTCATATCTTAGTTGTCCATGTTTTCTAGATAGCCACGGTTCTATGTTGGGGATTAGTCGATGTGTCCACCGTCCATTTTCAGATGTATCCCATCTGGTTTGCCATTTTCCCCTGATTTGGGTCATCCTTTGGTCAAGTTCTTGCTGTAAGAGGAAGTTAAATTTTGCCTCCCTTTCTTCTGCTTTTAAGTCTATCGGCATCTGTGATGCGAGGATTAGTAGTGCTTCTGTCGATGTTGTTCTGTAGGCTCTGCATATTCTCATCGCGTTTTTTCTCTGCACCTTTGCCAGTTTTTGTTTGTGTGTCTTTTTAACCTCAATCCAGATCGGCGCGGCGTATAGCATAATAGAGTCCGCCACGCCACACAAAAGCCTTCTTTTCAGTTCGCCAGGTCCGTTTATGTTCGGCATCAATTGAAGTTATTTATTTATATAAAAATAAAAACGGGATTAGCATTGCCAATCTAAAACTTAATCCTGCATATTGGCAGAACATTCATGTTGTCATAAAAAGTAAAAAAAAAATAAAGATTTCAAAATTAACTTGCTGGTTCAGGGTAGGCTTTAGTATGAATTTTGGTGGGGTTTCAAACCGCATTTCGTTGGTTGGTATTGTCACGTACATTTTAATCTGCATGATGTTTTTTTTTTAAGTGTTTTCTAATTCTTTTTGTTTTTAGGTTTCCACCTCCGGTTTGCATGGGCGTTTTAATTCTTCACTATTGGTAAGTATCATTGTTTTCTTACTTGGTTAGGTGTCAATTTTTCTTTTCGGTTCTATTTTTTGTCATTTTTGGTTTTCACCCAGACCTTATTTCATGTCGGGTTATTGGTTTATGTGATTAGTTCTCAGTCTCGGTGATGTTAACGGTCTTGTTCTCGAGGAATTCACACATCAGGTCGGGTGGTGTTTCTTCGTACAGCTCGTCCAGTTGTGCAGGGAGATGGATGCCATGATAGGCCGCCAACTCCAACTGTTCTTGCATGTACAAATCGCACTCCCGTATCCGATGTGTAGGTTCATCGAGAATATCGCAAGCCGGACATAGTCCGTCCTCCGATTTCCCCAATCTCTTGAGGTGTCGGCCGAACTCGCCATGTCCGGTTAGCATCTGGGTCATCTGGAAGGAATGATTCATTACTTTATTACTTACCTTGGGGATGAATTGGTAGGTAATTCTACCCACCAGTCCATCGTCCCATCTTTGTTGCCATTCTTTTTGAATTATTTCCTCCATTTTTCTTTTTATGTCTACTCTGTATTTATAATCTTTCGGGTCAATTCTTACCCCCATAAAGGTGGTTACTTTCTTGTTTCTGGCTTCACGCCATGACAGTAATCGTAAGAGTTCTAAGTCGATTGGGTGGATACCTGCCAAAACACCCGCGGCTATGGCCGACACAGTCCTATAACATTTTGCTATCACGCGACAGCAAAATCCATAGCACGATATCAGCCGGGCCAACGTGTGCTTATCCCCTATTCTATGTATCCAGATCTCGCTTCCGTAAGCCAAGATGGGGACTACCGCCCCCTGGTAGATCCTTCGCATAGAGTTCGAGGTGTCCAGGTTCCAACCGCTTTTTGCCATTCGATGCAGCGCATGGACCAGTTTACTGGCTTTGCCGCAAACGTAGTTTACATGCGGTTGCATCGATAGGTTTTCGTCAATAAGGACCCCAAGGTACTTATATTCCCTTGCCACCTTTATTTTCTTCCCGTTAAGTCTGACATCTAAATCATAATAATTGTGGACTCGCTTCGGGTACAAGCACATGATCTTCGTCTTCGTTTCTGAGAGAGCGAGTTTCATGTCCTTGCACCATCCGCTTAATTCGTTGACGCACGTTTGAAGTTTTTCTTGCAATTGGATTCGGGAATCCGCCGTGACGACGGTCGCGATGTCATCCGCGTACGCGAAGGTATGAGTACCATCCTGTTTGTGTTGCTTTAGATAGTGATCCAGAAGTGAGTTCCACAGGATCGGGCCGAGGACCGAACCCTGTGGACATCCCTTCGTGGATCTTTTCCCTACCTTTGAGACCCCGGAGGTGAGAGTCACCTCCCGGGCTGAAAGGTAGCTTTTGATCATGACCTTTAACCTGTGAGGGAGCCCTTTTTCGCTCAGCGAGCGGAATAGAGCCGGCCACCACATGTTATCAAAAGCTCCGGAGATGTCGTAGAAGATTACCGCGAGAAAACCCTTGGCTTTCTTCCGCTTCATCTCCGTAGTGTCTATTTTTTCATAAAATGCCTTAAGGGCGGTTGTGGTGCTCATACCTTCCACGAAGCCATATTGGCACCGATCGTGGTAAGGGGTATTACTTTCGAGTATTCTTTTTTTCATGATTTTTTCCAATATTTTGCCGAACACCGGCAAGAGGGTGATCGGCCTAATGTTCGGCATCAGTCTGTGAAGTGCCGCGGCTGCGCTCGTCGCCATCATTGCCACTCTCTCCAGGTGTGGGCCGTAGGACAGATGTCGATCCAGATGAACTCCCAACACCCTTGTTGACTGGGAGGGCGTGATGGTTTGCCCCTCTACTATAAAGGAGACCGGGTCGATCCTTCTTTTACCCGTTAGAATAACTGCCTCCGTCTTCTCGGGCACGAGCTGTAGGCCTTTTGCTGCCATCCAGGCACATATATCCGCGATGGTTTGGTTCGCGTTTGTCATCAGTTCGGTTTCTTGATATCGTCAGCAAATCCAAATATGTCTATTCCAGTTGGTGTGGGAAGCTTTAAGACCCCGTCGTACATGATATTCCACAATAGTGGAGCCTGCACCGACCCCTGGGAGACTCCGCTGGTTAAGTGGATGGCATCCTTCAATAGATTTTCCTCTATTAGTATCGTCCTTCTGTAAAAGTAGTTTATCACAATATTTATCAGGTAGGGCGAGAGGTCTCTGCATGTCAGTTCCTCGATGATGCATCGCCATCTGGCAGAGTTACATGCATTTTTCACATCGAGTGTTATTAATGATTGTCTTTATCATCTTGTCCAGTGCTGTGACTGTAGATCTCCCTTTGCGGAAGCCGTTCTGGTTTTCGGCCAGGTCGCCCGATCTCTCTATCTCTTGTATAATTCTGTTAAGAATCAAGCGTTCGTAGAGTTTTCCGACATGGTCTAGCAGACATATAGGCCTATCCAGGGGCTTGTTTCCCTTCCGGATTAAGACCAGCTTTGCTCTCTTCCACTCCTCAAGGAACTCCCCGTTCAGAAGATCGTTATAGAGATTTAGGAGGACATCGGGACTAGCATGAAAGATCTCTTTTAGTATCACAGCCGGCACCCCGTCGGGGCCCGGGGCTTTGTTAGTCTTCATAGTTTTAACTGCCTTTTCGAGTTCTTCTATTGTGAAGGTCCGTGTAGGGGTCGTTATCATTTTTGTTGTGAATTCCTCTGTTGGGTGCGGTGGAAATAGCGTTGAAATTATGGTTTTCAACCTTTCTTCCGTCAGATCTGGGATGGATGGTCTTCCCAGTTTCTTTGCGGCTATTTGGTATGCTTTTCCCCACGTGTCTTTCTCGATCTCTCCTATCAGTTCGATCCATTTCTCTCTTTGACTGGTGTTTATTGCCTTTGCCAGGTCTTTTCTCTTTTCTTTTAGTAATTCCCGCGCCTCCTCCTATTGTGGGTGGTCTGTTCTGCGGAGTGTACTGTGCCATCTTCTAGCCTTCACGCGTATTCTCCTTGCTTCCGCAATTTCCTCCGACCACCAGTAGACTTGTCTTCTTGTGATGCGGCTTTATTTTGGCATCGAGATATTGCATGCCTTCTCCAAGAAGCCCCCTATTCCTAGGCTCTGGATTCTCTCTCTACTGTCTAGGTACTTGTTTAGTTTTTGGGTGTTCAATTTTTTCCATGACCATCCTGTCGGGGTCGAGTGATCATTGTCTGCTTTAGTGTCCACCACAAAGGTAATATAGTTATGGTCACTGGCTGTTTCTTCCTCCAGCACCTCCCAATTATTCGTTTTGCCCGCCAGCGCTGGAGAGACCGCTGTGATATCTATTATGGAGGTGGATTCTCTCCTCTCGAAGGCCGGAGCTTCCCCCGTGTTGGGTGTTGCACACCGAGAGATTCAGCTCTGTGAAAATTTCCACTAGAAGTTCGCCCCTGGCGTTGGTGGTGGGGGATCCCCATTCAATTGCTTTGGCGTTGAAGTCGCCTCCGATTACTATTAGTTTACTTTGCATTCTTATGCTGTATGCTACAATAGCTTTGGTCTCTATCCACGCGAAGCACGTCCCGCTCCCCTGCTTTAACGTGCCGATCTGTTTATCTATTAGAATTGCGGCTTTCCCGTCGGTGGTCTGGGTCCAGTTGTTATCCATTTCTTTGTATGGTTCGCTTAGAAGGGCTATATGGATTACTTTGTCTTGTACTGTATGCAGGAGCAAATCTTGGGCCGCCTTCGCGTGGTTAAGGTTGACCTGGATGAATTTAGTTCTGTATTGTCTTTCTTTTGGGGCATGTCCTGCATGATCCCTCCGCATTCGATGCACTTTGACTCGTTGGGGCATTTGGCTGCTTTGTGCCCAACTGTAGCGCATTTGAGGCAAGTGGCCCCTCTTGATCCGTTGCATGTTGACGCTGGGTGACCTGTTCCCCAACAGGCTGGACAGAATCCAAGAAAAAACTGTATTTCCCTAACTCTGCAACCGCTGACCTTGCCGATGGTAACTCTTCCATTCTGCAGGATTTTTTTCGCTCCTGCTTCGTCGCATCGCACGACCGCCACTTGGGTGCCCCCGAACGCTAGTCGGAGGGAACGAAGGGTTATATTATGTGACCCCCGTCCCCGATGACTTCGTCATCGCGCAGCGAGCCCCCCAAAAAATAACTCCTGTGTATTCGCCCTGGTATGAAAAAATGATTTTCAGTTGAATTTTCTCGTTTGAGGTCTCAATCGAGGGGTTTACTGCCCTCGATCGAGGGGAGCGGCCGGCCGTTTACGTAAGTAAATGCTTTAGTTATGCGTTCTTAAGGCTGCACTGGAAGGGAATCAATCAATTAAAGTTAAAGGCACAGAAACACTTATAGTCCAGGCAAGGAAGGTTTTTAGTTTGCAAAAATTCCGGGCAAGCTGAATTTTGGCAGAGATGTACATTGGAGTGTTCTAATGAACCCCCAAAATGTCTCATAAAAATCCCAAGCCGGAGTTCCCTTAAATGAGGATTTTAGCCCCCTAAGTGCGGGGTTTCGCCTACAGCTCACGTAATTTTACTTTTACGAAACCATTAGTCAATTACCAAATAGCCAATTTTTCGGCTTCGTTGCCTGGACTATTAGATAAATTATGTATTTTGACGATGACGATTTACTTTGCCAGAAATAAATAACCTGATTATTTTTGGTTCCTCGTGCAAATACGCCTTTAGGAAAAATAAGAACGTCAATTGTTTTACGTTTTACTAATCAACATGTTGGTAACATCAGAGAATAGGTAACATAACCTAAAAATTGACAACACAACATAACCTTATAATCAGTTAATTCATCAAGTCGATTTTATTTTAAAAGCTAGAAAAATGAATAATAAAAACGAAGGCAATTCATTGGTAGCCCATCCCTTTTTTTGTTCAACTTGTGGTGCAATTTTACCATTATTGAAGCAGCAAGGAGATGTGGTATGCTATCAATGCAATTCGAGACATAAACCATCGAGTAAGTTTTAATTACATCAATTTGTAGAGCCATTACCATTATTATTGCTTTTAGTTTACGGAAACGTGAAAGTCAAGTACACAATAAACTTTAATTCAATTTCTGCATTTGCTAAAAATGTAAGTGAAGACAACAGAAAAAAGGAATCCAACGAACCAGAAGGACCTGTTGTGGAAAGAAAATGTCCTAAATGTGGAAACGATGAAATGTCATACGCAGCCTTACAGCTTAGATCTGCAGATGAAGGACAAACAGTTTTTTATACTTGCACAAAATGTAGCTTCAAAGAAACTGAAAATTCTTAAATAAAGTTTTTTATTCGTTTATAATGCATTATCATTTAAAATTGTAAAAATAATCAAAACTGTGTACAATAAAATTACACTGTAAATTAGCAGTTGATCTTAATACATCAAAAAGATTAGTCTAAAATTTCAATTTCAGCGACTACTGGTGGCGTAGGCGGCTTGCTGGTGTACCAAGGAATTTTGTTTTCATAATAGTTAATAACAATTTCTGGACATCGTATGTTCACTTGTCTGGCTGGCACCAAGTCTGCTTCATCGCATCCCGTCCACTTCATAAGAAACATCAGTTCACCACTGGCATCTGTGGCTCCAATTATGGAATGTGGGTCTAATCCGCGATCAAATCCTCGAGGTCGGTTATCTTCTGATACATTTTTTTGTTTTTTCTCACTTTCAACAACGGGAGCAATTTTTGGTTTCGTGTCATGATCAGCTTCGTATGCTGCGATTAAATCCGGACAATCTAAGTTATCTTCAGGTTCCCAAGTATTGTCCTCACTAAAAATAATAATGTTTATTAGAATGTGTGATTAATTATTATCTTTCTTGCATATACTTGGAGTATCCTTTCCATTTCAGAAGATATTCAATTTTTCCATGACGAACTCGTTTGTTCAAAATTTTCTCCACAGAAAATTCTTCAACCGGACTACCCGGACTATCATCTTTTTTCTTGCTGGTTACGCTGCTGCTGGCTAAGTCACTTGCCCCTGTAAAGTTAACATTATAACTAAATTGAAAAAATTTCACAACTTGAAAATGGTTTTCACTTATCCACAGATGTAGGAAATAAATATTACCTCTCAATTTTATCTTAAAAAAACTCGGGGAAGGTTTGGCTCTAGTACTTGGTGTACCATTTGTTTTTTTATGTGATAGAAGTGTAGTTTTCTTAACTACTTTATTGTCTGTCGACACAGTCTGATTGATTGATTTACGTTTTTTGGTTTGGATCACATTTTCTACAGGTTGAGATTTCTTTCTACCCATCTTCTATAAATATAAACCTGAACTTAAAATGCTCTATAAACAAAAATTGTCAACTTGACTAAAAACCTACATGTCGTAATTGTGGGTTAAAAAAGATTTATTGTTTGCTGTTGTCAATCACAGAAGATACAATTTGTTAATAATTATGATAATAAAGAACTTGAAAATAAAAATATTAAATGTACTTGGAACTCCAAATCATAATAAACAAATATAAATACTAACGTACCCTAATTTTAAATGATAACGCACTTGAAAATTAAAATTCGCAACGAAATGTTTGGTTATGTTATGGTAACGCATACCGCTAAAAATGCAAGTCGTACGCGTTCAATGTCGTACAAAATGAGTTAAGGGCAAGTTTACACGAACTTTTCAGAAACTATTGTGGAAGTAATGGAAATAGTGGGAAATAAGAAGTAAAAATTTATGAAAATCAGATAATCGTACAAAATTTTAAAATTTAATTTTTTCAGTTCCACATGTCTGCTAAATATTTAATAATTCCAATTGCTCAAGAAAAGTTTGCGTGGATCTCGTGCTTTAAAAGCATTTTATGCAGGAGTGCAATATCAGGTTTTACAAGGGCGGGAGGGGGGATCTTGGTATCTCAAGGTAATTGGTAATAACTTGGTAGTTTTGTTTTATTGATATTCAAATTTAAATTAATCAAATTTACTTGCGAGGAGGAATTATGAAAGCACATTTTTCACATTTGCAGCAATTTTAGTTCAGTGGTTTTTCAAATCTATAAATATCCGATTCTGAGATTCTGAAAGTCAAGGTGGTGAAATCTGATATTCTGAGCACTTGTGTAAAGTTTGACTGCACAATAATTTAATAATAATAAAACAGTTTATTAAACACTGCAAATAAATACTAAGAAAAGTACATCTCATTGTTTAAGAAGTAGCCGGTTTAGCAAGCTGATTTTCAACCAACACCTAATAAAATTCTGCCGTCCTTAATTAAAACGTCCTAATATGTTACGACCCCCCCCCTAAAAAGATTCATATCTTTTTGAAAATTTTAAACTATTATAAATATTGGGTTTTGTCGAGGTTTAGCGCCCCAATTGCGATGGCGCCTGACGTAAAGTCTCAGTCGCCTCACCCTTGCTACGGCGGTCGCTTAGAGCAACGGTGGGCAACCTCCGGCCCGCGGGCCAACTCCGGTCCGCGTAAAGTTCTAATCCGGCCCGCGAGATCTTTAGAAGAAATAATAAATAAATATTTTCAAAAACAAAAATTTTAAAGAAAAGGATTAGGTTAGTACCTAACATAAGGAAAAAGGAGAGATCTACAGTTTAATTTTCGATATAATTCGTCTTATTTAAATTAAATTAAAAAGTATTGTAAAAAGTAAATTGAAAAGTACACTAGACCCTCCATGTACGCGAGTTCCATGTACGCGAATTCAGAATAACGCGAATTAGATTTTGATACCTGAATTTTTTATACGCGAAGCAAAATTCCATTTAACGCGAATTAAGTTTTCGCGTATTATTAAAATAACTAGGTGGCACAGTCGGCCTACCGGCCGCCTTTAGCCATCTAGACCGTGTCGGATGTGGTTGTTCGGCCTTCGGCCTCACTACAAGGTTCTAAAGTAGCCTATGTTTTTCGTAGCGTTGTAAATATCGTAACTTCTACACCAAATTTGGTTAAGATTGGTCAAATAGAAACGTAAAGCACGTGCACGCGTATTTGCATTGTCGATCGGTTGACAGCTTGACAGCATTCATTATTGTTTTTTAAGTTGATTTTGAGTAGCCTGCCTTCCTTTAAGGAATCTCGATAATCCATTCATGCGCGTCCCAAAGGGACGCGCATGAATGGATTATCGAGATTCCTTAAAGGAAGGCAGGCTACTCAAAATCAACTTTCCTTTCCTTTGCGAATTTTTTTCTTTGTAATTTGTTATAAATGATAAGAGAAATAAATATATTAGTACTTAATTAACTTTGTTATAAATATTATTGTTTTTATATTTTCAGAAAAAATACAAGTAGGTAACAAAAATGTGTCCATTAACTAAGGCCCGCGGACGAAACGTAAATATTATTCTGGCCCCTGTTATACAAAAGGTTACCCACCCCTGGCTTAGAGTAATGAAAACAAATGGATGTTTATCAGGAACTCATTTAGGCTGCGGAGGTCGGGGGGGGAGGCACACTTAATTTATTGCGAAAGAAAAACTTTCACTTTTAAGTCCCTCGGCATTGCATTAAGAAGAACGGTACTGGGATAGTTATGAAAAATATCACCTGCTGCCCCCCCCCCCCACCTTACCGGATTACAAACGAAAAGTGCAACAGATTCAACGACAAATAATAAATTTTGATGGTTCTGAATAATGGCAAGTGTACCTGGGGGTTATTCCATACCCCCCGGTCGTGTAATATCGATTTTTATCGTTGGGAACTTCTGAAGATCTTACATAAAATACGCATCGTATGTCAGAATCACCGTTTCCATGGTAACGTAACGGAATCCCCCCCCTCCATATGGAGATTATTTTTATTGGTAGGAATTTTTCTTTTCAATTTAAATATATTTGAAGTAAAGTCAGTTAAAGGGAAATGAAGAAGAACGCGGGGTTGGAATCAATTTTTCTAAAATCCCCCGTCTTATCATTGGACCAAAATTGAAGAGGAGAAAATTCTCTACAAAATGAGGGTTCAGGATTTACTACAGATCCGAAGTAAATCCTGAAACCCCGTTTTTTTTTGTTCACCATCGATGGTAAAGTTTAAATGTACGAAATATTTATTCAGAATAAGAATTATTCAAAACCTTTTTCAATTGTTTTCTCTGGATTTTCTTTTTATTTCATAAATACTTAGTATGATTTGGTATGATGTAGGCAAAATTTGTTAATCTGTTTTATAGAGAATTTGGCTACAGTCCCACTTTCTAAACCACCTAAATCAAAATTTCTTCTACTACACACTAAAGAGCATAGTTAATAGAGCAAATTGTAAAAATATTTTGGGAGGTAGGGGGCTAAACTTTTGAATAAAGCGAATTTGAACTTAGCAAATTTACATGTAAATTTTAACGAGATTCCGCGCGTCGCTCATTCTGTTGACAGTACGTGTAGTATCAATGACCCTAAGGCTAGATTCACACTACATTGTACTGCACGTTTTTTAGCAGTATACGTTTTAACGAATACGCAGTGGCGCATATATTGTACATAGAACTGTTCACACGTCCTTTGTACTGCAAAAAAAACGTATACAGCTAAATACGTTTAACGAATACTCACCGGACTTGTCTTATTCGGTTAAACCTTAACGTATTCGGTTTGCAGTAGCGCATAGTATTAAATTGTCTCTTTCACACGGCACGATGTCATACTTTTTTATCGAAAAGCAATTGAACAACGCTTTAGTACCTGAGCATCTGTTGGAGAGATTGCGCGTATTTTAAGATTGTTTAAGATTCTTGTTAAGAAAATTTTATTGTTATATTAAAATGGCCGACGAATCTTCTATAGATAAGAATCTTTCTATAGATAATGAACTATTAATATCTTTAGTCGAACAAAAGCCCGTTTTGTGGGATAAATTTTGTATTTTTTTTTGTAGGCTTGAATTTTCCAGTCGATTTAATAAATTTTCAAAACTTTCAATAGACATCCGAAAGTAATTGAAAATTTTTTTTTCATCGTTTCTAAGTTTTTCGTATAACTTTTCGAATTTATAGGATGCACCCAAAACCTTCTGCTTTGTTGGCGGCGAAACCGCTAGCGTCTTCGATACCAATATAAAAGTACAACTACGCGTGGATCCATCACGTCTACTCTGGTTGATCGACGCGACGTGTGAAAACTGCGGCTATTCGTTTTTACACGAATGAAAATTTACCGTATGAATACCCGATTGATTGTGCGTTTAAAATCGAATACAACAAAAGACGTGCAGTACAATGTAGTGTGAATCCAGCCTAAGGCTGGGTTCACACGGCATTGTACTGCACGTTTTTTGTTGTATTCGATTTTAAAGGCACAATCAATCGGGTATTCATACGTGAAAAAACGAATAGCCGCAGTTTTCACACGTCGATCAACCGGAGTAGACTGGAGTTTTCTTCCTTTTTCTAGAAATTTGGATTGCATACTATCTTGATTTCCTTCCAAGCTGCTTGAGCTGCGATGCGATTTTTGTAAAGATCTATAGTTTGTTTTATCCCACAAAATGGGCTTTTGTTCCACTAAAGATATTAATAGTTTAATTAAAAACAGATGCTTAGGTACTAAAGCGTTGTTCAATTGCTTTTCGATAAAAAAAACGTATGACATCGTGCCATGTGAAAGAGACAGTTAAATACTATGCGCTACTGCAAACCGAATACGTTAAAGTTCATTCGATTTGCTTGACAAGTCCGGTGAGTATTCGTTAAACGTATTTAGCTGTACACGTTTTTTTTGCAGTACAAAGGACGTGTGAACAGTTCTATGTACAATGTATGCGCCACTACGTATTCGTTAAAACGTATACTGCTAAAAAACGTGCAGTACAATGCCGTGTGAATTAAGCTTAACACTGAGTATTTCGCACCGGCAGATGCAGCTCGTCTCTCGTACATGTAACATCTATTATTTTTTGTTTTTCGCGATTTTTTGGGGGTTTAAGCTCCCGGTTTTCTTGATGGTAGGCGCTTCAAATTTCTTTAGCTATCTAGCGCGGAGCGCCGACGGCCATGAAAAACCGGCTGGCCTGGCGGAGCCAGGACGGCTTGGGTTTTTCGATGCACTCAGTTATGGCCGGGTCGGATCCGCCCAAAAAAGGAATTAGCGCCATAAAACCGGCCCCATAGTTGTTTATGTCGTTTCAATGCTAATTTTACGTACTTTTAAAAAGTCGATATTTGGGTTGTTTTTAAGATTACCTCCCAAAATATTTTTTCTATAGACTAATATAAGCATGTTCTTTAGTGTGTACACGAAAATTTTTTTCGGGTGGTTTAGTTTGTGAAGTCGTCCCCGAGAATTTTGTACTCTTCAATTTTAATTTGATGATAATTTTCTCTAAAAATGAAGGTAAGCGAGTTATAGGCGCAAAACTACTGTACAGGATTAAAATCCCCACTTGGGGAAAAGGCCGACAGGGAATTTTAGGCGATTTTACAAATAAAATCGCGGTCAAATTTTCGAATTCAGTCAAATTTGAATATATGCCAAAAAAAGATTCTTATCTTTTTGAAAATTTTAAACTATTTTTTATTAGGTTTTGTCGAGGTTTAGCGCCCCCATTGCGATGGCGCTTGAGGGAAATTGCCTCAGTCGCCTCACCCTTGCTACGGTGCTGTATAAAATAGTACTACCTTTGATTACAGACTTGTTAAGATTTGTTACCTTATGAAAACTATTGTACCATAATTTGTCCCAAAAACTAGATGGCGTTAGTAATTTTCTTGTCCCGAAATTGTAATCTTATCATTTAACGTCCAATATTTTCATCAATTTACATAATAAAGCAGGTAAAATGGCAGCTATCAATGGTAACAAAGGTTTTGAAAATCTATTATGACGAACCGGCAACATTGACCATAAAATATAGAAGTACATTTTACCTAATTTTAACAAAACGAATGAACAAAAACAGGATAATTCGAGAGGAAGTTGATGATGTTCAAAGAAAAAATGAGAATACAACTTATTGTAAACCTGTGCAACTTGGATCTAATGAAAACGCTCCATTTATGGCCTGAAAATACTTTTCATTGGTGTTCGATTGTTTAGACCGATCCGTGCTCGTTTTATAACATTGGGGGTAGTCTTGGTTGTTTGCTGTTTTACTTGTCTATTAAGAGCGCGCTGCGGAAAGAGAGAGAGGGAATGATGTTGAAAGAAGCCTCTAATCTTTTGTACAAATTTAAAAAACTAAACGTCGTATCAATGTAATTCTTTTTTATATTAATAAGAAAAGACTATTGAAGGCAATAACCAATTTTGAGCGCTTTAAATTAAAAGTAAATAGGTTAATTTAATTTATGAAAAAGGACAATTTTGAATTTTTATGACAACCGATCTTAATGAAACTTCGTTATTGCCTTCTGCAGATCATTATAAGGACAAAACCTGATTTTGAAGCGATTTCATCATCAATTATAGAAAACTTGTACAAAACTTGTAAATCAAAAAGTGCCCTTAGTGGAGTTTTAAACTATATATGAAATCAACTTAATGCACAAAGGGTTCAAGGGTTCCCTCAGATATGGCGCAAATAATTTTTTTAAATTTTTTAAATCTCTACAAAAGATTAGAGGCTTCTTTCAACATCATATCTACTGCTTCCCTCTCTCTCTTTCCGCAGCGCGCTCTTAAGAAGTATTATTACAGTTAAAAAAAAAATTGAGTTAGCATTTTTCCCATGATCTGCGAGTCCATAGGAATTGTTTAAGACCATATTTTGGAATGATGGTATTTTTTCGTTAACGATTACAGACAAACGTGCGCACCGATTTAGTTGAAATTTCATACAATAGTTCGAAACAGCTGTCTAAAGAGCTGATCAGATTTCGGTTGAAAACCGTACAATTTTAACCCATTTTTTAGAAGAATGAAAATTAATCAAGAGCAGTGCTGTTTTCCGGTAGAACACATAAGAATGAAAATTGTATCAATCGAAAGAAATTATTTTTACGCGTCGTATGATACCTAAGAGCCCCCGCAGACTGCAGACTTTCTATCGGCCGATAGTTTAGTTGGTTTCTTAATCCAATACAGCTTCATGCGGCCGATACCGAATCGTTATAATTTGCGCACTTGCATACAGTTTCATATTGATTAAGAAACCGACTAAACTATCGGCCGATAGAAAGTCTGCAGTCTGCGGGGACTCTTATACTTATTTTTTTAAAATTATTGTTAAAATAGAAAAATAAAATAGTGCTTTTAAAAGAATATGAGTTGCCTAGGATAATGTTGATCTGTCAAAGTGATTGGTATTGTTTTGCGTATGCCATTTTAAAAATATTTTTCAATGTAAACATGTTATTTTATCGCAACTCGTTCAGTAAGTTAGCAGATAACCCCTCCACAGACTAGGCGTAAGCAGGTGTTCTGCCCGGCTATCTGTTGCTATAAGTAATTTTTGTCTAGAGCTTATTAACTCGTCTAGGGAGATTTTAATGTTCACTTTGCAATTTTTATTTATATTTTCTTTTGAATTAACGTGATCAATATATCTTTAATTAAAGTAAATTTCAATTACTACGTTGGTTTTTTAAAAGCGATAGTATTTTTTTGCATTAATCGTAAACAGTTCAAAACATGTGATATTCTGCAAATTTATAAATAAAATTTAACGTTTGGTTTGCATAATGTATCTAACACCGCGAAATTCTTAGTAAGGGTATTCCCCGTATGATGTAATATTTGTACATATGGTTTTTCTTACAAGGTTACTACTTTTATGCACTTATATTTTTATAAGTTATTGCAATATTTTAATTATGTCTGTTTTTAATTGTACTTCGTCCAAATTTGTTTATTTATTGTATTTTGGTTCTTACTGAAAGAGATTGCGATAAAATATTTTATTTTTCCTCGTCTCGTTAGAGCTTTTTACCGTCTTGGATGAAATTACGTCACTCGGCGCAAGCGCCTTGTGACAATTTCATCCGTGACGGTAAAAAGCTCTAACGCGGCTCGGAGAATAATATACTAATATTATTGTTAAAAGGCTACAATAAAATAAGCGTTTTTAAAAAATTAATGAGTTTTCACGTATAAACAACATACAACAAACTACAAATTAAATTTGGTACCTAATAATTTTGATATGTTTAAGGGCCAATTTATCAATTTCTAGTTAAAGTTTCAGTTAAATTTATCTGACAGGTAAGTGAGGTTTGGTGTCCTCTCATTGGACTAAAAGACGTCACGTGGTCGATTTATCTGATAGGTAAATTTAACTGGAGATGGATAAACTGGCCCTAAGTGATTTATGTATTTTATCAAGTTAAAAAAATTTATGTTAATAGTGTTAATAGTATTTTAAGAAAATTTTGAAATGAACCAATGCAATTAATATAACATTAAATAGAATCTAAGATCCCATGTGGGATAGATCCCAGATTTTTTAGAATTAATTTCAGGGGAATGTTATCGTAATAAACTGTGAATCTTATAGAGGACGGAATTGCCAATATAAAAGACCCTTGCAGTTATTTTTGTACGATGAATTCAGGTTTTTAAAATTTTTCCTGAAACGAACAAACCTCCATTTCACTTTCATGCCAAACACTACTAAATTAAATATGGTAGAAAGAGCTTGTTCCCTATATCCATAACTACATATATAAATTTCAACATAATGTATGTAAGAAACTTACTAATCAATAAATATTTTAAACTTTTGTACGATGAACGCAGATTTTATTTAATCAACGCACGAAGTTATCCTAATAAGTCAGCGCAATATTAGATATTGTGTATTCAAGGAAGGATACTGCCGATACATTCAGAAGTAGAAAGAAATTACAACTGTTTTAAAAAAAATTGATCCGAAAAAATAAATATTGTATTAAGCTCTTGAAGTTTATTATTGCATTAAAAGTAAGTAAATGTTAATAAACGATAAAAAAAAATACTGAAGCGATTTTATTATAACATCTACCATCAATATTGGTGATAAATAAATCAGATTATTGACGAATTAGTAATTAAAATTAAGAACCACAGAATTAATTCTTACCCATTTCAACATCATTTTCATAATCTATAATTTCTTGTTGTTTTGAATTGGAGAATGCACGATATCGATTATTTCTATCTTTGCGTTTTTGGGGTTTCTCATGCACGGCTGGCGATATGACTTTTTTTTGGATGGATGGAAAAATTGTCGGAATATAAGATGGACTATTTTCAATTTCAGATCTTTTACCACCAACAAAATGCGAACTGCATATTCGAGTGTTTCTATTGGGTTGCCATGACTTTTCAGCACTGTGAGAATAAAATCATCAATAACAGAAATGCATAGATATAGGCCGTGTTCGGTCTGGCACTTTTTTCGCTTTGAAGCTCCGTCAATGCATTCTGATAGTTCGATTTGAGGTTTTTTCACGCTTTCAAACGCTTTATCTGCTCTCATTTCAAAACTTGGCGTGTTTTAAGCTACCGAAATGGACGGAACTATAGCGTTTGCAAGCGCGGAACAGCTCCAAATCGAGCAATCAGACTATGTTCGACGGAGCTTCAAAGCGAAAAAAGCGCCAGACCGAACACGGGCATAGTACACTCCAATACTATAAATTCGGTCAATGGTCATAGTTAAAAGTCTAGGAGAAATATTGGCAATATCTAGGAATTACTAGAATATATTATGTACTATATAATTTTAGTTATAAAATAGTTCATGTCACAATTGTCGACAAACGTCACTAATATAAGGCAAGCTGACCAGTTAAAATAGCCCCGACAAAACAGCTTACCGACAAAATAGCCTACCGACAAAATAGCTCAGCACAAAATATCGCCTACAAAAGACTCTAAAAGCGGTATTACATTACACAGTTTCTTGTTCAAGAAACGACACAATTTTGCGCACTGCCGCACAACGCTATGCGCAAACGCTTTGAACTCGTCTCTGCGCAAAATTGTGTCGTTTCTTGAACAAGAAATTGTGTAATGTAATACCGCTTTTAGTGTCTCTGAAAAGATATTATATAGGTATAAATTATTATAGGTCTTCTTCTTTAATTTATTTGAGATTCATTGATCTATTCAAATTAGTTCTGTGAGCATACTTGGATTTTACATTTTAGGTAGCTTGCTAAGCTGGTCCTGGATGTGCCTGTTACCTTGTTTTTTATTGTTACGAAGGCAAATCATTAACACAGGCGGATCGACGGCTAAATGTGCTTTCCGAGGCACGGAGGCGGTCAAGAAATTTTTACGTTCAGATCCGGAGCCAAACCGGAAAATCCTATGTTAGCAGTTGATCACGCAACTTTCAGGCCCAAATTAAATCTTTATTACTAAATTTATTATTGAATAAATTAAATTGATTTTAAATTAAAACAATAAGTAGGTAATAAACAAATAAGTTGTGGGGGGGGGGGCGTTTATTAATGCTAACATTATATATTTATCCTTCTTCTTTGAGTGCCATCTCCTATCGGAGGGCAATTTTATCTTTTGACACCGCTACCCTAAACAGAGTTCTATAGAGGAGCAATTGTTTGTTTTTTCAATTTTAACCAATCAGAATGAAGAAAAATTTCACCGCTAACAAAATTCTTGATTCTGACTGATTAAAATGCATTATTTGTATTTAAAAGTATTTTCAAGTGAATAAAAGATAGAAAAAGCTAAACAAATTTTGTATATATGTTACGGTCAATGATGTGAATTGGACATTGACGTCAATGGCCGGACAATGACGTCAATGACCATTTTTGCTGGACATTGACGTCCTTGACGACCTTGGCCGGTCAATAACGTTATTGGCCAAATGTGAATGGACAATGATGATATCAAAATTTAATGGATAGGAAGCAAAACCAAATATGTCAAATTTTGCTTATTTTGCGATATTTATTTTTACAGATCGTCCATCAGTGAAGTATTATAATGTTTAATAAGTTATTAATAACAATTTTTAAAAATTATATTTTTATTATCAATTTTATTATCATCGCGTTTTGTCTGAATCGTTAAGTTAATGCTCTCATTAAATTTCCTACGCATTTCATTGAGATCCATGGTATCCATTTATCTTCTGTTTGTTAGGGGTCGTCCATAAATTACGTCGCGCAAATTTAAGCAATATTTAACCCCCCCCCATCGTCACACAAACCTAGACCCCCTCCAAGTATTACGTCACATATTCTTGAACCCCCCACCCGCAAATTATTCAAATTTAAAATTTATATAATAAAAAGAAACCCGGGGCGGATTTCATGGGTGTCATCCCCACCTCGCCTGATGACAATTTTTTTTATGGGTAGCACCCCAGAAAATAGTTTTTTTTAAATACTTATAATAAAATATTTAATCTATATATTTTGTGACGCCACAATTTTTCATCGTCACAAGGGTCAGCCCCCCCCCCCAGGAGCGTTCCCTTAATTCCTTAATAGCTAGTACCAATTATACAGGCACTTTTAATATGTACATGCCCGATGCAATAATATCATCATCGTCCGCTCTGTATTGGGCAAGGACGTCATTGCCCGGACAATGATGCAAAAACCATAGATAGATTCTTAAATGTCAACAGTGCCCAATTTGCATGGGCATTGACGTCAATGCCCGAGTTGTCATCATTGACAATTGAGATATTATATCATATAATCTTGTACATATTTTTATAATTTTCTATCGGGCTATTTTGTGTACAGGCTATTACAGATCGGGCTATTTTGTATCGGGCTACCCACATAGCGGGTTGCCTTTTGACATTATTTTTCTTACATTTCCAACAGATATTTACTAAATTAAAATCGTGTGTCTCCGACCTATTTTGAACATAATCTAAAATATTAAAATAATCGCCAACTCCTTAAAAATCAAATTCCCAATCACATTATGCTAACATTGTAACACTTTGACCAAATTTATAGAAATGGAATGAACTATGAATATTGGAATTTATCACGTGTTTTCCATAGTTAAACCAAACTTTTAGGACATACAACTTAACGTGGAATTCAAACCACGGCATGTTACATCTGTATATTATAAGATATAACATTTTTAGAATTAAATAAGATTTACTTACATTGGTCTGACGGCTTGTATCCACCTATTTTTTTGGTCGATTTGATAATTTCTGCCAGGAAAACAATAAAAAGTCAGCTCAGGATTGCGTTTTTCGGAATTTTTGCACCCAATTACACAACAAATCCTTCCTCCAGCCATTTTTAAATGAACGTTGTCTTTTTCAGTATTAAGTATGGCGCATGTCAAACAATTGTGTTTAGGCAGTTTAGGGCATCTATCTTATGTCTAACTTCACCTATAGGGCGGCGCCACTAATTTATAATTCAATCTTAAATTTTTATTGTAAAATGAAATCGATAACAAATTTGCTCTCACGCAGTGTGGTAAGAGATAAAGTGCTACAATAATAATTGTTCATGTATTATGTTTTCAAATTTTGAAATAAATTATAATAAAACAACGAAACCTCATGTAGAATACGTATTTCATGACAAAACGTTTGCGCATTTGCGTCTTTTTTTATCGATCGGCGCTGTTGCCATTTTCAAAAAAGAAAATTAAAAATAATGTCCTGCTGCGCTTTCAATTGAAGTAAATGTAAAAAATAATACGAAACGATACGAAATACGTCGTTCGCATTACTTTAATAATTAATTGGTTATATTGTAACGATTTAAGGAATTTGTTTAATATTCACTCATGTGACACTTGGCAATATTGTGCCATTGCCCCCTCTGACGGATAGAAAATATTTGTGTTGACTCGCCATCTTGTCTTTACGAGTTGTCAAGCGACGCGTCTCGACAACAATTGTGATTTTTCAGTGTTTTGATTACAATTTTGTGTGATTGTTTTTTATCAATCAAATATGAAGAAGGAGGTTTCCGACGTAAGTAATTTTGAGCATTAGGAAGGTTATTATTTTTACCTCGAAGCGATGGTCGGGTGGACGCGTATTCGAGGACGCTGCATTCTTTAAATGCAACAAAAACTGGTTTAATTCAAGAAGTTATTGTTACATAAGCATAAATAAATCATAAGTATTGTTTGGTTACATTTAACATTAACATATAATTTTGAATTCAATTAAAATTTAATTAGTAATTTTGAAATCAAGTTGTTTGAATCGAATGACGCTAAATTTATATGGTTTCGTAGGACGGTAAAAACGAGCCCGAGCATATTCGTAAATTATTCATTGGTGGTTTAGACTACCGCACCACAGACGACTCTTTAAAAAAACATTTCGAACAATGGGGAGACATTGTAGATGTCGTCGTAATGAAAGATCCCAAAACGAAACGGTCTCGGGGATTTGGTTTTATCACATATTCGAGAGCACAAATGGTCGACGATGCACAAAATTCACGACCACATCGAGTTGACGGTAGAGTGGTGGAGCCAAAACGAGCTGTGCCAAGGCAAGATATTGGACGTCCAGAAGCAGGTGCTACGGTGAAAAAATTGTTTGTTGGAGGTTTAAAAGATGATGTCGAAGAAGAACACTTACGAGAACATTTTAAAACTTTCGGAACAATTTTGTCTTGCAGTATTGTAACTGATAAGGATAGTGGAAAAAAAAGAGGATTTGGATTTATAGAATTTGATGATTATGATCCGGTTGATAAAATTTGTCGTAAGCGTTGAATGTTTTTATGAAAATAAATTTTTTTTAACAAGTTTTTTGTAGTTCAAAGGAGTCATCAAATAAATGGAAAACATATCGACGTTAAGAAAGCTTTAAGTAAGGCAGAGTTAGAACGCCTACAAGCTGGTGGAGGAGGAAGCGGCGGCGGTGGTTCAGGCGGGCCCATGGGCGATGGTGGCGGCGGAGGAGGAAGAGGTGGAGGAGGAGGCGGATCTCGTGGTCCACGTGGAGGAGGCGGTGGTGGTGGAAATAGAAACTTTAACAATGCACCCCAAGGAGGAGGAGGAAATTGGGGTGGTCCCAATAGAGGAGGAGGTGGTGGCGGCGGCGGTCAAGGAGGGGGTGGTGGTGGCGACTGGAATAATATGCCACCAAATCAAGGTTATAACAGTGGAGGTGGATGGGGTGCCACCAGTGGAAACCCATGGGATAATCAGGGTGGTGGTAATTGGGGAGGCAACCAAGGTGGTCCACAGGGTTACAGTAGTGGAGGTGGAAATGGAGGTAATTGGGGAGGTCCAAGTAATGACAACTTCGGAGGAGGTTATCAACAAAATTATGGAGGTGGAGCAATGAGAAACAATTATCAGGCTAGCAGGCCCACTCCATATGGTGAGGAAATTTACAATTTACAATACAAATTATAAAAAACATCAATTGTTGTGTTAGGTGGGGGCAATTCTGGGAATGGGGGATATGGAGGAGGAGGTGGATATGGTGGTAATCAAAATGGTATGGGAGGTGGTCCAGGAAATCGACGATTTTAAAATGTAAGTGCTTCAAGAAGGTGCACTATTTGAAAATAATTTATCACAATCGAGTTCTAATGACATCATTACATTTTATTATTGAGTTAGTTAGTTAGCCTTATGGTTTGACATACATTTAATTTGATAGCAGGTGTAGGTCAAGTCATTAGGGTGAATTAATTAGAATAATTTCTATTTATTATAATTAATAATGTCCTTTTTATTTTGGTTGATTTCCTTTTTGAGTTTTTCATTCTAATTAAAATTAGGTGTCTTAGAATTAGGAATTACATTTAATGTAACTGCCATGCTTATTAAAATTGTCGACAGGAATGATCGTGTAATTTACTGTACCTCATGAAAATTAGATAGGATTATGATGGATATTAATTTATTTGCTAGTAAATTGTCAGATTATTCAAATAATTTATGCCCCAGGAGTTTTTTTATTTTAACTAATATTTATTCTATTTAACGTTTAGTGTAATCATTTTAGTGTGGGTGTCGTACTGTTGTAGATATTACGATAATAAATAAGAGTATGTTTTTCATTGAGTACAAACAGGTGTTTTTTTAAGCGTATGTAGTTTATTAGATCGAGTTACAGGAGCAACTTACATTGCAGGTTATTAAATAGGTATGTATAGTACTTTTGGTACCGTTTTTAGGTTATTTTTGCCACTTAGCTCAGGTTTCTTTTGATCGTTGCATATTTTAGGCGAGCTAGAGAGAGGCAGTTTGATACTGAAAAAAAATAGAATAGAAAAAAGGACATTTTAAGGGTTTAGCCTCTTAAAGTTAGTATCGAATTGTTTTGATAATTTGTAGGTGTAGATTATGTTAGAAAGTTAACCTGGGTTAGGTAGGAATACACGCTGGTTTTTATGTTCAAACGACAATTTTGCTTTTCTGGATACAGTTTACACACAACAAATATTCCCTTAAAATTATTTTGCATCATTATCATTCTTTAGTTGCTATAATACATTATGCACAGGGGGTTCCCAATTCGAGAGTCACACTGTTTATTCTCAAACTTGGAACAACCTGAATCTATAATTTACTAATATTCTGTCTTTGTTTTGGTGTTCCGGGCGATATACTGGAGAGCCAGACAATATATCTGTTTTCAACTCAAGTGAGTAAGTATTAGCAAATAATTTCATTAATCATGTTAATCAATCAGCCTAAATTTTTATTAAGTTTCCATTCCAACAGTCACACAATGCATACAACATTCAAAATATATTTTTAGTTTTATGTTGTTTATTTTCAGAATACTAATAAAATTTAAAAAATCGCTTTTTAGCACCAAACTTTTTATAATAAAAACAACTTGAATTTACTCAAAATCATGACAAACAGATAATTTTCATAATTAAAATTCACAAGTCCAATTGGTTCACTAATATTTAAAAATTAATCCTGTATTGTCAGCATACAGCCAATACTGCGTTTACAAAAAATATGCACAAAGGGGGCTCTATTTTAAATGGCCGACTTGGGTATCTCTAATTATATAAGATATCTGGATGATATTAAATTACTAGACCAGAGTTGGGTAACTAATAAAATATTCACATCATATCGAGGTATGACTTCGGAGTTGATATATTATTGTAGGGTCTATCAATACTAGATTAAAAAAAAAGTTTACTACGTCGAAAATATTGTCAATTATTCAGAAATTTATGTAACCAAGTGGACCACTCAGCAATTTTGATGATTGCCTGCAATTCTTTCAATTTCCTACATCTTTTAAAGCTAATTTCGTTTTCTTGCAAAATTTTGGTGTACAAATTTTCTTCAGTGGTCAACCTCTTCGACTGCAAAACAATTTAAAGTCAAAATAAAATTAGAACAAAATCAAGACTTTCACGTTCCAAAATTTTGGAACTGCAATATTAAACATTTTTTAATTTTAGTTGATTTTTGAAGGCAAGTGCATTGTGTATCATGTCAACCCTCCATTGAAAGAATTAATTTTTGACTATTTGTTAGTCAAATTCAAAAATTAAAAGCACTTCTCTTATTAAAAATTAAATATTTTCTTTCCTAAACAAATGCCCCGACATACTGCAGTGGCGTAGCTAGGGGGGGGGGGCGGACCGCCCCGGGCGACACCCGACCCCAAATTATTTAAATGTCCTGAGTAAAATTGCCTCGTTTCTTGGTTTTTTAGGTTCCTAGGGATGACACCTCAAAAAAACGTCATCGGCCTAGGTGGGAGTGACACCCGACCCCAAAATATTGACTAAAATTACCTCGTCATTTAGGTTCCTAAGGGTGACACCTCAAAAAGAAAAGAACATCAGCCTGGGTGGGAGTTGCACCCAACACCAAATTATTTAAATTTCCTGGCTAAAATTACATCGTTTTTTGGTTTTTGCGGCGACACATAAAAAAAAAAGAGATCATCAGCCTAGGTGGGGGTGACATCCATTAAATCCGCCCCGGGTCATTTATCACGCAAAATCTCAAAAAAAAATTTAATATTTTATTTAATCAAAAAACGCCCTTAATCAAGATAGGAGATTAGAATCTTACGATGTTAATGGGTTGTTTAGTTTACTGTTTTGACTAGTGGTTATTTAGAAAATCACGCTTTAATAATGCAAAATGCGTCGTATCAAACACCCGCCCGCCCGCAAATTTGTCTCATAAATCATAAAATCGTGGATTAGCAATTTCTGAAAATTCCCGTGATTGTCAGATTTTGACATTTATGTGATCCACAGAGGAATGAAAATTGGCTTGACGAACCAAATCGACCGACTTTCTGTCGATACTGACTTTCTACAACACTCTTTGGAGGCTTTAGAGTATGAGAAATAGTTTTAGCTCAGGAATGAGCAACCTTTTTTTACAACGGGCCAGCTACAAATTAAAAAATGTTGTACTGCCGCATGTAAGAAACTTATAATCATACAAATACTGAATGATGAACTAAAATGATCTCTATTAACAAACCTATAAATCTAATCTTAAAAGTCGAAATGTAAAGGGCTCTTTGAAGGGCCGCGGGTTGCTCATCCTTGCTTTAGCTAGTCAGTACATTTTAGAATTGAAGTGCGAACAGAATAAATGATCCTAGGCAGGGAACTGCCGAAACTGTTTTGTACCTGAAAACGGTAAGATATTATTTATTTATTTTTCAAGAGAAGGAAAATATTTTGCAATCACGAATTCATTTTCACCCAAGTTTTCTATGCACTACACATTTATTTGCTGACTGATTAATTCCTTATACGAGTCAGATACGCACTAAAAATTATTTAATAATAATTTAGCGTATAATATACAAAAGTTTTGTTTAAAATTGCCGACAGCGTCGAATACTATTACCATGGCATGACTTGAAAATATTTTAATTTAGTAGCTTGTCCAAAGAATTTTTTCAAAAAGGTCATTCTGAAAGATAGTGGTATGCCGTCACCGCCACTAAAAGAACGATTTACATTGGTAAACTTGAAAATCTAAATATATCCCATTATTTTCCTGAACCCTTACTAAGGTATTACGTAGATTTGCAGTAAAATTTACGTTTATAATTTAGTATTATAGATCAGAATCGATTCTAGAAACGTCTCGCCAAACCGCTTTGTTTGGAATTTGCCCGATTTTTGATATGAGTAAATTCCAGTTTTTTTAACATTTAGATAAACAGGTTTTAATAGTGATAATTATAATTTTTACAATATTCGGAAAATAAATCTCATAAAACAGGTAACTTGGTAAACTATCTTATGAATTTTCTTTTTATATTTCATTCGACTTCAGAATCTGATTCAAAATGTTTCATTTAAATGCCGTTTTTAGTCGAAGTTTTTTTCTTCTTCATAAAACATTCTACTACAAATTTGTATTTGTACAAAAAGAAGTGCGGTTTCGCAATCCAAGTTAATTGGTCAATTTCATATCATTTTATAATAAAAATTTAATTAAATTTTATTTTTAACAACGGCGATGGGTACCAACCATGTCCATTGGTTATTTTTAATAATATGTAATAGTTTTGTTTACTTTTAGATTAATAATATATAAAAAAAAATAAAGTTTTCTAAATAAATTTGTTTAATTTATTGCCACACAAAATTTTTAAAAAGGCAACTGTGCAATATGGGTCTAGGACAAATGGACGCGGCTGAAAGGACGCGACCGAAAGAACGCGAGCGTTAGGACGCAGACCCAAAAGGACGCGGGCCATAAAGACGCAGACCCAAAAAGACGCGACCATATAGACTTAACTTATAGATTTAACTTTAAGCGGAGATTTATTTGTTTTTAATTAGTTTTCTAAAGAAATATCAAAAACTAACACTAACCTAACGGCAGATCCACCTCTTCGCGGCGTATTTAACTTCACGCGGAGATTTATTTGATTTTAATTAGTTTTCTAAAGAAATATCAAAAACTAACACTAACCTAACGACAGATCCACCTCTTCGCGGCAGATTCACCTCTTTGCGGCAGATTTAACTTGACGCAGAGATTTGTTTGTTTTTAATTAGTTTTCTAAAGAAATATCAAAAACTAACACTAACCTAACAGGGGATAGTATAAAATCTAATAAATAAAATCTTACGTAAGAAATTGTCATGACCACCCTCCCCCGAACAAGAAAAAATAAGATGTTAGCTACCCCCCTTCCCCCAAAGGTTATTATTATGGCCGCGTCTTTTTGGGTCTCCATTTGTCCGGCTCCGTGTGCAATATAGGCCAATGCTTTTAGGATTAAACCTCAAAAGAAGTCACGAATGGACTAAACGTGGTAAAATAGAGAAGTAGAAATAAAATTTTCTGGGTGTTCAAATACCCGACAATGTTGTTATAAAATTAAAAACCAAAGAATGTGATGAAAAACTTATCTATCATCGCTTATGTTGCAAAAACTAATAGCCAGTTGTTCAGTCTGGGGGTTATCTTTTAACCTGGGTTAATTTCCATAGAAATAATTGTTTCAAGAATTGTATACATGGAAATTAACCCGGGTTAATAGATAACCCCAGACTGAACAATTGGTTTTAAGTGAGATAGCGAAAAAATCAAAAATAAGTTTTTGTAGAGCATAACATTATCTAAAAGAAAGTTTCCAAGAGCACATCTGACTGAGATGAGCAGCTTAGGCGTGAGAGTATTTTGAAGTTGTCCTCTCAATATGTTAACTTTGCATGGAGATGAAATCGTGATTTTCACTTAAGATTGATGGAAACAACTTAACATGAAATTAAAAATCTGAAATAATTCATGGCCTATTAAAACACTATAATATAATTTCTAGATATTCAAAACATGATTTTCACCTTTAATTTTTTATTAGCATGGTTTAGCAGGTGGACTTATCATACAATTTTTTTTAAATAGTAACCGTTTTTTATGGCTTTTGAAAAGTTCATAATCTTGCTTATGACCACTAAAAATCTTAATAAAATTGCACTTCAAGAGCAACAATCGATCCAAGAAGAAGAGGTAAAATTATTTTTGTTTTAACGTTTAAAACTTTAGCTACTTATGTAAGTTAAATGTATTTAATACCCTCGCAGTTTAATGTTTTATATTTTAGGAAATTTTTAATTAGAAGTAAGATATCTACATAGTTATAGCACTAATAAAAATATGAAAAATCAGACTTATCTAGTTCTTTTATTTTATTTTAACTTTGTATGTCTCAAAATAAGTTTTATTCATAACGACTGATAAATAGTAATACATAATACAAAATAAGATCGAGAAAATACATAATTATTATAAAGAATAAAACTATAAAACTTCACAATTGCACAAATAGATATCTCAACTGTCTTGCGAAGGTCGCGGACGTACTATACGTTGCTATACGTAACGTTCGGAATGTGCACAACTAGGTATCTCAAGTTATCAACTTGTAGCATAACAGCATTGAAGGGATCTGGAACTGATCTACTTTTAGCAAGTGGATATTTGATATTTAGAAACATAATAGAACATTTTTAGTTATAGCACTAAATAAAGTGATTAAAATTAGGTGGGCACATGTAGCTAACTCAAAATAGCCAATATTAGAGTTACCTAGTTATAGTATTAAGGGGACGATATTATAAGTGATAATTAATCTTGTGCTCTACAAAAAATCACTAAGTTTTTCGCTATCTCGCTTAGTTTTTGAAGAGTAAGCGATAACAGATTTTTTCATTAAATTCTTAGGTTCTTAAGTTTTTAACAAAATTGTCGGGTATTTGAAGACCCAGAAAATTTGATTTTTTAACCCCATGTTCACCAAAATTAAAAACATAACTTTTTCTTAGTAACTGGCAGGGTAGAAGAATAAATACTCCTAATCCCAAAATTTATCTGTTGGATTAAAGTTTTCATGAACAATTTGTAATAAAAAACTACTTAATTTCCAATCAAAATTTTTAGCATACAAAATAACTGCAAACATTCGTCTTCCAAAAAAACAGTGTAATCCTGAAATCAAGATTTAATTTTTCCTGCCCTCTGAAAAAAACCACAACACGACAAATTATCCTGAAATTTAAGGATGCCAACATGAAAGTTAATTCTCTTCTTCAAGTGCCGTGCCCGATTCCAGGCGTAGGCGACCTCTCTCTTATGTGCGTTTGAAGTATTATCACACACATAGGGGACCTACTTCTTTACACGAGCTCGGAACCACGGGATCTCATCTACAGAGAGGCTGTACCCAGGCAGATTACACCTTGGTGGTTTGCTATTGGCTTCCATGGGGAGATGGTCACAATAACGTTGTAATAATATTTTCGAATTTTGTAATTCTTTTCAAAATTGGTACAGACAACCAGTGTTGTCAGATTAGGCGATTTACCGCAAATTGGGCGACTTTTGAAGATAATTTGCGATCAAATTTTTTCAAAAAGCGCAAACCGCAATTTGGGCGCTTTCTGAGAAATGAAGTTGCGGTTTATTGCGAAAAATAATCAACTTTGAATTTAAAAGCCAAGCATGCGCGTAGTACATTCCGTAATGCGTACAACCAAAGTGGTTGTTTCCTTGAGTGCAAACCCTAAAAAAAAGGTCATCAACCCTGCCACCCCAAGAAATAATCCGCCCCGGGTGTCACCCATGAAGTTGATTGCATCCGATTACAGAAAATAACAATAAATTTCAATTTTGGCGCCACGTGATCAATTAGTTGCGCCTTTGGGCGTTTTTTCGGCAACGAGTTGGCGCCTTAGATTTCTAAAATCTGACAACACTGCATACAACATCTACGATAATTGTTGAAAACTTGATACTAGTGTAAGAAAATTGCGAAAAAAAAATCCAAAATCGGTTTCTGCGATTTTTCGACGGATTTCGTTAGGTAATAGGGAAGATGCATAAATTTTTTTTATAGCGTAGTTGGATCAAAAATAACTAAATATACTAATTAATGCTATTTAATTTATTTATTTTCGTTTTGATATTAATTTAAAACATATTTAAAAATCCGTCAATTTGAATTGAAGGAAACGGCCGCGCAATTTGCCATGTACTTGTGACGTCACAAGTTTCAATTTTACATTCATTTATATTATTTTTCTGTGGTTTTGTGCTATGAAAGTTGAAGTTTGTTAGTGTTAAAAGCTGTTATTTATCATAATTAAATCAATTAAAAACAAAAAAGTTAAAAAAGTACTCTACACGAGTAGAGTAAACAAGAAAGTGAGGTTATTGCAAGCAAGCAAGCAAACGCGTTGCGTTTAAGGTCACATGATTTATTTTAAATTATCATTGAATTTTAAAATGGATTATTTATAACAAAATACAATAAATAGAAGTTATTTTTGCTGATTTGATATTTAATATATAGGATTAATCGGAAAATACTGTTTTAACTAAATTTTTGTATTCATGCATGTTCCCCATTGTTCGTACTTTAACATACTAAAAAACGTCCTCTCGGATCCCTGAGCTTCTTACCAAATTCTTCGTCTGAAGTTGAAATTTTTTATGAAAGAGTGAAAATTATGTTTTTTGGCAAAATATTTTTAAACAAATTTCTATATCAGCTATATTGTTATCATAGAACCCATTAAAAAAATTAAAAACACTTAAAATATTTTACCATCCTCGAAATCATGAAAAGAAGAGTTTCCTAAAAATGGTCAGGGAGTTCTGATTTTTGGATATGTTTTAAGGTTTGGGGTCCTAATAAAAACTCTGAGTTGGCGACCGTCCGGAAGTGCCGCCATTTAAAAACAAAATACTTCTTCGTAATATTTCCTTACCAGTTGACTTTAGGACGAAAATAACTTACTATAAATCTTATAGAGAATAAAATTTACTACAACTTCTATCTAAAAGCTGTATTACATTACACAATTTCTTGTACAATAAACGACACAATTTTGCGCACTGCCGCACAACGCAATGCGCAAACGCTTTGAACTCGTCTCTGCGTAGAATTGCGCCGTTTGTTGAACAAGAAATTGTGTAATGTAATACAGCTTTAAGGTATTTTTCTGTAAGGCCCGCTTTTACAATAGTCGGTTAAGGCTCAGTTACTTTACACTGGTGTTTAATTTGAGGTTTGACGTCTTCTCATTGGACATCATGTTAGATTTATCACCAGTGTAAATAAGTAACTGATACTTAACCGACTATTGTAAAAGCGGGCCTAAGTCGAATAGTTGCTGAGCGCCAGCACTGTTAAATTTTTGAATTTGTTGTAACATCTGCTGTTACATTTTTGAAAATTTCAAAAACGCTCGATATTAATAGACTTGATCATATAATAGACTTTTTAGAGAGAGTAACCAAAAATTATAAAAAAAGTCGGAGCAAATTCGAGCGTTTTTGGAATTTTCTAAAATGTGCTCTATTTAACAGATATTAACTATATTTAACCGTAGAAAAATCGCAGAAAACCGATTTTGGAATTTTTTGATCAAAATGCGCCCAGTTTTCGTACACTAATACGGATTCATTGCAAGAAAGGGTTGCGTACGCAGTACAGCAATGGGTAGTAGAGTGATAGACGCTTGGAGCGCAGAATGTTTTGTTAATTGGTGAAAGTTCGGTTCCCCTTTTTCGTCGTTGAAAAAGAACGTTGAAGACGTCCGTAGTGACAATTTTTAACGTCGATGAATTGGTTTGGATTGAATGTTTGGTCTTTTGCAATCCATGTGTTGACGTTTTTGTTAAAAAAAATCCGGGAAGAGCACGTAAAACGGTTCCCGGATTTTACAAATTCCATATAGAGATTCGGAAAGCTGAAGGTTTATATGAGGCGTCCAGTGCTAGAGTGACCTAACCAGCGAACTATAATTATAGTACGCATACTATAATTTTACCTTCTGTGCTGTACAACAGAAGGTACAAATTATAGAATGCCTACTATAATTATAGTACGGTAGTATCGCTGGTTAGGTCACTCTAGCACTGGACGCCTCATATAGAAGAATTGAAAGAAAAAATTGCGTTAGATTAACATTTACTAGTCCAAAGAGCCCTTGAAGTTGATTAAAAATAGGGTTTGTGTGTTAAAACGTGTTAAACGCTTAGAAAATTTTCATTTCAGTACTTCATTGTACGTTTTAAATGTCGAGATGGTTTCAAAGGTCAATAACCCTATCGAGATTCCTTAAAGGAAGGCAGGCTACTCAAAATCAACTTAAGGGTGCGAATGAATGTATAAATATACGCTATACAGACCCTCCGAATTTCGCTATTCTAAGAAAAAGTATATCATATGACATTTAGCAAATCAGGATCCTGTAGAAAAAACTATGATCTGTGTTTCTAGAGATGAATTATTAAAATTGTGCCTAAAATATAGTCATAAAAATAAAAACTGTAACCTAAAAAAAAACCGATCGACAATGCAAATACGCGTGCACGTGCTTTACGTTTCTATTTGACCAATCTTAACCAAATTTGGTGTAGAAGTTATTTACAACGCTACGAAAAACATAGGCTACTTTAGAACCTTGGAGTGAGGCCGAAGGCCGAACAATCACATCCGACACGGTTTAGATGGCTAAAGGCGGCCGGTAGGCCGACTGTGCCAGCTAGTTATTTTAATAATACGCGAAAACTTAATTCGCGTTAAAGGGAATTTTGCTTCGCGTACAAAAAATTCAGGTATCAAAATCTAATTCGCGTTATTCTGAATTCGCGTACATCGAACTCGCGTACATGGAGGGTCTAGTGTATTCATTCGTCAAAATTAATCCCTATCTTATTAAATATTGTTCACCGTTTGTGGAATCTTTTACTGTTGACTTACACCCCCCCCCTCCCATTCTTTTGAAGAATAAGTTTCTGGATTACTTTCGGAGGATGATTATACGAAAATTCAGTGGCGCCCATAATTGGATCTATGGAGTATCCACGACCATCGCAACTCAAGCTAGTGGCATGCTATGTTGATTAAGGAGGTAACCCGTATTTCGCCTGCATGCTACAAATTGTGTCAGAACCATTTAGGCCCGTGACAAAATTTTACTGAGCCCCGAGTTGAACTGCAATGTACTTAACCGCTTAAGCTGACAACTGTCGCAAGTTAATTTACCAATTATATCTTCAAAACAATGACATGAAGTACTTTCCCAATTAAAAACAGCAATCGACAAGAACCTTTTCATTCATTGTCGCAAACTACTTACATCTTTCAAACAAAGTTCAAGATTCGTACAAAGGAAAAACCATTTTCATGTAAATAAAAAATTTAAACAAAAACTTACCTGGTTCATATTTGTAAGGTACTGCATTCCAATTAAGAAGTTTTCGTTTAGCAACAACATCACGAAAGCTCTCTGGTGAAAAATGTTTCTCACAAATCACTCGATTACAGATTTCGGAGACCTCCAGTGACATAATTCTCACATTTCCTGTATTCTGAATCCATTCGTTACACCGTTCTGGATCTTTAAGTGGGAAACGAAAGAAGCTCAAACTGCAATTATTTCGGTTATTCTTGCAATCGCAGTAAACGCAACTGTGATTTAATATTGTACTACTCATTTCAATGAATTGGTAAATTTAACGCTGAGAATGCGCACGATTTAGGATAAGTATCGACAAGAGTTTTTGTAGTTAGGTAAACACATAATAAGAACATGCACACTGTTAAGATAGTGTTATATCGGAAATTAATAAACAAGCAAATTGAGGTTATGTGCATTAGTAGCGTTGATTATTTTAATGCTATAAATTCATTGGTCGAATTTGTCCACACCTCTTAACGCGCTAAAATTAAATCAATATTTAAAAAATACGTTTTTGAAATTAAGTGTCATCAATATTATTTAAAACATTATAACTTTGTTCTAAAATAATACTTATACCAAATGCATTTTAAGCTTTAAATTATTGATATTCATTGGTGCTGAAAATTAATTATAAATTTTAATTAAAATCTAGAGGAAAAAATTATAGCCTCACACGATATACTGTAGGCAACTCTGCATACACCAACACCTGAAATTTCGTTGCCGGTAACTCCTTTTAACAACTACCTGTTAGTTATTAGTCAGTCGTAGTGTATTTTTGGTTTCAGTCGTGTTTTTTTTGTTATTATAGTGCAATTTTAAGAACAATTAAGTGGTAAGATTCTATGACAGGTGACCACATGACAAGTGAACGCACGACATCCGAACGGTATCACGGGTATCACGTACTTACGCCTAAAACTTTTACGCCTAACACACTTACGCCTAATCCTTTACGCCTAAAGGAATTTATGCCTGATGGTTTTAATGCCTAAAACCGACTACGCCTAAAACTTGAACGCCTAACGCAATTACGCCTAATCCTTTACGCCTAAAACATTTACGCCTAATGCTTAAAATTTTCTAAAAATCGTACAAACATAAAACCACTGCTCCGATTTTGATGGAATTTTGGCTATTATTTATATTATGTTCAAAACTTGGTTGCTATAATATAAGACCTATGTACATAACTTTTAGTAATAAAAGTAACTCATTCCTAGCCCTGATTAAATTTAAAAAAATGGTTCTTATGTTTATCAAAAGTCGAAAAGGGAATGATCATCAATTACTACACAAAAGCTTCGTGTATACCAAAAACAGGAATGTTAACGATAAAATTTTTTGGAAATGTGTAGAATACAACAAAAGTAAATGTCTAGCCGTTGTTCACACAAAAGGTGAATTAATCGTTTATGAGGGTGCTGAAGAGCACAACCACGGGCAGCGGAGGTCAAAACCCGGCAAGTCCTGGCAGAAATCAAGGATAAAGCTCGGGACAGTCAAGACACCTCACCAGATTATTGTCGCAACCAGTATTGGACTTCCAGCTGCTGTAAAAGCCGCACTTCCTTCGAAAGATCGGTTGAAGCGCAACATTCAAAGAGCGCGTCAAGTGGCTGGGGCTGCACTTCCAACACCTTCGAACCTTACGGAACTTGAAATTCCAGATTATGTCACCGAATTTAATTCGAATGGAACCATTCAGCAGTTCCTTATTTTTGACAGTGGACCTGAAGAAGATCGCATTTTAATATTTGGTACTCAATTGGGTTTAGATTTGATGGCAAATTGTAGCCATTGGTACGCTGATGGTACTTTCAAGACTGTGCCGCCATTATTTGAGCAACTTTTCACAATTCATGGTGTCAAGTACCACAATGTGATTCCTTCTGTGTTCTGTCTCTTGCCAAATAAGCGACAGCAGACCTACGTCCTAGTTCTTGAGGCACTAAAGAATATAAAACCAAACCTTGCTCCAACTTCCATCATGACAGATTTCGAGAAGGCTCAGATTAACGCTTTTCAACACGTGTTTCCTAATTCACAGAACAGGGATTGTTTCTTCCACTTTAGTCAAAGTTTGTGGCGAAAAATTGCGTCAATACCTGATCTCAGAGAAAAATATGCCGATGTGGAGAACCCAGATTTTTCTCTTCATGTAAGAAAGTTGGCTGCACTTGCTTTCGTGCCTCCCGATGATGTAGTTATGGCATTCGTACAATTAACTGAATCTCCATTTTATGTTGATAATGGAGATATTCTGGATCCTTTTCTTGAATATTGTGAGGATAACTGGATTGGCCGGCTTCGTAACAACGGAACCCGAAAAAACCCCAAGATTGGTTCCATCCAACTCTGGAACTGTTACGAGGCCAGTTTGAATGACCTCCCCAAGACAACCAACTCGGTTGAAGGATGGCACCGGAGTTTTCATTCTTTATTGAGTGCATGCCATCCCTCTATTTGGAAATTTATAGAGGTGTTAAAAATGGAACAGAGTGCAAACGAATTGAAAATTGAGCAGTACGTGGCAGGATTGGAACCTCCAACAGGTCGTGTGCGCTACCGAACAACCGCTGCCAACATCAAGAGAATCGTGGAGTCCTATGGGGATGGTCTAGGTCCATTGAAGTTCGAAATCAACGTTTACCTTCGAGGCATCGCGCACAACTTTGAGCTTCAAGCTGTTTAACATTTGTACTTTTTTTGCTTGTAAATAAATTATTATTACGATTAATTAATTATTGTGAATTATTGAAAAAATAATAAACTATGAAAATAAGTATCAACTGGTAAACATTAAAAAATTGATTAAGTATAAATTTTTTAGAAGTAAGGGCTTGTACTATTAATAAACTTTTACTATAAATCTCATATTTTCTCGGCTTTTACATTTTTTTTATGTTTGTACGATTTTTAGAAAATTTTAAGCATTAGGCGTAATTGTTTTAGGCGTAAAGGATTAGGCGTAATTGCGTTAGGCGTTCAAGTTTTAGGCGTAGTCGGTTTTAGGCATTAAAACCATTAGGCATAAATTCCTTTAGGCGTAAAGGATTAGGCGTATTGACTTAGGCGTAAGCACGGCGTAAGTGTGTTAGGCGTAAAAGTTTTAGGCGTAAAGACGTGGATCCCATCCGAACACATGACAACTGACCCAATTGACAAGCGACCCCACGGACAACTGAACACACGGACAACTGAACAAAATCTTAATTTTTAAATTTAAATATTTGTTATTTAATTTTTATAATCATGAAATAGTAACTTTGAGGTTTACGATTTTATAATTATTATTTTATAAATACTGGCCAAATCCTAATCCGAAATTGATCCGAAACTACAAAACTGAACCCACGGACAACTGAACACAATCGTAATGGATCTAGCTTTTTGGGGTAATTATTATTATTTTTGAGTCCATTCTCACTTTTTCCGTTCAACTTGGAAAAAAGTTCGAGGGAGCGGTAGATTCACCTCTTTGCGGCAGATTTAACTTTACGCGGAGATTTGTTTTTTTTTAATTAGTTTTCTAAAGAAATATCAAAAACTAACACTAACCTAACGACAGATCCACCTCTTCGCGGCAGATCCACCTCTTTGCGGCAGATTTAACTTTACGCGGAGATTTGTTTGTTTTTATTTAGTTTTCTAAAGAAATATCAAAAACTAACACTAACCTAACGGCAGATCCACCTCTTCGCGGCAGATCCACCTCTTTGCGGCAGATTTAACTTTACGCGGAGATTTATTTGTTTTTAATTAGTTTTCTAAAGAAATATCAAAAACTAACACTAACCTAACGACAGATCCACCTCTTCGCGGCAGATCCACCTCTTTGCGGCAGACTTAACTTTACGCGGAGATTTGTTTGTTTTTAATTTGTTTTCTAAAGAAATATCAAAAACTAACACTAACCTAACGACAGATCCACCTCTTTGCGGCAGATTTAACTTTACGCGGAGATTTATTTGTTTTTAATTAGTTTTCTAAAGAAATATCAAAAACTAACACTAACCTAACGACAGATCCACCTCTTCGCGGCAGATCCACCTCTTTGCGGCAGATTTAACTTTACGCGGAGATTTGTTTGTTTTTATTTAGTTTTCTAAAGAAATATCAAAAACTAACACTAACCTAACGGCAGATCCACCTCTTCGCGGCAGATCTACCTCTTTGCGGGAGATCCACCTCTTTGCGGCAGATTTAACTTTACGCGGAGATTTATTTGTTTTTAATTAGTTTTCTAAAGAAATATCAAAAACTAGCACTAACCTAACGACAGATCCACCTCTTCGCGGCAGATCCACCTCTTTGCTGCAGATTTAACTTTACGCGGAGATTTGTTTGTTTTTAATTAGTTTTCTAAAGAAATATCAAAAACTAACACTAACCTAACGGCAGATCCACCTCTTCGTGGCAGATCCACCTCTTCGTGGCAGATCCACCTCTTCGTGGCAGATCCACCTCTTCGTGGCAGATCCACCTCTTTGCGGCAGATTTAAATTTTCACGGAGAATTAAATTGTTTTTAATTAGTTTTCTAGGTGAGGTATCGATGATAGTACCGTAAACACGGTTACGTCATACTAGAATCGAATAGTGGCGAATTAAGAGTGATTTGACGATAAATAATTGACTTGAACGGTAGATATTGATATATGAAGCGATCTTGAAAAGAAGAAGATATAGTGAGAAGGTGGATTTCGAGTACAGGAAGTCATTCTTTATTTAACAGAATTACGAAAATTTTGAATAGGTTAAGAAGATAAGAAGGTGGTTGGGTTGCATACACTACAAACGTATTGCACACCGATAGTTTGCATTAAAGTCATTGCCACGAAAGTTGACATCTCGTCATAGATTGACCGAATATAGCAACGACGTATTGCTTATGAGCATTACCAGTCATTTTGTATTGATATGACAAAGCACGAAAATATATTGCACGTTTGAATAGGGAGTATTAGCATAGTTCAGACGATTATGCTTTTATGACGAGACGTCAACTTTCGTGGCAATGACTTTAGCACTAAAACCTTTGATTAAAAAAAGGCAATTAGAGACACCTACCAAGCGATAGTAGAAGAAGAATTGGGAAAGACAGAGAAAGGTGATGATGAGGTTATCGATATGCAATGGGAGAGACTAAAGACTACGTTACAACGATCAGCAGAAAAAGCATGTGGTACAAATAAAAAACAGTTTAATAAAAAGCAAACATCTTGGTGGAATCAGTAAATTAAGAATGAAGTAAAAGAAAAGAAAGCTATGTGGAGGAAATATCTAGAAGAGCGAACCGAAGAGAGATACGAAGAATACAAAAGACAAAGAGTAGTAGCAAAACAATTAATAATTGAAGCAAAGAGAGAAGCATGGGAAGAGTTCGGTAATAGATTAGAAAGGAACAAAAAACAAAACCAAAAACTATTTTATAAAGTTATCAAAAGTCTGAGAAACCCCAAAGAAACCACGTTGAAGCAAATTAAAGACGGAAGAGGAAGGATATTAAATGACGAAAAAGAAATAATGAAAAGATGGAGAGAATATTTTGAAGAGCTCTTGGAGACAAGAAATGAAGATACAAGCAATTATGAAGAACAAATCGCATTAGAAGATGATGTAAACGAAGAAATAACGTTGGACGAGACAAAAATGGCAATACGTAAACTAAAACTGCCAGATCTCGCTTCCGTAAGCCACGATGGGGACGACCGCCCCCTGGTAGATCCTTCGCATAGAGTCTGAGGTGTCCAGGTTCCATCCGCTTTTTGCCATTCGATGCAGCGCATGTACAAGCTTAGTGGCCTTGCTACAGACATAGTTAACATGTGGTTGCATCGATAGGTTCTCGTCTATAAGAACCCCAAGGTACTTGTATTCCCTTACCACCTTTATTTTTTGCCCGTTTAACATGATATTCAAGTCATAGTTGTGTACTCGTTTCGGGTACAAGCACATGATTCTCGTCTTCGTTTCCGAAAGCTTGAGTTTCATGTCCTTGTACCATTCGTTAAGGTAGTTTACGCATTTTTGCAATTTTTCCGCCAGTTCGATTCTTGACCCCGCTGTGACGACAGTCGCGATGTCGTCGGCATACGCAAATTCTTACGTGCCCTCTTGCTTGGGCTTTGATCTTGAATCTGTATAGATACTCGCGCGCAAACGAGTGACCCGTCAATATCTGCGTCATTTCAAAGGAGGTATCAACGGCACTGGAACAAGCAAACATCAATAGCATATCCAGTTAGCTGCAGCCAAGGCCGTTCCGACGACCACATCCATCGCCCGCCTAATGCCTAACATAGGCGGCCCCAAGACCACCAAGAGGAGAACGCTCGGCATGGTAGCGCAATCCGTCGTACTGTATGCGGTCCCGGTGTGGCACCAAGCGGTGGACGACCAGAAGAGAGGGACCCAGGGAAACAGGGCCCGGCTCCACCAAGTCCAGAGACGCATGTCACTCGGGGTGTGCTACGCCTATAGGACGGTCTTAGGCGACGCGACGCTAGCCCTGGCATCAACGCCACCTTTCGACCTGATGCTAGAACAACACAGAGCCGCCGAGTACGAGGGGTGCGACGCCGGACGTGGAGTGCACGACAGATGGCAGATGGCAAGGAGACTCATACCCAACATCCAACAATGGGTCTCCAGATTACACGGTGAGATGAATTTCCATCTCACACAGGCACTCACCGGTCACGGTTGCTTCAACATCTACATATGAAAAATAACCAGAAGAGACACGCCCACCTGTTTTTACTACGCAGCGGATGACGACGCGGAGCATACCATCTTCCACTGCTGGAGATGGGAGCGAGAACGCGTGACCGCCTTCCTTGCAATCGGGGAAAGCCTCACACCCGACAACCTGACTGCCATCATGCTTGAAGACGAGTACGGCTGGAAAGCCATACTAACGCTGGTCAAGAAGATCATGACCGGCAAAAAAACCGGAAGCCTTGAAGAAGCCCATAGTGAAGAAGGAAGCCATAATGAGGAGGCGTAAACTCGGTAGACAATAAACCAAAACGATGCAGGACTTCCAAACGAATCGGTGGTCCAGAGCAATCCACACCGTCGGACGGAAGTAATGCCTAAAGACGGATCCCCGTTCGGTGGTGGGGGGTGAGCTTTTAGTGGGTGAAGTCCCACACTATCGGCTTAAGGGCTCGCCACATAGCCTGTGCTGTGCTATGTCAATGTCAGACATTGAAGTAGAAACATAGGGTTTCAATAGTGATGTTCACATAGTTATGAGTTGCTATGCTATTTTGCGCATGACCATGACATCGTTCAACGTTTGTTTTGACATAGCACAGAGCATAGCATAGCACAGCACAGGCTATGTGGCGAGCCCTTTAGATTAGGCCGGTATCTCGTACGAGATTTCCTCATCCCTGCTCAGTCAAATAAGAAAAACATCTTAATTTTCCTTGTTTGGATGTAAATCAGTGTTGTCAGATTAGGCGATTTACCGCAAATTGGGCGACTTTTGAAGATAATTTGCGATCAAATTTTTTCAAAAAGCGCAAACCGCAATTTGGGCGCTTTCTGAGAAATGAAGTTGCGGTTTATTGCGAAAAATAATCTACTTTGAATTTAAAAGCCAAGCATGCGCGTAGTACATTCCGTAATGCGTACAACCAAAGTGGTTGTTTCCTTGAGTGCAAACCCTAAAAAAAAGGTCATCAACCCTGCCACCCCAAGAAATAATCCGCCCCGGGTGTCACCCATGAAGTTGATTGCATCCGATTACAGAAAATAACAATAAATTTCAATTTTGGCGCCACGTGATCAATTAGTTGCGCCTTTGGGCGTTTTTTCGGCAACGAGTTGGCGCCTTAGATTTCTAAAATCTGACAACACTGATGTAAATGCGTAAGGACTTTACTTTTAATTCCACCCTGATGCAGTAGTTGTGAATTTTATTTTGTCTAATAGTTTTTAATATTTTTCCTTGCAATCTCATCTCTATAGCGTGTAGTCGACTCTTAAGATTGGTCGTTGTCGTATCGCCATTGTTTCAAGACGACGTGACCGTTCGAGTGCAACAGATTAAGTTTAGGACCTTTAGTATGTTGCATGTTGAATAGTAACAACTGAATTAATATCTTTGTCAAGTTTCAAAACTCGATCAATTATTTTCTTTTAATTTTCCCCATTTGATTGGGCCTACATCATTGTACTTGTACACAAAAGAATTCTTAAAAAAGCAGTACAAAACTGAAACCGCTATTTCTCTATTTCCAATTTAAAATACGAAATTGGCCTAAACAATATTTTTCACTTTATTTGCCACACTCTCTAAAAAGTATTTTCTTATTCCAATTTCTTGCATAAAAGGTAATTTTGATTGTAAAAATTGAAATAACTGCTAATAAGAAAACAATTTTGCTTGATTAGCTTTGCTATTTTCATTTCAAAATTAAAATGAAGACGAACAAAGCAATACGCTTTATGCACATTTCACTTGTTCCGAATACGAAAGTATTATTAGCGTTTTAACGTGTCTTGTAGAAATTGGATATTTAAATAAAAGGTAAGTTAAGATCGAGTTGGATGGGATTGTAAACGAAGGGTCAGATTTAAAATGGTTACCTATAGCAGGAACGATACGCGGGAACCTACACCTGGATACGCTAATCTATTCTTTTATGAACCATCTGCACGCTTTACTTGCAACGATGATTGTAAGCACGATATTTATGTAATATCAATGAAAGGTGTTTTTAGACAACTATAAAATGAATAAGCAATTAATTATTTTTAGTACCTGCGGGAAATAACAATCAAATTTATACTACTTGGTTGATAATTTTTTGATGTTTTATAAGTAGTATCGTGTTTTAGTCAATTTTTGTAAGTAAATCAACATTTTTTGGAACTACGAAATTTTTAAATTCTTCAGCCGGACTATACTTTAACATTATTCCTACAAGAAAGACATGGAATCTGTATTTTTACTGATCTCAAAACTCTTAATTTTAAATTAACTTTTAGTAGAAATGTATAAAACTTTTAAACAAATAACAATAAATGAGAGACAATCCAAAATGCATGCAAAACATTATTTAATAAAATTTAAATATTATGTAGGGAAAAGAAAATATCGGGGTAACTTTTGACTGGGTGATAGAAATGGCCGGGGGGATATGCTGCCGAATTTCCTCAGAAGTGAAAACTTATACTGCTTGAATACGTTCTACAAGAAATCCGAACGACAAAGATGGACTTGAGAAGTTCGGATTGTAAGGTGAAAAATGAAATCGATGATATAATCATAGATAAAAAACGAATTGCGAGTGAATTGCAAATTAATATCAGCAATGAAAGAAATACCTATGGTCTATGGATCTCGACTTCCAACACGGAAAGAACTACAGTTAAGAGCAGACGAATTCTAGAAAATTCTGGAACAGAAACTTAAACCTATACACCAATCTCTGAGTAATTTGCAATTTAATCAACTTGCAGATAAAATAAAGTCAAGCATCCAAGAGGATCTGAAGTAGGGTAAAGGCATCCATCAACAAAATATTAAACTCATACGATTAAACTGATGGAGGAGAGAAGAAAAAGAGCAAAAACATTAGATCAATATAAACACATAAATAAAACCGTACGAAGAAAATATGCTAGGCCATCATAAGAACATATTGAATGGAAATACATCAGTGTAGTCTCTATAACGTGAACACCTGATGTGATTTTGTACCTATTCCAAAACGTGAACGCAAAGGTATCGTATACTTATTCTAAAACGTGAACAATGTTGACAATACGAATTTAAAACTGCATACAACTCGTATTACTATATTATTATTCTTATGTTTTTGTACGAAACCAACCAAATTGTTTAGCCTTAGAAAATAAAATAAAACTTTGACCGGATGCTAAAAAAGGTTTTGGAGTGACTTATTTATCAAAAAAATAAGGAGTTGCCAAGTCAACAAACTGTGTGGTATTAAAAATAAACAATTAAAGATTACCTCCACAAATGCTGAAACAAATTCCGGCACAGGAAAAGGAGAATCATTGAGAAGGTTAGAATTTCTCAGGATGGAAAAGCATTATATAAATGGTTTTTGCAACAACTAGAAAAAAAGGATTCCAAAAGTGGTGACATTAAAACAAAAAGCCAAATATTTTCATGATAAATTGCAAGAAAATCAATATAATTAGTACGTTCTCCGCTAGTTCAGGTTGCTTGCAGAAATTCAAGAAACGGTATGGCATACGATTTTTAACAATATTTGGTGAAAAATTATCTTCACAGCCAGAGCTAGTATTTCTATTTTTACATAAACTTGCCAGTACAATTGAAAAGCTAAATTTAGATCATAATCAGATATACAATGCGGATGAAATCGGCTTGTATTGGAATCTTTTACCAGGGAAATCTTATTTATCTATCCAGTGAAGAAAAAACTGCCCCTGGTAGAAAAACAGCAAATGAACGGATAACATTCTTAGCATGTACAAATGTAACCGGATTACATAAATTAAAACCTTTAATCATAGGGAAATCAAGTAAACCAGGATGCTTCAAAAATTTTCAAGTTCCTGTGCACTAGAAAAACTCTAAGTCTGCATGGATGACATAATTAATTTTTAAGGAATGGTTTAATGAAATATTTGTTCCTGAGGTAAGATCGCCTAATTTTTCGTCTGCATAATATTAAAATCTTAAAAAACAAAAAAAAATTGGTCTAATTTGGGCAGTTTTTGGCAAGTTAGGGCACATTTTAAAAAACATAACTATACATATAAGAAGTTTCAATTAATTTGAAAAGCAAGGTCTATGATATGCATGTTCTGCCAGTAGCCACGTATGCCCTACAGACAATGCCTATACTAAGTAAAAAGACTGCAAATCACCTCAGAGTGACCCAAAGGGCGATGGAGAGAGAGTGAGCAATGCTTGGTATTTCTCTGAAAGACAAAATCTGAAACGATATGCTTAGGGAAAGGATTAGGGTTATCGACGTGTTTCGACCGGTGGCGGAGCTGAAATGGTGTTGGGCTGGAACTGTGGCACGACAAGAGAAGGAACAATGGATACTGAAGATTATGCAGTGGAGACAAAGAGAAGCGTGGAAAGACCACAGAGAAGATAGAGAGACGACATTAAGGAAATTGTGGCAACAAATTGGGGCAGTTGGCTCAAGATGGAAAGAAGTGGAAGGAAAAAGGAGAGGCCCGAAGAAGAAGTATGTACCTATTTTGATTAAAACAGTTGAATATATTCTTCTTTCTGCTTAGGAAAAATTAGTTGTTCTACCTGTCCCAAAATGTGCTGAATCAATGTTCTTGATATAGATTCAAACGTTGGTTTCTTGTTCTTCATTAATCTTGTAGCTCTTCCTCCTGAACGTTAACCTCCTTCTCTATTAAATCACAAACTTTTTCCTTGCTGCTAAGGTTTTTTAGTATGAAGGACTTACTGTTGCACATCGATTTTGAACAACAAATATTATAGAGAAGGGTTTTTGGACATACTTGGTCATCCATCCAAGTGCAAGCCCCAGCAACCTTGAATGAAAGTGGTAAGTAAGTATGATTCGCGAAGCGGGGTGTGCGAGCGGAGCTCGCTTAATCTACTTCATCTCGTAATGGGGTTGAAACGCGCATTGAACTATTTTTTGGGATTAGGAACCCGAAATTGGCATTGGAGCCGAGTCGTCAGATTGATTGTAAGCACTGATACGATAAGAACAGTTATTTGAATTGCGTAACGTCGCTGCTTGGCTTACTACCTGTGAATATGTGCGCTAACCACTTACTAGCGAGATCATTGGTTTTATTTGGCACGGAATGTCTGTACTTACATATTTATCACTAATTTTAGCATCGCCACATCATTCTCCCCCTAGCAAATATGTCGGTTACAAGTAGTAGTCTTTATGCAGTGGTGTACTCATGGGGAAGCTAGAAGGAGTGCGAGCCCCCTGCGCCCTTGGTCAATATTGCTTCTCTTCCGCCCCAAGAAAGTCTCATGTCTTATTTGGGACTTCAAGAATAATCTGCCCCGACAAGCTCAGCACGCCACTGCCGTCGCGTTGTGGCTCAGATAGCTTTGGTTGATTGGAAGGAAACAGTAAGCGTGATATTTTCTAGAAATTAGATTTTTTAACAAAGGATACGTGATGTTCTATCAGGGTTACCAATTTAGAGCAATGATATGCTGAAAAAATATTTCTTGGATTCGAACTTATTGATATTACTTATGAATCCGAGCGTTAACTATTACTACGCTACTGAGGCGATTGGCTTTATGAAGCAAAACATAAACTTCTATAATATGGATCTTCTACAAATTATTAATTCTAGGATCACTACAGTACCTATTTAAAAAGAAAAAAGCAATACACATAATATTTAGATTTATTTACAAAATGTACACTATTTTATTGCTAAATATTTCTTTAACTACTTACAATATTTATTTCAATCAGATATGCCTTTAGATTTGAGGTAAATGAAGAGATTTGGTTAAATCATATTCAAAATTTTTTAAATTCAAAATTCAGAACTGTAAGGAAATAAAAATATGACTACGTAAAATTGCTGATCACCTTAACAATAAATTTGCATAGACCTATTATTTCAAAATTTATTCATTCATTCAAAATAAACCAGGTGAAGTTTCTTCTGTGAAATTGGAAAATTTAACAGATATTGGTTCTGACGACCAACAAAATTAAAAATTTAAAGAAGTTTTCTTCATTATTTTTCTATAACGAATCTCTCTCTCCAGTCGTTTAGCTTCTTAACAGAAGCATCGTGATCCATAAAATGTGACATGCGTTCAATATGTTCTCGCATACATAGAGGACCTACTTGTTTAACGTGGGCTCCGAACCACGGTAAGTGTAATACACTTCATTTTGAGATGGATTCTCTTGGCAGCTTACCTCGGTGGTTTGCCATTGCCTTCAAAGGAGAGATGGTCAGAATAAAGTTCTTACCCTGCCCGGATTCGATCCGAGCGTTCGCATTAGCAGTAGCCGCATTTAACTCCCAAAGCTACGACCGACTCTCGAATAACGCATAACGTTTAACGAATAACGCGAAGAATATCCCGAGTTATCGACACGCGCAATCCATAATATTTTGTTGCCATTCACTAGAATGACTGTTGGATTTTCAATATAACACCAAAATCAACTTGATGTAATTGCAGATATGAGAATTCAATTAAAATCAGATAATATCTGATTGTAATAATAGGGAACATGCATGAATAAAAAAATTTAGTTAAAACAGTATTTTCCGATTAATCCTATATATTAAATTTAATATCAAATCAGCAAAAATAACTTCTATTTATTGTATTTTGTTATAAATAGTCCATTTTAAAATTCAATGATAATTTAAAATAAATCATGTGACCTTAAACGCAACGCGTTTGGTTTGACGTCACACGGCACAATAACAATAACCACGCTTTGCTGTTTACTCTACTCGTGGCTGTTTTTAATTGATTGAATTATGATAAATAACAGCTTTTAACACTAACAAACTTCAACTTTCAAAGCACAAAACCATAGAACAATAATATAAATGAAAGTAAAATTGTGCCGTGTGACGTCACAAGCAAATGGTGACTTGCGCGGTCGTTTCCTTCAATTCAAATTGACGGATTTTTAAATATTTTTTAAATTATTATCAAAACGAAAATAAATAAATTAAATAGCATTAATTAGTATATTTAGTTATTTTTGATCCAACTACGCTATAAAAAAAAATTATGCATCTTCCCTATTCAAACAGGCATATAAAAATAATATTTTGCCTCTTTTTGGGCCTGCGTCTTTATGGCCGTTTCTATATGGCCGGATCTTTTTGGATCTGATGATGGGAAAGAGCTAAAACCCCCAATTTGGGGAGACGCCGGCATGTGATTTTAAAGAACTTTGGAGAACTTACCAATATACTGTGGTGTTTTCTTTTCATACTTTAAAATTTCAAATAAAACAATTACTATAAAATTTTATATTGAAATAAACTGGAATCTTGTATCTACTTGTATCAATAGGGAAGATGCATAAATTTTTTTTATAGCGTAGTTGGATCAAAAATAACTAAATATACTAATTAATGCTATTTAATTTATTTATTTTCGTTTTGATAATAATTTAAAAAATATTTAAAAATCCGTCAATTTGAATTGAACGAAATGACCGCGCAATTTGCCAAGTGACTGATGACGTCACAAGTTAAATTTTACATTCATTTATGTTATTTTTCTGTGGTTTTGTGCTTTGAAAGTTGAAGTTTGTTAGTGTTAAAGCTGTTATTTATCATAATTAAATCAATTAAAAACAAGAAAGTTAAAAAAGTACTCTACATAAGTAGAATAAACATGAAAGTGAGGTTATTGTTATTGTGCCGGTGACTTCGTTGCGTTTAAGGTCACATGATTTATTTTAAATTATCATTGAATTTTAAAATGGATTATTTATAACAAAATACAATAAATAGAAGTTATTTTTGCTGATTTGATATTTAATATATAGGATTAATCGGAAAATACTGTTTTAACTAAATTTTTTTATTCATGCATGTTCCCCATTATTGTATTGCACTCGATAGGGATTTAATAATTCTTTATATGTTATGGTAGAAAAAAAAACTATGATACCATCAAGGCCTACAAATTAGAAGATATGATATTTAAGTTTGACATATCGATTTTTTTATCGATTATTTGACATTGTTTATTATTGTGTTCAGTTTAGATCAGTACTAAACACCCCACAAATTAATGTCATATCGCAGAATTTTCAATTAATCAATAAATATTTTAAGCTAAAACGTTTCTCGTTTTACAGTTGTTATCTTGCAATCATATAATAATTTTGACGTTTACTATCTTACGTAGCTTCCAAAGTACGTCGCCAGACAGCTTCTCACTTACCTGCAAGTTCCTATACTGCAGACGCTTTCCATATGTGAAATTATACAAAACTTGAATGTACAACTGATAATTTTTTTGAATACCATAACAATTCTATACAAATGTGTTTCAAAAAATGAAGGCCAGTCAAGCGTACAAATGAAAAGTAAATTTTGGCAAAAAAATAACTTGGTTGTACTTAAACCACCCATTCAACTAAACTATAAACCCTATACAATATTTCGTTTACAATATAATGAGTTTCTAACAGTAAATCAAAAATACTCCGCTGTAAAATAATTGAGCCCTTTTTAAGTTGCGTTTCTGTTTGTGTTACCTCGCTTTGTTAAATTAAGGTAAAAATGCTCACCAGTGTAGAAGTCCACAACAATCGTTGATGTTCAATCGGTTTAACATAATTTTCTCGTGTCGAACCTTCTTCCACAAAATTTCAGCTTTCTATCACAGTTTGCACTTGTACGATTATCCACACGTCGCAAGGTTAAATCTAAGATCCCAATTTGGACCAACTCTCACTGAAACTAGCGTAACCCGACTCTAAACGCAAAAATATTTTGCCAAATTACTTATTAAATTTAATTATGCACTTTTGCAATTTTAGGTGACCCAATTATTTACGCAAATACAAATTAATAAAATTCATAAAACTATCAATTGTAAGTTCGTCTGTCTCAGATGGAGGGAGGATGATCGATTTTATCAATCGTACCGGATATCGCGAGTTTAAATGGATCAATATTGTGCCTGTTTTTTGAAAATCATTTTAAGAACGCAAATCCAATGTATGAAATTGTTCGCTTTATCGTGTGGACGACCCTAGCTCGGACTTTCAATATTTGAAAAATCTGTTGAAGGAAGAAATCTCTGCCAAATTTCAGCTTACCCGGATTTTTACAAAATTAAAAATGTTCCTGCTTGTTTTTTACTTTTCTAAAAAAAAAGTCATACATCGCTGATTAGATTTGTGGTTTCAAGTACCTAACCGTGGGTTAGTATGCGAATTGACTCGTAATATTATGAATAAATAATTTTATTATAAAAATACTGAAAAAGAAAATAAAAACAAGTAAGTAATCTACACGAATTTACTGTTATTTACAATTTTTATAACATTTGTGTTAAGGCAAAGTTTCATTGTAAGAAAATTTATTTTTACTTTTGGAAGAATTTTTGATTTTAAATTTTACACCTACTATATACAATTTTAAGAAAATCTACTACACTAATTTTTGATAAGACAGACATTCATAATCTTTTAATTTATAAAATTGTTTCTACTCGTAATATAAACATAATATTATATAGCTAACCGTCGTACTTAATACGGTTGACAATAAACAGCTACGGGTAAGGGAAAATTTTTAGTAACTTTCTCGAAATTTAATTCTGATATTAAAATTTTGTTGAAAAATTACAAATTTTTATAAATTATTTGAGATTACTTCGTTGTGCAACTACAGCATTCCAATATATCAGAGGTACTCCGATCAAGAAGAATTTACACAAAAATAATTATTGCAAACAAAAATTTTATATAAAATGGATACGTTCATAAATCCGCGTTGGACTTCAATAAATACAAATTTTTACAAAACTTGACTAGGGGTTATTTTATTTCGTAAACATTAAATTTTGAAATAATTTCTCTTTCAACTAGAAGTTGAATAAAATACGTAGGCCTTTATTTAAATTCTTTTATAAATCATTTCAAAATTTTAAGTATTCAATAAATTATCTAAAATCTAACAAAAAAATTTTTGTTTATTTTCAAAGTATATAATATTAACGAAACATGATGAGAAAATGAAAAAGTGTACAGCACCGCTTGTCTTTCAAGTAATTATTAATTTTTATTACACGAACACATTTCAATTCACACCGATGTCAGTAAATTCATTTTGTTGATTAAAATCTTTCACAGTAGTTAAAGAACTAACTCCATTCACGGGTACAGATGATGAAAACAATGATGAATTAGGTGGAGTTACGTGTAGACATGGACCATCGATACAAACAGGACAAAACGCCGAAAAAGCTCCCAGTAATTTTCTTAAAATAAAAATATTTTTTAGATTAAAACAGATTGTATCTCACAGGATTATTCTTTTTGAATTGAGAGCAAAGGGGGTTAGATAAAATCTCCGTTTCACGTAACAACCCCAAGTTTAATAATAAACATAATTGAGAGGTATTTACCTGTAATGATGATCTAATTGAGCTTTTTCTATTCTCTTATCTTTCGCTCGTCTGTTTTGAAACCAAATTTTTATTTGAGTTTCGGACAGCTGTAGAGATTCCGCTAATTCACATCTTCTACTTCGACTGATGTACTCTGATCGTTGATATTCTATCTCCAATCTGAAAGTTTGATCGCTGCTAAATGTTGTTCGTTGACGTCGAGGTCGTCCTTCTTTACGACGACGTCTTGCAACTAAAAGAAAATCATAACAGAATAAAAATTTAGAAAACTATACGATCAGAAACGATTGCCAAACAAATTGAATAGGAAGGGAAGATTCGGAAACAAAACGCTTATTAAATCTTCCACCCCAATAGAACAGAAATTTAATAATTAATTTGATCTGATTCATTAACACGTAATGACAACACATGGTTCCGTGTGCATGGTGTGCATCGATCAATTTATTGTTCATGCCAATAACCAGTTAGCTAAACAATATTAATCTCTCATAATGTAGTAGATTGTTGGGACACAGGAAATGCAGAAATTAGGAATTATGGTTGATTCGTTCTGGACGATAAAGAGAGGGTTCCTGGATTCTGACCGTGCGAAACTTCCAAGTGGTGATCTAGTCTGGACGTCATGTGCTGTGATTGACGGAAACGAGAAGCCCCGACTTTACACACCATATGTTACGTTGTAGTATCTATAGCTACTTACCAAGTTGTTACCTATACATTAGTTTCGCATAATTTATTTTACGTATTTACATGTACTATTTAGGAAAATCGTCTTTACGAGGAAGTTAAAAAATGCCTTGATGGTTTTAACGAAAATGAAAGAGAAATTTATTCCGTCTCAAAAGCAGCGAGTGAAACTTGTTTTTAAAAAGAAAAAAATTTCTATTTTTAAAGTTTCCAATCTTCAAAATAATACTTATAATGTTATAATATTACAATTCGCAAACAAAACAATTTATTATTGAAGCTTTCTGCATGCGCTCAGCCAACATTAGAATCCGCGGAATAAGTCCAACACAATATGAAATGTAAAATATTATTATGATGAGATTACAACTGCACAGTTGAACAAGTCTAAATACTCCGGTATTAAATTTCGGTGGGGGTGAGATACAAGACATGTGTTCAACCCTCTTACATGCCTTGCGTGATTAGCGATTATTTCAAGAGCTCACTTAAATTACTTGATAAACTTGAGTATCCCATCATTACGATCTTTATCTTCTAATTATAATTTGTAACATTAAAATAAATGAAATACCAAATTTTTCGTTTAAACTCGAATGAAATGATCACGAAAAGCGTTAATTTTCATCCCCTTAGTAATATTAAAAAAATTTCAATAAAATAATTATACAACTTTGACTTATGAAACAAAGACTTTTTTTATATTATGGTGACGATTTGTCACTTTCAATAAAATTTTCTAACGCCTATACACAATAATGAGAAAGATTTTAAATCGGATTTCTTAAAGGTAAAAAATATAAGTATTAAGTATTAGGGGATATTTATTGTTAACATTAAGCTTTAAAGTCTATAAAATCCCATTATTGTTCAAAATAACGTTATTTATTATTATATCTACTACTATTATAATGTTATTTTACAATACTAAAACCATTTATAGTTAACTATATCTTGAAATTTATTATTTGAAAGTCAATAGGTACCACAATATCATGAAAAAAAAAAAATAAAATTTTCAAAAATAACTTCGCGGAAATGTTAAAATCAATTATTTAACTAATAATTCTTTAATAAAACCAGAAAAAAATTAATGTTTCGGTCTTTTTAGATTCTCTTCAGGCGCATAATCAATAAATGTGGGGGAAGGATAATTAAAATTAAAGCAAATTATGAACAATCCAAGGAATGAATAAAAAAAACTCAAAAAATTGTAGTAAAAGCAAATTTTATTCGTGATGTTTTCGTGATTTGGTGTGGTTTCCAAAAGACGAACCCAATTACATAAAGTTATTCTGATTATTGCTGGGAATATTGCTCATAATTTGTATATAATCCAAGAATAACCCATTTTTATTTATGTATTGATATAAATACTAGTGCTCATGAATAGGACCTACTGCTTAATGTGGTTCCAAACCACGGAACAAATAATTTGGTATTAGAGAGGGTTTGAGGTGGTGCTTCAGGAATAAACGAGAGTCAAATAACGATTCTTTACAAATTTGCAGATAAATGTGACTAAGGAAAAAATACTACCACATCTTGGTAGTTTCGTTCTAGAGCTGTTAATGAGTGTATTATGGAACCCCATAAGTATGGATATTGTGGACCCAGTGTCCACATTACAAGCGCAACATGTTTTTTGTTTTTGAGTTGTTACAGTCATGTCACATGGCACTGTCTTGCTTAAATAAAAATCGAAGAGGAAGCAATGGGACAAAATTTCTATGGCGAAAGCAGTCAGGGGAAGAAGATGCGTCTGAAGAAAGCTGCCAAACTATTTGTTGTACCATATTACTACTATTTACGATTTATTCTTTAATTAAGCCCACCTAATGATGGTATAATGATACCGAAATAATGATCCCATGAGTTATGAATTTTTGTTCAAATTATTCGATTCCATTTATTTACTCTGGATTTTATTGGACCACTAAAAAGGATGTGTACACCAAAATTTGGACGTTCAGTTTTGAATCTGCAATATAAAAACAAATAGGGGTTCTATATTACCAATATATTCTATACATTAATTTATTAAAAATTAATAAAATGTCTATAATTTCTTAACATTTTTTTATTTACATTTTTTCGTGATAAATTTAAATAAACTTACATGAACATTTAAAATATTCAAAACCACAAAGTTTTCCTATTTCCACCTTAAAATGGCCATAACAAGATAACCTTTCTAGAATCAACGGTTTTCGAGTTCTTAACTGACGGTTAAAATTTCTTATTTTTAATATTTAAAAATGCGACACCATAAATTAAATTATGTAAAGAAATGTTAAATCTTTTAAAGAAAATGTTTTTTTCCAAAATTATAGAAAATTTAATACGCTACAAATTTAGTAGTATTTGGGGGGGAGCTGTGGTTTATGAAGATAGGAACGTATTCCGGAAACTTCTTTCATGGGGTAATCGGGAGGACTCTGAGGTCCTGGGACCCTCAGAAAAGTGGGGTTTTAATATTTTTTTAATTTGAAGCCGAAAAAGAGATTTTTTATACAATTTTTTGGCTGATACTTCGTTCAAAAACTGGAGGTTTTAGTAGTTTGGGGATTGCAAAGCAGTCCTGGCTACGAGCCTGCAAAGTTCCTTCAAAGCAAAATGGATCTCACATTGCGTCTCTTGAAAAAATATGGTGTTTCTAGCAAATTGATTTAATTGACTTTAATGGTAAAGTATTTTTTGCCATTCCGGGGATAAAGTACTCACTTTTTACCCCGGTTTGCGGGTGTAAAGGGGCACTTTTTTACCCTGCGGTAAAAAAAATAGCCAACTGCTATTTCTTAGTAATTTTTAGTAGTATAGTTGGTAATATTACTAGTGCTATTTTGCGATTTATCGATCACGTGTAGGTATTATAAAAAAAAGCGTTAAATTTTTGCTTTAAGTTTCTAAATAGGCAAAGTTCCTACTTTACCTCCCGGAATGGCAAAAAACAGTATATGCACGACGGTAGTAAAGTGACTTTTGGCCCATGGGTAATTGTTTCACTCGGCTGGCGCCTCGTGTAAACAATCCTTTACCCTCGGGCCAAAAAAGTGTCACTTTGCTACCTTGGTGCATAATGTACTATTTCTATCCCATAATAGTTTCCGAGATACACCCTTGTAAACCTTTGCTTTTTATTTTTCCCAAAATTACATAGTTTTTAAATTTTGAATTAACTTTTCTTTTATGTTCATCTAACGTAAAAGTGATATCCAAATGAGTGAAACTTTCCTCAGTTATTTTATCTGTAAATTCCCGTATTGTACCCTTTAACTCTAATCTGTAAAATAACGAAGAGGTTTTCAATAAACACGTTGTTTGTTTGTTCTGCTCCTCATGGTCTCACATTTTACAGGACGGAGATTTCAAAAACTTACTTGAAAAAACAATTTAATGTACTATTTTTTCATATGTTCATGCATAATTTAAATAAAACTTATATAGTTAAGACAATGACAGTATTATATTTTTGGATATACGGTGATTTTAATTATCAATTTGGCCCATTTGGAGTGTAAATACGATATCCTAATTAAGTGCAATGGAAATCTTAGGGAAAATAGTCAAGATAATGTAACTAACTCAAAATCGTCAAAAATTAAGATACGGTGTTCTTACTTAGTAGGGCAGAATAGGCTCATAACTAGGAGCTTGCAAACTTGATCGGTTTTTAAACCTTTTTTTGTCACTTATATTTTTGAAAATCTCTCGATTTCAGTACACCTGAAGTACAAATTGAACATTACTTCAAGTATACAGAATAATGTCAAAATTGCTATATAGAACTATACAAATAAAAATGTAACCCATCAAATAGTTTTTTAGAGGAACAGCTTTCCAAGAAAACTTAATTTTCAGTTAAATTTTGCTGAAAATTGTAAAATTTTGTTTTATTGAAATTATTTTTTCCTAGGAATTTTATGGATAAAAGTTATAAACAGAAGTTATTGTAGAAGACTTATTTATATAACCTTCACTATCAAAGAAAGGTTTTTTTCGCCGTGCGTATCTCCAAAACTAATACTAGGGCTGGAACAGTATTTCTTTTTAGTACTTTTTGTCAGATTTTGGATAAAAATCGAAAAATGGACGAGGTTCTTTTGGAGGGTTGCACCTAGAAATTTATAGAAACTACAACAATATTTCTTCAGTGTTTGCTCGAAATTTGATGTTATTTAAATTTGCGAATACAGTAGACGCCGCTTAATGTGATCACATCGGAACTCGGGATTTTTGATCACAATAAATGATGATTCTTGTAACGAAAAATCATCTAATTAATTTTTTTTATTGGAAACATTTTTAAACATGAAAATTTAAAAAATTTAAAAATAAAAGTAATGGTAAGTCTACTCCACTTATTTTGAACATATAATGTATTTGATATGACCAATCTACGATTATGTGATTATTGAGACCCTCTTTGAAAAATTTACTTCTCTTCCGATTCGAGCCTGATTTCGAAAACTGAGGGGATGCTTTCCAATAACAAACTAAAAGCTTTAATAAAATATTTTCAAAAAAGAACTAAAATGTAATATCAGTTTAAAGTTATTTCCTCACCGACCCCTTTTTGCGACACAATGACTGGACTAATAGTAAAAATAGTAAAGAAAAGGCGCATAGGGTAGTTTTCAAGTTAACAATTTTGTTTGGCCCTTTAAAGCAATTTCTCAGGTTTGCTTAGCTTCAAGTCCAGATCTGTTAAATGACGATAAAACAGTTTATTTGAACGAACTCGAATAAAACTTGAATTACTTTCAGTCATAAAAAAATAATAACAGTTAGTTTATTAACGACGCGTAAAACACGAACGCCGACGTGGACATCGACAGCATGAATGAAACGCGAGACTGCCATAGGTGTTTACGAGTAAGCCAAACTTGAAACGCATATAAACGCACTGCTCTGTTTACGAAACTATGAAAAACTTTTTCAACTTCATCTGTGCGTAGAGGCGCCTCACGTTTATGATAATAAAACCCTTTAGGCATGTCCCTGTTATACGATGAAAATATATAAAAAAATTTGATTTTTATGTTATAGTTCAGTTATAATTTTGTTTCCTTTAAAATGAAAATAAAGTTCTACAAATCAAAAACTATTTGTTTTTCAAGGCATTTCTTGAAATATTTATAAAAAAAATCGTGCTACGTGTTACATGCTATAATATTATTACGTTAGTAGGTACAATCTGCTGCTTTGAGAAACCAATTCTTTTTTTATAAACAGATGACGAAAAATTCTACTTGAAAAGGTTCAGCACATTTTAATTTTTTTCCAAAATTTTACAAGTTGGTGAAAAAAGTAACAAATCAAAAATAAATTCTGCTTGTCGAACTTGTGACAGAATTTTTTTAATAATAATTAAATCAATACTTTCGATTTTCTCGTTAATCTAATCGGATGCATCCCACGATCTCCACCCATTTACAAAAAAGATAATCAGCACTTTGTCAATGAAGTAGCTTTTGGATCTTAAATATGAAATAACTATTTAAAACAAATTTAAAATTATAATTATTATTGTATTCTTTTTGATAAAAATTTTCAAAATGTAATAATAATTATTCTCATTCGGTTTTTCTAGTAAATATCAACTTGAAATTAAAAAACATATTTTATAAAAACTTACGAAATGCAGTTAATCCTGCTGCAGCAGCACTAAGATGGGCATCGTTTCCTGATGGTAAGAAAAATGGAATCGGGGATGCCAAAACCGGCATCGGCGTTATAACATTGGATGTTTGTTTTGGAAGATGAACAAGCTGATCCTCTTCTTTATTACTACTAGCTTCTTTATTGTTTTCTAAATGACCATACAATCGCGCGAAAAATTCTCGTGGAGAAGAAGGTCGCACAATTTTTTGTTCTGAAGTCATTTTAAAAATATTTTAATAACAATATGTTTTAGTTTATGTAGTTTGGCAACAAGTTAACACTTTTTATTAAAACTTTATTTATTATAATATGTTAGAAGATAAAAGTCAAAGTTAACATTTAATCTACATCCATATTAAACAGTTATTATAGCACTACTAACAGGTAAATAAAAATTATTGAGAAACTTGCCTATAAATTGATGACCAGAGATATAAGTCCGGCTCTTGATGTGGGCGGGAAATTACGAGGGCGGCACCGACGCTACCCAACCGACGTCCGGAGTTGACATCCCTTTATTTACTTTCGAAACTTGAATATTGTCGTGTTGACGATTAAACAGCTTCTGGTTATAAGTTACTATAGCTCCCAATTCATTTGTATAATTGCTTACCATTATTATAATTATTATATTCAAAGCACTGCCTTCATATTGTGGAAATATTGCAAAGTTAAAAACTCAATCTTTCATTTATTATTACTATTAGTATAATATTGTGGATTGTATTTTTAAAATACTCAAGTACAAAATAATAAAATTTCATTTAATGATTTTATCTCGATTTATTTATGTATCCTGTTTCAAAAAAGGAAAAAGTGAACTTTTATGGAAATATTTAAATATATGATTTTTAAATTATTGAATATCTATTAATAAAATTATTTATTTTTGCACGTAAGCTTTCAGCAGAGTATTTAACATTTACTGATATCTTAAGATGTTTATTTGTAAACAAGAGAAGTATTGTCATTTGATAAGATTTACAATTACATAATCTTGAAAAACTTCAGACTTGATCACGAGTTAAAAAACAACTTAAATTATATTTTCGTAGTGGCGTAGCTTCAAATTTGGGACCCCCCCTGCGACTATATTTTAGGCACCCCTCTACATATTGATGTCGGCCAAAATAAATTTTATTCAAATTCCAAATAATTTTTCAATTATCTTCTTTCTTTACAATAAATTAAATAATCACTTCTTCTCTCAAATTTTCATCCACAATTTCTAATCAAATACACATTTACTTAAATCATTCATTTTCATCGCCCTGGTGTGAGTGTCCTTTCTATTTTCCAATATTCTTACCGTGTTCACCACGGTTCTCTTCTTTCCATTGGTGATTTATTAAAATTCAAAATTTTACAACTAAATAAAACATTTTTTCCCTTATCAAAAACAAATTTTGGGGTAGGAAACACACCATTTACTAAAACTGTTTTGCAATTGTGGTAGTTTCTGGTTTATTTCATCTAATTGTTGCGATATTCCCACTCATTCTTTTGTGCAGATATTGGTTAGTTTGGCTGATTTGAACTGCTTCTTTTGACTTTTGAGGTATTGGGTCTTTCAATTTTATGTATATTGTCGTGTTCTGGTTATCAGAGGGGTAGGTCTGCGTAATTGGGTTACTTTCTGGTGGAATGCTCATGACGTAATATTCAATTTAGAGACCATCATGAAAATTAGAGATTTACACCTGAATTTTCTGAATACTTCGGAATGAACTGCTTGCATCACCTGATCTAAAAGAATAACAAGCGTAATTATTTTGTACACACTAGTATTTCAAAAGTGTTATAAAAGCAAAAGAGGGTTTATTTGTTTTGTTTCATAAAAATTTTGGGGATTAAATTAAATAAATTTTTATTTGTAAAAGTGTAGGCATTCAAAATTAATAATAATAAGTGTGCGTTAAAGAATTAGTGCGCGGACAGATAAACAATTTGGTGGGATGAACAAGAATAATGGAGAGTCTAGTATCGTCCGTGGAGACGTCAAGACGTAATTTTGGATTAATTTGGAATTTTGAAGTCTCGTATCGTCCGCGGAGACGTCAAGACGTAATTTTGTATTAATTTGGAATTTTGAACTCTCTGTACGTCCGTGGAGAGGAATAGACGTGATAATTAAGAAGTTGAGTTTTAAAGTTTGTCTTGGAATTATTCGCTTATGAAATTGAGATTAATTAATTATTAATTGATGAGTTATAAATTGTACGAATGCATAAGAAGATTGTGTTCTACGCATCGATGGTGCACGACGATAAACTTCGGTAAGCACAATTGTGTCGACACTTTTAGTAACATTTATTATAATAATCAAGTTCGCGCGTGATTTAAAATTTGGGGGATTTATAAACTTTTTGATAATTGTCTTTTGTAAATTTAATTTATTCCTAATTATTAATAATCCATCTTTTGTTTTTAAAATGATTATATTTGTTAATAAATTACAGTATTTGGTTTACAAGTAATTACGTTTTATTTCACTTAATCTTACAGCAGTGAAGAAAAGAATAATTAGGTGTAAGATACAATAAGTTTATTATCTTATTTATTTCTTCGAGGTTATTAAATTAAGGTAGCTTACATGAGCATTCGACAAATTAATGGACCCAATTTTCGACCCAATCATATAAGAGTTTTATGCAGGCTAGTCGAGGCATAATTGAATTAAGTGCCAGTTCATTCTCCCGCTATATAAGTCAAAAATTTTTTATCTAAACAGTAGCGATACATGGCAATATATACATAGTTGTCCAATGTTGTTACAAGATTTGAAAGTCACGTTAATGTCCTAAAGTTTTCAAGTTTTTTAATTTTTTCGCCTCAAGGTGCTCACCAGCGCTGTATTGAGTAATTTGTGTTTTATGTAAATTACTTCCAAAATTGTACAAACATTGAATTAATCGCTAGTTACTAAAACTCTTGCAATTTTGCGGGATTTAGTCGAATCTTAAGTCTAGTTTTGACTTTATGCAATATTTTTATGGGTAAATTAGATTTTTTTCATACTTCTCCGCACATAGTAAATTTCAAGATTTTTGCTGACTAGCTTTTTTGTACAATTCTGGAAATAAATTACATAAAACACGATATTTTACAATGTTCTTTATTCGTGTTTCTGGGTAACTGTTCTTTAGTAAATTTTCTTTTCCAATATTACAAGTTTCTTAGAAATCCATGTGTTAATTGACTGCAAACCTTGTAGAAATAAGATGTACAATGAGAATGAATGAAACAATAACAGAAGGAGTGCAAAAAAGAAATTGCAATGGTAGATAGCGATAAAGAAATTATTGATATGGATTCCCTGGAGTCCACCCTCCAAGAAGATGAAATGAAGAGATACGTGAAGCCATAGAAAATAGGCAGCTAGAAGAAGATCTATGGCAAGGCAGAGACGGGTTCGTTACTTTGGCCCGTCAGTCGATATTTTTTCTTAAAAAGCTAACTCCCGATTCCTTAGAGCTAGCACCCCCTAGGTTTGTCCACAAATGAATGTTTCTACCGGAGGGGAGCAAAGTAACGCTAGCTCCCCCCGGTTGATATTTTTTCTCTAAAAGCTAGCTCCCGATTCTTTAGAGCCAGCACCAAAATATTAAAGCTAGCACCCTCTAGGTTTGTCCATAAATCAATGCTGATTTTTTGTTTTTTGGTTTTTCAATGTTGATTTTTGAACAAGCCTAGGGGGTACTAGATTTAATATTTGCGTGCTAGACGGTGGTGGCTATAAGGAATCGGGAGCTAGCATTTAGAGAAAAACATTTCAACGGTACTTTGCCCCCCCCCTTGATATTTTGGTGCACCGTCGGAAAAATTGTGTCGAAACTGGCACAAATTATGTCAGTTGCTGTAAAGCTATGAAGAATTTTAACTTATGTGACCTTGATGTGAAACACAAAACATGGAGCACGGATTGCCCATTATATAAGAGGAAAGTCAATATTGCAAAGAATAAAACTGTATACTAGCAAACACAGAATTTTGAGTGCGTATATTTAAATATACAGGGTGTTATTAACAATTTCTGTGAACTGGAGTTATTGATAAACGATTGTAGTCCTGAGTTTGTCGGTTTGAGTGAGACGCATTTGCCGAAACTGGATGATGATTGCTTGATACAGATTCACGGATATGATGTGGTTAGAGTCGATCTCGCCATACGGGAGGCATATTGGTTTATGTTAAAAATTCTTGGAAGTTCGAATTAATTAACAGTAGGGTGAGTGTTTTGGATTTATGGCTGTTGGTCATAAAAGTAAATAATGGATATGATTGGCCGATTACGGCGTTTACAAGGCGCCTAAATATTTATATGTGGATTTAAAATTAAAAAATAATATGCTTCCCAGTTATTTGTGTAATAGCATAACTTACGACCTTACGAGCATGTGGGAGATATTCATGGACACACAGTGCGCAACAGGAATGATTTTAGATTGCATTTACACCGCAATAATAGAACCCAAAATATGATTATGTATAACGGTTTGAGATTATATAATGGATTGCCGTTGCATCTTAAGATGGAAACGAAATTGTCAAGTTTAAGAGGCGAGTTAGGAATTACTGCGTGGGTTTGGAATTTATTTAGTTGGTTTCATTTCGTTTGGATATTTTGTTTTTTCTTTATTGTGCAGTATTTTTCTTGTAATATTTTATTGCAATGTACGTAGGTAATAGGTATAAATATAAAAGTTTTTTCCCAATTCATTTGGATGTCACTCCTAAACCAAAAGCGTGTCCACTCTAAAATTTGGTATTCAAGTGGGCAAAAGTATGATCAGGGCTCTTATTTTGTGACCTTAATTATTTACACAAAAACACTCACTAAAATGGCCTATTCAATATCTTCATTTCACAAGAAAATTCGTGGCTCTAAGTGGTACGGTTTGGCCGCTAGAAATTATTTATCGAAGCTCTACAAGCTAAATTTGAATTATTTTGGAGGGCTGTACAATGTAAACGGACTACTTTAGGGCCAACCAAAAAAATACGGGTCCGTTTATTTGGAATAATTTAGAAGTATATCAAATTTGAGCAAAATCGAAGAGGGCCATGAAAATACTTTGGTTGATTTGACATGGAATGATCCGGCCATAATAGGGACCCACCTATGAGGTTTCAAAGTTTTTCATGCTTGACTCTTTTTTCTCAGTTTTTCAACTATGGTGCATTACGCGAAACAACAGCATGAATTAAATTTTGTAGGAAATGAAATTCTGCACAGGCCTAAAAAGAAAATAATGCTCTAGACCTATTTAGTATTAGTTTTTTAGATATGCGTGGTGGAAGAGCAAACCGTATTTTGCTGAAGAAAATCTAAATTTCTCAAAATTAAGTCTTCTATAATTCATCTTTATCATTTTTATTCATAGTATTCTTAGAAAAGACGCTATTTCCAATAAACTAAACTTTAATGAAAATTAGGGTCTTTTGGAAACCCGTATCTACAAAATTATTCGAGTTACAAACAGTTATTATTAAATTTCTTTAGTTTTATGCAGAATTTTATTCTCTATAGTTTAAGTTAGGTTCACATATCGTTCGCTCTTACTCATCTACAGAATGTTGATGTTCATCGGAGGGCCGTGCTGAGAAATTTCGCTTTTCGCTAAGAGCAATTGCGCTCTTTAGACTTGTAACTGTAAATTTGCAACAACTTTTCCAAAATTCCGTCTCACAAACCGGGGGTTCCAAGCACGTGATATAGCTATGTAAATACCCTACGTTGTGTATTAACGTAAAACGTAGCTGATTGCAAACATTACCACAGATTCTTTGGACGTCCCTCATGTAGGTAAACAAACACAAAGACAGTTGACGAGTCAGAGGAAAGAACGAAATAATCCTGTACGCAAAACTAACACACAATTAGTTTGTAATTTCATTTAATTCGATGAACTAATTATTTTGAATATGTTTGTTATAAATATTGTGGTTCTTTTCCACGTGGGCATTTTCACAAAATGTAAATTTCATATTAACCCTACACGGTGCCATGTATAATAATACTCGTATGTATATGATACAAACTAAAAATGGCTCGAGTTACCTAACCACCACCGATCAAATCAAAATTTCTTCTGCTACACACTAAAGAACATGGTTAATATAGCAAATTGTAAAAATATTTTACGAGAATTAGGCCCAAACTTTTGAATAAATCGAATTTGAAGTTAGCAAATTTACATGTAAAATCCTAACGAGATTCCGCGCGTCGTCAATTTGTTGACAGTCCGTGCAGAATGAATGACCCTAACACTTAGAAAATTTTGCACCGGCAGATGCAGCTCGTCTCTCGTACATGTAACATCGATTTATTTTTTGTTTTATTCGATATTTTGGGGGTGAAACGTAAAAGTTTACTGCCCCATACCGCGAGTATACTTTTTAATGCTATTTCGAGGTTATCTCACATCCCGGTTTCATTTATCCCGGTTTTCTTGATGGGTGGCTCCTTCGTAAGGGTAGGTTTTGACGATGGATAAACCTCCTAATCGAATGCACACCTCAAAAATCGATAATAAAAAAATTTAATTGTTTCACTTTTTCGGCAATACACGGGTTATTTTCCATTCTTTTGCTAATATTTATTACTAATATTTACTAATCACACCCCCACCTATCCGAATTTCAAAGAAAATATCAAATCCGAGCGAAAAAATTTCACCCGTTCCGAAGGGAACGCCGATGCATTTGATCGCGTCTGCCTGGGGGGCGCGGCCTATTCAATGCTAATTTCCCTACTTTTAAAAAGTCGATATTGGGGTTGTTTTTAACGGATTCTCGCAAAATATTTTTTCTATAGACTAAAATAAGCCTGTTCTTTAGTATGTAGCTGAAGAAATTTTGTTTCAGCCGGTGGTGGTTACATAACCCGACCCCTAAAAATTGCCAAAAATAAACACAAAGATGTTACATTAGCGGTTTCAAGTCAGATATCTTAAATAAAATATAACAGCATAATTATTTCATAGTTTTATTTCAAATTGCGCCGTGTAGGGTTAATTATAAATTATAATCATAGTAACGTTGTAACATTTTGTTATTTATAAATTCATAAATATTATTCAAATAATAATTTTTATGGAAGGTTTGATTGTCTCACTCATTAAGTTTAGATACAATCTCCAAATTTTCAAAGAAATTTTGGTATTTTATACAAAGCAAGCTTTTATCCTTTTCATTACCAACGAGCGGAATTTAAACGAACCCCAAATTAAGCAGATTTTTTGTTCGGGCTCTCATTGAAGTTTCTTTCCAAATGGGAAAATGATAAAGAAGTACTTGAATCAAGAATCGAAGTTCTGGATCGAAAGAGAGTTGAATGTAAAAGTTGAAGAACAAGGCACGGCTCGGAGGAGAACGCAAGATCCAAGGAAAGGTCAGAGCACTGGCAAAGAAAGCGAGAGAGAGAAAAAGGAAAGAGAGTTATCCCGGGCTATCAAATTGCGATAATATATAGATGGAACAAGAAGGAGAAGCGCATGAAATTGGAAGTAGATAGAGGCAAATCAAAAAACTGCTAACAAATGGAAAAGAGAAACCGGATGCATCTACGGGGGTCAAATTGGCAAAGTGCCAGGAGAAACAAGAAGAGAAATGGAGAGATACTAATGTAAGAACGATGCTGAAGATGGGAAAGTTGAGTGAAATAAAGAGAGAATCCGAGAAATATAGAATAGCGATAGCAGTGGTACAGGAAACAAGATGGAGATACAGAGGTGAGATTTTACAAACAAGTATAGGTTTCTCTACTCAGGCGAAGAAATAATAATAATAATAAATGCACTCATTTCATGTGAGACATGGCAACCTCTTATGAGTTGTTTATAATCCGTTTTAAGCGTTGGATTACTCCGCATCCCACTTCTAAATTCACAAAATTTACAAACTAGTGTGCGATTTAGTCTCTAACACTATGCTTTTCCATATCGTCCTGTCACTACACTTCTCCTTCCATTTTCTCACCCCCATCTTCTCCAAATCCTCAGTCACGCCATCCATCCATCTCATTCTGGGTCTACCCCTTTCTCTCTCTTCACTTGGTCTCTATCTCACTACACTTTTTATAGTGCTGGTGTTGTCTCTTCTTTCTAGGTGTCCTAACCATCTCAACCTCTGGGATTTGATCAACTTCACAATATCCTCGCCATTGATTTTTTCATTATTTCGCTGTTTGTTTTTCTTCTATATACGTTTTGTGCGATCATTTCAGGTCCCATTATTTTTCTTAGTACTTTTCTTTCGAATACTCTAAGCGGATTCTCTTCTCTCTTTGTCATACACAACACCTCAGCTGCATATATCACCGTTGGTCTTATCAGGGTTTTGTATACTCTCAACTTTGTACTCATACCTATTTTTTTGTTTCTTAGGAGTCTCTTATTTGCGTAATAAGACTTGTATCCATTTTGTATTTTTTCTTTAATCTCTTCGCTTCTGACACCAGTTCCACTTATTTGTACTCCAAGGTATTTGAAAACCCTTACCTCTTCAAAGCATAGGTCATCGATTTTTAGATCCTTCTCCGTTCCATCAGTTTTTCTTCCACACTTCATGTATTTCGTCTTGTCTACATTTATTTTCAACCCGATCTCACCAATTTCATGATTCATTTTTCTAAACATTTCTTCCAACTTCTTTCTTGATCTTGTGATAATCACAACATCATCAGCATACGCCACCAGTTGGCCCTCTTTAGTAGCCAAAGTTCCCTCGCATTTCATTTCTTTCACTACTCGGTCGATCATGATGTTAAACAATGTTGCCGATAGTGCATCGCCCTGTCTAACCCCTGTTGTTATATCGAAGCATTGCGTCTCCCCATTTCTGCTCAGGACCGTGGCTCTGGTTCCTTTCAATGTTGCTTGTACCAATCTTATTAATTTTCTGGGTATTTTTAGTTCGTCCATTATTTCATATAGTTTCCTGTTTACTGTATCGAAAGCCTGTTTCAGGTCCACAAAAAGAAGATGTAATCCGATGTTATGTTCATGACATTTTTCTTTCAGTTGTTTTATTATATGGATGGCATCAACTATCGATCTTCCTTGTCTGAATCCGTATTGGTACTCTCCTATTATTTTTTCGGTGTAGATCTTTAATCTTTTTAGGATTATTGTAGACAGTATCTTGTAAATAGTTGGTAGCAACATTATTCCCCTGTAGTTCCTACAATCTTCTATGTCACCCTTCTTGAATATTGGGACTATTCTACCTATTTTCCATTCCTCTGGCATTTCTTCCAATCTCCATATTTTTACAATCAGTTCGCATACTCTATCTTTCAGTTGTTCTCCTCCATTTTTCCACAATTCGCCGCACAGTTCATCTCGTCCAGGCGCTTTTCCACTCTTGATTGCTGCTATTGTTGTCATTAGCTCTTCACGGGATGGTTCTTGTATTATTTCTTCTCCCTCGCCCTCTTCCGGAAATACACTCCCATATTGTCTCTCATCAGTGTCCCCGTTTAGTAGGCAACGAAAATGATTTCTCCATACCTCTTGCACTTTTTCTGCTTCCTCTGCTACCTCGCCATCTGCACCTTTTATTGCTCTCATCTTGACTGGTTTTTTGTATTCTTTGATGCTCATGTAAAATTTCTTTGTGTTGTTCATTCTTTTACTACTCTCTATCTCGTCTAATCTTACATTCAGCCACGCGCTTTTCTTTTTCATAAACAGGTTTCTCGCTAATTTTTTCTTATCCTTGTATATATCTGAAGGTCTTCATCTTTTCCTGTTTTTAGCCATTTCTCTCTTATCTTCCTTTTTTGTTCTGTGCTCCTCTCACATTTTTCATCATACCACATCTTGTTCTTTTTCTTTTCTCTGTATCCTATGACTTTCTTCGCGCATAATTCAACTGGGGTCCTTATATTTTTCCATTCTTCATTAACATCTTCCTCTTTCATCGTGTTACGTATTTTGTTGTCTGTTTCTTCCATATATCTTTCTCTTACTTGCGTATTATCTAGCCTCTCTGTCGCCCATCTCTTCATCTTGTGTTTCTTTACTTCGTTTGTTATTGACTCCTTCATTGTTTCAGCCATTACCAGAAGATGGTCCGTGTCTGCATTCGCCCCCTATATGATCTTACATCTGTTATGAAATCCTCGTTTCGTTTCGATATGAGAACGTGATCAATTTGATTTCCAAGCTCGCATGCCATACCCGGTCTCATCCATGTTACTTTATGCAGCGTTTTGTGCTGAAACTTTGTGCTGCTCACCGCTAGGTTTGCTGCCGCTGCCAGGTTGCACATCCTACCTCCATTGTCATTTGTCTCTTCATGTATAGTGTGTTTCCCACATTCATCTCTTAAGTAGTCCTCTCTTCCAACTTGAGCATTGAAATCCCCTATCACTATAATCTTGTCGTATGTAGGTATCATTTCTATTAATTCCTCCACGGACTCATAAAACATATCTTTTTCATTTTCCTCCTTTTCTTCAGTTGGTGCGTATACGTTTATAATCGATAGGTTTGATGGTTTAGATTTTATTCTCAGGTATGCAAGTCTTCCGCTTATCGGCCTGAACTGCAGTATACTCGCCTCCTTCTCTCTCTTGACAAAGAAACCCACACCATTCTTGCCCTGTTTTTCTTCTCCAGAGTATAGAAATATGTAATCCTTTATATTCATTTCTCCATGTTTTTCCCATTTTGTCTCTTGAATTGCTGCTATACTAACGTTATATCTTTTTAATTCTGTTGCCACTTCAATACACTTTGCAGGTTGTAACATCGTTCTCACATTCCATGTGGCTATTCTTTGGCTTACTCCATTCCGCTTCCTTTTCTTTTTTCTTCCCATTCTTCGCTTATTATTTTCACTCCGTCTCTCCTGCTTCTCATTTTCCTTTTTTCTTTGCGTTGTTGTCTTCTTTTTCCCAGCCATTTTTTTAGGGGTATCTGTCTGGGAGGATTCAAATGCCCCTTCCTCTTTCTTTTTTAGTTTTTTGACGTTTTATCTATGTGGTTCTTCAACTTCACTTTACTCTCCTGTTTATCCCACATGTACACCTTTTCCTGTTTATACATCTTCTGGTATCCAACCTTAACTTTGCATCCATTTCTTATTTCTTCTTTAGCAACAGCCCATATTTTATTTTGTATTTCCTTCTCTTGGTTGGTCAGGTCGCTCTCTATGTACGTTGCAGTACCCCTAAGTTTATTTTTATTTTCCATTATTGCTGCCTTCTGCCTAATGTCTTTTAGTTTTGCTACGACAACCTGTTTTCCCTCTACCTTCCCAATCTTGAATGTATCCATAACCTCCACCTGGACATGCATTTCCTGGTTTAAAAATTCTTCGACTCTTTCTCGTGTTATATTTCCTGTTATTGGTATGTTCTTTATTATTATGTTTGTCGCCTTTTTATTTTTTCATACTTTTCCAGTTGAAATTCCAGCTTTGCAATTCTCTCCTCTTGTTCACTTGACTTTTCCTCCATCTTCACAATCAACACCGTCATTGCATTCATCTCCCCGCTCCAACGCTTATCAATTTCATTCAATTTTTCCTCTATTTTCTTCATTTCCTCTTTGCTCCCCTGAAAACCATCATTTACCACACCCGTCAGCATAGCCATCATATTTTTCAGTTCTTCCATGTTTTCCTCTTGCTTTGTTTCCTTGGTTGGTGACTTTATCGTTTTTGTACTTTTTCTAAATATCTCCTCCGTTTCACTTTCGTTTTCACTGCTACCTATCTTTTCTTTCTTTCGTTTGATAAACTCTCTTATGGATGGATGACTATTCGTTCTTTTTCTGTTGTTCGGCGTTCATTTGCTCTGCTTTTCTTACACTTAGGCAACCAATCTTACTTGTGTTAGTATTTTTCACTTTCAATTACGTATTCTTCTCCTTTGTGGGTTTCTAGATATCTCAGCGACAATGCAGAGACCTGAGTCAACTCCTAGGAAGTCCGCACTACTCTTTTATCGTATTATGAACCACCTTCAACCCTAACCTTTAAATACCTTTCTTTGTTTATTTCCTCTATTGTATTTCTTGTTGTAGCTATTGTCTTTCCAACACATCCACAGCTTCTTTGGTACCTCGTATCTTGTTCTTCGTGTTGCAATATTTTAAAAACTCTCCAATAATCTCAATAATCAAAAATCAAAAACCGAAGAAAAAAAAAGAAAAAAAAAAAGGCGAAGAAATACAGGGCCAAAAAGAGTAGGATTTTTTGTACAGAAGAAAATACAGGAAAACATAGAGCAATTTGAGGCAAGAAACGGTATGTTGGCATATTTAAGAATCAGTATACAGGAGAAAGACAAGTACTATAGCGATTTAGAGAATGCTGCAGAAGTCCCAAAATAGGACACTGTAATAATAATGGGAGATTTTAATGCCCAAGTGGACAGGGAAGATTTTCTAAGGGAAGTGGCTGGAAAATATAAGATTCATGAAGCTATCAACGGAAAAGGTCAGAGTATGTAACCTGGCAAAAAGCAACACGAAATTTAACCACACAGCGGAACATACTAAGATGACCTGGGTGATATCAGGAAATAAAGGCAAAATAGGTATTCAAAGAGATCACGTCTGTGTCTCAAGAAAGAGAAAAAAGGAGATTACCGATGTGAGATCATTTAGTTGGCTTGATGAAGTGAAAGAAGACCTCAGGAAGATGAGAGTCACAAACTGGAGGTACGAGTACACGAAAAAAACAGTTATGGAGAAGAATAGTAGCAGAGGCCAAAAGTCATGCAGATAGAGAGATATGAGTGACAGGAGAGGACTGATCCTGGAGGACTGGAGATGAGTTAAGCCCGAGATACACATGCTACTTACTGGCACGAAAAGCATGCTATTATGACGTAAATGTCGTAAAATTACGTCTATTATGACGTAATTGTCGTAAAATTACGTCATAACAGCATGCTTTTCGTGCCAGTAAGTAGCATATGTATCTCGGGCTTTACTCTATTTAACAGTTTTGACACATTATAATGATAAATAGTGTTGCGCATGAGTTAAATATATAGGTGTTTATTGATAAATAAAAACGGTTTTCACTGTCTTCCTCGATCGTCTCTTCTTCTGTACTTTTTATATCATATGCCTTATCTCTTATATAGTAATTAGTTAACCATATGATACCAATCTAACCGGATTATCCTTTAATCATTATGTTCCTAATTCCAACATCCCCACTGGAACATACATCATCGATTAATTTTGCAAACCCATCCCTTTCGAACAAGAATTATGTTTAGGAGCACTAACAGCCTTCGTCAGACTATCAGCAATCATGTCATCGGTACTAACATGTTTCACTTGAATTTTCTTTTCTTCAATCATATTCCGAATGAAGTGATGCCTGATATCAATGTGCTTCGTTCTGGGATTATATCCATCTCCATATGCAAGATTAATCGCACTTCTGTTATCACAAAATATTGTAATCGGTTGGTTTTCTAAATTCGGCGACAAGTCTAATTCTAATTGTTTTAACCATATTCCTTCCTGAGTAGCCGAAGAAAGTCCCATATATTCTGCTTCGGTGGTAGATAATGCAACGGTGGCTTGACGTTTACTATGCCATGATATAGCTCCTCCATTCATCTTGAAAACGTAACCGGTGCAGGAGCGTCTATCGTCAATGTCATTTCCCCAATCGGCATCGCAAAAACCTGAAATCGTCGGTTCTTCCATTCTACTAAATTTTAACCTGAAAGAATCTGTTCCTTTTAAATACCTAAAAATTCGTTTTACTGCGGTCCAGTGCACTTTACTTGGATTCTGATTAAATTTGCTCACGGTATTAACTGCATGGGCTATATCCGGCCTCGTTACTTGAGATAAATATAAGATACTCCCCACTGCCTCTTGGTAAGGTACGTACGCCATTTTAGAAGGATCGTTATCGCTTGGGCACACATTCTTCGATAGGACTTGATTAGGATCTAACGGTGTATTTGCTGGGTTACAATCACTCATATGAAATCTTGTTAGAATCTCATTAATGTAATTTTGTTGGTCCAGATACAATTCTCCATTCTTATAATCTCTCGTAATTCGTAAACCTAAACAATGACGTGCTTCACCCATATCGTTGAATTTAAACTTCGATTTCAATTCTTCTTTTAAGTTGTTTTTCGTTTCAACATTATTCGAGAAAATCAACAAATCATCAACATAGACAGCTACGAACAACATATTATCATTACCACTTGTTTTGAAATATATACATGGATCCACTTTGGATTGATGTAATCCTATTTTCTTCAGAGCAACACTGAGTTTTATGTTCCATTGTCGACTTGCCTGTTTTAATCCATACATCGCTTTGTTCAAACGACAAACTTTGAACCATTACTAAAGCCTTGAGGTTGATTCATATATATTTCCTCTTCGATATCTCCCTGTAAAAACGCAGTGACGGCATCCATTTGGTCAATTTTCAAATTATGTTTTACTGCCAGGGCCATTAAATATCTGATTGAGGTATATCTAATCACCGGAGAGTACGTTTCTTCGTAATCTATTCCTTTTCTTTGTGCGCATCCTTTTATAACGAGACGAGCCTTGTATTTATAGATTTCTCCTGCAGCATTTTTCTTCATCTTAAAAACCCATTTGGAATTTAACGGCTTTTTGTTTGTTGGGAGTTCGGTTAGAGACCACGTGTTATTTTCAATTAAAGAGTTCATTTCTTTATCCATGGCTTCCTTCCAAGAAGGCACTATCTTTTCGACTGAGAGCTTCTTCTACGGTTAATGGATCGTGTACTTCATCACAAGCCTGACCAAAATAAGACACAAAATCCTTTCTGACAATCGGCTTTGGTTTTCGTGCTGATCTCCGTGGCGGTTCATCGGTCAATGGGGTTACCTCGTTCGGAAGAAATTCTGGATCATCAATATCGGTTTCTTCAAAATTCTTCAAAAAATCTTCAAAATTTTCACATTCCACTGAATCATCGGTAATGGTTTCGGAAGTGTTCCCCACTTTATCCACTATCACATCATGAACAATTTCCATGTTATCAGTTTCACTATTACTGCAATCATCGAGATTTTCAAATTTATTACGGATTATTGAACTGTTTCCATCTTCAAAGAATTTGACATCGCGACTTTTGATTAATTGCTTTGATTTGGTATTTAATAATCGATAACCTTTTGTGTCTTCGCAATATCTCACAAAAATAAATTTTCTTGACTTTGAATCCCATTTCGATCGTTTTGCCTTAGGAACATGTACCATCGCATTACATCCAAAAATCTTACAGTGTCTCAAGTCCGGTTTCTTGCCAGTCCACATTTCTTCCGGAGTTTTGTTGAATTCATGTAAAGCTTTGGTAGGCACACGGTTAACAATATAGGCCGCTGTGTTAATTGCCTCTGCCCAGAATTCCTTTCCCAATTTTGAAAACGAAATCATACATTTACCCTTTTCAACCAACGTACGATTCATCCGTTCAGCCACTCCATTTTGTTCCGGCGTGTACGGATTGGTAGTTTGGTGCCGAATGCCAGATTTCTGAAACAGATTTTTAAACCTTTCATTACAATATTCCGTACCATTATCTGATCGCAAAATTTTGATCCGATTTCCAGTTTGCGTTTCCACTAAGTTTTTAAACACCTGAAATGTAGAAAAAAGTTGATCCTTGGATTTCAAGAAATAAACGAACACTTTTCTTGAATAATCATCAATAAATGTGACAAAATATTTCGCACCACCATTCGAGGTTATCTCCATCGGTCCACATAAATCGGAATGGATTAGTTCTACCGTTGTTGTCGATCTACTTTCAGAAGTTTTAAATGGATTTCTAGACTGCTTACCTTCACAACATGCAATGCATTTAATTTCTATTTTGTTGTCGAAATCAATGTCCGTTGCCATTCCATTTCTTAGTTTTAATAAGTCGGTGGAATTAATGTGGCCTAATCTAGAGTGCCACAATTCAAAATTATCCGATCGGACCATAAAACCCTTTATGCGATTTTCACAATCGAGTTTGTAAACATTATCCACTAATTTCGCTTTCGCTATAACCATACCATCTCTTATTATAAAAGGCCAAGTCTTTCTTTCTTTCTGTCCGTCCCACGGAAATACCCGAAGCAAACCGAACCGAACCGAACGCACAACGTATCATCGGATCAACGTATCATCGGATCATCGTATCAACGTATCATCGGATCAACGTATCATCGTATCATTTTGTCTATATAGGACAGCTATTTCCAAAAAAGCATTATGTGAACTTCCATAATGGATAATGAAAATTTTGAAAATCCTGCTGCAAAGCGACGGCGATTGAATCGTGAGAGAAAAGCACGTACAAGAGCTAATAACACAGAAGAACAGCTTCGATCACAGCGACAAGCTGACGCTCGGTCTCATGCGATACGTCGACAACATGAAACTTTGGAACAAACTCAAGCGCGGCAAGCTGCTGACGCTCGGTCCCATGCGATACGTCAACAACGTGAAACTTTAGAAGAAACTCAAGCGCGGCAAGCTGCTGACGCTCGGTCCCATGCGATACGTTGATCCGATGATACGTTGATCCGATGATACGTTGATACGTTCATCCGATTGGTTATGAAATTATCCGTTATGCGTTCGGTTCGGTTTGCTTCGGGTATTTCCGTGGGACAGACCGAAGGAAGGAAGGAAGGACTTGGCCTTTTATAATAAGAGATTTTTCACCTATATAGGAAATTTAAATACGTTGATACGTTGATCCGATGATACGATGATACGTTGATACGATGATACGTTCATCCGATTGGTTATGAAATTATCCGTTATGCGTTCGGTTCGGTTTGCTTCGGGTATTTCCGTGGGACAGACAGAAGGAAGGAAGGACTTGGCCTTTTATAATAAGAAATGAGAACAACATTAAATAAATAAACAAAAAACTTACATATATTTTTTTAAATTAAATTAAACTTAATCAATATTTAAAATTATTTTACTTATTTTAAACTAGATGATACCCCGTCCGAGGACGGGCAGCTAGAAGGACGGGCAGCTACCCAAGGTAACTTAAGTTGAATGAAGATTAAGGAAAGCTCTCAGTGCAATCCAAAAGCCATATGACCTTGGGTAGCTGCCCGTCCTTCTAGCTGCCCGTCCTCGGACGGGGTATCATCTAGTTTCTATCATATATTTGGCATCCTGAATCGTCAAATACAACCTTATTACCATTTTTAACTGTTTGACTAACAGACAACAAATTTGCGGTCAAACCCGGAACTTGTAAGACATTATTAATTTTTACGAACTTATTATTGATTTTCAGTTGCGTATCTCCTATACCGGCAACTGCGATTTTCTGATCGTTGGCCACCGTTATTTCCATTTGCGTTGCTGACCTAAAATTTCTTAATTCATCCGAGTTCGTCATGTGAGCTGATGCCCCTGAATCCACATACCAGTTGTTTTCTTCATGACCCGCTCTAAAGCAACTTACCTTCGAGAATAATGAAGTATTTTTTGAACAATTTCGTGATTCACTATCAGATCCTGATTTCTTCTTTTCGTCGCAGTTTCTTGCTATATGGCCATAGTTTTCGCACTTAAAACACCGCGGCCCTCGATTTCTAAACGGTTTCATTTGATTATGAAATTTCTTTTCTTTGCTTCTGTTGTATAAAGCAACATCAGTCGACTTTGGATTCCTGACCTCTTGCAACAACTTTGTTTTAACAAAATCGGCTGTTAACGTAACACCGGAGCTTTCGACTGCCATTATCATTGGTTTGTATTCTTCGGTCAATCCTGCTAATAAGAAAACTGCCAACCATTCATCGTCTATTTTAAATTTTATGTTGGTTAACTTCTGCGCGGTACCCATTATTATGTTCACATAATCTTCGATGGTATCACAATTTTCCAATTTGGTCCCGATTAATGTCCTCATTAAATTGACCTTACGTGATAAGCCAGAATCGTAAAATGCTGCTTGCAATTTTTCCCATACATCTTTTGCGGAGGTTGAATTTTCAATATGAACATAATTGATCGGATCAACCATTAAGATAATTTTCGATCTTGCTTGCACTTCACGTCGTAATTTAGCAGCCGTATCTGTTGTTGTATCGTTACCTTCCACACAACTCCATAAGCCATCGAGCTCGAGATAGGTTTTCATCGCAAACCGCCATGTGCTAAAATTTTCGTGACCCTTCAGTTTTTCGAACATTGGTAATCCATTATTTGCCGCCATCGTTCACACAAACTCGGTTTTGAAATACTTCTCAATACGGAACCTATAATTTTATTTCACGATGCTGGGCCCAAAACCTGTTGCGCATGAGTTAAAAAATATATAGGTGTTTATTGATAAATAAAAACGGTTTTCACTGTCTTCCTCGATCGTCTCTTCTTCTGTACTTTTTATATCATATGCCTTATCTCTTATATAGTAATTAGTTAACCATATGATACCAATCTAACCGGATTATCCTTTAATCATTATGTTCCTAATTCCAACAAATAGAAAATCGCACTTGTCGCATCGCAGGAAATTTTTGATGCTCGTCTAGTGCTAGCCTTATGGTCTTATTGTGCGACCGCTACTGAATATTAACTATAACCGACTATAACCAATCAAAATTGAGTTCGTCGATTCAAAATCCGATTAAAATATTTAATTTCATTTGAAATTTTAACACAAATAAATTTGTTGTTTTACAGTTTTATTGGAAACTCGGCAATCTCGCATTTCTAACCTCTAAAACCTTATCAACAGAAAAATTATTATACGAAATTATTAATTATTATTAATAATGGCAGGGCTATCTGCGTTAATTTTCAGAAATGTCAAAGTGACAAATATCAATAAATTAAATAGAATTTATAGTGCCGTAATTCAAAATGTAAGTTGTTTACTAATTTATTATTTTTTGAAAATCATAATTATTTCTTATCATTAGATGAGTAGCGAAGTCGAGAAGTCGCAGAAAGCTCAATGGAGTGCCAACGAAACAACCTTATTTGATCGGATTCTTTCTAAAGAAATACCAGCCGACATTATCTACGAAGATGATCAATGTTTAGCTTTCAACGATATTAATCCACAAGCACCGACACATTTTTTAGTTATTCCGAAACGAAGGATACCACTACTCGATGAAAGTTCTGACAATGACAAAGAGGTACGACGGTGTTGTGCGTAAATTTTTATAATTTCTATTTTTGTAGTTACTTGGCACGTTAATGTTGACTGCTAAAAAGTTGGCGAAAGAACGTCTGCCGGATGGATACAGGGTGGTTATTAATAACGGTGCCCATGGTTGCCAATCAGTATATCATCTTCATATCCATATCTTAGGTGGTCGTCAAATGAATTGGCCTCCAGGATAATTTTTTATAAAATGTGATAGTACGCACTTATTTGTTATTTGTTTTGATAAGAAAATGTTATTTTATTTCCAAAGTTTAATTCTTGAACTTGAAAAGAAAAATTCTGAAACCGCAGTTTTATTGAGTTATATCTGACGAATTTTAAGTAGACGTAAATTTTGTTATGCAACTATAAATAGGATTTGATTATGATTATAAATTTTACCATTCAAAAATATTTAAATTTGATACAGTCACAAAAAACTAAACATTCCTAGTGATATTTTAAATTTTTAACACGACTATTCTATTTTTATCAAAAAAGTGTCAATGTGAGATGAAATTAAAGGTCAATTAAAATTTGATTAATATCTTAAAAGTTTTCGCGTCAACAGAATTAACAAAATAATAAATAAACGTGGAAACAATTTTAGAAACTTCAAACCGAAATAATTTTTTGTTTATATAATAAAGTAAACCATAGCGCACTAGAAAACTTCGAAGGAATTCGTAATCAAACTTGAAAAACGATAACTTTTTGTTTTAAAAACAAATAAGATAATCAGAAATGATTGAAAAGTGAATTATATTTTTCAAGTGTTGGTAGAATTGTTACATTGTTTTGATTGTCAATTTTCGCACGTCAGTTGCTCTAAACAACTGTAACAATGTGATTTTCAAGGCTTACCCGCTTAATAATTGTCCAAAATTTTTGCGTTTTTAATAATTGTTAAAATATTGTAACTATGTGAAGTGTCTCCAAAGCTTGCTAATAATAAATTCGACTAGAAATATTTTTAAAACAACGAAAATGGATTTAAAATCCGAAAAGGCATTTACAGGTTATTCGACTCTCGACTTCGAAGAGGACAAGTAAGTTTCTGATGTTAATTGTTATTTTATTATTTCATTGATTTATTGTGATATCCGTCGAGTACTGTATCGTTTAGTTAATATGTGTACAGATAGATAAGAATATTTCCCAGTTTTTGTTCATTACCTACACACACAAGCATTATGATAACTTTACCAGCTAATTATTTCATTATCACACTCCATTTTTTAAGTGCATCTCATCAAATGCGTGCCAGTAATTTACATAATAAAATGTGGGATACTGAGGATAGTTCTGCTGATCATAACGATGAATTGTATGAATACGAACAGTACGGCACAACTCCACCTAGGACAAGAATTCTTCGGAGGAATCGTGAACGTAAACAGCGCGACCCGAAAGATGTTTCACGGTATTTAATGTTTAAAAAAGTTATTTTAGTAGTTGTTAGCCAAATTGTTAATTAATGTGATAACGTTGTTTGATTGACATCTTGGCTGATGAAATTGTGTTTGTTAATTTGTTTAGTTTTTCTCTCCCTTTACGTTTCTATTAACATTGGGATTAGGTTGAAAACTCTTTTATTAGGTTGAGGGTTTTTTGCACTTGTGTGATGCTCTGCTCATAATAAATCAATTTATGTTTGCTTTAACACTTTTAAGAATAATTACTAGGCAGTAGTTATTTGTACTGTTATTAGCAAGCGGTAACTCTTTTTAAATACATTATCTAAGGCTGCATTCTTTGTTTCTATCTAAACCCATTCAAGCTTAACTTTCTCACCATTTTTTTTTCAAAATATTTTATGAGTTAACTAAATATTGTACATCCTTTTCTTGGTTTTCCTCGTGGTAAAAATTTAGCTATTGTGAAACTGGGAAGTTTCATCTGAGTAATAGGTATCTTAGAAAGTTAGTTTTGAAAGTGGGAAATCTCCAGTTTATAAATTTTTTTTGTGGATTACTAGAGCAAGAAATTATAATTTAAAAATAAAACAGTACTTACCTATTGTCTTTTGATATCAAGAGTTTTCCACAATTTTTTCACCAGGAAGAAGTAGATTAGTTTTTCTATGTTGATTAATTTATTATTCAAGTTATAATGAATAATGCTTATTTCTCAAAAATTAGTTTACATCTAAATTTGGTAAGGGAATGTCGTAAAGGTTGGGACGGGTTTCGTTTTTCGTGTGTAGTTTTGAAACGGATGGGAATAATGTTAACTTCTATAAACCAATAAGAAGGTATGATCATTGGCTACAACTTTGCTGTAGAAAGTTTTTTGATATCGCAAACGAGTCAAAAGTTATACCTATTTTAATGAAGGGAACTTTTTTAGCCAAAAAAAAAATTTGCCGTATAGGTTAGGACACTGCCAAAAATCTGAAAAATAAGGCAAAAAATGAAGTAAAACTGCATTGTATTATGATTAGAATATTTCGTGTGCTTACTGGTAAAACCAAGTAACTGCAAAATTTTCGAAAATGAGTTAAATATATCTGCATGTTAAGTTTTTTGCGCTCTTTCTACTGGTAAAACAAGTTAATTGATACCTCCCCCCGTTCGAAAGTTATGCCGTATGAAAAACAATTAAATGTTACTTTTTATATATTTGATATCAGGTGAAATACACTAATGTCGTTTATTTAGTATTAGTCAAGAATGTATACAAGCAAAAACAGTTAAATGCATTTATTCTTATCTGCTAGTAGAAAAGTAGAATTAAAATAGGGTAAAGGTACTTAACTTCTTTACCACATAAATATGGTTTATCTTTAAATCTTCATGGATTATCTTTAAGGTGGGGAATTGACAAACATCGGGGAAATGGCCGCCAACGTCGCTACTGTCGAAAATATTTTTAATTTAATTCAGTTTCACACCTTTTGGAATAATCCATTTGTGGTATTCATTTCCAACAGATGTCGCACCAATATGTACATTATTGACAAAGACAAAAATTATGTTCATAATAATTGAACATAATAGAGGAACTACCTCTATTATGTTCAATTAAAATATGCTCATATAAAATATTTTAACTAAAAATATGCAGGTAAATTCCGATCCGACCAGTCCGACTGAGTACAACGCTATCACCATGACACACCGTGAATTATTTTTCGCAAAAACTGCCTAAAATGGTAGTAATGATAAACGAAACTGTAGATTGATTATAACTGTTATAAATAAACTTTTATCAATTTAATTTGATAATCTGTAAACTTCACGAGTGTATTCGTGTTTCTAGAGAAAGACATTTTGGTTTGGAAATTTTTTTTTTTAGGTTACAGTTTTTATTTTTATGACTATATTTTAGGCACAATTTTAATAATTCATCTCTAGAAACACAGATCATAGTTTTTTCTACAGGAACCTGATTTGCTAAATGTCATATAATATGATATAGTTTTTCTTAGAATAGCGAAATTCAAAGGGTCTGTATAGCGTATATTTATACATTCATTCGCACCCTTAATAAGATAATCCGAACAGTAAGATTTCTTATATAACGGAAGCAAATTCTAAAAAACAATGAAAGCGTGCTTGGAGATTGTCAGCAAAGGACCGTTGAAGAAATGTTAGACATTTTCGATAGTGATTTTTCAGACGAAGATCTTACCTACCTACCTACCTAATGAGGATGATTTTGGCATAGATGATTCTTTAACAGAGAATTTAGGTGAACCAGAAATTGAGGTACTCTCTGGCATATCGACAGCTGAAAGTTCTGATGCACATTCTGTTGCAAGTTGGGTGTGCAATGAGCTGCTAAATGCAGTGTGGAAGAGTACACGTCCATTAAAGCGCTGGAGAAATTCAAATCCACAAGATTGGGCTGTAAACGTGGCGAAGAGGAAGCGTTCGGATGGCGCAGCTTATCAAATTAGGAAAAATCAAAGACCTGCAAAGATACCGCAAGAGATTGATTGCACTAAATGTACATTCAAATGCAATGAGACTTTCGCTATAGATCAAAGAAATCAAATATGCCGAGAGTATTGGAACTTAGATTTTAAAGGCCAAAAAAATTTCATAATTGTTCGTATTGAATGTGAACCACCAAAAAGGGTTGTTGCCAATCCAAAAGGATCGAAAAGCCGAAGACAATATTCCAAAAAATGTTACTTTCTTAAAAATTTTAAGAAGTACCGAGTTTGTGAGAAGTTTTTCTGCAAAACACTTTGTATTTCTCCCTCGGTTATTACTAGAGATGAGATTTTTAGGTCGTAAAAATTCAAAAATAGGCACCTAAAAAGGTTCTAAAAAAAGTCATTTTAGGTCGTATAAATTCAAAAAAAGGTACTAAAAAGGTTCTAAAATAAGTCAACTTAGGTCGTATAAATTCAAAAAAAGGTACTAAAAAAATGCTATTTTAGGTTGGTATTGTAAAGTTTTAGTGGTTTTATGTAACTAAACCCACCAATTAGGTATTAAAATAATAACGGCATTAATTATTAATTATTAAAAAATTTAAAATAATAAAAAAAATTATTTATTTGAAGTATTGCAGTAGCTGTAACAAACTAACATTTTTTCAATATTTTCACTGGTATGATTGTGTCTTTTGTCAGTTAGAATATTTTTGTACTTTGAAAATGACCTCTCTACATCGCACGATGTTAGAGGTATGTATTTATACAAAACCGCTTCCGAAGTAGAAATGTTTTCTAAAATTACATTTTGACCATTGACAATTTTTAACAGTTAGTACATAACCCGGATTGCGATCCAATACTTTGTTTAATTTTTCAACCACTTTCTTTGCAATTGAACCACCGCACTGTGCCAACTCATTTTTCAATTTTAAAAAATCATCCAAAGATGTTGCTAGTGGCAATCCTACGGTTTCCAATTTTTTTATAACGTCTATTATGTTTTTAAAATTCGTTTGAATGTAAATTAGGTCCGATTGTAAGCTTGCATTTTTAAAGCATTCTTTTGCTTTAATAATTGATTTGGTGGATTTGTCTGGATTCGTCATCCAATTCCAAAATAACCATTTTAATTTTATCAAAATTTTCACAATAAAAAATTGCTGCACTTAACCACGTGCCCCAACGTGTTAAAATTTTTTTAGGTTGGTACATGGTGGGTTTGCACCACCCGGGACCAAATTTAAATGAAGAAAAAAAAATTAAAAAAATTTAAATTAATTTGAATTAAATAAAATTTTTTCTCAATTTCAACTGCAAAGTTTCCAAAATGTTAAAATAGGTCGTAAAAATGAAAAAAGGTCAAAAAAAGGCCAAAAAGCCCGAAAAGGTTAAAAAAGGGTCAAAACAAATAGGGCTTATATAACGTAGTTTTCCACGAAACAAATTTTGGTACTAATATCATAAAAATAGGACTTAAAATAAAAAAAAGGTCAAAACCTAAAAATCTCATCTCTAGTTATTACAGACACTGTTGCAAATATATTAAGAAATAATGATTTACATGGTAGTACGACAAAAAATAAACCCCTCATAAGGAGGAAAAATATAAATGATAGAATCGCCTTCGCTCGTGAACATCAAAATAGTCCCAAAACTTTTGGAAAACAGTACTTTTTGCTGATGCGATTAAATTCAATATTTTTACATCCGATAAAAAGGTAAAAGTTTGAAAAAAACCCAAAGAAGAACTCAAAATTAAAAACTTGCAACCCACAGTCAGTGTTGACAACTTGGGGGTTTTCCCCCCAGATTTAGGGGTTTTTTAAGTGGAACGGGGGTTTTTTGGGGGTGTAATATGTCTGGTATTTTTAGGGGTTTTTCAAATTACTTTTATTTTTTAATTTTTACGTGATTACATGGAGACAGTAACTTGCATAAGTTACTAAAAGCCAGTAAGGTCATTAATCTTTCGCCGAAATGTACTTACTTTGCATTTTAAATTCAATCACAACCGAAAAAAAAAACAAAAAAGGGCATCAATCATTTTTACCTTGTTTCACCATAATTGTTTTTAAAAAAAATTGTTTTAGGGGTTTTTAGGGGCTTTTCGGTGTACTTTTAGGGGGTAAATGTTATTCAGAGTTGGTAACACTGCCCACAGTTAAGCACGGGAAATTAGTTTTATTTTCTGATACCTGTGGAGGTCAGAACAGAAACCAATATGTTTTCAGCATTGCTATTGTGGGCTGTGCAGAAAATAGATCATTTACAGGTAATTGAGCACAAGTTCTTAGAGTCGGGACACAGTTACATGGAAGTAGATTCTATGCATAGCAGCATCGAATCTGCTAAGAAAGCTTCTTCTGTTTATTGTATGCCAGATTATAAATCAATTTTTCAACGCGCGAGGGCTCCGAAAAACGTTGTAATAGATGGAAAAAAAGTACGCAAAGAGGCGTACAAAACCAAAGAATTCAAATACAATGAGTTCTATGATTTGAAAGATTTATCAAAGAAGTTAATAAATAACCGTGTGAAAGATAGTGATGGGAAGCAATTGATGTGGTTAAAAATTAAAAGATTGAAATACATAAAAGGGGAAACGAATATAATCTTCTTTAACTACGACATGTCCGAAGATTTTCGATATTTCAATGTTCAAACCACTCAAACACGAAAACGGACTAGAAGAAACAATGCGTCAACGTTGGATTCGCAGCCTGATGAATTAAAACAGCTTTATCAGGAATCGTTACCAATTAGCTTGGCAAAGAAAAAAGACCTTTTGAATCTTTGCGACAAGGGTGTCATCCCAGAAGAGTTTCATGGCTGGTATCGGAGCTTGAGAACTGTCGACGTTGTGGATCGCTTACCAGAGCCTGCTCAGGATGAAGAATCGGACGAAGATTTTTAATATTATTTTTACTATTGTAACTTTTATGAGTTAATTTTATTAATAAAAATACAATAAAATACATTTTATTAGACTACTGGAAAATTAATAGTTGTGGTAAGACTAAAAGTATTAATTATTACTTTCTTTAAACTGTTAGATTTTCTAGAAAGCCAACAGGCAAAACCAGATAACTTCAACAAGAACTTGAAATTTACTCATAAAATCTATTTTTATCTGTTTTCTCCATACCAAAATGCTGTATATGCAAATACTTTCATAAAACAGTTGTCTTGTTATGACTATTATTATGATAAATCTAATTATTGGGCAGAAATAGATATTTTAATTTTTACAGACAGAACATGATAACTACCTCCCTTTTCTTAAATTATCGGGATTTTCACTATTTATTTATTATCTTACACATTAATTTCAAGTATTATACCATTGCTAAAACTATAATCCTTCTTAGAAATAAATTACAACACAATACATATTAATACTGCTTAGTTATTAAACGTCAAACTTTCAAACGCTATTATCTCAAAACTATGGTTATGTCAGTTACCTGGTTTTACCAGTAAGCAGACGATTTATTGAAACTTTCAAAGAAACAATTTATTTGTTTAGTTTGCTTTTCCTTCAATTCGGAAATGTTTTCGGGCGACGTCAAAATACTACTGTTCATCGGCTTTCGTCCACGATTTGATTTTTTGGCTGGAGTTGATACTTGCAAAGGTCCGATCGTAGACAAAATCGATGTTAAGCCAGATTAAATGGCATTGCAGTGTCTTGGAATAAAAAAAAGTGGTGTCCCAACCTTTACAAAATGGCCATTTTGTAAAAAGTCTAAAAATTACTTTCTGCAACACCTCATTTAAATTGCTCTTTCACACAATGAAAATACACTAAATACAAGACACATTGAACATACTTCCTTGAAATAATTGATTTAAATTTTGTAAAATTTTAGCACGTAGAAACTACCTTAAAGATGTTTTTTTAAAGAAAAGTTACGACTTGCTTGGCATACACACAATGAACACGACGTCTTCGTTCTAATGCACATGAAACGTTAGGTTATAACCAAACTTTACTGCGACAGTCATAATATAGGTGTCACGACTACCAACGCAGATATTCCGCTGTCCCAACATATACGGCGTCCCAACCTATACGACACTCCCCTATATTATACTGTAGAGGAAATATCTATAAAGCCATCAGCATTTTACATCGCTAATTTTAAAAGCTGGAGTCTCCACTGTACCATCCATTGCCACCCAATAAAATTTAAACTACTAATGGAATTAGTTGATTTATGGGTGAGCCGGTTTTTGAACTCGGTTTAAACCAATTAAGTTAGTTAAAATTTTATTTGGTGGTGATAGATGGTATAGCGGGACTCCAGTCTTATGGAAAAAATGCAAACTTTCTATGGGACTTATTAAATGCTTATTTCTATAACAAATAAATCTGCATATAAAAAATGTAAACATTTTAACACCATTACTAATAAACAGAAAAGGGAAAAATAATGTTAGTTATTAAAGGAAATAGGGCAATTCCATATTAAATCAACCAATTCTTTGCAATTATTTTCATCAGACCCTCTTCAAGTTTGCTCAAATTTGGTGTCATTATATCATTATAGCCTCCCTCAAATCATACCATTACCCTCTACCTTCTGCTGCTATAATCTCATCACAGGGTCCCTGTCGCATTCCTGTATTGATTTTGGTTTTTATTGTTTTTACTTCCCTATAAGGAAGTATTGTAATCATGAAAAAATTCGATGTCGATATTTTAACGGAAATATCCGTTTTGAGCATTTCTGAATCCGTTTTGACTACTTTCGCAATGATGTCTGTATGGATGTATGTAACGCAAAATGTCTGTAAGTTCTGTATCTCTGGAACGAATTGTTATATAGTAACAAAATTTCATATTTAACACTTTAATCGGTATACAAAGGCACCATTTGATTTTGGAGGAAATCCTTAAACCGGAAGTAGCACTTCACTTGAAGGACGAAATGGTTTTTCTTAAATATCTCAGGAACGAATTGTTATCTAGTAACCAAATTTCATATTTAACACTTTAATCAGTATACTAAAGCACCATGTGATTTTGGAGGATATCCCTAAACTGGAAGTAGCACTTTACTTGAAGGACGAAATGGTTTTTCTTCAATATCTCAGGAACAAATTGTTATATAGTAACCAAATTTCATATTTAACACTTTAATCGGTATACAAAGGCACCATTTGATTTTGGAGGAAATCCTTAAACTGGAAGTAGCACTTCACTTGAAGGACGAAATGGTTTTTCTTAAATATCTCAGGAACGAATTGTTATCTAGTAACAAAATTTCATATTTAACTCTTTAATCAGTATACTAAAGCACCATGTGATTTTGGAGGAAATCCCTAAACCGGAAGTAGCACTTTACTTGAAGGACGAAATGGTTTTTCTTCAATATCTCAGGAACAAATTGTTATATAGTAACCGATAGTAACCAAATTTCATATTTAACACTTTAATCAATATAACCAAATACCATTTAAGAATTACAACAAATTTAATAATTTAATTAAATAATAAAATAAAATTTAAATAATATTTCTGCGAATCTTTAGATGAACGATAAAGGAATGATTCCTTATAGGGAAGTCATGTGCTGGCCACATCAGATTTTTTTCTTTTAGGTTTACTTGGAAAGTTGAATTTATATACCTAGTCTTGCCATAAGTTCTGATACTAACAAAGTACCGTTCATTTTTACTATGAAGATTAAGAGATGGGGGTTGCTAATGGTATTTTTGGAAAGACCATTTGCAGGTATATAAGTGGGCCGGTGCACCCGAATTGCACCACGAAAAGATTAGTTCACAAATCTCCTACCCGAATTGCACCACCGTAATTTCAGGTAAACACCTCACCAAGGGTCGGTCGTCCGAATTGCACCACCTCTATTGTAATATTTTAGGTAAGGTGGTTTTATTGTTAAAAGTTAAAGCACAATGCTGGAGTTTAACCTGATGCCTCCTACATGTAACATCGATTATTTTTTGTTTTTTACGCGATTTTTTTGGGGTGAAACGTAATAGTTTACTGCCCCATACCGCAACGATACTTTTTAATGCTATTTCGAGGGTCTCTCACATCCCGGTTTCATTTATCCCAGTTTTCTTGATGTGTGGCGCCTTCTCGTATGTTTGGCCTAGTAACCAGAGTCAAAACCGCCCTGGAGGGGTGCAACGCGGAGCGGAGCGCAGCGGCGCCCCGTAAGGGTAGGTTTTGACGATGGATCACCCTCCTTATCGAATGCACACCCCAAAATTCGAAGGCAAAAAAATTTAATTTTTTCACTGTTTTGGGTTATTATTTTATTAATACCTGCTCCGACCCTGTATAATATAATATGAATTAATATATTAAACTCGAAATTTAAATTGCAAAGAATTTAGATATTTGTGTATTTATTTCTTTATATTATCTGTTTGCATGTGATACCTGCTCGGTTTGCTCGTGGTGCAATTCGGTAAAGCGATTACGGAACGACATTTGACCGTGGTGCAGTTCGGTCTAGGGATTACATTTACCTGGGTACAAGAAATGACCCCTGATAAGCCGTGGTGCAGTTCGGGTAGCACCAAGTGGGCGACAGTTGAAATTCAAGTCTTAAATAGTAAACATGAATTCGGATGTCAACGATAATCGTATTGTTGTAATTGCTATACATATCGTATAACTACGGTGACCGACAATTGGGCGCGATCGATTGGGCGCGATCGATTGGGCGCAACGACAACTGGGCGCATCGACAACTGGGCGCAAATACAATTGGGCGCAAATACAATTGGGCGCAAATACAATTGGGCGCGAGGGAGATTTATCTATTACGTATTAATTATTATAACTGATTGTAAGAATTTTTTTATAAAAAACTAATAGGTATTTACGTATAAAAATGTTTTAAATCTAGAAATGTTTATTTAGACAATAAAAAAAATTATAATTAAAAATTTAAACTAAATGTTTTTAAAATGTTTAGTCTAACAATTACAAATAATAAAAATGCCTATTAATAAAGTACCTAACTAATCATGGATTCATTTCGTAATTATGGGAAATTCCCCGCAAAAAGTCTATAATATTTCTATGGGGTCGTCCATAAATTACGTTACGCTCCTAGGGGGGGAGGGGGTTCCGACCCTTGTGACGATGGGGGGCGGGGGGGGTTCAAAAATTGTGACGTCACTAAAATTATTATTGCTTTTATTTCTCTCTCTCTCTAAAAACGTAAAAGCTTCTTGAAATGTCGAGTTAGTAACAGGTTGCCAACTTGACAACTTAAGATAAAAGTATGTTTTACACATGCAATAATTGGTTTCTAACGTCCTGACATTGGTCAGGACCGGCCCTCGTATAATTTGGCCCCTCGTGTTCTCCTTCTTCTAACAAGTATTTCAAAAATACTATTTTTTGAACTTTCAAAATGATTTTTAAAATTTTAAAAAACGTAAAAAGATTAAAAAACTTAATTTTAGTTGGTAATCTGTACGTGTATATTTATGTATAAATATACAGAGCCGTCATAAATCTATTATAATAAATTGTTATAAAAATCAAAATGAAACCGATTGTAAAATTTACTAAGAAGTCAATAAAACTACATTGGGGAGGGGGGTCAAGAATATGTGACGTAATATTTGGAGGGGGGTCTAGGTTTGTGTGACGAAGTGTAGAGATGGGGGGAGGGGGTTAAAAATTGCTTAAAATTGCGTGACGTAATTTATGGACGACCCCTATGTGGCGTAATCCTCTACTAGATTTTTGATGCGCGCATCAGCCTCCGACTATTTTCTTTTCTTAATAGGTGGATTGTTTCCGGCAACTAATTTTTCAGAAAACAGATCTCGCCCACGTTGAATAACTTTTAAACTAGAAATTAATTTCCAAATGTTTCCATACTTAGCTCCATACTTAGCTTAGATCCATACTTAGCTCTGCCTCTAATCGTCTATGTGCCGCTTCAGTATGATTGTTTGTTCCCGTGTCAGTTAAGACGCGATTATACACTGACCACAAATCTGGAGAAAACATTGCCGGCCGCCAGCAATGGAACAAAAGCTAACGATCAACCTTTTATGATAAAGTTTGGTTTAATTTTCAAAAATAACCGTGCGCCAAACAGGCATACGCTGGCCCTGTATTTAAGCCGTTCTTAAATTTCAATAACCTTAATCTCCTGCTAACAACATAAGGTTAAGGTTATCAGCCTCCATTACTTGGAGGCTGATTCGCGCATCAAGAATCTAGTAGAGGATTACGCGAATAGAAGTGTTATAGACTTTTTGCGAGGCATTTCCCATAATTATGAAATGAATTCCTGATCAGTTGGGTACTATATTAATAGGCATTGTTATTATTTGTAAAAGTTAGAAGGAATAAACATTTTAAAAACATTTAGTTTAAATTTTTAATTATAATTTTTTTTATTGGCTAAATAAACATTATTTCTAAATTTTAGTGGAAGTTAGAAGGAATAAACATTTTAAAAACATTTAGTTTAAATTTTTAATTATAATTTTTTTTATTGGCTAAATAAACATTTCTAGATTTAGTTACGTAAATAATAGTTTTTTAGAAAAAAAATTCTTACTATCAGTTATAATAAGTAATATGTAATGGATAAATCTTCCCTCGCGCCCAATTGTATTTGCGCCCAATTGTATTTGCGCCCAGTTGTATTTGCGCCCAGTTGTCGCTGCGCCCAGTTGTCGTTGCGCCCAATCGATCGCGCCCAATCGATGGCGCCCAATCGATCGCGCCCAATTGTACTAGACCGGTATAACTATGATAAAAGTTCTAGTGCAATTTTAAATTTGTTAAAAAAAAATTAAGAATTACAAATTTTTTTTTAACTATCCAACGATAGAATGAAACTTCTGGAGTAGATAACCAAAAAAAAAAGTGGTCGACCACGAAGTCTAAGGACTCCTGGAGTTATTAAAACAGTTCGCGAGCGAATGAGAAGAAATCCCTTGAGGAAACAAAAAATTATGGCTAGGAAATTCAAATTTCGAAAAGAACCATTTCTCGCGTCTTAAAAGATGACTTAAAACTTGGGGCTTGTCGTAGGATTACAATACATCGTCTTACAATCGCTCTAAAAAATATTAGACAAGAAAGAACAAAACGACTCCTGGACCGACACGCGTATGAAGATCACAAAAATATTTTGTTTACTGACGAAAAAATTTTCACAGTCGAAGAATAATTGTAGACTTTTTTGCTCTTCGCTGTTCACTACAAGCTAATGAGACTTGAGGAATGCGAGGTAGCGCAAGCCAACATCTGTCAGTAACAAAAATTATCGACAGTAAATTAGCTATGACAGACGTAACCCTGATGTTCGTATAAAGCCAGCTCTTAATTTTGTGGAGGCAAAGGGTCGTAGGTTCGGAATCCCCAGGTAATCACTTATCGGAAAAATAACCTCAACTACAAGAACAATTAATAGTTTATTAAATGAAAAATATCGCTCTTGAATGTACAGTGCAAGCATACAGTGATCTTAATAATTAATGCTACACAGTCAAAGGCAAAAATCAAGATTGCAAACAGCAATTGTAATGAAACAATATAATTATGGTGTAGCTATACACTGCAGTTGTGATTAAAAGAAAAAAATAATAATGGTACGAACCTTCAAGCGCTCTACAGTTCAACAGTACCGTACTACGCAATACAATTGCGGGCTCCCTTCTAATCCACCTGCAGTCACCAATGGTAGAATGATAAATGATTCCTTTGCCGACTGGTTCCGGAGTGAAGCAACTGGAACTTGATTTGGTAGACAAAACACCCTGGCTATCAAATAATCTGTTGGTTCTGATGTTGTGGTAGATGGTAAATAACAGCCGTCAACTTTTATAACTATTGACATGCAACCGTGCTTGACAGTGGTTGGAAAATGTCAAACCAATAATTGAATAAGTAACTGAATTTCACAGCTAAACTTGATTTGGTAAAATATGATAGATCAATTTGACAGGTCAATTTGACAGCTCTTGCATGTGCTAAAAGAGTTTTTATTTCGTTAGAAATAAAGTTGTTAAATAATAATTGTCACTTACATTACTGATCCATACAATTCCGCGAAAGCGTACAGTAACAATATAATAATGTTTAACAAACTAAAACATTAATTATATTCAGAAAAGCAAAAATTTGCACGAGTTAAACGTCACTCGACACAAAACCAGAAATGCTAATGCTTCGGCCATTAACAGACATGCGCACCATGTCTGTAGATATCAAAAAGAATGTACATGGTGTTGAGGAATAAATACAGACAGTAACGCAATGCAAAAATTCGTTACATTGCCCCCCCCTAACATTATTTCATGCCGTGAAAATAATAGCAATAGTCACAGCCAGACTTAATTATGCACTGATAAGTTATACTTTAGCGTTGAAGACGCACTTTAACAAATGTTGGAGTAAAACAAAGAAATAATGAATCCTAAAATTGACCCAAATAAAAAATAAAATAATAAAACGGTGGGTATCCACTAATGACGACACGTCATTAATAAAACCGCCTAAGCGTGAACCCAAAATGACTGAGCGCGTAACGCTTCGTGTAGCCAAAAATAAAAAATTATTGAGACCATCCCTAGCATCAACATGCACGGGGATCCTCAATGGGTTCGGTACAGCACCACATAGGACCTGTATCCACTAAAAGAATATACAGTGGTCCATAACCAACAAGTACTTTGATGGGATCACATCGGACCCATCACACGGCTCGAAAGTGAATAATAAAAGGTTCACCCAGCAGTAAAAAAAGTTGTCTCAGGCAAAGTCACTCATAGTACTTTGTACATAGAAACGTAAAAAAATAAAAAAATCCAAACTAATTGGGGTCTGATCAATATCGACCAACAAAGGGCCTCCAACAGTTGCATCAGCAACGAATTCAAAATAAGTTTGAGATAATCTCAGATGGTACAACTGTGAACTTCGGATGTTAACGTTCACAGCTGTTTATTAAAATCCAGGAAGAAAAAAATAATACCCTGAACCCACCCTAGGAAATAATAAGGAACCCAATGTGAACAGGAAGGAATGTTGGTAGGAATAGGTAATTGGGTTATTGGAAATTTTTAGGAGATGGGAAGGGATAAACTGCTCAAATGGCCAATGCGTCCCCAACTCAATGGTATTGGCGATGACTCGTCCTCGCGTATAGATAATAACAACGCGTCGTGGACCGCCAGTCAACAAACCAAAACCAAAGAATCGTGAAGACAGTGGACACAGAACAATTTTTGAGGATTGGAGGAAAGGTTTACCCCGGGGAATGACAGTAGGTCATTGAAGGCCGTTAAAAACTCACGCAATTCGCCTTCAGAATTGCGATCATAGTTGGGGATAATGAAATGACCTCGTCTCGACAAAAATACGGCCGACGACCCTCCCTACCCCGCACAGGGAGTGACCAATCGACCACCTGCCAACTAAAGGCTGACCGACCCCACCGCGCACGGTGTAAAAGCACGTCTCACCGAAGCAAAAACGAACAGGCGCAGTCAAACCCCGCCGACAGAGAGCCGAAAAGCCCCCCTTTATTCCTGCACAAGGCAAGAAGTCCGCCAACCCCCATAATTGCCAAGACGGTAGCAAAAGAAAGTGGGTCGGGACTGATTGACCCCAAGGAAATGGTAAGTCAGATGTTGTGACTTACGGACTAGAAGGTAGATTCGCTCAACCACCACACCGTCTTTCAACCTGATCCTCAGGTTCAACTAAATCTGCAGCTGATGGATGGGGTTTTAGATCTTTGACGTGGTAAACACCAACCTCTCTACCGCGCTCGTTGACAAGACGATAGGTCAATGGACCAGTTACCTCCTTCACACGACTTTTCAAATACTTAGGGGCGAGTTTACCGCTAAAATATTTACCTGCATTAGACAAGGCAAAATTCCGACGCCAAACAATATCTCCCGCTTTGAATCTAATGCTGCGCTTCCTAAAATTGTAATGGGTAGCATTACGTTGATATGCGTCGTGTAACCGTTTGCTTACATCAACAAACAAGTCGTTTAACCGGTTCATTTCCCCAGCCACCCGTTCACGATTCTCCAAAGTTAAATCCTCCCCCCTCAGATCCATAATTCGACCATAATAATCTCCCTTAGCGGGTACGGTACGCCCTAGATTAAGGAAAGAAGGTGTAAACCCGGTAACGTCGTGAGTGGCAGATCGGATAGCATGAGCGATTTTGTGGATTTCTACATCCCAAGTCTTGTGATCTTCCTTGACATAAGATCTCATAGCGGTACCGACAACTCGATTGACTCGCTCAACAAAATTGACTTGTGGATGATACAATGCATTATAAAATAGATGGTTAACGTTGTAATCGCTCATGAGTTTCCGAAATTCGTGACTTATAAACTGGGGACCATTATCAACATGACAAATCTGTGGGGTGCCAAAAAGTAAGAAAACATGGTTTTCTAGAAAATCGCAAATGGCTTTCGAAGTGGCTTTGCGCAACGGTTGTACTAAAACAAATTTAGTAAACCAATCACAAACCACTAATAACATGGAATTACCCTTTGCAGATTTGGGAAACGGACCCATCAAGTCGACCGAAATACACTGAAAAGGGAAGCGAACCCTCTTTTCGCGACCCATCAACCCGTAACGTCCGCCCTGGCAGGCCTTGGACGACAAACAAACCGTGCACCGCCGCACATACCTCGCCACGTCAGCACGCATTCTGGGCCAATAGTACAATTCACCAATTTTATGAAATGTTTTAGAAGTTCCTAAATGAGCGGAAGTCGGATCATCATGACATTCTCTGAAAATGTCAATCCGACGCGACTTCGGAACTAATTGCTTCCACTCAACTAAATTGGAAACAATGTTGTGAGAATTTGGTATCAGTTTGTACAATCGCCCAGATTCTATCCTCCAATCAGGATAAGTTGCAGGTGCCTCCGCAACTCGAGCCAGCATGCGACGATACCAAGCATCCAAGTCATCCTCGGACAGTTCCAAAGAAGAAACTTCTAGGGGTGCGCGAGACAACGCATCAGGAACAACATTCAAATTCCCTTTTCGATGTTGGATGTTAAAGGTGTATTGGGATAAACGAACACTCCAGCGGGCTAATCTATTGACCGGATCTTTCATCGACAGTAACCACAATAGGCTATAGTGATCCGTAATCACGGTAAACTCAGTACCTTCGACATAAGGCCTGAATTTCTCGATGCCAAAGATCACCGCTAGGCATTCGCGTTCGGTGACTGAATAGTTTCGCTCAGCTTTATTTAACGTTCTAGACGCATATGCGATAGGGCGTTCTTCCGTGCCTTCTCCTTGACTTAAAACACAACCCAAGCCATAATTGGAAGCGTCACACTGTATATAAAAACGTTTACTGAAGTCAGGACTGGCTAAAATAGGGGCAGAAACTAACTGTTTCTTCAAACTTTCAAATGACTCAGTAGCGCTTTGATTCCAATCAACGACTTGGCGTTTACCGCGACCCTTGAGTAGCTCGGTAATAGGCGCGGACAGGGTTGAAAAATTTGATATAAAGCGTCTATACCAACCTATCATTCCCAAAAATCGCTTAATACCCGTAGTATTCGTAGGTCTGGCAAGTGCCGTTATGGCTTGTGTTTTAGCTGGATCAGTATGCAACCCGTTCTTATCTATAACATGACCGAGATAAGTTAAGCTCGACCGACAAAATTCACACTTATCGAGGTTGATGGTGAGGTTGGCATCCAGTAACCGATCATAGACTTGTCCAAGCAGCTCCAAATGCTCTTTAAAAGTACTTGAAACGACAATAATGTCATCCAAATAAACAAAAATTTTTTCACCCAGAAGGGGTCCAAAAATAGTGTCCATTAGACGTTGTTGAGTGATTGGAGCATTTGAAATTCCAAAAGGAGTAACGACGTAATGGAAAAGTCCACGACCTGGCACTGTAAATGCAGTTTTTTCATAAGATTCGGGAGTCAGGGGAATCTGCCAAAATGCTTTCTTAAGATCTATTGACGTTAGATATCGAGCGTCTTGTAGGCGAGTTAAGATATCGTCTAATCGTGGAAGTGGATACGCGTCTTTCCGTGTCACTTGATTAAGTTTACGACCGTCAAAGCATAACCGGTACGAATCGTCTTTCTTCTTAACCAGAAGCATCGGAGACGACCACGCAGATTTACTTGGACGCACGATGTCCAACGCGAGCATCCGATCGAGTTCTTGGTGAGCAATTTTGCGCATCGCGGGGGAAAGCGGGTAGAAACGTTGTTTTAAAGGAGCAGCGTCTCCAGTATCTATATGGTGTTGGACTTTATGGGTTTTAGTTAACCCATCACGAGCGAGTGTTTTGAATTTTTCCTTCATGGCAGCAAGAGCAACTTGTTGTTCTAAATTTAGATCATCAGCAGCCCTAATGGACTCAATCGACTGAACCTCGTTGACGAAAAATTGATTCCGGGAAAAATCGGCCTTGATTCCAAATATCTTACAAAAGTCAATACCCAAAGTTAGGCGCGTTCGTATACTACTACAAACCAAAACGCTGAGGGGACGAACAACATCGCAAATAGAAATAGGTAACACCACAGAACCCAAAATTTCCTGTGACGTACCATCCGCCGATCGTAAAAATACGCTTTGGTTACGTACCAGCTTAAGATCTAAAAGATTTATCAGGTAGTGTCCTTCAGTACCTAAAATGGATACACTTGCCCCGGAATCTAATAAGGCAGTAAGTTGTTCCTTACCGACACAAAGATTCACATGAGGTCGTTGGTCAGACGTGGGGTGAGCGAATAAGGCGGAAGAATTGGCGGTTGATCCGCAAAAAGCGCCTACGTGCACCAACCAATTTCTCCAACCTAACCTATCTGCTCTTATACTCAAAGCTAGCGGCGAGCAGGTACTCCGCTTAGCCGAACGGCGTTTTTTGCATGGTTACCACTGCATGTCAGTGTAGTAACTCCTTTTCGTCCGCAGATATAACAAAACGTGGTAGGTGGATTCGGGCAAAAACGATATGAATGACCACGCGTTGAACAATTCCAACATGCAACCACCCTACGAGGATTCACTGAAGGTGATTCTAATGGAGCTACGGGGGCAATCGCAGAGGTCAACGCCGCCGTAGAGACTTCACTAGGGAGAGTTTTCTTTGCTAATCGCTCAGCTAATTGAGCTACTTTAATAAATTCTAATCGATCTGTTATGGCAGTCGTACCCATTACGAGAGAAATTGACGGTAACATGTTTTCTCTTATGGTCCAAAGCTGATCGATTTCAGAGGGTTTTGGCGTAACCCTAGCAAATTTGGCAAACATTGATTCAATATAACTGCTTACAGATTCACTAGAATCCTGCTTGCAGTTATTTATTTCAGCTAAATATAACCTACTGAAATCTACAGAAAGGAAACGTAGTTTTAACGCATCAATTAGTAACTCCCAGGTGGTGATATTGGGACTTAAGGTACGGTACCAAATTAGTGCTTCCCCCGAGAAAAATTCAACTGCTTTGGCAAACAGTTCTTGCGAACTAACCCCTCGAGTTCGTGAGAGTTCTGCAGTTCTTTCGATAAAATTGAAAACTTCTTGAAAACCCCCGGAACCATCAAAAGTAAGGCTCCATTTGTGAATGGCAACACGGTCATTATTTTTGGTGTTCAACACGGTCTTTAGCACCTCAGCCAACTCAACGGCTGGTATAAGAGAGGACTTCCTAAATGATGAATAACCAGGAGAGTCACTATCTCCTGCCCCTAACGGATTGTTAACTGTAGGACGAGAGACTACATCGTCTTCATCATCCTCACCTAGTGGTAGCAAATTCTCAACTCGAGATCTTAGAGTTTTAGCAGTTTGTAATAAGTTTCCCCTTTCCGTGTCTTTAAACCCCGCTCCTTCCATGATATCTAATCGATTATTATAATGAGCCAATCTATTAGTAACGGTATCTAATAATGTCGACTCAGGTGTTTGTTCTAATTTATCAATTTGAGCTGAAATTTCTGATAATGCCTGCTTGCATATATTTAAATCGAGATTTACATCTGAGGGAGTGTATTTATGGACCGCTAGACGGGAAGTGAAAGCTTCGTCACGCAGAAACTTTTTTAACGTAGCTCTGCGAGTCGATTTATGTTCGGCAATGTCGGTAAAATTCTCAACACGGAAGAGTAGCTCTACAAAAACCTCTTCGTGGGTCAAAGCCTTAACGTAACTATTGCTATTCGACATGGTGAGAATGAATTGAGTTCAAATAATAAAAATTTAATTCAAAAATTGATTAAAACGCCGTTAAAATTTTCTAAAACACAAAATTTACCAAGAGCTGTCACAATTATCAAACGTCTGATAAAAATATTATTGAAATAATCAAATTCAAACAATTGTAAACCACAATAAATCAATTGGATACCAGATATCAACAATAACCAGGTGTTCGCAGCAAAATCAAGCCCAAAAAATTTACTGTTGCACTGCACAATCAAACGAAATCCTATTTCCGTAAGCAACTCCTGAAGATTCCACAAAAATTTAGCTGTCACGGCGGGCGCCAATGTAGACTTTTTTGCTCTTCGCTGTTCACTACAAGCTAATGAGACTTGAGGAATGCGAGGTAGCGCAAGCCAACATCTGTCAGTAACAAAAATTATCGACAGTAAATTAGCTATGACAGACGTAACCCTGATGTTCGTATAAAGCCAGCTCTTAATTTTGTGGAGGCAAAGGGTCGTAGGTTCGGAATCCCCAGGTAATCACTTATCGGAAAAATAACCTCAACTACAAGAACAATTAATAGTTTATTAAATGAAAAATATCGCTCTTGAATGTACAGTGCAAGCATACAGTGATCTTAATAATTAATGCTACACAGTCAAAGGCAAAAATCAAGATTGCAAACAGCAATTGTAATGAAACAATATAATTATGGTGTAGCTATACACTGCAGTTGTGATTAAAAGAAAAAAATAATAATGGTACGAACCTTCAAGCGCTCTACAGTTCAACAGTACCGTACTACGCAATACAATTGCGGGCTCCCTTCTAATCCACCTGCAGTCACCAATGGTAGAATGATAAATGATTCCTTTGCCGACTGGTTCCGGAGTGAAGCAACTGGAACTTGATTTGGTAGACAAAACACCCTGGCTATCAAATAATCTGTTGGTTCTGATGTTGTGGTAGATGGTAAATAACAGCCGTCAACTTTTATAACTATTGACATGCAACCGTGCTTGACAGTGGTTGGAAAATGTCAAACCAATAATTGAATAAGTAACTGAATTTCACAGCTAAACTTGATTTGGTAAAATATGATAGATCAATTTGACAGGTCAATTTGACAGCTCTTGCATGTGCTAAAAGAGTTTTTATTTCGTTAGAAATAAAGTTGTTAAATAATAATTGTCACTTACATTACTGATCCATACAATTCCGCGAAAGCGTACAGTAACAATATAATAATGTTTAACAAACTAAAACATTAATTATATTCAGAAAAGCAAAAATTTGCACGAGTTAAACGTCACTCGACACAAAACCAGAAATGCTAATGCTTCGGCCATTAACAGACATGCGCACCATGTCTGTAGATATCAAAAAGAATGTACATGGTGTTGAGGAATAAATACAGACAGTAACGCAATGCAAAAATTCGTTACATAATTCAACATGAAAAACAATCCTGTGTAGGCTTACAGCTCTAATGAAGCCCCTAAAAAAATTTCGGGGATGAAAAAAGGCCATTATCCAATAATAGTAATGATTTGGTGAGGTGTGTCGTATGAAGGAGTAACATACCTGCATTTTTGTGAAAAAGGGGAAAAAAAGTGAGCTCCGGTATACCAAAAATTGTTACAGCTCGTAGTTAACCCTCTAAATTACAACTTATTTCGTGAAAACCATAGGGTGTTTCAGCGAGATTCTGCACCAGCGCATAAAGCGAAAACAACCCAACGAATGGCTACAAACAAATTTACCTGAGTTTACTGCCGCGGGAGACTGACCTTCAGGTAGTCCTGACTTGAACCCTTTGGATTACAAATTATGGTTGGTTCTTGAGGAACAAACTTGCAAAGTACCCCATAAAAATATTGAGCTCTTAAAACGGAATTTAATCAAGGCTGGAACATCTATACCAATAAAAGTAGTGCGTGCCGCAGTGGATGACTGCCCGCGATGTTTAAAGGCCCTTGTGAAGGCAAAAGGTGACCATTTCGAATAAATCGTACAAAATTGAATTCCTTAGAATGTACCGAATAAGATGTAGTAGGTAATTTATATATAGGATTTTTATTTTAAAATCCTTAAAATCGGCTTCCAAACAAGTATCAGAACTTATGGCACGACTAGGTAGATGTTTTATAGTAGAGTAGTCTAGCGGTCCTCGAATTAGTCACGAAATATAGAAGTTCCGCGCTGCATAAACTAATCGTCTCGGCAGCGCAGTTGTTTGAGCGCGCGTATTCACAGCTAATACTCCAGGGTTCGAATGTAAGATGAAGAGCATATTTTTCAGCATACCGTGTAGTATATCTGTAATCGACCCTACTATTGCTTAGTGCGTTGAGAACCGCCCACATTTCCACCGAGTCGAACGTCTTCTCGCAATCCGTAAAAGCTGCCCACAGCACTATGTTGTATTCATTTGCTCTCTCTATCAAGGTTTTCCGGTCTGGTACAACTCGGCGCCGCCGACTTGGCGCGGGCCGACTCGGCGCCAGGCCAACTCGGCGCCAGGTAAATTTTTTAATCTTTAAATAAAAATTTAAAAAATAAAACTGGCCTATTGGTTCATTTATAATATTTAATAGTTATGCGTTATTCCACGTAAAAATATAATTGTATTTCGGTTTTCGTAATCTGTAACCAGTTTTAAAATTCGTTCATCACATTCCCTATATTTTAACATGGAACATGTTTTTACGGTCGTTACCTCGCAAAAATCGACACCAAAAATCGACACCAGAATTTTGATTTTCGGCAGAAGACGCAGTCTCCAAATTTTACGAGAATCCGGGCAATGGTATGCAGATGGAACATTTAAGTCAGCACCTGGATTGTTTTCCCAAATTTATATAATTTTAGCTCAACAATTTGGTGGCGTTCATCCGGTTTTGTATGCGCTTTTGCCTAATAAAGAACGCGCCACTTATAATCAACTTTTTGACATGATCAAAGTTTTGGAACCTACCGTACAGCCAACAGCAATTGCTTGTGATTACGAAGTAGCAGCGTTCAGGGCCTTGATGGAGAGCTTTCCAGATGTTATCATATACAGATGTTTTTTTCATTTGGCAAAAAACACGAAAAAGCATATTGGGCAATTTATTGCAGTTAACGAATCGTTACAATCATGATCCCGATTTTGCTCTGCAAGCGCGTATGATAATCGCAATCGCTTTCGTTCCGATTCCTGACTTAAGAGGAGGCGGTTGATGCTTTGGCAGATGAATTACCTGATGAGCTTCGGCCACTTTTAGATTGGTTTGAAGATAACTACTTAGAAAGACCGAATAGGCGCAGAGATGGGAGGCGCCTGCCATTATTTCCGCTAGCGATGTGGAATCTCTACAATAGAACTTTAAACAACGAAGATCGTACAAATAAGCTTTGTTCCAACGAGCCGATAAACCATTCAATGTACGGTCGCGCTCATGTGCAATTGATAAAAACCTGTCGGTTAGGGGTAGGTGTAAATTGCGCAAATTGGGCAAGTAGAAATAAAAGTACAAGTGTAAATTGCACTCCAAGCAAAAAGGTCGCCAGAAAACTGAAATGTAAACTGCGCAAATTTGCGCAATTTACAACTTTTTTCTACCTGCCGAATTTTCGCAGTTTTGACAGATTAACGGTAGATCCACCACTTCGCGGAAGATCCACCTCTTTGCGGAAGATTTAACTTTACGTGAAGATTAAATTGTTTTTAATTGGTTTTCTAAAGAAGTATCAAAAACTAACACTAACCTAACGGCAGATCCACCTCTTCGCGGAAGATCCACCTCTTTGCGGAAGATTTAACTTTACGTGGAGATTTATTTGTTTTTAATTAGTTTTCTGAAGAAATATCAAAAACTAGCACTAACCTAACGGCAGATCCACCTCTTCGCGGAAGATCCACCTCTTTGCGGAAGATTTAACTTTACGTGAAGATTTATTTGTTTTTAATTAGTTTTCTAACGAAATATCAAAAACTAACACTAACCTAATGGCAGATCCACCTCTTCGCGAAAGATCCACCTCTTTGCGGAAGATTTAACTTTACGTGAAGATTTATTTGTTTTTAATTGGTTTTCTAAAGAAATATCAAAAACTAACACTAACCTAACGGCAGATCCACCTCTTCGCGGAAGATCCACCTCTTTGCGGAAGATTTAACTTTACGTGAAGATTTATTTGTTTTTAATTGGTTTTCTAAAGAAATATCAAAAACTAACACTAACCTAACGGCAGATCCACCTCTTCGCGGAAGATCCACCTCTTTGCGGAAGATTTAACTTTACGTGGAGATTTATTTGTTTTTAATTAGTTTTCTAAAGAAATATCAAAGACTAACACTAACCTAACGGCAGATCCACCTCTTCGCGGAAGATCCACCTCTTTGCGGAAGATTTAACTTTACCTGAAGATTTATTTGTTTTTAATTAGTTTTATAAAGAAATATCAAAAACTAACACTAACCTAATGGCAGATCCACCTCTTCGCGGAAGATCCACCTCTTGCGGAAGATTTAACTTTACGTGGAGATTTATTTGTTTTTAATTAGTTTTCTAAAGAAATATCAAAGACTAACACTAACCTAACGGCAGATCCACCTCTTGGCGGAAGATCCACCTCTTTGCGGAAGATTTAACTTTACGTGAAGATTTATTTGTTTTTAATTGGTTTTCTAAAGAAGTATCAAAAACTAACACTAACCTAACGGCAGATCCACCTCTTCGCGGAAGATCCACCTCTTTGCGGAAGATTTAACTTTACGTGAAGATTTATTTGTTTTTAATTAGTTTTCTGAAGAAATATCAAAAACTAACGCTAACCTAATAGCAGATCCACCTCTTCTCGGAAGATCCACCTCTTTGCGGAAGATTTAACTTTACGTGGAGATTTATTTGTTTTTAATTAGTTTTCTAAAGAAATATCAAAGACTAACACTAACCTAACGGCAGATCCACCTCTTCGCGGAAGATCCACTTCTTTGCGGAATAGAAAAAGGAAATATAAGTTAATTACCATTAAAGGAAATAGCTAAATTAAATTAATGTAAATCACTTGAAAAATTCTGGTCTGACAATGAAATTTTTAGTTCAATACATTGTTGAATTGACGTCCTTTTCAAGCAGGCCAGTCCAAAATTGCAATGTTTCGATCTTCAAACCACTCTAGGATGTGATGTGAATAATTTCTGAATTGTGTTGTTAGAATATGAATTGCCGTTTTACAAAATTGTTGATTAAAGTTATTAAATCTTCTTTCAAGAGATCAGTGAAGTTACTTGAGTTCATTTTTATCGGAATCCGACCAACGAGTTTTTCCTTAATAAGTAAATCCTGCTCACCTCCACCGATATTTCCACTTAATTGAACTTCTCTGTCTTTGCTCAAACCGTGCCTATAAAACTTGCAGTCGTCAGGGGGAAATGAATAAAAATACAAATTAAAGTTTTTCTTATCGCTGAAAGCTAAATTAGGCCATTCATTCTTCCATGACTTTCTAGCTAATATTAATCGTGCTTGTGTCTTATCAGTTATTTTCGGCTTTGTCCATCTTTTCGGCCGCTAAATTTTTTACGAATTGTGAAGTATTTGATGAATATAATTTTAATTTTCGACATAATTAGTTTTTCTTTTGCCGCTCTTTGAACATTTGCACTTTTTAACCATTGATTTATCTCAGATTTTCGTCCTGGGTGCTTTGTTTTGTCCATATTTATTTCCCAATTTAAGGTAGGTAGTTATTAACTACCATTACAAATTACAAAAGAACACAAATTTCCCATCTCACCTGAAATTTTTCTATTTGTCATTCCCAATTTGAACAGTAATTTAATATTCTTTATTTAATTTTTCGACAGCTTTGAACCTCTTAGGCATTAAGATTTTTCTACCATTTTTAGGCTCAAATTATTTTTTAACTTGAAAATCAAAATAATAAAAACTTTAGAACCACTTAATAAGATACATACTATACATACTAAGACCGCGTTCGGTTTGGAACTATTTTCGCCTTCACGCTAAAAGCGTGCAAAATTTGCGTTCGGTTTGGAAAATCCGAGCTTTGAAGGCGTTCCAAACCGAACGGGGGTTAGCGCTATGGTGTTTAAAATTTAAACTTGAGGTTGTATTTTAACCTAACTTATTTGTTATAGCGTGTTGAGCGTGTTGGATTCGAGATTGTGCGAACTTTGATTTGTATTTTGAACTTTATTAGTGTAATACAAAAGTTGTGATCGAAAAACGACTGGTGCGTAAAAACAAATAATTTATTATTACAAAAATTTAAATTCAAAAATTCAAATTCAAAAATTAATTTTAAATTTTACCACCGCAGCGCCGCGCTATTGCTGCCCGACCTATTTCAAGAAAGCGTTGAAAGCTTCTGAAATGGGCGGAGCTATAGCGTTTCATGGCGAGTAAAAGTCCCAAACCGAACGGGCAAAAAGTGTTTGTTGGCGCCACGAAGCGAAAATAGCTCCAAATCGAACGCGGTCTATATAAGGCACTGGCTTTATAGCAATTTCCTTCAAAATTCAACATACAAAAAATGAATTGTTCCTTATTTATCTTATTATGAATTGTTTATGATCCAAATATGCATTATTCGAAATATTTGAAAAACTGAAAACAATTTTTTTTTGATTTAGGCATGTATTAAATTACGATTTCTAATAAAATCCTTAGGGTGACTTCATCGCTATTTGCTCCACTGTAAGATATTATTTAGCCACTAGAAATAAATGTTTTGAGCAATTTATGTCTGCACTTAACAAGAGAAAAGGTGCGAAAAATTAGTTCTTGTAAATATCTTATAGTATGCATTGGTTTTACGACTACATGAGTGGTTATATTAAACTTTATTCTGACCATCTCCCCTCGGAAGGCAATGGCAAACCACCGAGGTGTAATCTGCCTGGTACAGCCTCTCTGGACATGAAGTGTATACACTTCCCGCGCTTCGGAGCCCGCGTTAAGCAGTAGGTCCCCTATGTGTGTGATAATACTTCAAACGCACAACACATGCATAGGAGAGAGGTCGCCTACGTCTGAAATCAGGCACGGCACTTAAAGAAGAAGAGTGGTTATATAATCAAGTATAAAATTTTCTACAGAAACATCGGTAGAGATAGTTTCAAAGTTCAAGAACTCTAATCTGCGCGAGGAGGAGTCAAGAGGGCGAAATACATATACAAATTAGAACCTTCTGCGTCGATTTTTATTCAAAGCTCAAGAACCCTAATCTGCGCAATGAGCCAAGAGAGTGAAATACATACATATACGAATTTAAGCCTTCTGCGTCGGTTTTTAGGGTTCTTGAACATTGAACTATCTCTAGCACTTTTTAAGACATAATCAAAAATACGCATTGTTTACGTACTTAGTATTATCTGAAGGCTTACATCCCCGACACAGTTATTAGGGCCAGTTGTATGTATAACAGAAGATCGTCATCGAGTACAAGTTAATCCAGGGATTTTTGCTATTCGATTTGTTGATACACCAAAAATCCCTAGTTTAACTCGGATTCAATGATGGTCTTCTGTTATACAACTGGCTCTTATTAGCCAGATTCTCTTGTCACTCCAGCACTGGTATCTTGAACTCATAGTTTCAATAGCTGTCCCTCATCATTGCGATGGTATTCCTTGTGATGCAAGTCGCACAGAACAATTGGTCGCATAATAGAACCTAGAGTTCAACATGGAATCCGAACCACAGCATCATATCTCAGAATAATCACTTGCTCTCCTAGTTCCTAGTTGGATCCAAATTTTGGACCCAACACAATTTCATACCCGGTGGGGTACCATAAATTTGAGAATAATACTTGATAGATTCCAAAAATGTATGCTATTGAAATTAAAATTGTTTTAATCTTATTAACTGTTCCTTCTCCTCCATGCTAACTGCTTCTTCTGCTTTGATACCTGTGTTCTATAAATTAAGTTGTCTTTCAATTCATCCAGTGACTGGGCTGTAGCAAGCAACCAGAAAATGCAGTGTATAAAAAAGACATCGACATTTTTTCTCGTTATATCCGATTTTTCTCGTTCTTCATAGTTTCTCTCAATATTGGAGATTAGCATCATTATGGCTATCTTAGCTTGATCCACGGCTACTTTAAACAGGGACTTTGTACTGGTATGAAAGCACTTTAGTTTTTCTACCAGAAAATTCTTCCTACATCTCCCATGTCTTCTTGGAAGCACAAGAACTTCCTCATTTCTTACTCTATCTACCCTTGAGATGTTATGAGATCATGCTTATTTTAAAGGGGTTTTCTGAGTGGGTTCATTGATAAAATGAGAAAAACTACTTGAAAAGTAAATACGGAACAAAAATCGACGGAAATTTTGGAGTCGTCGTCGAACTGCAGCGGGTCTGTTTATTTGCGCTATGAGAAGTTTAACTTTTTTTTTGGTTTGGCGTGTTACATACAAGTAGTGGCCATGAGAACTGAATCGTTTAATTAGTGATTTTTAATTAAAACTTCCTAATTTATTAATAATTAAATAGCAATACAGAAGAAATAAAATTTTTGATATCGATATTATTGAGTTAACAAAATTTTTGTTCTAATATTCTGTGGTTCCTCCATTTGCCTTGATTACTTCAGAAACTCGTGACGGTATGGATAAAATTGAAATTTTCACAACCATGTCTTTTCAGTATTTCTTTCAACTCTTATGCTGTCTGTGAGGTTCCAGCTAGCGGATTTTACTCGCAAGGATCGCCCATAAGTTTTCAATCGGATTCAAATTACGGCTATTACCAAGATACGGGATCGACACAATCACTTTTTTTTTAATTTAAAATCGGTTATCTAAACACGTTGATATGAATTACATTTTTTTTGTAATATTAATAATAATTATAATAATTATGTTAATTATATTATATGAGGTTCCAGCTATCGGAATTTACTCGCAAGGATCGCCTACAAGTTTTCAATCGGATTTAAATTAGGGCTGTTACCAAGATACGGGAACGACACAATCATTTTTTTTTAATTAAAAAATCGCTTATCTAAACACGTTGCAACAATTCTAAACAATTGCCTGTTTAGTTTAATGGCATGGGACGTAGTCATCTTGGAATATGCACTTTGAATTTTTTAATTTGTATTTAAGAAAAAAGTATCAATAATTTTTTTAAATCATCACTTTACAGATTTTACTTTACCCTCTACAAAATGCCGTTTCCATTACCCATAAATAAAACAAATTTCGAGACGCATACGTTTTCTGCCCTTTTCTTACCCCCACACAACTTTCGTGCGCGCTAAAATACTTTAAAGTGTACGCAGCTTTAGGTAAAAAAAACTATCAGAGCCACACATTAAACTTACATATTTTCATCTGAAAAGATGACTTATTTTCACTCATCTTCGCTTCGGTCCAATTTTTGTAATCTTTTGCCTATTCTAACCGATTGTCGTAGTTTTTTTGTGGTAAATGCGAATTATTGCATTAAATCTGGCATCATGAAACGGTTTCATAGTTTTTTAAAACACCTGCCGTATTAATGCTTAAGAATACCCCTGCTTTCACTTAGCTGTTAAATTTTGAATTTTTATGTTTGAATTTGTAGTTGGCTTTCTTTTTCTTACATAAGATTTGTTTAAATGGGGTAAATTTAATGTGTTTATTTTATTATTAAGTGATTTGGATGGTTTCATTTTAAATGTAGCTGTTTTACGAGATTAGATGTTTTAAGAGTTAGAATTGTTATTATTATTGATAGAACCCGCTGAGCCCTGAATTCCCCTGTTCAGCCCGTCAGGAGGGGAGTCCTCCGTTGTTGTTGTATTGAGGGGGGGGGGGGGTGCTAAAATCGGCCAAATACTGTATTTATATCATAGTGGTGTGGACGTGGTCTACGAGTACCAAGAGCCAACGAGGGACCCCTCTTTTGCTACCATTTTAAAAGCTGTTTATAGGGGTTACACATGAATTTTCCGCAAATATTATTTTTTAATTCTACTATAAAATATACACCTTCAGCTTTAAAATCGCGGTGCAGTATTTCATGCTAGCCCTCCTTAGTTTTCTTAAATAGAGCTGGTAGATAAGCATCACTATAGAAAGTTTTTTTTAGGAAACTCATCCATGGTCAGCTTCCCGTCTGTAATTATTATTAAAATAAAATTAGAATACAAACATAAATTTTTATTTATAGTACATACTACTATAAAAATCCATTAAGCACGTTCATACAAACTTAATAAACAATTCCTACAGCTATGCCATATTTATCGACAGTTCATAGGTTAATAATATGCTAACCATCAATTTAAATATTCAATTCCATTTGTAGAAAATGAGGCTTTAGGTACTAATTTTAAATTCCGAAATATGGATTTTGTCGATTTAATAAAAATTTCGTAAATTGCAGTATGCATATTTTGGACTTTTAAATAACTTCAACTCTCATTTTCTGCAAGCAGAATAGAGTAATTTAAAATGATGATGGTTACCCCTGTTACCTTCTGAAGTGTCGATGTGAAATAATCCCGGTGACTCGTGAGGGATAAGTTATTACCAATATCGTTCCTTCTCGGTCTTTTTACCCTAATGAGGGTTTGATGACCCATCTCTTTCTATGCATGTGATGTGCATTCGAATTATTTTTACATACATAGGGGACCTACTTGTTTAACGTGAACTCTGAACCACGAGAAGTGTAATTCACTTAATTTCGAGATAGACTTTCTTAGATTACCTTGGTGGTTTCTCATTGCCTGTCGCGGAAGGACGGTCAGAATCAAATTATTACGCCCGGATACGAACCGAGCGTTTCTCATTAGCAGTAGACGCACTTAATTGCCAAAGCTATGACCGCCTCTTTAAATCTCTAGTCGTCTAGTCTCTAAGTATATTACCAATATATAAGAAAGATATCATGGGTTTAATCATCATGAAAGGATTTCACTCATACGCATTATCCATTAAGCATACCCGGTGGCGGATCTAGTTTTTTTTGGGCTTTTTGCACTCTGTAAAAAAATTAAATGTATTAAAAGGTCAGCATCTACAATTTAATATTGAGTATTTCTAACTCACTCACTCAAGGTCGAAAATTTCTTTACTATTTTCCTACATTGTTAAATAGGCAAGGGGTAGTTCTTGAGGGCTTTAAAATTTGTTCGAAATAAAATGTTTGTGCCAGTTTATTTCTCGCAATTATCGTTAATTGAAAAGACATGTTTTGAAACTACAATAGGTTTTATACACGACGTTTTAATTATTACCAGATAACGAAAAAATCAATAGTTTTTAAAAATTTATAAACAAGTACATGTGTATATACTATCCTGGTATATTACAGTTCGTGTCTAAAGTCAATATTTAATTTGATGAATTGGTATAATAATAGTTATTGAAATGTATTTAGATAGTGCGCTCTTAAAAGTTAAAGTAATATTTATTTACTCATTTAATCTTTACTTAAATGTACATTTTTAGGAGAGGGTATTAACATGTCAAGTTGTAATATATTGGCGATGTTAACTCTCTATCTTTATAGATAGTACAGATTTGTATCAGATACAGATAATAGATGTAGATTTCAACTACACATAATAATGTATTACCTATAAGGAAATTTTTTTAAAAATGTTACTTTTTGGTAGTCTTCAATGTGTCGTATACATTGGTACTCCACTTCCTTATCCTGTTTTATGAAGGAAGTTCGATAAAATTTTTAATATTTATTTTTCCTTATTTGATGACCCTGGCAGCCAAACAGTCCGAGTGCCTGACTGAAATATTTAAGTACTCGACCAATCCATAAAGCACATTTTATTTAAAAATAATTTTATTCTGGAAGTGTATGAATAATTTTACTCATAACCATGCACAATTGATCGTGTTTATTATTATCTAATAAGCAATTTCTAACAAATTAATAAATTTAATTTTTATAATGCTCAACATTAAGTTTACATAAATAATGGTATACAGTCACTCGCAGCTTAAATGATGCAGATTAAGAATATTACAATTTTGTTAAATAAGAAACCCAAAGTGAAAATTTTTGAAAACAATAAAGGCTTAGTTTTATAGATATAAGCATTAGCAAGATATGATATAAAAATTAAAATAATTGATTCAGAATTACAGCTAAAAAATTAAAAGTTATCAAATTCCTATATACTAAATGCAAGTCACAGCTTAAATGATACATTTTCCCTATTGCAAGGATGATAACGGTTAGTTGCTGTTTATTGTTTGCAAATTTAACAGGGTAGCAAATCGGTATAATTTTGATATAAATTTGTATTAATAATAAAAAAAAAGTACGCGAATAACCTATTAAGGCGCGCACGACATTAGAAGAACGTTCACAAATAATTTTTTATTTTGAAAATGGAAACACTCGGAGAGAAATCAGTAAAATACTGAAAAAAAAGATCACCTATAATGCAAAATATGATTAAACATTATATGCGTGAAAATGGAATTCAAAATAAAGGAAGAAAAGCACAAAACCATTTTTTTATGCGAGGCGATGAACGATGGATTACCAGAATCTCGGGAAATAATTCGTTTTTGAGTGCTACAAAACTAATGAGAGGTTGAAAAACATTTAAAGAAAAAGTGTAACCCAGAAACTGTTGCAAATATATTAAGAAATAATGATTTACATGGTAGTACGACAAAAAATAAACCCCTCATAAGGAGGAAAAATATAAATGATAGAATCGCCTTCGCTCGTGAACATCAAAATAGTCCCAAAACTTTTGGAAAACAGTACTTTTTGCTGATGCGAGTAAATTCAATATTTTTACATCCGATAAAAAGGTAAAAGTTTGAAAAAAACCCAAAGAGGAACTCAAAATTAAAAACTTGCAACCCACAGTTAAGCACGGGACAGTTCATGTATGTGTAAGGGTCTTCATGTCTTCAGCAGGTATGGAAATCTTACATTTTATAGAATGAATTATGGACAAATTGATGTATTTAAACATATGTACTTCATGAAAATTTATTGGTTAGTGCCGAAAAAGTCGGGAAAAAAATTGTTTTAGTTATTACCAAGACAATGATTCGAAACATACATCTCACATTGTTAAACATTGGTCGATTTATAATTGCCCTAATTTACTAAAACCTTCAGCTCAATCACCTGACTCGATTGTAATTGAATATATTTGGGCAAAATTAAAATATGAAATTATAAAACACACAATTTCAAGCATAAATTAATTGAAACGTGATTTGTTAGCGGAATGGAAAAAATGAAATTCTGGAACTCCAGAATTGACCAAAAATTTAGTGGATTTCATACCCAAGTGATATAGGCAGTACTCCAACAAAAAGGCACCTCAACCAAATACTGAAATGTGCATATAATAAATTGTTTTATATATCAAATTTGTCTTATGCATCATTTAAGCTGTGATGCAATTTTTGCTATGAATTTTTTATTTTATTTTTTTCAACAGTAATTTTAAATAATTTTTTTTGTATTTTTATATTAAATAGTAATAATAAGTAGTATTTATAAAACTGTGTTTTTATTTAAAAAGATTTTTCAATTTGTGCGATTTTTTCTTAAGAAGTTTTATTATTCTTGATCAGCATCATTTAAGCTGCGAGTGACTGTAAATAAGATAAGAATATGCACTTTTAATGGGAAGGCAGTAAATATTTAGATTTGATTGAAAAAATTCAATACAGTTTAGTCTCGATGGTAATTTTTTATTACACCATTATTATATTCATTAAAAAATATAATATTTAGATTACAGCTTTCGCGTTTCTGTTTATATAAAATGGAATGAGTAATTTGATATTTTAACATGTGATGAAAATTTGATGATAGTCATTCTGTTTTTATTTATATAATTTTTATCATTATTAATTGCTTTATGTAATAAATTATATTTTTTACTTAATGGTATTATTTAATATCATATTTGATAAAAGGTTACATTTTTTTAATTTACAAACTTCACTTTTGGAAACTTGTGCACATTTAAGCTAAAAAAACTATTTAAAAATCTCTGAATTCCGAATTTTATAATTTATATTAATTTGTGTAAACTTAATTTTTAATTTATTTTCTTTTTGACTCTCGTAACGAACAAACTGAACAAAAAAGAGCACAAGTTGTCAAACTGGTTCACACACATAGAGGGTTTCCCCAAAACGCAATTTATTATTTATTACTTCCTGTTTTAACAAATTACCAAATTACAATGTTATGTTAATTTACTTTTTTACTGTTTATTTTTACAAAACATTAGTTTTTTTCCAAAATTATTCGAAATTTTTACCAATGGTGGAGGATTAAAGAAAATTATAACAATATAATTTCTGATTAAGTTTGAAAATGCATGATTTTGTAATACCGCATAAGGTATTATCGTCATTTAATTACAGGTAATCCCCGTAAACACGGTACGGTTGCAATTTAATGCGATGAATCAATTCTATACGCATGTCGGCATGTCATTGTATATTTAAGTGCGTTTTAGTGTTTTAGATTTTGCGCAATCTTGTCTAATATAACACGGTTTCGTTCTAACACGGTTGCGCAGTAAGGTCAATGCGTACAGTTAATTTTTTTGTGAATCCCCTCTATTGACTTAACAACCGCTCTACGAGAAAATTATTAGGAAATTCCTGTTTTTTTATTGTGTCGAGAAATTTAACTACCGTGTTATACGAAGGTTACCTGTAATTTAAATGTTAAAATTTGCATAGGTGTATTCAAAAACTCTTTTCAATTCATAGATATTTTTTGCTGTTGTAGAAATGCTCATAATAAAACAGCCTCGAAACGCTTCCTCAACAGGAGAAACACCGTCTGCAGTAATACGTTTAACGAGTTAATTGCAAGAGCCGATAATACAGATTCCGATCATGGAGGTATTAATCTTGAACTTGAAATAGTAAACAAAATTTTACACATTTGTTTGATAGGTAAACGAGTAAGTAGTAAAAGATCAATGAAATTACTAAGAGGATCCGAAAGGGACTTAAAGTTAGACATATCCAGGGCACAAGTTAATGCCTCAATATCTATGCAGAATGAAGTAAGGGACCCCAGTTTTCAACCCTTTATACAAGTGCAAGGATGCAAGAGATTTATGAGTTTGATGTCTCGGCGTGTTGCGCATAGTAGTAGAAATGCACAAGAAGAAGAAGAGTGTAATAAAAATGATGTTGAAGCGACAGAAAAAATTGAATGTCCTCAAAATCGAATCGATTTTCATGTATTTTTAAGCAAATTGGTTAAGATGGGTGCTGGAGAAAAGTCAATACAAGATAAAAATGCTCGTAGGAATGTTTGTGCTGAAATTGTTATGTAGAGGTTTATTTAATTACATTTTTTAATTTATTGTAGATCAGTAGAGAAGATATATTGTGGCAAACAAAACTTAATGATTTGATTTGGTTGGAATTACAAGCTTGGCATGCTGATAGAACGAGAGAAGAGGAAGATAACTATTTGTGTAATTCTCGAAAATCGGTAGTGGATCTTATAAACGATATTATGACATATCGTTTTAGTAGACATAAACAACATTTGTCTGCAAGTGATAGCGGTAACGAAGACGATTGTTCGGGATGTTTGTCCATGACATGTCAAAGTTGTTTGGAAGCTCAAAGTGAAGGTTTGAGTGATATTGAAAAATTGTTGAATCGTTTAGAGTCGGCAGAATCATTATTCTCTTCTAGTAGGGCGTTTGCTTTGCTATATCCTACTTATAATAGTCCAGAATTTGTAGGAAGAGTTAAGGCAATGTGCTTATGGTACAATTTAACCAAATTACAGTTACTTAAAATACTTATATTGAGTCGGATGCTAAACTTAGAAAATAAATTATTTACATGGCAGTCGGATTATTCTTCGATATCTTCAATTTCGGAATCTATAGAATCAGGCAGTCCGTCGGATAGTAACAGTTCGACTTCTTCAACCAATAGTTTTAATAGTATTAAGTGTCCCATTATTTTAACGTCGATAAGTACACTGCTGAATTCTGACTCCAATTCTAAACCATCTCCTTATAGAAAATATATAGAAAATATGCTAAAGACCAAAGGCCTAATGAAGAGTTTAGCATTTTTAGAAAGATTACACCAAAATTTGTTGCGGAAGACAAAAATTACGTTACAGCAGCCAAGTAGTGCAAATATTTTTATTTCAGTAATAGCAACCTCTTATTTCTGCAAACAACAACCGCTAATTTTATTAAATTTTAGATTCCAAATGATTCGGAAGAAGAAGAATTAGAACGTTACGGTAGTTGGAGTCCGGAATCGAAAGCTTTATCCTTACCTTCTTACAGAGCAGGTTTTTTATTTTTATCTTGCGTACCATTGGAAGTTATCAGAGAATTTTTGCACATGCGGTTGGAACAAAAACCTGAAAATCCTTCCCCTTTAAGTGTGAGGCAGTTGATGAGGGAATTGAAAGAAGGAATTCGTGTGGCTACTAAATATCGTCAAAGAGTGTTGGGTTACATCGAAGCAGTGTTTAATAATTTGGAAATTGGGGTCGACATGAAGCAAAGATTGAAAAATTTCGACGATAGTTTACTTCAAGTTTTTGAGCTGTATTTGGAATATGTGGAACAGTGGAGTTTGTTGGAGCACGACTCCTTTCAGAAATGTTTATTAGAAGAGGAATGGAAATTTTCATGTGAAATTGTGCAGTTTGTTGTGGGTGGCCCCGAAGTGGTTGGAAAAAAGTTTTGCAGAATATTAAAATTAATGCTCGAATCAATAGGTGAGAGGTTGTTAGGCAGAATAGAGGAATGTGCTGGTGCTTTGCAAGTAAAACAAGACGATATTAATGGAAAGTATGTAAATTTTATTTTGCCCAATTGGAGTTGACTTTTAAATTTTATTTCAGGCAGTGTTTATTTACTGTTTGTCGTGAATTGCAGCAATTGTTTAACGAAGAAAGAGATAGATGCATCAAGACTGTTTCTTTCACAAAGAATTTGTTTAAAACCACTCATATACCAGCGGAACAGTTGTACGAATTGAAGGTAAAATTTTTTGCATTTTAATTCTAGATTTTATAATTCCGTTTTTTGCTATCATTCAAACATTGTACTGAATTTTAACGTTGACCTGTGTAGCATAATTTTGTAATCTTTTCAGGTTACATAATTATTATGCATTCCATAATTGAAGGGCCTAGTGGAAAAAGTAGTTAAGTCACTTTTTTTTCAATTTGTAGTTGAGCACATTTTCACATTGCGGCATTTATTCTCTACAAATTAGTATAAAAATTAACAAATTGAAAAAAAAGTGGGCTACTGTGCAGTTGTTCTGACCACTCGAAACAAATTTTCTTCAGCTACACACTAAAGAACACAGTTAATATAGCAAATTGTAAAAATATTAACAGAGAATTTATTATCAAAATTTTGAAATAATCGATTTTGAACTTAGCAAATTTTACGAGATTCAGTGGTAAAATTAACGAGATTTCCGCGCGTCGCTCATTCTGTTGACGGTCCGTGCAGAATGAATGACCCTAACATTTAGAAAATATCGCACCGGCAGATGCAGCTCGTCTCTTCTACATGTAACATCGATTATTTTTTGTTTTATTCGATATTTTGGGGGTGAAACGTTATAGTTTACTGCCCCATACCGCAACTATACTTTTTAATGCTATTTCAAGGGTCCCTAACCTCCCGGTTTTTTAGATCCCGGTTTTCTTGATCGAATGCGCTTCTCGTATGTTTAGCCTAGTAGCCAGAGTCAAAACCGCCCTGTAGGGGTGCAGAGCGTAGCGGAGCGAAGCGGCGCCCCGGAAGGGTAGGTTTTGACGATGTATAACCCTCCTTATCGAATGCACACCCCAAAATTCGAAGAAAAAAAAATTAATTTTTTCACATTTTCGGCAATACACGGGTTATTTTCCATTTTTTTGATTATATTTATTACTAATATCTACTAATCACACCCCCACCTATCCGAATTTCAAAGAAAAATTCAAATCGGAGCGAAAAAATTTTACGCGATTTCAAGGGACCGTCTTTGAATTGTATCGCGTGTGCCTGGGGTGTGCGGCATATTCGATGCTAATTTCCCGTACTTTTCAAAAGTCGATTTTGGGGTTGTTTTTACAGATTTCTCGCAAGATATTTTTTCTATAGACTAAAATAAGCCTGTTCTTTAGTGTGTAGCTGAAGAAATTTTTTTTCAGCTGGTCAGAGTAACTGCACAGTCGCCAAAAAGTGACTTAACTACTTTTTCCACTAGGCCCTTCAATTATATTTATTATAGTACAGTTATTAGATACCAACCTTTTCTTAGAAATAATTTGGAAATGCTATATTTTTTACTTAATTTCTTTAGTTTGGCATTGGAAAATAGCCCTTAAACTTTTGATATACTATATGTAAGACTAGGAGCAGAACAGGGGCGAATTTGTCCAAGAAAGTCTCAAAAGTCGCCAATATGGATCTCATGCTCAAAATAAAGATACAGAAATAATAAACTAAATAACATTCTGAGTAAAAGTTAACAAAGAAAAATTGCTCTAACCCCATTCTGCGCGCTAATTGCTGGGAGCGATGTTAATTTACTATTTCACAATCTTTGAAACGCTCTAACATTTTTTACCTTTGGGGTACAAACAATGAAAATTGAAGCTCGTTGGAGCTCAAACGATTCTCGATCAATTGGTATTTATTGTATTAAAAAAATGACATCTTAAAAACAGTATTTCTACAGCCCTTCCAAAAATTGTTCTGAAGAATTGAATTTTTATTAAGAACCTTTGGGGTGCATACGGTTTTTATGGAAACTCATTGGAGCTCAAACGCTTCTCTATTGATTGACATCAATTTTATACAAAAATTTGGGATGGGGGATTTTCGTTTCTACAGCAGCCCCCCCCCGAAGTTTTCGCGATGCGTATGGTACAAACGATTTTTATGGAAGCTCATTGGAGCTCAAATGAAGCTCAAATGTTTGACAATAATTTCATTAAAAAATTCGCGATGGGGCGGGGGGGGGGGGCGAAATGTACCTTTAGTTTCCAGTCTATCAAATAATCTGTATTTTTCGACTTTCATTCAAAATATCGTAATTTCACTATATTATCAATGGAATAATACACAATATGTATTTTTACTATAATTGTGAATGTAAAAATTACATGTATTTTAATGTATTTTTACGTGCTTTTTATACAGTGCGGCACTCCACGGTGAATTTTCAAAAATGAACATCTTTTAACGTGAAAATTCTTGTGAAAATGCCTCTGGAGCGTAAACCCGGCGTGATAAATTAATCGGCAAAGTCTTAAAATGTCGACGCCGACAAGGTCCATCCGATGACGGCGAAAAATTTGAAATGGCGGTTACGGGGGCGGCGGAGAGAGCGAAAAAGCCTTCTTCGCGCGGTAACGCGAGTACTTCCGACCCGCGTGACGGATTTCGACCGGACCGGCGCGGCGCCGATCGACGGCCAAAGGTCCAAACTTGCATTTAGGTTTGTTGCGGAATTTTTAAAATACCGTGGGACGCCGCACCGCCTACCCAAAAACGAAGAATTTTAAAATTGCGTTTTTTTTTCTTAAAATATAGGTCCAAACTAGATGAAATTGTCGACAACTTGGAAATTTTACAGTCTAAAGACGTAAAGCGTGAAATTGTGATGGTTAAATGTAAAGGCGACGAATAAATTAAGTCAATATTGGACGTGGTAAGGAACCGAAACGTTTTCTAAAATTTGCAAAATTTGACAAATTAAATTTTTTTTTTCGTTTAATACGTCGAGGGTACAAATATAAATCGAAAATGTCTAATGAAATTTTCGCGAAAAAAATTTGCTTTACGACGAAAATACACATTTTGGCATATTTTCAATTTTGCCCGAAATTGCCTTCGATTTTGATCGGAAATTTTGTGATCGATATTAAATTGCAAATGCTGCCGTTATTTGTAGTTTTTCGTCCACCATCGTCATATACTAAATCAAAGACCGTCTAAAACCGCATCCGACTCTTCCATAAGTTTTACTAAATTATCGACGGTTCTCGCGCCGGGGACGAATTAAGGCGAAAATTGTGCAAAAACTTTCAACGTCTCTGGAGCTCTTATTTACCAACCGATCTTTAATTTTTAAGATGCAACGAAAGCCTATCGCGAAGGTCTACGAGAGCCCTTATATAACCTTCCTTCGTATTTTCAACACCAAAGGCGTGAAATTGAATTTAGATTTCAAAAAATTTTTCCAGTAGCCTTGGAAGATTTTCGAAAAAAAATTACATTCGAAAAATTGGAAATTAGCGCCGGAAATGCACGGGTCCTTACTTTTAGATAATTTAAACGACAAAATTTCTCATACAATTCCCGTTCCTTTTGCCAAAAAGTCCACAAAATTGTAAAACATTTTTCAAACATGCATGAATTTGTAATATTTTGGTGAGAAAAAAGGTTCACAACGAAAGGAAAATTTAATATGTCCAACGTGTATTCGTCGGCAATCGACGAGCGTGTTTGTTAAAAATCCATCCACAACGTAACGGTCCTTTTGAAGAGCTCAAATTGAAAAATATGTTACATTTTTTGAAGATATTTTCCAATTTCAAAATTTTTTTTCTTTCAATCGATAAAGTGAGCAAATCCAAAGCGAAATGTAGGATAACATTTTTTTCGAAAAACCCTTCCCTTGCCTTCAAAATTAATTTTAGATTTATCGAAATTATTAAATTTGCCAAAGGCGCACTTGATTTCGGACCCCTTCATTTATATTATAAAATAATAAGAAATTTTAGAAAATGCTTCACAAAAATGAACGGTGACGTGTTAGTTACGGACCGATTTTTACGCGCGACATCTAAAAATGACCGGTTCGACGGGCCCGAGGTGATGGAGTAAAAAAATTGGAGGGGGTGGAGGAGGCGGCGTGGAGGAGCGCAAAAGAGACCGTTTTACGCCGAAATTCCTATCCGAGAACCACAGAAGAACCCACCGGCGCGATTTTTGCACACTTAGTGGCGATCGACGCCGGAAGGTCCGAAATTATGCACAAACTTATTGCCTTTTCTCGGAAATGAACCGGCACTCCACGGTGAATTTTCAAAAATGAACAACTTTTAACGGGAAAATTCTTGTGAAAATGCCTCTGGAGCGTAAACTCGACGTGATAAATTGGCCGGCAAGGTCTTTAAATGTTGACGCCGACAAGGTCTATCAGATGACGGCGAAAAATTTGAAATGGCGGTTACGGGGGCGGCGGAGAGAGCGGTAAAGCCTTCTCCGCGCGGTAACACGAGTACTTCCGACCCGCGTGACGGATTTCGACCGGACCGGCGCCGATCGACGGCCAAAGGTCCAAACTTGCATTTAGGTTTGGTGCGGAATTTTTAAAACATCGTGGGACGCCGCACCGCTTTCCTAAAAACGAAGAATTTTAAAATTGCGTTTTTTTTCTTAAAATATAGGTCCAAACTAGATGAAATTGTCAATAACTTGGAAATTTTACCGTCTAAAGACGTAAAGCGTGAAATTGTGATTGTTAAATCTGGAGGCGTTGAATAAATTAGCTCAATATTGGACGTGGTAAAGAAGAGAAACGTTTTCTAAAATTTGACAAATAAAATTTTTTTTTTCGTTTAAAACGTCGAGGGGACAAATATAAATCGAGAATGTTTAATGAAATTTCCGCGAAAAAAATTTGCTTTATGACGAAAATACACATTTTCGCATATTTTCAATTTTGCCCGAAATTGCCTTCGATTTTGATCGGAAATTTTGTGAACGACATTAATTTGAAAATGCTGCCGTTATTTGTCGTTTTTCGTCCACCTTCGTCATATACTAAATCAAAGACCGTCGAAAACCGCATCCGACTCTTCCATAAGTATTACTAAATTATCGACGGTTCTCGCGCCGGGGGCGAATTAAGGCGAAAATTGTGCAAAAACTTTCCACGTCTCTGGAGCTCTTATTTACCAACCGATCTTTAATATAGAGAATAAAATTCTATGTAAAACCTTTGGTAAAACTAAGAAAATTAAAATGTTGTAACTTGAATAGTTTTTGAATATTCAAGTTCTTCCCAACAATTGTAAAATGTAGTAAAAACCTAATTATGCCAAATTTACACAATTTTCACCTTGGAAATTTTATATTATACTTCTTTTCGTGGGATGCACTAAAAATACAATCGATATTTTGTTTTCTAGAAATCGGTAATTACGTTTAATTGCACAATACCTAATGCGATTGAAAAAGTTCAAGCTGTTTGCGATATTACAATTTTTGAAGATTTAGAATATTTGGACGATCAGGACAGATTATCTTTAACTTCAAGAAGTCGCGAAATCTTACAACAAGGTTACAGGTTTGGATTCGAGGTGAGACAATTTTAAAATTATACCAAACTTATTCTAACGATGACGTTGCTTTTTCCAGTATTATAAAGTCATGTCAGAATTAATTCCGATTTCTAAAAGAGAACGACTTTTCCGTAGTATGATAGTTTTTGCTAATTTGTGGATGAAATTTGTGAAAGAAAGATGCGAACGTGGACGAGGTGTGAGACCTAGATGGGCTAGTCACGGACTAGATTTCTTACTTACAGTATGCGAACCCCAACATACTGCATTTTTAACTGAATGTGAATTTGCGGAACTAAAAAGATCTATGGATGATTGCATTTCGCACGTTATCGGCAATTATTCGCCTTTGACCCCAGATTCTGGCTATTACTCACCTAACCAAAGATCCATGCCGCGTTCTAGAGGTTCTTCTCCTAGCCCAAGAGCAAGTTATCGAAGTCAAAGGTCAATTTCAAGAAAGTCCAGCACAGAACAACCGCCTATTTTTGAGCAATTGGACGGAAGTACAAATTCTTGTAACAAGTGAGTATAAAGCTGTCTTTGTTTGCTTTTTTTACAATTTTTTTGTTAGAAAAATGGGACCAATTCAAGATGTTATTATAAAGTTGCATCCTGCCTTGCCTGTTGATCGTGTACGTGATGCAGTGGAACAACTAGATACGTTGTTGGATGAAAGTTTAAGAGAACAAGAATTAATAGGCCATGTAATTAAATACACTAAGGAGCCAATATCGAAGGCTCATCTGAAACGTAGATTTGTTAAATTTACCTGGCAACGAGGTATTAAAATAGGACAAGGAAGATTCGGCAAAGTTTTTACTGCAGTTAATAATAATACCGGCGAAATGATGGCCGTAAAAGAAATTGCTTTGCAGCATAATGATAAATACACTCGAAGTAAAGTAGCAGAAGAACTTAAGATTTTAGAAGGAGTTGCCCATCAAAATTTGGTCAAGCAATTTGGATTAGAGGTGCATAAGGTAAGAGATATTTTTAACTTATTTCGTCCTTCTCCTTCTGTCCTCTTCCATCCTCTCTATATGCTATGGTCACCTATGTCTACTTTATTGATCATTAAAGATCTTTTTAGGAAGAAATGTTAATTTTTATGGAGTTTTGTGCTGAAGGAACATTGGATAGTTTAGTTTCAGGAACTGAAAATGGTTTGCCTGAATTATTGACACGTCGGTATACATACCAATTATTATCGGGAGTAGCTGAATTACATTCACATGGAATTGTTCACCGAGATATTAAAAGTGCAAATATATTTTTGACTGATGAAGGAAATTGTTTGAAAATAGGTGACTTTGGTTGTGCAACCAAAATTAAAGCCAGCGCTACTTTACCTGGGGAATTATTAGGTTTTGTTGGAACTCAAGCATATATGGCACCAGAAGTTTTTATGAAGACAAATACAGGAGGTCATGGGAGAGCTGCCGATATTTGGTCAGTTGGTTGCGTTGTAGTTGAAATGGCATCTGGAAAAGTAAGTTAATTTTTTTGAGAAAGTCGCACAGATTAATTTTAATTTTGGTTTAGCCTCCATGGGCGGATTACGATTCAAATTATCAGATAATGTTCAAAGTTGGAATGGGGCAAAAGCCAGAAGCCCCAGAATCATTAATAGAAGAAGGACATGACTTTTTAGATCACTGTTTACAGCACGACCCAAGAGATAGGGCCACGGCAGCTGAATTATTAGACCACAATTTTGTTAAGGTCGGTGAAGATTTGTCCTATTTTTATTCTTAAAATTATGTGATTGAAATTGAGCATTTTAATTATTTTACAAAAAATTAGTTTTTAAAAAATTGTACTTTTACAATAAATTATTGTACATGTTGAAATTATTTGTTTATCGAAAAAAAAATTGTATTTTCACATGAATATGTAGCTAGATAAGTTGATTGTGTTACATCGGCTGGATATTAGCAGCTTTGTTATTGTTTTAAATAATTGATTGTTTTATTTCTGTAATTAATAATTTCTTTTTTGGAAATTGTAGAAATATATGATGTATTAATCATAAAAATATTATACATTTTAAAAATGTAATTACCATGTAAGAAATAAGTTGGCTATTGAGATTTTTTAAATTGTTAATAGATTGTGTACATGAAATGTAATTTTATCAAATGTAATAAATTTATTCATACAGAATTATGGTATGTAAGGAATTATAAATTAAAATTTTATTCTTCTATATAAAAATTCTTATTTCATTTTCATAATTCTCATCAGTGAGAAACCATTTTACACTGTGACCTTCACCTCATTTGAAGAATAAATTTAAATTTACGTATAATAAGGCGATAACTCACTTCATAACTACCAGAGGCAAAATTTGTGAGGAGGTGATGTTCAGTTGCAATTATAAATTGGATAAGATGAGGTTTCTGTAAGAAACTGGCTGCATTTTTATAATTCAAGGCACTTGTGTGCATGATAAGCGTGTGGTTTGTGTTTGATGAGCAATTACAAAAATATGGAGGCTAAGGTTGGGTGGAATACGAGCTGGATTCCATGCATTTCCGTGAAGCAATTCCTAGCACATTAAAATATGTATTGGATAGAAAGCTGAGTCACACAACATGAATTCCAACAATTGGCAGGCGAGGTTGGAGATTTCAAAAGATAACAATAATATTGATGTCTTAAGTACAATGCAGAAGGTTGATGAGGAAAAAGCGAAGCAAGAAATGGTTTTGTGATGTGCATGATCCCATTTTTGCTGAACATGAAATTTTAGATGACTATGTATCAGATGTGGCTAAAGGTGGTAAATATATTCCAAACAATTAGATCAGCATTGATGAAAAAATCTAATATAGACTACATTTACACAGCAACTACGAGGGCGGATTGAAAATGAAGCTACCTAAGTAGGAAAACAAAATTTTTTTTTGCCAAAAACCATTTATTTCTCAACATAGTCTCCATTTAATTCGACACACTTAGTAAGACGATATTCCAACTTTTTTATACCATCTGAATAATACGATTTCGGGAACCCCTCAAAATACGCGTTAGTTTCGATAATCACTTCTTCGTTTGAGATGAATCTTTGTCCTGCGAGCCATTTTTTCAAGTTTGGAAACAGGAAAAAGTCACTAGGAGCTAAATCTGGACTATAAGGTGGATGATCAACCAATTCGAAGTGTATTTCACGTAATTTTAGCATCGTAGCTAATGCTGTGTGAACCGGTGCGTTGTCTTGAAGAAAGAGCACTTTTTTCTTCTTTAAATGTGGTCGTTTTTCCTTGATTGCATCAACCAATTGATCCAATAATGCACGATAATACTTTCCTGTGATTGTGGATACTTTTTCAAGATAATCGATGAGCAATATTCCGTGTGCATCCCAAAATATAGTGGCCATAACCTTGCCAGCCGATTTCACTGCCTTTGCCTTCTTCGGAGCACTTCCACCAGCTTCCACCCATTGTTTCGATTGATTTTTGGTTTCAGGTGTGTAGTGGTGGACCCACGTTTCATCAACAGTAATTAATCGACGCCAAAAATCGACAGGATTACGCTTTATCATGTCCAAACACCGCTATGAAGTGGTCTGTCGAACTCGTTTTTGTTCGACACTGAGCAAACGCGGCACCCATCTTGCCGATAGCTTTTTCATATGCAAATGTTCATGCAAAATGTTGAACACACGTTCATATGATATGTTTACCATTTCAACAATCTCACGCAACTTGACTCGGCGATCATTCATAACGATATCGAGGATTTTCTTGATATTTTCTTCAGTAACCACCTCTTTTGGCCTTCCTGTTGATGGTATTGTTGCAGTGCTTCTTCGGCCGCGTTTAAATTCAGCAATCCAATATTTTACCATGTAATCTGACGGAGCAGACTCACCGTAATGTTTATCGAGCTTTTCTTTTGTCTCTTTCGCCGTTTTCCCTTTCAAATAATAGTGTTTAATCACTGCACGAAATTCGTTTTTTTCCATTTTTCAAGAAACACAAAAGTTGCTTACTTCAAATGACTACAACAAATAAACTAATCGATGAATTTGGGTGAAATTTTAACAGCTGAAGTTTGACAGATCGCAATTTCTAAAAAACAAAAAATTTTTGTGTTTGTGCTGCCATCTAGCGCTAGGTAGCTTCATTTTCAATCCGCCCTCGTATCAAGAACAATTTAAAATGCTTTGAAAAGTATTTACAGTGCTGGAACTAGGCAAGTACATCTCTAATTTTGCAATTTTCCTATCTTGAAGGTTTATATGTATTTAGTCCATTTTTTAGACTGATTCAATTGATTGTGCCATAACTGTCTTTTGTCATAGCAAAAAATATTGTTTTCTGAACATTTGTGTTTTACTTTACATTTCCGTTTTAAAAACCTAAATCAATTCTTTCTTTAAAATATTGAAGACTTCAATAAACAATTTTGTGTTTTGACAACGCGTACCTAGATTGTGAAGAAAAAAGAATTTTTCGGAGCGTATCACATAATATACGCTCGATAATATACCCGGTATCTTCCCCCAACATCTGCTGCCGCTCAGCAACATTTATACCGGGTATATTATCAAGTACAAAATTGGCTAGGCAACGAACTTAATCCCACAGACTTGGGATGGAAGGTTGTAAACGACATTTTGGAGCCTATTAAAACTCTATCACCACCTGCTCCAGATGTACTGTTGAATAGCATTTTCTGTAATTGCACCAAAGGCTGCGGCACAAACTGTGTCTGCAGAAAAGTTGGTCTGCACTGTTCAGCAGTATGTGGTAATTGTCGCGGCCAGTCTTGCCTTAATACAAAATCGGATACAACACAAGAGAGCAATGCCGACGTCGACGAAAATATAGATCCACCTGATTCCTTAGAAGAATTCATGGAAATCGAAGATGCGGACGCAGAAAACTTAGATCTTAACCAGAGTTCAGAAGTTAACGAAGAAGAAGTAGAAGAAGAAGATTATTAATTTCACTAATTTTGAAAGTGTTGAATATGCCTACTGCGGAAACCACGTTAAAAAAACGCGCCTGGACTCTACCTCCGGGTGGTGCGGAAAAGAGTACATTTTAGAGGAATTACGAAAGTTACTTCTTTGTATACCGTCTAACTTTGAATCGGCTATATTTACGAAAAAAAGTAATAGAACGTTTTTTGTAGCAAATTGTCTTAGCTACAAATGTTGTTATACTTATTTTGCCATAAAGGCATTAGTTTACGAGATATTTGCGAAAAACTGATTTTGTGACCTTTTGACCTCTTGTAAAAATTTTAGCAGGGGTCATATCGATGGGGACTTTTCAGACATTGTTTAGAACAACAATACAAAAATTCAGCTTGTTCGGAATTTTTCCGCAGATGAAATCTAATTTGACTGGACTATTTGGAAAAAATCCCACAATTTGATAAATGATAATTTTTTAGTAAAAAATTAAAACGAATTATAGGCGAAAAGGGTTTTACGATTTTAGGGTGGATTTGGAGGGTTTATTAGGACACTCAAATATACTACATTCAAGTCTCCCAATTTCAGCTTTAACGATTTTCTTTGCAAATTAAAAATGTTCCTTGCCTGGAATATTTCTATTCTTAGCAGTACCGGCATTTAGATACCTCCGTAAGATAAAGTCCAAAAGGCTCAAGTCTGGTTACCTCGATGGTCGGGAAAAGTCCTCGATACTGTGGAAATAGTATTTGGTAAATAGTTATCTATTTTATAAATATTTAACTATCAGGTTTTTGGAAAATTACTCATAGTTATTTCCTCGACTATTAGCATGGAAATGGTATAGGCATAAGAAAAAAACTCCGCGAAGTCTTAGGATTCAAACCTGCATTTTCGGATGTACATATGCTGTACTGTACACTGCTGTATAGTTTTAATAATAAAGTGCGTACTATTGTCTTGATTTGCGTACCTACTACATACTAATTCAAATGCGCAAATAAAATTAAATGAAATATTAAAAGAAAAGAAAATTATTGGGAAATTCTTTAAGGTAACTAAATAAAGGACAAAACGCAACAAGAACAAAAATGTAGAGATGTTGGAACGGATGACAGTGGTCTGGAACGCAAGACAGATTGACAATTGGCGGAGAAAAGTTGACGATGAAGGAAGTCATATTAAACAATCGGAGAAGGATCTGTCTAATTCCACTACAAGACCCAATGTTAGGGATTTGGAGATTATGATTATTGGAGAATGGAATGTGGGACAATTATTCATAAATAATTAGAAAAATAGAAAGTAGGAAGATCCACCATAACATAGAGGAACATAAAATCATTAAAGAGATGAAAGATAAATTTTTGGCAACAATTTGATTGTTACAAAAGCTGATAAGGGCAACACCCATGGTAATCTTCTATATATATAAAAGAGCTTGTCTGTTTGTTTGTTCGCTATACGTTCCTACACCCTTTGACCGATCTCAACCAAATTTTGCACAGTTATTCTGTAGGTCCAGGCGCAACTATTCGTGCATAAATGGAGAAGAAATTCCCGCGGGGAGCAAAGTTATTCGCGTTTTTCGATTTTTTATTGATACACTGTATACTTTACCCTTAGGTTAAGTACCCAGTTACCTGGGTACTTAACCCAGTTAACAAACCCTTACTTACTTACAGGGCCGGGCTGGCCTGAACGTTCCTACACCCTTGGACCGATCTCAACCAAATTTTGCACAGTTATTCTATAGGTCCAGGCGCAACTATTCGTGCATAAATGGAAAAAAATTCGTGCGGGGAAAAAAGTTACTCGCGTTTTTCATTCATTTATACAACTGTTCGAACATCAACATTTAATAATAATGGTGAAGAAGAAACCATTAATTATTACAAAATAATAAAATTTTATCAACGCTCTATGCGTTTCTTTCATATTACCTAACCATTTAATAATAATGGTGAAAAAGAAACCATTAGTTATTACAAAATAATAAAATTTTATCAACGCTCTATGCGTTTCTTTCATATCTATCCGATTAATTCAGATTATTTTGCCATTATGGGACCATAATAATAAAAATGCTTAAGATTATTCGTAATTAAATAATCTTCGGTCCGCCCTGTGAGGCCGAAGGCCGAACAACTATGGCCTTCATGGATCTATTATGGACCGCCCTGTGAGGCCGAAGGCCGAACAACTATGGCCTTCACGGATCTATTATGGTCCGCCCTGTGAGGCCGAAGGCCGAACAACTATGGCATTCATGGATCTATTATGGTTCGCCCTGTGAGGCCGAAGGCCGAACAACTATGGCCTTCACGGATCTATTATGGTCCGCCCTGTGAGGCCCATGGCCGAACAACTATGGCCTTCACGGATCTATTATGGTCCGCCCTGTGAGGCCGAAGGCCGAACAACTATGGCCTTCACGGATCTATTATGGTCCGCCCTGTGATGCCCAAGGCCGAACAACTATGGCCTTCACGGATCTATTATGGTCCGCCCTGTGAGGCCGAAGGCCGAACAACTATGGTCTTCATGGATCTATTATGGTTCGCCCTGTGAGGCCGAAGGCCGAACAACTATGGCCTTCACGGATCTATTATGGTCCGCCCTGTGAGGCCGAAGGCCGAACAACTATGGCTTTCACGGATCTATTATTGTCCTCCCTCTGTGAGGCCGAAGGCCGAACAACCATGGCCTTCACGGATCTATTATGGTCCGCCCTGTGAGGCCGAATGCCGAACAACTATGGCTTTCACGGATCTATTATGGTCCGCCCTGTGAGGCCGAAGGCCGAACAACTATGGCCTTCACGGATCTATTATGGTCCGCCCTGTGAGGCCGAAGGCCGAACAACTATGGCCTTCACGGATCTATTATGGTCCGCCCTGTGAGGCCGACGGCCGAACAACTATGGCCTTCACGGATCTATTATGGTCCACCCTGTGAGGCCGAAGGCCGAACAACTATGGCCTTCGCGGATCTATTATGGTCCTCCCCCTGTGAGGCCGAAGGCCGAACAACTATGGCCTTCTCGGATCTATTCTGGGTCTAGATGGCTAAGAATGCCGCCCGTGCCAGCTAGTTTCAAATAAAAAAGAAGACAAGAAGACAGTGGATGATTTCATGAAACAGCAGAAATATAAAAAACCTAAACAAAATAGAATGAATTGTTTTACCAATAAAACTAAAAGAATTCTGAATGAAACGAACACATGGGAAAGGGGACGGTCCCCTAACTTTGGTCACCCCAAAAAAATTGAAAATTTCCTATAACAAAGAGGAAGGCTTATAGAGTATCCTGTAAAAATTTCACTTGCGAATGTATTATCAAAATTTCGAGAAAAATCAATTTGAAAGTACGTAAATTTAGCGCATTTTTCTTCGAATTTTGGGGTGTGCATTCGATAGGGAGGTTTATCCATCGTCAAAACCTACCCTTTCGGGGCGCCGCTGCGCTCCAGGGCGGTTTGACTCTGGTTACTATGCTAAACATACGAGAAGGCGCCTCCCATCAAACATGATTGATGAATGTGTGGGTGACTCAAGGAGAATGTGGAAAACGTTAAAAGGTTTAATCAAGAATGTAAATAGTGAAAGTATAACAGAGGTATGTTTTCGGGACAGGATATTGATTGCGGAGTCGGAGATTGCAGAGGAATTTAACAAGTACTTTATAGAAAGCATTGAGGATATCGTGGGTTCCATACCACCCATGGATTTTATTGTATCTAACAATTGCTCAGTGGCGAGGTTGCAGGAGTTTCGGTTGTTGACAGTGGGGCAACTGGAGGAGGTTGTGAGGGGTATGAATGGGAAACCTAGTCCGGACGGTATGGATTCAACATTGATGTTGCTGGGTTGGGACGAGTTGAGTAATCCGATGCTGAATTTGATAAATAGTTCATTGGAAACGGGAGTGGTTCCAGATTTTGTAAAGATTTCAACCGTAAGACCTATAAGGAAGGTACGAAATACTGTGAAAGCAGAAGAGTTTAGGCCAATAAATATGTTAAGTGACGTGGGCAAACTATTGGAACGAGTTGTGTGTGCGCAGCTTAAGGAGTATGTGAAGAAAAATAAACTGCTAACGCAGTTCCAATCGGGATTTAGAGAAGGACACAGCTGCGAGACAGCAATACAAATGCTAGTGCATGACTGGAAGAGGTGTATTGATGATGGAATGGTGACGTTGGTGGTTTTTCTGGACTTGAAGAGGGCATTTGAGACTATAAATCGTAAAGTCTTAATTGAGAAATTTGAAAGACATTTTGGATTGCGAGGAACTGTAATCAAATGGTTAGAAAGTTACATGTGTGATAGATACCAGGAGGTTGTGTATGGTGATAAAACATCAAGTAAAAGAAGAGTAGATCATGGGGTTCCGCAAGGAAGTGTTTTGGGTCCCATGTTGTTTGTGATGTTTATAAACGATATTAGCAGAGTGTTTGAAAAGGCTAAGTTTCACTTGTTTGCAGACGATACGGTGGTGTATATGACGGGCAGGAGTTGCGAGGCAGTGGTTGAGGAGTTGAACCGGGAGCTGCTGAGATTGGAGAGCTGGTTGTGTGGGAACAAGTTGAAGTTGAACATGAATAAGACAAAGGGGATGATGTTTGGAAGGAGAGATTACGAGGAGCAGTGGGAAGAGCGGGACCTGAAATTGGCAATGGATGGAGTAGCAATAGAGATGGTGAGCGAGATAAAAATATTTGGGGTTGGTAGTGGACCGAAAGTTGAAGTTTACAAATCATGTAGACTATATATGTGGGAAAATTGCTAGTAAGCTGGGAGTGATGAATAGATGCGGTCAATTTGTATCCAGAAGGGCACGACTGACTATATATAATGCTATAGTTTTGCCTCACTTAACATATGTTGGGACGGTCCTGTATATGGCAAACAAGGAAGACATCGACAGATTGCAGGTATTACAAAATAGAGCAATGAGAATAATATTAAAAAAGGATAGGTATACCAGGACTAAAAGCATGCCGAGTGACCTTGGTTGGCTGGATATAGAATCGATGGCAGAATATTGGGTACTAGTATTCATACATAAGGTGGTATTGAATTTGATGCCGGAATATCTTATTTCCTCAATTTCAACATTTGAGGAAATCCATAATTATGATACTAGAAATAAGAGTAACATTGTTCTGAAAAATGCGAAATCGAATTTTGCTCACAATTCTATATTTACGTATAAAAGGGGCAGCTGCTTACAATGCACTGCCAGCAAATCTGAAAAGATGCAGATTAGAAAGATTTAGATGTCAACTGAAGAGTTGACGAACGAAAAGATTAAAATGTGATGTTTTGTAATTTTGTAGGTGTGTTTATTGTGTGATTGTGTGTATTTAATTTTGATTGTAATTATGTGTTTTTGCATGTGATGTTATCTTTTTGTAAGTGAACTGTATGTATAGCCAACTTGACTAAATAAACGATATTATTATTATTATTATTATAAATGAAACCGGGAGCTTAGAGACCCTTGAAATAGCATTAAAAAGTATAGTTGCTGTATGGGGCAGTAAACTATTACGTTTCACCCCCAAAAAATCGCGTAAAAACAAAAAATAATAGATGTTACATGTACGAGAGACGAGCTGCATCTGCCGGTGCGAAAAAAAAAAAACCAAAAAGAACTCTATTGACATTAAAAACTTTACATACATATTTACAATAATAATTTTAATTACTATAATAACAAACAACAAATTACAATAACAAACCATTACACAAATACATATTTATTAAAACTTGAGTTGTTAAATCGTACCTATCCCCTAGAGGATTAATCGAATTAAGTTGAAAATTATTAAATCTGAAGGTTAATTGATTTGATATCTCGAGGTAAAAAAGAGTGCAAAAACCCCGCGCCGTGATAAAAAAAAGCCAAAAAAGAATTAAGTTATACTCGAAGTGTTAGGGTCATTCATATTGCACGTACCGTCAACAGAATGAGCGATGCGCGGGAATCTCGTTAATTTTACATGTAAATTTGCAAACTTCAAATTCGATTTACTCAAAATTTTGATAATACATTCGCAGGTTTAAGTTATATCAGTATACTATATAAACCTTCCTCTTTGCAATAGGAAATTTTCAATTTATTTGGAGTCGCCAAAGATAGCGGACCGTACCCCATGGGAAATTGAAGGTAAAAATAGCCTTAAATTATTGAACCTAACAAATTCAAAGATAAGATCAAACTTTGGAAAATATACGTAGATGATGTGATTTGCATATCGTTACCCGAAAGCTACAGTGAGATATAACGAAATAGTTAATTTGAGATAATTCATGTTAAAGATTTAAATTGCAATTAGAATTTGAAATGTGAATATTTCTTTTGCATTTTTTTTGTTCTATACAAATAAAGGAATATTATATTGAAATATTTCAATGTTGCATTAAATAATTTGGGCGATAGCAATTTAATTTAATACCTAACTGAAAATTGTATTTTTGCAAGATATCTCACTGTAGCTTTCAGGTAGCGATATGGAAATGAACAAAAGGGAAGCAAGGGAAATTTTAATATTCCTAAACAAGCGAAATTAAAACATTCAGTTAACTATCTAATGTGAAAACGACGAAGGTACATTAAATTTCCTAGATTCCTCAATTCGGAAATGTGTAAATAAATTTGTACTTGGTGTACTATATGGAAAGCCTACAGCCATGGACGGAATGGTTCATACATCGTCTAACAACTCCGAAAGAGACAAAATGGCAGCTTTCAGAGCGTACATATATCGAAAGAATGGAAAATACCAATCGACTATGAACAGAGAACGAAAAAGATTAACATCATGAAATGTATTACCAAACATAACGATTATAACGTGGGGGTAATTGAGAAAATGGCAGAAAATTGCAAGAGATGAAACAACACACCTCTTCTTAGATAGTCCATTTCAACCGTATTTAACTTTCCTCTCATCTCCGCATTTTGCGTCCATACCTCACTTCCGTAACAAATCTTTGTGATTTGTTGAACGTTTCACTTTCTTTTTACTTTGACATCACTTATGTTGACTAAATTCTTACGTAGTGCAACGTTCAACGCCGTAAATTCTGTGCACAGTAACCTATTTACACGCATTTAACTTAGATTTCACATCTGACGGCGTTTAACGGCGCTCATTCTGTTTCACCCTTAAGCACTATAACTGTATTGGTCAACACTCGGAGTATTACAATATTCAATATTCTTAACAGTATGATTGATTGGAGATTCAACTTTTAACACTAATTTGTGTGAGTGAATTTCATTTTGATTCAAATCATACAAAAATTCTATTGGATTTGTTAATTTCCTCAACTATGGCGTTTAGTGGTGTCAGAATTTCACATTTCTTAAGCCATTTGCTATTCAGAATATTTTCTCCGATGTTTGGATACACGAAATTGATGATACTTCAGAGTAGGCCAAATTTCGAGAGGTTGCTTTATTATTTTTACTTTTTGCTTCCTTGATGTTGCCAATGTTGAGCAAAATAGTGTTTGAGAGTATTTTGCATGCTGTATTGGTCAGGGCTATTCCTCTATAGATGTCGCATTTTGCCCAGTCTCCTTTTTTGTGAATGGGTATTATGATGCTTTCCTGCCATTCTTCTGGTAGTTCTTCTGTTTTTCAGGTTTTGAGTATTAGATCGTACAGGACCGCGCTCCCCACTTTAACATATCCGCCGTTATTCCGTCTGTTCCAGGAGCTTTTGAATTATTGAGTTTCCTTGGTGCTACTGTAACCTCTTGAAATGTTGGTTCGTCTGTTGGCAGGTCTGCGGTTTGGTAGACCTTTGGGTAAGAGAGTTCTGGATTTTCTATGTTTAGCAGATCGTTAAAATTTTGTCTTGAAGATTTCGGCATAGAATGCTTTATGGTTATTTTGGATTCTATTTTCCTTCATTTCTTTCATTATTCTATGTTCGTATTCTCTTTTCTTAGTTCTCAATGCTTTTCTTGCCCTTCTTCTAGCATCCACGTATTTTTGCGTATTTTTGAGTGTGTCGCTTTATAACATTATCTTTCTGTACTCCTCTCTATCTATCACAGTCTCCTGACATGTGCTATCTCACCATCCTTTTGTTTTCGTCTTGTTTTTATTTTCTCTGCCGAGTATTTTGTCTGCTGCTTTAGTTGTTGCATCTAGGATATCTTTCAATGCACCTTCCACGTCTTCTCGGAGTGTTCCTTTATCAAAATGTTCTTCTATCGATTCTTCAAAATTCTTTCTCACTACCTCGTCATTCAGTTTGGTTACATTCCACCGTATGGTTTCACTTTAGTTTCTTATTTTATTTGTTCGTAATCTTACTTTACCTTACCAGGAAGTGGTTTGAGTCTCCATCCGCTCCTCTAAAGCTTCTCACGTCTATTATATTGCTTCCATGTCTTGCATCTATCATTGCGCGGTTAATCTAATTTCTCGTGATACCATCATTACATCTCCAGGTCTGTTTATGGATGTTCTTATGGTCGAACATCTTAAACTTTATCAACATATTATTAGTTGTTGCCAAGTCAATTAACCTCATCCCGTTATCCCTAGACAGGTCGTGTAGACTTTATTTGCCAATCGTCGGACCAAAGTTTCATTATTTGTATTTATTTTATACATCTCTCCTATAGTTTTATGAAGCAGTTCGCAGAAGGCATCCTTCTCTTCGCCATTACCTTCTACGGTTAGTGCATGTGACTACCCTTGACTCGCAGCCACAGATTCTATCGTTTGCAGGTTCATTTATTCTCTTTGATATATGTTTACTTATGACAAAACCAGTCCCTCGTTCATGGCTGTTACCATCTCCTGCACTGTAGAAAGCAACCAAATTACCAATCCTAACGTGACCGGCATTTAGCCATCTCATCTCTTGCATTGTTGTGATATTCATTTTTAATTTCTCCAGTTGTTCTATGGCTTATCTGGAAGCTCCTGGTCTGTGCCAACTCAAAACATTCCACGTTCACACATTCAAACACCGTTTGCATTGCTGATTTCGTTTAAGTATTTCCGTCCAAGTCCGAGGCTTTGTGTAAGTCTTTACAACAAATTTTGTTTTCCGAGGAGGGATCGTTCAGCCCTTTGCTCAACCCTCCTCTTTTAGCCGGGCTTGGGGAGCGGCTGTGAAAATCGATGAGCTACTCAATCCACCCACCGACTTCCCCAGGCGGAGTTCATAGAACGATCCAGCGATTATTAATCAACAAATCAACCAATCAGGAGTTTTCGGAGGAATAAACTGTTATTTTTATATACTTAGATTTTGAGATTAGGTTAAACAATATTTACTATTGTTACTTTTCGAGTGTTCTAATTGCAAACTTTTCTGCATATTTGACTATGTATATCGTTCTTTTAGTGACAGTGGCGATGCACCATAATTTTGGGCAATCTAAACTGAAAGAGACTATAAACAATTTGTGGATAATTTCGGGATCTCTAAAAAATAATTCAATAATTAACACTATTAGGGTAGTCTACCAGGAGAGAGGTAGCCAATGCTTGGAATCAGGTATGGCACTCCAAGAAGAACGAAGGCAGGCCAACAAGTGTTTTATTGTGTAAAAAATTGGGGACAAGCTGCAATAAATTTTATTCTCTTTATTAGGACCTCTAAAAAGACGAACGAATTTTGCATCCTCTAGCGACCATGGATTTCGCCGCCACAGGGAAAAAACCACGCGAAGATTTATATTTTTACGATTATTCGTGAATATCTCGGTTTCAGTGCACTTTAGACGGAATATTTTCCAATGTTGTGTTATGGGTACTGTTTAATCAGGCTTAATCGCATGGGAACTGAATTTCCCTTCAACAACATTAAAGTTTATGATTCTGCAATAAAGTTTCACCTCTAGAAGAGACTTAATTCCCACCGCTTTGAGAATACACTAATAATAAGCAGACCCGTTAAATGTGATATAGGTCATCTCTTCTCGCATCTCAACATGCTCTTCTTTTTGTAGTCACTCGCTACCTATCCTTTGCAGATATATTGAAGAAGATCATGGTCGATCTAAATATTAATCGATTAAAATGGTTTAAAGACATGCGTTAGACATATTTTTGGATCTTCTGAATATCCATTAATGACATTAACAAATAAAGAATTTTGAAGACATACCACAAGTTCTGGTGGTTGTAACTCCGTAACCGTTCGATTTACAAGAAAAAAGTATAAGAGTTTTCTCTAGAACATTTAGTGTACTTTATTTTCAGTAATTTCACATTTTGCTCTAAAGTGCACTGAAACCGAGATATTCACGAATATTCGTAAAAACATCATTCTTTGCGTGGTTTTTTCTCTGTGGCGGCGAAATTCGGGGTCGCTAGAGGATGCAAAATTAGTACGTCTTTTTATACGTCCTAATAAAGACAATAAAATGTATTCCAGCTTGTTCTCATTTTTAAACGCAATAGCCCTTTTTGAATGCGTTGTCTACTGGCCTATATGGTGCTGCTACCATTTTAAGGTAGAAATTAGAAAAAATGCGTTAAGTGGGTTTCCCCTGAGCGTCTGGATTTAGACAAAATTTTAGCTGAAAGTTTTTCTTAAAAAAGCGGCTTCTACTACCACCTTCAAGCTTGGTATTGGTCAGAGGGAGACCCTATATATTATTTTAAAAAAATAACGCACTCCCCCTACCCGCAACGTGTATTAATTTATGCTTAACGAGCTGCTGGCCTTCTGATATTTTACCCCACAAGTTGTTTTTTGTAAGACGAGTTGAAGAATTCGAACTATAGTTCACAAAATAAAATTATTCTTGATGAAAATGTGTTTTTGTCGTTTAAATAAAAAATAGTCAACACCATACTATAGTTTTTGAACTAAAAATATTTCGAATTAATTAAAATCATTCGCTTAGAGATTGCGCGTTACAAATTTAAGTTCTCCCGCATTTCTACTATGTCATTAAAATATTTCATGGTTCACAGAATGAGGCAGCAGTCCCCCAATATTGTGTTTTCTAAACTTAACTCACCCTATGGTTTTAATTTTTTGAATATTTCTGATGCATATTATATTTTTCTAACGAACAAAAATAACAACAAACTTTCATCTTAAAAATGTACATACCTATTGCAAAAAACTCATCAATAAATAAAAATAAATTATTTTTTGTGTAGTTAAGGGCGCATTTAATTTGCTTATTTTGCCACTACATTAATATTAATCATTTTTTTCCAATAAGTAAAATTCATATTAAATTAAGGATACAGAAAAAATTGCGAGAATATTTTATTCAAAGAAAATCTGTAAATTTGTAGTAGTTTTGTTGTTACATTTGAAAGTAGATGTCGCGGTATGGGGTAGTAGGATAGCGTCGCGACGCCTCTTTTGGGCGATGTAAAATAGATGGCAAAATATACAGACTTACTAATTCCTATTGTAGTGACCCTTTAACTTACTACCCTATTTCGTAAAATACTAAATCGAACAATCCCTGTGATCAAATGCTCGCGCCGCTTGCGCCATATTGACGGGCTTTTACTTGTTAAATCTTATATTTCGTGTTGTTGCTAATAGTGTTTCGGTTATATCGTTGTCACTCTTTATAAATATTGCACTGTTTACCTATCAACCCGTTCGTATAGGAAACACCCGTGTTTTAATCTAATTGTGATTATATTGTTGTTTGATCGGACAATTTGTTGAAATTGAAATTAAAGATTGTTGTGCTTTGTTTATTGTTAATACAGCGGAAAAGTGAAGAGAGTCAACATGCCAGTGCGTAAGCAAGGTGGTAAGATTTAAATATTTTATGTTTATAGAACAATTATTACTAAAATGCACGACACTCTCTCTATGCGGGTGGGATATATTTCTGACAGTCCATCGTACCTCGTGAACGTACACGTGCTATTTTATAGGAGAGGGGGTGCACACTTTTACACAAAAACATATTTGCTATAAATAAAAAATAGTTTCATTAAAAAGAGCCATTTTATAATTAGATCAAATTTTGAAAGTTTTTTTTAAACTTCAGTTTAATTAATTTTTTAATGAGATCGATTCATTAAAATATTGTAAAGTGGAGCATGTCATCTATTAAAGCTTAAAGCACATTTTATAATATGGAAAAAGTGATGCTGCTTCAACATCTTTTTTTGCACCTTGATCTCGATAGTATGAAAAAATTCTTACAAATTTTCATAAATAATTTTTATAAAAATTAAATTAAGTTAAACAATTGTTTGATAATTGAATTTGTAATAATACCGTTATGCAGTATAGGTGAACTACTTTTTTCCTGGCTTGTTGCCAGAAACTTTGTAATTAATGAAATATTGCTCACAGTAGTACATATTCAGTTTATTTCACTAAAATACAATAATTGTAAATCGTGTTGCATGTGTAATGTTAACAAACGTGTATATTTGATCTATTTTGCTATAATACTCGTATATTTTGTCAATTTAAAAGTATTCGCCCTTGATGTTTCCTGAACCAAAAGGAATTTTATATAACAAAACCTCCCAGAATATTTATGGAGGGAAGGGAAATGAGAATATGCACTATCTTAATCAAAGCTCTCAAAAATGCGTTTTAGCAAAACTTTTATTCAAGATATTATTGAGATTGAACCAAAAGGGACTTTCTTTTTATAAATCCTTCCTACTTCCATTAGGATTTTTCCTGTTTGTCTTGCCTCATTCAGCCGACCAGGAAAACCAGTTTTATGCCAGTACGTGATAACTTAATTTTTACCTTTATTCTAACGACGGTATAATGTAAATTTCTCTAGTTCTCCTGATACCTTATAATTTACTACATAAATTAAACGCATTTGTACTTTTACAACTTCTATTACAGGTATTGATTTGTTGCCGTATGTTTGTAAAAAATTATTTAATAAATTACCACTTCATTTCTTCATACAAAAAATTATTTGATCGAGTTCCTGTTCAAATACCATTAAAGCGATGAATTATTCATTAATACACTAAAAATTAATCGGTAATTATAGTAAATAGTATGTTTTTGGTGCCACAATATTTAGTTCCAATCCGATCTGTTCTGGCTCAATTCTTCGTCCAAAAGTCAATTTTCAAGGGAAGCAGCTTATTTCTATCGCATCTTTTGGATTTTCTGGTTTCAGGACAATAATTTTCTTTATATTTTCCAAATCTTTTTGTGGTCTTCCCACGCATTTGTTTGACATTCTTTGGTTCAATGTGTCTTGTGGGGTCGTGTCTTGCCACTTGTCCAACCCAGTTTCATTTCAATTGGGATATTTTGTCCATCTTGTCGCGGACTTTTGCTATATTTCAGATTTCTTCTAATTTTATCCTATCCCTAAAACAATGGCTCGCTCCATCGATCGTTGCTTGATTCTCAATCGGTTTCCGTTTATTGTCATCGCCTTGGGTTTCAGGCCGTATGTGGTAACAGGCAGAACGCACATTTCAAAAATGTTGCTTTTGAAATTTATTGGAACATTCGCGTTTTTCAGGATATATCTCAATCTACAAAGACTCTATCTAACTATCGAATTCTTCTACCCACTTCTACTGCTTGGTTTTCCTTACCTAGTTTTATAAAATGTCTAAGGTGTCAGATATAAGTATAAGGATGTCTAATACTCTTCTGGTTTCTATTAATTTTGTTCTATCTGTTGCTGGATTACCTTGAATATCTTTTATTTTGCTAGTATTTGCTCTAACAGTAGATATTTGTGATCTTGAAACCTTCATATTACAATTATCTTCGATTATTATCTAAAATTAGTTTTGTTCTGGGGGATTTTAATCATTTAGTATTTTTTTTGGAATGGTCTTGTTCAACTGTACATTCCTCTGACTCCGAGTCTGTTTTTCTTCGTCTCCTCATAATTTTAATTGAACTTTCGATATTTTAGGCAACGGAGAGAGTGATACTGATCCTTGAGATATATGGACCTTATTTATTCGCTCGTAAAGTAAAATTCACAATTTAATCCCACGGTTTCCTAAAAATCTCGTTTAAAAAATGAATTCAGACATGCAGGAGTGGCATAGTTCCATATATCTATTTTAGTCGACACCTGATTTCAACATTATTGCGTAATCCGATGTTATCATAATAGTACGATAACATGTTTGATCCAATATATAAAGCTATAAATAAATTCTTTCTATTAACTTTCATGGCATTTAAAATCTTTTAATTCTATTTCAATGCTGTTTTATATGCAGTTTTCCTAAAATTAACCGGAAAAGATTGAATAAATGATTTCAAAATTCATAAGGTTTAGTTCGGGAAATATTTTGGATTTCAAAGTTTTTTAAGGGTTACTGTTGTCTCATTCTTTCAGTTACATAAAAGAGTATATAAAACTCAAGCTTGAAGTGACTTCTAATCTCTCATTTTTTAACCCCTTTTTGCCTTCGGCGACGGGCAAAATCTACACTCGAGATTAAAAGTCCTACTTCAGTCTCTCGTTGTATAATATACTATTTCCTGCCTTTGTTTTTTATTCTAGGTACATTATCTTGTATATAGTTGTTCGTTTAGTTGTGACAATTTTGTCCATTATTTGATCTATTTGTAGATTTTTAAGGACTGAATGGATTGTAATCTGTTATTGAGTTCTATTTGAAACTAATTTCTATTCTAGATTATTTGTTCTATTTATAAGCGATTCTTAGTCTTAGAGATTAGCTTTTTCTTATCTGTTGTTATATTAACTCTGAAGGTGGCTCTGGAAAGAACACGTGAAATGGGACCCGAAGATACGATGTTTTGCGTTAAAAACTTAACGGAATTAGTTAGACAACATTAAAATTAAGCGAATAAGGTACGAATAAATATGATAACCCCTTTAATTTTGGCAATAATCGATATTGAAATCGATAATTTTCAAGAGCTGAACCAATCAGAAGTTCGCATTCGATTTTAGCCGAATCTACTCCAATTTTTGTTAAATTGTATAATAATAATTATAATATTGAATGCTAATTCGAGTATCTCCGGGAAAAGTAAGAACTTTATTCAAACCTTCTCTGCTCGGAAGGCAATGGAAAATCACTGAAGTGTAATCTTCCACGAAAGATCTTAAAGTTACGACGTTTATGGCAAGAGACAGATAACGCTGAAGAAGAGCTCAAGTTGATGGTATGAACTACGTTAATTCGTTATAGTTCGTCTTAGAGTGAACCGAATAATCTAATTTATAGTGAAGACTAAGATGTGGTCATCCAAGAACATCAATTGAGTCCAAACTGTTTTGAGAACATTGGAATACCGAAAAGTATGTGCAAGATCAGTAACCCACAAGCTTACTGAAGAAATGTGTCAGCATTTATTTGCTGAGTGCATTATTATGATCCTCAAAACAAAAAGCGCTCAATGATATCAAAAAATTCAAAATCCAACTGTTTGCCGGAAAAGTAATGTTCAAGGTATTCAACCTTGAAAGTATTGAAGAAGTGAATCAAAAGAATTGGTCCAGACAGAATCGAGTTTTCCACTTCAGTGTTATCCCACATTATCTTAAGTGCGGTCCAGATTATGCTTGTTCATATTATTATCTGGTTAGAAAACTCACGGAGCATTTGTGAGCTTGTCTCTCTTCTTGTCAAGATAGAAATTAGACGCTGGCGTTGCAGCCAACCGACGAGTTTTACATGCAGGAATGGGTTCACAAAAAGTTTGGAATTGATAGGCGACTATATTGAAAAGTGAATTTATAATATTATTAAGCATATTTTATTGGAGAATTTGTTTCAATATGCCTATTTACCTTAATTAATTCTTTGGAAATTATTTCGAAATAATAATTATACTAATAAACCAAAGGAAATCCAAATCATTTGGTGTCGTATTATTCATTTTAGATTCTTGTGATATTTTCGAATTTCCTAACATTTTCACTTCCGAAGGCCCGATTTGTAATTATTGAGAGGTGGCCTGGAACTAAAATTTTAAGTGCAGTAAATGCGTTTTTAAAATATTTGATTATCTGTTGTGCAACAAAAAGTTTTAACAGTAGCTTCTGAAGATGTTTAGCTACACGAAACATGTCGTGCAAATTAAATACAACGTAGTTTTATTTCTAAGAAACCCAACATTGCGAATGAAGTTCGTGCCTCAAGTATTTTTAATTAATTATATTTTCCGTGTATTTTCTTAGTGAACTTTTGTGCATTTTAGTTATGAGAAGTGCTTAGTGCATTATCTTGTAATTTTAAAATGAGTTCTGAGCTTTCACCATTGCTTGAAAGATTTCACCAAATATATTAAAAATCCAGTACATTATCCTACAGTAGTCGTCTTTGTCGCATTAATTGTTGACTTCTCACAATTTGTATTTATACCGTAACTTCCGCAACATATAACTTGATTTACCTTTTATGCTAGAATAATTTCGTCATCAGCATAAACTAAGGCGACTATCATTTTTTCCCCAATGGTACATCTATGGGCGGACTGGCCATGTGGAGAATGCGGAAACTTCCACACCGACCGGCCCTTTTCAACGATTAGAAAAATTGTTAGGAATTTAACCAGGTTTTGTGTTCTGAGCATGAAATTCAAGTTTGAAGTTGCATTTACGTGCCTTAGATCCGGTCTACAAATGATGTTTTCCTGCCCTTTTATTATGTCCTAACGCTTTCTAGATATAATTTACACTCTTTCACTATATTGCGGTTCTATTATTGTTGAAATCTATAATTTAAAACTTCAAGAAGTCAATTCATTGTAGACATATATATTAGATTTATGTTTATAAACAGTAACAATATATTTTAATAAAATGATGCCTAGTTTTGTAGGAAATTTAATTACCTAGAAAATTGTTTGTATGAAAATTTCCGTATTCGCAGGGTACATTTTTTCACTTTTTCCATTTCTTGTAAATTGTCCAGGCTAGAATTTCATGGAACTTTTGTTTAAAAATGGTTTCATCGACTCCTGATTTACTTCAATTTAAAATTCCAATTTGACTAACTTAATAATAATCTTAACATAAATTTTTTTTTAGTTTAGACGATATTTAGGGTGGTTATTTTTAAATTCGTATATTGGATTAGAAAACAAAATTATAGTTGGATCAAAAATGCAAGTATTGATATTAAAAGAAAAGAAAACATTTGGTTTGGAAGAGGCCGAAAGATACGAAAGATAATCTTGAAAGACTCGGTTAATTCAATTCAAAATTAATATTTGCTTTTTGTCTTTTAATAATTTAAATTTTAATAAGAGCTACACTGCCTTTTATAATCTGTTGATATTAATAATTATAATTAAAAATTGGAACTTCAAAATTTATCCAAACAAAAACAAAAATATAAAATACAAATATTATAAATTTTGTGACAATATTATTTAAACCAGAAATTTAATCTTATATATATAAAAATGCTTGTATGTGTGTGGGTGTGTGTGTATGTTCCGCATAGACGCCTAAATCCCGTAACTGAGGGCGTTGAAACTTTCACGAGATCTGGCGACATTCAAGAGTAAACTTTTCGTCGACTTTGATTTTAGTAATTCGTCACCATAAGACGGTCATCAGCAGTTAAACGCTTCAGGTCACAGTAGTTGTCATAGTTACGATGCGATTTTGACGCTAAAAGATTAATTCAATGACATTGACATATTATAGTCAGTAGCGGCTCGAAAAATAGGGGGCACAACTTTGACTAACCTTAAAAATGACATTGACATATTATAGTCAGTAGCGTTGCACAATATTTTTAAAATTATCAAAAATCATTTTGCATATACAGGGTAAAACATAAATAGTGCGCGTTTTAGCAAGACCCTTTTCATAACCTAGAGAGTGACCCTGATAGTGTTGAATAGCCCCCATGGGCCCCCCGGATAGTGTCAAAGTGACGGCATTAACTACATAACCTAAAAATCATTTTGCACATACAGATTTAACTTTACATGAAGTTTACATGTATGTATTGTTGTGTCCACTATATGCTAGCTCCCTCTTAAATGTGTACGTGATACGCAATCAAGATAAGAGGGAGGATATGTCAACATTGTTTAATTAAAATTTGTACAGTATGAATGTGTTTATTAAAAATGTTACTAGATTTAAGTTTTGTTTGGATGAAATAAAAAAAGGAATAGAGGTAGTATAGTGCGGCCTCTTAGAAGAAAAAACAAACAAGAGGTAACCATGCCAAGTGATAATAAAGAGCATGAAGACAGTTGAGAATAAAACGACAGATAGACCAGTCGTATTTTTGAGTTGCAGTTTGAACGAGATACGAACCAGTCGTATTTTTGAGTTGCAGTTTGAACGAGATACGAACCAGTCGTATTTTTGAGTTGCAGTTTGCACGAGATACGAACCAGTCGTGTTATTTTTGAGTGGCAGATAAAACGAGATACGAACCAGTCGTATTTTTGAGTCAGTTGTGGAAAAGATTACATACAGTCCGGGCGTGTTAAGAAGTATCTAAATTAATGATATGCAGATCAATTGTGTTTAAAGAAGTGGATGAATATACAACACGCAAACCAATAGTACTTTTGCAGTTCAGAATATAAAGAGTGTTGCAGAAGTGGACAAATTTGGGTAAATAGAATTGGTGGATTTGGTCCAGCATTGAATACCGGAATTACGCGGAAAGAAAGAAGGTGTATAAAGTTCGGCAGTGCGTGTACGTGCGACGAAATTAAGTTCGTTTTACGGAAGGAAACTGATAAAGGTAAAGCTTTACACTATTATACAAAAATTGCAATAGGGACTCTAAGTTGTCAATTATCTCTTGATTTCATTTTATTATTTAATTGTATTATTGTTTGTGTTGAATGTTTGTTAATAAATTATGTTCGAGGTATCCTGTCTCTTATTTTGATTGTGTGTCACGTCTGAAGAATCTTAACTAATAAGCGACCTGAGAGAGCGAGAGTGGATACAAAACGTGGCACCCAACTATAGGGCGAGAAGTCACTGTGAGGACACAAAAGTATGTATGTATGTATGTATGACAGATGACAGATGACGGATGACAGATGACAGATGACGGATGACAGATGACAGATGACAGATGACAGATGACAGATGACAGATGACGGATGACAGATGACAGATGACAGATGACGGATGACAGATGACAGATGACAGCTGACAGATGACGGATGACAGATGACAGATGACAGATGACAGATGACGGATGACGGATGACAGCTGACAGATGACAGATGAGATGACGGATGACAGATGAGATGACAGATGACGGATGACAGATGACGGATGACAGATGAAGGCCGAACAACTTTGGCCTTCACGGATCTATTATGGTCCGGTCTGTAAGGCCGAAGGCCGAACAACTATGGCCTTCACGGATCTATTATGGTCCGGTCTGTGAGGCCGAAGGCCGAACAACTGTGGCCTTCACGGATCTATTATGGTCCGGTCTGTGAGGCCGAAGGCCGAACAACTATGGCCTTCACGGATCTATTATGGTTTCACCCTGTGAGGCCGAAGGCCGAACAACTATGGCCTTCACCGATCTATTATGGTCTTCCCCCTGTGAGGAAGACTTTATATAGGTCGCAGAACTCGCCGGAATTGTGCAAGAAGACGCAAATCCACCTCTTCGTGGAAGATCCACCTCTTTGCGGAAGATTTAACTTTACCTGAAGATTAATTTGTTTTTAATTGGTTTTCTAAAGAAAAACTCGCCGGAATTGTGCAAGAAGACGCAGACCCACCTCTTCGTGGAAGATCCACCTCTTTGCGGAAGATTTAACTTTACCTGAAGATTAATTGAAAAGTGAAAATTGTGTAAAAAATTTGGACGTATGTAGCGCTCTTATTTACGCCAGAAATGGACGGGCAAACCGTTTTTGGGATTAGTTCCATCAAGACAAAAATTGAATTTAACATTGGAAGCATTTAATTACGACAAAAACTACGATTACATGAATCACGAGGATGTAGCAATAGGTGTTATGAACAAACTTTGCTTGCATTGTCGTGTTTCGAAGTTCGCTAAGGAATCACCAGGAATGTGTTGTTCGAACGGCAAAGTTGTTTTGCCACCGCTGATTGATCCACCTGAGCCGCTTCTAAGTTATCTTACTGGCACCACTGCAATTTCAAAACACTTCCTGCTAAACATTCGCAAGTACAACTCATGCTTTCAAATGACTTCATTCGGAGCAACAAACATTTTCTCCAACGTCGGTTACATGCCCACAGTCATTTTAAAGTTGAAATAATAAAAAAATTGTTCATAATGTGTTGGTTCTGTTTACTATACATATGTCTAGCGCCGCAGGCGCTAGTAAAATATATATGCCTAGATGGTTATAAAATTTAAAAATACAAGTTTTAAACATAAATGGCAGTAACCAGTTAATTAAAGGAATTACCCCAACGCTTTCAGATTTCAGTCAAGAAACTACCAAACTGTAACTCGAAATAACATAAACGATTGAATTTCCTATATTGAAACAACCTTCCTCCATTTTAATAGAAAACTTATTTTCTATATATTCAGTTCCTGAAAGCTTATCAATATATGACTTTTGCGCTTATTTACCTTGCTTGATTTTAATTATTGATTATTGTTATATTGTTTACACTATAAAGCTATGTAATACATATTATGTTCTACGGATGTAGTGCCAATAATATTAAAAATATCGAGTTAATGCGTAAGTTCGTAGCGTATTTTTTAAATTTAAAATTTAATTTTTTAAATATAAAAAATACATAAACTAATCAATAATATATTCTCCTGCATTGTTTATGATTGACTCCCAACGTTCTGGCAGTTTTTCGATTCCGGTGGTTTGGAGGTCAATAAGTCGTCGGGCCAGTTTTGAAGAGCAATGTCGTTATTAAATGAGATTCCGCGGAGATTGTTGGATCAAGAGCGGAAAAGTGAAAATCTGATGGAGCAAGATCAGGAAAATAGAGCGGCTGTGGAATAACCTCCCAACTGAGGTATTGAATAGCTGCTTTTGTAATGTAGCAGTATGCGGACAGGCATTATCATGCTGCAAAACCACATGATGCCGTCTTGCCGGTCGTTTTTCTTGAATTGCAGCCTCCAGGCGACGCAGTTGTTGATAATAAGCCTCAGAAGTGATGGTTACATTCCTCGGAAGCAATTCATGGTAGATGACGCCTTCTTTATCCCACCAGATGCATAACATTATCTTGCGTGGATGGGCACCAGATTTTGCACGAGAATTTGCTTGTTTGTTAGGGTTCAGCCATACCTTTCTGTTCTTGATGTTGATGTAAAGGCACCATTTTTCGTCAACAGTAACAATTTGGGACAAAAACGGCCGATGTTGTTGACAAGCTAAACGATGACGAGCAAGCAAAAAGCACAAATGGTAACACGCTGATTTTTGTTGTTTTCGCTCAAAACGTATAGAAGCCAAACACCCAACTTTTGAACTTTGCCCATCGAATGCAAATGTCGTACGATAGTTGATTGGTCACAATTCATCATATTGTCCAATTCCCGAGTCGATTGACGTGGATCATTGCGAATTGAAGCATTTAATCGATCTTCATTAAAGCCGGATAGTCTCCCTGAACGTGGTAAATCATTAATATCAAACTGCCTCTTTTTGAAACTAGAAAACCATTTTTGTGCAGTACTTTCCACGATGGCGTTCTCTCCGTAAACGGCACAAATGGTTCTAGCGGCTTCCGATGCCTTAACGCCTCGGTTAAACTGAAACAAAAGGATTTGTCGGAAATTTTCAATTTCTTGTACTTGACACTCCATTTTCTTTAGCCAACAATTACCCCTAACTTTCTACAAATTGAAAAATTCAATAAGTATTCAATAAAACATTACTAACATTAAAATGATATTGATATTTCTCAAACAAATTAGTTCCAAAGCACTTTTACCATGGAAATAAAAACGCTACGAACTTATGCATCAATCTGATATGAATTTCGTGTACTATTGCGAATAGAATCAGCACGAGTCAGAGACTAGTGCCGATTAAAATCGAAAAAGTGCGCTTAAAAAAAGATCGGTAACATTTGATGCATTAAAGATATAATAATGATCATTATTTTTTGTTATACACCGATAAATGAGAAAAATGCTGAAATAAATTTAAATAAAGGATATTATTTTTATTTTTTATGTCTATCTGCTGGCCACAGGTAACATTAAATATGGCTCAAAGACTTCCCTGGTTGGAGTAGACGATGTAAAAATCGTCTATTCCCGTGGTTCGGAATCCACGTCAAGCTGTAGGTCCTCTGTGCTCGTCACACAGTTTCAACACGCAGCGAGCACAGACAGGGAAATCGGAAGACGGCGTAGAACGTCAAAAACCGATGTATGAAAATATTATTTTTATTTTAATATAAAACTACTTATAACAACTTAGGAACCTAGTTTATTGTTATCCATGCCATCACAACTTGTTTTAGTATAATGGTTGTCCTGATTGCAAACTCGCAGTGATTTTTTGTCTACAGCCAATGAAGTGCCTTTTAATGATGTCTTCTGATATTACGACGTCGTAATCAGAATTGATATAAATTGTGAAATGATCTTCTCTTCGCAATCGATCCAGTAATATCAGTTCGAGACCCTTCAAAATGTCTAAACCTTTTCTTAAATAGCTTTCTCTATTTTCTTGTGGAGCGTCATCTAATGCGTACTGCATGTAGTTTGTTATAAATTCTAAATACTGGATAACCTCTACAGTAATTGTTCCTTTACAAAAGCCGTCTGGTTGTCTGCCTATGTAAATAGTTTTAAAGATTTTACGGTCTAATGGACACGTGTTATTTGATTTACCCCACGTTTTGATGCATTCTGCACAAAATACGTGGGAGCAACAATCCAGGGTACCATTTTCACCACTAAGTGCCGTTAAGTCTTCGAAGCATATACAACAAGCAGCTGATTCGGTGGAAGAGTTTGATTTGTTAAATGAGTCAGAACGTTCTTCGGTATTGTCCATTTTACGAAATAATACGTTTTCCAGTCAAGTAAATTAGGTGCGGTTATTTTTGAATATTCTATTAGCGTTTTACCTTATATAGCATTTTTGGACCCATTGATCCGATTATCTGTTAATCCTTAAAATAATATTACTTAACGGATAAACGCATTATTTCATGAATTATCAGATTACTACTTAATGGATTAACGGATGTTTAGATGCTTCTTGTGGTTTACCTATCTTCCGGGCCGTTACACGTCGAAAATACTCGTATAAAAAACCATAATTTATTTTCAATAATAGTGGTTGTAAGTTATTTGAAGTTTTGGATAACCTGATTATCCTTTTCCTTTTAGTGTTTAGAGAGCGAAAAATGCTATAATTATGTTTGAAATTTGCTAATGTAAGCTATCTATAACTTTCTATACAATTATGTAAAAAGTAAATACACAATATAGTATGTACCTATAAGATACGTATACGAAAAGAGTGCATTTTTGTTTTTCATATAAAAATTGTTTCGCAAAATAAGCTTTATTAAATTAGTTATATTTTTGTCAGTAAAAATTAAATTTTACATTTTTATAACAGAGAGATATTTCACGTTACCTATCCTGAAGCTGCTGAAAATTTCCACTTTGAGTTAAACAGAAGATTGAAAAGCAATTTTGTAGCTGAAGTGTTAAAAGTTATCTAGTTGCTTTAAGGAACATAAAACGAAAATGTTTTGTTGTTAAAATTTTTTTTGTTTAGTGCCGTTCATAACTAAAGTACTTTGTCTTCGTAAATCGAAAAAAAAAATTTTGCTAACCGGAAATTTTCTTTTTAAAATAATCGAATACCCACAAAAATGAGTAAGAAAATCGCCAAATGTATTTCATTGTACTTAGTATTATTTCATATATAATTTTTTGTTATCGTAACGTAGAATGATTTGAAAACTATTTAATCGAATAGCACGAATCCTGGTGAATTCTGGTAAATCTATTTACAAATCGCTCACAGTCGGGTCTTCACAATTACTTTCATTTTTATTTCTTTTTCCATTAATATTTAGAAAATGATCTAATGGTGGGAATAGAAGTACGAAGAAGATTCATTTATAATTTAAAGTTCGTAATATCTCATCAATCAATTCTGACAATTAAAAGGTGAAAGGGCATAAGTCAAAAATGATTATTTTATAGGAAAGGCATAAAATTGTTCATCATCAGCATAATCCTACAAAATAAAAAATACGAATATATTAAAGAAAGACAACATGGCTAATAATGACGAAATGTTAATAAATACAACAAAATCTCTTTCGTTGGATCTGTCATACCATTAAATAGCGGCAGTTCCTAGGCTTCTATACAACTACTTTTCTGGTGTGAAAAGTTGTTGTTATTTTTGGTCGCCATAATTTTATAATGCAATATCAGATAATCAGATAATCTGCACTAATTAAATTTTTGCGGTTGGTATTTATCATTCACTATACATATAACTAATAATAATGAAGCTTTTCCATTCCATTCGGAACTTTACTTCTCTGTAATGTACGGTCCATTTTTTGAGGTGGATAAATCCTCTTCTTTCTCCTTTACTTACAACTTAACTTCACCAATTACATCAAGCCACTGCTGTGGTTAACAATAAATAAATTTAAAACAAATTATTGTTTTATTACACACACGATGTGTTTACAATCACAATTTCGAGGGTTCTGATTAGATTTGAATTATGCGGACAGACAGACACGGAGCCAGATCGTAAGGCTTCTAGCTATACTTTGTATATAGAAGCCTTTTTTTTAAGTTTTTTTTTAGAAAAATATATAGTAGATAAAATATGACAATAAATTTTATCCCTTAATTTTATAACTTAATCCGTTGATCCGTGATCTGATAACTTAATCCGTTGATCCGTTGATACCTTGATCCGTTGATATCTTGATCCGTTGATACCTTGATCGGTCAGATCATCGGATTAAGTCTACTATATAGGTGGAAATTACAATCTAAAAGCACAGAATATTTTTGTAACCTATCTTAATATATAAATTAGATTTGAATAATGCGGACAGACAGACAGACGGACAGACACGGAGCCAGATCATAAGGCTTCTTGTTATACTTTGTATAGAAACCTAAAAATAAGGATGAAGGATATTCTTAATAAAATGTTAGGGGTGCAACTCTAGATATATCGGTCAAACGGGTAGGAGGTTAAACTTAGATCAGCAGAACATAAAAAAATATAAGTTTTCTGCTGTTTCCAATCATTTACTGGATACATAATATCAGAAAATCGTCTTGAACTGCTATAACAGGAGAGAAATTGAAAAAGGTTAGATCTTTTGGAATTCTTGAGAATAAGAAGAACAAGAGAAGTTAAACTTCGCACGAAGGTTTCTTACAAAACTTAATATAATATTAATAAAAATTAATAGATCTTCTTTCAAGCGCATATCACTCTTAAAGTTTATGCGATTGATTAATTCAATTTCAACATTTGACAGAATTTTAATATGTTATGTATTGCCTATAATTGTAGGGTTTTTTGTATGGTATGATGATGAAATTAAATTTGTGACTTTATTGTTATTGGTCTTTTAGTAGAATTATGTTGATGATGACCATAGGTCGAAGTTAGCCTCATACAAATGAAATAAACAACTCTAGGAAAGTATAATCTTTTATTGATTAATATTGTAATTACATCAGGGAATTCTACTTTGAATTATGTTTTGTGGGGATTAGAAAATATAAAATATAGAATTCTGACGTTACAGATTATTTCATAAAACGCGTTGACTCATTATATAAATACTAGTACTTAATTGTATTGGACGGGGGTGAGGATCAACGGATAAATTTAGGTTATTATATTATGTCCGTAAAATATGCGATTGTGGCGTTACAGATAATTTTATAAAACGCGTTAACTCATTTTATAAATACTAGCAGGTAATTGTATTGATCGTGCGGCTTAAAGGCCGTACTAGGATGAACAATGGATCAGTTTACAAAATATACGATTCGCATCGAGTTTATTTTAAAAACGGAAGTAATTCTTTCCGGAAATCCCAGACGAAAGAAATACTAACCTACACAACATCGAAACACAAAACTCACAAGTATTACAAAAGTGACTCCAAATTAAAATGAAGTACAAAATTATCTAATATTCAAAATGGTTTCATTGAAAAAAAGACCACCTCTAGAGCAATTTTCCAGAGTCTGCAAAAGATAAGCAGTTCTCTGACACTTAGTAGTAGGATCGAGTTGTCTCATATCGAGATGAAAACCAACATTAATAATTGCTGCTTTCCACGTTTTTTACCTTCTAATAATCTTACATATTTTTTTATTAATTAATTTATGAATAAATTAATATAAAGTGCTGTTATATAACTTCGTTGGTGGTGCGGCCTAAAGGCCGCACTGGGCGGGATCTACGGATCAATTTAGCGTTACAGACACAAATAAATTTAGGCTATTATATTATGTCGATTCATATATCTATTTTGCAGCATGCCTCCAAAGTAGGATGTTAGATAAAGATGAAAGGTAAATTTCCTAGTTAAAATCTGCGTAATTGTCACCTTTAAATTATTAACAAACCAATTCACAGTACTCATTATAATTTTAAATTATTTTAATCTGGAATAAAATATAATTAAAATTACGCATGCAAAAATCATGTTGGATTGTTTCGTTTTTATGAACAAAGTGGTAAAAATGTCATTCACAAAAGTGGCGTGGTGATAGAACAAATTTGATTATGATATAAAGCAACCGCAAAAGCCCATCATAAACAGATACCAATGCCATCAGTTGTTGTTCTCATGGTCGAGACATTGTAATCATTAAAGAGAAAAATATTTTTAAACATACGTAGTAGTAAATTTCAAACAGTACCGAGTGTACGGTTCTTTTTTAATCAATAGTTCCCTACATCCTTTTTAAATTCTGGTGATGTATCATATTAACCTGTTAGAAAACTGATATTGTGAAACTATGTTTAACATGTTTGTATAAAAGCTTTTCATATTTCACTTTGTGTTTCATACCAATAAATTTCCGATAGTATTTATTTGTTCATGTTTTACATTACTCGACCTTTTATTGTAGTTACAAAGGCGAATTAACAAAATTTATGAACGAATATTATTTCAAAGTTGTTAAATTGCATATATACCATAGCAATCTTGTTACTGAAGAGATGCTAATAAATGTAGATATAAATTTAAACTCATTCTTTTATAGCTTTAGAAATCGATAATTCTTCCTTTGATGTCGAAAAATTTGAATGATATTTCCGACTGGACTTGAAGCACGGATAGAGATGTTCTAGAAACGCAATTTTATACGTTTGAATTTGTAAAAAGATGAAAAATGTGATAAGCTACATTTTCACGATTGTTTTGGTTTTCTGTCGTACGATATTTCAGGAAATAACACCAAGTTAATAGGTATAGTTCAAATTGTTGTCGTAGTTTGAGCGCAGAGGTAAAACATTCTAAGGTGGTAAATAATTCAGAAAGTATTTTAATGCGGAGTCACCTGTTTTTGATTTTTATTGTATGATAAAAATCATTAAACTAAGTATTAAATCTCGACGGTAGTATACCGAAACTTATGAGATCAGTTTTATGTATAAAATTGCGAATAAGATCGAAACATACCGCAGGTTGAGGTTTTTTTTTTGAATTCTATGACTTTTCATTTGACGCTGATTTTGAAGACGGACCTGCCTATTGATAGACTTTGTGATGTACAGCAAGTTAGAAATACGAATTTACTTTGTAGATTATAATGACCTCTTCATCAACTATAATTATTTTAGAATTCTATAGAAACATCCCTAAAATCACGAACGAGTTAATTTTACATTTACCTCGTATAGATACTTGTGGGCATTGTAATAAGTAAGCAAAGAAGATTACATAAGGAAAGCATCAATTTGAAAACCAGATAATAAAACTGACAATGGATGATAAAATTTAACTTTATTACATATTAAAGGGCTCTTCAGCAAGTTTATCTTGCATAAAGGGATTTTATCTCTTTAATTGTCCACTGTAATGAATACCATGCTACTTCTTTTATTATTGTATTATTTTGTGTTAAAATAAGTTTACGTTTTATTGTTCTTTATATTCATTTAATAATTCGGTTTATTATCAATTTTTATAGTTTATTAAACCATTTACATCAACAATTATTATTATTATAGTAGAAAATGTCTTTAACATTTATTAACTTTTGTAATTTATGCTTTTCTATTGGTTTAACGTTAACGAAAATAAACTGAGAATATCTTTAGAGAAAATAAAGCATCATCAAAACTTAATCTGAAATCATTGAGAATTTATATTGAAGCTCAAGAGAAGCTTTACGAGCAAGAAAGTAATTATTGACATTTGTTAAATAACGCGTGGTAAAGTAAAGTGGTACGCACTGCGAGACTTTTTCGGAAATTTTTTAAATAGCGCATGAATCATAATTTCAAACAGCATACAATTTAAGATATCTCTGAAAGGACGATCTCAATATAATGTAGATTAAGTATCTAATATTTATTTGCAGATTTATTAAATTTAATTTCTAAAATATAAAAATGTATTACGTAAAATTATAAAATTAAATAAGTGTTAGATTATGAATGAATAATAAATTAAAACAACTGTGAACTCTAGCTGTGATAATCAGCAAAATTTAAATATTCAATTGAACCATTTTTCTTATTATTATATAGTTCAACCAATTTCACGAGACAATTTCTTCTTCTCTCAAATTTTCATCAACAATTTCCAATCAAACGCATTTTTACTTCATTATTCAAATCAAAGTTAGTTTAAAATTACTAACTATTCTTACACAAAATATATCTGACCCATATTCAACCATTTATTAAAAAATGTATTAAATGTAAATTAATTAAAAATATTACAACTGAGCAAAATTATCCTCCTCCCTTATCGAAAAATAATTTTGGGGTAAGAAACACATCATCACCCCCCTTGTAAATACGACTTTCACAATATCGATCAATCGAATTATTTACACATTTCACTAAATTAATCATTTTCTTTCAATAAGCAGTGTTCAATTCCAAATATTCAACATACTATGTAGTTCAAGTTCCTAATTGATAATGGTATCCATGGTCCATTTTTCATTATGAGTCTCTCCTCTCACTTTTCCATCGCCATCTTATATGCTTTCAGGAGACGATCGTGGTTCCAGACTACGACAACTTAGAGGATAGCTGGCTCATCTCTTTATTTCTTTTAACCCTTAGGCTGCATGCAGACTGATCAAGCAAAAACGCTGTAAGACAAAACGTTCTGTCGCATTAAGAACAATTTTGTTTCATCTAAAAATATGATGAACAAAATGTTTTGTTTTGTCTGTCAATATTTCGCTCGATCTGAAAACAAATTGATTGAAGCAAAAACGTTGTAAGGCAAAACGTTTTATTTGATCTCAAAGCACGCTGATAAATTGCAAAAACGTTGTGAAGGAAAAAAATAGGTAAGTTCAGATTCATGTCGGCATCCGATAATGAAGATTATGCTTATGTGGCAAGTTTTGTCTTAAAACATTTTGCTTTGTTTTAAAACGTTTTGTTTTGTTGTAAAACATAATGGCGGTCGTCTATGCACACTGGTTAAACTTAAACAATCATCATTGAACATTTTCGACCGCATCGAAAAAAAACCTTTTATCTCAAAGTGTTTTAACTTGATCAGTCTGCATGCAACCTTAGTGGAACCAATTTCCTTATAACATGTTTACTGAAAAGAATAATTCTTTTCAATTTATACTTAACATTTTCAATGTTTTGAATTTTTTCAGCAGGGCTATTTATTGTTGAATACTTCTTTTATTGTTTTCTCTTTGTTGCCTAATCGATTCAATCACCTCTAAATCTTTATTAAATGTTTGCAACTCATTTATTAATTCAATTTAGTTTGTATCCATGTTTTTCTGCATATTTACCATCGCTTATCCCATTTTTCTCATTTCTTCTAGAAATAAGCTTAACTCCGTCCTATTCACGATTGAAGATTCGAGTGCTCCAAAGACTAAAAAATATAGTATAAACTCTACCTCAGGTAGTCCGTTCTTTTTTTTGTCCGCCTCTCTACTATTTGGTGTGCTAATCTCTTCCTATAAATTTATTATCAGTCATGCTTGAAAGTGGAATGTAAGATAAAAGTTTCGCATTAACGTAAAATTTATAATTTTCAATATTCCAAATTTTATAAAGAAATTTTACAAAGGTCCATGTTGGATCGCCAATAATTAAAGATGCCACTCGTTGGGCCTGCTAATTAAATAGATGCTGGGAAAATAGCAAAATTAACTTATCCAATCTATTCCAAAATTCTAATTATCTTCTTTCTTTACAATAAGTAATTCAGCCACTTTCAATTAAGCACAGTTTTATTTAATTATTCAATTTATTTTTGTTTCAATCTAAACCAACTTTTTAAAATTATAAATTAATGGCACAAGCTCCGACTGATTTAGGTCCATACATTTACATGGTGTCCTTTCCTGTTCTCCAATACGTTTATCTTACTTCCATTTGCGCTTCATTCACATTAAAAATATTACAACTGAACAAAATTATCCTCCTCCCTTATCAAAAACAAATTCTTGGTTAAGAAACACAGCACTATAACATGAGGTATCATTTTGATTTATTAGAAAACTTATTATTAATAATTGGAAAAATTAAAATAATTTTATTTAAGATAAATAGCAAACATTGCGATCATGTGTGAAACACAACATCATTCAAATGCCCTCCACAGCTCTGCTTGAAGTTGAAGTCTTTGAAGTTGAACAACAACTTTGAACAACTTTAAAGTTGAATCTCCCGGTCCTATTTTAGAAATCTCAACATCCAGAAATTCAAATTACATCGTTCAAGCCCGTTATCCATCTAGCAAACCTATACATTGTAACCCCCCCCCCCCCACTTTACAACGGGAACGTTTGTTACGTGAAGATTGCACTACCTCTAAAAACATAATTAGCATTCCTACTTTATACACAGTCAATCTGTGTATCAGTTCACAATCTCAAACCTAGTAGTTCACTTAATATAAACATTAAAATACCAATTTTTAACTAAATTGATATTTATTATATTATTAAAAATACATGGGAATGGAGCAACATCCAAAATAACAATTATTGCAATATCTTACTGATTATTATTTATTTTTACGCCAAAATTATTATAATTATAAATATTTCATATTATAATTGGACGTAGTTATGTAGAAATGATTCAACCTACATAAAATATGTAAGTAAAGTTTTGAGTAATTTAACTTCAAACATTTTAGTGTGCATAAACTTGTGGGGAAATAATATCTGCAATATTATCGTTAGTATCTGCAATAATCGTTTTACCATAATACAAATTTTGATGTAATGTATACAAAGGCGAGTTAAACTCTTTTTTTTACGTTTTGTGAGATGGATTGTTTCTGCATAACTACGTCCAATTATTATTACATCTAGTGAACACAATTAATCTATGAATTGATTATGATATTTATAATACTTTGTTCATATTTATTGGTAATCCATTCATCATTTATGATAATAAGTTGAGTAACGATTAAATTAATTATAAAACATTTAGATGCCTCCATCTTGTTTCACCCTACCTAGGACAACACCCGTCCACATATAAATTACCAAATATGTAATATAAACCCAAAAACGTACCAAAATATTAAGATTGTCAAATATTGTCATACTAAAATTACTTTGTTAAATCAAAAACCATATAATCATTGTCATTGACTATCATAAACCGGAATCAATTACCAATAAAACTAAAAGAATAAAATAAAAGAATAAATATACCCCGATCTGAGGTTAACCCCTGTATTGAGAAGTTGATTTTGTTAGAAATCATTAGCGATCTGAACAAAGAAAAGGAGTTTACTCTTAGACAAGCTGCAGCTCAAAACAGTGTTTTAGGAAAATTCGACATATTTGGTTTTGATTCCTATCCATTAAATTATGATGTCATCGTTGTCCATTCACTTTTGGTCAATAACGTCATTAACCGGTCAAAAACGTAAATATTACAATCACATGAAAATATTCACATCATTGTTCACGGTGAACATCATTGAACGTCACATATATACTGCCGTCCTACGCTAAGAAGCAGTATCTCCAAAATCGTTGTTTCGAGAAAACGCTCATTTAGGTATTTATGGTTGGGCCAATAAAATCTTTTTAATCCGTTAATACATAATAATAGATGGTGTTTACTGCTTTTTAGCGTAGGACTTGTTGATATTACGTGGAGATACTGCAATATCTAAGGCTATTATTGCATATAACCAGTAGTCTTACTGCTTCTTAGTGTTGCAGGATCACAGATATTGTTGTAATAATCCTAAAAAGCGATATAACTAAAATTCGTAAAAATGGAGATTTTAGCGTAGGACGGCAGTATACTACTAATAAGAAAAATTATACCATGTGACCACGTTAAGGGATTTTTATTAATCTTCAAAAGTATACGAAAATCCATAAATATTATTTATGATCGAAAATATAAATAATACAAAATACTCTACTAAGGCTTCTTCATTCATCTTCTCTTCTTTATTTTACAACTCAACGCTACGAAGACATAGTCGTTTATCCGATATTTCGTCGTTCGCTCTTACTCATCTACAGAGTGTTGATGCTCACCGGAGGACCGTGCTAAGAAATTTCGTGAAGATCTCAATTCGAACTCACAAGAATTTACTCACCGTAACTCAACAAACGATCAAATCAAGCCACTGCTATGGACTGAACTGTGTGCGAATCTTTTAAATAAATTACAAATAAATAATATTAATTTGTATCTTACATTTTTGTTCTGTTTTTCTGGTAATAACTTGAGCTTGAATTTTAAAAGAAATTTAGTCGACCTCTCCGTTCAACGTTTCAAATCTGAATGATTATTATTTTTCGTGCCGCTTGGACCTCTACCTTTTACTTTTTAACCAGTGGCGTAAGATGTTATTTTTATATTTTGAATTTAAAATCGAATTAAAAAAATTAAAACCCAATATTACAGTATTGAAATTTACGAAACGGACCACCAATTAATTCTATTGTAAAAATTTTATTCTAAAACACAATAAACGGAATGATCGTTATTATTTTTAAGTGTTAAATTTGTATTCAAACCCTTTAGAGTGCTTATCATTTTGTATTTTTAATTTAGTAAATCGAGTACTAAAGAACTTTCATACATTAACAGTTGTAATTAAGTAATTTAAAATTTGAATTTTGGAATAAATTACGCCGCCTGCGGTAGTTAGTTAATATATTTTCAATCACCCTTCACGATTATGATTACTCGATAATCTATTAAGTATACCGTATACCGTTATCGAATTATTAGGAACTTCATCAGTGGATGACACCTGGCACCTTGCGCAAAGTGAAATGTATTTCTGATTGAATGAACACTAAACTGTACAAAAGCTGTACTTACAAAATTGGATCACGAAGGGATGTTCTAGGTGAGGGATGAGCAACTTTCTTTACAACGGGCCAGCTACAAATTTAAAAATTTTGAGCGGGCCGCATCATACAAACACTGAATGATTAACTAAAATGATTTCTTTATTAACAAAATAAACCTATAAACCTAACCTTAAAAGTCACAGTGTAAAATTTTTGAAGGGCCGCACGAGAAAGTGTGGCGGGCCGCGGATTGCTCATTCCTGTTCTAGGTAGACCCAGGGCTAGTAGATAGAGCACCGCAGTTTTGTACGCCAAGGATTACAGATCAACATGCAGATGATAATGACATGTTCAATGCTGATTGCAATTGCTGAATGCAATGGCAAAATCAGTATCAGTATACATTTAAGTGTAATACAGAATGAAAATGAGTCAATCAAACTAAACTTTATAATGTTGTATTTAAATTAATAAAATTATTTACCCTAACAATAATTAAAAGAGTTCTAATTTACGATGGGAATGTACCTCAGCGAACGTTTCAAGTTTCAGTATGTATTAGAGCTGAGCACTAAATAAATAATTTAAAAAGAGCTAATGTTCTGCTGCATTAAACTGTTTTATATGTTATTCAATTCAATAATATACATACGTATGTAGTATACATAATAAAATTTTTAACGGTCTACCATTTCCATAATTGAAAATGGTTTATGTTAAAACCAAGTCAAACAGTTGTAGGTTTGTTTTATTCTCACGTAGTGAACAAAAGGCTTTCGGGTAGCTCAAATGTCAGTCGTGCAAATGGTCATTTGTAACAAAGTATATTAAGAAATCATTGACAGCAGTCTTAATGTATAATATATTCTAGAACCCTAAAAGAAAGTTAAAAGAGTTGCGACATTTTTGTACAAATTTGAATTTTTACAGGAAATTAAAAGTAACGACGTTTTAAATGGCATAAAACTCTCTTAATTGAGTAGTCATTTCACTTTTTTGTGTTAAGATTGCAACGAACGGTTTTAGACAGTATAAATAAAAAAAGCTACAAGTTTTTGATAGAAAAATAGAATTAATTACTGTGTCAAGTTACTAAAAATTCACTCGATGTTTTACTAGCGCTATGCTTGTCTATGTCATAAATATATTAACGCCTGATGTGCATACAAAAATTTTTGTCCAAGCGAAAGAAGTCGGAAACTTTTTGGTTTTTCTATGTATTAATAATAGCATTAAGCATTTTTGTGCAAATAATACTATCAAAATTAATAATAAAATAAAAAAATTTTTGTGCAAAAAAGTACATAATTTATGTAATATGCAGTTACTATTTGTTTGGTTTTTTGCACTCGTTTTTCCAGGCAACAATCAAGACCGAATGCATATTATAGTACCCCGAATACTGAAAATGGCCATTATTAGTTTTTATTTTTAATAATGTGATTGAAATGAAAAAATAATATCGAACAGATATAAAATTGAATTACAAACATATCACAATAGACAAAAACGAAAACTGACTCCAAAGACCGTAGTCACATGCCGCCCGATGTTGCTGAAACCGACAGCTTTAAATTTGAAAGCTGCTTTGAATTTGAAAACAAAAAACATGATTTTTCTTAAGAAAGTACCCCGCCTGACAGTTAAGTAATGTTACTGTCATCGTGGCTGTGCTTTTTTTTTAATAAATTGTTATATTGCTTTAGTGTCTTTGAAAATCGTTGATTCTGGACATTAAATGAGTATAATCTATATCAGTAGATAAGCAAGGTGTGTTCTGTCTAATTTTATTTGAAATTTTTCCCCCAATTTAATTGATTGGTTTTAATTCGGAATTCGATTGAAATAATTAATTAAATTATGTTTAAAATCGCGGGTTGGTTTAATTAGCATATAATGCTATCATTATAGCTATCAATATAGCTATCATTAATGCGATCATAAAAGACGGCCTCGGGTATCGTTCGTCATGAATGGTCTTTCAGCCTCGGTGATCCTGAGCTATAGGGTCGTCCTTTCCGGAATGGGACGTTTCTCTCCCGGTCATTTCGCCATCAAATCGGCAATTTTTGAATTTTAAATTAAAAAAAACTAAGCAAAAATCAAATTTTTCCAGTTAAAATCTTTATACGACAGACGAACTAAAAAGTATAAATTCATTTTTTCTTTTAAATTACTTGCATCAAAATTTTCTTTTTAAGCTTATAGCTTTGATGGCGCAAGTCAAATGTGCGAAAGAAAATATAAGCCACACTTATCCACATTTTCTAAAAGTTCATTTGAGGAACTGATTAATTCGGACTACGTCTTTCCACATATTAACAAACTTGAATCATCAGCATAGTTGGTAAGATGCTGATTCACTCTGCTTATCGCTTGTGGCAACTCATTAATGTATATTATAAAAAACAATGACCCAGTAATGCTGCCCTGTGGCACGCCAGTTGTTATCTGTTCATTTTCTGATATATATTCCTCTCAATTTCTCCTAATTGAAACAATCTGCCTATTTTCAGAGAAATAGGATATGACCCAATCCAGTGCACTTCCAATTATTCCATATTGCCTATATTTTTGGAACAGTATATCTCTATTCGAACAATCATATGCTTTTATTTGCAAGTATATTAAATTATGTCTACATAATGGGCAATAATTTTCTAAGACATTGGTTAAGGCAAATTGGATGAAATAATTACATGAAGTGATTCTTGCTCTGCTCATACTATTACACAAATTTAACATGTATTCTTCCAATTTTTGTTCGTTGCAGGCCGAAATGAAATCAATAATAATTTTACATCATTGCAATACAAATTTTTTGCACGTGAATAAATAATGAAGTATGAAGCAAAAGCTGCATATAATACTTGCGGTTATAGTCATTAAAAGTGTAATACCTACTGCATATAAAGGTGAACACGAATTTAAAATGATGGGAATATAAAAATCTTCGATTGCATCGCAGCAACTGAAATTAAGGTAACCCACACTCTTCACTATTATAAAACTTAATAGTTTTTCTGTATTACATACGTAATATGTTCAAATTACTGCGGTATAAACAGGGTGTGAATGGTAATTCATGACCTCACCTCTTATATTTACTTATATAAAAAAGTGTCAGTACACTTTGTCAAATGTAATAATATCCAGATTGTCCTTCTCAACCAATATGTTAAAGATGGATGAAATTGTGCAGTTCCTTGATTCCAATAATTATTTTCGGCAATGTTTATTTTCGATATAAAAAATCCAATAGAAGTGTCAAGTAAAAGTGTAGAGAAGCCCGTTGTTCTTTGCCCATTAACTGACAAGTCTGTGGGTTCTTCCAAACATTGTGAAAAAGAACAGCAAAAATACTTCACGTAAAAGAGGCGTTTAGTCCTGAAACTCTTCTAGTGCCCAACCCTATACTTATTATATAGAATTACATTTATGCGTAAATTAAAATTTACATGGGGTGATATTTACTGGGCAAAAAAAACTATATAAACATACTGTGTACATAGTATATTAATGACAAGTTTTTCTATTGCATCGATTGCATATAAATGACACGCTAAGGTATTAAATAGTATAGTTCACAACATAATTTTAATGACTTAAAATGGTGTACAGTATTGTTGAAAACGCAAACGTTAATAAATTAAAAGGAGCTTCTTCGTTTAAAGGATCTCGTAACATTGTGTATAAAAATTTTGAAAAGTGTCAGAATAACCCCGATTTTATAAATTTTCCAACAATTTTTAATTTAATTGTGTCAAAAATTTTTCTTTTATGTCGAGTGTCTTTTTAATTATGAGTTTCAAATACAGACGGGCCACTTTATGCTTTATATTAAACGAAAACATGTTAATGTTTTTTAAAACAATATTTTTTATTTGCTATTTATTTGCTGGTCGAAAATTAAAAATCAGTCCATAAATAAGGATGCTACGGCTGAAGCCGCCGGAAAAATTTTCAAAATTTCCACTTTAATGCTGTTGTGATGCGACGACTATGAGAAAATTTTTAAATTTAAAAAGGGATTTGGGTGGGATTTTTCGAGCGCCACCTTTAGAAAGTAATATCTTTTTAGTGCGATTTCAATTCTGCCATGATAAGCATAGAAGTGGTATCTATCTACATAAATTTAGTTAAAAATGAGATGTAATTTTTTTTTAAATAAACTTTTAAGTTTTGATATTAGTAGTAAATCGATGAATTTACTTTTAAGATTTAAAATGTTGTAATGGTTATAATGGTATAAAAATTATACGAGTAATTTAAGTTTTATAAAAGAGTCAGATAGCACTTCTATGTTTAGCACAGCTGAATTACCAAGATACATTCTTTATTATGAATTAAGATCGTAAATTGGATTTTTTTTTGAAAAAAATAGATTTGAAATCGATTTTTTTTTCCACAAAACCAATTGAAAATTGGTTTTTCAGAGATGTAAAATTTCTAAAATTTACTTTAATATTTTATCAAAATTGAAAATTTCTTTTCACGTTTCCTTCATACTCTCCAAACCAAATAGAAAATGTTTTACACCATTTTTCGAAAAATTACTTCGTTTTGCTTATAATAGACTGTAAATATTTAGATGCAAAATCGTCGCGTCCGTTACTTTGCCCCCTCCCCCAAATTGATATTTCTTCTCAAGAAACTAGCTACCGGTTCCTTAGAGCTAGCAGCCCAATATTAGAGCTAACACCCCCTATGTTTGTCCAGAAATGAATGATGGTTTTTTTGTTTTGTCAATGTTGATTTGTGGACAAACCTAGTGGGTGCTAGCTTTAATATTTGGGTGCTAGCTCTAAGGAATCGGAGACGCGCTTTTTGCGAAACAATATCAACTGGGAGAGAGGAAGTAACGCTAGCCCCCCCCAAAATCGTTGCGATTTCAAATCGAAATTTTTCAAGATTTGCCTTTTTCCAATTCTCGACCTTAATAATAGATGTAATTGAAAAAAATATTGCTTTCGAAAAGGTAGCGCTTGAAAAATCCTACCCGATCCCATATGTTACAAATTTAGCACCTTTGTTCCGTGTTCTGACCTGATTTAGTTACTTGCTATTATAGTAAGAAATACTTTTAATTTTAAACTCAAAATTATTATTATTAACAGCTTTACAATCCTGATTGAAATATTTTTAAAAAAGAAAGATTAAAAAGGGATGCTCATGAGCATCCCCATAAAAACATTCTTCGTACAGCAGCCTCCGCAATTATCTTTCTCCATTGCCTTCTGTCCCTAAAAATCCCCTTCCACCCATACACTCCCATATCCATCAGATCTTCCGTCACCTGCTCCCACCATCTAATCCTCGGTCTTCCATGTGTCCTACTCAATATCCTTGAGGATTTGATGAATTTTACTATAAATTATCATCTCCTTTAAACTCATGCAGAACTTCATTATTCATCCAGGATCTGTGTTCTCTATTCGCGTTTTTTTGGTCCATGGAGAGTTCGTAAAATCTTCCTTTCGAATCTTCTCAGTATTTCGGCCTCTGTTTGAGATAAGCACAGTGTTTCTGCTGCGAACGCAACCGCTGGCCTTAAAATTTTCACTTTTTTGTCTTTTGTAAGCTTATTATCCTTCAAAATTCCCTTGTTTGCCTAAAAAGCTCTTTTTTCCGTATGCACTGTTCTCATTATTTCCTCTAGTCTGCTGTTGTCATTATTTTTTTTATCTCTACTCCCAGATAAACGAGCCTAATATCCACCTGTTGGAAAAATTATAGGATATATATTTATACTGTCGTATTTTTTTATTATAAAATTTATTAAAATATAAATATTATTTGTAGTTCAAAATTATTGTTGGGGATTTTAAATGTCTGTAGGCACTACGTTTGTTTGATAGTGAAAGCAACAGCAGAGTCGGAGAAAGGAGTTGCTTTTTGATCTTTGCAGGTATGCATGTTAAAATTTGTATGGGAGTTTTTTATAATAAAGGATTCATTTAGAAAAGTATTTAAATGTTAAGTTGAAAGAGTATTTCAGGATTGGATGATAAGTGAAATAGTGAGCGGATGATAAAAAAGTTTGATGTTTGAAAAGTGATGGTGTACATTTGTGAGATACACAAAAATGTAGCAGATGGTTGCGATAAAACCATATCAATTTAAAACTTTAGAATTAAAATTAATAATTCTTATAAAATTGATAAAATTATATCAATATATTACTATGATATTTGACAAAATTTTTACATAAATGACACGTATTGGGTTCGAGCATAAAAAGTTTGAGCTGGACATTTGTATTAGATTTTGAATTTTACAGAAATTTTTAATTTGATAATTTATAAATTTGATGTTACGAGTTGCAATTTTCTTAAATCTAATTAGAACTTAATTCCTCAAATTGAATTATCAAATGTTATCACAATGAACAAAAATGAAATGTTCGTTAATTTTTTACACCTGCATGTTTTAAATTATTTAAAATTGTTTTTACCGAAAACTGTAACTTGTTTACAAACATGTTTGCACATAATCCTCTTGATCGGCCTCCAGTTGTGGATAGAAAATCGAAAATTGTGGCTTCTTCAAATTTTGGTTCTTCCACTTATTGTCAACTAGGTATAAACTTGGTAAAATATCCAATTCCTAAAATATGATTTTTTCAATTTTTAATTCTTGTAAGCAGGTTTTCCTGTAATTATTAATTTCTTTATACTTTAAACAATTTTTCACTGCTTCCAAGCAAAAAAGCACTTCTACACACTTGTTACTTGTTTATTTTTAAACTTTATCAATACTACCACTTTTAATTATCAATTTCTTTAAATTTTAAACATTTTCTTTTCTGCGCTTCAATTGCGAACCATTACCTAACGAAATACATCGAAAAATCTCAGAACAGCGTTCTTAGAGTTTTTTGGCCAAAATTAGTGCCTAATTTTCTTACACTATACATATATCTTTTCTACAACTACAACTCAATTTCAATTTAAAATTTCCAGCTTAATAATTTTTATCAATAGATATTCTTAACCTTATCGTTTCTTAACTTTCATTTCGTATTAAATTCAATTTAAAATTCTTTTCTATTTATTTTCTTAACCTTATTTTTCAACATTTTCCAAGAACTACCTAAACATTTCAATTTCCTTAATTTTTCAATAATTCATTATTTCAATTTTATTTAAGTTTTTAATATTTGAAAATTACAATATATTTTTATAATCATTTGTTATCATACTCTCATATTTACATACTTGATGTATTTTTTTTCTGTATTTTTTTTTATAATATGCTTTGTGCAATGAATAATGTATCCATACGATTAAATAAATTTACATACTTGTGGTTTTCACGTCTTTATAAAAAAATCAACAAATTACTCTCAAATACAAAATTTTAATTTTAAACAAACATTACAATATTTAATCGATAGATTCGTGGTTAATGTAGTGAAAATTGATATTTATCATATTAGCATCTTTGTTTAGTCTAAGTGCCTGAAAAGTGTTTTTATGCAATTTTTTAGGTTTAACCGTTGATTGAAGGATACAGATAATAATACTATTATAATATTTATAGGAACACTGAATGGACTTAAAAATCTTTTTTCTGTAATTCAATTAGCATTTACTAACCATATTATGCTTTTACCCAATGATTTTCAATTGGTTCCCCGGGGTAGGTATACTAGTTTTTCGTGAAAATTGGCAGTTGAACATTTACCGCTACCATTTAAGAAAATGTTGAAAATACATCTTAATTCAATAATTATTGTAATAATAATAAAAAAGATCATTAATTATTGTTAATAAAAATGACTTTTCTAAGTGGTACATACATAATATAGGTAACATATAAAACTTAAATTGTTCAGTGTGCTGTGAGTTGAAAAAGATTGAAAATTACTACGTTAACTACTCACTTAACTAAATGTAGAATTATGCTCGTAGAAATATAAAATAATAATGGGGTCGCCTACCCTATGACATATTGTATCGTCGTATTTGTTGTATTTTAAGTGTTAGTATTCGAGTTCTACGTTGAGATATCGGGGATTTGTTGGTAGCATTTTATTATAGAATCACCCCTTTATTTTTGCTGCTGTGCTGTTCTTATTCTTTATCCAGGATGTAGTGCACGCGATGCACGTAATGATGAGTGATCTTTTTCTTTGTAGAGAAAATGCAATTTAATATCTTACTGTAGCATGAATTTAATTGTCGCTATATCATATTGTGCTTTGTATAATATTAGTACAAGTGTGGTAAACCAACGTTAAAATTAAATATTTTATCTCAAAATAAATGACAAGCTGTGGTAACACAATGCTATGCTATAAATGTTTCTAAAACGAATACTAGGTACAATATACATACATACCTATAGTGTTATCAACGAGAGAAGTTTGAACAGAAACATGATGTACCTATATTATTAATTGTACATTTGAAACATCTAGAGAGTTTCTCTAATGAAAATTGCATTTTGATTATTTAAAATGTATTTTCTGATAAATTTGGATAATAAATAATCTCGAAAAGTTTATATAACTACAATGACTATTGAATAAATAAGAGTTATAAATTGAAACTGTAAGTATCTTGAAAGAGTGCCCATAAATTTTCACGCAGTGAAGACTTAATTACAAAATGCAGTTGACATATTTTTCTTACAAACAGTTCAAATAATAACATTTTCTTCTTTATTATTCAGATGAAAAATTGTAGGTTACATTCTTTGATTTATAGTCATTAGCTTTCTCAAATCAGAAATAATTATAAAAGTGGAACTTTTAAATTAAACACGTCGATGGCGAACTTTTTTTGTTGTTTTTAAAAAATGTCGTTTTTAGAGTTTTCATTTGGATGTCAAACCAAACGAAAATATTATTGCAATACTATTTCTATCAAGTTTTTTGAATATTCTATTCTAACTTGCACTTTATTTTTATGTGTTTACCGGGTACCTCATTGAACTCCTTCTGTACCCTTTCCATCAAGATTAAACTCAACAATTTCCTTTTATTTTTACTTTTATTGTTCTATTCATCTTTCAACATAATTTTATCCGACTTGTCTCATCAAACTCTCCAGACCAAGTAAAGTTTTATAAAACTTAAAAACCATTCCGCCCAAAATCAACGACGTCACTCATAAATAATTGCTAATTTAACAAAAATAAAATAAAATACAATATTTTGGAACATGGCATCTTCCCCCTTGAGAATATTTAAATGCAGCTTGGAGATCTTTCAGTCACCGATATAATTCACGATATTCACACAAGTCATATAACTTTATTTTTATTAACGTTTTATTAAATTTGCAAATTCAAGTATCTTTAAAACTTTCTTATACTCTCAATCAAATCATTGTTATTCGCAAAATTTTGTGTTAATTTTATAACCTTCTCAAATTTACACAAATTATTCAAACTTAAATCAACATTTTACTTCTTTATAAAACTTAAATTTCATATTATCTACTAAACTTTTCAATTGAATAAAATTACTTTCGCTTTTAACTAATTTTAAATTATTTCTATTCGTTGTTTTATTTATTCAAACTTACTAAAATAAAACTTAGAATATAATTGTTCATCATATCTGTCATAAAACTATTAATGTCATAATACGAGTACCTTATTGTTGTGTTACCGTAGAAAAAAAAATTAAAATTTCACTCCACGTTGGGTCGATAATTTAATTATATTGTGACATTTTAACAAAATTTATAAATTCACAAATTGAAACTGATATTTAATTAAAAATAAATTTTTATTCCTGTTAGCTGAAATGGTTTTACAAAATACTTGGTACAAATAGAAAATTGAAATGTTAAAATTTTTTGTCGACATACAAAAATACAAAACTTTATAATTACGAGTTTCACATTTTTTTTATCATAACTGGTTATTCTACCAATAATTGTCATCTTCTTTTGTTTAGATATCTGTGATGTTGCAAAATTCAGCTCAGCTGCTCTCCAGTTGTTACCATCTTTTTCGTCTGCGTCTTCCAAAAATTATATTTGAATTTGTTTACCATGAAGCACTTAATTAAACTTATCAAAGGCTTTTTGAAGATGGAGGCTCACTTCCAATTTTTCGTAAAGATTTAAGGCGTAAGGCTCGAAGTTCTTTTACTCGGTCCAGCGTCCGTGAAGTTGGCCCCCCCATTTTTTGAATTTTTTGAATTTTAAAATTTAAATTGTTGTGCCGGGTTATGTCAAGTTTGTGTCAAGTTGTTCTGGTTTTAAAATTTATTTTCGGTTCTTAATTTCCGCTAAAAACAAAAAAAAACTGCTTTTTACTATTCAATAGATTGTGTGCTACTTGTTCTGAACATTGTGCTGCAGTTTCAATTTAAAATTGTGAACGAATTTCTGGAAAATCTAAAAAAACAATGGGTTTCCATAATTTAGGAGGTAACGATTTCCGCAGTGGCGGCTGACATGGAGAGGGTGAAGATGGGGCGCCGCCCTCCCAAAATGGCAACCGAGAAATAAAACATTTGACTAAAAAGTGAAAAATTTAATTTGCAACCCCTCCCCCTCCAATACGAAAGATACAAAGGACGCTATCACCTATACAAAGTGTTGCTAAATTGTCAAATTTAAAAATTTTACTTTAATATTCATTTCACTAAATAATAATTATTAAAACATAATATAATTGGCAACTCCTAATAATAAAACGCCACCACGCGATCATTTAAAGAGCTATAATGAAGCTGGTTAAAGTACAAGCTCTATTTACTTGTGCATGATTTCAACTTAGTTTCGAGTAATAAAATTGATATTTAAAGTAATTGTGGTATTCCTTGAACTCTTTCATAGCAACTTGTTCATATTGTGACTTACTTTCTTTACATAAAGCAAATTCTTCTTCTTACTTCTTAACGTGCCTATCCGTTACCGGATGTTGGCGACCTCTCTCCTATATAATGTGTTGTGGGTTTGTAGTGCTATCACACACATAGGGGACCTACTTGTTTAACGCGAGCTCCGAACCGCGGGAAGTGTATACATTTTATCTCCAGAGAGGCTGTTCTAAGCAGATTACACCTAGGTGGTTTGCCATTGCCTTCCGAGGGGAGATGGTCAGAATAAAATTTTTACTGAGCCCGGAGTCGAACCGCGCATTCAGCATTAGCAGCAACGCACTTCACCACTTAAGCTGATCACCGTCTCAAAGCAAATTATAGCGGCCATATTTGTTTACATTTGCAGAGCCACCGACGTTAATTTCAGTTTTCAATAGCCTTCATTTATTTAAGGCAAAATTATTTTTTTGTCAATTTATCTATCTACAAATCTACATAATATCGTCGGCTTCACATGAAAGCATAAGTCCAAAATTGCTGAATATGTGATTTTTGTGCCATCTAGTTAAATTAATGCTTTAAAACAGTTTTTTGCTCTTCCTGTAAAATTTGTCATTTTGGACTTATGCACTTTTCATGTGAAGCCGACGATATGTGTTTATAATGCTAAATTTATCCGTCAATACCCTCTCCAGTGCGGCCTGTAGGCCACAAAATCAAGGCAACCATGTTATAGATGGCAAGCTACATTAAAAGAAAATTTCTATTTTGAATTCATAAAGAATTATTTTTATATTTATTTATTTGTAGCTAGTGATGGGCACTATCGAAATTTTTTGACTATCGATAGTTAGTTACTATTTTTTTTTACTATCGATAGTTAGTAACTAAAAATGTAGTTGCTAAACATCAAATCGAATAAAAACTATCAAATAAAACTATCGAATAAAAACTACCGAATAAAAACTATCGAATAAAAACTACCGAATAAAAACTAGCGAATAAAAAATATCCAATAATTTTTTTTAAGGTAGTGTTTACACTGTTTACCGACCTTTTGCGGTTGGTAATCCGATAATAAACAATTAAATACTATAATATAAGCAATTTTGCATTTACATTGTTCATAACAAAACTCCAAAAAGAAATATCAAGCCTAACAAAGCATTCCCAAAACGAAAAATAAATAAAGATTATAATTTATAATAATTTATGAACACGTAACACGTATAAAACTTACTAACTGACTATGTAAAAATTCATTCGATAGTTTTAGTAACTAAAATTTCATTTGATAGTTTCAGTTTTTAGTCTTTTAGTAACTAAAAATTCATTCAATAGGTTTAGTACCTAACCAAAAAAGTTATTCGAATATTTTTAGTAACTAAAAAGTTATTCAAATAGTTTTAATTACTAAAAATTAATTCGATAGTTTTTAGTAACTAAAAAAAAAAGAAACTATCGATAGTTCGAATAAAGCCTAATTATCGAATAATTCGATAGTTTTTTATTCGATAGTCCCATCACTAATTTGTACAGTACTTTTCTACTTCCTTCTCAGTCCTTTTACCCTAATGAGGGTTTGGTGACCCATCTCGTTCTATCTCTTTCTATGCATATGATGGGCGTTCAAATTGTTTTCACATACATAGAGGACCTACTTGTTTAACGTGGGCTCCGAACCACGGGAAGTGTACTACACTTAATTTCGAAATGGATTTTCTTGGCAGATTACCTCGGTGGTTTGCCATTGCCTGCCGAGGAGAGACGGTCAGAATAAAGTTCTTACCCTGCCCGGATTCGATCCGAACGTTTCGCATTAGCAGTAGACGCATTTAACTGCCAAGCTATGACCGCCTCTACTTTTCTACTAATACGTATTAATTATGGTTGTGAAACTATTGGAAGTTGATACCAAAAAATTAACTACTGTGAGAGATGCTTTATGAATAAATAGACATGAGTGATGTTTTAAGCAATGATTCTTGATTGCATAGGTTACAGCCTAAATACCAGATTATCAACTCAATTTAGCGTTACACACAGACAGACAGACACACCCATAGATCAATTTAGGCAGAGGTCTAAAGCCCTTTCCGAGCGCTATTACCAGTGGCACTCTCGCTTATATTCCTAAAAAGAACTTTGAAAAACCTTAAGTTTTTATTTAATTACATAAATCGCCCCAATGAAGAGTATTAATATTTTCAAAATAATACAATAATATATTATTACATTTAAGTTGTTCGTTTTCATTTAAATTTTGTGCCCTTCAATTGAAAGAAGTCACGAACCGCCACTGGATTTCCTCTTACTCCTTCTGTTCCATATGGATTCATTATATTCAAGGTTTTCATATGATGTTACACGATCTCTAAATGAAATCTGCCTCTGATATTATTTGTGATTGGGTTCTTCAATTTGTAGATACAACCTCCTAATCTTTTGTTCACTTTTTCCCAAACTTTAACCTTTTAGGCATGTGGTATTGACAAACTTTATAAACCTGTCGTTGCATTCATTTTCCATTCATTTTCCTTACTAACATTATTAACAACCATTGCTTCTTCCGAATTGACATTATCGTAACAATCTCTTGTTCTTATGTTATTCAATTAACATCGTCGTGCTGCGCTGCATAATTTCCATTATGCATTCATACTTCAAACCGCTCATATGTAATTAGGATGTTAACATTTACTTCCTGTTTTACGATTTAAGTTTGGCCAAAACGTTTCTGTTTATGCAAGAAATGTTCTTATTATTAGTAGTGACTAATTTGATCAGTTCTCTTTTTATAATTTGATTTTTAAATTTTCCAAATTCTCTTTATCCACATACAATTAGTACTAAATTTTATCCAGGCCAGGAGAATTACAGTCGATGACTTATCTTTCCTCTTTTTTTCATTCGTTTTAATTTAGTTTATTATGATGTCCTTTTTTTTGTTTTGTTGTTCTCTTATAATTGATTATTTATTCTGTATTATTTTATACTGTACATTTCTTCTAGCAATTTTACGTCCCTTTCTTTGTTTTCTTTTTATTAATTTTTAATTTCGTATTTTTAAAACTACTATTAAATTTTGAATTCCTTGAAGACCGTTTACTTTTTCTTCTTCCAACTTGATGTTTATGATGCTTGTTTATGATTTCTTCACTTTTTTCTTTCAAAGAATTTTTATTTTCATTTACTGTCTATGGGGATATCTCAGTTTTGTTACAGTTTTGTGTTTGCTGTTTAGTGTTTTGTTGATTGTTTTATTATTTTTTACGCATAGCTTCATTTTTTGCTGTCATTATTTGAGCTCAATCATTACTGCTTCAGCGTGTGAATCACATTTCTTCTTTTTCAATCGACGTTTTGAATTTGATTGGTATCCCGTCCAGTACTTATTTAAAAAGTGTTCTGAGGATCAAAACTAGGGTTATTTATCCTCAGTTACCGTCTGTTCTGTTGGCCTTTAAGCTTGTTCTTTCATGTTATCCTATTCCTTATCGCCCATTTTGACAAGATATATGGCAACCCTTTACGAATAATGCGTATAATCGCAAATAATTATAAAATGAAATTTAGTAAGGAATGAGGTCTGTAAACTGCTTCTGGCTTTCCCAGATAATCAGTTAAGTCGCCCAATGATGTAGCGCCAATTCAGATGGTCTATCTATCAACTACCATTTAATATTATATTCTAACTTTCACTTTATTCTTATGTGTTTACCCCTCTTCAAAATTAAACTCCACAGTTTCCTTTTTTTTTTACTGTTATTCTATTTACCATTCAACATAATTTTATTCGACTTGCCCCATCAAACTCTCCAGATCCAGTACAGTTTTATAAAACTTAAAAACCTTTCTTCCCAAAGTCAGCGGCGTTACTCATATAATATCTAAAATAAAAAAAAATTAGGGTATTTTGGAATATGGCAATACGTAGGTCCATAGGTTAAGAAATAATAGGTTGAAAATCAAATTGCAATTAAGTTTAAAACAATTCGTTATTTTTAAAAAAGCAAAATCATTTCATTGGATGTAACAACGAAAAATCTTACATCTAATTAAGTTTGTTAAAGTTTTCATTAGTAAATTTGCATACCGATTTGATGTAAAAAATCAATCGATACTACTCATAAAGTTTTTTTTAAATAATTGGTACCTACATAGTCAAAATCTACAAAAAAATGTTGTTTATTATTGAGAATTTCCTAAAATAATAAATTACATTGTATTATATAATGTAAATCAATACAAAATCTCGTAACCGACACAACAAAATTACCACAAAACATTTCAAACAACCGTGGCAACAAATGTTTATAACTAATTAGTGTGTAAATACATAAATACCTATGTAAAAATTTGCAGTTAAAAGTGCTATTCTAATATGCAAAAAGTAAGAAAAGTGTTATCAGGTAGGTTTTATAATTGAAAATGTTTTAGAATTTTTATTTGGAGGTTAACACAAGAAAAACGAACGAATGGGTTAAACAAACTTCTAATTAAATTGAAACGAAAGTTAAAACAAAATAATTTATTTGGGTAGGTATAACAACTAAAAATTCTTAACATTCTAATTAAGATTAGCATTGTAATGAAAAACACATATGCAGAAAATCTTTATTAGTTGTCCCATATCCCATTGTATATCATCAAGGCAGGGCTAAAATTTTTTGCAGAGAAGTGTTTTTTAATGCAAGACTTGACACTTGCAGCTTTTACATTTTATTATTCTAATTAAGCTTGTTAAAGTTCTCGTTAGTAAATCTGCATACCGATTTAATATAAAAAATCAATCGATATTACTTCTAACTCTATTAAATAATAGGTTAAGTACTACACAGATAATAAATTTTAGTAGAGAATTTTTCCTTTTGTTGTAAAATCTTTGTAGGTTCTAAGAGTAATTAAAAATATATGTGGGATATAATAATTAATTAGATGTTGATTTGGCTGTTTAATAATATTTATTAATAATGAAAAGTTATATACATAAGTAAAAATACGTAAATATCAAGTTGACCGTCGTTGAATGTCAACTGCCTCGAGTCGCCGCTGGTAAAAGACTGCCCAACCCTTGTTGGTCCGAACCGATGGGTGCCTGCATTCAGTCACCCCTCTTAAGCACCACCCGCCGGATTGCATCTCTCTCGCTCCTACAACTCAATCCTACAACTCGGCCCTTCCTAGACAAGTAGTGTCGCCCTCGACACTTTCTTCGAAGGAATCTCCGTAATCCGTCACCCATGGCTTTATGTAGTCTGCCGACGTTGATGTATTTTGCGGCCCCTCGTGATTTCCTATTTTGCGGACCAAGTACCTGTCCTTCCGCAATGCCTTTGTTATTTCGAACGGTCCTAAGTATTTCGGAGCAAATTTTAACCCTGGCCCTAGCTGAGTACGCTTTATTGCTACCAAATCACCTTCATTGTAACATCGGGCTGGCTTCCGTTTTTTATTGTAACCCTTTCGATTTTCGGTTTGTATGTCAAGGATTTTTTCTTTTGCGTGTTGACGTAATTCATCGCGGCCTTCGTTAAACATATCTATCCACTCCTTCTCGATTAATTCGCGGATGGATATGTCACTGTTCATCCTAATGTGGGCTCCAAATAGAAGGTGGAAAGGTGTCGTACCAATGCTTCTATGTGGCGTTGCATTTAAATACCTTTGCGCCGTGTCGAGGTATTTAAACCATTCTTCGGGTTTTGGTGCCGATAATTTTGTTAACAGCGGTATGATTGTTCGGTTCACCCGCTCTACCTGCCCGTTACCCCGCGGAACCCCCACTGTTATCAAGCCATGCTCGATTGATTCCGTTTTACAATAATCTTTAAACTCATTCGAAGTGAACGCCGTCCCTCGATCCGAAATGATTTTCCGCGGATTCCCAAAGATTGCCGATTGCTTTTTTAATCGCGTTACCACTTCCGCCGTTCCGGTAGATCGCGTGGCGTATAACCAAACAAATTTGGAAAAGGCGTCGATAACCACGAATATATGCCTATAACTTTTCCGCGTTGTTTGCAGTGGCCCTAAGTGGTCAACGTGATATACCGCTAAAGGTACATCGCCCTTATCAATCGGATACAAGAATCCGTCTTGTTTACCGCATTTATTTTCCGCTAAAATGCAGCTCACACAATTCCGTATTACCTCCTCGATTCTTTTACGCATGTTCGGAAACCAAAAGTCTCTCTTTACTAAAATTTCCGTTTTGCCCGCCGCAAAGTGTCCTTTCTCGTGGGTTAACCGCGCTACCTGTGTCTGCATTGACCGAGGTACAATTAGATACACTTCACCCTCGATTTCTTTATACAAAAGTCTGTTCCTAACAATATAAGCACTCCCCGGTTGCTTTGCAGATTCAAAGATGCTTGCTAATTGTTCATCTTTTTGTTGCGCGCTGAGAATTCTCATAATTAGACTTGAATCACACTCGTTTATTAAAAAGCATATGCTAGTAGGGTTTCGACTCAGAGAATCCACATGTGGCATACATTTACCCGGTCGATGCTCGATGGAATAGTTAAATTCTTTCAAGAATAATGCCCATCTAGCTACACGCACGCACAACTCTTTTTTGTTCATTGTTAGTGTGAATGCTTTGCAATCCGTCACGATTTTAAAGGGAATTCCTATTAGGTAGACCCTTAACTTTTTTAACGACTTAATTATCGCTAACACCTCAAGTTCGTAACTAATATATTTCTCCTCCGCCGCCGTTGTTTTTCCGCTCGCGTAAAACACTGGATGAAATAAATTGTCTTCTTCGCATTTTTGTACCATGATCGTGCCGTAACCCCACATACAAGCGTCTGTATGTAGTTCAGTCTCCGCGTCTACTCGATATAATTTTAGAACTGGTGCTTCACTTAACACTGTCTTAAGTTTCACAAAAGCATGCTTTTCCTCGTTATCGAATTTAAAGTCCACGTCTTTTTTCAATAAATTTGTTAACGGTCGCGCAATTAAAGAGTAGTCTCGAATAAATTTCCGAAAATAACCCGTTAGTCCGATAAAGCTCTGGACTTGTTTGACGTTCGCTGGCTCTTTAAATTTCATGACCGCGTCGGTTTTGTGTGTCGATGGTCGTACACTGCCATCCTCTATTAAATGTCCTAGAAATTCCACTTTCGTTTCTAACAATTGGCATTTTCCCCAATTTATTAATAACCCGTACTCACTCGCGACTTTTAATACTGTCCTCAAGTTCTGTAAACCACTTGGATAATCCATTGATGGTACAATTAGATCATCCATGTAAGTTAACACTACGCCACTGTTAATCAATTCTCTGAACACCGTATTTATGAATCGTTGAAAGCACGCAGGTGCATTTGAAATACCCATCGGAACTTTCAAAAATTCATATTGTCCGTCCGGCACAATAAAAGCCGTATATTTTTGACTTTTTTCTGTCACTTTAACATGAAAAAATCCGTTCTTCAGATCGATTGTACTAAAAACACGCGCACTTTGTAGTCGGTCCAACTGATCTTCTATTAATGGTAATGGATACCTGTCCTTTACAATTTTCTTGTTTAACCTACGCTAATCTATGCACAACCGTGTCGAACCATCTTTTTTCTTCGCTAACACCACTGGACTGGCATATTCTGATAACGATGGTCGAATTATTCCTTCTTTTAACCACGTATCTACATGCTGATTCACGATTTCCTTTTCTCTCTGGGCTAACCGTCGCGCCCGTTGGTAAACTGGTTCGTCATCCGTCACTACAATTGTCATTTCGACGTTGGCTTCGCGCCTCTTAATTGGTTCGTAACTTGATACCATTTCCTTAATTTCTTTTCTGAAGTTCGGTGCGACTACATGGGCGATACAGACCTCGTTCACATCCTGCGTGTATTCGATATCGTATATGTGGGGTCTTTCCCTTTGTGGACGCCGCTCGTCGTTTAATAGCTTACGAATACAAATTTGACCATTCTTAATCTGTAGTTCCACTGAATTTAGAAAATCTGTTCCCAACAGCATGTGGTAACTCATACATCTTGTTGGAACGACGTGTATGTCCATTTCATAATTTGTTTCGTCTATAACGGTTTCCGCTTTAAAATACCCTATCGTTTGTGATCCATTTCCCGACCCGATTCCACGAAACGATATTGGAGCTTTTGTAAGAGCCGGTGCACCAATTTCGACGTATTTCTCGGCGGTAATCATCGTTAGATCACTACCCGTGTCGACCAGCGTGACAAGTTTATTACCGTTCACCACCATGTCTTTGAGCAATTTCCGCTCCACAACCCGAGGTGTGATACAATTATTCACAGTATTTTTTGCCGCCTTTGAATTTTCCAGTCTCATAGCACATCTGGATGCAATATGTCCGTAATCATTGCATTCGTAACACTTAACACCCCGTGTCTTTGTCGGACACCGCGCACTTAAATGTTCATCCGACCCGCAATTGTAACATCTCTTCGGAGACCGCCAATTTTTTCCACGCACATTTCCATTACAATGTTTCTCTACCACCGGATTTAATTCCACTACACTCCGAACTGTCTTTTGTTTTAGTGAAATTTCTGCGAAAGCTTGAGCCAATAATTTGGTAACTATTGTACCGCTGAATTCTCGCTTGATTTCTCAGAGTTTCATCAGGTATCCCGTCGATTATCACACTGACTAACTCGTCCTCATCTATTCTCACCTGGTTACCTAAGATTATCTTTTCGTGAATGTAATCACTGAAAGTTTCTTCTGTCTTCCAACTTCGCGCTTCAAATTTCTTACGTAATACTAATTTGCTTGGCCTGTTGTCGAACATTGACCGCATTTCCCCCAACAAATCCGCAATTGGCATTTCAAGACATTCCGATTTTGAATTGAACCATTTACGCGCTTTTCCACCTAGACGCATTCCGATTAAAATTCTCGTTAACCCTTCGTTTAAATTATACGTCGTTTGCAGGAGTTTCACCTGCTTTTCCCATACACCAAAATCTTCTCCGTTACCTTCGAAGTAATTGAGTACGTCTGCAATTGCACTAATGTTTGCCTTAGACGTCGACTCAATCCGTCGTTCCCGATTCGCACTCACCATAGCTCGCAGGTCGTCCAATTCACGTCGCATCATTCGTAGTTCACGCTCTGCCAACTCTTTTTCACGCCTCGTTAATTCCACCTCACGTACGTCGTTTACATCGTTCACCTCGTTATCACTCACATCGTTGTCATCGTCATTTTCTAAACCATCGTTATTGATATCACCGTCGCTATTGATATCAGCGCGTCGTTATTACCCCCATCGTCGTTTGGTAATTTCCATGACCCCGTCGGGTCATTCGTCATTAAACGATCGAATAAAACCGCCTTGGATCCCGTCGTTCGTAATCCATTCCGTCGTAGGATTTCCTTCAAATCGCTTAACTTAAAATCACTTGCCGTCGTTTTGTCCATTTTTACTTATACACTTTTCGATTAAAAAGAAATTAATTATTATTAATTAATTAATTAATTATCAATTAATTATCCCGGACGAGCCCCCAATTGTGGGATATAATAATTAATTAGATGTTGATTTGGCTGTTTAATAATATTTATTAATAATGAAAAGTTATATACATAAGTAAAAATACGTAAATATCAAGTTGACCGTCGTTGAATGTCAACTGCCTCGAGTCGCCGCTGGTAAAAGACTGCCCAACCCTTGTTGGTCCGAACCGATGGGTGCCTGCATTCAGTCACCCCTCTTAAGCACCACCCGCCGGATTGCATCTCTCTAGCTCCTACAACTCAATCCTACATATATAAATAAATTATGGGACTGGGCTGTACAAAACAAAGATGTTTTTAAAACATCTAAAGAAGGCAAATTGTATTGTGCATGATTATTATATAGCTTGTTAATTTAAAAGTTCTAATTTAACGAAAGGAATTGAAGAAATTAAACAATGGAGCCAGAACAGAAGAGTTTTAAGGACTACAGAAAAAATAACAAAATTGCAAAATTTAAATATTTATAAAACAAATTCATTTATCGTAACAAAAGCTTTACATAAGTAGGTATTGATTTTCATAAGTTGAGTAGAATCTATTTTTAATATATTAAAGCTTTCATGTTTTCAAAGATACTTGTGATAACATAAAACTGTCTTTACAAACTTAGGTATACGTGTTTTATCTTCTACGTCTTCATACAAACTTGTTGTCGTATAGTATTGAGAAGAGAATAATAATAATCCTTTTCATTTTCTGAAATCTATTTCGAACTTCAAACAAAGAAATGTCGTCCAAGTTTTAATTTAAATTAACAGAAATTTTAAATTATGTTCTTATCTTGTAAATTAAACAAACTTTGGAAAATTGTAGTTTGCAACATAAAAGTGTAATATCGTTGAATACGAAAATTTTGTTTTTCTTTATTTCTTCTACTTATTTACTTATACCTACTTAAAATTCTACATATTGTGATTTTAGGTAAATAATACAATTTTCCGCCAGAAGTTGGTATACAATGCTTGCTCTTAGGATATTCTTGATATACAAGAAAAGCAAATCTCAAATCATGCTTTTCATTAAATTTAAATTATATTATATATATTTTTCTGAAATTTATTTGTTTTTTTAAAATTAACAAATAACATTTTTATAGATTGCCAAAATTATTCGTTTGTAATTCGTCATCGTTTGTCATTCATCAACAGTTATCGGAATTACCACTGGTAGTAAATATCAATTACACTCTTCATTAAACACCTATATTTTAATAAATTTGTGTCAATAAGGCAATAATTTTCAGAACGACATATAAAAAATTTAATTCATAGAATTTCATGAAATTTATTAAAATGGACCACTTAAAAGGATATTTAAACTTCCTAAAGTTAAAAAGTTTTAGTTAAAAAGAATCAAAATTTTAAAATAAGTTAGGAATTTTTATTTATATTCATTTAATGCCATAAAAGTTTGCTGCATACATAGAATACTAATTTTTATACCGTACTGAAGTGGTTGTATGTGCGAATGGAATATAAAAAGGAAATTTAACATGCATGGAATCCGAGTAAAGAAAATAATAAGACTAAAAATGGGCTAAAAAGTTTTCAAAATAAATTTAGCCTTTCAATTCTTCAATTCAAATTGAAAGAAACGACCTTCTTATTGGATATATTGCAATATAGAACAGTATAGCAGACTTAGAAATTAATAATGTTAATTTGATGGGAATTCGGTCAAGCTCTTCTTCCGGGATAAATGGAACGATAACATTCCGCATCCAATTCCAACATTTTTTCTTAATATTTTGTGAAAAGGTTGTAAACAAGATTTTCTAAAATTTTACAATTTCCCATCGAACTGCCGATGTTGTTTAAGATAATTTCAAATATGTAATTTAATCAATGGAACTTTATTTAATCAAGTCAAAAGTATATTTTTCGGAACGACGATTGTTTGAATCTTTTTATTTACTGAGACTATAAAAGATTTTTTGAATTGGTGAGGTCAATTGGGTTTTTTATTACTATTACTAAGTATGTTCAGAGTAACATAAACAAACTGCGAAATAAGCTCAAAGAATTAGACGTCATAAAAGCCTATTCCAAGGATAGTCATTTGTAATTAAAATGTCTTAGAAAGCTCGAGAAAATAGACATGTTGAACTTGATGTTGTTTGTTTCTATAATAAATTTTACGTAAATTGCTTGAATTTATATATCTTTTTAACGATTTCTACTTTTTAAATCGACTACGGAAATGTTGCTTAGCGCAGTTTATTTATTACTTACATACGACAAAAAATAAATGTTTTTAAAATTAATTTTAATGTCTTAACTCCTGGATTAGCGAAGGATTTTTGGGATGCTTAGAATTTTAAGATATTAATTTTTTGAACATTTTAATTAAAAATTAATTAAGAAAGGGTTTAGAAAGTACCCATTCCTATTTATTCGTGTCTAATAAAAACAAAAATGTAAACAGCATTAATAAATTTAGTTTACGTTAGTAATTGCCATTTAAGTTTCTATTTAGAACTACGAGCAAGTTCTGGGTTGAAAATTTAAGGAAATTGATTTTGCAAAGCGGTTTTAACCGCAGGCAATAAAGAAGTTTCTATAAATTTGTTATACTAAATTTGTCTCCTGCTCTTTAATTCATTCTCATTAAAAGCTTTTGCATGCTTTATTTACCTATATTGTTCCGGTAATATAAATAAAAATTTAACTTAATAATAATAACGTAATTTTTTTTGTTTCCTAGTTGTATTTCAATTTATTCGTCATAGTTAACTTTATTTATGAGGAAAGTAATTTTCGGTTGATATTATTGGTGGTGGCTTTATATTGATTGCTGTTTGGTACGTTATTGTCCCAGTGTCCCCTATGTTAATTCGTTTTATTTTCACTAGTTTTGCAATACAGCCTTTACTATGCTTAAGTCTTCGTTATGTTAGGTGTTTAATGCTATGCTTAATCTGGTAGCACATAACAACTGTTCACTTTCAGCAGGCTTTAAGAATTTTCTCCTGCAAACCACCGAACTTTCTCGCACTAGACTTTCGCATACCTAATTCAATATAAAGAGGTCGCATCGCTTGCCTTAAAATCTATAATTAATAAATTAGTATTGATTTTGAACTTTTCACTTAACACGTTAATTTTTGGAGGCTGTGAAATGAGAACATTTAATTTGCAATAGGTACACATACTTGCACGTTATAAAGGCTGTCTCGTATAATGTATACAACACTATAAACTAGTTGCCTTAAGTAAAGTTTTCATTTTGCTGTTATGCATACAAATTTGGAATTTGTCGTAGTAGTAGTTTTCCAGAATGGTAGAACAACTTTACAACTTTAAGGCTAGGAAAGCGAAATTGAAATGGAGAGAGCTTAGGCTGTGGAAATCCAATTTACGACTAAATTGTATTGAAATTTCGCAATAGCAAAATTTTTATCGAATAAGCGTCATTTTACACATTTGTAAAATATATCATTAACGGTATATAACTGTTTTAAGCAATTGTAAAACTTTCTAACGGCAAAACACTACCAAAAACTTTTGTGTCTATAAATCTTCTAATCGGTGATTTAAATGGTTCAACTGATTTTACGGATTTGTATTTTATGGAACTTTTAGAGAATTAAAAGCAACTGATAAACTCTTAAAACAAATTGTATTTCCAGATAAAATTGTTATTTTAACCGTTTCCTAATTTGTAGATAAATTTGCCAACACTTGAAATAATAAAAATAAAATATTTTTAAACAACTAAATTATAATTAAATAAATACCTTCGTATATCCTAAATTTATATTGCTATGAAATTCGGTTGTCCGCCGAAAACAGGTAGGTATATCTTCCTGAGAAGTAAAACATAAACTAATAGCTAAATCAATAAAATTTATTTACAAAAACTGACGCTCTACTGAACAAAAACTAATGAGGGTTCAATTTGCTATGGACAAAATAATCTTCAAAGCTTGGCCAAGTTTGTCTCAGTAACTTTCCGATAATTACACGCTTATTACATGAAAATTCATTTTCTACAAATTTTTTTTTCTTACAAAATTTCCAGTAATGTAAGCTACAAGTGTTGTAACAATTCAGTAACTCGTGTAACAATAGCTTTCAGAAAACAAACTATAGCAATACACTCAAGTGAACTCGTAAAACAACTGAGCACCTATTTTATGAGAAGACTAAGTGACTAAAAGTGGGGTTTAAAATGATGAACTTACATTATCACGTTAGTTGAGTTTCTATCTTTATCGTATTTTATTGTAAATGCTCAAATTTAATTTAATAACACAAAGAAATTGAGAGGAAAATTGTAAAAATTATCGTTATGAAAGACATGGTTAATAATAAATGAAAAATGTTGGTGAAGTGAATCGTTAATAATCTTAGTAGTTTACAGTAATAAAAAGCTAAGGGATTAAAGGAGAGTTCATTATCATACTTGCTGTATGGATTAGTGCTTTAAGCTTTACATCAGGCTAGATGTAGAGCAATCGAATTTTCCGGTTCTAAGCCTAGGTCATCAACAATTGTCAAGGAAAACATGGCTGGAACCATTGTAGAATTTTTAGGAAGCTCAAGATGCTCATACAATTCAAAGTGCCTCCATTAATATTTCTATTCACTATAACTTTAAACATAATTATCCATTAATTTCAGCTCTAAAAGTGATATTTTAAACTAACGACAAACAAATTGCTAAAATATACATGTACATTGAAATACGAGTTACTTTAACTAAAAGAAAGCAGAGGTAGTTTTACGATAACTCGAAAGCAATAAACGCCTTCTGAAATATAGCTCCCTTTAGGTAATTTAGAGTTTCAGCTTTAATATCGGATTGAAACTGTAAATCTCCTTCTGGATTTAAATTGTGGTTAACCTAGTATTTATTTGAACAAAATATTATTTGTTTAGTACGACAGTTTTCTTTTCTACTTAGGTATATGTTTACCTTTTATCTAACTTCCAGCTGTAGTAAAACAACGGGGAATTCTAACTTTTCCAATTTCTCAATTAGATTTCCTATAAATTAGCACTGTCTGTGTTATCTTTGTATAAACGTCTAAGCGTCGGTGGAAGTAAATGGTCACATTCTGTTGGATGATTGCCACCATTAACAATCTAAACCTTAATTTTTTGAAGAATAATGTCTACATTAAAATTTTTGAATGGCATACAGTTTAAAAATCTGAGTTGCAAATCTATTTCTTTATTATTTTTTGATATATATATATCATATATATTATATATTTTGGGTTTGTAATGTTTTTTTTGCCAGGAGATCTACAACTTGACGTGGATTCAGAACCGTGAGAATAGATAATTTATAACGGTACCTAGGGCAGCAATTAAAATAATTATAACAAAAATATCTATACCCCAAAACTAGAAAGTTAAAATAACTAAGTAGCTGATGTGGTACAAGACGATCTTTCGACGTACTTACCCGATACTTAACACAAAGATGAAGAAAATGAAGAGCTGCTCCAAAATTCACTGAAGCGTAATTCTCCAATTAAGCTACAAAACTATGTTGTGCAAATTATAATCCTCTGCAAATCCTTTGCATGAAAATAAATTAATACTTTTTGTACCTATGCAGTAGTAAATTAATAACCGTAGTTGCAATTTACAAGCCGCAACCAAACGGACATAATGATTCTTATAAGCTCCAACGTTTGTAAAAAAATTTTTCCATAAGGTTAAAAGCAGCATAAAGTGAATTCTCACTATCAAAGTTTAAAACGCATTTCCGCCGACTATCCAGATAATCCCCCTAACTAATAAATATACCCAGAATGGCATTTCGAAAACTAACAGAAAACTAACCGATTATAAATCTAAAGTTACCCTAGAAAATTATAGCGGTTCCATTACATACTTAATAATCCAAATCGCTAAAGTAAATTTCTTTCAATTTTAAAAATCGATTTGTGTCTCGATTACAATACTTCCGTTTAACTACACAAAAAAGAACAACAAGTATAAAGAAGAAACGTAAAAATAGGAATTTAATTTCTTAAAATTTATTGTGAAACATAAAACATACCTACAAAATTAAGTAAATTCCCAAAGCTCTCAAATTATAGTCTTCTAATAGAATGAAAGAAATTTATATCTCTTTCAATCTCAACGTATTTAAGTTAAGAACCCTCATTGATGCTCATTTGTAGTAATAAATTTTCTGGTAATTTGAAGAACATGGTGTTCATTTCTTATTGAAGAAAAAGAAATACACAGAAAACAAAAACGTTGTGTGCTTGTCTGCAATTATTAGTTGAAAATAAAATAAATAAAAATGTAAATATTAAATTAAATGTTGCTACTATACAATTTATAGAATGGCATAATAGGAAACTTTTAGAACTGAAATTTCAGTCAGCATTATTTATTTTATTGTCGTTTATTTTGACACTAAGTAATAAAATAAAATCATTAATTTATTTATTTAGAAATTTACCTTTATTTAAAGAGCCAAGTATAAAATCCCGCGTATTTCTGACTAATTAAAAGACTTCATTTACTATAGGGTTATTATTTATATAACCGTTAAACCATAAAAGCTAAAGTAACTTGAAGATTGGTGCGGTAATGGTTTCAGCCATTACTGTTTTAAACGTGGTAGGTACTTACATCCATATAAGCAGCATAGTGATGCTATATTATAGCCTTTTAATTTAAATTTCAAAATGTTTTAATTAACGTAGTAGGTACATATTAATAATTATTTCTTTTGAAATTTTATAATTGAGTCTTGTACTTTCAATTCAAGAGTTACAAATTAGAAATGTTAAAATGAAGGAGATTACAGTTTCCAGAATTTCCATTTTTTATTTCAATTAATAATAATCATTATCACACTTCTCTCCTATGTGGGTGGTGTGCGTACGGAGTGTTATCACAAACATAGGGAACCTACAGTTTAACGTGGGTACTGTACCATGAGCAATGCAAAACACTCGATTTTGAGATTTTATATTAAGCAACAAATTTATATATTCTATAATATTACCATAATATTGTATAAATATAATACGAAAGTCGACAAAATTTAGATTATTGAAAGCTTTCTTGATTGTTTATGTTAAACTTCAGTTCTTTCCATCATTTTGTGAAACTAAATCATTATACTATAATTACGACTACAGCATAATACCATAATAATATCACTTACTCGTAATAGTCTGCTATTGCACATTTTTATAATGCATGCTCTTTTACGTGTAAAGCTGCATTTACCATTTTTCTTCTTTCACTAAACTTCAGGGTTCTCACGGATAAGCATCCAGTAGTAATCTCCGATCATATTTTTATTGCAGTGACTTCTTTTTTCTACTTCTTTAGTGTACGAAGTATACAGATTCCATGTAAAATCCAGACCGATGAAGGAGGTATGATAGGGCTATACGGCCATAAAGGCCGTAATATTAATTTTAGTGCAATTATTGAAATAATTTTCGTTTTGAAAAAACTAAGTATGTGTTTGATCAGATATATTTATTTAAATGTTGTATATTACATGAACAAATGAAAGAAAAAACCCGATGATAAATACCCTATCTGGAATACATACAACTATGTTGCTTTAACTAAACCAAAAAGTCGTATAAACATATTGTTGTTCGTAAATCGTTGGCATTTAAAAACACAAAATCTCACTTATCTCAAAACTACGTTATTGTCGATTCGACTTTTACCCTACTAGAAAAGCTTTGTCAATTGTTGTGATCATTCTTAACCGCTACTAAGTGATTACTTAAAATACATAATATTTTCACTATTGATATCAATATTAAAATAAATGTATTGAAGTTCTGTTTTTTCTATTTTGACGAAAACTCAAATTAGGGCATAGTGCTAAGCTCCGGTATAAAGCTTTAGGTATAGGCAAGGAGTAGAACATACCAAAAAGCTTATGGGTTAAGGTAGAAATGTTTAAAATTTATGTTTCTGTTTTGGAACGAGATAACTTCACAATGCGGAAAAAGTTAACGGTGGTTCCTAGATCGAAAACTTTAAAAATCGTTATCGGCCATTATTTTCAAGTAAAATAATGGTTTTCAGGTTTTTGGGAATTTGGACAATCTAAATTAAACAACCCATCAAACTATCGGCCGACGTTTCGATTTTATTATCGAAAGCTTCCTAAGGACTACAAACTCATGATTAATATCAATTTTCAAGCTACAAAATATGAACTCTTACCCAATACAACGATCTTCTCTTATCGACATAAAAAATTGATAAAATAATCCTCCTAAGGGTGAGCATACCAATCGAAGACCAACAAAGGGCTACTGTAAATTATCGTGCAGCACGTCAAATACCGTATATAAAACAGTTACTATAAACAACATCCTAAATAAAATATTAATATTAACTTTGCAATAATAAACCCACACTGTGGTAAACTAACGCTCGCTAATAACATGCACGCAGTACAATCCATAAATCAAGAACGCAATATAATTCAATATAACGACCTGCTACGCCGAAGTAGATAACGCGAAGCTTCTACATATCCTCCGTGAAGTTCACACGTTTTTTCTTTTTCTTTAAGTGCTGACTCCGCTAGTAATGACAATCATCATAACTATCTGAATTTTGGAGACTGCCGCTCGAAACAACTGGGTTTAAGAACAGCTAAATCCATGATTATGTCTTGTATGATGACTCGAAGCAAATCATATTTATCTCCTCACATAATGTGGTCTAAATATTGCAACTTACGCGTTTTGATGTTTAACAATATTTATTTTTATTTTCCCGAACTTCCGCATTTGTTTTTCGATTTATCCACGATATCTTTAGGATTCTCCTATACGTCAACATCTCGAAAGCTTCCAGTTTCTTAGTTATCCTTATGTGATACATCTCGCTTATTATCCTTTTAAGGTAGTTTTCCTTCTGGTGCTAGATGTCGGTTTCTTCAAAATAAAAACAAATTGATCGTGTTCAATTAATGCTATTTGCTTTTCATTTCCTTTCGTCCTCGATGATGCCCTCCTATGTTATTCTCGCTTCTATGTTATTTAGTATAGTATAATACGATCCTTGAGCCACTATTTTGTCTGGCCCACATACGACACCTCACAATCTCCACATCAGATCCTATACACCAATTCTGATTTTTGTTAATTATTAATCACTGACCCAAATTTTGTCATTAGACTTCCATGGTCTTTCCAATTGTAGAATTTGTGGCCAAACTGTAGTCAAATTGTGGCCAATGTACACCTGGAATAACTCTCCATCAAACCTTTTATGTAAGGGAATTTGAAATATTCCTTTTTGGTCAGTGTGGTCTCCTATCTTTTCAACTGTCTCATTTCCATGGTGACGTTTTTATTTGGCCTAAAACACCCAATGGTGTTTCTTAGCTTAAAAAAAGTTCGGCTATTATAAAAACAAAAATTTTCGGCCACTTTCATACGCAGTTTAGACCAGTGGTTCCCAAAGTGGTCCACGTGGACCCCCAGGGGTCCATAGGAGACCATACCGGGGGTCCACGTAGACGTGAAAACAAAACAGGGGTTCACAAGTTACACTTGCGGATTTAGCCGGATTTGTATTTTTACATTTTAAATAGTAAAACTTTGAAAGTGGTCCACGAGAAAAAAAAGTTTGGGAACCATTGGTTTAGACACACCTTACAGCTTTGCTTTTGAGTAAGAGAGGGTACATCCAAGTAAAAGTAAAGGATCAAGTTTCGGGAAGAATTACCTATCAACTGTTACCCCAAATAATTTCAAAATTTTTTTATAGCAAAAGGAACCTTATTAGAGTGTACTGTAAAAATTTTGTCCGAGAATGTATAGTCAAAATTTTGAGTAAAATCAATTTTAAAAAAGCTAAATTTAACATGTAAATCGCAAGTTTAGGCCACGCCCATAACCGAGGTTATAAATATAACGCACGCTCGCACTGTCGGGAGCGCATTTGTGAGTCGACTCCCGTGCGTATAACATAGTAGTAATTATGAGTGCACAAGATTTTTTTCCAAAAATATTTTAAGAATAAGGTCTCTAAATAAATCTAAACCGGGAAAATGTGGGGAAAACCTTGGCCTTGCGGGGCTAAAGCCCCGCGGCCGGTTTCGATGGTGCTAATTACTTTTTTGGGTGGATCCGGCCCGGCCAGAATTATGTGCATAGAAAAACCCCAAGCCGCCCGGGCTCCGCCCGGACGGCCGGTTTTTCATCGCTGTCGCCGCTCCGCGGCATAAAGCTAAACAAATTTTAAGCGCCTACCATCAAGGAAACCGGGATGAAGGAAATCGGGAACTTAGGGACCCTAAAAATCGCGTAAAAACAAAAAAAAATCGATGTTACATGTAGGAGAGTCGAGCTGCATCTGCCGGAGCGAAATACTCTAAGTGTTAGGGTCATTTAAACTGCACGGACCGTCAACCAAATGAGCGACGCGCGGAATCTCGTTAGGTTCTTACATGAAAATTAGCTAACTTCAAAATCGATTTATTCAAAATTTTGATAATACATTCTCAGAAAATTTTTGTAATAGGGGCCTATATAAACCTTCATCTTTGCAATAGGAAGGTTACAAGTTAGTTCGTAATGACAGTTGATGAGACACTCTCACCCAAGTGTCTTATAAACAAAAATATCCAAAATTAAAAAAATTATTATTTATTGCATTTAAATCGTTTAAGTAGTTCTGAGAGGCTGGCAAGATGCGTTAGTTTGTCTCAAAGTACATAATTCCAGCATAGCATTCTGATTTCGAGAAATTGAATTCCAACAGGAACAGGAAAACTTGTCTTTCGTGGTTCAGAACCCACGTAAAATAGTAGGTCCCACGTAGGACAAAGCGATAAGTCCGACTCCGGCACCTGCGGCTGAAATGCTCCTGTAGAGAGAGGATCACTTCTGTATGTCATGGTTCGGATTTCACGTTAAAAAAGTAGCTCCTGCACGGTCAGACTGGGTACATCCCCATGCCAGTGGTTCGGATTCCACCATAAATACGCTAGGTCCCCTCCTGTACCCACCACACAACAGGAGGCTTCTTCGCTATGTTAATTTCAAATGGGGGTACCCGAATATCCTCTCTGTCATTCAATCCACTAGCAATAGATAAGCTTGATATCAGAAGAGTGGGGGCAATGCCCAGGTACTGCAATATAGAGAAGATCAAGTTTGCCTTTTTTGCGAGGCTGGCAGCCTAAGGCAATTATAATTAACTCAGCGTCCGGCCTCGCATCTTAAGCGTCTTTTAAAGTGATTCTGAACTTTGTCGTGCTATATAACTACTAATATTGTCCGTTCTTCGCGGGCTAAACGATGCCGTTACCACAAAGATTATTTTCGGTTGTTAATAAATGAAATTTTTAAGAGACGGTCTTTATTTTTACCGTCTCTCCTCGGCAGGCAATGGCAAACCACCGAGATAATGTGCCAAGAAAGTCCATCTCAAAATGAACTGTATTCCACTTTCTGTGGTTCGGCACCCACGTTAAACAAGTAGGTCCTTTATGTATGTGAAAATAATTCACATGCATAGAAAGAGATGGGTCACCAAACCTCATTAGGCTAAAAGGACCAAGAAGGAAGTAATAACTGAATAGACTAATCAGTGGTGTCTACCTTTCAGGTGGTCTAGTGGCCGAACATTTATTTTGTATATTCACCTTCCCCCCTATTAACTTTTTGGCTGGAACCGTTCTTGTTGTGCGGACAATTAAAAATGTTCGGCCATTTTTAGACCATCTGGAAATCTGATAGATTTATTCATTTATTACCAACTGAAAATAATTTTTGCCGTGACAAAAAAGATTACAGCCGATTAGATCCTTAATGTGCAATGTCTCAGTCGAGCTAATTATTTCAACCTTCGGTCGCAAGCATTGTAGAACCTTAATATTTTATAATAAATATAAAAAACTTAAATAAATTACCCTTGACAAGTTGGTGTATTATTAAATAAAAATAAAATACAGTAAATGTACCCAACTTTTTTTGAAATATGAATCTATACATATTATGTAAATACATATATTAAGGCAATGACGTCGAACAGCTAATGCCCAGGTTAATCAATATAAATTAATGGAGAATTGTTATTCAATTTTGCCGCAAAAAAGAGGTTGAAAACTTACAATAATTTTTAATTCTAAAAATGATGTTGAGTTATTCAACTAACCTTATTTGTTCAAAAGCGTTAGATTTTCATGAATTTTCCTCTAAGAAACCAACTTTTGTACGTACCTTACAAAATGCCAAAAAAGGAAAAACAGTATTCAGAGTTAGAACATACAGGAAATACATTGAAGTAAGAAAGTATCAAAATTCATGAGAAAATGTACTTAGCCAATGACACTTCCAAACACTTTTCCGTATCCTTAGGTTGATGATCTATCAATTATAGTCAATTCTCAGATATTACAAAAATATTTTTTACTTTGGTTTCCAGAAAACCATGTTTATTTCTGAAAAGTTTTTGATATATTTTTTTGAATTGTTAAATGTTAAATATATGGCATACTGGCATACAATAAAAGCCTATAGTTTTCTTTATTAACTCGATGAATTTATTTTGCTAAATGATTTTTCATAAAATGAAAATTGAAAAATATAAATATTTATAATAAAAATATAAAATAAATGTTATTAAAAAAATAGTTGACTAAAAGGGCCAATAAAATACTGTATTGATTGTCCAACATTTTAGAATTTATTCACCCATTTTCAGGGTTAAAAATAGTGAAAAAAATATAATGAGAAAATATACAAAATGTGGACAAAAAGATGTCGAAAACTTTTACGGTGGCTGTGTATAAACGCATCTTGATTATGAAATACAGTATAATCTTGGCGTTTACAATGGGCGTGTTTTTAAACTACTCGAGCAGCTGTTCGAGTACTCGAACAAAACAAGTGTGTTTTTCAACTACTGCATCAATTGTCATCAGTCGTTTTAAAACTCCCCCACTCTGCTCGAACGCATTACTCGAGCAAATTTTCATGCACCGGATCGTAAGGTAGTGCCTTACCTGCTCGAATTTGGTTCGAGCAATTATTGGTCGAGCAACCGGTACAGTTTAAAAACACACCCAATATTATATCAACCCTTTGAGAGGGTTGACTTAATTCAGTAACTGTACTGCCATTATTAGTTCCTTTTATTTTTTCCCTATACTTTCTATTTTTACATATTTAAATTTTATGCTGGTACCAAACTGGGCTGAACGCAGTCTAATCAAGTAAAAACATTGTGAGACAGAACGTTTTGGTTTGATTGTGTTGAAAACTGTTTTTGACATGTATTATCCAACACACACTGATCAAACAAGTTTGTTAGCAAGTTTTATTTGATCAGTGTGTGTTGGATCATATTTAATACATGTAGAAAACAGTTTTCAACACAATCAAACAAAAGCGTTTCAACTGATAACGTAGGGTTTCACGGTTCTTAATCGCCTCCGTGCTTCGGAGGGCACGTAAAGCCGTCGGTCCCCCTGTGCTAATAATTTGCCTTCAAAACAGGGTACAGGCACATCGAGAGCCAACTTAGTAAGCTACCTAAGATTTAAAAATCAATTACGTTTATAGAACTAACGTGAAAAAATTGGTATATAGAACAGATCAACAGATCCCAAAGAATATTTTTTCAATTTTGATTTGTAATTTTTTATCCGCTATTTGTATAATTTCTTACCATATATCTTTTCACTATTTGTAGTATTGAAAATGGGCGAATAAAGTTCGAAACGTTGGACAATCAATACAGTTTCTTATTGACCCCTTTACTCAACTAACTTTTAAATAATATTAACATGGAAGGTCAGGTCAACTAACTAATAACCAGATTTATGTCAAAATATATAATTTTTTTGTTTTCAGAGTTTAAGTTTATATTACACATCTTACAAATTATTCATCAATTAAAAAAAATATCAGGTGTGGCTATTTGGATACATCAGTCATCTAACTCTCAATTTCTTAAATCTCAATTTTTATTATTTTATTAGTAGATACAATAAGCAACTTTGCATACACAAACATAAATTATCCACTTATAGAATTTTTTTGTTTGAGTAGCCCACACAGTCTTTTCAAAACTTGCCTGAAAATTTGAAAACTGTTTTCAAATTGGGTGCATTTACGGTACTCATTCTTCAAGTTTTTACTGCGCCCGAATGGAACCGGATACCGGGCATTATTAGTGAAACGCACTAACCGTTATGCTGTGACAGTCTCTAATTAATAATAATGGTTTCAATTTTTCAATTTTTGACTTATAATACTGTCATACGAGGGAATTCAGTTTATAATAAAGATATATGTATTCAGTTTGACAACTTTCCAATGGGATGATCAAACACATGGTACACATATTCGTAGTTTATTATATTATATCGACCGTAAATTCTTCTTCAGTATCTTATACTTATCTCGTACCGTATTTTATTAATTTTCTCGAAATTCCAGTCGTCACACAAAAAGGTACTTAGTTAGCGGACGAATCTCACTAGAGAGATTAATTATTAAATTAAAAGAATACCCAATTGGAAAATCTGTGAATTCACTGTATGTTTTGAAATCTTCCGAGGTTTTTAGATCTCGCTTGAAATATAACAACATTAGATATTTAAAAATTGTAGTAGCTACCCTTTCATATTTTAAAAATAAAACCTAATTGCGTGAATTGGAAAATAACTTAATTATGTGCACCGGTAGGCATTGTGAAAGACAAAAATGAAATGCTAAATAGAGAATGTAGCAAAGTAGGTACTCGTAAATTAGTAAATAGCGTCGCATTCGAGTTTCCAAGATAATTTAATTGGTCAATGGTGCTATAAAGCAAAGTACCTTATATTTGTCCGGTATTAATTAGCTTTATGGGCAAATGAAAACTTGAAATCTAATTAAATTGCCTTATAATTTATTGAAGATAATAAATTATACGATTATTTTTAACAGTGTTGGATATAAAGAGTAAGGTCAAGAACGTAATAAAGAGCATTGAAAATTTTGTGGATTTGTTATCACGTCCATCAACACGAATGCGCAGCAAATTTTTCAACTTACACAAAACCGTCGAGTATGGTTTTTCCGGTTTAGGTTCATTTGCTGTATTTGGTCAGTCACTGGAACACGCTAGTTCAACGAGCACGTGTTATCCGGAGTTAGATCTAAGGGCGCCGAAGCAGGAATCGATCTCCGGACTGTGCTTTGGCTGAAACCGGAGTCGTATCGCGCTCCGGCAAGCAGTACAGTGCACGCTTTGCAAACGTTTATTATGAATCATGAACACTTACTTTACCGCCACTTCTTTCAATCATTCTAGATATTATAATTTTACAGGTACATAGTTATTTTTATGCGTTTTACATTTTTTAATCCTAGGCTTAAAAAATTACAGTGAATTTAAAAAAATAGTGCGATAACCAAAACCGTATTAAATTTTGCTATTAACACATCGATGACAAATTTATCAGGACAGTTAGGGCACTTTATTCGGCGATTACACCAAGCAATATGTTATCACAGGGATTGCGGTAATTTGCAGATTGCTAACCGTTAGAGGTAACGGAGTCATAGAAAATTTGCATATTATATTTGCCGCAATAAATTTGTAACATTTGGTTTTATGTTTTATTTTATTTAATTTCAAATTGAAACGATAAAATTTTTATTTATTTCGTTTAGACTTTTTCCCTTCTAGCTATTCTATAAATTAAAGCAAAATAAAAACTCCAATTCTTAATACAACCTCAGGTAATTTAAAATTTGCATGCCAACTTTATATCTAATGTACAAACATCGTAAATGTACATTTTGAAAACCATCACCTTATTTATAAAATGCTTCAAATTTTATACTAAAAGCTTATTTATACATTTTTCAAGCTCATTTCTGCATCTATTTTTTCTTTGTATGTCAGATTTATAATGTCACTTGTGTATTTTCAAGATATCAGTGCTTACATATTACCACGTTTTTTTTTAATTGTGTTTGGGTTTATAAACTGTTATAATTAACTTACGGATGTGGTTAGTGTTGTTCTCCAACATACATGGAATATTTGTCTGTTACGTTAATATTGTGTCTCCATAGAGTAAGATTAAAGCTAACAGAATTATTTACTGTTATAGTTGTACGCTTTCCAAAATTCCATGTACCCTACCAAATTTTAATATAAAGACGTTTGGTGCTTCCAAACTTTATATACATGTTAAGTGACAATAAAAACTTTCAAGTTTATTCGTTCTTCTTTCAAGTTCTTCTTGGTTTATATTACAAACAAAAACTTTACGTGGATTTACTTTTGAAATAAATGCAACATACATTTTTTTATTTCGCAGAAAAGTAAATACTGAAAATGTCTAATTGTGGTAATATGCTAACGTAAAGTTTGAAACTTGTCGAGTGTGAGAGGTGGAGTTGGGGTCTCCACGTCCATTAGTCACTTCAGTTGACGATAAAGTAGCAGCACATTGTGTGCAATCGGTTTATTGTTGCAATTTAATTATTGATAAAAAGAATATCACGAAAATGTATTAAACCAAAAGTGGGAAAATATTTAAAATTTATTCAGAATTTTTATAGTGCTTTGTTTTATTCCGCCTTAAGCTTTGTGTCCTTATATAAGATTGATCATAGGTTACGACGCAAGACAGTGTTTTATAGAGCATTTTAATACTAAATACATAAAAGCAAAATCTTGTAAATTTTTTTCAACTCAAATATACTGGATGCAATTAAAGTATACGGCCATATCGATGTTTTAAAAATACCGAGTAACCTTCTGTGTAATGACTTAAGAAAGCCTTTCGTGTGAAAGCACCCGAGGATAATCATTCTACCTTCTTTTAAGTAAAAATAGAGCTTACTTTCTAATTAAATTAATTAGCTACTGCTAAATTAACGATTTTAACGTTGCTTACAAATAAATCATTTTAAATTAAGCGCTTCAAACTTCCTTAAAAAAATGTGCAATTTACGTTATGGATTGTCAAAATAATTTGAATTAATAAAATACACAAAATTTTGACTGATAGACTAATAAATTATTCATTATAAAAACAAATTACCCTATTAATTTTATAAATACCTCTATAAAACTAAAAATAAATTATGAGTTTAATTACTGTCGAGTTAAAAATTCTTTCACATTTTATTGCATCAATACGTCATTTAAATTAACTCACCTTTTTCTTACAACTTTTTTTTAACAAGTATCCACTTGTGATATTAAAATAATGGGGATTTACTAACAATTTATATTTGAATAGAAAATATATCTCAATTTATACGGTTAGCTATATTGGCTTAGCAAAACAGTCAATACTTGATGCTTTGGATTGAAACGAGAAAGCTTTTCAAGCTCAAGGAAGATTTGCTGTAACATTACATGATTGGAAATGGTCGGCGTTTAGTGTGATCGTGTGATAACCGGGGGGAAAATTTTCATTTCATTACATTTCATACCATCAACGAGAATAAAATATCCAATCACCTTCCAGAACGTGAAACAAGTTGCACGTGGAATAATTTTTTAGCAAAAACCTCAGCACTTGCTTTTTGTTATTTTGAAATATTTTCTGAAATGCATACCTATATTGCAGGATCATAAATTTTTCACGGCTTGTCTTCCTTCCTATAGACACATTCGCCTTAAGTTATTTGTTTTAAAAGTGTAATTTTCAGACGAAATTTATTACCATGGGAAGCTTAATGCTTCATATTTTACTTCAAAAATGTTCAGTATTTCACAAGAAATTTTCACCTTATTGATCGTGGAAGATTATGCCGTAGATAAAAGTAAATGAAACTATTACGTATTCTATGTAACAACAAAATCTTATATATCAAGCTTTTTTTATTTCTTCTACTCTAAAAAGTCGCGTAAAGTTTAATACGTGAACTTTAGATATATTTTGAACATAAACAACAAGTTTGAATCTTTGTATAAGTGTAAATCTAAAAGTGAAAAGTTTTATTTAACTTTTTGGTCAATAATTCAAACAGCTTTTCTTACATTTTTACAGCTAGATTAACTGAAAATTTTGTAGGAGTACCAGCTTAATCACAAATTTCATAACTATTTTCCCAGTTTTCGTTATCGTATTTATCTTCTTCTTACCGTACATACAGCAGCATATGTTTGACTTTAACTTATTTTTATTTTGAAAACATTATTTATACAAAAGCTTTATACTTGAAAAATTTTACTTTATCGGATATTCCGACTAGGGGTTCCCAGATTCGTGCTGTGCATTCGAAACCATTTAACTACTGCAGCAAACATCGTTTATTAAGCTTTGCATGCGGATACAGAGTCAAGTTTGTCATGTACAAGTAGGAAACATTTTTTTTTTGTTATCTTACCTGCACGAGTTCTTAAGTTTGTTTTTAAATAAAAATGAAATTTTATGGTAAAACTATATTTTAACAACCAATTTTCTATCTATCGCTTATCGATTTTAACACCACTTAAACGAATTTCTCGCTTTTAGAGTTTATTAAATAAAACCTCAACTAAAACAATTTCAAAACGTTTTTAGTAAAACATAATAATATTGGTTTTATAACACAATGTAATGAAATAGTCGAGATCAAAAACAAAACGATTTAGGTTTTAGATTAAAGGAAATTGCATCATTTTTGAGGTAAAACGGTTATGTGGTTTTCAATCAGTTTGTTTAATTATTATTGAAAATTGTATTTAATCAAACATACATTTCCCGCATTTCTTTTTCGGTGCTACAGCAATTCTAATTCCTTATGATATGTTTTTTTTTGATGGAAGGTCAATTTAATTATACGAAAACGCAGAACCGTACCTAAGTAGACTTTTGCGTGACATAAAATAAAAGAAATAAGATAAATGCGAGAAAATTTATAAAAAGACTTAAATAAAATCGACAATTCACCATTTATTTATTTAGGAAGATGGATAACCCTAACACGAATTAAAAAATAACAAAGTGGAACATATTAAGGTACTAAATACATATTTAATAACCACCTACTATATTAATTAATTATGTTAACAGCTATCAAAAATAATAATTATCCTGAGTGTAATATTACGAATTTCATAATAATTACTCTACAAAATTAAATGTGGCCGTTCATAATAAATTTAACATAATATTATGATAGATTGATAGAGATTTTAAAATTAAATATAACGTTCGATTAGATTTATTAATTAGTCTTTACTTTACTAAGTTCAATCAGAAGCTTTTGCGAAATAAATTATAATTCAATTTCTACACTTTCATATTAATTAAGAAGACTTTTTTTTATTAAAAAAAATTCACTTCTAGCTACTAAAAGCTCTAGTGTCGTAATTACGTTACATAATAAATTATTCAAAAACAAAAAATTAATTTATATTTACCTATTTACAATTTTATAAATTTGTAGCTTCTCTGGAAAAATGCCAGATCAAGATGTTGCAGGTTTACTTTATCTCCAATATGATACACTTATATTTAGTAGCAAATAAATTAATAGAATGAGAAGATTAAATGGAAATGAAACAAAAATATTTTCCCCGTGGATAATATTTTTTCGTTTGTATTTGCTTGAAAACCAATTTCAAGATGCGCAATAATAACAAATGTAATTGTCTACATTATCAAATAAAAATTCACGACGAACCGTTTCGCTAGTTTCGCAAGACATTAACATTGTTATTATAATCAAAATTGCGCATTGGCTTCTAATTTAGCTTTTTTTTATATAAAATTAGGCCATCGATAGAAATCTAAATCTTTAAACCCCACAAATAACAAAACCCGGTAAGGGCGTGTTAGAAAGCTTTAATTAGCATAAAAGGTAATTTGTCGTTTTAAAATAAAATGTACCCAGAGAAAACAATTTTGTAGATAAATAAATTAACTGATTTATTACGGACATTTTTATTTCTTCCACCTGCGAGTAAGGTAAATCATAAATATATTAATTCGAAAATTTCAGTAATTGATCGTTCGTTAGATAATAATAATATTACAATTCACACCACAATTGAAAAGCTTACTTAAAATTTGGTTAATATTTACGTATTATTGGATAGTTGTGAAATTTTTGGTATACTATGGTCATTTTAAATAATCGAATTAGTTTGACCTAATGTAACCTAAGGTTAAATTTTAACCTCAGGATGTGTTAAAAATTGAACTGCAACTTTAGATCCGATTGTTTTTACTTATATCCAGTCGAAAGAAACATTGACCTGTGTCCCATGTGCCTCGGACAGAGACATTACCCAATATTATTAATTTCGTAGTTAGATTTGTTTGAAAGGCGAATTTAAAAATTACCTTTCCATCAAATGTTAATGCCAATTAAACCTTTAAATACATTATTTTAATTAAACTACAGATAACTTGAACTAAATTACAGATACTACATCTCGTGGTAATAATAAGGTATATTTGCGATGAACCACTCCATAAGCAAAATAGAGTGTAACATAATATCACAGATCATCATAATATTGATAATATATACGTACTTATCCATGCCTCATAATATTTCATACCTGAAAGTTTGCTTACAGTATAGTAGCTTAACAATTCTGCATTCAGTTCAAGTTATTGAAGAGATCTTGTGTAACACAATAATTGTAGACATCTGTAGTAAATATATCGTCCGAAAACTCATCAGAAGACAATCCTAACTATTTTTTTTCTTTTATGTGTCCTGTCCAGTTTCTCTGAGGTTGGCGATAATTATGGCAAACACTTCTCTATCCTCCGCCGTGCGAAAGAGCTCTGTTATAATACGCCTTGCATGCCAGTCCAATCACGTATATTTCGAAGCCATGGCTGATTCTTTCTTCCTACTCCGTGTCGACCCTCAATCTCTCCCATAAGATAAGCTGCAAGATTTTATATTTTGCACCCCTCAGAATATGTTCCAAGTAGGCGATATTTCGGCATCTTATGTCGGTTAGCAGTTGACTTTCAACCCTGGTCCTCTGCAAAACCTCATCATTTACATGGTACGGTACATTCCCGGTACATTCGTACCATATATCTTCAGTGTCCACGCCACAACACCGTACAGAGCAGCATTGACCATATATAAAAGTTCAAGTTATCGTTACATAGAAGAGAGTGTATTTTATTGAAAGCTCATCTCCAGCTTCTCTGTCACGATGCTTCCTAGATACTCGTATTTAAACTTAGTTACGCGTTAAATTTGCTTGTTATTTAATTCTAGTTTATTATTTAATTTTGATTTAGCAACATTAATTTTTAGACCTTGTTTTTCTCCTACTTCACTAATCTTATCCAACAATAGTTGAAGGTCTTCCATGGAAGGCGTTCCATTTACCTTTATGCCCAAATGGGACAATTCCTCCAATACCTCTGTGAAAATTCGATCTAAGTAGAGATTGAACAACTATGGTGAAAGTATGCATCCTTGTCTTACTCCTCGTTGTATATTAATATCCTTCGTTATAAAGGTGTTTGTTTATACTTGGGTATTCTGTTTTCAGTACAAATTGGTTATGGTACGGGCATCGTTGTCTTCAATTTCCGTTTTGTGAAGTATGTTAATCAACTTATCATGCTGTATCCTTTCGAAAGCTTTTTCGTAGTGTACGAAGTATGCAAAGACATCCTTTCTCTGCTCTCGACAGTTTTGTAGCAATAAATTTAACCTGAACAATGCCTGTCTTGTTCTGAAAGAATTTCTAAATCCGAACTGTGACTCATCCAATCCCTCTTCACTTCACGTCTAATGCATGCATGGAGTATACGTAAAAATGATTTTAGCTTGTGCAACATCAGTCGATTATTGCTACACTGTCTTTGATGTTGTTTTTTGGGTATAGGTATTGATGTGGTTTTCAGCCAATCGTCTGGAATTTTTCCTTTCTCATTTCTCCGCATGCATTCCCATATAGCACATTTGTCCTATGTACGTCCGTAGCTCGTTTATAGTACGTCCGTTTGTCCATCATACGAACTTCGTACGTACGTACATAGAACGAATGTGTGGTATATGGGTTACCTCTGATTTCAATATCTCTGGTCCCTCCTTGATATTTTCGTATACAGTAGAACTCACGAGTATATCGTTTGGTTTCTTACCGTTTTGTATACTACTCCTTGTAAAATTTCCCCTTTATAGCGAGTATATTTTTGACATTGAGTTGGATATAACGAGATTTTTGTTTCTTCCCAGATCGGTAATAGCGAGAAATTGCGAGATATTTCGGAAGTAGATCGGATATAACGAAAGTTCCTGGAAGAAATAAAGACACGTGTGGGTTTCAATTAGTAGAATTTTATCAGAAATGTATTTTGCGTGCTAATTGTCACGTCTGCATATTTTTTTCTCAGTTGTTAGCAACTTTTCAAGCAGAGGACACTTCCTATCAAAGAAAAAATATCAATAATAAAAGAGTTTGAAAGTGGTAAAAAGCAAGCTGTAATCTGCAAAGAAAGACATTTGGCGAAAGCTACATTGACAACAATTTTAAAAAACGGGGACAAGATATGAGTGCAGAAAATGACAAAGTACGTAAATAATGAAGCTGACCTTACTTGGTTTAGAGTGAATCGCGAATCGAATGTGTCCAGAAGTGGGGCCATGTTAAATGAAAAAGCAGAACAATTTTCGGAAAAAATTGAGAATTTTCCAGAGTTAAAATAGTCAAATGGGAGGCTGAATCGTTTTAAAAGTAGATATAACATCAATTGCGGTGAAATATGTGGTGAATCAAGACGTTGTTCCTTTTTGCTCATTTTAATAACTTAGCATATTTAGAAAGTGCAATTGATAAAATTAAAATACACCATTACCGCAAACAATCCAAAATTACAGATTTTTCCACTAAATTTTGTTAAACGTTAGTTGAATGTGTATTTAACTTTCTTATTTAATAAATTTATTTCATAATATACATAAATATATCTATAAGCATTTATTGGCCATGACTGTTTATAGCGAAAATCGGCTATAACGAGTAAATATGCTGGTCCCTTGAGTTCTCATTATAGAGGAGTTCTACTGTATTCTATCATTTCTGTTATATTTAAAGGGTTCTTCCATATACCCTACCAAAGTTTTGAACAAATCTTATATTATCGGCTGATTTTGGTTGTTTAGTAACTTTATCGGTTTGGATTTTTGTATATGTCGGTCACTTATTTTAATTTCTCTTCTCCTCTTTAACTGCTTTGAGATCTGTTTGATCTGTTCTATATCAATTATTCTGTGAGCGTAATTGGTTTTTACATTTTAGGTAGCTTGCTAGGCTGGCCCTCGATGTGCCTGTATCCTGGCTTTCATTATTGTGTAAGCAAATCATTAACATAGGGGGACCGACGGCTTTACGTGTCTTCCGAAGCACGGAGGCGGTCAAGAAACGCTCAAATCCAGGGTCGAACCGGGAAGCCGTACGTTAACAATTGATCGCACTGATTATCAGGCCATGACCGCCGTCTCTCTTATGTTATTTACATTATTTTACGTCTTCTTCTTCAGCTCTGATGTTCTTTCAAACATACAGTCCATTCTTGGACTATAAGTCCTTCCCCCCTGAGGGGGAGGGTTCATGCCAAACCCTACCAAGCTGGCCAAGTGTGGATTGGTAGGGGAGCAGCCTGCGGCGTTCTTTTTAAATTAGGCACCACGCGGTCACCCGTCCAAGTTCAAATCGCGAGCAACCCTGCTGGATTGTTGTGATCTATTGACCAGGGGCATTTACATTGCACTGCGTTGCTGCTCATCTTTTACGTCAAATAAATAAATGTTAAATACATCATGTTTATAATCCAGTTCTTCTAGTTCCACGCATCTATCCATTGTTCTTTTTAACTTCCTTTACTATTCTTTTATGTAGTTCTCTGTATCTTGCCGAACCAATTTTTGATCCTCTTCGTTGTTCCAGAGCTCTAAGATATGGCCCGTCATCCATCCCTGCTGCTTTGTTATTTTCCTACCTTCAAATTCTTTCGCTCACACATTTGCAAACTATAAGTTTTCTGTATTAGTTCCGTTTCTATTATGCATCTGCACTAACTGTGAACTTTATTACTCAATTTGTTAATTTTCAGGTCCTTCAGTTTTTCGACATCGATGGGTCTTGTCAGTTTTTTTTGCTTAGCGGCTTTCAGCGTAAGTTCTAAATCAGAGAGTAAGTTCTAAATAGAGGGATGTGATCTGATCCAATGTCGGCACCTGGATATGTTCTGATATTTTTGATAATGTTTCTAAAGCGCTTATTAATCAGCATGCTGTCCATTTGATTTCGTATCAGTTGTATGTTATTCGACTGTCCACCCACATTGAGCCCATTGAAGGGCTTTCTGGTTGCTTTACCGCTAAATTTTAAAGTGATATTTGAAGAGATTTCGTATATAATAACCTTTTTTTATTTTTGGAAGTCATCGCTAACATATCTTTGATAAGATAATTGAAAACATAACAGCCCAGTTTAATTGTACAGTGGGAGAGTAGACTTCATGAGCGGTCGACTTGATTCGACTCTCACTTGAAGAAATGTTCACTGTGAAAACGATAAGGAATGTGCTAATTTTTTGAAATCGCAAGTTGTTTCATTTTAAGAAAATCGGAGCATATGTATATACCACCTTAAAAATATAACAACTTATCATCGATATATGTTTACAATAACTCAATTAATTCTACATCTTCGTAATCATGGGTTTTATACTTGCATAAATAACAATTTTATAATAATGTTCGATTAAACTGGTGGATTAAAAATATACGTAATGGAAGGGGAGGTAGCGAAAAATGCCAAATTCCAGCTATAAATTAAAGGGCGTGCAAATTAACACGTATTTTATATTAATAATATAGACATACACCTAGGGTAGTAAATAGCGATACCGATAAAATACAGAAAGGATCGATTTTGTGAGAAATATCGTCAATCATTTTTGTCACATTTGTGGTAAATAATTTATGAAATAAAGGTTTTGCTAATTTGTGTTAACTTACAATATTCTGATAATTATATTTTGCAATCAAATGTCTTTTCAAGGAAATTTATTTTCTTAATCTGGCTATTGTGTCCTTATTATTACTTTAAAATCTGCTTATTGTCATTGGTGAAATTTACGAGTACCTTGCTGTGACCATTCCAAGGAAAGGATTAACAATGAAACATTGGTGGAAATTACGTGCATCCATCTAGACGAACTCCCAAATCATCAACCTTAGTAATCCGCTCCAATTGTTTACCATTTAAACAATAACCATAATTATATCAATTCGCTTTAATGAATAAGATAACTGAGCCCGTATCTTAGTTCAACTTCAGATTAGTATTTATCCTACACGAATTATTTAAATGGTTAAGATCAGATTGTAATGATTAAAAATCATTATCCGAACCCATAAGTTGGAACACCTTTAAATCATTTTGAAACAATAAGTGATTATGATAAAAGTGTGAAAAATATTAAAATTAAATGTTTAATCAATATAAAGTTCGGCGAAGGAAATTACACTAACTATCAAATTTTAACCTCAACCAAATCACGTGTAATAAACGCCAAGAACACGCAAATGTGTTTACAAGGACAAATCTGCTATTAAAGACCACCTAAATTTCTTTTGACTATACCAGCAAGTTCTAGGCATATTTAAATAATACAGAAAAAATGTATTTTTGATTTGTGATGAGTTTGTCAAAGTTTACGTTATTCTTCACTATTCTGTTAAAAATATCTGTATTACCTCCTATGAATTTTCAAGTTAACTGATGCTTACTCCTTATTCCGATTAGTTTCTCTGTGATATATGAAATATCGCTTGACTACTGCTGATACTATTATTTGTATTTTGTTGATGCTGAATACTTGCTCGTATTCACAAATTTTGATGCTCCGTTTCGATGATTTACCTTTGTTGGCTTTCGTGCCTTCGTGCGAAAACTTACTTGACAAGTTATGATTAATTTGCCAAGGATATCTGATAAAAAAAGGGCAAAAATGAATTGATTATGATTCGATAAATATTCAAATTTTACTTAAACCCAAGTTTTATTAATAAATTGCAAAATTAAATAATAATGCACCTCAGGCTTATAAAAATTCAGCTGAATTTTTTTGATTTATAATGTCTTATAAACATAAATTTGCATCAATCGAAATAATACAAATTATGATGTAAATCAAAGACGATCAGCTTTTTCGTCAGAATTTACAAAAGACAACATAAATTATACAAAAAAAACCTATTAATATACTTATAAAAATTTTCGTACAATATGAAATACGAAAATTATTAACGAGACATTTTTTATTATAAGCGGAAATATCTGAAAGTTTACTTATTTCTGCAAGCGGATCAAACTCGGTGTAAATAAAACGGTTCAAAAACTTCGGTTTTTAGGTAAATACTTTTATTTATCCTAATGACCTATGTATGTAGTTTTAGATCTGGCATTTATGTCGCCAGCAGTTTTTGACATTAGTTTACTAATGCAAACGATAAAAAAATGTTGCCAGATATACCATTTGTAGCTAATGTCAGTAATAAAAATTCGTAATTTTTGCATCATTTAATTTGTAATAAAGTACTGTCGACATAAATAACATACAATAAATGTCATATAATAAAGGTACCTTAAGACACGATCATATGAGCATTTTATAAAACACAAAATCTCTCAAATCTCCCTTTAAATATTGTGGCAGATTAATATATGTACACAATCAGAGCGAGTTACATGTCAAATTTCATCTTTCCAAGTTGAAATTTAATGTATACACCCCTCCTATGGCAGATTATATTAAATATCATCCATAGAAACGACATTAATTAAAATGTCGCTGTCATTATTATATTATTCTATAATAGGCTAAAATTATAAAAATAAAATTTATATTTTTTATTTATTAACAAACTATTAAATAAAATTTATATACAAATAGGTACCTAATATTTAATTTCCGATTTTAAAAAATTTGATATATTAAAATATTGCACTAGTGCAACGGTGGGCAACCTCCGGCCCGCGAGCCAACTCCGGTCCGCGTAAAGTTCTAATCCGGCCCGCGAGATCTTTAGAAGAAATAATAAATAAATATTTTCAAAAACAAAAATTTTAAAGAAAAGGATTAGGTTAGTACGTAACATAAGGAAAAAGGAGAGATCTACAGTTTAATTTTCGATATAATTCGTCTTATTTAAATTAAATTAAAAAGTATTGTAAAAAGTAAATTGAAAATTAAGTACACTAGACCCTCCATGTACGCGAGTTCGATGTACGCGAATTCAGAATAACGCGAATTAGATTTTGATACCTGAATTTTTTATACGCGAAGCAAAATTCCCTTTAACGCGAATTAAGTTTTCGCGTATTATTAAAATAACTAGGTGGCACAGTCGGCCTACCGGCCGCCTTTAGCCATCTAGACCGTGTCGGATGTGGTTGTTCGGCATTCGGCCTCACTACAAGGTTCTAAAGTAGCCTATGTTTTTCGTAGCGTTGTAAATATCGTAACTTCTACACCAAATTTGGTTAAGATTGGTCAAATAGAAACGTAAAGCACGTGCACGCGTATTTGAATTGTCGATCGGTTGACAGCTTGACAGCATTCATTATTGTTTTTTAAGTTGATTTTGAGTAGCCTGCCTTCCTTTAAGGAATCTCGATCATCCATTCATGCGCGTCCCATAGGGACGCGCATGAATGGATTATCGAGATTCCTTAAAGGAAGGCAGGCTACTCAAAATCAACTTTCCTTTCCTTTGCGAATTTGTTTCTTTGTAATTTGTTATAAATGATAAGAGAAATAAATATAGTACTTAATTAACTTTGTTATAAATATTATTGTTTTTATATTTTCAGAAAAAAATAAAAGTAACAAAAATGTGTACATTAACTATACTAAGGCCCGCGGACGAAACGTAAATATTATTCTGGCCCCTGTTATACAAAAGGTTACCCACCCCTGCACTAGTGGAAACTGTGTACTAAATTTTAGCTCTCAGGATGTGGGAAGTTGTTTAAAAAGGACGTTTGAAAATAAACGTACAACGGCTATATTAAATAAAAGCTTTTAAAAGTGCCCTTTATCATGAAGCGTCTACAGGGTGTTGAAAAAAGGTGGTATCAAATTTTAAGAGCAGATCAGAGAAGTTTTGTTTAATGCATTTAAAACTTCATTAGTCTGGTTATGCAGCATCTTTAAATTAATTATTAAAGAACACAGTCCTTTTTGATAACAATCTTGTGTTAGATAAAAGAATTCAAAATAAAACAAATGGGAATACTATACTGCACTACTTTTCCATTTAATTAAGCAGACAAAGTGGCGACTGATTCAATTAAAAATGAAAAAGATAAAAAAAAGCTTAAAATGAAAATTCCGTTGTTTGTACAACTGCTTGTACAATTATTGGCAATGCATACAATACCTGTGGGGGAAGTACAAACTTAATCTTATTGTTAGTTTACAAGTTTGGAGTATAAATTTGATGTAAAACACTAGATGATACATTAAGTTATCATTAAAATTTAATAATATGATAATATTATGTTTAGGTTGTTTTAATATGATATTGTGCTTAAAAATAAAACAATCTGTTTTGCGTTTACAAAGTTTCATTGTATTTCAAGTTTTAGGCAATGTTGAAGTATACAATTAAAACAGTTAAAATTTAATCGGTTTTTGTGGTTCTATAGAAATGTAATGTGTATAAAATTTTGTTCTGAAATTTTTGATAAAGTTTTACTGTATAAAATAAGTTTAAAAAAAAATAAATATAAACTTTTAATGGAAACCCCTAAATTTTTCTTAGTTTTCAGTACAGGCGGAAAATCATTATTTTCTTAATTTTATTTTTTGCGCATCGGTTATTACAATAGTTTAAATTGAGGCATTCTGTCAATAAATGTATTTTAAAACATAATCTTTTCAATATAACAATTACCATAAAGAGCACGAACAGTCGGAGCCGTCTTCAGAATTACGATTAAATGAAAATCTCGATTACAATTTTTGTATTATAAAATATTCAACAGATTTTTCAATTTCAATTATTTAATTTATCAAATCTATCACATTTCGACCACACGTGACGGTTATATCATAATTGAAAATATTTTTTGTACTTATTTACGACTTGATAGATTTATTTCTAGGAATAGGTGAAAATGTATAATTTATATATAACACAGGCCTGCGTTTTAATAAATTGCAAAATATGAATTGAATTTTATAATTGAATGTGAGTAAACGAGTGCCGCTGATGTTAAATCTGTTTTAAATTTTTTTCTATCACGTAAGGTTTTTGAACGAAACAATAAAACAACATAAATAATAATTATATTTATTTGGAATTAGGATATGCAAGAAATGTAAAAAATGCAAAGAAGCAATTACTAAAAACACAGAACGAATTTGCCACAAAAGCTTCTTTTCGTTATTTTTATACTCCCGTAGGACGGTCCCTCTTTAGGGATGAATTGTACGATAGCATTTGTACGACGGAAAGTTGTACGATGAAAAGTTGTGCGACTGCTTTTGTTCGATATTATGCAATAATTATATGAAATTAGAAGTACGTACAGGATGATAATTTAAACGTTGTTACAAAATTGCATTTTGCAACTATTTTTAATGGCGAAGTAATTTAAAAAGAAAACTGTTTTTACTACTGGACATTTAATTTCTATCCTATTTTCTAGTTATTTTGTTTATTAGTTAAGTTCGTAAAAATGTTTTGTATTTATATACTAAAGCGTTAAAATTTTACAGCTTGCAATTTAATTTTTATTTCATCCTAATAATTATTTCCTTTAATATCAGTCCAACTCCATGCGCTCGCTTCTCTCATACAATGCTCGTCCTTGCGATATTCAATCTATTCATTAATTAATTTAAATTTCACCTTTTAATTTTAACCAAATGTAATTTGAATACATTGATTACAGTAGAAATCTTTGTTTTTATTTTTTTAAAAATATTTTTAATACAGAATTAAATTTATTTTTATTATATAACAAAAATTTTCGACTTATTCGCTCTCGTATCTCATGTCGAGTCAATTGTTCATGCGTATAACAAATTCAATTAGGATATCCTGCGATGTACATAGGCGCATCAAAATCACATACAAAATTTAAAGTTTTACATTTACAAAAAAACACGACAGTTTACCCTTCCAAATTTGAGCATGTAAATTCTTTAAGATTTACATGCGAAAAATCGGCAAATTTTTGGTTTTTCTACTTCATGCGATCTTCTGGTTTACCAATAATACCGAAATTTATCCTTGAATTAATAAAATAAAATCAAATTTTCAAAGATTAAAAAAAAACATGTTTACAATCTTTGCTTAAAAAAAATATTTACAAAATTATAAAATTAATTTCAAATTTTAGCACTGCCAGGTTAAATTTGAATCATTTTTAAATCAACTATGAACTACTTGCTTTATAACATCCTAATTATTGATTTGAAATTATTATAAATTTCATTTTTCAAATATTTCAATAATTTAACATATCCCATTCAGTCAATTTTGAATTTTCATCCTCCAAAGGATGAAAATTATATAATTTAGAATTTATAATTTAGAAAAGAATATAATTTTCCAAAAAATTCAACTTTTATTTAACTAATTCAAATCATTTAAAAATGTTATCATATTTACAAATTTATAACTATTTTAAATCAAACTCAATATTTAAATTCAAAACTCGCATTCATTTACTTATTTTATCGTCTATCAAAATCATTTATGCAAGTGTAAATTGCAAATTTTGTTAATTTTTTTATCAAAAGCCAAACTTTAATCAAACTAATTATTCGAATTGTTGAGGGCTTCTATGGTTCATACTTACTCGTACTACACCCCTCTCATTTGTGCATCTCCACCTTACCTGCTTCCATGAAAAAAAGATAGTAAAAAGATCCAATTCAAACTTCAACTTTTTCCTGTAAACAAAAATTGTCAATTCGCACTTTATTTTGTTGTTTCTCTGGATTCCATTTTTAAATTTCCTCTTCATAGAATCTATTTTCATTTCTTTATGTGCTTTGATCACATATTCGTTCTTTGGTATCTTTTGGATGCCAAATTTGTTTCATTTTACCCAATTTAAATATTTTCCATCCTGTTCCAGTTACTATATATTTTCATCTTTAATTTTTTTCCGTCTTTGTAGAGGTGGCGAATTCTCCTCTTTCTTCCTTTAATTGTTTTGTCCATTTTAATTAATTTTTTACTTGGGTATTTTTATTTTCTGGTTTAAAGTTTATAATCTCTTGTGTATTTTAATCCTGTGTATCCTTGCTTATTTTTCTCAAAATGTTTGAATCATCTCTTGGCGAATTTGGTTCATCTTTAGGTTATTTCGGTAAAATTTTTGCTATATCTTTTGTGCATTTGCCTTAAAATTTTAAATTATGCCTTTCTGTAGCTTTTCCATAGCCTCCTAGAGCTGAGTCATAGTCACTATTTACTCCTTTATCTATATTATGAACAAATATTTTTAAGGTTAACTTTAAAATATGCCTATAGTAGCCATACCCGTACTATAAAAACAAATCACTCTTTTAACGCTATTGAACGTTTATGAATAATGTTTTTTGACACTTTGCTTAAAAATAAAAAGGGTTTATAAACCTGTTTTAAATTTTTATGAATACGGCTGTTAATTTTTATAATGCCACACGTTGTATAATAATAAAAGTATATTACTATAAGAAAGGTGCCATTCTATTAAATGGAATTAAATTGCTACAAATTTTAAATTTTAGGACATCCTGATTTTCTGATTCTGATCGTACTTGTAATTTTATATAATTGTTCTATAGCATACAATTAAATCCCGTTTCAATGGTATAAAATAGTCGGTCGTAAAAATTTCCGTCGTACAAATGTATGGCGTATAAAATGCCTTGTCGATTAAATGTTCAGTCATAGAAATGCTGAGTGGAACAGAAGCGGTCGTATAACTTTCCGTCGCATAAATGCTGCCGTATAAATTACATAGAATCCTCTTTAATATATTTGTGAAATCGTTCACCTTGCTCTTCACTAACATCACCAAGGTTATCCGGAAATGGTCTAGAAATATATTCAACATATTTTCAACAATGCCTCCTGTTCATTTTCCTTCATTACCATTTCAAGTTTATTACTTTTCATAACCAACAAAAACATTTTCCTTTAGTTTTGCTTCTGAGAGACCCGAACATATTTCACACACGTATTTAAATCCTCTATTCTTGTCCAAAGCTTTAACAAATTGCTTCGTCAGGCCCAGTTTTATATGCAGTGGGGGTAATAACCTTTTCTTGGGGTTAACTAGGTTTCCCCTAATCACATTTTTGGAGTCAGGTGTTAACGTCTCCCTTGATGGCCAGTTTCTTGTTCAATGCTTAACTCATGCTCTGTTTTGCATGGACATTTGGTTCGTATAACCGGATTGTTGACCCAAAAGTATGGCTGAAATTTTTATATCGCCACATAGTACCCAGTTGTTAATTTTATAGTTTATTCTTAGAAGAAGCTCTTCAAGGTTTTCGTAATTTTCTTTGAGTTAAGTTGAATGACCAAACAAAATAGAGAGGTAAAAATTACCATTCTGCAGTAGGACAGCTTTAAGGCTTCCTATGTGATCTCCAGTCCGTAGGTTTATCTTCAGGGCCACCAAGGCAAATATCTAAGTCAGAGACGTTATTGCAAAATACAAATACACCGTTTTGGGCGAAGTAATCCACAAATTTAGCATCGCGATTTCAATACTAGTGAAATGTTATTCCTGGAGCAAGTAAATGTTTAATACTTATACTAGATTCTAAAATCTCAGACAGAGTTTTTGGGAATCTTAAATTTCTGACTAAGTCATTAAGTTCTATTTGAAACAATAGCTGAGGTTCAGTGTCTTTTAAGGTGATGGTTAAAAAGATCAATTTCTGTATATATTGAAGATTCGGAATCGATACAAGTCTGCAATACTTTGGGTGGAATAAATAATACAGTTGGATAGAGGATTTTTTAGTACTTTCTCCGCGAATAAAACAACTTATCCAACTTATCCAATACTCCGCTTCTGCACAAGATTAATATAAATAATACAGGCACATCAGCATCATGTAGAACTGGTCTTATTGCCGACTGAAGATTACAGTGTTAAATATTATTTATGACCCTTAATACCATATAGACAAAAAGAAAAAAAGAACAGTCGTCGGTTTGATTTTTCGGCTTTCTCCAGATCATTGATATTCCCAAAGGTAGGACTTCTCTAGTTACTTTAAACCAATGCCTTACGGCTTCTTCACAGATCATGCAATAACATACGAGTATGTGGTGCGCAAAGTTTATCTTTACCTCCAAGTTAATTTTAAAGTAGATTAAATGTGCATTTTTAACGAAGTCAGTAATGTTTTTTTTATACTTTTTCAATACAAAATGATCACAAATGTAACAAAAATCGTCAGGCTTATTTTTATAACACCTTCTAAAAAAATTTCAGACAAAGAACAGCACAACCACCTTACTAATAGATTAACACGCCAACATTAAATTATTTTCTCTGAAAATCTTGTGTACCTTTAATACTTTAATACTGTAGGGAATTCCTTGGTGGTAGTGGTATCACTGCTGGTAAATAGTACCAAGTAAATACCCCAACTAATGCAGGAATTAACGAAATATTATTTGGTTTTCAACATTACGGACTTGAAAGAAATTTTTTTATATAATTTTAATGGAATATCATGAAAATACCACAATATTGATTTTCAAAGAAATTGTATGTGGTGGAAACAAAAATCGACTTGTTTAACTAAATAATACGTCCTAATGGCCTGTGTAATTTTACTTCAATTTTGTTATTGGTTATATTGGCGAGTATCTATATAAAGTCTCTATAAAGAAATGTAGTTGTCCAAATAGTCAGGATAATTTAATATATCTTCAAACATTTAATTAATTTGAGTAGCCTAAATTGTTCCTATTGACATTACAGAGTCACTTAAGAAATTCTAATTTCTACTGGTAAAAGGAACGGAATATATTTATTTTACCACAACTTTGAATGTGTGTTTAAAATCAAAGTTGCAATTATATAATTAATTCCTTAGCTTAAAACTTAAATTACACTAAAATCAACTTGGTTCTAAATTAATCTACTTGTTTGAGTAAAGTCATGAAACAAATTTGCAAGAGCCGTAATATAGATGATGAGCTTTGCTTCCTTACGCCTCAAGATGAATATTGATAAATATTACAGTACCACTACATTCGTCCATAATTATTATCATCTAATAATGAGTACTTTAAAAAATTGCTAAATTATAAATACATATTTACAGAGTCTGCAAGATTAAAACTTCTTACATTAATATTCTGTTAATTTCAAACCGCGTTACTTAAGTATATTATTTTTAAGACTTCAGAAAGTACTTATCAATGTTGGGTTATACAGACTTGATAAACCTAACGAATTTAATTAATGAATGAATTATTAATTGCAGCTTTATGTTATAACTTGCAGCAGCGGTTTGGGCTGTGAATTTTGATGAATTAGTCAGACAAAGCGGCTTTATATAAGTAATAATTATTATGAATTATATAATCGTACAATTTATTTAAAACTTTTCCTTATATTTGTTTAACATTTTTGAAAAATTGTGTTTTATTGTAAAACATACCTAGTATAAGTAATATATTCATATGTTATAAATAAGGTATGTAGATGTTTACATAACCGACTATTTATTTTAACAGAAATAAGCTGTACCACTATTTCAGTTACATTTGCCTATTTTTGTTTTCAACATGTTACCGAATTATACAATTCTGACAAACGGGTAATTTGCAGAATATATATGAGGATGTTGTATACTATTTTATTTTAAAAATTTTACAAAAATATCTAATAGAAAATAATAAAAATAATAATTTTTAGAAACATGTACATATTTCAAGCATAAAGTTAAATATTGGTGAATTTTCTATTCCATTCAAATAGAATACCAGCGAAGAGTTATCGTACAGTAAAAAATTAATTTCACAGTTGAAAATGTTCATTGCGGCAATCAGCAAATTGTAGAGTTACGCATGCGCAAAATTAGAATAACGAATTTCCCGAAGCGGCAACTGCTGTTTAAACTTTTTGGCAAAGAAAATAATTTCGTTCAAAGGTCTAAAATTAGTAAATTTTCTCTATTAATTTTTTTACAGAAAACCTTAATATATTTTATAATTTTGAATGATATATTATACCTAATTAACTTGACGTTATCGCACCTGTTGATTGACCTCCTGTTAACTGAAATAGAAATCTTGTAACTGTCTTTTGCGAAGCTGTTTATACAATCACAGTTTGTTATATAAACACGATTACAAGAAACATTATTCAATTCCAAAACAATTTATCACATGCTGCTATTAATCACGAAATTAGCAAAAACAGATAATCAAATTCTCATTAAAATAATTCATACTATGTTTTAGTTTAAAAATTTTTTAGATCCAATCGGGGTTTAGTAGAAAATGTAAGAAAAATTAATATAATAATGTTTAAAGTATCATAAACATTAATATTCGTAATTAAATTTTTTTTTGTAAAATACCCACCCAATTTAGCAATTCTTAAGTATTTTTGACCCACCTGCTGGGTAAATCGTCGACGTCGTGGGAAGTGATTTGTGATGGTTAACACAGAGGAACTGTGAAAACATAAATGTGGCCGACTTTCCACCGCTAAAACATTTTGATTTACGCCAGTCTTGTTGCTTATGCTTATCAACATGTACATACTGCTGTGATTTAAAATGACCCCACACAATACAAATGGTTGTAAAACTGAATTAATTGTTATATTTAAGAAAATTAAGCTAATTTCAAACTTTAGATTGAACAGATAAACACATCCAACTAAATTCATGATATTGTAGACCTAATAAGATCTTTAAAGATGAGAAAGCTATATCAAAACCTGCTAAATACATTCAATTTGAAGGTAACAAGTCAAAATCTTCTAATAAGATGCTTTATCTTAGAAATGATGAAATTTGCTATAATTTGTTATCTGAAAAACATAACCTTTACGTTTATAAACTTTGAATTGATAAATCTCTGTAAATAACTTGTTATGTGAAAATCTGTTTATAACCAAAATTCTTTTATATCTAATTGTATGTGATAACCATAAATTCATCTCCATAATTTGTAAAAAGGTAAATAAGGGTGAAAATCCATTAAAGGTTGATAAGTGAAATGTGATAACGAAAATAGTCAAATGTACACTTCAAATGGCTCCCAAATCAACTACTGTGATGGAAAACAACTGGAAAGCAGCGGATAAGTAATCTCTTCAATAATGGAACCAACTCTGGAAATTACATGAAATTCCATTAAAATAAAAATCACATAAAGGAATAAATTTGACTTACAAGTCGTTGAAGTCAGCTCAAATTTGTATTTTGCGCAAGCAAAAGTTAGTTGAATTTTGATATTTAAAGTGGACGGACGTATGCAATGCGATCCAACAGTTCAATCAATTTTGGTCGATAAAAATCCAAGATGGCAAAGTTAGTTGCATCACCTGAAAATTAAAATATTATTTTTTCAACTCAACTCGCAAATATCCGAGAATTTCTTAATTTGAAATTACTTACCGGCATACTAATTAAGAAAACAACACAATTAGAAAGTCAAATTTGGATGATTAATGCTATCACAACACAATCCAAACAGGAGAAGATCAAGAGCGTCATCAACGAAAACATCTGATCGTGGAAGTGTCTCATAGTGCGCTTGTGTTTATCAAAAGAGTGTTTTTCACGCAGACTTATATAAAATTCCGGATTATTAAATTATAAGGTACTGATAAAATATATTTTTTTATTATTAACATTTATGAATGAACGTCATTCTACATTATTTTTGATTTTTGATTATTGTAAACATTCTGGTAACAGATAAGATATCTGTGCAATTTGTTAAAATTGATTATTTGCGCTTTGCGATATTATTTTTGAATATAAAACTCATTTCTAAATTAATCCAATCTTTTATTATTATCAAACATTTACAGGTCAGTATTCTGAATTTTAAAGATCATTCACATACAGAAGTGGATTGTTTATCTGGTAAAATAATTAAGCAATTTTATTCAGTCATTGAACATTTTTCTATCATTCAAAAATAAGATTTTTCAACTTAATAAGCTACATCCCCTAATTAAACCTAATACCTGCAATACTCTGAGAGAGTCTTAGACTGAGCTAAACAAGAGGGACAGGTTGGTGAACTCGCTAATTGTATTTTAGCACGCGAATTTCAATTATTACATTTTTTTATATTTTTCATTCATTTGAATGTGGCGCCCAAGTTAAACGACGTGTCTAATTTATAATAGAAGGGAGATCATAGCAATACGTGTACATTCTTTATGGTTTGATTGATATAGGTACAATGAGGAACAAAATTCAAACTTTCATAAAATTACTTTTAATGTTATTTTTATAGTCTGAAGCGATATTTCTATCACAAATTAATAGAAAATCATTGAAAATTAACTTCAAAAATTCAAATTCATAAAATTACTTTTAATGTTATTTTTATAGTCTGTAGCGATATTTCTATCACAAATTAATAGAAAATCATTGAAAATTAACTTCAAAGTGCAAAATTATTATTCACGACGTTCTCGATATCACAAAATCTGACTAATTAAAGAGGTGCCTGCTCAAATCGTATACTTTAAATTCTCAAAAGAACTGCTTTTAGCAAGATACTAAATTTTATGAGTTCCTTTGCCGTACCTTGACAACTTAGGAAATACGTATTTTCATTTGGTACGAGTTAATTACTAATTTAAATTAGATCTTTTGTTGGTTTTCCTTCCTGGTTTTAAAGAAATAGAATAGGCGTTTGGAAAAGAGTAAATTGTATAAAGTATGTGAACAAGTAGCAAAAAGATCGTCTTTGAAGAAAAATTCTCTGTGAACTAGTCGAAATACTAATAAATTTTCGTTATATATTTGATGATAAATGGAGACATCAATGAAAACTTTACCAGTGGTTCGAAGTCCACGTTAAATAGTAGGTTCTCTGTGTATTAGTCTGGGAGCCAGCGACCGTTTAGAGTTGGTCATTTCAGAAAGGCTGAAAATTTTTCCTAAGCTTTATTTGGTATCACTGGTAAGTGAATGGACCTCCAGCTGGCACACCTCCGGGGGGTGTAGCTGCGGCAGCCTCCCACACACGTAAAATAATAATACAAAAAAACTAATACCGCAAAAGCTGAAACTTTGTTCACATGTTGATCGTGCTATAAATAAAAGAAAAAACGTATCCAGCCGAATTTAGAGTGGGGGATTATGCCCCAGCTTTTCACGTAAAGAAGTGAAAAATATGCGCTGGGGTAAACTGATACCGCAAAAGCTGAAATTTGGTAAAGTAATAGTTAAATTAATAACTTAAACGAAAAAAACATCCAGCTGTACATTTAGTGGGGGAAAAGTGTCCAGCTGATGCAGTGAAGAGCGCTGCGCATGGGTATGCGCTCGGGCGCGTCGTACCTTTGACTGCATCAGCTGGACACTTTCCCCTCAAGAAACATAAAGCTGGATATTTTTTTCGTTTAACTTATTCAGTTAACTATTGTATTACCAAATTTCAGCTCTTGCGGTATCAGATATCTATACTTTTCTCATTAAACCGTCCCTGCAGTTATTATACTAACTCACCTGTTTTTGAATTTAAAGTAAATATTTACACATTTAAATATTTATACATAACATAAACAGTAAATACCTATGTGTGGACATAAAAGTGGAAATGAAAAAAACGATCTTTCACTGGTCAGCATCACTTGCAGCGATAATGAAAGCGATAATAAGTACGATGGCGATGAATCCGAAGAAGGCGAAATCTAAAAAATTTTCTAATACTGTAATGATATTTCATTTTTCCCCGTCTAATTACGTTTTTCCCGCGATAATTTTTGAATTCTTAAGTCCGCCATCTAGCGTTGACCAGAATAGTTGTTTGTTTGACGTCGAGTGGCGCGCGCACAACTACAGGGTTTTTGACAAAATGGCGTAGTAAGACGAACGCTTGTGTTTTGTGTGTAGTTGTAATACTGGTAAAATTACCGAAATTGGTGTAATTTCTTTTGTCCGTTGATCTGGGTGTTAATGGAAAAAGGCCGTCCTTGTGACAATTATTACGATCGCCAATACTTGGTTATATTTGATGCATATTTGGTTTTATGCAATCAACAGCTTTATGCAAATTTATGTTACTGGAGTTTTAACGACAAAACTAATCAACACGCAATTCAATCAATCCGTGAAGTTTTGCTACAAAATTAGGTTCGATCTCTTCCTTAAATATTGTGGTATTCGAAGCTGATGTATTTTGATGACGCCATTCCTTTGTTCGCACATTCCTGAATGCAGGACCGTATTTCGCCCCATCGTCAATGTGTATTTATTGTTTATGTTAAATTTTGCGTAAGTACTTTTTATCAGTTTATTTTAATTAACCCCGCTATCGATTCAAATATTACAAACATTAAATTACGTCAAATTAAATATATAAATTACTCATCAATTATTCTACCGGTTTTTAAACAATTGAACTCAGAGTGAAGTGTTTTGCTCATTCCTTTAGTTTTTGTGTTTCGGAGTTGCTATTCAACATTTTAGTTACCTTCACGTCACATTTTTCCAACGTTATTTGGTTTATCAAATGTTCATAGTTTTAATTAATTATAATCATAAGTACTAACCCTTTTATTTGGTTCTCGAACGTGGAATCGAGGTGTTGTTTTAGTGGGACATTATACCCAAGTCAATTTTCATCTCGATTCGACTTACCGAAACCTTGTTTATGTTACATTTATGTTCCTTTATGCGTTTAGGTTATATATACAGTGTGTTGAACATTTTATGTTCACCTTTAGCATAAGTATTATTATTCTTTATATCATTATTTTATTATTGTGTATTATTAGCCATAAGTTATTTAAATCTGACAACTATTTACCGTATTCATATTTCATTATTTTACAATCTTATCAACGTTTATTATTATTAATCTACAAAAATTGTCAAAATCTCTGTCATTATTATTCACATATTGAGTTTATTAGCTTCACCAAAATTAAGTCTTTTAATTAAAATATTGTTACTCGTTATTGGATATATTTTATTTCACTCTCGACTCCCCCCCCCTATTTCTATATAGGTAAGTTCTGAATTACTTTTGGGGTAAGTTTATGACAAATTCAGTGGCGCCCTAATACCCGATTGTGACTTCCCTTGATTTTGCCGTCCCGGATTGTTATTGGAGTGATTTAAGCACCACGACCCACGCGATTGAGCTAGCGGCATCCAATACAAATCCAGGTAGGTGCCACACATTCACCTGTGTGATCACAGCTTGTTGACGGAACCAATTTGGCCCGTTACAAAATTTGCCGCCCAACGTGGGGCCCCGATTAAAAATTGTTCCCCAACGTTTAGGCCGACGTTTAGGCCCGACCACTACAAAATTTGACCCCTATCGTGTTGGCTTTGTTAAGTCATCTTCAAGCTCTTCCGAAACCATTGTGGTTATTTTAGTCCCTTTTTGATTTTATAATTTTTTTATTTTTATTACAATTATTTACTTTTACGCCATGGAGTGCGAATTTGAGAATTTAACTGCCAGTTATAAGTTGATTGTAGAACGACTTATTAAGACAGAATTAATCTATGAACTCGAGGTTCGAGGCTCGCAGTCAGTAGGTGATGTTCCAGCCCTACGAACTTTATTAAGAAAAGTCCTGAAAAAGGAAATGACCGACCCAAAATTTGTTCGCCCCCCCTATTCTAAAACCTTTTCGAATGATTCAGTTTACATCAATCTTATGATCGAAAATCTTAGTTCCTTAATCGAGACTTCCGATTTAGATAAATCGGTCCCTTTAATTCAAACAAAAATTATACATTTAGTTCATCGAATTAAAAATTCAAATCCCAGTAATGATGAGGAAAATAACACAAAATTAGATTGGGTGAATGTTGTTAAAGATATGATAGTAAATTATGAACTTGCGTTGAAAGCTTCCAAACTCTCGCTAGATGCTCCCGTTATAAATACCGCTAGTGAAACCCCTGTGTTAAAAATTGCTAATCTAAAATTAGAAAATGATGCTACTAACCCTCTAACGCTTGCTGCTTCTACTTCTGCTTTGCAAAATGTTATGCCAGCTAGTACTTATTGTGTTCCATCTACAATTTTGACTCCCCCTGTTACTGTTAACTCAAGAATGAGTAATGTTATGTCGGACGTACAGAAATCTGTACCTGTTTTTAAATGGGGATTTACTTTTTCGGGTGACAAAACCCAATCGTTAAATGCATTTTTAGAACGTGTTAGGGAGTATAGTATTACCAGAAATGTTTCGGAAATACAATTATTTCGCGAATCATACGAACTCTTCAGTTCGAAGGCTTTGATTTGGTTTAGAGCAAATCGTGAAAATTTTAATACTTGGAGTGATATCGAATCGGCCTTACGAGAAGAATATTTACCACCAGATTATGATGATGTTTTAATTCGAGAAATTGAACGAAGAACTCAAGCTTCTTCGGAATCGATTGGTACTTTTGTTGCAGTCATGAAAAGTTTATTTTCTAGATTAGTTGAAAAATTATCTGAAGCCAAACAATTAAAAATTATAAATAAAAATTTACATCCGTCGTATCAAACTCAATTAGGCCTTGTAAAAATTACGTCTATCCCCGAATTAATTAAGTATTGCAAAATCATCGAAGAACGAAGAATTGCGATTGATAATTACGTTCCCCCTGTGAAACAGAAGAATGATTTAGAACCTGAATTAGCTTTTGTTGATGTTTCATGTAACGTTGAGACTGTTAAAGAAGTGGAGAAAAATTCTTCACAACCTACCCCGTTAATGAGTCAATCTTATTCAAACCCTTATAAGGCAAGTTCGTCAAAGGAAAATAGTTATTCCCATTATCGTTCAAATACTTTTACGAATCCTCGTTCTAACGATCATAATAATCCACGCTTCAGTACTTTTACGAAATTTAATAATGATGTTCAAAATTCTCGAAGTCCTACCAATAATGCTAGCCTAAATTTTAGAAATTGTTGGAATTGTAATTCCAACCAACACCTTTCAAAAGAGTGTACTGTGCCGAAGAAAGGAAACTATTGTTTTAAGTGTGGGAAACCCAATTTTACGACACGTACTTGTCCCAAATGTTCTGTTTCGGGAAACGAGCGTCGAGGTCAGTAAAAGACGGGATTGCTACCTCGAAGATTTTTTATAACTCCACCCGTTCATTAAGAAATCTGATAGATAATCGAAATTTAGAGTATGACAAGAATAAAATTATGTTGAATTATATATTGGAAAATTCCAAATATGACGAACGTCCTTATGTGACAGTTGAAATTTTTGGTAAATCTTTTGCAGCACTTTTAGATTCCGGTGCCTCTAGGACAATTTTAGGAATTGAAGGTTGGAATCGAATTTCTAATTTAGGCCTTCATTTAAATAATGTTAAATCGAATTGCGCTTTGGCTGATGGCAGCCAAGTAAATATTTTAGGTTCGGTTTCGTTACCGATTAAGCTACGTCACAAAACCATTGTGATCAATGTTTTGATAGTGCCTGATGTTACACACACGGTAATTTTAGGAATAGACTTTTGGAGGGCTATTGGCTTTGTGCCTAATGTTATTCGTGGTGAGTGGAATTTTTCGAAGCCTGAACAATTGTCGCTGGTGTCTTTAGAGGACGAACAAACACAATTGGTCTCTGAACAAAGTTTAACCCGTGAGCAGGGAGCCATTTTAAATGGTTTAATCAGTTCTAATTTTAAAGACATTAGTAAGTCAGAAATTTTAGGATGTGCTTTAGGTGTGGAACATGTTATTACTACAAAGTCCCCTCCTATTAAGCAAAGATATTACCCGGTGAACCCTAATGTTCAAGCTCAAATAGACGCAGAATTAACCCAAATGATAAAGTCTGGTGTAGTAGAAAAAAGTCATTCAGCTTGGTCGAATCCCGTTTTGTTAATTAAGAAGAAAGACGGAAAATTTAGATTTTGTATAGATTTTAGAAAATTGAATCAAGTTACTGAACGTGATGCATATCCCTTACCTTATGTTTCCGCTATATTAGATCGCCTGCGCGATGCAAAATTTATAACGTCCTTGGATATAAAATCAGCTTATTGGCAGATCCCATTGTCTGAAGAATCGAAAGCTTACACTGCTTTCACTGTACCTGGTAGAGGTCTTTTTCAATTTACCCGTATGGCATTTGGTTTACATAATGCCCCGGCGACCTTTCAGCGTTTTATTGACAAAATTCTTGGTCCAGAATTAGAACCTTATGTATTTGTGTATTTAGATGATGTAATTATTTGTGCTCCAACTTTCGACAAACATATTGAAATTCTTACGGATGTTTTAAAAAGATTAAAAGATGCAGGTCTTACGTTGAGTAGGGAAAAATGTTATTTTTGTAAACCTGAGCTCAAATATCTCGGTTACGTTGTGAATCAACAAGGTCTTGCGGTTGACCCCGGTAAAGTTGAAGCTATTTTAAAAATACCAACGCCCAAAAGCGTTAGTGATGTACGCACTATAATTGGTATGGCATCTTGGTATAGACGTTTTATACCTGAATTTTCAACAATTATTGCACCTCTTACCGCTCTTTTAAAGAGGAACCAGAAATTTATTTGGAACGAAAATTGTGACACTGCGTTAAGCTTGGTTAAAGATAGTTTGGTTAATGCTCCTATTTTAGTTTGTCCAAATTTTGATGTACCTTTTGTTGTTCAAACGGATTGTAACGCTTAAAATTCCTCACGAACTTTAGCGTGAATAATTGATGTTACATTAATTTCTAACCAAAGATGTTAATTAAAACGACGAAGAAAAATAAAGATGGAATAAGCGCCACTCGATTTCGGTTAAAAAGGAAGACGTCGTTATGAAAGATTAGACAACTCGTTTAAAGGGGAAATCGAGAAATCACGAGCTATCTTTGTAATCTTGCCGGCTAGCTTGGAAGATAATTAATTAAACAAAAAAAAAACCAGCAATGAGTTCAGGGCATACGGAAAATTTTGAACAACGAAGAAATTCTGTAAATGAAAATAATAATTGCTCAAATATAAAGCGCAAATATCTTACGCGCAGTCCCGCAAAGAACTAACAAAATAATGGCGGACCACACAAAAATGTTATCACCCATATGTTGATTATCAACCGAAATCACGGAATATTTATACAAAATGTACAAATTTTGAGAATCAACTCAATCAAATAATTAATAATTATTACAATAAATTACCAACCAAAAAAAAAATGATACCTCAAATTTCGTTGATCTGCGGCCGATGCAAAATTTGTTCAGCTTCGAATCCCATAAAGGCGGATGAGAGCTCCCGGTAAAATAATCAGAAAAAAATGAGCTTCCCAATCCTACGGATTCGAGAAGATAATCCCAGTTCGCTACTGGATGGTATTAACTAACCAATTCTTCTCCAAAATCCGGCTTCACAAAATTTTTGCACAACACACACAAAATCACCTCTTACTCGAGCCAACGTATCAAGTCAAGTCCCGCGAACCGACTCCTGCGCATTTCTCGCTCGTACCAACGGTCACTGGTTCCAAACCCAAAGAATTCGGCGGCAAATTTCAAACCGTTACAGGATGCCTCAGGCTTTGGCATCGCTGCAGTCCTCACTCAAGAAATTGATGGAGTAGAACATGTAGTAAGTTATTTAAGTCGTTCACTTACGCGTCAAGAGAGAAATTACTCTGTTACGGAAAGAGAGTGTCTCGCGGTTCTTTGGGCCATTGAGAGACTGAGACCGTATTTGGAAGGTTCCCATTTTCGTGTAATCACTGACCATTATAGTCTCGTTTGGTTAAATAATCTTGTTCAACCAAGTGGTAGATTAGCTCGATGGATGGTAAGATTACAACAGTACGACTTCGAAATTACGCATAGAAAAGGTAAAGATCATGTAGTTCCGGATGCGTTATCAAGATCCGTTCCCGTGATTGATAATGTTTCGATTACTCCCAAATTTAGTCAAAATAAGAATGAAAATAAGATCCCTAATGCTCCTAAAACAATACAGATTGGTGAAATAACCGACGATCATTCCGGTTATAATAACGACGAGGATCATGAGCTTCTTCATGAGTCCAATGATGATGATCATGACTCTAATCCCAATCCTGTAAGTAACCATAACGATAAATGGTATAAGTCCATGTTAAGTAAGGTTAAGAACAAACCAGATAAATTTCCCCTATGGCGAATCGAAAACAACCTTTTGTTTAAATATGTAACTCCCGATTATCCTGAACTTCGTGAGAAGGCGGAATGGAAGGAAGTGCTTCCAAATTCCCGACGAAATGACATTCTAAAATCTTGTCACGATGAACCTACTGCTGGTCATCTCGGAATTCGCAAAACTTTAAGTAGAATAACACAAAAATATTATTGGCCTTTGTTGAAATCTTCAGTATCCCGTTATGTAAATAGATGTCCCGTTTGTATTGCCCACAAACCAGAACAGAAAAAGCCCGCTGGTTTTATGACTTCCCATCCCAATGTAACTCGTCCTTGGCAGATGATTTCTGTTGATTTAGTAGGTCCCTTACCACGCTCAACCCGTGGCTACGTGTATATCCTAGTTGTAGCAGATTATTTTACTAAGTATTCCTTGTGTTTTCCTTTACGTTCTGCCACTGCTGCGTCTGTTACTCGTAAAATCGAAGAAGACGTAATTTTAGTTTATGGTGCTCCCAAAATTTTACTTTGTGATAACGGTGTACAATTCCGTAGCCGTGAATTTAGAAACATGAATTCCCTGTATAATGTTAAAATTACTTATAACGCCAATTATCACCCTCAAGCTAACCCGGTCGAAAGGGTTAATAGAGTTTTGAAGACCATGTTGTCCTCCTATGTAGCGGACAATCATAGGAATTGGGATAAATATTTAGCCCGTGTTGCTTGCGCCATGCGCACAGCAGTACACGAAGTAACTGGAGTAACGCCTTATTTTGCGAATTTTTGTAGAGAAATTAATTTAGATGGAGGTACCGTAGGCTATTCTGAATTGACAGGAGATGCGGATATTTCGTTTGGAGATAGGTTATACCTACAAGGTAAACCTAAGGCTCTCCACAAATTGTATGACGATATTGTTAAAAGGCTTAGAGTAGCCTATGAAAAGAACAAGAGTTCTTACGATTTAAGACGTCGAGCTGCTACTTTCGAAGTAGGAGATTCGGTGTGGCGACGCAATTATGTGTTATCTGACGCGTCAAAATATTTTACGGCGAAATTAGCTCCCAAATTTCGTGGACCCTTTTACATCAGAAAGAAAGTTTCTTATGCCACGTATGAGCTTTCTGATGAATCTGGAACTTCCCAAGGCGTGTGGAATGCCAAAGATCTTAAATCCGCTCCCGAGTAAGTCATATTAGTAGCGTACCTTGAGTTATGCGGAGGGCGTTAACTAACCCCAACTGCGACTATCATTTAGTAAACGTATCTTGCGTTATGAAGAGAGCGTTTTGCTAAACCTGATTTGACTTGTTTATCTTACGTTTTGTTCTGACCAATTTGATGAGATTTGAATTGGGAAACCGATTCGCTTCGTGGACCGATGCGGTTAGGCCATACCGACAGATAAATGAACTTGTATATAATATGTATGTTTTTTTTTTCTTTTAGCTTCCGCTTACGCTTTTGAAACCTTTCGCTGTATAATAATATTTATGTATTTTGTGTTTTATGTGCTTTAGCTTTTATCTTTTAAGTGCTTATGTTATATTGGCGATGTATGTTACTGTTTGCTAAGCTCTGGTTCGTAAGAACAAAAGAGGCTTTTGTTCTTCCAGCCCGGGTGATGTAATGATATTTCATTTTTCCCCGTCTAATTACGTTTTTCCCGCGATAATTTTTGAATTCTTAAGTCCGCCATCTAGCGTTGACCAGAATAGTTGTTTGTTTGACGTCGAGTGGCGCGCGCACAACTACAGGGTTTTTGACAAAATGGCGTAGTAAGACGAACGCTTGTGTTTTGTGTGTAGTTGTAATACTGGTAAAATTACCGAAATTGGTGTAATTTCTTTTGTCCGTTGATCTGGGTGTTAATGGAAAAAGGCCGTCCTTGTGACAATTATTACGATCGCCAATACTTGGTTATATTTGATGCATATTTGGTTTTATGCAATCAACAGCTTTATGCAAATTTATGTTACTGGAGTTTTAACGACAAAACTAATCAACACGCAATTCAATCAATCCGTGAAGTTTTGCTACAAAATTAGGTTCGATCTCTTCCTTAAATATTGTGGTATTCGAAGCTGATGTATTTTGATGACGCCATTCCTTTGTTCGCACATTCCTGAATGCAGGACCGTATTTCGCCCCATCGTCAATGTGTATTTATTGTTTATGTTAAATTTTGCGTAAGTACTTTTTATCAGTTTATTTTAATTAACCCCGCTATCGATTCAAATATTACAAACATTAAATTACGTCAAATTAAATATATAAATTACTCATCAATTATTCTACCGGTTTTTAAACAATTGAACTCAGAGTGAAGTGTTTTGCTCATTCCTTTAGTTTTTGTGTTTCGGAGTTGCTATTCAACATTTTAGTTACCTTCACGTCACATTTTTCCAACGTTATTTGGTTTATCAAATGTTCATAGTTTTAATTAATTATAATCATAAGTACTAACCCTTTTATTTGGTTCTCGAACGTGGAATCGAGGTGTTGTTTTAGTGGGACATTATACCCAAGTCAATTTTCATCTCGATTCGACTTACCGAAACCTTGTTTATGTTACATTTATGTTCCTTTATGCGTTTAGGTTATATATACAGTGTGTTGAACATTTTATGTTCACCTTTAGCATAAGTATTATTATTCTTTATATCATTATTTTATTATTGTGTATTATTAGCCATAAGTTATTTAAATCTGACAACTATTTACCGTATTCATATTTCATTATTTTACAATCTTATCAACGTTTATTATTATTAATCTACAAAAATTGTCAAAATCTCTGTCATTATTATTCACATATTGAGTTTATTAGCTTCACCAAAATTAAGTCTTTTAATTAAAATATTGTTACTCGTTATTGGATATATTTTATTTCACTCTCGACTCCCCCCCCCCTATTTCTATATAGGTAAGTTCTGAATTACTTTTGGGGTAAGTTTATGACAAATTCAGTGGCGCCCTAATACCCGATTGTGACTTCCCTTGATTTTGCCGTCCCGGATTGTTATTGGAGTGATTTAAGCACCACGACCCACGCGATTGAGCTAGCGGCATCCAATACAAATCCAGGTAGGTGCCACACATTCACCTGTGTGATCACAGCTTGTTGACGGAACCAATTTGGCCCGTTACAATACATTATTTTATTACACGTATTAGTTCCCTATGTATGTTTATATTTAATTTTAGTATGTTTTTTGTAAATAAATACTAAAAAACATTTTCAATAATTAATAGTAAACCTATTTTTTATTATCTTCCTTTATAGCAGAAAAGTTATACGTATCTATCATCCAATAACTGTATGGACGGCACGCTGTGTTTAATGAGAAAAGTATAGATATCTGATACCGCAAGAGCTGAAATTTGGTAATACAATAGTTAACTGAATAAGTTAAACGAAAAAAATATCCAGCTTTATGTTTCTTGAGGGGAAAGTGTCCAGCTGATGCAGTCAAAGGTACGACGCGCCCGAGCGCATACCCATGCGCAGCGCTCTTCACTGCATCAGCTGGACACTTTTCCCCCACTAAATGTACAGCTGGATGTTTTTTTTCGTTTAAGTTATTAATTTAACTATTACTTTACCACATTTCAGCTTTTGCGGTATCAGTTTACCCAGCGCATATTTTTCACTTCTTTACGTGAAAAGCTGGGGCATAATCCCCCACTCTAAATTCGGCTGGATACGTTTTTTCTTTTATTTATAGCACGATCATCATGTGAACAAAGTTTCAGCTTTTGTTGTATTAGTTTTTTTGTATTATTATTTTACATGTGTGGGAGGCTGCCGCAGCTACACCCCCCGGAGGTGTGCCAGCTGGAGGTCCATTCACTTACCAGTGATACCAAATAAAGCTTAGGAAAAATTTTCAGCCTTTCTGAAATGACCAACTCTAAACGGTCGCTGGCTCCCAGACTATATGTAAAAACACTTAAAATACACAGAATAAAAATTACAGAAAAGGTCACGATGTTCGTTAAGCGAACAATACGGACGAGATATAGAGAACATTACAAAGAGCTGCATTTCGAAATTATTTAATTGCGTGATATACATTCTTGTTCATTAAAAAGAGTTTGAGGACGGTGTTTTTCTTTTGTAGAAGTGACTGCAAAAATTTTCCACAGCGGAGAATTTAAAAATTAGTTATAAGAAAAATAAAAAGGTATATCATGCATTGTTTGCACAATTGCTAATTTTTATTCTTGTACAACCAGAAGTACTAAAATAAGTTTCTTTAAACGAACGTAAGTGCTTAAAGTTTATGTAATAAAAGAAATACCACAATAGTTTCCTTACTTTTAGGAAAATTAAAAAATAAACTACAAAGCATTGGGTTGTGTAATTTTATTTGTTGTACGCTGTGAACAAGATGGTTTAATTCTTCTCAAGTTGAAAATTGTTTTATTTTTAAAAGTGTCTTTGAGTTAGGGTTAAAAGGAATTAATTAAAAGAAAAAATTAAATTAATTAATACCCATTGTCCCATAACTTTCAAACCACTTTTACTTTATTATGTTTATATTCGGATACTTTGAAGAGTAAATTTTCAAACAATTTTGGTTTAATTGGGATAAAATAAATAATATTTAGGTATTCCATGTGCTGTTCTTAGTTTTTACTACATGTATTATTATAACAAGTATTAACTTGTTATAAACACTAACAGAAACTTCATTGCAATGAGCAAAAAATTTATCTTTTGTGAAGGGCTATTGTAAATTTTACTTTATTATTTTACATGAGAATAGACTTTAATACATTTTAAGGAAAATTTTTTATATTGAATTCAGCAGAAAAAGATTGTTCTCCTATATAATAATAGACAGAGGATCCTATAATACAGATTTAAGAAATCCAACACAAACAAAAAAACTTGACGACATCAATTACCCATTCAATTTGATGGCTTACTCAGTCCCTTAGGAGGCATTATCGAGTATTTGGCAATAAAATACTTCTGTGTTCTGCTGTGTCTTATTTATCAAAATTGATGTCGCTTTCGTTTAATGTATTTTTCAATCAAAATATCTGGATATTTTATTTTGTGAATTTGAAATTAATTTAATAAGTAATCAAAAATTTTGTTCAAATGTTATATAACAAAGAAAAACCTGAAAATATTTTCTATTAAATAAAATGCATGAAATTTACCAGTAACAATATTGTTTCATGCTACATCAAGTTTTTGTGACCACGAGTTCGCTCAAATAACTAATTTACGCTTGATTAAACTTTAAAAAATGTCTGTAACATTACATGGAATTGATATATGTATTAATAAAAATATTTCTTTTGTTTTTAAGATAAGCGAGTAATATTGAAAAAAAAGTTTTTAAACCAAAACAAAGTACATAATCACAAAATCTGGAAACGAGGCTATACATTAGATGATACAAAATTGCGCTAGGTAATATTTTATGGAATATTTAAATAGGTTTAAACAATAACACAATGGCGATTTAAAAATATCGTTACGTTATATGCAATTAACTTGTAAAATAAATTAGTTTCTGGTAAATTATCCCAAAAATTGTACTCTAAATTTAGATTTTATTGATGATAAAATCTGAGTACCAAGTTTTAGCTTAAAAAGTTTACATTGTATATAAATCAAATTTAAAAAGCAATTAAATGCTTTTATAAACAATTATATTTATTTTTAATGCTTGATCTTTTATGCAAATAATAAAAAAAAGAATTGAAAATAATTTAACTGATAAAACGAAATGGTTACTCAATAATGTGGGTGGATTGCCAATTTATGAAAGCAATATCGAAAAGTATTTGTTCGATATTATTTATATGCCTACTCAAATTACAGAAAGTTAATTTTTTAAAATGATACGAAAATTTGCTAATATTGTACTACAACGCTATTTTAATTAACGAAATGATAATGCAAATTTAAATAATTAAATTTATCTAAAAGTATGGCATTTAAAGTTAGCTTTCAACCAGTTAAACTATAGGGTAGGAAACCCTTATAATCCAATAGTAAAGTCAGTACACAACACTTGAGTAATTTATAATGCCGTTGAATATGTAATTCTAAATTACATTAATGTAATTTTTTTAATTAAACGAGGCGAGGATCTTTTTATTACAGCTTTCTTATTTAAGCTTAATATAAAGTTTACATCTACCGTGTACTGAATCGATTTTAAATTTATATAGGATGACGTGCAGTATAATTTGGTCAATATTGTCGTAATACTTTTCCTTCAAAATTCTGCAAGCTTTAAAGTTCAATTTGGATTTAATATTCAGAAATATTCCGAATTTTGAAATTTAACATATGTAAAAGTTAGAAAATGTTTTCGTTATATCCAATAGTATTCATTTGTTGACGTGTTTTGAATATGAATGCATTAACAAAATTTTTAATGAAAATCGACTCGTTTTTTCTTTAAATCTTATTCGGATTATCGTAGTTCAAGATCCTTTAGAACATTGCTATTCCATACCTTTAATGAGATTCATTCTCATTAGCATTGTATAGGTTACATGCCAGCTTATAGAGTATTTAGTAATTACATCTACAGAATACTTTAATTAGTAACGAAGATGATGTGCTGTATTATTGATTTTGTATTACTTAGAACGCAATTTGTAAAAAATTTCTTTCCATTTTTTCAATAAAACAATAAAATCCAAAACGCTCCAAGTGAAAGAAATGAAATGATTCAATTTTTTATCCATATTATGAAACTCAATAACTATCGGGTTATCAACAAAGATTGTATTTCATGCAAAAAATATAACATTCAACAAGCATAAAATTTCTAAAAATATATTCAAAAAAGAACTTTTGAAAACAGAACGCTATTTAGCACCTCTACATTTTTGTAAATATTGTTTCAACTTTCATTTTCATTTTCTGAGATGTCTGATTTTGGTTTAATTAAAGAATTTTAATTTTAACTTGCATTTAAAATTTCAGTTCATTTTTGCAAATGTTATAAAATATTTACAATCCTTTATTTATTCTGCCACTCAGTTTTAAATGTAATACAGTTGACTACAAATTCCAAGTCCTTTTGCAAATTATTTTAAGAGGATTCCTCCCATCGTCATTATGAAAATGAAGAAAACTTTATTTATTACGGTAGTTTTTTTCCTGAAAAGCTCACCGATAAACAAATAAGATTATTAATTCGTGACGTACCATTTTTGTTGTTTGGTCTACGTTATTGATCTTACTTTAATCAAATTAATTTATCAGTATACTTAGAGATCAGTAAATTCCACCAAAATGTAAGCTATTGATCCCGGAAATTTCTTTCAACAATTCGAATTTTGGATAATTTCTATGAAAATACTTTTGGAACATTGTTATAAGTTGTAACCAGTGATGTGCATATAAGAGCCTATCAGGAGATAGAATAAGCAATATACAATGGTTTGTTGGTAGATCTAAGAGTTCTAAACATAGAAGCTCTAATTTATCAATAAATTGTAATTCTATGTTAAACTGCACTGTTTATATCACTTTAATTGTTTTGCAATTGGGGTTAACCTGTTGAAAAATATGCTGACCTATTGATTGATCTTCAGATTTAGTTCGGGCCCTGGGCGCTAAAGACTTTTTTGAAGTCCCCACTCCGAAAGTTTGATGACAACCATGTTCAGTCAAATTATATAAAATTACCAGAAAATAGAATATTTAATAATAATAATTATAAACTCAAGGAATTTGAATTATTCCGGTGAACGGACGTACGAACACGGAACCAGAACATGAAGCCTAAAAGTGTGAAATTGGCAGAAGGGACAACGATTATGTGTTTAAATAGTGAAGATTCTTAGCTTTATATTATGTACTAGCTGACCCGGCAGACGTTGTCCTGCCCGAATTTAATTTTTATTTAGGGATTAGGATTTATTTAGGGATTAGGGGAAATCAGATATCAATTTTGGTGATGATCGATGAAGTTAAAAAAAAAACTTTTTTGTGCGGATAATTTAAAAATTTTTTTTTCGTATTATTCATTTAGATGATTAGGGGGAATCAGATATCAGTGAGAGAGTGAACGGCCCAGCAGACAAGGAATATCCGAAAAAATTATCCCTTGATATATAGGTCAAAAAAGGGTTAAGGTACACAATAAGGGGTGGATAATTGAGGATTTTTAAGAATTAATACCGAAAATTGAGTAAAAACCATAACCCATGGCCGGGATAGGCTGCCGGCATAATTTTCGCGTGGCTTGAAGAATTATTGACACGCCCCCAACTTTTAATTTCGAAAAATTTTGTGTTTATCACGGCCTTTTTGGCAATGTTTTAATGCGAATGTATAACTTTTGTCGGCGCGGAGGTGATCATAAAAAAAAATTCGAAAAAAGTGTGAAAATAAGAAAGATGCTGCGAGTTGAAATAGTACGGGTCGCTGATGTACCACCGGGTCGATGTGTCACATCGTCGGCCGGTCGCTTGAAATGGGGTGAAATTTTTTTGCTCCGATTTTAATTTTTCTTTGAAATTCGGGTAGGGGGGGGGTGTGCTTAGTAGATATTAGTATAAATATTCGCGAAAAAATGGAAAATAAGGCGGTTGTTGCCGAAAAAGTGAAAAAATTAAATTTTTTTTGCCTTCGAATTTTAGGGGTGTGCATTCGAAAAGGAGGGTAATCCATCGTCAAATCCTACTCCTCCGGGGCGCCGCTCCGCTCTGCACCCCTACGGAGCGGATTTGACTCTGGTTACTAGGCTAAACATACGAGAAGGCGCCACCGATCAAGAACACCGGGATCTATGCAACCGGGATGTGAGAGACTCTTGAAAATGCATTAAAAAGTATAGTCGCGGTATGCGGCAGTTATCTATTACGTTTAACCCCCAAAAAAGCGCGCAAAAACAAAAAATAATCGATGTTACATGCAGTCGAGTCGGGCTGCAACTGCCTCTCCGCAACCTGATACCTTTACCTTTACCTGATATGTATTTGATGGAGCATCCCGGCGCAGCCGGCCTTCTCCTTCATCTGAAAGAATACATTAATGACATTGGAATTTATAGAGACCGGTGGGTCTCTGGGAATTGGCGCTTGGCGGACTGACTGGTTAGAAACCTGGGCTGTGACTGTGAAAATGTAATATGAGAAGAAAAAGAAAATTTTTACGTTTGCCGATATAGTAGAGTCCCTAATTCGAAGAAAGAAATTATGAATTAATTTCTATTGATGACCTCGAAGTGATTGGCTTCTACTTGGAACTAGTCAGAATTGGCGACTAGTGGGATTATAGTGATACTATGGGGGGTGATTTATCGAATCTTGTAAAATTGATCGAAAAATTACACAAATCTAGTGAATAAATTCACTTTCGAAGAGAATTTGTGTAAGTTAAACCTATGAACATACATTAGTCTGTGTGGGGGTGAGTTATGGTCAGGAGTTGTCCGTGGTCAGGAGTGATTTGGGACGGGGAATGAAAAAGTCGGCTGGGTTGTATTGACCTAGTTGATTTACTAGTGGGTTTTCTGAGAATTTGGATTTGTTGTAGAGATTGGTGGCATGTTTACGATTAAGAGTGTTAATGAGGTCTAGTTTGGCGTCTGCATGTAGTCGCCTGTTAGTGACGTAATAGGGGGCGCTGAAAATAGCTCGGAGATTTTTGTTTTGGATGACTTGAAGTTTATTTATGGCCCTGGGGCGTGCATATCCCCAGACAGGGGAGGCATAAATCATTGTCGGGCGGATTATGGCTTTGTATAATCTTAGTTTGTTAGCGGGGGACATGGTACTTTTTGCGTTCATGAGGACGAACAATCTATTGAAGAGGCATTTGGCTTTACCGGTTGCGGAGGAAATGTGAGCGTCCCATTTGAGGCGCCGGTCCATGGTAATGCCAAGGTACTTGACCTTGGTTTTCCAGGGGATTTGCTCCTCAAACATCCAGACACTGGAGTTGTGAGGCTTGCAACGATTTCGAAACATGATCGCGGAACTTTTGCTCGAGTTAACCTCGATGCGCCAAGTTTCGTACCACCTTCCGAGATCGGTGATCGCCTCCTGGAGGCGGGTTGTGGCTATGTCCGGGTGGATTGAGGATGTGTATATTGCAGTGTCATCTGCATATAGTGAAATTTTTGTTGCGGGATCTAAGGGGGTTGGAATGTCGCTCATGAAGATGTTAAACAGTGAAGCTGCAAGGATCGATCCCTGGGGGACCCCGGAGGTGATGGGGCGCTTTGTGGATCTGGTGTTCATGAGTTTGACTTGGAGATTTCTGTCGTGAAGGTAGGAGGCAATAAGTCGGACTAGTGGAATTTGAATTTTGGATTGAAGCATTTTGAACAGGAGGCCTTCGTGCCAGACCTTATCGAAAGCTTTCGATACGTCGAGTAGCACTAGGCCGGTGAATTCTTTTTTGTTGAGTGCCTGCGTGACGTGCTCAACTAATCGGAGGGCTTGGTGGGTCGTGCTGTGTCCAGCACGGAAGCCGAATTGTTCGTTTTGAATAATACTGTTATCGAACATGGCTTCTTGGAGACGGGTGAGAATGACTTTTTCAACTACTTTTCCGATGGAGGGGAGCAGGCTGATTGGTCTATAGCTTTTCGGAAGTTTGAGATTTTGACCGGGTTTGGGGATTACCACTACGTCAGCGGTTTTCCATATTTGTGGGTAGTAGTTGAGTCGAAAACATGCGTTAATTATGCCGGTGATGGCAACTTTGGATTTTTGGGGGAGTTCTTTGAGGGCGGTATTGGTGATGCCATCGGGACCTGGGGCTTTCCTCTTTTTGAGGCGTTTAATGGCAATGGTAACCTCCAGAAGGGAGGCGGGGGTGATATGTGTGTCATCGGAAGTGTTTAGGGTGGTGGTGACATAATTTTCGACCGAATTAATATGGTCTTGGTCTAATCTTGTGGTGTTGGGGGAGCATTGAGCTTGGAGGCTGTCGGCGAAGATTTCAGCCTTTTCAAGATCGCTCCGGGCAATAGTGCCGTCAGGGCGGGAGAGAATTGGGATGGTGACTTTCTTTTTCCCCTGGAGGGCGGCGGCCATGCGCCATGCGGACATGTCTTTAAATGATAGGGAGTTAATGGTGTCTAACCATTCATTGTCATGAAATTCTTTGACTTTAACGTCTACTTGCTCTTTGAGCCGGTTATATGACCTTTGGTCATCAGGGTTGCGAGTTCGCCGGGCGAGTTTCCTCGCTCGGTTTTTGGCTCTGATAAGATCTTTGAGGGAGGGAGTGAGTTTGACTCTGACGTCCGTGGTGTTGACTTCAAATGAAGTTTCGTCAACGGATTTTTTGATGTTGTCTTGGAAATTGGCAATGAATTGGTCTAGGTCAGTGGGGGACTCAAAGAATGGGATTGGTCCAAGGTTTTTTGACAGAGTGTCTTTGAAAGAGGTCCAGTCTGTTGTCGTTCTCGTGGGAGGGCCTTTTGGGGGTAACAGCGGTCCAAGTGTCAGGAGGACCGGGTAGTGATCTGAGTTTAGTTCTTCGCTGGTGGAGATGTCGTATTGGAGATGTACGTCTTTGAAAATGGCTATGTCCAGAATGGACGGCGTACCTGCGTTAGAAAAGTGGGTGGGGGAGGTGGGAGCGATGATCGCGAAGTCCAGCTCGTTTGCTAGTGAAAGAAGGTCACGTCCTACATGGTTTGTGTGTTTACACAACCAGTTGGAGTGTTTAGCATTGAAATCGCCGGCGATGATCTTCGCGTCGGGTCCTTCGAGGAGGGTTTCTAGGTCCTCTTTGAGGATGCGTTGCTGAGGGCGATTATAGACGGAGGAGATTTGCAACCAACCGTGATGTGCGGTGTGGATGCTCACCGTGGTGACTTCAAGGTACTCTAGGTCGGGGGTCGGTATTGCAACGTGTTTGATGGATGATTTTACGTAAATTGCGGTTCCGCCGCCGCGTCCGTCACGGTCATTCCTATAAAGTGAATAGCAAGGGAGTTTTGCCAGTTGGCCAGCTCTGAAGTGGGTTTCGTTGACCAAGATTACGTCAAGGTCGTGATCGTGCGCGAACGCGAGAAGTTCATTTCGTTTGGCTGAAAGGCCGTTGGCGTTCCTAAAAGCCATCTGCAAAGTGGTGGGTTGGAATCTGGGTTTAGACATTAACGGGTGTGATATTAGTGGCTTTGGCGTTCATGATTATTTCAATATTGCGGACGAGTTCGGCATTGGCATTGAAATTACGGAGTTGTTCAAAAATTGCTTTTGTTTGTCGGGAGGGAGTCTCATCGTAGGAGGTGGTGGGCGTGGGGGTGGCGTGAGTTGCTTCCCTGTGAGGGGCATGCCGACTAGCGACTCCCAGATAGGAAGGTCGATTGGGGCCTTGGGAGGAGGGGTAATTGTAAGTGGGGCGGTCAGCGAAGCGGGAAGCTGCTTCGCGGGCTGAAAGTTCTCGCCTCTTGGGCTTAGGGAACGAAACGCAACCTTTGTAGTTTGCGGGGTGGTTTCCTGTGCAGTTAGCGCAGGTGGCTGGGTCTTCACGGATTTTTTTTGACAAGCCGGAGTGAGGTGATCCCCTGCGCATTTAACGCATTTGGGTGGGGCGCGGCAGAGGGTTTGGGCGTGCCCGAACCGTTGGCAACGGTGGCATTGACCGACCTCTGTACGTTTGTGGGGGGTTTCGGTGCGGGTATTTATGGACAGGACCGATGTCATGTCAAAAATTCTCTTGCCATCTGAGTTGTGGGTTAGATGGACAAGGTATAATGGCATAGGTTTTTTGTCGCGACCTTGGCGCATCTGAAAAACTGACTGAATTTCAAAGCCCTGTTCTACAAGGTCTTCTTTAACTTCTGCAGCAGTGATAGTGATTGGGAGCCCTCGAATGACCACTTTTAGTGGTTTGTCCTGAGGGAGAGAGAAAGAGTGTGAGGGGAGGGATTTTTCCTCAAGTAAGCGGCTGAGGGCCCGGTAATCTGTCTCGGTGGCCGGCTGAATTGAGATGCCGTCCACGAGCGTGCGGATTTTAGTGGTGGCAATTTTTCGGTCACGAATCATTTTATTGATGGCCGGCCAGTTGTCCTTTGTACGGAGGACAATTGGAGGGATTCGGCTGGAGGAGGAGTATGTGGTGCGGTCTGGGTGTGAAGCACCCTGGGTGTCAGGTTGGGAGTCGGTGACTTCCATACCGTCATCGTCGCGCTCGGTTTGGGTGTCGGTCGGGGGTTCCTCTACGTCCAAACAGGCGAACCTGTTCTTGGTAGCGGGTTCAGAGGTTTGGCTGTCGCTACTTAAGTTGGAGCGGGCCCGTTTGAGGGTGTTTTTGTCTTTCGGAAAGACGAAAGTATCTCCACCGGTGGAGGTGGAAGCTTGGGCTTCGGGAGTCGGTGATGGAATTTTAGAAATGCGGGGGGATGTTCGGGGGATGATCGCGGGCTTGACTGCTGGAGTCGATAGCCGGGGTTTCGGGATGGCCGTTGCCATCAAGGGTTTGGGTAGAGCGGGCTTCTTTGGCTCTTTGGGCTTGGTTTCCGCTTTTTTAGAGGCGGGGGTAGTCGTGGGGTTGGGGTGGGGGGTCTTGGCTAGTCTTTTCCCTGAAGGGGCGACTGGGGTGGTTTTAGTGATCGTGGGGGGATTAATGGAGTTCGCGGTGAAGAGAGCAATGGTTTTGGACATCTCTGCAATTGTTTTGTTCATGTCACTGATTTCGGACCGTAACCCGTCAGCGATGTCATTTGCCCGACTGGCGGAGGCTTTTTGCTCTTTGAAAAGGGCAAGGAGTTCGTTAAAAGAGATGTTAGTCATGTCGTCGTTTGTCGTCATAGTGATCAGGTAATTCAAATAATAAAAATAAAATTTTTAAAATTAAATTATGTTGCGAAATCTAAATTGATAAAGTTAAATTTGAATAAATTTATATCTGTGAAGCAGCTGATTCTAATGAATGCAAGTTTAATTTTTAAATCTGAAATTTAATTAAGTGTTGTGAATCAACCTTTATTTTAATCTGAGTGAACTTGAAAATTTAAAAGGAAAGGAATTTGTTGACTGAAAAAATTTTTGTTAGGTTGCGATAAAAATATAATCTGTAAGTAATCTAGGTCAAGTTCAGTTCACTAACCTTTGTTGCGTATACTACAGTAAACGTCGCCTGATGTCTTGAAGGGGGCGGGGGCAAAAGAGCGCGCGACCGTATGTTAATTGTGACGTAGCTGGCTACGTCACTTAACAATGGCGGGATCTTTTTGCCGGGAAAATACTGGGAGGGCCACTTAAGTGTTTTAAAACACTTGTCGACGAAATTTAAATAGAAAAAGGAGCTTGATTTAACACTTTCACTTCTATATTAAATTATCGTTTAGAGAACAGTAATAAAAATTACTTTTTGAACTTAATTCGTGAAAATTAAAGAGCGCAAAAATTGACGTGCGGTTAGTTCGGATGCTAGATCGGAACTGCCTCTCCGCAAACGGCTAAGTCTAAGACTAGTTCTACTTGCACGTACCGTCAACAAAATGAGTGAGATTCCACCCGTTTACATGTAAAATTATGTACTTTCAAAGTCGATTTTCTCTATCAAAAGTTGGTTTATCCTGCTATAGGAGGGTTGCCGATGTCATTTATTAACATTAAACTTCCCGAAAGTCACCAAAAAAAATTAAAATTCGATGCTGGAACATTGTCACCCGTCCCCAGATATCAATTTTGGTGATGATCGATGAAGTTCCAAAAAAACTTTTTTTGTGCGGATAATTTAAAAATTTTTTTTTTCGTATTATTCATTTAGATGATTAGGGGGAATCAGATATATATTTTTTTAAATTTCTGAGTGTCTAGTCCAAAATTTTGTGGTGGAGGGGGAAAAATTTATTTTTATAAAATTGTTTTATGTTACCTATTGATATACCAAATATGAAGAATTTATTCTAGACTTTAGTAAAAACTCTTTAAGTGGGGGTAAATGTCAAAAAAATTTCCACTTTTAAAAAGGACGTGTCTAAAGACCACCAATATGTGAATTTTATTAGAAACAAAGAAGAATTTGATTTGGACTTTGGCGTAGGGGTATAGAACAATTGGCTTTCCCTGACGTTGTATTGTAATTGGGTCACATAATCTTAGGTGTGAAATTTATTTCGGGTAGTACTGTATGTGTATTATTTCCACTTTACTTTATTAGTGTCACTCGTATGTTTTTCACTTCACTTTCCGTCACTTTGACTCTTATCAGGGGGCCCGGAGGTACTCTGCATGTGTATTATTTCCACTTTACTTTATTAGTATCACTCGTATGTTTTTCACTTCACTTTCCGTCACTTTGACACTATCAGGGGGCCCGGGAGTACTCTACACCAAAGAGGTCTCACTGTGTTACGATAGGGGGCCACTTACTTAGAACGCGCACTATTTATGTTTTACCCTGTATATGCAAAATGATTTTTAGGTTATGTAGTTAATGCCGTCACTTTGACACTATCGGGGGGCCCATGGGGGCTACTCAACACTATCAGGGTCACTCTCTAGGTTATGAAAAGGGGGCCCGTCTTGCTAAAACGCGCACTATTTATGTTTTACCCTGTATGTGCAAAATGATTTTAAGGTTATGTCAATGTCATTTTTAAGGTTAACATTCTTATGCAAAATGATTTTTAGGTTATGTAGTTAATGCCGTCACTATGACACTATCGGGGGGACCATGGGGGCTATTCAACACTATCAGGGTCACTCTCTAGGTTATGAAAAGGGGGCCCGTCTTGCTAAAACGCGCACTATTTATGTTTTACCCTGTATATGCAAAATGATTTTTAGGTTATGTAGTTAATGCCGTCACTTTGACACTATCGGGGGGCCCATGGGGGCTACTCAACACTATCAGGGTCACTCTCTAGGTTATGAAAAGGGGGCCCGTCTTGCTAAAACGCGCACTATTTATGTTTTACCCTGTATATGCAAAATGATTTTTAGGTTATGTAGTTAATGCCGTCACTTTGACACTATCGGGGGGCCCATGGGGGCTACTCAACACTATCAGGGTCACTCTCTAGGTTATGAAAAGGGGACCCGTCTTGCTAAAACGCGCACGATTTATGTTTTACCCTGTATATGCAAAATGATTTTAAGGTTATGTCAATGTCATTTTTAAGGTTAACATTCTTATGCAAAATGATTTTTAGGTTATGTAGTTAATGCCGTCACTATGACACTATCGGGGGGACCATGGGGGCTATTCAACACTATCAGGGTCACTCTCTAGGTTATGAAAAGGGGGCCCGTCTTGCTAAAACGCGCACTATTTATGTTTTACCCTGTATATGCAAAATGATTTTTAGGTTATGTAGTTAATGCCGTCACTTTGACACTATCGGGGGGCCCATGGGGGCTACTCAACACTATCGGGGTCACTCTCTAGGTTATGAAAAGGGGGCCCGTCTTGCTAAAACGCGCACTATTTATGTTTTACCCTGTATATGCAAAATGATTTTTAGGTTATGTAGTTAATGCCGTCACTATGACACTATCGGGGGGCCCATGGGGGCTATTCAACACTATCAGGGTCACTCTCTAGGTTATGAAAAGGGGGCCCGTCTTGCTAAAACGCGCACTATTTATGTTTTACCCTGTATATGCAAAATGATTTTTAGGTTATGTAGTTAATGCCGTCACTTTGACACTATCGGGGGGCCCATGGGGGCTACTCAACGCTATCAGGGTCACTCTCTAGGTTATGAAAAGGGGGCCCGTCTTGCTAAAACGCGCACTATTTATGTTTTACCCTGTATGTGCAAAATGATTTTAAGGTTATGTCAATGTCATTTTTAAGGTTAACATTCTTATGTCAAAGTTGTGCCCCCTATTCTCGAGCCTCTACTGACTATATGTCAATGTCACTTAATTAAACTTTTAGTGTCAAAATCGCTCGTAACTATGACAACGACGTTGACCTGAAGCGTTTAACTGCTGATGACCGTCTTATGGTGGCGGATTACTTAAATCAAAGACGACGAAAAGTTTACTCTTGAACCTCGCCAGATCTCGTGAAAGTTTCAACGCCCACAGTTACGGGATTTAGGCGTCTATGCTGAACACACATAATATATACATACATACATACACTTTTATATATAAGATAGATATACTTAATAATGAAAAATTAAGCAATTTAATAAAAATAATAGTTTGGAGCGTTCTAATTGGCTGTGAATCCTGCGGACAAGATACTCTCTATAAGGTACAAATAAAAATCAACAATGAATTCTGCAAATTCAGGTATGCAATCTCTTGCAATCCATGACTTCTAATGCTTTACTTTCTTATTTAGTTTTTCAGGTCGCAATATTGATCATAAATAATTCTTTATTCTCTCCAATAATACCGGGAAAGATATCTCACCCTAAGCATTCGATACCGGTTAAAAAGTTAAAATATTTGGGAACTTAGCTTTGACCTGTTGAATGGTTCCCACTTTTTTATATATCGTTGTTTTGTTCAATTATTGACATAATATAATTCCTGAAAATGGAAGAATTCGTTCTGAAGATGTTCTTCTGCTTAATACTATTTTTATATTGTTTTTAAATTATTTTTTAGATTCTTTAAATTTTTCTTCATCGGTAGTCAAAAACTCTTGAAATTAGATATCATTTCGTGATAAGAAGAAATTCTCTTTTACAACTCTTGTATTATGGCATCGCAGATTACATTAAACTCTTGAATTCTGAACTTCGCATGTCCTCTTAAATTAAATCTTAAATGTGCCGGAGGATCATGACTTTCTAGTTTACCTAAACTTGTATCTACCTACAGTAAAATTCTATTATTTAGTTTACATTGTTCAGTTAGGATCCCTGAAATTGACCCTTCATAACTTCAAATATTATTTTATATGTTTAAGGTGCTGTCATTGTTGCTTTGCCTTGTCGACATTCAATTCAACCTGTCCTCGAAAATCTTCGAATATTTTTCCTCCCTTGTGCTATTACATTATAATATATGAGTTGTTAAAATTTTCCGTAGGAGTTTAATCCTCACAATCATTGAGAAGTTCAAACTATCTTCTGCCATAATGGAAATCTTCTTGATATTATTTTCAAAGTAATATAACGTTGTATGACAAGTAAAATTCATTAAGTACAGCTTTGTAAAAATGGGATTTCTTCACTAAGTGCATTCTTTTATGATAATTCTTGCCAGGAAAATGTAATAAATTCAATAGAATGCACCAAAACCCGTTTTAAATAATAAAAAAAGACATGAACTGTATTTCAGTGTTAGGCTGCATGGTCACATTGATACAACGAGACAAAACATTTTGTCGCATTAAAATGCATTTTGTTTAATCTAAAAACATGATAGAACAAAACTTTTTTAGGCCAAATGTTTTGTTTTATCTTAAAGCGTTTTGTCTTGTCTCGAAACGTTTTGTTTGAAACATTTTGTTTCATCTCAACACACTGATGAATTGCAAAAACGTTCAGCATCATGTTGGCATCCGATAATGAAGATTGTGTTGTGCTTATGTGGCAATACATGCAGATGGCATGCCTGGAAGTAAATAACGAAAGATCAATGTGGGTGCACTCTATTAACAAAAAGAGGATGGAGCAGAACACCCTGAAAGAATTCATTACTGAATTAAGACGTGATGAAAAACAATTAACAGTTTTACTAGATTATCAGTTCCAGTACTTTCGATTATATTTTAAAAATCGTTAAAGACAAGATTCGGAAAAACGATACTAATCTAAGGAAAGGTATATAAACAAGGGATGGTGTTTGCATTTTCAAAAATGCACACTATCTTAATCACATTTGTGTAGGGGGAAACACATAAGATATCTTTTTATACAAGAAGTTTTATTTCGCTGAATAAACATAAAGTTTTAACTTGTCTTAAAGCATTTTGTTCTATCATGTTTTTAGATAAAACACAACGTTTTGTCTCGCAACGTTTTGTTGCATCGGTGTACATGCAGCCTAAGAATGCGGCAGGACAAACTCATTATATTGCACTTTAGTGAATCTTAGTTGGCATAACTAAGCTCGTGTTTACTGCGTTAACAATGACCGATTGGGTAAATATATTTAAATCTGCTCGATCCTTGAACCGAAGAGGTAAAAAACCAAATCAAAAAATTACGTCGAGTACAAAGTCTATCTTTTAAAGTTTATTGATGTCTATAATCTAAAACAATTAGCTTCAGTAACAATAAACAATAGAAACAAAGATGGAAATGGTGATAAAAAGTATCCTGGCTGAAAATTAAATGCATAAAATGTGAAAATAAATACCCCCAAAATTTGTTCTGCAAGTATGATCATACATCTGATTATAAAATAAGAATAACTCTTATTGAACTGCAACCTGCATAATTTATTTTCAATTAATACTACCAATTACTCAGTAAAAGATGCTAGATTTAATAAAATTGGCAAATGCTGGCCACATACCTGAAGAACTGACTCCGTGGTATAAAAGTTTGCCTTCTATTTACTCCAAAAATGCAGATCGGTTGGCAGAGCCGAATTATGACGACACAGATGAAGATGAGTTATCAGTTTTATCATAAAACTAGGCTCTGGTCTTGAAAATTTTTAGAAATCAACTTATTTGTAATAATATGCTTTTATGTTTAATAATTAAGTTTAGTTGAGTATAGGTCTAATTAATGAAGTTATTGATTTTAGATTACATGAAAAAGGTTGTTTTAATGTAGAATTCCAATTTTTAACCTAACATGAATGAGAATGGAAAAGTAATGATCTAAATGAGGTAGTATACAAAACTTTTTACGATAAGGTTCATATAAAATGAAAATCAGTAAAGACTAGTAAGTCCAGATTAATTAATTTATTGAAAATATAGAAATTCTACGGCCGTTCCACCTTTGTTTAGGATCGTCAAGAAAAACATAATGTTTAAAATACCAAAGAAAGGAATTTCTAAATTGGGAACACAAATTTACGTTTGATGTTCAGTTTAATTTTGGTTTCTTGTTCAAAAAATGAAAATATCAATAAAACTAAAAAAGGTCTATCATTATGTATTTTCATCATTTTAATTTAATGCATCCAAAACTCGCAAAGTGTGTTTTCTTCATTAAATAGATGAACTCTCGTGGGATAGTGGATCGCAATAAAACACTAAAGTTGTCACGTCAACGTTTCGGAATCATTTATTGTTCCATCATCAGGACTGTAAAAAACAATGTCGATGAGAAGCAAAGTAACAAAGTCATGGGGGGGGGGTTACACAACTCATAAAGGTTACATACCTAAACAACCGGATGTAATTTTTTTTTCCAGAAAGAAAATTACATCCGGTTGTTTAGGTATGTAACCTTTATGAGTTGTGTAACCCCCCCCCCATGACTTTGTTACTTTGCTTCTCATCGACATTGTTTTTTACAGTCCTGATGATGGAACAATAAATGATTCCGAAACGTTGACGTGACAACTTTAGTGTTTTATTGCGATCCACTATCCCACGAGAGTTCATCTATTTAATCTTTAGCATTTGGACAAGAATTTGGTTAATAGTTTTCTTCATTATATTCCGAAACTATACTGGATTTTTAAATGAATTTTATGTCCTAATCTATAAAATGAATATGGATTTATCTTCATTTACAATTTATTACAAAACAGTTTCTATTCAATACGATTTATAAGACCGAAACAATGTTTAACTTGATTATCTCAGTTGTCATGAAACTGCACTAAACGAGTTTTACCTGTCGTACGACGATAATAAAAATTAATTTTTTGCCATTCCGGGGGTAAAGTACTCACTTTTTACCCCGGTTTGCGGGTGTAAAGGGGCACTTTTTTACCCTGCGGGAGTAAAGTTCAAAAAAGGGGGGGGGGGCCACCAGATGACTGTCACCAGATGACTGGTGACTTTTTAGTACTAAAAAGCTGTAAAACTTAAATTTTTTAATTATAAAATCATCATTTTTGTACATTTACATGAATGTGTATCTGGCCGTAATTAGCGATACCGAACATCTTCCCAAAATCCGAGAAGTTTTCGGGCTTCAAATTGATCGATTCGGAAACACCTATGTAATCCTTGACGATTGCCACGTGATCGATGGGGTTTTCTTCACCGTTCTTAATGACGAAAGTGCGCCCCACGCCGGTTTTTGATTTTTGAATCGTGCAAATTAGCGTGGAAGAATCAAACTCTTTCACATCTGCCACGCTCAAATTTACCAATTACTCGGTCCGGTATGCCCCCACTAGGCCAAATATTAGTGCAACCTGCAATGAAATAAATAAATAGTAATAATAAAAAGTACTTACTTTAGCTACCAAATAAATACCACGGGGTGCCGTTTGTAAAAATGTTTCCACGTGGTGAGACGTCAGGACGCGCGATTTTTTCGCCACATATCCTTCGTTTTTCCGCTCCATAAAAGTGGATAACTTGTGGAAATCGCCGATGTCAATGTTGTTTTCTTTAGTAACGGCCTTAACCATGGAATAGTGCGACCACAAGGTCGATGACTTCAACGTTTTAGCCTTCTCGTAAAAAAATGCCAAAAACACGTCTTCACTAAAATAATCTGACAATTGTTTATTCTGGCACCACTGCACAAAAGTGTCGTACTGTTTTTGGTAAACTTTTCTTGATTTTGCCGGCAACAGTTCCACCAACGCCATCTTCGTTGCTTCGGCAATTTCTACGTTCTCGCTCATGGTACGTGTTGCTCTTTCTAAGGCACAAATTTAAATGAAATGAAGCATTGGTAGAATCAGGGGTGCCAACTGCTATTTCCTAGTAATTTTTAGTAGTCCAGTTGGTAATATTACTAGTCCTATTTTGCGATCTATCGACCACGTGCATTATAAAAAAAAATGCGTTAAATTTTTGCTTTAAGTTTCTAAATTGGCGAAGTTCCTACTTTACCTCCCGGAATTACCTCCCCATGGGTAATTGTTTCACTCGGCTGGCGCCTCGTGTAAACAATCCTTTACCCTCGGGCCAAAAAAGTGCCACTTTGCTACCTTGGTGCATAAAATACTATTTTTCTGAGGATATTTTTTGATTTAACGTAGATGAATAATATAAAAAAAAATTAAAACGATAATTCAAAGTAAAATATAATTAAGTCATGACTTACCCATTTTGACCACAATAAACACAATAATACAGGGCCGAGCCGGTTGTGTGAAACTTAACGACACTTTTCAGTTTCAGTATTAATTTATAGAGAATAAACACTAAAATGTGATTATGTACTAAACCGAAAAAAAGTGACTTTAGCTACTTTTCCCACTAAGCCCTTCAATTATCCTTTGAACTTGACAATGCGGTAACATAGTAAAAAATTGAAAATACAGATACTGTTTTGCACGCAGAAACCACGTTGGAGGCACTAGAATCTTTAATTGGAGAAGAAGCTGACAACGATTTGGGGGGGACTTTTGGGAGGTTCATTCGAACACCGAAATACATATGTACATATTTCTATCAAATTTCGGTTTGCTCGGATTTTTGCAAGCTTTACCATTTTTACGACTTCGTTGGTTCCCAAAATTTGGATATTTTTTGGTTTAATAGTGTGATTACATCTAATTGATGAGATGGTGGGAATCTCTACAAGTACAATTCCAATTTTAGGTATTATTATTAGTAAATGCACTTTAATCAATATTAATTTGTGTACAAAAGGTAACTAAATTGTTGATTATATTTGAACGTCAGTTTGCAGTTTGACAGCATGCATTTTGGTATACTAAAATCCAATTTATTCATGTAACCCAATATGTCAATGTAGAACTTAACACAAGTTGATTAAATAATTTATTACTAAGTGCAATTTGAAATTATTCGTAAATAGTAAACACTTCAGAGAATTTCCATTATAATTTCTTTAAATAGTCAGAGAAAGGACGGCCCTAAGTTGCTGCTTTGCGGTATATCAGAGTTATCCCTGAAGTACGTTCATATAATATAACCATTATACGTAACCCTAAATGTTCCTTCCTTCGCTTTTGGATAACATCCAATCAACGCAGTATTGACTATAAACCAAAACTCTAGATTTGGCAACTGATTTTTTAAAAATCGGTATAACAAAACGTCGATTTTAATTTTAAATGAAAACTGAAAACTGAAAAAAACATATTAGTCAGTACGACCTCCAGAACGGTATTTTCGGATAAGAGAGAGCCAAAGCCAAAATTTGCCAGGGATCGATATAGGATTTTAGATCACAGCAAAAACAACAGGTATCGGAATCGCATTTTCCCGTTCCATAGCCTGACAATGTACGTATGCTTTACGCCACGCCACGCTGGTGTGTTCGCCACTATAATAAAAAAGTTCACACGGTTTGAATTTAAAGGGTAGCGTATATGGAGGCACCACAACGTCCAGTATTTACGAGTATTTATTTAATGCTTTACTGTAAATTAGAATATTTTTCACATGTATCGGTGCGATTTAGGTTTACGAAATTTTCATTTTCAATTTACTAACTAGAAGCTGTGCATCGTTTTTTATGTCAAAATTTAGTTAAATTTAAATTGCTTTTTGTATCTTGGATTTACATATTTTTGTCGAAAATTACTTTTATCTTGAGAGAAAATTAATATTTAACAATAACTGATGGGCTTTTCTTTTTTATCAATTGGTTTTTGTTTTTAGCGAGCTTTAATTATTCTTGGAACAAATGGTCGGTTGCTGAAAATTTATCTTATTTTATGGTGGTATATTAAATTCAGTTATATTAAGATTAATGCACGTATGCCATTTACAATGGAGCAATTTGTTGCCTTTAATCTTCGAATTGAATTTAATGTTGGTAAACTCTTTCAGAGTTATTTTTATACATTTACGGTTTGTTTATTTATTTAATTCTTAATTGATCGAATTAGCGTTTTATACATTTTCGTCTCCATAATTATGTTTAAAACTTAAATTTCATAATAGGATTAGTTATAATATAGCCGGAATTATTTTAGTTAACCCTAGTGTCAATAACCAGAATTGTCCACGTCATTCTATGACCGGGGTACCCGGGTACCCAAGCAGATAAAATCCGTTATTTGCACTTTTTCGCCTGTACTTTTTGTTAGCTTGTACTATTATATTATTTGAATGGACACGTCGTACGATTATGGTTTAGAAAACGAAGAAAGACTCGAAAATTAGGGAGCGTTCAAGTATTACGTAACGCAATTTTTGGAGAATTTTGACCCCCCCTCTCCCCATGTAACGCGCCGTAACGTTTTTCTGTAACCCCCTCCTCCCTAGTAAAACGTTACGTAACCATCAAGTGACCATTTTTATACCTAAAAGTCACAATTATGTGGCAAAAAACAATGTTACGTAACGCGTAGTTCAAACCCCCCCTCCCGCCCCTGTAACGCATCGTAACGTTTTACAAGACCCCCCCCCCCCCCAAATTCGTTACGTAATACTTGAACGCTCCCTTATGTGCAGAATGTAATCTACCTGTTTGTGATGAGCATGCTAAGACAATTGCCAAATGTTTTGAATGTTAAGCTAAATTATGATTAATAAATAATTATTTTTAAACTATACATCTTCTATTTATTCGTAAGATAATTACTATCAAATTAATTACTAATTTCAGCATTATACAATTTATTACTGTAGTACTAAATAACACTCGCAATGTGTGGGTACCCGGGTACCGTGGTTATTGAACAAGCGCATAGTCAGCTTTGACTTCAATTTTAAAATAGTAAATATTACTAAAATTAATTTAAAGAAGCATTTACATACTTAAAAAACGTTGTAGAGCGAAGATCTCGGCGGAAAAACAATTTGAAAAAATATAAATTTTTTTTTTTTAGGTTTCTAACATCAGAAGGGTACCCGGGTACCCGGTTATTGACACTAGGGTTAAACAACTAAATCGTTAAACTATGTTTCTTCGTACTATTATAGTAGTTGTACACAGTTCGCAAAATCAATTTGTGCTTTGATTAATGTAGAATGTTTGCTAATTGAAAGTTTTCATTAGAAACCTAATTAGTATGCTAATGCAGTGTTTTGCATTTTCAGTTCGTTAAATTGTTGGCATTTATTTAATATTACTTCAATTAACGAAAACGCCATTTTAAATAAAGTACCTTATATACTACCTATACAATCTAAAAGATAATTATGAATAGAAACTAGAAAAGCACTGTTGGTATAGCCAAAAACGCAATTTATCGAGTTCTTAGTGTGCTTATTAAGCTTCCTTTAATGAGTTTGTTTATTATTTAGATTTGACACGTGTGTAAACTCAAGTATTGATTTTAACTACGTCATGTACTACTCTCCTATAATTAAATGCTACTAATTAAATTTTAATATAATTACGCAAATATTGTTACCATAACTTTAAAAAGCCTTGAAATATAATCGCCGAAAGCTTTTAAAGGAACTTACAAAAAAAGCCAAGTTTTTTGTTTTAAACTGCACTGCGTCTTTAAGCAAATAATGAGGAAACGTGATAGTGTCAGCTAATTCACAAGTTGCTGGTAGGCAAATCAATAGATTTGATCCAGAAGGCGCCGGCTGGTGTGTGACGATATAATGCAGATTTTTTCAAGTATTCTTAAGGTTTTTGTATCGTTCTATTCATAAGCGATTTGAAGCATTTTTATTGTCAAATCAGCATAAATTTTCTTTCGGGAAGGTATTAGGCTTTAAATTCTTTTAAATGAAGGCTCGCTGAATAACGAATACGTTTTCATTGTGGTAAGTAACAAATTTTCAATTAATTCTTGAGTGAACCAAAATAAAGATTTTAATAACACCTGTTGTAAAAGAAAATTGTTAGTCGTACAATAAGCTTTATGATGAGATATTATAAGAGTAAGAAATTAACCTCTCTTACATTTTCACCTTTTTCTATTCTGAACACCTTTTTCCATACTTTACGATTTAATTTTCTAAATATTTTTATATGCTATCAATCCATCTCTGCTTAGGTCTGTCTTTGGTTCTCGCTCTTAGAATTTTAACGTTCAACATCCTCTCCACTATCATTTCATTGCCCATTTTAGTCACGTGTCCCATCTAGTGACTATGGCTTTTTTATGATTTATGTTATGCTCTTATTTTCCTAATACAATTTCTTTTTTGGCCTAATTCTTATGCTTCGCTTTCTATCATACTAAGTAAGTAACAAGAATTAAAATTTAATTTATTCAATGCATAAAATCCTGGATAATATAAATTCAATGTTTACTGAAGTTTTAGTTAAGGTGGTAAACTAAAGTTATATGTACATGCAACATTATTTTACACAGTGTAGGCCTAGATGGTATTGTTAAATCTAAACTATATATGATTAAGTAAACTTGGGATACCTGATTACTAAATTAGAAATTTATCAAAATTAATTTGTTTATTCCCTTAATGAAAATCTTACCAAAATAAGTTTAAGAGGTGAAGGTTTACGAAAATTTAATGAAAACTAAATTATCAAATAAACTAACCAAATGAATAAATGTTTAATTCATTTAAATTCTCAAAACGTGCCCAAATGGTATTTTGTTAGGTAAATATTATTATATATTAATATAATATTATCATGATGGGAAGTTGACAAAGTTTAGTTTGAAATAAAACTTGCACAATTGCAGTTATCCAGAATATTTAGTAACGGAAATGTGTTGCTGGAAATAATTTAATGTCTTGTTTTGGAACTGAATGTTACAATAATCAATAAATATTACGATATCAACAATGTTAAAGCATTCTACAAATAAGTTATGATATGTAGAAACTTAAATGCTGGCTACATTTCTCGAATGATATCGTTGGAAATTCAATTGAGATTTGTTTAGCCAAGTATTCCATTAAAGGTTATTATGAAAGTTTTGCAAATTAGTTTCATGAAATTTTTTAATTTCATTACATCGAATGAGGACTTACTAGGTAAGAGCTAACTAATAGTAATAATAATAAATTTGAACCTCCTATTCCAAATATTCCTAGTAGATACAGCTTTGCTTGTGCTTTAATGTAATGTAAAACTGCCAAATTTTTAACAACTTATACAAGTAAATCTTGATTATAAATGTTTTACGTATTATGGTATTTTTATAAAAATTAGTAGGTAATTCTTTTTTTCTGAAATTATTAAATTGAACAAAAAGTTTGCACCGTTTTGTATTCGAAATACTCGCGAAAAGCTCGTCTGGTTTAGTTATTAAAATTGGAAATATTATAATTAAGATGAAAATTTGAATTATTCAAAAAAGAAACGTTTATACCTGATATTTTTAATACAGATTTTTGTAAATAGTAAAATACTTTCAATTATTATTATTTAATTAATTTAATTCAAGTATTAAATTTTAAATATTATTACGAATCCATATTTTTTTTTATATGTGTTTTTAAGGTGCATCAACATCTAGGTTATTAGCACCGGTTGTTTTTTTTGTTGGTAAGGGTTTATTCGTAAGGGTTGTTTTGGTAGGGTTTGTTTTTCGTATGGTTTTTGATCCACAGTGTGTGCATGATGCACACCGGGGAATCGAGCGAGCAATTCCGTGAGGTCCGTTATTCGAACCCGAAATTACCGCTCTGAATTCAACCAGTATGCACTCTAAGCCACCGCTGTGAACTAATTCATATTTGTAAATCAATTTCTGAGCAGAAACCAAAAATTTTAATAAAATACGGAATTAATGAAATATTGGAAACTTTGAAAATGGGCGGACGCAGGTTTAAACATTGAATTGAAAAATTAGAGCAACCGATAGTACACAATATCCATGTTTCGTAATTATTATTCCATCATTAGGCATGCTTTATCAAACAATAAATGATAATGGAAAATAAAATTAGAAAATTGCTACAAAATAAGAAATAAAAAATTCTGCAAAAAATGGATAATTTAAAGTGAAAATCTTAAATAAGAGCGAAATAGAATAAAATAATTACAAATAATAAAATAACAGAAATTTTAAAAAATTACAAATAATAAAATAACAGAAAATTTAAAAAATTACAAATAGTAAAATCACTGTGCAGCAATGCTGAGATATCGACAAGGATAGGAGCAGGAAATAAAATTACGTTTGCGTTAAAATTGATTCTGGAAGGGAAAATGGTTTTTAGAGCGGTAAAGCTCGGGGGTGCATAAAACTACTATCAAAACAGTATTAGTAACGTAAGCCTATGTTGTTAGGTCATTAAAAAATGATGATCAGATATGGCTGAGCGTATGGGAAAGAAAAATGTTAAAATGAATTTTTGAAGTTAAAACTGTGGACGGAAGATGACAAAGAAGAACGAATCATTAAGTATAAAAATTATACTATGATAGCGCTAGCATTATTGGAGCTGTGAAAGCACAGCGAATTAGGTAATGTATTAAGTTTTACTATATGGTGTCAAATTGGAACCTATATGCGACCCGTTCGTAATTTATGCCCATTTAACTTAGTAAATTCGAAATTGCGGTTGCACCGGGAGTCCAACCACAATTTTGAAATTTTGTATTTTTAAAGATAATATAAAATTTTAAATATTTTTTCTGGATAGCCCCATCCTTGAGCTATCCGCTCCACCAAGATGAACCGGATCGGTGTAACGGTTCAAAAGATACAGAGCTAAACGTCTTATGGGGGAATATTAAGCTAAAAGTTCCAAAATTATTTTGAAAGTGAAATAACTCCTAAATCATTCAATATTTATGAATAAAAATTTTACCATGGAGTGAGCTACTCTCTAGCTACACAGCCATTATGCAAATTTGTACTTCATGGACCTGTTCAGCACTTATACATGTTTTACCAAGTACATTCTAAATTCCGTCTCCACCAAGAGTTGTGTCAAAAATAAACAGTGAGATGATACCAAATAAAGAATGTAGAACGAAGATGGGTGGAAAAAAGGAGAAAAGGTAAACCTCAAACTCAGTGGACGAACGAATTACAACAATACTTAAAATCCATGCAAATTGAGAGTTGGCAAAAAGAAGCGATGGACACGAAGACATGAATAGAAATTGCCTACCAAGTCATGGAACTTTAAGGCCCGGAGTGCTGTATATATTATTATAAAAAAACATAGAAATTGAAAAAAATAAATAAATAAAAATAAGAAGGTAAAACGCAAAATACAACAAACCAGATAGAGAAAACAACTATCAATGAAGAAATTAGGAAATACAAAAAAGAACTTATTTTACATAAGACTACTCCACAAGTTCAGAACGGCTTTAAGAAGTAAACCGTTACTAACGGTAAATTTTAAGCACCCAATTTTACAAAAGTCATCAATGGGACTTAAAGAAAAAAATTTTGAATCAGATTTAGGCTGTAGTCTCACTGAAGCCACCGTTAACAACTCACTAAAATTCACCTAATAGAAATAATTATTATGGGTGGGTGGGTCTTTAAACTCGGTTTTAACCACAATTATATTCGTTAAATTTTATTAGATGATGTAGCGAGACTCCAGCTTTAAAAATTCATTCAAAATGAAACCACAGAGTAACTAATTTTTTTAGTTATTTCCTAATTTCTTAATTTTTGTCGTTTTTTCAGTTTGATTTGTTGTATTTTGTTTTCTTCAATTTCTGTGTTATTTTACTATTTGTAATTTATTATTACGTATATTATAATTGTTGTTAGTAAATCTGGGTTTAGGTAAACTGCGGTGGGATCAAGATAACCGTCACTATAATAGTACGAAGTGTGGGGTGGTCAGTTGGGATGACCGCTTAACAAAAGTCACAGCTCCAGCGCCGCCAATATTAAAAAGAGATTCAAAAAGGAATCAGAGACCCTGATCAATTAAAAGCGGAAAGGATTAAATTTGAATACATGAATTAATATAACCTGTTCAAATAAGTAAACATCATTTTAGTAATACAAGTAGTGTATGCGTGATTGACTACGTATTAACTAAAAGAATAATTTTTATGTTGAAATAATTAAATTGTAACTATTAATCAATTATTTATTAATTGTACAAATGCACATTTTCTTGAGCCAAACAAAAAAATAATAAAATATAGAATCAACGGAAAATTGAGAATTTAAAAGGGGGCGGACGTATTTTTCAATTTAATTTAATTCCCCTTATTTTACTTTATTTTATTTTAATACCTAATATCTGTTCATTCCTGATTTAAATTTAAATCTTCCCTTAATTTTTTGTTTTTTTGCATTTCAATTTTCTTCCCCTTTTTATTCATTCTTAATCTTTTGCTGATTGCGGATATACCAGAACTCGCTCTTTTGTATGCAACATATAAGTATGTAGCTTTTTCTCCAGGATCAAGTCATATCCAAAATAAAAAAAGAACAACAAATTGCAATATTATAATTTAATTCGATAAAGAATTGCTTGCATAATTTAAAATATCTGGAAACACTCGTCACCTTAGTCAAAATTAGGCAAGCTGATTAGGTTATATACACAAATGTAACCTGTTACAAATTTATATAACATCGACAGAAAATGTGTAACCTGATATAAGATGGACAGAAAGTGTTACTTTCTGTTCATGTTATATCAAGTTACATCCTGTGCTTAAGAAAGGAGACCATTTTCTACAATAAATCTTCTTTAGTCATGGAGAAAAATAATTTTACGTAAAAATGAAATTAAACGAGTTATAGGGAAAAATCGTTTTGGGGGTTGAAATCCTCAATTAGAGTAGATCCATGCAGGAGATTATAGGGAAGTATTGGGGGGTTTCATCGGACACTCAAAAAGATATATCTACCAATTTCATCTTGCCCTGAATTTTTGTAAATTCTAGACAGTTTTCGTGGCTTCATTGACTGTACTATTAGTGATTTTGGTGCTCCGTAAATTTTGCTTATAATCAAAAGTGTTTCGTGACTTCGAAAAGGTAAAGAACCACAATCACAAACAGTGATTCAACAAAACTATGTCAACTTCGTCTATTTGATTTAAAAGAAACACATTAAAACGCAAGTTGGGTTAAGCTTTATATTTATTACGCTAAAAAAGAAAGGAAACAGGATCAGAACAACAACCCAAAATGACGTTTACTATTTATTATATCAATGTTAAGAGCATCTCCATTTTATTTAGTAAAGTAGATTAAATTTGTTTTGTAAAACATTTACAGTCTAAATTGTGAATCGCGAAGAAATAATATTTTCGGCACATTATTATTGGTGTATGATAACTCCTAGTAAAGATTAATAATAATTATATTCAATTTAGATTCTCTTGAGAATGTTTTTATATTATTATTAATAGTCTATTTAAGACGTCTAGTTGAAAAGTCACCGTTCCGTTCGTAAACCTTTTTCATCCCTTTCGTGGTATTTTCTACCTAAATTGTTACTCTTTTTGACATCCAATGCCGTACTTTATTATATTATTTCTAATAGAAAATCAAGCGGGCGATTTGAATTTCAAACTCAATATTACAAAGTATTTCTTAAAATTATTTCGTTCATCTACATAATATTATAAATTGCCAAGTCCCTAGAAATTCTTGCACAATAGCAAAATATAAAATTTACGCCGAAAATATAATCCACTTTTACTATTTTCAAATTAACAATCAAGGACCTTACAGCCTTTTCCGAATTTTTGGATTATCCTAATTAATTGGTAAAATTATTAAGAAGTAAACATAAATTATATAATATTTATCCATTAAAAAGTAACATGACAAAAACAGTATTAAATGATGCCAGTTACGTGAAAAAAGTTGTCAAGATTATTACCACCAACGGCAAAAAATATTTGTAACAAGTTTTATTTACATGAGTAAGCTTTTCTAATCAGCTAAAATAAGAAAACATAAAAGTACAGCAGTGGCGTAGCGAGTTTAAATGGCGCCCGGGGCACAATACCTTTTTAGCGCCCCCCCCCCCCCATTCGAAAACCATATAATATTATATGTAAAATATACTCGCAAATTAATAAATAAATAAAGTAAAATAAATAAAGTCATAGGCTCAAGCTAGGCTTTAAATTTAAGACAAAAAATGTAGTTGAGAAAACAAGACTAGATTTTGAAATGTATATGATCATCTAGAATTAGTTCAAAAGATACCTATTATTTATTTATGTATTTATGGAGATAATTTATGTAACCACACAGCGTAGATGCCATAAGGAAGTGCTGACAGACACAGGTCGAGTCAGCCCTTCCAGTAGAAAAGACGTGCCATTTCTATTATGAATATATTATTACAGTTTGATTTAGACTTTAGACTATTAGTGTTCCTTTTTTTTCCTTTTTATTTACGAATTAACATTTATTATATTACACTGGCACTAAATTTAAAATATATTTTCCAGAAATCAATTATAATAAAAATAAAAATTATCCAGCAATTTTTTGTTTTGCGGACCATTTGGCGCCCCTTTGTGAGTAGCGCCCGGGGCATGATGACCCCTCTTGCCCACCCCTCGCTACGCCACTGAAGTACAGTGAAGCAAGCAAAATAATCTTTGCAACAATAATGACAGCAGTGGTTGTAAATTTATTATTTGCGGATTTTATCTATTCCTATCTGAAAATGTAAATAAAAGAACAACATTTAATTACAAGTTTATAGACGAAAATGATCAACTATTTTGAATTTATTTTATGAAAATTTAAAACTTTAGTTAATGACGTACTTCTGTGCATTTGTTTTAGCTCTTGTTTTAGCGTTACAACCGTCTCGGTAATTAAAAATAAAGCACAGGTATGTTACTACTGCAACAAAAGCGCTTGTTAACAACACAAACTTATTAAATTACTAAGTTGACTTCATTAGTGACTACTGGAAAAGCAATTCCTGTTAACCGTCGCGTCGCCGTCGTCCTTCAAACCTTTCGCATTTACACCTGTAATGGGACCACTATAATTTAAATTTTTACGGGTTATAAAATATTTACGCTTTTGGATAATTTTATTAAGAATCCGTTAAATTGTTTCTAATGTAACTGAAGGGCCATTTATGATTATTTATAAGTTTAGGAAATTAGTTAAAGGATAAATTGACCACAGATTAAATTTATGTTTCGATACTGTGAATTGACTGCGTATAGTCTTAACATATAGATGTTTTTAGGGATGTACATACAGTGGGTTCGTAAAGTTTGGAACAAACTCCATACAAATATTTAGAGGTATTTTCTCAGGAAAGCTGTGACGTAATCGTAAATTTTTTTAAATGGCAACCCTTATTTTTCTTTACGAGATTTGGAAAGAGCACAATTTTCTCAGTATGAAAATGTAAAATGCCTGATCTTGTAGAGAAACCTTGTTTTCAAGGTAATCAGTCCCTAAGTTACAAAAAAGGATATAATTAATTACTTCAATAAATTTAATAAAAACAATAATAATTTTTAAGATTTTTGCACAAGTCATGTAAAGAAGAAAATCGAATTAAATGTTAAAAGTGATCCCCGCTCTCTTCTTGGCAATATCCTATCCGCCACTGAAACTCCTGTAAAAGTCCTGAAAAAGACTTTGCTCTTCAAATAGTTCCATAAAAGTAATCAAGCCTAGATCTACGTGGCCATTCGATCGGTTCTCTGCGATCAATTCATGGGTTGGTGAAAACTTGGTTTAAATATTCAGGAACGATCACTGCAAAATAGGGTGGAGCTTCATCTTGCTGGTACCATATCGTATTGTTGGGCAGATCCGGATGTCCATGATTTGGGTATAGCTCCGCAAGTGTAGGGACTAATCCGTATCTTGAGCGCTTTCAAAGGAAAATGGGCTCAATATTATGGTTACTTACAATGACAGTCTAAAAGTTAAATTTTTGTTGACACTGGATATGAGTTTCCATTTTCCAGGGAAGGTTGACAGCAGACCAATACCTACAGTTCTGCTTATTTATGCCGTCGAGATGAAAGGTAGCTTCATCAGAAAAAAAATATTATTTCGGAATCCGTTATCCGCTTTCTGGCGCTACAACATGGTTTCATAAAACTGTAAACTATGGTCAGGATCATTTTCGTTTATTTATTGAACTAGAACCACTTTATACGGATAACACTTCCTCAATTTCAAATATTTTGTAACGGAGCTTTGAACTATCGCATTGTTTGCCGCCACTTGACTAGTTGATAAATGGGGATTTTTACTCTGTTTTATTAACGGTGGCACGCGCAATTGGTTTCTCATAAAATATCATCATCATCATTTCCGCCTGAATAAATTGTAAACTTCTAATTGAGTGCAAGTTCTGTCCCCGTAACCGATGATCGTCAGAATTTGAATCCTTTGCCTTTCTGATAACGGACGATCCATTATAAAATAGTAAAAAAACTAAAAATGACTTCTGAATACAATTTAGGAAACGAAATTTATAAAATACTAGACCACAGATTACAAAATTCTAAGTATTCTCAAAACAGCGTTATTGTTTCCAGCGCCTTCTGGACAAATAATTGATATACTACAATAATTTTGTCGTGCATTTTTGAAATTTTAGCACTGATTATCTCGAATACCTTTGTCTTCACGGTTGCAATTTTTACATTTCCATACTCAGAAAATTGCACTCTATCCAAATCTGGAAAGAAAAATAAGGGTTGCAATTTAAAACACGACAAAAATATCAATGACAGAAGAAAGTGACACTTAAAAAAATAATGTTGATGTGTCCGAGGATTCTCAGAGAAAACCCTCCTAAAATATTTTGTAAAATTTGTTCCAAACTCTAAAAGCTCACTGTATACATTCCATTAAACCATTAGTTGAATAATTGCATTAGTTAATCAATAATTACTTTTGCGGTTATGATAAAAATTTAGGGAGTAAATTGGTGTGTGTCATTAATGTTGACATTCAATTAGTTCAGTATACAGTATATTATTTATCTTGAAATTCTGAATTTAAAATTATATTCAGAGATTTAGATAATGAATTTATATAACGAAAAAGATAAATAGCAATTAGGTCGAAAAGGATGGTGTAAACATTTTGAGTTTTCTTAACATGACTTATTTATTATAGTTTTTTTTTCCTGCAGGGAAGGGGGAAACCTTCATAGGCACCACCCCATCAGGGATGGTAGTGTCAGATTCTTACTGACCAAAACCCCCTCCCCGACGACAGCGGGCTTTACCTTCTCGGCATTACTTCCGCTGTCGTCTGCGATCTTCCCTGTTGCATCGATGATGCAGGCTCCCGATGACCTCCCGGTTTAGCACCAAAGTTTGTGTCCGGGAGGTCAGGCACTATCACTTGATTCTATTTTTTCAATTGAACCGGACACACCGCACGCCGCGATCCAACACATCGCACCGGGTCACCTAGTGGTCCGTGATCGTCAGTATAGGTGAAAGTCCACTCGTCATTAACTTAATAGGCGGAAATTCCGGCGACAAAGTTAAGGCCGAGCCGACCGTCATCAATACCGCAGACTCCGAACCCCAAGGCGACCCTGCAAATCATATTAAATCACAGAGCGCGATGCGACCGGGTCATCTTGAAAAACTTGTGGTCGCTGGCAAAGTGCCAGTCCACTCATCTTTATATTTGACGGCACTATTTTCGCGATCGTCCCCCTCTGGATTAGCACGAGAGTTTGTGACCACAGAGGGTCTACGCGCTATAGTCGTACCGACAATAATCTACCCCGTCGAACGACCGTCACTACTCGACCCGGACCCGACCCGCCGATTAATGACGATATTCTTCGGGAATTCTCTTGGGAACTTCTCGCGCATCTTCTCGCGGGAACTTCTCAAGGGAACTTTAAAAGGCTGTCATTGACTTAACTGTAGGGCGAGGACTCGAGCTTCGGCTTGCTCAGCTCGTCCGTCCCCCTCCTTGGTATTCATCACTTGACTGATGAAGACCGCTACAGCCAGCCATTCGTCTTCACCGGACAGCACGAAAGCAATCATGTTGTCCGGACTTAGAGTGTCGCCCATCCGGAGCGAAATCATCACTCACTCCCTCTCCCATCTTAGGCATCCGAAAAGAGTGTGTTCCGCCGTATCTTCGTCCCCGCAGTAACGACAGGCAGGTGACTCGGTCAGCCTGAACCTGTGGAGATATGCCTGGAAGCATTCGTGGGCGGTGAGAGCTTGTGTTATATGAAAGTTCACCTCTCCATGCTTTCTCGCTACCCAAGGACGAAGATCCAGAATGAGCTTTCTGGTCCAAGCGGCATTCGTGCCCGAGGACCAGCTCCTTTGCCAATCGTCGAGCGTCCGCTGCTTATGGTGGGGTCCGGTCCCGCTCGTACGTCTGTTCTCTCTCTAGCTAAAAGCTCTATGGGAGGCATGGAGGCCAAGACTCGCACGGCTTCGCCGGACACGGTCCTGTAAGCGCAAGTTACTCGAAGTGCCATCTTGCGCTGGACCGCTTGCAGCCTCTTAACGGTTACGCTGGTTATTTAGTAATAGTTTGCTTGTAAAAATATTTTTAAATTTACAAGTGTATGAATCACTATCGCTATTAGTCGGTTTCTTTCCATTGCCGAATAAAGGCCTTCCTCATCATTCCCTATCTTTCTCTATCTTCTGCCACGTTCAACCATCCAGTACTTGCCGTCTGCCTTAGTTCGTCCCTCCATCGTGTTTTTGGGCATCTGGTACTCCATTTTCCAGCTTTCGGTCTCCATTGCAGTATCCTCCTTGTCAACCTGTATCATCTTTCATTTTGGCCATGTGTCCTGCCGAATTCAACTTCAACTGGTATGTCCTTTTCTCCATATCCTTGAGCCAAATTAGCGACAAAAAAATTAAATAGTTCGATATTGTTTAATTCTCGAGTTATCACTTACTTATTAAAAATGTCGATATTGTTTAGTTTCGAGTTATCACTTATTAAAAAGTTTGATATTGTTTAATTGTTTAAATACAGTAAATCACGAAACTGTATTAAAACAGATATTGTACAAAAATCAGGATAAGGTAATAAGGTACTTGATTTTTAACAGAATTTTGTATTAGAATCCCCTACCGGAAAGGAAATCTCGCCTTTTATTAACTTTGGGCACGTGTAATAAAAATTAAATGAGGTCGATTAAACGGACGAATATTGAAAAATATTTCTCACTGAAATAGGAACAAAGAACTTGTCCTCATAGTTGACAATCATTTTCATGAAAGAAACGATTTTTTCTTGGAATGGAAAGATGTAATAAGAAAATTTTGATGGGAAGGTAAACAATCATTGGTTTAATTTAATTGCAGTTTGAAGAAATGTTAGATCATTGCCTTGATATTCGCTGAAGTAGTTACATAATCACTGTTATTTTTTATGATTTACGCCGAATAGTTTCAAAAAAATATATTTTAGAAATTCAATGATGAGATTCAAATGAAAGAAATCAAAACAAAATTAATTTTAGGAAATCCAAAGGCAATAAAAGTGTATTCTAAAAACAACCTTTGATGAGAACTGTAAATTATGACCTCACATGCTTTCTTTTAGGTAAACGATAAATAAAAACCAGGGGTATTTATTGGACTTTTGGCATTGCCAAAAAGTTATGGAATGGGCACCAACCGTAACAAGCTTTAGTAAAATGGTATCTCCTTCTCTTAATCGCTATACCTTTTTTGGTATATTCCTTTTTAATTTTACATGTCCATATAATTTGTTTTTAATTAGGGTGGAATCTTCTTTCTCTCTTCATCAGTTTGATGTTCTTTCAAACATCCAGTCCACTTCTGGACTTTAGCCTCTTCCCCGGAGATACCATGCTGTGGCTACCACAGGTTGGAATACCTGTCATTTAACCTACAGGTTTTTAGAGATCTCAGTATTCTATCTCATATATCTCATTTGATCAATTCTCTCTTCTCACTGACAAATTCTTCCTGATGGCTTTGGGTCCCCTTTTTGGTTTATTAATTCTTCTATTATCTTTATGTTATATGTTCGAATATGTTTCTAATTTTTCTTCTTATGACTTTATTAAGTTTCGCCAGTTCCATTAGATTGTGGTCTTCTTTTGATTTCATTTTACTTCTCTTTTCCATTAGATTTTCAATGGCTTTTGATATTTTTTATTATCGCTATTAACTTAATAGACCTAGCCAGGGATTCAGTGATCTTTGTTTTACCGTTCAGTGATAATACATAGATTGCCTGGACAATATTTAACTTTTTCGTTTCTTGATTGACTTTCTAAACTAAAAGTGTACGGATAGTAAATCTCATCTCATAAAATCTCTGTTACATTTTGATTAAAATTTAAATTATGACGCGTGTAAAAAATCAACGAGTAATACAAATTTCAATGAGGACGCCTGTGAATGGAACAACGAGCAAGTATATCGTGCCGTACATTAGTGCATTAACTAGTAAGCAAAATAGAGCACAGGAAGGGTAACCGAATATACATAAATTATGTACGTAAAAGTAATTGCAGTCATCAGTAATTAAATCAAAAACCGCTCGTCCGTAATTACATTAATCTAAATTGCAAGACGATAATTCGATTAAAATGTCAATCAAACTCTGATTAAAAGTTCTTCTTCCTCGTAATTTAAGGCCGTCCTGCATTAATTCTCTTTTAACAGTTTAAAAGATTAAAAGTTCGATTTAAATAATTCTCAATCAAAATTTCAAGTGAAAGTGGTTCAGTTCCCTCTCCTCTGTCCTTTCTGTCCAAACCTGAAGTAGCATGAAATGACACCACGTATTTCTCATGAGCAAAATGCGCCAGATGGAACATAGCTTCGCTACAGTTTACCAACTGAGCAAACTAAAAATTTTCTGACAAATTGAACTACTTTAGAATTTCGCAAGAGAAAATATTAAACTGAACAGAAGACTAAAAATTTAATGCATATTAAACCTTTTTTTTTAACTAGAAGCCAACGGGGATTGTTTGGAATCAGGAAATTGTCCGACATTGTCGTTTTAAACAACCGCATGTCACAAATTTAATTAAACACGTAGGGTTGTTTTTGAAATATAAATATAATTAAGGATATTAGGAAATAAAATGATCGTGTTTATGAAATTAATAATATTCTTCAAGATTTCTATTATTATAATTGAGTAAAATAAAAAATCGATTATCTGTCCAAAGTTATTTCGTATAAAGAAGGTTTTGATGATGTTCTGCTTATAAATTTTGCAGTAGATAGATAAAATTTCATCGGCTATACCTTCTTTAGGTACGCATAGGTCTAATTCGTCTCAAATTATAAATCTTATCGATGCTGACATTTATTCAGCATGGAAAATTAGTTTCAGGTTTTTAAAATAACTAACGAAGTTTAATCTAAAAGTTATTAGGCAAATTTTAGTTAATGGATATAATTTAACTTGATAATTAAATTTTCAGCGTAAATGACCACAACGTCGAAAATACAATGTATAATTTAGAATGTATTTTGTAAACATTAAGCATATATGCAGCAGGTACTACTATGTCAGTACTTCTACCGTTCTAATTTTTAGTTAGGTGGGTAAATAAGTGTTTGGAAATTACGTTAGCATAAAACGTGATTGATTTAAATTAACACTGGCTTGTATAACCATACCAACAAACGATAATGGGTAACTGAAGATTTAGTAACTGAGAGGAAGGTTTATTTTCAATTCAGGCTAATTGAAAAATATCGTAAATAATTAAACAACCATATACTAGATTTTTTGCTAACTAACACAGCAATAAATGGATTTATCGATTGTATAACATAATTTAATGTCTGTTTTATATATGTGGAATATAAAATATTGAAAAAGCAATGAAATGAGATATAATCTTTAAAGTTTCAAGTAAATGGAAACATTTATAGTTTAGGGCTAAGCGTTTCTAGGATAATCGAAAAGAACCCATTATATAATGTTATCACGAATTTTATTATGATTTGTATTTTAAAAACTTGATGGATAATTTCATAAAAGTTTTTTATACTCGAAATAATCATTGTTTGTGTTTTTAATCAGACGCATTGTCCCCAGTAATGGGCAGTCAATAGGAAATTCTAAGTTTCATTGCAATTATTTTAGGTTAAATGAAATATAATCTCTATTATTAATATCTTAAGAGAAATGTGATCTATTCATTTCAAATAAAGGACGACCAAACAAATATTTTATCTTTAAATCATATGTTTGCTAGTTGCCAGTTATTTTTAACTACTAAATAGCCATTTAACAGCTAAAAGTGTTTGTTGGGTAATATTCAGATTTTAATATACTAGGTAAAGACAGGCTCGACCCAAGGATATTTTTGACTATGGGCTAATGGTTAGAAGTGCGCCCACCATCACCAGCAAATTAATTATGAGAGCATTCCAAAATATAAGAATTACTTTACAGTAGGCAAGATAATTTGAGGCAAAAACTTCTTAAATAAAAATATTCCTAAGTGGGTCGTAAATGAACAAATTAGCGGATCCATCGCCAGTGAAATGCCTATCATCAGATTTCCCTTCAAAAAGTTATACACCCATGAAATCGTTCTTGATGATATATTTATATCAAAAGTTAATCATAAAAAAAACTGAAAAACGATTATAACTATACCTGTAAATTATAACTTGGGTCCTTATAACAAAGAAAACCAGGAACCATAATTGACTTACAATTTTTAAACATAAATATAAATCAGAATTTTAAATTTTACGCAAAAATGGACGACGGTTATCAGCTAAAATCGTATCAAGTTCTTCCGTTTTGAAAACGAATAGGATATGCATTGAGAGGAGCAAAATAATTGTACAACTTTCAATTTATATTTCCAAGTGCGAAAAGTTGTTGATAATACAAGAACAGGCATTTTTTATATTAATAGTGCTGTAATGGAAACATTCAAACAACATTTTGTAGGAACTTTATGAATGGATTAAGGCACTAATATAAAATATATAAATAATTTAAAGCAACAACTAAATATAAAATTTGGTATGATGTCCTTAATCTTGGACAGTTCTTTTAATTCTTTCCAAAATATTATTTGTTTATTTGTCGAATATTATACGATATTTTTTTCTATTTATATTTTCGAAGTTTCTCGCATTTATGGATGTTTTTCGTTCTGCTATCTGTCGAGGTATTTGCATAAGTTAGTGTCTTTGAGGGGGCCAATCGAACCTTTTCAGTTCTCCAATGTTTTGTTTGTCTCCTAAATAATCTTTTATCCATCCAGCCGTATGTTTTGGGTCACTAAATTGTAATCCTAAATTTTTTTTCCGATTGGTATCAATTTAGAAGGAATCGCATGATTTGTTTAAATCATGTTACAACTCCTGCCACTCAAAAACCTCCCCAAACCATCACAGGCTCTCCCCATGCTTGACAGTAGTTACTAAACATTCTTATTTATATTCATCTCCAGTCCTTCTCCTCACATATTGACGATAATAGGATTCGAAAATTTGAAATTTGGATTTATCTGTATAAATACTTGTTACCAGTTATGCAACGGCCGTGATTTATGTTATTTCTCAAATTAGAATCTCTTCTGCTTATTTCCTTTCTGAGGTATGGGTTTTATTGCTACACATTCTCTTAATACGCATTTAAAAAGAATCTGTTGTGTATGTGAGGAACAAATTTGAATACTCCTCGCGTCTTGAAAATCTTGTACTAACCGTCGATCAGTTTTTTAATGCTTATTTCCTCATTATGTTAGTTTTAGCATTACTGCTACGGTTATAAAACTTTTTAATGCGATGCGTGATAAACATTTTTATACTAATTAAACTAAAATATTTTCTTTAATATAAAACCATTTGTTCATATTTGTCCGAAGACTTTTTAACAGCACTGTAATTTAGATCCTATTACTCATCAGTCAATAATAGTGCGATTTAATTCAAATAAGCCACTAAATTACTTTGTTAAATTTTCACTTTGAAAGTGCTACCAGGGTATCTAAATATGCATTTACACTAAGAGCACGACTTGACTCGCTACCCTCGACCAGTTTTTAAATATAAATTTAATTATTAAAACTAGAAATTTCAGCGGGCGGGAACCTTCGGACCTTCTAATGTACAATTAACAAAGTTGTGCGGCCTAAAGACCGCGTTTGAACTTCTTCCAATTGGTAACTGTAAAATCAATGAATCAGCAGACATGCATAACGTAATGAAAAATTTTGAATTGTGTATGTAATGCATACTATATATTTTTTTAATTTAGATGTCAAAAATATACTTAAATTACGCCGTTGTGGAATTATTAATGTTGTTGGGTAATAATCGGTCGTAATATTATTAAGTTCGATAATATTAATACTTGTATTTGGCAGGTTAAAAGAAAATACCAACGGTGTGAAATTCATAAATTTAAACTAATTATTCGGTTTTAAAAGTGAGGAAATTAATTACATTGTATTTTGTAAACCAAAACCAGCGTGATTTTATAATTGAATAAAATTATAAATAATTTTTTTAACAAAAACTGGAATTATTAATGTACATACAATTTCTTGTTACGTGAACTTATTGTTAAATATACACAAATATAATTTTAGAATTATTAAATTATAAAATTTTACACTAACTTTACAATTAGTATGTAGTATCCATTACAGGGAACTCAACCAAATATTGTTTGAATTGAAATGTAAAACTACTAGTTTTGATAAAAAGAAGCATAATATTTTGTTCAATCTGCCGCAATGCATAATAATGGTATGTAATAATTATTTAGAAATGTTTCCGTAGTTCAGTATAATATATTCGATACATTTTTAAATCAATTTTGGTTTCACGAATACACTAATTTAGTTATAGATTGTGAAACCTGGAAGCGACGTGTGGTTTTTCATATTCGTTTTAAATTTAATATTTAATTTATTTATGCATTTTATTAAGCAACCACTAAAATTTAATTAAAAATTACAATTAAAAGAGGAAATTTTTTGTGGAAATTAATTATGCAGTTAAAATCTAATTAATTTGAATATAAATAAGCTTGGAAATTTTGTTTTTAAAATAAAAGTATCAATTTACGGTACATTTGGTCTTTCATCCTGTAAAATAAAGTCAAATTAAAATTTGATAATAAGCACGTTTTTTAACGTTCTTCTAACTGGGGGTTGTTAAAGGTTTTGATTTATAAATGAATTTTAAATGAAGATAGGAGTAATTATTACATTTTGTCGATAAGGTTGATTCGACACAACTGTTCTGGTTTTAGGTTGTAAAGAAATTACTTTTGTTGTAATTAATATTGTATCCGCGATTGTTTGAAAATACCTCATTAATTTTGAGTGTACTAGATTGTGCGTTTTCGAGTGCCGTAAAATCCTGACAGCCCTAATTAGGCCAGCCCACAAAGATTTAAATTCGTATATTATTCGAAAAAATAATAATAAATAAAACATTAAATTTTTCGTCTCCTATGGGATCTGCGTTTGACGCAATATTGGAAAAAGACACCGAAGTGAGAGTTTTCGCAAATATCTCGTTAAACATTAATTTTACTGCAAATTGAGTTATTATCAATATTAATCTAGATAAAATTTTCACAAGTAAATTACATTATAAAATATATATATTTGTAAAAATTTGTCCTTTTTTGTGTCTAAAAAGTTTCTTTTGTGCATATTTTAGGTCAAGATAAAATTAATTGTCGATAAAAATGTTCTCAGAATATTTTTCAAAAAATCAACCCTTTACGAAATATCGTCTGCTTACTGCGAGAACCAAGTAACTGACATCACTAGAGATGAGATTTTTAGGTCGTATAAATGTTACACCAGAGAGCGTTAAAGGGTTAATTGATACACGGCCCCGTTCGAAAGTAATGCTGTATGAAAAAGAAAGAAGAAACGGGGCCGTGTATCAATTAACCCTTTAACGCTCTCTGGTATAACATTTATACGACCTAAAAATCTCATCTCTAGACATCACCATAGTTTTGAGATAATAGCGTTTGAAAGTTTGACGTTTAATAACCAAGCAGTATTGATATGTATGGTGTTGTAATTTATTTCTAAGAAGGATTATAGTTTTATCAATGTTATAATACTATTTATAACATTATTTATAATACTATTATAATATTACAATACATATAATACTATTTATAACATATTTACCATGTTTTACCTGTAAAAATGTATATGTAAAAAGTAACATTTAATTGTTTTTCATGCAGCATAACTTTGGAACGGGCCCGTGTATCAACTAACTTGTTTTACCTATAGAAAGAGCACAAAAAACTAAACATGGTGGTATATTTAACTCATTTTTTAAAATTTTGCTGTTACTTGGTTCTCGCAGTAAGCAGACGCTATATCCACGACAAACACAGCTTTCCTTTTGATACAATTTAATATACTGTATTGATTTCCACACCAGTTTGCGATATTTTAAATATCACTTTTGCTTGGAGATCTGTATCTTGGAATCTACTATATACAGCGACTAGAACAATTATGCTCAGAAAATTATGTATAATTTTGTTAATAACTATACGATGAATTCACAACTTCGTGACATTTTTGGGACATTGCTCGACAAATTTTTTTCTATTCCGGCCCGACTCTGATTTTTAAAACTTGGGAGCTCTTTTCCGATGCCAAAATAAAGGGTCAAGTAAATAAATAATAAATCAAAAAGACATTTACATTTGTCAAGGGTTAATGCAAAAATTGTATTTTATAGTTATTTCCACCAGGCCCCACTATTTCATGATGTAATTACTAATCTATTATTGAGTGAAGTAGTATGAAAATCCTAAAATTTTCGTGGCTATAGCTCGGAAAGGGTTGATTTTACGAAAACTTTGTTTATAATCGTTTTTATAGATACAGTAGACGCGCGATAACATGAACAACTCTTTTCTAGATTTTCTGCTTTTATGAAATATTTAATGAATTTCTCATGGAAATTTCCATGGATCATGGAAAATAAAAAATTTTCTTTCTATATCCTTCACCTTTGCTATCCAACACACATAGAAGTATTCGGTTGTGTTAAGTTTTCTAAAATGTGATATATTAAGTTTGTTTATCGCTTTATCGCGCAGCTATTGTAATTATATCCTGAATAATATTGATAAGACGTGACCTGGTCATAAAATCAACGACAGATATTCGCATAATATATCACTTCTATGTCTAAATTTCAATATGGCGTCGAATTCAGGCCTAGTAGGAGGAGGAATATGACCTAACCTAAATTCTCAACCCTACAATTTTGATGACGAAACTTCCGACAAGAATAAAATCTCGACATACCAAAAATATGACAAGGTAAAACTCCCAACGGCGTAAAAAGAGAAGCCAAATTTCAAGAATGTAGAGAAATTCCGACAAAGGCAAAATCTTGACAAAGTTAAAATCTCGATAGCGGTTGTATGTGTTTAGGTTTAATTTGGTTCGGGTTACATAGGTTAGATTTAGTTAGGTTGAATGAGATTACTGTTGGGGATGTACTCCCCAAAGATAGCCAATTCTCAATATGAGTGGCAATATACCCTAATGGCTAGCTTGGTGAGCACGGTTATGGGGCGGTAATAATAAAATATACTATGGACGCCAAGTGATTAAGCCTTAAAATCAAGAAGGGCAGCTCAATAACTGACAGAAACTCAGATGTGATTTGAGAAACAAGAGGACGCTTGACTTGCTTATACCTTGAATAAAACTTGGTGTCGCTGCGTTAAACTTCGGTTGGAGTAAACCAACACGCTTTTAAAAATAAACAGTTAGTAGTGCGCAGGAAAATAAATAACCTAAGTATGATAAAGTTAACCCCAAAACACTGACGTTTGCTGGCTTCTTAGGTTGTTTGTCGGCAATTCAACTGGTGGTTATTTCAGTCATGTGATTGGTAGAAACTTGGATTGACGAATCTAGAATTAATGTTCTGGCTATTAGTACGGGCGTAAGATTGCACCCTAAAGCTGATACAATCGTCAGGGAGGGATAACGATAAATGGACACGAACATAAAGCGTATGGTGTTATAGAAAAAGATTCGAATATAAAGTTCTCCTAATACGAGAGTTGCGATATTCACTTTAAAAATGCTCAAAAATAATACACATGAGATCGACTAAGCGTTGTGTGATGATTAAACCCAAAATCATATATCGGTGTAGCAAAAAAGATTTAGGAAGCACCAGCAAATTTAAAAGATTTTCTCACATAAAACCAAATCACTGTCAACAAACAACAAAATGTGTTCACTATTGCCCTTATCACCTTAAGGTCTCCAACAAAATTCACTTTTTCCTAAAGCAGTGGAGTTTTTATAATTAGTTAAAATAAGGTTACAGTACAAAATAAGAATACTAACCTATGAAACAGACAGACCTGACTGCTAAAGCTGACTATTTTAGTTCAGTTTTCGGGCAAGAACAACTCAACCCAAATTCCCATCACCAGTTAATCCTGAAATTCTTAACTGTTCTAGAGTTTGTTACACTTTCTTATTTATATTTTCTCTGAGTTTGTTACAAATAGATTGTTTTGTTTTAGTTGTTAAAGTTGTTTTGATTAAGTTTAATATTGACTTATATTTTTTGTTGTCAGGAGTTTATGCTATAATCTGGTTTAGTTAGGGTAGGTTTTCATATTATTGATTATTATAATACCAGACGTCAAATTAATCCAAAAAAGCAATTTTTCACCTGCCGATTCTCTAACCATAAAACTATAGATTTAAGAAACCCGACTTCTCTGGTTGATATTTTATTGATAATAAGTGAACTAAGAAATTCACAGGTTATCTGGAGTACATCATTTCGAATTCGAGCAGCCAAAGTGGTGCAAAACAATATTACAACTCGGAACAAATATTTCAAATACAGGAAAATTGGATCAAAACTGGTGGGACAAATTAATATCAAGACATGTTAGAAATGCTATTACCAGTAATATATCTTTGACCGAAGAATGTAGAAACATAACACCAATTTGTTAAAAGACTTTGACCCATAATATTGACTCAAATGATCTGTGGTACACGGAACTAATTATAAATTAAATTCACAATTCAAAATATTCAACCGATAATAAATGCAGAGATCGGCATAATAAAATTAATGGCACATTTCCAAGACTAATCAATCTAATTTAATAGCTGGAACTGAGAGAAACAGAAATCAGAGGGAACTGATAAGTAGTATACAGTATATTATTTTTCGTTAATGGTCTGGAAATAAGTAAACACAAGAAATTAAAAACTTCTTTCATAACTGAAATGACCAATCACAAAAAATAACATCGTATTAAAATTGCTAAATAGAAAATGTTAACAGAAAATGTGTAATACGATTGCTTCTTGTCAAACTATTTGTAACTATACTTGAAGACGCAAGATGATGTTAATCGCCTTTTAGTTCTCCAAAGTAGAGTCCAAAGTCATTAAGAAACTATTTGACACAAAGAAATGGTAAAACAACAACAAATTTCTAGAACATTTGTACTTAAACCGAAGTACGATAGATATTTATAAGTATCCCAACAATGAGGGAACAATTCGTTTATAAGCAGTAGATATATTTTAATGATGCATTATAATATCATTTATTATGCAATAATAATATATATTATATTAATGCCCAACAACGTTTTCAGACAAAAATTTCACGAATTTACCTAATTTTATATTAAAATAGGTTTTTGCATTTAATGAAGAAAATTTTAATCATTATATCAAATTAATAAAGGGAAATATGACAATTATTTATTTTAATTGATGTAGTGAAAATTGATATTAATCGTCCGAGGATGTCACATTGTGATTGCAAACTGTATTGCGAAAATCTGAGCTCAATGTATAATTGACTGTATATTTTATTTTATTGGAGAAATTAATTATTCAGACGAATTAAAAGACAGGTATAATTTTAAGTCTAATTTGAAACCCATTTAATTATTTTCATCAAGGTAAAACTGTACCTATCCTATTTTGGTCTGGAGCTTTTTAACTTTTTAATATGTAATACATGTGAAAAATAAGTTGCTGGAAAATTTAAATTAAGAACCTTAAGAAAGTAATAAAACGTGAAAAAGCTGTCACAGGCGATTTTTTTGAAAAAAAGTTTCAAGTTAAATTTAACTTTACAATGATTTTGTAAATTGTAATTATTATCACAGTATGGTAAACGAGGAAATCCAAGACAAAATAATTTCTCGAGCACACATGTTTTAGCCATACCTTTTTAGAGGTAAAAGCAGTATGTAAGAATAGTTCACCGAAATCCGTTCATTGAAACTTGAGAAATCTCCAATATACTGGTAAATTCCCCGTTATTTCCTTAACAAAATTGTACAGCCGGAACTGTGCGATCGATTCAATTTTTTTAATTTCGTACAGTTGAATTATAGGGAAGAATTACCTAATGCTTGTCACCCCAAATCTCCCCAAAATTTTTTTATAGCAAAAGGAACCTTATTAGAGTGTCCTGTAAAAATTTCGCCCGAGAATGTATATATAAAATTTTGAGAAAAATCAATTTGAAAAGTACGGGAAAGTCGCATCGAGTATGCGGCAGACCACGGTCGATGTGCATCAGTTGCCCGTGGTCCCTTGAAAATGCGTAAAATTTTTTCGCTCCGATTTGAATTTTTCTTTGAAATTCGGATAGATGGGGGTGTGATTAGTGGATATTAGTAATAAATATAATCAAAAAAATGGAAAATAACCCGTGTATTGCCGAAAAAGTGAAAAAATTAAAAAAATTTTTCATATATAATACCACAAGAGACTATCAAATTGTCGGCAATAATTTTTGAAACTGGAACTGAGTGTTTGTCGCCCATAAAATCACCATGAGTGCTTTAGCACGAATGGTGATTTTAAGGGCGACAAACACGAAGATTCCATGGTTTAAAAATTAACCGACAATTTTATAGTATCGTGTGGAATTCGTTTGACAATTTCGTAAATAAAATTTCAATTTTTTCTGACAACAAATAATTTATAGTATGCGTTTACGTAGTTTCCATCGTTACTTGACAATACAGACCACGGTGGTCGTATTGCCGCGACAATACACCACCGTGGTCTGTATTGTCAAAGGAAGTAGATTATGATTGGTTCAAATTAATGAGATTCTAACATCCTATTGGTTGAATTATTATGAACGAAATTGTCCTTCTAATTTTGGGGTGTGCATTCGATAAAGAGGGTAATCCATCGTCAAAACCTACCCTTACGGGGCGCCCCTCCGCTCCGCTCCGGGTTGCACCCCTCCAGGGCGGTTTTGACTCTGGTTACTAGGCTAAACATACGAGAAGCGCCACCCATCAAGAAAACCGGGATAAATGAAACCGGGATGTGAGAGAATCTCCAAATAGCATTAAAAAGTATAGTTGCGGTATGGGGCAGCAAACTATTACGTTTCACCCCCTAAAAATCGCGTAAAAACAAAAAATAATCGATGTTACATGTACGAGAGTCGAGCTGCATCTGCCGGTGCGAACCTTTACCTTTACCTTTACCTGATATGTATTTGATGGAGCATCCCGGCATGGCCGGCCTTCTCCTTCATCTGAAAGAATACATTAATGACATTGGAAGTTGTAGAGACCGGTGGGTCTCTGGGAATTGGCGCTTGGCGGACTGACTGGTTAGAAACCTGGGCTGTGACTGTGAATATGAGATATGTGAAGAAAAAGAAATTTTTTACGTTTGCCGATATAGTAGAGTCCCTAATTCGAAGAAAGAAATTATAATTTCTATTGATGACCTCGAAGTGAGTGGCTTCTACTTGGAACTAGTCAGAATTGGCGACTAGTGGGATTGTAGTGATACTAGGGGGGTGATTTATCGAAGCTTGTGGAAATTGATCGAAAAATTACACAAATCTAGTGAATAAATTCACTTTCGAAGAGAATTTGTGTAAGTTAAACCTGTGAACATACATTAGTCTGTGTGGGGGTGAGTTATGGTCAGGAGTTGTCCGTGGTCAGGAGTGATTTGGGACGGGGAATGAAGAAGTCGGCTGGGTTGTATTGACCTAGTTGATTTAATAGTGGGTTTTCTGAAAATTTGGATTTGTTGTAAAGATTGGTGGCATGTTTGCGGTTAAGAGTGTTAATAAGATCTAGTTTGGCGTCTGCATGTAGTCGCCTGTTAGTGACGTAATAGGGGGCGCTGAAAATAGCTCGGAGATTTTTGTTTTGAATGACTTGAAGTTTATTTATGGCCCTAGGGCGTGCGTATCCCCAGACAGGGGAGGCATAAATCATTGTCGGGCGGATTATGGCTTTGTATAATCTTAGTTTGTTAGCGGGGGACATGGTACTTTTACTGTTCATGAGGACGAACAATCTATTGAAGAGGCATTTGGCTTTACCGGTTGCGGAGGAAATGTGAGCGTCCCATTTGAGACTTCGGTCCATGGTAACGCCAAGGTACTTGACCTTGGTTTTCCAGGGGATTTGCTCCTCAAACATCCAGACACTGGAGTTGTGAGGCTTGCAACGATTTCGAAACATGATCGCGGAACTTTTGCTCGAGTTAACCTCGATGCGCAAAGTTTCGTACCACCTCCCGAGATCGTTGATCGCCTCCTGGAGGCGGGTTGTGGCTATGTCCGGGTGGATTGAGGACGTGTATATTGCAGTGTCATCTGCATATAATGAAATTTTTGTTGCGGGATCTGAGGGGGTTGGAATGTGTAACAACACGTTTTGCATCCACGACACCTTTCCAACAGGTATATAAAGGGTGACTAGCTCAAAGTCGCGAAGGGGTGGGTTGGTGAAAGGAATAAAAAGGGTCGTGTGACGGCACGTCGCGAAGCGTGTGTTTCCAATCGACGACCGGGCAATCCTCGATCGCGATTCTAAAAATGGTCAAAATCGGTGTGAATAATTTACACGGGGAGGGGAGGTAAGTCAAAATCGGTGGGGTTAATATACACGAGGGAGTTTAAATGGGCGCCACGCATACGAAGAACTGAATCTTTTTGAAGGGGACTGGTTATCACACCTTCCAAGCTGGTACGCGACAACTTGATGATCTTACTACGAATTCTCACTCCGGAAAAGCCTCGCTCAATGACCTTACCTTTACAGGAGGCGAACTTTCCGTTGGTGAAAATAGCTAAATAAACACTAACACAATAATAATAAAACACACAGTTGGGAAATAACAAAAATGTAATGAATAAAATAATATCAGGGGGGAGTTGACAAAATTTACACAAGATACTATCAAATTTACATGTATCGTATAAAAATAAATATATACAATTGACGGAACCTTTCGGTGTGGTTCCCGTTGCAAAATTAATGTTCGTAAAACAATTACTGTTATAAAAACAAAAACTGTCAATTTGCAAAGTATGACCAAGAAAGTTCATACGTAAAAGGGGGGGCGTATTGAATACAGCACTCCACAAAAATAGTTACTTAAGTGCAACTCGATAACATCTAAAACTATGACTCATAAAATTGATCATGAAAATTAAACAATGGTATTGATTACCAAAATTCCCAACAACGGGAAAAGCAAACTTTAGCTGCAATGCTAAACTTAAAATATTACGTTAAATTGCTGGTTAAGATATGAACGCCCGAATGGCGTAGTAAAAATTACGTTAATAATAGACACTAACATTAGTTAACAACAAAAGATGTACAAAAGGTTGCGATCGACTTCCAGGGGTTTTGAACTGAATGTTCATAAACATAACCTGTGGCCAGGGTGACCACTTAACATCACAAATCTTAAAAATATATAAAGGTTTCTTACTTATTTTGGTTGTTGGTGTTCGACCTCTAGATAAAGTCGCTGGCGGGTCTTCCAAGAGTGAGAATCGTCCTCGGAATGCGGAATGGAGCTGAATACGATGTCTTAAACCATACCATGAAGTCGGTGCGATAACCAGCTTCCAAAACCTCTTCAAATCGGAAGGTGGTGAAATGACAGGGTAGTTTACGCACTCCGTTTCGCGATAAATAGGGGATTCCGTTCGAAATAACTCACTAGAATAATTATCCGCGAAGTTACAATTATTTAGAGACGGCACTGTGTAAATATGAAACGTAAATGTGGTGTTCGATAAAAAAACTACTGGAATGCACAAATGTGTTTGCAATGCAACACCTGTTTTATATTATACCGATAAAAAGAAATGCAACGTAGTTGCATCAAAGCGGCAAATAGTGCGAGACTAAAGTTCGATAATTTAATTGAAATACACTCGATATTATTTAAAAGTTATAAACAAATTGGCGGTGAATGTTCGATAAATACTTCGTGAACTCTCGATATTATTTAAAAGTTATAAACAAATTGGCGGTGAATGTTCGATAAATACTTCGCAAACTCTCGATATTATTTAAAAGTTATAAACAAATTGGCGGTGAATGTTCGATAAATACTTCGTGAACTCTCGATATTATTTAAAAGTTATAAACAAATTGGCGGTGAATGTTCGATAAATACTTCGCACACTCTCGATATTATTTAAACGTTATAAACAAATTGGCGGTGAATGTTCGATAAATACTTCGCAAACTCTCGATATTATTTAAAAGTTATAAACAAATTGGCGGTGAATGTTCGATAAATACTTCGTGAACTCTCGATATTATTTAAAAGTTATAAACAAATTGGCGGTGAATGTTCGATAAATACTTCGTGAACTCTCGATATTATTTAAAAGTTATAAACAATACGTAACGGAAAATAGTTCGATATGTTTACCTGGGCATGAATGCACAATTTGTTTTTAGCACAATTGAATTTTTATTGATTTAAAAATCTCGAATTAAATGTGAGATCTTATTGTTTTAATTCCGCTTTGAAGCGTTACACCCAGCGCGACTGTACAGAAAAACGGTATGGGACTCTGTTTAAATCACCCAGAATCTCTCTCCAAATTGCATTCTGCAGGGCCTTTTATATGTTTTCCCATTCCAAAATTAGGATAATTCCCACTTAAAGATTGATTTAAGCCCTTATAATTGGGCCTCATTAAATTGGAAAGAAGGGATATGCATCCTGATTGGGTGTTCATCGAAGTGTGAAGGCACGCTTTTGTCTTTCTTTCAATCGAAAGTGTCGGGGATATATCAACACATGAATCCCGAATAACAATTTTTTGTGCCTGTCTGGACTCGAGCAAAATAAGTTTTTGTATAGTTTTTATTCGCTTTCAATATTGCGAAATCCGTATACCTTCCATGTTAAATAGTTAACCACATGACGGCATGTCGACACATGCAGTCCGATAACAAAACAAAAGGCATTGTTTCACACGGTTTCAACACCGCACGTGTGTGTTTTTGTATTGACAGCAGACACTAGTTTATGGATCGCATAAAAGTGTCCATCAGTCCTATATAAAATTATAGCAAAGCATTTGCATGAATTGACGTTTGGTTCGAAACGCTATCGAATGATGACTTTCTTATTGACGATGCAAATAGTCGACAGACGCTACGTCAGCCATACTAAGACTGTATTATCCACCGCATGGTTTATTAGACGTGTATAAAAATATTTTGAGAATACTTTCTTTCCTATAAAATTCTTAAAATTATTATGCATTTGCAAAACATAAATTTGTCTGTCGATTTATGTTACAATCTTTTACTCTTACACTCTGACCTAAAAATGTCTTCTCAAAGAATATTTGACTTGTAATATTTTACCGGATCGATTCGAAATTTTTATTATAAGTTTAACAGATTATAATAACAAAATCTAAGGATGCGCCCGATGCGCGTAATCAGGTGACAAATGTCGCTCATAAAGATGTTAAACAGTGAAGCTGCAAGGATCGAACCCTGGGGGACCCCGGAGGTGATGGGGCGCTTTGTGGATCTAGTGTTCATGAGTTTGACTTGGAGTTTTCTGTCGTGAAGGTAGGAGGCAATAAGTCGGACTAGTGGAATTTGAATTTTAGATTGAAGCATTTTGAACAGGAGGCCTTCGTGCCAGACCTTATCGAAAGCTTTCGATACGTCGAGTAGCACTAGGCCGGTGAATTCTTTTTTGTTTAGTGCCTGCGTGACGTGCTCAACTAATCGGAGGGCTTGGTGGGTCGTGCTGTGTCCAGCACGGAAGCCGAATTGTTCGTTTTGAATAATACTGTTATCGAACATGGCTTCTTGGAGACGGGTGAGAATGACTTTTTCAACTACTTTTCCAATAGAAGGGAGCAGGCTGATTGGTCTATAGCTTTTCGGAAGTTTGAGATTTTGACCGGGTTTGGGGATTACCACTACGTCAGCGGTTTTCCAAATTTGTGGGTAGTAGTTGAGTCGAAAACATGCGTTAATTACGCCGGTGATGGCAACTTTGGCTTTTTGGGGAAGTTCTTTGAGGGCAGTATTGGTGATGCCATCGGGACCTGGGGCTTTCCTCTTTTTGAGGCGTTTAATGGCAATGGTGACCTCCGGAAGAGAGGCGGGGGTGATATGTGTGTCATCGGAGGTGTTTAGGGTGGTGGTGACATAATTTTCGACCGAATTGATATGGTCTTGGTCTAATCTTGTGGTGTTGGGGGAGCATTGAGCTTGGAGGCTGTCGGCGAAGATTTCAGCCTTTTCAAGATCGCTCCGGGCAATAGTGCCGTCAGGGCGGGAGATAATTGGGATGGTGACCTTCTTTTTCCCCTGGAGGGCGGCGGCCATGCGCCATGCGGACATGTCTTTAAATGATAGGGAGTTAATGGTATCTAACCATTCATTGTCATGAAATTCTTTGACTTTAACGTCTACTTGCTCTTTGAGCCGGTTGTATGACCTTTGGTCATCAGGGTTACGAGTTCGCCGGGCGAGTTTCCTCGCTCGGTTTTTGGCTCTGATAAGATCTTTGAGGGAGGGAGTGAGTTTGTCTCTGACGTCCGTGGTGTTGACTTGAAAAGAAGTTTCGTCAACGGATTTTTTGATGTTGTCTTGGAAATTGACAATGAATTGGTCTAGGTCAGTGGGGGACTCAAAGAATGGGATTGGTCCAAGGTTTTTTGACAGAGTGTCTTTGAAAGAGGTCCAGTCTGTTGTCGTTCTCGTGGGAGGGCCCTTTGGGGGTGACAGCGGTCCGAGTGTCAGAAGGACCGGGTAGTGATCTGAGTTTAGCTCTTCGCTGGTGGAGATGTCGTATTGGAGTTGTACGTCTTTGAAAATGGCTATGTCCAGAATGGACGGCGTACCTGCGTTAGAAAAGTGGGTAGGGGAGGTGGGAGCGATGATCGCGAAGTCCAGCTCGTTTGCTAGTGAAAGTAGGTCACGTCCTACATGGTTTGTGTGTTTGCACAACCAGTTGGAGTGTTTAGCATTGAAATCGCCGGCGATGATCTTCGCGTCGGGGCCTTCAAGGAGGGTTTCTAGGTCCTCTTTGAGGATGCGTTGCTGAGGGCGATTATAGACGGAAGAGATTTGCAACCGTGATGTGCGGTGTGGATGCTCACCGTAGTGACTTCAAGGTACTCTAGGTCGGGGGTCGGTATTGCGACGTGTTCGATGGATGATTTTACGTAAATTGCGGTTCCGCCGCCGCGTCCGTCACGGTCGTTCCTATAAAGTGAATAGCAAGGGAGTTTTGCCAGTTGGCCAGCTCTGAAGTGGGTTTCGTTGACCAAGATTACGTCAAGGTCGTGATCGTGCGCGAACGCGAGAAGTTCATTTCGTTTGGCTGAAAGGCCGTTGGCGTTCCAAAAAGCCGTCTGCAAAGTGGTGGGTTGGAATCTGGGTTTAGACATTAACGGATGCGTTGCTAATGGCATTGAAGTTCGTGATTGATTTGAAATGGTCAATGACTTTGTCGCTGACTCTTTCTCTCTGAAGGAGATCAAGAACTGCTCTCATTTGTCGGGAGGGGGCCTCCTCGTAGGAGGTGGAGGGCGTGGGGGTGGCATGTGTTGCTTCCCTGTGAGGGGCATGTTGGCTAGCGACTACTAGATAGGATGGTCGATTGGGGCCTTGAGAGGAGGGGTAATTGTAAGTGGGGCGGCCAGCGAAGCGGGAAGATGCTTCGCGGGCTGAAAGTTCTCGCCTCTTGGGCTTGGGGAACGAGGCGCAACCTTTGTAGTTTGCGGGGTGGTTTCCCCCGCAGTTAGCGCAAGTGGCCGGGTCCTCTCGGATTTTTTGACAGGAAGGTGTTAAATGATCCCCTGCGCATTTGACGCATTTGGGTGGGGCGCGGCAGAGGGTTTGGGCATGCCCGAACCGTCCGGTGCGAAATATTCTAAGTGTTAAGGTCATTTATAGCGCACGGACTGTCAACAGAATGAGCGACGCGCTCTGAATCTCGTTAATCCACCACCGAATTACATGAAAATTAGCTAACTTCAAAATCGATTTACTCAAAATTTTGATAATACATTCTCAGAATTTTTTTGCAGGAGGGGCCTATATAAACCTTCATCTTTCCATTAGGTAGGTTACAAGTCAGTTCGTAGTGGCAAGCATTACTACATCCTCACCGAATTATATGTACACGATATTTGAAAAAAAAATACGAATTTTATCATGGTTTAGCGAGCAAAATACGAGTGGTTTTTCAACACAGTTTTTGAATTTTGATTCTAAATATTTAAAAAGAAATAACTTTTAAAACACTAATGAAAATTCAGTCTTTTGATCCAGTCCGTTATTTTAATTCCAGACGCGCTTCGAGAACTTAAGATATTCTCATCTTGAGTCGAAAAGGGGTTAGGTGAGAGTTGTACATTAGGGCATAAATTAATCAGAGAGGTGTTTAACTTATATTAAAATAAACAGGCTTCCTGTAGATTACGAATATCAACTTTTAAATATAATATAAAATAATAACTTTTAGGCACAAGTTCCGTAATAAAATATAGAACATTAAATTTTGCATGAAATGAGCGGTGTTTAAACTTTGCAGGTTTTACCTGGCTTGGGATATAGTAATTTTGATAAAAGTCCATTCATTACGCCGTAATAAAGAGGTCTGCATGGAAAATGCGATTTTGTCACTTAAGCCTTTTAGCTTTCTAACAGTAAATAAAGAAAATAAGTTTTCGAGATAAGGCTCGGATTGGAACAGGGGAAAATTTGTTGAAAACGGTCCCAAAAATAACAAAATCGTGGACTGGTATAGTTTCAAATATATCCTATGTCCTGTGCATAAACTAAAAAAAAATTATTTTCTTACCTCTGTAGATTTTGAGATACAACCCTCCAACGAAGCCCAACATAGTTTTCGTAGAAAAAGTTGTAAAATTAGTAGAAACTTGTAGATTTTATTTCCTGTTCATCTAACACAAGAGTATTTCAAAGATAAGAAAAATAGGCTCAATTCTCTATAAATCACAGTGCGCACTGCGAAAACGTAATAAGTTCGTTACTGCACAGAATTTGATACAATAGGGAACATGCATGAATAAAAAAATTTAGTTAAAACAGTATTTTCCGATTAATCCTATATATTATATTGAATATCAAATCAACAAAAATAACTTCTATTTATTGTATTTTGTTATAAATAATCCATTTTAAAATGCAATGATAATTTAAAATAAATCATGTGACCTTAAACGCAACGCCATTTATTGTTTGACGTTTCACACGGCACAATAACAATAACCCCGCTTTCTTGTTTACTCTACTCGTGGCTGTTATAGCTCGTCTTCTTGTTGATTTCCATGATAATAACAGCTTTTAACACTAACAAACTTCAACTTTCAAAGCACAAAACCACAGAACAATAATATAAATGAAAGTAAAATTGTGACGTCACAAGCAAATGGCGACTTGCGCGGTCGTTTCCTTCAATTCAAATTGACGGATTTTTAAATATTTTTTAAATTATTATCAAAACGAAAATAAATAAATTAAATAGCATTAATTAGTATATTTAATTATTTTTGATCCAACTACGCTTTAAAAAAAATTTATGCGTCTTCCCAATTAAGGATGAAAATATATTTTGTCATAATATGGCCTTTAATAAGTTTTTATTTCAAAGTTGATCATTTTTTTCATTTTTTGAAGTTATATTTTCGGGTCTAAGTTTTTCAAAATTCTTCTGTTTTCCGCAAACATCCATTCATTCTTCAGATATTTTCCAATTAGAATTCCTTCCATTAATACAGCCTCGCATCCCTCTTACTAACTTCCGAATTATATCCTTTATTTTCCAAAATTTAGTTTTGTAGATCCAAATTTTCGTATTTGTAAAATTTTAAATATCGACCAAACGTTCTTTGGCAAATTTCAATGGTCCCAATATTTGCCAATCCAACCAATTTCACAAATCGAACTAAACCTTCGTATAAATCTCCAATCACAAAATTACCTTATTCGGTAACAACTGTAAATTTCAATGTCGATTCCCTATCGACAAATTCAAAATCGATGATTCAATGGCGGTTGATCCAAAATTCTCGTGGTCATCAAAAATCAACGAAATTCAAAATTTTCACACAATTACAAAATCTTCACTAAACTACAATCAATTATCAGGTGTAAGTACATAATTCAACAAATAAATTCAAAATCATTACAATATTGTCTTATTACTCTATTGATCATATCAAGAATTTGGTTATTTTTCAAATTTTTTTTGATTACAATGAGCATGTAAATTTATTTCAAAAATGCAACGAAATTTTGGATGTAAAAGATTAATTTTAATTTTGGAAATCAGTGAAAATTCTCAACCCCGTTGAATTTCATATCAACATATTATAAGCTTAAAAATCTGTATCATAGGGAAACCATAAGTAACAGTCGTGGGACGCTTTTCTTTCTAGGATTCTAAACTAGGATTGGCTATAATTAAAATTATCTATTCACCAATACATTCTAGCATAATCGTATACTATGGAAGTTAATTTTCACTTGTCAAGGTACTGAGTGGAACACTCACAAATACAGATATTCGTAAATGTACTACATGTGGCATACGTCTCAGTGTTACATACAGGTGGGTAATAGTGAGATATTAAGTTTCGAGATTAATAAAATTAGTTTTTACTATTTATTTACCAAAAAAATGAAGATAAAATTTTACTTTTTTTTATTGTACCTACTTCGATTTTCTAGAATTGCTTCTATTTCTACTCAATTTTTCATAAAAAAATGTTCCAAAATTAGTTTTACTTAGTGGATTTCTAGACATCCTGATAATTTGATACTTTTCCTACAACGAACAGAACTTTAACAAAATGATAATAAGAAATAAAACGTGTTACTGTTACTCATTTTAAATGTCTCATTGTTACCCATATCACCAAAATTTTCAAAAGTACAAAAATATGCTAACCTCATTGCTAATTTAAAAATGTGAATGCATTGATCTTCAGCCAAATCTACTAATTATTAACAAAAACGATCAAAACTTAAAAAATATTGCTTGATTTTTGCACAATCACTTCTGAAATTACTTTCGCCTTACGAAAACCTCTAGCACTTTTATAATTATTGTCAAAACTGCTACCACAGATTAATTAAAATTGGGTGTAATTGTGTACCTTCAAAGGTTAAATACTATATTATACTAAAGTGCCATTTGTATGAACGGAATACTCGTAGAATAGAAAGTATACTAATTGTCTCACTGTACCCATGCTTCCCTGCGTAGTTGAATATGTTGGTTAGTTTTTCTTCGATTTGCTGTGATAAATAATTTCAAAAATAATATAATAACATTTTTTGAGTTTATTCTATTCGGAAGACCGATAGCTTACTTGAAAAAAAAGAAATCCCAACGAAAATTGTAAAATGGTAGCTGGAAAACAGGTGATTGAGTTTTTATGAAGACAGCGAGCAATTTTTTTTCTCGGAAACTACAGTTTTTATGAACTTGAGGTGTGATGGGAAATTACACCTATTTTGAACATACTGTATTTTTTCAAAATCGTTGCAAAATACAGAAAAAATTAGATATCGAGTAAAAACTCATTTGAAGTTTTGAAAAAGTAGTATAATAATTAATTATAAGCATTATGTATACCTTTTATATGCCATAATTACTTCAATTTTTGAATTTTGTTTTGACATAATAGTAATGAAAATAAAAACTATTTTTGTAGTTATTTGACTCTGCCTGTAGTCCTTTTAGTTGTTTACAAGTTTCATTTTTATCACTGATGGTCATAGAATTCTGAAGAAAGACATTCGTTGTCGATAAAAGTGTAAAATACTCTTTATCTGTTAACCGGATTTCAAGGATTATTATTGTTGGTTGATAATACAACTTTATTATATAATCCCTTTATTGTTAGTTAATAAAAACATTATTTTTCCAAATAAAATTTAACAAAATTATTTCTATAAAACTAAATTCTAGTAAAAAAGAAATAGTCGAATCTAATAATAAATTTATAAACCAAAATTGCTATACATCTCGCTTTAGGTAAAACATACAAATCTGGAATACCGTTCATTTTATGCAGAAAATCTTGTTCTATTCTTTATTACCTTACTTGTTTAACCAAAAGTTATTACTTTTTTAAATATTTAGATCTAAATTCAAAAAATGTGCTTAAAGAAAATAATCGTGTTTCGCTCGCTAAAACTTGGTAAAATTAGTATTTTTTTTCAAATGATCATTCAATTGTTTATCGAATAAAAAAAAAGTTTTTAATCGGCGGTATGGTTCCCGAGATAAAATTTTTGAAGTAAAAAGTGGGGAAATTTAACAGTATTTTGAAGATTTCTCAAATCCCAACAACCGGGTTCTTTCATCCCTACAAAGGTTTGGTTAAAACGTATATGTTTGAGAAATTATTCTGCCCGCTCCCCTATTGCAGCTGCCTTCGTTTGTTGTACTTCCATTATTTATTATGTAAAAGAAAATACTATTTCTTGTTTAACCCATTGATCACAATATTGATAATGCTATTTCAAAACGCAATAAAAAAATTGATAATCTTAAGCAACCTGCTCATGCGGACTTTTTTCGTATTTTTCTTTAGGGTGTTTGTTTTAGCTGCATGAGATCTCTCAATAGTTCTCAGTTCTTTGACATTTGTGTTCAGAAAAGTTTGCCATTTAATCATGAATAAATTAACACTTGAACAACGCTACCAAATTGTGGAAATTTATTTTCAAAGTTAGAGTTCCGTTCGCGAAACTAATAGAGCTCTTCGCCTATTTTATGGTCGACATAATCGACCTTCTGAGTAGGCTATTGGTGCGGTGATGGATAAATTTCGTACCACTTCTTCATTGCATGATGGAAGACCACCAACAAGACAAAGAAATGTGCGTACCGAAGAAACTATCGCTTCTGTGAGTGAAAGTGTGCAAGGGAACCCAAACATTTCAATTCGCTATCGTGCTCAACAACTTGGGCTTTGTCCGTCCACCACATGGAAAATTTTACATCAAGATCTTGGTTTACATCCTTACAAGATTCAGTTGGTTCAAGAATTGAAGCCTAATGATCATCGATTGCGTCGTGAGTTCGTAGATTGGGCTCACAACTAATTGGAAGTGGATCCACTTTTTTACAGCCAAATTTTGTTCAGTGACGAGGCACATTTCTGGTTCAATGGGTATGTCAACAAGCAAAATTGCCGTATATGGACTGAGACCAATCCGGAACATTATCTTGAGACTCCATTGCTTCCATTTAAATTGACTGTTTGGTGTGGAATACACGCCAACAGCATCATCGGTCCATGTTTATTTCGAAATAAGGAAGGAGCTACCGTTACGGTGAATGGAGTGAGATATCGACACATGCTTAATACATTTTTGTTTCCAAAAATCCGAGAGTTAAACATCGACAACTTATGGTTCCAACAGGATGGTACTACGTGCCACACAGCCACCGAAACTATCGATTTATTGAAACGACCATTTGGTGACAACATTATTTCAAGAAATGGTCCTATCAATTGGCCTCCAAGATCGTGTGATTGGACGCCTCCAGATTATTTTCTTTGGGGGTATGTTAAATCCATGGTTTATGCTAACAAACCAACAACTCTGCAAGCATTGGAGGTCAATAATATTCGGCCATTTATAAAATAAGGCCAGAAATATTGGAAAAAGTGGTAAAAAAATTGGACTGATCGGTTGCACTTCGTAACGATTAGTCGTGGTGGTCACATGCCGGAAATCATTTTCAAATCATAAATGGCATTAAATTCACTTTCATAAAAAAATAATTAAAAAACATTGCATCAATTTTTTAACGTTTTATTTCAATTTGAAGTTCTCATGCAGCTAAAAAAATACCCTATAGTATACAATGCGAGGATATCGTCAGTTCATCATTTTGGTGGTCGGTTGCTGTACCGTTTAAACGTCCCCGTAAACAATATTTGTTTGTCGCGAATGATCTCGTTTCTTTACACGTTTGAGACTACCTCAAGCATCAAAGAAACGTTATATGGCGCTTTAGGTGTTTCTAGGTTTATTGGTTCTTTTAATGGCAATAGTTGGGATCTGGAGGGTATATGTCAAATCTGCCAGAACACAAGAATAACCTATGGCGTTTCTCCTGAAGGCTCGACAAGGTTTGCATTTGTAGTTCATTAATTTTACGTTTCAGTACTTGTAGAAACTTAGAAATTAATCAATATTTGAAGTACCAAACATGAAACCTCTTCTTTAAAGCTTACTTATATTGTATGATATCGCGTATGAACAAAAGAAATATCAAATGCTTAAAACATTGAATTGTTAACAATTTGACATTTTGTAAAATAAATGCCACTTGACACGTTTTGTAGTTACTCTTATACCGAATTATGAGTCAAGATGAGTGCTCCAAAAAGATAAAAGGTATTTCCACTAGACTTATAGTTGACATTTTAAGACTATGTACTCTTTGCTGGCTGTTTTGATGCACATTTATATATTTTGATAAACTTTAGTTTCAGCACTTACACGTACAAGACTTTCTTTTGATGAATATGTTGCTATTTGTTTCAAAATAATCTTTTGGATCTAGAAGTTTATATTGCGATGCCCTGCTTTAGGGTTACTTTATCATTTCTTTTTATATTATAGTGCTTGAGTGATTTAACAATATAACTGTGTCAATAGCGACTTTTCATATTTAATTCAAAAAATGTCATTGAATTGTATATGTGCATACAAATATTGTTCGGATCAATGTTTAAAAAATAATATAGCAAACATAAAATACATTTGAATAACATAAGCATGGTACATACGTTTAGATATTTTATTCATAACGTATTCCAAATTTTGAAAACGCACGAGTAATCATAAATTCTGAATAGTAAATTGATCTCTGGAAGCGATGATGCAACCAAAAAGTACAATACCCTACTCTTTATTTCTTTATGAATTTTACTCTTTAAATACATTAAAAATAGAACAGGTTATACAGTCCCTCGGTTTTTACCTTACACTCGGAATGGCCGAATACATAGAAAGGAAAAAAAGACAATGTGTGATACAATGGACATAAGAAGCTGCTTTTCTTACTACTTTTGTCACTTGTGAATTTTTGTTTGTTGTATTTTTCGACGTAAAAGTTTTACGATACTTTTGTTTGGGTTAGCCAATGCCTTTATATTGTTTGGATAATTGTATGAACACTGAGGAAGTGAATAGTAAACTTTACGAAACGTTGGAAATTAGTTAGTTTATTTCCTTCAGTTCCCACTTCCTCGACAGTGCTTTTCTTTGTTTTCTAAAAAGTTAACTTTAGAAAAGTTTCCACCCACTCCCATTGGGCGAGATTAATATAACAGTATACCTACTTAATGTAAAAAAATAACTATTTTTTTCATCTCAAATACAATATTAAAATATTGTCGAGAATGCGAGAATCGTTACTTTTTATATGGAGATCATATTTAAATTTACTGCAATAAAAATACCCAACGAAAAAATTCAAAACTAAATTTTAATTTAAAGGTAAATTAAAATTTTATAAACTAATAAAAATTTTAAAACTACCTACCAAAAATGGTATTCAGCCAATCTTACGTTTCTCGTAGCATATTAAATTTTTACTAACTTCTAGCAAAAAACAGTTCTGCTTTCACTATACAAAAAAATATGGAAAAAGTAACAGTTTATTTTAAAATAGACGAAAAGTTTTTTCATTTAAAAGATTGTAATAGTATTTTTAACAAGTTCTTAGGCAATTTGTAAAATAATTATAAAAAATGCTCTTCTTTGCAAAGTCAATTTTAAATTTTGAGTGCTTTAATGTTAACAATAAAAGTTGTACACAAGTTTTGCTTTTGTTAATCATGAGCTATAACGAGAAGTTGAACTTAAACTTTTTAAAACTCTCAAAATTTGACAAAATAAATAGGTACCTACAATTTTTTCTGAAATGATGATATCTGAACTTCGTACAAACAAACAAGTTTGATAAATTTTTAAATTTTGTATTTTTCTTCTGTAAACAATTTAAAACAGAAAACTGCTTTGAATTACTTTTGAGACCACTAGAGGCAATAAAGAAATATATTGAAAGAGTGCCAGTACTGTACAATTTATAAAATATAAACTACAAAACATACAAATTTTAAATTTTCATCCTTTGTGAAAAGTTGTACCTAGTGTCGTTATTTCGCTCCTTGAGGAGTACTAAATATAATATTGATAATATCGACACATGAAGTCTGACAGGTTTGGAGTTGCATGACGTCGATTTTCATTTACTGCTGAATCTTCGACACGTCCGTCCGATTGTTTTCTAGCAGGCTACATAAATTCATTCGTGTTTTCGAAGCTTATCATCAGATAGGATTTAAAGTGACAAAGAAATTGTTCTAAAAGTTAAAAATTATGAATTAATTTGCAAACAGAGCATATCAGGTGCTAGCGGTACATTCATAAAACAGAATGTTATACTTATTGAATAAAACATAAACCGAAACATTCCAGACAGTTGCTTTACAAATATCTTTTCATATTGATTCATATTTTCAGTTCAGCGGGTGTATTTACATCTATTGTCTGTACTTATGTAGACTGGCGCTGCTACAGAAGCTTTTTTGAATATTTAATATTACATTTGAAAGATAATTTACACACATTAATTTTTTGTTATTCTGAAAAGCTCATAAACTTGAAAATATTTAACTTCAGTTTATGTAGTCGTGAGTTTTACTTTATGCGCTTTATTTTTCACGCATTCGCGATCTTTCAGGAATGACTTGCACCATTGGAACATTTAAGCCTGTGATGGACAAGATTTCCAATACTGTGTTCAAAGCATTTAATTCAACGCATTTTACACTTTTATTTACAGAGGAATCTAATGAGCTTTTATTCGTCTGAATTGAAAATAAATTCACTTAATTTACTTTAACAATTTAATGATTAACTTCCTGACTATTGAAAATCTAATTACGGGAATTTAATAAAAATAAAATTAAATTAATGGTTGAAAGTAAGTAATAATAATTTATTACATTTGAATGTAACGTCAAAATAATTGCCTAATATAACGCATATTGATTGGTCTTTCTAGTTTAAATGCTCTTGAAAATGAAGAATGATGTTTGTTAGACACTTCTCGCTCATCATTAGTTTAATCCTTAATGCTCACTTTACAGTCATTTCTTTACGATAAGGGATTTATTACTTAATATATTAAAAGTTTGTTTGAAATTTGTAGTAATATTAATTTTACAATTCAGAAGTTTTCCATAAAATTACAATGAAAGGATCATATTTACTCAAGAATATTATTGCTAAGTAGCGAAATTGTTCCAAAAATGCTTTGTAACCATCAGATTTTGTATTATTATCTTTCTGCGTCGTATTTATACAAAAAATATCAATCATCAAATTGAATACTACACCAATTATCTATCTAGAAAGCAAAATAACAAAGCATAAAATGGAATTATGTGGGAAAAGCAAATAAGCAAGAAAATTACTAGAAAATAAATGGGAGATTTATACAATCACATATTGTAACATCACTGGGTTTTTAACAAATTTTTCTAAAAAAAATTACAGCAATATTGTTCAAAATTCCCTAAAATGCTTACAATCATTTCAATAATCAACTATCGAATGGAAACTGTGTGTTCGTACATTTCGATTAGGTTTTTTTAATAAAAGAAATGATTTGGACACCGGCTTATTCGCCAAGTTCAATAAAAGCTTTTTCTGGTTAATTTACGCTGCAAAATCATATTATTTTGAGGTTAAAAGCGCATTCCATTTAATGCAAAAGCCTAAGTGCTCATACATTAATTCTACAGTTCTACACATAAACATAAGTGATAATACGTGGGATAAGTATAATGCTAGAATGGTGGATCTAGAATTGACAAGAGAAGCATCGGTCCTCTCAAAGTAAAATAGGGAAGTTTGGACGATCTTAGGGGGAAAAATGGAAGGTTGACAATAGTAATTATTATAACGACCCTTGGCCTATTTTCTCTTATTTAATTAAACTAATTCTTTTAAGCACGTTAAACGGATGTATGCATATAGAGATGTAAATAGACTTCGACCTAAATGCAATATTTTATTCCGTAAATTTTAAATTCTTTATCTTTTTGAATTTACGAGCTGTTAACACATTTTTGATTACCAACAAAAAGCGAAGTTAACTATTTCTGCAATTTTATGACCTTGTAGTAGTTACTATTTGTGTGTTCTATTCCTTCCAAGTGCAATAAACTTTTTTACATTTGTTTGTATATTTCCAATTTGTTGAATTTGTTCAAAAGTTTTCGAAAATTTTCAAAAAATAATTGGCGTATAATTTGAAAGAGATAATTTCGAAAAATTTTGAGAACCAAACCAAGTGTTGCTCATGGTTTCCGTGACCATCTTAATTTTATTGTGATACTTAATTGTTTAACTGACTGTGCAGTAAAGTTGGTTTTAAATCTGGCTCAAATTCATTGCCTGTAATTAAGGGTCCCATTTATATTGCATAGACGCATTTCGGGAAAAAACACTTGCAAATTTAGAAACTTCGTAAAATAACCAACCTGAAATTCACTGATAAAAATCAGTTACTCCAGTAGCAAGGGTTAATTTTTCAAGTAAAGTTGTAAGTGGAAGTAATACTTGGTCCAAGAAGACTGGAGTCTCACTACAACCTCAAATATAATTTAAAAAGACCCACCCACCCATAAATTAGTTATTTTCATTACTTGAATTTTAGTCAGTGGTTGATGGTGGCTTCAGTGAGAATGCGGCCGTAAGGCACCAACTCAAATCCCCCGTCAAATCCTATCTTCATCCTCCTAGATTAGGTATTTTCATGGTCACTTATACGAGTGGACAATTTTAACAACCTTCATAATAGAAAATAATGTTTACCATTTCGATAAAAATTTTTGATGTAGTGAAACATAATTAAAGTTTTGATAAACATTTCATTTACTTTTTATTGTCGCTTGTCCTTTTTGAAGTTGATCAAGTAAAATATTTGTTCTTTGACGACTTTCTAATGTTATTAAAATATATTTCTTTTGTACTCATTTCAATTTTACCATTCCGTCTCGCCTCCGCATTGTAACAACTAGTCAACAAATTTGCTTGAGTTAAAATTCATTTAATAGTTATAGCAGAGTGCAAACTCGCTTCGATTTTCACTTCCCTGGGAATTTTGAAATAAAAGGAACAAAAATGTTCCTCTTGCTTCTTCTTCTTCTTCAAGTGCCATATCCGGTCTCCCGGACGTTGGCGACCTCTCTCCTATGTATGTGTTGTGCGTTTGAAGTATTATCACACACGTAGGGGACCTACTGCTTAACGCGGGCTCCGAACCGCGGGAAGTGTATACACTTCATCTCCAGAGAGGCTGTTCCAGGCAGATTACACCTCGGTGGTTTGCCATTGCCTTCCGAGGGGAGACGGTCAGAATAAAGTTTTTACTGAGCCCGGAGTCGAACCAGGCATTCAGCTTTAGCAGCATCTTGCTTCACAGATTGTAAATGTACAACTCGTCCAATGGAAAAGGACACAATACTAAAATTGTGATTTAGCCCCATGATGACAAACTGCGATACCTCAAATAATATCTGTGTTAATTTTTTCAGTAGATTCTCTGCGACCTTTCTACTTGAAAACATATTTAATATTTTGCAAATATATACCCTCATTTATGAAGGAATAAAGTTTCAAACGCCATTTATTGGTTTTGAACGTTGACAAAATTGTAATTATTTTCATACTTTTTTCCGTTTACACTACGCTACTGTCGTAATTGTGAATTTCTAAAAAAAACCATTAAAAATAATAATTAATAAATTGATTTTTCCTGCGCATTATAATGTAATTTTTGCATTTTTCCGAATTTTAATAAGGTAAAAAATTATTTAATTCGACCGAGATGTAAACATCTACAAATACTCACTAGAAACTCAATCACGCGAACCGCTTCTCTTTCCTTATCCACGTGCCCTCCTCAACCACAGATTTTTACAAAGAACACACTGAAATATCTAAAAACTCATTTTTTTTATTGTTTATAAATGCAGTATAATATAAATAATTTTCGTGGAAATAACTTTCAATCTAATAATATGTGCATGTTTCCACATATTTTGAAATAATTTTAAAAAGGCGTAAGTTAGTAATATAAAATGTTAGTACGACATTTAACAGTAACCAAAACATATTCTATTTTTTTAAGAAGTTTTCAGAACTTATTTTTCATTTTATTCACTCTTAAAGTCGAACTTGATTAGTTTATGAGAAAAGTTGGTTAGTAAGTTTTGCTCCGATAGAATTCATAAAGCTCTGACCTCAGACTTAAAATTAAATATTTTTTGCAAGTAGGAAAGCCACAGAAAATCAATTGAAAAAATTCACGCAGATCTTCGACGTATTGAAGCTTGTCATCATGGAGCTAAATCAAAATTTTGGTATTGTACCCTTTTCCACTGGACGACTTACGCATTTCGCATCTGAGAAGCAAGAGGAACATTTTTGGATAGGTTGCTGCTTTTTACCTCAAAATGCCTACTAACCATTATTTCATTTGTTTGCAAGCACTCTTTTATGGTGAATTTTCTAATTCGTTTAATGTTTTGATATTAATAGAGGCTAGTCTTGATATGCAGCCTCGAGAGCACGGGAACTCGTGTATTCTTTTCTCAGGTAGTAGTCTTGCACCTGTAGCGTGAATTTGGGGTTCGCACATTGAAAAGTGACTTTTCATACATCAAAATAGTTACATGCCCTGATGTTTAAATGTTATTTAAAGGGTGGTCACAGGTTAAGATACGAGCAAAGATTTGGACTACGAGTATTACCGCGCTTAGTTTTTTCTTTCAGGGCGGGAGGAAATTAAATTTTTAACGAATTTAGCTTCAGAATTCTGGCGTAAACAAAAATAAAGGATTATTATACATTCGGTTTCTGAACGTCTTGCAATATTGTCCGATTCTTTCTCTGTGTTCGTTAGGTGTCGAAAATGTTGGACGGAAAAAGACGATTTTTATATCATCCATTCCTATCGGGGAAGTTTTTAGCCATATGCAATGTTCCTGGGACCAGCAGATAGACATTTGATGAGCAAAAATCTATCATCTATAGATAGCACCGCACAGGATTTGAACCCGTAAATCTTGGCATGAGAAAATAACACGTTAGCCGCTTAGCCGTTCGCTAAAAATCACAAATATAACAATAATATTATAATATATTTATTTTGCTTATAGGTATGTACGTTGAAAATAGGGAGAACAGAAGTACCATAGCAATTTTTATTATTATTAAAACATTGTAATATTTTTAATTTATCTCTCTGAGTGTCTGCAAGATTAAATAGTTTGTTATGCCCTCAGTGCGGCCTTCAGGCCGCACAACCTGGGCAATCACAAACCAGCACTGCCTTTAGGCTGCACAACCCAGGCAATAACGTAATATTTACAATATAGAGGAAAAAATATTCGGCGGTTTTAAGATAATAATATTAAAATTTTAAATGCTTTAAATTTAGCCCTGGCTTCTATGGGGGACGGCGATGGTGGTCGTTTGTTTATTTATTTATTAAAATGATTTTGTACCTGTTCCTTAATTAAAATTAACAATCAAATAAATGAATAATAAATGCATACCTACATATTTCAGGAAATTAATTTTCGACGATATTTCAATTCAATATTAAACACTGTTAAGACGATTTAGGACTTAGGTTTAGGACTTAGGATTTAGGTTTGAAAATGTACAACTGTTTATATGGATTCTTGGAGGAGATTTTCAAGTGTCCCTTTCTACATGCCGACTTGACGTTTCGGACGTGGGAGTTCTAAAATAGTAAATCGTAATAGATTCTATGAAGACAACGCTGTTCGTACAAGGTTTCCCTAAACTTCGCCTGCATTAGATTTAACTGTCCACCGGAAAATTCAAAATTGGGAAATCAAAACTATCATCTTCATTTAAAACGTCTTAACTAACAAATTGCTGTTTGGGCGAAAAACAACTACTAGATGCAGATGTTATAACGCTGTTTTCATTTTAGAATAGTATATTTATAATACATACAGATAGCCCATGCTTCTGGAAAAGTGGTGTCCTTGAACAACCGCATTTTGGAAGCAATTGAAAATTAGATTGGAAGTCAATAGTTAAAATTAAGAGAGGCGTTGTGTGAATTTGGCTTCCATTTGATTCCGGTACCCAGGTAGTTTAAATAGTCGGGTCTTGTTACTAATCATTTTACCTGACATTCTCTAGTTGATTTGAAAATTTTCTCTTTTAAAATCCATGAAAATGGTGGTTTATTTGTAATGCAAATAGAATAAATTGCAGTACAGTAAAACTTGGATAATCCAGACACACTTTAATGCGGTCACTCCAATAATCCGGCGCCTTCTATTATTCGGACATTATGTAATTTTCACCTCTACAATCCGGACAAACTCCTACCGGATGTTTTTACATTAATGGAATGCATAGATAATCTTATAAGACCAATAAATGACATCATCGAACGTGTATTAACTATACGTTTTTACTACATTTTATTCTATCAATTCTTTATTACAAACGGAAGATTGTGTAGTTAGTTGGATAACTTTTAAAATTTACTGTTTAAATTTAATAAATTTCGTTTTAGACAAAAGAAAGGTTAGCTATAAAATTGAACATCATCCACAAATTGTGGAGGCCTCGTACCCTTGGTTCTTGAAACAGTACTGCAATAATGTTCCAATTTCATCTCAAATTTTACGAGCAAAAACTAAATATATTACAAACAGATATCTAAGATCTGGTTAACCGGATAAGTTTAAATTGTGATAATATGGAATTCGTTTCCTAAAAATCTGTGGAGAGCGAATTTCTATCATTGTGGATGCTGTAAAACCATTTAACCATTAGAAAAAATTTTGAATATTGTAAACGAAATGGAATTACTAAGAAGTAAACAAGTTTGCAATGCTGATGAATCGGCGGATTTCTGTAGAGTTTTACCTAGAAGGATTTGGATACATGAGAAAGAAAAATCAGCTTACGGCGAAAAATTTCAAAAGACCGTGCAACGTTCATGTTTTCTAGCAATGCGGCTGGAATACATAAGCGACCTCTTTTACTTCTTGGAATAGCTTCCCAAACTTTTAAAAATATTAAATTTCCAGTATTATAATAAAGTAAGTAACAAAAGGTGGATGGCAAAATCGTTATTTTTGACTGGTGAACTTGGGTTCGCTGTGAAAATAAAGTATACAATGTTCGTTTTTATTCAATAAAAGAAGTAGTAAAAAAATTCCTCGCTAATCCGGAGACAATCACGACTATATATGTCCGGATTATCGTAGTTGTACTGAATACAATTATTTGCCATTTCACTCTCCCAGTACCTCTTTTATTTAAAAATATTCCAAACTTCCTATTAGAACTCTCACAATTTCAGTAAAATACATTACATGGGTCTTCTGTAACATATGGTTATATCAAATTTCTGTAGAACAAAGTGAAAACGCCGTTATAACATCTACATAGACTAAATTTTCGCTCGAAACCCAATATGTTACTTGGGACGTTTTAACTACGGAAGGCAGAAAGCACTTCTTGATCATACGATTTAAATGAAACCTCACTATGAATAATTACTTCATTTGGTGGTTTTATAATTTGTCGAAATCGTTCAAAGACATCTAGATACCTAATATTTCGATGGAAGGATCGGGATGGAAAACTGGTTTATTTTAAAGGTTTAAAGGCAATGGAAATTTATATATAAATGGTAAATGTGTTAGGTGAATCTGATGCTCCTTCGAAAACAATGATTTGTAAGTGGGCTGGTTTGTTTAAAAGTGGTCGTACAAGCCTTGAAGACGATCCACGTGAACGACGTCCAAAAACTGCATCATCACCAGAAATCGTTTCAAAAATACAGGATATGGTTTTGGAAGATCGTCGATTGACCGACATTAGGCACAGTAAGCAATATTTAATGTCAAGTTTTGGGTTTAAAAATAAGACTTTGTGCAGAATGGGTGCCGCATTCGCTAACAATGCAACAAAAACACATTCGAATGCGACTTTGTCAGAACATCTGGATCGTTTTAGAAAGGAAAAATATGATTTTGTGCGTTGTTTCATCACTATGGATGAGACTTGGGTCTACCACCATGATCCTGAATCGAAACAAGAGGCTATGGAGTGGTGTGAACCTGGCTCTTCGGCTCCGAGGAGGGTTGGTGTCTAAAAATCGGCCCAGAAGGTGGCGTCAGTTTTTTGGAATGCAAAAGGTATTTTGTTCGCGGATTACCTCCAATCTGGTAAAACAATAAACTCAGATTATTATTGTAAACTTTTGGACCAATTGGATGTCAAAATTCTTGAAAAAAGATTCGGTTTATAGAAGAAAAACAACATTTTCCATCAAGATAATGCATCTGTTAACACAGCTCAAAAAACCATCGCTAAGATCAGTGAATTAAAGTACGAATTGTTGCAACAACCAGCTTATTCGTCAGATTTAGCTCCCTTTGACTTCTGGCTCTTCTTACATCTGAAAAAATCCTTTCGTGGAAAACAATTTTCGTCAAACGAAGAGGTAATAGCTGCCGTGGAGGGGTATTTTGCAGATCTTCCGGAAAATTACTACTAAGATGGGATCCATAAATTGGAACAGCCTACTGGAAGGCACTAGACACCACATCTCTAAACTTTTAGTGTACAGGATGAGCCAAAAGGCTTCCGGCATGATGTGTTATGCAGACTCACCTATGTAGATTATGCAGACGTTTAGCTGATATGGAATAGAACTCGTAAAGACGTTACAAATTTTACAAAATTGCTCAAAACCAAAATATGATTATTTTTATCAATAAAACAAGTTAGGAATTTTAGTTACCTTAGTAATTAAATTCAAGGAAAGAAATAAATACTAAAGAATAAAGTTGGCGTAGTATCTGAATGTTTGAGAGATCTATAATAGAACAATATACTGGTCAATATCCATTCCGTAATGTTGAACTACAGTTCACGCTTGAACTTGGTTGGAATAACCGGCCCTAATATAATGTATTATTAGTTTTGTGAGTTTGGTTTAATGCTATCATTTAACTCCTTCTCTTTTGCTGATTGCATCCTCACGGATGAGGAATTCTTCTTCTTTGGCTATGATTTACGTACGCTTACTGTTTAAAGCGGGCTCCGAATCACATTTCGAGTACCTTCCAAGGAAAGACGGAGACAAAAGTTAAATAAAGTTCTTGCTTTGTTTGGAGTCAGCATTAGCAGTCAACATATTTAGCCACCGTCTCTTTTTATGTTAAAGTGTATAAAATAAATAATTTTTTTATGTTCAAAACTTATTAGACCAATTAATAGATGTAGATTGGCTGATGTACGGATTTCAACGATATTTGTGATATTTCATAACACCAAATAAAAAAAAAACACTTTGGGACTTATAGTAGTAAGCAACTTTTAGAACGTGGAATCGTTAAAACCAAAAAAGTTCTAATCGTTCCATAATTAGTAATTAATTACAGCTTGACTCTCGTTTCAAATATTCCGATGTAGAAAGTGTTTCAAAGTTGTGATTTAGTTTTAAAAATGTTTTGTAATTTTGACATGGATGTTGATTCATGGATTAAAGCATAAACCGATTTTCATCAGCATATTTCCTAAAGCGACTGATTTGAATTAAATCCAAATTTAAATTGGAATTTTAAAATGACAACAATTTAAACTAAAAATGTTTTACATTTATTAAATTCAAAATATGAGACGTAAACCGATTGTTTAGTTGAGAAGTAGCTTTATGGTTAATATATTATATTATAAAGTAATAAAATTGTTAACCTGTTGCTTTAAGTTTTAGCATGTAACGACGTAATAATTCATTATGTACCTAATAATTACTAAAATTATTGTATTAAAATAATGAACAATAAATTTTTAATATTTCATCCACTTAAAAACTGTGCAATAAATTATTACTCTATAAAAGAAACAATGGAAACTTCTGGAAATTTTTTTTAACAACTAACTTATTCGCTATGAAAACAATTATTTTTTATCTTTATTGGCGTAATTTAAAAAGTTTTTAATAAAAAATTTCTAAAAATAAACAGCACGAAAATTTAAATTCAGCCATTTTAACGCCTCAGTTAATTTAGCTATTATATGTATATTATGCACTTGGTCCTTTGTTCGTTATTTACAAAAGCATAAACTTGGAAATTATTAACTTAGTTAAGCACTTTTAGCTCTTTTTATTTTGATTAATAATTTACAATATCTGATTTATTATTAACAGTTCAGTCATTAAGTACATTAATTACTGCAAACAATGAGGACAGCCAACATCGCAGATTTGTGGAATTTAATGCGAAGGACGATCAAATTTTAAAGCTTTTTACCTTCAAGGATTTAATAAATTTTGGAACACTATGGCATTTAGAGAATTTTCTGTCCCTCGTAATAAAATTAAAACCTGAATGTTTAGAAGTCGGAAAGTTTCCAACTTATTACTAAAATGTGATGGAAACTATAATAGTTTAGAATATCTGAGTAGCATCACCCCTAAATAGAAATATTCGCTGTTCAAAGCTCAAAAGTCCCTTTCACTTTATGGATTTATAAATTACGCTGTCAACTGCATTATAATTTTTTACGGAAAATATATTACCAAAACTTAGTAATTAAATTTCGTTAAAATACAAAGAACTGGTTCTTTTAATAAATATAATTTCTCAGTTTGTTAAAAGTAACAATAAACTATTTTACTGGTGCTTTTAAGGACCCTTAATGCAATTATAAAATTTCAGTATTTTTCGAACAAAGAGACAATTGCTTGAAAATAAATACGAGTTATTGCTTACATTTTTAAGTTAATCTAATAAGTGTTTTTATTACAGAAGCTCACCGCGCTCTCGAGCTTTTAGAAGATTATCATTCAAAACTCATCAAACCACAAGATAAGCAACTTCGACTGGCTATAGAACGTGTTATAAGAATTTTTAAATCTCGACTTTTCCAAGCTTTACTAGGTAAGTAAGCAAATACATTTTAGTCCTGTTATTTATTTAACTTTGGTACAATTCAGGTATACTCAAAAGCCATTAATAAAATTGCTTGTAAAATTAGATTAAAATAACCAATTGTGATAAAATATTCAAATAAAATTTAAACTTTTTTGCTATTTCCAATGGTACGTATAGGAATCCCGTATAAACTGTAAATTAGGATTCGGGGATTCCCAAACTCTAATTTTCTGTATGCATGTAAATGATATAACTGGACAACGCTCTTAATATAATAAATATACGTTAATAAAGTACTAGTTTATTATCACGTCACAACTTATAAGTTGATACATTCAGACTAAAAGCTACAAAATTAGTTTGCTAAAACTTTTAATTTTGATCAGGTTTAACTCTTGATGTAATTATGATTAATGGGATATGTGCTTTAACTTGAAAAACAAAAATGTTTAATTGATTTCTTTTTAATGCGGGGTTTAGTATATTTTCTTTGGGGTCTAAATTAAGTGTCAATTTTAATTAATCACAATGACAAATTAAAAAAAAATTACAATATAAATTTACTCTGTTTAAAATTAAGAATTACCAATTAGAATTTTAAAATATTTGTTCAGTATGAAAATTGTTTTGCAGTTTAAAATTTTTAATTATGAAAAAATTGCGGTTTAAATAATTATAGAAATACATTTGGCGCTAAGTAGCACCATCGATTATTTTTAATTAGAAAAAACTAACACCACAACTACCATAACATTTCAGAATATTATGGTTTTGTTATCATCAAACTTACTACGAAGCATGAAACCAGATGCTAATCCTTGTCGTTTACTTATCGACCGTTTTCAAACTACACATTAAACGGTGTTATTTTCAAAACTACGATTCTACCGTTGTAAGATTTATGAGTTGAATTTGACAGTAAGTAATAAAAGCGATTATGTTCACCAAAAAAGGTCTTCTGTTTATCTTCTTTATGTATAAGCTAAAATTAATAAGAACTGATGTAGTACCTAAGATGGATTTCTTCTCAGTCGTTTTGTAATATCGTGATTCACTCTCCTATGGCTAGATGTACATTCGAAGTGTTTTTTTTTTTCATATTATAATGTATACAGGGAACCTACTGTTTAACAAAGATTTTCACGACAGATTACCTCGACGATTTGCCATTTCCTTTCAAGGAGCGAGGGTTAGAATCAAGTTCTTACTTCGCTCGTGCACCTAGGCGTTAAAAGTAAAGCACTTAATCCCTAAGCTGTAATCGTCACCATCTCTAAGACCAAAAATAATAAAACTACCCCACAAATAGAGTTACAATAAAATATATGACGAATCCAATTATTAGATCTAAAATTATATCTAATAACCACTATAATTTATTATGAATGTGATCAAATGGAGTTCTTTAAAAAAATTTGATGTCACAACACACGACTTTCCCATTTACTAGGATCAACTACCCTTTATATTAATTGCTGCTGTTTAAAAAAATTAAGAAATTTACACCGTTTGACATCAAATAGCATATTAAATGTCCTGAAATGTGATACAAGCGCCCGTATAATTATTTAGTTAATATCTAATTAGAATCTACTTAGACTATCTTATCGTTAAAAATGTACGGTCGCTTAACCCCTCTCATCTTCGTTTTCGAGTAACTAGCGTTGGAAATTCCATCATTTAGCTTTTCCGGCATCAATTCAAATTTGTATTGAAAAAAGTGTAGTTCAGCTTCAAATAAAATGTTAATAGTTTCATTTAACCTGTTCTGGTACTTGATTGAGTGCAAAATAGATGAGAAAAACCTCAGTGCCCAATTCCCGCAACACCTTCCAAAGCCTTAGTCCGGACACCGAATCATATGCCTTTTCCAAATCAAAAAAAGCTAAATACACTTCTTACCTTGTTCCTATCCTTTTCTTTAATATCTGTTGCAGTGTGAACGAGTTATCAATACATGATCTTCCTGGGATAAAACTACTTTAGACTTCCCCTATTCTAACTTCTCGATCTTTTGAAACCATATTTTATCCATATCAGGCACAAATTCACTCCTAAATCCTTACAATCAGAGATTCTTCACCATTCTTTAACAGCTCCACTGGAATACCCACCATACCTGGGGACCTTCTATTTTCTATATTTTTTAAATAACGTTTTACTAAACACAGAAAATACATAATAAATATCGAAGAAAAAATAATACTTTGATACCAGAAAATTACAATTCTATTAGGACAACATTTTAGTAAAATAATTCAAGTTAAAATAATGCAGGTAATATAATACATATATGGAAAACAATTCACAGGTAAAATAATCCAAGGTAAACAAAATTAATAGTATAAATTTTAGTTGAATTAATAATATAACCATTAGTATATCACTTATGATATAAAAAATATAAAAAAATACAGGCTGTAGAATCCCTAATTTTGTTGTTAAAAACGTAAAGCTTTAATAATCCACTGATTTAATTACTTATTAATTAAGTATAAAAGTAATCATCGAATTTAATAATAACACTGTTGTGCTATTTCTAAAATACTAAAATTTGGTTTTTCTAAAAAAACTTATGAATATAATTCCCATATTGGATTTGGGATGTTTTTACCGTAGATTTTTTTCTTTGTATTATTTTACATATTACTAGAATTAAAAAGAACAGTCAACAAATTGGTTTGTGGTTGAAACATAATAATAATATTGGCAATATCAATCGAAAATAAAGTTAATAAAACTTCGAATAAGGGCATTTTTGTACTCGAAAAGGCGCCTATATTTTTGTTGATAATGTAATATAAATGTTGATTATTTGATATTATCCAATCTAAAAATTTTGTTTGGTACTTATTTGTTTTATCTCACTGTATGGTGTAGGCGCTTCCTGGTTTTCCCGAAAACCCAGTTTTGGACTTAGGTCTGCTTGTAAGGGTGAGATGTTTTGGTGTCGATGTGGCATGTCTTCCTCCGAGTCACCCTCGTCCTCGTCATGGAAAACTCCAGGATTTATGCTGGTCAGTTACTGGGTTAGAGCTTGTGTTTCCATTATCGACTGAACATTTCAATAATTTGCTTACAGCGAAAGTACTTTTATTGAACAGGCATAGTAAATCGGTTACAGTAAAATAGAAATAAATCTAGAAAGAACTGTTATTCTCATATTAAATAATAATAAGAGGCGTAAAAATTTTAATAGAGGGAGAAAATCTCTATCATGATGATGAAAATCATAATTATTCATGGTGGCAAGTAACCTGAAGTACACAGGAGTTCTCTAAAATCAAAATCGGTATTTATGCACGAATAAGTACTACGTTTCTTACTAAGGCTTTCCGCAGACAGAGATATAGGTATATAATATGCTTCCAATTATTTGTGAAAATTTGCCGAATAATTTTTTAAGTCACTCAAAATGCACTTGAATGTACAAGTAATAATAATTAATATATATACTTGCTACACTAAACGATTCAAACTATTCATATTAGTATATTATGTATATTTATATATTATAATATTTTGCTAAATAACAATAAACTTTACAATATTATGATTATTTAACCAAATTATTGCAGAAAGTGCTTTAGAATACTAAATTAATTATTACTGTAGATATCTGCTTAAGAAAACTTATACTAATTTACTGGAGTATGTCGTTTTTGTAGAACGTGGATGAGTTTCTAGAGCCATATAAACTAATTGTTAGGTTGTTTTAGGTTTCAGTAGTTTTTAAGAAGTAATTGACGTTCCTTAGAATTTCAACACTGTTAAAGAAACAGTAATTATAAAGTTATTGTTGCATTACAAGTACGTTTATTACTATATGTAATGATTTATAAAAAAATAATGTGATTTCTTGTGCATTAAAACGATCCATAATATTTCCTGAACCAAAAATCATATTAATTTATAATAAAACCTATCAGCAAGTTTAACTTTTTTACTCTTCAAAAGAGATATTATGATGCGCTTTGCTGTGAGTTTTCTGAAACGAACGCGGACTAATTTTTCGCAGTTTGGATGCAGTATATGCATCCAATTGTCCAATTTAGTCCGATTGTGAACTAAATCGTTAGCTAAATAAAATTTAAAAATCACAAGCAGGAATTCCAACAATGACATTAAATCTCATCAGTGACGTAAAGAATGCAATCCATAGAACTGACTGAATTCGTCTTTGCTTATATCAAAATTTTATTAAGAGGATTGAGGATTTAAAATATAATCTATACTTGGTCATTCTTGCATCGTATAAAAGAAAAACATGTAAGTACTACATAATTACGTCGTTCTTGAAATTCCTGGCTGTATCTTTAAAACTTTTTAAATTCCCTATCAAACGGGTAAGTTTGTAACTAACCCTGTAAAGGGTTTATGAGGAAGGTTAATCCTCAACGCACACTTAAGAACATCGAAATGATAGTCCTTCGTATGGCCCGATTAGAAAGGTGCTTTTATTGTACAGTCAATGTACCTACTTATGATATATTATCCTAAATAATCTCTGGTTATGATTTTGTAAATTAAATGCCATTTTGACTGCCTTCAATACGCTTTAGTAGAATTTATTTTAATGCGATTCACTTTAATTGATTTTTGAATAAAATCCGTTTGAAACACGGATTGACATGACTTAACGTATTCTATATTGAGTTTTCAAATCACATTTTCTGGTGAAAAATAAAGTGATTCATTATTTATTCAATAAAGTATTTCAAAATAATATTATGAAATAACATTTTACAAGCTACTATAACATAATATTAACTAACTCGAGTTTCTTAAGGATTTCCATTTAAAAACAAGCAATCAATTTAAATTATATGTAAATATATGAGGTATGTAAGTATGTTGTACTACATCATACGAGATAAGAACGATAATTTAAAATTATAATTTTGAAGTGGTTGAGGGTAAGGAAGTAAAATTTAATCTTCATTAATTCTCTAATCAGCGCTCTACCACTGGGCTAACCGCACACATATCATCATTAATTATCAATAATCATTAATTACTAAAGAATAAGTTTTCATTCTGTGAACTTGAGATGCTCAATTTCACATGATGAAATTGAATATCTCATAATTAAGACTTCTACATGCAAAGTAATTTTGACAGTGGTATAAGGACTATATTAATCAAATGAAAATTATCTTGGGATTGCAATCCTGCAACCAGTTTTTTATTTAAAATGCAATGGAATAATAACAAGAAGACGAACAAAAAAAATATCATTAAAATTAACAACTGGATCTAGGACTATTAATTAACTGTTAAAATATTTAAATGTTAACAGGAAATTTATTCAAAGGGCGGTTTTTAAGATTACCCTTTGTGACAGTGTCGTATTAAAAATACAGCAGATCATCGATGAAACTGTTTACCAAAAAATAAGTAAAATTTAGCAGGGAAATATATGGAAAAACGAATCACTCCGCCACGCAGTTTTAAATGCAATGAAAGCATTACGAGAAAAAATATTTCTTTATTGGTAGCACTACTGTTATTTATAGCCTTAAATGTACTGTATTCAAAATGACTCTTAAGAAAATAATTTAAAAAGATTTAAAACCTTTTTCAGATTTTACCACGTTGTAAAACACGTACTAAATTACCACCTAATTACTTGAAAATTGCTTTTTAAGTAGTTTTATAAAGCATATATCAACTCCTACTTTAACAGATAAGCAAATCGTAATTTAACTAGAAGAATAATTTAATAATTGTTATTTGAACAAGAAGTAGTTAAAGAACGGTAGCTAATGTATGTCTTTATAAGTTGGAAAGCAGCTGAAAAGCATGCGTGCACCAATTACATGAAAATATGGTCTCGACTAACTTAATGATAACATTTGGCATGCCATTTCGTCAATAATATGTTTTATATAATATATAGTTAGCGAGTTTAACTGTTCGATTGCTGGTAAAATAAGACATTTATTATGGCTATCTCACCTTAAACGGCAATATAAACCAGTCGCAATAAACTTTCCTTTATTACTGTTCTACATAATAGGGGTAGTGACACTTATACATATTGCAAAGGTCATAGTGTCGAAGTTCGTACCAGACCCACGGCCTCACTGTTACGCCACTGGTAATATACTTCAATTTGAGAAGGTTTTTCAGGCAGATTATACCTCAGTGACTTTGCATTGCTAGCCTTCCGAGGGAAGACGGTCCGAATAAAATTCTTAATTCGCACAAAATCGAACCGGATGCTCTGCATTAGTGGGCAACACAATAAACTATGCTGATCTATGACCTGTGGGGGCGACTAGACGTCGCATAGCTTTCCACATGCAATTATTGAATTATTAATGATGAGCTTACTATTTTCAGATATTGAAAATTTTTGTTTGTTAAAATCAAAGGCAGAGCGGATACTGCATTGTAAATTTTTTAAATTTGATTTGTTGGGATAGAATAGAACCGAATAGTAAGGATTAATAAAATACGTCGGTATACTTTTAGGTCGAACGTTGGCAGTGGACTGTTTGATTTTACAACATCCTTATATTTCGAACGAGACCATAAAATATAAGGAATAACGCCCCTATGGTGATCAACCGTTTTTTATATTACTTATAGATATATCGTGTCTATATTCGCTTGCATAGAAATGAGTTGAAGCACTTAAAAGTTATCAGTTCCGTAATTTTCAACTCATTTTAAAATTTTTAACTGGCTTCTAAGTTTAATCTAATGATATTCTGTAGGTTCGATTCCCAGTAGCTGTCAAATATCCCATTATAACGTTAAGTCAGTAAGTATACTGAATTGTAATTTGGTATTGCAGGTATATTTATCCAGACTTGAACGCAGGCATCTTTCACGCTACGAAAAATTTTGGATGTGCCTTGACAGTTTCGTGTTTAAACATCCTAAAATAGGTCGTAGGAACGGTTCGCAAGTGAAGTGATGCCGAATATATCATGGAGAGAAGTTGCGCATTAAAAATACGCATTGTAAATATATTAGGAAAAATGGTATAATATGGATTTTACTAAAAGTGATAAAAATATTAACCCGCAATAGTTTTGATTCCCGTGGATATTTGTTAATATTTATGAACACACGTTCTCATGGAGGATCGAAAACCTTAATTATTTAATTAGATTGCTTCGTGGAAATTGTCAACAATCAAGCCGCTGGACCCATGTTCTTCAATGATCTCCCAGCGACTGTATAGACTATCTATCAAGCAATCCTTTCTTCTAATTCTCCAACAGACGCCAGTGATGGAAGGAGAATCCGTGAACCAAATCCCGAAGGATTTGTTTAGAAAAACGTAGGGAAATCAATGCCGGTTATGCCGGAGGGTTGATAAGCTAAGGGTTAAACAATAACAAACTTGTTTAATAAAATTATTAATATAAACAAGTTGCACAGAAATGCGACATACTACAATATAGCTCATTATCAGCTTCAAGCCAACAGCTGACATAAAATTGACATGGTATTAAAAATGTTCCACAATAAATCTCAATAATAAGCAATATTTACAAAAAGTACATACAGGACTCACATCGATTCCTTGCGATGATACACAAATGCAAATTAATGATATAAATACAATTAAAGTAACTCACCCCTGATCTCCTTCAGATCTGCCGAAATCAGGTTCACAACATTCTACTTTATACAGATAAATATAATTGCATAAAATCACAATCTGCAATACAACATTGTTGATAGATTAATCAAAACACATTTGTAAATATGGCGGCTCACAGAATTATTCGCCCTCAGATTAAGAGGGACATAACCCGATAACTAAACAGGCATTCCAAAAGACAGGTGCCGATATCGTCAATTTTCGATTTGGTGGAGCAAACGCCAAACTAAATACTGACTTTCCGTGAATATGAATAAATTGTAGCAAAGATCAACATCCTTACTTTGGTAACCCAACCACCAAATCGTACCAGCATAAGGTGTTCACCACGCACGGACACCTTGTCGATGTTAAACAAAAATTTGGTGACTATTTTGTCTTCTCGTCGCAAATTTACGACCCCGGGGCCTCAAATCACAACCATGACGCAACATCTTCGTCGCTGAACGTTTTCGTGCGAATTGGGTAGCATCCATCCACTAACAAAATCTACATTTGGGAAACTCCTTGCACACACAATTTAATTCGTCCCTGCGTGACAACGACTATATCAGAAATGAATTAACCTTGTACGGTACACACCAAACATATCCTGTACCATGGCGCTAGTATAAGACGATGTACGAGGGGACTCGTAAATAACAAAAAATTTTATGACAAAGTTTCGTTACAAGAGTGAAGAGCTTTAACAAGTGAAATCAAAATAAGCGAGGATACTCCGAGCAATTTAGAATACAGACCAATCGAAGATTCTCCAAATTTACGTTGAAAGTTTATAGCAAGCAAAAATTATGTTTCTGGACAAAATTTTGCTGAAGTTAAATATAGACCTTTTGCTGTTACAGGAAGCACAAAAAGGATGAAAACCACCTGTTGAGAAATGGTAATATATCCAACTTCAAATTAGTAGACACTAGCATGAAAAATATGGTATTGCTACTTTTGTCCAAAATAATTTCCAGGATGTTGTTGGCGTCTTGAAATTCCATATCTACAATATAGAAATTCTATTTAAATATTTAATTCTTTAGCTATTGAGGATTAATAATAAATTCAACTTTAGAAATAAAATATATATTTTCACCTTTAATTAACCATTTTATTTTTAAAGTTTAATTTATTATAGAAATTCTAATAGTCAAAATGAACGGGGTACGTAAAATGAACACATATAAACCACATTCTGTTATGTAACGTATGTGGACGACATAAACCGTCATAATAAACTCTGGGGTCATGCGAATAATAACCAAAATGGTTATTATCTAATTAATTAGTCTCGAAACGGCATTGTCCACCTCGCCTTTGATGTTAAAGATAACCAAATTTGTAACTCGAGATCGTGGAATGGTGTTGATAATCCTGACTGTTGTTTGATTTATCCGTTGGTTTTTCCCTAAAGTACAGAATTTAAATTGATTTTCAGGTTTGGTCCTGTAAAATATGTATACCAAGAGGTTATTGAAAAATTTATATCCCGAATTATAGACATTCTACCGAGGGGTAGAATGTGAAACCACTTGGCATGAATATCAAGTTTTTGGTTTGTCTGTTCTTAGATCAACTGTTAATGGTACTTAATGCTACACGTAATACGCATTAGTGGAAAAAATGAATTTTTCACACTCTTCCAGATGAGTGTGGGATTTATTCCAAAAAATAGGAGCTGCCACATCTCTACAGGAGCAGGTGTCCTCTATTAATCCTAAATTGATTTCAGCGCGTTTTCTTGGCATATTTAAGGTTGATTTCCGGTTGGTCGCAATTTTTGTGACCAAGTTTTAGCATTGACTTCGCATATATTTAGAAGATGGTTTTCAGGATAAGAAGAAAATTGCTATAGTCTTTCTAGATTTAACTGCTACCTACGATACAGTGTGGAAAAGTGGAGTGTTCCTGGAGTTGTTGAAACCTTTAAAAAAATTTAAAAATCGATCAATTTGATGTTTATTTTATTATAGGGTCGATTATTCAAAATTTATTAAATGGAGCATCGAGTAATTATAAGAATCTCAAGAAAGATCTTCCTCAAGGTTCTGCATTAGCTCCGCTTCTATTTAATTTTTGCACTTCAGGTTTGCCAGTTGCAACCTCTCGTAAATTTATCTATGCTGATGATCAAATGATGATATTATGAGAAACCATCTGAAGAAGTAGGATTATCCATATTAACATCATCATCATCAACAGCTACAAGATCCATCGTCGGATATACGCCTCCCCATGTTCTTCCATTGCTCTCTATGCCCTGATTTCTGCATCCAGTCTGTTCCCACATATCTTTCTCATCATCTACCCACCTTGTCTGAGGTCATTCTACACTTCTCTTTTGACTTTGTGGTTTTCATTCGATTACTCGACGCGTCCATCTATTCTCTTCCATTCTTGCAACGTGGCATATGCAGTTCCATCTCAGCTTACACAATCGATGTATTATGTCTGTAATTTTGCAATTGTTTTGAACTTCAGTGTTGGGGTAAAATCTCGAAGGGTAACCCATATCATGCGTCTCTACATGGATCGTTGGGTGATTTGTAGCTTTTTTTATTATTGGATTGTTAAGGGCCCATGTCTCTGTACTATAAGTTAGCATTGGTAACTCGTGCTTTAAGAGTGTTTGGCGTCTGAAGATTGTTTTCAGTCCTCAAGATTTCGCACATGCTAGCGATGTTTTTCCACCCAAGCCAGCTTTTAAATTTTCCTTCGGTATCATGATTTTCTGCCTTAGTTATACGAGTATATAGTATATGAATCAACTCTTTCGATAATCTGATCTTCTACATTTAGGGTTTCATTCCCTAATTTTCATTCTGGAATTTTTATTTATTTCGTTTAACATTTGCTGTAATTATTCTTTCTCGCCTCATATTAGAATAATGTCTTCGGCAAATCGTAGATGGTTCAACCTTCCATCCTCGATGACGATATCCCTTTCATCCCACTTTACTTCTTTAAATATATCGTCTAGGCAAAATTAAATAGTTTAGGTGAAATCGAGTCTCCTTATTAGTTTTTATCGCTTTGATTTTTTCATGTAGAAGAAGTTGGTGTTAGCGCCAATTGTTTTATTGGTGGCGTCGCCTATATTTGGCAACCTTGTTTAACGACATTTGCTGGCGTTTTTGGTTTAATAAAAAGCGCTTGTAATTTCACAGTTTATTTGCAAATGTCGGAGTCACCTGTTCCAAACAGAGTATAACTCCTTGTAAAATAATTTCGCAAACAAATTTATTGTTCTGTTTTATCTTGCGGTGGATTTGTTTTTGTTTCGTACAATGTTCCATAGAAGTGTTCCGTCAATTCGATTATTAATCGTTATGATTGTTTGTCGCTATGATCTATAAGTTTAATTATGCCTACAGGCTCTCCGTGTGTAATTGATCTCATATACTGTAATTGATTTCCAATACTTCTTTTATTTGCCAATTATTATAAGTTCTAATATTTGCTCTTATCTTCTTTTTAATCGTTTTATTCATCTCTGTCATTTCAATCATGTTCACCTATTCTTCGCGTTTCATTTGTTTCCATTGCTAGTTTTCCAATATGCTTCCTCTATCATTTTTTCTCCACAAACCGTAGGTCCCCATACCTACTTCGCTAATGTCATGCTTCTCTCCAATCTTCGCGTTAAAGTCTCCAGCAATAAGTACATATTTTGCTGGGTCATCTTGTATAATTGTATTGATATTTTCATAAAATTGTTTCACCTTCTCATCTTCGTAGTTTGAGTTTGATGCATAGACCTGTATTATTTGGCATCGACATTTCTTATTAATTTGTATATATATCCATTAGAATCACCCGGGAATCACCCTATCAAATATACTCTTATATTGTGTTATTGTCACGATTTAATTCGTGAGCGGGATCTTTTCTTCTTGAAATTAAACTTATTTGGACTTTATACATTTATTTACACCTTCATGACTGTGACTGTTCGAATGATTGACTTTCCATACGCCGTTTTTGAGACAGCCACGTATAATGTATCGTGGTCCAACGTGCATGTTTGGTTGTGCCATGCAAAGGAACTTTGATTAGTTCAAATAATTTCCAGTTTTGATGACTAGACATGATAGGAATTTTGATATGAATGAAAATTTTCGATTCTGTAAAGGTACACTCGCAGATTGGAAATTTGTAATAACGTGAGATATCGTGCACAGGAATGGCCAGTTTCTGTTTGGACATCTGCAGTTCTTGTTCCAGTCTTCTTAGATCATGTTGTAGTGTTTCTACCTCTACGATGTTAGATGGAATTTGACGTTGTTTACATGATGTTAATACTAAATTGGTACGTATGATTCTGGTTAATGATATCATCCGAAGTAGATTTGAATAAACGTGGTTGTATTGTCTAGTAATTATTTTGAACTGTGCTGCCTTTTCTTTTTGTGCCGTTATAATTTCTTTTTCAGCCAAATGAATGTGCTTTTCAATGGTTTTGAATGTATTTGTTGTTTCATCTTCATACTTCTTGAACTCTACGGAGTCCTGTCCTATTCCTTGCAATGTTTTTGTTAACCCACCAGTCAACGTTTGTATCTGCTGCTGTAAATATTCCTCGTTTGTTATTGTATGATCCAATTTACTCATGGTTCCTACTCCACAACACCATGCTAATCCATCACCTATAAAACTTAGCGCCCTTTGTTTTCTACCATTGGAGTTTATTTTTCGTTTTCCATTCGACCATTCGTTGTTATGGACATTTATTTCGATGTTTCTTCTTAACATTTGGAGATCCGCATCGTACGCTTTACCTAGTTTTTTAATGGCTGTTTCTATTAGACAATCGGTAGTTGTTTGATTTGGGCAATCCGTGTTTGGTATAGTGGTTTTTTGATTTACGTCCTCTTTGATCCATTCCATTTGGTATATTAACGGGATTGTGGCTTCATATGCCACCACCTCTGGAAGTTGTTTCCATACGACTCCCGGGGAGACCTCCACTGATGGTTGGTTTAAACTCCAAGTAACTCTAACAAACAATCTTTAACAAAAAAATTTTAAAAATTAATTATTTCAAAACGTTATCGCATTAAGACATTTCCACTGAAATTAATTGTTATACGTCGGTGTAATCTGTTTGTTAAACGTATTCATTATTAAATGTAACATTATGCAACGTAGTATCATATTTACTCTACTACGTGGTTCTAACTTACTTTGACCTACTATTTATTTATAATCCTATGTTTATGTTGACATATTTTAATTTGACCTACATTCTAAAATTAATTTTAATATTTACTTAAACTAGTATTTTATAATTCGCGGGTTACTTCAGGGCAGAGCCGTATCTAGGCGGTGGCGAGATGGGCGCCCGCCAAGGGCGCAGCTACCCAGGGGGCGCAAAATTGGCCATGAAAAATAATTTTTTTTCTAGATTAGTGCATTTTGTTAAGGACAAAAATTTCACGTTATTGAAATGAATGTTATTCCAGATTGTTAAGTTACTGTCCAAAGCTACATGTGGTTTCTTGGAAATTACAAGTTGTTTTCCTGTTAAGAGACTGAAAAAAGTCAAAAGAATGGCTGGTGAAATGGCTGAAGATGAATCCCACTTGCTGAGTGCTGAAAAATCATTTGAGAGAGAGTGTTTCGTTGTGTTTGATAGGATTAGAAGCGGAATAGACAAGAGGGCAAACATCTACCATTCAAATTCATCTGACTTTAATTTTTTATCCGGAAAGTCTTTAAGTGAGTATTCTGATTCTCTTCTTGAAAAGTGTGCAGCTAATCTTGGTGCGATGTATGCCAAAGATATAGATACGTTAGAGCTTGTGAACGAAGTAGTTAATTTCAAGTATCATGCAAAAGAGCTGATAAAGGACATCAATAAGGCCTCCCATTTGGATGTTCTGAACGTTATTTCTAATTATGAATTAAGAGACGCCTATCCGAACATTGAAATTGCGTTGAGGATATTTTTAACAATGCCTGTAAGTGTGGCGTCTTGTGAGCGTTCGTTCAGCAAGTTAAAAATGATCAAGAACTATTTAAGATAAAGTAGTATGTCTGAAAACAGATTGACAAACTTAGCAATTCTGAATATAGAATACGACATTGCGTTTCAGATTGATTTTAACGATATCATCGACGATTTTGCCCTGGTAAAAGCAAGAAAAGTACAGTTTTGCCTCATGATTGATTGATGATTGATCAAAAAACTTTAAACCTATAACTTTGCACTTTAATTTTGTAAAATTTCCGCGGAAGGACCCCCCGGATCCCCCGTTTTCGTTGGGGGGTATTCCATACAACACCATTCCAAACACCCCGGTGTGGGGGGGCGCAAATGTTAAGTCCCGCCAAGGGCGCGGCCGTACCTAGATACGGCTCTGCTTCAGGGGTCCATTGTTCAAAGTAAGGGAGTATTCTACTAACATGTACTATGTCCCTCTTTGAATTGATCGATTTTCCTTTTATAATTTCGTAATCGACTTCTCCTATCTTTTTACTAATGTAATATGGTCCGAACCAACGTAACATAAGCTTTTAACTTCTACCTACTTTTCTGACTGGGGTAAAAACCTTAACTTTGTCGCCTACTGAGAATTCAATATTTCTATGTTTGGCATCGTAGTACAGCTTATCTTGTGCCTGTCTTGCTTTAATATTTTGTATGGCTAAGTTTCTTACATTCAGGGCTCTATTACGAACTTCTTCGGCGGTTTCACTGTTAACTGGTGTTGTTAAATTCGCTTCCGTAGGTAGCATGGGTTCGCGTCCGTACACCAACATGAAGGGTGTATATCTGGTTGATTCTTGGAAGGAGGTATTGTACGCAAATGTGACGTGTGGTAAAAACACGTCCCAATCTGATTGGTCTTGGTTTGTAAAAACTGATATCATATCGGCTACCGTTTTATTAAATCGTTCGGTTAATCCGTTGCATTGTGGGTGTACGATGTAGTAAATTTATTATTTCCTCCCATAATTTGTAATAATGTTAGATGCTATATTTTCATTTACTAGAAACGCGACTCCTCCTGCTATTTGTCTGTCTTCCATTCCTTTGTGAAACAGTACTTGAATACTTGCACTTCTGATAGTCCTACAACATTTCACCTTGTCCAATACTTACTCCAGTTCTACGAGCTTATCTTCTGTTGTTAATGATCTTCTATTGAACGTTGCCACGTTTTTTCAGCCGCGGCTTCTCTTTATTCTGCTGATCTTCTTCTCCTTCATTGAGTTTTGCCTTCTCCAGAATCCATGAGGTAGACTGACTTTGAATCGGTGTAATATTCCGAAATACCATCTATACTCACCTAAAATTAGAAGGGAAGCAGCTCTTTTGAGAGAATACAAGAAAATTCAATCAGACCGTACTCTACGTTTTGACCATCCTCGCAGACGTTGGGCAAAACTAAACCGTATAGGAACGAATCATGTATGCAAAAATTCCATGCTGCATAAATGGAACTCGACAATTTACGAGACCTGCGATTGAAGTAATTCAATACAAACGCTCAGTCACCTAATCAATGATTGTCCTTCTAAATGCTTTGCCGATGGTTTGAAGGACTTGTACTCATTGACATCCACTATAATAGCCTGGTTGGATGGTTTAAATGTGTCTTTCCAATAATATAGCGATTTCATTTGTTGTAAATTTATTTAATTTTATGTGCTTTATATGCTATATGAATAAATAAATTACTACTTATATTAAATAAAATATTTGGTCTTCTAGAAATACGATAACTAAAACCGCCCTGCAATGCCTAAAATTTTTACAAGTAGTTCGATTAATTTAAATACCTAATAAAACGATAATTTTAATTAAGATAATAGTAGTAATGCAAAATTCAATTCTTATTGAAGTCGTAAATTTCGGTAATCTAACCATTGGTTTAAGTTTTGTGTAAATAAGTACTATTATAAATACTTACGATCGAATACTATATATTTTAAATTGATAGCAAATTGATTACACTTAGGTTTTATTTGTTTATTATATGGTAGAGCATCAAATTCTGTCGTAACTAACTGGTTATAGTATAGTCATACTACTTTATCGTTAATAGCACAATTTGCATTGCCGATACTAGTATTTAAAAATTGAGTATACCTATCTTGTTAATTTATTACACTTACTGACTTGTAATGCGGTAATTATAGTGATTTAATATTTAAAAGAAAAGCGCAATAACATATTAATATTTTAACACATCAATGAATTATGTCGTTTTTGATTACAATAAAATAACCTATAAATATTAGTAATAATTTAAATATTCTTGATGAAATTTCGAATTCCTCTATCAAAAACTTATGGGCTTTGTTTTATCATTTCCGTGGACAATTTTAAACTGAGAAGTGGAAAAGACGATTATTCATTGAAAAGTTGATTAATATTTTATAGAAAATATGAATAAAACATTGTTTATTTCACTTTTCATATTCAGTTTAATACTTTTTCTCCTTAAAATTAAAAATTAATTAAAACGGTTCTGATAATTATAAACAAAATTTTATATTATAAATATCACAAGAAAGTAGGTACTCGAAAAAATATTTAACAATTGGTATTTTATTTTGTAAGTTTTTAGAATTTTACAGGAAACTTCATCAAATAAATGCCTATTGAGATTACAACTTCACACTTTGAAATGATAACATCATGAAGCAATGCCATAGATATAACCGTGAAATTAATTTTTTGTTAAAAATACACAAAGGAAAGTTATTGCCTGTTTATGAAGTTCTTATAAATATTCAAATTCTACTTGTTGTTATAAAAATTTATTTAAAAAAATGGAAAGTTTTACATCTAAATATATTTTTTTATAATAAAAATAAATTTTTTATTAAATCACTGAATTGATGCAACGCATAATTTGAAAATAAAAAATTGTATTTATTCCAAATAGTTAAAAGGTTTAAAATTTGAACGATTTATTGAAAGAAATAAAAATAGTATGCAATAATGTATACCGCGGTTTTTATTAAAATTTAATATTTTGTTGTACAACAAATTAATAACAATTATTTAAACTAGGAAAATAATTATAAAGAAATTTAATTTTGGCGTTTCCATTCACAGTCTTTGCTATATAATATTTGATCAGAACTCTAAGATAATTTTTACATATCCAAAGGGTGGACGATCCCTAACCCAACGTAAGAATTTCTTAACTTCTGAATAATCATCCGATCCAAGCATTAATTATTTCACTATTAAAGGTAAATTTGATTATCGGGTAACTTAAAACGCACTTTTCTATTGCTACGTTGACTCGACGTCGATGCTGTACTTTTTGCTCCAGAATCATGTTTACTGGAATAAGATAAACCGGAAGGGGTTATATTCAAATTCCGATAGTCTCTATTTTTTTTAACGTGCACTAAAATGGTAACAAACATCTGGAAAAAATATTTTTATAAAATAGGAAATCACTTTTCACTGAGTAAAATACATTACCGCATTTGGCTGCATAATTTAATCATCACCTAACGCACACCGAACAGAATGTTGGCAAAATGTACTACCGTCGATTTATATACCTCCATCTGACGCTTCGTCACTTTCACGATAGACGATGGAAATATAGAAGTTCACGACCTTGTAAAAATATAATGAAGGGATTTTAAAATTTTTTATTGTTTCTTTTTTATTAAAATTCTTAAAATTTTATTTTTATGAGTTTTTTTTATTTTTATGTCAACATCAACAAGTTTCTTAATGAAAAACGTACAGCAATTTTAATATCGTTGTGAATTAATAAATATAACGATTTATTTACAAACGAAAAAAGGCTGAAGAGACTGAAATCTTTGGCGGTGTTAACTTTGTCACCTTTTAAACGTATTAAACAAATTCTGGTCGCGAAATTCGAGAATGATTATTAATTAATTAGATGATTAGTTTTAACTGCATTAGAGAAAGTGATAGATTTAATCAGTAATCGCAAAATTTGAATTTGGTAAGTTGTGAAAGTTTCTTTTTCTATAAAATGTCGTGTATATATCGTGGGTTTGGGCATTTTTACATGATTAAACCAGACCAGGTAAAACATAAACAAGACTTCTAACAGTTATTATAGTGAGAGTCACTAAAACTAGAACTTGTATTATAAATCAGTCAATACTAATTGTTTTAAATGTAAATCAGTTTTTGTAAATTTAAATTTTTGATTTATCGATATTCGTTTACTATAAATTCTATATAGAAAGTATAAGTAAAGTTTTAGACAACTTGTGAAACAGTTTGAAAATTCTATTTTATAATAGCGTTTTTAATATAACAAAATAAAGTTATTAAACTTTTCTTGTCAAAAACACATAAAAGTATCGTAAAAGAGATCCCTTATCGGCTTACATTTTTTTTGTAAAATTATATGCGGGGCATGAAATAATTTTCGAAAATTCCAAAATAAAATTGAAAACAGTTTAAAAGTTTTTTATTAATATGTGACAAAACTATTTTGTTTATTTTCTTTAACTATGAAAATATTGACATTTTCAATGGGGGGTCAGGAACGTTTGTTAACGGAATATATTGCTCGTGGTGGCGTGGGTTTTATAACAAAAACTTTAATATACATTAAAAAACACTAAATCATCTAAAAATGTAGAATAAATTTCGCTGTAGCAATTTGTTCTCGGGGTAAGCTGAAATGCTGAAAGCTTGCAAAATACCACGTTTTTGTGTTCATAGAGTTTGCTTTAAAATGTTACATTTTAAATCAAATATTAAAATAGACAGGTTGTCTTTATGATTATTTTATATTCTTAGTTTTAATGAAATTGAAATATTTCTATAGTTTCATTTTCCAAATAAAAACAATCTAGGGAAAATTTCAGGGAAGAAAATCGTAGAAAATAAAATGAATTAACTTTTATTTTACTTTATGTAAATTCTTATTATCAGAGTATATACTGGAAATGTAATTTTTATATGAAAAATGAAAGTTATTCTCCTTAAAAAAAAGTTTCTAAAAAATATATATAAAAGAGTAAAAACGACATATTATTATAAATTTCTTTATTTATAAAAATATTTTAGCTCGGTCGGGGTAATTAGGATGATACAAATTATATTATAGTACCTACACTTTAATTATATGATAATTTACGTAATTCCAATATATTACTATTAATATACTATTTTAAACTATTTTTATTCGATATTCATATGAAGTAGCTTTAACGGCTAGCAATTTCGGAATACTCGTACTTTTGTCAAATTTGCATATTAATATGTAAAGTAAAACATGCAGTGTTGCTTTATAATTTATTTATCAATTAATGATTTTTGAAAATTGCTATATTAATAAGCTATCTAAAGAAAGTCACATAAAATGTTATTACTACAGGTTTAGAATATACTTATTTTATATTGTTATTAGAATTGCTATTTTTAGAAAAATAGTTTTAGTTATTTTTATACTACTTATATTGTAAAATTTCAATTTGAAAGTTAGACACCTACAGTAAATTAATTGTCCATAAAATTATTTTATTTGAATTTAAATTTTTTCTGTTTTTTTCCCACAATAAATTGTTGGTGTGAGGAGTGACGTCGGTTATGCACTAAAAATATCATTTTCGTCGAAAGGATTTACTACTTCGTGCGAAATGAAATCATATTATATATTTAATTATTGCAATCTATTCATTAGGACAATAATTAATAGTAAGTATTATAATAATTTAAAATACTGTATATTATAGTATTATGGAATAAGCGTCTCCAATTATGCCTCGACGATAGTAGGAAGTACTGGCTTATAGGCCGCAACTATCATCTAACGATGGACAAAAACAGTTTGCTCCAAAAGTTGTTATTTAGCTGTCCATTCCAATTTCAACGCCATGATTTCATCATGCAACTCTTCTGTTTAAAACATTACAAGATATCAAACACAATGTATTAAGCTGTGTCGCAAATCATCTCATCCATCGATATCTTCAAGTTGCTGTTGTTAAAGAAGGGATTACGAATTTTAGTTCTACAGAACCTCTGATTAAATGCTCAAATACGTTGGTTAGGAAACAATCAAGAATATTGGAGTGCAACACAGAGAAGCTAGAAACGACATGGATGAGATACAAGTATTTTAAGAAATTACTGAATAGACAGCAAGTAGACGAATATACAAATTGAAACAGAAAACCACGATCTAGAAATACCAGTACCAACAATGTAATTCAGAAATTGAAAAATGGCAAAACTGCAAGATGGGATGAAATAAATCTGAATTGGTACAACAAGTTTAGACACAAGAGGTGATGCCCAAAAAATGGAAAGAAGAAGTTATCGTACCATTGAAAACGAAAGACGATCTAGGAAGGTGAAATTTACGGTTTTTGGATAAATAGTGGCATTATACAGGGCGATGCATTGTCCGCAACGTTGTTTAATGTTGTATTGGAAAAAGTAATAATGGGAATAAACACTGAAGGTTCCATAGCAAGAAGAGAAATACATATAATAGCCTACTCCGACGATGTGTTCATTGTAGCAAGAATACGTATAAGAATGGTTAAAATGTTCTTAAAAATGGAGCAAGTAGCAAAAATAATGGGTTTAGCTGTAAATGAAGAAAAGAAGAAATAAATGAAGTGCTATAGAAATATATCGTGTTTGCGCCATGCCTTAACAATGGCAGGATACACATTTGAAGAAGTGAATAGTTTTGATTACTTAGGAGTACAAATAAATAAAGATAACAACAGAAGAGAGGAAATAAGAAGAAGGGTACTAATAGGCAACAAGGATTACTCCTACATCAAAGCAATGCTAAAAGATAATAAAATTACCAGAGAAACTAGAGCGAAAATTTACAAGACCCTGATAATATCACTAATGGCGTACCCACCAGAAATGCTATGTTTATCCCACTGCAAAGTGGAATTGTTGAGAACATTCGAAAGAAAAGTCTTACGAACCTTCTTAGGTCAAAAAGGTCGAGAATTGAGATGACAAGTGAAATTTATTAAGGCTCAATGAATAAGATGGTTGGTGCACAAATGAATTTATGGTAAAGAAGATAACTCTATGGAGTTATACGGCATGTGGATGGGTGAATGGGAAAGGTTCAGAAAGGACGCTACTGAAGAGAGGTTGTCAGAGAGACTTCTAGGGAAAAAAAGAGGTAAAGGCAGAAGTAGGAGAGTAATGTGGACGAAGTTAATGAAATGTATTTTATGGGCCTCAATCTTCCCCTTAAAACTAATTTGTGAATTATAGAAAAGATATTCCATCAATTTAAAATTGTATATTATTTTTAAAGTGATTATATTGATTTGGCTCTGTTTAACCTAGTGTTTATCTTCTTGACAAATCACATTATATGATTTAATAATTATTATAATATTATAAATTATGTATAATTATATTTCCAGTTTTACGCTATTTAATACTTCGTTTCCGGTTTTTCCTGCCAGTGCCCGTTGCGTGTTGAAAGTGTGTAACAGATATATAGGGGACTTACAGCTTAACGCAAAGTTCTAATCAGGAGAACAAATGGTTTTACACCGGAATTTCGAACTAGGGAAGACTTTAGGCCGTTTACAACGTTATCTAAGATTAGCAGGTAGACATTTTTTAGTGAGTGAAAAAGATTATTATACATGGCACGGCATGGGAATTAACCCTTGAATTTCGCCACAAGGCGCTAACTGCTTGGTCGTTCGCTCACCATTTTAATTAATATTAATTTATAATAAAAACAACTTTTATTTTTATTGTTATTTTATTGCATTTTCAATATAATTGAAAGTACATACATAATGTATAAATGCAGTGATTATTAATTATGTATGATGCAGCTTTGTGCGGCACAATTATTAGTTGTATATCTAGAATATTATTATTTATGCATTATGCTATTTCTATATTTCAGTAGCAGTAGATTTTTGATTTCGCAATAAATTAGTTGATAAATAATTGTTGGTAGATATTTACTACGTCATGTTGATATTATTTGCTAAAGGACATAATTACTATGCTGGTGCAATCCTAATCAGTATAGATACTTTGAATAAATGCGCTGCAATATTATCATATTATGATATTTTAAATCAACAATATTGCATGTTTAAAAGTAATGGAGCAAATTTTAATTCCATCGCTATATGGTCCGATTTTTAGCATTCATATTCTCCTGGAGGATTATTTTTTAATTAATTGTTAATTCTCCATGTTATCATTTAGAAATTTCAAAGTGATTATAATTTTAATTACATGAAAATGGAGATGGCATGGTCAGATTATTTGTAATAAAACAAAACATCAAACAATATTATAACATTTTATGTTTTCATTGTGAGAAATATATTTTCTTTATAAGTTGATTATGAATGCTTGCTTCCAGCCAATGCTTACCAATAAGCATCAAAAACGTGATCAGGATGATTTTTTTCATTTACTTTAATATCAATTCGAAGAGAATATAATATTTTTTTTCCACTACTAGTCATATAGGCTACCATTATAACTTATCCAAGTCACATGTGAAGTGACGCATTTTAGACATGCGGTAAATAATATTTTCATTATACAAATGAACCAATGAAATGATTTGACAGATTCATTATACACTTAAGTTAAAAAAATGAACCAATGAAATGATTTGACATACGTGATTTAAAATTTGTCAACAACTGTCAAATCAACGAAACAAAACTGTCATTTGAAATAAATATTTTAAATTTGAAAATTTTTTTATTAAAAAGAATTTAAAAAATGGTAATAAATCTAGTAGTGGAAAAAATAGTATATAAACCACGGTTGTGAAGACCATTATTGCCTCCGCGCGTTATATTCCTCGGTGCAAAGCACCTCGGAATATAATCTTGGCGCTAGGGCAATAATGACGGCCTTCACAACCTTGATATATAATGTACTATTATATCTGTATGTTTAGTTTGACCTAACAAATGAACAAAAACACTTTTGAAACACTGAAAAGGGCACAAATTTTCACAATATACATATTATACTATAAAATATATTTTTTTAGTGTCTAAACGTGTGTTTGTGCATTGTTTTTAGGTTAAACTCAAAATACAGATATGACTAATACCAATTTTCACTACATCGGTTATAATATTTTTTAATCACGACTTCTTGTTATAATAATTATTATATTGTTACAGAGTTTTGCGGAGATTATCAGACTGAAGTTCTTGTTTCCCTCGGAGTCGAACCACTCGGCATTTTTATTACATTAAATCTGATAAAATATATAAATTTAGAATAACTCCAGCTATTTCAAAGTTCTTACAAATATTTAAGAATTTTATATATTAAAAAAACGAAAGGGAAATTAAAATCAACAAAAAAGTATGAACAAATCTGATAATCAAAATTAAATTACTACCTTCAAAATTTTTAGTCTAATTGATTCTGAATTAACAATATTAAAATCATGAAAGAAATAAAAAAGTTAGATTAATTAATTTAGTAGGTATATGAATACATTGTTTAGTATCTTCAAGTTTTGAGATGATAATTATACTTTTAAAAGAAATACCATGGTTCAGTGGTCAGCTACAAAGAAGATATCACTGACACTAATATAAAAAGATTCAACTTTGTTCTAATCACATTTTGTAAAGGTATTAAAATTAAAATAATTATTATTTGATTACAAAAAATTAAAACTTGAATTGAAAATTTAATTTACAAAAGCATCACTTCAAAAATTTAATTTTAACATTTTCTTTGTTAGTTAATATTATCATTTTCATGTACTTGGTATTTAATTCTGAACAAACTTTCATTAAAAAATTTTGAATATTAAGCAAGCAAATAATAAGAAAACTGTAGTGTTCCAATTATACAATATTAATATTCGCTTAAACAAGATAGTAAAAGACCCCATCGATCGAAGATTGTCTTAAATAATTACTAAACAGTCAAGTTTTATAGAGCTTCATAAAAGCTTTAATGAAAGAGCATAATATTTACTATAAAATCTCTCCTCGTAAGTACGCCCGAGTATGATTTTCCCTATAATAGTTAAATTTTGTGAAAACATATGCTTTTATATTTTCGTATTTTTAATCTTCCCTAAAAACATTTTCTGAAAATTTAAAAATATTTATGTTATAATGTTGAGGCAAAAGTAATAAACTTTTAACTTGTTGAAAATTGTTTAATTTGTTTAATTAAATCACGTATCATGATTTCTATACAAACAATTAAAATCTCTGCCTACAATTATTTTTATTGTAAATTTACCAACTTTAATTTTAAAAATATGACATTACTTTATAATTATTATGTAACGCAAAATATGCTACCTAATTATTTTAATTTATACTCAGCACAAATTAATAATATCTATTAAAAATTGCAAAGAATATTATTTTATTTCTATTTTGCACAGGGTGTGGTATTTTCAATAATAGGCAATATATCATTCCGCAATAACTGCAATAATTAATATAAACGACAACTATTGTACTGCAACTTTAATGAAAATAACTTGATTCTCCATGCCAAACGCATCATTAACATACATTAAGAACCATAAATATCAAGAAATCTATAGGAGCTGTTTTCATGAATTATTAGGTAATATGAAGTAGTATTATAACGAACGGTAGATAACAATTTTGACTTTTTGTTCTTGATACAGAAAATACCTAATTAAACATACCAATATTAATGACACGTCAACAAAGAAAGAAAATTTAATTACACAGTCATACATAAATCCGTATTACAATTACCTCGCTTATAGTAATTTAGTGCCAGAACAATTAACCGTGAGATAAATGCACATATGAACAAATTGTCACTCAAAACAGTGAATAACAATTCTGTTCATTAAAGCTCTTAATCACGTGGTGGTAATAAAAAAAAGTTACGATTATATCTACTTTTACTTTCTTTATTTTCTAGCAAACATCAAAATACAGTACCAACCTACACAAATCATTTTTAATGAAGTAATAGTAAAAATGCAAATTATAATTTTTACGAGCGCATGGTGCTAAAATATAGGCATAGAGGCACCTAGGTTTAGTAGAAAAGCATTAATTTAGATCAGTCGAGGAATAATCAAATTTTATTTAACATCTAGAAAATCTAATTTACATAGCAGATTTCTGAAGCCAAGGAAAAATTATATGCTAATAACTGTAGATACGAGTATTTCGATATTGGCTTTATAAAAAATATTAACTAAAAAGGAATAACTGCAACATTTATAATTAATTAAACGACACCGTTAGAAAAGTTTTTATTGGCTTTTATGAGAGTTTCTCAATTTATATTTTGAATTTACATACAGTGTTGTAGAAAATGGTTTCATTATTTTCAACATAATTTTTTTAACAACTTCTTTTTTCTCAGCTCGTGGTGAGCATTTTAAACTAATTAATACAACCCCTCTTACATATTCAGTGAAACTGCGTTAGTGATTTCCTAATTGAAGAAGACAAAGTTTCTTCTTCTAGTTGACATGATATCATATTCACAGCATTAATAATAAAATGTTCTGGCATCGGTTCTGATGGAAGGTCCTTAAGGACTACCGTTTGTCCTTCCAGTAGTGCAAACACAAAAAATAATCAATTACATTAAGGTTAGCAAATCACAATCGTATGGTTATAAATTTCGTGCAAACCTGATTTGAAATAAATAAATTCGTGTACTTTTGAATTATTCATGTTAACAAGTTGAGATTTACACATTAGATATGCGGTTTTTTAGACTCTTTTAGGGGTTACATTTTATTTATAAACTCACTTTTAAAATAAACCTTACTTAGGGTAGAGCTATGTAAGGTAATTCTACCAAAATTTTATAAGTCTTGTGCTTGTCTTGTGACACTACTATAAATTGGTGTACATCATAGGTTTACAGCACATAAACAAAAAAAATCCAGATATAAATGACTACCTAAACGACGGGTGTAAAGTAGGTCTTTAAGTACCGAAGTATTACTTACAAAATGTTATTATACATTTCCAATTATGAAAAACCAAGTTCAGATTCTTCAGTTGTCATTGAAGTTACGATAGCTAACTCGTTAGTATCGGTAACCGTTAAATTAACAGTAGCTAGTAAAAATATTGATCACGCTGGCATTCTGTATGGCCAGCTTCGGTGTCACTCCTATATAAAGGGACTCAACTCGTCAGCGACGCACTGGCCGGTGGTACCTATCCTGGTTTTAGTTTAACGCATTTATTGATAAATGATTTTCTTACTGTTGTAGATGTTTATACACTATGTATATATAGGGTACTAAGGTTCTTTCTGCTATATTTAATTAAGTATAGTGTTGATATGGAAACTAAAATTGAAATTTGTATGTTTCGGGAAAAATTTAAAAACCTGAATTTAAGTTAGTTTCGAAGTTGAAAAATAAGTAAACTATGGAGGTAATACCAAATTATGCACCTTTAAATTAATTATGAAAAATCAACAGTGGAAACCAAACAAATATGTATGTTAGAAGCAAAAATGCATTTCTATGCGTTGATCTATGCCCAGCATTATTTTTAATTAAATATAGTTGAATTATACGAGAATTTCGAGTAATAATCAGTAAAGCGACATTTTTATCGAGTTTTGACATTTTCAAAGGGTCCCTTACTCCGATTTTGTATTAATAGTTGTGAAATTTATAACGAAAACAACGTGAAGCGTTGATTTTCCTTATAAGTATTAGAAATTTGCACATTCCGAAAATTTGTGTTTAAGTGGATTTGGTTGCGGTCGTGGGTGGCACTTTAGAATGTCATTATTTTAGGTAGTGAAAGGTAAAGGTATTTTAGGTAATGAAACCAAAGATTTACACTGTTTTGTTAAAGCACAAAGTTGCTACATTGTTGTTGTCCTGAAAAATAAACTTAAAGGACAATAAGAGATTTAAAGATGGGTTTTACACTATGTATTTACTATAGTTTTGAAAGTTACAAAGTTTTGGTTTTATCAAGAAAGTTTTGAACGGCATTGACAGTTTACAGTGAAAGGATCAAGATAAAATAACCGGAGAGAGAAAATTGAGTTAAATACAGAGCAAGACAATGAATAATTTGACAAAAATTTTGTTGTGGTTTTAATGTAACAAAAATTGTGAGGCACTTTTTGTGTTTGTTAGAGAATGGAAGTTGGGTGAGTTCGCAGTTGATTATGTTTTAGATTAGTGGGTTTGGATGGTCTTCTGCAGAGGTGATAAATTTTTCTGTTTTTGTGGAGATGATGCTCTGGATTCCTCTATTCTGTAGTCTATGTGCTTGTTTTCTGTTTTTGTGTACATTGGGTGATCCCTGATTATGTTGAGGAACTTGTTTGTGCTACTAGTATCTTCTTAACGTGGAGTTTAGTACGGCAGCCCAGATGGATGCACTGCAGGTGAGAATTCTTGAATTTTGGAATTCCTTACTATTAGTGGATAAGGAAGCTGGTTTTTGAAGTTCTTTGGGCAATTTTGTGCTCCAAGTCAGTTTAGAGTCGTCTAGTTTGATCCTTTCTCTGGCACCTTTTGGCTGGCCGTTTAGATGCGCTTGTTGGCAGGTGACAACTTGCTGTTCCTGTGCGGCACGGGGTGTTGGCCGTGTTGATGTGGTTTCTCTAGTTGAGGCGCCGTTCCAAGGTGATACCCAGGTACTTCACCTGGGTCTTCCAGAGGATCTGCCCTTCGAACATCCAGATGTTGGACTTTTGAGGTTTCCAACGAACCCCGATGCGCCAAGTTTCCAACCATCTTTGTAAATCGTTGGAGACTTCTTGAAGGTGGTCAGTGGTGACGTCCGGGTTAAAGGAGTAAAGTCAAGTTTAACGCAGAAGTGCTGATTCTCGAGGGCAGGTTGAATATTGGCTTAAAACATTTTGAAAATGAGACCTTCGTGTCAGACTTCATCGAAGGCTTTCGGTATGTCTACTAGTACTAAACCTGTGAATTCGTGTTTGTTGAAACCAAGAGTGACGTTTTCAACAAGCGGAGGGATTGGTGGACGGTGCTGTGAACCTCTGTGAATTCGAGCTGCTCATCTTGGATGATGTGGTTGTCTAAAATGGCTTCCTTGATGAGGGATGAGGGGATAGGGATGGTGGATGATTGATGCGGAGATAGTTTTGGGGGCTCTTCAATTCTTGGCCTGGCTTGTGGATCGTCACCACGTCGGTGGTATTCCAAATCTGTGGGCAATACTTAATTCGGAGAGAATAATTAACTATACCTGTGATGGAGACGACTGCCTTTTTGTAAGTTCCTTTAGGACGACGTTGGGGATGCCGTCGGGACCTCCTGATGGCCAGGACTTGCATATCCGTATAAGTGCTGATTCCACAATAACTTCAAGGACAACATCACCACCCACCACCGTCTATTGGTGCATTCTGCAAAAGTTTTGTGAGCTTCCTTCCTAAAGCAACTTTTATAATTACTTAAACTAATCTCTCACAAAAAAATTAGCCTCATCAAGGTAAATGATATAAGGGTGTCCCAACAAGAGCGCCGGATTTAAATTTGCCGCCATTTTGTCAATACGAGTTGTACGGTGATTTTGTTTTGACAGTTGTCACGTACAGACCACGCGATTTAAGAATATGGAGAAGTATTCAAACGAACAACGTTTAATTATTGTAAAAACACATTACAAAAATGGTGAAAGTTTTGCGTAAGGGAATCTCGGCCACAGATCTGTGGCCGAGATTCCCTTACTATGGCTATATTTTCGAGTGACCGACAAGGACGACGACGAACAATGGTGTTCTGAACCATCAGCGTAAATTTGGTCTCAAATTTTGTAATTAAACACCTCACTGTCGATTCATTGGCGCATAATTGCGACCGAAAACTTGACGTAATTGGCGAACTGTTTTCGCAAAACTTTCACCATTTTTGTAATGTGTTTTTACAATAATTAAACGTTGTTCGTTTGAATACTTCTCCATATTCTTAAATCGCGTGGTCTGTACGTGACAACTATCAAAACAAAATCACCGTACAACTCCTATTGACAAAATGGCGGCAAATTTAAATCCGGCGCTCTTGTTGGGACACCCTTTATAAAACTTTGAACAGTTTATTTTATTTTGTTAACCTTACATTTATGTTCGATTTTTATTGAGTAAATTAGGTAGAAAACCTGCTTTAACATTTCAAATGAGCGTGCAATGAAAATGAGCTACTATTAATATTTTTCATTTATACCTATTTAAAATAACTGTGCTTGAAGTACATAAAGTAAGTTCTGCTTATGAAATGTGGTGGCAGCTGAAAGACGGAAATATTATTAATCGATTAGCTACAAAGTACAGAAGTTATGGTAACAATGTTATCAAGATTTCGAAAAATATCAATAAATAATACAGATAGAAAGAAACTAATCTTGCATAGAGAAACTTGTTATCTCTACCCATTAACAAAATGATGGCAATAAAACAATAGAAGTATTGGTTTTAAAAATAAATTTATTACATAAAAGTTTCTTTTCACTTCCTTTTAAATTTTTAAGAAAATTTGATAAAACACAAAGACTCTTTTGTAAAGGACCCCGTATATACGTAATCTTACTGTACAGGATTGGATCAGAATTAAAAAGGGCACTATTCCTGTAGTTTTTATTAATTACGATGTACACCAACGTTTCGTCCCTATTTATTGAAGGATATCATCATCAGTGTGGTGAGTCAAATAACAAAGTTAAAATAGCTCAACACGACATGCATAACACTGCTGAAGGAAAAATTACAAAATTAAACAATTTTAATTTTTAATTCAGCAGTATTTAGGAACATTCTGTTGAGCTATTTTAATCATTTTTTTGGCATATCACGTCTGATGTCCCTGCACAAATAGGGACGAAACTGAAATTGGTAAATAAATAAACATTATAGAAATAGTGCCTTTTTTAAATTTTGATCCCGTATATATTATATTAGTAATATAATTTTTTGTAAATTGTTTGTATACAGGATTAATAAAATTATATACTGTCATTAAAAATATATATATTTGCTACCAAAGTACGGAATGACAGTTTTTCAATAAAATTGACAATGAAATTAAGCTTTTTTTACCACGCTGGTAAAATTCATGTATGTAATAAGTACATTTTTAGAAATTCTAATATGTTGTTAATATTCCCATAAAACATATTTATTGAACTGTGATTGAATTATAATTTTTTTCCGTTTTTTTAAGGTCGCAAATGCTTTACCTTTGAAATGTTGAAATTTATACTTGTACTCGATATTTTGACGTGTAATAAATTTTCATTAGCTTTGAAAATTTTTTTTCATAAAAAAATAGTGTTCAATGCCGTTGCGGAAATAGCCTTTTCCGCACTAGCTGTACAATATACTATTTACGGTTTGGTTTTTTATAGATCCGTACCTCGAGTTCAAACCTCGCCTGCCTCTTTCTGGCTGCTTTATGAAATTCTTTATATTATGTAGATTTAGTTACATTAATGTTTTTGTATCGTGAATTTCAGGAATATTATACAGAAAAGATAATATAGCGCATTTCGTTCGTATCATTTCGTTGGCATCTTTGGTCAGCTTTGTATATTTCGATTAGAGAACACACATGAGTTGGTCATCTTATTTATTGATATTAGATTAAAAATATATCTGGGCATTCCGCTAAAACGTAATAACGTTAAGTATTTTACTGACAATGTAGTATAAATATAATAAAAAAAATGTTATTCAATATGATAAAAGGTTCTTTCAACTATCTTCGCTATTGTAACAATTTGTTGATGTAATACAAAATAAGTAATATTGTTTACATAAAATTGTCTACTTTCAAAAGTTTTCCTCATAACTTGAAAACTATAATTTTTAGAATATTACATTTTTATAAAAGAACAGTTACAACAATAAACAAATTGAAAAATTAGGTATAAAAATTTATTGTCAACAATGTAAATTTGTTTCACATCATTTTTTGAGTTATGCGTGCGTTACAGTGTTTTATCAATTTGTGTGTAAATTATAGTTAGCTATTCTACATCATCAAAATTTTAAATTATATTATATCACAATAAAATTTTCTTTTTATTTAAATGGTAAATAAAGAGATTGATCAGTACACCTTTATAATACTGAATGCGTAAATCTAAGAGTTAATTAGAAAGAAGTAAATGAAGTCGTACGCAATGATGGTTTTAGTTGGTTGGCTTTACATGCCATATAAATGATAATAAGAAAATTAAATAAGAATCATTATGATAATAGTCTAGCAATTAGTACAATAGCAAAACATGCGTATTGTAAGAAACAATAATTAATTAAACACTTTCTATGGAATTACAAATGTTAATTTGCGCCATTTATAATTCTAGAAAATAATACCCATCAATTTTAGTACAGCCTAGCGGAAATGGTTTTATTTCTATATATATATTATTTTCCTTATCAACTTCAAAATCATAGACTATAGAAAGTCGTTCTAATTTTTGTCAGATATATGTCATTTTTATACATTTAAATTAGAAACTTTAAGATGTATCAGCATCAAGATTTTAGCTCTCGTATTATATTTTTGAAATTTAGACTTTTTTCAAATTTATGAAAGTTGATAAAATTTTAAATCGCCAAAGATCAGATCAAGAGTAGATAAACGCCTTCCTTTGACTACTCGCATGTCCTTTTTGATCGGGAGATATTTATAGAGTGAATGTTAAATGTATTCATCACCTAAACTATTTTGAATTAAAAACGATATAACTTTTCTGCATTACACGTAATTTAAAATATAAAATATGCAATAGAAACTATAAACATATTTGTTTATGATTTAACTTTTTCTATTTAACACATTTACTTAAAACATAAAATAAGAAGATAGCATACTTTTCCACATGTAAAAAGTATTCGACATCGTGTAATTTGAGACAAAAAGCAACGACTTTTTTTAAATTGAAACGAAATTTAATACTTTCTGTAAGCTCATATAGACGTGATTGTAAATACCTTAAGATGTAATTTTTTTATTGTAATATAAAAATTTTAAAGATAAGGAACGAAAAATTGTTATAAATTTACATAATAAATTAAAATCAGCCAAAGAAATTTCGGAAATAATTAATAGACCACGTATAACAGTGCAGACAATTATGGAAAAGTATTCTCACAAAAAGTCTTTAAAATAAGTTGCGTAGCGTAGGGTTTTCTCAAAGGTAAGTTGATAGTGATTCTCATTCAATTATTATAAAAATTTAGAAACCCTAAATTTAGTGGCGTGAAAATGGCACCTGAACTGCAAAACACACTAAGGACAAATATACGAGCTAGTACTGTACGTAATGTTTTACAACAATTATGATTTTATGGCAAAATTACCTGTGGAAAATATTTTATAAATGACAGCAAGAGAATCAAAATAGAATTAAAAGATTTAAATTTACAAAACAATATAAAAATATTCCGGAGAACTTTGAAATCGGATGGTTCTTACCGAATGAGTCAAAATTTAATATTTTTGATTCAGATGGTAGGTAATTTGTGTGGAAAAGGAAAAAATACAAAGGTAAATAAAGAAAATGTATATCTATTATGCCAAGAAATATCACTATTTGTATGGGGTTATTCAAGTGCCTCTGGTACACCAAATTTCTATTTTATCGATGGTAAGATGGACCACAAAAAATGTATATCAACATTTTATGCCAAAATTTAGCAATATTTATTAATTTAATGATCACAATATGGGGCTACAAAATAATTACATATTTATTCAAGATAATGATCTGAAGCATAAAGATTATGTAACGGGACGTGGAACCTTCATAGCAACACTAAAACATTTAAAAATTTCTCCTCAAAGCCCAGATAATAAACATGTTGAATATTTATGTGATCACCTCGGCAAAAAAATTAGGACAAGACCAATTAGAATTAAAAATCATTCAAAATTGTTCTTAAGAAGAATGGGATAAAATTCCGTCTTCATGAAGTCTTAGTTTCAGATAAGTAACGGTCTTGACAGAATGGAATTTAGCAAATAAATAAATCAAATTAATAAGTATTACTACATAATATACATAGATAATTAAAACTGTAACCCCCAGAATTAAATTAGTTCAATACACCCAAGTGGATTCCAAGAAGTAAAAAATACATTGATTTGTATTTTGTGACAAAAATTTATTATTTTGAATATATTTAATATTATTTTACACGTGGTACCTACGATAAAAGTTAATTCTGTTACAGAGACCTGACAGAAGACTCTGTTGCAGAGGCCTGACAAGACTCTGTTACAGAGACCTGACAGGACTCTGTTAAAGAGACCTGCCAGGACTCTTTTGATAATAGATACTTTTGATAATAGTTATAATTGAATTACATGGAAATTATAGCAGTTTTATTAGGTATAAAATTATTTTGCGAGTAAAGATTACCATCAATTGTTATTGCCAGCTGAAATTCTTTTTTGCGAAGCTTATAATTCGATTGGAAGCCGATTAATATAAAATAGTAACGCCAGTGCATACGTCGAGCCTACTAGGCACAAAGCCCCTTTATTGGCAATCCATTCAACTTTTTCAAGTTATTTAAACACATATCGATGTCTTTTTATATTTTGGACAGCCACTAATGATATGGTGAAATTTATTTCAACGGTTTATTTTTTATATTCATTTAAATGTTCACTCGGGCCTGCTAGGCCCTATGTATGCACTGTAGGGTTAATGTAGTATGTAGAACAAGTATTAAAAAATATCGTTGTATGCGTGTGTAAAAACAATATCAAGAGAATAAAGAATGACGTGGTAGCTACGTCAACATTTTTAAAATAGAATAAAACAAATTTGTCGTTATTGAATTTTTACTAAAGAGAAACATTTTTCCGCAAAAAATTTTCGGTATATGAGACCACTCTTACAATTTTCTTGCTATGCAACTTTTATTCGTTCCAAGATAACAGAATAAAAAATAGCATTGTTTTTAAATGAAATTACTGTGAAAAATCTGTAACCCTCTAGAAAAGAATGTTGAAGTTTATTTGCATTTGTGTCCTTTTCCGTTATTTATACTGCTAGTATTTTCAAGATTATTGAAATATGTACCAGCAACTGTTATTAAGACAGATTTCTATTGTGAAATATTAATTCCGCATCTATATAATTCGTTAGAATACTGAAGTACTCATTAACATATTTATTCCTTATACCGGATTCATACATTTTTAGTAATTAATATGCTACTTGTAGAACACCCTGTAAATTAATGTAGTCTAAATACTCGTATTAATTAAAAAAATATTTACCAATATGTGTGCAGAAATTGTCAAAAAATAATTACATTTTTCAAAATGACATCTAATTAAGTAAATTGGTGAAAATGAAAGTTTAATACGTCGCCCATATCAGCATAATTAAAATATGTTCATTTAATTAAATAGAATGATATTTTTGATGAAGTTATATGTAATATTATTTTACATCGAAACGAAGGCATTTTAAAATTATTTAACTTTTCGGAATTTCAATTTAAATTAATAAATCAGAAGAATTTACAATAGATTAATTTAATTTAAGCGTTTTAGCAAAAGCATAAAATAATAATATATCTACTAGTTAAAAATTTAAATATTGTGTTTAATTAGAAGTTTCGTAAAAATTTTCAATTAAATATGTTTAGTACGTCAGTAATATTATCAAAACCATCTGCTTCTCAAAAATCAGAATAAATTTATCATAACCGGTTGGACTAATTTTTACCCGTCAAATTAAAAAAAAGAATAGAGAAATAGATTACCCACTCGAGTCTTAGAAAGCGCAGTGTGGTAAATCATTGATAATATTGTTTTCATTATTTGTGGTATAGCTAAATAATTTCACCTAAGGTGAAATAAACGAAATCAGAGTTAACTTGACCTGTAATATTACCATTGCGTATATTATCAATATGCAGGTTATCACTTAGAAAATATACTGAATTAGGGATTATAAATGTAGAAAGTCCAATTAAGTTTATTTTGTCTCATCGCTATGTACTAGTCGTAGTACTTAATTTAATTACCAATTTGAATAGCAAATATCCTACCTGTTCAAGATACTCAACTGTACGGATGAAAAATAGAAATTTGATTTATGAATATAAAACTAATTAAAATATTATTACAAGTTTATTAGCAGTAACAGTTAAATTAAAGTCGATAAAATAAGTTATATACAGTGCGATCGTTTATATCTTTACCATATCGTTAAAACAGCAATTTTTTTTAGGATGGCGATAGTTTAAAATCGATCCTATGCTAAAGCTTGTTATCATATTATTATTACGGACAGTTCAGGATACCGCATTTGCAAAATTCAGAAGAGGGAAAGAAGATTTAGTATCTGATCTGTCCGTAACGCTAGATATCACACGACAATAAGCCCATGCTTAGCGTCAATTTTAAACTGTCGCTACATCGACGAGTTCAAGATCCCCGTATAGTTAAGCTAATTCAAGGCACATCGGGGTAATGGAAAAAATCCAGCTACCGGGACGCAATTTTAGAGGTAAAATTATTGTAAGAAGCGTGGGAAATCTCAACTAGATAGCGTGAATAGCTTAAAAGATACACGTGTTTGTTTACTTTGCATCAGATCACAGAAAATTCATCAAAGGGAGGTTATTTTATGGTTAATTTTACTATATTCACCTTAATTATTTTACCTACGCCACTGAAAATATGGAGTACTGCAAAAAGAATTTTAAGTCTTGCTAGAAAGACATTTTCTGTAAGAAACGATAATCTATCCAGCATGACTTGGCTTATGTCCAACTGTCCTGATGGAAGCTCTTTTCACCCTCAAAATGATTTAATCCACCTGGTTGCTATGAAAATGTAATAAACTTATAGATTATAACTAAATATTTCATAGCGTGGGCGCTAGAGTTATGAAAGGGTTAACACCGGTAATGGTACTACAAGAATTTTTATAATATTTCACCTATTACCCTAAAAATACTTCTATTAGCCTTTTGAAAGACTAGCTCTACATTTTTTAAATTTAAATTTGAAGTGTTATTATTGTGAGATTAATTACCTACCTTGACAAAAATGATACTTAAATTTACAAGGTAATTATTTATTTTTATTTTATTTTTCTCTTTCAACATTTACTTTCTCTTCACTTTAATTGCTTATTACATCTACTTACTTAACCATTCTTTCTTAACAATCTTTATTCATTATATTCTAACTCTTCCTTTACCTCATCTGCTTCCACTTTTATTTTAATTGAACAACTTATTACTTTTAATTTACCTTTAAACATTTTTTAATTTTAATTGCAAAACTTATCATTTAATTGTTATTAATCTTCACCTTCAGTAATGAAGCTTCGCAATAATTATGAAACGAATTTCTCACACTCTTCCAGATGGACCTGGGATTTACTCCGAAAATTAGGAACTGCTACATCAGGAACCTGTATCCTTTATTAATCCTCAATTGATTTCAGCGCGTTTGGTTGGCATGCCTAAGGTTCCTGTAATTTCAGAAATACAAAAGCAATTGAGGAATAAAAGAAAGTCTTGTAAACATCTGGTTATCCTTATGATGTTACACTTGAAGTTAAAGTCACTCTTGGTCATCTAAAAAATGGCAAAACATGCGGATTGGATGGTTTATTTTCGGAATTTTTGAAAAATTTGACTTAGTCAATACTATACCAATTAAATTAATTAAATCGACACATTTTTACAGAATTATCGGCTTATTTTATTTCCAGATACTCCATTGTAGAACAATAGGATCTTGCCTGCGAAGAAGCATCTAACAAATAACCAGCAAGGATCTTATAATAGAACCCATCATTTGGCCTCCAGGTTTTGACTATCCTCGTAGACGTTGGACAAAAATAAACCCTATAAAAACGAATTATGCATGCACAAATTCTATTCTGCATAAATGAAACTCGACAATAGCCGAAAGCTGAGATTATAGTGATTCAGTACAAACATGGAGAACCTACAATAAACAATAATGGCCAGGAGCTGAGACAGTTTACTGCGTAGAATAATCTCAAGATCACCAACACTTTCTTCAGAAAGAAAGATGTCAATAAATACATGTGGACATGAACCGACATGCAAAATAAAGAAAGATAACTACACATACATATAAAACGTGCATCTTGTAGGAAGAAAGCATTAGACAACTGTATCAGGCACGATTAACACAGCATCAGCACCTGGATAACATGAACACAAAATATAATATAGAGAACATGTGGTTAAATCTTAAAAAAGCAATAAACAGTGCAGCATTTGAAATATTACAGATAAGAAAGAAAAACTAAAAAAAAGAGGGTTGAAGAAGCAATTTGGGAGGAACAAAAAGCTTATGAAAAATGTTTATAAAACAGAATACAAGAAAAAGAAGACTTGTATTATAAACTTAGAAAAATACCGAAAACAATATCTCATACGTGAAGCGCACGACGCAAACAGAAGACAGCTGAATGCTTATAAAATAATAAAAGGATTCTTACAAAATTAACATTATAGGTTCCAAAGTATGGCTTAATCATTACAAGAACTTATGGTATAACCCGTAAGCAAATGAAGAAATCAATGATTTCGCCAACAGAAATGGCAGCAACAAGGGTATAGATTATATAACGATCCAAGAACTTCACAATGCAATGAAAGCACTGCGTAATCGTAAACATCGAACTACTAAAATATGGTGGACCACTATTGGAATTCCGAGTATTAACCTTATCAATATGTGCCGGAGTTACAAGACCATCTAACAAAAATGGAAAATAGCCAAGGTAATGTCATTGTTCAAGAAGGGAGACAGATAAACCACTAACAACTACAGAGGAATCCTTCATTCTCGGTCCCTTTACCCTAATGAGGGTTTGGTGACCCATCTCTTTCTACGCATGTGATGTGCGTTAGAATGATTTTCACATGCATGGGGGACCTATTTTTTTAATGTGGGCTCTGAACCACGGAAGTGTAATACACTTAATTTCAAAATGGACTTTCTTGGCAGATTACCTCGGTGGTTTGCCATTGCCTGCCGAGGAGAGGCGATCATAAATAAAGTTCTTACCGCAGCCGGATTTGAACCTAGTGTTTCGCATTAGCAGTAGACGCACTTAACTGCCAAAGCTATGACCGTCTCTTCTGTCAGAGGAATAAATCTCCTCAATTACTCTATAAGCTGTGTGCAACAATAATAACGAGCAGAATTCAAATAATAGCGGAATCCCTCCTCGAGGAAGAGCAAAATGGTTTCTGGAAAGAACGTTCAGGCATAGACAAATAATAGAGAAAAGAAAAGTGTAAATTTTAGAAACCCATGTGGCCTTTGTAGACTACACAAAGACTTTTGATATCTTCTAGGTCTATTTCCTCCAATTTTTTCTATTTAATCTAAAATATGCGTAAACAACACTTGTTTGGAGCAGGTTTCACATTTCAAGTACCTGCATTGTGATGTATCTTATGAATACGACGTAGACATCCCCAATAAGTTAAGTTCCATGCAGAGAATGTCTGGAACTATTAGATGAACGCTAGGAAACAACAACAACCAGGCAGGAAGCTAAAATAAGACCAGCAGAAATGAAATTTCTTCGTGAAGGAAAACGCGACTGCCAAAAAGTGTCTAAGGAAGAGATGGGCTAATTACGAATCGGAACAGGCCTCAAGCCTACTACCGCTAAGCAGAAGAAAAGGGCAATACAAACATTAAGTCACAGAGTTAATGATTGTCCTGCTTTGGCGGTTGCTAGGAGTGGTCTAGGACATCTCGTCGGTGCCCTTTCGCAGTCGTGAAAAATGCTTTTATTAAATTTCTTGCATCAGAATTTGCTTTTAAGGCTTAAAGCTTTGATGGCTGATATTTTTCTTCGCACATTTGAATCAAGCCATCACAGCTTCAAAATAAATTTTGTTGCAAGAAATGAGGTCACCTGTATAAAGCTTTCAACTGGAAAATCTTGTTTTTTGTTTAGTTTTCTTATTGAAATTTAAAATTCAACATTTTTTAAATTTTTAAGGCGGCGGCGTGACGTTCCATTGCGAACTTGCACTCTTTGACATCCAATGCAGTGGCCTGATGGATGGTTTGGATGTGTCATTTCATTTGATATAAACTTTTTTATCTTTATATGCTATACGAATAAATTAATACTTGTCGATTCCTTTTTAATACAAAACATGACGACTATTTTAACAGTATAAAAAAAGTAGTATTACCTGCTTAAAAATTTTATAACAAATATGCACGTGCTATTGTATAATAACGACACGAGGTCCCCACTGAGCAAAGCTGAACGGCCGAGCAATCATACATAGGCGACCTAGAATTTAACATGAGCTTCGCACCACACTTTATCTAGAAAATGTTTCTCACGGGAGATTAGCACGGTGGTTGTCATTGTCGAGGAGAGAGGGTTTGAATAAAATTCTTACTTCGCCCGGATTCAAACTCGAAACCGATGCATTAACAGTCAACACACAAGAACCGCAAAATTATGATAAGAACGTCATCAAATATGAGAAAGTATGACAACGGACGTTAGAAGTGAGCAAGAGTTGAAAATAATTGGACTGTATCATGTTACCCCTATAACAAACCAGACCCGGTCTCTCTATCTTTCCTATTATATTCTAAATTTACATATTTTTATGTTGTGTGTTCAAATTATCATCATTAGTGAACATAAGGTAAGACTTTGAGGCTGTGTTTATCCTCTGGCTAGCTTAACGGCTTAACGGTTTACATCCCTTAAAATGTTAAACCTAACGAAGTTGATTTATCGCAAAACTTTCTCTAAACATAATTGACTCTAAAGTACAACAAAAAATTGCACGAATATGGAACATCGTATCCGTTTTTTAAAATTTTGTTATGAAAACTCGACGTTTACCTACTGATTAAGAGACGAAAAAAGACAATTTTTCTTGTTATTTTTGTTTTGGAACAAATTTGTATCCAGCCTGGACTAGAATTTAAAAAATGTAATTATTTAATTTAAGTAGGTAAAATTACTGCACGGGTTTTAATAATTTTGGTGGAGGATATTGAACTGCTTTATATTATATTATATAGGTCAGTGGTGGAGGGCCGTCGTCGTAAAGGTCCATTTAAAATAGTTCCGCACCAAAAATTTACTTTTAAGCTAATATTTTTTATTTTGTGTGGCCTAAGTACATTATTCTTCATAACACAAAAATCTACTTTTTTACAATTTACTTTACAGCTGCCCCTTGAAAAAACTTGACAAGGGTAAAGAAAATTGTATGTTTCTATACTTTCTTTGTTAAAAGTGCTTGAAAATAAATGTGTTAGTATCTATGAAAAGATTGACGTCCGTCTAGTTAAATAGTGAGTTAGGCCAAAAAACTCTTGTAACTCTCAAAAAGTTTGTTTATTAAATGTTATTTATATAAAAATAAAAAAAAAGAGGTTTTTTTTATAAAGCACTGGTAACACGAAAGAAAAGCTGAAATTATATTTATGAATTTAAAAGATAGATACGTTGTCAGTATAAGGCCTGAGCAAAGAACACTAACTTGGTTCCATTTATATCTTTTTACATCTTCTGTTTATATTATTGTATAAAAGTATAGCAATCATGATAAACATCCATTTTGAGGTTTCAGCCGAAATGTACATTTTGAACAACCCTAAATTTAATCTGACTAATTTCCATGTGTGTTTATCGTTTTATTCACGATAGCATGAAAATAACAATGATTGAAAGGCGTTTATCAAATTTAATCTTCTGTTTAAGGAATTCTTGTTTTTAAAGAAAAATTGAAGGATTTTGTTTTATTATTTTGTTTATAACAGAAGAGCAGATAAAAACTCAATCAGTAGGCAAGATACTGTTAGGGAATTCAGAGTTCTAATCAAAGCGGAACGAGGATCACTCCCTTTTACAAATTTTATTTTTACATTTGTTTATTTAATTTATTTAGAATATACGGTTTGAAATTTTCGACTTTTCCAAATTTATTTTCATTTAAATTTAAAATTGTTTAATTTAATCGGATTCAATTTGCTTATTTGAAAAATCCTTTGAGAATTGCGATAATAAGGTAGAGGAAGTTTGGGTTGAACATCATCATTATTTTAGTTTATTATATGCATGGTATGACCAATAATGCCATTTTCGAAAATACCACTTCCAGTGGGCGGTAATTTCGGTCAATTAATTTCAATGTTCTTTTAGCTATGGTCACGCACACCGTAATTCATCAAATGCGCACATAATTTTTTAACCACGATTGCATCTTGCTGAAAAAAGGGAATTCTTAATTCACAGTTTATCATAAAAATTTCTATTTCATTATAATTGAAATTTAATTATAAAGTTAAAGTTAATATTATTTAATGTAAAAGTATAACAACAATAATTTTACACCAAATAAATTAAATCTGCAAATGCATTTACTTTAATTTTAATCACTTTGTAACATATCTTCTAATGAAAGCTTAAGTGTTTGAATTTTTTAATAATTTTCTCTATTTAAAATTTTAGATTATTGTTATTACGTATGGTTATACTACTAGAACTCATTATTCCATAAAATAGTAATACATATTTATAATAAGTTGTAAAATTACAATCCTATAATTTAGCCCATCATGCAATCTAATTCAAGCAAAAAATAAATTGGTTTTTTGATATCTGATTTACAAAAATGTATTTGGGTTAAAATTGTTTAACAAGTTCATAAAATATTTGGTAATTGCTCTAGATTCTAGATTCTAGATGAATAAAATAATATAATATCACTGATCATTAGTACCACTTTCTGCTTTTTTTTATCCCCCCAAGAAATTATATTTCATCTAATCTAAGCTTCGAAATTTTAAATTGTATCATAAATAGCGCAATTTACATGAAAAATTCCCAAAGCTTATACTCTATAGGTGGGTATAAAATTTTGTACCTATGCAAATTTGATGTAGTATTATAATAGAAGAAGGTAATACAGTAATAAAATTATCTACTCTCAGTTTCGTTGTTAATCGAATTTAATATTCAATTACGAATATTTTCAATAATTTAATGCTATTTACCTAACGTGTAATTTAAATTCCACATTCTACATATAAATTTAAGTGCGTTTCTAAATCTTCTTGTGGTACTCTTACTTCCTACACGATGAACTTAAATTTCTCTTAATTTGCAACTTGTCAATTGTTGCGCGTGTAATTTGAGTGTTATGGGTACCCATAGATATTTTTTATAATTTATGTAAATTTATAGTAATTGTTACTTTATAAGTCGGTAATTCCTCGTTTACTGCATCATATTTTAGCGGTTGGAAAACATTAATTAAAGTTATTACCACGTGAATAATTAATTTTAATACCTTCTATACAGCCTAGAAAGCAATAAATCAAAGTAAGCAAGAGCAACACTGTAATGCGGTTTAACTATTTTTGCAATTTTGTAGTAGGTAGGTAATACAAAAATTGTCTTTATTCATAAATATACAAATATTACACGGTCTGGGAAACCCAGACTGGTTCTTAAATTTTAATCAGCTTCTAAAATACGAATAAAATTAACCTTGTACGCGTTTACAAACGCAACAATTTTATTAGCGAGAAATTAAAATTTACTTTTCATTTCCTCTTTATAAAAATTGAATTTTCATATGAATTGTTTATTTCAAAAAACGGTTCTCTTCATCGTTTCAGAATATTTTTTAGTAAATGAAAACGTGTATGTACAAATTAATATTTTACGTTAACTGAGCATAACATAGTTATGCTAATATTAATTTCATTGAAGCGAAAAGCTAGACGCTAAATGTATGGATTTCGTCTTTTTATAATTTCAGAAAAAAAAACCCAATTTGAACCGTACCAAGTTCGATGCCAAAAACTATAAAAGAGAAGAATATCTCCAAAGCCTCATAAATTATATTCATAATATAATATGTTTTATGATAATCTCATAAGTTAGCCCATTAAGCTCAAAGGCTGGACTGCGAGAGAGTCGAGCTTCAAACAGGAGCTGAAATAATTACTTCGTTTTCATAATTATTGGGAAGCCCCTTGAGGATAAAAACACACTTTCCTCAAGAAACTGTATTTTTATCTTTAAAAATTTCGTTAAATATGTAGTTTTCAAACTTTGTACCCTCCCTGTTATAACTTATAACAACTAGGTTTTCTATGCCCATCCCTGTTCCATATAAAAGATAATTTAGTTTTATCCTAAATTTAAAAAATATTTTCATAATTCTTAATGTAGTTTTAGTGCAAAATTCTTCTTCTTCCTCGTATTATGTCGATGGCCTGTTTTTGACTAATTAATTTAATTAATTACTTGAGTAGTGGTTTTTACATATTAGGTAACTTGCTAGGTTCGCTAGATGTGCCTGTATCCTGTTTTTTTATTAAGATGGAAATTAATTACACAGGGGGACCGTTGGCTTTACGTGCACTCCTAATCACGGAAGTCGAACCGGGGAACCTTCAAAGCGGTCATGCAGACGTGATAAATTGGAAACAAATTTTCAAATCCATGCCATTATTCATTGAATACTCGTCATCTACGAGTGTATTTTTGATTATTTCCACATTTTGTGCTTTATCTCTAACTCTGAAGGGAGTACACGAGAAATAATGCGACGACTGGCCATGGCAAAAACGGCGACCATCAAACTCATCAACATATGGAAAGGAAAATATTTCAAACACAAATATTTTAAACATTGCACGAAAACTAGAAGCAATGAAGAAGCTGGTGATTAGGATAAGAGGCTAATAGAAGCTAATAGAATAGAAGGAAGGTCCCCTACAAGATGGGTGATCCAGATAAAATTCTTAACTGGACAAACCTTACATAATGAAGCAGCACATGTAGCGCATGGCAGGGAAGCATGGCGCAGGTCTTTGAAGACGCTGTCGTCATAATGCCCCTATCTCCTTTCGTTAGTCTTGCAATTTCTGTTTCTCGTTTTATGTTCTAAAACTTTGCAATTGAAGGTCTATAATACTTGACATCATATTGTGATCGGAATGTTACATACCCAGATCCTAGTTTTGTTTCTAACACCTTTAACTGTAAGTCCGGTGATTCGAATAACTGATTTTGTTAAACTAAGAAAATATACTCTCTTCATCGGGTGTTTGGAAATTTTAATAATTTACGAATTGGGCTTCGAGGAAAATTACAACCTCGACCGGTCGTGATTGGTTGAATTTAAAAAACAAAACAGTGAAGCGATTTTCCAAGCGAGTCTAATTTATTGTTGAAGAAGTCAACAATGTGGAAAGGTAAGTGACGCAGCACCGTTCCACTCCGTCGCGATGCAGAAGATGAGACGCCTAAGCCCTTCCTTTTGGGTAGTGAAGATCGAAGAAAGAGTTCAAAAGCGCCTACGCAATCTCCCTCGTCTTATCTCTGAACATATCGCCGTGAAGAACAAACGTAGCATCTCCTAATCGCGAACCCGGTCTAACTAATGAATTTTGCCAGAGTACTGACTTCATTTTATCTGATTGTTTGAACCCTTGACATGACCTCTCTTGGCGGCTTGTAAATTTCAATGAATGTCATCAGGTGACAACATTTCAACTAAATTTACAAACCACTTAGGCTTGGAATGCAACAATATTTCAATGTCGAACGTGAACAAGGAAGTATCGGGCGATGACCTGGTTTGTGACGTCAGATGTGAGGCTGTATCCCGCGGGTGGGTAACCTGGAAGAAATTTGTAGCTGCAGTTCAAAGTTAACAACAAAACACAATCGCATCCCAAACTTGGCGATTGCAAATTATATAGGAATGTTATAGATACGATACCATACCACTCAAATTTGTAATTACTTCGGCTTGGAATGCAACAATATCTCATTGTTAACCATGAACCAGGTATGGTCGCGGTATCACACACATGGACCTAGCTGGCAACAGCAGAATATGAATGGCATCAGTCGGTTGACCTGTCCTGAAAATAAAGATTAAAATTGAAAGAGAAGTTGGATTAATCTTGTTTGGGTGCTTCGGGAGATATTCTAATGATATTGGATTCTCTTCTGTGGCTTGCCACCCGTAGTTTCTTCACTACTACATACTAGCTATTTACTCGAATTCGGTTGGCCGAATTCCAAAATGGTGCTACTGGCTGGAGTGTGCAGAGGGTCCCAAACAGTCTGAACTCCTGCAGTTCACCATAATTTATGTTTATCGTCCTTCTTACTAGCTTTCAAATGTCGGTGGTGGTTGCTCTTCCAAGTTTCTCAATGACCTCTTCTTGTACCCAATCGCACCCCCGTACTATTGAAAACAGAGATGTAGCGGATTACATCGTTACTATCTCTCTGTTCATCCGTTTGAGTAGGAAAAACGCGTCTAAATGTCACTGGTTACATTTTTGATTGGAGCACAAAAGCACATATGTACTCGACTCGTGATCACGTCTAGATTTCATATAAAAATTATATCACCTTATTTAATGTCATGCGAAACACCAAAACACACAAAACAATGGTAACATTAGCAATCCTCAAAAATGCATAAATGCCTATAAATCCGATCCCTAACTCAAAGGGATGACAATTGATTACAACAATGCACACATTCAAAATATGATTTATAACCAGCTATTTAAAATTTTTTACATCTACTATCCTTGTAAGTATGTACATATAACATTTATGTATGTATGTCACCGATAATGTGGATTGTTAGGAAATATATACAATTTCTAGTGAAGGTATACTCTCACTAATATGGGCAGTGAAAGTTTACAATAACATAAAAAAACACTTTCACTAGCGAATGTATACAGTCACTGATACCGTTTAGGAAATGTGGAATAATATGTAAACCTAATCCCATAATGTGATATTTTTACTGCCCCATACCGCAACTATACTTTTTAATGCTATTTCGAGGGTATCTCGCATTCCGGTTGCATAGATCCCGGTGTTCTTGATGGATGGCGCCTTCTCGTATGTTTAGCCTAGTAACCAGAGTCAAATCCGCTCCGTAGGGGTGCAGAGCGGAGCGGAGCGCAGCGGCGCCCCGTAGGAGTAGGATTTGACGATGGATTACCCTCCTTTTCGAATGCACACCCCTAAAATTCTACTAAAACCCCTAAAGTTTTAGTAGAATTTTAGGGGTGTGCATTCGAAAAGGAGGGTAATCCATCGTCAAATCCTACTCCTACGGGGCGCCGCTGCGCTCCGCTCCGCTCTGCACCCCTACGGAGCGGATTTGACTCTGGTTACTAGGCTAAACATACGAGAAGGCGCCATCCATCAAGAACACCGGGATCTATGCAACCGGAATGCGAGAGACCCTCGAAATAGCATTAAAAAGTATAGTTGCGGTATGGGGCAGTAAAAATATCACATTATGGGATTAGGTTTACATATTATTCCACATTTCCTAAACGGTATCAGTGACTGTATACATTCGCTAGTGAAAGTGTTTTTTTATGTTATTGTAAACTTTCACTGCCCATATTAGCGAGAGTATACCTTCACTAGAAATTGTATATATTTCCTAACAATCCACATTATCGGTGACATATACATATAAACTTCACCGAAACTTTATAACAATATTTCCGTAAGATTAGCCCAAGAAAATAACTTCAACAACAAATTTCAAAAAAAAATCGTAAGATGTTAAAATTTAACCTAGAATAATACATCAACTATTATACATTGTTATTTATTTTTGTTCAATAAATTATTGGACCGTAAAACTTCTTGGCCCTTCTAGCACTGCGGGGGATACAATGCATTAGGTACGGCGCTGTTTAACATTGTTACATTCAGTAGGTGAATTTGAATATAATAATATATTAAATAGGATACCTTATTTGATTATCTGAAGCGTATCTGCGTTTTACCTGTCAATTTTCAATATCTCAATGTTCGTTGGTGTAATCGTTTAATTGCTGAGCGATTGCGTCAATTTATTTGGTTGTCAAGTCCCTGGAAATTATAATTACCACTTATAAGGTCGATTTTGTTAGCCTACCGCAAACAGATCTAGGCGGTAAAGGTAAATTTTTAATTATATTCCATTCCAAACTGCTCAAGCATATTTTTGAACGAGAAGCTACCAGAGCTACCAGAGCTCTTGTTTTCATTTTTATGTTTATGATGTGGTCAAACATTCTGTGACTGTTATGTAAATTTCATTACGATTTGATTGATGCCATATGAGATTGGATTATCTTGTATATTTATTGCTTTATCAATTTTGTTATTTGATAAATTTATTTATCAGTATATTGTTTTGACCTACAGTTTTATTTTATCCTTCTGTTGTGAACACGCACCCTCCCCGACCGACATGAAGTTAGCATTGCATTGAGCAAAACCCGTAAGTGTCTTTTTTTAAACATGTTTGATTTGTTAAACCTGGGGACTGGCTTTCGTCAAGGAAGAGCAAGAAGTTTCTCATAAACTATGTTTATCTACTACCGGGCGAAAACATCTATTTTTCGAACACATTTGTGTTAGTTTACATTTTAACGTGAATGTGAACAAATTTCACATTCTAAAACCTAGTTGACTAAATAAAAACATTAAAACACCAAATTGGACGTAAATTTCTATTTATTATCATCATCACCATCCTTCTTGCGTTAAACCAATTGGTCTGTTCCTATTCTTATATGATGTTTGAAACTGCCGTATCTTCTCAGAACTGGTCACTGCATCTCTTCGAGCCTTCCCACTGTTCTTCTTCGATCGGTCGATAATTCATCATTTGTTTGAGAATTCAACAGTTATCCATTCTTGTAAGATATTGCATCCAGTTATGTCTGTATTTTTCAATTCTAGCTGTCATCGAAAAGATTCCCGATTCATGCCTTTATCTTCACTTCTCTTTCGGTCCAGAAGAGTGTATTCATCAGCTATGTGTCTCAGTAACCTCATTTTAATGGAACAACAGCCCAAATAGCAACGATTGCAATCTCTTATTGATATTAAACCAAATGAACACAACTAATTACTGAGTTGATTATATTTATAATAATTTGTTCATATTTATTTGTAATTCATTCATCATTATTTATGATAATGACTTCGGTAACAATTTAAATTAATTATGAAACACATCAGATTCTCTTGGAGAATATTTTACAGTCTGAATTGCGACTGCAAAATAAAATCATACCTTCGAAACACATATTAATGATTGGTAAACACCAGTAAGATTAATTATAATCATATTTAATTTAGATTCTCTTTTCAGAATGTTGTACATATTGTTGTGTCTACCGCGAACGAGTGTAAATTCGCTTATTTTAATAGCAATACATTTAAAGGGACACAATTATTGTTTGTTGCTATGCATTTTTAGAATTGTATTTGTTAGGATTAGGCATTGTTAGTTAAATTAAGTTCCGTTATTGTTAATTTAAATGCGAGTGCGAGTAAAGGCAAGGAAACAGGGTTTCAAATAAATAAAAATTAATATGGATGGCAAGAACCATCAAAACAAAAGGAAGAAGGAATCACCTTGGTAAACAACAGAAAACAACCAAGATAAGGGGAGTTCGAAAATTTGCGAGCGATCGAAAGGTCGCAAAATAATTTGCTCCGTGAAAATAAATTTCGAATTTGAATTCAAGTGCTAAGCACTACCAAGCCAATTAGTACTCCACAGTTGGGGGCTATTGGACTGCATAGAGTCATTCCACTCGACCTCGAGTGTTTTGGAACGGCAACGAAAAACGGAATCCGATCAAAGGAATTCCGAAGATTTATCCGAAGAACAGAATTTTCTAGGAGAAGCTGGAAACCACGAGCCAAAGATCAAGAAAGTGCGCAGAGCCAAGTGCATAGCTAAGCATTACCTCGCAGGTATTTAAGTTAACATTTCTATTTTGAGTTCTTTTGTTTTAATTTTAAGAAAACGTTTGTTAATTTATTCATAATATGTGTTTATTAAATATTGTTATTGTTGAATTGTGTCTTTTTTGTGTTTCCTCCGATCAAGTACGTAAAGCTTAATAGTAGGCACCCTGAGAGCCAAAAGAGTCAATAGAAGGTAGGTGCTCATCGATTTGTTGTCGCACGTCCTCTGTCCGTAAAAGCGACAAAAGAGGAGGTGATCACAACAATATATTATTATTAGTCTATTTACGACTGAAATAAGTTTGATCGTAAGCCGGACTTCATTTCGCCATCAACTTTGAGGTATTTAATTTAGCAGGATCTTTATAGTAAGTTTATAATAAGTTTATAATTTGAAATGAAACATAATATTTGTTTATAACACCTGTAAAATGACGCTGCAGTATAACAAAGCTTACCCTTATCAAATAAAGCAACATTTTAAAGCTACACACGAAGTTTATATAATTTAACAACTCGATTATCGTTTATTATAATATGTCTTTGACAAATTTCCTTTCAACACCCCGTAGTGTCTCACAAGTATTAACCGTAAATTCTGCCGCCGTTTGAAGTCTTTTACCACATCTTGACGCGATATGCCCGAACTCATCGCATTCGTAACATTTAACACCCTGTGCCTTTGCAGGACAAGGCGTACTTAAATGTTGACCTGATCCACAATAATTGTAACATCTCTTTGACGGAAGACAATTTTTATCACGCACATCGCCATTATATTGTTTTTCTGCCGGATTTAATTCCACTACACTCCGAATTGTTTTTGGTTTTAGTGATATTTCTGCGAAAGCTTCTGCCAATGATTTTGTACTATTGTATCGCCGAATCCTCGCTTGATTTCTTAAAGTTTCATCAGGTATTCCGTCGATTATAAAACTGACTAACTCATCTTCGTCTATTTTCACCTGGTTACCTAGCGTTATCTTCTCGTGGATATAATCACTAAACGGTTCTTCGGTCTTCCAATTGCGCGCTTCAAACTTCCTTCGTAATACTAATTTGCTTGGTCAATTATCGAACATTGACCGCATTTCATTTAACAAATCCGCAATCGGCATTTCAAGACATTCCGACTTTGAATTGAACCAACTTCGCGCTTTTCCACCTAGACGCATTCCAATCAGAATTCTCGTCAATCCTTCGTTCAAATAGTACGTCGTTTGCAGAAGTTTTACCTGCTTTACCCATACACTAAAATCTTCGCCGTTACCTTCAAAATAATTAAGTACATCTTTGCTTTAGATTGATTTAGATGTCGACTCAATCCATCGTTCTCGATTTACACTAATCATAGCTCGCAGGTCGTCCAATTCACGTCGCATCAGCCGTAGCTCACGTTCCGCTGACTCTTTCTCGCGCCTCGTTAATTCCATCTCACGTACGTCGTTTACATCGTTCACCTCGTTATCACTCACGTCGTTTACATCGTTCACCCCGTTATCACTCACGTCGTTTACATCGTTATCGTCGTTATTGATATCACCGTCGTTATTACCTCCATCATTGCTTGATAATTTCCATGACCCCGTTGGGTCATTTACCATTAAACGATTGAATAAAACCGCTTTGGATCCCGTCGTTCGTAATCCATTTCGTCGTAGGATTTCCTTCAAATCGTTTAACTTAAAATCACTCGCCGTTGTTTTGTCCATTTTTAACTTATACACTTTTAATCACGATTAAAATAATTATTATTAATTATCCCGGACGATTAATTACTATCCCGGACGAGCCCCCAATTGTGGGATATAATTAATTAGATGTTGTAATTTGGCTTTATAATAACAATTATTTATTAATGAAAATATATACATAAGTAAAAATACATTCGAATAACAGTTTGACCGTCGTTCATTGTCAACCTGCCCGAGCCCATCGCCGTTAAAGACTGAAGACCCTTGCCGGATGCCGCTCGATGGTCCACCCCATGGGTCCACCCATGTATGTACATTCAGGCACCCCTGTTGAGTACCGCCAGACCATCCGCTGGATTGTATCTCACTCTCTTTTTTCTCTTTTTTGAAAGTAAAAATTACACGTATTTGAATGTATTTTTACGTGCTTTTTTTATAGTGCATGACCACATAAATGATTTATATATTATTAAATAAAATAAACTTACATGAATTAACGTTTATGCGTACACCTCGTATTTAGTCAATTACTTTCCAGTATTCTTAGATTTATTTGAAAATAAATTATCAACTTTTTGTAATCACAGTATAAGATAAAATTTACGTGTCATCGCTTTGAACACTTCGAATCCAAGAGACCGATAGTCCCGTTTCTTCCCTTTACTGCCACCTGCCTTTACTGCCATCTTTTTCCGCCAGGTGTCTACCAGTGATTTAATATGTAATTTTTATCTAGGTATTTATTTTCAATTAAAAACTCGCGCCAATTTAAAATTGAAACCCAATATTACATACTCATAAGAGGTTTTAAAAACAATCTTGTGGTCTTGGTTTTTAATATATTTGCCTGGCTTATTAAATATTTTTTTTATACACTGCTAATAAAAACCATCATAACTCAAAAAAAGCTGTATTTGATTTATTTTACATTCATTTTTAGATGTGGAATCGAATAATACCGGAAGACTTCAGTTTTGCACTACATTTATATTCCGATTATGTGGGGTTACAGCAGCAGGGACTGCTTAAAGGGGAGTGTGCTATTTTAACCAAGTTTTTTTATATAAAAAAAATGCTATATCTGCATTTTTTTAGCTTAGGTTGAGAAAGACCTGGTGACTATAAGCAGCGATTAGATAACGCGGTACGACCTTTGTATAACAAAATTTGCAATTTTTAATTAAACTGAGCAACTGATAAACAATTTTGTGATGAAGTCTATGTACACACCTTGATTGTAGCGGTCTCAAAATTTTTCTTTTCGGTTCAAGAAAAGAACTTTTTAAGAAACACAATAGATAGATATTCTGACATTCTTCCAGCGCTCATATTTAATTAAAATTTGGAACGTAAATTGTAGTACTAAAGTTAGTTATGTTATTAAAAGGAACAGCTTATAAAGTTTGGTGATCTAAATAGTACTTTGAAAATGAAATTTGAAGATAAAGCGGAGACAAACTTTTCTAAAATGAAAATCAATTTAAATGTATGTAACTTTTTCACTCATGCGTTATTTAAATACAATAAAGAAAATACTAAATTGACAAGCAATTGTTAAAAATATCTTTGATATTTAAACGCGTGACAAGCTTTTATGAAAGATAAATTTAAATATTTTAGGCGACATCAGAGCGACAGTTTCTTAGAAAAATTTATGCTGCAAAGAAAAACAAATATTCTAGTTTGTCTTTGTCAAATTTTAACAAGATTTTCTAAAAAAAATATGAACACAAAACTCTCTACCGTATCACTTAAAATCCAAAATAAGGAATAAAATATATATTCTGATTTTGTGGATAGATTATAACATTGTTTACTCGTTATCTGGTAATCAAATTGTTATAAAAAATAATTAAAAACTTTCTTATTTACGTTGTATAAGACCGGAGATCACAAAACGCCGATATTAATTTTTGCAGCGCAATCTAAGCAATTTTTAATTTAAAAAAAATGAGGTGTTTACTTATTAAATTATTAACATTACGTTCTTGAAAAGTATACCTAACGAATACCTACTATATTTTATATCATGCACTTAATGGGGGAAACCGGGTATGGCTGTCACGACGCGTTTTACTCGCTGTTTGAATGTTAGAAAAACGGAAAAACTACACGTTTTGTGTGTATTTAATTTATATGCGAAGTTCCATTTCAGTTCAACAGGTAATGCAGAAATAGTTGACGATATTTGCTTTCAGTGCCTGTACCTGAAACTTTACCATCTTCATAATAGGCCTTCGGCCTGTTCTTTCCAACTTCGTCCCTCCAGCGACGTTGATATCCAGCATTTCTTCCATCCCTTAGATGGTCTTCCTCTTGGTCTACGAGAGCCAGGTTTAATGTTCTTACATGAGCTTGGTTTTGTTTGTTGTATACATGTTTTATAAATGCGTGGTTTTGCCTCTTGCTTTAGGTGATTATTGTTCCATATTAAGTCATTCATGCAGACTGCTATTCTTTCAGCTTCATTAATTTGTTTTCTTACCTCTTCCGTTTCATTTTGGTCGGTTGTTATATCCTCTCCCAGATACTGGACTGATATTATTTGTTGAATTATCTGATGTTCTACAGCTAGCTTGCAGCGCGTTACTTGGTTTGCTATAACCAGAATTTAGTTTTTCGGTAGTTATTTCTATGTTGCGTATCTCAAAAGTTATGTTTGAGACACAAAAAGTTGCTTTTTAAAAAGAACAAGATTTCGGATCACAAACTTGTGATATTATATAAAATCGTTGAATACTTACAATCCAGTTTTACAATTATAAAATATAAGATTACATGACAATAAAATTTCATTATGAGAAATACTTTGCCTTTCCTGTTCCCATTAATGTGGAATTTCTGAAATGTGCTTGTGTTTTGAGTTGGCATAATATAACACAGGCCTATTTTATAGAAAGGGTGAAGAAGTCGTTGTAAATTACCTTCGTTTTCTGAAATTAAGATGGCGTCGCGTCGTCGGCATTGGTTCTTTTAATGTTATTAACCAATTCTACTTGTAGCGTGATAACCGTATCCTTCATCATCACCATCATCATCCACTTGTTTTAAGCCATATTTGGCTTGTTTCGACTTCACACTTCATCTTTGTTGGTCACTCCACCGCTTTTTTGGCCGCCCCATATGTCTTTTGCTTAAATTACCTAGTAAATGGCTGAATGGATGGGGTGTTAACTTTTATGTCAAGATTCAAATGTTCAAATCCAGTGAGGTGCTACCTATAGAAGAATTTTTCGCTCATCTAAGCTCGTCTGAAAAACATCTCTGATCAGGGTGTGGACAGTGTAAAAATCGTCTATTCCCGTGGTTCGCAATCCACGTTAAGCTGTAAGTCCTCTGTGTTTGTTATACATTTTCAACAATCCAATTACTTTTTATCAATATTCCACCCCAGCTTTAGCTCTCTTGAAATTTTTATTTCCGTTGCATAACAGAAAATATCATAGGTATTGTTTGAATGTTAGAACACCGCACCTTTTGCATAGTTAAATGGTACGTTGTATATTTAATTTACATACGAAGTTTCATTTCAGTCCAACAGTTAATGCAAAATAGTAGACGATAATTGCTTTCAATGCTGTAACTGAAATTTTACCTTGTTCAATTTTATTAAGTGTCCAGATATGAACAGAAATGTCGTTTATTTCTAATATATACCAGGTATTCATTTCAAAAGCAGACAGTCAATTTTTCTCTCCAATTTTTTTCTCTCTAATTTTGGAGTAAATTAGAGAAAAACAAAAAACGCGTCGGTTTGGGGTTTGGATAGTAAAAGAACGTTCAAAATAAAACTGTTTGAATTTTATGTTTAACCCTCTCCACACCAGCACCTTGCGATCATTTGAAGGTGGACAAATCCTAGTGGATCCACATTAAAGAATTGAATTTAGAGGATACGTTTAGGGGCCGTTCATGTATTACATAAGACGGTTTTTCCTACTTTTAGACTCCCCCCCTCCCCCTAGTAAGAAAAAATAAGAAAATGTATACCCCCTCTCCCCCCTCACTAATCTTACGTAAGATAAATTATTAGCCAAGTAGAAGTCAGATATTAAACATTAAAAGTGAAATTAATGAAGATATTATGTTTATTTTATATTAAAAAAAATGTTATTCACACAAATTACTTTATAGTGTAAGAAAATTGCAAAAAAAAATCCAAAATCGGTCTTCTGCGATTTTTCGACGGATTTCGTTAGGTAATTGTATAATAAAAAAACGTCCTCTAGGAACCCTGAGCTTCTTACCGAATTCTTCGTCTGCAATTGAAATTTTTTATGAAGGAGTGAAAATTATGTTTTTCGGCAAAATATTTTTAAACAAAGTTCTATTTAAGCCGTGCGCCCGGAAGTGCCGCCATTTAAAAAAAATGGCGAAAACAAAATGTTTCCTCGCAATATTTCCTTACCAGTTGACTTTAGGACGAAAATGACTTCTATAAATCTTACAGAGAATAAAATTTACTACAACTTCTATCTTAGTTAATTTTCTCTAAAGTCTAATAGTTTGTTGCTGAGCGCCAGCATTGTTAAATACAGCACATTTTTGAAAATTGCAATGACGCTCGATTTTCACCTGACTTTTTTATAATAAACATTTTTTTAAAATATTTTTTATAATATATAGAGTATATCGTCTGTGTAGTTCTAATACCTCGTAAGCCACAAAAATGTGAAAATCAGGTTATGATGTTTTTGTATGCTGTAAGCCACACTTGACCATTTTACAATTACACGTAGCCAAAAAAAAATTAGTTTAAGTATTAAAACGGTTTTCTAATACCTCGTTTGTTAAAGTGCATATGCAAAATTAAACAGTTTTTTCTCTCAGAACTTGCATTTTGGGGATACGAGGTATTAGAACTAATACACAGACGATATATTAATAGACTTTATCATATAATAGACTTTTTTAGAGAGAGTAACCAAAAATTATTAAAATATGTCTTTTTCAATTCTACTATAAAAACGTTCAGCTTTCCGAATCTCTATAGGAAATTTGTCGATTTCAGGTGAATAAATTCGTGCTACTCCCGAAAATGTGCTTTTATTCATTTCGAACGTAAATAATTAATAGTATTGTGTTTCACATTAACATTAATACCAACAGCACCTAAATTAAATTAAATAATTTTCAAATTTAATTAAAAAAATAAAATCTTACGTAAGAAATTGTCTTGACCCCCCTTCCCCCGAGTAAGAAAAAATAAGATGTCAGCTAACCCCCCCCTCCCCCTAAACGTCTTACGTAATACATGAACAGCCCCTTATGAGTTAGAGGTAAAATTTGTTAAAGGAAACAAAAAATAATTTAATTTTTACGAAAATAACGTTAGCAGTGATAAACATGTACACTCCACTATCACTTAAGATAATAAATTATTTAAGTTCTAACACTTGAAAATTGTCGTGTACTATTGTTGAAAATAAAAAATAAAAAAAATATCCTGAATAAAATGCAGGCCACCACTACGTGATAAAGTTAGTATGATAATTTGAAGAAACCCATTCCATTTTACCTTCATCGTTTTCAGGTTGTTCATCACTTGGCACCACCAACCTTCTGTCTTCCCCGTGTTCTGTCCTCATTCGTTTTCCATGCGTTATTCACCCTTTTACATTTCGTTTGATTTCGTGGTACATCAGAGGCCTATGTTCCCTCTTCTCGACTTTTCTTGGTCCCATGATGGTTCGAAAAATTTTTATCTTGCATACTCGTGGTAATTCTGCGTCCATCTGGGACGGACACATTGTTTGTGATGCATGTACAATCGCTGGTCTAATCAACATTTTATAAATCTTCAGTTTGGTTTCTTTCATCAGTTTCTTATCTTTACGTAAAGTTTTATTTAGTACGTAGTAGGTTTTATTGCCTGATTGTAATCTTCTTCAGATTTCTTCTCATCTGTTATTGTTTTTGTCTTTCAAGTTCTTTCATTTTTCTGTATGTAACTGTTGTTATCACATTATATGTTCAATTGAGGTACGGTATGTCTTCGTAATTTCTGCACTTTTCGGAATCTCCTTTACTTTACAGGGGGACGATAACGCCTTCCTTCCATTTTGCAGGTATATTCTCCTCATTCCATAATTGCTGCACCAGCTTGCATATCCTATCGCATATTAGTGCTTCTACCCTATACTTGACAAGCTCTATACTTATTTCATCCCTTCCGGGTGAAATATAATTTTAATTATTTTAAGTAAATTTAAATTAAAATAACTACAAAATAATATATTATTGTACTTTTATATTATACTTAATTCACATAATATCTACATTGTTGAGATTAGAATAAAAGATGGGGTATTAACTTCAACCATCCAATTCTTTACATTTTCTTATTCTTATATAATTGGTTTAGTTTATAGTTATATTCATTTTCTTTTGCCATCATTTTTAAGTATCTATAGATATAAATAATTTGAAATTTGAAAATAATTTTAATTTTGAGAATTTAAAGGTTTCCTGATAATGTCGTGGCACGTTTCCAAAATTACTGCTCTCTGCATTTGAACGAATAATTTAGTAGATAGGACTAATTTTGATAACTGGGTTTTAAATTTGCAAGATACATCAGTAACCGATATTACTATCGGCACCAATAAAATTTTTGTGAACCCCCACACATTCATCATTTCCTTTTCTTTTTCTTTTCTGTATTTAATACATTTTTGGAAAGAGGCACAGCAACATCTATGATGATTGCATGCCAGTCTCGTTAGTTAATATCAACCTGTTCCAATAAAAAAGGGAGAGGTTGTTCTCTAGGACAGGTTCAAGTAAATAATCATATGGGCTAAAATTGAATTTCTTACCAATTTGCTGGTGTAATATTTTACAAACCTGGTTATGTCTTTGGAGATAGTCAGTATGTAGGAGCCAAATAGATAAGAGCACCCGGCAATGATATGCTCTATCGTTTCGTTGGGATATTGCATTTTCGACAATGATCTGAAACTTCCAGATTCATGATGAATCAACAACATGAATCCTTTAGTTTCGAAATGCAATAATTCCCACTCCAACCATTCTACTGAAAACTCCTTAGCGTTATTGGAGTCTAAAATTGTCTGATATTTACCATGGAGCACCTTATTTTATCAATTTATATCTAAATGTAATTTTGGTTTACAATCTAAATTAATATTTTTTAAATTTAGACCTCCAAATTTTTTTGCCGATACTTAAACAATTTATTAAATTAAAGGAGTATTAATAATTAAATAAATACAATCACGCAATAATTTAGTTATGGATTTAGTACATGAGTTAAAGAAATTTATTAAACCTGGTCATCCTTTATTTATTTTAATGTATAGCCTTTTGCTGATTTTGGGTGTAAATATCTAGATTTATATAGCATTTTTCTAGTTAAGTTGTCCATGGCATTCAGATCCATATTCAATCATTATAAAACTCCAAAAGAATGAACTGGAACCGTCCAAGAGTTTATAGCCGAAATCATATTTCGAAGAAGTTAATTTTGATTTAAGTACATTTTTTAATTTATTGATATATTGTTGAAAAGTGTGTGATCCAAAATTTTGCTGCATTCCTAAATATTAATAATATAATTTATTGAACAGTAATTGGCGAGTTTCATTCAACACATCGATATTTAATTTATACAAAATTAAATCCCATGCAAATATGCAACTGAACAATTTTGTAATTTATAAAATTGCTCCTGGAATATACTTTTAAATCGTTCATGTAAAGCAAATGCGTAATGGTAGGATTATTTTTTAAATTTAGCTGAAATCTTGCTGTGGAATCGTTCAATAGTGTCGAAAGTGGATTCATAGCTAAACAAAACCACACATTGGACGCAAAGAATCTCCAGAAATTTTCTACTCTTAATTTTGATAAAATCCAAACTAGTTCGACATAGTAGTAGATAAATGTTTTATAATTTAGGAGTCGATTTTGTATAGATTTGTAAAATGCCGAGAAGTCAATTGTGGGGAATAGAATCATCATAAACCTCGTTTTAGTTTCTTTTGTTATTTTTTGGTAGTTTTATGATTATTAAGTCAACGATTAGCATTTCTCGACATCCTTATGAATACTCATAACGTTATTTGCTTCACAACGGGTTTCAATTTTTGAAGCCAAAATAACCGTAAAAGTTTTGTAAATAGTTGGTAAAACAGGAAATCGGTCTATAGTTTAGATTGTTTAAAATTATATATAAATTAACTATAATTAATAATGCGGCAATGAAATTAAACAATGTAATTTTGACATACTCATATGTTAAATTTTTTACATGATCAAATCGAAATCAGATCAATTGTGTTATCATTTTTGCAAAATATTTTTAACAGTATATACATTAATATTTTAGTAGCCATAGTAGCCATAATAATGACTTACGAGTATGTCCATGTTATGTCATATTATTTTTCAGACTTCAGAATTTTTCTTTGGTTTTATAAATATTGCGGCTGCTTGAGAAGCCCCATGAAGGTAAAACAACGTCGTTGCAATTATGCAATATGTGCTTAACAATGATAACTTTTGTAAATAAATTTTGGTAGGTCACCACGGCTAGCTATTAAATTTATATAGAAATTCTTTTATTATTAATAAATTTTCTTGATTGCATTAGCCAATCTCAACAATAAACAAGATTCACAGTTTTACAATATTTATGTAATTGATTTAAAATTGAAAATAATTTATCATGGCAATCTGATATTTTTTTATGAAAATTTTTATAAATGTTGTCATGGAAACAATTAAAATGTACGCACACGCCTTATAACTAATTGTACAAAATTTATCATTATAATTAGATTGATGCAATTTAATGTTTATAAATATTAAGATTTCTGACCTTTATTTTGTCCAAAAGTACTGCACTGTATAGTTAAAATTTAACCTCACTTCCTGACTTGATTATTTTCTTCCATATAATTTGTTTGTTGATCGTTCCTCCAACAATTTTTCTCAACATTTATCGTTGTTTTTATCTAGTTTAATTTTCGGCAACTTCCACGATATTCACCGCCATAAATTCCATATTTTTATATATATAAATTGGTGAGTAACCTAATAAATTTTTATCCACTCACGTAATATAACCTCTTTTTAAGGTTAATTCACCTTCACTTCCCTATTTCGGGTTATTTTATTACATTTTATTATAAAAAAAACTCTGGATCACCAAAATTACGTGGACATCTTTGTGAAATGATTACCGTAACTAAGGCAAACAGACTCGTTACCAAGGATTATTTGTTGCAAAAGACAAGGCATGTCTGTTTTTACTGTTTTTAAAGTTTTTATTGGCAGGTAAATTAATCAATAATTTTGTCACTTGATTTTTATTCAAATAATTGTCTTTATAGGAACGACCCGCAAATTTGAATACGATGCCCTAGAATTGTTTATTTGGAAGCGAATAATCGTCCGTTCAGTTTGTGACATCAATCCATTACACAAATGTCATCGATAAATCTTTTTTTATAAATTCGCATAACACACTAATTACAAATTAACCTATTTTTAGAACAATTTCTTAACTAATAAAAATTTTCACTAATAACTTATAACTAACAATTATTTTACATGATATATTTTTAATTTCACAAACGAATTACTCGTTTGATCATTTTGCCATGATTTTTGTTCATAATTGCACGTTTATTTAAATTTCTATTACCAAACTTGTTTATCTTTTTAACCCGCTAATGCAGCCAAGCAAATAACATTACAATATGAACGTATGAAAAACTGCTTACCTAACTAGTTAATTTGTAAATTTTAATGTAATATTCATTTCACAAATTGGTTATTACAACATAATATAATAATAGCCTTAATTTAAATTAAGGCTTTCATATTCTTCCTTGACGGGGGGGGGGTATGGAATACCTCCCAGCGCAAGGAGATCAAAATGGCCTTGTTAATATGCTGCGACGTATTCCACACTCCCAGATCCCCCCTCGGTTTCTAATTTCACTTCCTATTATTGTTGACTTGACTATTTTATTTTCAAAGTAACACAAAAATATTCGTGTTATTAGATTTGTTCTTTTAGAGCTCCCGCAGACTGCAGACTAAACTATCGGCCGATAGTTAGTCGGTTTCTTAATCAGTATGAAGCTGTATGCAAATGCGCAAATTATAACGATTCGGTATCAGCCGACACTTGCATACCGCTTCATACTGATTAAGAAACCGACTAACTATCGGCCGATAGAAAGTCTGTAGTCTGCGGGGGCTCTTATTTAAATTTTGTGCCCTACCGCCACCGTTTATAAGCATTATTATTTGACTCGATGGAAATTTATACGGCTTTTTCGTTTTTAGAGTAGTATACACCTTATTTTATGCATTTCCGTGATTTAAACTGCAAATATAATATTGATTTAATGTTTTAATTTCAACATAACCTTCTCAAAATAAATGACAGTTTGACGTTTCATAACAATCAAGTTGCATGCGGTCGTCATGGAAACAATGCATTTATTTGTTCTTAAATCCCTTGGGATTTAAATTCACTTTAAATCTGTTGAGATTTAAAGTTAAACTTTAATCTTCGACAAAAGGGACTTAAAAGCAGTTTAAGTCCCGGAATTGCATAAACACATTAAAAAGTTGCGTTTCATTTTGATTTCAGTGGCCACGTCCGCTTAAAATAAATTTTTGTTTACGGCGCCATTGCCCCCTCACCCGGATTAGCCCCTTCTTTGGGTCAATCCTAGATCCGCCGCTGTATATTTATTCATTACTTTTCTACTGGTGCATGATTGTCAGAGTTTTTAGGTTGGTAACCAAAAATTTGGCCGCCAGTTGGTACTACTTTGAGTCAAACGATGACGAGCGTCTGGAGATCCCAAAGGGGCAACGCAACGAACACAGCTGTCATTGCACGCGCAAGCGCGGTAATTTCAAATTGTATCTTTAAAGTGGATCAGCTTATGAACCGAATTTCGTGTATCAAGATAGATATAAGATCCACGAAAATTGATTCCAAGATGAAGTGGCTCACTCGTTACATCGGCGGATTCTCGAAAACTTTAAATAAAACTGCATTTACGTGAAGGTATTAATGTACAATGTCAAAAATCATTTTATTTTCGAAATTAAATTAAAGCTTAGGTTTCTTGCTATACTTTGTATAGAAGCCTAAAAAAGAACTTTGGAGAAAAAGACGAAGTTTTATTTATAATTTAATATACAATGTGTTGTTTTTTTTTAGGGGTTGCACTCAAGGAAACAACCATGAGGCATGGGGGTCAGATAATTTGGGGTCGGGTGTCATCCCCCCCTCCCCAGACGGGTGAGGTGTCAGCCTCACCTCGCCTCCCCCTAGCTACGCCACTGAAAAATACAAGAGGAAGTTAAAAAGCGAAAACTTAATTAAAATAGAGGAATCCTCCGAAGTCAACTTGATTGAAAATGAATTGAGAATTACTCCAAAGCTTTGTTTTGTTTTGACCAAATCATTTCTAGCCCCAATTCCTGTCGTTCAGTTTCATAAGGATTATTCAAACGTTGTTTACATTTTCTGGTGCCTTTTGTAGAAGCAAACCATTGTTGACATTTTATTCTTTTATTAGTAGGTTCTAATAATAATTAGAGGTTAGGTGTATAGTTATGGTGACCATATTGTTATGTCCGGGGGTGTATGGGACTATACACTTTTATTTATTATTAACTGAAATTCACCTTTTTTGAATTATTGAATTAATTTTTGAATTATGAAATTATTGAATTTGACCACAGCTAGCCTTCCTCTTTAATGCACTCTTCTATTTTTCGATCAATCGTTACCTCTGGTACGATCTTCTCGATCATATTGTATAAGTCTGTTTTAATCGAACCTATTTCGGTATTTATGCCCTGTACTTTATCGTTGACGGTTGTTAAATCGGATTTAAATTTCTCTTTCAGTTTCGTGAAACCATCTTCCATTTTGTTATTTAAAATTTGTACATCTTTTCTTAGATTTTCAGTATTTTTATTTGCTTCTGTTGCCTTCACGTGTATTTCTTCTGTTAATTTTATTGCATTATTTATAATCTTCTCTTCTAATTTTTCAATATTTTGTGTTAAATTTTTATTTGCTTGTGCTGCATTTTCTCTTGCTTCCGCTGCACTTCTTTCTATCTTTTCTGTTAAATTTATTGCATTTTTGTCTATTTCTGCTACTAAATTTTTGTTTATTTCTGTAACGTTTTTATATAAATCCTCTTTTAAATTTTCTGCATTTTGATCTGCTTTATCTAGCTTTTCTGTTAAATTTTCAATATTTTTGTTTATGTCCGCTTTTAAATCCGTTTTTAAATCCGTGATCATAGCCATAATTGTAGCAAGGTCACTTTTGTTTGTTTTATTCGTCGCTTCTTCATTCGTTGGTGCAGGCGTTGGCATCTCGTTAACCACTTCTTCCTGCTCAACTTCAATAGTTAGCGACTCCTCTTCTTTTTCCTTCTCCGTATTTTTATTCCTCAACACCATTTTCTCTGGTTTGCTGATTTTCCTACCTTTATCAGCCATTATATAAGTAAAAATAGAAAATGTTATTTTCAATAATTAAAATTGGAAATCTAATTTTTTATTACACCCCTATTCTATAATTACCTAATAATTATATACCCCTAATAATTTCTCAATGCCTTAAGTTGGGCGCCAATAGATGTTCTGTCCGGGGGTGTATGGTACTATACACTTTTATTTATTATTAACTGGAATTCACCTTTTTTTGAATTATTGAATTAATTTTTGAATTATGAAATTATTGAATTTGACCACAGCTAGCCTTTTTTTTATTAACCGTTACCTTTCACATGAAGTCTCCCTTCTCAGTTAGTCAATTCCTCGATTAACGCCTGCTTTCTTAAATTGTGAATAATTTTCCTTCTTTTTTACTGAATAAAACAAAAATATCCCAGAATGATAAACGTTTTTATTTTATTTATTATAAACTTTCTATCGCAATTTTTAATTGTTAACAAAACTTAACCTACGAACTCTTACAATTACCCTTTTCTATCCCAAATCGTTTTTAATTCCCAAATCGCGTTTTTCCCTTTTTTGTTAATCTCGCGAACCCGCGACACTTTATACAAATAAATATACAGTGTGTTCTTACTCTGAGATGGCGTTCACGCCTTCCAACGTTAACTTCACATTCAAGCTGTTTCTTTTGTATGTATTCATGGTTCCAACATATCCTTTACTAATTGATTTAATTTTGTTCATCAATGATCCGATTACCTTGATCGGATTGTGTTATTTGTTTTTCCAGACCAGTTTTTCCAATCTTTTCTCGAGTCAAATGCTCCTAATTTTATATTTTTGCACAAATTTACCATCGATATACGTGGTTTATAATATTTATTTCCAGCTCTCTACAATATTTGTATCGATTACTTAATTAATCGATAAACCCTTTCTTGAGTCCGAATTTTTAAGTGCTCTCCGTTTTTTACTAATTTTTTGACAGCCCCTTTTATTTTCTTGTTACCAAGGTTCCTGAAAAATTCCCTTTTTGTCCCAACTAGATTTTTGTGGAGTTTTTATTTCAGTTCCTTCGCATTGGTTCGTCTTATTCGCACTTCTTAAACTAACATTTTTTTAAATAAATTTGTGGACATGAAACATTTCTTAACTACTAACATTTTTAAATAAATTTGTGAACATGAAACATTACTTAACTACTAACATTTTTAAATAAATTTATGAACATGATTTTTAAATTATTATTATTTTATATTCTTGGATCTTTTGTTTATTGTATTGATTTTTTTTTGTAAGATTCTTTAACCTCGAAGAATCTTTCACTTCGCAAAGGAGCTTTCATGTGATTATACGAAATACATAAAACAATGTAATTAATTGTAAACTTAAGGTGGCTCAAAACATCGCAATATGTACTTATTTTAGTAGGACAGTACTCTTTTTTAGAACGATGTCCTATGTACTTAAAAACTTCTCCAAGTACTTACAAATGTACTTATTTTTTGTACACCCGCCGGGGGGGGGGGGGGGGGGGGGGTGCCACCCGACGCTGCCCCAAACCTCATGGTTGTTTCCTTCAGTGCAATCCCAGAAAAAAAAAGGTCATCAATCGTAATCGTCGTATATTTAGGTACGCCGCACAGTGTGGTGAAATGGGGTTTTTGTGGACAAACGGTTGCTGAGCCTTCAATTTTAGGGCAAAAAATCTGGAAGTTGTCTTACTATATCCTTAATATAATTATATAAAAATGGATGTATGTATGTTCCCTATAGACTCCTAAACCGTTTGACCGATCGGAACCAAATTTGGCACAGTTATTATGTAGCTCCCTGCGCATGTTTTTTGTATTGAAATAGTGCAAAAATTCGCTAAGGAAAGGAAAGTTGATTTTGAGTAGCCTGCCTTCCTTTAAGGAATCTCGATAATCCATTCATGCGCGTCCCATAGGGACGCGCATGAATGGATTATCGAGATTCCTTAAAGGAAGGCAGGCTACTCAAAATCAACTTAAAAACAATAATGAATGCTGTCAAACTGTCAACCGATCGACAATGCAAATACGCGTGCACGTGATTTATGTTTCTATTTGACCAATCTTAACCAAATTTGGTGTAGAAGTTATTTACAACGCTACGAAAAACATAGGCTACTTTAGTAGGATACCTTGGAGTGAGGCCGAAAGCCGAACAACCACATCCGACACGGTCTAGATGGCTAAAGGCGGTCGGTAGGCCGACTGTGCCAGCTAGTCCTTAATAGAATAGAAGAAAACAATAATTTTTGTGTTTTCTCACAGAATATTTAACAGAAATGCTAAAGTTCGACATTTTAAAATAGTTTTCAATTGATTTAAATATCTTTCTGTATCGTCCGTTCTGCTTATGTATTATTTACATGGGCATTTGGGAAAAATTTATTGATTTGTTAATCCAATAATACCTTCGGTAAAAATTGGACAAGTCTCAGTAAAAACGCTCTTGTGTTCGCATCTGCAAGTATCTGCAGCTGAAATTTGGAGGGCAAGTACTAGAGATACCAATGATACCACAAAAAAATTTTCGGTGTGTCTCATGCATTCTCACACAACTAACAGTTTAAGAGAAGTTAACATTTAAAAAAATCGAGTTTTTAGGTCGAAATTAGGTCTACAAACCGTTAAAAATGTAATTCTTTGTTTTGTTTTGGCACTTGTGTGCTTGTAACGAGAAACAGAAATAATATTTCAACCTGAAAACTGAAAAAAGTCAATGTATTTCCGTTTTTAAGCAAAGTTAAAGTACTGTAGTGTTCCTGAGCCTCACGTTGGGCCGTCAAATAAATATGTAATGTATCGTAGCCTCTAATCGCCCTTAACGTTGGTACGATCAAATAAATATGTAATGTTTCCCCTTTACCTTACTAATTAAATTATGCTTTCAATAACTTTACCCTTACCTGGATGCTTATCCCACAATGATAACTTTTGTGGACGAATTTTGTAGGTCACCACGGCTAGCTCTTAATTTTATAAAAATAATTCTTTTATTGTTAATAACTTTTCTTGGTTGCATTAGCTCATCATTAAAATGAACAAAATTCATAAATTTTTATTATTGATTTATTTGATTTTAAATTGAAAATAACATTTTCATGGCAATTTGATTTTAATGAAAATTTTTCATAAAATTTTATAAATGGTTGTTATGGAAACAATTAAAGTTTTACGCACACGCCTTAAATTTAATGATAACAAAATTTCTTAATTATAAAATAGATTTATGCAAATAAATGTTTATTAATATAAGATTTCTGACCTTTTATTTTGTTCATTAATTCTGCACTGTATAGTTAAAGATTTGTAACCTCACTTCCTGATTACATCATTTTCTTTCTTGTATTTTTATTGTTGGTCGTTCACCCACAAATTTTGCTCTACAATTTATCGTTGTGTTTCTAATTATTCAATCTTCGAAAATCCAACTACATCCACCACCAAAAATTCCATATTTTTCATACACTGATAAATTCTTACAATTATCACGTAATATAACCTCTTTTTAGGTTAATCCATTTTCACTTCCCTATTTCGGGTTATTTTAACACCTTTTATTGTAAAAAAAACTCTGGAGCAACTAAAATTACGTGTACATCTTTATAAATTATTTACGTTGTTGCCAAATCCAACGACTGTCTGTTTTTATGTTATAAAGTTTTTATTGGCAGGTAAATTAATCGATATTTTCGTCACTTGATTTTTAATTCCACCACTTCCAAATAATAGAAACCAAGTTCAGCATGGACTTTCCTATGCCCAGCAAACTGCACATGAAAACAATCAACACCAATCCCAGCAAAACCAATCACCAATTACTATGCAACAACATACACAAAGCAACTTCGAACAAATGATGACAAAGATGATGGAGAAGATGGACAAGATCCTCGATCTCCTTATAGCTATGATTAATAAAATGTAATGTCAAGTAACAACCAACTAAAAATCTCCATATGGAACGCCAACGGTCTAGTCAATCATGGACTAGAAATCAAATCATTTATAAAAAATCAAAACATAGACATCATGCTTATTTCCGAAACTCATATGACAAACAAGAGCTTTATAAAGGTTCCCAACTTTGACATTTATCACACCCGACACCCTAGTGGCACAGCACGAGGGGGTACTGCAGTCATTATTAGAAAAAAAATAAAACATCACGAAATACAGAAAACAAGAGAAAATAACTTGCAAGCCACATCAGTGAAAATAGAAGACTGGAATGGTCCAATCATACTCTCAGCAGTATACTGCCCACCTAACGCATCTATAAAGAAAGAGCAATTTGAATCGTTTTTTAACTCCCTAGGACAACGTTTTATTGCTGGGGGTGACTACAACTCTAAACACGTTCACTGGGGCTCCAGGCTAACAACAACTAGAGGAAGGGAGCAGAGCCGTATCTAGGTACGGCCGCGCCCTTGGCGGGACTTAACATTTGCGCCCCCACACCGGGGGGTTTGTGGGGTATGGAATACCCCCACCGAAAATGGGGGTCCTTCCGCGGAAATTTTACAATTTCTACTCAATCAATCATGAGTCAAAACTGTACTTTTCTTGCTTTTACCAGGGCAAAATCGTCGATGATATCGTTAAAATCAATCTGACACGCAATATCGTATTCTATATTCAGAATTGCTAAGTTTGTCAATCTGTTTTCAGACATACTTGATCTTAAATAGTTCTTGATCATTTTTAACTTGCTGAACGAACGCTCACAAGACGCCACACTTACAGGCATTGTTAAAAATATCCTCAACGCAATTTCAATGTTCGGATAGGCGTCTCTTAATTCATTCCCCATTCAATTATAAAAATAAAGCTATAATTATAATTGTAATTAATAGTAGGCTGACATACGTTTTATTTGATCAATTCTTACCTGAACAACAGAAGGAACGCCAACACCAACACGTAAACATTCAAACATCAAACACTATCGTTGATTGTGGAAATCTCTTTATTTACAATGTAAGAAAATAATACCTGGGACTGCAATCGAACTGTGGTGTCAACAAAAAAAAGAGCGAGAGGGCACAGGTGCAGTGACTTAGCACGGCTCGCGCTCGAATTACATTTTGTGTTGTTTTCAACTATAAGGCGGCAAGGGAGGGGGCGGAGATGGAGGTAATATCACTTTGTAACTAGCCAACTAGACTATTCACAGTATTACTGTGACGGTAATAAACATAATTACACACCACTTACGGACAGTAACTTAACACTCTGGAATAACATTCATTTCAATAACGTGAAATTTTTGTCCTTAACAAAATGCACTAATTTAAAAAAAATTATTTTTCATGGTCGATTTTGCGCCCCCCCGGTAGCTGCGCCCTAGGCGGGCGCCCATCTCGCCACCGCCTAGATACGGCTCTGGAAGGGAGCTCTACAAAGCAATGCAAAGTACAAACCTACACTCTCTCTCAGCTGGTCAACCAACTTACTGGCCGACAGACCCAGAGAAGGTTCAAATATTGTTTTAATAGGAACGATGCGCAAATTCGAATACGATGCACTATAATTGTTTATTTTGAAGCGAATAATTGTCCGTTCAGTTTATCGCACCAAATTGTGATAAATGTCATCAAGAAACTTTTTTTTTAAGTTTGCATAACACACTAATTACAAATTAACCTAGTTTTATAACAAATTTTTAACTAACATAATTTTTAACTAATAATTATTTTAACATGTTCTAATTTTAATTTCATATACGATTTATTTATTTTATCATTTTGCCATGACTTTTCTATACCTACTTGCACGTTTATTTAAATTTCTATTTATAAACTTGCTCATCTTTTAGACTTGCCTCTGCAGCTAAGCAAAGAACATTACAGTACCTATTGCTGTGTCTCAAAATGAATAAGAAAGGCTCCCGATGCTAAAATGAATTATATATTCAAAACAAGCACAAAATTCTAAGTCGGAAGACACTTTAAAAATTTGCTCTACGAGAAATTTTTATTTTTCAAAATTTCAATTTTCTAACTTTATTTGAGTCTCTCAGGATGAACGAAACATGACAGATATTGCTAAGTCAAAATGAACTGATGATTGTCACATCAGAAATGAAACAAAAAACTTAATTAGCTCAAAATTTGTAAAAATGTATTAATCATTATAACCTAGAAAAATTTAAGAATTTGTAAACCGATTTACTCTACAAATAACATTCTCTGTAAAAATGTAAACATATCAAAAATTATGTAATTGTTTCATGCATTTAATGTGTATACTTTCAAAGGATAAATTAACAATTTAGTAAATAAGGATCAAAATTGTGTAACGCCCATGTAAACAACAAAGATAAACGAAAAGAAGTCAATGTAGAATCCAAAGAACTGATGGAAATGTAATGTACCAGTCAAACTGCTCAGGAAAACATCCCAAAGGAAATCGAAGTTGATAAAGAAGAAAAATCTACAATAAAAATAATTTATTAGAAAGAAATAAATTCATAAATACATGAATTTGACTCACAAAATTCGAACAGGTATGCCAATTGTATCGATTTACGATCAAAAATCAGTTGACCTCGGGCAGCTCAGCCAAGTGCACGCATTTTTCGATGTTCTCCGAAAAATATTATTTACCAGGATTTGGAGGTTAACCAAATTCAGTTCGACTTCAAATAGGTTAGAAGTTTCCGTTTGTCCAAAGCCGATTCTAAAAATAGACGTCAAGGACATAGCACTATGTATACGGTACATATATGTATATAAAATAGGTTGACTGCCCCATTTTTTCGACACTTTTCAAGCGCATTTTTTATGATTTTTTTTGTGTTCCTGAATCCTTGGGATGTTCCTAGCAAGAAACTATTATTAAACATACCAAATGAATTACTTTAAAAATCACCATTTGTCCGCCTCCACCACACTGTGCGCCGTTGACCTTTTTTTAGGTATTTACCGTGTTTCGCCGAAATGTACTTTTTTTTCATAAAAGTAATATGGTCACCATATGTATAGTGTATTTTGTTTTAATACACTTGTCAATTTTGAAAAAATACAGTAGGGTTTCGTACATTTCCGACTTAATTCGTTGCGTGTTGCGTTGCCCCTTTGGGATCTGCAGACGCTCGTCATACGATGTGAATGTTCAACTATTTACTAGGCATAAAGGCAGTATGTGAAAGCTGCTTAATAAAGAAGCAATATATGCGCGTACATACGGCATTTTTTCTTTGTAATGGCAACACAATTTCTTCAGTATATTATGCATTGTTTTCTAGCAGAAAAAAGAGTTATATTTGAAAAATGGCTATTGTAGAGATTTCAAACTGTTAATGTTACTTAAGAAACACGTGTTTCACTACGAAATTGATATCTCAAAATGGCTGTTTTGTACATACGGCACTTTCGTTAAGCAGGGCAGTATTCACTAACTCAAAACGTTATTTTTCGGATCGTTAAAATCTGTCAAGTTCGATTTACACGTAAAATCCCAGCTTGAAATACAATGTTTTACACTGAAACTTCAGGTGTAAACCAAACTTTACGGTTCTTAATGATCCGAAAGATAACGCTGGAAGTTACAGAATAGGGGTGTAAATTAAATATAGAGGAGAGGGGCTTATGCCCCTGAGCGTGACGGACACATACACAAATTAAGGATTTTATTTAATATGTACGATCGATAATGACGATAATTCAGGCTTACCCCCCCCCCCCTAAGCAATTCTCTTAAATAAAGAAATTCTGGTTGGACTTGTTATTGCTGATACTGATTGGCTAGATGATGTTTATGTTATGTTTAAGTTGAGCAGTGACAGGTTACCCTAAAGGGCATAAGGGCACGTACCCCCTATTTGAAATTCGGACATAACAACTATCAAAAAATAAGTACAAAAACAATAATTTTAAGTAGGTAAAGTATTTAAATAAAAATACAGGAAATTTATATTATTAGTACTCGTATAATTTGCTATATTTTCTTACAAATAAATAAATATTTATGATGTACGGGTTTATTACAAGGTGGAAAAAATTTAAAAAATTTCAATAGAATTTTCATAATCAATTTTTATTGTTATTATTACTTGTACTTGAAATGCATACAAATTTTATTTTTAATAAAAGCATTTTAGAGACATTCCAGAAACATATTACATAGCAAGGGAATGAAATAATAATGATGGAATAATTTGGGATGGGGGGTTAATAAATTAATTAAAAAATGTTATTAATTTTTCTTTTAATTTCAGGTAAGCCGATCTTGATTTGATGAACTGTAAACTATACAGTAAGTGAATTGAATATACTTTATGTGAGTTGACGATAATTTCTATTCCTAAAAATTGAATTTTAACTATGTTTATTATAGGTACCTATCAACTGTAGAAATAATACAATTACACTTAAATTGGTATAATTTAGTTATATAGCCTACCATCAACATTAAGTATAAATTTATGTAATTATGAGGGCAGATTGTTTGAGAAGTTCAAGATGTTTAATCTAAATGTCACGCTTTTAAAATATAATTGATTTTTATGCTATTACACATGCCATTTGTAAATTATTTTACGTATAAACTCAAATTTATAGCGCAGAGACCTCTATATTTGAAATAGTTTAATAGCTTTTGTAGAAAGCGTCGCGACGCTCTAATTCAAGTTTCAAACCATTTATCAGATTTCTATGATATTTACTATCCCCAGATTTCTTTCTCTAAACAGGAGTAAATCAAATCCACAGAATACTGCTGTCAAGTGGCGGCTGCCACGAAACATTAAATTCTTTTCCAAATTTATTGAAAACAACAATTTAACCATAATTCTTATATTTGCTTTTCAGACTTTTAAGCTCCATTAATTTATTAAAATTGTGTAGATTGAAACAACATAACGAAAATATAGTTTACGGGTTTTACTATTTCAAATTTTCAATAATTTCTTGAATTTCGCAACACTGAAGTTAATATTTCTGTTTCACCCTGTATAAAAATAATCAATCCAATTATTCTTTTAATGCATTTTGCAAATTTCAAGAGTCAATTTAATTGCACTCTTATTTCATAAAGTAAAACATTACCAACAAGAAATAAACACATTATTGAAAATATCGGAGGTTTTACGATTTGGCAACGTCGTATTGCCCGCTATTGATTGTTTAGTTACACAAGCTGGCGTTGAATTGTTAACCTTAATTTTAGTTTCAAAATCGGCAAATTTATTACCCGAAGTGGATTAATGTACATCAAAAGTGATGTAACAATGGAAATACAAGATTAGTTTCTACGATTATAACTTGTAATTACAGCTGAAGTGTAAAAAATTTGAGGTTAGAGGTGCATTTTTATTTAAAATTTCTTGAAATTTATGTTAAAATTTTTAGTAAAATGACGCATATGTCGCTGGGTCATTATTTACAATTGATGGATAGATGTTGGGCGTCTAGGGATGGTGTGATAATTGCAAATTTGATTTCTCTTCGTCACGATCATGTAGGAAGTAAAACTTTAATTATGGAGAAGCCGGAAGCAATGGTGGATAGATTGATGGCACCACCGTTTGACGAAGTCGTAGCTTACCACCTCAAGTGCATATTTTATTTGTACGAAAGAAATTTTATTGAAGCTTACCAACAACAGAGTTTGTTGACACAAAGTTTAACAAAAATTATACAGTCGCAGAAGGAAGAAAATTGGGCTTTACCTATCATGTATTCTGCTTGCTTGGATTTACGTTTGTTGGCACAACGTGTAGAGAAAGACAATGGAATTAGTGATAAACCGGGTGCAATTTTGGAGAAAGCTGCTGATTGTCTTTTAGGTTGTTTTCGTGTTTGTGCTGCTGATAATAGGTCATCTGAGGATGACACAAAAAGAATAGGAATGTTGACGTTGGTTAATCAGCTGTTTAAAGTTTACTTTCGCATCAACAAATTACACTTGTGCAGGCCGCTCATACGGGCAATCGAATCGTCACCCTTTAAAGATTCCTTTCTTCTTAGTCATCAAATTACTTATAGGTATTTTGTGGGTCGTAAAGCGATGTTCGACAGTGATTATAAGTTGGCCGATGAATACTTATCTTATGCTTTTGAGCACTGCCACAAGCTAAGCAAGAAGAACAAGCGGCTCATATTGATATACTTGGTACCGGTAAAAATGCTGTTAGGTTACATGCCAAGTAAACAAGTTTTAGAAAAGTACGACTTGCTACAATTTTGGGAATTGGTTAAAGCTGTGTGCCACGGTGATTTAAGTTTGTTTGATGAAATTATGGAGACGCACGAGACTTTCTTTATTAAGTGTGGCATTTATTTGATTGTGGAGAAGTTAAAAATTGTAGCTTACAGAAATCTATTCCGTAAAGTTTACCTAATATTAAACACTCATCAAATTTCGATAGAATCTTTACAAGAAGCTTTAGTTTATTTAGGACAATCTGATGTTGATTTAGATGAAACCGAATGTATAGTTGCAAATTTAATATATGAAGGAAAAATTAAGGGATACATTTCTAGGCAGCATCGGAAAGTTGTTGTTAGTAAACAAAATCCCTTTCCTGCTTTAAGTACTCTGACTTGAATGTACAACTTTATTGTATTTTTAGGATTGTTCTTATTTAAATTTAAGACGGATATGCTTTCCACGCATGTTTATTTTATTAATAATTCAAATATAGTTTTGCTACTTCTGTTTTATTACAGTTAAACTGTTAACTTCTTTTTATATAATTTAGTGTTTTAGGTAAAATTTCAGTATTTTGCTTTGAAAATATGTTATATTTATATTTTTGTACGACTAATTTAGTAATTCTTATATTATATAGATTTGTCAATTCACTTTAAATTTTCTACCTTTATAATTAATTAAATAGCAATTAGCAAAGTAATATTTATATTATTGAATAAACTTGCATTTTTTATAACTTATATTTTCTTATTTTTAAACCAAATAAAAAAGTATACAAACTTTATATAAATAACACTTTGAATAGTTATAATAATATATTTTGGATGAGCTGCCTATTTTCACAATTTAAATAGACGGTGTTATTCGTTTGTACTTCTGCTAAACACTTTGTTTGTTTTTTGCAATGGTCATGTATTTGACTGTAATAAAAGTCGTTTCTACCAACCAGAACGTTTTAGAAATACTTTCTTGTAAGTCTAAGATTCATACTGGACTCATTAATAATTTAATTGATGTTACTTTTGAACCTATTATAATATTTATTTTCATGCCAAGAAAAGGTGCAATAAGATTAGGCCTAATTTTAAATTAATTAGCCTCAATTTCAAGTTACAAGAATAGCTCAAAAATGAAACAATCTATAACTGATTCACTATTGACCTTTTTGACAATTTGAAGGAACATTTCATAAGGTGGATTTGAAAGGTACTTCTATGCTTATCAGCAGCTTGAAGTATCTTAAATAAGATACTTTTGAGATAAAAGACTTTTTATTTGATATTTGTGATGATATTTGATTCTATATACCTACTTACTTTTATTTTTATTAAATGTATTGTTATACTTTGGATATGTGCTAAAAGTATGTGATGTAGAGAATCGGTAAAAATATAAAATAAAATACTTGAAGTACCCATCTTCAATACCTTTGATAGGCATTTATGTGCATTGTAAGTATTAAATTTGTCGAAAATTTAAGATGAGAGATGTTATCCTTTGCAGTCTCACAAAGGTTTCTGGATTGACTTCAGTCCAATAACACTATCTTAAACTTTGGTGATGGGAGTAACGAATCAAACAGCAGTTTAATTGCTACTCTTTTTATTAAATTTTATTTACAATATTTATACACTTTCTTAATGCTAGATTTTAATTAAGAGTTAAATGACCTGATGAGTAATGACATATCGTCGGTGTTTTGTAGAAAGGGCGAATAGACCAAATGACAATTTTATAGGAGAAGTGTTTTTCATTTTTCACATTATTTTGTGAGTTACCTGTTAACAATTTAAAATTTTTTATATAGTCATATTAAAGTTTAGGTGTATTACTTACCATAAAACATAAAAATAATATTTCTGATTTTCTGTCCTATAAGAGAAAAAAATATTTAAGTATATGGATAATCGCCCTTTATACATAACATTATTATAATCTGGACTCCTGCATTTTCGCTTTAATATTTAGTAAATAAAATGAAAAATCTCATTATGTGGACAATTATATAATATGACAAAATGACGAGCTTATTGCTACATAAATAATCGTTTCAAGTTAACCAATTTTAACAATAAAAACAAACAATTTTAATGGAACCATTTATTGAAAATTACAAAATTTAGCAAAGAAAATACAAAACTAAATTTTAAATTAAGGTAAAAACACAAGTACATATAAAATGAGATTACAAACTTTGTTAATTGCACCGAATCTGTTTGGTGTAATCACTTTATCCAAGCGAAGAATCTTGGATATTTTTTGGAGCGAATGGACTGTATCTTGATTTGTTGAATTAAACACGGTTCTTTCCTTTTTTTCAACTGTATATTTTTGTAACCTTTATAATGTTGATAACGTTTTTCTTTAATTGACAAGATAATATTGTGACTTGTTTTTAGGTAATTGATGTGACTACGTTTTTTTTTAACTTTTTTGTTGCCTCACAACCGAACCAAAAAAAAACGGTCGCAAAACAAAATAAAACGCAAAATGTTTGCAATTCTGAACATACCGGCCGGGTTGAAATGTGAAGCATTTAAAGAATAACGTGAAAGTTACAATATAAGATGGTTGTACATTGAGACAAACTTATAGCTAATGGCATAGTAATAAAAATTAAATTGACAGTCAAGTGAATTAAAAACAATTCATTTTTTTAAAAGTGGAAAATTAAATGTTGCTAAAACAAAAATGAATAAATAATGTTCTCTTCACTACTGTAAGCAAACACAAGTGTTGCACTTTGTATTATTAGTTCTGGTCAGCACTAGGCAGCGGGCAGATTTTCGCGAAAGCTCTTTTTATGAGCCCACTAGCAGTTTGTACAGTCGCGACACGATTAATCCCGTCCGAACCGGGATGTAATGCTACAATTCTTCCTAATTTCCATTTTAATGGCGGTAAATGCTGGTCCTTTATCAGCACTAGAGTGCCTGCTGTCAGATCTGTATGATGCGTCTTCCATTTAACTCGCTGCTGGAGTTCAGAAATGTATTCCAGGCTCCATCGCTTCCAAAAATGTTGCTGGAATCTTTGTATGCGTTGAAACGAGTCGAGCCGATTCTCATTTAGCATCGTAACGTCTGGATCGGGCAATGACGAAAGGGTACGCCCAATTAAGAAGTGCCCGGGTGTTAAAGGCTGCAGGTCACTTGGGTCCGCAGTTAAGGCAGAGAGGGGACGGGAATTGAGGACAGCTTCTACCTGGTATAGAAAAGTGCAAAGTTCCTCATAAACTAAGATTTGTTCACCTATTACCCGTTTAATATGAAACTTACAAGATTTAACACCTGCTTCCCATAATCCTCCGAAGTGGGGACTATAAGCAGGAATGAAATGCCAAGTAATTTGGTCAATGCTGACTATAGTAGGAATAGATGATTCCTGGGTTTTCAAGAATTTACCAAGCTCAAACAGTTCATGTTTGGCTCCAATAAAATTAGTGCCATTATCAGAGTAGACATGCGATGGAATACCTCGTCTTGATACGAAGCGTCTGAAGGACATAATGAAGGATTCCGTAGAGAGACTGGTGACCAGTTCCAGGTGAATTGCCTTGGTGGCAAAGCAAACATACACACAGATATAAGCCTTTAAATTTTTGGCTCCGCGACCTTTACGATCTTTTAAATTGATAGAGCCAGCGTAGTCAACTCCAACATGTTGGAATGGAAAAGATTCCTCTGCACGGGCAGAAGGCAATTCACCCATGATGGGCTTCGTAATGGATGGAGAAAATCTGAAGCATCTAACACATTTGTGTACGATTTGTTTCACCAAATTTCTACCCGAGGTGAACCAGAATTTGTCACGTAGGGTAGATAAAAGGAGCTGGGGTCCTGCATGAAGCATTCTAATGTGCTCACGTCTAACTATTAATTTGGCTAAGTGATGCTTGCCGTCAATAATTATTGGATGTCTTTTATCAAATGAGTATTTAGTGTTTTTAAGTCTGCCTCCTACTCGAATTAATCCTTCTTCGTCTACGAAGGGATTGAGATTTATCAAAGGAGATGATGATGTGATCGGTTTTTTCTGTGATAGTAAATTAAATTCAATACTGAACGATTCTAACTGAGATAATTTTATCAACCTTTTGAGTGATACCTTTAATTCTTGAGGAGTAAGAGGTCCATATAATTTAGTTTTAGATAATAAGCAGTTATTACCGAAACGCAGACATACTGCGATTGCTCTTTCAAGACAATGTAGATTAGAGTAGTTTATAAACTCAATGAAATTTTTGTTTAAACTAATGAGAGCCTTTATGTCCTTTTTGTATTCTGGAAGTTTACTAGAACAAAATTGTGGATTAGGCCAAGAAGGTTCTTCTTCCTGAAGCCAAGTTGGTCCATGCCACCACAAAGTCGATTTCTTAAGCATTTGAGGAGTGGCTCCCCTGGACAACAAGTCGGCGGGGTTAAAATTGGTAGGGACGTGCCTCCAAGAAGAGTTAGCGGTGAGATTTTGTATGTCAGCTACGCGGTTGCATACAAATGTTTTTAATAAGTTGGGACTAGTTTTAAGCCATCCCAATACTATTGTTGAGTCAGACCAGAGAAAGCAAGACGAATTTTAATAATTTATTGATTTTAATACCTTATGAATTAATTTACTTAAAAGCAGAGCACCACATAATTCTAATTTTGGTACAGTTATGGGTTTTAAGGGAGCAACCCTTGATTTAGAGCATAACAAATTTATGAAATTTTTATTGTTTGAATCGGTAGATCTAATATACACGCAGGCGCCGTAGCCTTCGAGTGAGGCATCGCAGAAACCGTGCACTTGTATAAATGTGGGCTCAGCACATTTGACGTGCCTAGGAATTTTTAATTCATTTAGGCCTATTAGGTCCGATTTGTAAATTAACCAAGGTCTTTCTATTTCATTTGGGACTGGATCGTCCCATGCAAGCTTTTCCAGCCATAGTTTTTGCATGCATAATTTTGCAATAAAGGTGCAAGGCGATAAAAGACCAAGTGGGTCGAAAATCTGAGAAATGTCAGATAACATCTGACGTTTGGTTATTTTGTCGGAATGTCGATTAGAAATGAAAAACATAATATGGTCATCTTGGAAAGACCAAATGAGGCCGAGTGTGCGCGATTGTTCATGATCGCCAAACTCATGTACACCTGGGTGGACGTCATTGTGGTGTATGCCGGTAAGAATGTTCGGATCATTGGAAATCCACTTCCTTAAATTAAAACAACCTGATTTTAAAATAATTGATAATTGTGAGCATAGTTGACGCGCTTCTTCTATGCTTGACGCACCGGAGAGCAAATCGTCAACATAGAAGTCATTTTTGATAATTTTTGAGATTTTAGGTGATGTTTTTTCACATTCATAACCTAATTGGGTGAGAGATCTGATTGCTAGGTAAGAAGCCGAAGCGGTACCGTAGGTAACAGTGTTGAGATCATAGTGCTCAATGGGATCTTCGGGAGAAAATCGCCATAAAATCCTTTGGAGTGATCTTTGAGCAGGTTGAACCTCAACTTGCCGATACATTTTTTCAACGTCGGCTGATATCGCATACGAATGCTGCCTAAATCTTATGAGAATAATAAATAGGTCTTGCTGGATGGTAGGTCCTACCATCTGAATGCTGTTTAACGAATGACCGGTAGTGGTCGGAGACGAACCATTGAATACCACCCGTAGTTTGGTGGTCAGGCTATTGATCTTGTGAACTCCGTGATGCGGAAGATAATAACAGATTTTTACTGTTGGATCAGCAAGCGACATGTGACCCAAGTCAATATATTCGCGCATAAAGTCACAATATGCCCTTTGAAGTGTTTCGTTGACGATTAGTCTCTTTTCAAGTGATAAAAATTGTTTTCTTGCAACGAAAAGAGAGTCGCCTAGAATTTGAGGTGATTCCTTGAATGGAATAGATACAATAAATCTCCCTTTGGCGTCTCGTGTTGTAGTCTTTTTGAAGTGAGACTCGCATTTGTTTTCTTCGCTTGAGAAAACTCTTTCGGTGGGATATGTATCTATTTCCCAGAAACGGGCTAGCTGGTGTTCGATGTCACTTGCAATGTTGAAATGACATTGCACCTGCGCATTGGTGTTAAAATCTGTAGGTCCAGCTATGACCCAACCTAATTTGGTATTTTGGAGTATGGGCAATCCGGGGCCTAACCGAACTTGTCCAATACACATGAGTTCAAAGAATATAGGTGATCCTACCAAAAGATCAATATTTCCTGGTTTATCAAATGACGCATCTGATAAACGGATGTTTGAAGGTATTTGAATAGCGTTACGTTCTACGCTAAAGCTGGGTAAGGTACCCGTTATCTCGTCGATGACCAGGCATGAAAGTTTTATTTTAAATTCAGAGTGATCAGCCTGTAACTCGACATCACATCTCGATTTGATGTGTGTGTTTGAATTGTTTAATCCAGACACAGAAATGTTAGCATTGAATATCGGTAAATTGAGTTTTTTACATACATCGAGTTTTATGAAGTTGCTTTGAGACCCAGAGTCAAGCAAAAGGCGTATATTTTGGACGTTTCCTAAATGATCAGGGGTCTTAGCCGTAGCGGTAGGCAATAGAATTTGCGTTGTGCTTGTGCAAAAAGCGGAAAGAATTTGACTTGGTTCCTCTGGTGGGGCAACCGTAGCAATGTTTGCAACTGGAGGCACCGTACTAGAGGTGTTCTGCAGATTTAAGTGAAGGAGCGTGTGGTGCCTAGCTTTACATACCCTACATGAATACTTGGATTTGCATTGGCTCTTAACATGGCTTGTGGACAAGCAATTGAAACATAATTTTAGTTCTGTGACCTTGTCTGATCTGGCTCTTTGACTTAATTTTATAAATTCTTCGCACTGATTTATGTAATGACTCTGATTGCACATTATGCATGTAGCAGCGCTAATTACGAATGATTTTACCTTTGATTTATATTTAATTGTTGGTTCTGTTTCGTTTTGACTGACGTCTTTCAAGACCTTCTAGGAGATTTGCGTGGTTATTTAAAAATTCTTTGAATTCCTCTAAAGTAGGTAAAAGAGATGCACTTTTGTTAAAACATACTTCCCACTCCCTCACGGTGGTATCGTCTAATTTGTTTAATACCAAATAAATTACAACATATTCGAACAGTTGTTCGTTTGTAGCAAGCGATTTGACTGCGGAAATATGCTTAAACAAAATGTCATTTGTTTTCCTCAGACCTACAGAAGATTCTTTATTTTGTGTTTCAAAGTTGAGTATATGATCTAAATGGTTTTTGATTATTTGCTTTGGCTGGTCAAAGCGAGCAATTAATGCCTTCCACGCAACCTGGTAATTGGATGCTGTGAATTCCAGCGAACCAATGACTGCTGACGCATCGTGCGTCAAAGATGATTTTAGATAATGAAGTTTTTGAGTTTCGCTCAAGTCCTCATTTTCATGTATTAAATTTAAAAATATGGCTTTGAATTCTAACCATGATTCTATATTTCCGTTAAATTTGACTAGGCTGATTTTTGGCAAATTAATGTAGTGCTTAGCACGTTCATTTCTGCCACAAGATTTATTGCTTATATCTGTGTGTACTGAACCTGCTTCACTAGGAGTAGGAGATGACTCCCTGCTTTGTTTTGAATTTGGCAAAATGCCTTCTCGCAAATCTACAGTTGATTTCTGCATGTGCTTACGAATCATGATTTTTGCAATGCTCGTGTATTCATAGAATGAATTTTCAAATCGAATGAGCTGTTCTTCAGCTTCGTTCGATTCCTGTACGGTAATGATTTGAGCATGAATCCTTTCGAATTTGCTTAGGATATCTGAAATTACTGTTAGTCTTTCCTGTAATTCACAAATGTGTTCAGACGTAACTTCCTGAACTTGTTCATTTAACTTTGTTATGAATGTTATGAATCTGGTTAGGTGGCCTTTCAAGAGACCCCTCTCACGGTTTAATGATTCCATGATTGAAAGTTTTTGTTATCACAGTCGTGATGAAATGTAATTGAATTATTGAAATTATAATTACCCTTAAAATGTGAAATCTTAGTAATATGTGATTTAGATATTTGGAACCCCACACTTATCAATAACACGTAAAAGCTGTGTGTGTCAGCTGTTTGCTCCGTTGTACAGGAACAATGGGGTTTCTTTGACGCCAAATAAATTTGATCAATTTACCTTGTGGTGAATCTTGATTGTAATCCACTGAATCCGTGTCGATCGACCAATTTTGAATCCGTGTCGAAGGATCAATGTTAATTGCACCGAATCTGTTTGGTGTAATCACTTTATCCAAGCGAAGAATCTTGGATATTTTTTGGAGCGAATGGACTGTATCTTGATTTGTTGAATTAAACACGGTTCTTTCCTTTTTTCAACTGTATATTTTTGTAACCTTTATAATGTTGATAACGTTTTTCTTTAATTGACAAGATAATATTGTGACTTGTTTTTAGGTAATTGATGTGACTACGTTTTTTTTTTAACTTTTTTGTTGCCTCACAACCGAACCAAAAAAACGGTCGCAAAACAAAATAAAACGCAAAATGTTTGCAATTCTGAACAAACTTAATATTTTAATCGCTGTCGTCTCTATTATTACTATTTCTATATGGAAGTCCTTCATAATAAGTGAATCGCTAACTGCAGAAAGGGGACATGTCACATTTTTAGAATTGTTCAGGAAATAAAACAAACTGTTTTATATCTTAAATGTCCATCCTTTTTACTCAAATTTTCGGCAGGACATGCCTTAGAACATCTGGAATGAATGAGTATATAATATATTTGATATTTGTGTTCTCAATTAGATCAGCTGCCAAATTAGACATATGGACATGTCCCCTTTCTGCAAGAAATGAAAAATACACGACAGAAAATGTGACAAAAAAGTATTATTTTTAAGGTATTTTAATAAAAAATAATTAAAAAACAGTTATTCGTCGTCGTCTTCATTGTCCTTAATTGACTACGCTGTAATTTCTTTCCAATATCATTCATGAGCAACTGGAATTAATTTGACCGTATTTTTTATATCAGCAATCCTCTTTTTATTTCTTGGTCGCTTTGCTGAAAAAGCTCTCTCTGTGGGGAAGTTGTAAATTTGGTCTTGTATTGCGTAATCTAAATGTTTCTGTTATAAGGCTATTGATAAATTCCATACACACCACTTCTTGAGCGGCAGAAATCTTTATGTGGTGGTATGGATCGAGAGATCAAAAATGACTTTCTTCACGTCTTGGCACATTTTTTCCATAAGATTCATTGCTCAGGCAAGTCATCTTATAAATTCAGGCCAGCAGCTTTTAAAATCATTTGATAAACTTCCACAATGGTGAATTTATTAGAATTTTTATATCTTAAATGTATATCTATATCAACGGTGGGCAACCTCCGGCCCGCGGGCCAACTCCGGTCCGCGTAAAGTTCTAATCCGGTCCGCGAGATCTTTAGAAGAAATAATAAATAAATATTTTCAAAAACAAAAATTTTAAAGAAAAGGATTAGATTAGTACCTAACATAAGGAAAAAGAAGAGATCTACAGTTTAATTTTCGATATAATTCGTCTTATTTAAATTAAATTAAAAAGTATTGTAAAAAGTAAATTGAAAAGTACACTAGACCCTCCATGTACGCGAGTTCGATGTACGCGAATTCAGAATAACGCGAATTAGATTTTAATACCTGAATTTTTTATACGCGAAGCAAAATTCCCTTTAACGCGAATTAAGTTTTCGCGTATTATTAAAATAACTAGGTGGCACAGTCGGCCTACCGGCCGCCTTTAGCCATCTAGACCGTGTCGGATGTGGTTTTTTGGCCTTCGGCCTCACTACAAGGTTCTAAAGTAGCCTATGTTTTTCGTAGCGTTGTAAATATCGTAACTTCTACACCAAATTTGGTTAAGATTGGTCAAATAGAAACGTAAAGCACGTGCACGCGTATTTGAATTGTCGATCGGTTGACAGCTTGACAGCATTCATTATTGTTTTTTAAGTTGATTTTGAGTAGCCTGCCTTCCTTTAAGGAATCTCGATAATCCATTCATGCGCGTCCCATAGGGACGCGCATGAATGGATTATCGAGATTCCTTAAAGGAAGGCAGGCTACTCAAAATCAACTTTCCTTTCCTTTGCGAATTTTTTTCTTTGTAATTTGTTATAAATGATAAGAGAAATAAATATAGTACTTAATTAACTTTGTTATAAATATTATTGTTTTTATATTTTCAGAAAAAAATACAAGTAACGAAAATATGTCCATTAACTATACTAAGGCCCGCGGACGAAACGTAAATATTATTCTGGCCCCTGTTATACAAAAGGTTGCCCACCCCTGATCTATATGATGTAAAATCTAAATTGACGTTTAGATAATATTTTGCAGTATTCTTTGACCGTGTAAAATTTTTCAATTTAGTCAAGCGATAATTTGATAAGACCAAAGTCACAGTCGCAGTGCCCTTTCATAGGAAAATATAATTGGATTTCTTCCAATTTATTCAACGCCACTAGGCTCATCAAAAATCGAATCATTGTGTTGATTTTGTTTTGTCCACAACAATTATCGCAGAAAATAAGTAGTTTTTAAAATTTTTTCTTCAACTACGTGAACAATATAATGCTTCAGAAAAGAACACACATCATTTTACCCTTTGCCTGCTTCGCCTTCGTAGTATACCTAACAAATCATATGTTTGGATTTTTAATTGTGGATTCCGAAAGTGCATATTGTGCTACTCATTTTAACATGCAGATCAATTTTGCATCCAATGAAACCAATTTACTTATTTAATATGGTAATAATGGTTTATGATATCATGTTGCACTCGTATTATATTGTCGACATGCTCACAGTTTGTTATCACTTTACTGCAGAAAAGAGATATGTCCCTGGACAAGTCCCGTTTATGCAGTAATCGAATTCTTTATCAGTCCATATTGTCGAGGGTAATAATAGAAGATTTATCATTTTTGCAGTACATTGTGCGTCTAGGCATCTATCGTAGATCATTAAAATATCAAAATGTCAATTTCACAAAAAATGTGACATGTCCCCTTTCTGCAGTTAGCGATTCAAGTATGAAAATCTCGAGAAATTGCTCCAACTTTGCATAATGATATTAAATCGTTATATTTTGCGTTGGTAATTGGCAGTCGGTCATCGTATGCTTTAGGTAAAATTTCCACTAGTTTTGATCTATTTTGTCTTAAAGCAGGGCCGCTAGCAACATGAATTTTTCTAAATTCTTCATCATAAATTCATAATCATAACGAAATAAAATTAGGTTTGGTTCGCTTTTCTGATAACGAAGCCATTTTATTTTGAGCCATTCTACTTTACCATTAGAACATTTTTTGAAATTATTCAAAGATGACATTTTCTTCCAATCGATAAAATCATCATGGTTGTATTCCATAATTTGGTATGGCGAAGGCTTCTTTCTTGCCATTTGGCAAATTACTTTCCATTCTACTGGAGAGCACTCACACTGATATTTTTAGCGGCACGCTAAAAACCTAATGAGTAACTTACCTGTTACTCATTTTTGCCAATGGAAATACTAAATTTTAATAATAACTTGATATTAATAAATTAATATAATAATATATTAACATTATAATTTAGTTTATATTAGAGGCACTTATAACGAATGAAAAGTTGTAAAAATTAATAACTAGTACACACGTGAACCAACTATAAATACTTTACAAGAAGTAATTATGCATCTTGCAATATTAGTGTAAGAAAATTGCAAAAAAAAATCCAAAATCGGTTTTCTGCGATTTTTCGACGGATTTCGTTAGGTAATTGTTCGTACTTTAACATACTAAAAAATGTCCTCTCGGAACCCTGAGCTTCTTACCAAATTCTTCGCTTGAAGTTTAAAATTTTTATGAAGGAGTGACAATTATGTTTTTCGGCCAAATATTTTTAAACAAATTTCTATTTCAGCTATATTGTTATCATATAACTCATTAAAAAAATTAAAAACACTTATAATATTTTAACAACATCCTCAAAATCATGAAAAGAAGAATTTCCTAAAAATGGTCAGGGGGTTCTGATTTGTGGATATGTTTTAAGGTTTAGGGTCCTAATAAAAACTCTGAGTTGAAGACCTCGGCCACCGCCTGGAAGTGCCGCCATTTATAAAAAATGGCAAAAACAAAATATTTCTTCGCTATATTTCCTTACCAGTTGACTTTAGGACGAAAATGACTTCTATAAATCTTATAGAGATTAAAATTTACTACAACTTCTATCTAAGATATTTTTCTCTAAGTCGAATAGTTGCTGAGCGCCTAACGAAATCCGTCGAAAAATCACAGAAAACCGATTTTGGATTTTTTTATCAAAATGTGCCCAATTTTCTTACACTAATATGCAATGGTGCATTCTGCTTATCTTAAATATTATATTGAGACAATGCTGTATGGACAAAAGTCTTGTATAATCACTTTTACATCAGAAAAATTTAATGAGTCTAGAAAAAGTTTGATGAAAGGGCGAATATCCCACATTGGTCTTTTATACAAATCTCTTTTGGGATATTCGCCGTTACGACATCACGATTTTTGGTCTTTCCTGTGGAGATTATTTATTTTATATATAATATTCAGGGATAACATTTTTTCATTAAAATCTCATTTTCGTAAAAATGGCGTGTTCGCCCTTTATACAAAACACCGACGATATGTGGGATTTAAATGTGATCTACTTAAAGTACGTAAAGGTGCATTTTTGCTTTATTTGTACTTTTCAGTAGGTTTTTACAATTATGCGTTTATTTTTAACTTATTGTTATATACACAATGGTTGGAAACGACAAACAAAAAAAAACCTGTTTAATTTTAAATTAAACATATTGCCGCCTCCAAAAGAAATGCCACCTCCAGAAGAAATGTAGTCTTATAGTGGTTCTAATTGGGTCATTTGCGTATGGGTGTCTTCGTCGTCCTTGGGCTGCCGAACTTGATTTGGTGGTGATTTTGATCTGATCCAACAATGATAACTTGTCAAACAGAATCCCATTAATTCGATTATAATTGTTCATGTAATAAAATTTGAAATTATTTTTGTCCATTAATTTGTTTGTTATTAATCGTTTGTTTTGATATATTTTTTGTTAGTAATTCCCATGTTGACTCATAATTTTATTCTGCTATTAATAGGCGTTTTATTATTTTACTCGCTTCTCCTCTTACATGCGTTTTAAGAGGTTGTAATCTTTCCGTGCTTTGTAATTGCTGAATTTGCGTGCATTACTTATTTTGCTGTTTAGATTTTTGAATTTTTTTTACATGAACTGGCGATAGTTCATGTAAACTGCTACCCCTAACTGTTTGAATACATCTAAATCTCTTTCTTTTTTCTTCTCTTTTTCCATCTTCTATTTTTCCATCTTCTTCTCCATTGTCGTAGCATCCCTCTGAATTTCTGTTGAAATATAGGGTCCATGTACAATTTTTCGTTTTGGTCCAACTTTTCTTGCATTACTGTGTTGTCTTGAATGCGGTTTTCCTTATATTTTAGTTTGTAGAAATTCTTCTCCAATTGATGAACTCTTGCGTACGCTTTTTGTTTTGATTCCACTAATATTGGTTGATCTTCTTTGAATGGTATTTTGACTGTATTTGTTTCGGCTTCATCTCTTTTCGTATTTTTCGCATAATGTGCCTCGCATTTTTCGTTTTCTATTGACATGGGCATCTTATTTTCGACTTCTTCTAGTTCCCAAAATTTCTGTAATTTTTCATCCTCTTCATGACGACTTATCATACTTATTACTTCGACTGGGTTTTGGTTTTTTATTTGAACGCTTTCTGATAATATCCCTCCTAAATGTGTTTCTTAACTAAGGATTCCATTACTGCTTTTTTGAACTCCACTTTTCATGATGTCCCCTATTTCTTTTGCTCCTAATACTGCATCTATTGGTCCTGGTATGTTGAATGTGGGATCTGCTAATATCTTGTTGTCCCAATCTGATAGTTCTATTTCCAATTCTTTATTTGGATGGCTGCTTGTTAACTTCGGTAGTACCATAAAATTTACATCTACCAAAATTTCGCTTGAACATCTTGGCTTTATTATTGCTTGCTTTGATTCCAGAATACTTCCCATTCCAATATTTTTAACTCTTCTTCGTCCGTTATAATCCATTCTAGTATGTTTTGTAGTTTGTCCAGGGATTGTAAACGTATTTGTCTTTCGTTTAAGTATGGGTTATTTAATTGATCAATTTTCTCTTCCAATCTCAGTGTGCTCTCTTCATATTGTTCTTCCATTGCCTCGAATATGTTGTTTTTGAAATATGCATTGTCATATTTTTCTTCATATGTTTCTATTTCTTCGTTCAGTTCTGTTATTTCCTCCCATTGTTTCAAATTTTGTTTTCCGTATTTCAGTTTATGATCTTGTAATAATTTACTCGTCATGGCTTCCATGCTCCTTTCCAGGTGTGACATGTTAACTTTTTGTCTCTTCCAGCGCAGTGATTGGGCATCCATTGTTTGTTTGATATTCTTTGATGTGCTTGTTGTCTCTTGATTGCTTGCTTGTCTTCTTCCCTTGTTTTTGGCGTCGCTGTGGACCCTTGTGTGTGTTGATTGTTTGGTCTCTCACTTGGACCGTTGCGTTGTATTGTGGCGTCTTCTTGACCCTTCTTTGGCGTCGCTGTGGACCCTTGTGTGTGTTGAGTGTTTTGGTCTCTAGTTTGAACCCTTGTATGTGGCGTCTTCGTGGACCGTTGGCGTGGACTTCCTGTCGCTGGTTTTTATGTTCGAAGGACCATGTCGAAAGTAGAAGATCCGTTCGAAGGACCATGTCGAAAGTAGAAGATAAGAAATGTTATCCTTTGCAGTCTCACAAAGGTTTCTGGATAGACTTAAGTCCAATAACACTCTATCTTAAACTTCGTTGATGGGAGTAACGAATCAAACCGCACTCCAATTGCTAATCGTTTTTATTAAATTTTAATTACAATATTTATACACTTTCTTAATGCTAAATTATCACTTTTTTCTGATGAGTTTTTACCTTAATGCTAGATTTTAATTAAAAAGTTAAATGACCTGATGACTAATGATATATGTGGGATTTAAATGTGACCTACTTAAAGTACTTAAAGGTGCATTTGTGCTTTATTTGTACTTTTAAGTAGGTTTTTACAATTATGCATATTTACTTTCCGAACCCCTAGGTAAGGAAAGTATTGTTTTCAGGCAAAATTTGACCCCCAATTTTTTGACAGATGTTCATGTTTTGAGGTCCCCTGAATCCATTTTTATCATTTTTGGAAGGATGTCAGTATGTAGGTGTGTATGTATGTGTGTACGTCTGTGAACACGATAGCGTCTAAACGAAGCAAGCAAATCATTCCAAATTTTGCATATAAGCTTTTTCCTGTCGTAGGACTAAGCCAGATGAAAAGAAATTATTCGTCTAACGGGAAAGGGGGGTTACCTGGAGCTATTATGACATTATGCGTCATAACTTCGAAACGAAATGAAATATGTAAAAATATTAATAACAAAAAATTACCGCTATGGAATTTTCTACAGTTTTTGTCCTACAAGTTTTTCTCTAAAATATATAGGGCGTTTCAAAAAATTTCGTATTTGTAAATAAAATAGTAAAACGTATTCTACTAATGAAAATAAGATGAAAAGTTTCTAATAACATTGGTCCAGAAATGCTTCGTTTGCAAGATATAGGCATTCAAAAGTTTTTTTCTTCCTATTTTGGCAAAATATAAAATTTTTCATCGATTTACTGTGGAAATTATGTAACCATTTTATTAAAAAATATAATATAAAAATTTACGTCTGTTCGGAAAGTTATGCGATGGCCACATCAGATTTTTTTTAATTTATTGTTATATACAGGATGGTTGGAAACGACAAACAAAAAAAACCTGTTTAATTTTAAATTAAACAAAATTTTTTTATAAATGGAGAAGGGGTTGCTGCTAAATCTAAATATCTGAAAAATTAAGGAAAATTTACTTTTTCATTATTAAAACAAATTTATTAAAGCGATTGATTGAGGTAACCCCCTATTAATTGAGTCATGTTATCGTCAAGTTCTCCTGTGATTTTTAGGTAGCCTATGGTCGTGTTAAGGAAAACCTCTTGAACGATTTCAGTAAATTAATGAGATAATTATTGGACCAATATTTGTGCTACCTGGAGAGCGACTTTGTCGTAATGGATATACATATTTACCTAATACGTGCTGAAGAATATTTCGGCAGCCATTACTTGACAGTAAAAAATTCAAAGACCCGAACAATAATTGGCGCAATATTGGACCAATATATGGGTCATCCTCATCAGGTGTGTTCTCCATGCCTCACGATATTCAACTATTTTTGTGTTTAAAAAGCATTTCGGATATCCGTATTTCGGACTTTGTCCCATTGAGTGAACCCCATGATAGATCTAAAAAAATCTCATATCCGCGTTTTTCAATCGGCTCTCCAGTTTCTTTGTTAACACCCATGTTCCGCTGCTGTAGGTAACTGTAAGCACAGACTGCCTTATAGAATTTCAGAGGATTGTCTCTATTTGAGCATTTTTTTCAATGTGCGCTTAAATCGTTCTATTTTTCGATTTTTTTTGGATATCTCTCTTCTGCTGCAGGTTTAGGTTCAGCCCAAACATTTCTTTGAGAAAAAAGAGTCTTTGAGTATTATTTTAGATCTTTTATATTCTTGTCCCGCTAACGCCATTAGTTTTGTTTTCGACATCGAGACCATCATGTTATACTTTCTCATAATCTGTTGGAGTTTATGGAATGCATACTGAAGTGAGTTCTCAATGTCTACTACCAATATTTGATCATCTGCAAAGAGCATAGTAAGCATCCATTTTTACCTGTTGATATTGAAGGAGTAAAAGTTTATAATGTTTTTCCACTCTCTAAAACCATCATCTATGTAAGTTTATATTAAACAGTATTGGCGAAAGGCTACAACCCTGTCGTATGTCGTAAGTTACTTTAACTTCCAGAGGCACATAGTAATATTTTCCATAATTTGAGCGAAGTATGCGATTAAATGCTTTGGTATAGAATAGACAATAAAGAAGGTGTGAGTTTCGCGATTGAATTCCCTGTTTTTCAATTATTTGCTTCATACTGAACACATTAGCTTCCCATTCTCAAACCAGACTATTGCTTTCAATCTGTTAGTTATAATTTTGGAGTATATTTTGAAGATGCTGAGAAGGTTGATGCCTCTATAATTTCCATAAGATGTCCGATCTTCTTTCTTGAGAATAGGCCTCATAAGTTGGAATCTTTAGGCGCATCCAACATTGATTTATAAACTCCAAAAATCTCTGCTTGAATTCCTCTCATGCGTACTTGATCATCACTACTTACTCTTAAGAGCGTCATTCAATTCTTTACATTCTATTAGGTCCGTTTCAGTTATTACTTCGTTTTCATTCTGCCAAAAAGTTTTATTATTCCAGCCACAAATGTGCTACGTTTTGATGAGCTACCTACGTTCACAACTTGAACTGATTGAGTTATTCGTCTTATGTATTTGGGTAATACAACTGGAACCACTTTACCTCTTAAGAGCCCCAATAACACTTACAAAGATTCGGTCTTTTTTTCAGGTCACCAATATCGATATTAAAGACCAAGTGTATACTTTAGTTCTTCAATAATAAACCCACCAAGGATACATGTTACAATCTTATTTAGCATAACCGGTATAATGAAAACTTCATCAACATTTTGCCACGCTTAAACAACTAAATTACGATAAATGTTGCTGCAATTTCGCGAAGTCCGCAATTCGAACCCACAATTTCCGCAACGTAACTCAACCAGCGATCACACCAAACCACGTTGGTCGCCTAGATGAAACGGTTAAAATTCCTCACGAACTTTAGCGTGAATAATTGATGTTACATTAATTTCTAACCAAAGGTGTTAATTAAAACGACGGAAAAAAAAGATGGAATAGGCGCCACTCGATTTCGGTTAAAAAGGAAGACGTCGTTATGAAAGATTAGACAACTCGATTAAAGGGGAAATCGAGAAATCACGAGCTATCTTTGTAAATCTTGCCGGCTAGCTTGGAAGATAATTAATTAAACAAAAAAAAAACCAGCAATGAGTCCAGGGCATACGGAAAATTTTGAACAACGAAGAATTTTTGTAAACGAAAATAGTAATTACTCAAATATAAAGCGCAAATATCTTACGCACACAAAATAAACTTAACAATAAAATAAAAATAAACATAAAAATAAACAATACGGTGGTCATTGCTTAAAGGCTTTATGATAAAGTCGATGCTTATGGTGTTAGTATTGCGCCAGTGGAACGCAACAACAGTAGCCCACTACAGGAGCCGACCAGAACGGCACAGTAGCGACCACATTGACACTCAGAATCACCACCCACACAATCAATCGACGGAACACTCGAATGGTCATATAGGTACAATCCCACTAAGGTAACCACCGAGCCTCCGACGACCAAACCAAATAGCAGCGACCCCGGCGCAATGCCGCACTCTGTATATAAGTAGGTCACACATCGAAGCCTTTATAAAATAAAAATATAAAATCATAATTAAACACAAAAAAAGTATCGACACTAAATTTCAAATATGAAATTTGAACCTCCGTCGATCAAATTGGAATCTTCCTGCTAATACATTTTACCAGTTCGCTCGATGTAAACCATAGGAAATAATACACAAGTAAAGTTTAATTAACCAAACGTAATAAAATAAATAAAGTAGTCATTACTACGCTTATCAAACATAACACTTATACATTGGTATCATTATCCACAATATGCAAAAGTGCGATAATGATTGCAATTTTATCACGCAGTGCAGAAAGTTGTAATCTGCCACTTATCTATCAATTGCAACCATTCTGGAAGTAAAAATGCAGAACGAAAAAAAGAATACCAAGATGTTACACATAAATAAAAAAATAAAACACATTAAAAAGGCCAAGGAAAAAAAAAATACGCCATCGAGCTTAATATGGCTTAATATAAAAACCAATAATAATTATTACAACAAATTACCAACCAAAAAGGATACCTCAAATTTCGTTGATCTGCGGCATATGCAAAAATTTGTTCAGCTTCGAATCCCATAAAGGCGGATGAGAGCTCCCGGTAAAATAATCAAAAAAAATGAGCTTCCCAATCCTACGGATTCGAGAAGATAATCCCAGTTCGCTACTGGATGGTATTAACTAACCAATTCTTCTCCAAAATCCGGCTTCACAAAATTTTTGCACAACACACACAAAATCACCTCTTACTCGAGCAAACGTATCCAGTCCCGTCTCGCGTACCGACCCCTGCCCATTTCCCTCACTCGTACCAACGGTCACTGGTTCCAAAACCCAAAGAACCCGGCGGCAAATTTTAAACCGTTACACTCCCCCTTTACTTGGAAAGAGGTAAAGTTTCTATAAAACGAGAAAACCAACGATACGGGAAATAGACTAGGAACTTTACCGATGGTGAAGATGTAAAGCTGTCCAGATGTTCGGACCTTCGATACGATAGGTAAACAAAACAAAAGATAACAATACGATAATAACGACAAAAGAGAAAAATATGTACAAAGAAAGATATATACAAACGATAAAACAAAAAAACTATACATACTCGTCTCTGACCAACTTTGATCAACACGAACGAATGATGACCAATAAATAGTTGGTGAGCAACCAGATGGTCATTGCTCGAAGGTGATAACAATTGCGATGTCCGATGGTAATTGCTTTTAACAGAGTAGGTTGTACAGAAGCGAAATAATACCACCAAGAACCTCCTCCCGAATTAATTAAGGGAACGTTCGGGTGGTCGCTAAAATCCCAATGAATGGTTTAGAATATAAAAATTCAAATGCAACCACCGCGAGCCCCCGCATAACTAACCAATCGTAGGCCCCGGTAAAACTTCCCACCGCTGTACTTCTGTCGTGCATCGCGAGACCTTCTTCCTATATGATTCTTTTCAAATAAAACAAACAGACAAATAATAAAAATATATAACACAATAACTAAAAAAAATCAAGCCTTTAATTTCGAATACGGGATTCGAAACTATGCCGCCCGCTTTATGGACTGCTAGCCTATCCATTAGACTAACTCAGCTCTACGCTACCTATCTCGAAAGTAAGTTGTTTCATTTGGTTAAAGAAAACATTATTTCTCGTAAATAATGTTTCCACAAAGATAGCAATACAGTTGTTAGTAAATATATTCACGCGTGCGAGCGTACAATAAAAAAAGTGCCCCAATCAAATTCATGCAGAAAGCATAAATAACTCATATTCTTGGCGAAACTTGCCAATCAAAAAAAATACATAAGGCAAGACACAAACCTGAAATATTAAAACACAAAAAACAAGATAATATTCACTCAAAGGTAAAAATACATATAATCGACACAAACCTGAAACGAAAAAAATATAAAAATCGAGCTTGAACAAAATTTGTTACGACCGATGACGAATACAATTCCAGGTGGTATCCCAGTATTGCGGGTTGGCTGATAATGCAATATGTGCAATTAACGATATGTTCTAAATGACGTAAAAGAATTGAACTGTTAATAATCCTGCTGGAAGTATGGACGATGGATCCAACATAAAAAAATAAACGGTACATAGCGGTAAAAATCCATCATCCTTGGTTATAACCGATAACGATAATAAACTTCAGGTGGTGTTAGAGTACAAATTGCGAGTCGACTGATAAATGCAATATGTGGAATTAACGAAAGGTTCTAATGACTTACCCATCTGAACGACTAGAATCCTTCAACAGAAGACTGGACGGTGGATCCAACATAAAAAGGAACGGTACAAAGCGGTAAAAATCCACCCTCCACCAGCAACGAATTCTTATCCCCGGATCGGGTTCGGAAAAACACTGTTCCATATTAATTCGAATGCTGGGTCGTTCGAGAAAGGAAGCAAACAAAATTCTTTCCAAAAATCACAACCACATTTCACAAGCAGACCAGCACAATTCACGTCCACACCTTACCACGTACAAATGCCAACTCTCTCATCTAATTCATAGGAGAGTTCATCTCCTAATAATCTATCCACTTTCATGATGGATGAGATTCGAAAAAGCACAATAAGAAGATTTTAAAAAAAATTTCAACTTGAAATTTACCTTCCCCCTCCAAAAAAAGGTATAGGGTAGAAAAAACCACGAATTTACACGAATTTAAATAAACTAAGAAAATCAAAAATAAAAAAACACTTCAAAATGTAATCGACGTTGTTCAAAAAATATTTTCGTTGGGCGCCACTTGCCACGCTTAATAATTCGGTGGTTATTTGCGCCACTTGCCACGCTTAAACAACTAAATTACGATAAATGTTGCTGCAATTTCGCGAAGTCCGCAATTCGAACCCACAATTTCCGCAACGTAACTCAACCAGCGATCACACCAAACCACGTTGGTCGCCTAGATGAAACGGTTAAAATTCCTCACGAACTTTAGCGTGAATAATTGATGTTACATTAATTTCTAACCAAAGGTGTTAATTAAAACGACGGAAAAAAAAGATGGAATAGGCGCCACTCGATTTCGGTTAAAAAGGAAGACGTCGTTATGAAAGATTAGACAACTCGATTAAAGGGGAAATCGAGAAATCACGAGCTATCTTTGTAAATCTTGCCGGCTAGCTTGGAAGATAATTAATTAAACAAAAAAAAAACCAGCAATGAGTCCAGGGCATACGGAAAATTTTGAACAACGAAGAATTTTTGTAAACGAAAATAGTAATTACTCAAATATAAAGCGCAAATATCTTACGCACACAAAATAAACTTAACAATAAAATAAAAATAAACATAAAAATAAACAATACGGTGGTCATTGCTTAAAGGCTTTATGATAAAGTCGATGCTTATGGTGTTAGTATTGCGCCAGTGGAACGCAACAACAGTAGCCCACTACAGGAGCCGACCAGAACGGCACAGTAGCGACCACATTGACACTCAGAATCACCACCCACACAATCAATCGACGGAACACTCGAATGGTCATATAGGTACAATCCCACTAAGGTAACCACCGAGCCTCCGACGACCAAACCAAATAGCAGCGACCCCGGCGCAATGCCGCACTCTGTATATAAGTAGGTCACACATCGAAGCCTTTATAAAATAAAAATATAAAATCATAATTAAACACAAAAAAAGTATCGACACTAAATTTCAAATATGAAATTTGAACCTCCGTCGATCAAATTGGAATCTTCCTGCTAATACATTTTACCAGTTCGCTCGATGTAAACCATAGGAAATAATACACAAGTAAAGTTTAATTAACCAAACGTAATAAAATAAATAAAGTAGTCATTACTACGCTTATCAAACATAACACTTATACATTGGTATCATTATCCACAATATGCAAAAGTGCGATAATGATTGCAATTTTATCACGCAGTGCAGAAAGTTGTAATCTGCCACTTATCTATCAATTGCAACCATTCTGGAAGTAAAAATGCAGAACGAAAAAAAGAATACCAAGATGTTACACATAAATAAAAAAATAAAACACATTAAAAAGGCCAAGGAAAAAAAAAATACGCCATCGAGCTTAATATGGCTTAATATAAAAACCAATAATAATTATTACAACAAATTACCAACCAAAAAGGATACCTCAAATTTCGTTGATCTGCGGCATATGCAAAAATTTGTTCAGCTTCGAATCCCATAAAGGCGGATGAGAGCTCCCGGTAAAATAATCAAAAAAAATGAGCTTCCCAATCCTACGGATTCGAGAAGATAATCCCAGTTCGCTACTGGATGGTATTAACTAACCAATTCTTCTCCAAAATCCGGCTTCACAAAATTTTTGCACAACACACACAAAATCACCTCTTACTCGAGCAAACGTATCCAGTCCCGTCTCGCGTACCGACCCCTGCCCATTTCCCTCACTCGTACCAACGGTCACTGGTTCCAAAACCCAAAGAACCCGGCGGCAAATTTTAAACCGTTACAATTTCCTTACTTCATGTTAAATAATTAAATTAAATGAACAAGAACGCCTATAGGCTTATAGACGTACGATATACTGAACTTTTTTAAATTAAATTAAAATAAGGTATGTTAATAATATAGCATGAACTCTGCATTATATTTGAGTGGCCTAATCTCATTCTGTTAGATATTCTTTGTTCTGTCCTGGTGATGTTCCTGAGAAATTGGTTGTGTCTTGTTACTTTTATCCTTTTCAGATTATTCCTTGCGGCTGATTATTTTAACTTAGTTTTCTAGGTTTGTGATTTCATTTTGTCCATGTTCCTTTTATGAGAGCAACTCTGGCATTGCTGATGTCTACATTTTCATTGCGTTGAATAAAATTTAATAGTAATATTTCCAGGTGTATCCAATAAATATATTAAATTTTAAATTTTTTAAAGGCTATTTTGACCTTTAGGTCATTATTTGACCAGGGTTCCCACTCTTCTGGAAAACCTGGAAAAGTCGGAGAATTTTAAAATTTCTCAAATTTGAAATTTTGAGAATTTTTCCTTTTTAGTGTTTTTTAGGGAACTTTTCCTAACACGGTAAGTGCATTTGTACTTTCAGGTTTACCGAAAAAATCGGGGAAATTTTAAATGTAGTCGGGCAAAACCTTGCTAAAGTTAAAGACTTTGCTTTGAAAAATTCAGTGGGAACCCTTAAAGGCATTTATCAAATCTGAGGAGATAAAGGAATTATTTTAATCTTCATTATAATTTTCTATTAGAATTTGCTTTATAGCAAATTAATAGTGGCGCAGGATATATTTTTGTCCTATTTTGATCGATCTCATTTGGCCAAAATTCTCAAACTTGGAAAATGAACCACAAATAGGCTCACAGCTACGTGGAAAAAATTATTAACAGAAATAAAGTACGATACTTTGCATTTTCATCAATTATTCTGTAATGCTATTATTAATAGGAAAAAATTAAATAATTGTAACCTGTAATAGGGTTATTTTATAGTGATCAAAAATTATTCAAAAATTGCAAATCCATTTTTTTAAAATTTTTAACAGTCTTATTAAAATCAGTTAGTTTGCTTTAAGATAGTATGAAATAGGATTGCTTTAATAAAAAATTGGCTGCTACAATTTGCTTTTTCAGAAAAGTTACAATGATCAAATCAGTTTACCAAAGATGGTGATTATTCCTATTACGTTTTTTTTACAGAATTTTCACCTTGTTAAAATTTCTTTCACAAATTTAGATTATTTTAATAATTTAAAAAGTAAAGCTTTTTTAAATGTTTTTCTCATTATTAGATAGCTTTAAGGCAGGAAACAATGAAAGTAGATAAAAATATTGTTTAATCGTCGGAGTTCAAGCAGAAGTCATTAATAAGTCCAAATTAGTGATTTATTTCAGAACCGTTTTATTTATAGATTTAAATACTTCCATGTAATAATTATAATTTCAATAATAATTAAATCTTGAAGTTAATTTACGAGGTAATTCAGTAGGTATACTAAAATAAATCAAATCTGCAGTCTTCTCGTATTAATCAATAATAATTGCAATTTACCCAGCAGAGGAATTAATAGACTTGGTGACTTCTACATATAGACGACTTATGACCAGCGATGCCAACCGTACTATAATAATTATAGTTATAGTATAATTATAGTACGGTTGGCATCGCTGCTTATGACTATAATAATTATATACCACCATAGTTAAGAATTTAAAAAAGATGTTTTTCCGTTGTATCTCTTCTAAAAATTGGGCTCCGGAAAAATCGTTGCTTTGGCTTTGACAGCGATTTTACCATACCGTTCAACCAAAATCAATATTGGAAAATTATAAGCCTATACCTATAGCACCATATAAGGGAAATTGAATATTATGTTTATTTAAAGATAAACGAAACTTAGTGCTTGTTCACAATGAACGTAAGACATATAAGAAATACGTGAGACGTAAAATTTACATAAAGCTTCATTTTATAACATAAAATTAAAACCATTCCAATTTAATGTAATAATGTTAAGATTATGGTCGTATGTAAAATTACATAAAGTTATGCTTAATGTAAATATTACGTCTTATGTACTATTTGTTATCTTACGTTCATTGTGAACAAGCACTTAGTTTAACATATTATATAATATTTATAATAATAATAATATAGACATATTGTTTGCCCGACAATGATTATCTCCATAAATTTTACGAATTTCTTTATACAAAAAAAAACATTCGTTTTTCAGAAAATGTAAATTAAAAAATTGCATTTTATACTTTTTGGTATTGTTTCCCCATAAAGAATTAATAAAATGTAAACTTACGCAATTTTCTGTTTATAATTTTCTTCAATCTTTACAGACCACCTTTATTCAAAAAGCTGAGTCTCTTTGTGGATTTTGGCCAAGTTTCGGGTTTCCGGTTCCACTGTGCGTCTGTGTAAATTAGTATGCAATTTTATTGCTGATCTTTTACTTCTAAAGAAATTTGTATTAAATAATTACATATTATATCAAGGTTTACATCATGATTTAAAATACGAAAAATTATCCAAGGTAGCAAAAAAAGTATCTATTAACTTGATATATACTAATTTATAACTTCCATAATGTTTTTTGAGAAGTATCTTATCTAGCTCTGCTAATCAGAACCTTTAATAAAGTTTAAAGGCATATATTGACCCTGCAACAACATAGCAAGACGAATTCCAAATGAGAATTTATTGGTTTTCAGTAAAACTTCCTGTTCAGAGCAGTGGTACCCAACCTACTTTGCTAGCGACCTAAAAAATTATTTTCGTTTGCGTTCAAGAGGCAAGAAAAAGAAATACACAAAAAAAACACGATGTGACTAATTTAATAATTTATTATCCTAATATGCAATATTAATTTACAACATCAAAATTACTTCCTTTTCAAATCACAAACAAGAAATTCTTGAAGCTACCAAAAATCACTCGTGGCCCAAAGTTGGTTCGCAACTTAGTGGTTGAGAACCACTGGTTTAAATAAAAGAGATGTTTTAGAAATATTTCAAAACGCTCTTAAGTGAAATAATTTTAACCATTTGTAAATAGAAATAAAATTTCTTCGACATTTCGATAATTAAAAATTTGAAATCAGAATTTAAATTTAAAAATTGGGCACCAGAAGAAATTAAGAAAAAGTAGAAAAGATAGCGTATGCCATTGTTTCAATCTTATTGGATTCTCTTCGGGCAATTGTAATCAAAAGACTTAACAAGTAAAGACGATATGAAAAGAATAGAAAATGAAAAAGTCAAAACGAGAATATAAGTTTTTCAAAAAATGAAAAACAGAACATATTTGTTAATGTAAGCAGGGTGAAAGTAATTTTAAAAATACTGCAAACACAACATAGGGTTTCTAATTAATAAATTTTGAAAAAGCAGTATACATAAATTGTATATATTTTGGAATAGTAAATTATGAAAGCTTTTCTTTCTTTCTTCGAAACTCAATAATATCTTACTCATTGTCAATTGAATTTTGTACAAGACTAATGCAATATTTCAGTACTACTGATTGAATCAAATTCAATAAAATAAAACCACTTCTTACAGAGTTTAGTTCTTATTTATTCGCTAACTAGTTTCGTGCTCCCTGGCACATCATCAGAGCGCTAGATCAATATATAAAAAATTTCACGAAAAAGATTCATATTCTGACACATTCTAGACACATCAATATTTTATGTCAATGTATTCATCGTTAACACGAGAAGGTCTGGTTGCAGGTATATTCAAAACGCACTAGATATTATAGGTATACTAGACATTATAATATTATATAACCTCGTATTAACGATTTATCTTGATATAATTAATGTTAATCAATTTTTTCGATATTTTAATTTGAGATTCTACTCTTTTATTTTATCATTTATATAAAATGTGATACCTTCATCATGAAATTATTTATGCATATTATAGTAACGTACCGCTCTGTTGATGTCCTGAGGAAAACGAAACCCGTTTGCACAAAATCACTTTATATCAAATTATCCTTGCTAGGCAATTACGTAATTCAATGTCGATTACTATATCGACGACTCAATTTTCGATCCTCCTATTCTGGAGATCGAACGGCTTTCTAATATCGAGACCAATAATTTATTGAGTCTCGCTTACAACTACTAAATATAGAATTAAAGCCAAAAGTTCAAAATTAAATAATTCAAAAATAGAAATATTACATTTTAGAAACCTAGCTGTCGAATATTTTCACCAAACTGGTAGTGGCTAGTTCTTTGTTGATTTGAAGTTGATTCTTGATCTAACAAAATGCTATTGAAGAATTCAAGTTTCAATTTAACAACACTAACTTGAGTTGTGCGAATTGTGAATATTGGTTTTTCCACAAGAAATTTTATAGTGCTACTGATGAAAGCTATTATGATTAAGTTTAGATAAAATCTTTGTTGTATATTCTTTCTTGTGTGTTTCAATGCATTTTGCAATAAGTAACAATCTCATTCAATTAAAGTGATATTTTAACTGCTTTGTTTTCTGTGAAAATTTCATTTTAAGAATCTCACTTTTATTCGTTAAAACATTTTGTAAGACGTAAAACCTTCATTAGTTTGAAAGTCTTGGGTAATAATAACTAAAGCATGAAACATTGAGTTGACAAACTTTCATGAAAATTATCTAACATCATTTCAGAGAAAAAGAGTTGTCATTTTTTTTATATGGGATATTGATAAACTTTATAATAATAAATAAGGAAAACAAATAATACGCCCTGACAGTTTCCAAAAGGGATTTATTTTTAGAAAGTAATAACATTTATTTTTGCCATAGGATTTCTATAATAATTAGTATAAAATTTTTAATTTTAAAAAGATATTTTTCACAATTATATGTCGTGCAATGTTTAATTAAAAGCAAATATATATTTTTTGAATTTATTACGTTAGTAATCCCAATGCTAAGCATGTAAAAAAATTTAATGTTGTTTTCCGAGTCCCTCAGGTTTTACTAAACAGGTAAATTAGTGTCCTTGACTATATTAACTAAATTTTATGTCATTATATTGTTCGTTCTGAGTTTTTATGATTCTACAAATACTCTCAAATGTATTTTTTATGTTCAGGACCGAACAAGAATATAATATAAACTCGGGTTTGGTACACGCTGGTATATTGGTGTGCTTAATAGTAATTTAAAAAGCAAAATAAAATTTTAGTGAGTATAGAGTTAAATTCAAAATACACACGTATTTTCTTGAAGTGTGAGAACACCACAGCAGACGATATTTTAATACGGATTTATTCAAAATTATGAACCTTCTTTATGCACGAATGGCTCGTTTAATCTTAGATATTTAACTCTCGAATTAATATTATGAGCTGCAGCGGTAGGTTAGTAAGGTACGCAAGCACGTACACACGTTAATTTTTAACCATCTTGGTACTTACAGCTCATGTTAACTTAATGAGAGCTAAAATGAAAATTGCTGCGTAGCAAAAAGGTTATAACTTTGAATCTTGAATTGAAATTAATAAATTATGAACACCCTGTATGTTGGATTTGATAAATTTCAATAAGTTGAAATAATCAAAAGTAAATATTAACTATTCTTTAAAATAATTTAAATTTAATCTTCTGTGTAAGTTTATATTAATAATTTTGAAGGTGCCTGCAATCTTACGATAATGGAAACGCGACTGGTTCGAAGCATAAAATACTGTTTTATCTAAATCATATACCCTAATGATTTTAGAAACTTGAAAATTTCGCGAATCAATATTAAAATTTGTATGCATTGTTTGCTTTATTTTTAATTTAACTTCTTATCTCAACATTTAATTTCCTTTCCTTTTAGAAAATTGATGGCGGTAAATGAATTAATAGTTCTTTGAGAGCCAACCCCAACAATTTTCTTTAACTCGATAGTATAGCTCGAGAAAGAAAACGAGAAAATGCTTTATCAGATATTACGTATCTTTATTAAATAATTGAAAAAGCATGTAAATGCTAAATTTTTGTTACTTTCTAAATGAAACATAAATTGCAACAAATTTCACATAAGCGCTTAAATGAATAATGGAAAAGTTTAGTAAGTACCTATATGAAATAAAGCGTCAAGACATTTTACCGATTTAATTGAAAATCGAATATAAGATATAATTTGATGGATAATAGGATTAGATTGGAACTTTTATAGTGGAACATGTTGGCATTAAGTTATTAACTTTAATTGATTTATAAGCTGATGTACTTTTTATAACGTTAAAAGTTTTAACAACAGACATCTAAATGCAATGGTAAGTATTGAAAATCGTTTAAGAAAACTTCTTGTTGTTATCAGTGAAAGCAAACCACCACGAACTTTAAACGTGAAATGGACGGAAATCTGATTTGAGAGTACTAAAAGTAATTCGAGTTCGAATGCGGGTTATCGAGAAATGCTTTTACTGGATAAGGTTCACGAAGAACCAACAGTTACAAAATTTCTAATAATGGAAGTTGTAAATGGAGCATTTCAGAGAACCTACATGTTTCATTTGTATCCCTAATTAAATAAGTTTTATCGGTACCTTTAAATTTAAATCTGTTCAGATATGGGTTTGTTAATTCAAAATTACGTTCAAGTAATATATTGACCCTTTAAAAATAAAAATTATCCCTCAAACTGTCGTTGGATGCTCCACTTTTATTACAGTATATTACAAAAATTCCAACAATTGAATTTGAACAAGCATTGGCTGGAATTCAAAATAGTTTTGTTATTGAGAAAATGTTGCACACAAAATAAATCGCACGGAGTGTCTGACAAATACCGCGAAACTTTCCAACTCTTCACTCACTATAGTGGCTTAATCCAGCCATTATTGATTTCAGTCCATTATCTGTTTTCCAAATTGTAAACTTTGAGAATTTTCACTGCTGTTTTAAAGAAAGATTAAATGCGAGGCTTTCTTTATACAACGAAGAAAATCAGTCAGCGTGAAACGACAGAGCTACAATTTTAACTAAAATTTGAGTTCTTTTTTCATCATTTACAGAACTGAAACTATTAACTTTTACATTCCGAATAACTGCATTTGAATCCGTATTAGAGACAACAGTATGGATAGTATTCTGCACCACCGGCTTGTTTGAATTCCGTTATGATCAAAGCCCGATTTCAATTACTTTATAAATAGCTAAGCAAGTAATAATTTGCAAAATTTAATTACTTATTTAATTAACCCACAGCTAAATAATGAAAATTGGTTATTTACATAAATGCAAACGCAATCGCTATCGAAATAATCCATTTAATGAAACCTTAAGGTCCACTTGAACGTTTTTAAACTGCGATTTAATTAAAATTATGAAAATAACCCAAAGTTGAATTATCTAAATTGGAAATGATAATAATAAAAGTTAAATTATAAAATCAATTGCTGTAAAAATTGACAAGTCGGTAACCTGACAGCATCGCTGATGGCACTGAAAGCTTTTGAATTCAATTTTAGACTGGTACTGAAAAGGCATAATAATCTATAAGTTTGGCTGAACACAACAATATCAAGATGATGTGGGTGTAAGACAGCAAACGTAGATTAAAATCAACCAACCAATTTCAGATTGGAAGCAAAAAATAAAAATAAGAAAATAAATCGACATTTTGTGATTGAATTTCGAAAAATATTAAAAATACTATGTAGTACCTAATCATATTTTTTGTTATCAGGAATTATAATAATTAAGACATAATTTTTATTTCAAGCTTTTTCTTAAATTTTTGTGTTTGTTCGGTTAATGCAATTTTTTGACAATGAGATTTAAAACTTCAGTTGATAAAAAATTACCTTGTTAATAAAAAAATCAATATCTTTATTCGTATGGTATATTGCAAAAAAATAACGAGAAGTTTGTTTGTAAGAAAATAAAACACCTGATTAAATTTTGAACGGTAACCTGTTAAAATGCGGAAACAAGGGTAAAATTAAAATCATCAATGTACGAAAAATAAACCATAAGAAATTTACTTTCGAAGTGGCTACTCTATACTGAGACTGGACTAACTTATTGCTTTCTACAGTTTGAAACAGTTTGAATTTAATAATAACTTGTCAAATAGCAAATGTTGTGTTTGATCAACTCAAACAAAAAGAGAAGCCATGATTAAAAATAAATAATAAAATGTTATAGCAATTCAGAAAATATTTCTAACAATTCAATAAAATAATTTACCGAAGTGGTAGAAAATTTCTGTGACAGTAAATGTATCGTTCGCACTTAGTCGCGAGAATACTCGTATACGTGATAAAATAACTAACCTAACCGCATGTTCAAAGGATTTGATGCCTTAATCAATCCAATTAAAAATAAAGGACAAGCTGACTTCTCAGTCAAGATTAAAACAGTGTCGCTAAACAATCAAGAAAGTAATATAAAATCTACTTAAAAAGCAATTTTTGAAGAATTAAATTAGAGAATTTTAAGAAAAAGCTTAACTTAACGCTAAAATATTTGAATTTTAACTGTGAGTTTCATATATGTACAATTGTGCTATGCTAGTTCATTTAATCGATGGTTTTATATTTAAAGTCTTTTACTTGTTCAAATTCAAATAATTCAGTTACAAATTTGCAATCAAATTAACCACAAGGTTTCCAGATGACCAATAAATTCAAAAATTCTTGAAGAGAATGAAATGAATAAAAAGGAAAACATTATCAGGGAACTAAGTAAATATATAAGATTAATTATCACCATTAGTACTCGATGTTTTCTGAAAATTTTATAACAGATTCACAAAGGAAAATTTAACGTTACATTAATTTATGTACAAGTCTCCAAGCTATCAATTGGAATTCAGTTGATAACCGATCACATGCCCGTCTATGTTTGCATTGAATCGGAAACATACTTGGTGTTGCACAAGTTCAGCAAACAAATTTGTTACGGTTTATCTAAATCGATTTTCATTTATCACAAATATAATACGAACCATTAAAAAATGTTAGGAAGATAATTAAACATAGCTTGTTTACTTACGTACGTCCGGATTCGTAGTCCTTACTTGAGTAATAAATTATAATAATAAAATGCACTCTTCTCGTATATTAAAATATAACTTTATTAGTTACACGTTTCGCCAATAAATTGCCATCATCGGACTACGTATTAAAAATTTGCAATTAACATCAATTATGGAAATTGATGATAGCAGTTGTTGCCGAAACGCGTAACTAATAAAGTTATATTTTAATATACGAGAAGAGTGCATTTTATTATTATAATTTATTATAAATAAACTTTGGAACTCCTCAAATAATCCAGATCCAGATCCCAACAGCAAATTAATCTATCACTTAAATTAAACATATCGCTTAATAAATAATATCTTCTCTAACAATTCAAAACAATAGCAACTAAAATATTTAAATTATACAGTTCTCTTTTACAAAACACTTTGACCGCCTTTCGTTCAAACAAATCGCTCTTGAATATCTTAAATTTGATGACTAAAAATCATATTCTCCCATCCAAATTCAAGATTGATATTCAGAACGATTTTCCTTTTCGAATCATAAATCTATCATTCATATAACCAAACCAAAATTATCACAAACTCTTAATTTTACATGTTTTCAAACTTTTTGCATAAAACTCAATGAATTGCCAAATCATCCATCATGATACAAAATTTCTCAAAATTTTATTACAAACTTACCAAAAACCAAATTATTACTTCTAAATTCACCAAATCCATTGCAAAATTGAATAATATTTGCACATTATAAATTCAAGTTCCTTCCTTCTCAGTTTTTTTACCCTAATAAGGGTTTGGTGACCCATCTCGTTCTAACTCTTTCCATGCATATGATGTGCGTTCAAATTGTTTTTCACGTACATAGAGGACCTACTTGTTTAACGTGGGCTCCGAACCACGGGAAGTGTACTACACTTCATTTCGAGATGAATTTTCTTGGCAGATTACCTCGGTGGTTTGCCATTGCCTGCCGAGGAGAAACGGTCAGAGTAAAGTTCTTACCCTACCCGGATTCGATCCGAGCGTTTCGCATTAGCAGTAGACGCACTTAACTGCCAAGCTATGACCGCCTCCTTGTTCATTCAAGTTATTCTTCAAGTTACCTTAAACTAATAGCTAATCATAAAACGTATTTAAATTATCCGACAAATTTTTACAACTAATTCTACTTTCTTTCAAGATTTAGGCATTTTTGCTTGTTCCGACTTCTTAAGTTTTTCTCGGGCGGTCAATATTTCTCCTTCCTTTTGGGTTGTAGGAGAGCTTTTTCTTTGGTTCTCCATTTTGTTGAGATGCGATTTCTATGTCTCCCTATATTCTGAGATTTCTTCATTAACAGAAAATATTTGCAGTTCGGCGCGGATATCTTCTAACACCTATGAATCTGCACATTTCTTTAATGGTTATCCCAATCTTTGATCCCTACACAACTAATTATTTAAAATAAAATCATTTCATAGTATTATAAGCAATTATTTAAATCAATATTTTTCTAATCATTTAGAAATACTAATTTAATTTTATTCTCTTGTAGATCTCAAACTTAAACCATCAAATTTACCTAAAATGTCTCAATCATTTCCTAAATTAAATCAAATCAAAATCATTTCAAAATTTCAGGTTCAACATCTTCAGGCGATAAGATTTAAAATGAGGAGTAAATTTGTTTAAATATCACTGAAAAATTTGGTTTGGGGTGGGATTGGTGGCGTTAGTGGAAGGTTATTTTATTGTTAAAGAATTGCAAGAGATTTTATTCGCTTAGAAGGCGATGGGTTAATTTATGTGGCAAAACAGGTGGTTATTTTTTAGTAAAAATGTTTGACAAAGGCGAGTTATTCAAATCAGATTAACCATTAAAAACGTTTACGAATTACTCTGTATATTTCACAGTGTAATTTCTTCTTAAAAAATTGTACATTTTAGTTTCCGTAAAGTGTTTTCGCACATTATTTAGATTAAACTAAAAATACAAATTAATATCATTTAGTCCGGTCAATTTAAACATTCGAGGTTGCAATAATTCGCAGCCAGCTGAAAATTGGTAGGATTGTTCAAAACACCATCATAAATGAAATCTAAAAAGTCCTCATCGATCCGACACCTGGAAAAAAATTTATTCGGGGTCAAAGGTCACTAAAACGGGTTTTTCGCGATTTTCAGCAAAACGGTAAGTTTTATCATAAAATTATCTCATTCAAAAATTGTAGATCAGATAATTATCTACAAAAAATGTCTAAATACTTTTTTTCCTAAGAGCCACCGTTTTTGAGATACATATAACGATTCGAAAAGTTGAAAGAGTTGTAATCGTCATAATATGGGGTTCCGTTACTTTGCCCCCCCCCCCCCCGGTTAATATTTTTACACCAAAAGCAAGCACTGGGATCCTTAGAGCTAGCACCCAAATATGAAAGCTAGCACCATTACAGTTTTTTCACAAATCGACTTTAAAACCGGGGGGGGCCAAAGTAACGCTAGCCCCCCCGGTTAATATTTTTACCCATAAACCTAGCACTGGGATCCTTAGAGCTAGCACCAGCTAGCACCCAAATATGAAAGCTGGCACCATTATAGTTTTTCCACAAATTCATTTTATTTATTTGCACCTAAATGACGATTACAACTCTTTCAACTTTTCGAATCGTTATATCTCAAAAACGGTGGCTCTTAGGAAAAAAAGTATTTAGACATTTTTTATAGATAATTATCTGATCTACAATTTTTGAATGGGATAATTTTATGATAAAACTTACCGTTTTGCTGAATATCGCGAAAACCCCGTTTTAGTGACCTTTGACCCAGAATAAATTTTTTTCCAGGTGTCGGATCGATGAGGACTTTTTAGATTTCATTTATGATGGTGTTTTGAACAATCCTACCAATTTTCAGCTGGCTGCGAATTATTGCAACCTCGGATGTTTAAATTGACCGGACTAAGAGTTATAATCGTCATTTAGGTGCAAATAAATAAAATGAATTTGTGGAAAAACTATAATGGTGCCAGCTTTCATATTTGGGTGCTGGCTGGTGCTAGCTCTAAGTATCCCAGTGCTAGGTTTATGGGTAAAAATATTAACCGGGGGGGCTAGCGTTACTTTGGCCCCCCCCCCGGTTTCAAAGTCGATTTGTGAAAATACTGTAATGGTGCTAGCTTTCATATTTGGGTGCTAGCTCTAAGGATCCCAGTGCTTGCTTTTGGTGTAAAAATATTATCCGGGGGGGGCGCCAAAGTAACGGACCCCATATTATGACGATTACAACTCTTTCAACTTTTCGAATCGTTATATCTCAAAAACGGTGGCTCTTAGGAAAAAAAGTGTTTAGACATTTTTTATAGATAATTATCTGATCTACAATTTTTGAATGAGATAATTTTATGATAAAACTTACCGTTTTGCTGAAAATCGCGAAAAACCCGTTTTAGTGACCTTTGACCCCGAATAAATTTTTTTACAGGTGTCGGATCGATGAGCACTTTTTAGATTTCATTTATGATGATGTTTTGAACAATCCTACCAATTTTCAGCTGGCTGCGAATTATTGCAACCTCACTCCTATTTTTTGGTCTAATTTAACCGGACTACATTCCAATTTTATTCTTTTATAGATTCAAATGCACCGTCGTTACAGATACCAAATTTTGAAGACAAACTCGTAACACTTATTTGCTAATTCATTTAACTTTTCTCTTTTGGTGAAATATTGTTTATGATTTTCTTATATTGGCAAAACACTACTTGTTTAAACATTGAAAAAATTCAATTCAAAAGTACAATATTATATATCGAGATTTATCACAATAATTTTCTAAAAAAAAATTTTAGCAGGTTTTTACAGAAATACCTAATCCACCCGTTCTTAACTTTTTAGCAACAAAGTAAAGTTTTTCTCAATAAGGTTTTTGTATTGAAATATGCTCATTAAAATTAAATTATTAAAAAATATCATTGCAATATATTACGCTAGTCGTAGGCTTACACAATTTATTGTTTTCAATTTATTTGTGCAATTTTAAATTCCTTTATTTAAAAAAATTTGAATTGCACTTGTCTGGAAATATTTCATTATTTATTACTTCTCTGGTAACTTTGGATTAATTTTAGTTATTATAATATTATATTACATTATATTATATGATATCATAATTGCGTCTGTTTCCAAATTAATGGTTTAAGTGTAATTATCAAATTTATAGGTTTTAAGATATCTAACTAAAGATAAATCTCTCGCATATTGAAATAGATGAGAACCTTATATTACCTAACTGACCTGAAATTGTGATTTAAATCAGAAAATGTAATAATTTATTATAAAGGGTAATTCAATAAAAGATGTCATTTTGATTTGTTAAGAAACCACAGTAATAATAAATTGGAAAATTTGGAAAATATTTATTTTAACATATAGAGCAAACATTAGAACGTGGAACACGAAATCATTCAAAAATCTTCCACGGCGCTCCATTCTCTTGGAAAAATTTTCCATTGCGTTTACGCGTTCTTGTGAAGATCTGGAATCGTCTGAGATTTGTCGACATAGAATTTTCTCTTCAAGTAGGCCTGAAAATAAAAACCTGATGACTTCAAATTGCAATATTTAGGCGGCGGCGAGAGATAACGCTATCTTCGAATTTTGAATGCAATAAAGTTATTTCGTTTGCTGTATTGAATGTTGCCTCGTTTTGCTGAAACCACATATCCTCGAGATCCATATCAACTAATTTTGGCCACAAAAACTTTGTTAGCATGTCACGATAATGGGAACCGTAAGCTCTTGGCCGGTATCATTTTCGAAGAAGTATCGTCCAATTACCCATCTAGCCCAGAAAGTGCACCAAACTCTCTGCGGATGTAAGGGATCGTCAATTTTGTCTATGGACGTATCCGGTGCCGCACTGCGTATGATTTGCAGACTTCAGTTCTTGCGTTAGTAGAATCTTGTAAGCGTGTGCACAAAGCTCTTTTTCTTAAATTCGTAGCAGAGTGCCATAAGAAAGATCTAATTGCTGTGAACGGTGGCGAATTGATGTTCTAGTCTCTTCTCTGACACTCTCCGTCAATGTAGCGATATTTATAGCTGAAAGATTTTCACTAGGTTGCTAATGTGTTTTTACAATAACTATACGTTCGTCGATTGTGTAATCACATTATTTGTAAATGACGTATGACAAATATGAGCGCTGTCAAATTTTGCGCAATTCAAAATGACGCTATTATTGAATCACTCTGTACTATTGAAAATTTTTTTTAAATAAAATTGAATTTTTGATCCTTTTAATTGGAAAATATTAGCATTTTGCTGTTTTCAACTCAAACATTAGCCGAAAATTTCCCATATGTGCCCATTTTTCCCGTACGTTTTGGAAGATTATGAAAAACCCTTGGAACCTTCACTACAGGTTAATGTGGAATCCGAACCATGGCACAAATAATTCTTTTTAATTACTAGAATTTGGACGCGAGACCTTTAAGATCCAGAGCCTTTAAGACCAAATATCCTGTGCTAGTGATTAAAGAATAAACATACTAGGGCGGTTTGAGAAGTCAGTGACTTTTTGAATTTCCCGCGTTTTTCGTTCCTTTCTGTATTTACTCCTGTCAACTACCATCTATCAATAGCCTACTGTCAAATTTTGAGCAAGCTGCGTCATTTAGTTTGTGTTTGACAGCGATGCAAAGGTGACAACCTCGTGAATTTCGACGAAAATGGATAAAAGTGAATTTCGTGTGCTCATCAAGCATTATATTTTGCGTAGAAAAAACAACACCGAAACCAAGGAAAGGCTTGATAAGTACTACGGGGAGTCTGCACCATCAATTTCAATGGTTAAAAAGTAGTTTACTGAATTCCGTTGTGGTCGTACCAGCACAAGTGACGCGGAACGTTCAGGTCGCCCAAAAGAGGTCGTCACGCCAGAAATCGTCGATAAAATCCATGGAATGATATAGGACGATCGGAGAGTAAAGGTGCGTGAGATGGCTGAAGCTGTAAGCATCTCAACTGAGCGGGTACATAACATTTTACATTAATATTTGAACATGAAAAAGCTATCCGCGCGTTGAGTGCCGCGATTGCTCACACTCGACCATAAGCGCAATCGTGTGACCACTTCAAATGAGTGTTTGGCGATGTTCAACCGCAATCCGAATGAGTTTTTGCGCCGTTTCGGAACCGTGGACGAAACATGGATCCATCACAACACACCAGAGACCAAGGAACAGTCAAAGCAGTGGAATGCTCCGGGTGAACGTGCACCAAAGAAGGTCAAGGTGGGTCTGTCGGGCAACAATGTCATGGCGACAGTTTCTTGGGATGCACGCGGTGTCATTCACGTCGATTACCTTGAAAAGGGTAAAACGATCACCGGCAAATATTATTCAGAACTGTTGAACAGATTTGACATTGATTTGAAGCAAAAACGACCGCACTTGGGGAAGAAAAAAGTGCCCTTTCACCAGGACAATGCACGGTTGCACACGTGTGTCATCGTCATAGCAAAATTTCATGAATTGAGCTACGAATTGCTTCCTCATCCAGCATATTCTCCAGATTTAGCCCCCTGCGACTATTTTCTGTTCCCAAACCTGAAAAAATGGCTCGGCGGTAAGAGATTTGGGTCTAATGAAGAGGTCATCACTGAAACAAGCGCCTATTTTGAGGGCTTCGAGAAATCGTATTATTTGGAAGGGATAAAAAAATTGGAAAAACGCTGGACTAAGTGTATAGCGCTAAAAGGTGACTATCTTGAGAAATAAAACATTTTTTTGCGGAAAAAAATATCCCTTATTCAAAAAGTCACTGACTTATCAAACCGCCCTTACTTAGTTAAAATATTTAGAAGTCATTCAAATTAATATTTTTAATGTTTTGGCATTTAGTATTAGTACGTATAACTATTAATTAACATAATATCTAAAATCATATTCCCAATATTTGGAGTTAATTAAGAAATTAATAAGTACATTTCCAAAGTACTTTAGAGAAAAAGGACTGAATTTTATTTATTAATTTATTATTTAACAACCGAAAATCAGGTTTCACAATGTTTCCTGCAACAAATTAACTTTTCATTTACTTTTTATACGAAACCTAACTTAATTACTCAATTAATTATGGTGGGAAGACCACAAGCTCTCTATATCCATAATAATTGTACAGAAATGTTCGTAAGAAAATTATTATTTAATAAAAGAAATTTTTTTAATAATACATGAAACAATACATTAAATGAAAAAATGATAATAATTAGTAAAGAAAAGTTTAAAAAGTAAAATGTTATAATAAATTAATATTAAGTAATAATACAGATAAATATTAATCAAAGGACTTTTTAGGTAATATAAAAAATATTTTAAATATCATAATATAAAAGTTCTCTTCAAGTTTTATTCCATTATTTGTATATTTGACATTTATATGAAATGCAATAGTTGTCTTGCTCTGTTCATAAACATTTTCCATTATTTTAATTTTAAAATTAATATTTCTGGAATATGTTTAATTGTTGTATCTAATTAAATTTTAAATTCATTTCAATCTACAATTAAATTTAATGTGGTTTTCATTTCAGTTAAGGTATATTTACAAATTTATAATTACAGCATAACTATTATGATTAAATAAACATATTTGAAAAATACAGTAATAAGCTTGGTGGAAAACTCAAGATCTAAATTTAATTAAATATTATTGAGTTAATTTTAGCTTGTTGACAAAATATTTATTTATAATTTATATTAGCCACCTCAATATGTAATTAATGTATTATAAGATAATAATATTTTAGTGGTTGAAATTATTTGCTTTAATGATTTCGTGTTTTACTGATAATATTTATATAAACATTTTATGTATGCAGTTGGAGTACATGTATGGATGTCACGGTATCTTGCTTCCAATTCTCCAGACATTTATATTATCCCAATCTTCTTATTTTTCTCTTTTGTTACCACATAAGGGATTTCTTTTACTATGATTATTGTTTTCTGTTATAAAAATCAATACTATCGGTATTGTCCGTCTCCCTTGTTTAAAATTTAAAATTTTCAAGAAATTTTAAATTTCCTCCAGCTAATATTATCATATCTTATAAGCTTAAATTATACCCTAAAACTATGTATATGCTGCTAACTTGATTATGATAATAACTATTTTACATACTATTAGTAAATTTGACTTAGTTAAAACATTTCTTAACAAGTTTCAAATAAGTATGCAAATATGGCATGTTGTATTAAAGGCAAAATTATATCTCTGCTTTCAACTTTTTAAAATTCAAACTATGGTGTACATACCTGCTAAAACTAAATTATTTTAGTTTTGCACTTGCTTCTATTTAAGTTTTATGCAAAGATGAAATAAATTAGCTCTTGATCGCGGAGGGTGAGCAAAATGTGAGAAAATAGAAAACACGCAGGTAACAAGCTACTTTATCACTGATAGTGTATAGATCCAAGGTCGTAGTGAATACCTCGGGGTAGCATCAAGAATAATAATAGGCGTATAAGCGCAGTAGGGTAGGGTGGAGAGAAAAGTGCCACTTTTTACTTTTTCATAGAAAAATTTCTCGACAGAGAAATTTTGTTTTTGCCATGTTTTAGATTCACTATTGGTGCATAGTTTTCGCTAATAAATTTTTAGTTACCACCTATAGTACGTAAACAAAACATTTTCATTTTTGTGAAACTTCTCGACTGGTACTTTTCACCCCAGGTAAAAGTTTCAGGGTGTGGGGTTAAAAGTTTCTATAATATCAAACACGAGATGTATAATGGGTTTTCAAACAAACGAAAAAAACTCATTAGACGTTATTGAAAACTACAAATAAAACGACCAATAGCTTTTAAAAATGAAAAATGCAAGTATTAATTGAATATACTAATAATAGCTAATTTTGTAAAATCAGTTGTAAATGGATTATGGTAAAAAATTATAAAAGTCGTATGGTTAAACGACAACCCTCAATAATTTAATAAAATTTCTTCGTATGTAATATTATATCATACTTAAGTTAAAATTCAAATATTTTAACGTTCAGTTAAGTTTCTGTTAACTTATGCATAACATTTAATTTAAATTGCTATAGGTTCCTAGATGCAGCAAACAATAAATTTACTTGTAACAATTAGGGTGAGACAGTTTGTGAACGTATTAGTAACAATTTGCATGCGAATTATAATATACGCGTATAAGCAATTACAGTTGAAATAATAACGATTCTATCCAGTTCCAGAAGTATTCTGTATGCATGCTAACGCTAACACAAAACAATAACGTTTTGAAAGTTTTCTATTTTATTTCAAACAAAAGAAAATTTAAAATTACAAAAAAGTAATTATGCATAGCGAATTCAAAAACCGACCAAATTGGTAGTGCAATATGCAGTTTTGAGCTAAAATTACAAAAAAATTAAGAAACTTGACCACTAGGAAAACTAAAGTGATAATGTAAACTAACAAGAATTTCTTGTTGATTTAGTCCAGATCTCGAGAAAGTTTTCTTTTTATTCTTTTGCTCGTTTTTATTTTTCTTTTCCTTAACTTCTTTTTAATGAGCCTGAAAAGAAAATTTTAATTTATTAAATTTTTTTGCTACATTATATCAATAAAATTCAATTTTAATTAACTTAATTGGATAAATTGTGTTTTCATCGAAAAGTGTCGTTCGTGTCAAATAATTTAGAACAGTTTCGTATACATTATCTTTTAAGAAAATAATAGAAGACTTACGTTTCTTAAACATCTTCTAAAATCGATGTAGCTATCTAATTTTGCAATGAAACGCTTCACTGGAATTACTTAGAGATTTTGAAACTACAGCTCCTTAAATGTAAAGCTACTTTATTTTAAAAGTACACGAAAAAGACATCTGCGAATTACCTAACAAAGGCAATTTTCTTAATTCAAAATTATCACAACTTTTATTTTCTATTTTTGTGTGAAAATTATAGCTAATGAATCGTCGGAAAGCAGCAGCTAAGAAATGTTTTTAAATGTTCGTTGTAATAGTCTTTAATTTTCCGACTACAAAAGTCCTGTGAAGGATTTTCTTTTATTTTTTTTAAATTGGGTTTGACAATATTATTTCTTGACATATTTTTAAAAAGCTGAAAAATAAAAAGTCAATCTATAAAATGGAACGAAATTACTTTTTTATTGTAGTATATACGTTATAATAATATGGTATGTAATACAAAGAATTGTGTGCAGTGGGAGCTTATGGTTTGTGTAATGGGAAACCGATTATATCGGTAATTATGCAGATATAATTAACCGCATTTGCCTCCATAAGTTATTGTACTCGATATCGTAAATTCCTAATCAATGAACCTGGCCAGCACAGATCACACCTGTACGATTGTGCTGTTGATTCTATAGAAGCCCAACTTGAGTGATAATTTTTGTTTCTCCATTCTAAACAATGAAACTCCAATTCTGCTGAGCGCTCGCAATGTACTGATAATACTATATTAATGAATAAAGAACAGGAAAACCATTGGTGAGGAGTAAAGAGTACATTCGCAGACTATAAGGCGCAAAACCGAGGTTGTGATCTAAAGTTCACTTTTTAATTATAATATATCCTTAGTAAGTCATCTTGGCTTTTGCTCGGTTAATCAACAATATTGGATAGACTCGTAAGGTACTTGAAGAAAACAAAGAATAAAGATAGACTGTAATATTTATTTACTGCGGAAAAATGCGGAGTTCAGCGCATTTATAGATGTGCTCTATATGGTTTTAATTTTGTGTAGACATTTTCTGCTAATATATTTGAAATTTTTACTCATGCATGAGCTGACGGTAACATTGCTTTGTCGGATCAAAGGATTATCTACTAGATTGCGCAAGAATTCAAGGATTTTACTTAAATATTTCAGTTTGTGACATAACCATTCCGTTCATATACAGGGTGTTCCATGGGCCTTAAAACAAAGAAAGGTGTTGAAAACCTTCATTTAAGAAGTGCTATCGTTCTATAAGGTGCTATAAGTTGTATAAGAAAATCATTTTGAAATTATACTACTGTAGTCCATGCAGGGAACAATTTTAACTTTTAGAAAAATCGAGCAATCTTAAATTTGACAGACATGTGTATGCTAATAACTCCGCTCCCCCACCTCCAATTTCCCTTTTCTCTTCTCCATCAATTGGATACTTTAGTTCCTCCAAAGTGGTTTTCGACTATAATTCGCTTAATTTATTGTAGATCAAGAAATTATTTACCAACTAGGAATTTCGGAATTAATCCCCAATGATGTGATGCAAGGAAATTTTATTTTAATTAAGGATTATTCAAAAATTTGGTTGCAATTTAAATTTTTACAAAAAAATGCATTAGCGTCTGCTTCCCCGAATGGGGGAGAAGCCACCAGGGAATTTTAGGTAAATCTTGAAAGCTTTTTATTAAATCTCTAGAGGAAAAATTTTCTTGTTTTGACTACCTAAATTTATATTTTAGATTGAGCCATTTAACCCTAGCACATTATATATGAAAGTAAGTGGGAATGTTTTCGAGATCCTAAGTGCACAAATATTGGGAGAATCCAAAGTTTATGCACTGAGTATTTGAAATTTTATAGACACAATGAAGTTGCTCACAATGTCTACAAAAAATTCGTTTATAAAAGAAGCACGGAATTGATGGATATAATATTTTCCACAGATCCACCGTAATAGTAAAAAGTCTTGAATAATTCAGGGAATAAGAGCATTAAATAAATTAAAAATTTTATTTTTATTTATTAAATTACCTCGTAAAATTGGTTCAAGATTTAATAAGAGTGTTATGCAGTGGCGCCTCGTTGGATCGCGTACAGTGGTAGTGTCAGAATTTAGTTCGATTAAAGTTCGATTGATGGTGATTTTTTCAGCCAGAACCAGGCTTCGATTTAAACACATTATAATTATCTTGGGTCTGGCTCCAATTCGTCGTTCAGAACGTGACCTCACTGCATACCTCTGTAAACTATGAATATTTTATCGAAAAGTCAGGCTAACGTCGAACTGACTCGGTTACATCCCTGAGTCATTTATATCTAGACCTTATGGACCCCACCCCAAAAGAGTTATTCAGATATGTATGTTCACGTAACGAGTGTTGCTCGGATATAACATTTTTTCGAAGAGAGGGGCCAATCTAGAACAAGATCGGATAAAAAATAAGAATGTAGTAATAAAGCGCTTGTTTCATGACAAGTTAAATTAATTTTAACCGGGGGGTCTGGGGGGTATGGAATACCCCCCAGGTACATGTGATCAAAATTCTCAATTCTTCAAATTTGTATTAAATCTAATGCCTGTAAAATTTACAATTTTCAATGTCTTTCATTACTTTACTTGAAATCCTTAACCTGGAGATTTCTCAGTAACCTTAGAACCTGAGAACCTGCAGCTCCTCGGTTTACATACAGTTTAAATTTTTTAGTTTTGATTTTTAGTTTTGCCGCCTACAGTCGACAGTTAAAGTAAATCTTATCTCATACCTTATTATTTGGCAAATATACATAGAATATAATCAATTCAATCCTTATTACTCGTAGGTTCTGGGTGTTGTTCCTAGCCAGATGTTCTGCTTTATGTAGTATGTTTCCTCCACTTGTTACCGCCTTTCTTACTATTCCATTCCATATCTCCAACGGTCGATCTTCATTCGGTTTTTGCAAGGGGCCCACCATCCTATCTGCTTTTTCTCAAAATACTCCTGCACCGATTCCAATTTCTATTTGCTTCTCACATCTACATTTCTTTCTCTATCCATTACAGATATTCTCTGGACTGTTCTCAGGTATTTAATCTCAACCGGCTGTACCTTGCTCTTCATTGTCATACTTGGGATCCATGCCTCTCTTCAAATGGCACATCTTGGCGACTTTTCCGCTTCTTTCTCAGTGCCTTTCCTTTATTATCCGTTACTTTGTATAAGCACTTCTAGGTAGTTAAATTCTTTTACCTGATCGATATTTGCTCCCTCCATCGTGATATTTAGTGTTTCTATTTCTAGAGATTTTACCATTACTTTAGTCTTATCACGATTTATTTTCATTCTGTTTCTTTTCAGTTTCTTCAGACCGTTTTACTTCCGGCCATTACAACCATGTCGTCTACAAACGCGCATCCAATATTTCAACTCTTTGCACGTTTCTATGTCCTTCCGCTAGCTTTTTATTTTCTGATAACAGTACTTGATTATTTCATCAATAAATATTGTGAACAATACGGGGCCCTCTTTACCGTTCTTTGTATCAATCATTGTATCAAAAGTTGAAGTTTTTTCTGTGGCAAATTTTATATTTTATATTATAGATTTTCAACGTCGATGAAAAATAGCAACTTTAATTTGGAGTACAAGTACTTTTTGTGACACTTTTGGTTCATATTAATTAATATACTATTTAGTATTTATCTCAAATTTTTTAAAAACTAGTATTAATCAGTTAAGCCAAAACAATAAAATTCAAATTATTTCAAATAATATATTTAATAATTTTATTACTTGCTCAATAAATTTATGATTATGAGCTTCTCAGAATAGATAAAAGCAAATAATATATTAATGTGGGTGGGGGCGGGGGAAGAGTAATAATAATAATAAATATTAATATAAATAATATAATATTAAATTTAACATTAAAAGTTAAGTAGTTAATTGAACACTGCTGAAAGCTATACTTGTGATTTATTGTTTAATAAAAATAGTTAATTTTTAAAGTTTAATTTAATATTAATCTTCAATAGTGAAAACATCATTTTATATTTTGTATAAACATAATAGTAACTAAATTATAATTTGGAAATTGTAAAGCTAAGCAAACAAAAAAAAGAAAAACTTTTATGAATACAACGCGGTATTTTAGTACGTATTTTACTAAATAGAATATTTTAGAAAAAGGCGAATAATAAAATAATTAAATTTTAAATATTAGTACAAATGCGTACATTTCTGAGCCAAAACAAATTTTTTTAAATAAAATCCAGAAAAAATGGTGGGGTGGGGGTGTAAATTTAATTGAAAAATTATAAAAAACGATACCATACTATCGATGTTTCTGAATTATTATTCAATCATCAGGCATACTCAATCAAAAAATAAATGTTTTTTTGAAAATATAAATAGGAAACCATAATTAGATTAAAACATGAAAAATCAAGAATTTATTGAAAAACGCAGAAATTTTTAAATGAAAATCTTGAATAAAGTAGAAATGTAGTAAAATAATTTTAAGAAACGGAAAAATTGGAGTACCTATGGTAAATATGACAAAACTCGAAATGATGAAAAAAGAAAAAATCCCAAATAGTAAAATAATACAGAAATGGAAGAAAAACAAATAAAAATAATAAGGTAAGACCCAAAATACAACGATTTGAACGGAAAAAATAAATTAGGAAATATCTTTTATAAATAAAATAACTCTTATCTTAAAGCTGAGAAATACACAATTTCTTGTACAATAAACGACACAATTTTGCGCAGAGACGAGTTCAAAGCGTTTGCGCATAGCGTTGTGCGGCAGTGCGCAAAATTGTGTCGTTTATTGTACAAGAAATTGTGTAATGTAATACAGCTTTAAGACTGCTGAGCAATTTATTAATTCATAAGCTTTCAATAAGAGGTTCTTGTCTTCTTTGTGTTTCTATTTTTGTATGTAAATAAGTACATTAAAACAGGTATTCAGATTTATAAAGTACATAATATTATTTACAATGATAACTATCTACTTAGACTATTGATCTAGAATATTAATGTTATTTGCAGATTAACATAAAGTCTTGATAGTCGCGAGTTAAGGACTAATATGATTTTAATTTCCGGAAAAATGGGAAAATCTTAACTCATCATGTTTTTTTTAAAAGTTGTTTAAATGAACCGATTACTGCAAATTTGAGTTTAAACCGTCGTCGATTTATAAGACGATCATTATCCTTTTTGATCTCAACTGAAAACCCGGATCTCGAGAAGAAAAGTTGTGATCGCATTCATATAAATATTTCAATGCATAAAAATTTAAAATACAGTAGCACCACACAGCCAGTTCTCAGTGTACTCGTAACGTTTCCTCTTATTAAATTACTTATACAGGGTGTTGCAGTCTAAATGATGCACTGGTAACGGAAGTTTAAGAATTGCTTTGCGGCTTTGCTGTTCTTTGCTCGCGCACTTATCTCAATACTACACTAAGTAATTTTTTATTTATCCAGAAAATTGTGCCCTGTAGTTTAATAAAAATATATTATACCTAATAGGATACTCGCGGGATTCGAAGGTTCTCAGTTAGAAATCTGAAAGTCAATGTTTATATTTTCTTTTAAGAAATTAAGAAAAGCCCGTTATTGAATGAACGAAATTTTTAGTGATTGCTTTATAAATTTTTAGTATTATGTAGTCTTTTTTTTCGGAACTGCTGTGATGATTAGATCCACCCCTTTTAAATTTTAAATGCCTTGTAATTTGCATTTAATTAATTGTAACTAGCATCTACTCGTTAGTACATATTTAGGGAAGGAACAAGGATTTCATTTCTTTGTAAATTTATTTATGCAGAAATAAAGCTTTGCTTCTGTCTTATCGCCTTTATTACTGATTATTTCATTTAGATTATATAAATCTCAAATATCTAGAGATCTTTGATTGCATATTCGGGAAAGTTATTACCGCTCTGAGTTAGTTAGTATGTACTTCGTGCAAGTGTAACAGGAATAATTACTCGACTGCACAATGTTATTGTAAGTTAGTCTTCTTTTTTCAATTAAACATATTCAAGTAATGTATGCTGGATTATAAATTTGATTCAAACAAGAAATATTAATTGGAATAAAGAAATAAATTTCATGTTACGAGCTTTTAGAAAACATACCTAGAACTATTTTACTTCTAATTAAAATAATTTGTATAAGTAAATAGAGCGTCGTATATTTATGCGAGATTTATCTAAAAACATCAATTTCTGGAAAGTTAGGAAATTGAAAATCTGTAGGTACTACGAGGTATATGGGAAGTGACTTTTTTCCGAAAGCTTTTAAATTAATTTAAAAAGTTTATAATAATGTATGATCTTGTGCTTATTTAACTGGAAGCTTTCAAAAGCTTTACTTTTTTGTTTACATTTTTATGTTATTATTTATAAGATTTTTTTATTTTCAATGTTCCAGCTGATCATCTAAGATCAAAAGATGCAATGTAATACTTTTTGAATCTATTTTCTGTTTTAAATAAATTAACTTATGCAATTTTATATTCCAGACTAATACTAATGCGATCACTTTTATTGCAAAAAAACTTTCCAAACGTGTATCCGAAAGCTGAAAGAATATTGAAAGGAACGTTTTTTGATTTCGAATGTTAAATTTTTCACGAAAAAGGACCTGGATCATTCTGAAATACATTTTGCTCAGTTCATTCCAAAAACAAGTCACACCCAAGAGATTAAAAAAGCTGATTATTTTTTGGAAATGGAAAATGCTTTAGCATTATTGCAGAAACAAAACAAGAGATAAGTTTTTCGATTATTTTAATCGATATATTTTAACTAACAGCATACAGTTAATACGAGATGCAGAAGTAATCGTTTAAACCTTTTAAAAAGTTCAGATAATTTTAAGTGAATCGTTTATTTTATCTTTTACGTTTTTCTTATCCGTCTCAATGTTGTTTACAAAAAATTAAATTTAAACACAAACACAAATTGTGATATTCATTAAAATCGTAGTTTGAAGACGAATTAATATAGATGAAAATAAGTTGGACTAAATTTTATTATAATACTTTACTTTTTTGAGCTTCTTACCCTATAAACTTTAAATTGCCAAAGGCATTTGAAGTGTTCTAATTAAACCCGCCAGGTCCGTTTGTTTTGCCACTGCTAAAAACGATCACGATATTTTTTTGTTCTACGTATAAAATTCAATCATGTGCTTGAAGCTCTGATCATGGCAAGTAGCATTTCTAAAAGTGAATATGAGACACACGACGGTTTTTTGGTTGAAAAAAATATAATAATAAAAACATACTAAAATAATATGCGATTATTATGTTCACTAGCGGAAACCTGGTCTGTTGTAGCTAACACCAATAAATTAACTAACAACAGAAATAAAACCACAACATAAATTTTACGTACCATTAAAATGCGCTTTTACTAGTATTATTTATTGCTAATTGTATATAAAAAATAAGCTCGGAATTATCCTCTGCTATTTATTGATATCAAATTATAAAACAATACCTACATTTCAGTTAAAAGTTTTGTTTATGCTATGCACTGCGTTTGACGCAATTAAAAATATTGTTTGAAGGTAGTTAACGGTATAATTTTTTTCTAATTTTATGTGTATTTTGTAATCCGCCAACTCGAGAAACTTTTAATTCACCTTTCAGCGCTTCAACGTAAAAATTTGGATTTTTTCAGATCATAAACTGTAAATTTGCATTAGAAGCTCATCAAACAATTATTTGCACGTTAATATTAAAATTCTCTTTGTGATCCTTCAGGAAAATTCCAAGAATGCGTAAATTTTGCACAATTAAGTAAGCCAATAAATTTACCATAATAATAAAATCATTTACATGTAAATATTACTCATATTATTTTGCCATTGTGGTTTACTAATTTAGAATATGATGCGCGTTATTTTGAAAACATTTCATTCAGAATCCTTTGAGGATAACAACTGTAAACCAGCATTGTCATCAGTGTCTTCTAAAAGTGGGAGTAACTTGAAACAATTAATTTAAATTTTCACATGTAAATTTCGTTTAGTTTCTTTGTGTTTGTTTCTTTATTATAATCACGTAAAAAGTTACAGCAATGTTTTAGGGTAATTTTGAAAAGAAATTTTTTGCTGACATGTTCTTTTATTATATTCGGTCATCATTTTATGGTATCTTTTCAAATAGCGATACGTCCCGTATCAAATTTCATTACCCAAACCACGAAAGAATTATATTAACTTGTAAGCTATGAAAGAGTAAGTTTTGATGAGTGCTTTTTGTCAATGGGAGGGTAAATTAGTTAATTATCTTTTTTTACACTGTGGGTAACTAAGTTAGGTGATAATTTAATTTTGTGAGGTACTTTTTTAAGCAAAACAATGGCATATCTTTGAAAGGATGAACTACATAAAGATAACACGCAGCCGCGTCGTTTATGAAGCGTCGGAAGCACTAGGACGCCTACCCCAGTCCGTATAAAGCAAGTACTCCGGGTGGTCAAATGTGATAATAAATTCCGGTAGAAATATATGTAATCGATGTATCTGTAAACATTTAAACTGTATGTACTTCAGTGTTGTGAAACTTTTTTAGGTGGTCCTCGTAGTGATAGAAAATATGTATCAATTAAAATTTAGTGTTTTTTCTAATTCTCAAGTTAAACTCTTTGGCAATTATATTTGCCCATAATGGTGAATAATTATTTATGTATGTAAATATCTGCGGTAAGTGTCGCATTTCTTAAAAACATTAGGTAATATAACTTTGCGTTTTCTCTAAGTTACAAGTTGAAAATTAAATTTAAAAAGCTTTTCCGTCTTGAAAAAAAATGTAACAAAAAATGGTTAAAATGCGAAATTTTAAAGTACTTGTGCCTAAATCAATATTTTGTCCATTCATTTAATGGTAAATAAACAATTTTAGTGTCTAATTAGTTACTAATTCGTTTAGTTATTACAACAAGTTAATTAATGGTGGTACTTAAGGCTTACTGGCATAAAATCAGAAACTTATATAAGCTTAATTTGATGTTGTTTTACATTAATTAGTGTATTTGAAACTTCGCATCTTACAATATTTACTTTTTAAACAACATCTTATAAGAAAATATTGAAACGCACTTCCTTGTTTATCGTTTTAATTCTCAGTAATTACAACTTTAATCATTGAAATTCGTGCAAAAACTGAATAAAGCATAAAGCCTCGTCTAGAATTGTTTTTATTATTTATTCAGTTTGTTTTATTAGATTTTGATAATTAGCTCATGGTATATTCAACCAAGCTTTTAGCGAATATTGGGAAAGTTTGCGCTTTTATTTTTTTATAATTCTCAAAAGGAACTCTCAAATTAAGAAAATTAATTTTATTTAGTTTCCCTTTCAGAACAAAAAATAAATGATTAAATTGAATTTTTAGAAACTTCCAAAGTTTGCTTTTAACGAGCATAAAATTTAACTCTTTATACCAATACAAGAGCTTTGTACCCTCATAATTAAATTCGTAACGCATCTGAAATGTAAATGGTCACTTACTCAGTTTAACGTTACGTTATGCCATTTCGCATTTTAATAAGACAATTATTAAAGTTTATTTCGCGTTATTACTTTTGCAACAAATTATTTAAATGTACTTAGCACTAAAAATGTTCCTCTTACTTTGATTAACCTCACGACCGCCCAACAACAAAAATCCTTAAAAAGGAAAAGCAACTTATAAAGCATGTTTTAGTGAGGGTTAAAACATTTACCTTTTCTGAATTTAATTATAATTTTAATTGTACTGTTGTACCAGAAATTCTTGTAATTAGTTAAGAAAGATTTATATTCTCTAAAGTTATTTAACACATTCAAATACAATGGTGGAAGTACAGGCACATTTTTGTTATAATAGGACGAACAACAAAAACATTGTTTTGATTTATAAAATGAAATTTAGAATGTGTACTGTAAATAATACAGTAGTGTATTCAGGTTTTGATTTGTAGGGCACTTATAAATAATAAGACAAAAGCTCACCGTGGTAATTTTCTGCCTAAATATGTGTTTAATAACTTCCCTCAACCTATTAATTTGTTGCCTAATGTTCTACGTAGCTAGCAAAATGTCTGGTTTTACTTATCAAAACTTGTCGATTATTTCAAAATGAACAATTTATTGTTAAAATAAATTTTTAGTCATAAAAAAATGTCAAATTAGGACTACACTTTAAATTAATTATTTGAAATAAGTTTTGTAAAAGTTAACATTAAAGAAAATATTTATTTGTGTAAATTTCTTAAACAATCAGAATAATGGAATTTCTTTGTGTAATGTTGAATTATTTACGCTTTCCATTTCCTTGTGAAGCTCTTTGAGTTGTATCAAATACTTAAAAGTGCTAGGGTGGTTGGTGCAAATTAAGATATGAATTTTTATGTGTAATATAAAATTTTTAACAAAGCATCAATTAAAAGGAAAGTTTTCAAATCACCAAACATTTTAACGTTATTTGTCGGTGCACCCCTTAAAACATTGACGGTTTGCAAATGATCAAACATAAGAAAACAGAAGAACCATTTTCATCGTATTTTCAGGATACAATTCTCTGAAGTTGAAAATTTACCGTTTTAAATCGCTATAAAGTACAGTAGGTTTCAACCGCCAATAAAATCAACAAAATCATTATTGCATTTATGCACATCGCTATAAAATTAACCAAATAAAAAAGCTTCAGTTCGATTTAATACGCATTCTTTCAAGTAAGTTATCGAGAATTAAATTTTCAATTTAAATATGTATACAAAAATTTATTATTATATCCGCTTAAATGAAACTAAATATTTTAACTAGAAAGTATTCGATTAATGAAATTTTTTATTTAAAAGATAATAAAGAAACTTTTGCTTGTTTTAAAGTTGTTGTCGAAGTTTAGCGTTTTTTCGATTACAAGAAACTTATGTTGAACAAATCAACAACCTCGGAATATAAATATAACAATTTTCATTTTAAGAAATGAAAATTTAAAACGATTTAGAAACTTTCTCTTTCTTCTTGTTCAAAGAATTTCCCGATATTAAATTTTAGTTTTCGCTATCAAAAATCGTAGTTGACATAGTTTTGTGATATAAATTTTTAAATTCAACTTGAATAACTTAAGTTTTGGTGAAATACCTGATCTGACTACGACTAAACTGTGTAGGTTAAGTAGCTTGTTATAATAGACCACTCATGTTAAATTCATTAGGGCAAGAGAGCTACATTAACAATTAATATTTACGGTCTGGCTGCACTTGTGACCACACTAAATACGTCCAAGTGTACAAAGGAATAAAATAAAAATTTTGGTTACTTTACTATCTGGTGCAAAATTGACAGTACATAGCTGAATATACTACATACATAAGTATGTATTTTTTGCACTGTTTACATACAGTTGATTGCCCAACTGTCGAATAATTAAATAGTTTTATGCTGAATACTGATCGAGTGCGATTCATGAAATTTACAAATCAAGAATTAAACAGAGGTAAGTAAATAATATGAATGTTTAAAAAGCAAGTAAAAACATTTGTACAAAAAATTCTGATAAAAAATGAAAACATAATGTATTACCTACTATACTTATAATTATATGTAAACATACGATACTTTTCAGTTCTATGCTGTTTCTGCACCAACGATTAAAGCAATATTTTTATATTATATTGGCAGGTTTTTGTATTTGTTTTAAATCTTATGTGATACACTCTAACATTTAGTTTGTTCCTGAAACTGTAAGCAATATTTTCAACCATTTCTTAACTAATCACGCCGTCCCTCAAACGGGTGGATATAAACATCAATTAGAGACTTACACAACTGGATAAAAATAGAACGATCATTGCCTTAATGATGGTGATAATACAATAGATATTCCTTTAAATAGAAATTTATTACCCTAAAAGTTAAAAAGTTTAGTTTTTTATTGATTTAATAGAATAAGTGGCGCTGATCTGCTTTCAACCAATGACGTGCTTCTATTTTAGTCCGGTTGTGTAGGTCTGTAAAGGATGTTTATATACTAACGGAGCAAGCAATAAACAATGCTAACATAGGATTATATCACATCAAAAATATACTCATAATAATGGAGCCATATTTTCGAGATTAAATTAGAGAGAAATAATCGAAAGCATCATATTATCAAATGCAGTACTCTATACATTGCCGGACAAATCAGCGTCAAGTAAACCCCACGTTGTTGATTTTTATGAAAAATTCCGCTTTATAAAGAGAGAATAGTGTTGGAATTAATTAACAATATTGAAAATTAATATTTTTCCATTGAATCGCAATATTGGAAATTTGCTGCCTGAAACTATGTACTATAATAGATACTCATACCTATAAATTTTAGTCACTTTTAAATACAAACAAAATTGTTTTTTAACCTAATTAAGTTTTCGAGAGACAATAACAACCTCGAGTTAAAAATATTTGGCGATGATTAATTTTATCAGACTAACATGGATCAAAATATAGTGTAAACGTTGCTTTAGATTATCGTGGAAAAATTTATTACACGAACATGATAAACAAAACCAAATTAGATAATAAAATTCACGGTTCGCTATACTCATTTAATTTTGAACATTATTTGCACATATTATCACAACCATGATGTACTTTGGTTTGTGTTATTATGAAAACTTTTCAAATTCATCTTAAAATTCATCACATTAATGTAGCATTATTAAATTAAACTTCTGGTACCGATAATCTAATTTTTGGAATCATAAACATCTTAAATATTATTACGTGGTTAAGTTGTTTACACGTGTGTTGTTTATGAACCCTGAATTTCCGTAATATTGTTTTACATTTCCGAGTTTTCCAAAACATTATTAATCGTTGAGCTCGAGGACTTTTGCGTCCTTTTATCTATGATTCATTTGCATTCTATTGTGTAAATACTATTTAAAACACGGTTGCACTTTTTGGTTTTGGTTACTACAAGTTTTACCTATTAAGTATTGTTACCTATGTCCGGATGTTTGATTACTAGGTTGTCTAAGTTTGTTTCTCTCCATTTTATATTCGTGTAAGCTACTATATCTAAGTGGTGGATTTTAATAAATAAATAAATAATAATTCTGTTTTCTTACCAAAATATGTAATGGTACAAGAACTTCAATTAATTTTATGTTGTAAAATATTTAAAGGAAATAATATTTAATTATTTATTTTGAAATATATTTTCAAATTTTGTCATGTTTTCTATTCAAAATTTTGTTTGTATGCTTTAGGCAATTCATGAAATTGCACGCTTCTTCAATTTTATTTTTAATTACTCGTTAGTATTTTACTTCAATTTAATATTGCAATGTTAATTTTAATTATAGTATGAAATTTTACACGATAAAAAAAGTTATATTCATGCCGAAGGCTGCTTCAGGACAAGCACGTTGCCATTTCGTAATTATTGTAAGTACTACAAATAATAATTAGCAGACATTGTATATTATACATGCACATTGGACAAAGTGCTTTTACTACTAAACATACATCACTGTCAATACATAAATGGTACTTGAGTTTTATGTTTATTGGAGATCATCAGTTAGGTTTAGATTAATATGTTACTCACGATTCTAAGTTGTAGTCGAGCATATATCCTGTTTACAAGTTTCATTACAGCAAAGTACATACGCACATACTCATGACATCTCAACAAAAGTGTATCTAACATTACGATGCAAAAATATTTACCGACATAGAGAAATACACTTAAGCAGGAAGCAACGCACAAACTGTCAAATATTAAAAGCTGCAAGGGAGTTTCTCGTTTTGATAATCGATACATCGATATTGGATTGAGGTATATATTTTAACAAGGGTATTATTAGAAGTATCATTAGAGATTTTACAAATTAAATGAGACATTTATTGGCACAGTTTGATTTTCCGCGATACACAGGTACACTAAGCTACTGATTTATTTATACTGTCATTTGCATTGTTAAGTAGAGTTGAAAAGGTATTAAGGGTCTTTGCTTATGAATACCATTGTAATATCGTCAATAAATAATGGTCATGGAATTATTAATATAATTAGAGTTATAGGAAGTACGGAAAGTTACAAAACGTAGAACGGCTATTAGAACTTGGTTGGTTCTTAAATCCACAAAGAAAAATACGCCAAGGGTATTTTTGAACCATTTTTCTTTGTTGTTTTTCTTTAGCAATTTAGCCTTCCGCTTTTCGCAATATTACCTAGACTAAAGTGGCTGCAACAACTGTTATTATATATTATCTTACATTTTATGAACATATACCCTATCGAATGATGAAAAATTAATTAGTCGAACAAAACTATGTATTGATGTCGTTGGTGAAACAATTGAAGCATAGAGGAAAATATTTTTCAGTAAATGTATACCTACCTTTAACGTTAGTTATTTTTGTTTTAAATTATGAAACTTTTTAATATTTCACAGTATACTGGGAGACCTTAATATAAAAAATTTAATTATTTTAATTAATTTTAGAAATTGCTGACAAAGGCATCACTTTTTGAGATGTTGATTTAATTGGGAGCGTTATAAGATGTTGATTAATAATGAAATAATTAAATTGTATACTTAATTATCGCCAATGCTATTTTAATTGAAATATATTTGAATATAAGTGGGGTTTTAATATTATTATATCTACCAAAAAGTATGCCGGCGATAAAATTTTATTTATTTAAGTTGTAAACATTTCTAACGGAAAATTGTTTTTACAATGTACTACTACGTAACTATATTAACTCTAAAAAATATGAGTTTATGGATAACAAACAAGCTTTATGTTTATATCAAACTAACTGAAAACTTACTTTTGTGATATCCTAGTTTTTGTTGCTTTCTCTAACATCCCTTTGACGATAAACCGATTGTATTAAAAAATCACGTTGAATTTTCACTGTGCAATTTTCAGAGAGTTTGAAAAAAAATTCATTTAAAAAGTCACTGCAATAGTTAATGCATCTGACAGTTTTAGGTTCCAGTAATAGCTAATTTAATTTTTCGCATCATTTAACTTAATAAAAAAATTATTATACCTACAGTTGCAAAAACAGTGTGCGTCAGTTGCATACTTGGAAACTAGAATTGTATGTGATTTACTAGTAGGTACAATCTAATTTATTGCTTCTCAAAAATATAAATTATACTTTGTTCGAGTGTAATAAATATTCAAAATGAAGTTATAAAAATTAATATCTGCAGAACGTAATACAATTTCAATATTTCTTCAGGTAATGAAATTGTGTCTTTTACTTGATTTTGGAATTTAATGTCAAAGAATTTTATCATCAAGATTATATCGTGCTTAATTTTTTAAAACCATAAACGACATATCTGCTACAAAATTTTAAATATTCCATTTGTTACCTCAAGTCGGTAATCTAATTAGGACAATCTAATAAAAGCACAGTAATTTAATTAGAGATTGCTGGAAGCGTCTGACAATGAGAAAAAGCAATGTCCTCCAAGGATTAGAGAAGACGCTTTTTTAATAGTATTTTTCGTCGATTCCTTTAAGTTTATTAAGACGTAGTATCGTAGTAGTTACCATGCATTCGTAAATTAAAACTAAAGGAGCTTCTTCCAAATTAACAAATTTTAATTAAAGCATAATTTTAAAATACATCTTTTTACATATCTGTATGATAAAATGATTGTAATATCGTGAATGTCTAGAATTTCATAACAAATTTGAAAAGCTCAGGTAAGGGTAAAGACATGGATATCAAATATGCATCGATTACGTGACTCGATTTTGAAAATGTTTTAAATAATTTGATTGTTCAATACCAACCGACCGATGAGATATTACGGAATTCTCGGCAATTTATTATTTTTGAAAACTTCTATTGTGGCAGGTTTTATAAATACATCCTGGATTTGAATCCCAAATTTTTTGTGAGTAAAAAGGGCGAGACCTTCGTTCATATTTTATTTTGAACAGAAAATCTGGCACCAATGTTGCATGATATGAAGAGAATAGTTGTTATATTTGGCCTCATAAAGAGAAAAACATCTTTTAGACAGTACCATGACGTTTGCCAAATAGCTACTGTACTACAAAAACAAGTTTAATGTGCAAAGTTTATAATATGGTAGTATGCCGTTTTTGATTTTTATTTCTGTCTTGTTTATTTTCAAATCTTAATTTACAATCTTGTAATTTTTCCACATTTTTGTCAATGTATTTGTTGCATTATTATATTTTATCCATTTTTATATTCGTTTCTTGACTTTTATATAATACAGTGAAGAAAAATTGAAAATCACTATTTTATTAACTTCCTTATTTAGTCTAGTTCTTTACAACATCCTCTGTAAACATCCATTATTCGGTATAATATTATATCATAGATAATGTCAAAATACTTTAAGAAAAATAAAATTAAAGCTGGCATCAAGGGAAAACTATTTTAAAACTATCTTCTCATGATTAAACAATCTAATAATGGATCAATCTTAATATATTAAAAGCCTGCTTTAAGGATTCAAAACTTGAAAATTTTATAAGTGTAATTACAGTAAAGTAGGTGTCATCTGTAAGAAAGTTTGTAGTTCCATAATTAATTATACTTATAAATTGGAACTATAAAATTACGAAGATGTGAATTAACGCGATTCGCTCGTTTAAAAACTTTTCTTATTAAAATATTTCCGTAGGTTCCTTGAACAATAAATTTGAACTATTTTTTAATATTGTAAAGGATATCAATTATTTGTAAAACTTTTTAATTGAATGAAATAAATATAATACGATTTAGTTTTAAAGTGAAAATTTTATTTTTTAAATTTATACAGGAAATCTAATTATTCCATTTTATACTTTATGTATATGAAAACTTCATTTGTGGTATAGGAACTCAATCTACTCTAGAAAATCAGATTATATTTAAGAATATTCACGTGTTTTCAGAAAAGTTCATAAACTACTTTAATGTCTTAAATAGCTTCATTGTTATAAGAATAGCATGGTACACTTAACAATATACATTATTATGCGAAGTGCTTGTAACAGCTCTTGTTACTAATCCCATAAGAATATTTTAGATGAAAATCTAAATATTAACTTGGTAAAAGCGTTAAGTATACATATATGGTATACCTAAATTTAATCTAATTTTGGGAAACACTGTTTATTTTGAATATTTAAAAATTGTTTACAAATTGTTTTAGGGTATTATTTGGTGCTCTCGATTCAACGCCGTCGATAATACAAATCATAACGCATTTATAAAAATTGGTTAATATTGGCCATATTGTAGTAATAAAGATTAAATTTCATTTGAATAGAAATTGGTAAAAAAGTCCCTAAAACCTTCAATATTATATTATTATAATGCTACTTTTTTTTAACAAATAGCCTCTTGTGCACCATTTTAGGAAAATATCTTAATTTTAAATGTTCGTATTTTTAACTCAATTACATTTTCTTTGCAGTTTTGGTTAATATCGATTTGCTTCTACTATTACTCTTTTTAATTATTAGTTAAATAAACTTTATTTTTCAATCTCAAGTGTTTTTATTTTATTTCAAATTCAAACTTTGTAGGAACCTTCATCCTTTAATAGTTTGTTTTTTGCTTCTTTTCTTTCTTTACTTTTATTTCGGTATACTTCTATTTGCCTCAATTAACTTTATTAGAAATTCGCTTCACTAAATCATCTCTCAGTCTCCAATACAGAATGCTATTAAGTAATCAAAATGTTTTATCTCGATTTTATCATTATAAATTCTAGTGCCTATTCGATGTCTCTAAAAGGAATCATACAAATGATTAATAACATTTGTAGGCTGGCAATTAACTCTCAGGATTGATTAAAAACCTGGGAGAAGGCATCCCCTTGCATATATTTATTCAAAAGATATCTTCTCCCTAGGTGCCAGGAATTCTCGAAATGCTAAAATGCGCCGCAGGCGAAACTTTTAGATTTTTAAAAAGTTTCAAAAGCAAAATTAGAAGGACAAATAAAAGAAATCTTAGCAAATGAAGAAGAAGCCATTAATAAACTCATAAAATTTGTCAAAATATCGAGTCTATACAAACAATTATGAAACAATATGTATGATACTAAGCGTAATGACCCTAGAAGTTATAAACGCAACTCTCAAATAAAAAAAAAAAACTAATTTAAATCAAAATTTAGGAATTTGTCTTAAATTACATTACCTTGGAAAAATTGGTCTTGTAGACACAAATTTTCGGTTTTCTCATGCTTTATTTAAAAAACAATGCAATATTACTGATTGCAAATTGATTTTTCAGGAATTCCACAAAAATAAGCGATTCTTTTACTTTAATTGTCATGAAACGTTTTACTTCATGAAAATATTTTCATAAATAAATAGAAAAACAAGATTCGTGCAGTTAAGTGAAATTCTCAGGGAGATTCGAGCTCCGGAACCTTTCCGTACTCGATGCAAATAAATTATACTTATCTCTTGATTGAAATTCTTAGAATTACAATTTTACTGAATTTGTAGTAATTCGACAAATTATTATTATCGGTACTACAGCATTAAAATTGATAAATAGTTTTAAAAAACGTGCTAATTAACTTTTAAACCTGATTCTTAATTTCTTAACCGGAGTTTTTCTAAATTTTTTTAAATTTCAGGATTAAAATAAATAGTACAATCAATAAAACTGAAGTAAATATAAACGGTATAAACTATTTTTCCAACAATAATCGAAGCTTTTCTTGATCAACTTATCGGCTAGTAATTACCCAAGCTAAATTACTATATAGAGTAATTACTAGCCGATAAGTTGATCAAGAAAAGCTTCTATTATTTATATAATGTGGCACGAAAGAAAACATACTTTTTCTATTTGATATTTTTTAAATCAATAATTATAAAATTTTTATAAGTAGAAAATAAAAAGTTTAAAGCCAAGTTTTCGCCCTCCTAAAGGATGTCCATGGCATCACTTCAACATGTAATATCAAAAGAATAATAATAACATCATTACAAAATTTTCCTATTAGGAAATAGCGGGAATTACTAGAAAAGTTTGAAAAATTTGTAAAGTTGTTCATATTAACGTTCTGAATAAAATATTCAGTTTTCCGGTTTACTGGGGTATATCTTAAGGTGGGAAGGGACGAAAAGTCGCATCAAAACATTTTGTTTGCAGTTACAGTTAAAACGAAGGTCATCAGCTTAAGCGGTTAAATGTGGTGCTGCTAATGCTGAATATCTGGTTCAACTCCGTGCTCAGATAAAACTTTATTCTGAACGTCTGCGTCTTCCCTCGTAAGGCAATGGCAAACCAATTGATTGTAATGGCAACTAATGGATGAGAGAGTAGCTAATAATGGGTTCACAGGTCGATTTCACCGGCCTCCCCCATTGCAAAATTCTTTAAAGAAATTAGTGTCAAATTCAAATACCTGGGTGTAATCATTGATGAAAATGGAAGCTATGAGGCCGAAATAAATAGTAGAGTGAGTTCAGCAGCGAATATTTACCATGCATTAGGTAAAATACTATAATAAACAAAAATGAAATTTCTAAAAAGACAAAAATGACAGTGTACAAAACTATATGCCTGCCGACACTAACCTTTGGATGCGAATCATGGAACCTGATACAGAGAATGGGAGGGAGTAACGAAAATGGATATAATCAGAAACGAAGAGATTAGAAATAGACTCACGGTAAAACCAGCAATGGGAAAAGTAAAAGAAAACCAGCTGAGATGGTTTGGTCACCTGAACCGGATGGAAAGTGATATGCCAGTGAGAAATGTGTGGCAAGAAAGGACAGCGGGAAGAAGAACGAGAGGAAGACCAACAAAAACATGGGATGACAATATTGGACAGATACTGGGAGAGATGGGAAAAACATGGAGAGAGGCAAGACAAATGGCGCTAGATAGAAGAGAGTGGCATAAATTTGTGTATGGAAGTACCAATACATGAAAACTAATACGGAACACCTCAACACCTTCGGGTATACATCAGGTTTTTGATTTTGATTGATTGATGAGTGTCAAACGTTTGAGCTTCCATAAAAATCGTTTGTACCCCAAAGGTGAAAAAGTTAGAGCGTTTAAAAAATTGTGAAATTGCACATTTTATCAACATCGCTCCGAGCAAGTAGCGCGCAGAATGAAAGTATGCTAAAGTACAACCCAAAATAGTGGTGACCGATCAATCGCTTGCTTTGATGATGGTTGTCGTTAAAACTTTTAGGCAATATTCTAGCTTATCCAAATACTTACAGGTTTGTTCTGATTTAATAAAAAATAAGCCATATTAGGAACGATTTCAATCACGTTATGCATTTGACTAGAAATTAAATCATCAGCTACTTTTCTGGTAACATTTTTTTATTTACGTTCGTTTGGTTTATCCGAATCTAATTGAAACTCACTTGCTGCATTTTCATTGTATATATTCTAAATCCCCCACATTTTTCAGTGTGTTCTATATTTCATCATTTTCATCGAACCTATAGCTGCATTGATATGTATCTGGAGAAATTCATTAATCCATATGGGTAGGTTTTTGTGATGAAACGTACGATGATTGGTGTTGTTGAATAATCTTTCGAAGTTGAACTTGTATTTGTTATGTCACCATATCCAAAAAATGGCACCATTACAGCAGACCAACATAAAAGTAATTTGCAAAAACTGAATCATTTTTTGGCAATTGATCGACTAAATTGCATTTTGTCATGACTGCCTACATTGGTAATACTTTTGGAATCTTGAAGGCAAACATCGTAAATTATTTGTATTAATTAGAAAATGCTAATAACATCTTTGATTTTTAAATCACAATCATTTGCATTATTTTCTCTCAGGTTGTCAATATTTTCATCATTAATTTTATTGTTACCCATAGCTTCATCTTATTATACAGCCCCTTAAATTCATTAAAAAATTCGCGATGGGGGGGGGGGGCAAAATGTACCTTAGGTTTACCATAGGTTTGAGAATTCAAAACACCATCTGAGTAGCAAACGTCAATTCATCACTTTAGAATTATTCTAAATTTAATTTTATCTTGTATTATATTATTGATAATAATATTAATTAACGTGCTGTAAAATCTGAAAAACATACATCGACGCAGAATTTCTTTTTCGTTAAGCATTAACCAATCGGAGAGCGTTAGTTTTTGAATTACTAAAAATATTTAATCAAAGAGTATCATTTTCATAAATTCAGAATCGGTTTATTCCGATTATTTGAAACATGAAAGCAGTATGTTGTCAACTATATTGTTGTTACAAATAACAATTTATAAGCTACTTTCATTATTAATTTCTCGTTTTGTTTTAAATTTTTTCATCAAGTTAATATTATTATAAACTTGGTCGTCAGCTTTTAGCAAAATTAATTTGTAAACAAATCGCATAAGCCTTTTTGAGAACTGGATGAAATAAATAATACCTATTATATGTTTTCTGTTGTGCACAATTAATTAATTAATTTTTTCACAATCGAAAATGTTTCCTGAAGTAACGTAAAACTGCTTCTATACTGATATTATTTAGAAACCCAATCATTATTTTGCTATGTAACCATTTCTGAATTTTTATTGCGAACTCTGGTTCCTGTAAGAGGAAATTTTCTTGAAATTCAATAGTAGTAATTTAAAAAAAGTATTTTAGTTATTCGGAATGTTTATAACGAAGTTAAATAAAAGGTTTGCACCCTGTTGAGTATATTATTACAACTTACATCCAAAAGCAGTTGATCCAATAAATAGAAATAGCTCGTACAACTGCCGTTAACTTGTTACTACAGGGTCCGGCAGTAGGATTTACCTGATTCGTATTGACTGCTGCGATCGGCAAGTTGGAGTGAGGAACTTGATTTACCTATATTACGTGATTACTTTTGTAAGGATCGCTTAAAAATAACGTCGTTTAAATTCCGATGTAATCAAGTCAGGTAAAATTTACTGCCAATTCTATACCACTCAACCATTTTATAGAAAATTAGCTAAGTTACAGCTGATTTTAAAAAAGGGTAGGTAAGCTATGAAGTGTCTAGCTATTTTGCAGTTAAACTAGTACACAAGTCTGCCTGCAGTTTATCTAACTGTTCCTGGTCCGTTAAACGAACTCCATAAATTTTCTTCTAATAGAATTAGAAACCTGCGAAACCAGTCAGACATGGCCGTGGAAAACTGATGTTAGTTTTAACCCATAATTGGTTAATTTATAACATCAAGGTGAATCTTAGAAGTACATTATTTTACCATTCCTCGACAAACCAGATATTTTTAAAATTTTTTTAAAGAAATCGAGAGGAATGACTGTGAGTATTATATTTTTGTTTTTAATTATTAAAAATATTCTTCATCGAAATTTAAAGCTGGATTATATAATTTTCTTGCATTCAACTTTATATTTACTAAGTGAGAATTTCCTTACTAATTATTCATGGTTATTAGCACTTAATTCCTTGACTTATAGAGGCGTTATCAGTCTGTAAAAGCTGAAATAACCTCAATATATTCAGCTTAATATGAAAAGTTAGTCTATAAATACCGTTTCGTAAGTTTCTGGGACTTTTAAAATTCTCAACTTTGTTTGTGGTTTTAGAAAACTAATGGAAATGTTTTGCATGGAACGCCTACTTTAAAGTTTTATACAAACTTGAAATTATTTAATCTTAAAAAGCTTTCATCTCGTCATCTTTCATAAACAAGCTGTATGTAAGTGCTCGTTTAACAACAATTTTATTCTATAGAAATCGTAAAACATAAAATTTTATTTTGATAACCACATTAATGGATAAGTATCACATAAAATACGTTTCTTTTATATCATATTTCGGTTACCGTATTACAATAAATCTTACATTTACATCATCTCCGACAACCGTGATTTATCTATCTTAGTACAGTTATCAAACTAGGATAACAAGATTTTGTTTTTAAATATGACTTTGCATAAAGATTGATGTCGTTCTACTTTCATAATTTTGTGAACGTAAAAAAGAATTTCCATTTAAAAAACAATTTAGTTTTGTTTGATAAATTAGTTTGAGAATTCATTCATATACTATAGGTTGATGAGAAGGTTGGGCCGCATGCTGAATTGACAGCCAAGTTGACGTGGTGTTCTCCGACTTTCCAAGCACAGTGAAAATCAATCTTGTAAGAGTTTTGAGCTACATGCCAAAAATAAAATTTTGTACAAAATTATCCTTAAATCAATTTTTATTTTATTAACATTATTTTTGTACTATTTATGTGCCTACTTAAATTTTCAATACCGGAAAATAATTTTCATCTTGAAAAATTTCTCTCTTTACTTTAACGTAATTTATCACTTTGATAGCAATTAGATGTAGTAATACCAACAAACATATTTCCTTAATGTGCATACACATTTTTCGAAGCACCCGTACGGTTTTGAAATGCTCAATTTATTTTGTTGAAGTATAAGGAAAATCCTATGAAATTCTAAAAACTGGCTTGTTATTTTTCTGTTAGTGCGTTTGTCAGTAAACGCTTGTGTTCTTTGAGTTATTTCGGTTTTTCCATTCCGACTCTATATTGATTTGTTATTATTTATTTAGAAGTTAAATTTTGCATTTAGAAAAGCTTCATGTTGGTCATTTAAAATTAAAAAAAGAACTTTAAACATGTTCATCCAAATTTAGATTTTAAAATTCATGAAAATTTATTGTTAAATTTTTTTATAGGCAGTTACAAATTCTATCCACACAGGTTGCAGATAGCCTCAGGGATGTGAGTTATAAAACCAAATGGCTATACATATTCTTTGGAATTTGAGAGATCGATATGTATATTTATTTATTTTTTTATATTGAAGCTTTTTTGTAGCTTTAAAACATGAAATTTTAAAACCAAATAGAACAACATTTTTCAGTTTTTATAAAAATACATAACTACAAATTTTCATCGAAATTTATGTTAAATAAAGCGAAACCGACGGAAGTAAAATTTATAATTAGTTTATTTAAGTTTCTTATGTATTGAAATATTGCCGTAGAAAAATAACTTCTTGACAATAAAAGCAAGGTTTTTCCCAGTGGTTTTTATATTATATTTAATTTAGTTCTTCTTTTTGCTAAAATTACTGCTTTTGGAGAAGCTGTAATTCATTGATAAGGCGTTACTTAAAGATAAAGAAATTTACTTAAGCTAACCTGATTTGTTGTCTCCATTTGGTGATAATATATAGCTCTTTTAGTATCACCACATCACTGTATTTTTCACATCCGGGGTTGCTATCGTTGTTTGTGTGCAAAGGCAAGCTTTTACAACATTTTTAACAAAGAAATTTTCTACTTATTTTCCTATTTGTGTTATATATATTTTTTAACATTTTCTGTGTTGTAGTTATCAAGCTTTTAAGTAACTAACACTAAGTTTTTTTACAATAAAAACAGGTTTGTTAACATCAAAATGCATACGTTAGGGGTAGGTAAATACGTAACTTACAAAGGACATTTACAACTTTGTGAACAAATAGTTTTACAGCAGTGGCTTTGGTGTGATGGCTGATTTTTTGATAAGTCTAACCAATTGAGTAGACATCAAGGTAAAGAAAAATTAATCAAAATTAGGTAGTCATGTAAAAGTTGACTGAATAAGAGTTTAGTAGAACATTTTGATTAAAATTTATGAAATATGAAGTTGTGTATTTTCTACGACATTTTAATTTCAGTTTATTAAATTTTGGTCGAATTAGCTTATGTAAATGATTAAAGTTGCACAGATTTAGCATTTAAGCGTAAAATTTTGTTCCGATATACAAAAATTCGAAAGTTCGTTAACAGAAACTCATTACATCTGATGCTTCTGCAACAGAAATAAAATTCTAACGGCGAATGCGAGCTTAATTTCTAAAGCTTTTATAGAGAGGTTTATTGGATTATAGCTTACAAGAATGTCGACTGATGCTGACCGTACGTGCTGATTCATCGTGATTATAAGACCAAGAAACCTTTGCAAATTGAGAATTATCTGTATACAGAATTAATATAGATTAAATAACTTACACAACTCTGAGTCTTGGGTAATTTATAATACAATTAAATTATGAGAAACACTTTTCGAACTGAAAATTTTAAATTTGAATTAAATTTTTTTAATCTAACGACGTCATCCCTGCATCCTATTAACTTTTAATCAATTTTTAATATCCAAGTATTGAAGTAGTATATTATATTAACTATCATCTCTCGCATCGACCCTTGTAGATCTGTAATTTGTCATTTTCGACAGTCTTGTAAGTTTTGATTGATTAAGATTATTTCGGCTATCCAATTTTTATATACCAATATAAAAAATTGGATTTTAATTGAATTACGAAATAAATTATTTAAATAATAATTAAGTAGATCTAGGCTGTATTAAATTAAGTATTTCTAATCTGAGGATTGTTTCTGTGTATTAAGAGGTCTACGCAATATTTTATCGCAATATTTATTATTCACTCCCTTAAGAATATATCTATTTTGAACAAGGAAAAGTGTTTACTATGCTTATTTTTACGTCTATTGAAATCATTCAACATGTTTTGTAAAAGTAATGCATTATCTGCATACAAAAGCAGCGCACTCAACACTAGCGTTATTATCTTACACTGTGCTACAAATATTCATGAGAGACAAAGATTTATTACATGGTTACCAATAAATAGCAGAGGTTTTAGTTTAAAAAATAAACAAAGTTCGTACTAAACACGTCACGTTTGTGTCTTCTTTTTGCATTTTACATGTCTTCAAGAGAAAAAAATAGAAAATTTCCCTGTTGGAAAAACTTATTTAATTTAAAAATTATAAATAATATTATACTTGAATTTTATTTTATTAAACAGTTTTTAATTTTCTTCGATTTCTAGATTGCCGAAAAAACGCTTTTTAATAATAATTTTGAAATAAATTAACGCAATTTAATATCAAAGGGAATTGATAAAAAATTGAAAATTAATTCAATTACGTTGGTACTGTAATTAAAAATCTGTGTAAGCAGTTCATAAAGTGCTTTTCTACGTGAATGTTGAGAATCTTTACCTCGAATAACAATTTATTTTTAATTGAATTAAACGGAATATTAAGAAAAACTTCGTTTCTAATTATTCCGCTTTTTAACTTTATTCTTTAGTGCTTATTAAGTATAATAATTATTTCTAACTTTTTATGACTGTGCACACCGAAAAAAAATTATAGTAATATGCAGTAAAATTTTATTGTAAACAATTGAAGGGCCTAGGGCCAATTGAAGGAAAAAGTAGTTAAGTCACTTTTTTTCAATTTGTAGTTGAGCACATTTTCTCATTGCGGCATTTATTCTCTACAAATTAGTATAAAAATCACCAAATTGAAAAAAAATGACTTAACTACTTTTTCCACTAGGCCCTTCAATTATTATATTAATATTTGTGATATAGCACCAGGTACAAACTGCATTAAAATGTCCTAATTGTTTAGTAATGCATTCAAATAACCGATAGATTCGTGATGAATGTACTGAAAATTTATATTTTACATTACAGTTCTAGATCAATCTAAAATATGTACAAAACGCTTTTCAGCACAGAAAAGCACAAATCTTCACAAGTAAACTACGTTGAAGGGAGAATTCGCCACATACAAGACGGCCAAAAAATTTTCCGCATCAAGTCAAAAAGTAAAAAATAGTATTATTAAACATCTTTAATAAATAGTTAATTTACCCCCTCCCCCTAATTATATTTATACTTATTAGAGTGTAGTTTGCTTGTAAAAATTTGTACATTTCAAGTGTTTTGTGTAGTTTCAGATTACTCTAACATTGCCTTAGGTGATTTTATTCTTAACGCGAAAGTCGTTGCTTTATATTTAATAAAATAATTTCTAACTTTTTAAAAACGCTTAAAATCATTAACAGTAGTTTCGGTTCTAAGGCCATTCCAAGGTAGATATTTAAAAATTTGCTTTAAAGGTAAATGCCGTCCAAGGGTTTAATGTCTTTTATTACCACCTAAGGGGTGTAAATTTGTCGCGGAGACACCCTGTATATCTGTATAATAGTAGTATATAATTTATATGCAAAGAAAATATTCGTAAAATTCTATAAAATAACTTATTATAATTAAAGAATAATATTCTTTTGTGGGAAACAATGCAATTTTAACAAAATAATCGAAAAGATTTTTTGAAAAGAAAATTACATAATATTACAATAACATTTTAACTTAAAATAACCTTATTGAAATTTTTCTGTTCATAATTATTTATTATTATACGATATTTCAAATTTTAGATGTCTTCTGCATTTGTTTAATAATTCTCTAAAAAAGTGTTGGATTAAATATCCATTTGGACTTGAACTTCTATTATCTAAAAAGCAGATTTGTTAAATCAGAGTTCCATATTATTTATATTACAGCAACAAGTGTAAAGATTGAGGCGAAGCCGAGGTCTGAAATCGCACGAGTGTTTGTATCGATTATTCATACCACCATAAACTGATGCAAGATTGTTATGTCTTTTTAAACTTTAACCCAAAAATTATTCTTTAGACTGTTAAATTTAATGTGTTGGTATTATTATAATACAAAATTTATTTTTTATATTTATTTACAAATAATATCCAATAAAGTATAACATTATTAAAAAAGCAAATTATTCCATCCTGGCTAAGATAATTTAAAAGTAGTATAACTACGAGGTAGTATAAACCAAAAGATTTTACTATACTTTTTTACATGACCGTAAAATCAGATTCGAAGGATTCCAAAACAATTTTTGCTAATAGTAATTTAAAAGTTGTAAGAACTACTTCTATTTTTGAAATTTCTATTAATTTATGATATCCGGTGAGCGAATAAGCGGTTAACGTGTTAGTTTCTGGCTTCAAGATTCACAATTTCGATTCCTGCGGCGTACCATCTCTGAAAGGAATTTTGGCTTACTAGATATCTACATGATGGCATTAAAAGTAACATTATAATATAGACCGGAAGGGGTTCAACCATCCTGACCGATCGAGAAATGGACTTATTTTAAAAAATTAATCAATGCGAAAGTATCAAATGAAATTTTTTTATTTAAATTATTTACTACATGGTAGCTGATATTTTGCAGATTATATAAAACCAATATTATAAAAAATTATTTGACAATGGTAGCGCAATACCTCATCCTGCCGTGGAGGTAATGAATTACATGAATTTTCCGTCCAGTAAACGATCGTAATCCAAATCTGATATTTTTAAAATTATTTTGCTTCTTTATATTTTTAAATTAGGAATTTTATTTTGGTGGAAACTTACGGTTGGTTGCAAGAATGACACAAATTATTATGGGCATTTCTGAAAATTTTTGCCACCATCCTGGGCGTTTTTGAATCGCACAAAGGTAGACGTAAAATTTTATGGAAAAGTTTTGATTTTTAACTAAAAACTATCCGGGTTTTGAAATACTGAAAACACTATTTTATTGTTGGAGTAAGGTTTTTTGGACGTTCCGACAACCATTACCGGTTATTATTTGAGAAGTTATTTGGGAATTGTGCGCTGTGAAAAATTGGTGTTACGTCCATCAATTTGGTAGTTCGCTTTATGGGTGATGCAAGTCCCATTCAGTTACCATTTGTCGGGAAGTTAGTTTTTATTATTAGTGTTTGTCTTTTGACAAGAGGGGTGAAACCCTCAAATCGCCACCGTCTCACGTAGACTTCTGTAAACAGGAACCCGCTAAATTTATTGTTAATGTCCTTTGATAGTCGTTTAGGCTAGTTCTTGTTTTTCGCGGAGGTTGGTTGCAGATAAGCTTGGGGGTAACGAAGGAAATACTTCTCGTAAATAAAACACCGAATAATAACAATAAATTTAATAAAAGTATTAAAGTTGTTAGAAATATTGTCAGCAAAAATATGATCAGCAAACACAGTGAGAATTCCAAGCAGCTATCTGCAAAAACTGGACGCTGATTGAGTCGACGACGAAGAAACTTCGGGCTTTTGAGATTTGGATTTATTGAAGAATTCTGAGATTTTCATGAATGGAACATATGTAACTATTTAATAACGAGATACTCAGAAGAATGAACAAGGAGCCGGAGGTGGTGTACACGGTCAAGGCCAGAAAGTTGCAGTACCTGGGCCACGTAATGCACAATGAAAATAGATATCGGCTCCTTCAGTGCATCCCACAAGGCAAAATATCCGGAAAAAGAAGCGTAGGCAGAAGGAGGATTTCATGGTTGAAGAACCTTAGAACGTGGTTCCCGATGACAACTACAGAACTTTTTCGCACGGCAGTGAATGGAATAATTAATTATAGCCAATATGATAGCGAACATCCGGAACGGATAGGCACCAGAAGAAGAAGAATCTACAAAAGTGAATTTAACTAATATCATCTGCAAACGGAAGTTGATATCACCAATGTACAGTGGGAGTCCCTCAGGTAGTTTGCAAGTACAAAAAAATACCACTAATCGACCACGCCAAGATGAAAAGAATTAAAAATGACTCACCAGATCTGATAAGTCTTACAAAATAATTGGCAACAGAAGAGTCCTTTCACCTGGCGAAAATGGTAGTAATCGTGAAAAAAACGATTAAACGGAAGGATAACTCGTCGAATGTTGTTCTTTACGGTTCCAGCGAACTTGGTGCAATGCACAATGGTTGTAAGTAATTGAATTGAAAGCGTTCCAAAAGCACAGAACCCATAAATTCAAAATCGATGTTGATTGATAACCGACGCTCTCGAAATTGTTTACTAATAATGGCGTACAACATATCATTAAATTTGCGACTTCCGCACTCTACTTTGAACGAAATAATAATGGAATCGTCCAAACCAAATCTTTACTAGATGGAAGCAAAAAATCACGTTACGAGTTAACGGTATCTAATCCGTAAAAAAATACACACAGCGTCTCGGATCTTATAAGACTTCTCTAATTTTTTAGAGCCTTCTATCTTCTATCTTCAATCCCAGAATAGAACTGACTTGCGCGCACTTTACCTGTCACTAGTGCGACTGTCCGCCGAAAACTTACGTGGTATATACAGGGTGCGTCAAAGATTCGTGACAAATGCAAAATTTTGTCACAGTATGAGTAGTAAAGATTGGGTTTTGAAGCTATGCTTCTTATCGCACGGGTATCGCACGGGCAGTTAACTGAAAAAAATCGTTCGTCACACCAAATTGTTAACGCAAATGTGTAACGCAAATGTGTAACGCAAATTCGTCACACAAATTTCGACCATCGCTTTCAAATTTCGAACTTCCCTTCAAACACCATAACTCCGGAACCGAGAGGGCTAGGACCCTGGGAATAGTGGCTATGGATAGGGGGCGGAGGTGGCAACCGCCCCCCGACTCCACGCCGCCCCCACCGACCCCTCCGCCTCCAACCGGTTTTTAGGGAAAATAGTTTTTTGACAAAACTAAAAAAATTAAAACATTCCCCTTTTCCTGGGTCCTTGCCGAGTTGTATACGTTAAACTTATCACTAATTTATTAAAAAACACTTAAAATTTCTTGATTTAATTTTTTATTTAACTTTAATTTCCACAAAATGATTATTTTCTTGATTTTCAATTACAAAACTAGCATAGTTACACCTTAAACCTAAGCTTATACAATACTTGTTACATTACGACGACTTAATGAATACTTAAACAATACTATACTGACTGAAATTTGTTAACATTGATTTTTTATGTATTTTTCAAAATGGTTTATTTAGCGGAATTTTTATTCTAGAACATTCTAGATTTCCTTTTGCTAAATTGACAAATGAATAAACAATTACAATATTAGTATTTCCTGTTACATCACTTATTGGAAAATTACCAGACTTATCTAATCATTTTATTAGTTATGGGAATATATAACTTCTCCCCCCTTTAGATGAAAAATTCGGAGCTTGATGGTGACTAATTTTTCAGCAGTGTCCATTTCGATGACGTTTCGACATTGTAATTTGATTTCCAAGTTGATAATGTCTATACCTTTTTACATAAATGAAGATTTTATAATTAACAATAAACAATGAATGAAAATGATAAAATAGAATAACAAAATAATTTAAAATTGTCCAAACACTTTAATTTGTATCACTGTAAAATAAAATTTTTTCGAATCTTTTCACTTTAAATTTTATTGAGTTCACTTAAATCGACTGTGGACAGTTCAGAGAGTTCACTTCTAAATTAACACTACAAGTTCCTTTGTCAAATACTTCGAAGAATTTTAGGTTTTAAATTTTTGTTTCGAATTTTGTAACTTGATGTCCTTTACTTTTAATTCGCGGAGATTGGTTAATTTCGATCACATATGTTCCCTAAAAAAAATGTTTACTTTTGATTTTTTCACTTTTGAATGTCCAATCATCGGTTTCGTTGATATCACTATCCATTTTTCCATTCTCGAATTTTGATGTTGTTTAATTTAATGGTTTATTTTGACACATTTTTCGAAGTTGGAGTAATTTTGCTCATAAGGAAATTTGAATTTTAAAAGGATCATTTTAGAATTGTTTTCGGAACTAGGAATTGGTAAAAGATAATTTGAAGATAGTCATATTTTTCAATTTCAATAATTGGAAAATCGAATAAAAATGTGTTTTGATTTAATTTTGAATAAATTTTAATATTAATAAAAATTTTTCAAATAGTAAGATAATTTCTAAATTTGGTTCAAATAGTAATTAATTGTTTACAAGTTTCATTTATTTTAAAAGGTTCATAAGTGTGATTATTTAATTATGAAAAACATCAATTTTTGCAAAATTAATTGTTATTTCCAAATTATTTAACAAGTCATTGATTATTCGAAAGTTATTTATTAAATTTAGAATTGTTGACATCAAAAAGAAATTGTTGATAAGTTAAAATTTTGATTTCGATTGATTTTATAAATTTTTGTTTATATTGATTTTTGACAAGGATGTTATTAAATGTAAGGTTTATGAAGTTATATTGTTTTCTAAAGGGTAAAATTGGTTTATAAAAAGATTGCATATTAAAAATTTGGATAAACATCCAAGATGAGAATTTTGATTTATGCATTTCCTAAATTGTCCAATATTTTGATAATGTCAGGTATAGGATATTTGCCACTTAATGTAATTTTGTTCATTTGCTGATGCTCGCATTTTAGAAATCTGAATTGAAATGAATGATTTTGAATTTATTATTTTTGGCTGTTTTGAATTTACTTTTGCGTCAGTTTGGTAAATGTATAATCATTAAATATGTTCGTTAGTGTAATCGAATAGATTCATATGTAAAATTTGAAAATTTGGGATTTTGAAAAATTTGGAATTATTTAAGTTTTATTTTAATTATTTGAAATTGTGTATTGTGGAATTGCGTGAAAAAGAAAATTTGTTGTTTTGGTTTTTGGAGGTACCAAAAGTGAATATTGGTCAATATAGTGGTTATTTATTTTCTTCCTTTTACGGTTGCTGTTTTTGAGAATTTGTTGTACTTTATTTGAAATGAATTTGCAATTTCTAGAATGTTTTCTATTATAGTTAGTGGTCAAAATTTTATTTGCGTATTCAGGATTTTTAATTAGATTCTGCCCTTTGAAATTTATCAAATTTAAATATTGTGGTTTAGTTAATTCTGATAATTCTAAATTTTGATTTTCCGATTGAATTATTGATTGTGGATTCTCTGAAATTGTTCTTTTCGGCATTATTAATTTTTTATAATTTTGATTAAGAGTTTTAGAATTATTTAGTTTCAACAATAAATTATTTGTTTCAATGTCACTAGATTTTAATTTTGAATGATCAGCATGACTGATACTAGTATTTTTATTTGAATCATCAATTTCTAATTTTGTTGAATCTAAATTTTGTCCTATTATTCGTCTGGGTTTTGAAACTTGGAATTTTAACGTTTGCAATTCATTAATACTGTCAATTATTAGGGTTTCACATTTTTTTATTGACTCTTGATTTTTAAAATGACTTCGTTTAAAGTTTTCGTTGGTTGGGAATTTTAAAATTTGTTTGCTCATAAGATAAATTAATGTTTAAATTACCTTTTTTGAAAATTTTGTGTTTCCTAAAAATTTTGGGTTTTAAAGAGTTTATCAAATAATGCGGTTGTGATGGCAAATGGTAGTTTTCGATTATGTTTAAATTTTTTGTTACTTTAAATGGTTTTAAGTGATAATTTCCGGTTATTTTTTCGTTTGGGTAGCATTGATTTTCATAATTTTGTAGGAAGGTTTGTTCAAAATTTTGATCAGAGTGTTTTTGATTTTGATTTTCGTAAAGATTATTACTACTCGTTTCATTGACGTTTAAATGGTATGACCTTTGAAGATTTGGTTGTGCAGATTGTCTCGTAAAATTCGTTCTACAGCTGTCTACTTCTATTGGGGTAGGTTTAAATGAAGTTCTATTGGAGTTTGGTTTAGATACAAAAGACTTATTAAAATTTTGAAAATTAGAATTTTGAAAATTCGGTTCAGGTTGAAATGAGTTATCGAAATTTTGATTTGGTGTTTGTTGATAATTTTGAAAATGTGATGATGATTGAAAATCATTATGTTGAAAATTTGCAGTTTGTTGAAGATAATTTGATTTAAATTTATTGAATTGCATCGAGTTATTGTTAGGTTTATAATTATTTTTAAAGGTAAAATTTTGCGTGTTGTTAGTTTGTAAATTTTGAATTTGTAATGAATTTTGTTTTTGGGAGTAATACAAGAAGTTCTCTTCTTCCAAAACAAGTCCCATTGCAGTTTCAAGTGAGTCCGGATTCCTTAATCTGACATTATTTTGTAATTGTCCCGAAAGCCCTCGTATAAACGTTTTTAATGATAGGTCATCATAATTCTTTACTTGTAACAATTTCTCAGCAGGTGTTGAATTACTTATTTTTATTTTTGATAAAATTAAAGTTCTACAATCTTGACAACGCTTTCCAAATTCATAAGGAGTTTCGTTTACAATGATAACTTGCAGAAATGCTACATAGTTCATTTACTTACTTAGTTAAAAATAGAATGAATCTTACTACGTGTGATGTAATTTAAATTATAATAAAATGTAATATTTTGCTTATTTAATTTATTTCGCGTATACGACTATTTTCAATTTATTAGTTTTAATTAATTAGGTTTTAATGTTAAAATTGGAATTTAGGAATTATAATTTGAGCTTTTACTCACGTTTTTAATTTTCTTCGTAATGTTTTCTTAAATTTGTATTCTTAAATTTATTGGTTGGTCCTTTTCTTAAAATTATTTGTGGCGTTGCTAATCCACTGTTGTTTTTCTTCTTAAATTAGGTTGTTTTTACGGCCAGTTTTATCCGTAGTTTTTCTTAAAATTAGGGTTTGCGGCATTTTTAATCCACTTTGTTGCAGCTTAACTAGGGTTTGTGGCGTTTTTAATCCACTGTTGTTTTTCTTAACTAGGGTTTGTGGCGTTTTTAATCCACTGTTGTTGCAGCTTCCGTGGTTTTTTGGGAATTTCAGACGATTTGAGTACTAATTTTTCCCAAAAAATTCGGTCCTTTAACGACTGCGCCAGTTGTATACGTTAAACTTATCACTAATTTATTAAAAAACACTTAAAATTTCTTGATTTAATTTTTTATTTAACTTTAATTTCCACAAAATGATTATTTTTCTTGATTTTCAATTACAAAACTAGCATAGTTACACCTTAAACCTAAGCTTATACAATACTTGTTACATTACGACGACTTAATGAATACTTAAACAATACTATACTGACTGAAATTTGTTAACATTGATTTTTTATGTATTTTTCAAAATGGTTTATTTAGCGGAATTTTTATTCTAGAACATTCTAGATTTCCTTTTGCTAAATTGACAAATGAATAAACAATTACAATATTAGTATTTCCTGTTACATCACTTATTGGAAAATTACCAGACTTATCTAATCATTTTATTAGTTATGGGAATATATAACTTGCCGACCCCTTTACGGGGGTAGGCAAAAAACGTCAAAAAAATTTTCAAAATTTTTATTTTTCAAAAAGTTTGAAGCTAGTTTTAGTTTTTTGACAAAACTAACAAAATTAAAAAATTCCCCCCCCCCATTCTCCCTTTTCGTGGGTCGGCAAAAAACGTCGAAAAAATTTTCCCGTATTCTTATAAGCAAGTTGGAGGCCGAGGGCCGACCCGTATTCTTAAATGCCAGTGGGAGGCCGAAGGCCAACCCGACCCGTGTTATCTAAAGCAAGTGGGAGGCCGAAGGCCGACCCGTATTCTTATAAGCACGTTGGAGGCCGAAGGCCGACCCGTATTCTTAAATGCCAGTGGGAGGCCGAAGGCCGACCCGACCCGTGTTCTCTAAAGCAAGTGGGAGGCCGAAGGCCGACGCGACCCGACCCGTGTTCTCAAAAGCAAGTGGGAGCAAGCATAACTCCGGAACCGAGAGGGCTAGGACCCTGGGAATGGTGGCTATGGATGGGGGGCGGAGGTGCCAACCGCCCCCGACCCCACGCCGCCCCCTCCGCCTCAAACGCCGCCTACAACCGGTTTTTAGGGAAAATAGTTTTTTGACAAAACTAAAAAAATTTAAAAATTTCCCCCCCCTTTTCGTGGGTCGGCAAAAAACGTCGATAAAATTTTAAAAATTTTTTACAAAAAGGCCGAAGGCCGAACAACTGTGGCCTTCACGGATCTATTATGGTCCTCCCCCTGTGAGACCGAAGGCCGAACAACCACTGGCAATCACGGACTAGCAGTCAAGACAGCTGAAGGCATATAAATATAATCTATTATGGTCCGCCCTGTGAGGCCGAAGGCCGAACAACTATGGCCTACACGGATTTATTATGGTCCGCCCTGTAAGGCCGAGGGCCGAACAACTATGGCCTTCACGGATTTATTATGGTCCGCCCTGTGAAGTCGAAGGCTGAACAACTATGGCCTTCACGGATCTATTATGGTCCTCCCCCTGTGAGGCCGAAGGCCAAACATCTATGGCCTTCACGGATCTATTATGGTCCTCCCCCTGTGATGCCGAAGTCCGAACAACTATGGCCTTCACGGATCTATTATGGTTCGCCCTGTGAGGCCGAAGGCCGAACAACTATGGCCTTCAAGGATCTATTATGGTTTGCTCTGTGCGTATTCTTTTCATTTTAACTTAATCGAACATACTGAGCCTAATGTATTTCCCCACCTCATATTCTATTGTGCGTAAGAAGCATAGCTTCTGTGGACGGTCGGACGACCGCTCTCATTTTTTTATTCCATTGTGCGTTTCACCATTTGGGTCACCACAGGAACTACCAGCGCAACTGCGTGGCATTCAAGAATAATTTACGATCTGTTATTGCTACCGGTGGGTGCCCTGATATCTCGAGAGGTGACATCTGTGTGGAAGACAAATTTATTATTTTGTCAAAAACAAGGGTACATTCTGGTTGCACGAATATCTCTGCAATGACGTATCCAAGAAACAGCATATTATTCGTGAATACTGTGGCTATTATCTTACTTGGAGATTGTTTTTGAAGGAAATGGCGATGAGCAATAAAAAGAACAGATTTTTACTAAAATTTTAAACAAAAAAATTTAATAATAAGAAAACTAATAAACTTATAGCAAAGATCGTACGCTACATTGTTGATAATATATCTAAGAGTATTGTCCCAATTTCAAATCAATCGATGCAGTAGTTTTCGAGATATAGAGTTATAACCAGGTCGAAAAATGTAGTTTAGAGATAAAAGCAAAATATAGTAAGTTTTAACTTTTATCTACTGTGGTAACTTCTACTTCCTTAGAAACACCTATAACTCCGTTAATTTTTCAAATTTTAATGTCAAGTATGACTTAAATTGTTTGGAAAAATGTCAAGTTTACAACGACGGTCCTAACAAAAACAAAACATTTTTGAAAACTTCCAAGGTAGTCAATCCCGTAATAGTAGCTTCTCTGATCGGAAATGGACGTTGTAAAAATCGTCCATGTTAAGCTGTAAGTACTCTGATTCCATCATGACAAATGATAATCTTCCAACCTGCGATTTGCGTCATAGCCGAAATAATTGTTTATAATATGTAAGTCATATTGACAAACACTTATTTGGTATGTTTATTTATGATTCTGTACTATGATTACAACTACTATATTTAAGATACTTTTACTGAAATACCAAATTTGTTGTCCCTTGTTAATTTCCTTCTGCTAGAAAATTTACAAAAATTACATTAGAAGTTGTTATAGTAGGCATGTTATTGTTATGGTAGGCATAGGCAATTGTAAATCTATAAGCTTTATTCCACAAAGCAATATAACAAGGAAAATTACATTTTCTTCTTATAAAATTATTTTCTTTGTATCGCAATAAGTAGGTAATAAATTTTGATACAAATTGCTTGCTCGCCTATTTTTATTAAATAACATTTCATTAAATTTAAGTACATTTTATATGATATCATTTTACAAGCATTAAATAGAATTATTGTTCGCTGGCGTTAAGAATTACAAGATAAACCTGAGAAAATACTCTTCTTTATGGAATCATTCAATGATAAGCACTGTGATGGTTTTATAACCGGAGATGACTATTTTACAAGTGGCACTTTTATGTACAGATAAAAAAATTTTAAATTCACCGATCTGATTAAATATAATGGAACGTTACATCATAAATTACATTGTTGATTTAATTTTGTTTTCATCCAAATTTTTTATTACGATGAGTTAAAATATCAAACAATTACATGATTTTCGAAACACCACCACTCAAAATAAATTGTGAAATAAATATTACACAATTTTACACCTAGTACACAATTTTTAGCAAACATATTTATTCTTATTAATTTAATTTGCTTCTATATATTTATGTATTTATGTATGTACTATATAAAATTCGTGATCGAGCATTTTGCCGTTCTAATTTAATATTTCACGGGTTAAACTAATAATTTTATACAACTTTTTCCAATTTTTCGGTAATTAAATTGACGTTTATAAAAATTCGACGTAGGTAAAAGGGAAATGTGTTGCACGAGTTTGTTATTGCGTCGATTTATGTCAGCCTTTTCAAGCTTTGACATATTTCATGCTTAATCTGTAGTTACGCTTTAGGGGAGTGCGTGATCAGAGAATTTGAAATAATATTGGTGGATGTTCTCTTTAAAGTCAAATTTTCAACTTTTTTATTTTTTATAAATACAGATTTGCAAACATCTAAAGAAATTTCGTATCTAGAGGGCATTGGTATGAAAAATGACTGCATCATATGCTGGTTTTGGTTTATAAGATGGAAGTTCTGACTGAGATTTCCCAATAGTATTTAGTTTTGAAAACATTTCTTCAAGTATTATTTGCTTACTTTAAATGGTGTAACGGTTTCCTATTTTACCTAATTTTTCTTTACTTAATGTAAAACAACGTAGAACTTGTTGTAGGAAATGCAAATATAAAGTTTTCATCTCAAACTAGATAGGAAAAATATACTGCATAGTTTATTGAAAAACTTATTTTAATTTTTAACTTTATTAAAGATTACCATTAAATTTACCGAAATAATGATTCTTTTATCGTTAAACGAAAATATATTCGAATGTCCTTAAAACTAGAACTGTAATTGTACTTTATCATTTTCGTGAATTGCGGTTCAACCGGCAATTAAATGGAAAATTGGAAAGGGACGTGGTAAGTGTAACATGAAACTTGGAGAGGAAACTTTCAAATTCTACTTTCGGAGAACCGTGTGCAGACTTTGTTACACTTTCAGCCAGATTTCCCAATACTTTGAAGGTTATTTTTATTTAACTCGATATTTTATCTGCAAACTTAAGTTTACTTACATATTTAACCGCTAACTTATTCCTCAGTTTTGTTTTAATGGCCTTCTCTACTTATAATTTATTAATACAGTAACGTAAAAATATTAAATATAATAATTTACTTACTGCCTAATATTTTATGTTGCGAGACATTTTATTTTAGAAATTTTATGACGTTTATAACGTTCTTGTAATCCATTACGGATATTGATCATTATTTTTTGTGGTATTTCTTTTTAGATACCGAAATGTGTCCAATATGTTTTGGGTTACCAAGTTTAAAAAACTTACAGAAAGATGTTTTAAAGTGCAAAGTGGTATTGTATGCTTTTAAGTTGACTTTTTCACATTCAATTAAAATTCTATATAAGGTAATTAAGTGTTAGTAATATTGTTTAGTTGCTTGGTGACTTTTTTAAACGAATGAATGAATTATTATTGCAACATAACAACATAAGCTTAAACTAACAGTTATTTAAAATTTTAACTTGAGGTGAAAAGATCTGCCTTTAGACGTATACATAAAATTTGAACTGATTAAAATTTATTCAGCATCTAAGCACCAAACGCCAAACTTAACTAATAATTTTATATTTACCATAGTCTGATGCACATCTTCATTCTATCTTCTATTTTATCTCTTTGTAATATCTTTAAAAATAAACAAGAGATAGGGAGAATTGCAATTTGTGGGATTAAATTGTCTAGAAACGTTGGTTTAATATTGTATAATCAGTTTTTGTATAACTTCATTATAAGGGGTGTTTCCATATAAAACCATAAAATTGTACTGAGCACTCTGTACAGCGTTGAATATACACAAATAATATCAAAAGTAAATTAAGTAGTTAAATAAATGACTCGTGTAACTATCTATAATATTTATTATTAAAATTGATCCACTACTTGTTTTTATGAAATATGTTATCAAATTTGCATTATTATAATATTCATTTATTCCAAATTTATGTTGTGGTCGTGTAACAGGTTTAACAGTTAAAATAAATTGGAAAACAAAACCTGCCGCATTTATGAAAATTCAGAAAAAAAACAATGACTTTTAAAATTAGTTTAGTAAATTAAACATGGCACAGAATTTGTATTATTAATATACATTTATAAAATACAATTGATTAAATTTTTTATACCTATTTAGTTTTCATTATAAATGAGGTTGATATTCAAGAGGAAATTTTTATTATCGGAATAACCCATGCAAGCGTTCTTCATCTGATATTTTGTATTTATTTTTTAAGGCTAGTGCCTAAAGTAACATCTATAAACGAACGTGATTCCCGAACCACGGTACAAGTAATTAAGTACCGTAGTGAATCAGCATTTAGATATTCTACAAAGCGTAAGGGCGTAAGCTCCTTGAACAGTCCTGAAAACTCATTTTCGATCGCAATCGGTTAGTCAAAGGTTGTATTATTTTAATTGAATTGAACAGTAATATCCTTTCATTACAAATCTGAAACATGGTGATTAAATTTTCTAACCTAGTGGAGTTAAATCTCCAAAAATTAATAAAAAATAGAATTATGTTTTATTTTTCTACAAATTTTAATCAAAAAAAATGTTTCTATGTAGTATTCATAAAAAAATTCAAATATGTAATAACAAATCACCGAAGCAAATATATTTCAGAACGAACTTTTTTATTTCCTTCGATGCTACAGTGGTTTATTATAAAGATTGAAATAAATATAGGAAGAATAATATTCTGTTGGAATTACAGCAATGAACATTCCCAAACTAAAGTTGTTTCATCAGTATAATTTATTTAATGACTGCACAACTTTTTTGTTGCTAATAAAAATTAAGTAAGTTGGATTAATTAAGTAGAAAAGGTTGTTTGAAAAATAAAAATAATCACATTCGACTGTTAAAATTATTCTCATGATGCAAAGTTTCCATCGCCGAGTCAGTGGTGGCATCAAAATTTATAATACTTTTGCGATTATTCATATCAAAAAGAATTTTGAAGTTAAAGTACTAAATATAACTTGGAGCGAAAATGTAAAAGGCTTTAAAATCACTGAAAGGTTATTTCAATTTAAGTGACCCGGCAGTACTTTGTCTGGTTTATACATAAAAGGCTACGATAAGAACTTATCTAAAACATGTCACTAGGGGCTGATTTTAAACTAATTTTCTGAATTAAACCGATTTAAAGTCGGCGATGCGGTTTAATAACTTGAAAGTTAATTTAAATTTTTGTTTTACTTTCAATAGGAAATAGTTTCATTCGATATGACAATTATCATATATTATAATATATTAAGTGCATTTTTGATTATCGGTAACAATTTGACTACGTTGCTATGAAAACTTTGTTGTCAAGTAAATGTCCGAATGCGAAGCATGAGGATATTTACTATTGACAACAAAGTTTGAATATAGCAATGTAGCCAAATTGGACGATAATCAATAATGCACGTAATAAATTCGGTAAGACTATTGCACACATTAGAATTTGGAGGTTAAATATAATTGAAGTAGTGTTTCTATGGTTATTGTGTAGCAGATTTGACAATTTAAAGCATTACTTTGTATGTCACCGCTGTAGCGAAATGGTGATAGTACATGAGTACATGATTAGCAATGAGAATATCCGAGGTTCGAATCTTGGCGACGGCGAATTTTTATTTCATATAAAAAATGTATCACGTGATATAAAGTAAACGTACACAATTATCAAAAAGAAGCATATGTGCAATTATCAAAGCGACTTGAACAATTATCGCGTAATTCTAACTCCATTGGTTAGAATTGATCGGATCCCTAAATATCATTGGTTGATGTTAGTCATGTGACACATGTGTGCAATAGTCAATTTTAAAATATAAATTTTCAGGTGTAATATTTTGTTTGATTTTACAAAAAATCAAATAACATGAACATTACATTTTAATCAAAGTATAAGAAATTTACTCCAGGCTGTTGCAATTTTGTGCTCCGTAGGAATTGATTTATGATATTACTTTATTTTCTAGTTATTAGTTTTGAGATAAATGTGATTGATTTACTAAAAATATGTAATATACTATTGAAGGCATGTGATATTTATAGAAATTTAGTGTGATTAATATTCCCAAAACATAAATTCGTTTAACGTCCTCTATGGAATAAAAATATTTCTTATATTTTCATATTCAACTTGTATACCTTTCAGCAAAACAGATTAAACTGATTATGATATTATGATTAAATATTGACCAATTTAATAACAATAAGTCTTTCATTTTTACAATTTGTTATGATTAAAAAGAAATATAATTAAATTGCTTTCCGTTACTCTAAAGGTTTTCCATATAAAACTTTGAGAGGGTTAATTGAATTTATATTTCATTGTATATTTATGTATCTCTAAAATGTGGGTTTATTCCAACCGTCTCTCCACGTTGAACAGTAGGTCCCCTACATATGTGAAAACACTTCGATCGCGGTTCATAGGCATAGGCACGTTCATAAGGGCTCATTTACTTAAAACTTTACTCTATTAATTTTTAAAAACATTTTTAATTATAAAACATGTTATGACTGTTTTTGCTTAAAATTTGAGAGCTTTAAGCACAATATTGTCCCAAAAAGTCAATTACAGAATAAACAACACTTGAGGGACTTACGTTAGAAGTATAATTAAATTTGTAATTTATTTAACGCTACTGTGTTTTTAAATATGTAATTAATTTTTATTATGTTATCTACCATTTTTAAATATTTAAATATTTGTTTGAATTTTTTAAATGCGGATAAGTAATAAAACTATTGTTATTGTTGCCACAAGAGTATTAATTTGTTGGCATATCTAACACAACGATAAAAATTATTTAAAAATGCTAATCTAAAAGTTTTTTTGTACACTTAACACATTTTTTGTTTTATCTTTCGAAATGAGAGATTAAGCTTGGCTTAAAAATAATTGTTGTCATCAAAGAGTTTATCCAATTATATGTTGATATATGAGTACTATAAGCTTAATTACAGTTTTACCAAAAGCATCAACTGTAACAAAACGTTAGTAATTAAGCTTCGTTCGCCCTTATATTTCATTGCTGATCATAATTGCTTACGATGTTGAGTAGAGATTTTTCAACAACTGCGTCTCATTGATATTACATGCGGTGCTGCCGGCGGGTGTCGAACTCGCACCGCAACCGACGCCTCCACATAATTCACTGTAACGATGTTCATGCTACGGAATTTTGGATCACTGCTTTTGGAATAGTTATTAGAAAGCACAATGCATCTTAAGGTATTGTATAATCTACACCGTGTAATATACTCGTGTCCAAAGCAATAATAATAGTTGAACCTTATTTACTTATTGGGGAAAATCTTAATGTATCCACGACAGATTAATATTTTTTTGTAATATAAAAATAATCATATAATTTATTTTTCATTATTCAAATCTTTTCTAATTCAATAAAAAACGACTACATCCTAAATTTCATCGTATTTCTAAAAAAGAGAACTTGAAATTTAAAAGAATAGATGCTGAAATGTCAGTTCAACTTACTTGATGTCGCAGAGCTTTTGTCTGTTATCAAAAAAATTAATTTGAATTTTTGAAAGTTTAAAATAAGATTAATACTAAAAGTTTGTTGTTTTGTTTTGTATGAAGTTCTTTTAATATAAAAAAATAATTTTGGTTGATGAGATTTTAATGAAAGGAAGAGTTAGGAGAGGAGAAATGTTGGTAAGCACTTGAACTAGATTTTAAATGAGTAACGATCGATCTTTTTTTAGCGAGCTTAATGTGCCCGTGATAATTAGATCTAAAAAATTGCGGCAGTGATAAATACGATCCAATTAGAATGAAAACACAAAAACATTAATTGATTTGATTTATTTCACGTAAATATTGCTATCACGACGCTCAAATAGATTGAAAGTACGTAATTTACTTGAAGCATGAAGTATTTTGAAAGTCCATATTGTGCTATGCTAATGACCTAAATTAAAAAAGGTACTACTATATTTTTTAAATTGTATCAAAACAAAGAAACCAATTAAAATTTGAACAACAGACAACATTTTAATTGAAACTTATTGGACAATTTTCTTTAAACTTCATTCTACGCGCCCTCCAAGCAGAGCGAACGATGTTAATGTAGTTTGGTGTAAGTTGTACAGAATCAAGAATTTTGTCATTCAAAAACTGACGTTTTCTTTTGTGAAAATCCTAAAGATAGGGTCGACAGACCAGATAAAAGAAATTAAATGGTTTTTTTTAAAAGGCACAATTTAAAAACACAATCAAAGAAATATTACAAGCCCTAACAATTTTAGAATTCACAAACATACATGTTTCGATCTTATTACATTTAATCAATGGTTTATTTGTTAAACAAACATTTGACTGAAATCAGTAATCAGTATCAGTAATTCGTACAATATTTATAAATTTTAATACGACCTACTTTTTATATATTTGATAAGTACTTTAACTGTACAATAGAAGTAGCTGATTGGAAAAGTGCTTCCATTGTACAGTTAATATGATTATTAAATATTACAACCTTTGATTTTTGCAAGCGGGATTTAAAACCAACCACACCATCATCATCCTGACTGTTATCAAATCTGTCGTTATATTCGTATTCCACCATTATAAATAAAAAATCTAATACTGTAATAAAATCAATAACTTTACCCTTTTGCTGCTTTGGCTTACCTTCTTTGGAAGAAAATTATTTTAATCGAAACTTAGCATCTGGTGCAAGCCATAGCTGTTGATTTCATAATTAATATGCAAACTAGATTATATAGTTGAGTGTATTTAGAAGTTCTAGGATATAACACTCATTTACACACTTCTGCTTAAAATAAACGTGAAAAATGACGTTGTGTAATTATAAAATTATACGTTTTATCTAATAAATGTAAATACAGATTTTGAACTTAAGTTCTGCGGTGGAGCAATTTTGGTCTTGAAGAATGGATATAACTCAATTATTATTTTGCAGATAGTTAGTAAACTAGATGCTAACAGCATATGTTCTAGACACTTGACATTTTAGCGAAAATATATTATTAAGCGATAGAGATTAAACGTTTAATGTGCCCTAGTTCCTTCCAGTATCATTTAAAAGATCAGCATATCAAATAAATCTTGTTAGCAAAAAATAACGGCGTTGCTACTGTTCTAACGAATTTTTTTAACCAACGGTTAAAGAAGTAATTATTTAAGTTTCCCAACGTTAAATCGAAACAAGTTTCTAACCTTATTTCCAAGTAGAGCATCAATAATAGAAAAGGGAGGATATACAGTTGGGATGGTTATTAGTTTCGCTGGTTTTCCTCGTGAAGGCAAAATCGGAATTAAATCAATTAGCATGAAGTGGTAGGTTTGCAATTTGTGTCCAAATTATTTTTTAATGTTGATGATGCAATTAACATGCCTAACGATTTTTAATTTATTTTTGATAAGTTATTATTGCTTTTGCGTATTTTGTATGCATATCACACCCCGTACATCGGGTTTATAAATTTTTTATCTAAAAATTCCGAATCACTGTTGCTTCAATAAATTTGCGTCTTTAACATTTTTTGCGTCGTTTCTTGTAAATATCGCGATAATCCACGTTTAAGTTTTTCATATTCTCCAATTTTACTGTAACTCTTGACAGGCGTAAGTCAAAGAAGCTTTCAAGCTTTCGCTACTTATAAAATCAAACATTTTATTCTACATTATATTTTAGTCCGAACAAATCTTACAAATTCTCATTTTCATTAAACTATTTTATGAAAGTTTTTGAAATTCATGAGGTGTGTTGTGGTTACAACATTTTTAATGACAATATGAGATTTTGTTATCTTTCATGCCAAAAATTTAATCAGATTTATGCAGATTTATAATTCTTTGATGTAAATCTTATATATATGTACTATAAAGAAAAACCTAATAAAATAAAAAATTCTGGTAAGGTAAAACTCCGAGCTTTTAAAATTGTTTTATTTTTAGTATTATATTAAAAGTTGAAACACACCGTTTTGAAAATACCATTAAAATGTTTAAATTCACATTTAAGAAAAATGCAACTTAATAACGTGGTAACCTAAATTTGATTTTACCCAAACGATGTTTTAATAGAAAAGTTTGCTAATATAATTTGTGCGTATATATACCACCGTTTTCAAATATTAACTTTGCGTTTAATAATAGCTGCATAAATCAACCAAATATAAGTTCAAATTTGGTTTCAGGAGTGTAAAATAATTTTATTTTCGGAATTTTTCAGCGGTTACCTATTAAAAATGCCACAAATGCGTTTTCGCGTGCACTTGTGGTTAATGAAATTAAATTTGTATTTAACTCACTCACAGTTTTGTAATTAAAAAATGATTTAGTTGGAAAATTTCCAACGGTGCTTTTGCACGGAACAATTTATGTAATTCACACGTTATTTACCTTTTTATCTACGGAAATTCTATAGACAAACTTAATTACAACTAACTTGTTAGTTTGTAATAATTTAGTTGTTTACAGTTAAGAAACTTTCCCTAACATGTAAGTAAAGATTTAATTTGGTGAATTGAATTGCACATTTGATAGATGTATTCTCTACTTTAAAGTAAAGTTCATTGGGTGGTTTTTAAGGATTTCGCTATTGCAACTCTTTCAATATTCTATGATAGACGTACCTAGTATAAGAGGAGTTGCATTAGTGCAAAAATCACGATAAAAGTTGATTGGATTTCCTGCGAAATCGTTTTATCATACTTTTATTTTAAAGTTTACATTTTGGTTTCAAGTTTTAGCATTTTTATTAAGATCCATTATAATACATCCATAATATGCATATAGTAAAGGATCCTACACACGCTGCGCTGATGCCAAAACTCATCGTGTGTTTTACTAAATCTCATTTCCCAAATAATTGAACATCAATCACAGTGAGAGATTTCGATTTTCAGAAAGTTTAATATTTCGCTTCAAACTTAATTGAAAATTTTCCCTATTTGTGATATTTTATATATTCCACATTCTTTAATTTCAATCCTACCAAACCAATGTGTCACTATTAAGTAACAATAACATTCATAATAACAATACAGTAGATAGAACCCTGAAAATATTTGATTTGTACGAAAAAGAATGTTCAACAAAATATTAAATTGAACGCCTATTGTTATTTTATTTAAATAATAAAATAATAGAAAGAAAACTTTTGATATAATAAATTTGAAAACAGATATAATTTATTTATATTTTTAGATACAATACGTCTAAATTTTTATCTTTCCTGTAGCTTTTAATTTGTCAAAAGCTTTGTGAATTTCTATTACATGTTATTTCAAAGTTAAAAACATATTTCCTAGCGTGACAAACATTTCTGTTATCTAGATAAAACCCCTTCAAATTTGACAAGTGTGAAAACATTATTAATTTATCTAACGTAAAAGTCATTTCCTTTTTGCGTTCTACTTTTTATATCGACGAGCTTAAAAATAAGGGTAACATGTTTTCAATATATTTTGTTTTAAATTATAGCATTAATTACACGAATTTTATTTTATATGAAATGGATTGATTATACAGGGTGGAATATGCATTTTTCTTTATTAATTAATTCTTCTTGTAAGTCGTATTGTTCGTTTCCGAACGTCGTGACCCATCTCTTTCTATGCATGTGATGTGCGTTCCAAGTGTTTTCACATACATAGAGGACCTACTTGTTTAACGTGGGCTCCGAACCACGGGAAGTGTAATACACTTCATGTTGAGATGGGCGCTCTTGGCAAATTACCTCGGTGGTTTGCCATTGCCTTCCGAGGAGAGACGGCCAGAATAAAGTTCTTATCCTGCCCGGATTCGATCCGAGCGTTTCGCATTAGCAGTAGACGCACTTAACTGCCAAAGCTATGACCATATTAATTAATAATGCCCATTATAAGTGAATTCCTCTATGTTTTCTTATATTATTATATTATTTTTAGTTGAGGCATTTTGTCCGTGGGTACTTTCAAAAATGGGTCTATTAGGATGACCGTTACTTGGAGTGTTAACAAATTTGTATCCTGCCCTCCCCCCAAATAGGCTCGAAATAAGTAAAAATAAATCTTATGATTATTTTAGATTTTTATTTCAATATTTAACCTTTAACCACGGGAGATAAAGTTTTCCATTTAAAATATATGGGGTTTTAATGGTTTTCCAGTTAAAAGTATTTTATTGTAGAACTAATTATGGACCTAAAAATTTTAAATCATCAGAAATTAGTCTATAAAGATGCTGCTGTACATACTTTTAAGTACTGTAGAATAGAATATTCGTTAAATTTCTCTCCCCATGATTGCTTCATCCCTTTAAATCCAAAGGACTCCCCCAAACGGTGAACATGTGTGATTTTTCATAATTATCTCATAAAATGATGCTAGTCCTGAAAAATTTTATATAAGATAAAATTTTGATTTAGGATTTGACAATGGATTTGACGTAAAGCTATAGCAGTTTGAGTGGATTAGTGGCTAGAAGTGGGGGCTGAAAAGATAAATTGCATATTTGCGTGCATAAATTGGTACCAAATGGGTTTTCGAAAGGAAAACTCGACCGATATTCGATTCTACAGGACCAAAAGTCAGGAAGTAGTTACAATATTTAATAATTTCTTTAAAAATAATTTATGTTTAAAATATTTTACCGATTTTGGTAAAGAAGGCCTTGGAGATTGACCATGGAAAAGTACTCGATTGAACAGCGAACGCAAATAGTGAAATTTTATTATCTTATTAATTTATCAAAGGCTATTGACCGCTATTAAAGGTTATATTTGATAGCTTCTGATTACTTTCTCATGGGCTACCTCAAGGTAAAAATTTATGTTAATAAGCCTCAAACACTTCAACAACTGAAGGACAATATTCTCGCGGAAATCAGGGCACTGGAACCTGAAACGTTAAGAAGTGTAATGGAAAACATTTTAGAGATGAAAATTCATTACTAGACTATTTGCGTTCGCTGTTCAATCTCCAATGCATTCTGTATAAAAATCTCCAACAAATTTTAAAACTAATTTATTAAAATAAAATTATTAAATATTGTGACCCCTTCGTGACTTTTGACCCACCTGCGCAATACCCAAGAGTATTTAGAGCAAATTTCAAAGTTATATAATTTATTTCCGTCAAAATGACTTTTCGAGGCTACAACTTGCAACGTTATTTGCGTGATTTGGGTGGGAATTAATCGAACGGTCAATATAATAGTTTTAACATAGAATTTAACGATAAATATTTTCATACTCTTACGTTTTTACTTACGACTAACGGTTTGGAAAGGAAGAGCAAAATTCCAAAACGCAAAGTTTACAAGTAGAGGGTTGGCTATTGTTTTCCGAACATCAGCATTCTTGTAGACTAATTTTTGAGAATTTCAATTTGGTATGGACAATATTGAGTTACAACTTGTAGAGAATATTTAAATTATATTTGCTTTTTATAATCCAAGTTAATAAAATGTAGCGTAAATCCAATACGATTGAAACGTTGTTTCGACCTTCTTGTAGCTTATCAAGCAACTGTAATATTTAAAAAGTCAAAGAATTCTGAATTCACAAACAATAACAAAATATTTTTTTATATAAAAATACGACCTAATCTAAATTATTTGGTTTTTAAATTGTATTGCAGTTGCTTGAAAAGTCCCAACAAGCACGAAATAACGTTGTCGTAACATTGTTCAATAACATTGAATAATTACTTGCATGTAAGTTACATTTCTTATTTACTTGGATTATAAAAAGTAAATATAATTTATATACCTATAATTATTATTGCTACAATAAAATAATAACTACAAAAATCCGCAAAACCTCATGTATTTTAAATGGAAAACTTTATGAACTGTGGTCAAGGGTTAAATATTAAAATAAAAATCTGAAATAATCCCATTGTTTGTTTTTATTTATAAGGAGCTTTCCAGGAGATGGTATTAGGGTAATACTCTAATATTTAGGGTTCCAATGCTGCTCACGATACAATTCATTACTGTTTTGAACCCCTAGATAACGGAGCTCCCTTTTTTATAGCCTCTAATTTGGCTAATAATAGGTGGGGGGGGGGGGAGCTGGAATAATTTTTATTTTGTTTATTTGAACTTCTCAAGATACATATTAATTTTTTTCACGATCTGATGACCCCGGATTTGGCTACCATGTCGGAAAATAATGCGATAAAACTCGGTTAGGGTTCATTTTATAGCAAAATGTTAGGTTAATGAAAATAAAGTAGGGTAATTGATCTGTATAATACATCTTATACTTTCTCTTCTAGGTACATGGGTTGCAAAGTTACAGCTATCAGAATGTATGGTATATTCATGCCAATTTTTATTTTAATATTTGATATTCTGTTGTTTCGACAATTTAACAGATTTATATTTAGGCGAATCGGGGATCGTTAAATCGTATAATAATTTGGGGGTAGACTGAAATAAATTTAATACTATTTATTTTGAGCTCAAAAAGATGTACCAATTTTTCACGACCTAGTAACCCCGGATTTCGTCTCCATATTAGAAAAACTCCGCCAAAAATTAATATTTCAGAATGTTCACAATATTTCTGTTCCATGTAAATATGCATTGGTTTTAAAAATATTTTAGGATACGCAAAATATCAAATAGAATTAATAAAATAATTATGAAGAAATAAGATCTTTTCAGTAAAGAATTTAGTTTATTTTTTTCAACTAACTACCAAATAGTTTTCTCTAAAGTAAACTTAAACCGAGACATTCCTTTTGCCTTTTTTCTCATTGTTTCTCCAATATGGCGGTCAAATCCGGGGTTGCTACACCGTGCAAAATTAGTAGGCTCTTTTTAGAGGTCCAAATAAAGATAATAAAATTTATTCAAGTTCGGTCCCAATTATTTCCATAGTAGCCCTTTTAGAACGCCTTGTCGACTGGCCTACAAAATAAACTCGACCGAATTCAGGACAAATTTTATTGCGTTATATAAATCGTTAACTGTCTAGTGAATGGTAAAAGATAATATTAAATTCAAATTAAAATTTTAGATAGAATAGAAGTTAATTTAATAATGTAACGATGATAGTAGATAATAACTCGTGTTGAAAATTTAATATTATTTATGTCACAAATATAGATCGATTGTGCTTTAGCGACGTAAATATGTACGTACAAATCTGATGTTCATTTTGGGTTTACATTCGCATTACATATTATTTTGATTGTTTATATTAAATTGAGTTCAATATTTCATGTAACATTAGGTTACTAAATTTCATAAATTTAAATAAATTTAGGATTTTACCACGACAATATTATGTATATATGCAACATCTATATGTACTGTGCATTATTAATAAAATGTTTTTGAAGATAATATTGGTATTAAAATAAAATAAAATTATTATTAAAAATAAAATTTAATTAAGGGAAGGAATACGGTAGATCTTTGATCTTAGAACGAATTTTGATTTAACTAAATTTTTCATATAACAAATTTTTTTTTTGCACCGTAGTATTTTGTTATATTGATTCTTCACTGAATTTGAATAAGGTATGACCTTGTGTGGGCACCTTTTTACAGTGGTGTTTTATAGAAATTTTAAGAAAAGTTTACCTAAATGTTAAAATATTCGAATTTTAACAGTAAATTTGATATACCTATGATAGAAAATTTAAATCAAAGATCTTTGTAAGAAGACATTTACTTTATCTTATGTAGCATTTCTAGTGAAGGGGAGGTCACGTGAAACGGAAAACGTAAAATTTCAGGAAAATATGAAATTTGTAGAAATACGACATCCCAATTAAGTTAATTTAAAACGGTGCTAAATAATTTTTTTGTGTGTTTTAATCAGTTGTCTAGTATAGATAGTAATTATACAAAAATGTGTTGATAAGATTTTTTGAATTACAAAATAATATAAAAATGTAATTGTTAAAAGGGAGATTACTAGTGCAGAAATTTATAAAATTAAAAATATAAATTAAATAAGTAAATATTTTTTTAATATCACGAGGGTTTCAGATGCGATTTATAAATAAAAATAATAAACATAAAATATTGTTAATTGAGATTAACAGTGAATAATTAAAAAATATGAATAAATTGGGCAAAAACTTGTCATAGGAAACATCGGAAATATCAAATTGACAGTTGAAATTCAAATGTAAGTTTTTGTCAAATTTTCTCAATTTTCAATACATATTAAACTACCAGCTAATTACTTGAAAATTGCTTTCTATGATGTAGTTTTTATATTATTTGATAATTTAGAGATTTCAGAAGTAATTCAATTTGTTATACAGTCATTGTAACTATGATCTATATTTTACTGAGTTTTGACTGCTCCTGCTCCTTATTCACTATTTATCAATACGTAATCAATTTTATGTCAACATGGTTTGTTTGCGGTACGTGGTTCAATTCTGGGTTAAGTAATACCTTATATTTGCTCAGTAGCCATTCTCAAATGAAGTATATTATACTTTCCGTGGTTCGGGACCCACGTTAAACTATATGTCACATATTTATACGGTAACACTTTATACGCACACACAAAGGAGAGAAGGACGCCATCGTCAGAGATTTATAGTTACTAATATTAAATATATAGATATATACATCGTATATTCGAATTTATTCTATTGACTAAAAATGTGACATCACCTAGAAATTTTTTATAATGCGAAATTCGATCAAATAGTTAGAAACCAACAACTAAATCAATACTAGTCAAAATGAATACCACATCACAAACATTAAGTTTTTCATACCCTTAAAATTAAAATGTTAACACAACAATCAAGTTATCACAAAGGGAAAGAGTAGTCTACTGAATAATTCATTTTCGTTAGAAGAGTTTTTATAGAAAGTTATTATTTTCCTTCATTTATTGTTTCAAATATTTATTATAAATTTTTTACTGGTTTCCTAATTAAATATAAACACAAACAAAATTACTAACTGTTATCCATCAAAGATTACAAGCAATACGAATGTTGGGTTTCGCAAAAGTTTATTTAAAGTGGTTACTTTTTTATTTGCTTTGAAAAATAACTCGTTTTACGAGCAATACTCGTATTAATATTAATATTACGAGCAATAATTATGAATAAATAATTCATTTTCGTTAGAAGAGTTTTTATAGAAAGTTATTATTTTCCTTCATTTATTGTTTCAAATATTTATTATAAATTTTTTACTGGTTTCCTAATTAAATATAAACACAAACAAAATTAAAGATTACAAGCAATACGAATGTTGGGTTTCGCAAAAGTTTATTTAAAGTGGTTACTTTTTTATTTGCTTTGAAAAATAACTCGTTTTACGAGCAATACATTAAAATATGAATGTCGGCAAAAATAATATCTGTCTCATTTTGTAACTTGGTTTTATAAGCTATAAATATAAATCTTTTTGATTCTGTCAAGTTGTATGCAATTTCCTCAGATCATCGACGACCCAATATGTGATTGTTCATAAATATGGAGCTTAACTTTATAAATATTGGATATTCACACCGATTGGAGTAACGTTATTTCCAACTCGCTGATTCTTCGGTAATCAATCAATGCCCTTTCTGACCAAATTCTAAATTCTATTCATCGTCTGTTTTAGACATTACTATAACATGACGGTTTGTTAGTATTAAAGCATACAATTAATCATATCTTGTCTTTTTATTAGTACAGTTTGCCATCAATCAAGTTTATATTATGAATAAATTTAAATTATCTATTTAACCAGCTTATTTTCTTAAATGACAAAATTTTACCATGCCCTAATAAACTTTTAACATCACTTTTTGATAAACTCGAAAATAATCTGGCAACGTTTCCTGTATTTAAATTACTTAATTGTAAAGTTTCTTATTAAAGTTATGTACTAAGGTTAACAATTTTGAAACGCAAAAATGTAGTTTAAAGTTTAGGGATTGTTCTCAAGTAATAGCTCATCCGTTCAAAATCACCTTAATAAATATAGTGGAGCAGTGTATTTTACTAATAAACCAAATAGTTTGAGTTTATCCTTCATTAATCTTGAAAGGGGTAACGTGAACAAGTTAATGTAAGACTGCATACACCAACCTTTACACACTTAGGTTTGCGGAAGCTTTTTGCCCTCCTTTGAGACTTGGTTTAAGACTCTTTCTTGCTATGAACATTATTAGCATTGTAGAATATCACATCCTCCCTTTTCATGTCTTATGTGAATTTTAAAAATTATATATCAAAAATTATTGTACAAAATTTTTTTCTTTTGTTAGTTGACTCTTTTTGTAAAATTATTATTCTCCAAAATTATTCGCAGCCAGATATAAAAAAAAGTAGAGCATTATAACGAAACGATAAAATTAGGTTGGCCGATTCTAGATTTTGATTAAATTTTTGTACAAAGTGATAGTAAAAAATTGTCAAGCACGAAAGATTACACACATTTCCAATTAATTAAATTTGTTTTGATGGAGAGTGCGATGTGTTGTTAACATACATAGCTTCAAATTGAATTTTGTTTTACATGCTTAAATACTTGAAAAAAATTTATTTTAAATTTAAAAACCGGGCTTGATAATTTATTTTAAATATATTAAATTACGCGGTGGTGAAATAAAATTTTACTGTGCACAAATTGTTAAATAGTATGTTAATTTTACGTAAATGTTCTCTGTAGAACTTCGATAATTTCAATATTGACATTACAATGTTGTCCATTTTCCACCGGAGTTCTGAACTAGAATGTACATTCATACTTGAGGAGGAATGTTTGAATCTGTTACAATAATTTATAACCAAGTTGTTTTTGCAAAACACAAATAGAAGATACTATTTATTTACTCTGATTGAATATACTGCTGACTTTTCAAAATTAATTGATTTAGCAGGTTTAGTACGATGTCGTCAAGGTGTCCAATGCATTGTATATTAAATAAAAAAGAATTCATTTTAAAGTGTTAAAATGTATTTTATCGAAGGAGTAAAAAGATGCTTATTAACAACGTGTTTCGATTTTATTGAGTCATAATCATGTTAACTGCTTTACGACACGGATTACGACTTAAATGGTGTAGTTGAAACGTGTCGTCAATAAGCAACACATATCTTAATACTTAAAAATCTCAACTCATAATTTATGAGTACGGAAAAGCTTTATTTTTATTGTACTTAGCTAATATATAATTTTTACTATGAAGAAAACTATAATTTCTCTGTAAAGCATTACTTTGCTTTGTAAAAACGCTTTCCTTTGTGTGAATAAAAGAAATGTTATTTAATTACCTACCCAAGAAGTTCTGCATAAATCCATTAAAGCTTATATCATATAACTAAGGTTAAAGTTTTCATAATATGAAAATGCTTCAAAGTAAATAAAAAACTTTCAACTACTAAGAAACCTCAATAATTCCCGAACGGTACTTTTAAATTCTGCATTCCTACTTTCTTCTGCTTTTTCTAATTTCCCCCGTCGAAATAGTAAGTCGTGCGGTATTGAAAAGAATGGAGGTATGGGTACGAAAAGGCACGATTTTTTCACTTATACCTGTGTACATTGCAGGAAATATGAAATATTGAGATACATTTGAAGTAGAAAGTTTAACATAAACTTATCTAATACTAAAATATTTGAATTTTATCTGTAACTTTTATATATTATAGATGCGAAGAAATTTATTTTAAAATACATTCATTTTGCAGTATGTGCCAGAGCTGGACTAAAATTATTTCCTTGAAACAACAGAGCGATTAATAAATTATTTGAAATTTGTTGAAATATGATATAACATAATTCTATATTCGGTTATGAACGTCTTGCGACATTTTCCCGATACCTCCCTGTCTCTGCTCGTTGCGTGCTGAAAATGTGTGACGAGCACAGAGGACCTACAGCTTAACGTGGATTCCGAACCACGGGAATAGACGATTTTTACACCGCCTACTCCATCAGGGAAGTTTTTTAGCCATAAATAATGTTATCTGGGGCCAGCAGATAGACATTTGGTGAGCGAAAATTTCTTCTATAGATAGCACCTCACAGGATTTGAACCCGTGAATATTGGCTTGAAAGCGAACACGCTAGCATTTCAGCCGTTCGCTCACCTCTCACCTATATAACATAATTACTATGATTAAAAAAATAATACAATTTCGTGTTAATTTGAAACAATTTTGATTTTTTGCACCGAGTCGGTGAAACACAATCGCCACCGCCTCACGCAGACTTCTGTGAACAGGAGCCTACTTATTTATTGTTATTGCCCTTTGATGTTTGGTTTAGGCTAGCTCCTGATTTTTGCGGAGGCTGGATCGTAGATAAGTTGATGCGGGGGGGGGGGAGTAATGAAGGACATGCTTCTCGTAAATAAAACACCGATTGGCAACAATAAATTTAATAAAAGTATTAAAAATCTTGAAATATTACCTACCAAACAGTATGGAAATTTCAAGCAGTGATCAATACACGTAAATTTAAATGATATCAGCTGCAAACGGAAGTTTATATTGCTGTGAAACTCGATTAATTTTTAATTTTTCATTTATGCAAATCCAATTTACAATAATTTACCATCAAATAAATTTTCTTCTTATTTCAAATACAATCCAGCCACTTTAAATCAAATAAACTTTTTCAACTTACTTCTTTAATTTATTTTTACTTAAAATTAAATATATTGAGCATATGGCGCGAGTCCCTTCTCCAATTCAGTACAATCTTATAAAAATTCTTACAAACATTATAAAAATAAAAAAATTTAAAAGTATCATGGCAATTTCAATACTGTACAGCGGTACTACCACAGATAGTAATCGTAATGAAAAAAAAATTACCAATAAACGGCGACGCCAAGATGGAAAAAAAAGCATTGACTCACCAGTACTGAGAAACCTTGCAAGTTTTAAGGTGACAGAAAATTCCTTCCACCTGGTGCTAATGGTAGTGGCGTTAAATAAGTTCTGACAGTAATGATGACGAATTCCTCCGGCAGTAAATGATGAATGACCTGCGATGTTAAATTGATACCAATGGACCAGGCGTGAGAAAAGTCCGTCGTACGCTACTGACTTAAATGGTTTCTTTCCAGTTCCAGGTAAACTCGGTACAATGCACAATCGTTCAAAATTATGGAATTAAGGCATTTAAAAACGCGGAAGTTCTAATCCTGTATACTTTCATCAGGTACTATGCTTTCAGGTTCTTGAACCTACCTATTGCCTTTTTCAAAATTTTTTTACCCGTTTATTTACCGTTTCAAGTTACATGCAAAGAGCCATAAATAAATCTAAATTAACGTAACAGTTTTCAATCGCCTGACGTTCCGTGAACATTATTAAAATGTGGTGAAAGTGTGTCTAGATATCAAATAGAGAAATATCAAGAGTACAACCAGCATAAATTAGATTCCTTCGCTCTGTAAAGGCTGTAAAAGAGCTAAGAGAATCCGAAATGAAGACATACTAGAAGATTTGAAAACTACGCCTCTCCAAGAAAAAATAAACCAACGCATACAAAAATGAGAAAAGCGCTTGCAAAGAATGGATCCCTCAGGAATTCCCAGAAATATGCTCTACTACAAGCTCAGAGGAAAAAGAGATGTGGAAAGACCTCTATCAAGATGACGACTTGAGCCGGAACAGGCCTAATTTATGAAGTAGATGATGATGATGATGACAATTATTTTTAAATTCCCAAAGAAAAATTAAAAATCAAAATCCCATTTCGAAAAAATATATTTTTTACAAAACTGGGACTATCGCACGGAGATTCCCACAAAATTAGAAAATCGTTATGTATGGACATATGGAAAATTATGTATGGAAAAAGGTGGACGGCAGAAGTTTACCATAAAGCAGCATGAATCGATTCTTCAAACCGTTTCACCGCAAAGGCAACTGCAGCGGAAATACATCCACTATTGGACCGTCCTGTTACCGTGAGATGTGATCAATAAGTACTCTCTACGACTGGCCGTTTTAAACTGACAAAAAATTAAATAAACCAGCATTAGCGAAACGCCAGAGAACCTTTTTTTTTATCTGACAAGAAAAAATGTAATTCAGATAATTTATTAGCATGTCGCAATGAGCAGAAACTTCGATGACGGAACAATGATAGTGAAATAAACAAATAAAAAAATATAAATAAAGAGTGGACATAAATAAATAATTAATTGGATAAGCACTAGAATGAATAATCAAAAATATACAGAGGTATTAGAAGTGTTGTTAGATATTGGTAAGTTACATGATACTGAAGATTTTATTTTTCAGCAGGATAATTCATGTTTCTCGCACTTCAAAAAAGTGGTTTAGTAGCAAAAATATTGAATTATTGAAGTGGCTAGCAAGATAGCCTGATTTAAATCCGATAGAAAATATTTCATGGATGCTCTTCGGCAAATTTTACAACAATTCCATGCTGTGAGAGAACTAAAACGTGCAATAAAAAAGCATGGGACGAAATTCCATTATCTGTGCTACAAAAATTAATTTTAAATATGAAGGATAACATTTTCGAGGTCATATCAAAAAATATAGTTATATTCATTATTCAATTATAATTGCATCATTGAACTTATGGTAATTTCGCTTTATTTATCATTCTTTGAAGGTAATTTGAAGCAGTAAATAACAACCTAGTAGAAAATCCAAAAAAAGTAATAGAGACAGAGGGTTGTGCCAATTACATTTCGTAATTGTAGAAAAAAATAAGGAGAAATAAAAATACAGTCGTTAAAAAGGGTAAACTATATTAAACTTTAAAATATTTTGCAATAAGTAAATACTAAATAGAAATGTAAAAAATCCAAAACATACATATCGTGAAGTTCAAAAGCTCGAAAATTTTACTACTAGAATTTTAAATATAATGACTAATAAAATAAAACAACTAACATAAAATTTTTACTCATTTCCTTGAAAATTGCTTTCTAATTACATAGTTTTTATGTGCATTTGAATCGTTATGTTTGATCTTCATAAGTTTATTATTATTTTATGCTCGATATCTCATGGGATTTACTTCACGATTAATTGTAAGTTCAGTTTGCGGTTCATTTAAAACTTATTCCAGAGGAAGCAGATATTTATAAAAATAACATTAGGATTTCTACCAGTGAAATAAACTTGATTGGAAAATTCATTCCGAATAATTATTTCATTACGTGATTTAATCACAATTTAGTGATTTCCTAAAACTGATTTTCATGTAATCTCTCTTTATAATAATTTTTTTATAGTACTGTTTGGTGAAAGTTTGACAAGCGATCAAAAAATTGCGTCATCCATTTAATTAAAAAAATTGAATTTTTAACTAATTGAGTAAAATGTAAAACTTTTTGGGATTGAAATGAAGTCAGAATCAATATGATTTTAACATAATTTACAAAAATTTTGTTAATTTTTAATTAAAACTATTAAATAACAATTAATTTACATTACTTAATATGAGTTAATTAAAAATCAAATTAATAAAACTTTAACTGGACATGTCATTATTGTAATTCAAAAATATTTAATGTTGTTCTACAATATCAAAACTATTTTTTTTAATATTAAGTACTTCTTGTCCCCCTTTGCTTTTATTACAGCCGAAATATGTGCCAGCATGGATAAAATTAAATTTTCGATAGTTTGCCTAAAAATATCTTCATGCTATGCTGTTTTTAAGTATTTCTTATAGTTCCTGGTTTGTCTGAGGTTTTCTTTCTTTGAGCTTAGCCTCAAGAATAGCCCAGAAATTTTCTATAGGTTTCAGATCTGGCAAATTTCCTGGCTGTGGTAACGAAATAATCCCTTCTTCAAGTTTAAAATTAGTTACCCAAAAGAAATGTTTTATTTATTTGAAACTGTATAGTGAAATTGAGTAGATGACCGCAGAAAAAGATAACAGTTTAAAGCAAACACTTTGAAGGATTACTTACCCTTTTAGCCCTATCGAATGTTTGTCATCCTGAATGATGCATTGTGGTACCCTGGCGAAGTACTCATTACTGGATGGCAGCAAACAGTCAGTTAGAATTATTTCGTAATTAGCTGCCTTTATTGTTCTCTTCACAAAATGAAGTTCTCCCATTCCGTGAAAAGAAAACCACCCCTCAGATCATTTGGCCACCTGGTTTCTTCACAGTTCACCAGCTCTGCGTCCCACGTAATGAATACCATCAAATTAAATTTGCTTTCATCCGAGAATATCACTTTATTCCAGTCATTTTCAGTCTATTTTTGCCATCTCTAAACGATTAAATCGCATTTTATTAGTTAGATGTAGTTTTTTTTGCAGGAAATTTTGAGTAAAAGTCATTGTCACCCGTTTTAAACCAGACAACCGTTTTAAAGTAATTCCTAAAACACATTGAAGATATTTTTAGGAAGCCATCGAAAATTTAATATTTTTTTTCCTGTTTCCCCATTGGGTTAAACCACCCAACGGGGGAGTATATTCTGCTATAGGATACAGACATAAACTTAAAACTAATTAATTGACATGTAATTAATGTAATATAAACGCAAACTTATAACTAGGGAAAAATGGAAACACTTATTTGGTAGAACTATTAAAACTAAAAATTGATAAAACATGGTAATGAGAACAAATTACACAAACACATATTAAGGCAAGAGATTGACTGTCCCTGCCCTGTATGTGTTTAGTGTTGGTGTTTTAATCTGTAGAGATGAGTCAAGGTGTGAGCCATGGCCAGAACGAGAGAATGAAAGATTAGAAAAACAAAACCGGGTTTGAGCATACAATGGCCCTTCAATATTCGATGTTGGTATGAGCTCAAGCTCAGGGTGGAGTATTAAAATCTTTAAGAGTTGAAATTATATGTTTTATGAAGGTGGTGAAAGAAATAACTAAGGAAGGATGTTTAAGAATTTGAAGGAGGTCGAGTGGGGATACTGAGTAGAAATTACAGAGAGTAAGATGGTTAAAACGGGAAGATACATAGCGTGGGCAATCGGACAACAAATGTTGTAGAGTTTGTCTACTCCTTGAATCGCAAGGGCACACATCAGTAGGGCAGATCTTAAATCTAAATAGATACTCGCGCGAATACGAATGTCCCGTCAATATCTGCGTCAATTCAAAAGAGGTGTCGAAGGCACCTCGGAACAGTCGAACATCTTGCAGTGTAGGTAAGTACTGCCGGGTGGTTGAACCTTGAACGGCATTAATGTACTCAGAATTCCAAGTACTTGCCAGTTCAAGGCGAATCACCCTTCTTGCGTAACTCAGAGGGAACTGGGTGTATGCCAGGCGACTGTGCGACACGGCCGCATCTTTGGCACATAAATCTGCAACCTCGTTCCCTCCTATACCACAATGAGCCTTTACCCACACGAACTTGATGGTCAACTCGTTCCTCAGACGGAGAAGAGAACGATGGATAGAAGTGACCAGGGGTGAAGTACAGCTTCTGTCGCTGATGGAAACAAGCGAAGATAGGCTGTCGGAGAGGATACACGCTGAGTGCACTCTCCTGGGGGAGATCCAATTCAGGGCAGCGTCAATCGCATATAGCTCGGCCTGATAAACACTACAAGTATCGTGTAAATTTAATTATTCATGCCAGGACGTATTTCGGCTGGGATAAAATCAAATGGGGTGGGGGCACAAAATAGTTTTAAAAGGTATGTTTGACACTGTAGAACAACAAAAAACATTTTGAATTACAATAAAAATATGTTATGTCACAGTGTTATTTTTATTAATTTTTAATTAACTTATAATACCTATTGATTAATTATTATTTAATAGATTTAATTAAAAATTAATAAAATTTCTGTAAATTATGTTAGAATCATATTCTGACTTCATTCCAATCCTGAAAAGTAGTTGTGATAATGTAAAATAATACCTATACATTTTACCCAATTAGATAAAAATTCGATTTTTTTTAATTAAATAGAGCTGATGCGGTTTTTTTTGACCGCAACTGTATATTTTATGTAGGTATGTGATTAGATGGTAGGTATACTAAGAAAATACGATTATCGTAATGTACTTATTTATCAAATTATAAAAAATTACTTATTTTGTGTAAAGTAATCAGCAAAAGCAGTTTCACGATTAACGGAGTAAACAAAAACTCTTATCTAAATTAACCGTTTTAAATTTACTCTTAATTGATATTTTTGCTAACATTTCTATTAAATGATTATAAATACACTAAAAGAAGACAATATCTTATAATGTTGGAAGCTTACGAAATAATTTGAATTTATTGTGTTTCCTCAGTGCCAACATTTTAATTTCCAGTGAAAATTGCATAATATAACTAACTGTTAGTTCAAAGTTTTTGTTGTTTAATTACAACGTCAATTACTGTAACCAAAAATTTTCACCAACAGTTACTTACTTTGAATTTCAACTTGAGGTGAAAAGATCGGTCTTTAGCTTACTAATCGTAATATTAGATTATGTAGCATTTATTAATTCCCTAAGGTGGTAATTTATATATTTTAACTATTATTATTCCATTATATGAAAAAGTCAGGTGCCAAAATATACCTATATATAGCATATGAAGTAACTTCCTATGTATTTCGATAAAGATTAATTCTAAAATTTAAATCAGTTGACGCATTCTGAAATGTCCCCGAGGATACAAGCGTTATCGTGTTTACAATTCTGTTGAATATCTGGGGAGCGATTTTTTCCATATTTTATGAACTTAGCGAGACATATGGTCGGTATTTATTTTGGTTATAGTAAAGGTTATAGTTATAGTAAATATAACACCTCTATTGATTTCTGCAAACAAATCTTGGCACATAAAAGCATTATTATAAGAATATAAAAGATTGACTTGAGGTAACACAAAAAAATTTTAAATTAAAATAAAAGATAGTCTTTTTCTCCAAATTCTTTTTAATTAATTTCTTTCGAGACGATTTCGGAAATTTACATTATTCCCATTATCGGTTGATACAAGAGGACAAACGTGTCGACTATAGAACTTGTATCGACCGATGATGGGAATAATGTAGATTCCCGAAACGCGTCTCGAAAGAAATTAATTAAAAAGAATTTGGAGAAAAAGACCAACTTTTATTTTAATTTATTACATTATATTTTATATAACTCCAAAAATATTGGGAAAATGATTTTTTATATAAAAAGGTTTTATTGTGAAAAATACGATAAAAGTTGAAATTTTACAATAATTATAGCTAATATTTTTATAATAAGTACCCAATACAAACCCACCTTTGGCTATTTAATATTTGTAATACAGAATTATTATTTAATTGATTATATGCTCATTGGATCGTTAGAATTTTACTTTAAACCATCTATCCGATTATAACACAGTCAGTAAATACAGCTGACTTATAATTCGGTCCCGCGGGTTTATGCAGAGTTGAACGTAGGAATTCTGATTGTGTCTTAACATGATGTACATATTATAATTATTATGCTGTTGAAGTTAGGTAAGGAACGGTTCAGAACTAATGTTATGCGGATTATGTCCGGATAAATACGTTTCTATCGATTACGTCAAAAATAGACGTTACGATGTAAATTCAATAAATACTAGTCTACAGCATGGCTTGTGCGATCACTGGTTGAGTTACAGGGCGGTAACTTCAGGTTCGAATAATAGATCTCGCGGAAATTCTTCGCTCGGCCTTCCGGTGACCATCGACACGCTATAGATCAAACCTTACCCAAGACTAATATCATAAATGTTAATGCATGTCAAAAGAATCGATATCTAAAAAAATACTTAATAAAAATGCATAAATACTACTAATAATAATAATAATGCAATCACATATTTATCGTTCAATATATTAACAAATATTTCGAATCTAATGCAATTATTTCCAGGTGGTATTTTAATTATTACAAATATGGTAATAATAAAATAGCTGATTATTTTCAGTAATCTGTTATAGATTCTTCAAACGTTTGCAAACCAGGGTAGAAATAACCATTGTGAAGGTACATATTATAGGGACTTAATTGTATGCCATTACACGGAATAGTGAAATACTTCAAAAATACCCTAGCAAATAGTTAAAATTTTCATAATGGAACGTTAAATGCGGTATGTGCGTAAATACATAGGTACAACACGCCGGTATATTAATGCGGCACTATTACGAACTGCGTATATTGTGTAATAATAACTTGTTTCCCAAAAAAGTGTATTGATTACAAAAAAAAACAACAAAATATTGACAGTAAAAAGTAATTAGATAGTACCAACTTGGCAAACCACGCAGTGCACTTTCATTTAATTTGTAAATATCCTACCTCAGGGTAAACGTTATCTGAAATAAGTGGTTCTGTTCCTGGTGGTTCCGTAACTCGGCGAATAAAACCAAAGGTCCTTTGGGGGTCCCCATTGCATAACAACTTTTTTTCTTGTTGAACTTGAAACTAAAAATTAATTAGTTATATTCGAGTTAATAAAATAATAACGTGTTCATTATTCTTATAAATGCAACACTTTAAAACGTGTTGGGGTTCGCTAAAGTCTCTTTACAGGATTAGGGGTTACAAGCGACGACACAAAATATACCCCAGTTGCTCATAAACCCGAAGAGTGTCAGTAGGCAAACTCCCAAGTATGACCTCAACTGAAACTTTTATAGTTAGAAATACATAAGACAAGAGGAAACGAATGTTTCAAAGAATGGTGCACATTACGTTTAAAATGAATCAACGTGTTTATTTCTATTAGGATTAATTATTGTAACGTATAAAGTAAGAAAAGTTAAAAATGTAAGTAGAATTTGACAGATATTGAATTAACTTTGTTTTTGTTATACAGTGAACGTGACACTAGAAATTCCGTAAAAGTTAAAGTTTAAAGTTTTTTTTTATTTTAAATAACGAAATAGAGACATCGTACTAACACTTTATTTCCATTACAGTCCGTAGGTTAAAAACATTGTTAAAATTTAACCCTTTTTACCAGTGAGAATTCACGGCTTTTGTCAAGTTAATTTAATATTTATAGCATGGTTATAACGAATCGTTGTCACAGTAAGTAAAGTCAGAATAATATTAAATATGAATGCTTTTTAACGTTCCGGTTTTTAATTTGTAAAAATATATAATATATTATGGTGTACAATAATAATAAAAATTATGCATTGCATATCTTTATGAAGGGATCACAAAATTGAAAATGAGGTAGTTATTAACAGTAATTTAACTTGTTGAAGTTCTTGAACTAATCCGCTATATAAAATTCTTCTGGCGTACCATTTTTGTACTTAATATTATATAGATAAGAAATAATCTTAACCCTGAACTTCGCGTGAAAAATCACCAACTTGCAACTTTGTGATAGGTACTCCATTATTGCAATATATGCCATTTTAATGTCCACATCTATTTCTACTTTACTTAACTTTTATGACTTCATATCCAAACTTTCTTCAAATGAGGTAAGTTAGTTAAACTACCAATATAATATCTTAAAAACTTGAACTTAGTTTTTACGGTAATTGATATTCAATGTAAAAAAACAATTCCTTTCCAGAATTAGTGACCAAAATTTATCAAAAATAAAAACGTAATTTTTGTAAAAGCAATTGGAGAAGCCCATATATTACTTCTAGCTCTAATTTTTCAAACTTTTACATTTTCATGTATGTTGAGTGGACATTTTTAAACTGGATTTTCAGCGTAGCTTTGTCATATAAGAATTACTTAGTTGTCAGGGCAATACATCAGCATCTTAAGATGAAATCACATAAGAAATACTTGAACAGAGAGGCGGTTTCTTTGTGAGTGTACGACTTAACAGACATAGTAAATCCGCAAAAATGTATCATCCTTAATTGTATTGGGTACACATAGAAAAATGATCTTTCATTTTTTTCTAGATGTATTTCCATCCACTTATGCGCAATGTCTCGTCGGTTGGTTTCATTAAAATGTACAAAAGCTTGTATTTCCTATAAGCAAATGCAATTTAAAATAAGATTAAAATTCCAAACACTTAATTTAAATTTAATAGCTTTTTAATAAACCGATTTAGGTAAATATGTTATATTACGATATGGGATGCCTACAAAAATGAGAAAATCGTTTAATATTATAGGAAGTAGTATACACGCTTAAGGGTTTAACAGACAATTTCGAAGTTCAAACTTTATATTAAAGAGAATAAAGATCTAGGAACAGGAACATCAAATGCATTACAATTTATCGCGCAATTTAACTTCTTAAATACTTAAATAAGTTCAAAGTTTAAAATAGTTTGTGAACTATTGCAATTTATTGTTTCTCTACTGTGTTATAAATAGCGTAATTAATGGAATACTACAACGTGTTAGGTGTTTAAAAGTTATATTGTCTACAATATACTAATTACATAATATGTAAATTATGAGAAAATTTGTATTGATGAACACGTACTAAGTTATTAACTTGGTGAAACCAAATAACTGACTGCTGATAGTGTAGAAATTACATTGAGTCGAAGGTTAGGGATTCAAAATTTAAATTTTAGAAATTTGTTGAAAAAGCTTACTGAGATAAGGTACGTAAGTAGGGATATAACCATTAGAAATGTAGGCGAAACGATTGGATTATACGGGGTTATTAAAATTAATGGATAAATTAGTTGAACGTTTATAATTAAGCAATGCATTTTCAAAATTATACCATTTTTTAAATCGAGAACCAAGCCTAATACTAAAATTTAATATTTTGGTGCTAAAAAAATTTTAATAAATCGGATAACAAAAACTATAGGCGAGAAAATGTAAATTTGCAGAGAAGGTTCAGTTTGAAAATCAAATTATAACTGTGGAAAATGGCAGCAAGAACCTAAACGTTGACCAAATACTTCTCAATGGGTAAATCCCTTAAATTTTTTTAACATCGACCTCAAATAGTTAAGTTTAATTATTAAACCCCTCTTGTATTAAAAATGTAAAAAATTATATATAAAAAATTACAGTGTAGAGGGTCAATGTTTCATTTTTGTTAAACGTTATTTGAATTGAATTTGAATTTTTGTGGGAAAATTTTAATTGTTATAGTTTTATGTAGGCTGTATGTTTTTTGTCGTTTGGATGGAATGGTTAATATTTTAATCTTAAGCATTCGGGATCGGCTTTTGGATGAAACAAAGGTTGATTTATTACGTTGTGCACATTATTTTAGCTGAAATGAAAATGATTTGAGTGAATTTAGTGTTTATTAGGGTAGTTTAGAGAAGATAAGAAGGAAGAAGTGGAAAGTGTTTTCACGAAAATCAAAACAAAACATGGGAAAGGTTTTGATTATTGTAAGATTTTCACGGGGGGCTAATCAAATAATTAAGAAACGAAAGATTAAATTAAAATAATATAAATATAAAAGTTTTGATGTCCAGAACGAGGATTGCAGATGGGAATTTTATCAGGGGTATCGTCTGTATAAAAATTTCCTTGATAAATTGGAACAAATGGAATCGTAACAAAAATTATATGGTAAAAAAACTATATAGAATGAATAGGAAAAAACAGCGAAGATTTGGCGAATGAAGAGAAGTGGAAGAATCCATTGAAACAGTGGTAATAATTAAAAATTATTAAGTTGGAAAAATAAATACTATGGCAAGCAGTAAAAAGGAAAATTTGGTGGTAACATATACTTGAAGGAGAAAGGATCAAATGTGACAACTGGAAGATTAGTAATTTTGATTACAGAAGATTAAAAACCGAAATAGGAGACGCTATAATTTTGGAAAGTGATAGAAAAATTAAAAAATTAATGGCTCTAACTAAAACAAAGCAAAGATTGAATTTCAAAGATAAGCAAAATTCAGAAATTGGAAACGTAAAAAGCGGGCCAAGAAATAGAAAATTGAAAACTGGAAAATGGAAAAAGAACAAGAACAGGTAGGTGCTCATTGAGCACTTCCATTCACAGGGTAGGTTTGAAATTTATTAAGAAGATAATGAGAGGTACAGAAATACGTCATCTATATCCCAAAACAAGGATTTGTTTTAGAAACGCGTGAGATGGAAATGGATGACTCAGAGGGACATTAATGGAGCATAGACACCCTGAATTATCGGAATAATTAGTTTGCTTAAACTTTGGGATTTAAAATTTGTACCCAGATGATTGTGATAGAAGATAAAATTAGTAAATGAATATGAGATTTGATTTTAAATATTGAATTAGACATAACTAACTGATAAGTTCTTAAACGATTTGAAAATTTTGATATTGGTCTGTTTGGTGAATAACATCCCGGAGGCAACAGTCCTCGGACTGTCACCGTCTCCGCAGGGCTGTAATTGTACTAGCCTTGGGAAGTAATGATATTCGGAATTGCCCGAATATAGGCAACACCAACGACTGGAAAATGAGCCTCACTCTTAATAACGGCAGTTAATAAAGTAATTATCATTCACAAGATCGTCGATGTTCGCAGAGCGGATACGGTATAAAAAGGAGATTATACCAACCCACTATTGAATATTAGAATTACCGTCTAAAGTTACATACACGCAGACGTTTTGATCATCATAAATATCTTTAAATGCAATAGCTGACGATAAGTGCACACAGTATTGGATCACTCAACTGTCAGCCGTTCCATGTCAAAGCATCTGTAGCTGTCCCGTTCAAATGACCGTGATGGAGCTAATTCAGAGCTGATACATACATAGCGAATTACAGTAGCTGTATAGACAAAATTGAGGCTGTATAATGGGTATCGAAAGTGCCTCAGCTGGTTGCCAATTAACTGTTACAGCTTTCTCAAAGTCTATTAAAACATTTTTATGGGTTTCGTGTGGAAATAAAATTATAAATTTATTATGTTTCACAAGAAGTAGTTTCCATTAAAAATGAATACAGTTTTTTTTACTTGTTGTAATTTAATGTTTTCGAGGTAAATTTTATATTGCATTGTTATACGTATTGGGGTTTTAATTTTATTCCATTAATTATGACAAACCATCTGAAGAAATGGGATTATCCATATTAACATCTGATAGGATTATTATGGCAATTGGAGATTGCATGCTAACAAATCTAAAACGAAAATAATATGCGTTTTCCATCTTTCAAACAAGGATTGTGGTAGCACTGTAAATAAATGTTGTATTTGGGAGTAACATTTGACAGATCTATGAAATTGCGTATGAAAGTGAAAAAAAGTTTGGTCATTCAGTACTTCAGAAATTATTTAACTGCGCTCTGGCATTAGTGTACTAAGCTCTCACTCACGATATGTTGAGTTTATCCTGTTATTGTCACTTATTTTCAGGAATAATAAAATTTACACCCCTAGATCATCGACTTTCAGGTCTTGCTCATGTTACTGCTCCTTCTTTTTAGAGAATATAAAAAAATCAGACTGTACTCAATCAATCCATTTATATATTTGTAAAACTTTCACTTATAATATATTAAGTGCATTTTTGATTATCGGTAACAATTTGACTACGTTGCTATGAAAACTTTGTTGTCAAGTAAATGTCCGAATGCGAAGCATGAGGACATTTACTAATGACAACAAAGTTTGAATATAGCAAAGTAGTTAAATTGGACGATAATCAATAATGCACGTAATAAATTCGGCAAGACTATTGCACACATTAGAATTTGGAGGTTAAATATAATTGAAGTAGTGTTTCTATGGTTATTGTGTAGCAGATTTGACAATTTAAAGCATTACTTTGTATGTCACCCGCTGTGGCGAAATGGTGATAGTACATGAGTACATGATTAGCAATGAGAATATCCGAGGTTCGAATCTTGCCGACGGCGAATTTTTATTTCATATAAAAAATGTATCGCATGATATAAAGTAAACGTACACAATTATCAAAAAGAAGCATATGTGCAATTATCAAAGCAACTTGAACAATTATCAAAGCAACTTGAACAATTATCGCGTAATTCTAACTCCATTGGTTAGAATTGATCGGATCCCTAAATATCATTGGTTGATGTTAGTCATGTGACACATGTGTGCAATAGTCAGGATAAAATCTGCTTATTTTTAGAAATACACTTTGGAATGCAATTAATAATCTTGGCGTTTGTGCTGGTGATATTTACATTTGGTCTTCAGGTTTTGACCGTCTTCGCAGACGTTGGGAAAAATAAACCGGCTAAGAACGAATCATGCATGCACAAATTTCCTGCTGCATAAATGGAACTCGGCAATATCCGAGACCTGTGATTGCAGTGATTCGATACAAATACTCAGTTGCATAATTAATGATTGCCCTGCTCGATGGTTTGCCAGTGGCTTGTAGGATTTCATTCTTTGACATCCTGCAGTAGTAGGATGGTTTGGATGTACATATTAATATCTCTGATAATGAGGCGATTTAATTTGTTATTAACCTTTTTATATGCTTACGAAAAGATAAATAAATTATTAATTAATTACATAACGATTGTTAATGACATAATATTATACATTACTTGCTAATTATTTGCTTTAATTTATTTGAATCTAGGACCTTATAACTTAATTCGTAAATGCGAAAATATGTATGTACTGTTAACAAATTGTTAAAACAATTTTGCACTTTTACAAATTGCAGCCAATGTACAGCCAAAGCTGAATAATCTTTTTATGAGCAGCTGCCAGCTGGCTGTTGCAGCCCATATTGTTGTCACATTGAACTGCCAGCTAAAAACGTTATACGTGGGAGTAACGTCCCCGAATTCTTTTTATCCGATTTTGTGATTATTTGAACTATCATTAAATTTTCGTAAACCCGTATTAGTCAAGCTATAGATGGGAATCCGGATTACCCTACAGACGCTATCATGATAACAATTTACATAGGTAAACAAAGGTTACAATCCTACCCTTTCGTACGTGTAATTATTTTTACAATAAATTTCTTCAAGCTACCAAGAGTAAGAATACCAAGTTAGTTTTTCTCGCCAGTTTTTATGAATTTAATTAACCAAGTTGAAATTTAGTATACAATTTGTAATAAAAATTTTAAAATAAAATGAGCAGAATACGACATATTTTTATTAATTAATAAAATTTTAATAAAGTAATAAAAAAACTTAGCTAAACGCGTTCTTAGACGTTGAACTATTAATAAAAAAAACTTAATAAAAATTTCATATACTTAAAAAAGATTTAAAATAGCAATGTTATTGTATATACATAAGTTCTTACCCAATAACGGTTGATTTAACTATGCACTTACACGTCTTTCTATGCATTAATAATCAGATAACATACTGAACATCTAACTTTTTAAATATATTCGTAAAGTTTAAATTAGATCGTTGCAGTATAATATGACTTAAATAATACTATTTTATTTTCACCAGTTGCATTCCTCACTATAAAACAGTGCCGACTTCTGAGTTTCTTTACAGGAGCGACTGGGTTATGAATGCATTAAAACCTTAACGCTGTTTGTAGCAACGTATGCACCAAGGTGATAAATTATTGCTCCGAATTTTAACTACTCTATTTTGCTCTAGTTAATAATAATGAGGTTCTCTTTTATATTTTAAAATATAATTTAATATTAGTAATATAATAGCAATTTTTAAATTAATTTTAATAAATTTCAAAAATCTTATTATTACAAATATTTCTTTTAAGAAATATGTTGATATAATATTAATATTTTAATGAAATTTTTACGAAATACCAATGTTAAGAAATTGAACTATAGTTGCTTTCGGTTAAAATTACCTAAAGAAATTTCGAATTAAAATTGTATATCTTGCGTGCTTGCAATGATGCAAAAGTGCAATTTTGAGACTCTAAATTTCAATTTTGTTTGTCTACGTAAATCAGTCACGTAGTAACGGTGGCGTACACTATAATTCTTGGGTTCCACGTTCAATTTTCAACTACTTGAATATCATGTAGAAATTTTTATAGAAAACATTATGCTTCTTCTCAACTAAGTTGCGAATATTTCTGCGAGCCATTCAACTTCGGTATTTTAACTAAACACCAAAGAGAAGAGGGGCGGTTCGTGAGATTTTTTGCCTCTATCCAAATAAATGCAAATAAATGCGCTATTTACAATCTATTTTTACTTTAGAAATCATTGTAATAATATAATTAATCAATTGTTTATAATAGATTATTTTATTAAACATAATATAAATTTTAATATATAAAATAGATAGAGAGGTGTGGCTATCGAAATGCGGGATGCGGCAAAGGCTGTAGGAACCCCGCCTATATATATATAAATTTCAAAAAAAAAAAAAATTTAAATAAGTTGGGTAATAGGTATTTTATATAATAAATTATAATATGTAAATAAATGCACTCTTCTCGTAATTTAAATATGTATTTCTGCTACGTGTTTTGTAACAAACTACCATCATCGGGCAAAATAATATAAATTTGCAATTAGCATAAATTATAGAAAAATTATGTATTAAATTTGAATAATTAAATTCAAAATTATAATAAAAAGATTAAATCCGGAAAAGGAAAATGCCATAAACGCAGTAAAATTGAAATAAATATTTAAATGGCGAGAAGAGTGCATTTATTTATTATAATTTTATATAAAATCCTCGTAATTCCTATCAATAATACTAAGAATAAAAATTTCGGCAAAGCCATTTAGTTTACAAAAATGATCGTGCAATTCAATCCGAAATGTGTACTTAAGTTTCGAACTTATTTGTTCTCATCAGCACAATATACGGACAAATTGCACGAGTGCGAATTTTTTTTTTCTGTGCTGACTTGGACGGAGCATCCCGGCGTAGCCGGCCATCTCCTTCATCTGGGTTGGCATCTGGCGTTGGGAAGTTGTGGAGGCCGGTGGGCCTCTCGAATATAGCGCTGAGCTAGAATGGCTGGACGAGTGCGAATTACTGGCTTATAAGTATTCCACCTACTCAGACAAGAATTTGGCTAGAAGAAGGTTTCACTAGCGCCGCCGCACGGTTTTCTGAATAATCAGGTATCGATCTATTAAGAATAAAAATTTCGGCAAAGCCATTTAGTTTACAAAAATGATCGTGCAATTCAATCCGAAATGTGTACTTAAGTTTCGAACTTATTTGTTCTCATCAGCACAATATACGGACAAATTGCACGAGTGCGAATTACTAGCTTATAAGTATTCCACCTACTCAGACAAGAATTTTTTTTTTCTCTCAATAATATCAATAATCTCTATCAATTTTCTATCAATAATATTTTATATTTATAAAATAAAAATACCTACCTGAAAATCATTGGTAGTTTATATTTATAATTGACTAATTTTTTTTACAGCGGGGTAAATATATTTTAAGGGAAGGTATAATCTTTAGCTAGATATATCTAGATAAGTCATACAATACCAGTACTGAAAATACCAGTGAAATAATGTAAATTATTATAATTATTAATTGAAATTGCAATTTTCTCAGAAAACACTAAAGATAAAAACTAGACAGCAATTCTTGAGTTTCGGATTGATTTTATCTCGAAAATATACTAATTTTTTGCTGTTTGTTTTTTTTTCATTTTTTATGATATTCGCTTCAAGTTCATTTTTGGCTATTCTATATAGACAAAAGTGTTTTTCATTTACTGTTCTAAACTAACACGTAGTCCATATAGAAATTTAAATTAATAATAAATAATTTAGCAATGTACATATTTTATTTCCGATAAAAATCGCAAACCGCAAATGATGGAATTAACAACTTCGAATTGGGAAGCGAAGTAGACAATTAAAACATGCATATATCGTATGTAAAATAATAATAGTTGTTACAGTATACATAGGGAGAAATTAGTTTGTAGCTCAATTTGTTATAACAATGTAGCTATTCCCCAGTTAATCACAGCATTTTTTGCAATTTTTGACCGAATGATTTAAATCCCTTTCCAACGAGCATTTTCCAACGTTTTACAAAATGTACAAAATGCATAGAGAAGATGAAAAGTGCGAATTCTGAATCTGCCAATAAATTATTGTTTTTATTTAAGCGCTCTAATATAAAATTTTATTTCTAAGTGGTTGCATTAAACATTAGAAAGGAGGAGCCAAAACATATTTTCTTCCCATGCAGATCGTTTCCTTTAAAACAAAAGACATTATGTTAATTGCCTGCAGACTGAGTTTTAAATCCATAAGAAAGCTTTAGTTGCTCTAAAATTCCGTCTGTTAATTCATGGTTCAGCGATTTTTTTCGACTGTGACAGTTGAAAGCTCCATCTTAAACTTTGTTAGAAAAACTAACCATTTGAAGCTGTGTCTTTATAGCGCGAGTTAATAAATCTGGTTTTCCTCTTATCACACTTTTGCACTCAATTACTCGTTGTTGTTTTCTGTTTTATAACTTGTACTTTAAATATAAATAATGAGTTATAAAATTTCTCTGCACCGTCGCGTTGTAATAACGTGAAAACGACGCTTTTGAACCAGTTCGTACTTTCTTGCGATTACTTAGCATAAAATTAGTTGGAAGTTTCAATTATTGTTATACATATTTCGTGTTATTTAACATTAATTTATGTAAAAATAAACTTTAAGATGATATTTACCACATGCAAATTTAAATTATGAGATAGAAGATTCAACAAAATGAACTTTCGACAGATACAGACTAATCTTTGTCTTTATCGGTTATTTTTATTAGTAAATAATTTATTATAACATTAATATTAATTATCGCAGTGGTAACAACAACAAAATTTGCAAATTATTTTTGGTTTAGATCAATATTATGATTATGGCTAAATTTTGAAATTAAGGTTACATTAGCACCAAAAACATCAACGTATTGTATTACTTGATTTAATTGCCCGTTCGCAAAAATAACATTTTCGAAAACAAAATGCGAACAATATTTTTAAGTGACTAATCACCAGCGGAATAATTTATAATGCGATTATTTTATTTAAACAGAGGAAATAAAATTTTTATATTTATTAATTAATAGCAAATCCCCATTTATTTCTTTGCAGATTACACATTTAGTTTATATAGAGGTGTTGCTTTTTTATCAGTTTTTTTTAGGATTTCTACCGCTTACTGGTTACACGAATTTGAATAAATTTTCAATTTGTGAAATTTTAAAATTCTGTCGTTGACAGGAACTTTGTTGGTTTGCTTTTACCATGTCTCTGCAGTCACAGTATCGTTTAATTCAATGTGTACGCTTTTATTTTCGACACGCTGAAACCTTATACATTACATCGCATATGTATTGAATTGCAACATATTGAATAAGTTATTTTTCATTACTGTAACCGAATTTACATTTGGAAGAAGGCGGTAATTAATTTATTATCAGGTTACGTGAACGTGATATTAAACATTGAGTATTTTCAAAAATGTCATTAATAAAATGTTAAGTATTTAAAAGGCAGCACAAAATTTGTTAAATCAAATTAACTTCCTACACACATTTTAATGGTATTTTAAATTAGATTTTCACCATAGGAATCTCGGTTATAATTAAAGATAGAAACTCGTTAAGTAAAGGGAGTGTGGTTCACTCAAAAAATGTCTGCATGGTGTAAACGCTGCTAAACCTTTTAAATTATTTTACCTTATCATTGTTATTAGTTTAAATTTTAATATCTTAAAGTGGATACAGAAGGCTTCTCTTTCCTTTGTTTAAAAAGGTAAGCGTATAAGTACACAGAGACATGAATTGTTTGCAATAAATGAAATTACTTATTTAAATCTAAAAACAGCAAAGCTTTATTTAAAAAATTCTCATTGTATAAAAGCACTTCCAAGTAGATTTGTTTGTAATACAAAACTCGTACAATATTTTTGCAATTGTTACCGATGTGGAAGCGATACAATAAAATAGACGTAACAGATTATTCGTTTTACTTATTTTAAAACACTTTAGAACCGATGAATAAAACAACAATGAACTGTGAGAATATATTCTCGATTTACCGCATAATATTTTTATGGCCTTTTTCCAGTTTTTTATGTGTAAATAATATGAATACAAGAAAGTGCGATTTATGGTATAGCTAATTTGTCATAAAGATTTTATAGGCGATTTTTTTTTGGATAAAGGACAATTTAATTGCTTTTACTGAACAAATCAATCTTATCTTATTCGTTCAATTATTAAATTAAATTTTGTAACGTCACAGTTTGGACACCTTGAGCATCTAATTAATTATTTAGGTGTCAATAAAACCTTAGGTTTATTATTAAAAAACAAAGCTTTCATTCAATCTGCAAATTAACTTTTAAACTAGTAAAGAGAACGGTTGCCAGTTTATTGCAAGCATTTAAAATCTTATAGCAATGCTTGCATCGTAAAAGTTAATGGTGAAAGCAAGCTGCTGGTTCATTAGCTGTATTATAAAATAAAATACAGAATTATTTTAAAACCTTATATCTACCTACTGTTTCCTGAAATAATAACGCTCAATTACTATAAGAATTATGTTTAGCTAAAGATTAACTTTATTCTTTAATGCTCTCCCTTTATATTGAGTGTTAATGCTCGACGTTCTATATTCTTTTGCAATTTTTGTTGGTTAGTGTGAACAAAACAATATACCAAGAAAATATGGCTTTACAAGTTAAATATTCTGTGCATGTAAAATGCACGTGCTCCAGAATGTATCAAATTCAATGTAGACTGAGATATACAAAATGAAGTCTATCTTCGGATGTGCTATGACTGACTATATTTAGATTTATCTTGCCAATTCAATATTCTTTTTGTGATAGAAATGACTAGTAAACATAAATTCACCCAGCTTTCTAAAATAATACTTTACATTTCAACAACGCACCACCAGTGATGGTTTTTGTTTAGCAGTAAATGCGTACAGAATGAAACAATATAAAGGCATGATAATACAGGGTTTTTCCTAAAAGCACCAACGTTCAAATTTTGTTTTACCAACTTACATAATTGATATTTTGATAGTTCACGTTGTAGAGGAGGTTTGGCAGATGTATTTAAAGTACAGTGGGCGCTCGGTTATGTGAATTGATAGAAGCCATGGTGACTCATAAAATAAAATTGTTCATCTTTTCGTAACATATCTAAGTCATCAATATTGAAAATATTTCTTTCATTCCAAGGAACATCTTTCCTATGAAATGAATTTATGGCCTGTAATAAATTTATTTCAATTATTATTTACTTATTATTTCCAAAACCTTCACATCACAACATCATTATGAGTTTTTACTGCACAGAGAAAAAACGCTTTGTTTGAACACAAAAAAAATTTGTTGGGATAATTTAATTCAAAGGAAAAAATTTGTTTTGATTTAGTTGAAATCATATTTGCTAACAAACAAAATTTTTACTTGTGTATGGAGAAATTTTTGTTGGAATAAACTAAAAAAAATTAATTAGTAAATTAAACGAATAAATTCATTTTTTATAACATAAGCTTTCAGCAATGCTTATTGTTATCTTTACCTAGATATTTTTGATAAACATGTTTTAGCAAACAGTGTAAGCACTGCTGAAAGCTTATATTATAAAAAAATAACATTATTCGTCTAATTAACTAGTTAATTTTTTAAGTTTGATTTAATATTAATTCTTAATAGTTAAAAATCAGATGTTCAGATCACAAAGATAATTTAATTATTTTTGTAAACTCTACAAAAACAAATATTTTCATTAAATCTACGTCCTTAACTTGGTGAACTTGAGTTGCTTTGAATATCTGTAATTAGTTGATTAAAACTTGTCGGTTATTTCAAAATTTATTTAGATAACTGTAAAAGTCTAAATTACTTTAATATCTGTAGATTTATATTTTTAAATTAAACGTAATCCAACTAGAGGACACAAAATTTCCATTATCAATTTCCACGTTTTGGTCACCAATAAATGAAGGTTTTTGATTTTCCAAGGTATATTTTCTCCCTAGAGTGTTTTAGGCTAGCAAGACACTCTTACCTGTCTACCCTTCTCGGGATATTTGGGGTTTCGCAAAGTATCTTACCTTCCAACATGTAAAAAGTCGAAATTGAAATTATCCTCCATTATTACCATTTCAATGTGAATATTTTTTTCAAGTTCTCCAATTGTGTGAGGTTTCTTATTGTATAGGAGATATTTTAGAAAACCTTTATAAAGTGATTTTCCTGTGCTAAATATTATTGTAATGTGATTTTAGTGTTGGAATAAAAATCCTTAAATTATTAAATAAAAAAGAAATAAATAGAGAAAAGTGACTGGCAAGTAGAAAAATCTCCAATATACTTATCGTCTATAGGGGATCTTTATAGAAGGATTATATAATTATTTGTACAAGCTTGTGGGTAATATAAGACAAAATATTCAGTGCATACAGAAAATTTTCTTCTTCTTTTTATATTAGGTCTCGGCCCTGTGTTTTATCAATTTTTTCAAATTAGTTCCGCGAGCATAATTGGTTTTACGTCTTAGTAACGTCTTCTTCTTCTTCGATGTTTGTATCTTGCTTTACGTGCCCTTCGAAGCACGGAAACGGTCAAGAAATTTTTACGCTGAAACCCGGAGTCGAACCGGGAACCCTACGTTAGAAGTTGATTGCGATTACTATCAGACCATAACCGCCGTCCGTTGTCGTCCGCCGACAGAAAATTTATTCAAAAAATTGGAATGAAAATAGAACAATAAAGACCCAAGCGAGGATATAATAATGGTGACGACGTCATTGCAGAAACATATTATAGTGTTCACTTCAGTGCATCCTCAGTGTGCACTACAATTACCAACTACAATGTGCAAGGCCGAAGACCGAGCTAAATTACTGTGGTCGTAGACCGCCAGCCTTGCAGAGTTAGGTATCAACAAAATTAAAGTTCAAACAAACATTTCAATTTCAAATACCACACCGAGTAAGCGTGAATTTTTCCAAACCAAACGCAAAGTTAACATACTTTTAGTGTAAAACTTTCAAAGTGAAAACAGTTCCAAAACGAACGTGAACGTCTTGGTAATTATTGATTGTCAAAAATAGCCATACGAACTGACGAAGTCTTTACTAAATAAATCATAATTTTACCCTTCTTTCATCAGGATGGATTTTACCTTAATTTGTACAATTCGTAAAAATTCATATATCATTATCTTTACTAACGCCCTTTTAACAATAAAAATCATAGTCTATTAAAATCTAAACAAAAATCTACTCCTCAGTGGGACTTTTCAGCTAGACGAGGGCAAAGAAATTGGATCGTGATGGAAATCACTACTATACCTATAAAGTTGAAAATTCATTTATAAACACGTATTGCTGCATAAAAATTAAATTATTCTTAAAATTTTAGAAACATCATTCTGAAATTTCATCGTATCTTATCTAAATCTCTGCAGTAACTTTGGATGCGGTGTTTATGAGAATTCATAAAATGAAAATTAGAAAAGCTTTTTGTTCATGTACCGTAATCTATATCTACCAGACAATTCAATGATATTTTTTTTTCGCCGAAGCAATTTAGATTTCCTAGTGTCTGAATAGAATTTTATGGGAAAACCCATAAAAGAATACTGCAAATATGAAAATTTTTTCTAATGTCCTTAGGGTATTGCTCAA